>JAPQWV010000057.1:0-2585939 GCA_027422505.1 Craterostigma plantagineum
GCGGTTACATTACAGTCAACAATGCAGAGAAC
This sequence comes from Craterostigma plantagineum, assembly GCA_027422505.1. Lineage (NCBI taxonomy): Eukaryota > Viridiplantae > Streptophyta > Magnoliopsida > Lamiales > Linderniaceae > Craterostigma > Craterostigma plantagineum. The sequence goes on from JAPQWV010000057.1 coordinate 33, forward strand.
CCGCCGCCGCGGCCACTGGTGTTGTTCTTTCACGACTCCGCCGCTCAGCCCCGAGAACCACGCTAAGAAGATCGACGCAGTACCCAGCTCGAGAAAGACCACCGAGGTTATTATATCCTCGAGCCCTACCCAAAAGCCCCGCCTTTGGCCGAAGAATCCTCTCCCCGGGTCGGGTCTCACCATATCCCACCACGCAGCAGCAGCAGCACGTACCTCGGAACGCAACTCCCAAGCAAACGTCAATCCCAGAATCTCCGCTACCAGATCCTAGTACGGGTAGTGGGGAGGAAGAGCGAAATGTGAGATTGAATCTAAAGGGGAAGAATGGGCAGACGCTGGTTCTTGAGGCTGGTTCGGAGATTTTGAGGTCGAACAGTGTGGTTTTCGCTGAATTGATCGATGGGAATAAAGGTGGTGCTTATGCAGGATTGAAGTGCCTGAGGTGGATAATTTGGGCGTTTTCCGAGAGACGGTGGAGATGATGTTTGAGGAGGATGATCGTGAGAGGAGACTTGCCAAGATTGGGGTTTTTCGTGCCATCGATATACTCGAGGTGCCTTTTTCTCTGTCTTTGCATTTTGGTTTCGGCAGCTCAATTTTGTGAGTTCTGTTGTGTCTTTCTTACATGCTTTGCGTAGTTTCTGTTTGTGTGTTTGTTCGAACTGTTTGATATTCCCATCTGAAGGTATCGAATGGTCTGAAGTTCGACGGAGGCATCTCCTCTTGCTTGAACTACATCGCAGCGGTGCCGTGGACGGAAGAAGAGGAGGAAAAGCTAAAAGAAGTACTGCCCAAGCTCGACGTGGACAGCGCACTGACTTCAGACATCTCGGACAGGCTATACTGCTGCTACAATCCCGTCGACTCGCAGCAGCGTACGCTGACCAAACACCTCGTTCGCCCATCACCAATGCAGCGATGCCAGCGCCAGAAACGAACTGAAAACCCTAGTCAAAGGCCTCCTCTGCAACTACGAAAAGGAATTGAACAAGGACGACCTACTCACCATCTGCAAGTCTTGCCTGAATTCCCTCACTGCCCTACTCGTAGAGGCCTCTGGCGCTGCTGATCAAGGCCCGTCTTTTTGTCCAAATAGAAAGGAAAAACCACCAGCCTTGTTAGAAAGCATATCGAAGGAGGTGGACAGCATGAATTGGGTGCTCGACGTCTTATTGGAGCATCAAATGGCCGAAGGATTCGTACACCCTCTGGGCCGACCAGGATTCCATGGTCGAAATGCACGGCAAGTCGTCTCCGATGGTGAGGTACGAAGTGAGTCGAACCTCGGCGGCGGTCTTCGTCGCTATGGGGACGGGAAAAGTGCAGTGCAGGTTGGAGACGAGGCTGAAGCTCGTTAGGCTGTGGTTCGGGCCGATGATGTCTGATTTTGGGTGGCTGCGGAGGTGCAAGAAAGGTATGGATATGAAGGCGCTGGAAGAGGCCATGGGTCAGTTGCTGCTCACCCTTCCGTTGGATGAGCAGTACCAACTGTTTATGGATTGGTTCAGGTGCTGCTTCTCTAACAACAACAGTTGCCCAGATCTTAGCAAGGCCTTCCATGTTTGGTGGAGAAGGTCGTTTCTTAGGGTTTCGACGTCGAACTGAACAACAACAACAACGAAGTGATTGTGGTGTTGTGTTGTTTGTGCTTTTTGCTTCTTTCTAGTAATAACTGGCACGTAAAAAATAGCACGTGCAGCTTAGCTTTGTTTTCTCTTTATTGTAGTATCATTTTTCCATGGTGGAACATATAAAATCCAGACACATAATGAGATGGGATGGTAAGGGAGATCGCAATCGAACCACCATGTGGTGTGTCGTTTAATCATCATTCATGGTGTTAGTTTTACTTGTTCTTCTTGCCACCGGCGAGAATACGTTGAATCTGTAAACCTCTGCTAAAGGCCTGGTTGAAGAGAAGCCTCGTCTGGAACTCGGATACGAATGGGAACCATGCCAGCACTGCCACTGGTCCGAAGATTACTAATCCCATCAAGTACTCGTACCCTCTCCCTAGAGCTTTCACCGAACTCCACATACCGATGCCCTTCACTATGGGCCGACAAGCTTGAGCGATCTATACGGAAAAAAAATTTATATCTATTAATGTTTCTTGAAGATAAAAAATTTTGGATTGAAGAAGGGAAATTTACCAGGAGAGAGCCCATCCAGTTGGTAAGAAGCCTAGCAAGCTGGCGAATATGTCTCCGACGGTGAGGTCGAGGAACTTGATGAATACGATGAGTGCAATCACAAACCCTATGAACATGAACAGCTTCAGTAGTCTGAACATCAGCTGGAAATCTGCGCTGAACTTTTTCCTTCCCATCGACACTATCTGCCACCATACACAACACTAATAATGTTAGCATGAATCATTCATTGTTTACAAAGTTCTTCTATTGGTTTCAGCTCAAGGCCAGAACATACGTACCTTCAGTGTAAGCATCGCAGCAACAATCACAATCCAAGACAAACCATACACCTGATGAAAATCGATATTTTGATTACATCAGTGATGATGACGATGATGATTAAAAGTTTCGATCATTGAATACTTACTATGATGCTTTTATCGTGTTGGGCGACGCGCAGCTGATACACAATCCCATACTGGTATACGAAGAAGCGTAGGGACATGAGAATCTCGCAAAGCCTCCCCAAAAAGCCAGTGTGCTGTAAATGCTCCTGCTCCTCATCCCACCACGATTCCCAGCTCTTGTTCGCTGGAACACCAATCCCACCACGACTGCTGATCCACTTCGTCCAATCCTCAAAGTCTTCGACAATCTTCTGCCACTCAAAACCCGAGGGATTGAAGAGGAATGGAGCGAACAACCACGAAACCACCAAGAACCACATCGAGAACGTGAGGAAAACGTATGCCTTTGAGTCGGGCACAGCAGCGCTGTAAGCTTGATACACTATGAGCAAGACATCAGCTCTAGGGCTTTGGTGAAATGGCTCCTCGAGTACATCCTGTAGTTTTCAGCAAACTTCTCGTGCCTCACGACGAAGCCACGGCCAGTGGCTCTGTATTTGGCACCGCCATGCAGTAATGTCCGACCAAAGTAGTGGAGCTTTGTGCCGAGGGAGAAGGTGAAGAAGACGGGTGCTAGTTGGAGTTGCATGATTATGAATTCTCCTGCTGCAGCTCTGAAGCCTCTTTCTAGACCGATCTCCATGACCATTGGGAGTGCCATCAACAGACCTAATTGAACGAGGGATTGTGACACCATCACGGTTTTGAGGGCGTCGTCTCCCTTGGTTCGTGCGTACCTGACTATGGTCTGCTCTAGTCCACTCAGTGACAGGTAGAGTTTTCCGTACAAATATACGTACACGGTGAGGACCACCAGCTGCATAGAATAATAAACAAGTAAATGGTTGAAGCACAGTTTCGGACAATATGTGGATTCTTCGTGCAGATATTTACTAAACTGAACTAATGGAACTATTACCATTGAGCTCATGTAAAACCCAATGGTTGTATAGTAGCTGGACAACATGCGGAAGAAGTCGAAGCGATGCCCTAATCTGTAGATATCACGGCTGAGAGTCTGCTCTCCATTACCGCATGCAACTTTTGCTTCAAATAGTGAGATCTGGTTGAGACCAACATCTCTTCCCTTTCCGACTTGAATGTATTCGTGGTGGGTGACGTTTCCACGTCTGAGCGTCGAGTTAAAACCTTCGGGAAGATAACATGTATTAGAAAAGAATACATACACCAACGAGAATGATGCGAGAAAGCGGGATCTCACCAGCAAATATTCCTCACTGAGATTGATTCCATTTGAAGCTTTACTGATTCCCCCTCTGGTCAAGTGGAAGATGCGGTCGAAAACGTCTGGGTGCCCATAATGGAACCTCACCCTGAGAAAAAGGAATCATGTCAAGGCTTTGTTTGAGCAACTCCATACAAGCAACTATATAATTCACGTACTTCAAAGGTCTAGCAAGCACCCTCTGACCAATCGTCACAAAGCTTGTTTCTTGATTTGACATGAAGCCAGCCAATGAGGAGACACTGCATAAGAAAATTTGAAATCAGAGAGAGCTTAACCTGGATCTGTACGAAGTTTAAAAGAAATGTAAAGAGGATTCAACCTTCCGGTGAAGATATGCTCACGGACACCCAGGATTGTGGGCGGTCGAACACCATGATCCTCATTAAATTCTTCAAGTAAATTGCGCATCTTAAAAGCTTCTTCCAAATAGTTATCCTGCATAATGGCCATAAGCATTTGTTAAGTATTAACTGAAAATTCACACACACCTTTCATGAAAGCTACCTGATTCATGTCAATTGTCTGAAGAGCTTCTCCACGAGAGAAAATTATAGCATGGTTTTGGTTTTCAGGCTTCCCTTCTCCCACTTTTGCTGACCCAGGAAGTTTTATCCGATAGATTTCCTTCACGGAACAAGCGTAATTATATCACTCTCAAGATACAACCTCTGTAAATATTTATCCGTCATAAACGAATCTTATACTCACCTGATCAAGATTATCGACAGCCTTTACCAATACGGAGTAATAAACTTTCTGGTTTTTCCCACCTTCCCTTTCCTCAACTTCGTCTATATATGCTACACGAAGAGCTGGATTACTGTGAGAGAATGAGCACAAAACAAGATTTGCTAGTCAGCCTCCGAATTTGGAAAAGATATGTTTTAGTAACTCGTAGTTTCAGTTGGAATCGTTCCACATACTTAACCAGCAAGTTCAAAATATCAGTTGCACGTCGATCTCCACTCCTTTTTTGGTTCCCATAGTTCTGACACGTGGCTACGTAAGTGAATTTCATGTTGGCTATTGCTTCTAGCTGAGAATGCATGGATCTTTGGCTCCTCTTATCCTCTGCTGATGGTTCTATGATGCTTTTATATCCTTCCAGTAAATCTGATTCAACACAAATAAGGAGGTATTGGCAGACCTTAGTTATGTTTCAAATATCTTACCAACTCTTGCAAGGGCGTATTTATGTATTGAGGTCTTTTGTGTTTAAACCGTGATCCTGTTTAAATTGGGGAATATCTTTCCACTTACCACTTTCCTGGGCCATGTCAAGAAACGCCTGAAGCTTCAAAGCCCTGTGGTAGTACATCATACCTCTAACTGCATGAACCATGCAGATTTGAATCATCGCAATATATATATATATATGTATATATATGCGTGCGTGTGTGTGTGCGCATGCATCTATGTGAGAGAAAATCCAATTTAACCAGTTCTGCAGAGAGTCTGTCCTCTCAAGGATGCCCAGTGGCGTAACTGGAGAATATTTTCTTCATTGTCCCAAATTTCTGATCCTTTGCAATTCAGACGTTCCATGAAATTATTCCATTCATCTATTTGGATCATATATATGTTAGTTAAATGGCATGAAGCATGGAAGCAAGGAAGCATTTTTAAGTTGGAATACAAATCAAACCTGGATAGATCTTTTGAAGATAATACAGTATTGACACACCATCTTCATTTTCCATCTCAAGATCACTCTTGGAAAAGACCGTCTCCTCACTGTAGTATGGAGTCATGACACTGCCATGGGAATTGATACAGCTACTAAGTAGAAATTTTTAAAAACATATGAATTCAGACGTGCAGCAAGGTCGTGATTATCTCAAAAGACCTATTTGAATGTCAGCTAGATGCTATTTCAAGCTTCTGAAAGACTCCATTGATGCCATAGTATTTCAAAAGGATGTAAGCACCAGAGACCATGATAAAGAAATTTCACGATATTTATATCTCACCTTGCTTTTGAAAAAATTCCAACTATAAGCATTCTTTAATGAAGAACGTACAATCAGAGTAGAGTTTAAGAGGTACAGAACAGGTCTTCTAACGATGAAAGATTACTAAAATCGCTCGATAATTGTACGTAAATGAAAGGACTATACAGCGCACCTGAACGAAAGCATCTTGCGAACACGAGGAGCACGCGGCATGTCCATGAAAAGTGAATTCGCGAAGAATGCTATTCTTCGCCGTGCTTCGAGGTTCGTTGGAACGTCAATTGCTGATTCTTTCACAGTTAGGAGTAAATAGAGGCGTCTGATCTGTAAAAGAGCAGCATATCTTAGCTTTGAACACTTTTTTTGACAGAGCCCGTAGAATTCTGAAAATTCGACTGGCTGTACCTGCTCTTCCCCTGTGCTGTATTCGGTGGAGGGAAGACAATATTGGCAAAAAGTTGCTTTCCAGAATCTTTTCCAACCAGTTCAACTAGTTCACTGTGGTATGAATGGAATAAATGGAATACCATTTAAAAAGCAATAAAAAGCATGAAACATTTGGAAATGAGGACTTTCTACCAACCGGCTCTCGTTCACCATCATGTCACGCGTAACAACTTCTAACATGTCCTGGAGCAGTAAAACTACCCTGTCTTTCATGGATGGATTGCAATCTTTCTGCGCAAAGTAAGTGATTGTAAGAACTTTAACAGAAGTTAAACACGACATGAAGAAACATGGAAAGGAAATATGGATCCTCAGCAGTGCTTACCAGTATCTCTACAAGTTCCACAAACTTCTTGCAAAGATCAGGTAATGACTTCATTCTGAAATTCGCCAGTAATGTATTCTTTGATATGTTATTTTCCACTTCTTTAGTGATGGTTGCAATTATCCTGTTCAAGAAAGTGGTGTTTAGTACCACAGCATCACCAACTGTGACTCTTTGTTTCTATACTAATCTCAGCTCTACCCAAGAAGAATTGGAAAAACTCAGAGATCATTCGACAGCTTTGGCAATACAATATCTCGCGATAACTCGTCGGTATAATCACGAAAACATGCAACTAAAAAAAGAAGCAGTAGATAACCTTTTCTCAGCCTCTCCATTGACCAGTGTGTTCAAAACTAGCTTAAAGAACTCATAGCATTCGATGACAGCACATTTCATGTACTCATCGGCACATATGCGCTTCCAAAGATCAGCATCCTTTCCTCGAAATTGAGTGGCCATATCAAGTGCTATTGGAATCTGCAAAGATGGAGAGTCAAGCAAAATTCGACACTTAGACGTACAATTAAACACACATTTACCTTGCTAGCAAGTAAAAATGGGGGCCATTGCATGATCTCGAGGCTAGCATCTGAGGAATATGGAACAAGAAGCAGATCCATCTCCCTGAGGCAAAGGTTCAGTTCATTGGTGTTGGGCTAAACTGCATATGTGGTACTTACATGAAATATATCGTTAGTACAAGGCTTAACCTGTCACTTATGATATCTTCTTCCGGAAGCTACATATCACATCATTCCATATTTGTGCGAATTTCGCTGCTTCAGTTCTCCTGCTTGCATTTACCTATACATGACAGATTTTTTTGGCAGACGATGAGTGGAAGCAATTGTTGGACAACTAGAAAGCATAAAAAATTATCCGCCGTGAAGAGTAACCTCATGAAAGCGCTTTGAAAGGGAAATCCTCTTTTTCTTGTTTTATCCGAAGGTATCAAATAAGTGTTGAATGCACCAGGCAAGGACTGAAAACGTGACCTCAGCATTCCAAGAGTTCGAATCTGCAAAGTAGGTAAGTATTCAAGTGAAAAGGAGGAAATATGGATATTGGACTACAAAATTGGCCAAAATAATAAGATCTTTAATTAGTAACAGGTCGTCACCTCTCCAAGACGATCAAAGGCACCGATAAAACCTCCATATACTGTGGAAAACAATGAATACCAAATCTGTGCGTCCATGAAGTAAACCTGCGTGAGAAGAGTGACCATCCATGAATAATGACATGGAGAATAATGACTCCTGATTATAATAACAGAAAGGACTTCACGATGAGAATAATATTTACTAAATAACAGACCAAGACAACTGGTGCCCATAGCGCAACAACTGCTCCGTAATTATGCTTGGCTGCAGTTGGTTGACGAATATATTATAGTCGTCAGCTGATAAGATAATTTGGATTAGAATAAGACGAGGAAGTACACACCATCAGGAAAGAACTCATGCCAAGCATATTCAACGCGGTGGATGTTCATGATATCTTTTGTGGGTTGTACCAGTGGTTTAATCTGGATCAAATAAGACTCCAAATAAGCTGACACAAATCTACACTGATCGAGGTACCAAATGGATGTAAATTTACCATCATAAAGTAGCTGAATGCAAATTTTGAGCACAGAAGCAGCACCCAGAATATTGTATATCTGTTAATTATTAATACGATAAAAGTAAAAGAATGTCAGTACAGGGCATTAGGATGAAACGTGCTCAAAATAATAAAGGTCCAACATACTTGATTAGGGTAAACTGACTCTCATGCATTCCTCGTCCAACATAGATTCTTGGCTGCCAGATTTAGATGATATGTTAGCAGATCTATCACGCAATAAAAAATAAGAAATTATTCATATAAGAGAGTGCTGGCAGATGACTAATTTAGAAAGCAGTCTGTAGCCTGGATTTCAGGTCTTTGTGATTACATATTTGAGTATTGCTTTTGTCAAATGCATTGCATGGTGGCTTCATATCCAACATAAACATGAATTTTGATCGACAACCATGTTAAAAGAACATACAAAAACGAGTGATAGTGTAAATTGATAATATACCTGTGACCACCACAGGAGAAACCTAACGATGTGCCAATCTGAATTCTCAATCCAACGTCGGAGCATCGGGAAAATAAAGAAGGCTGCTGCCAGTAAATTTGGTAGCAGGTATACAGCTACTGCCATGATATACAAAGGAGGTACACCTTTAACCTCATCGAGGAATGAGAGCAATCCTTGATTTTCCCGAATGAAAATGACTTGTTCTGGTGCAAATAGCACATGGGAAGAATTATTGACCAGGCAAGACTGACAATTATCTTGAGAATGTTCCTCAGGACACTGGTGAACTTCCATCTGAGATATCCCGGGAAATTCAAAATGATGTCCAAAATACCTGAAACCATTTCCAGAAGTGAATTGCTATCAAAGAAAAAGATTCTCAAACTGAATGAGTACCGCAAAATAAAGATGTCCTTAAAGAAGAAGTTAAATTTCTCAAGAACTAAATAGCATTTTCCCATGTACTACGATGCTCTTGAACTTCAGATAAGAAATCCACGTACTCTGGAGGAACCGAAGGAAGGCAGCTGTAATGAAAATACTTGACAACCTGTACAAAACATCCTTTTGGAATATATTGAATATAGAAACGTTGCTCCAAGCAATGATAATCATGATCTGCAACGAAAACAACAGAAAAGCTCATGCAGGCAGCCAAGCACTTTCTATTTTTAAAAATATACATCCTTCATATCACTTGTAACCTGCAGGCCAAGTATCAGGAAAGTCCAAAGACGATCAAAACTTCGGAAATATGCCAAAATGAACGAGTTTCTGCAAAGAATGACTTCCCAAGCTTTCCAGGCTTCCTTTGAGAAGCACGTCTTCCCTGAACACAAGTGATACTAGGGAACTCAAGCTCATCTCAATTCACTTGTCGAGGTTCACATAAATATATTAATCTCACCTGTGCTACATCTCGCGTTGATTTAAAAAACTCTCCATCATCACGCATTGGCCATCCCAAGTAGAAGCAATCGGGCGACCTATATAACACGCGAAGCCATTAAAATTAGGACAACATATCTTGAACGACTAATATTTTCTAGTTAAAGTATTTACCAGAAGTACTCGTTTAAATCATCATAATTGCACCATGCTGTGTGTGGAGCTTTTCCGTTTTGATTTTTCTTGGCTTCCTGTAGCCCGGAAAACGCTCGTTATATAGAGAGTATATTTTTACGCAAAACTACATATTCCACTAGAGATAAGAATACCTTCTCTATCACTCGATAAATAGGCGTAATAACTTTCCGCAAGAAGGATTCATCATCGCCACCATAAGAAGGCTTGATATTCTCACCAGTAACAATGCTGACATTTCCAGCCAGTAGTCCATGGAGCTCGTATGCCATCTATATATGTAGTTGCATGATATCATCATTATATTTCACTGAGTGATATGAAAACTGACCCGATTTCATGCCATCAATTTCCAAAGATATAGAGAATACTAAGACACTGACATTGTGAAAAATGTAGCACAAGCACTCTGGCATGAAGCGAACATTAGCCGCTTCACCCCATATCAGTAGATAAAGTCCCATATAGAGCATTTTTCTTTGCTGGATTTCATGCTGAACCTGGGGGAGCCTATAGGATAAAATGTAGATATCGATCATATGACTAACAAACCGAAGGTAGTAAGCATGAAGGCAAATTTCACCCTGACGTCCAAATATCTCACCTTAGGCTGTGTTTTCGTCCTAAATACTTGCACCATGTCTTGTAGTTTTTGAAAAGCTTATTCAGGAGTGCATCAACAGCACGATCATCAAGCTATATGCCAAAGAATTGGTCTTAAGTTAATTACTTTGCCTGATTTTTAACCGGCACAGAAAATATACATAGAAGAAATCTCAAAAGAAAGCGATCTTGTAATGCACAATATCCTCCGTAGTTATAATTCCAATTAGCCTAGCAGTGGTTAAAGAAATTCAGATACTAATTTTATATGAAAAAAATAACTCAACAGCATCATAATCCGCACAGAAGATGGATTGATTAGGCATACTTTGTTTTGTGGTTCTGGCTTAGGGACTAGCCTTGTATGGATATTGGCAAGCAACAATACCAAATGCTCTCGTTGATTCCTGACACTGTCCTTCTGCAAAAAACAATCAAACAACGCATTAGGAGTCTCTAACAACACTCATCATTCAACAATTCAAGAAGCATGCCTGAAATCCAAACATTGCTCTCAGCCAATCAAGAAGGTCCAAATCTCCGGCTCTCTGGCGCTGCTGCTCAAACGAGGCCGGCCATGTTAAACCATCAATGTTGCGCAAAGCAGTCACAGCAGCTTTGACCTGGTATTTTAAAAGCAGTAAACTGATCCTGAAGTAAATGTGTAAAGATGTAATGCAGTATAATACAATGGACTTCCGACCTCTTCCAGTTGCATTATTGACTGAGATGCACCAGCCGAATCCAGGGGAAGTATATTGTATGGCGCATATATTTCTTTTTTGGCCTGGACATCATTTGCTGCCGCCATAATCTGTAAAGAACCACAATGAGCATGAATATCACTTCAGTTTGTCCTCAAACTAATAATGATAGTGAGGCATATACAAAGATGTTCATGAACCTAATACTCAACTAAACAGAAAAGTGAACACATACTTCAGGGGCAACTTCTTCAACTTTCTCTGTTTTATTAACGGCACATAACACTTCAAACAGCACGCCAGCAGTTTGATAAGCTTTTCCAAGCTGAGCTCTGACAATGGAAGAATATAATTAGTAGAGATTTGCATTAATTTCAGCTTTCCTACGCAATGGTCTACTGCAAAACAAAAAGTAGCGATAGTAATATCAAGAAGAAGAATCAAACTATACCGATCAGCTTGCTCCCCTTTGTTAAGTGCAAGAACATAGTGCTCATAGTATTGCTTGTAGAAGCTCTCAATTTCCCGAGCATCGGTCTTCTTGACTCTTGCAGCAAGGGTAGGCGCATCGTCCTGATAGAATTCCATAAATAGTTTTGCATAAAAATTGTCAGAGTAAATTCGGTCCCGTAATTACTCATTGTTTCATTGATAACGTAATTCCTACATATTGATTTACCAAAGAACATATATTTTCATCAAGAAGAACTCAATTACCCGATCTAATCTCTGATGCAGGCTGGTCTTGAACTGCCGCACACCACGCCCGCTAGAATTAAGGTCCAATCTGTGTGCCTTCTCAAATGCATAGAACCGACCTACATGCAGCAATTTCACTCTATCGTAAATGGCATTGTCCGGTAACAAGGAAAGTCAAATCACTTGAGAGTCGCGTGAAAGAGGTAAATCATACAAAGGTAGGCAACACGAGGACGCTCGTTTTGAATCTCAGCGGCGACGCGAAGAATCGGCGCGATTGATTGTAGTGATGAGGGGACGACCTCGTTGTCGAACACCTCCATCGAGAACGTCGTCATGGCTGCACTACGCGATGCTCGTCTCGTCAGAGATGGTTGTTCGTGGTTTCCACCCGATGTCGCCATTCGCAGTTGAAGTAAATCAATTTGTGAATTTCTCTCTAATCGCTAGATCCTCCCAAACAATTTCCTCGCCCTCCTAAAATTTCTGAAATAAACGTGAAACATCAGTAATTGGATTTGGCACGGTTCACGTATTATCCAAAATGACCATGAACATGCACGTCTGAGATTGATTAAACACCATATGTGATTCTACAGAGCTTATCTATCGAACACAGACGTCTGAAACCAACATTGTTATCTCACATGCTTCCAGCGATTGAGCTATGGCGACAGGAAAATTCTCAACCAAACTATTCCGGAAAAGATGCAAGCATTCATGAAAATTAATGCTCTGTTTTCCGATCAATTGTCAGAAACCTCGTAGACTATCAGTGACTAAGTTATCATAAGGCAATTCAGGATCTAATTTGCGTGCATTCATGAAATCGCTAAACAATATCTAAAAAATTGCCGACGTAGGTAGTCGATGAAATGCATGCACGTAGAAATCGAAATGCAGATGAATCGTCGTCATCAGTTGAGCCGTACATTCGAGATGAACCAGCTCGGCGTAGCCTGCTGCAAGGCGGACTTCTGCGGGTAGCATTGTACGTATGTGTTGTTCGTCTATCGTGATGATTATTGTGGTGGTGGTAGAGATTATTTGATCTTCTGCAATGTTGACATCGAGCTGAAGAACGTAACAGAGCAGAGGCTCAACGAACAGAGCGGGAATTTTGAGGAGAGCGAGAGACACGTGGTTGAATACGAGGCTTTCGCGAGTGGCCGTTCGTATATGAAGACGGACGGTCCTCCTCGGTCAACGCTAGCTTATTATCGCGCGAAATTTAGAGGAGCGAAAATGATGCAAGTGAGATTGTAAGATGCCCGTTATATAATTTAAAGGAAGTCAAGGGTGTAATGTGTAAATAAAGCGCGTATATCCAACTCGCTTGCCTCCTAGGGTTTTCATTTGCTATCCTACTGTGGTTAACATTTCACATCACATTCTTTTCCGTCTTCTCCCTTGGAATCTGAGCTCAACTCAGCTCAGATCAGTTCGTAAGAGTAAGAAATCGTCTCCAATATGCGTTATTCTTGGTGTACTTGATATTTTGGATGTTTCTGGTGTTTCTGGTAATCTTATCCCGTGGCGACGATATCTTTTTTCTTACTGCTTTGGGCAGTTTCCGTTTCCTTCAATTGTTGTCTTGTCTGGAAAATTTGAGTTATGGTATGACATATATGCTTTAGTGGTCGAGGACATTGGGATTATTACACTGTTTTTCTTTTTTTTTTTTAGTTAAATAGTTAAGCATCTCGTATAAGGTTGCCAATTTAGATTCTTGAGCACCCTAGTTTGATCTGTTATCTGATTTTTCACTTATGTCTTCCGTTTAGAATGCAGTAAAGAAAGAGCTAGGTTTGCAATTGCAAGTTCATGGGATGACTTTGTTCAACTTACGTGTTTCTATTCCATTTTTAATTCTAATTTTGTTAGCTGTGAAGACCAAGTTTTGAAATTTAATTTTACTCTTTACCTCATTTTATCGTTAGCTTTAGCATTTTGTGTGTGTTGTACAGCTTCATATGGCTTTTGGTTCGTGATTCTGTATATGATAATGCCAAAATCGTTTTACTTGTTTAGTAGGAGACAGCTGAAGGAAGCTTTATATGGGTTTTATATTTAAGTTGTCTGCCATTACAGATGAATGTGGAAAAACTAAAGAAGATGGCCGGTGTGGTACGCACCGGTGGGAAGGGCACAGTGAGAAGGTTAGCTTGCTTCTTTCCTCCATGTACATTGAGTTAGCATAATGATTGATTGATTACATTTGTGCTTATTTTCGATCTATATCCTACTATAATTTCTTGTGATAATCTTAGGAAGAAGAAGGCTGTTCACAAGACAACCACCACCGATGACAAGAAGATACAGAGCACGTTGAAGAGGATTGGGGTCAATGCCATACCTGGGATCGAGGAGGTCAATGTTTTCAAGGAGGATGTTGTCATCCAGTTTGTTAACCCCAAAGGTGAAAAACGAATCAAATGCGCTTATTTGTAACACGATGGATTTATCGTTAGGAGCTTTTCTGAAAACGTAAATCGTTCTCTGCCTTTGCTCTTCAGTTCAAGCATCTATTGCTGCCAACACTTGGGTTGTTAGTGGCACTCCTCAGACCAAGAGTACGTTTCCCTTCTCAGCATACCATGCTATCGTTCTTCATTTGTTGTTTCCTAATAATCTCTTGTTGTACGTGTTTGTGTCTTGATCCAGAATTACAAGACATCCTTCCTCAAATCATTCAGCAATTGGGTAAGTAAAAAACATTTCATTTCCCTTCATGAGATCTCAGTCAGAAATCTTATAAATCTCGGTCAAAAATTTTGAAAAATTCTCAGGGCCCGATAATCTTGAGCATTTGAAGAAACTGGCTGAGGAATTTCAGAAGCAATCCCCCGGGGTGGGACCCAGCGCAGCCCCGGGAGCCCAAGACGATGATGATGAGGTGCCAGAACTTGTGGCGGGCGAGACATTCGAAGCAGCTGCCGAGGAGGGCGACAAGAAAGCCACCAATGATTCGTCTTCTTAAGCTAATTTTTCTCTCAATTTTGCTGTCTTAAGAAAGTCGAAAACGAAACTCTACTGCTATGGAATTTGTGTTTTAACAGAGCTGTATTTGCATTTAGAAGACGGCAGCTGTTGTTTCACTGAAAGCCATAGTAAGACGACAGGTATTTTATTACAACATATATTATTTAACATTCCTTCTTTTCTTTTTTAGAAGGCATCAGAATATTTTGTTCAGTTTGTTTGAGAATATTCTTAATCATTCACTGCTGATACTAAATAATTCACATTCGTGAATTATTGTAGTATATATTAAATCATAATTGCGGACGGTTAGCATCGCAGATTAGTTAGCTTTCTAGCATCAAAGCCCACCTTAAAAATATCTATGCTTATACATTATTGTATTGTAAAGTAAGATAAATCGTGGGATCAGCTCGTTGGTAGAGTGGTTATAGCCCTACCAATCCATTTGCTTTTGATGGTGACTACGCATTAAATAATCTATACAATATATATATTTATTCCCTATATTACAGCTAATTTCGAGCATATATGAATTAACAGTATTGAAGTAACGCAACTTGACAGCCGCCCGCCGCAAGCAAATAATTACTTGATTTTTAGAATCTTATTGAAGTACTAAATTTTAATGATGATTTTATAAGTATAACATTGCCCGACCACTTCAATAAAAATAGACACTCGAATAAGTCCACGGTATGAGACAAAATATTGTTTCTTGATATGAACAAAATATTTTGGTACAATAAAAAGCTCCTTTTTTTCCTTTAGATAAAAATAATAAAATTTCACGCGGTTCTGGTAGGCGAAGGTTATAAGAAGATGCAAAGGTGATTCCCTATCTTAACGAATAACGAGTATTATTTTTTGATTACATGAACATAACTAGCAATTGATAGGTACAAGTTCGTTTGTAAGCGAGCCTCATTTGTGGGTTTTATATATTTTACTCTTTTCGAATCTGAGAAAATGAATTTCCGAAATGAAATAAACATGTCACTTCAAATTTGCCGTTAATTTATTATATATACATGATAGTAGGTAGGCCGAGATAAATAGTTCCCATCGTTATCACACGTAAGCCCAACACGCTATTACCTGCCATACACATTATTTACAGAGTTACTTACACGTATATACACACAACTAGAGCTGTCAAAACGGGCTTGGGCCCGCGGGCCGGCCTGCCCCGCCCCGCCAAAGTGGCGGGGCGGGCTCTGAAATTTTAGGCCCGCCTGGAGGCGGGCCTGGGCGGGTAAGCCCGCGGCGGGTGCGGGCTTTGGCGGGGCGGGGCGGGCTTACCCGCGGGTAGCCCGCCAGAATATTTATATTATTTATTATATAATATTACAATATATAATAGGTACTTAATAACATTAATAGATTAATATTAAAAAGTTTATTTAATTAGATATATTTTCCTTCATTTCTTATTTTTTCCAATTTTTATATTATTTTTTTTTCTATTTTTAATTATTTTTTTTTTACTTTTTCCTATTTTTAATAATTTTTTCTTATTTTATTTTTTTAATAACTGGCGGCTAAGCCCGCCAGGCCCGCTACCTGCAGGCGGGGCGGGCCTTCATTTCCTAGGCCCGCCATCAGGCGGGCTTACCCCCCCCGCCCCGCCAGTGGCGGGCTTTTGGCGGGTACGGGCCGGCCCGCCCCGCCGGCCCGTTTTGACAGTACTACACACAACCATAGATAGTTACAGAATATAAATCTAAGAATAAAATAAATATAACATGGAACGTTGGCCACGTCAAATATTTAGCTGTTCTTCACTTCTTTGTTGTTTAAATTAAATAAAATCACACACCCAACAAATCCACAGATCGAACAAATAGGATAGAGCTAAAAAAAGTTAAAATAATAATAGACACATAGTAGTCCACTCCAATTGTAATAGTAAAGGATTTATTATTTATTAATAGACACGCGTATTTAAAGATTTCAAGTAAAAAAAAGGAGTCTTTCTTCTTCTCCTTCTTCCACTTGCCCTTCGACGCCTCGTCTTCCTTTTCCCCTTCGCAATTCGATTCAGACAAGATAGTAACACAATACAATACATAGTCACATGTGAAGGTTGAAAAAGAGTATCAGCTGAAAAAGATGCCAGCTTGGTGGAGTAAAAAAACAGGCCGGACCAAATCAGATTCAGACAAATCAGCTAGAGCTTCGATTTCGTCTAAGAACGATAGCAGCAGACGCAAAGAAGGCTCTATTTTCAACAGCAAAGCAAGGAGCTTTGAGGATGTCTTAACTACGAGGAACTCACCTCGGCGCAGTAGAGACGATTTTGCTCCTCCTATTGCTCGGGCGGGAGTTAATAGTAGCAATAACCAATCATCAGGTTTTTCTGGGTTTGATTCTGCATCTTCCTTTGAAAAGGCTCACCCTTTGCCTCGGCCGTTAGACGATCATTCGGGTCAGGGTCAAGTCCACGGATCAGGGTCGGGTTCGGTCTCTAGTATCGGTTCTTCCTCTTCGGACGAGCGTAGCCATGCTGGGCCTGTTGATCATGCCTTTTTCAGGTTGATTTTTGCCTTTTTTTACCTTTGGTGTGAGCTTTAATTGAAGGTCTTTTAGGCGATGGGATGTTAATGGGTGCATCTTTTGCGTCATATGGCTGATGTTTAGCTGACTTTATTCTTTATAGCTGATGATTGAGAAGAGAAGCAGTTGATAAGTCAGTTGTTTATGTAATAACACTGCAATGTAATGGTCTCTGTAATAATGCCAGAGGACACGTTGAGAACAGATCGAGCCCATTGATACGAAGCCCTGGGCCATCAACGCGTGTGAGCACGAGCGCACCACTGCACCACGCGCGAGCCAACGGCTCGAGTTTGGACTCACCATCTTCGAAACCCGAGAGCCATCCATTGCCTCTCCCGCCGAGCTCTCCCACTTCTTTACCGACCCCACGAAGCCCTAACCCGAGGGAAGGCTCGTGCGGTAGTAACTGCTCGAAGTGGAGGAAAGGGAGGTTGCTCGGTAGAGGCACTTTCGGACACGTCTACCTTGGATTTAACAGGTATTTTTCGCCACGTATGCAAGAAAAAATTCCATTTGAGAAAGCATCCTAAGAATGGACCCTTTTGAAAATGGCAGCGAAAATGGTCAGATGTGTGCGATAAAAGAAGTGAAGGTTGTTTCAGACGATCGATCTTCGAAAGAGAGCCTGAGACAGCTGAACCAGGAAATAGCCTTGCTAAGCCAGCTATCGCATGCTAACATTGTTCAGTACTATGGAAGTGATTTGGTAATAAGACTATCATTAAGCTTCATTTTAATTACAATCGTCCTTCAATAGTTCTTTCGACAATCTTGCAACTTAATTACATTTATTGACAGAACGACGAAAGATTGTCAGTTTACTTGGAGTACGTATCGGGGGGATCCATACACAAATTGCTGCAAGAATACGGACCCTTCGAAGAGCCCGTCATACAGAACTACACACGGCAGATTCTCTTCGGCCTTTCTTACTTACACGGAAGAAACACAGCTCACAGGTTTGGCTTTGGACTTAGTCCATCGAATCTACTATTTATTTTTGCATTAATGATAAATGGATTGAATCTCTGCTTCTGTAGAGACATCAAAGGAGCGAATATATTAGTGGATCCCAATGGCGAGATCAAACTTGCTGATTTTGGCATGGCGAAGCACGTGAGTTTTATTTATTTATCTATCTATGACCGATTCGAATCGTTGCTAAATTTTATTCGCTGTACTGCTTCGACAGATAGCTTCATGCTCTTCGATGTTATCCTTCAAAGGAAGCCCTTACTGGATGGCACCCGAGGTATGCATATATATATGTATGTGTATATAGACATACTAGCATGATTTGAATCATGACAAATATGTAATGATTTGAAATTAATTGTGTGTCTCATGTTCTTGAGGTTGTAATGAACACAAATGGATACAGCCTGCCTGTAGACATATGGAGCTTAGGTTGCACCGTCTTAGAAATGGCGACCTCAAAACCTCCATGGAGTCAATACGAAGGGGTAAGTAGTAATAACGCTGTAAATACATCATTTCCTTTCGATCTTCTTACAAGTTTTCTCCTTTCTTTCAGATAACTGATTTCATTTTTAATGATAGGTAGCTGCTATATTCAAAATTGGAAACAGCAAAGACACTCCCGAGATACCCGAGCACCTATCTCCCGAGGCCAAGAACTTTGTAAACCTGTGCTTGCAGCGCGAGCCGTCTTCGAGGCCCACCGCTGCCCAACTTCTGACCCATCCCTTTGTAAGAAATCAGACGACTTAAGAGCCGCCAATGTTAACATCACACGTGAAGCTTTCCCTCGGGCCTTCGATGGCAGTCGAACCCCTGTAATAATCATTTTTATACGTTTATTTTTTGTTCTCTTTTTTCACTTAAAAACTTATGTATCTACTATAACGACAGACCGCCTCGGAGATGCATTTGGGAAGATCGAACAACACTTCTTTCGACATGCCTAGGACTCTAACAAGCCCGAGGTACTTCCTATACGTACCTATCTTTTTCTTGAAGTCCATGGCTCTCACTTATAGTAAATGATTGATCTTCTCCTTTTTTTTTTTTGCCAGGGATAACACGATAACTTCGTCTTTGCCAGTGTCTCCTTCTTCGAGCCCGTTAAGGCAAGCCGATGGAGCTTTGTATAGGAACTTCTTTCTGTCTCCACCACATCCATCGTATGCTAACTCTTCTTCGGTAGGGCAGAGCAGTCGAAACTATGGCGATTATCCTGCCTTTCAGTTGAGGCCCGGCCCGAGGATCTCCTTGGACCTCGACGGGCCGCCGAAGTTTAGAGCTCAAGCCCATGCCAAGTCTCCTACGAGGATGATGCAATAGAAAAGCAAGCTCCAACACATCATATACAGACATATATATTGCATTATACTGTGAATGATCAGGTCAATAATAATATATGTATATCTTCAGGGGATGATAAAAAGGGGCTGGTCATACAATACATAGACCAAGTCAAGTCAGGAATAAATAGTTAAATACAACAATCTTGGGGACCAAATCAAAATTAAGTAAAACTAAGGGAGTTCAGTTGCAAAATCGTAAGCTTGGCGCGCAGCTCAGATGGCCTGGGCCATAGTCTTGGGCCTTTACGCTGTGTTTGGATCGTGGAAAGTGGCGAGGAAGTGAACACTAGAGAGAATTGATTTCTGTTAGCTTTTCCGTCATTTTCCTCACCATTTGGTGAAGAAAATGATTTTCTATGATTTTTGCTTCAAACTAACTTAAGTTTTCTTTTCTTTTCTTTTCCTCACCTATTTTCAACCAAACACAAAAATAATTTCCTTTTCCTTTCCTCACTAAATTCCTTGAATCAAACACACCCTTAAGCCTATGTTCAAGTACGGAAGTTGGTATATTGCACATTTGCTCCCTAAAAGCACAAATATTAGATCGCTGGCCGTGGGGAAACTGCATATTGGAAGTCGAGCCGTGAAAGTGCAATTATCGATGGAGGGTAACACCGGCGAGCCCGTAGACCGCCGCTTAGGAGAAGAGATCACAATATCAACCATGGCTGCCACGGAAGACGCCGATCTGTTGAGACAGGTTCGACGTAGCAGCTGGCCCACGATCGACGGCCCCTTGGGACTCAATTACGAAGATTCCACGGCGCAGGCGCGGAAATTCTTCAAGTGGGGATTTCTGTGTCTTCCGTTGCTTTGGGCCGTCAATTGCTACTACTTCTGGCCTGTGCTCAGACGTCCGAGTTCTCATCCCAATAACCCACAGCTCCGTCGATGTAAGTTTCTTTTGCTGTCCTGTCTTATGTTTTCGCCTTTTCTGTTTTCCACTTGATGCCTGCTCTCTGTTTAGCAAGTTTGCCCTTTTTCTCTGAGTCCCATTTTTCGTCATCCGATTTGATGTCTACTTATGTGTGTCAGTAGTGATGAGTATGCAATTAGAAGACAGGAAGTTGATCAATGTGTGTTGATTGTTCTTGTCTCTATTCGTTCGTATAACGCTGCTGTGCTGCACGGGGAATGATCTTGCTTTAGACAATCAATTCAATTGTGTTTTATTTGGATACATATTCTACTGGAAACATGTTTGAATGGTTGTTTCTCGACAGATATTGTTCAGTCAGCTGTTGGTTTTGCGATATTCACGGCTGCCCTTTCAACATGGGCTTTGACCTTTTCCATTGGAGGGGAGGCTCTGTTTGGTCATGTGTGGGATGATTTGGTAATGTACAATGTTGCCGAAAAATATGGCTTGACTGGGTGGTTGTAGATAGGTTTTATGCATTGATGCTTTATGCTCAATTATCTGAACAGATTGAGTGTTCTATTCTTTCTTAAAAATGATCAGTGATGTTTTTATTAGATGCTACTCTGTACTCACTGACATCCTTGTATGAAGAAGTCGTTTATGATGTTATTGCTCAATGCTATTGTTTTATATTGTTCCACGTTTGCTTGCACATGATCAAGATTGCACATATTCTTCCATACGTATTGATTTCAACCCCTCACTTTTATGTTATGGAGAAAGAGATACTCAGTTTTTGTTGATTATCAGTACTTGGAGATGTTAGGACAAGCTAATGTGTTGTTACGCAGAGTAGCCCAGCTGTTTGTTATGCGTTCGTAACCAAATTCCCGTAGTTTGTGTAACCTCACAATATAATGTTATTTGATTTCCTTATGTATGAAAAGTGCACATAGGCCCGAGTTATCCTTGAAGTTTCTTCTGTTTGTGTATGATCATAATATCTTAATGACTTCGAGAATGTCCATTGACCAATGACACCCAGAAGCTATTATCTTCCCAAGCAATCTTAGCTCTTACCTCTTAGAAAATTATAACTTCTTTTGAAACTGTTTTCTTTAATATTCTTTGCTACATCCAATAATAGAAAAAGAAAACTTTGTTGTCAGTAGATTTTCACTTTAACGCATGCATTGGTAAATGGAACTGTGTTGTCAAAGGTTCCATCTGCATGTTGGAGGTTTGGTGAATACGACAAACCTGCATTTACTAAAACTTTTTGACGCGTGGAAGATGTTCGTCAAGGACGTTAGAGCAATTTATTGCCCGGTTACGTTTGTTAAATCTTTTAGCCCGATTCATTGAATGTCAGGTCAGAATTTAGGTAATCCGATTGTATTCTCGAAATCGGTTTGAGATAATTGCTTCTTTCCAGCTTGAAGTCAATTCATCTTTTCGTCGTTGTCTCTTATTTATTTCGTTTGGATCTCTATCACCTTCGAAATAGAGTAGATATTGAGCCTTGTCTTAGTGGCGAGTTTCTGTAATGGAAGCCGAAGTCATCAGAGAAGGTAGTGGAGCTAGCAGCAAACAACGCCGTCCCTACGTTAAATGCCATTGGACAGTCTTGGAAGATGATCTGTTAGCTAAGCTCGTTGAAGAACACGGTCCAGGAAAGTGGGAGTTCATTGCTCGGCAGATCCAAGGAAGAACAGGTATTCTATGAAATCTCTGGATATGGATCACTGCAATAACTCTATTTTTATGTTATTAAGAGCCTAAAAAGTTTGTGAGTCTGTGGATTTTGTTTGGTTCCTTTCTCCTAGGGAAAAGCTGTAGGTTGAGGTGGATGAATCATTTAGATCCCAATCTGAAGAAAACGCCATTCACTGCTGCAGAACAAGCCAGGCTTCTCGAACTCCAAAGTGATTTCGGAAACAAGTGGGCATCGATGGTGCATTTCTTCCCCGGTCGCACTGATAACCAGCTGAAGAATCAGTACCATATATTGGTCAAAACAAGGTTTTTCAAAGACGCAGCTCAATACGCTATCAGCAGTGAACAGCAAGAGGATTCACCAGCAGTTCCTATTGGCTCACACCTTTCGAGCCTTCCCTCCCCACTTACTGATTACCGTGGTTTTCCATCGAGCTTCAACTGCGTAGAACAGGGTACACAAACCATGCCTGTAACCTCGAAAGATCCATCATCATATGCACGTGCAGCTTCCTTTTACAGTATGCCCGATTTCAATCCTAACTCTTTTGAAGGGGTCAATGGTGTGAATATGTTTAGCTATGGCTGGGAACAGAGTGGAGATTGTAATGTGAACGCCGACGCCACATTGGAGTTATTTCCAGTCTCAAAGCCCGAGGAAGGAATAGGTGGCAAAAACGTTGAGTTCATCGACTTTTTAGGCGTCGGAAGTTCCAACTGAAAGATTGGGTTATCCCTAAGCAAGACTTTACCGTAAACTTTCTCTTCTGGATATTATGTTTCGTGGTACTTATTGGAGTTGTTCTGTTTGTTTTAGTTGGTTATTTTCGGTGTTGGTTTAGTTGAAGTTCTCTTGTATTTGCTGCTGTTGCTCGTGTTCGTTCTGTAGCAAACATTAGATACTGCCGTTGAACTCTTTTGTTGGGGCGATCTGAATACTTGCCTTTGTTCGGTAAGAGACCATCAATGGAAATAGAGCAATTCCTTTTTAACTGGTAATAAATCACCATGCTTATGTAACTGCACTAAACATTTTGGACAAGATTATTTGTAGTAAATCATTTCGGAACAAATACAGACACACACACTGTGGCCCCAAGAAAGACTCCACGCCACCAACAATAGCTTCTTGGAAACATAGAGAGAGCTTATTATTATTACCAATAGCAAAAGGGGGCAATCTCACCTTATCCACACACACACCACAAGCCCTGATTTCCACCCCAAAGTCATCCATAATCAAAGCTAATCTAATTTCCTTCAAAAACCTGGGCGGCCTTCTCAGAAGTCAGAACACATTATAATATACCAAAATAACAAAGTCTAGTTTGTTTCTCTGCAAAGTCCATAAAAAAAAAAAAATGGCAGCTAGTGTAAGCTCCAGCGTAGTCTTGACATGCAAGTACGCCATCTGTGGCGGCTCTGAGCTCAGCTCAAAAGTCAGCAGCAGCAGCTCTTTGTCCACTGTAGCTCTCGGACATAAATCGCCAGCCATCGTCATCAGAGCCCAACAGGCTACTAGCAGGAGAATATTCGACGACGACTCTTCTAAAGACTTTGGGCGTAAAGCAGCTCTATTTGGGCTCGGCGCTGCGTTTATCATCTCTGTTGCTTGCTCGTCGTCACCATCGGCCAATGCTGGGATAATAGAGGACTACCTTGACAAGAGCAAGGCTAACAAGGTAAGATTACTGCTATGCTTATTCTTCAACAATATATGATAATGGTACTTAATAAGTAGTGATTATCTTTGTGTGTTCTTGGCTATATATGTATGTGTAGGAATTGAACGACAAGAAGAGGTTAGCCACGAGTGGTGCCAACTTTGCAAGAGCTTACACGGTTCAGTTCGGGACATGCAAGTTCCCTGAGAACTTTACTGGTTGCCAAGATCTTGCCAAGCAAAAGGTAATAATATACTATGAATATGTGGAACTTGATGAAATTCTACGTCGTCCTTTCGTTCTTACGACCTTATAATGACGAAATTTACTTCATTTTGTAATTGCAGAAAGTGCCGTTCCTCAGTGATGATTTGCAGTTAGAGTGTGAAGGGAAGGACAAATACAAGTGTGGTTCCAACGTTTTCTGGAAATGGTGATATCTTAGATCTTACATAAATATATACTAATTATATAGTGAACCCGCGCCAAGTAATACTATTACACTGTATTCATCGTGTCGTCAGCCTATATAAAGATTAGGTTTTCATTTTTGCCATCTTCAGCCAAACCTCGAAATATACTTGTCAACTGCATATGCAATTAGCGCGATTAGAGAATAATAGTCTCTGCATATCATCGCTAGGCATGTTTTATAAGTTATAGTTTGACCATTTGCATACAATAGAACATTTGCATGCATAATTTTTAACATGGGATAAGTGATCTCTTCTTTTGCTAACCATCAACATAAATCCATCAAAAAATATATTTCATCCATTGAAGAAAACTCAACTCCACAAAAAAAATGACAATAACATAATATGATTGTCGATGTGTTAACTTATGCTTCGAAAAAATCACGACGCATGTGATCCTCGCTTGAAGCAAACCGTTATTACTACCGCCACGCTCGCAATATAGCAGCCGCTCCCATAAGAAACCTTGTTTGTAAATAGGCCGTCGGCCGAAGCTTCTCCTTTGCGTGCCCACCGTACTCGCCTGGTTGTTTCGAACTCGTCGTATGTTCTAAGCATAGCCTCAGCACCTGTTTTTGGTAATAAATTTTAATAAAGCGGCGATGCGATATTCACATAGCTTTGTTCTGCGTCGCTTCAAAGATATATCACATAAATAAAATGTAGTTAAGCAAACACTATGCTATGTCTGGGCTTTATATACATATGTTGTCGCCGTTGGATTCAGGTTATGTTGTTTACGAAGGGTTCAATCTGTTTGTTGTTGTGGAAAATATTTGAGCATTACGTGGGAACCTTATTATCATCATCTTGATGAATCATTTTGTGGGGGCCCATCGGGTAAGCTGATACGGTTAGGTCGAACCCGAACCGACCGAATAGTTGATCTTCAAATTCTCTTCATTAAAAGGGACCATTGACATCATCATCATATGCAGACGTACAGCATAGCAGAAGTAAACTAATAACATCACATCTTTCATGGTCGACACACATTTGAACTGACATTGTACAATTCTGATGGTTATCTGTGATCGATGCATTTGACTTCTAATCTACAGCTATGATTGCATATATCCATCCACATATATGTTGTTCAAAATGGTGGTAATATACATACATGCACTTCTAATGCAATATTAAACTGTGCCATTGCACAACAATTAATGAGAAGCACCCATCCATTTCAACGGATGTCCCGACGACCCAAAACTTTCTTTGTGCAATGCAACCGACCTGGTTCGAATTTCAAACTAAAATCAAACAACACTATGATATGCTACGTAAATGTATCTCCAAATGAGGAGGTTTTTCGCAATGCGAACCGTCGGTGTTCAACGAGCAATAAACAAAATTTTTCTGTGATAGGTAGTAACTTTATATAGGTAGCTTCGAGCATGGGCACTGAAAAAATTTATCAACACACAAGACGTTTGTTTACCTCACTGCTGGCGCCTTGATTTTTGTTGTGGAGGGTATCCAGGCATTCCCATCCCTGTCGTATCTTTCCTTCTCAACTGTAATAACAACACATATAAAACACATGTATGATCGACCTAACATATATATATATATATATATAGTGAGAGAGAGAGGGAGAAAGAGAGAGGAGACCTGCTGTTGTTGATGAGGCTGGGGAGGGACACCACCGCGCACGCCTGCAACGCCGCCGGGATTCATGGGCTGAGGAGGGAGATTATAGGCTTGCATTCCAGGAGGTTGCATACGCTGCATGCCGACCATGGGCATGTGACGAGGAACAGGTCTGTTTTGCATCATATGAGGACCTCCTTGTATTCCGCCAGATACTGCATTCCCTGATGATACCTAATTCCAAATTTGAAAATAAGTGATATAGCTCGATTATACAATGAGATTAGATTAGCGGCGCGGTAGGGTTCATCGTTTTTGTATGTACGATTAATCTACCGTTTGCCAGAGACTACAAGTACAAGTGAGCAACAACATCGGGTACCCACAAGCACTAAACAAAAATAAGTCATAACGAAACAGAGAGAAGAATATACTAATATAGGCAACCATACCTGTTGAATGGGCTGGATGCTGATTGTTCCTTCGATATCGGTGGCTGTGTCCACTGGCCTTATAGGGTAGTTCACAACTTTCTCTCCAGGCTGAGGTGGTACTAGAGAGCTGAGACAAGTAAGGTTGATTAATGGTTATATATGGTTAACAACAACTGAAGCAACTGCGCATAGCACTGGAATAAGTGGAAAAAAAAAAAACACTACATACTTGCGACCTGGCAAAGGATCCATGCGAAAATACCTGCATATTGAAAACATAGGACATGAGATGCCACTAACAGTAGATTGAAACGCTAGATACGAAACAAACGGTGGTTGGCGTACTCATGCTCGAGGGCTTGAATGGCTGTTATTCTTTTCATAGGATCATACCTGCAAACAATATCAGAATATGTAATGAAAGCATAATCATAGAACATCACCATTTTTGCAAATAGGCAGAAGACACATACTCAAGCATCCTAGAGAGCAGGTCGTATGCTGGATTTTTGGTGGAAATATGGACGACAGTGTTAAGTCCAGCATTTTCACTGTATTATATTGGGAAGAAGAGGAGATTATAAGAACCGCCCAATGCCAACTTGAGATTCAGTGAACAAGATAACGACAAAAACAAATTACACTACGACATAGAGTTTAAAAATAAGATAAGGAGTATGACTTACTATTTGCGCCCTTGAATATGTTGTAAATCTGATTGCCAGTGTGGAAGATTCACAAGTGTTGGCCATTTTTCTTGAGTGGGATGACCTTTTAGAACATAAATCAACATTCACCAATTGCTTCCAAAAAGCTTAGAAGAAAGGGAACTATTTGCCAAAATCTGTCTTACCTAGGACCTTAAATATTTTGTCAAGCTGATCAAGCTGCATCACCAAAATTTAAAATCAGAAAAAGAGTTCAATGAATCTGAAAGTAAAATTGATGAGCAATAAGCTTGTCATGGAGGCAGAATAAAACGAAATTCTGCATGCCTGAAATGGGTTAGGTGTTGCTTTCACTTCTTGACCTTGGAATAGAGGCTTCAGAGTCAAAAGTTCCGCAAAAATACAGCCCACTGCCCACATATCTTTATAATGCATACACATTAGCGAATTAGTAGGCAACTAGTATATATAACCACAAGGACGACACGCCTGTAGTGCAACAAAAATTTGAATGAAGTGCCATGACACTTACCAACAGCACTTGTGTAATGCTTCGATCCAAGGAGCAACTCGGGAGCACGATACCATATGGTAACCACAACCTGCAATTCAGAAAGTCCACATCTACCGTTGATGCTGTAATCCAATCAAGGATGCATATAAACGTTTTTCTCCAAATATTCGGAGGATTTCCACATCATTAGCCATCATAGAGCACCCAAGATATAAACATCAAAATGTTCTAGGTCTTCCCATCTCACAGAATTGCATTATTACCAAATTAAATGTTTAAAAAGATACGATAAAACCAAGAAGGGGCAAGGAAACAAAGGAAGGAAACAAGGAGGAAGATAAATGGCGGGAGTGGAAATAAAATGACTGCATTCAGCCAAATAAGGCGTCATGTTATGAGACGGAACGTGTCATACCCCATTTTCAGATAATGGCTTAATGGGACCTTGGTAAATTCTTGCAAGCCCGAAGTCAGCAATTTTTACTAGCCCTTGCTCTTCACCTTCGCCCATTACCTGTAGAACAAAATATTCCATAAATATAAAGGAAGATCTTGGGTCAGACTAGTGTAGCCTTCTGCAGGAAAATACCATTTAAAATACTCCAAAAAGAAGAAAAAAGAACCTGCCGTCTATTTCATTTAAATAAAGAACAACGTAGCAGAATGAAAGCACATAAATTACCAATATATTTGATGGTTTGAGATCTCGGTGAATTATCCAATTACTGCATGAAATCAGCATAAATGTAAGACTTTGATATCTATATGACCAGCAGATCATTACGAAGTAAAAAGATTCCAAATATGCCCTACTACCTCCAATAGATAAATACGAACATCTATCTGCTATAGAAACTAACAATAAATCATTGAAGACTATATTATAAGCGTATTTGAAAATGACAAACTACAGTTACCCAAAAGAATTTATCAAAATGAAGCTAAATCAAGTTAGCAGCAGTTTAAAGGTGAAGTCCAAGGTTATAAGCAAACATGCCGAACACAAGGCTTGCAAAAGAAAACCACCTGTGGAGATAGTTTAGACCATTGAGGAGCTGCCATAATATAGACTTGATAGTGTACTGATTGATCGGTTGGTTGACCTTATCCCTGTGATGCCGAATGATTTCCTGGCAAGAAAAATAGGGCTCAATAGAAGATATTGTTCGGTAATATGCAAAAACGGGATACTTACCCTAACTGACTCAACAACAAAAATTAGAATCTGTATAGAGAGTTTTAACCGCTGCTTGGGCGACGGAAATACCATCTATCACTATCATTTTACCAAAAACGAACAAAACGGCCAGGAAATTAACTCACATAAAGGTCATGATCGGCATAGTCGAAAGCTAAATAAAGCGACATATCTGCATGATTGATGTGCACATTCACAAGCTTTACGACATTCTCGTGGGAAATTTCCCGAAGCAACTGCAGAAACAAAAAATAATAAGATATCATTATTAAAAGGTAAAGGAAATTTAAGCCCCGTTCCTATAATTATTTTAGCCTTTCGTATATTTTGTGAACCATTCTACTTTGCGCACCCCCAGAAAATGATATTTGCTTCCCCAAAAAAGAAACGAAGAATGTATATGAGACAACATAAAATTCTAGGTCAAAACAAAAATCAACTGGCATGCGATTGATCTCTCGCTGAAAAAATGTAGAGGTTACCCAACAATGGAGTTTCAATTGCAATCCGATCAGTTCAGCTTATCCGAACCCAGCCCAAAAAATATAAAATTCCTCAAGCAATGCACAGAAGCAGAGAATCTAACACGAAACCATACCATAATTTCGCGAATAGCAGTTGGTGAAACACCGTCACCATCCTTGGACTGCTTGAACTTCTTTATCGCGATGGGCTTCGATTGATTCAACTTAAGCTTGGCCAAAAAAACCAACCCATAAGTTCCCTCACCGATTTTTCCGATTACATCGTACTGTTCTAACCACTCTGGTTTGCTGCCGCTGCTACCGTTGTTATTCACTCCTCTCCCATCGCCCATCCTCAGCTCAACTAATTCTCAGCTCGCGATAAACAACATAAAGCGTACGCAACACGGCGACTCTTGCGGAAAAATCGGAGAGGAGACGAAGAAAGAACGTGTTCAACCATTCTCTATAACAATATTTATAGTGATAAAAAAAAATAATTTTTAACAAAAACAAAAATTGTACTTGGAGTCGAACCCGTGTAGCTGGATTCAAATTACAGAGCTAGCCACTACCAACCAACCGCAAGTTACGAACTTTTTAAAAAAATGTACGATTAACTTTCATGAGCAAAAATTCATTTGTTTCCTTGTCTTGGTTTGTGCAATTAATTAGCAGCAACCATAGATTGATGAAACAACATAAGTTGTGCATTCATAACTAGCACACCAATGCATATAATCACCCAAATGGATCAGAGAAAGGTGAGGAGCAACACAATTACAGGACTGACCGACTGACTGTACAATACAATAATCATCTAAACAGAAAAAAAAAAAAGGACAACAAAGCATTTAACCCAACAAAAAGATCCCCTTTTTAGCACATCATCAGAGCTCGGAAAGAATGGCAGGGATGTAATGAGAAAGCTCCGCGGTTAGGGACTGAAACCCATTAACAAGCTGCGTGTGAAATTCTTGATCTTCCTCACCAATCAGCCGAAAATGCACGCGAATAGCTCGTTTGCACACAGCCATGAACTCAAGGAGGGCCGCAATCAGCTGCTGCAGTTCCTGCGACCTCAGCCTAGTCGCCGGCTCGCCCGAGAGGAACGCCGTGCACACGCTCAAAACCCCACTGTTCACCTGTAAGAAAGAACCATTCGAAAAACAGCGAAATTCATTTACTCGTAAGAAAAAAAAGAATAAACAGAGTAAGTAAGAGGCCATTTAAAGTTACTCGCCTGGACAGCAACAGAGCCTTGGAGTATCCTCTGAAGTGACTGAAGCCTAGGCAGCTGATCGCCCTCCGAGCTGAGCGGTTCCTCGAGCTCGTTCCTCAGAGCCGCGGTTCGAGTCTCAATCATGCCTATCGCATTCTCCACGGGCGAAAACTCGAGCGACTCAGACTTCACCACAATCAAACGGTTGACCAAGGCGGGAAAAGAACCCTCCGTCTGCACAACTGTTCGGCGCTTCCACTGATCTTCCAACCCGCCCTGAGTTTTCCCGTTCTTCGTAAATGGAGTGT
Organism: Craterostigma plantagineum; assembly: GCA_027422505.1. Taxonomy (NCBI): domain Eukaryota; kingdom Viridiplantae; phylum Streptophyta; class Magnoliopsida; order Lamiales; family Linderniaceae; genus Craterostigma; species Craterostigma plantagineum. The sequence continues at coordinate 30,701 of JAPQWV010000057.1, forward strand.
CGAACAGAAACCTATCGAAAACCCGAGCCCTAACGCCCCCCGCGGGGAGCGAGAACATCCTCTCTCTCCTACTTCCCAAATCCTCGTCCTCCATCACAGCGTCGACGGCCGTGATCTGAAGGTAGCAAACGCCAGGCTGAAGCTCGTCGGCCTTGACCTGCCTAGAGTCGGGGATCATGTGAAGGGTCGAGCCGCCCATCCTTGGCTCGTATATGTGGCTCAGCTTCTCCATTATGTCCCCGAGCCTAACATCCCGAGCCTCTCTGTAGACGTACTCCCTTCGGTCGAGTTTTCCAAACTTTTCGCCGTAGAAGCCGACCCTATAGTAGGTTGCGTCGGCGAAGGGGATTGGGCTCGTCTCTTGCTCGAGGATGGATTCGTATACGTTTGTGAGCATTGTGTGGCACTTGGCTAGCTGGCCGTAGGCTCGTCTGCTCTTGTAGACTGGGATGACGAGCTCGAGGATGCTGGCGCAAAAGTGGTGGAGCTCGGCCTGAGAGAAGAGCTTGTTGGCCAGCTGAAGGTACTTCACCGCCGAGTCGACGGTCAGCTTCGAAGCGCCGTAGCCTTCCACCTCGGCCGTTGAGGCCTCAGAGTTTGTTTCTACGCTGACCGTCGGGCAGATCTTTCGCAGCGAGGCGGCATGCTCTGAGTTCCATACTCCGTCGTTTCTACTTACAAGGGCCTGCAAATACAAAGGCCATATAAAAATAAGATCAGAGCAGAGCAAAACAGAGAAGGGCCGAGCAGAGCAGAGAAGGGCCGAGCAGAGCAAAAAAGGGCAGAGCAGAGGCTCACCTGCATCACTACACCAGCGACGGCGACGGCGCATTGTGCTGCTTCGGCCCAAGATTGCATCTCTTGATGAGCATCGCAGAGATGGAGGAGCCACATTATGTGAAGGTCAGGGACGGGAGCAAATGCCATGGCGAGTCTGTAGAAGCCCTCTGCAGCTGCGTATCTGTCGAGGCTCATCACAGATGCCTATAGAATCATTTCCAACATTAGACTCCACAAGAAACGGAGGGCTTCTTTTTTTTTTTCTTAAGGTTAAATCGAGAATCAGAGGAGGGATTCCATGGGATACATACCAGAAGTGAATGTTCGAGGCTGGCGTCGAGAGCTAGAAGGAGGCTATCAGAAAGCGCTTTGACTTCAGCCCATGACCAATGGTTCTCTGAGGCAGCAGGCTCCGTACTAGTGGGGAAAGAGTTCTGCGGTAGACTGCATTCTTTTAGAACGTTAAGGCAGTTTGTTTCATCTGCTATTTGCTCCAGCGATTTTCGTAAACGGCGTGCTTCGCCGCTTTCTTCTAAGGTTCCATCGGATTTCATATGTGTCACTTGAACTTCGGACATCAACTCCGACAATGTAATGGTTAGGACGACTCGTAACCTTGCTGTTTGCTTGAAGTGAGAAAAAGAACTCTGGGAAAAAAAGTGCAGTGATTTCATTCATGATTGGACACGTCGAAGGAAATAGAATGGAAAGAAATCGGCAAAAATTAAGGTTACCCGAATAAGTATCTGAAGCCCAACGACGGCCCTTTTCCTGACGTTCTCATTCTGAAAGACTGCAAGCCGAAGAAGATGAAATGCAATTTGCTTCAAGAAACGATCGTTTTCCCTGGCCATAAGTACCGCACCATGCAGTTCAAACACGCTATTGAAAACTGGGAAAAGAGCTTTCCAAAGAGAGAGAGGTTGGTTGTGTGAGAATAGTATCATGAGAATAGATGTGATGCAGTCGAGTTTTCCGTAATCTGTAGCGATGGTGTGAGAGGCAGCGGCGCCTGAGAATTTTTCGATTATTTCGAGGACTTGAAGACTCACAGCAGCACTCAGGTTTTCCTCCCACAGTTCCTGAGAAGTGAAAAAGCAAGAAAGAACACTTGTAACAAGATTAACTCCCCTGATCGTCGATTACACATTGAATTTCAAACATTCAGTTAGTTGTTAAAAAAACTTAATTTCCGAAAAAAGATCCCACCATTTTTTGCCTCAAAATTGGGTGCAAGGTTTCTCTAAGTGCTTGAGTAGAAGCTCCAATTCTTGAAGACTGAGCTTGAGCGAGTGCTTCCCTCAAGGAATATGGCTGACTAGGTGAGCTCAGCTGAGAGTTAACCCTCTGCCACAGATACCCATTCTCAGGTGTTCCCTGGGGCTAATCATGAACATTTTCAGATATTGCACAAGAAAGCTTAATTTAATGAAGCTTTACACGGATAAGTAAGCAACTTAAGATTATTAAAACAGTAAAATCATACTCCAACTTCTTGACGTGCAGCCTCCAATAAGTAGTTGTTTATTGCTGGAGAAAGTCTTTCCGAGTACTTCGACGAAAACTGCTTCTCGCCTACAGGACTGCGAGAAGAAGTTCCAACCAGCATGCTGTCGTCGGTTTTGCGGTGCTGCTCAACATGATAATTTCGAGAACTAAGCTACATAGTTGATTGTAATGGCATTGATCGATTGATAGTTAATTTCTTGCTTTTTCATTAATCAAGTGTTTGCAGTTCAAGGCATTCACTTAGAAGAAAATGAAGAAGATTATATACCTCAAAATGAACTAAGCATTCTTCTACTAGTTTGAAAAATAATCTGGTACGAGCGATGCTTTGCTGCCAGGCCTTGATAAGAGATGCATCGTCCAAGTTTCTAATAATTTGCAAAACACTGATCAGAACCTCACGTTTTTCGGTTGAACTCAAGTTGTAGAAGACCGGCATTTCATCCAGTAACTGCAGACATGGATACAGAAATAAGTGAACCAATTTTCTCATCTGCATTAGATTATCTGACATATGATAATCAAATATGTTTCTAATAGTTATGACAACAAGGAGTCTAGGATGTAGTAATAGCATATAACGGTAACTAGCACATAGATAGTCATGCATTTAAGGATGCCGAAACATAAGGTTTGGCTTTTGAACTTATTTTCTCAACATGATTCAGAAAAAAAAAAAATCAAAGCAACTTGAAATAGGCATCAGCAGATGGTATATTATATGAGCAGCAAATGGACAGTACCTGGCCTACGAGAGGAAAGTATAACTGAGCTATGTAAAGTTTATCTTCCAACTTCTGATACCGAACATCAAACTCATGCTTGCACAATAAAACGACCAACATCCTAGCTGCCTGCGAATGAGTAAAAGATGCATAAGAAAATTCTGTCAAATTGTGATCTCTGAGTGGAGCAAATAGTCAATCGAGACTGAAGGCTACGATATGCTAGCAGAATCACAGTGTATTGGACTAACCTTTGCTCGCATAGATAAATCCTCATGGTCCCAAGTGAGGAAAACCTCTTGTATAAGTACAGATGAAAGGTAATTTCTGGGGAAGATGAATCAGAAGTATTTATGATTCGCGAAATCTAAAGACGATTCTTCTATACCAATTATAGTTAAGAGATAGTAAAAGGATGATAAACGCTCCGCAATACCTATCAGATGGGTCTCTCCCGGGCATTTCAACAAAAAGATCATGATCGCATAAGATCTGAAGAAACGTAAGCTTGCAGTCATGAAGCGCAGATTGGCATACCCCAGAAAACTTATCAAGGTACAAAGAGACCTGGGAAAATTTAGAAAAAAAAGGCCCTTATGTTAGATGCAAGGCAAAGATATATGATTGCTTGTGTTGTGTAATGTACAGAAATATTTATTGCACACCAATTCAAAAACTTGGCGGGGCTCGATTGAAGAGAGAAGATCATAACAGAAGAATCCCAAGCCACTGTTCAAATATTTGGCCAACCCGAGACCTTTCTTACATCTCTCATGAACTTCCGTCAGCAGACAATCAAACAGTTGCATTATACATCTAAAAACAGCTTCTTTCAATTGCATCGGAGGCACATCTCCTATGTGATGAGTCGGAGCAAAAAATGTTTTATCATCCATGCAAGATTGAATTAAAAAGAAAAAACACATAATTGAAGATACAAGGTTCCACAAGACGAAAACCTGGAGGTAGATTGTGATGGAACAACCGAGTCTGCTCCAAAGCCATGGATTTGACAATGAGTTCAAGAAAAAACCAAGCCATTGCTAATACATCATCATAAACTGGCCCAACACGGTAGCCTTTGGCCTAGTTTATAAATCATGCAATAAAGCAACAAGAAATATTAGCTATGGTACACAAGAGAAAATTTAGGAGTTGAGATCCGCAATACAATATCTTTGACTGAATATCAGATTCTCACTAACCTTACTACGTGCCAAACTACCCCAAACAGTGGACAAACCAGGATAAACTGGAGGTTGACGCCCTCCAAAGTCATCAAAAGCAAAGTCAACATAATTCACCAGAAAAAGATTTCTTTCGCCATCATCCACCGATTCTTGCTGGACCCTGTGAATGCACAATGAATAAAGGGGGATATACATTTAAGTTCCTCAAGCAGGAAATGAAGAGTATGTAAGTATTACACACCGTGTTAAAATGTTCACCATAGCTCTGAAGGCTGCAACCTAAAATCGGAAAAGAATATAGAAATATGAACAATGCTATTGGAACATAAGAAGTCACCCATGTAACATGAAAATGAAAATGAGTTTCTCCGTATAAGGAAGAACAGTTTCAAAGCAACCACTTTGCATTCTCCACACTGACCTGAAGAGTCTCCCCTCCATTGCCAATCAGATGGAGAAGCATGTTTAAAATTGGTTGAAGAAATTGAACTAACGCTGTCGAATCAACATTCTTCAAACTGTTGATTGCCTACAAGATTTAGAGGAGGTAAAGTGGAAAAAATTTAGGACAAGAGCACTGCTAGATGGAAAGTGATTAAATCTCTATATAAATGATAACAGTGGCTCAGAAGCTCAGAATTCAGGATAACAGCATTAAAATGACCTCAAGAAGCTCTGATCCCCAAGGTGGGCTTGTCCGAAGAATGTGCCTGTCGTATTCAAGGAAAAAGTCTCTGATCCTTTCACTCAATGGGTATAATGATGAACATAAACGTAGCCGCAGTCTAAACATGCTTTTTCCATCTTCCAAATAATCCAGTCTCTCCTGTAAAATATTAAGAGATTATAATCATGGATGTTGCCTTACTTTGACAATAATAAAATTCCGTGTTTGTCATTTCCACGTTCAAATTCATAAGGAATGAAAAATGTGGAAAAAAAACGTAGTCCCCATTAAGAAACAGAGAAGTCAAATACTATTATCTTCCTGAGATGCTAAAGGAGATCCCAAAAGAAGAGTGCCAACAAAATCGTGTAAAGAGCGGAACCAACTCCTTCATAATTAGCATACTCTGTTACTATCCTGAAGATAGTGAGGAACCAACTCCTTCATAATGGGCAAAGAAATCTCCGATTTCAACCTGCAATCAAGTAATAATAAGCAATCAATATTTTGAAAGTCTCATGATCCTAATTAAATTCTGTGTTAAAATATCAGTTGTGAGAAGTTCTGATATATAAACTACGTAAGCCAACAAGTTGGCTATCCTAAAATGAGAATGCAAACCAGACAACTGCTATAAAAATCATACTTCGAGCAACTTGAGAGAGAGAGTGAGGCATATCCTATGACTACCTGCAATCAAGATTCAGCGTCCGATTAGTAGAAACACATAGAAGTACACGAACAAAAAATATAGAAGTGTAGTGAACGAGTAGACCCTAATACTTCAAAAAGCAAGAAAAATGGAATATTTAGACATAGGAACTTCAAGTGTAAGAATTTATTGCACTTTACCGGCTTGGGGGCCTCAATCTTTGTTTGTAGGTCAACATGGTAAAAGGTAAACAAGAGGTGATGCATTGGTGTCCAAACTGCAGGTAAAGCAACTTTAAGTTCATCATGGTAACATGCAATTCTAGCTCCAACAGCTACTTGAGTGTGGACCCACTTCTCAAGTGCATAGCCAGGTTCCCTTGGATGCATTGCCTGAACGAAAGAAAAAACATATAATATTACGATGAGACAGCTACAGCAGAATGTTGTACAAAGAAAAGCAACCATACCTCTAGTGGTGGTGGCCTACGGATATCTCCATCGTCCTGTCTCAGTTCGACTCGTATAAACAAGTTTCTTTTTCTATTCATACTAACACTCAAAGGGTAAACATATAGGCAATGAAAAAGCTGCAAGAAAGGCTCGTTCCTTGAAGTTATCCGAAAGTCAAAAGCCTGAAACTGCAAAACAGCATAGCATGAAGAATCAAACAGAATATTGAATAACAAAGATAGCTGATTCCAACTCGATGGAAGCTTACGTCATTTGAGGTAACATCTGCTAATCCATGAGACACTGATCCATTTTGATCTGGCCTCTTATCAGAGGAATGTGCATCCACACCAAAATTTTCAGAGCCGTTAGATCTGTAGCTTGGACTTTTCGTAAAGTTAGGATTGGCTGTAAAATCTTGTTGACTCATCATAGCAGAGTTTCTACTACCGCCATCCAAAGATTTTTCATAATCTAAGGATCCACTTTGCAGTTTCTCGATCTCCAGTCTTATGGTACCCCTCACAGGTTTATGAACCTTTCTTTTGGGATCCTAGGACAGTGACAATATGAACAATAAATAAGCACCCAGGATTAAACAATGGACATTGTAAGCGAATAAAAAACCACTTGTTAATTGCCCATGTGCCAGTGAAAAATAAAGTCTCGTGATGTCTTTTTTCTATTGCATATGCATTCATATTTTTCACAAAGCAAGGATGGCAAGTAGAGTGATCTATAGGCACAAGAAAAAACTGCTGACACAACTAGAACATTGTAAATTCATTTTACTCGCTTAAATAGGCATTCATTATACAATAATAAGACTTGCCAAACTATAGATTCTTGATAAAGAATTTAGCCCAAAACAAATAATGGGAGCTGAGTCTAACCAGGAGTGACTCCTCAAGGTAGCCTTCCTTGACTTTGCTCAGATTCGACACTTCAACCACGACTGAGGTTCCACTTGAATAGCCAAGACTACCATCCAATGTGATCCTAGCAACAGGCTCATTCGCAACCTCGTGCGAACTCGATCCCGCTATGCTTGTAATAAGTGGACTGCTAGGCGAAGCAGATCCTCCAGCGCCAGAAGTAACACCACTATCGAAAAGTGGAATGATGGCCCAAGCAAACGATTCCTTGTAAGGCATGATTCGTGACCACACTTGCAGCTTTTGTTTCTCTCGCTCGGTAAGGTGAACCTAACAAGGTAATGGAACATGAAAGCTGTGTTTGAATGACACGTCAGATGCAACTATTAACTTCACATAAGAATAACCCAATTCCGGTAAGTATGAATTTTAAGTCATTCACAGTTACATATTTTACGCGGCAAAATCTACATTTGCCTCTATTTAGGTTAATAATTTAGACTCGAAGCGAAATATTAAAACAGGCCCTCGTTGATATAGAAGTGACTTGGACTCTCAAGGTATACAAATACTTACAGGTTCTTTGCGCGAATAAACAGATGAAGTCACACCTCCCTCTTCAGTAGCAGGCTTTTCAATCTGAACAAGCAGACACACAGATGCCGAAGGAACATCCACACGGAAAATACCACGGGGTTCAAGAGAAACGAGTGGCTGATAAAGAATAAAATGCAAAGGAAATTATTACAACATATGCATACATAGTAATACATATTAAATACTATGCTGGAAAGTATATATTTTACGGAAGGTAACTCCTACTAAGAGATGACTTACATCTTTCCCGTCGCCAGGTAGCATACGGAATATGAAATCCTCGGAAAGTTTTTCCCTTCTCTCCCTATTATATAAGCAAATTGTGCCATGAAATGGCTCTACAAAAAAACTTCTTTATTTCAGCCTCAGAAATGTGTGGTAACTTAATAAGCCAAAAGATGGGGGAAAATCAACATGGACAGGGTAGATAGAACCATAAGCACAAAACTCACCAACAAATCCAGCTTGAAGTGAGAAAGATACGACCTTCACAGCAATTCTCAGCCCACTGAGCAACAAATATCCATGAATTGAAACGAAATTTAGTGAAAACGGTGAACAGATTACAGATGCATTCTAGTAATAGACTACCTGTTATAGTGAAATATATTTGAGGAAGGTACTCTATGACCAAATACTGTCGCTCTATCATTTTCCCAATCGAAAATGGGTTCATAGGCTGGCAATGGAGATTCACCGAAATGCTGCAAGACAATTGATGATTAAAAAACATTAATTACAACAATTATATCACAACCACAGACGTAAACGCCCATACACATGACTTCGAAGTTTCTGCATTTGACGAATCATGCATGTTTGCTTGCGACGAGTATCTCTCAGAAGTCCCCACCATCTCTTCGCCATTCGAATCTTGGATCTTACTTCTCCTGGCATTGATGAGCTCGATTTCTGTACGGGGATCGGACAAAGGTCCCAGAATAAATTGAGCTTACATAACCTTTTTAGATATCGCAAGGAAAATGAACAGCGCTGAAAAGATAATGCAACGGCCAACTAAATGCTACATTACCAATCCAGATAACAGTCTCGTAACGAAGCTGACAAACGAAAAACAAATCATCTGACGAACCTCTTTCCATATCAGTGTCAGGTCCTTCATATATCTGATTTTGAAATGTGACTGATCCAACGCTATCGTAGTGTCCATACTTGTATTCATCTTTAACCCAGTCAGCCTTATAGCTCTGTACAAGCTCATTCAGATGTGGCCACTGCTCTAGGTTCTCATCAAGCTAAACATAAATATAGAATTTAATCAGAAGAAGCCATATTTGTAGCAATCAGTCAAATAGAGCCAAGAATCAGTTCCCACAGCAAAGAAGCCTTTGAACTTTATAAATCGAGCACAAACTAGCAAACGTGCAACAGCACTTGACTGGGAGCAATGAGATATTGAGATTAAGTCTTCCAAAACTGAATGAACAATGCGAGCAAGAAAAACACTAGCTAAGCTCACCAAAGGGTCCATCTGAGACCAACTCGAGAAAGCATCTCTTGGAATCCTTCGGAAACGAAGCCCACTTGGCGACACATTCTCCATGACAAGAAGCAAGGCAAATGCTACAAACTAAACAACCACGACAAGAAAAAACTTCAAGTAAAGATAAGCTAAGCCAACTTCGCACAAACTTCAGAGCCCGCATTTCCAACAAACCCCAGAAGAATTTCCCAGATCTGTTTACTTACCTATGAATTAGGTCGTTTCCCAGCCGAATCCTGCACCAAAGCTACTAAATTTTTTCACTAAAGTGGGGTGGGTGAGTTGGGTTCTGTTAGGGGTTCGTTCGCTCTTTCTTTCTTTCTTGGGTGTGTAGTGTGCTTTTTCTTTACACCGAAGTCTTGTCCGAAGCTGAACTCTCTCTCTCCAAGATTTATGCCCCAAAGCGGATTTGTTTATTATTCCACGCTCCCTTTTCCTAAACCAGCTGAGCTGTTCTATATTTTTCTATTCTCAGAGAGACGATGATGACCTTTGCTCTGAGGCATTGACTCAAAACACAATCACAGCGAAGTTTATCTCGGACACATTGCTGTTTTGCTAAGCGTAATGAAGGATGCTATTAGCTGGGGAGAGGCGCTTTGCTGCTTTTATTATTACAATTTCATCAACAAACTGAATTAAAAAGCACTTTAAACATCATGTTTTGTTCAGTTCTTCAGTACTCCCAAGTCTTTACCCTATTGACTGTTACCTTACTTCCGTCAACCGTTTAAGGGCCCAATAGTGCTTTTTATATGGGCCTACACCTAAGTTAAAAAGCCCAATAAGTCGAAGCGTTTTTTCATTTTATAAATTGATTTACAATAGAACATAAAATAATAAAATTGTTTTAGACTCATGAGTCAAGGTTCACTCCAAAGGGCCTGCATTTTCACAGAAGGAGACGAGTATGAATCTAACTATTATTCATAAAAAAAAAAAGGTGACTCAATAAAAGTTAAAAATACTCGTTATAAAACGCCTTCTACATAATATGGTGTGCAAAATCACAGCTTCTCCTCACCCCAATTTAATGTTACAACGCCTTCAAAATTTTTAAAGGTCCAACATTAAAACAGCGCATTGACCATAATTTATAGAGGACAAAAAAAGTGACTTCATTCACTTGTTCAATTTTGCCTTAGATCTCGAAATCTTGTGTTTCTGGGACGCCTTTCCTTGTACTTGTTTCGATTTCATCTTAAGCGACCGAACTAACGAAGACAGCTCATAACTCTCTTTCCTTTGAGACATCTCTTCACTCGTCGCCCTTTCGACTTCATCGAGCAAAGGCTGGTCGGGCTTTACAGGGCGATCTGTAGGTTTGATGCTGTTCTCTTGCATTCCCATTTTCTGTCTCTGAATGACTTGTCGAGCATAAGCCGCACTCCTATATAACGAGCATAAATCCCGAGAAACGATTATTACCAAAGACAAAAAGAAGGGAAGATTATGGAGATCAAATATGATAGATACCTTTTGAAGTTAGGATCGGTGGGATCGAGGGCAAAGAGTGGCGAGGTTAATATAGCTGAAAAGCGTGGGTCGTTATAGTCTACGTCTGGTATTTTATCCTCATCGAGGATGGCCTTCCCTTTCTTGTTTTTGTTCTTCTTAGGCTTAAAGTTGTAGCCTTTTACGTTTGTGTCCATTTCATTGTCATCTGCTAGTAACAGCTCGAGTTCTGCGCCAGTTGCCTCAGATTCTTCTTGGGCAGAGTCCCCATTAAGATCCTTCGTTTTGCCACTAAGGGACAGATTCTTCTTCGTCTTCTTCTTACTACTTCCCTTAGCTGAAGGCTCGTCCTCGAAAAAGTCATCGGATTGGTCAGGGAGTTCTTGGTCATCGTCGCTGCTGTCATCCTCGGACGAGGATTTCAATCCCCTTTTGCGCGATTTTCTCTTTTCGTTTCTCTTTCTGAGAGTAGCCTCCCAAACGGTTTCAGATTTCTTATCCTTCTTTTCGAGAATGCGTTTGCTTATATCTTCTAGCCCGGAATTGAACGTAACCTCCATGTCATGGTTACCATCTTCGTCGTCTTCATCCGAGCCATCTCCTTGTAGCAGAGCACGGTACTTGTCCTTTTTTTCGTGCTTTTTCTGGGATCTATCTTCATCCTCATTATCACTATCCTCTTCATCTGTTTCGCTGTCTTCTGACGCCAAAAACTCTTTCAACTCCAAATCAGCTAGCTGAGATGATAATAATTACAAGGAGATCGTTAAAGAACAGCAATCATGCGGCTCAAGTAGTACAGGTGAAATTGTGCAACTAGAGGTTGATGACTTCATGATCAAGCACATACATATTTAACAAGACAATGGTGTGCAAGCAAAGGAAAAAACACAGAAAGGTGAATTAAGACCAACTTGCTCATCATTCAATTTTCTCTTCAAGGTTTTTGTACGCTGTGGTTCATCTTCATCCCAGGTAAGCTGGACATTGCTATGTTGCAAAGCTCGAGTTTGGAAGTCCAAACCTACATATCCCGCAGGGACCTGAGAAGGAAAAATATAAAAACATGAGATATCTTTGGAATGAAAATAAACTGACCACTAGGTTGAGATTTACCTCCGTGGCAACATCACGTGCTTCGTGCGTAAACTCCATGTCGTCTGGAATAAACCTCAGGTCCAACTTGTTAGCAGATCTTTCAAACTCAATCCCATCACAGGAATTATAAATATAATCTGCTGTTGCAACCGAATCACACTCCACAACAGCAAAGTAGTACCTAGTTCAGAAAGATGCATGGTTTGCAAGTTTCATAAAATGCCTACTGAGCTCATAAGCACGTAATTTTTTTATATAAATACTGAGTTCATGGATTGCAAGTTTCATTATATAATCTACTGACCGTTGCTGACCGGTGACAGTTACTATGATAAATATGACTATCAAGCACTAGGATATCGAACATCTAAAGAAAAATTGTCACCTTAGCCTACTGAGTTCATACGCACGTATTTTTTTGTTGACTGTATCTTCGTCATCCTCGTCATCATTTCCATCCTCATCTTCTTCAAACAGGCCAACAGGACCACGCACTGCTTCCTCTGCCATACGCTTCAGCCCAAACTCTGATGGATAGACAGACACCGACATAATTTGGCCATCCTTGGGAAGAAATGAACTGAGCATAACATACAAGTCAACAGCCTGTAAAACGAAAGATGTACCTGAATCAGATCAACTGTGCTTTTGATTGCGAAGTACAATCCTCGTATTAAAATCTTATCAACTAAAAAAGGGCATTGAATTGGAAACATCATAGGAGATGCCAAACAAGCTTGATCTCAGATAATCGGCAAAAAAACATGATGTAGACTCTCGCCAATAAAAAGGGTAAATAATAGAGCCCTCACCCGAACTTGACCCCAATCCAAATTCACGACGGCTAATCGCCGTGTTTCCTTATCAATATCCGGCACATTCTCTTCCTGGGCATAGCACCACAAGGGAAAAAAAATCAACTTCAAAACGCAAACTACAGTCCAAAAACAAAATATGGCGATAGGACAAAAATCATAAACCAACCGGTGGCAAAAATGTATCTTCATCCTCAAACTCCGCCAGTTGTTCATCATCCGACGAAGCTGTATCACTATCAGACGACGTTTCATCAGCGTCGCCATCCAAACTCTGATCATCAGAGTCATCTTCCTCCTCCTTCAATGTCTCACTTTCACTTGAACTCTCATCGCTGTCTTTCTCTCGGGCTCGATCCTCTCTGTTTCCCCCTCCATCCTCCTTCTCGATGCGATAATAATGCTCTAGCTGCGCAGCTCTGCTTTTGGATTTGATACGCCTGCCCCGCTTATCAATAGGAGCGTTCGACGAGGTGAAGCTTTTGTCGGTAAAAAGCCGGCTGAAACGAGAATCAATTTCGACTTTAGACCTCTTCCTCGGCGCCTCCATGAATCGAGGGTCGGACTGAGCCGAAGCGAACCGCTCATCGTTAATTTTCACAGGCTTTTGCTCCTCTATCCCGTTTTCAATGTTCTTCGATTTCTTCGACTTCTTCGAATTCTGATTTTGCCTCTTCTTCCTCTGTTTCTTCTTATCGTCGTCGGAAGCCATTGGTGAGACGTGACGGCGGCTCTTGTCGCAGAGCTGGGAACAGTACTCTGCCTATTAGGAGGAGATGATGGTGCTTCTACGGCGAGCTTCAAAACCCTACCTTTAAGTAGTTGTTGACGATTTAAAACAAATCGCTAGTATTTATTATTATATAATCTATATACTATAAAAGTAGGATAGGGACCCTATTGTGATGACACGTGGCAACAAAATTCCCCCCTAGGAAAATGTGAGAATTCCTTTTTTTTTTCGTTGAATGTATATGGGAGTGCACATTAATATGTCTATGTTCTTCGTATGTGCATGGCAGTCATACAGACTTTTTTCCATGTTCAGTGTATGAAGTGGAACAGTTTTATTTGTTTGCCATTTTTCGCTGACGTGGCTGGCTGTGAGCCATTCTATTTCTTTTTGATCTTCCACAACAATACATTGTTTCATCCGATATAGTGTACTCATTTAATAGGCAACTAAACAGTCTTGAATCATCTTAATTGCAATAACAAGCTGAACAGTCTTCCAATAATGTCTGTTCAACTCGAGCTGTTGGCCTTTCCTTTTCTCTTCTGGGTGAACGCACGCATAGCACAGAGAGAGGGAGACAGAAGCCGGGGGGATTATCCGCGGCGTAGTAAGGACCCCTCACGGCGCAGACGTGGTCCTTCCGGCGGAGAAATTGCAAGGTTATGGGTTGTTTCAGCTCCTGAAACTTTGTACCCTCTCAACAAGCCTGTTATTCATGTGAGAAAAGTTTCTGTGAAGTTTTATATTACGTTTTTGTGATACTAAAGCTTCACGGACTTTTGTTCATATGTTGGAATTGAAATCTGAGTTGCGAGTTGGACGGGCATATATTCACCGTGCTACAACGGCTGTGAGATTATTCATTGTGAGTTTATCTCTGAGTTTCAGAAGGAAAGGCCGTGCTACCCTCTCAACGGCATATATTTCATTAAACTTTTAATCTTTATCTCTGCTCTTATTCATTTTAGTGCTCTGCATTTTCTCAAGACTTTGGAGAAGAACATGATAAGCAGAAGATTCTTGGCTGGCTTCGTAAGGAGGAGCAAGGAAGGCTCACCGTTCACAACTATGTTTGTGTTGGTGTTGGGAATTGGGATTAGGCCTCACTAATCATTTTTAAGAATTATTTTAGTGTGCAACAGGCCTTTCCTTCTGAAATTTATGGTTAGGTTATTTCATTGTGTCTGTAATAATATTGGCGGGTTAATCGTAAGAAGAAGCCATTTGTTGACCTCCGTAGTTCAGTGCATGCCCTTGAAAGAATTGCGTGTTATGTTAAATTCAATGAGCCCATATTATTGGTTGGTGAGACTGGTACTGGTAAAACTATCCTTGAGCGAATCTGGGATGAGGTTGGCGCTCCTCGACAAATCCATGGAGTCCCAGCAATACGTCTGCGAGGTGTTCGCTAAAATTCCGCACATAAAACCATAGCCGTCTGAGAAAGCAGACATCGGCTGCAAAATGTTGGGTTGATGAAGGGATCCATTCTTGGCGTTCCAACAGATGACGTCTTGCTTACCACTGGCGTCTATGGCGCAGAAGAGAGCATTTACTCCAAAAGAAGTGGCGATGGGGCCCATCGAGCCGAAGCCACGCGCCGTCAGGACGGGGACAACGACGACGAGGAACGGTGCTTGAAAGTTTCTAGATTTCGATTTTCCTTGATAAAATTTTCTCTATTGCTTTAATATCCTTTCGAAATATCTTTTGTACCCAATTTTTCAATTAAGATTTCTGATTTATGTCAGCTTGCTGTTTTATGTGATCTGATTAATTCAAGGGGTATTATCAGGGTTCGTGAGATGTGGATTTAAATGAGATAGATTGAAACGAGGTTCTTCAATTTCGTCGGCGCACGTGCTGAAGATGTTGGAGCATTTGGAAGCTGGGAAAAGCAAGGTGCGAATCTTTTACTGAGTTATTTCACTCGAAAATCGCCTTTTTGTTTTGTCACACTACGAATTCTATTGTAGTTGGCCTGAATCCCTATTGTCCTGTATATTTTTAGGTGGGCGTGTTTACTGTTTATGATTATCCCGGGTTCATGATGTAGGTTGTGTTCACGCCTTCGATCGATTCACGTCGTGCTCGGAAAGTAGTCAAGAATCAAGCCTAGCCTATTTATTCAATGTTGAGATAACGAATGAGCTCTGGAACTGACAAGAGCTGTGAATAATTTCATAAACAAAGAACTTAATTAGGCTCGCCAATAACATCAAGCTCATGAATTGATTGTAATTATGCGTAGCAAATGATGGTAGAGTAAAGTTGGGTGTGGCTCTAGCTTCTACGTTACTATAGGTGACTGTTTTAGATGTGATTTAACTGTAGATTGCGATTGATGGTTGTTAATTTTCATCCAAGAATTGGAGAAAAAAGGGTTTTTGGAGGAAAATGCGATCCTTTAAATGTGAATTACTCGCCCGTTGGTGTTTAAGCGAAGGATGAAGAGGCCCACCACTTCGTATTGCTACAGAAATCAATTATCCTTGAGCAGCAACCATTGATTGATAATCCGACAATTGGTCAGTTTTTGTGACGCTTTTCTTTTTTCTTTTGGGTTTCGTGAACTGAATTATTATGCGATTGGCGACCATTATAGAAGGGTGATATTGTATGTTTCAGGTGATTGTCGAGGGAAAGGCGAATTCTAGAACGGATATTCTCAATCGGCCAGCTTCTCTCAATGCTCTTAACACCGCTATGGTTTCTTATGGTGTGCTTGATTTTCTGTATGCATTATTTTTTCCTTGATTATGTCTCATCATTGAATTTGTGTTTCACTCTTGGAAAACTATCGCTGTGCTTTTATATTTTGTTTCGCTCAATGCTCAATCGACCATTCATACACCGTCGCCGGAAAAATCCCCTGCTGGAATCGCTGCTTTGGGTTTGGGAGCGGGCATTTTTGGGCTGCCGGCTAGATTTCCCGTCCACCCGAACCGTCCACCATGCCTTGAGATAAGGCTACACTTTACGAGGGAGTCTCAAGCCGGGGATTCTTGAGGAACGTAACCTGCATGTCTGGGCGGTGGAGTAAATCAACGGTCGGAGCTGTGGGCAGCATCGGAGTGTGGGGTATGCGCGTGGAATTTGGGCGAGGATTTATAAGGCGTTTAGAACACGAACAAAGAACATGGGATGATGAGGTACTTTGAGTCGATGATGTTCAGCTCGAGACACTTGACGTTTCCTTTCAGCCAATTTGTTGTTTAAGTTTTATGCATATTGTCGAAAGGGACAGTTGGGTGGGTTCTTTACTGTTGTGTAGTTTTCCTTCTATTTTTCATGGTTTGTTCTGCTATGTTCTATGGACAATCATAAAAGAAGACAAAACAGAGCAGCAGCTAGGGTTGTCAACGGGGCGGGTTCGGGGCGGGGATCCAATCCCCGTCCCCGTCCCCGCGAAGCAAGGTCTGCTGTATCGTTTGTATCGGTTTACCTTTTCTCCGTGGTTGGTAATCTATGTTTTCCCGTTTTCTTGGGTTGCAGGATACCTTGATGCAGGGGTCTAATCACTGTCTGCGAATTGATCATTTTGAGGAATTGCTAATTGATGGCCGTATCTTTGCTGTAACGGACTTTGATGTTGTTGCGGCTCCGATGCGCTTTAGAACCACTCAACACCGCTATATGATTCGCTTTAACGATTGTACAACAATGGTCTCCGTCGACGATGGTTCTTACATTATAGGCGAAGAGAAATTTCAATTGCGTTCGCACGAGGAATTCCTTCGTCTTGCAGGCATGAATCAGGAACTGCCCGGTGCGTGGTCAATGGTTTGAATTACCTGCTGTCTCTTTCTGCTCCTTATTATACTGTATTTAGCGATATGTTTGCGCTCTATCTGATAGATGTTAAATACACTCACTGTATCTAGCCATTTTCTTGAAAGCTGAAACAAACTTTGTATTCATCTCATTAAAAATCACTAAACACTACATTAAATTATGCACGAAAAACGAAGAGTCATGATCCATTAGAAAAAAAAGTAACGGGTTATCTCAGAGGATCATTATCAACCATTAGATGTGAAGGATGTGGTGGCCTCTCCATGGCTATTCGTAACTGTAGATTGCGATTGATGGTTGTTAATTTTCATCCAAGAATTGGAGAAAAAAGGGTTTTTGGAGGAAAATGCGATCCTTTAAATCTGAATTACTCGCCCGTTGGTGTTTAAGCGAAGGATGAAGAGGCCCACCACTTCGTAATGCTACAGAAATCAATTATCCTTGAGCAGCAACCATTGATTGATAATCCGACAATTGGTCAGTTTTTGTGACGCTTTTCTTTTTTCTTTGGTTTCGTGAACTGAATTATTATGCGATTGGCGACCATTATAGAAGGGTGATATTGTATGTTTCAGGTGATTGTCGAGGGAAAGGCGAATTCTAGAACGGATATTCTCAATCGGCCAGCTTCTCTCAATGCTCTTAACACCGCTATGGTTTCTTATGGTGTGCTTGATTTTCTGTATGCTTTATTTTTTCCTTGATTTTGTCTCTACATTGAATTTGTGTTTCACTCTTGGAAAACTATCGCTGTGCTTTTATATTTTGTTTCGCTCAATGCTCAATCAACCATTCATACACCGTCGCCGGAAAAATCCCCTGCTGGAATCGCTGCTTTGGGTTTGGGAGCTGGCATTTTTGGGCTGCCGGCTAGATTTCCCGTCCACCCGAACCGTCCACCATGCCTTGAGATAAGGCTGCACTTTACGAGGGAGTCTCAAGCCGGGGATTCTTGAGGAACGTAACATGCATGTCTGGGCGGTGGAGTAAATCAACGGTCGGAGCTGTGGGCAGCATCGGAAGTGTGGGGTATGCGCGTGGAATTTGGGCGAGGATTTATAAGGCGTTGAGAACACGAACAAAGAACATGGGATGATGAGGTACTTTGAGTCGAATGATGTTCAGCTCGAGACACTTGACGTTTCCTTTCAGCCAATTTGTTGTTTAAGTTTTATGCATATTGTCCAAAGGGACAGTTGGGTGGGTTCTTTACTGTTGTGTAGTTTTCCTTCTATTTTTCATGGTTTGTTCTGCTATGTTCTATGGACAGTCATAAAAGAAGACAAAACAGAGCAGCAGCTAGGGTTGTCAACGGGGCGGGTTCGGGGCGGGGATCCAATCCCCGTCCCGTCCCCGCGAAGCAAGGTCTGCTGTATCGTTTGTATCGGTTTACCTTTTCTCCGTGGTTGGTAATCTATGTTTTCCCGTTTTCTTGGGTTGCAGGATACCTTGATGCAGGGGTCTAATCACTGTCTGCGAATTGATCATTTTGAGGAATTGCTAATTGATGGCCGTATCTTTGCTGTAACGGACTTTGATGTTGTTGCGGCTCCGATGCGCTTTAGAACCACTCAACACCGCTATATGATTCGCTTTAACGATTGTACAACAATGGTCTCCGTCGACGATGGTTCTTACATTATAGGCGAAGAGAAATTTCAATTGCGTTCGCACGAGGAATTCCTTCGTCTTGCAGGCATGAATCAGGAACTGCCCGGTGCGTGGTCAATGGTTTGAATTACCTGCTGTCTCTTTCTGCTCCTTATTATACTGTATTTAGCGATATGTTTGCGCTCTATCTGATAGATGTTAAATACACTCACTGTATCTAGCCATTTTCTTGAAAGCTGAAACAAACTTTGTATTCATCTCATTAAAAATCACTAAACACTACATTAAATTATGCACGAAAAACGAAGAGTCATGATCCATTAGAAAAAAAAGTAACGGGTTATCTCAGAGGATCATTATCAACCATTAGATGTGAAGGATGTGGTGGCCTCTCCATGGCTATTCGTCGTAGCCTGTTTGCGGTTGATATTCATGTTCGGCCTACGAATGTGCCAACGGATCTGTTTTCATGTTGAAACCCTAAATTGTGGTCCCGTTGTCCATTGGAAACGATGGTGCAGCGAAGATGCCATTCCCCCAGAGTTGTGTATCGTTTGTACTGAAGACCCGTGGTGAATTTCGACGTTTTGTGTTCTATTATACCCTTTAAATTTCGTTTAAGAATTTGGTGATGATAGTGTTCTGTTTTCTCTTTTAGGAGATAGGTGCAAAGGAGATCAAGGTATACGTGCGGAGAAAAAAGTTATTGGCTGATCCGCCACTGTGTATAAAGGTTTTGATGGAGGTACCTTCCTGGTTAACTCACTGCTTGAAACTTGTAATCATCAATCAAATGTGAAAGAAACTAACTTTTGTGCATTCAAATATTTTTTTCTTCAATTGATCCTTATTCTTAGTGTGCTATCTATTGTCTATTTTGACCAGTGATATCCATCGACATGAATGGAGAAGCTGCTCGGTCCATAAAGTATCTCATTGATGACATGCTTGTGCAGCCCTCAGAGGAAGATACGCTTTTGACGGAGAGGCCTTCACCGGGACTTTGATGTGCCTATGTCGTGTGTTGGAGATCTACTAATGGCATGGGACTTCTGTATTTCTTTTGGTAGACTGTTGTGCTTGTCCCCTTACTCACTTGACGATTTCCAGAGCGCAATTTGCTTTAAGAGCAGCGCTCCTTTGATTATTGTGGAATCATGTTCAGCTATTCCGGTTGGTGTTCTTTACCAAAACATCCTCTTCTCTCTATTGTTTTATTCAGGATTTAAAAGCCGTGTAGAGTTCTATAACATCTGCAACCCAACGATCCAGAGATGTTGCACATCAGAAATTCTTGATGGTGGTTTATTGGGTCCCCTGTTCAAGGTAAGGACTTACAGAAGTTATTTCTTGAGCCATTCTATATGAGATGCAAAGAAAAATACTGCCTCATATTTGATTAAAAAAAAGTAATTAATATCAGGTAGCTTTGATGAACATCCAAATGTGAATTCATAAATGACCCAACTGTGGTTCTCCATCGGCTCCTTCAAGAATTAGCTGCACAACCCAATTGGGGCCGTTCGCCTCAATCACATTCGTTGAGGAGCATCAAATGGCCTTGCGATGTTTGGACTCATTTCTCCATCGATTATTCAGGTTTGCTTTAGTATTTGTTTTGTTTTTTCTTTTGAAATTAAATCACCGCTTTGTATGCTAATAGACACGAAGAACCGAACTGATTTTGTTGTGTACCAACTGAGAAGTAGCTCAATAAGCTTGGGAATAATTTATGGATTTTTAGACACATCCCCCAAGAAGATTATGCAGTATGTATGAAAATTCGTTGTCGTTCTCCTTTGGTTTAGAATATATTTTCACACAACTATTCCATGCTCCATTGTGTGGATAATCATACAGTGAACTCACCCAAAATTAATGATGGTGTCGCCCGATTGCTGTTCGAGCCTGTTGACCTTTTTTGCAATTTTATTGTCACGTTTTATTCCCAATCCTTTATTTGTTTTTTAGAAGAGCCCTGATGCTGGGAGAAGCATCCCAAAAAGAAATCCTTCGAAAAATGGTGAGGAAGTGCCAAATCTCACGCGTCTATTGCAAGTGATATATGAGTCTTCTTAATTGTTCCTGTTTAATGTTGTTTATTTGGTTTCCAGTTGTCCTTAAATCCGTATTTTGAATATTGGTGTACGATATAATGATTGTTTGTCATGTACGATATCAATTCTCTTTAAGTGTTGCTTGCATTCTCTTTGTGTAGCTGATGTTCGCTCTATCCACAATAAGAACCTTCCGACTAATACTTCCAAGCATTCTCATGAGGAATTTTTCAAGGAATTTGGGACTATCAAGCTGGATGGTATCCAATTCAGAGCAGCAATGTATACTATGACCCAAGCATTATTCGTTGAGGAACTGGAGATTGACCATTTCTCTTTTTAACTTAATGACAAACATATTCTAAGATTTGTTTTTATGTAGCAGTCGGATTACTTTTTCGGCATATCTAGAATAATCTTATATTGCTGTAATAAGTCTTGAGAGATCTTATAGTCTGATACTGTTGTAATCACCCTTACAAGTTTGCAGTCTTACAAAGCTGTAATCACACACTTGGCAAGCAGTCTTGCAATTTTGTACCGTGCAAATTCTCAGTCTTACACTGGTGCCGCGATAGTCACACATGTTGTACTCACCCTTTCGAGACCTTACTGCCTTACACTGCTGTTATAATCACTCTTGCAAGCTTGCAGTCTTC
Organism: Craterostigma plantagineum; assembly: GCA_027422505.1. Taxonomy (NCBI): domain Eukaryota; kingdom Viridiplantae; phylum Streptophyta; class Magnoliopsida; order Lamiales; family Linderniaceae; genus Craterostigma; species Craterostigma plantagineum. The sequence continues at coordinate 51,878 of JAPQWV010000057.1, forward strand.
AAAAGCTACATTTACACCTTTGGCAAGCGGTCATGCAAATTCAAAGTCTGCACCGGTGCAGTCTTACTCAGACACAACTATCCGTTCAAACTTCTCCAACTACAATTTTCACGGTACTCGATGCAAATAAACAAGAGTGAAGGATAGAGTCTAAGACGGGTAGGTGTATATCTTACACAATCAATTTTCACACATGGACAATTATACGTTGCGCTTTCTCGAGATACATCACCATTGGGCATAAAGTTATTGAGCATAAAGGAAGACAACATGGAAGACAATGACATTTCAACATAGTTTACCATGAAGTATTCAACATTTAGTTTCTTCTACAAGTATTGCTATACTTCATTTAATAATTTTCTAATAAAAAGTTGTTTGGTGTATATACAACTGAAAATATTGTACTAAATTATCATAAAGCTCTTGCAAATTGATTCATATTTTAAAGAAATTCTTTAACAGAAAAACATTTTTTAAACTATTACTCTAATTTTAATTGAAATTGTAGTAACAACTCTAACACTCAATCAGAATGCATAAAAAGAATATTTCAAATATCATATACCTATGACTGCTCTGATGAACAATATTAACGTATGATGAGAGAACGGCCTCAGGGCATCCAATGAAGGGAATTAGTGGAGCACCCGTGCAACAATTTTATTAATAACAATCATATAATTAATAATACACCAGACACTGAATTAAACAGTCTTACAAAGTTGATGGTAATAACAGGCAATAAAAAAAAATCACAAAAGCAGTTCAGTTGAGTAGTCTTACAACATTGATGGTAATCACAGTCATACAATAATCAATCACACCAGGACTTCAGTTGAACATACTTACGTTGAAGGGAATAACGGTCATACAATAATCGATCACAACAGTTACTCAGTTGAGCAGTCTTACACAGTTGATGGTAATAACCATCATACAATGTCAAATAATTACACATGGAGCGGTCTTACAAAAATGTGAGCAAATAACTAGCCGCTCCCTAAGTTCACTGTCTATATAATGATAACCCCCTAAACTACAGGACTTAGAAAATAATATACACTAAGGGTGCGTTTGGCATACGGAATTCGGCGTGGAAAAGAAAAAAAAAAGTATTATAATACGACACGCGAAGCATAATGCACAATGATCCGATAATTTAGTATATTTTAGTATAATATAATATAGTATAAAGTATTGTATACATATATATATAACTGTATAATATAATATAAGTTAATATGATATAATATAGCTTAAAATAGTATTTATATAAGGTAAAATAAAATACTACATATAATAATACAATATAATATAACATAATAAAATAATGACATAATATATTACAACATATAAAATAATATAATATAAGATATTGTAGTATAATATAATATAGTACAAAGTATTGTATATAACATATATATAATAGTATTATATAATATAATTTAATACGCCATAATATAGTTTAAAATAGTATTGTAACACGATAAAATATAGTATAATATAATAAAATATAGTACCAGATAATATAATATAACGTGATATAATATAATAAAATATGAAAACATTATACAAACGTGATATAATATAATAAAATATGAAAACATTATACTATAAAACAATATATTACGAGTAATATAACATAATATCACATAACATAATACCATGTCACATAATATAACGAGCCGTGAAAACAACGTAAGTTTGGAACTAGGAGGATACCCTTATTCAAGGCACGACCACAGTGAAGCTGTATGGCTGCTGCCACCCGTAGAGGCAAATGTTCAATAATGCCGCTGAAAGACTGCAGTGAATTTCGTAAAGTGTGAATACTTCCAAAGTGTAAGACTGCACTCAGGAATATAAGAAAACGACTTCTGTGACTTGAGGAGTTTCATACAGATATGAATTACATTGTGTATGGCAGTTCCCTGTGTATCAATCAAGACTGCTTACATTAATGTAAGAATGCGCCTAGGTTCGAGCTTAATGAGTGCGCTACAACAACAAATTACGGGACTCAACATTTAAGATTGCGGGGTGTATGACAACAGGTAAATTCGGGCAATTAAGAAGGTAAAGCAACGGCTTTACAGAAGTGTAAGACTGCAGTGAATTTCGTAATGTATGAGGACTTCCACAAGTGTCAGAACTCAAAAACATAAGAATACGACTCCCGTGACTTTACGAGCTTCATTCACGTATGAATTACATGGTGTATGACAGTTACGTATGTATCACTTATGACTGCAAATAATATAATTTTACCATGATGATCTACTATAATGTAATATAATTTAATTTTTGTATTATGTTATATTATATAAAATAATATACATAATATTATATAAGGTAAAATAAAATACTACATATAATAATACAATATAATATAACATAATAATATAAGAACATAATATAATACAACATATATAATAATATAATTTAGTATATTTTAGTATAATATAATATAGTATAAAGTACTGGATACATATATATAATAGTATAATATAATAAGTTAATATAATATAATATAGTTTCAAATAGTATTTAATAAGGTAAAAAATACTACATATAATAATACAATATAATATAACATAATAAAATAATAATATAATATATTACAACATATAAAATAATATAATATAAGATATTGTAGTATAATATAATATAGTACAAAGTATTGCATATAACATATATATAATAGTATTATGTAATATAATTTAATACGCTATAATAGTTTAAAATAGTATTGTAACACGATAAAATATCGTACAATATAATAAAATATAGTACAAGATAATATAATATAGCGTGATATAATATAATAAAATATAAAAAACATTATACTATAAAACAGTATATTAGGAGTAATATAACATAATATCACATAACATAATACCATGTCACATAATATAACGAGCCATGAAAACAACGTATGTTTGGGACTAGGAGGATACCCTTATTCAAGGTACGACGACAGTGAAGCTGTATGGCTGCTGCCACCCATAGAGGCAAATGTTCAATAATGCCGGTGAAAGACTGCGGTGAATTTCGTAAAGTGTGAATACTTCCGAAGTGTAAGACTGCACTCAGGAATATAAGAAAACGACTTCTGTGACTTTAGGAGCTTCATCCAGATGAATTACATGGTGTATGACAGTTCCCTGTGTATCAATTATGACTGCATACATGAACGTAAGAATGCGCCTAGGTTCTAGCTTAATGAGTGCGCTACATCAACAAATTTCGGGACTCAACATTTAAGATTGCGGGGTGTATGACTACAGGTAATTCGGGCAATTAAGAAGTAAAGCAGCGGCTTTACGGAAGTGTAAGATTGCAGTGAATTTCGTAATGTATGAAGACTTCCACAAGTGTCAGAACTCAGAGATATAAGAATACGACTCACGTGACTTCACGAGCTTCATTCGCGTATGAATTACGTGGTGTATAACAGTACCCTATGTATCACTTATGACTGCAAATAATATAATTTAACATGATATGATCTACTATAATGTAATATAATTTAATATATGTATTATGTTATATTATATAAAATAATATAACATAATATTATATAAGGTAAAGTAAAATACTACATATAATAATACAATATAATATAACATAATAATGTAAGAACAAAATATAATACAACATATATAATAATATAATTTAGTATATTTTAGTATAATATAATATAGTATAAAGTATTGTATACATATATATAATAGTATAATATAATGTAAGTTAATATGATATAATATAGTTTAAAATAGTATTATATAAGGTAAAATAAAATACTACATATAATAATACAATATGATATAACATCATAAAATAATAACATAATATATTACAACATATAAAATAATATAATATAAGATATTGTAGTATAATACGCTATAATATAGTTTAAAATAGTATTGTAACATATTAAAATATAGTAAAATATAATAAAATATAGTACAAGATAATATAATATAACGTGATAGAATATAATAAAATATAAAAACATTATAGTATAAAACAATATATTACGAGTAATATAACATAATATCACATAACTTAATACCATGTCACATAATATAACGAGCCGTGAAAACAACGTACGTTTGGGACTAGGAGGATACCCTTATCCAAGGCACGACGACAGTGAAGCTCTATGGGTGCTGCCACCCGTAGAGGCAAATGTTCAATGATGCCGGTGAAAGACTGCAGTGAATTTCGTAAAGTGTGAATACTTCCGAAGTGTTCAGGAATATAAGAAAACGACTTATGTGACTTTAGGAGCTTTATCCAGATATGAATTACATGGTGTATGACAGTTCCCTATGTATCAATTATGACTGTATACATACATGAAAGTAAGAATGCGACTAGGTTCGAGCTTAATGAGTGCGCTACAACAACAAATTGCGGGACTCAACATTTAAGATTGCGGGGTGTATGACTACAGGTAAATTCGGGCAATTAAGAAGGTAAAGTAACGGTTTTACAGAAGTGTAAGACTGCGGTGAATTTCGTAATGTATGAGGACTTCCACAAGTGTCAGAACTCAGAAATATAAGGATACGACTCCCGTGACTTTAACGAGCTTCATTGACGTATGAATTACGTGATGTATGACAGTTCTCTATGTATCACTTATGACTGCAAATAATATAATTTTAACATGATATGATCTACTATAATGTAATATAATATAATGTATTTTCCATATTACTATGCCTAACATATGTGTATATGACAGCACGTTGACGGATGCTTGTGTGGCTTTATAGAGATGCAGTTGCGATGTCAGATCCCCATGAAAGATGTTGCATTCATGAGTACATTATTCGCAAGAACTGCCTCTTCGGACCATATTAAGAAATGATGTTCTACCACGACGTACTTGAGGCAATTCGCTCTCGGTAAAGCGGAAGGCTGGGCTTCGTGCCCATGGAGATCGGCGAAGGCAATTGTGTTTCCATTTGCGATTAAAAAAAGCATTGTATTTTGGTTGTTCTCACACCTAATTCCCAGATAATGACCATCATGGATTCATACATATGGTGTGATCCAGACCTCACCTTCACTAATAGTGTTGTAGGAAAACTGATGGCTGTCATAGCACTCCTACAACAAGGCTTGGGACTCCCAAATGCAGAGAAACCGCTGGTCGCTGAGAGACATCTCGAAGTTCCACAACAGCCTGGCAGGTAACCTCATCAATATATTATATTTATACAATGCATATTTGACATTAATATTGAACACTACATTGTTGTACATTTCAGTGGAGACTGCAGCATATATATGTTGCGGAACGCTTTTGCTGTGAAGTTTTCAGAGGACAATCAGTTTGAACTGACCATAAGCCAGGTGCATCAATTCAGACATTACTTGACAGTCTCAGTATTTCTCTCATACTGGACTTGGCAAATTAATAGACATGCCCAATGTCATGCTTCCTTAGTGGCGATGTAATGACAAAATTTCCTTAATTACGACTTGAAACCTGTATTTTGACATGAATGACTATGTCTTTATGTTTATGAATGCCAGTTTTACCCATTTCTACGGAATTTTGCGGACAGTTAAATTTAAGCAAATAATATTGACGCAAATGTCACATCACTTTACAATACAATTAAAATTGATACACAGCTATATGATTGTATTTCTGTCTAAATGCAATTCTATGATATGTAATATACTATCCATTGACTAGGTAAAAGGATATCTTAGTGTATGAATGTAGAAGCCTAATGTATGAATGGCTGACAGTGTGGAAAAAATACAACTTGGTAAACTTCTATTACAACCACACGTTGAATGACATGCACAATTTTCCTCCCTTACGTTAACTGTTTACGTGCTGCATATTAATTATAATTCCCATGTTTTACCAATAAGAAAATTTAACGACAAAGATCGCATACCGGACATGCAGCGTCCCGTGCATCGCACGGGCATAACCTAGTGGGATAAAAAAACTAAAAAACAAAAAAAAAAAACTGGATAGATAGATTGATTGCTTAATCTCCTCGAATGAGGCTGTCGTCGCTGCCATTACAGCCATGTCGTTGGTTCCATTACCCACATTGTTCAGCTCCACCGCCGCCATTGAAGTCAAGATTCTACTACAGTCACAGCCACTGTAATACTTTAAACAATACAGGCAGCAGAAGAAGTAGTTCTTGCAAGCATGTCAAAGCATTATTACATCAAGAACAGCAAGAACGAGGAGAAGAGTTTCAGTTAGTGACGGCCATAAATAGCGAGTACAACAACATAGTAATCCTCGACACTTCCAAGTCGAGGCTTCTGCTACTTGATTCGACTCGTAAGTATATCCTCCTTAGACCATGAGACGATCCTCTGTTTTTAATGCTGACTCGATTTCTTTCTTCTTAACTTGCTTCTATGAGTTAGATAATGTTCACAGCATTGTTAATAAAGAAAGCAAATGGACGGGTTCTTACTGGGTTAGTTAGTTAGTTAGTACAACATATTCCTGAATCACTGATTGATTCGTTTGGTCTTTAGACGGTATAAAGGTTTCACCTTTTTCGTTTATTGCTGTAGGATGAGTTTGCTTCATTGCCGCCTCTGCTGCCTGATGGCCCCATTGCAATCTTCGGATTGGTAATTAAATTAATAGTGGGCTTGGGCTATCCCTTCTTTTTTTCTTTTGAAGCTTTGATTTTTAATGAATACTTACAGCTAATGTTAGCTCAAAATGTTCTCAGGGTGGTGGAACGGCTGCACATACATTGCTTGATATATGGCCTTCATTACAGCTTGAAGGATGGGAGATAGACCAAATTGTAATAGCATCTTTAGAAAGATCTTAACCACTGCCATTTCTGGAAACTAATATTCCCTTGTGTTTCACAAGATTCCTATTTGATCCGCAGTTAATAGATCTATCGAGACAATATTTAGGACTTTCTGATCTTGAGAAGCAAACCGATCATGGTGGGATTCTCAATATCCATATCGGCGATGTGTTCTCTCCTAATGCTTCTATTCGCGGAGGTTACGCTGGTAAGAAAACAAAAAGCATACCAAGTTGTTGGGAAATCGGCGCCTATGGATTCGCCTTTGGATAAGGCTTCGAGCGATTGGTCGGTGTCGGGTGGAAAGGCCGACTTGTGTACGTATCAACTCGAAGAAAGAAGAAAGAAAACAGAAGGAAAAACAGGGGATTTTAACGGGGTTCGACCCAATATTTGGTCTACGTCCACGGATCAACGATTTCTTTTTATTCCGAACCAATTACAGAGATTACAAGTTTTCCACTTTCTCTCTCAACTCACAGTACAAAAGTCGAGCCAATTCCTCCTATTTATAGATGAGAAATGACCTAGAAGGTTCCTACTTAGTCATCTAATTAGGTCGTAGCAGTTATCAAGAAACTGCTACGCGTCACGGCCTCGTACGTGCTCCGTCACGGCCGTGACACTATCGGGACTTCCTTCTTCAGCTTCTGTCGTCATTCACGGCCACGTGCTCCAACAGTCACGGCGGTGACATTTTCGAACGGATTTCCCGCCTTCAGCTTCTCTTTCCAGGCAGCCTTCACGGCCACGAACAACCATCTTCACGGCCACGAACAACCAGCTTCACGGCCATGAAGCTGGGCAGCAACTCCACTCAGCTCAAAACTGTAGTCGTTCACGGCCGCGACACCTTATGCGCGTGCCGACGAACCTTAGCTGTGAGCTCGATTCGACGCGCTCTTTGCTCGAACTCGTCCCCGATCAATCTACGATGATTTCCCATGGAGTTTTGGGTCATCTTCCCCAACACAAGTTAGATTGTAGCTTCATGACGCTCACATGCAATGTCCATGTGCAGGCATTATAGTCGATCTGTTTGCAGATGGAGAAGTATTACCACAGTTAGAAGAGGTATTTGTTCGACTCCACGACGGAAGGAACAGCGTTAGATGTCATAATATAACCGTTTTCTTTCTTCGTAGCCTTCCACTTGGTTGGAGTTATCTAAGAGACTGATGCCTAACGGCCGATTCATGGTGAACTGTGGAGCAAGCGAATACCTTTTTGCTACTACTGGCTATGGCCCATCTGTCGCAGAATATTGGAAATCAAACGCCACCATTAGAGCGCTGTGCAAAGCTTTTCCTGGACAAGTATGTGCTCTTTGTGTTCGTTCTCTTTATCCTTTTTGTTTTCCAACTTTGGCCACTTATGGTTTATGGGATCTCTCAATCTATCTGTTGAAGGTAATGTGGAGAAAGATGCCAAAGAGCACAGGCGAGAACTATCTTGCAATAACTGGATCTTTGCATGAGCTATCGAACTGGTCGAGCGCACTCCCTGTCGAGCTTCAATCGAGCGTCGATGAGTGGAAGCCGTGTGGTTTTTGATGGCGTTGGAAATATATAGAGGGTTTTGTCGTTTGATTGAGAGTTTTCTCAAGGATATTCTCCTTCAACTCCATTACAACTTCCGCTTCTTACCGAAAGAAAGTTGCATAAAACTATATATAACAACAGTCTCGTAAAACAAGAAGAGGAGATCATATTGATCTTGGCCCCGCCCAAGTTTCTAATATTCTTCCAAATAATTGCAATATATTCCCAAGTTTTTATTTTTATTACAGAAGGGGAAAATTCGGGCCTTCAACTTCATTATTGTGTCTTCACTTACAATTGGGACCATTAAATGTAATTTTCCCCTACCTTAGCCCAAATATTTTAAGCCCTTATCCTCTTTTTTCCTTAATTTTCTTTAATTTGTTCTGTTCTTCTCCTTGACAACGATTGAGCAAACTGTATTCATTCTCGCTTGATTTCTCAGGGGAGTGATCGGAGTTATCAGCTTCCATGTTATAAACTAATTTCCTTCCCCACTGTTTTGGTACTTTCGTCTCTGCCCATAATTTGTGTTTTGTTGTCCTGTTATTAGATTCTACACTAGCTCTTACTGATTTGACACACTGTATTCCATATAAATTGTTCAGACGACGAGTTGCCAGTTCAATTTTAGCTGAAAACTAGTGAATGCTGCGATTTTGAAGCTTGATTTTTATGCCCATTACTCTTCTCCATTTTGGGGTTTTTCGAAATCCAATGTTCTTCTCTCCCATAGATAGAAAAGAAAAGATGACTGAACCCTAAATACTCTCTTATTCGCTGCTATGTGCTAAAGTTCTTTTCGGGATAAACTCCAAAGTCCAAACTATTGCTCGCCATGGACGACGTGGACGTCGAACTAGACGAACTCGAGCTAGTCGCAGCAGCCGTGGGCTACCATTACTACAACAGCATCATGAGCCAACCTGCCCGCATAATCTCCCCCAAAGGCTCGGGCTTCGTAGCCCAAGTGCTCGGCGGGCCCAACGATCTCTGTCGTGAAATGTTCAGAATGGACAAGCACGTCTTTCTTAAGCTGAGCAGCATTTTAAGACAAAGAGGGATGCTGAGAGACACGCCAGGCGTAATGATCGACGAGCAGTTGGCCATTTTCTTGAACATCATCGGCCACAGCGAGCGCAACCGTGTGGTCCAGGGGCGTTTCGGTCATTCTGGGGAGACGATTAGCAGGCACTTCAACAGCGTTCTGAAGGCCGTTAAGTCGCTATCACGGGAATTCCTCCGCCCGCCTTCCCTAGAGACCCCTTCGCAGATTCTTGAAAGCAAGAGGTTTTTCCCGTACTTTGAGGTAGTTCTTACATCTCCTTATCTTTGTGAAATTTTTCGCCTTATTCTTTTTATAACATGACTGCTCGTTTGTTTTTCTTTCGTTAGGACTGCATTGGATCTGTTAACTGCATGCACATACCTGCCCACGTCCCTGCGAAAGATCAATCTCGATTTCGTAACAAAAGAGGGGCTATTTCGCAAAGCGTGCTTGTAGCTTGCTCGTTCGATCACCAGTTCGTTTTCGTGTGTCCCGGCTGGGAAGGATCGTATGCCGACTCGCACGTATTGAGGGCCGTCCTCAACGACCCTGATCAGAACTTCCCGCAAGTCCCATCGGGTGAATTTTTTAGCATTTATTTTCGTATCAAGAATCCATTTTCACGGTATTTGGTTCGAAAAAAGTAAACGATAGTGTGGAGAAGAAAATTGGAGAGAATTTGGTTTAACAAGACGTTTTCCTCACCATCTGGTGAAGAAATGAGTTTTTTTTTTAGTTTTAACTATAAGACTTAAGCTGGATTCTCTATTCTTTTCCTCACATCTATTTTTCTTCAGTCGGCCAAAACGTAAAAGCTAGTTTTCCTTTTTTTTTTTTTGTAGGAAAGTACTATCTCGTAGAAGTAGGATGTTGCAACATGGATGGATTTATGGCTCCATACGAAGGAACACGATATGGGTTCGACGAGTACAGAGGTGCGAACCACTTGCCCAGAAACGCCAAGGAACTGTTCAACCACAGACACTCTTCTCTGAGCCAAGTGATGCACAAGTCTTGCAAAGTGCTCAAAGAAAGGTTTCCGATCCTCAAGCTTGCGACTCAGTACGGTTTTCACACGCAGAGAGACGTCGTCATAGCCTCGTGCGTTGTTCACAATCACATCCTGTGCGAGGATAGGGACGATTGGCTTATGCTTAAATGCGTCGAAGGGAAGTTGATTGAGGACGAGGAGGAGGATTATCTACGTCGGGATGATCAGAGTGATATGCAGTCGAATCGTTCCATCGATGATGATCATATGGCTTCGTCGAGAAGAAGTTCGATTGCTGGCAACATGTGGAACGATTTTACGAATAAATGGAGTGAGTGGTAGTTAATAAATATGTAGTAGTAGTAGGTTGCAGACAGTTCCCCCTCGCCTAGAAGGGTTTAAGCTTGGAGGAGGAAGTTTATAAATATTTTAATTTTTTGGAGATTGATAATCGTGAGATTTGACTCGTCTAGATATTGAAAGACCGGATATTTTTTGGAATATTAAATGCTCGTGAATATCGAATGTGTACGTTCGTACAGTTGATTCGAAATCCGGCCTTAATGTGAATCAACTATGATAGAACTAAGCCCCCTTTTTTTACAAGTTCGGTTATATGTGACGAGTATGAGTCATATCAAAGACTGATATGCATGAAACTCCCTAGCTTTTTTGGACCTTTTTGCAAATAATAGTTGATTCAAAATTCTACTTTTTGCAAATCAACGACGGCATCACTAGCTTCGATTGCTGAGGCAACATGTGGAACTAAAATTTGTAAGTGTAAAAGTTGGGATTTGTAAGTGGGAATTTGCCGCACATATTAAAAGTGGGTTAATAGTTATTTGCTTGGCAAAGAGCTTTAGGGAAAGAAACATACAACAATTGGGAAAGGGACTTTTCCTAAAACAGACAACGAACTTTTAATGCGATAAATCACACCGATGTATCGAGATAAGGAGCCATATAGGGAGGGAAACATACAAACCGTGCATATATAATGGTTAAACAAGTAACAGCAAAGAGCTATATAGGTGATTAACGTGTGAAAAAAACAGAAGAGCAGTGGGCGAAAAATCGTAATAATTTTACAACTATAAAAATATCCCGGGAAGAGGAAGGCGCTACTTGGTTTACACATTTGCCACAAACGTAAAAACGCACCACAGCCACTCAACTCTCCCCACAAGTAAGAAAAATCTCAGCTTTTGTTCACATTAATTTCTCCAATAAACCATAATTACTCTCTTGCTTATTAGCTTTCTCCCCGATGTCTGCTTCGTGTGCTTCAGTCCCACATTCCATCAGATTAGAGCTGTTTCCGAACAAAGACTCGTCATCAAGACTTTGCAATAATCGCAGTTAGTTTCTCTCTTTCTTTATCCCTTTGTGGGTTTCTTCCTATTTCATACGTGGAACAAGTGAATCCCTTTTCTGGGCTTCACCAAATGGACTGATTTCGTTATTGTTACTGCCTCGAAAATATGAAGGAAACAAGTGTGGATTGAGCAGAAGAGATCTTGCTGTTAAGGGTATTGTAGCAGCTGGTGCTTCGGTTATGCCTTCCACTGCTGCAGCAGAATCCCCCGCAAAATCTAAAGGTTTTACATTTTCTTGAAATCAATGCGATAATAAATTTTAATCTGCTTCGTATTCAGCTGATGAGACGAGGAATTACAGTTTTATTGGGGCGTTCTTTTGCTTGTTGCCCTCCCTTTTTTTTCCTTAAGGCCTGCCAAGATTACCCTTTAAACCCGAGGGCTACAATTACTGGACTTGGCGGGATCGTAAAATCCATTACGTCGTCGAAGGTGAAGGCTTACCCATTGTTCTCATCCATGGCTTTGGTGCTTCTGCATATCATTGGAGGTATAAAGCATCCATCTTTTTTGGGATCACCATGTGTAGATTAGCGTGGTTTATTGGGCATCGATTTTAGGTACAATATACCCGATTTAGCCAAGAATTACAAGGTATACGCCCTCGATTTGTTGGGCTTCGGTTGGAGCGAAAAGGCCCTCGTCGAATACGATGCTCTTGTCTGGCGAGACCAAGTCGTCGACTTTGTGAAAGAGGTTGTAGGAGAACCTGTCATCTTAGTAGGAAACAGGCAAGTTATACTCAGTCTGCTGCTTCGTCGGAGGAGATTCTTACTGTGCTTTCTCATGTTCGAATCTTTTCAACCTATGTTTCTCAGTCTAGGAGGGTTTACAGCTCTCGTCTCAGCAGCTTCTCTCCAAGACCAAGTTAGAGGCGTCGTACTGCTAAACAGCGCGGGACAGTTCAGCGAAAAGACCGATAACACCAGCCAATTAACCAACGAGCCCCAAGAAAGTACATTCGAGAAATTCCTTATCAAACCCTTCAAAGATGCTTTCCAACGGGTCGTTCTTGGATTCTTGTTCTGGCAATCCAAGCAGCCAAAAAGGGTCGAATCCGTGCTAAAAAGCGTACGAGCCCGAGCCCTTGCTTTAAAAAAATCGAACCTTTTTTAATGATTCATAGCTTCTGTGTCTCTCAGGTGTATGTTAATCCAGCAAATGTCGATGATTATCTCATCAGCTCAATCACTCAGCCTGCGGCTGATCCAAACGCTGGAGAAGTTTATTATCGGTATGTAATATTAATTATTATTACATATCGTCGAGCTTATCTTGAGGAAGGTTGATGTTATGATATTTGTAAGCAGTGAGTTTTTTTACGATGTTACGATATATGGTGATGAAGGTTGATGTCGAGGTTCATGAGCAACCAGAGAAGGTACACGCTCGACAGCATTTTGAGTCAGCTGAGCTGTCCTTTGCTGCTGCTGTGGGGCGATTTAGACCCGTGGGTGGGACCCGCCAAGGCTGTTCGAATCAAAGAGTTTTACCCCAACACCTCTCTCGTGAACCTACAAGCGGGCCACTGCCCCCACGACGAGGCGCCCGAGGTCGTCAACAAGGCATTATTGGAATGGTTGAATGACAAGTTTTAGCACCAGCAACCTTTGTAATGTGAAAAAAAAAAAAAAATTAGACAGAATAATCATTCCTTCGTATTTAGAAGTTCTTCCATTTCACTTTTTTATCAGCAAAGCGATGGAGGCAGTGCACAAATCATGATCTTTTATTATTAGCAAGCACTCTTAATCCAGGATTTGAATGCATAACTGATAAAAGCCCACCAACATACAACTGCTCCAAGGACGATCAAAGCTCTTGCCCACAAAAAGGAGACAAATAGCTTAAAGATGAAATTTTTCCACGACCATAACCAAAAACCAGAGAAAATGGATCCTAAAATCGCCCCTGCCATGACTTGGCTTCGTGTATGGAGTTTCTGAGAAACCCGAAGCCATGACTGCGAGAAAGAAAAACACGCACAGAAAATCCTCAGTTTTCACATTTTTAGTACATCTCAATAGATTAGAGTCGATGAATGTTTATCATATTATGATGCACACACTCCATGAAAAAGATTCAGACAAGTTTCATAGGTAATTAAACGACACATCCACTAAGATGAGGTGTTCACTTACAAAGTAAGAACCAGCTACAAACAGCAATCCGCTTAGCATGGTTGTAAGTTCGTTTACACGGTATAACTCGGCCACTGCAACGAAAAACAACAAAAAAAAAAAAAAGCCAACCAATGAGAAACTTTTTGAAGGCGCGATTTTGTGAAATAATGAAAAGCTCATGCGTGTCGATATATGGTTATTGATATCTTCTTACACGACCAAACGAGGTATCCAAAGACGTAGAAAATCGCCAGCGAGTGGGAAGATGGCATTCCCGGGTCGGGTCTCGAAGTGGGTTCGGGTCGGTCTTGGTTCAGTACCTTCTTCAATGAGAATCCAAGCGTAAGGTTGACCACCATGCCGATGCAAGCCCACATTGATTCTGGGTCATGCCTCGTCACTACTACTGAAATAAACGCTGCTGATACGATATACTTGCTCTGAAAAATCAAATTTTTTTTAAGGGTTTATTAATTATTACAGACAGATATAAGAACCTTGGCTTAAACAGTAGTCTGATTAAATCAATAAAAAATTAATATATCACCAGACTGTTCAGAGTGGACTCAAAGGCGCCAGCTTCGAGATTCAGCGAGCTTTGCAGTGAAAGTTTACGGTTTGAGGCTTTCAACCCGAAATCTCCTGAACCCGAACCGACCCGCTTCAAACCCTTGATCAAAGTTCCGTTCTTTACAATCCTATCAGCTGATGAAGAAGAAGAAGAAGAAAATGCAAGGAAATCCTTGGACAAATTTAACCTTTGAGCAGCGACTTTACTACTGGGTTGCTTTCGTGATGAGTACGATGAAGCAATCTTATTAGCATATGCAACTGATGATCTGATAGAAACAGACAACATAATTCTCGGTGAGAATGTATTGCAATAAAACATGCAAAAACGTCTTTTTTATGAGCCATTTTTATACATGCGCATGCCAACGTCAACCTGAAGAAAATGGTCAGAAAGTGAGAGCTGCATTATTTAGTGACGTTCTTGCTAATAAATAATTGAACGCTGAAAGTCTTACGATGTTCTGTGGTGGATTCATGGGCAATAATAGCTGACGCAGGTGGCGGCTTTTTTGCGAGTTTAAATATGTACAAATGTTTTCAACTATTATTTGGTCAAATTACAAGATAATAAGCTCTACCTCCGAAAAAAAAAATATCTCTGCTCTTAAAGACAAGTTGAACACACAGTTATAGTTCTAGGTTCGGCTATTTCTCAAGATAAGTTGAATAATATCGATGACACTTTCAACTTTACTAAATTGACTTTTTTTATAGGCAGCGCAGTCCCCTTATTCTGAATTATATTAGAGTATTATATTCATGAACAAAGCTGACATGGTTCATGGCGTCTTGATAAATATGTGGCGTTGGTGAACAACTACACATTTCACCACCAAGACATAACTAATTGCAGATATATATAGTCCGATATACATCAAATACATATTCGTCTATAAAGTTCTAGCTAATTGCAGATCAGCCCTTCAAATGTTAAAATATCGCATTACAGCACCCGACGAATAGTGCACTGCACTATTCCATCCCTTGGAAATACACTCATAATTGAGTAAAGAACGACAAGAAAACATAGGTTTTCTGCAAGAAAGACCTAAGCCTAAAAGTACAATGAACAAAGCAAAACCTGACAGTCAAAGCGAAAATAATGAATCTGAAGAAGTATATTTATTTTTCATTACATAAGTGAACCGTACTTTGTAATTGCTTATATTGGGTGGGGGGGTCTCGTGGCAGATTTGGGTAATGATGGACAAGTGTTAGAAGCAAAGCAACCCAGTAATACATAGTGTCTTTCTTCAATTTTTGGGAAAAATAACAGTGTTTCTATTATCCTTTTTAGCTAGACGTTATTATTGTATTTTTTTTAAAAGAAAATATACTGTCTGAACTCAGGGTAAGCTAACCTAGAAGCTATAAAGATGAACTTTCTCAGATGTGAAAGTACAAAAGATTGTGCAGAATACAGATTACCAGGCAACCTGTTCTAGCTTTTCCCTAGGTAAAGCTCATTCATTCCCATTAATATATATATATATATATATATATATATACATATACATGTTAAACGTACTGTATTATTGAATCGTTTTCAATTCAAGAAAGTGAAATTCAAAAGAATAGATTAGGATTTAGTGCAGCTGCTGGGAGATTATGAGAAATGGAGATATTTTAAACATGAGAAAAAGGGTGATGCTATATAGTAAGTTTTTTTTGTTGTTGTTGCAGACCTATTAAGCAAAGAAACTAAGAGTTTTGCTGCAATTAGCTAATAATGTATGATAAACTTTTGATATTATACATTATTAGCTAATAATGTATGATAAACTTTTGATATTATAATATTACTACATAAAATGCACACAATAATGGGTCCAAGAAGCTACTTTCAAGTTTCAAAGGTCAAAAAGTGACAAGAAAAAAACATGGTCGTGGGATCGTAGTTTAATCACATATTAGCACTTGAAAACGTCATCATTAGTTGCAATGGTTTATCATCGATTCTCTCTCCCAACATAATAAAAATTATCCGTCCCTCCTCAATCTTTCTTTTCCTTTTCTTTTTCTTTTCAAAATATTAGTTTATTATAATAAGGCATCCCATTTCAAAAACCTCCCTTTGGAAAATGCAGCCAAGAACAACTTCAGTCTTCTCTTTCACCTCAAAAGCACAAAACCAAAAAACCCTCAAAACACACAAACTCGGACAGCTCTTTCCCACTACACACACAGCACAAAGCCGTACATCAATGGAGGTTTCTGAATCAAGATTCGCTGTTATTACACAGAAGCTCAGTGGAGTCAAGAAACTGCTACGCATGGTAGAGATCTTCTCAACGCTTCTCTTCATTACATGGGCATTTTCTCACATCCCCTTCATCGTTAGGGCCTCGGCGGACTACTTCTTTATGCTCGCTAACTTTGCTCTGAACCCACTCTTCGTCTTCCTTGTGAGCAATGCCATAGGTTTAAGCCTCTTCTTCTTCTTCAACTCCGCCGAGGAGTTCCATGGAGATTATTGTTCTTCAAGTGAAGAAGAAGCTCACATGGCCGAGTTTTACTCTGATATCGTTTTCTCTTACAGCGAATCAGCTTATTATCACGAACTAGATGAAGTGGCAAAGACTGTTGAAATCGAAGGTTGTTGCAATAATAATGCTGTTGTGTACCAAGACAAGGAGACGATTGTTGAGGTCGTGAAGAAAAAGGAGAAGGAGGCGGCGGAAGAGGATCGGAAAACATCGCCGGCGGCGGAGGACGGTGGTTCCGATGAGGTGGAGGAGGATGAGATGATGAGCGATGAGGAGTTTCAGAGAGCGATTGATGCTTTCATTGCTAAGCAGGTTAAGTTTCATAAAGAGGAAAAGCTCGCTCTTGTGCCTCTTGGAAATAATAATAATTATGTGATTAATGCTATCTCCAAAAATTAGAGTTTAATATAAGTAATTTTAGATTTATTATTCCTCCATGGATATTTTAGTGACTTACTATATTACTATTACTAAAAGATAAAAAAGCGAGCACCAGCTTTTGAAAATAAGTGATCAGATCGAGACCCATTATGGTAGTTTTTTTTTCGTTACTTTTTGCATCCCTTTTTATTTTTATTCGAAATATAATCATTACGAATGCCAAAATGTGGACCTTATTTTATTTATTATACACATACATCCAAGTTGGGAGGATAAAGTGGATTCTACCCTTCAAATTATTATTATTGGGCAGTGAGGAGAAAGGAAAGGCCCGTAAATTATCAGCCGAAACAAAATAAATAAGGCTCGATGAAGATAAAGGCCCATATGATTTTGTCATGCTAAAAAGAAGCTGCTACTTTTGAGACATTTCATTGAAATTAAGAGCTTTTCTCTTGAAAATATTACATATTTACATTGTACTTTAGTTTATTTTTGTAAAAGCATAGTTTTCTTCTGTCTTGGTCTTTCCCATTATTGTGAAAAACAAAGTAAAAAGTAGAGGTACATCGGTTGTTATTATCATGATGTCCTTTTGCTTTGACACGTTTCGTTTTACAAGTTCGTTTCTCTTTCAGCATTTATCCAAATTACAAGTTCATTTATTCAACTTATAATATCAATTATCTTTTTGCATGATTCGAATTTGATAGATAGTTATATATTAAAAAAAAAAAAAGCGAACACATTTAATTGGCGTACATCGGACAGTTTTAGGTTGCCAATTGGTTGTATGAAAGTAGTGAAAAAGGGAAAATCAAAATGACTCACTATTTGTTGTCTCTACTCTACATCTATCTTATGTTTATTCATTTACAATAACTGTAATAATACATTTAAAATAGAATGAACCAATAACTTGCAATCTCGCTACGATCCACATAGCCGAAGGCTCACTTCATTTACTTCACAAAGAAGGACTTTGCATTTTACCTATGCGGAAAGGAAAGGATGATTCATTCATTGCGTATGTTTGAATCCGACGGCTCATAATCAGCCAGCACATCTCAGCACTCTTTTTTTTTTCTCCCATAAAATTAGATGTATATTATATTGGGTACAATAATACAACAAACGTTGCCATCAACTTGTGTTGTGTAATGTGTCTCTTGCTCTATTGGAAGATTATTACAATCATGTGTTAGAAACTATAAGCTTTAGAAATACTAACATGCATTTCGAAAATGCTACTATAATATATTATTAGAGATATATAAATTCATAAAATGAGTACAACAATAACAACCGTTTTAAGTCCGAAGTAGCAAAGCACAATACTATTATTCCTTTCCTCCATTTATCAGAAAAAAATATCATTGTTCCGTATAATGGGAGAAAAAAAAATAACACCATTAGCAACTTTCGGCTGTAGGACAAAACAATTATAATTACCTACAGGCTGGCTGGCATTTTATTTTTATTTCACGATAAATGCATAAATTAGTAAAATCAACCTGAATTCAATCAAAAAATCGAATTATAGCCACCCAAACATCATTGATGCAAAATATGAATTTTTCCTATTCTTGAGGTTTCTTGCGATACTGGCTTCGGATATTTCATCAAGTGAATAACTAAATATTCGGACGAAACTCAAATATAATTTTGGTATATTATATGATCTCTTATTTTATTCTCCACGTACCAGTGACGTGTTCAGTGTACGCTGTACGGCAATAATAATCGTGCTCGGTTTTAATCCCCTACGGACAGCATTTCTTACACTACACCCGCACGTACTGCGTGGCACCCGATAAAAACTCATTCTTGCTCGCCACGCTGTTTACCAAGCTTTAAATGGTCAGTCAAGTAGACACTTAACCACCAAGATTCAATCTTTCTATCTATATATATAAACATCTTTGCCAAGGAAAGATCGAAATTCCTCCACGAAAATAAATTAAGGGTTCAGCAAACAATAATAAAAATGGCTTATTTCAGCGAAATGCAGTTCACGGCGACGAAGATCTTCTCCGCCTACGCGTCGATCACCGGCACGGCGATGGTCCTCCGATCCGTGGCCAACGACATCATTCCCGAGAACGTAAAAACCTTCGTCGTCTCCCTTTTCCTGAAATTATTCGACAGATTCTTCACGAGGACGTCGAAGCACATGACGGTGGTCGTCGACGAGCAGGTCGGAATTTCCCGGAACCAAATCTACGACGCCGCCGAGGTATACCTCCGCACGATAATCAATCCCAACTCCGAGAGGCTGAGAGTCAACAAAACCTCCAAGCAGAAGAGCATTACGCTGAGCATGGAGAAGGACCAGCAGGTGCTCGACTCCTTCTCCTTCAAGGACGGCGCCGCCGACGCCGGCGAAGTTCGCCTGACGTGGCAGTTCGTACTAATCGAGCCCAGCGGCGAGGGACGGCGGTTCCAGCAAGAGAAGCGTTACTTCGAGCTCTCCTTTGAGAAGAGGCACAAAGACGTCGTCTTGAACGACTATCTCCGCCACGTCTTGGCCAGGGCGAAGGAGATAAAGAGCAGCGAAAGGGCGGTGAAGCTCTACACTAGGGATTGCCCAGTCTACGACAACGACGACGACGAAGGCGGAAACGGCGGCGGCGGTTACTGGGGCTGCGTCAACCTCGACCATCCCGTCACTTTCGAGAAGCTGGCCATGGATCCAAAGCTTAAGAAGGCCATCGTCGACGACTTGGACAGGTTTCTGAGGAGGAAAGATTATTACAGGAAAGTGGGAAAAGCGTGGAAGAGGGGATATTTGCTGTACGGCCCGCCGGGGACTGGGAAATCAAGCTTGATCGCCGCCATAGCTAACTACCTTAGGTTCGACGTCTACGATCTTGAGCTCACCAGCGTTTATTCAAACGCCGATCTGAAAAGGACTCTGCTCTGTACTAACAACAAGTCGATCATCGTCATCGAAGACATAGATTGCAGCTCTAACATGCAAGATAGGACAGCAGACGCTTCTTCAGACCACGAAGAGCCTAGTTCTGACACTAAGGTTTGAGTTTTTTTTACCACTGATTCAATCATTACATTGAAGTACAGTATACTAAATTGAAAAAAAAATAAAATGGAGCAGCTGACTTTATCGGGCTTGCTGAACTTCATCGACGGGCTTTGGTCGGCGTGTGGGGACGAAAGGATCATAATATTCACGACGAATCACAAGGAGAAGCTCGACCCAGCCTTGCTAAGGCCGGGGAGAATGGACATGCACATATACATGGGTTATTGCACGGGGGATGGGTTCGACGTCTTGGCTTCGAACTACCTGGGAATCAGCGACCATCCCAGGTTTTTTCCGGCAATTAAAGAGCTTCTCCGGGAGACGGAGATCACGCCGGCGGAGGTGGCGGAGCACCTGATGAGGAGCGAGGACGCCGAGGTTGCCCTCGAAGGGGTGGTCGATCTGCTCAGGCTGAAGAAGCATGACAAAATCGTCAGAGATCTGAAGGCTCTCGAGGATGTTAATGAAGCTAAGGTTAAGGCGGCGGCGGAGGCGGCGTCTGGTGGTGGTGATGGCGGCGGCGGCGGCGGTAAGGAGAAGAAGAGGAGGAAAGGGAAGTTTGTGAGGGCTGTAAAGAGTTTAACGGAAATCGGTGGCAAATCGAGATAATTAAAAAAGATCAAATTTTTATTGTTGGTTATGAAAATTGAATGATGATGATGATAAATTGGACAAGAAAGATCTTCGCTGCAGAAAATATTAGAGGACAACTCAAAGGACTGAACTGTGTTTGTTTTTTTGTTTTCTTTGAGCTGTCTATCAAGCTGAGCTGAGTTGGTTTGTATGTAATAAGTTTCTAACAAGTTATCTATGAGAATCAGTACTACATGAGATTTTATGATGGGATTTCAGTCGATTGGCAGCATTGTCTCTTACGTTTTATACAATATGCAATCATATAAATCAATACTAGTTCGTACATATATAAGGGTTCCTACTCCCTCTATTATCCACCATTTATTTAAAAGATCAAATCACTCAGTTTTACTTGCGATTTGTACTCACCATCCATTGGTATGAGCTTCTTTAATATCGCCATGAATGACCAGATTAAGAGAAGGCATTATTCAGTTTCTTTATATATTTTTTCATTTTTCCAACGTGCGAAGAGTTATAAGGGAAGTTTGTCTTTGGAGTTGATGAAGGAGAAAAGAAAAAGCATGAGAATCCAAATCTTGATGACAAGGACTAACCTTTCATCGATTTATTGGCATAAAAAAAGGCAACAATGTTCCTTTGTCAGGAAAGGCGCCTTTTAGTATACGATATCCGACAAGGCAAATACACGGCTATGTTGACCTCAAAGGTCATTATATTTAGGATTAATTTCCTTTTAAATACCCCTCGAATTATATCTTCCTTATAAGTACCCATTTGAAATTTTATTCTTGTTCGGTACCTAAAAAACCCTTTTCAGCATTATATGGACGAAAATACCTCTGTCTCACATATTCAAAAAAGCTGAATAATTATTTTCACATGAATTATACCAAAAAAAATTGTTATTATACCAACAAAATTAGACATTGTACCAGAAAATGTTGAAATTATACCATATGTTTTCGTTATTATACCAGTAAATAGCGTTATTATAAATTACAGCGAAATTGGACGTAATTGTACCAACTGATTTTGAAATTATACCAGAAATTGTAGAAATTATACCACATGTTTTGGTTATTATACCAGTAAATAACGTTATTTGAATTTCATACAGTGAAATTGGACGATATGCGAACTGATTTTGAATTTATACAAGAAACTGTAGAAATTATACCAACTGTTGTCGCAATTATACCATTGTACACTATATCATTTGTATAATAATGATAACAGTTGGTATACCAGAAATTGTAGAAATTATACCACATGTTTTGGTTATTATACCGGTAAATAAAGAGAGGTTGCTTGAAAAGGAATTCACCCTTATATTTAAAATGAAGAGAGGTTGCTTTAGATATTAACCTACTAAAAGTAGGAAAGACGACACATAATTGGGTCAATATTTGTAACCATAGGACTATGTGTCTGACATTTTCATATTTAGGCCTAATCAAGCGTGAGTCAATTGTGAGCCCAATATATACATATAACTTTTACCATTAAGAATAAAATAAAATTAAAATTGTGGCTGCTGGGATTCGAGCCCAGGTCTCCACGGCCACAACGTGGAATTCTAACCACTAAACTACAGCCACTTTCTGACCTACAAACTAATATACTGCTTTACAACGTTCTTAGGATTCGTAGTGTAACTACTGCTAGTAGGACTCTATGTCCCACGAGAACGTTCTGTAATAATTGATTGATCCCATCATTGTCTTTGTGCTTATCTTATCGATTAAATATCTACCTCAAGATGCACACACGTGTCGTTACAACAACGGCTTGATCCTTTGACTCAACGTCTTCATCTGATAATATCTTTAAGTAGCTATTTGTTTTCTCGATCCTATCCTATCTCAAAGCAAACCAAACGACGTAGGGGAAAAAAACATAATCATAAGATGGCAGAGATCGGCGAGCAACACGGCGTTAGTAAGCTTCTCTATGAGTACGGAAGTAATTCTTTCAACCTCCACGACGACGGCCAACCAATAGTCAGCCCACATGGTTCCGGCGGCGGTTCTTTCGGCGAAGCATCAACCGACAACCACCTTCCCTCCACCGTAAGCTCATCGATCGCCGCCACAATATAATCATAATATTTTGTTCTTTGCTTTGCTAAGAGAAAAAAAAAGGGTTTCTTTTTTTCAATCCTTCTCTCATCATCAACTGTTATCACAGTCTTCTGAGAAACTAACTGGTCAGCAGCATCAGCCGCAAACGCCGCCTTCTACGGAGAAGAAGGGGTTCCTAGCGAAGATCAAAGAGAAGTTGCCAGGTTTTCACTGAATCATAAGAGGAGCGAGCAAATATATTGAACTATTACGGCATGAAGATGAGGTGCTTGGTTTTCAGTTTCATGGTTTGCTGTAATTATCTGGGACATGTTTTTGTGTGATATTGCGTGGTTTGTGTAATAAACCATTAGAAAGCTCTACATCCATCGTACGCTGTGGTTTAAAGGTATCGTTTGGATCAAATCAAACTATCGTATGTAATGATATGTAATTTCTCGCTTTCTTCATCACAAGCTCATATTACTTGCTCTGACTGATGTTTGTGCAATTCAGTCGTGATCTCATTGTTCACACGATATGACATTTATACGACAAGTAAAAAATCAGTATTATTTTAGGTGAATGTATAGAAAAATATTCATTTCTATAAAAAAAATTATATAAAAACTTACAACTCAGTGAGAAAGAAGTATTGGTTTGATTATATCATTTTTTTTACCTTTTTATATGTGTATCATTTCTCACTTTGTTACATATTGTTTATATACGCCATTTTAAGGTTGTTATATGATAGTACCATTTTTCACTTTGTTATGTAACACAATACAGTCTTGGTACCTAAATGTGTTATATAACGTATGTTGTGGCGGAATGGGTACCAACGTGCAAAAAATAATATGTACACTGACATGGTACTGAATTGTAACTTTTTATATAATTGGGTACTTTTTTGTAAATTCCCCATAATTTTATGTATAAAAGACTTGTGCCAAACGAGGCCTTGCGTTGATCCTCGGTCACGGGTTATATCAGTGTTTGCCCGACCCAAGATGGATCCGACCCTAGCTCTCTCATCGTCCTCCTTTGATCTTCTCCTATGAATTGATTGGTAACTGCTAATCGAATCCAAAGCATGGCGATGAGAGCTCACTGCAGTCGCCTGATCTCACAAGCTCTGGCCCGCACCTCCAACAATCCTAATTTCTCCGCCCGGAGGTTCTCGGCGTCGCCCCAGGAACCCATCAAATCCGCCGCCGCAGCACCGCGCGCGTCGGAAATCGCCGGCGAGATTTCCAAGCTCACGTTATGCGAAATATCAGATCTAACCCAAGTCCTGAGGAATAAAATGGGAGTGGAAGAAATGCCGGCGATGGCCGTCATGATGCCCGGCATGGCCAGGGTGAAAGCCGGCGGCGGTGGTGCGTCGAGAGGAGAAGATAAGGGGGAGGAAAACCCCAATTTTGATCTGAAATTAAAAGGTGGGTTCGGCGCCTGCGCAAAGATTAAGATCATCGAGGATTTGGGGTTGAAGGAGGCTAAGGATTTGGTCCAAAAAGCTCCGACTTTGCGGAAGAAAGGCGTGGCTAAGGACGAAGGAGAGAAGGTGATCGAGAAACTGAAGGTGGTCGGAGCAAAAGAGGTCATGGAGTGAGGGGTTTGAGTTGAACAAAGTTCTCGTCTTCACAAGTTCTTCATCGTTTGTGTTGTGTGTCTCCTCTCGTTACTTTTTGATATTTACCTACAATCTCTGTTATTATTTCTGGTTTCTGTAAGAAACTAAAATGGGAGCATATAACAATGGAGCTTTAGTAGCAATTTCAATAAATGGCAGCCAAGTTTCGAACGCGGCTACAACGAATAGATGGTTCAATTTCAAGAAAATACAACCCACGAAGTAAGTTACAGCAATGAAAAGAAAAAAGATTCAAGCTTTGTAAAGCTTGTTGTATTCCTCGAGCTCCTCGTAGTACACATCCCAGACACACCTCACGCAGCCGCTTCCGCAGCAGTCTCCAGGCTCAGGCTTCTCCGGCGGAGGAGGGATGGTCGCCGGCGTTGACTTTTCCAAAGCTTTCTCCTTTTCATCTTTGTTCGCGATGGTGGTCGAATCGTTGGGCTTTTCTTGTTCGCGATTAGCAGAAGCTTTCTTGGGCTGGTCGGCCATTGTTGTTGCTGATCTTGAGCTGATTGAGAATCGGAATATGTACGGCGGTGGTCTAGCGATGCGTCGGAAGGTGAGATCTTTCAGGGGCATGGTGGAAAGCTTAAGACGGCGGCGGTCATGGCGGAGATCGGCGGCGGTTGTTGGTGGTGGAGATCGGAGAGCAAATGGGTGGTGGTGGTAGGTTTCAACCATGTGAATGATGGCATAATAATTTAATGGTGGGAGAGATGAGAAGAGAAAGCGCGTCTCATACGACAATTCACCGCAGCCTTTGGTCCGCGGAGAAGATAATTAATATTAGGTTATTCGCTTTTTCATTTTAGGGAAATTCCCACTGGTACCCTCGAGGTTTCGAGTTTTTCCGTTGGTACCCAAAGTTTTTTTCGATTCCCTCTAGTACCCTCGAGGTTTCGACATTTTCCCCTTGGTACCCAAAACTGGATTTAAAATACTTAAAATAATCAGAAATTCAAAAATAAAATATTTTTTATAAATAAAATAATTTTATTTATAAAAAATAGTATATAGTTGGGAAAAATTATATAAATATTTTCAAAAATATTTTCCAAAATATTTAAAATAATCATAAATTCAAAAACTAAATACTTTTTATTAAAAAATAATTTTAATTATAAAAAATAGTATATAAGCTAAAAAATTAAATATGCAAAAAATATAAAATTAAAGATGCGAAAAATAAAAAAATCAACAGAACAAACACGACCCAAAGAACTCATAAAACAAGAACGAGAAGAACAGCGAAACACCAAAAAGAAAAGACACCGGAAACTTAAAAACTAAATATGCGATTGTTCCTCCCCCATCCTCACCAGGCGGTGAAGAGGGATGGGGGAGATGGGCTTGTTACTTGAATCTGGATCTCCTAAGGTAAAGAAATTTCTGAAATGGTCGGTTGGTTGTTTTTTGCGGAGAGTGGATGCGCTTGGCTTGACTAGTTATATTTTTAAATTTTTTGCATATAGTGTTATTTTTTATAATTATTTTTCGATTATTTGCATATTTAATTTTAGATTTTTTGCATATTTAATTTTTAATTTATATACTATTAAAATTATATTTTTAATAAAAAATATTTTATATTTGAATTTACTATCATTTTAAATATTTCGAAAAATATTTTTAAAAATATTTATATAATTTTTCCCAACTATATACTATTTTTTATAAATAAAATTATTTTTTTAATAAAAAATATTTTATTTTTGAATTTTTGATTATTTAAAGTATTTTAAATCCAATTTTGGGTACCAACGAGAAAAAGTCGAAACCTCGAGGGTACCAGAGGGAATCGAAAAAAACGTTGGGTACCAACGGGAAAACTCGAAACCTCGAGGGTACCAACGGGTATTTCCCTTCATTTTGATTGACGAAGAAAATTCGGTGTTTATTTACTTCTTTTACAAGAGGCACTACAGAACAATGTATTGTATTGTGACAGAAGTCAAAGAATGTCGTCAATCTACATTAGTGTAGTAATTGTATGTTACATCTGAAGTAGTACTATAACACAAACGAATAATAATTTTTCTGAAAATGGGAAGCATTACAAATCTGCTAGCTGTTTATGAGAAAGTGTGAGTGAGTGAGGATTTTATCATAGTAAAAAGCAGAATAAAATCCTTGATAGGTATGGAGGAGGAGGAAGAAGAAGCCATGTCTTCTCTTCTCTTACATGAGAATGCGAATCACAGCCAAACCAACAGCAGTAACCGAAGCAAGCGTACCAACACAGTATTTTATCACTTCGTATTTCGCAGCTTCTAACTGAGCTTTCAACGTTTGAATTTCCTAACGCCATTGCGAACATAGATTTAGACCAAATAATCCATACATGAAACATGATATCCCAATAGCTCTTTGTATGCATCTATATATGTTCTGTATGCATGTATGTATACTCACTCGATCGAGCTTAGCAGTGAGATGAGTGGTTTCTTGATTTTGCTTATTCAGCTCGTCTCGAATTCTCCTGTTTAAAATTAGGAAGAAGAAAGAAAGAAAGAACGAATGAATGAATGTGAGTGGGAAGGAAAATGGGACGTAGTGTAACTTGGCTGGTCGAACTTTACCCTTTCTCGAGATTAAGATCCAAACGCTGCCCAGCCGTGACTTTATCGATTTCATATCTGGAAAGTGGGATTTTTTTTTTTTTTTTTTTTTTTAGATCGGAGCGAAGTATTGAGTGAAAATGCGTGTGAAGAAAGAATGCTAGTACCTCAACTCGGTGCGCATTTGCTCTATACCAATCTTCAGTTTTTCTGTCTGGTGTTGCAGCGAAGAAAAATGATGTTCCTGCACGTAAGAATCACACACACACACCGTTCGGTAGCATTAATATTACGGCAGAGTAAAGGAAGAAGAACACATCTAATGTTAAAAAACAGAGCTCAAAACTCACTAGTCCTCATAACATCGCTAGCATAATAATGTCTGTATATTTTCTACTTTCAACTCTTGAACCTCAGAAACTTCCATGGTAAAACCCATAAAAAACATACCCTTCCCTAAGAACTAAAAGCTCTACGAAATAATTACCATAAATTCTTGATAATCTCAGGGAACTAATTTAGAGCAAGATAAACAAATATCTCCATTGAAAAACATCCTCAGAACATGAGATGGATTAAAAAACTGGATCTTGTTCGAACAACCTTTACAGCAGGGTGAGATATGATATGAGATTGATCTTGAATGGCTAATCACTTAATTCTTTTTAACACAATAGATCATCATAACAAGGCTATATATTCAAGAACACGGATAAGTCAATATATTAAAACAGAGAAGAGGAACACAGATACTCTATTGAAATTATATATATACCTGAGAAGTCTTAACTTCGAATACGAACTTGGACAAATTCGACTCTTGCATCATATCTTTCTAGACAAGGCAGGAATTGAAATTACACAACAGGTAAGCCAAAGCTCAAAGAAGGGAGAAAAAAAAAAGAAGAGAAAAAAGAAAAGAGAAAATGCAATAAAAAATTCTTACTTTCTCCATGTCTTCCCTGGCTACAAACGAAGAAGAAACAGTCTTAACGCTATCATTCAGAACCTCGGTCATCGCCAGAGTTATCGCCTCGGCCTGCTTCGAAGGCACGCCTTGAGCCTCCAATTTCTTAACCTGAGAGAAAGGAGAGAATTAAATCATAAAATAAAAAGGGTTGATATCATGAAAACAATTTAACAGCAGTTGGGTAAGGATGGGATAAATTAATTACAAGGGCTAAGGTATCGACGAGGAAGAGGCGTTTGCCTTTGGAACCGACGAGCTCGGAAATGGGCCGCCGGCTCGAGCCGAACAGCTGTACGGCCCTCTTACAAGCCGCCGAATGCGCCGCCATTGATGATCGATGCGAAGGTATGCTTAATTATGATTACCCAAGAAACGCCATCCCAGCTTCAAAACGAGGAAGATCAATCGAAATGGCTGTCGGAAAGAAAGGAAGAAAGTGGGTGGAATGGAATCGTATGTATTTTTGGGTGGGCAGCTGCCTCCAGAGATCCTCGGAGAACGTGAGGGATACGTTATCTATCTATCTGTATGTATGTAGCTACAAACAAGATTAGTTATTACAGTATTATTTTAAGCAAATAGTTTGTTATTGGTAAGCATTCTTGGCGCTGGTTTCCATTTCTTCCTAAAAAAAGATTATAGATAGCTAACAAAGAAGATTTACCTGTCAAGAATCTGATGACAGCTCCACAGATAAGATGAGCGACCCTCCGCAATATCAGTTGGCATCAACATGTTTGTTATTACAAGGCAAAAATTGACGAGTTTATATGCAAGAAAAAAAAAGGTAAATTCCCTATCAGTCCCCTTTCAAGTTTAAACTTCCTCTTAAATACCCTACGAATTTTTTCTTCCTGATCAGTACCCATCTGCGAAAAGTTTCCTATTTAATACCCCAAACATTGAAATGACGGAAATTTCTTTACAATTGCAAAACAATTTTCAGAATATTATACCATGAGACGCGATTATTCCACCAACAAAAGATGTGATTATGCCAGAGAAGAAATATACTATTTTACTAACAGACATAGTTATTATACCAACAGTGGACATTATCATATCTAGTTAAATTTAAGAGTATTATACCAATAGATGTCAAAATTATACTAAGAAATAAGAGTTATCATACGAATTGATCTTTCTACATTATACCCACAAAGACGTAAATTATACCATCAAAATCCAAAATTTCACCAACAAAATATTCAAATAATTGTACCTAAAAATGGTTAATTATACCATATGATATCAACATTATACCAGTAAATAATGTAATTTTAAGTTATTGTTAAATCTGAAATACTCAAATTATACCACAAAGACCGACAATTATACCAACAAATACGAAAATTTAACCATAAAAGTATTCTGAAAATTATACCAGTAGAGCATAATATTATACCAACAAACCAATTTATTACATTATGATGTTTCAATCCAATTTCTGACAATTATACTAACAGAAGTTGATATTATACCAACTGTTTCAGTTATTGTACTTAAAAACACTATATATGAAATTATACTCACAGACATCAACATTATACCAACAAGTCAACTAATTTAATTTCGCTGTATAAAATAAAAATAACAATTTATTGGTATAATAACGAAAATAGATGGTATAATCTCCTCATCTGGTATAATAGCAAAATTAGTTGGTATAATCTCCAATTTTTCTGTATAAAATTAATATAACTATATTTATTAGTATAATAACGAAGAAAGATGGTATAATAACGAAAATATATGGTATAATTTTCATAATTTCTGTTATAATTGCAAAAAATAGTTGGTATATAATTCAATTTCGCTGTATAAAATTAATAACAATATTTATTAGTATAATAACGAGAATGGATGGTATAATCTCCTCAATTTCTGGTATAATAGCAAAATTAGTTGGTATAATCTGCAATTTTTCCGTATAAAATTAATATAACTATATTTATTGGTATAATAACGAAGAAAGATTGTATAATAACGAAAATATATGGTATAATTTTCACAATTTCTGTTATAATTGAAAAAAAATAGTTGGTATATAATTCAATTTCGCTGTATAAAATTAAAATAATAATATTTATTGGTATAATAACGAGAATAGATGGTATAATCTCCTCAATTTCTGGTATAATAGCAAAATTAGTTGGTATAATCACCAATTTTTCTGTATAAAATTAATATAACTATATTTATTGGTATAATAACGAAGAAAGGTGGTATAATAACGAAAATATATGGTATAATTTTCACAATTTCTGGATAATTGCAAAAATTAGTTGGTATATAATTCAATTTCGCTGTATAAAATTAAAATAAAAATATTTATTGGTATAATAACGAAAATAGATGGTATAATCTCCTCAATTTCTGGTATAATAGCAAAATTAGTTGGTATAATCTCCAATTTTCCTGTATAAAATTAATATAACTATATTTATTGGTATAATAACGAAGAAATGTGGTATAATAACGAAAATATATAGTATAATTTTCACAATTTCTGGCATAATTGCAAAAATTAGTTGGTATATAATTCAATTTCGCTGTAAAATTAAAATAACAATCTTTATTGGTATAATAACGAAAATAGATGGTATAATCTCCTCAATTTCTGGTATAATAGCAAAATTAGTTGGTATAATCTCCAATTTTCCTGTATAAAATTAATATAACTATATTTATTTGTATAATAACGAAGAAAGGTGGTATAATAACGAAAATATATGGTATAATTTTCACAACTTCTGGTATAATTGCAAAAATTAGTTGGTATATAATTCAATTTCGCTGTATAAAATTAAAATAACAATATTTATTGGTATAATAGCGAAAATAGATGGTATAATCTCCTCAATTTCTGGTATAATAGCAAAATTAGTTGGTATAATCTGCAATTTTTCTGTATAAAATTAATATAACTATAATTATTAGTATAATAACGAAGAAAGATGGTATAATAACGAAAATATATGGTATAATTTTCACAATTTCTGTTATAATTGAAAAAAAATAGTTCGTATATAATTCAATTTCGCTGTATAAAATTAAAATAACAATATTTATTGGTATAATAACGAAAATAGATGGTATAATCTCCTCAATTTCTGGTATAATAGCAAAATTAGTTGGTATAATCTCCAATTTTGTTCTATAAAATTAATATAACTATATTTATTGGTATAATAAGGAAGAAATGTGGTATAATAACGAAAATATATGGTATAATTATCACAATTTCTGGTATAATTGCAAAAATTAGTTGGTATATAATTCAATTTCGCTGTATAAAATTAAAATAACAATATTTATTGGTATAATAGCGAAAATAGATGGTATAATCTCCTCAATTTCTGGTATAATAGCAAAATTAGTTGGTATAATCTGCAATTTTTCTGTATAAAATTAATATAACTATATTTATTTGTATAATAACGAAGAAAGGTGGTATAATAACGAAAATATATGGTATAATTTTCACAATTTCTGGTATAATTGCAAAAATTAGTTGGTATATAATTCAATTTCGCTGTATAAAATTAAAATAACAATATTAATTGGTATAATAACGAAAATAGATGGTATAATCTCCTCAATTTCTGGTATAATGGCAAAATTAGTTGGTATAATCTCCAATTTTCCTGTATAAAATTAATATAACTATATTTATTGGTATAATAACGAAGAAATGTGGTATAATAACAAAAATATATGGTATAATTTTCACAATTTCTGGTATAATTGCAAAAATTAGTTGGTATATAATTCAATTTCTGGTCTAACGAATTATACTAGTACCAATATATAATTAAAACACGTCGTGAAAGTAACATCATAAATTGATTGATTGATTGATTGATGAACGTATTTCATATGTTGAGTCAACTAGTTTCAGAGTAAGATGTTGACCATATGTGATATGATTCGACTGATATACAAATCAAAGGATAGAAACGATTCTGCATTTCGACCAATTTACAGTGAATCAATCATTGACAAAAAGCATATTGACAGTGAATGAAAGATACTAACGATTCTGCATTTTCTACTTGATCCAAATTTACAATTGGTATAATCTTTGTATGTTGAGCATTGCATTGGTGACGATTGCATTAGTTCTACCAAATTATTAGTTCGATCGAGCATTGCATTGCATTAGTTCTACCAAATTATTAGTTCGATCGAATATAATAGTTGTAACGATTGTTTTATAGCAAGAGTGAAAGACTATGTATAACAATCAAGTTTGTTTGCTAAAGAATATAGTTATAATTACTTGATGTTGGTATAACAGTCAAGTTCAACACAGATGCCCTCGAAGAAACATTATAAACACTGCAATTCTACTAGAAATATAGTTCAACACTGATGCCAATCGTTCAACACTACAATCATTGATGTTGGTATAACAAACAAGTTCAACAATTGTCCCAAAAAAAGATAGTTATTACTCGTTAATGATAAGTTCAACATAATAACATCGAACCAACTTGAAAAGAATATAGTTATAATTCCTTAATGATAAGTTCAACACAATACCATCTATTTTCATTATTATACCAATAAATATTGTTATTTTAATTTTATACACCAAAATTGAATTATATACCAACTATTTTTGCAATTATACCATAAATTGTGAAAATTATACCATATATTTTCGTTATTATACCATCTTTCTTCGTTATTATACAAATAAATATAGTTATATTAATTTTATACAGAAAAATTGCAGATTATACCAACTAATTTTCCTATTATACCAGAAATTGAGGAGATTATACCATCTATTTTCGCTATTATACCAATAAATATTGTTATTTTAATTTTATACAGCGAAATTGAATTATATACCAACTAATTTTTGCAATTATACCAGAAGTTGTGAAAATTATACCATATATTTTCGTTATTATACCACCTTTCTTTGTTATTATACAAATAAATATAGTTATATTAATTTTATACAGGAAAATTGGAGATTATACCAACTAATTTTGCTATTATACCAGAAATTGAGGAGATTATACCATCTATTTTCGTTATTATACCAATAAATATTGTTATTTTAATTTTACAGCGAAATTGAATTATATACCAACTAATTTTTGCAATTATACCAGAAATTGTGAAAATTATACCATATATTTTTGTTATTATACCACATTTCTTCGTTATTATACCAATAAATATAGTTATATTAATTTTATACAGGAAAATTGGAGATTATACCAACTAATTTTGCCATTATACCAGAAATTGAGGAGATTATACCATCTATTTTCGTTATTATACCAATTAATATTGTTATTTTAATTTTATACAGCGAAATTGAATTATATACCAACTAATTTTTGCAATTATACCAGAAATTGTGAAAATTATACCATATATTTTCGTTATTATACCACCTTTCTTCGTTATTATACAAATAAATATAGTTATATTAATTTTATACAGAAAAATTGCAGATTATACCAACTAATTTTGCTATTATACCAGAAATTGAGGAGATTATACCATCTATTTTCGCTATTATACCAATAAATATTGTTATTTTAATTTTATACAGCGAAATTGAATTATATACCAACTAATTTTTGCAATTATACCAGAAATTGTGATAATTATACCATATATTTTCGTTATTATACCACATTTCTTCCTTATTATACCAATAAATATAGTTATATTAATTTTATAGAACAAAATTGGAGATTATACCAACTAATTTTGCTATTATACCAGAAATTGAGGAGATTATACCATCTATTTTCGTTATTATACCAATAAATATTGTTATTTTAATTTTATACAGCGAAATTGTATTATATACCAACTAATTTTTGCAATTATACCAGAAATTGAGAAAATTATACCATATATTTTCGTTATTATACCACCTTTCTTCGTTATTATACCAATAAATATAGTTATATTATACAGAAAAATTGGTGATTATACCAACTAACTTTGCTATTATACCAGAAATTGAGAAGATTATACCATCTTTTTTCGTTATTATACCAATAAATATTGTTATTTTAATTTTATACAGCGAAATTGAATTATATACCAACTATTTTTTTTCAATTATAACAGAAATTGTGAAAATTATACCATATATTTTCGTTATTATACCATCTTTCTTCGTTATTATACCAATAAATATAGTTATATTAATTTTATACAGAAAAATTGCAGATTATACCAACTAATTTTGCTATTATACCAGAAATTGAGGAGATTATACCATCTATTTTCGCTATTATACCAATAAATATTGTTATTTTAATTTTATACAGCGAAATTGAATTATATACCAACTAATTTTTGCAATTATACCAGAAGTTGTGAAAATTATACCATATATTTTCGTTATTATACCACCTTTCTTCGTTATTATACCAATAAATATAGTTATATTAATTTTATAGAGCAAAATTGGAGATTATACCAACTAATTTTGCTATTATACCAGAAACTGAGTAAATTATACCATATAATTAGGTCCTCTAATTGTAAAATAATGGTAGGATAACCAATTGTATTAGTATAATTAGATCTTTTATTGGTATAATAATTGTTAAAATCATTCAGTATTTGTTGCTATAATAACCAAAACTGTTGGTATAATCGTATCATGTGTTGGTATATTTATATGCACATTTAGTCAAATATATGGTGGTATAATAAACAAGTTTTTTGGTACGATGTTATACAATGTAATTCGGGTAGAATAGCTAAAACAGTTGGTATAATGCGATCTTTTGTTGGTATAATAGTAAAAAATTGAATGGAAAAATAATAATATAAAAATGAGTTTATTGGTATAATAATTGAATTTATTGGTATAATTATTTGAATATTTGTTGGTATAATATTCCCTTTTGTTGGTATAATATGTGCCGTTCGTGGTATGATGTACAAAGATTATTTCATATATAAAAATTATAATAACACTATTTGTTGGTATAATAATAATAACAATTGGTATAATAATTTTAAATTTGACTTGGTATAAAAATTGAAACAATTGGTATAATATCTATTTTTATTGGTAGAATTATATGTTCGATTTTGGGTATAATTAGTTGTTTTCATGGTATAATACCTTCTACATGTGATGTAATAATCTGAAAGTTTTTTAAATCCTTAAGGAAGGGTAATTTTCGTCTTTTCAAGCATTTTGGGTATTAAATAGGAAACTTTTAACAGAAGGGTACTGAACAGGAAGAAATAATTCGAGGGGTATTTAAGAGGAAGTTTAAACTTCAAGTGGGACTGATAAGGAATTTACCCAAAAAAAAACCCCATTTTTTTTTTTTAATCTCCGACATAAAATGAGTTCTTTTCGACATTCTCTATCGATCTAGGCGAAAGACCATGGATTGCACATGGAATTGTTAGAAGAGGGAGATTGGCAATATTCGAAAGCAACGACTGAGCTGTTGAGAGTAACGAGAGAGGGAGACCAATTTATTGTGATTATCTTTGGTTTATATGTTGAATCTTTGCTTGTAATTGTAATCTAGAATTCTTGATACGTATTAGATTTATATTTTGCCAAATTATTTCCACATTTGAAGTTTTGTCCTGTCCCCTTTTCTCACCACCATGTGGCAAAGCTCTTGTGTAAGAAGTCAGAAAATCAATAAGCCAAGAATGGGAATATCCAAGAAAATAACTTACAAATTCGATTGTACACATATTAACATTGCACTAACTACCTGAAATGAAAGAAAAATAATATGATGCCACCCAAAAAAGTCCTAAACTCTGCTTTTTGTATATCTAATCGACAAAATTGCATGTGAGAGAGGTTGGCCAAGCAAAGCAAAGCAAAGCAAAGCCAAGCCCTATCATCACTCCGTAGAATACTGCATCAGCTCAAACCACTGAATCAAAAAGCAACAAACACGGATTTCATGTTATAACTCGTAAAGATAATAACCAACACGATGAGATAATTAGCAATTGCCATGAAATTTATGAAAGCTCACCTGTCTCAAAAGATCTGCTAGTGTCCTGGGAAGTGCTTCAATGTTCTTTAGAACAACATAGTATGGGAATGGAAAAGTATCAAGATACTTTGATAACTTCATGCCTGTCCCCTGTTTGGTATATTCCTGGAGAGATTTTTTTTTTTTAATCATCAGAGCTAATAAAGCTTAATTCAGAGAACAAAACGTGATTAGTATGGATAAACATAATTTACCCTAAGGTCCATTATCGACTCGTTTGGACTATCCAAGAGAAGAAATGCGACCATACGTTTCTTACTCAGCATATCTCTCACGTAACGCTTCAGTTTTTCCTGAATCAAGTTTTGAATAATTGAATGAAAGGGATGAGAGAATAAACAAAATTCAATGTTGCGGGCGTGAAACAAATAAATGAAGAGATCAGTACCTTTTCTGTAAAACGCCCATCAGCGATAATTATTGCAAGCTGCTGCAGTGGATTGATCCCAGATGGTAATCGTGCATGCATGACCGCAGTGTCCAGCATATTGTTCAAGTACTTCAAAAGATCAGCCATTGGTTCATCAGCAATGGTGTTCTCTTGTTTGAAGGTGAAGTTTGAGATTATCTGTGACAAACAATTGAAACCAAACAAAAAACGAGCCGTTAGACATTTTAATTGTCATTCAAGAGAAGAAAGAAGTAATACAAATGGGATAAATAAGCTAAGCTTGGCACGTGTGAATAAAAAACTCACCTTGATTCCAGCTTCAGGAGTTAAAGGTCGGTCAAAGTCATGAAGTAATTTGATGTTGCCCTGCTGCCCAAAGCTCGCCACAGCCAAATTTCCCACTTCGAGGTGGGTCATAGCACGGCAAACCGTTACCAAAGCTTCGAGGGCAAAATTACCACAATGACCTTCTGACATGCTTCGGGAATCGTCGACAGCTATCACAACTTGATAATCGCGCTTGTTAGGCCGGGTACGCCTCAGCCATATCTTGTCTTTACGATAGTGACTGGCTATGAAAGGAATCACCTGTTGATGACAAGATAAAACGAATCAAATAACCCAAGTTTTGAAAAGTGACGTATATCAATGCGTAATATTGGATTAAGCCATACCTTCTTCATATTAATCCTTTTACCAGTTTTATAATCCCCTTGGAGCCTGCTCGCTAAAGTGGGCTCCATGACCAGACGCAGCTGCTCAGCCAACTCCTGAGATAATCTATTAGTGTGTTTTTCATATCTTCTCCAAAGAGCTGGGGCATCATCTCTTATCTCAGTAGAGGTCTCCATGCCACGAGCTTTACCCAACTCATCGTCATCAGTCATTGAGATGTCATTTAACCCATGTATGTCTTCACTCATGTATGACCTCTTCACTGATACCAAGCTCTCGGAGAAGCTATCCACACCTTGAACATGCTCATCATCATCATCATCCATGTCAATGGATTCCCCGAGCTGATTCTCGGGCAATTCCTGATGATTGATGGCATCATCTGCAGGATTTAGAACAGATTTTTTCCTTAGATTAGTCTCAGAAGACGTTTTCTCAGGCTGGATTTCAGCATTGGGCTGCTTTTTGCTATCAGCGTCTCCCATATCCACATCTGCATCGTTCTGGGCTATATCTTCCATAACTTGTTCAGCAGTTGCCGGGCCAAGTGCTTGTGAAGTACCTTCCTTAAACTCTGCAGTGTAGCCATATTCATCTGCATCCTCATCTACCATTTCACTGGGATCGTCTGGTTGACCCTGAAGGTCAACAGAGACTTTGACCCTCTCTTTCCATTTTTCTAGCGCATCGCCGATGCTGCGAAGAGGGTTAGGCTGCTGTTTCTGATCAACCAACTCATGTGGAGCTAACGAACTTCTAGTTCGTTCGTTGGTTAGTCTTTCCCCGTTCTTGGAATCAGCAACTCTGACTTCAAGGTCATTGGCATTAGGCATACCACTTGTTGGTGCAAGGTCATTGTTAGATTCACCGAAATTGGGATAATTCTCATCTGATGCAGTCTCGCCCAGATCACCGTTAGAGTACTGTTCTTTAGTTTGCAGTGTGGGCATAGAATCGTTAAAAACAGACGGGGCCGATTCTTGATCTGGCACCTTAGTCTCTGTTTCTGCAGCATTCTCTTCACAATTGTCTTCACCTTTGGCAGTTTCGGCATCCTGAGAAGGATTCTCGGGTTCTGTTTCTTCAAGATGTTCATCCTTTGAATTGGCATTCTCCTCATCGTTCATTTCGTTGGAATCATCACCTTGTTCTTCTGATTCACCCTCTTGCATTGGTTCAGTAGCATCTGATTCATCCATGGTATTGTCATCCTCAGTCTTTTGATTGAGGTCCCATGGGTTTATCCCTGAAGGATCTGCAAAGGCATCTTCTTTGTCTACGTTCATATCTTCCACGTCATCATCAGAACCTTCCTCATTGCCATCATCACCTTCATGTTTCTCAGACTTATTTGCATCAAACTCTTCAGTATCCTCAGCGGCAGCAGTAGATTCATCACGGGCCCGTAATTCGTTATCTTGGGAAGCTTCATCATTAATCGACGGTCCAGATTCATATTTCTCATCCGCGTTCCCGTTTTCGGCCTCATCATTCTTGTCCCCAAGCTTTTCGTCAACTATATCATTGTTAGCCCCAACTTCCCCCATGGCAGATTCTATTTGTTCTTCATTATTATCTTCTTCCTTCTCTTCATCTTCTGACTCCCCACTACTGACACTGAATGCATCTCCCTCGAAATCCTGTTCCATCTCAATTCCTTTTTCGTTTTTATTCGGCATGTCAGCTAGTGCATCCTTCTCATCATTTTGCTTTAGAAGAAAATAACAAAAAAAAAAAAACACTTCAGCTCACTGATGATGTACTGAATTTGAGTACGACCGAATACTAATGGCATACCTTCATTGAAGCTCCAAGGAGCTGATCTTCATCATCTATTTGATTACTGACATCATTCACTCCATCACCTTCACCCATACCAGTTCCATGTGAATCTTGAGTTGCCTCTTTCACGCCCTCGCTTTCTTCATCTTCGCTAGTACCAAATCCTTTGGCGAACAAAGAAGCAAAAATGTTTGCCAGTGCACAAGTCACTTTAGATACCTACATTC
The DNA here is from genome assembly GCA_027422505.1 of Craterostigma plantagineum. Taxonomy (NCBI): domain Eukaryota; kingdom Viridiplantae; phylum Streptophyta; class Magnoliopsida; order Lamiales; family Linderniaceae; genus Craterostigma; species Craterostigma plantagineum. The sequence continues at coordinate 91,205 of JAPQWV010000057.1, forward strand.
AAACAAGCACAATCAGAGGTTGGACATTCCATTCTAGCACAGCGAATTGTAAGCTAAAATAAAATTCTTTCGTAATGATTCCATTCTATTTAGTCCGCTTATCAAAGGGTCTAGTATCCTGCTATTCCATTTTTCTTTTTTTTTTCTTTTATTTTCATACGGCGGCTGTTGACCGACAACACTGTCGAAGGAATAAAAGAATTGGGCATTGATACTTGAAGAGACTTACCCCACAATGAATTCCTAGAAAATCCTGAAGGAGATTATCCCCAAAGACCAATATCCTCTCGACCAGGGCGTAAAGGTTTCTCAATTGTGAACAGACGGAAGAACACATAATAGGATTTCTCTCATGTCCCTGGTTGAGAAGTTCACCCTGAGAAAAAAAACGGGCAATTTGAGGTTAAGGAACTCAGGATTCAAAGTACAAAAAGAAGAAACAGTCTCGAGATTCTTACCGCTGACTTAACTGTCCTCATCACACCCTCACAGATCAGATCCAACTGCAGATCCTCGACATCTTGTTCCAATAGGATCTTCCACTCAGTAATATTATTCAACGACTCAGTGCGTTGAGCAAACTCATAACTCTGCAACCCTATCCTCTGAAAGGTATCAAGGACGTGTGTAACAGTTCCCTTGAGAGTATCATAAAAATTAGATCCAATTCCATCCGTGTTTTCATAAGAATTTTCATTCCCCTCATTTGTGATCTCTCTCCTTTTTGAGGAGTAATAGAACCCTTCAATGTTACGAGCCTGTAAAATATTAGAGACTCAGTATCTGAATTGATTTACAACTTGAAATAGAGACCTATCAGTTTCGTAAAAAAGTATCTATATTTTTAGAATAGAACTCGAAGCAGGCAGGGACCTAACAGCATAAGATTATAGTACCTTCTCAAGCAAATCTCTGAAATGATCACACAGGATAGTTGTAACAGCCCTTTCCCCACGTTCTTGTCCACGGAAAACATAGAAATCCTTCTTAAAAGACTGAATTAACTCGAAGTTCTGATGGACAAGTTGCTCCATTTCTTTAGTAACGCCATATGGATGCAGTAAAGCTTCTACTGTAAAAACGACTTCACGGCAACCAAGAAGATGGAAGTCCAGCAAATTCTGCCAAAGGGTGCGAAGAAGAGAATGTAAGTTACGGGTCAAACTTTAACCAGTCAGAAACACAGTGGGACCAGAACTACCTTAGCATTCTGAAAGTTCGGAAGGAGTTTTTGAATGAATTTTAGGATCTTTCCTACTCCATCTCCAACCTTAGAGCAAGAGTTCAGGTGACTATTCTTAACTGTCCGCAGCAAGAGATGTTCTTCGTACAGCATAGTGCAGAAAGCATCAATGAGTTGCTGCAGTAATGGAAAAAGGTGAGAGGTTGAAGACCGTTTCGCATAAATATTCAATAAACAACATAGAAGTGACAAATACCTTTTGCTGCCACATGCACATGAAAGTGACGTTTTGGTTCTTCATAGAAGAATTATCGTTGGTATTAACAGCTGAATCAAGGAAGCTCGAAGACAAATTTAGCAAAGGCCGAATACAATGTCTCAAGTGCTTGAGTTTCTTTGCGAAATTATAAGCAGAGGCTCTCTGATCTTGCTGAATTCCAATAAGATGATCAACATACGAAGCTGATCTTTTAACCTATACAATGTAATAAAAGTAATCAAAACGACGAATCAATAATATGATTTGTTTTAACAATCAAACACAATTAGTTTACATGACTGCAGACTGCTCTTTTGTTGCATGCAAATTAAATGAGCAAGACCATTCACAATAATTGGCAATCTTATTGAACATAGGAAGTTTATTCTCAGATGGAAAGTTCAATAACAAACTGTAGTTTGAAACCCGAAAAAGACAGAAATTATGAAATTATACTCTCATGTGTCCATTCACGTACCTGGTCAAAGGTTAAATCTTTGTGAAAATTCTGACAAATATTATCTAAGTCTTCTACCGAAGCGATGCTCTTGAAGTAATATTGGTTTGCGGTTGTCCACATAACTTCATGGGGTGAGTTCTGGCTCACAGAGGAATGATTATAGTTCGGTGGCAACAGATGTTTCACTTCAAAGAATGGCTGAAAAGGCCATGACCCTGACCTTCCGAAATGACCCTACGTGAACATTAACATATAAAGCCAGCAAAGATTACTTAGTGTTTTCATTTTAGTCAAGCACATGGTCCCATTGTTAGAGACAAAAATCAGATCATTTCACTATATTATAGTATAAGTTGTTCAATGATTGTCAACAACATCACCAAGGCCTTGGTGATAAATAGCCCCCAATGTTCTTTATAAGGGCGAACATTAGTATTCGAACTTAATTTAATACCAGAAAGTAAAGCACTTTCAAATAAGGAAAATTTGATACCGAAAGAACAAACTGTACCTCAGGAGATGATGACCTATGCTTGGACAATCCACAGCTATCAAGAAGCTTCAGTAGGTATGAGAATTCCCTCCTTTTCTGCAAATTCTTCTTTTTCTCCTCGCAAACTTCACTGAAAGAAACCAATGAGCTGGATAGATCTCTAATTGTATACCAAAACTGCTTTCTTTCCTCCCAGTAAGACTCCAAAGGCACGTTATCCTTGATGGCTTCGGTAACATTCGCCAGACTCCTCCAATCAGCAAACCGTAGAGAGCTGCAATGTAGAAAGGCTTGAAATAATTGTAACCAAACATGCAAATGGAAGGTGGAGGCAAAATATATATGTCCACCTGTCCTCAACATTAGAATCAATCTGATTCAAGATAGTAACCAAAAGAGCTTTGCTGACATCACAAGGATCACCCGTAATCTTTCTGCTCTGAATGGGTAGGGAATTTACTCCACTTCGTGAAGATTCTGGACTGATAAATTCCTCAAGTGGCTGCTGAAGGAAGTCCTATAAAGGTAAAGGAAGTACTTCTCATGATTGAAGACAATATAAGTAAACTGGCGATTAGTTCTGATACTATAACCAGACTAATACTCGCTTTCTATGATAAAAAGATTCAGAATCTGCACAAACATAGCAAGGATATATAACAAGAATGCCCCATAGCAAGGATATATAACATCGCATGCTTAAAGACAATGCAAGGAAACTGGCGACTGTAGAAACTACACACTCACCGAATACTTTTTGACAATCTTCCTAAGTTTCAGCCTGGTTCTTTTCAAGTTCTCTACTGCTATATAACTCTCAATGTGGTCCCAACGACACAGCTTCACATGTTCATTCAGCTCCTTCTCAATGCTTCTTCTATTTGTTTCAACGTGTTCCATAATCCTTTAAACAACATAGAGCATTGTCAATATTCAACAAGATCTAAGTGAACCATTAACGTTCTTCTATATCACAGAAGAAAAACTAACCGTGGCAAATATTGCACATAGAAGCCATAAGTGTTGTATAGAATTTTAGCATTCTCTTCTTGGCAAGTGCTGCAAAATTTAAGATCCATTGTTCAGCTTTTCCACCAGTCTAATAGGTAAACTAAAGATGAAAGCTAAGAAACGGAAAAGAATAGAAGTCCGCAAGTTTTACAACAAGTCTCCTCTAACTAACACAGCTCGACGACCCTTCGGATAATTAGGCAAAAAAAGGTCGAGAAAGAAACATCTTTACCGATCATGCACAGCATTGCGACTCAACGCATCACTAATTTGCCCATGGAATGAAATAAGAAGCCTGAGTTGCATTTTAAATTCCCCGATGCTGGATGTGTTGAAGAATTCTTTCAAACTGCGGATATATTCAGCATTAAAGAATGACAATTGCAAATGTTAATAACAAAAAAACTCCAAGAAATATGATGCATAAATAACACATGCCTTTCGACCGTCGAGCGATTGTATTGATCAACATCAGAAGTGCATTCACGTTGAAAAATAGTATATAAAGAAAACCACAGCTGCAAATGGATGACAACAAAGTTAGAGATCAGAGGAGAATACATTAGTTCATGACAGATTACAGGACATTGGACAAGCCTGTTTAATATTTTAAAGAAAAAATGGAACCATCTATGATGTTTCCATATTTCAGGAAGGGCGCAACTTAGCGATGTAAGTGGCAAAGCTCAATGTGCATATGTCGGGTTCAATATCCTCTACTATCTTCAAGAATGCATAGTTTAGGCAGATGACTATTAACAATAACATTAAATGAGGCAACAGGCCGGTACAAGTCCTTCATCTTAATGGGCTTATAAGAAGCATTTCTTATCACATATACTAATTTGATTTCAGATATATGGTAAATTAGTACAAAGAGTGAGCCGTATGCTTCTTTCACTATGTATTGATGCGAAAATAAATGAATTTAAAGACTCACTTTTCCAGCATTTTTCTCAAAATGCACTTGAACTTCATCAAGCAATGCAGGCCAAGACTCGAACTCCAACTTGTGCCACGAAGATATCAGAGCAAAAATTGGTACCAACTGATCAGAGAGAGGAAATTTTACATAAATTTCTTGCACAAACTGAACCCTGTTAAGCAGGAATTCAAAGGCGGACAGAGCCTTGGCAAGAGGAGTATCATGAGGAAGAGCTAATATCATGTCAATAACTCCTAATATTTTCTGAAGACCAGGGTTATCATCCCATTCTTTCATGAGGAAAAGAACACGCTTCTTAAGAAGCACAACTGGCTCCACCAATTTAGCCATCATAGGAGGATTTGAATCCTTATAGAAGTTGTATGTACGAGTTGATTTTTCATGAAGCATGATCTTGTTATCATGTTCTAGACAGAGCTGAAGTAAGTGCTCTGGTGCAATTCTAGTATCGAAGCTGGACGAAGATAAAGCTCCCACAGATCTTGTCATATTCAGACCCAGCGAATATGAGTCAACAAATGAAGACAGTCTATCCATGTCAGATCTTTGGATGAGGTCAACTAAACCGAATAAAAGAGAGTGAATGCAGACAATTTCATCCAAAGCGGATTCCTGGGCATTCCAGTTCTCATCCAAAGTTTCACTTTCCTCGTGAACTCTTATCTTTTCCTCTAGTTCTTCAGACAGAAGTTCCTGCCACTCGGAAAAGCTATCACTTGGAAGCAGGTCTGCACAGTTTGATAGGTCAACTTTAACAATGCTCTCAATCTTAAAAGTTCGGGCTTTGAACTTGAACTGTTGACCCATGCTCTCCTCCTCTGGTTTTACCCGATGTTCCATCCAAAGATTAGCTACTTCCCCAAAGATCTTGTGCAAAAGCTGACGGCACATGAAGCAAATTTCAAGATCATTTTTGCAAATTATATCCATCTAATGCCATTCTCAAATGAGTTCAAAATTAGAAGTATATAGCAAATCTAATTGGAAACTGACCTTAAAAGAGGAATCACTGAGAAAACGGCTATCAGCTACAAAATCTTTTATTCGAACGAGAACATTACGGTAGAATGAAACCTTGAACGCCAAGGTCGAAACCTATTGTAAAAGAAAATAAAGCATTATAAAGAACGCATAGGTAAAAGATATCCTAGGAGAAATTTGGACACAGATATATAGCAAAATAATGTGATCTCAAAAAACTGCAAGTGCATATCAAAGCATAAGGAATCTCAGAAGCATGACTCCCAATAACATACAGTTGAATGAGACGAATCATCTCCTGTTGAAATGCTACAGGTATTCGGCCCCAGTGTATTTTGCAGTAAGTGCATATAAAGCTCCTCGCAAGTTGGCAACGTGACATCACAAGTCGAAAATACAGAGTTAGTTTTAATATTGACCGAAGCAATATCTGACGCGCAAAGCCTTGGGAATCTCATAAACGAGTAAACTATCATCTGCACACACAAATTTCAAGAGTGAAACACGTGCTAATTACGGATTCATGATACTTTTTAGGCAGAATTCCTCTGCACAACCAAACATATTGCATACCTCATCTTTGTTTTCTCCGAAAAGTGTAGTAGAAGCAATTAGTGACAAGCCCAATTTCATCTCATATAATGCAACCTGAATAGGCTCAGTTATATCGGCATATGCTGAGTATTCTTTTGATAACTCATCAATAAAGCTCGATAATGTCTCCTGAAAAATACGAGGACGTCAATGAAAAAAACATGCACAACAACCAGCTAGGCTACAACTACTTCACATAGAAATTATCGTTGTCACAAGCCGTAAATTCAATATACTGCAAATGATTTTAGAATCAGTACCTGCCAGTTCTTCAACTGCTCAGTGACTTGTTCAATTGGCAAGCTTTTAACAACACTGATCAAGTCCAGATAAGTTTTCACAGCATTAAGAAACTCGGCGGAGCGACGCCTTAACTCCTTAAATCTTCCAGGATGTGGGCGGAATACCATCTGAATCAGAGTAGGCAGCATCCAAAGGAAGGACACAAGGTTATTATGGTATACCAATCATCCAAGATAACCACCAATTCAGATGTAAGATTCTTTAATTGTTCAAAACTGGTTTAAGACATCAATATTAATATTCATGGAAAGATTGAGAAATAGATCGCTGGATGTTACATAACAACGCAAAATGGAATCCTTCATTCGAAAATGAAATCAATCCACCAGACTATATATGTTAAAAAGGTTACTACTCTAGCTACCACAAAATGATTTTAGGATAGGACCCTCAGTTTAGCACACCGATTTCCAGAAATGAGGTAGCTTGACACCTTTATGGACCATAGATTGTACGGTTTTTCACTCTTGCCAACGTAAATGCATTACGAAGAAATTAATCAATTTAAAGAAGCACATAGGAGAGATCCCTAATTAGGCACAGTTCATACATCCACTTCCATTGGGTAAAAAGCAAGCATTATCTTGATTGTTAGTTAATTAAAAATGACATTGACCTTTTTCTGAAGTCTTATCTTTTCAGAATGGAGTCGCTCCAGCGCAGCTGCCCCAAAATTATCATCTTCGCTCGAACTACTACATCCAGCTAAAAAGATGCATTCATTTCGGACCTGCAAAGGGCGCAATTATCATAAGAGAATTATGAAGAGCAAACAGCAAATAGAGGAGACCAAGATAAGGTACAGATATTAGAATGTAAAGTATATGCACACGAAGGGCTGAAAAATAGCATCCCCCTCTACCATACAAAACTGATAGAAAATTTTAAGTGAAGACTGACAAATCCATGAAGTTAGCCATATATAATATGCTAATGTTTAAGTTGAAGGAGCAACTAAATCATGGCTTTGTGCTTTAGCATTTGTACGCTTTTAGTATTATTATTATTAATATATGGGAACATTCCAAAAAAAAAACTAAATCTACAGCACTTGCACAAGATAAAGAATTTAAAAAATCACTTCTGATAAACATAGAACAGAAAGATGATAAATTGCTACACCAATTATTGAATAAGACCGAATAAAAATGTGCAAGTAAGCATACAGCCTTAAAGCAAGCATATGCTTGAAACACTGTATGCTCAGAAGACATACAAGCCTTAAAGCAAGCATATGCTTGAACTACTGCATGCTCAAAAGCTCCGAAGATCTGAAATATGTAATAGTAGAGTACCTGAATCTCAGTCTCAAGCAAAGATATCTTATCGGTAACTTCTGCATGCTTGACAGAGTATTTAACAGTGGGATCTAGATCACCGCAGCGGACCAGAAGACTATAGCGAAGCCCGCCGATTCGCAAAAGTGAAAATCCAATGGACATGACATCTGGTGGGAAAAATATTCCGAACTCAGAAAACGTACGTAAATGAGATTTTTATCCACATTTAAGAAAGTGTATGAAAAGATCTCACTGACCATTAGATGAGGATGCAGGGTACAATTCATTGAGAATTGGTTCAATATGAGAATCTATCAATTCTCTGAATATGCGATGATTTGATGATGCCAGAAGTGAAATGAGAACCTTCATATCATCTTGCTGTATTATTACAAAAGGAAGCATCAGAAATCTACCAGGAGAAAATGAATTCTTGAAAATTCGTTCAGGCACTAAAGACGTATAGTTGAATATCTTAATTTTCCCCTATAGCACAACGATTATAATATAGGAAAGATTGCACAAGTAAGCCAAGGAAACTTTAGGACGCATACCACGTTTCTGGAATCTTGGATGGACATAAAGACGGTCCTGATTTTGGCATATATTGAATCTTCAAATGACTTCTTGTGTGCACCAATAATCTATAGGAATGATACCGAGGAAGAAGCCACAATTAGAAGATGTCACAGGTTTATAATATGGTTTGAAATATTAATATCCGAAGAGACAGAAATACCTGCTGAAAGAGAGACCTGGCAATGGAAACAACAATATCATGCAAGCTAATCATAGTCACCGGACTATGCCAAATGTTGCAAGAAGCAGCCCTAAGAGTGAAGCAGTGCAAATGGTAGTCTCTAATTGGAGAAGCATTTTGTCTGGCATTGGTAAGAATAGAAAGTTAAGTGAAATAACTGGATAATTACGCCAGAGACAGAACAACCTACTGGAAAATGAGAAAAGAAGGCTTTTCAAGTACAATTCCATATTTTCTCAAAAATAAACAAAAAAGAAATGTTAGGAGAAATTAATCGACTTGATTTATAAAGAATAAAGAGAATAAATAAAGTTAAATGCACATGCATATGACTTAAGACGTGGATTTGCATTCACTTTCTCAACCAGTAAAAGAAGTCCACGCCAGCTAACATGATAAATAGATACTGCTGTGGAACCAGAAACAAAAAGAAACACAAAAATCCACCTTACAAGCAAACAGAATGAAAGAATAAAATCTTACAGACACTGGTTAACCAATGTTGATTTTAGCGGCCAGAAGAGTTTGCAAGGGAATATCTTTTTATAGCTGTCATGCTGAGGGAGGGTCTGCATGAAAGAAGAAATATATTTCAACATTTGATAAGCACTACAAGATGTCTAATTTATTTAACATTTCGTAAGGTGACAAATACCATCGAAATTGCAGGGCTATCTTCCCATGCATTCTCATGCCATCTTAGCCACATCTCCATAACAAAGTTTGAAATCCTTTCATTAACTGCAGCAGAAGACAAAGCATCAACCACAATAATACCATGTCATTTTGAAGTTTCCGATCTATATAACGTTATTACCTCCTGGAACATATTCCCAGGCATCTAAGGTCCATAAAATTTTCTGGTGAGGTGTAAAGTCAGTCGGAGACCTCGATGAATACTCCAAAGAGAAGTCCAGGGACGATTTCAAAGAACCACATAACTTAAGTAGAGCCTGTAACAAGTGAAGGACAAAATTGAATCGAACAATTAACAATTGGATAGACTACTCTGTAGAGCATCTTCAAAGCTACAGAATATTCCGTCAGAGCCAATGCAAGAAAGAAATTAGATCTCATGCAATAATGAACAAGAAATTCCTTACATAATGTTGATCTTCAAAATCCGCAACTGCTATCCTTGTTAACTGCTGAAGTAGATCCAAATCAAAGCATAGACTTATCTCATCAACTATAGGTTGTGCCTTAAGCCAACAACCAATGCCAGACTTTGTAGATAGTATGGCAGAATTAAAGGTGCAACAAGCACATTCAAGCGCTGACAAAGGCAAAGGCTCGGTAATTCCCAGTTTCCCAGCCAATTTCTGTTTTCCGAAACTAAGCCTCCCTGAAAGTGTCTGAAGTAATGAAAATTTGGGATCACAATCTAGTTTTCAGGTCTCAAGGTCAACAAAATAATTAGTGCAAAATCTGACCTGATACATTTCTTCCAATTGTTCAAGAATGTCCAAATATTGACAATCTGCTTTGGCAATCAAATACTCTGACATACAAACACCTTCATTATGCACAAAAGACCAATCAGATTCAGAAGAACGGATATTTCATATATATCACATTATTATTATGAAAAATAATAATTTCAGGCAGAAGGATTCTGCTAAACTGGAACTACAACATAAAATACAGAAACAAAGCTCTCAGCTCGCTCAGACAAAATTAAAAAATCCACCCTCGAAGAACTAAAGTAAGTCTCAAAGTTTGTCGGTAAAGATATGATACCACCTTGTGTGGCAAGGATACGGAACTCCGTATTAGAAAATAGAGCGACAACCTGTGCGTCTTCTGCCAATTCATCTCCACCTGCAAATACGAAATTTCGGAGAAAAAATGAGTTGGACAAAATAACAACATAAAAGCCTCGACGAATCCTTCCTTATATCTCCATCTAATATATCATCTAATATCAATAATGGCCAACACAGGATACTGAAGTAATATCACTAAAAATTCTTGACCACATCCACCACCATATATAACTAAAATCAGAAAGTCTTCCAAAATATTATGTGTTCTACCACATATACCTATTCTGGAAAACAACTTCTTTGGCCGCACGCTTTCACAAAGATTTCTAAGTTGTAACTGTTTCTGGTGTAAGTCAGCAGACGGAGGCAAAACTGGATGTCCACCCCATGTCCATAGAAGAGGCTTGCTTGAGCTCAAACACAAGGATGAAACACCATCCAGCTTTTTCATCTCATTCTACGAAGAAGTTGGCAAGTAAGGTAGAGAAAACCAAATATACTAGAAGAGAGAGAGAGAGAGAGAGAGAGAGAGAGAGAGAGAGAGAGAGAGAGAGAGAGAGAGGTGGAAAGAAAAAAAAATTTAGTTACATTTCGTGTAGGAACTTGCCTTAAACAATTCTGCTTCGGCAGGGCAAAGTGCACATAACTTCTCGACGTCTTTCATTAAAGAACGCCAAGAGATTAGCATGCGTTCAGTTTCTGATGACAAAATGCTATTCCAAAAGATTACATGATGGTCAAGAAGATCAGCATATGACTTGAAATTCACATCAAAAGAAGGCGAATCAGGCAGCTTATCAAGCACTTTCTCCTCCACCATTCTCAAGGAAGTCAATATGGGCTCAAAAGGTCGAGTTTTGCGAGTTTGTCTGCACTCACTCTCTAGGCTCCACTGCTGAAGGCTGGGCCTCAATAAACGAACACATTTAATGGAGTTTACCAGGATAAGTGAACAGGAGTTTGCATTACCCAATGGACATGTATCAATGAACTTTACTGAAAGCAATGGCATAGTTTTGTAGCATCCGTGAGTTGGATTTAGAGATATGAGCTCATTGCGCAACTGAATTATTCTCTTCCAGATGGAATGTTTCAGCTCCTTTTTTAACAAATCAGAGAAGCTGTTAAAAAATGAAAAGAATTCCTTTGACCGAGCTCCAAACCAGTCCAACCAATCAACATAAAGCAAATAATCGCTTTCAGTGGCCTGCTCAATCGCCCAATTGGAAGCAAATATCAGTTTCTTCTGAGCTAAAACCGTATCCAATTCACTTTGCACAACATCATTTGACTGAACACCGTTTAGAGCGTTAGGAAACGTACGTCCAAGTAAGGATGCAGCATCCATTAGATGCCTCATCCTCAAACCTTCTCCATGGGAAGTGTTTCCCTTTGGACCTCGGCTTCCAGTACTTCTAAACAAGTGAGATGCGATATGGGATCCTACTGATTCCAAATATATAAGATTTTGTCTCACAGACGTCTCATTTGAGTAAGTAATGTAATCCCTTAGTTTTAAGGGGGCAGGCCACCCTCCAGGAAGACATACCAATGAATCATCAAGAGAAGAGAATCTAAATAAATCAGCAGCTGCTAGTTCTCGAAAAATGATATCTTTCACTTTAATATCACCGGATGATGAAAGGTATATGTGTTCCCAACTAATTTGAATGCTCTGAGCAGGTGGATTACCATTTGAAATAAGCTCATGAAACAACTGCACCCATCGTGAAAGCTCAAGATAACTTATGTTTACATCATGACGGAGTCCTTCGTGCTTGGCCAAAACATGGGCTCTGGCCATCATCTCAACCAACTTACTGCCTGGAATTCCACTGAGGGCAAGAAATCTCTTCGTTTCTTGGAGTTCAATTTCATTGAGGTCGCTTCCTAAAGACCAATGAGGTTGCATCATGTATACCTCCACTCCTCTGTTTCTCATAGCCCGTGAAACTTCACCATGACTAGGGTTAACGGTGAGAAACATCCGAAAATTTGGATGGGGTTTCAGAACCACAGGTTGTCCTTCCACTATTCCACATTCACTAATGGTAATAGATCCAGATTGCTCCACCAAAGAGTTAATCCTATCAAGAATCTGCATAACACGACATGTAAAAAGCCAACCAAGTCTACTAAAATAATCAGAAATAAAAGAAAATATATTATAACATCAAAGCTTCACAAACCGTCGGACTGCAAAGGTTGGCATTCTCTAGAACGATCCATTCTCCATTTTCAATTGCCTTGACCAATAATCCAGTAACCCATTCAAATTTGACAGAGTGCTGTCCTTTCTGCTGTATATTATTCAACTTTTCTATCATGGACAATGTGTTGTCCAGATCACTAGTAGACCAAGGTACAGATGAAGTTACATTAGTCACTTGCCTCAGATGTTCAACAATTTCAACTAACTGATCAATAAGATGCACATTTAGAACAGTGCCTGAATGATCTTGTCTGTCACACATGTATTGGTGTTTATTTATCTTGGATGCAAAGTCAAGCCATTGCGCCATAAGATCCTCACTCTGGATGAAAGCCTCTACAGATGATTCTAATTTCATATTGCAGTACTCATTTATATACCTTCGAACTTGAGCAATAACAAGTTCATAGTGACGGGAAGCATTGTATTGCTCGAAAGATCCAAGTAGCTCAGATATATCAGTGGTAGATGAAAGATTTAACTCATTTAGCACATTACCAGTGAGCTGAGCCACTAATCTTATCATCGAGGTTTTACCAGAAGATGAAGGACCGACTAAGATGCATAACAACTTCTGCTCCACACATTGTATCACAGCTTCTAAGCAGTGACGCATGCCAGGAAGAATTTTAAGGTTGTTCCCAGGAGCTTTTGAATACTGATGCAGAAATCTCTCCATAGATACGTCTCCGACAATCAATGAGTTGGGATTGAGCCTTACTTTAGGATATGGATTTATATATGCCTTCACCTTGAAAACTTCTTCATATAATTTTACAACTTCAATTCGATCAGCTGGTGTGCGCATTCTTTGCAGATAAATGGTGCCAAGAAAACAGTCAGCTTTTGACTTGTCAGGTGCATCTGTTGTACGAAAGATGGTAAAAAATTGAAATTAGAGAAGACGGTCGAGTTTGTTACCATGAAGTGAATAGCATATCATTTAATAGGTGGTTGGAATTACCTTTAATAATTTCACATGAACGTTTCAAATCACGAAGATTAAACTCCCATGGCGAGCCATCTTGACCAAATTTCTGATACAACATAGTCTCCTCATGTAATCTTTTGTTAAACAGAATCAGCTTTTCCAACAGAGATTTTTCTATTGAAAAATAGAGTGAGCTACATATGGATAGATAATCCTCATCCACTAGCTCGTCAACATAGACCTGAAAGTAGCAGAAACTTACTATCATATGGTGGTTGAACATTTACATGTAGCATATACCAAGTTTTGTTAGGCTCGCATGCAAAGAGCACACCTTTGTAAACCTGTTGAGGAAGGACTTAGGCAGGCCTTTACGACCTCCTCCTTGATAAGTAGGATTTTGACAGGCAAAAATCCTGAAAGATGCTGGACACTTGAAATAACGGCCCAGTTCTGGAATAAAAACTTCAGCCCGATGGTCCAAAATAGCATTTAAACCCTAATCATATATTATATATAAATCACCTATTAGATTCAAAGAACTCGCCAATGGCTCATGTAGACAACTACTATGTTTACCTCCAAGACGGATTGTGGTGCAAGATTTAATTCATCCAGCAAAACCCATGATCCCTTCTTAAGAGCCTGACACAGCATCAACGCACTTTTTGATAAATACAAAAAATGTTAAAATAAAATGAAATAACGAACAATTTGCCAAACCTGAAGCAGGATGCCATCAGACCATGCAAATTGTATCCCTTCATCACTTTCGACTGGCAGATCTGACCCCAACAAATCCATCATGTCCGTCTGCAGCAAGATGTCAATGTAAATTATAATTTAACAACATACAGTTCTGAACAACAAACAAACACTTGGAGAACAACCTGCAATAGATAGTGAACTAACCTGCTCAGACAAGTTAATGCGCACCACATTGTGCCCAGAGAATCCACCAATAGCATTCACTAGACTTGTTTTTCCAACACCAGGACTACCTTCCAGCAACACTAATAAGCAAATAGCAAAATACATTAGCCAGCTAGCATGGAAATGTTTCAAACTAATAGTACGCAAGTGTTTTAGATAAAACCCTCAAACTTTAGCATTGTCTCAAAGCATGTTTTTCTGAGTGATTACATCTTAGACTAACTTGGGTTTCCCTTAAAATGAGTCATGTAACAACTGCCGAGTGTTAAAAGAAATAGCAAAAGCAACACTGTTAAGCTGCATGTGTATGATTTTAAATTCGACAACACCAGCAAAAGAATAGGACAATACCAGGCTTACTGAGCTGCATGGCACGTAGGACCCTCAATGCATTTCTACGAGTGGTAGGCGCCAAAAACCCAAATTCCTCGGGCTTGACATTATCATTACCTGAAAAACAGTAACTCAATACATTGATATGAGTGGTAGAGGAAAAAAATCAAATTCCTGGGACCCGAGATCATTATCTGAAAAAGTGCACTGAAGATGGTAACAAAGCACATAGACTACTCTTAAAGAAGGCAAAATTGACGAGCTTATGGAATACCTTTCTCAATGTAAAAAGGATGGAACCCGAAGATATTACTACTCTCAGAAGGCAAAACTGACGAGCTTATGGAATTGCTCCAACCATAAGAGTCCAGTCCATCTAAACTTGACAAATCGAAACTTGATAACCCCGTTCGATTCCTATGTTCCTGCAATAAACAATCAAATCAAAACCGTTGTCACAGGGTTAAAATAGTTTCACCATCAGCAATAGAATAAATAATAACATGTCGCATTCTATTGAAGGGACAGGCTATTGATAGACATGGGTCCGGAAACTCTAAAAGTAGGTGGCAGAAACTTAAAATGACAAATGCACTCTTCCATTCAAATAAAATACACCAGAAAAACTACCTCAAGTTTCTCCAGAAGAAAAGAGAGACATTTCCCTCTCAACTCTGCAGCTTCATCTTTTGTTATATTTGTACCTGAAGAATACAATAATAAGTTATACGGACACTATATATCGAAAACTAACAGGTCCTCGTAAAAATAACTCTACAGTCTAGCGGTATTACCCAAACTGATTCCGTCAAGCAAAACAAGGAATGCTCCATGGACAAGCAAAGATTCAGAAGATATATTACTCCCCGCGTCATTGATAAATGACACCCAAGACAACAGATCTCTGATAGTAAGTATCCGTCCAGTCTGCAAATGGTTGAACCACTGGAAACAAAAATGAAAGCCAGCCATTAAGTGAATGCCAGGAGCGATGAAATAAAAAACATACTTGGGAAAAAGATAGAAACAGCTTACAAATGAAAGCTTATATACCTTTCAGAATAAAGTTGTTATCCAAACGTTAAAAGAAAAGATGTAGACAACAAATCGCAATATGCACTTTTAAATCCAGTTCTCCAATGAAGTAGTATCGAGAGAGGACAGCAAAATAATAGACAATGATTAGGATAGATTAAAAAGTGGCATACCTCCCAAAATTGTAGCATAACATCCACAATGCCCGCTAGTTCTTGCTTTGAAATTCTGTTTTAAGTGAGCAAAAACAAACACCATAAGATACCATCGAGTTTCCTAGAGCATAATAGAATTGTTACGAAAAGCAAACCGCAAACCTCTCAAGTGCAATACTTCTAAACTCTTCCATGTCACAGACAGAGGGGACCCATATCTCTGTAAACCGATTACGAAGAGCGGGTGAAAGTTCCTTTTTACCATGATCGCCTCCAGGATTCATTGTAGCAAGAAGGAAAAAATTAGGATGAGCAATTACGTTCTCAAGATGAGAGCCTCCTTTCTCAGCCAACGACTGCAATATAAGAAGCACATAACACCAAAATGTTTGATCAGGAAAAATTAACAAATAGATCACAATTCGACTAATCAATTCACAGCTATCCAATGCAAAACAGAAAACACATTCATGCTTGGTTCAATCATTCATATGTTAGAAGTACTGATAATACATAAAACGTGCAACAAAATAATATATGAAGTAATTCAAATCAACCTACCAGTTTCCTTTCTGGTTCCAAAACACTGTTTAATCTTTCAAGAACACTGTCATCAGCTAACGAAATCTCATCGACAAGAAACATGTCACCTCTTTTCATTGCTTCAACTAGTGGTCCATCTTGCCATATAAAAATTGTTTGCCAGTTCTTTTGCAGCTGAATTAGATCCAGATGTATTTTCTCTATATAGAAAATGTCTTCCATGGTTACTTCAGGATGAGACACTGAACCGTGCTTGTAACTATTGATTATCATCGAGAGCGTATTTAGAGTTGAAGCAGCCTGATTAATATCTGATGAAATTTTCTGCATGCCAATATTCATCGACAGAAATTACAAAAAAATGAACTTGCATTCGAAGTAGACAGAAAGTACAAAAAAAATCACGTTACATACCGAATTGTCTGAAGAGTGGATAAAAGCCTTCGAGCAAATCAACTTATCACAGAGATATTCGAAGTCCATACTAATTCTAGATCTATCCCGCACTGGGTAGAAACCCTGAGAATTATCAAGCAAAAAAGTTACATGAATTTAAGGTCAATGCCAGGAAAAGGTTGATGCGGAGACAGTAAACTTGCATATCTTTGAAAGTAAAAGGGAAGTGCAAGACAAACCCCTAAAAAATCCGATGTTTCTGTGTACTGATGACAGTTCAGTATGTGCAATTTGGTGCCCAACATAGCGCTAAGCAATTGACAAACAGTTGTTTTTCCCCCACCAGTTTCACCAACAAGAAGAACAGGCTCGCGCATCTTGTAACATTGCTCAATTAGAAAATACATCCTCCACATACTCCTTGTCCAAATGACTCTAGGGAACGGAAAGCAGAAATATTAAACATGAAAGCATGAAAATAAGGGAAGCTGCATCAGTAGAGACACTTACCTCCCCATGTTTCCAGAAATTTCAGGTTGTTTGATGTCCCTCGGGGAAGTATATATTCCATTAACTTCCTAAAATTATAAGGAAGAAAACGATAAATTTTCTTCTTAATCACAAAAAAGGACTGATAATTAAATAAACTCATTCCATACATAATACGGTTTATAAAAAATACAATAAATAAACAGCAATTAAGCATCCACAGCCCGCGAGTACATGTCAAACAGCTCCAATCAGAAGGCAAATAAACCAAGTGAGAAATACAGACCACTAGTAATTATATTTTAGTAAAAAAATGGGACCATATGGAAAATACCTGCTTGTACAAGATTTCATCAGAAATTTTGACCTTGAGGTGCTTCTCCAAAACTTCTCTTACAATTTTCTTTTCAGATTCATCACGGAGTCTCTCAGCAAGTAGATAATAACCATCATAAGCAAGATCTTCATAGGAACTGCTGCCATGCAGCACCATAAAGCGCTCGGCCCACCGGAACAAGTCACGCGGAGTAATGAATCCATGTTTCCCAGCAAAAATTTTGCTGCTTTGCCTATGTAGTTGCAATTCCTTCATGACATCGACCATCTTTCTCGCATAGGTTTTGTAAATTTGGCACCTCTTCTCCAATATCTCACCCAACTCTCCTTCAGGAATTTCATCAACGTGAATCTCAACAAAACGGTTGCGAAATGCTCGCGACAAAATTTTACGACCCCCATATACACCAGGTGGATTTTGAGTAGCAAACAACATAAAATCTGGATGAGCACGTATAGTTTCCTTTAGTTCGGGAACAAATAGTTCCCTATTATCATCGATCAAGCGGTTCAACGCTTCAAGTACATCTGAGGGAGCCAAGTTGAGCTCATCGAGAACAATCCAATGGCCATTACGAACAGCTTTCACAAGAGGGCCTTCATGGAAAACAAGCTTTCCACTTTCATCAGTGATATAAGAGCCAAGGTACTCCTGTAAATCAGTGTTTTCGTGGTTATTAATTCTGACAAATTCATGACCAGTCCGAGCAGCAAGATACCGGACAAGGCTAGTCTTCCCACTAGATGTTGGTCCCTGCAATAACACTGGATATCTTCCAATAAAAATGGCCCGGGCAAGTTTCTTCAGATGCTCATCGACACTCTTTGTGCGGACGTAGTTTTTTAAATCATCACTCTCTTCCAACACACTCAAATATTCTTCGAAGGGCTGTGATTTAGGTATAACCCCACCCAACAAATGCCTAGAAATTAAGTTATTCATTGACTTAGCACTGGACTCATCCAGTAAGTTAAGAAAAAACATACAGAACCCATCGTAAAGGGATAACTGAATCCCGGACCGCCTCTTTGCCTTCTTAAAGTATTCTAATGCCCGATACAAAGAACGCAAACTGTAATGGGGTTTCTGATTAGCCCCATCCTGTAGCCTTTCTTCACAGTCCTTCGCAGTCTTGTAGAACTGTACAATTTTACTTGCAAGAATTCGGGAGTCATCATCAAGAAATTGATTGATGAATAGGTTCAAGTCTTCATCATCCAACATATCATCGACATAGAATTCTGTGAATCTTCCCCTGAAAGACATCGGCAGGTCCCTTTTACCAGCATCAGTTGCAGGGTTCATGCAAGCAAAGATCCGAAAATTGATGTGCCGGTGGACATCTTCTAGATCACCTCTTTCAGTCAAGGATAAAGATCCATTTTCATTTTCAAGGACACCGATAACACGCTGCAAGATTTCTGGAGGAGCCAAATTGACTTCGTCTAGCAATATCCATTCACCCTCTTTCATCGCCGAAATAAAAGCTCCTTCAACAAATGAAAACACTAACCCGTCAGACACACTGACGTGATCATAAGCTTTTTTAACTTTCTCAGAAAAGCCACCCAGGATTCAAGAATAGCTTTACTCAACGGTCTCTTTCTCTTCTGTCCAGAAGCGGACGTTCCCTTTCCAACTATCATTCTAAAGCCTTTTTTAAATCCACTTAATAACTTTCTCCAATTCCTTTCACTCAAGTATTTCCTCATATCAGTAAGGAACTTCTCATTCTCCTAAACAAAAAGAAAAAGGACACAATTCACTAACCACTAGAGAATGGAAAGAAACAGATGAGCAAAAATCCTTCACCAGAAGCAACCATTCGTTAATGATACCTTTAGCGAAAATGAATTGGTGAAAAGATTCTCGAATTCCTGGTACAGAGGAATACAAACGAACCGTGCATCCACAGGTTTGAATCCCCCTAGGAGGTCAGCAACATCACTTTGCTGACTTAAGTTCTGCGACAGAAATAAAAATTGCAATCACAAACTATCATGGTTAGGAGCAACATATCTGAAATAAAAGAATCAATAAAGTTGTCGACGTACCAAGACGGTGAGTTTTTTACCAAGACAAGATGCAAGAGTTTGTACAAGGGTAGTTTTACCAGTACCAGTCTCACCAACCAATAATATGGGCTCATTGAATTTAACAGAACACGCAATTCTTTCAAGGGCATGCACTGAACTACGGAGCTCAACAAATGGCTTCTTCTTACGATTAACCTGAGAAATGCAGAGCACTAAAATTAATAAGAGCAGAGATAAAGATTAAAAGTTTAAGGCAGCTGAAAAATAAACTCACAGCCGTTGTAGCACGGTGAATATATGCCCGTCCAACTCGCAACTCAGATTTCAATTCCTACATATGAACAAAAGTCCGTGAAGCTTTAGTATCACAAAAAAGCAAATATGAAAGTTCACAGAAACTTTTCTCACCTGAATAACAGGCTTGTTGAGAGGGTACAAAGTTTCAGGAGCTGAAACAGCCCATAACCTTGCAATTTCTCTAACGAGAGCCATCCTATTTGCTGGCGAAGTAGAGAAGGATGCATATATATCGATGGCCTGGAAACAGAACACAGAGTCAGTTGAATGTTCCACATAAAAGTATTTCTAGTCATACGCATGCAAAATAAAGACATCATACCTCCTTAAAAATAATATCGCATGCATATGCAGATAACCCGTCATCTCCAAAGCAAATTCCCAAGCTTGTTATTCTCTTGCACAACTTGAGCAGATCTCTATTTAAAAGAAAAAAAGAATAAATTAATAAGCTAATATGAAGCAGGAACAGAGGAGGAAAAACTGCTGGCAGCTTGGCACCA
This sequence comes from Craterostigma plantagineum, assembly GCA_027422505.1. Taxonomy (NCBI): domain Eukaryota; kingdom Viridiplantae; phylum Streptophyta; class Magnoliopsida; order Lamiales; family Linderniaceae; genus Craterostigma; species Craterostigma plantagineum. The sequence continues at coordinate 111,441 of JAPQWV010000057.1, forward strand.
GATTCCCTACCTTGGCGTGAATCTGCCATGATAACTTGATGAAGTTGTTAATCCCATTTGAGATTTCGTTGTTTCATTTACCCTTTCAAAGGTTTCTGCACATAATAGCAGGGGAGAAAAACTAAGCTTTCTGTATGGACTTCATTGTAATAATGAAGTACAAAAAATTTGACAAACCTAGTAGATTCGGCGCAAGACCCTCCAATTCTGGGTATCTCAACAGAATAATATTAAGCAAATCTTGCTTATCTGGTGAACCAATCATTACCTTCACCCAAAGACCGCTAAGCGAATTCCTACCTGTTTATGTAAATAACAAGCAAAAGAAAGACAATGTGAAAACTTCAACTTCGAGGAAAATGAGATAAAGATGGCATGTTAAAACAGATACATAAATATAAACAAAAAACAAAAAAAGTATTTGGCTGACAGTTGCAAAGTATAGAAAAAATATCTAAGGCTAAACCACGCAATATGCTTTTTCAGAATTGTTTCCATGATATCCAGTCATATTTTTGAATAAATTACCAACGCGATGTAAAGGGAAATTGATGTAATTTTCATTAGTATTAAAACTCCCAACAGAAAGAAACTACCTTCGTTAAAAGAAACTACGTTCAATGATTTAAAACAAGTAATCAGGGCTCCTTTCCTTAATTTCCATTCAGGATAAATATGAAGAACTAAAAAAATAATAATGTGGTACGTAAAATAAGCTATAGACATATCAATGTATTTACGAAATTAAGTATATCAACCTTCCATAAAAGGAGATCCATCTGACTTCGCTGTCGTCACAGTGGAAAACAGCCGAAAACTCCCATTTACCCTAACAGCCTGCAAAAAACTCTTCCACATCACTAAAATGGGTTATACAGATTGTTGAACAAGAGACATAAGATCTCCCCGACTCCTTCATGTTAACTGTGAAAACAGAGGTTGCGTGCGAGCAAAATTGTAAAGGATGAATATTAGTAAGAATCCCTAATACCACCCATTCAACAACATATGGTACCCTTACTTTTAGACGGTATCAAAAGCCACAATGTCATACCTCCCCATGGCCTGTTGAGAACGTAGTTGCACCTTCTAGTAAAGGCAGTAACACTGACATTATATCAGGTGGTGCCTTATCTATATTCTCAAAAATTACCCAAAATCCGCACTCGACAGCCTGGCAACCAAATTTGCAACATAAGTTACAACAAATATCGGAAGTAATACCATGCGTACAAATTTATCCTAACTTGAGTAAGAGAGCCAGGTTGCCATCTGAATTCTCCAGGCTGATCCGCGGAAACGTAACCTCCAATCAGTGTCTTCCCATCTGTTTGCTCATCCATGTATATCGGTCGAGCTGGTTTTATTTTTTCAAATATTTCCATGTCAGAGAAAGTTCCAAACGAAAATAACATGAAGCATTTACTTGAGTAGATATCTTAAAGATATAGCAAAAAGATGTACCTTTGTTTCCATGATGGCGAGCCAACTCATCAATGAGGGCAGTTTTCCCAGACCCAGCAGGACCATAAAGAAGAACAGGCCATCTCTGCCTCACAGCTGAAGAAACAATATTAAAACTCCTCTTCATAGCCGACGTGAACAAAAATGGACCTCTAGGGTTGCTGCACAAAAAGTTCAGGACATTTTATAGGCATCGAAGGTCGTCGTGACTAATGTTAGCATCAAATCATAAGTTTTGACAATCACTCAACCTTTATACCAGACCAAATATTAGAAATAAGATTCCCATACATTGAATCATCAGTAATATCATTACAGCCCATTTAAAAGTAACGCGAACTAAGTGAATCTTTTGACCAGGTTCGGGATTCAAAACATGCAAAGTTATTCTAAATAAGTTCATGCTTCACAAACATGTTAAATTTGTACCTTATATTCAGCTCGCCAGTCTGTTTTGCTGCCACGACATCACAACCCTGCGACGAACATGCTGAAAGCCAATAGCCCTCTCTTGTATTAACTTCCCTGTTGGTCATCATCTCTGCTTCATCATCGTAATGTTCAAGGTACCACGACCCTTTCTCCAAGGATGTATCCAAACAAAAGGATTGCCATCTGCATAGATCCAGAATTACGAGAAATACAAAGGGATGAACTTTACATAAAGATTGGACATCGTTCAACGATCGTAGCAAAGATTCCCCTTTCATGGAACTTTTTTTCTTCCATTATTATTCCTTCCCTCTTAAAAATCTTATTATCTGAACTTCAGCAGCAAATATTATACAAAAACTATTCCATTATACAGCTAAGCTAGCATCATATTTCAATCATCTGTGTTCATATTTTTGCAGCATGATTAGTTCTTAAAGGTCTGTACTTCACAAATACCATAACCATACAACAATACAATTTATCAAAATCATTTACTGTAGACAGTAAACTCACCGTAGGTAACATTGGAGGCTTTCTTCAGAGTCAGGGCGAAGCTTGGCAGATGCCTTAAAACTTAATTTTGAAACTACAGACAATATACCTGCACTGCACCATTTCAAGTCACATATAATTCTTGATATGGAATCACTTACCGGCATAAAGTCTGTGGTCTGCTTTATAAGGCCCAAAAAACAAGACCAATCCCAAAGCGTTCTGTAAACCTCTGGTTCCAATGCAAGGAGACGATACGATGTCCGGACAACAGCTAATAAATTTTGTCCTCCCTGAAAGACTGAAAATCACTACAAATATCTGAAGCAAAACAGTCATGCATGATGCATGTGTGATTAGGCTGGTCAAGTTTGATTTTAGGAAAAGGAGATAAGGTTTGATGTAAAAAACACAGGATGATTAAATGTCAATATTTTGCATATGATCCCGAGATGACACAGACGGGGTGTTCAACATCAGCTACAATTCAGATTTCACTTAAAATTTCAGTTTTCCAAAAATTTATCAAATCCCATCAATCGATAGGCACGTAGACTCACGCATGAAGAAAGAAACGCTGAACTAAAGGAGTTAACAAGACAAGCAATTATAAATTAAAAAAGAAATGCCTTAAAATTAAGCAATACCAAATAATACCTCAGACAATGCCCTTGGAAGTGATCTCAAGTGCATTATTCTAAAAAATGGAGGAGGCGCAACTTTAAAATAATCCATAACTGGCCTGCATCCAAGACAGATAATTTCGCAGATATAAATCACCAATATGAGAAATAGTATGGGAAGGTAGACTATGAAAATAAGAAATCACATAAGATTACAGCACACTGCACTAGGTCATTATTTGGATCTTATAATCTGCATTATCCGATTTAGGACCATTTTTCTTTTAATTACATCACTTGCATTTACATTCCTTTCTCTACTGCAACAAAACTAGTTAACACTTTGGCGCACAATTACTTGGAAGGTCAGTGGCATCAAAACGGTATCCACATGATAATCAAACACGGAGTGACGAAGGAAAAAATCCCATAAAAAAGGTGTGCAGTAAAAACGCCCTTACTGTATCAAAGAAGGAACCAAATCTATAGCACGGCAGAAAGCCAAGCAGGCGAGCTCATGAAGACACAAGTGCTTCCCCATCCCCATGTAAACATCCATAATATTAACCACTTCTTTTTGGTCTACGTTTTCATCCTCTAAAAAAAATAATGCTTCATCGAATTTTGTTATATATGATTCATCGTCAGGTCTCAACTTCGTAACCATGTCATCTTTCAATAGCTTCCTCACAGTCCTTTCCACAATCTTCTTTGCTATTTTTCTGAAGCAACCCAGCACGGGAATGGTGTAATTAGGGTGTAAAACCAATTGCTCAACTGCATCCAACAACTCCTCTTCGGAAATTTGTTTGTCCTGACAGCAGAAACCAAGAAAAAAAAACGCCATGTAAAAGAAAAGCACCCGTCGCTAGAAACCTTAAGCGTGAACGACAGCCCAACTTCAGTTGGCAACCATCAAAATGTTCTCATGATTGCCCCATTGTATTTCTTTAGTTACAATTCATCTAAAAGTTTAGTTGCATAAGCGTGGTGACATCCAACATAAGAACAACAATTGAACTCTAACATTATGAAGTCTGTACAATACTCCCAGCATCGGCGGAATCAGAGGGGTGGCGGTTGATGGAGTCGACATTATGAATTCCCTGGCGGCTGGCGCTACAAGGGTGGTGGTTGATGGCGTCGACATTGGTTTTTTTTTTAGACGATTCGTGTAAGAGGAAGATGATTAGAAAAGAAACCTAAATAATCCTCTTAGTAGGCTGAATAGTTATTGGGCTATATTTTAAAAATATTAATAACTATTACATAGGCCCATTCCAATTAAATTTACAAAATATAATAGTATTCGAAATCTCAATTATTCGAGAATCAAATTAAAGAAACGAATTAAATTTTATTAATAATTTTTATTTAATATAAATTATTCTTAACTAGAAGTGCGAAGTCTATGGCGAACAGCAAATACGAGTACGTGAAATCGTTCGAGGTTGAGGACGAGGTTATGCCGCCGAACATCATCGTCGTGCGTCTCGACGGCCGTGATTTCAACAGGTATGATTGAATCTGTTTGGAGTTTATTTTGTTTTTGGCTGAGTAATTTTCGTTGATTGTTCTATTTGTCTGTTAGATTTAGTGAGGTGCATGAATTTGAGAAGCCTAACGATATGGACGCATTGAAGCTGATGAATGAGTGTGCGAAGTCTCTACTGGAGCATTTTCCAGATATTGCAATGGGTTATGGTTGTAGTGATGAGTTTAGGTATAGAAGAAAGCTTGAAAAGCTCCCCCTTCTTAGACTTATCGATACATGTTTGTAATTTTTCTTTCATTTACTTCTTTTTCTATATCTGTAAATGATGGTATTTAGTTGTTCCTTTGGTTTCCTTTTCAGTTTTGTACTTAAGAAAGCTACCAGGTTTTACCAGCGGCGAGCGAGGTCGGAGCTTCAGTTCACTGTCTATCTCGATTACTAACAACATCGTGTAATAATTCAATTGGGGTCTTTATCCTTAGATTAGTTGTAGTGGTATGGTACTGCATGTTCTCTATGACTGGTTATTGTGAATTTTGGTTGTTTTCCAGTTATATTACTTGTATATATATATATTGTATATAGATAGATAGATACTGTATCATTTTTTGACAATAGATTTGTCTTGCAGCAAGATATTGTCCCTCATTGTATCTTTCTTCACCTCCACTTATGTGACCAAATGGAAAGAATTCTTTCCGACAAAGTACTTGAGATATCAGATATGCCCCTTCATTTCGATCACGAGTAATTTGCTGTGCATCTTTGGAGGTTATTCAGTCATATCTCCCATGGAGACAAAATGACTGTAAGTCAGTGATTTGGTTTGATCATCTTTGCATTTGATCTACTATTCTAAATTGTTTAATCATAATTTCGGTCTTTAAAAAGCGTAGCGCACATCTTCTATTGTTCTTTTCAGGTCACTTGAACAACCTGTATAACACTTGTTTCTGGCAGCTGATTAAGAATGGAAAGTCTGAAATGGAAGCGGAAGAGATTTTAAAGGTAATATTATTGTTTACACATGATTCATAGTCCATCAGTGCTTGCAATCTCTAGGGTTTACGGTCACTTCTTGCTGATTGCGAGACTTATAAAATGAGCACACGCGGGATTTGTGCACTCTAATGAAAACGTGTCTAGGTTTTGAGGTTGTTAAATCCATGAGATATATCATTGGAAAAATGATCTTCTTGCGCTTTCTGAAATTACCACACGTCTATTAGTCTGGTTATCATGTGTTGCTGCTTTCCAGGGGTCTCTGAAGCAAGATTTGAATGAATTGCTCTACCAATCCTTCAACATCAACTACAAAATGTCCATCCCAGATAACTTTCGGCAAGGAACATGCGTTCTCAAGGCAGAGGTGTTCATTTCACTTTACTGATTCCCTCTTGGTTGCACTTATTCATACTTACGAATGGTATGCAGTAAGTGTATTTTCTTACTTACTATACAGGTTGAAGATATTGTTAAATATAAAGATGATGGTTGTCCTGTCAAAAGACCTAGAAAATAGCCATAGAAGCTCATTCAGAAAACATTGCAGCCTCAAGGTTCTTGAATGGTCAATCACGTCTTTTGAAGGAGCTGGGTCAATTTACTGAATGTTCAGGCATAACAAAGCCTGCTACATCAAGTCCTTCCAATACGAGGGCAGATTATTGCCATGTACATGGGTAGTTATACGAATTGACGGTTGCCATTTTCACAAGTGAGCTGTTGGCATTTAGCTCATCGAGCTTGTGCTTGTTTAATCATTGTATTCACATACTTAACAAAATTGTTTGTTATTCAGAATCGTTATTCATCCCAAAGGCCTATTTATTTTTAATAGTTTGCTTTTTTAACCTAGTTCTTTTGTTGTCTCAAGCGAGTGTTGCTCATCTTTTATGTCTCGTTATACAAGGTAGGTTTTCTGATATTCACGAATTTGAGAAACCGATTATGCACAAGCTCTCAATTTAATGAATTCATGTGCCATTGAAATTCTTGAAGAGTTCAACGATATTGTTTTTGCATATGGTGTTAGCGATGAGTACAGGTAATAAATCTATTCCTATCTACTTGCAGCTTTCACAATCCACACTTACACTTCTAATATTGTAGCTCACAACCTATTTGGTAAGTTACAGTTTTGTTTTGAAGAAAGACTCTGAGCTCTATGGAAGGCATGCTAGGTAGCTCCACTGTTCCTGACCTGTAACATTTGCTTCATGGCCTCACTGTCAGTGTCTCGAATAGCATATTTACGTCTGTTTCTGTTTGTGCTACAGTGAAATGGTTTCAGCTGTGGTATCTCTCTTCTCTTCGACATATGCTAAGAAGTGGAAGGATTTTTTCCCTCTTAAAGAGATGAGATGCACTCCACACTTTGATGGCCGTTCTGTGTGCTATCCTTCCCTTGATTTTAAACGATTACTTAGCGTGGAGACAGACAGGTCGATTGTAAGTTGGTTATGTCCACATCTTCGTATCCCGAGTTCTTTTTTACCCTAGTTGTGCACTTGCAGCGAGAATAGTGAGAATTATTTCTTGTGCTTTCATTTCAAGTCTCTATGCTATTCGGTCTTTTTGCTCTCATAGTTTTCTCTAATCAACAACACTTGCACCTTGCAGGCGACATCAACAATCAGTACAATACTTTCTTCTGGATGCTAGTAAAGTCTGGGAAGAGCAAAAGCGAGGCTCAAAATTACCTGAAGGTTTATTATTCTTCTCTCGATTTTTCGGTCTTTGTTTATTATGACTAGTTTTTTCCTAATACTTTGATCGATCCTATTCCGAAACTTGAAGGGTACTCAAGCTCAGGAGAAAAATGAGCTTCTGAACAAGATATCTGGCGTCGCAGATTATTACAATACATTACCACTAATGTTTCGCCGCGGATCATCTGTTTTCTGGGATAAGGTCTGCCTCTCATCGTTTCATCGGCAACTTTATGACGAATTTAGCCTTTGAATGTAGAATAAACCGTATATTGAGATTTGATTTTTTTCTCCTAGCACAAGGGAGTTACCACTGGAGCTGGTAAGCCAGTTAAGGGCCTTAAGGCGATTGTGGTAACGCATTGCAATATAATCGAAAAACAATTCTGGAAAACACACCCCGAAATATTCAAGGGCAGCGACGTTTGCAAGTAAGAAGCTCATACATAACCCAGCGTCCTTACGTAACTAAGAACGCCACTTTTGAGAATGTCTGTCTATATGTTATTTCCTTTGCTGATGTTTCTCATATTATTAGAGTGGCTGGTGAAACGCCTTCTGATATCATATGTATGCCCCAAAAGGAGTCGTCTTAGTTCCAACTCTCAAGGTGAGTGTTAAGAACAACGGTCCATGGCTCTCCATACGACAAATTCGATGGCTGGGATCAAAATGGAACATTTGCTCCACGGGTTTTTCGAATATCAGAGAACTTGGAAAACGAAGAAGGGCCTAAAACGAAGAGCTCATTGCTTCAACTGTTATTTAAAGCTCGAACACTGTGTATCACCAACATCATCGAAAGCGTTTCACTTACTGTACGACTCCTATTCAATACATAACCCTTATGTTTTGTTCGAAGATGAAAGAAGAGAAGCGATGTTACCTTTATTCTTTAATATGAATATGCGCACAAAACATACAACCTATTGCGGGCCTAATGATTATAAAATAGGCCACGTACATGAGAAAAGGCCCAAATTGAAAATTTATTTGGGCTTTCACCAAATCCATAGCTGAGGAGGTTAATTTGAAATAAATGCATGTAGCCACGTGCTTAGAGCAGAATCACTGTGCAGCGCCACGTAGGACGGTATTAAATTAGGTTATTATTGCACATACCAAATAAATAAATAATATTACAGCAAAAGCACGTGAATAGACGTGTCACCAGTCCAATCAAATCAATATTGGCTCAGCTTTGACCTCTTTTTTTCAAGGACATATACCTTTGTACGAATTGTCCGATTGACTCCCAACAATAAAATCTTTTTTCTTTCCTTACACACATTCCTCAAATCCCCAGCGAACATATATATTAATAGAATATAGATCACTGTATACCCTAAGTATATCACGAACTTGATTTTACAATAAATGTCCCACAACCAAATATCCATAGATTTCCCATACAACATGTTTAGGGGGAACTCATTACTCAGTTCAGGTTGAGAAAGCCTCCCTAACTTTACTATACTGAAACTTTTTTATTTTTCAAGGAATTACTTCAAAACGTAACCTACACGCATGTAATATTTATGATCCTCCATCATCCGTGTTAGTTAATAAAATAATAATAAATATAGGGCACGCAAAACAAACTGGCCATGGAAAAATCTATTGGCACACATATTGATTTACCCAATGGACTTGGATTCTTTCTTCATTTAATATTTTTAATAATATTACATAATGTCGTATGGCTGTTCATTGTAATAAAGCTGCTCCCTACTCAAACCTACGATTGTCACTAGCTGTCTCTAATAGTGTCTTTTTTTAATCAGTTAAACAATCACGTATATTTAAAAGAAATGCCATATATTGTTATAAGTAGGGGTGAGCAAAACCGGATATCCGGTTTTTCGGATATCCGAAATTCGGATATCCGAATTTTCGGATATCGAAAAATGGTATCCGTATCCGCTCCGGTTTTAATCGGATATCCGGAAATCGGATATCCGGTTTATTCGGATATTTACACCGGATATCCGCATCCGTTTTTAAATTTATTTTTCTTATATTTTTTATTATTTTTTTTTGAAAATCATATTTTTTTTATTTCTTATCACATAAAAAAAATATTTTTAATATAAGAATTTCTAGACATATTAATTGAGACAATATGTGAATTTATGATTCAAAATTACATAATAAATAATAAACACAATACCACAAATTCACATTAATTTTTTAACTCGCGTCTCGATGTTTTTATGTTTTTTTTTATCTCAATTCTCTAACAAAGTTTTTTGCAATAATAAAAATAATATAAATTTAAATATTCTACTTGATGATTTTTTTCCTTTTTTGGACCTTCATTTTTCTTTTTGGACTATTTTTTATTTTTTTATTTTTTTTAAATATAAAACCGGATACCGGATATCCGGATTTTAGACAAATCACTATCCGTATCCGATCCGGTTTAGTTTAAATAAATCGGATCGATATCCGATCCGGTTTTTAAAACCGGATATCCGTTTTTTCGGGTTTTGAAAACCGGATACCGGATCGGAATCCGTTTCCGGATATTTTTGCTCACCCTAGTTATAAGATTGGCCAATGGTTGTGGTTGTGCAGTAAATAATCATACTGCTGTTTTCACGTGGTTATGTCTTATTGATTTTTATTTTATTTAATCAATCGTGGATGATAGCCATGCTACCACTGTTCATACGCAGTATACTATCTGTTGACTATATTAGCATAGCCGACCTTAATAATATTCATTTAATATATATTTCGCATGCAAAAAATATTAAATAACACAGTCTACTTTCCAACGCATGCCCAACACAGCTTGCATTGATTATTGCCCACTGCACACATCCACCGTCGTATTAAACCAATACCTTTATTAATTAACGACGAATTTATGATAAATGTATAGATTTATTTTTAAATATTGTGTTCTAGAGGAGTGTAAGTAATGTGTATGGAAAAAGGAGAAAAAAAGGACAGCTCTGATTGAGGAGACAAATATGGTAAGTATAGGACCTCCTTTGATGTTGTAGCATCAGTATTGCGATCTCCCAATGTCAGAAATTGTGATTTTCTATCCTCAAGAAAAAATAAAAATACGATCCTTGCCAATTAATTGTACATAGATTTTTAATTCAATTTTTATTGTATTTGACCATATGCCATGCAAAGTACAACGACGACGACAAGTGATACATCTCAATCAAGAAACAGACGGAAAAAGGTACAACAATCTGTCGTCCTCTTACGAGAATGAATTATTGAAAGTTTTTTTAAAAACGATTTTATATATTTGATATGTAATTAGTTATCGTCTCCGCCTCGAGCGGTGAGCCCTAGCCACCCTTCTCCCCCGCGTCGTCGTCTTTGATTCGCTAATTAGTCCTTAATTAGTATATATATTCCTTTAATTAAATTGGGTATTTTACATAAAAATATCCCTTGATATTAAAAATTAGCAAGTCAGTACCATGTCACTATTTTTTTATATGCAGGTATCTCTCAGAATAAATTTTTTGCACGTTGGTACCTGCCCGCCGCAAGGTACATCATCACACATTTAGTTACCATAGAGAAACGTATTGTGACGTAATACAAATAGAAAATGGTAACATAGTCAGTCGCAAGGTACCGTATGGAACATATATATGTACCATATATGGATACCATATAAATGCGTGACGTGGAACGCAATACACATATAAAAAGATACGTCAAGATCGGGAAAATAGTACGCACAGTCGAACGGGTACTTATATATAAAAAAAAAAAATTCTGACATGGATACTGACTTGCAAATTTTTAGTAAAGTTGTGTATTTTTATATAGATTCACCAACTAAACTAAACACCATCCATCCAATGGGTTTATCTTTTATTTTCGGATTTATATTTGTTAAATCAAACACAATACCACATGGCAAATTTCAAATTCATTTGTATACATGATTAGCGGACAACTCAAACTATAGATTTAGGAATCGAACTCACAATGTTAAATGTTAGAACTAAAAGAGTATCAAACTGTTGATAGAGTCCAAACATAACAAAGATCAAAACTGATACATGGAGCATATCATATCGCTACGCAAATAACACAAAAAACTAAAAAGCCAAAACTTGCCCTAAAGATGCAAACTAGTTCCGACATAACAGCAAAACACAAAAGCTACGACGATCGAATAAACTTCAAACAAAAAGAGTCAAAAGTAAAATATAAGATCTGCCTAGAGAAGACCAACAGCAGTTTCCCTTACAATAGCACACAGCGGCGACTTCATCTCGCAAGAAAGCTTCAACACTTCGCTCAAGTCAACTTTGTGGTTCTCAACATCCTCGTACCACTCGAAGGAGTTGACCAGCTTCGCCACCCACATGGCCACCGTGACCATCCCCAAGTTCTTACCGGGACACACCCTCCGACCGGCGCCGAACGGCGCGAGCCTGAGGTCGCCGCCGCGGACGTCCACGTCGGCGCCGCCCATGGACGGGACGAAACGTTCGGGCATGAACCTCAAAGGATCGGACCATACAGATGAGTCGTGGGCGATTGCCCACATGTTGACCATGGCCGTGGTTGACCTTGGGATTACCATGCCGTTGCTGAGGTGGACATCCGCCGTGGAGAGGCGCGCCCAGGAGAGTAACGGGCCGGGCGGGTGGAGGCGGAGGGTTTCCTTGATCACGGCATGGAGGTAAGGCAGCGTCGCCACGTCAGCGTCGGCGAGGCGTCCGCCGATGGTTGATGCCGCAGCTCGGCGGAGTTCCTCCCTCAGCTTGGATTGTACGCTGGGGTTTAGGACGAGCTCCGCCATTACCCACTCCGTCAATAGAGCTGTTGTGTCCGTTCCTCTGAATATCATTTCCTGACCATTTGTTTGTAATAAAAAACATCAAATTTCTGACCAAGAAACGCAATAACGACGAGAATTTGGAACAAGTGAACATACCCATAAGACAGCGATCATATCATCTTCATCGAGTTTCTCGTCACCTTCCAAAGACAACAGCACATCGACGAAATCAGAACCATCGTCGTCAAGCTTCTTCCCACCTTTGTGTTCTTCGACAATGGCCGAGACAAACTTTCTGACACGTGGCACAAGGGCTTCGCATCGAGACACAATCCTAGAAGGATCGTAAAAGTACGAAAGCCATGGCAGGTAATCACACCAGTTAAAAGCACCCAAGAGCTCAAACCCTTCTCTGACCATTTCCTTGAGCTCGGCCATATCTTCGCCGTCCCTTTCGTAACGCTTTCCGAACACACTCCCCATGATGTTATTCAAAGCAGCGTCCTGCAAGTGCCTACGCAGCGAAACGACGCCGTTATCGCGCTGCTCCGCCCTGATTCCGCACAACATTGCCTCGGCGTCTCTCTGCCGGCCAACCTCGTGCGCAGAGATTCGCCTCGGCGCGAAGAGATGGGAGGCGGCTATTCGACGCAGCATACGCCAGTACGTGCCGTTGGGAGCGAACCCTATGGCACGTGCGAACATCAAGCACCTCGCCGACTGCTTCACCGGCCGGTCGGCGAAGTGAGGGGATGTCAGTATCTCCTTGGCTATGATAGGATCGGAGGTGACGACCACCGGCGTGGAGCCGAGGCTGAAGGCCATGAGCCGCTTGGCTCCCCTCGAAACTGACATGGCGGCTAGGGTACGGTGAGCCAAACCACGGCTGAGGTCGATTAGGGTTCCGAATACGGGGAGGCCACGTGGACCTGGGATCGGCCTGGCTCCGCCGTTGCGGTTTTTCCAGGCTGTGCCGCCGGGGGTTACGGCCCATGTTAGGACGGCGAGGGAGAAGAAGATAGCGAGCATGGCGACGATTACGTACTCGTCGAGTAGGGTTTTGGATCCGACAAAAGCGGGTATGGTGAAGATCCACCATGTCGAGTCTTTTGGTGCTTCCATTGCTAATTTGTTCAGAGAGAGAGAGAGAGAGATTTGCGCAAGTGAGAGTGAGTTAATGGTAATGGCGTGTATGTGTGTGTATATATATATACGTGCAGAGAGAAGGGAGGTGAATGGGCAAGAATAGAAACAAAAATCAATAGGTCGATTTTCGCTTTTAAATTTCGTATTAAATGCATTGAAATAAATATATAATCATTGGGTAGTTGAGTGGATGATTTAACGTGTGTCAAGTTAATTAATTACGTATTAAATTAAAATAAGTTGTGAATAATTTCCATATTTTTATGTAATTTTTTACTATATTAGACTTGAGGAAAGAGTTTAATTTCTTTCAAAACGCCCGCTTGTCGAACGCGACTATGATTGAGGTTGATTAAAAGGGTTTCTTATGCATAGGGAGTATAGTTTAAATGAAATAATGGACTCTTCGGAATAATAAATCTTTTTTTTTTAAAATATTATTATTGCAAAATAGCTTAGTTTGTGTCTTTTTCTTACTCACACTCACAGTCTCATGTGAAGAACTGAAGGGACATGCATGCTCTACTCATGCATGTACCATTTAACAAATATATAATCTCATAACTATTTAATGTAAGTTGACTGAGTAACGCTAGAATGGAAAACAAAACGTTGATCGACACTGAAAAAAAAAATATATGTAACAAAATCATAGGAGACTGCAAAAGTGACCATTCCTCACCTATGACGAGAAATATAGAAATCAAATTACGTAAACAATATTGATTTGATGCGTAGAGCAAAAGGAAAAAGAGAAAAACATATGCCTCAAATTGGTCATTAAGTCTAACTTCACTCCTCAATTCAAATTCTCCATTATATCGACTCAACTGTCTTATTACACATTGAGTGAAATATAGCACGATCATATACTAAAACGTAAGTAGACAACATTGGAAATGAATCCGTTTATCTTGTCTATCATGCATTGAATGATGATTAAACATATTTGCAACCCCATCGAACATTTTTATCAGACATGTTTGGCTTTGGGTGTCATAGTTATGGGCAATTTTAAGTAGTGGTAACATGCATCAACATACAAAAATGTTATGTTGCTAACATACTACATAAGTTTCGTGTCTATTTTTGGAAAATAAGATGAAATGAGAATCGAAACAAATAAAGAGCATACTTGTCGGGATTGGGAAGAATAGCGGCGCCGAAAATTTCCCCAACAATAAAATGACGAGGGAATTATTTTCTCATTCTTGCAACAAACATTTGTTGATTGAAAATTAAATGTTCATGCTGTCTCGTTGCCTTCGTGTTGGAATGTTTAGGAACATCGATCAACTTCAACATGGGTAATGTTTTGTACAAATTCTTCTATGTTTTTATCAAATAATATATATATATATAGAGGTTTGATATGGTGCCCACCTACCGTGAGCAACCACCGTGAGCACCATAATCAAATCTCTATATTTTTTGCATTTTTTCGATTCACAACAACGCCAACACCTCTGTGAGCACCTTATGTGAGCACCTGCTGATCAGGTCACCTCAACATCAAATGTGATGTGGCATTAATCAACACATCTTCGGCCTCATAGATCGACACATATGATGCTGATGTGGCATTTTCACGTGGAGTATATCAAGGCCACACAGCAATTGCTACATAAGACGTGAACATGCCACATCGGCATCGTAAGTGTTGATCTATGAGGCCTAAGATGTATTGATTAATGCCACATCACATTTGATGTTGAGGTGACCTGCTGATTTGGCACGAATCGGTGCCAAATCAGCAGGTGCCCATATAAGGTGCTAACCTAAGTTGAGCACCGTATTATTCCTCTATATATATAGATATATACGTAAAAATATAGTTCATATATGGCCCATTTACTAGGGAAAGCCCAATTACTTAATAATGGACTCCGGCCCAACTATTATATTAAACAAAACATAAAGGCCCAATTACAGGGCAAGCATCGTCGTCGTGTCTTCCCTTTTCACAAGCAGTAAACAGAGAATTTTCACTTCACTTTCCCCTAAAACTATACACACATACAAAAGTAAGATCAGAGGTCATCGGACCAATCGCTGAGATCGGAGTCGTAGAACAATCCATCGATGATATTATCAATGAGCGAATCGATGAAGGTGTTGCATCCAACGCTGAAGATGAGGCCGACTCTGCTCCGATTGCTCGAACACCAAGCAAATACCGCCGCGCTTGAGATCGCGGCGAAGCAGACGCCTAGGGCTTCTTCGATCCCCTGTAAGTCCATCTTTTTGAACACCGAGTTCCCCGTCACAGCTTCGACTCCCACCGTCGCAGCGAACACAATCTGATATGAAGCAGTCGGCCAATCAGTCGATCGCATGAAGTTGAGTCGGAATCGAAACGGAGAAAACGTTACGTACCATGGCTAGACGGCCGGAGATGATCTCGAAGTCGTGGCTCTTCTTGGAGCTGTCGATGTAATCGGAGAGTGCATCGAAGAAACGCGAGACTTCGCTGCGATCGGCGCTGTTCACCAGCACGGGCTCGTCGGCGAATGATCTGAGGGTGCAGACTCTGGGCTGCATCACTATGTTGTTGTTGCTGCTGCTGCTGTTCTTGCCCTGTATCTGAAGATCGATCAGCTTCGGCTTTGGTACGACTTCTGTAGCCGCTGGTACTACTACTGCTGTTGATGCTTTCTCGGCCCTGAGCTGAAATAGCACTGGCCGGGCAACTGAGGTTGAAGCAGCAAAGGCCATCCTCTCTCTTTCTATCTCCCTTCTCTGTGTGTGTGTAAATGGAAGATTCTTTTACTATGTGAATTGCATAAGAAGAAGAAGAAGAAGATCGATTTCTTAATCAAACGATGAATGATTGGTGAAGGGTCCGCGTGGAAGAAGAGTAAGAGGTGGGATTTGAGTTGGTGACGTGGGACTTCATTCGATCGTTAACGTTGTTCTCGTTCTATTCCTTTGGTTTTTCCTTCTTGAAATGTTACATTTTGGTTTTACTTGTATATGTTCCAATTTGATTAGTTCTTGTCTTGGTCATATATATTTTGTGTTTACTTGTAAATGTTCGAATTTGGTTGGTTCAAGTTCTTGCCTTTATCATTTAATTTTTAGTAAGCAACATAAAATGAAAGTTAAGATGGGTTCATTCATTTAAGAAATGGTTTTGAGCCCATTGGGATTTTATAACTACTCCAGAATGGGTCACGAAAAAGTAAGTAATGAGCCCAACACATGTCTTCATAATTGCAGTTTTGGGTTATTTTCCTTCATTTCAAGAGTTGGACTATGTTTTATTGTGTTAGTTTCTCTTTTTGTCGATAGCTATACGAGATATGTTCTCTTTTTAAACAACTTTTGTAACGTTTCTATCGAACGGATATTCAAGAACTGTTCCAATTTACGTTTGCTTCACTCGACAGACAGACAACCTCCTCAGAATGATTCCTTTATCAAATCTCTCTCTCTCTCTCTCTCTCTCTCTCTCTCTCTCTCGTCACAACAGAAAAAAACCCAAAACTTGTAACTTAACAAGCAGACAAACATGGTGGAGTTTGGTGATGAGTTCATATTAGAGAGCTACAACAAGGTGCCATGGCTGATATGGATCCAGCTCGTCGTCACCATTCTAATTTTCATCCTCATGCTTATTGCTTTAGCTCTCTTCAACTCTGACCCATCAACGACAACAAACGCCGCCGCCGGTCCGCCGTCGACGAGAGGCGGCGGCTCCTCCCATCCCTCCAATTCAGACGACATTATTCAGGTTCGTCTACAATCGTCTGCTTCAAATCTCAATTTGAAGTTGGGATCAGTAAAGGTTTGACTTTTTGCGGTGGTAGCATAGCAAGCAACTCGATTTGATCGATCGATACTTTCCAAGTAACCATTCATTATTAGCCGTAATTTTGTTATTCCACTTTTACACCGCCCATGTTTGCTGTCTTTGGCCCCATCTGCTTTATGATTGATCAATATCTTGATATTATTGTGAATGTGAAAAATATGTTCCATTTCAATGTGTCCCTTCTTAACAGGCTGAAGAGAATAGGAAGAGGGTTCAAAGCAATACTGCTGAAGAAACAAGTGGTGGAGCCAGCAATGGGGGCGAAGAAGACGATTCTTCTTATTCTTACAGGGGCTCGAGGTTTATTCGCAGCCCCTGCGAGTACGTCGGGATTTTTAGACATGCTTTTCTGAAATGTTTCGGGCTAGAATCGAGCTCTACTAGAGAAGACCAGCAACACAGGAAACAAGATTGAAAAGGATAGTTGTCGGTTACTAAACTCGACTCTCTAACAGAGGGCAATACAATTCTTTTCTCGGGCCTCATTGAACTCGTTTCTAGTCCTTGTTTGATTCGACGATTCCGTAAAATTCACTGAATACACAGAGTAATTCGCCTCCAAATCTTAATTTTATACGACTCATGAAGTCCAATGAACAAGTTTTTTTTCAACAGAAACTGTGCAGGCATGAAAAAAGCAGAGGAAAATCAAGCAAAAAAGGTAGATAAAATCTAGTAAGATGGCTTTTATGACTTGGCCCGAGATCGGAAGAAGTTAAAGAGAACCTTAGAATATCGAGTTAGCGCAAAGAACGTCCGAAGAGCTGCACGGCCCTTAACGATTCCCTCCCTTGCACCACGTGCGCTTTTAGCCAGAGGCGGGTCGCTCGCTCGGGCTGCTCTTGGGCCTGCTTCCTGCACCAATACTATTCAAGTATAGATTAATTGGAATCCATCAAACCAAAAAGGAAAACTTCGTAGAAGATTAAACACTATAATCTTTTTTATCTTTTGTGCTTTAATCTACATAAACCTGTTGTATTTGTGCTAGTCAGCCTCCTCAATCTTTCCTCGACAACATGAATGGCTCGAGTTGAATTCCTCACACCTTGTGTGATTTCCTGGCTGTAAACAAATGTGATGGTTCGTTACGCGCGAACAAGAAAACATCCAAACGTGTATATGAATATACAAGTGTACAAACTCATATACACAGAGTGTGTGTTTGCGAGCTAACCCGAGATCGCTAAGCTCCATAGTCAAGTCATTGATCTCCATTCCAGATAATCGTACAGCAGCCATAGTATCTGGTAGTTCCTCTCTTGTTACGTCCATTAGCTTCTCTAGGGACTCTGCAGCTCTTCTGAAAGCCTATGAAGTTCAATATGAACCGATGTCATATACAGTTAGGCCATTTGTTCACTCCAACCTACATTCAATCTCAAACAAGCCTAATCACAATCACTCCTTATAAGTATTATGTACTGATCGAATATGTTTGTTACCTATACATCTGATAAAATTCAAGAAGTTCTCATACGCATATTATCATACAATATCAGAGCACTACAAAATACAGACGAAGAGATTGAGTTGCAATTAAAGTACTACTAACTAATAGCCCTTCAAAGTTTATGAAATGGAAAATACTTTCCAAAATTTTGGCAATTCAGCGAAATAGAGAAAGGGAAATGAAATCACAAACCAGGAGAGCTGGGATTGCCGAGCAAAATAGCCACGTTGCGGAGATTGCTGCCTGTACAAGCCCACCATTTTAAGTACCAAATGAATGAACAAATAATTAAATTGAAGCAGAATCAAACAAGCCCAATAGGCATTGATTCGTATAGAGGGAGGGAGATGGAGAGTTGAGAATCCGCACAGTGCAGGCGACGATGCTGAGGAAGTGAATGTGGCGCTGAGTGGCGACAGTCCACTGAGCAGGACGCGGTAACAACGATGACCCGACGGCGGAGGTGAGATCAGATGAAATGGACGGCTCCGATGACGCATCCTCGACGGACTGTACGGCGGTGAAGGAAGCGAAGCGACGGCTACTGACGGGCAACCGTACAGAACCTAACCGCAGAGAACAATACGAGACGACGACGTCGTTTCCTCGATAACTGGAGCTAGAATTTGCAGTTATCCGAAACATCAACGCATTCGACATCTCTGTGTCGCCCCCAACCAATAGGCTTCGAAATCTTCGAACTCCAATGTTTTACTGCTGGCTGGTTCAATGCTATGAATAAGAAAAAAGACGAAGAAAGAAAAAGGAAAAAAGAAAAGATAGGAATGAATATAAATCAATAAATTCGGTGAAAATTACAAGAATTTAGACAATTTGAATCGATACGTAAAAAAAAGGTAAAAATTGCACAAAATTATATTTACTCCAAGAATTTATTTTACAAATACGTCACCAACCATCGTAATCTTTGTGAATTCAAGACAGTCTAGAGATCGGAAATATTATTCACGTCAAACGCTGGTATTTTCCGACAACCTTCGATGAAATTTGACAAGGTAATTGAAATGTCTCGGTGCAATTTTTCCCATCTTTTGAGTTGAGGCTGATTTTCTATTCCTTGGACTTTTTTGTTTAATAGAGTTTGCAATGATCGTTTCATCTAGAAACTTCACTACATATCGAACACATTTTATAACTAAAACTGATTATTTCCAACTCAACTAATAATATTACGATAGAAAATGTGGAATGGATTTCTTAGGCGGCGGCCGCGGAGGAGCCCTCGAGCCCACTTTGAAGAGAACTTGACACATGCAGTCGCACGGAGAGACGATGTGCCTTTCCATACAGTACCCAATCCCCACGTGCTTGCTCCTACAAAGTTGAACGCAAACGCCCACATTTGCGACGCGCCCCATGTATATTTCACGCTCTCCATTCGCCCCGTAATAATAATTATCGCCTCCTAAGAGCAATGCAATGACGAAGATGAGTGCAGAGGCACGGATGGCGTGATTCATGCGATGACGTGGTTCGGCCATCGTCGATGAGTTCAATGATATGTTTCGACGAACGATTTTCGCCCTCGTTATAATGGGGTTTTGGGTCCATCTCTATGGTGTTCATGGATAACAATGGATTTAGTATGCGTATATCTCTAGCGAAGTCCATTCTTATCCTTTGCATGCTTTTTGTGTTATTACGAGGAAAAAGCTATGAATTGTTGTTTTTCCCTGTTGTCGTAAGGGAAAGGAGGGTCTAATGGGGATATGATTTAATTTAATTATATGGGAGATTAAGAGGAAAGAGACAGAACCTATCAGAGCCATATTTTACTTTAGCCATCGTTGTAGAGGTTTCTTCGTTCCCTTTGTTCATTGCTTTTGCCTCCTAAGAAAATCTTTCAACTCCGCTGATATTTCTCCTTTAACGACGAGGCGCATTTTCTTCGAATTTTCCCACAACAAACCTCCGTATTCCCGCGCAAAGTCGCAAGCGGATTCGAACACATCCTTCAGATATATAAATAGGAACCCGTCAAACAATTAATTACCCTAAAACAGAATAAACGATAATCTTGGTTGAAGTCATCTCACCGAGGATGGGAAATCGTCGTATAGATAAGCTGGCGTTATCTCGACCCTATTCATATCTGCTTCCCATAGTCTTATCTGATCGAACAATTACGGAATACTTCGAATTTTAGAATTAAAAACGCAATGTGAGTTCTGAGTAGGGATGAAGAGATATGAAACCTGATCTGTGACATTTTCAGGAACAGATGGGATTCTCTCGGCGACTCGAGGATGAGCGTTTTGCTGAAGAAAAGCTACTATCTGCATTTTGAACGTAAAAAAAAAAAAAAAAAATTAATTCGAAAGAAAAATTAGCAAGAATAAGGTCATGCCGATGATGATAGGAACTTGCCTGTTCAGCAGTAATCCCGTTCTGAAGTGCTTTATATAGGCTTTCTTTCGTTATCGCACCGACTATGAGATTAGGGAGCTGATACTCAATCCTGCAATGATCAGGGAGAGTTTGGTAATTTGCATTTTCTTTGGTATTTAGAACTTCTATTTAGCTTTTTTTTTTCAGGTTAAGAAACGAAAATGATACTGGTACCTGGAGAAGAGTCGCAGAATCTCACAGTGCAACTTAGAGGTAGAGTATGCATACAACCGAAAGTTTGTTTCGACAACGACGAAACCCTGTTCAAATTAATCGCAAATGATTATTAATAAGGTTCCCAGAAATCATTTTATCCGTATCTCAAGAATATAATTGAAAATGACCTGTTTCCTTGATGATGAATCGGCTAAGCTAATGGAGAGATTAGTAGCCAATTTCGTAGGGATAAACCAACTATCTTTCCTGCCCTGTATAAGCAGTGGATGAACTATCATAAGCACGATAATAATCAAGTGAGAAGTGAGAAAACGGTTCATTGTATAAGTTAATAACGAGAAGCAAAAGCGTTCACCTGCTGAAGCTTGACCAAGCCCAAATCACCAAGATCCTTTACAATATTACGTTGTACATCTGTCAGTGTGTTCAAGTTATACGCCTTGAAATAAATAAGAAGCAAAAGTTAATTCCACATTTCAGATAAATAAGGCTGAAGCCACCGACAGTACAAAACAATACAGAACATGGATCGGAGCACAAGTACCTTGCCAAAAATGTGAAAGCTCAGTTCCAGTAAGAATGCTATAAGATCAGCTGTGTCCACACCGATCTCCTACACAATGTTAGAGAATGAATACGTGGAAAAAAAATGCTGAAATCTGTGAAGCAATAGAAATTTTGTAACACAGAATTTGTAATACCTCACAATTACTTATGTATTCTCTGATAATGTACCAGAGTTGAGAATTTGTATCCATGAGCTGTTACAGGCTTTTGTGAATAAAAGCTGTGAGAATCAATATTATGGATATCATGGACGCTATCATAATCTCATACCAGAAACTGGAAACCACTCTCTGTCAGCACTGGAGGTTCTTTTTCGTCTCTGAAAGACAATGCCCAACATTTTTATTGATTAGTCCGTGAATTATTAAGGTTATGTACAGGCAACAAACAATAAGCAAGTGAGCGGAAAGGTACTTTTGACTGAGAAGACCACGCTGGAAAACTTTCACCATAGAGTAGCTAATGCTTGTTGACTTCTCGGCTTCAGTAGAATTCATAAGGTGGAGCAGAAAATGCTGATTTTTCAAATCACAAGCCGTGAAATGGAGGTCCATAAGATATAATCATGAGAGAAGAAACAAAACAAAATAAACTGGCCATGCCTTACAGTA
The DNA here is from genome assembly GCA_027422505.1 of Craterostigma plantagineum. Taxonomy (NCBI): domain Eukaryota; kingdom Viridiplantae; phylum Streptophyta; class Magnoliopsida; order Lamiales; family Linderniaceae; genus Craterostigma; species Craterostigma plantagineum. The sequence continues at coordinate 133,609 of JAPQWV010000057.1, forward strand.
TCGTAATCCAGTAATATATCACTCGTGGTTATATTAAAGTCAAACAACAACAAAAACACAGCTGCAGACAGATGAAACAGATTCTAACCTCCCATTGTTCCACCGCATAGGCATCTAATTCCTCTAACGTAGGGAGTCTTACAGTGATATTCGAAGGCATTGGTTCTCTAGGTAAAGTTCCACTGTGGATCAAAACATTCTTCTAAATGCATGTAGATCAATATTACGGAAGCAAATGAGCATGCGATGAAAAGAGAAATGGAACTAATTCTCTAACCCGTGCACTATGTGCTTCTGGAGGTTACGCTGAAACTTGGGGTTTAGTGCATAAGTAGCTTCCTTTTTCCTGTCAAACAAAAAGGGGACAACACATATATATGTAAGAAAAGGAGTAAAGCAGCAATCATAGAAATATCAAACTAGAGAGATAAAATAAGTCACCTGTCAACCATTTCAGTCAAGACCCTCAGCTGAACTAATCTGTCTATGGCAACTTTGTGCTTTGTAACCCCGTCTACGAGCACCCATTCATCGAACCACTTGGCAGATACAGGTCCCTCTATGTACAATAGCTGAAGAACATATTTCTTTGCTAGTGGAGGCAAGGACCTGTGTACAAAGCCACGACAAAATCAGTCTAAATAAGCTGTATAAAAAGTATGAGGAGGAATCATAATAGCTTGTAGACACGACAGAAATGGATGCCACATTCTAGTGCATTCAATCATTTCAGACAACACCCCAGATTTGAATTACTTGAAAATTGCCACAGGAGAGAAACGAGCATCTCTGCTCTAAGTCGATTATACAGCATTGCATTCGCATACGATTGCTGCCCAATAAGATTAACACAAGAGTATATGCGTAGTTTCTCCTATTCTTCGTTCCATCACTTCACCACTAATCGCCACCTTGGACAAAACGACCAATCGCACACCTACACTAACTAAGCATCCCAAATTAAAAAAAAAAAGAAAAAAAAAAGAGAGAAGAACAGATGCTACGCCAATTATCCCCAGCTCGACGAGTAGTTTGCACAAATCATGACCTGAGAATCGCTTCGCAGATGAAAGAGTTATCGTAAAGTCTGTCGAGCTTCACCGCAGGCAGTGAAGCCACCATGTCCATAAAATTCCTCGCTACGATTTTCACCTGCGGCATCTTCCAACACCCACCGATAATAATAGTGTCAGAACTGTGTTGGTTCGTTAATTTGATTTCTACAGAACTTGCTCTATATCTTGGTATTGCCAGAGAGATCGAAGGAAGGAAGGAGGTATAACTTGCTCTTTTAACAAAAGGGAGCGTTTCCTATTTTAATTAAACAAAAGGAAACGGACCGAAAGTTAATGAAATACCCCAACTTAAGTAGCATTATTCGAGTAATTAAAAAATTCGAATTAATTCGAATAATTTTTTTTTAATTCGAATTTATTCGAATTAATCAATTCGAGTAAAAAAAAACTCGAATTGAAAAATATTAATTCGAATTTTTAATTCGAATTTTTTTTTACTCGAATAAGTGTTATTTTTCTATTCGAGTTCACTCGAATAGTTCGAATAAAATATGCGAATAAATCGTTTTTTACTCGAAAACGTCGATTTCAAGCTCAAAAACACGAAAATTCACCCAGATTTGGGGTTAATACATGTAAGAATCACGAACCCATCGATTAAAATCTCATTTCGACATGAAATTTCAGTCGAGCGGATCAAAATGATAATCAAACACTTCGATTTTTTTTTAAAACACCCAATCCCTTTTTTTTTAATTAGAAAACCTAGAATCCTCTTTTTTTAATTTTACACAAAAGTAATCCTACTAATCAAAAAATCCTATTGAAGAGGCGGGGGAAGATCAGAGGAAAAGGCTTAGTAAAGCAATAATGGAAAAGAACATAATTAATAAATGGGCTAAACATAAATCAGCCCACTTAACTAATAACATGGATGTTGTCCAATGTCATTACCCAGTCAAACTCGTACCATTAAAACAGCAGTGTGGTGTAGTTCTCTTTCCCAACAAGTACAAAACTTGGTAGCTTAGAAATACAGAGCTACCCCATACATGAGCAGCAAAAGAAAAAAGGAAACAAACACTTCAACAAATCAAGTTACAAGAAAATCACAGTCAACGCTTCAATCTACATTTCTCCCATTACTGCTGCTGCCAACCATATTGCTGACTTCTATTACTACCAGCATTTGCACCTCTGCCATACTGACCGCCGCCACCTGGCGGGTAATTAGCCGGGGCAGACCCATACCCACCGCCCGACCCTCTCGGCCCGGGATTGTTATTACTGCTGCTACTGCCACCAGGATACGGATGAGGAGCCCGACCCTGACCCTGACCCTGTGGTGGCGGGTACGACCCGCTCTGCCCACCACGGTCTTGATAGTATGTGGAGGGGTATCTGCTTGGAGGGGCCCCACGGGCTTTGCTGCTGCTGTTGTACTGATGAGCTGGCATGGGCTGCTGTAGCTGAGGGTTGCTGACCTGGCGGTTCGGGGCGGCGTTGTTCCAAGGCTGCTGTGACTGAGGTTGTCCGCTGCTGTGTTGGATGGGAGGCAGGCGAGCGTGTTGCTGGGGATAGTTAGGCTTTTGCCTTTTGTCTGCTGATTCCTCGTTCTGGCGCTGCTCCTGCCTTTTCTTCTTGGTTTGGAACTCGTGGGACGATTCGTATTTCGGCAAACTGTTTAGTTGATGTGTCAGAAAAGAAACGTGTTTTCTCCGAGAAAGGAACAAGAATTCAGGAACGTTGACGATCTTAAGCACCTTTTCGGGTCGCAAGGTAAGGGATCTGTCCAGAAATATTCAGCGTCTAGGGCATCCTTCGCGGAGATTCTCTTTACAGAAAGGATACAGTTAAAGCAGTAAGTCGCATTTATTCCATTGAAAACCATCGAAATACATCTACCTGAGCGGGATCAAGAACCAACATCTTGTCCAACAAGTCGAGGGCATGTCTATCGAAACTGCATAGATGATAATTTATCAACAAACTGACGCTTATGGAGACGTCACGCAAGTTTCAAAACGTATGGCCTAATCTTGAAGTTTTGGATTCATATGCTTAACTGTCTGAAGACCTCCCTTAAGCGTCTCTTCATCGATCGAGCGGGCTTGAATTTGTTATACCACGGGATCTTGGACACACCAGGCCAATTAAACTCGTCAGGGGTCCCACAAAGCTCGAATATCTTACTCAATTGTTCGGCCTGTGACGTGAATAAATTGCAGATCTCATCGTCAGTATCAGTATAACGTTTTAGATATGAAACTTCAGAACACATGCAATTCCCCAATGTCCTTAAGATAAGGGAATAACTTGCCAACTATATGTGCCAACTGCCAATACGTTCTACCTCATTTAGTTATAAGACTAACCTCGGTTTTGGCAGGTAAGATCGGCTTCCCATTCAAAAGCTCGGCAAAGATACAGCCAACAGACCACATATCAACAGCTGGGCCATACTTTGTAGTCCCGAGAAGCAATTCCGGCGGTCTTTAAGTGAATAACATGAAAAAGATACAAGTCGTCAAGGTGTAAATATTGGTTGGCACTGCCCTGAGCTGTAGCTGTTAGAGAACACTTCAAGAGATGGTGCGAATCATGAGAGAGTAGAAAAGGAAAATTCACCTGTACCACAAGGTTATAACCCGATTTGTTAGATTAGCATTGACGTCATTAGAAAAAGAACGTGCAAGTCCAAAATCTGCGAGCTTTAAATTCCCCTCATTATCGATGAGGAGATTGGAGCCTGAAAAGGTAGTTTTAAGGTACAGATTTGTCAATCGTGCAATGCGACAGGAAAAATAACAACAAACTGGGACCAGCGCTAACCTTTTATGTCTCTGTGAAGGACTTGATTTAAATGACAATAATGCAGCCCTGTCAGCAGTTGCTTCATATAACACTGGAAACCAATAGTTCCCGTAATTATTCCACAGCGATGATGCGATTACATCAATGTCGTTCAATTCTTACCCAAAGTGGAGTACCTTGATTTGAGGAATGGTAAATCTCAGTCCAGGCCGATCAGAAAGACCAGTCAAGTCGTGGTCCATATACTCAAAAACCATGTAGATACTGCCGTTGTATTTATTATTAACATCTGTATGCAAATGATTTAAGCGCCATGAACACAACGCAATACAAATTGGTCCTATTTTGGAGTTGCAAAGTGCTAAAGAATTACCGGGTTTTCCTTGCTCATCAAGTTCAGGACCTTAAGTAATGTTTCGAGGGCATAGGAAATTTGGGACCACTCGTCAGAATTCACAGTTTCAACATCTAAAAAAACTTTTATATAAGAACACCAGTACCTGGAGACGTGACGATTTCTTTCAATTTAATAACATTCTCATGGTGTAGCTTCTTAAGAATTTTAATTTCTCGGATCGCAGTGATGGGGAACTACAGAAAAAAAGGGCAAACAGACGTAACATAGATGATAACTGTAACATTCCTGCAAAAAGCTGATATTTTCATCCTCAATGTGACGAGGTGCTGAACATTCAAGATAATACCAAGACAAGAACATACCCCTTCCTTTTCATTATCCATGCGTATCTTCTTTAAAGCAACGATTTCTCCTGTTTTCTTTTCTCTGGCCATGTATACTTGACTGAACAATGGAAAAATTTGGCCAATTTCAACAAAAACAAGAAAGGAAAATGCATGAGACAAAAAATTCAAAGAAGAGAATGCTTGAATTTCTCACCCGTAGGTACCTTCACCAATCTGCTCGAGCTTCTCAAAGCAATCGACGCTTCTAGAACCCCACGACGGCGAATCCTCCACGTTGAGCTGATTACTCCCCGCCGCCGCCATTACAGCCAACTCGCAGCTGCCCGTACGAGTATTCCCAAGAGAAAAATCACAAACCACTCCCTCTTCGATGAATATGCCTTCAAACAATGCTTCAAAAGTTCAACTTTGTAGACGGTTTTCCCGCAATCAACAAATTCGTAAGCTGTGATGGTGAATTGGGCACGGAGTAAAAAGATTCTCTTATTAGGTGTGAAAAGGACGAAAACTAAATTGGCCCTTTATTAGGATTCGAGCTCGAGTATTATTTCTGTAATCTAGTTTATAAATAATTTCGTATTTGCCCCGCGTAAGTGGAAATATTGAGAGTTTCGTCCCCAAATTTTTTCCTACATAATTTATATTGACTATTCTTGAATATGCAGCAAGTATCCACGTAGCTTTTCACTGATAGTTGATACATATTGTAATTGAAACACAATTACAATATCTTAAAGTTGATAATGATATCCAATCCTGAAAGACAAATAAATTTGTAGCACCAAAAAAATAGGGCAGGAAATGGGGGACTTAAAAGGTAAAGAGAGACAACGCTGTAAATAACAAAAAGTTCCAAATTTCTTGCAGTAATGAAACCTAAGAATATCAACAGTAGTCTCTTCATACATCCATGCCAAGAAAGAAACTCCAATTCCATCTACTTTCTCGCCGAATTCACAACCCCGTCCAACACCGACGATGATTTATGAGTTTCGATCGGCGATTTCTTTTCCAGGACTTTCGACCCTTTGCTGTTTCCCGACAGCTTAGCGATCGCAAGTATAAGCTCGAGCTGCTTCTGCTGTTGCTCCTGCGTCATCAAAGCAACCCAAACGGATAATGTAAGATCGGAAATTAAGTGGGTCCCACTAGATTCGAAATCGGGCCCCGCTTACCTGCATTGCGAGTAACACCTTCTGAATCTCTCCGAGCTCATTCTCGAGGATGCCTTCTTGGACAGCCAATTCTCGGGTCGCTTCTGAGTTCTTACGGACCAATGCTGCTGTCTGATGATGAGAAAAACAGACGATTAACGTCGCAGAAATGTTCTAACTAACAATCGAAGTCGAAACTCGAAAGCACACAGCAATTGCATCAATTCTCAATCAAAGCTGAAAACTTCCATTCTTGAGCCAAGAACACACTGCAACAAAAGAAGGCAAAGACAAAAGATCAAAGATCAAAGATCAAAGAAGAAGAACCATACCTCGGCGATTGGATCCTTAAGGGACTTCCTAGTAACACGGAACCTAATCCCGAGCTTCTCTAATCGCCTCGACTGGGCGTGTAAGATCTTCACCGTGCTTTGCAATTCGTCCTCCAACTTCTCGACTCTCTCGAGCACATTGACGACCTCCCCATCGATCCCTTTCCTCCCAAATCCGTGCCCAGAAATTCTCATCCACTGCCTCCTCCTAATCACAGCGCCGACTAAAACCCCACAGAGCAAAACCACGAGGTGCCAAATTGGAACGCTGCTCGCGGCGAAAGTCCCCGCCTTTCGCACCCCATGTCGGAATATAACGTAGGCGGAGAATCCCGCGGAGGAGGAGAGCGTTATTACCTCGAGGATGGATAGGAAGGAGTCGAACGATGCGGTGGGCGGCCACGCCGCGTAGGGTTCTTGACGCGAAGATGCGCAGATTTTGGCGGGGATTCGGTGGCGCTGCGTGGAAAATCTTCGAATTGTGAAGCGTTGTGTTGGGATTAAGGAGGGGATTGAGGATCTTGGGATGGAATTGAGGTGGGCTGTGGTGGGTTTCTTGATTGTAAGGATGGTTTGAAGCGTGATTGACATTTTTCTCTGTATGTTATCGAAATTTATCACTGAGTTGCTCTGCTACTTGCGCCCATCGAATTGAAGCGAAATCACTGTTCTCTAGAGAGAGAGAGAGAGAGACGATACGTTCAATTCAATGCATATCGGTAATAAAAGAGGAAAATCATTTTTTTTCTTGTAATAAAATAATAAAATATAAACAAAGCTAAGAAACACAGCCAGCAAAGCAAAGACCCAATCTTTGAAGAGAAAACAACACAAGTCAGAGAGGTCGTCTGTCTCCTTTTCTCTCGTTCGTCTCTATATAGATCTCCTCCTCTGATAGCAGGGAGAGAGGATTCTTCTTCTTCTCTTCTCTTCTTTTTTCTCCGTTCGTTTTCCAAGTGTTTTCTGGCGGCGATGGCGAGCAGCGGAGGCTATGGCGACTCGAGCTCGAAGATCGACTACGTGTTCAAGGTTGTCCTGATCGGCGACTCGGCGGTCGGAAAATCCCAACTTCTGTCGCGATTCGCTCGCAATGAGTTCAGCTTGGATTCGAAAGCTACGATAGGCGTGGAGTTTCAGACTCGTACTTTAGTCATTCAGCACAAGTCCGTTAAAGCCCAGATCTGGGACACCGCCGGCCAAGAAAGGTTTGCTTGTTCTTTCTTTATTTCGTTTGTTCGATACTGTGGAACTGTTTATGATGTTCGAAGTAGCTTGAAGCTAGTGAACGGAATTCATGAGAGAAAAAAGAGAGTTGGGAGCTGTTCCGAGATATCTTGATCTACCTTTGTATACAGATTTAGAATTGAATGCAATAATTGTACGTGTAAAGATCTTATGGGAGGAGGAAAATTCCTCAGTACGAAAGATTCGATTTTTATGACGTGCAATGATGAATCAAAATTGCCAGATATAGAGCCGTGACGAGCGCATACTACCGTGGGGCCCTCGGTGCCATGCTGGTCTACGACGTGACGAAACGCCAGACGTTCGACCACATCCCACGCTGGCTCGAGGAGCTGCGGGCCCACGCTGACAAGAACATAGTCATAGTCCTCATCGGTAATAAGACCGACCTCGAGGATCAGCGGGCGGTCCCCACGGAGGATGCCCGAGAGTTCTCCCAAAAGGAAGGGCTCTTCTTCCTCGAGACGTCCGCCCTGAACGCGACCAACGTCGAGGAGGCGTTTTCGACCGTTCTCACGGAGATCTTCAACATCGTGAACAAGAAGAGCCTCGCAGCCGACGAGGACGGTGGGAATGGAAGCAATCCTTTGCTCACTGGTAAGAAGATCCTCGTCCCGGGCCCCGCCCAGGTGGTTCCCGAGAAGGGGGGGATGTGCTGCAGCAGGTCTTGATTCCCTTTTTTTTTTTCCTGTTTTTCGGTTTTGTGAAATGATGTCTGAAATTCTTTGAACTGTAATCGAAGTCGTGTGTGGTCTGTGAATCATTTTTTTCCGCAAAGAAGCTAAAATTAGAGAAAACATTTCAACTAAACAAACCAAAACCTGATCTTAGAGACAACATTTCACATGGTTGTCGTATCCTCGTCTTGATTAGCTTGAGAACCGTTCGTGGTATCTCTTACAGCCTCCGAAGTAGTTTAAGTTTCACTTTTTTTGTCGTCGTTGTTACTATCTTCGGTAGAAATAAGCGTAGACACTCTCTGCAAGAGTTCTTGGCAGTCAACTTCAGTCACCATTACGGATATATTACTCCTACCCCTCCAGCAACCGATGGATATAAGTGGATTGAACTCTTCTTTAGATGGTACAGCTGAAGGACCTCGTTTTTCTAGATGAACAGAAGAAAAGCGAGGAAGCAATTTACGTAAAACCGGGGTGACTCACATTGGTAGAAAAAAATAAGAATCAGCAAAGCAAACCTGTCGTTTGCAGAACCACCACGCAGCAGCCTAGCATTATTAGCTTCGACGCTTTCTCTCCGACGTCGGTATCTGCAAAATCAGTGAATTTGATGCTTTTGTGCTGCAACAGACGCTTGAAATCCACAGGGTTTGCGTATAGGATTTGCTTAGTTATGTGAGGTAATATCAACGGTAACCCTTCAGATGATATGCGGAACAAACACGGTGTTGATGTTCCAGTTTTCGATGTCTGGCGTTCCTGAGTAGAAAAATAGTTGTTTTTTTTTTTGCATATGAGTTGATGTGGAGATAGAGGAAAACGGAAATTCGTAGAAAGAATATAAACTTACAAACATCTTGAGCCCAACAGAGGCGATCTTCAGATGCTGCCCTGATTTCGAGTTCAGCTCGAGGACAGTCTTCACGGAGTCAGACACGTAGTAGATTCTTTTCACAAGGTTCGTATCGTCGTTTCTTGTAATGAGATGCCCTTTGAATGGAAATGTCTCCTTTATTCCATAGAATTCGATTATCATGTCTATAACAGTATCGTCCTTGTAGAAGATAACTGGGTCCACGCCTCTCCACCTTCCCTGAATTTGCAGTTTTCTTTTTCCAGTAATAGACGTATTTGCACCAGTCTTTGTATTGGTTGAAGGCTCTGAGTTCAAGTTTTCCTCGTCATTTTCGGTTCGACCAATCTCTAGAGGAGCTTCGCCACTGCTTTCATCGGCAGTAATAATACTGTCGAGCATTGATTCAGATTCTTGAACTTCCTTCTCATGGATATCATGCCCATTTGAGTCCTCATGAATTGGATTTTTCAGTTTCTCAGGCTGATCCTTTTCCTTGGATTCAGTCCCGGGCTTTTTTGCTGTGGTACAAGGGGCTACAACAAAATCAGAAGGTTCAAGTAAATTTATCATGAAATCTACAGTGATATTGCAAGAACAATAGTTAAATAAAGAATGATGGTAACCAATCTTTACCAGGCAGAGGGGAGAGCTTTTTAATTACAGCAATAAAGAAAGCGCCGGAATTTTGATCGTGTGGGACTATCCTGATACATCGTTCTAAAGGCCGATCGGAGATTTCTATCTCGAGTTCCTTCTTTGCAACTGAATTATCTTCCATCGAGTGGAGTTTGATTTTTGAATCATCGTAATGTTCATCTTCGCAGTCATTTGCATTTTCTGTCGCATGACCATCTTCTTCAGACGTGTCCTCTATAGATTTTCCAGAAGGGAACATGCCTGGCGTAAGAACAGATCTGCGGTGTTTAGGTACGTCTTTGTAAGAAGCCAGCCACAGACCTTTATCATGAACCTGTGCACCATTGAAAGAACAAATTGTTCATCAAATGCTAGAAAATTCAACATACAAAAAAGAATTGCCAGGCGAAGATGATTATTTCCCTAACAAGAAGGTTATGTTTGATTATTTTACATCTTGAAGATCAGCATTATGTTAGTTAGTTAGTACTGACCTTCCACTTCGTTAAACCTGGTCGCCTCGCAAGATCTGGAAGTTCAGAAGAGACGTTCAAGAGCTCTATTGATCCTTCGCATCTCCTCAAAAGCTTAAGAAAACAAGATATTTACCATTCAAATGATACACCCGGACTAAAGATATCAAATCTCCTTATAATAAAATTATACATACCTCTGCAACAACAGCTTCATCCTCGACCGGATTCATTGAGCAAGTGGAATATACCATCCTTCCCCCAACTTTAAGCAACGACAAACCTGGAAAGGCCACATGGGTAGGAAAAAAACCACTCACGGGTTCTTGAGCATATATGACGAACAAAACACATTGAACAAATATAATTTAACAAGTGAACACCAAACACATAGAAGAGCATACCTCGCATTGCTATCTGAATTTGAAGGCCATGAAGGCCATTTCCCATTCCTGAATTCCTGCATTGGAGAGGTGATACTGTTGTAATAAAGGTGGAGAGAAGGGAAATAAAAACTGCAAATAAAACAAATTACCACTTCCTCCAAATATCAGGAGCCTTACGCAAAGTCCCATCACCAGAGCAAGGGACATCACATAGGACACGGTCAAACTGAAGCTGACTAATTCCTTGATGTTCGGTTAAGAGATTCTTATGAAGATGACAACTTGGGAAGTGTTGGGCTTCATGATTTGTAACTATTAAGTTGGCAGTGCACATTCTTTTTGTTTGATGAATGAGAAGATTGCATCTTTGAACATCGAGATCATTTGCTACTACCTGCAAAAGAGGCACAGAATAGGTCGCATAAATTAGACAAGGAGGGAAGATATCGGGGCAAGTCAAGTAGAAGAGAAGTAGATAGAGTACCAGTCCACTGGGCAAAGTTCCTGCTGGTGTCAGCCTATAGATCATCTCGAGTAACTGGAATGTTTTAGAACCAGGTGCCGCACACACTGTATTAAGCATGTCAATGAAAAACACATAAGCTGCTGAATTTCCATAAACTGAACTTGGAAAAAAAATTCAGAAAGTTGTTGCATAGCTTACTGTCGAGAACAAAATGTTCGGGACGGACATCAAGGAACAGGGGAGGAACCTGAATCACAAAGTAAAAACTATTACATGAGCTGAAAAGTAGGTGGTGCACAAAGCAAGATTTGACAGCAAGCTACCCCGCAACTGAAAGACTTGTCAGAAAACTGCTTACCATGCTAACAGCTTCTTGCCTTGTAATGTTGCCAATCTCATTTTCTAACTTCAAGAACTCGTGAAACCTGAGATATGATAAATAGGCTAGTAAATAATCAGCACAAAGAGGCCATCGCCAGGCCAGAATAATGTACAGTACACTGGCATGAATGTCGATAGTACGATATCAATCTTCAAGAACAAAAATTATATTGAAAAAAATGTAAAATACGAATCACATACCTCTCAAGAGTTGGAGTCTTTCGCAACTGATTCCTGGAAAAGTTTGCTTGCCAAGCGAGGTTATCAGGGTACCACGGTAATGGTTTGATTGGATCCCCCTCAATTGCATCATCACCCTTCATGAATCAAAAGCACAAGAAAAAGAACTAATAAACAGTTCACTACACCATGACCTTGGAGATACAAAAGGATGCAGAAGCTCACCTCCGCTTGAACAGATTTTGAAAAGTCATTCTCCAACTGCAACCGAATATCCTCATAAAATGGACTACTGCATGTTCATAATCCGAAGAACATAACCACTCATATTACTGAACGATTAGCACGCGATGAACACCCGCGCGCTGACAAAAAAAAAAAGACGAGGATCTTCACTAACCTCGAGTTGATTCTGAAAGCAGAAGGGAGCGGTTTCCTCAGGCACTCAACGAAAACATCCCATTCCTCAGAACTCACAACGCCTTGCTCCTGCATCATAAGCACATACTTGTATTACACACACACACACACACACTACATAACGTAAATCGATCTACTAGCTTACTCAGCTAGCCAAAAATGATGATACTTTTACCTTGTAATATTCGTCGAAAGAAGTGTTCTGCACGGCGAAAGGCTCCCAGTGCCTATTTGAAGCTTCGATTTTGGGATCGTCCGACGTGTCAACGGCGGAGTCGTCCGGTTTCGGGCGCTTCCAAACATTCTCTCTGCTCTGTCGGAAGTGTTTCCTCTGAGTACGAGACCTTCCCCTACCTCCCATTTTCCTCGAATACGATCCTTTTAACTCTTCCTCGGTTGGCAACAACTCAACTAGCAGATGCTGAGCAACGGCAGAGAAGTGAAGTGAAGCTTGTTCTTCTGCGTTGAGGGAGGAGAGTGGACTGACTGAAGGTGGAACGATTTCTGGTTTTACTTTGATGGGCGAAATGTAACTTCATTAGCCCAATTAATAATTGTGGGCTTCCCTAACGGCCAATGAGTCGGCCCCATCCCCGCACACTCTATGTCCATCCCCAATCGAAAAATTCATTCTCAAACGCAAATGCATTCTCAGACTCAAAATTCAGTAATTCTTCTCCAACCGACAGACCAATTCTCAAACTCAAAAGATCATTATTGTAATATTCTCTTCTACCTTATATTTTAATATTACCCATTTAATTTACAACTTTACCAATTAAACCGCATTGTTATTTTAATTCGACTAGAAAAAAGTAAATTAATAATAAACTCAATATTTCTTCATATAAAAACATAGAAAAGAACAATGAATAATAACAGTCCTTTTATATACTTTTGCTTATCTTTTATTTTTTATATGGGTACTTTAACAATTAAATTAAAAATAGGGTATACATTGTAATTTTTAAAACATCAAACGCATCTTTTGTAATATTTCATTTCAAACGCATATATGCGTTTAAAACAGGGGAGAAGAGACAAAAACGCATTTTGAGTTTGCGATGTACGTTTAAGAACTTTTAGATACATTTTGAATTTTTCGGTATCGATGATCTAAGCAAACATGGAGAAATTTGTCTTTGTCATGGCTTCCATAGTAATTCTTACTAAATACATACATACTTTCGATACTAAACTACATACTAGTTCGTAGGGGTGAGCAAAACCGGATATCCGGTTTTTCGGATATCCGAAATTCGGATATCCGGATTTTCGGATATCGAAAAATGGTATCCGTATCCGCTCCGGTTTTAATCGGATATCCGGAAATCGGATATCCGGTTTATTCGGATATTTACACCGGATATCCGCATCCGGTTTTTAAATTTATTTTTCTTATATTTTTTATTATTTTCTTTTGAAAATCATATTTTTTATTTCTTATCACAATTAAAAAATATATTTTTTAATATAAGAATTTCTAGACATATTAATTGAGACAATATGTGAATTTATGATTCAAAATTACATAATAAATAATAAACACAATACCACAAATTCACATTAATTTTTAACTCGCGTCTCGATGTTTTTATGTTTTTTTTTTATTTCAATTCTCTAACAAAGTTTTTTGCAATAATAAAAATAATATAAATTTAAATATTCTACTTGATGATTTTTTTCCTTTTTGGACCTTCATTTTTCTTTTTGGACTATTTTTTATTTTTTTTTTATTTTTTTTAAATATAAAACCGGATACCGGATATCGGATTTTAGACAAACTACTATCCGTATCCGATCCGTTTAGTTTAAAATAAATCGGATCGGATATCCGATCCGGTTTTTAAAACCAGATATCCGTTTTTTCGGGTTTTGAAAACCGGATACCGGATCGGAATCCGGTTTCCGGATATTTTTGCTCACCCCTACTAGTTCGTTCACTTGGAGATTTTTATCCATGTATATTACTATTACAAGCATCCGTGGAACATAGAGTGAATCCTCGCTCAAATCTCATAGCCTGGAAACCTAGGACCATGCGGCGAGAAGAGATCAAACCAAAGGCAAGCCACGCCAGCCAACCCATGGAACAGTGAATTCCTAAGATCCATTCCCATCCCCGTGGGCCCCACGCTCGGCCTTCGTCCTTCCTCTTCGGGCGCAACGCCTCTCACATTGTGGTATAAGTAGCCGGCGAACGCCTTTGCCCTCTCGTCGTATATTTCGTCCCCCGTGAGTCGAAGGAGGGACAAGAAAGCGTAGGCGTTCCCCGACGTGCCGTCGGCCAATCCCGTCTTCTTCACGAGCCCGCTCTTCCACACGACTTCTCCCGCCTCGATGGCCGCCTGGCGAAAGTCTCGATCTCCAGAAAATACCTGTTTAAGATCACCAGTTAAGAGTATCGGCTAGGGTTAACGTTGAAAATAAAATATACAAAATTAAAATCGATTAATATTCGAATCGAATACTATATAATATTTGTTGGTATTCAAATATTATTCGAATAAAAATTCGAAATCTAATACTTCGTGTTGCAATAACTCGTCAAGTTGAAGAGCTGTACAAAGAGCTGAAATGAAATATGGGCTGCTGTCTGAAGACTGAATATAGCTGCTGATTTGTTTGTGAGAGCTACTTACAAAGTTGCAGTTAGCAACCACGTTCTTCTACTATGGGCAATCGAACAAAAGCAGTTTTGTTAACTGCCATTGCAAGAGAAGGCAGAACGTGGTCAAGAGTAGTTTCATTACCTCATTGCTTTTGCTGAAAAGAATTACTACAGCAGAATCCCTCTTCTTACCAGTGAGTGTGTGAAACTATATTGAGAGTTGGAAACACAGCGTGAGAGAATTTTGGCTGAGTGATCTGTAATAGTTCTTGTTCATTAATATAATCCGTTCTTGGCTCCGTGGACGTAGGATTCACACCGAATCCGAACCACGTTACATCTGTGTCTAATTTCTTTCAGTTTAATTGCCTAAACCTGATATTGATTATCCCAACATCGATCAATAAATCAAAACCTCAACAGATTCAAACTATTATCTTAACAAGTGGTGCGGTGAGCGTGGATCTGTCACGCGATGAGTTCAGCGAGGTTTGAGGTTGAAAAATTCACAGGCTCGAACGACTTCAGCCTGTGGAGAATGAAGATGAAAGCGTTGTTGGTTTCACAAGGTTTGATCGAGGCATTAAAGGAAGAGAAGTCGATGCCGGCGGAGTTGAGTGCTGCAGAGAAGAAGTTGATGATTGAAAAAGCACACAGTGTGATTATTCTTAGCTTGGGTGATAAGGTGCTCAGACAGGTGGCTAAAGAAGACACAGCGGCTGCCTTGTGGTTGAAGCTTGAAAGTCTGTACATGACGAAATCTCTGGCAAATCGACTGTATCTGAAGCAGGCGCTGTATTCGTTTAAGATGCAGGATGAAAAGTCACTAGAAGAGCAAATTGATCAATTCAGTAAGTTGATCCTAGACCTCGAAAACATTGAAGTTGCGATCGAGAATGAAGACCAGGCGTTGCTGCTTTTGTGTGCCTTACCACGGAGTTATCATCACTTCAAAGAAGCGCTGTTGTATGGGAATGAAACGCTGTCGCTCGAGGATGTCCTGTCAGCTTTACATTCTAAACAGTTAAATAGCAAGATTGAGGTGAAGCCACACTTCCCAGCAGAGAGCTTGAATGTACGAGGAAGGTGGGAAAAACGTGATCAGAGGAAGAACAAAAAGGATCGATCTAAATCCAGAGATAAGTCCAAAACAAAGATTAAGTGTTATCACTGTCACGAAGAGGGTCATATTAGGAGGTTATGTCCTCAGAGGTCGAAAGAAAAGCCTGAAAAGCACAAAGAAAGTGGAGACATGAATGTAGCATTTGAAGGTTATGAGTCCGCTGAGATTTTAAATGTTACAGAAAAGAGTGATTCTGCTAACGGCTGGATATTGGATTCTGCTTGCACCTTTCACATTTCACCTAATAAATCTTGGATGGAGGACTACAGATCGTATGATGGAGGCACAGTGCTTCTTGGGAATAACCAGTCATGTAAGGTAATTGGCCTTGGAACTATAAGGCTGAGATTTCATACTGGTGAGGAGCTACTGCTGAAAGAAGTCAGATATATTCCTAATATCAAAAGAAATCTTATTTCTGTGTGTTAGGATATGCGGAAATCCCCGATAATTATTTGCCCGAAAAATGACGATAATAAATAATAGAGACGAAAAATAAATTTGGACGGTGACACGAGATTTACGTGGTTTGGTCGGAATGACCTACGTCCACGGGCCGGAGGGTAGAACTTCTTTATTATGTGGAGTGATTACAGATACGTACACTGACGTGATACAAAAGCAGTATAACAACTGCTGAGAATCAAAGCTACAAAGAAATATCGGAGAATGGTGACCGAGGAATAAACCCTCGCTGAACTGAAGATGTTTGGTCTGTGGTCTGTGGCTCTGAGGCGTTTTTCTACTGCTTCGTATGAAGCCTATTTATAGGCCAAGTCTTCACTGCTTCCTCGTCTGAACTGAAGAATATAAAAGCAGTGTAAACCTTTGATTTCTTCCTCGCATGCAAAATAGCTCGGCGCCTGACATTACTACTTTTCTTTGTGCTTTTTCAATTCCCACGTGAATGTCCATTCTCAATAGTTGAAAATGTTGAATGGTCAATGACCATTGTTCCAATCGAGGCCACCTAACAAATCTCCACCTTGACCTCGATTCCAAGAAAATTACTCCACCTTAATTAGTAACACCTTTAGTCACTATCTCTGTCTCCCTCCGTCCATAGCCCCGGCGGGCTAGTTCACCAATTTTAAAACATCAATCAAATCCAAGCAATGATTGAACTTGGAAACTGGAAGAGCCATTGCATACATAATAATGCCAACTGCACTCGAGTAAGGAACTCGTGCCATGTACGCTTCTTCCTCATCTGATGATGGTGACTGAGCAGCGCTTAGCCTATAATGACTAGCAAGAGGAGTGCTGACTGGTTTGGCATTGCTCATGCCAAATCTCTCCAAAATCTTTCTGAGGTAACTTTCCTGGGTCAGGTGCAACTTATCAGCTCCTCTATCACGTCTAATCTCCATACCAAGAATCTTCTTAGCTGCTCCTAAATCCTTCATTTCAAATTCACCATTCAATAAGGCCTTCAACTGGTGAATTTCTGCAAGATTCTTAGCCGCAATGAGCATATCATCAACATATAACAACAGATAAATGAACGAACTGTCATTTAACTTCCGAAAGTAAACACAACTATCATACTTGCTCCTGGAGAAACCATGACCCAACATGAAAGAATCAAACCGTTTATACCACTGTCTTGGAGACTGCTTTAATCCGTATAAGGATTTCTTCAGTAAACAAACTTGGTCTTCCTTGCCTTCAACTATGAAGCCTTCAGGTTGCTTCATATAAATCTGTTCATCTATATCGCCATGTAAGAACGCCGTCTTGACGTCAAGCTGTTCTAACTCCAAATCATACATGGCAACGAATGCAAGTAATACACGAATAGAGCTATGTCTAACGACAGGTGAGAAAACGTCATTAAAATCAACACCTTGTACCTGACTATAGCCTTTCGCGACTAATCGTGCCTTATACCTTGCATCGTCAGAACAGATAAACCTTCTTTCTTCTTGAAGACCCACTTACATCCGACTATTTTCTTTTTCTTCGGCGGCGGCACAAGAATCCACGTACCGTTCTTGTGCAGAGACTCCATTTCTTCATTCATCGCTACCAGCCACTTATCAGAATTATCATCGCTTATTGCCTCCGAATAGGTAGAAGGTTCGTCGCCTCCACCTGTTTCTTGCGCCACTGATAAAGCGTACGAAACTAAATTTACGTACCGTTGTGGTAGTCGAATCTCTCGTCTCTCCCTATCTCTGGCTATAGAATATTCGTGATCGGTGCTTTCATCTTCAACAGGATCTGAATTAGGTTCTGCCTCATCCTCTCGATCTGTTGAACTCGTAGCAGGATCATCTGAAGGATCTTTATTGATCTCGAGCTCCACCTCGCTGTGTACACTATCCTTCTTTTCTTGATTAGAAGAATTAGTAGACTCTTTTGAAGGATGTAACATAGAAGACTCGTCAAATGTAACATCTCTGCTAATTATAAATTTGGGTGACTTGGGATCAGGATTATATAATCTATATCCTTTCACCCCTGAAGCGTAACCGAGAAAAATACATTTCTTAGCTCTAGGCTCTAACTTTTCCTCGTTCACGTGCATATAAGCTGGGCACCCAAATATTCTTAAGTTGGAGTAATCAGCAGGAGTACCTGACCAAACTTCCTCAGGCGTCTTGAAATTGATCGGTGAACACGGTGAGCGGTTGACAATATAACATGCTGCGGCGATAGCTTCAGCCCAAAAATCATTTGTCAACCCAGCGTTGGAGATCATACATCGAGCTCTCTCTAAAGCGTTCGGTTCATGCGCTCGGCAACACCGTTTTGTTGAGGCGTCATTCGAACAGTGTGATGTCGAGCAATTCCTTCATTTTTGCAGAACTCATTGAACTCGCTTCCGCAAAATTCCAAGCCATTATCTGTCCGCAACCGCTTGATCTGTTTTCCTGTCTGCTTTTCAATCAAAGCTTTCCATTGTTTAAATGTTAAGAAAATATCACTTTTCTGCTTAAGAAAATAGACCCAAACTTTCCTCGAAAAATCATCGATGAAAGTCAACATATATCTTGCACCACCTTTGGACGGAACACGAGAAGGACCCCATACATCAGAATGAATATAGTCCAAAGTACCTTTCGTCCTGTGGACTGCTGGCGAATTGAAGCTGAATCGTTTCTGCTTCCCAAAAATACAGTGTTCGCAAAAGTCCATCTTACCAGTACTTTGACCGCAAAGTAGTCCCCGCTTGCTTAAAATCGTCAAGCCTTTTTCTCCCATGTGTCCAAGTCGCATATACCATAATCTCGTGGTATCAACCTCCGGGATGTCGAAACTGCAGCGGAACCTGTAACAGTAGTTCCCTGCAAAATATATAAATTTCCAGACCTGCAAGCTTTCATCACGACAAGGGCACCTCTGGCAATCTTTAAAACTCCACCTTCACCTGAGAACCTGCACCCTTGAGATTCAAGTGTGCCTAAAGAGATAAGATTTCTCTTCATATCTGGAACATGTCTGACTTCTGTGAGCGTTCGGATGATTCCGTCGAACATCTTGATCCTAACTGTGCCTTTACCAACAACTTTACACGGAGCATCATTTCCCATCAACACATATCCACCATCAAAATTTTCATATGTGCAAAAACAATCCCGACTCCGACTTATGTGGTAAGAACAACCCGAATCTAAGATCCACTCATTATCAGACCTAATAATATTTGCAGTTGCTACAAATATAGTTCCATCGCTCTCATCAGCAGCTAAACTAGCTTCGGCGGGTTTATTAAATTGCTGATTATTTTTCTCCTTATTTTTTAATTTAAAACAATCAGCTTTAATGTGACCCTTTTTCTTGCAAAAATTACAGACTTTATTTCTGTACCTGGATTTCGACCTTTCTTTAGATCTGCTACTTTCAGCGTCTCTACGTTCTGGTCTTCCCCGTGCAAACAGGCCTTCTGCCTGGCTACCACTTGTCTCTCCCGTAATATCCCTGTCTATCTGCTCTTTCGATTGCAACGCAGATTTGACACTAGAATACGATATCGTATCTTTTCCATATATTATAGTGTCACGAAAATGCTTTAAATACGAGGGAAGGGAACACAACAATATTATGGCCTGATCTTCGTCCGTCACTTTTACTTCTACGTTCGCCAAATCAATAATGATAGAATCGAATTTATCGAGATGCGAGAGAATAGAAGTACCTTCCGTCATTTTCATACTATATAGCTTCTGCTTTAAATAAAGCCGATTCTCCTTAGTCTTCTTCATGTAGATAGCTTTTAACGCATCCCACATACCCATGGCGTCGTCTCCGTGGCAACTTCTTGTAAAACCTCGTAAGAGAGATTTAATATAATAGCCGATCTGGCTTTCTTGTCCAATTCCTTAAATTGATCGTCCTTCATTTCGCTTGGTTTCTTCTTTGCGCCTTCAAGCGCCACCTCGCAACCGTCTTGAATGAGTATAGCCTCCATCTTGAGACTCCACATTGCAAAGTTGACATTTCTGTCGAACTTTTCAATTGACATTTTTGTTATCGTCATGGTGGCTAAAAAATAAATCGGGGTTGGCTCTGATACCAATTTGTTAGGATATGCGGAAATCCCCGATAATTATTTACCCGAAAAATGACGATAATAAATAATAGAGACGAAAAATAAATTTGGACGGTGACACGAGATTTACGTGGTTTGGTCGGAATGACCTACGTCCACGGGCCGGAGGGTAGAACTTCTTTATTATGTGGAGTGATTACAGATACGTACACTGACGTGATACAAAAGCAGTATAACAACTGCTGAGAATCAAAGCTACAAAGAAATATCGGAGAATGGTGACCGAGGAATAAACCTCGCTGAACTGAAGATGTTTGGTCTGTGGTCTGTGGCTCTGAGGCGTTTTTCTACTGCTTCGTATGAAGCCTATTTATAGGCAAGTCTTCACTGCTTCCTCGTCTGAACTGAAGAATATAAAAGCAGTGTAAACTTTGATTTCTTCCTCGCATGCAAAATAGCTCGGCGCCTGACATTACTACTTTTCTTTGTGCTTTTTCAATTCCCACGTGAATGTCCATTCTCAATAGTTGAAAATGTTGAATGGTCAATGACCATTGTTCCAATCGAGGCCACCTAACACTGTGGGAATATTAGATGACCTTGGATATGAAACTCGAGTGAAGTCGGGATGCTTGAAGGTGTTAAAAGGATCAAGACTTGTTATGAAGGGAGTTAAAGAGAATGGGATATACCATCTCATTGGAACAACTGTGACTGGATATGCTGAAAACATAGGCAATTCTCGAGATACAACAAATCTGTGGCACCAGAGGCTAGGCCATGTGAGCCTGAGAGGTCTGCAAGAGCTGTCCAAACAGGGAATTCTCGAGAGAAACCAAATCACAGATCTGGAATTCTGTGAAAGCTGTACCTTGGGAAAGTCGCATCGGTTGAGATTTTCAGCAGGTATTCACTGCTCGAAAGGTCCTCTTGATTACATCCATAGCGATTTGTGGGGCCAGCAAAGGTATTATCACATTCGGGTGGTAGATATTTTATGTCAATCGTTGATGACTATTCGAGAAAGCTATGGACTGTGATATTAAAATCAAAGGATGAGGCGTTCGAAGTTTTCAAGAATTGGAAAAGAAAGGTGGAGCTGCAAGTGGGGAGGAAAATCAAAAGGCTAAGAACTGATAACGGCTTGGAGTTCTGTTCGAGGGCGTTTGATGAATTTTGTCAAGCTGAGGAGTGTCAAGACACAAAACCGTTCCGGGAACTCCACAACAAAACGGCTTAGCCGAGCGATTTAATCGAACCTTGCTCGAGCGGACAAGGTGTATGCTGCTAACTGCTCATCTGCCAAAGTCGTTTTGGGCTGAAACCATAGTTACAGCTACCTATTTGATTAATAGGTGCCCCTCAAGTGCGTTAAACATGGCTACACCAGAAGAAAGATGGACAGGAACTAAGCCGAACTTGGAACACTTGAGAGTTTTCGGTTGTATGGCTTATGCCCATGTAAAGAGAGACAAGTTGGAACCTCGAGCCATAAGATGTGTTTTTATTGGTTATCCCGAAGGCGTGAAAGGATACAAGCTCTGGAGCCTTGAGCCGGGAATGAGAAAATGCATTATAAGTAGAGATGTTATCTTTAATGAAGACAACGTTGGAAACTTGGACAACTTTGCTGAAGTTGAGACAGAAGATCGCAGAAGCTTCGGCCTGGGTACTGATGGTAGTGTAGAGGTTGAGGTGGAGCATAGTGATGATAAATATGAGCAAGATGGGCCTGAATTAGAAGATGAAAGATTAGAAGACTCTCATACGTGGCTATCAGAAATACCAGAATCATCACGTAATGACCAAACTCTACAGAACTACAACTTATGCAGAGATAGGGAGAAAAGGAATGTTAGGCCTCCAAGAAGGTACGGCCAAGTAGATGTCCTAGCTTTTGCCTTATCCATTGCAGAGAGTATAAATGAGGAACCAAACTCATTTTCTGAGGCCATGAACAGCAAGGAGCGAAGCAAATGGATTGAAGCTATGAGGGATGAAATGAACTCATTGAAGAAGAATAAGACATGGACTCTTGTTGATAAACCGAAGGATCAGAGGCTGATAACATGCAGATGGCTATATAAGAAGAAGAATGAAGGTGCTGAGAACAAAATAAGGTATAAGGCGAGGCTCGTCGCACGGGGATTTACTCAAATTGAAGGAGTCGACTACCATGAGGTATTTTCACCCGTTGTGAAGCAAAGGTCTATCAGACTTATACTTTCACTCGTAGCTCAGCATAATCTCGAGCTGGAACAGTTAGACGTGAAAACAGCATTCTTATATGGAGAACTAGATGAGAAGATCTACATGGAACAACCTCATGGTTTTGAAGATAAAAACGAGCCTAACAAGGTTTGTTTGCTGTCAAAATCCTTGTATGGTCTGAAGCAAAGTCCGAGGCAATGGAATAAAAGATTCGATCTATTTATGACAAAGGCTGGTTTCAAGAAAAGTGAATACGATGCCTGTATTTATTACAGAAATTATTCTGGGACAGAAATGAGCTATTTGCTTATTTATGTGGATGATATGCTCGTGGCTTGTAAGGACATGGCTGAGATTACAAGGATCAAAGAAATGTTGAAATCTGAGTTTGATATGAAGGATTTGGGGGCTGCAAGGAAGATTTTGGGGATGGAAATCAATAGAAACAGAGCTGAAAGTGAGTTGTTTCTATCACAGAAGCATTACTTAAAAGAAGTGCTGAAAAGGTTTGAGATGTTTGACTCTAAACCTGTTAACATCCCACTGGCAGCTCACTTTAAACTCAAGATTGAGGACAAGCCTGTAAGCGCGGCAGAGGAAGAGTTCATGAAGAGGATACCTTATGCGAACATAGTTGGCTCGATCATGTATGCCATGGTATGTACAAGACCCGACCTTGCATATGCTTTAAGCATGGTTAGCAGATTTATGTCTGATCCGAGGAAGGAGCATTGGGATGCCTTGAAATGGTTGCTGAAATACATAAAAGGCTCACTAGATCGGGGCTTGTTGTTTAAAGGCAGCAAAGCAGGTCAAGGTTTTGAACAGATGGTAGCTGGATATGTTGATTCAGACTATGCTGGGTGTTTAGACACTAGGAAATCGCTGTCTGGAATTGTATTCACATCTCATGGTACTGCTATTAGCTGGAAAGCCTCATTGCAGAAAGTCGTGGCCTTATCAAGTACTGAAGCTGAATATATCGCTTTAACGGAAGCTGTAAAAGAGGCCATGTGGCTGAGAGGTTTGATCAGAGAACTGGGTATTGATCAGGCAAGCGTTGATGTACATTGTGATAATCAGGGAGCTATACATTTATCGAAAGACAGTGTGTATCATGAGCGAACGAAGCATGTTGATGTGAGGCTTCATTTTATCAGAAATGTGATCGAGTCAGGAATTGTAAAGGTGAAGAAGATCTCGACAAATCTAAATCCCGCTGACATGATTACCAAGCCGGTTCCAAGCAACAAGTTTGAGTTTTGCTTGCAAAGAATCGGCTGTTACAGTGCGCCGTAAGGGCTGCAGATGAGTCAAGAACGGAAACTTGATGAGTTAAGGTGGAGAATTGTTGCAATAACTCGTCAAGTTGAAGAGCTGTACAAAGAGCTGAAATGAAATATGGGCTGCTGTCTGAAGACTGAATATAGCTGCTGATTTGTTTGTGAGAGCTACTTACAAAGTTGCAGTTAGCAACCACGTTTCTTCTACTATGGGCAATCGAACAAAAGCAGTTTTGTTAACTGCCATTGCAAGAGAAGGCAGAACGTGGTCAAGAGTAGTTTCATTACCTCATTGCTTTTGCTGAAAAGAATTACTACAGCAGAATCCCTCTTCTTACCAGTGAGTGTGTGAAACTATATTGAGAGTTGGAAACACAGCGTGAGAGAATTTTGGCTGAGTGATCTGTAATAGTTCTTGTTCATTAATATAATCCGTTCTTGGCTCCGTGGACGTAGGATTCACACCGAATCCGAACCACGTTACATCTGTGTCTAATTTCTTTCAGTTTAATTGCCTAAACCTGATATTGATTATCCCAACATCGATCAATAAATCAAAACCTCAACAGATTCAAACTATTATCTTAACACTTCGAATTGGAATAGAATTTCGAACAAGAAAAGAAGTCGATCCTTCAAAACCCTACACATAGGGCAGATATTTCATAGTCCACATTGGGGAAATCGATCGAATTTTCGACCGCATGACTCAATTTCGAAAAAATCACAAAATTTCACCAAAAAATAAACGGAAGAACGCGATAAAATCAGTTAAAATCAAGACGACGAATCCCATATTTTTACGGGGTAACTCAACACATCAATAGCAACAACAGATAACTAACTAACCTCGGCCGCTTTGCAGAGCGTAAGGCACACGCCGGTCGCACCGTGAGACCACTGCACGAGCTTATCCGCGACGCTGCCCTCGCTCACGGGATAATTCCCGCTGCGAGGAAACCTATTTCCGATCATATACCTCAGGGTTGCCTTTACGTCGTCGACCCCACCCTCGGGCAGCTCGGGCAGAAAGTGGAGCAAGACGTGCAGTATGCCCGCCAGCCCGTGGGCCGAGCCCCAATACCTAGTCCCGTGCCACCTGTACATGAGCGGGCAGGCCGGGTTATCCACCGAGCCCGCACGCCCGCCCGCCAGGACGGCCTCCACAATCGGCTTGAGATCGACGGTTGAGATCGTCTGGGACCCCAAGTGCTTGTTGAGGTACAGAGCTGCCCATAGAAAGCCCGTCCGCCCGTAAAGGAGGTCGTAGGACATCCCAAACCCGCCTTCCTCGGGCCCCACGGGCAGGGCGCTCTCTCGGGACATCATCTGTCGAAAAGGAAGGTGTTTGTAGTGGGACGAAAAATGCCGAGAATGTAATGGGAGGATGGGAATTTAGTACCTCCGAGAAATGGCCGACGTACGATTTCGACTTCTCAAGATCGCCGAGGTAGTTCGACGAGACGGCGCCGAGGGCGAATATTCCGCCCTTACCGCAGAGGTAAGTTACGTGCCTGCGATTACAGTCGATGTAAGAAGAGTATTCCAAGCTAAAATCCCATTCTTCAATGATCAAGAACCTATACTATGTTCACCAATATATTAAGAACAGATCTAACTAAGCAATCAAATCAAGAAACTTAGCAAGTACAGAGAGGAGAAATATTACAGAGAGGCATCTGAGTAAAAGAAGAAAAGGTGTAAGAACTTGAGAAGCCCACCTCAAGGACGAAGAAGCAGCGCAGGCATCGACGATGTCGGCGCAGGTTCGAAGGTCGGCGAGGTTCCCAGTGGCCTCGTAAGACCTCAGGCAAGTAACCGCCGTGCCCATAAGGCCGGTGTAGACGGTGGGGTCCAAGACGGCGCCGGCGCCGTCCACTCTCCGCCTCCTCCACGTCGTCTCCACCACCTTAATAAAACCAAGATTCATCAACTAAAAGTCTCGCAGCCTAACTTCGCTGGCGAAGAACAACCGAATAAAAATTAAAAACCTGGTCTTTGAGAGAGACGGCGGCTTTGAGGATAGTCTCGGCGGGGAGGGAGAGGTTGGTCGACGCCCTCGGATCGTGACACGTGTCGTACAGATCCAGCCGTTGGTTTCCGTCGTCGTGGCCGCCGCTGTTCTTGCCGGTTCCGGCCGGTGAAGCATACCCCACTACCCTCGACGACGACATTTATCAGTTCGATGAGATTCTTATGGATATGGTGGGAAAAGAAATCTGTTTCTTGAATCGAAGGAAGAGAACAATAACTATATATTAGGCGATGCGATGATTGAGATATTGTTGTGGTGTGCTACCCAGAGCAATAAAATATTATACGAAAAAAGGAATAATCGAGAGGATCCCATGGGTGCATCGTACGCAGTAACATTCACTGGTGGGCTGTCACGTAATCCGCTGAGAGGATGAGTAATAAGCCCGTGGGTCCCACCAAAAACACACGATACTTGTAGTACTTGTTAATGAAGTAGCCATCGACAGATAGTTAAATTAAAATAAGGCTTTTTAAATAAAATAATGCAATTTTAATCTTAATTTAACAAAATGGGATTATTTCGTCCTAAATTAATAAAATATGACAAAACACATTCATTAGATGCGACGTCTAGCCGCGAGGATGACGTGGCACGAACCAAATTCCACTTTACTTGTGTCGCCCCCTTTAGCGGCGACGACCACCTTTCTTTTCTTTTTTCTTTTTAACTTATTTTGGATTTATTATTTATAAAATTCACCAAATCATAAAATCACCATTATTTTTAATGCGAATAAATTAAAATCAACAAACGCATCTAATTTTTTGTATGTTTCGCGACGACTAAAATGACATGCATATCTTATATTTTTTTATAATCAAAATATTTTTTTATTTTTATAATTAAAAAACATTAAATTGGATTAATTATAAAAAAACAATTAAATATTTTCGATATTCGAAATATATAAAATATGCATATCATTTTAATCAAGCAATAAATTTGATGCGTTTATTAATTTTTGTTATGTAAATCACATGAAATAACAATACTTCTATGATTTAGTGGAGTATATAATATGAAATAAGTTAAAAAATAAAAATAATTAAAATAAATATTTAACATCGCCTCACTATTTTATGTGTTAATCAATTTTTTGCAAAAACAACTATGTTTCACAAGGTTAAAGATTACTTTTAAATCTGGTGGAAATCTAACTATAGCGACATATTAAATTCTCAAAGACAACGTGTTAAATGAAAGTGTAAGTAACATAATTTAGAATGACTGAATTGATGGACAACGACTAGATAGTATATATAACTAACTATTAAGTGGAGAGCATCTTTGTCAATGATTGAAATTTGAAACGCGTGAACCAAGTTGTCCGACAAACCTTGTTTCAAAGTCATTTTCTGCACATGTTAAATACGAAAAAAAATGTTATATGCAATAAAATAAAGGGGCCTTTTCATTTCATGCTCCGACATAACTATCATTTCGAATTCATGCCATTCCTGGTAAAAAATTTAGTTTTAAGGACCCATTTTCTACAAGTACCACTTCAGTTGCTCTTTCATACCAGTATGTTCAAATTTGTAACACAAAACCATAATTCGGTACCAGTTTATGATCATCATATACCAATTTATTTGTTAAACTTTGTAACACAAAACGATCTTTCTATACCAGTTCATATATCTTTTATACCACTTTTTTACACCACACAAAATAGGTCATTTAACTCAAAAAATTCTCAAACAGGTCCTGAATTCGAAATCAAACCCTTATGGGGCCTGATTTCGAATTGACCCAATAAAATAGAGTTCAAATCAATCACATAAGCATTTTGGTGTTCTATGACGTCATTTCACGATACTCTAATCGGACCGATTCAGCCATTTTTGGGCCCAATATTCACGCCAATCTCAGCCCAATATTTTCACCAAATAGCCCATATAAAAGGCCCATCACAAACGTAGAGGGAAAACAGAAATCAGCTGCTCTCATCTACGCTTCGCTTGAACGCATTTTTT
This sequence comes from Craterostigma plantagineum, assembly GCA_027422505.1. Lineage (NCBI taxonomy): Eukaryota > Viridiplantae > Streptophyta > Magnoliopsida > Lamiales > Linderniaceae > Craterostigma > Craterostigma plantagineum. The sequence continues at coordinate 161,090 of JAPQWV010000057.1, forward strand.
CCCTCATCTGAAAGAAAAAAAAAAAAGAAAAAAAGAAAAGAACGCAGCGAAGATGTCGTCCCCTCGTGAGGAGCACGTGTACCTGGCGAAGCTCGCGGAGCAAGCCGAGCGGTACGAGGAAATGGTGGAGTTCATGGAGAAGGTCGTGGATTCGGCCAACGACGAGCTGACCGTGGAGGAGCGTAACCTCCTCTCGGTCGCGTATAAGAACGTGATCGGCGCTAGGAGGGCCTCGTGGAGGATCATATCGTCGATCGAGCAGAAGGAGGAGAGCCGTGGCAACGAGGGGCACGTGGCGACGATCAAGACCTACAGATCTAAGATCGAGTCGGAGCTTTCGTCGATCTGCGATGGGATACTCAAATTGCTGGATTCGAAGCTGATTGGAACTGCGGGGAGCTCGGATTCGAAGGTTTTTTACCTGAAGATGAAGGGAGATTATTACAGGTACCTTGCGGAGTTTAAGGTTGGGAATGAGAGGAAGGAAGCAGCTGAGAATACCCTCTCCGCCTATAAATCAGCTCAGGTTAGGATTTCGGTCCGTCTATGCGCATTCCCTTGTTGTTCTTTTGGACTTTGTTGGTTTATTTGGTCTGTACTTTGCTGATTGAGGTCTTCTGTTGAAGTTTTAGGGCAACGTTGTGTCATGATGTGGTGGATTGTTTAATTTTATTCGTTGGTCATAAATAATCTATTTAAACCCACCCTGCCATGATCTAAGCTTTTCTTGTTTGACTTTCTGAAAGATTAATTCATTGGTGGGTTGTTAATTATGGTTTGGTTTACACCTTTCCGACTAATGTGTTTGAATGCAGTAGATTTTTTTTCATTCAATCATGTTTATTCTCCAATAGCAAACTGATGTTAAATGCCACACGGACTATTAGTTTGCCAATGTTCTTTATATAATCAGGGATTACTTGGCAGGCTTTCATTGTAGTTGGGTTCATTTATATGTTTTAACCATGCGAAGCAACTTGCTTTAGATTCAAGTTCTAATCGAACCTCTTATGCTTATCTTCGCAGGACATTGCAAATGGCGAGTTGCCACCTACACATCCAATTCGGCTTGGCCTTGCACTTAACTTCTCGGTCTTCTACTATGAGATTCTTAATTCTCCTGATCGAGCTTGTACTCTTGCCAAACAGGTGATGCTTTCTATTTGCCTCTCTTTTTAACACGAGTTCTGTGGCCTTTGTTTGTGACTGAAATACGCCTTTCGAATTACTGATTTTTGCTTATGCCATGGAAAAAAAAAGGCTTTTGACGAGGCAATTGCAGAGTTGGACACTCTTGGAGAGGAATCATACAAAGATAGCACATTGATTATGCAGCTTCTTCGCGACAACCTCACCTTGTGGACCTCTGATATGCAGGTAAAGGGTTTTCGCTCACTGCTGATTAAGTTCTTTTTTCTTCGTTTGTCGAACTACTTTACACGAATCAACTCTTTATGTAGGACGATACGACTGAAGAGATCAAGGAAGCGCCGAAGGGTGATAATGAGTAGGAGACTTAAGTCTTGTGGTTTGCTGTTTCTTTCATCGACTTCTTCAACCTGTCTTCTAAAAGACTTTGCTGGTCCTAGCAACTATTGTATGCTTTGTGCCTCCAATTTGGTATGTCTACTTTCAATTGGAATCCTCTGATTGTGATTGTCTGAAGTGTTTTTTTACTGTTGATGATAATTATCTTTTAACACAAACCATTTCTGCACCCGCTTCGGCTACGTTTGGCCGCGCATGAAATCATCTGTCCTACAAAACATGTCTCCCTCTATGTCCCAAAAATTAAAATCCGATGGTTCACAAATTTTCTTTTATTTATACTTCTTTTAATCCTACGGTCCACCAAATCATAAAATCGTCATTATTTCATGATATTTATATAATAAAAATAAATAAATACATCCAATTTATTTCTTGTTTTATGATGATCGATTTGATATTCATATCATATATTTTTAATAATCGTAAAAATCAATGTTAAAGGAGTGGGACAGGAAATGGAACAGAGATTATGGGACAGATGATTTCAATGGGCAGGCAATTGGGCCTTCGATTGTGGCCCAAAATTAGCCCACTTAAAATAGTAGAGTTTTTTTTCCGTCTTCGTCGTGCATACGCAGACCAAGTGAAGTAAAAATGTCAAATCGTTCGCAATGTTTGCGGACCAATGACGCTACCATTGAAATGGATGTAAGAGGAATTTTATGGGGCTCACCTTATGTGAGCACCTTATGTGGGCACCTGTTGATGTGGCACTCGTTCGTGCCATTTCAACATCCTACATCAACATCTAAGATTATGTCGTCTTAATTAACACCTTATGGGATCTATTAATCGATATTTCGGACGCTGATGTGGCATATTGTACGCGATATACTTCGTTGACACAAAAAATGTTATGTAAGGCGTCGATATGCCACATCAGCGTTCGAAATGTCGATAAATGGATCCCATAAGGTGTTAATTAAGACGACATAATCTTAGATGTTGATGTGAGATGTTGAAATGGCACGAACGAGTGCCACATCAACAGGTGCCCACATAAGGTGCTCACATAAAATTCCTCGTGGATGGAAATACGTGTAGATATCTCAACTAACATTCAAATCTTCCTGTTTGTATTTATTGATTTTGTACCTTTTCGAGGAAGATAAGATTCATTTTCTTTATTGTTCGAAGAATATAAAAGGAGTGGACTTAGACGATTTGTGATTGTGTTGAAAAAAGGTCATTTCACTATTAAACATTGGGGAAATTTTTGTTCAGTCCCCTGTCAGGGTCTGAAATTTTTTTTCAGGCCCTGTCAGAAAAAAAATTAGTTTTAAGGACCCGATTATTCAGTAACAATTTATTGGTCTGCAGTAACAAATCATTGTTCCCACAATAACAGTACATTGTTATGAAAATACAGAAAACGATCATCCGATAACAATTCATACACACTTTATAACAGTTGGTCCTTATCTTTAAATTTTACGAAAAGTTGGTCCTTTAAACTAAAATTTTTTCTTAAAGGTCCTGGAAACTATTTTTAATCACTTTTGGGGCCTGAATAATAATTTACCCTTAAACATTTCCCTATTGCCCATTCACGCATGCAATTGCAAACAGGTTGGTTATTGAGATTCAAGTCGTACCAACAAAGTTTTCTTTATTCGAATTTTAGCATTCATGCTTTGGGTTTTTCATTTTTTTTTTATCATTGATATTTCCGACTTAACTTTTATAGGGATAAATAATATCGTGTGTATGGTGCTAGTCGGAATAAAGAAAAGTATTATGCGACAAAATATAAAAGTACATACAGCACTACAATAATGATGACAAAATTACTTTGGAATTAAAGAATATTCGACCACATGAAATGAATACCCTTTATGTACGTATAAATTCGGTTTTAAAAGCAAAGAACTCTAAAAAAATCAAATGGAATCGATTTTAATAAAATGATAATATTTGTAATACTAAATTATGAAGGAAAGGGCGTGGGATTGGGTGTAATTGTCTACCGAACCAAACAAGCCCTATCGATACGATACATTCGTTACGTGCTTTTGCTCGTCTTCTCTTTCACACACGCGAAGAATTGACACGCACTCACCAACGAGAAATATTCTCTTTAATTCTCAGTCCTTACCCGTCAAACGCATCAAAGTTCACCATATTGCACGGCTCTCAATCTCAGCGGCACGACGTCGGTGGCGAAACCTCTATGTATTTCAAGAAAATCAGGTTTTTAGGTTTTATATTGAGCTCCGATTTGATCCTTGCGGCTGGCTGATTCAGTAAGTTTGGGGAAGGTGTAATTTAGGAATCTGATTCGATAGGCTATTCAATGCTCGTAATTATCGCGATTTTACTCGTCTTCGGCGCTGTGGTACGGCACAAGTGGAGGAACGCGACGGCGAGGGCGGAGGAGGTTTTGAAGCTTGTGGCGGAGGAAGAATCGGAGATTGCGAAGCTTCAAGCATCTGAGGATTATAATTTGACGCTTGCGACTATGACGCAGCCAGTGATTATAAGCGAAGGGGAGAGGAAGTACTACTGTGCTGTTTGTTATAGTCCAACGACTACGAGGTGCTCGCAGTGCAAAGCTGTGCGATACTGGTGAGCGTTTAGGGGCGTTTTCTTTTTCTTTGTTGTTGATTTTTATGGATTTGTGTGTTTGTTGGTAATGTGTTTGTTCTTTGTTGGATTTGGGATTTAGGGTTTGGTATGACATGGGAATTCTGTTTTGCTTGGTTTGGAGATTGATTGAGAATATGCCCAAGATTTTTTGGGGTGTTTTAGCCATAACTACAGAAAATAAACACTCCATTTGATGATTACTTACTCTAATCATGTTCAAATTGTTTAGACATCCAGTAACTACTGATTTCCATTGTTATAAAGGCATAGTTTGTCTTGGATTGTCTGTTAATTGGTAAAAGCTCACTTCTTGGACATTATGATTTCTTATTTTTATATTTATAAGTTTCTCCATTCTCGTAAGCTGTGCAATTTGTTTTGTTCGAGTTTGTAATATATGGAATTGCCTTGTCATAACTCGTAGATCGGACTTGATTGAACACCTTCTAATGGGACAAATAATTTCTTTTATTGTAGTTCTGGAAAGTGCCAAATAACCCATTGGAGACAAGGTCATAAGGATGAATGTAGGCCAGCCAAGCCATTGCGTGCTACCAAGGAAGGTGGGAGTGTTGTGGGAATAGCTTCAGGAAGTCAGTTGACTGTTAATTTGAATACACAAGCTAGTGATTGCTCAAATCTCACTCAGGAACATGAATATTCTGGATCTACTAGCGGCTCATCACCTTTTTTCTCGTCCTCGGAAAAAAGTGATACATCATCATCGAGTGCGTCTAACAGCGAGATTCTTGATTTTGAAACTCCAGGTTCACCAGATAAGGAAACTTCCAGTGGTACCGATTCTCACATATTGGTAAATACCACTGATTCTGACGATGGGGAGGTAGCCAGCCCATCATCTGGTGTTTGTCCCGAGGAAATCACACCCTTGGATGACAATTTTGGAAAAAAATTGTCTTCCAAAATTGATGAAAAACTTCCTTCGAAGGATGGAACTTCCGGATCACGAAAGTTTGTGCCAGTTACAGAGTTTGGCCTTTCACATATTTCTGAGTCTCGTGAAACATCTTTGGCTGAGCATCAGGAAAATCATGAGTTGCCATCTACTAGTAAAGCCATGAAATCTATGTCTGTAAGGGATTCAACAAGTCGACATTCACCCAATTTTAAGATGATCACGCATTTCTCGAAGTCTCTCAAGGTGCCTCCTTCAGATGAATTTTGGATAAGTAGATCAGAAATTAATGGTCGGAAAGAACCCAGATCAACTGCATCTCAAGCTTCATCGAATCCCCAGAATACTTCTAATAAATCCGAAAGCAATCGAGGTATTTCTTCAGAGAATGAAATTGATAGAAATAATCTTCAGCCTGCTTCCAAAGGTTTAAAAACGTCAGTGCAGAAATTTGTGCAACACCTGAAAGTACCAAAGCAGGTAAAGCCCTTTATGTATGACTTGTGGAGTGAGACTGGTTGAAGTTAACCCAAAAGTTTGTCATTTGATTGATTTATTCTTTCTTAAATTCTTTAAGTTTTCAGGAGGTTTTACTGTTTTGTGTTGCATGCTATAAACTTTATAATCTATATTCTTTATTTGGTGATTTTTTCCCATTGTAGCAGGCAATTTTTCCCCTCAAACTCTTCATGCAATTGTATTCTTGCGACGATCTGGGTCTCTGCCCGTTTGGGCTGGTGAACTGTGGAAATAGGTATGCAAGGACTTAAAGATATTCAATACCTGCTTGTTTATGCTGTATATACTGGAAAAGGGCTGTGTGTATGAGCAAAGTTTGTCCTTTCACTTGCGTTACATTTCTGTTTTGTGTTAATTTGCGATTATGCAAAAGGCAGAGTTTTGTGGACGTTTATTAATCAACGTGCGAAGAGATGAAAAGGATAGGGAACTTCTTATGTCAATGAGATTGTGGAGAAGTTGATCTGTTTAAGCTAGACGTCTCTAGTCGCATGTACTTTATTTTTGTAAATATCATGAAGTGGTTATATATTCCCTCTTTGCATCTTTGGCGACTCACTTAGTCACCTCAATATTCGTGCAGCTGTTACGCAAATGCTGTACTTCAATGCCTGATATTTACACGTCCCTTTAGTTCGTATCTTTATCGCAGGCTGCATTCACAAGCATGTAAGTACCTACATGATTGTCATTCGAGTTTGAATTGATGGTTCATTGATTTTTCCTTTTCTTTTTTGCTTCGTTTAATTATCTCTCAGGTCGTAAGAGTCGTTGCTTTATCTGCCAGTTTGAAGGGCTGATTAAAATGGGCCAGGAAACGAAAACCTCATTATCTCCTGTTGGTCTATTGTCTCAAATTCAAACAATTGGGAAAGAAGAAGATGCCCATGAGTTTTTGAGGTAGTTATGGAATTATTGAAGTTTTAGTTTTTACGACTGCCTGAAGTGGTTGTAATTGTGACCTGTGGTTTTCAGAAATGTGGTAGATAAATTGCAATCACTGTGCCTTGAAGAAGCTGGAATTTCTGACACATCTGCTGAAGATTCAACGCTTGTTGGGCTCACTTTTGGTGGTTATCTTCGTTCAAAGGTTGATATGTTTTGATGAAATTTTTATGATCATAGGAAATTTTGATAGATATAGTATTAAGAGCATAGGAGTTTTGATAGTTGCTTATTGCTCTTATTGACTTTCCAGATTAAATGCATGAGATGTTCAGGGAGGTCTGAGCGTCGTGACCGAATGATGGATCTTATGGTAGAGATTGAGGGAAATATATATTCGCTTGAGGATGCTCTTGCACAATTCACAACGTCTGAAACACTTGGTGGAGATGACAAGTATATGTGCAGCAGGTTAAGACATTTTCTAATTGCATGGATTTTATAACTTTACTTTTAATATTTCTTTCGCTTTTGATAGTTTGAATTAATTTCAATTATGAAAAAAATGCGCCTGATCTACTAAACATGTTGATAAATGCGATTGTGTTGCAATGATTCTAGTGTGTTCTCTTGCCAGATGCAAGTCTTATGAGAAAGCAAAGAAGAAACTGACTGTTACAGAGGCTCCCAACATTCTCACAATTGTTTTGAAGCGCTTTCGGGTAATTACTCCTTATACAGATCTCTCTCTTATGATTTTTTTTTTTGTTCCAACGGTTTCAATCGTTCCTTTTCAGTCTGGTAACTTAGACAAGTTGAACAAACCGGTTCGGTTTCCTGAGGTTCTGAACCTTTCCCCTTATATGAGTGGAAAGAGCGACAGATATCCATTCTACAATCTGTATGCAGTTGTCGTTCACCTTGGTGCAATGAATGCTGCTGACACTGGTCACTATGTAAGCTATGTCAAAGATTTCCGTGGAGATTGGTTTAGGATCGATGATAGCAGGGTAAGTTGTCATATTTTTCTCAATTATCTACCTTTTAAATTTGCCATATAAGCAGTCATTACTCTGTTGCTGCTAAATTTGGACGTCTGAGGTTTGAGTTATTTCGTGATCGGTACTTATTCTTCTCTTGAGGTCTGAGTTTGATGTACTATTTTAACTCGAAAATTTCTGGACTAAGCGAACCTTCTAAATGCCTTTAACGTCATCTGCGATCTGTTGAATGTGTGTTGCTCTTTAAATAAACTGCGAAAGTTATTTTCTCTGTGTAGGTTTACTCGGTTGACCTAGCGACCGTCTTATCTGTGGAGGCATACATGCTTTTCTACGCAAGGCAAGTTCGCTCTTTCACTGAGAATCTTGAAGCCAGTTTCTTAATTAACTAATCACTATGTATACTGAAATAAGGCCCGTTCGTCCTTGTTCAGGCAAACGCCTAGAGGCCCATCTGACACCATGACTTTCTCTGATGGAAGAAGTAAGAGAAACGTTGAGTCAATATCGTCGAGTAGCAGTTTAAGAAAGAGAAGCACAAAGAACAAACTCAGCAGCTCTACCACAGCACAATCAGAAGCAAGCCCTCATTGGATGTCTCCCAATGACTTCACCAGCAATCGTCGTATAGTGGACAATGTTGGTTGGAGTTATCGCTCGAGACCTATTTTGATGGATTCGTCCAGCGACAGTTCTTCGATTTTCAGCGTTTCAGATTCTGGCTCGTATAGTACTGATAGTACTAATAGAGAGTCCAGCGCAGAGGAAATATCTGGATATATATTTGGGACGTCGTCAAAGTGGTACAATCCTTAAAATTTTTAGCCATCTCGCTTCAATTTTGCATCTGCTGGGACGGCGAATTGGCTGTGTATACTTTCAAGGTACGTAAGTTGGATAATCTGTAGAAAAGGGAAAATTAGGTGGGAAAAAACATTGCTGTATATGGGCTTCTACTAATTTAGTTCGTTACCGCTGAATATTAGAAGAAAAGATAAAGTGTAACTCAAACATTTTTCAGGGCGTTTGAGTTGTGTATTGCGATATATAAGTCTTGAGTTTGTCTATGTGGTGCAAGTCTAAGACAATCATGGTTGACCAGACCAAACCTTAACTACATTTAACAGACGTGTACTGTATTTATTATCATTGAAAAATATGTAGTAATATCTGTTAGTTACGATCTTATTATTGTTAAATGTTGTTGCCCGATTTGTCTAAAATCAACGCTACATTGTCATAGGGTATACTCAACTCATCATATAACAAGGATTTGATAAAAATGGAGACGCAATAAATGCACACGTACATAAATATATATAAGTGCAAGTGCTCTAAAAAAATGTCACATCCATATATAGAGATATATAATATGTATACATAAATATCATGATGAAAAGTACCAATATGAAAAAAACTACAATTCGATTCAAAGTACACCAAAACATCATCAACAAAGGTGGTCCCATTTCACTAAGACACATCCCCTTCATAAAACCCTAATAAACAAATCCACCACCCCCACCCCCTTCATAAAAAAAGAAGAAAATGAACCAAAAACAAAAATAATAGTAATAATTAAAAGAAGCGAAAAGCGATCTCATTATCATCACAAGTGATAGTAACGTTGGCGTTTATTCCCCGGCAATCCCTGACTATTATTATTATTACCGACCAATAAAGTAGACTTGTCTTCTATGACCGTCTTCATCGCCCTTCTCAACGTCCCCAAACACGCATCACTCTCACCCTCGACACCATTAACAATACCATCGTCATTAGCAGCATTATGAATGATCTTAACCCACAAAACACTCTTCGTTCTACCTCCAAGCGTTGACATTTCTGCTCTTACAACCTTGGCCTGGACAGAATTGAGGGCTTGGTTTATGTCTAAGATCATCTCGGGGCGATCATCGCAGCACAAGGTGACCTTTATCGCGCCCGAGTTATCTTCGCAGGAGCTTATTTTGAGCTCATCTGTTTCGCTTGGGATCATTAACTTCAACGCCTTGTTGTTTGGATCGTCGCCGTCTTCTAATTCTGAAGCCGTTTTCTTGAGCTCTCTAATTCTTCGAACGGCTTCGCTCAGTAGCGATGCTTTGTCTGTCTGAATAACGCCATCAAAACAACATTACATTTCTGTTGTAAGCTCGAGAAAAAGACGAAGGATGTTATTAATATGCGTAAATCTTTGGATTTTAAACCTTGGTAGTGTTTGGGAGAATGGATTTGAGGGTTGAAATGTGGCCATTGATTCGCTTCCTTCTCCTTCGTTCAGCTTCTTTGTGGCTGTTGTTCGCTGCAACTGCTTTAGCTTCTGCCATGGATCTTGGGCTAAGAATTTGGTTTATTTGATCAGCATCATCTGACGATTGTAATGGCGAATAATTATCGTTGAACATGCTATGAAGAAGATGGTCGTAAGAATCTGAACATGCGCCGCCAAGTTCATACAGGTTTGGTATGGAGAACATCTTTTTTGTCTGGAAATTTTGTTTCAGCGAAGGTTGTTATATATATGTATATATCTATCAGATTGATCATAACAGGTGAGAAGATAATATAAAGAAAATAATGAGAGGGAAGTCAACAAAATACAAAAGAAAACCCTTTTACACCAGAAAAAAAAAAAGAAAATACTTTAATTATTTAATAGCAAATTAGGACGTAAAGGGGAGAATTGATGATGATTCGATCTTGAATTCAAAGGAAGATATGCGCGTGCAGAAACTGCAGTAATTATTTGTCATTTATAGGAAAGGATATATGTAGGTATTTTTTTATTTAACTCTAATTATTGATTATGATGAAACATTTTGTGGTTCTGATATCAATACATACACACAATATATATATATATATATCTTTGTATATAGTTTATCAACCTGAATTATGAAATCTTTTGTGACATAGCAGAATCGCCGTGCAGACAAAGGAATCTGACTTCAACTTGTGTTTGCAAGAAAATTTGCAAGACATCTTATTAGGTTTTGTACTAACTTATTTCTTTAGGAAAATAGCTTTTTTATGGAGATTATTTTAACTAAATATCATACGTAAGGTATTAATATCAAGATTGAATATTCCTCCGAGAAAACTATTACCAACTATAATATAATTTCTTTTCTTACTTTTCTTTCTAACGTCAAAATGAAGCCTATAATCACGGATCTTATAAAACACCTTTCTAAATTGCGTCTTTAGCCCTGCCCATAAAAAAAGTGCAATAATACGCAGATAAAAATCATTACAACGACGAATCCAAGCGAAAAGCAAGAACAAAAGAGAATCTATTACAACTAAGAAAAAACACACAGTTACGCAGGCTCTAACATTACCGTACAGCTTTAGGGTTTTCTTCGACAGTGAGGATTTCACTTAATTCTTGAGTGGAGATTTTCAAAAGCGCAATCATTTTATTTCGATGTGACACCAGAATTATTTGGCGGGTCCCTTCCTACGAAACATAAAAATAAATCAAGAACTAAATGAAGAAATAAAATAAAACTTGTCCATTTGTAACTACACTACACAAGAACCTCTGCAGTTCTATGTCTTTACCGACTTCAACGTTATTGCCTAAACTGTGAAAGCTTTAGACTCACAAGTTTAAGTTTACTGCCCGAGAATTACTCTGTATATTGTACGAATGATAATATAAGAGAATGTATATGTTATTTCATACGCTTCAACGAATGAAATCTGACAGTGTGAACCTATTACAGGTTTCTTCAACCAAAAAGGAGGACTAAGAATAGATATCAAGAAATAAAATCATATAAATCACATGCTAATGAAAAAACATTAAAATATAGTATATTCTCCAAAAGATTAGATATAATACTTCTAAGATAAGGACTTGACATTAGGAGGGAGTAGACAATGAAGAGAGAAAAGAACATGTGTTGGACTCGAGTGAGAACACCAAGTAGACAATAAAGGACTAAAGTAAATGGACGGTTCCAATATGTTTGTTCGATTTTTTTGACCAAGAAATTCAAAATGAAGAAAAAAAGGTAAGTAATGTACTGTTGAATATTTATTACTAAATACCTTTGAATATTTTCTGCAAGAACAACTTGTTACTCTACTTTTTTATGGTTCGTGAAATGGGCTTATGTACAAGCTCTGGCCCATTAAATAACAGCTTATCAAGGCCCATATATGTCTGGGCGTCGCGTCTCTCTCTCTCTCTCAAACAGTACTCGAAAAAATATAAAAAGAGATTTACTGACAACGTTACTTACTGATGAACTCCGTACGCCAATCGCCTTTTACATCATTCACTAATACTGTTGATTTCAAACCGCAGTTTCCCAAGGGTTCTTTAACTATATAAGTCTACAGTGTTTCACAAATATTTGTATTTTGTGACCCATTCCTTTCCTACAAAGACAAGCCATATTTTCAGACACACCATAAACCTAATCTATCCTCTCCTTGTATTCGTTCGATGGATGAACTTTTAACCATCGAACAAAAGCAGATACCGTTTTTTTTTTCTAATTTCCTGAATGTGTAAAGCATTGACCATGTGTATATCTGTCGCTTTTCATCTAATGTTCTTTAGGGTTTGTTCTTTTCTTCCTCTCTAAATATGGCAACATGCTGTCTTGTTTAAGTGTTCATGGATCTATCTTGACCTCGGATTTTGCTACCTTTGTGAGTGTATTTCCTTCGGTAAGAGTTATTCTGAGGTTAGAATAAAACCATGGCGAGGGAGAAAGTTCAGATAAAGAGAACCGATAACTCAACTGCTCGTCAAGTGACATTCTCTAAGAGAAGAAGAGGGCTTTTTAAGAAAGCTAAGGAGTTATCAGTTCTCTGTGATGCTGATGTTGCTCTCATCATCTTCTCTTCTACAGGCAAGCTCTTTGAGTTTGCCAGCTCAGCAAGGTCTCTCTCTCTCTCTCTCTCTCTCTCTCTCTCTCTCTCAGGCTTTTAATTAAGACATTCTTTGGCTTTTTATTTATTTGTTCTTATGATTGTATATATATGAAGCGTGAAAGATGTAATTGAAAGACGGAATCTCCATCCTAACAACCTTGATAAATTGGAACAGCCATCACTTGAGCTGCAGGTAATAATAAATTTAAATACATATATGTAATATATCTAATTTTATTGGCCTTTTTCCTCGATCGATCATTAAATCAAAAATTGCAGCTTGTTCAAGACATCACTCGCTCGAGATTAAATAACGAAGTGGCCGAGAGAAGCCTCCAACTCAGGTATCATTAAATAAAAAAATATATACAACTAAAGTATACTATTGTAGAAATTTCCCTATTTTCGACTACTTACGATTATGATTAAATAATAGGCATATGAGAGGCGAGGAGCTTCAAGGTGTACCCATTCACGAACTACAGCGACTCGAGAAGTTACTTGAAACTGGATTGAATCGTGTGATGGAGAAGAAAGTTCGGTTCATTATTCAAAATGGTTAATAATTAATTAAAATTCGAAAAAAAGGTCATTATTTATTTTTCATATTCAATTACTTGACAGGGAGAGAAAATCAGGAGAGAGATCGATCAACTTCATGAGAAGGTTCCTTCTTCTTCCTTCATATACGTATGTTTTTATAATACAGATGGCGCATCTTTTTTGGATAACGAATATATTCGCAGAGCATGCAACTAATGCAGAAGAATGAACGCTTGAGACGACAGGTTTTCAATCATCTCCACCTTTTAAGCATAAGAAATACATAATATATATGCATATTTTATTAAAATTTTAATATATTTTCCAATTACTAACTATCATCACCATTAGCTTGTTGTGATAAGCAATGCCGCCGCCACAGACAACCTCGTACTACTGTCCGATGAAGGCCATTCGTCTGAGTACTATGACGATAATAGCGCAGACGGCATTTCTCTTAAGCTTGGGTGATTCTTATTAATTTATTTTTTTCTCAATTTACCCCTTTTTCCCCAAAATTTCTTCCTATATATTTCATTTTGAAATCATCCTCATCGTCAGGTTGCCTTGTGGTCGCTAATTTATAAAAAGAAAGAAAAGGATCGGCCCTTCTTCAACGAAGATTGTAACGGCACGAACTTACAATTGTCGAAGCTATTCCTGTCTACTTTTCAGAAATTTATCTTGATTGTATTTTATTATTAATTTAAGGATGAAATATACGACTTTTCTTGGCTCTCTTCGAGTTTCTTTTTCTTTGCAATTGAAGCCAACAAGCCTTTGTTTACACGATTAACCCTTCTTACATTCATCACCATCATCATCATCATTGTAATAACACAGGCAAGATAAAAAAAAAAACCCTTATCAATCATCTTCTTAACTATTTATTGTAGCCCAATTCATAAGAAGCAACCATGTTCTTGTAAATCTCAAGCATCAATCTGCTCTCGAACTCGCTCCTCGAATACTTCGCATCCCTGCCATCATCATGTGCCTTATTAGGGATCCTCTTATTACCAAATACGTTGGCGCTGTTCGAAGATCCCGAGGACCGAGGTTATGGCAAGCCTAAGCATCATGTTGACGTAAGCGTTCCTTAACTTGCACCATAGCTTTAATGGAGAAGATAGCTTGATCATTACACGAATCCTCGGGGAAAGATTGAGCCTCCATGATCGCTTGGCAGCTCCAAATCTTACAACTTTTATGCTTCTTCTGTTTGGGGAAGATAATCTGTTGTAGCCTCTCTTTCTTCTGTAGTGCTGCCTTATGCTCCTTGCGTATGGTATGATGTCCATGTTTAAGATTAGGATTGAATTTGTTAGATAAGATAAGATCTATGGTATATTGTGAAACTTTTTGTTTGGTTTTCTCGGAGATGTGTGAGGTTGTAGTTTTGGTAAGATTTTATAGTGTGTAAGTTCAGTCTTGGTCAAGGAAATAAAGTCGAGTCAATATAGACGGTAGGGATAATAAGTAATATAATAGTTGGGACTATCTTGTTTTTCTTGATGAAGTGATAATAATGATTAAGAAAAGACAATTTTGAAGGAGCGATAATAAATCAAGCCAGCTTATCGAATTATCTCGTGTCTTGGTTAGAGTTGGATTAGTTTGTTATATTTATAATTAGAATTTCATGTGTCTCCATCATCTTGTTGATGTCCTCAATTTGACCAAAAATTAAATATATGGCAACATCAATCAATCGATCTTTTCTGTTCAACGTTCAAACGATCAAACTTGATGGCGTGTTAGTTGTTATGCACATGCAATAATAGAAAGAGGAAGAAATTAAAATTCATTACATCATGGGCTTCTAGAACAGTAGAGTTGATTATGTATGTGCTTATAGAAGAAAATAATTAGGTAAAAATAAAATCACAGTAGAAGCTTTTCTCACGAAACCAAGTGTAGTCCTCAAGGCCCAAATGAACATTCTGAAACGAAATGGTACGACCCAATAAACATAACTAAATTAAATAAAAATATCCCGCAAATAAACTTATTAATTACTAACCCCAAGACTTAGCTTAGCTGGATGTTAACATAAATCTTAAAACTGGCAATATGGTTATATGGTAAGAGGTCAGATGTCAATACAATTAAAAATTAGGTTAATTTATTACTATACGCAAATGACTATAGATTTGCCCGCTTTCTTAGGGAACTACACGTTATGCCATGTCATAAAAAAAAACAAAGAATTTATATTTTTCCTATTTTTCACCAGAAAGAATATAGATATTCGTGTTTTTTTGTCATAAAAGTTCCATAACTATAATTTTAGTAATTAATTAACTAATATTGTCCACGCCGCGCGATCATGCTAGCGTAATTAAGGCGCCCATAATTTATTAGTTTTATTATATTTAACTATTTATGAATCAGTAAGAGCGCCTACACTCTTCACTTCAGTCTTCATCTCCCGCCACCTGCTACTCCACAGATCTCCGCCATGGATGCTCCGCCGCCGTCGTTTAAGGCCGCGGCCAAGCTCCGTCTGATGTGCAGTTACAACGGCCACATCCTCCCGCGGCCGAATTCCAAGACCCTCTCCTACCTCGGCGGAGAGACGCGAATCGTCGCCGTCGACCGTCGCGCCACGACAACTCTGTCCTACTTAATCGCCCACATATCGAAAGCTCTCCTGCAAAATCGACCTTTTGTCCTCAAGTATCAGCTCCCCGACGAGGATTTGGACTCTCTGATTTCCCTTTTGACCGACGAGGATCTGCTGAATATGCTGGAGGAGCACGATAGGATCGCTCCGCCGGCGCGTATCAGATTGTTCCTTTTCCCGGCGATTAAGTTCGATCAAGATAAAAACTCTTCGTCTGGGGCTGAATCGTTGGCGCTGGAGAGGAGCAGCTCGTTCGGGTCCACCGGCTCGTCGTTTTCCACGTCCAATTCGCCGCCCGTTGGGGTTTCGGAGGGGCCAATTAGGGTTCCTTCATCTGCATCTATTGATAGGTAATTAAATTTCAATTTTTCTTTTACTATTTTGAGTTAATCGTTGAAGTACCACTACCGTTTACTTCCATTGCTGAAATGATATTTGCCCTGAAATCGTAAAAATTTCCTCTGAATCGATGGATTATGATTCTAGTGCTTCTAACAATGGTTTAGCAAACTTGAAGGGCTTTAGAGTAGAGCCTATCATATAGCAATCTGTGCTATTCTAGGCTATATCCTTAATTGCAGAACTTTTAACTGGTCATTTTTACCATGGGACGTGGTTGTGTTGATCTTGATGATCGGCGACTGTCGTCGAAGCTGCATTAGTTTTCATCAAGCGTCTTTGCAATGTAGTTTTTTCTGCTGTCCCTCTTTCGATGTTAAGAGAATTATATGGGAATTTCTCTCATCTTTCTTGCAGCAAAATTGCAGTTTGCCAA
Source organism: Craterostigma plantagineum (assembly GCA_027422505.1). NCBI lineage: Eukaryota > Viridiplantae > Streptophyta > Magnoliopsida > Lamiales > Linderniaceae > Craterostigma > Craterostigma plantagineum. The sequence goes on from JAPQWV010000057.1 coordinate 177,382, forward strand.
GAACCACTAATTCAGCTCAGCCCAGAACCGCCATCATCAACTTTGTCCGAGGCCGACGTCTATGTTTCTTGCACCCCATATAACCTTCCCACGCAAAAGACGACAATCGACGAGCCCTCATATCCCATATCTCAGCCACCCAATTCAGTCCAAGCTGGACTTTACTACCCACCTCAATACATAGCTCCTTACTACAGCATATATCAAATGCCAGCCCACCACTCTCCTCTCAATCAGCCATATCCTCTGTATTTTGCACCTTCAGTGCCTCCTCATCAGCCCATCGATAGCATCTCCGCTGCTACAAATCGCCCGCCTTTGCATCCTCAGTCCTATGTAATACCTCCATCTGTTCTCCGTAAAGAAGCGTCTCTAGATCAACTAGCTGAATCGAACCTTGCAGCATCACCATCATCGCCAGTTAGTACAGCTTCTGATCAAGATCATCACCTTGTGTCGGAACATGCGAATGACGAAGAGATTGCTTATAGTCCCATGTACAAGACTCAGCCTTCGATGCTGCCCGCATTTTCTTCTCACTACGAAACCGTGGCGAAGGGTATGTCCATCGTTGCTGCCGAGCCTTAAACTGTAGCGTGATGTAGGAGATGGCTGCAAGCATATGCTGAAACTATCAGATGAGCTTTTTTTTACCTTCTTTTCTTTATCTGTTCATTTTGTTTTGTTTTCTTGTTTGTGGTCACTATATCTCGCTTGTGATAAGATTCATGTGTATCGCAGTTGTTGTATGTCACATTTAACATATACGACTATTCTACTATATTTAGCTATGACTGTATTATCACATATTTAGAGAATTCCAATAGCTGACGACGGAGATGTGAACACAACAACTACCTAATATTAGGTAGACCCCAAGTTCGAACATCGTACTGTGTATGGCTTGTCGTCTTGGAAACTTAAGTAATAAATATCACCGTTACGCTTGCCTTTCTTGACTTCTAACACCACAAACGACGTCGTCAACGACTTTGGCAGAAGAAGCTTCTAACGTCATGGAAAGTCGTTCGTCGATTGTTTAGTATAGTATTATTATTACACCGTGGTTGAACTTCAATCTCCGTCTCCACCGAAGAAACTGAACTAAAACAAAAAAAAAATGAAGAAAAAGCTCAGCTCTTCTCTTCTCCGTTTCCTCGTAGGCATCATCGTACTGACGCAGAGATCCCTTGCTCCATCTCTCAAGGCGACGGTTACCGAAGATGCAGTGGATCTTCGTACCGATGCGGCGATTTGACCGCCGACTATCCCTTCTGGGGCGGCGGCGGAGGCGGTCGCCCTCTCTCCTGCGGCTACCCAGGGTTCGAGCTCAGCTGCGCAAACGACGGCACGACGTCTATCAGCATATTGTCCACATCGTACCGTGTCCTAAAAATCGAAAGCAGTGCGAGGACCCTCACGGTGGCGAGGAGGGACATGTGGGACACGATTTGCCCGCCGAGTCCCGCCCAGACGACGCTGAACTTCACGATCTTCGATTACTACTCGGCTGCCGGCGACCGCAACGTGACCCTTTACTACGGCTGCACGCAGGCTGCTGCGCAGACCTTACCCAATCGATTCACCTGCGGCGGCGGGGCGGCGGCGAGCTTCGGCCTCTATTACACGATGGGTTTTCCCGCCGGGCTCGTCTGCTCTAATAATATCGCTGTCACGGTGAATCGGACCGGGTTCGACTCGCTGGAACGCGCCGCCGCGACGTGGGCTGCGACGGCTCAGCTGTTGCAGGCGTCTCTCAGGGGTGGGTTTACGATTCAGTGGTCGGCGGAGGACGGTAAGTGCAAGAGGTGCCAGGATTCGGGTGGGATTTGCGGGTCGAGTACGGAATCGGGTCGGTTTGCTTGTCATTGCAGCGATGGAACCTACGATTCCACCTGCGTTAGTAACGGTGAGCTTCGTACTCTTCTTCTTCTTCTTCTTCCCTGTTGTCAGTGTCTGCTCCTTCACTACCTTTTCCTCACACGACGTCGTTTTACTCTGTTTCCTTCCCTCTTAACGACATTTATGGAGCTCTGTTTCCACATCCTAACGTACTAACGAATGATTGCAGGAAGCAAGTCGTACACGGGGAGGAACATCGGTAAGAATCTCATCCTATTATTCACTATTACCTCCAAAAACTTGGAAAGATCGAATCTTTTTATCGCCGTTCATCTCATCCAGGCCTCAGCATAGGCGGTGCTGTTCTAGCCGGCGTCGGCCTGGGATGGCTGATATTCTATTACAGGGCGAAACGAAAGCAAAGATCGACCATTCAGTCCTCGGAATACGTAATGAACAAAAACACCGTCGAAACTCCGTCCTCGAACACGAGCAAAGCCATCTCCTCGTCCGACTTCACCGCGAGCACCCCGTCCTCGAACTCGGTCCCGAACGAGGGCATGAACTCGTCGTTCTACGGAGTCCAAGTCTTCACTTACCCCGAGCTCGAAGAAGCTACCGATAATTTCAATCCCGACAAAGAGCTCGGGGACGGCGGATTTGGCACCGTATATTACGGTAATACTCGTCAGTTTAGTCGTCTTCTTACGGGGTTTTCATGGCATGTAATGAATTACGCCTTTTTTTTTCTCGAAAAGGGGTTTTGAGGGACGGGCGGGTGGTGGCGGTGAAACGCCTGTACGAGAACAACTTCAAGCGCGTGGAGCAGTTCATGAACGAGGTGCAAATCCTCGCGAGCCTACGGCACCCGAACCTAGTGAAGCTCTACGGTTGCACGTCGAAGAGGAGCCGAGAGCTCCTCCTCGTGTACGAGTACATACCCAACGGGACCATCTCGGACCACCTCCACGGGAAACGGGCCAAGTCGGGCCTTCTCTCGTGGCCCGTCAGGCTGAACATCGCCGTAGAGACGGCCCGAGCCCTCTCTTACCTCCACGGGAATGGAATCATACACCGCGACGTGAAGACCAACAACATCCTCCTGGATAGGGATTTTTGCGTCAAGGTGGCCGACTTTGGCCTTTCGAGGCTTTTCCCAAAGGACAACACGCACGTCTCCACCGCTCCCCAGGTAATTCATTATGCTATTACGCTCGATAGGTTAATATAGTCGTGACTACTTTTTTCGTCTCGTATAGTAGTAGTGTTTGAATTTCGAAACCTAGTGGGTTGCTATTTGAGGACACTAACTTTTAAATTAAAACAATTAAAGGATAACAAGCTCGGCCGTCGGAAACCTAATTGTATCCACATTTGCTTCAATTTTGAAAGTTAGTACCGTTAATTTGTAAATTCTAGAAGTTGGTTGTCCTGAATCTGCCACGTCTGATGTATCCTCAAATAAGCAACCCCGATGACATGTAGGATTTAACCCAAAAATTGGAGTCTGACTCATTGTATCCTTAATTAATTATCAAATTTGAAAGTTGGTATCTCGAACCCTAGCTTACGGGACGAAAAAGAGTAGTTAACCGGTTGTTAAGTCATTCTATTCAGACTCGATCCGATTCACTTGCAACCCTAACTATCTGCAGGGGACTCCGGGCTATGTGGACCCGGAATACTACCAGTGCTACCGTCTCACGGAGAAGAGCGACGTGTACAGCTTCGGTGTCGTGCTGGTCGAGCTCCTGACTTCCCTGCAGGCCGTGGACACGAGCAGGGTAAAGTTCGACATAAACTTAGCCAGCATGGCGGTGAACCGTATACAGAACGGCTCGTTGCACGAGCTCGTCGACCCGAGCCTAGGGTTTGCGAGTGACGGGAACGTTAGGAGGTCGATGACCTCGGTTTCCGAGCTCGCCTTTCGATGCTTGCAGCAGGAGAGGGATTCGAGGCCTTCGATGGACGAGGTTTTGCAAGGGTTGTTAGGGATTGCTAAGGTTGTTGGCGGCGGCGGCGATCATCATATGGTTGAGATTATTGATGATGGCTCGCCGCGTTCGCTATGAGATTAGATGATGTATACAAATATATTATTGTGTGAGATTTTTGTTGTTTTATTTTTATTTTTCGATGTGCTTAGTGTGTATGTGATGTGTTTTCTGAGGGGAGGGAGAGGTTGTTCTTGTATTGCATGAGAGAATTCCTTGTGAATACTAACTAAATAAAATAAAAATTTACCTTCATTGTTATTGAGGAAAAAGGCCAATAGTATCAACCATCGTGATTTTGAGGATGCCTTAGCTTTGTGAAAGACGCACAGAAAACTAATAGAAGTATATCACACTATCTCTCTCATGTTACGGTACAGTTTTTTATTTCCATTGTTTTGTTAATTCGACACAATTAAACTTGTCAAGAATCAAACACGACAAGACTTGATGCATAATCTTTACGAAAAGGTGGAAACATTTATCAGTAATCACATTTTGTTTATTTCGAACTTTTTGACATATTGGCTACCCTTGGAAAAGTGGTAAAATCTTTCATAATTATTTCTCGATTTATATTAAGAGAAGTCATGTTTGTGAAGCACTCAAAGAGAATCGTAGTACACCTCATTCCATTGTGTATGTGTGTGTGTGTGTGTCCATCTCCTTATCTTTGGGAACAGATTACATTCCACTCTCATGCATGTTGTTGATTCAACTATACAAGTATACATAGATAATAATATTCTACATTATTAAAGCAAATGAATATTTGGAACCCCTTTATCAAAATATTCCAATAAACAATTCCTTGTTGTTCTATTTTGGACCAATGAGGAGAGGCTCCATTGATCTCAATTTTTTTCACCTTTTTCTAAAGTCATTACATCGTTTTCTTTTACTTTCTGATAAGGGTTCGATCTATTTGTGTTTGTGTTTGTAGTGATGATAAGGATTCTATGATATCAATGGGCTGCCCTAGTTTGATACAGATTCTTGGAGCATTTCATTTCAATCTGAATATTACATAGTAAGAAAAAGGCATATGATGCCAACGAGGTCTTTAGGAGGCACAACACCAATATCATACCGTACCCATGGCCATGACCTAATTAATGTTTTTCTAAGAACAAATTGTTTTTATTTAATGTATTTATATGAAGCAGTTGGATATATATAACTAGCTTAATTTAAGGATAAAAACAGTCAGCGGGTAAGAATGAAACGTTTGGAATTTCGCAGGCTATTCATCATTTCCAAGTACTCATTTCAAAAGATAAATGAAGTGAATGGTGACATCATTATTATCACATTATTCGTAAATCAGTCATATATTAATCTTTTCTGAAATTACCCAGAATCTGCAGCAGTTTTTCATCTGTGCAAATGATGTTGGACAGTTGGAGCATAAATGCTTATCTATGTGATAGATATAACATATATATTATGTCAAATTGGATAGAAAAGAAAAGGATCTTCTTCCTAACCTGCCTGGTAAAAGAAAAAAATGATTCTTCATGCAATAATCCACTCGCAATGCAGTTGTAGCCTTCATACTCTATAGTTAGTTTATAGTTTTATACATACACACACACACACATATATATATATATATATATATATATATGTATATGCAATCTGCATACAATTCATAGACTATATACACTTCACTTTCTTTCTGACTAGACCCATGATCGCCAAGAAGAGAATCACAATCTCCTTTACAGAAATAAAAAGAGAAATATATTCGTCAACTTGCTAAATGTTATTTCTAAATCCTTTTCCTTCACTATATAAGCTCACTCCCAACCACAAAACAAAACCACACTGCAACGAGCCTTTTGCCTCCTATACTACTAAAAACAAACCCTTTTTCAAATCAATAAACGAAAATAATATTAATCATCGAATAAAATGGCATCGAGGTCCATGTCATCTTCACGTAATAGCAGTTCTTCGTGGACCGCCGAGCAGAATAAGCGTTTCGAAGACGCTTTGGCTAAGTACTACAAAGACACGCCCGATCGCTGGCTCAACATAGCTCGAGCAGTCGGCGGTAATAAATCTGCTGACGATGTTAGGAAGCATTACGAAGCGTTAGAGAAGGATATTATGCAGATCGAAACCGATCAAGTCCCAATACCCAATTATCGAGCCATTGCCAACGGTAATGCTGGTAGAAACTACTGCAATAACAGAGGTAATTTTAATATTAATTAATCACATATATATATGTCTTATATGATCAGTTTATAATTTGTTATCAGCATTTGTTCTTATGCACTACGTATGAACAGGTTATTGAAGGATTGACAGGCTCGTGAGAGACATGGAAGATGCGTAAGAAAAAGTTAGAGAACTCGAAGACATATTATATATCTTTATATATATGCATATGTATATATGTACGTCTTATACGTCATTTGAAGAAAGAAGAAAGGTTGTTGTATGTTTTAATTTGAAGTGTGTTTGTCTTATTGTAAGATGTAATATATGCAATGCAGTGTAAAAATCTATGAATATTTGCATATAGTTTGTACCTCGGACGTATCCGAAAATGAATTAGCAAAACGAACTCTTTTTCGCATATGCCTTTGCCTACGTTACATAAGACTATTTTGGTATATGTTTTTTATCAAGACTTTTGTTCCAAAGAAAAAAAAAAAAAGAAAAAGACCGATATCTTAAGAGTAGCGATCTTTGATTCTTTAATAGTCGCTGCTCTGACTCTTTATTTCTAAAGAAAAAGTCAGTTCAGTGTTTTAAACCCTTCAGCTGCAACGGAAGACGACGATGGCCTCCGCCGCCTCAAAGTCCAGCAATAGGCATCAGTCGAAGCTTAAGCCGAAGAAAACAAAGACGAAGAAGAAGAAGAAGCACCAAAAGCTCGATAAGTCCCGTAAGAACGAAAGCAATAAGGGTAAAATTGTTAATAACCGCAGCAGCGTTAAGGGGAAAAGACGGCGAAGAACGACGCCGTTGAATGGGCTACGTCCTCCGAACAGCAGCTGAATTACTTCATAAAGCAGTATGAATCGGCCAACGGGCTTCAGCTCTCATCTCTCGAGCTCGATTCCCTTAAAGGTAGACGGTATTGTTCATAATTTTATGATTCCGTTGCTGCCCTTTGGTTCCCCTTTTGGGTTTAGTGAATTTAGTTAGGCAGTAACTAGTCTATTCCATTAGAATTTGCGTCTAGCATCGTTCGATTAGATAATTTACTTTCATGAATGGGTACTTTTTACGTCAGCGGAATCATCCATCGTGGAGCCAAAACAAGACAGTAACGCCAGCTTAGAACAGCGTATGAAGTTTGCTTTTGGATCTTCATGGAGAGAAATTTTGTGCGAAAAGCATCTTGGCGACGCGCAAATTGATGCCGGGAGTCCTTCGCTTCTCGTGATAAGCACATCGGCGCTACGAAGCCTGGAGCTTCTCAGGTCGAACCTTGTAATAAGAGCATCATATTTAATACACTGTCAGTAATTCAATGCCGTACTTGATCGTTTAGAAGTACTGTCGGTGAATGTGATATTATGGCAATATCCTCGAAGCACTTGGGTTTCTTTTTCAGGGAATTGCGAACTTTGACTAAAGAATGCCATGCTGCTAAGCTCTTCTCTAAGCACATGAAGGTTGAAGAGCAGGTAAACCTTTTATCACAATATTGTAATAAAATGGTAGCTTGCACTTTTTTGTGTATCATTATTATGTTATTTTGAATAATACGTTGATTCTTTGGCAAATGCACGCTTTCTCTTTATGTTGTTTATCACCAGGTGTCTATTCTGAAGAATCGAGTTAATATTGCTAGCGGGACACCGAACAGGTCTGTAGAATATTTTTACACAAATGAACTGCGTTGGCCTAACTCTCCATTCTTCCCTATTACTTTTTTATCGTTATCCTCGTAGCCATAGTCCCGAAAGGTGTTCAGCTCACACGCTTGTTTTTTAGATGATCAAATTGGCAGAATTGATATTATGATCGAAATGCCATATCTTAGCTTCCCTTAGTTTCTTACTATTAAGTCATCCACAATCTGTCCCAGGATTAAGAAGTTGATTGACATTGAAGCTCTTGGCTTGTCTCGATTGAAAGTTGTCGTGCTGGACATGCACAGGGATGTCAAGGGCTATTCTTTGTTGACCCTTCCACAAGTCAGGTTAGCGCCTTTTGCTTCAAGATTATTACACACTCCGCCCGCCTTTAAGAAATGCGTCAATGGATGACAAATGTTTACCGAAAATTTCTTACGCCTTTGTCTCTCATTACAGGGAAGAGTTCTGGGATTTGTACAGAAGCTACTTCCATCAACCGCTGCTTAAAGGTGACTTACGTTTGTGCTTTTACGGCTCAGTACCTTCTATTTGAAACTACCCAACTATGGTTAGATATCCACCGTATCGAAAACTGTGGTTTAACTATTTGTCGAAGAACACGTTTTTACGCCACTATAGGTCTCGTGAATGAAACCTTAGGCTGGTGATTTAGGAATCGAAACGAGATAAAGGCCAATTTTTGTAAACAAAAAAAATGTTGCATTTTCAATTATCGTCTCGTCTAGGTTTGACCAAAATATATAGTGCTTGTGCAATGAGACAACGCAGTTCACTTACATAGCAATCATACCATTCATGAAGAAGTACTCAATGTGACATAAAGGCCAACCATCAACAATAATGACCCTTTAGTATATAATTTCATAGTCTTATCCTACTTCGTTGTAGATATGATTGTTTCCATCATTACAGTTCGAAGTCACAACTCCATAATCCAAAGCAGTCAAATCTTGATTCCAAGCTTCAATGGCGGCAAGAATTTTTTATTTGTATGAAATTTCTGAGAAGGGTTCATTCAACTTAGCCTCGGGCGTTCTTACCACTACCCAACGTAAGCTCGAGATCGTCCATCCCAACTTCGTGAATCCTCTCGCCTTAACCACCACAACGTTTCCAAACCCAAACTCCTTTCCCTTACCCTTATCCACATACTCATCGCACTCAGGGATGGTGGCGGGCTTGAAACGGGCCCCACGGGCCGGGCTCGAAGGGGCGGAAGCTGCGGACAGAAATTTCGTCGGGATGACGTCGAGTTGGGACACGGATTGTTTCGCGAGGATGTCCAAATCGAATAAGGAAAGTTGGTGTTTCTGCTTAGGCGTTTCGTAGGGGAAGAAGAATAGAGAGGTGGGGTCGCTGGGCGCTGCTGATATTCGAAGGAGAGGGAGGGAAGGCGAATGTATGGAGCTTAGTAAGAAGGCGAATGGATTCGAAGGGTTTTGGCGGGCCGGGCTTGGGAAAGATGATGATGTCGGGCTCGGCTGGTAAGAAGGGACGGGGCTAGCGAAGTAGGACGAAAGTGGGCTAGGGTTTCTTGACGAGCTTGGGGTGATGTTCGTCGATGGGCCGCCTCGTTCTGAGGTCGGCTTGCATCCCTGAAAAAAGAAATAGATTTTGAGATTTTAGAATTGGGAGAGAATGAGAGTCCGAGAACGTAATAACCTAAGCTAAGCCTAATTAATCATATTCATGGCTTGTAGACGTAAAGAAAGAAAGAAGGAAAAAGGTTTTCTTGAACTTCTCACAGACTAAAAACCTTGGCAAATCGAGCTTAAGAGCCTAAAAAAGGGAGGCATTTAACGTGGATTCATTACAAAATTCGATCTTGATGCCAATACAGCAAAGCCCACATCCTACATTAACAGATCAAAGCTTTATACCAAGCAAACACAGAGAAAGCTCAACAGAGATGAAACGGAGTTAAATTTTTTGTTTGAAGAAAATTAAAGAAAGCAAAAGAAGAAACCTTGCGATAAGTAGTCTCATCGAGCTCAACAACCCAGCCAGCCTCAGAGCAAAGAGCTTTAAGCACTTCGTTATTGTCGCAGTGCTTAGGGAAATCGTAGTTTCCCTGTGATCTCAAGCCGGCGTATATCTTAGCAGCGATGGCCCTTCGCCTTCTCTCCCTCCTCCTATTGTTCTCTCTCTCTCTCCCTCCAAGACGGCTTCCTCCTCCCCCCTGCACCGCCGGAGAGAGTATGGCGGAGGAGACGGCGGCGACGACGATGAACCGCCTCCACCACCTTCCCACGTCATGTGCTTGGCTTGCTTTGAGCTCCTTTGAAATCTTTCTTCCTCGTTTTGTTAAATAAACAACCTTTTCTTGTTTTCTTTACACAATCATTGTCCTACGGATGTGTGTGTTTTAGTGTGTGCGTGTGTGTTTTCTCTGTCGCGGTTTGTTAAATAGAACCAACTTCGAAGGCCTAATTGGATAATTCGGAGAAAATAAGTTGTTTTATGTATATATGTCATTCTCTGACGTTCGAAAGGAAAAAGAAAAACTTTGAGCATGTGTATTCTGATGTGGGGCCCATAGGTGGTCAACAAGACTTCCATGCCAGTCAAACAAATCGTTTTGCAGCTTTTACTGATTAGTCCTCAAATTCCTTTCGGTAACAGGATTGTGATTGAAGAACAAAATGGTAAATTCCCATGGCGGCATCTCTGAAGTAACAACGGAGTCGATTTCGTCAATTCTACGTACAAAAAGGGGGGTAAACTCTCGACCAAGGCGACGATGGCTTCCGATGACGGCGCACGGCGATCGTCCATACGTCGTCGCGTGATTCTTCCAAGATTTAGCAGCCACTTGCCCTATTTCTCTCACGAGTGTAACTTCAGTACATCAATTTGGTCCCCTTAGCTGAGACCGGAGCTCGCGGATAAACACCGTCGTCGCCTACTTACTCAGATGAAGGTTTAGAACGTAAGATTATTCGTAGCTGTTTTGTTACTTCCACTCAGTGATGAATTTCGTATTGCCCGAAATTGAAGTTGACTGACGTTCTTGTAAGCTATTGTTCGCCATTCTTGTTGAATCTGCAAGTGACAAGTCTATATGTGGTGGCTGCTCTGTTTGGATTTTTACCAGTATTTTTCTTTTTTCTCAACCTCAGTTGTACAATGTAACGATGGGCTGAGTCAGAAAGATTTGATGGGGCCTAGGTGGTGATAAGCTCAGGCAATGCACTGATTCAACGTTCAACAGCCCGTAAGTTTGTGCAGACTTAATATATTATGTCGCGGTTTTATTTGCTTGGACTAATGACATGGTCCTCTGAAGCCGTGGGCAAGCATATACTGATATGTGTATAGACATATGACGTATGATGAGTGCTTTGATATGAAGGCTTATCTTTCAAGAATGAGAATGATCGGGCATAAAGACGTAAAGTTTCCCTTTGATTTATCACGGCTTTGCCAAAAAGGTTTTGTTTAGGTAGTCTAATGAACGTGCCTTTGACCGTCTTGAAACATTTTCTGGAATATGGTTCTGTAATAATCGAAAAATAAGCATAATCTAGCATTGGTCAATGATTTGAATGCTATTCCATCTTTGCGGATAGCATATCCTTGTAATATAAGTTTTTGTAATATTATCCCTTTCCAGTTAACGTGTAATTCCGCGTGCTTCATTTAGTTCTTTTAGTCAACGTGGATATGGTGGAAGTGTGCATCCGCCCCTATATAATAGGGGTTCGAGCAATGGCTCTTCTCATCATCCCATCAATAGCTTATTAAAATGGATTCGCCGCCGTTTCAACCATTCAATGCCAAAGAAATCGACTTGACCTGGACGGACGAACATATCGTTATGCTCCTACACGGATACACACCTGAGACTCCTTTGCCGACGAATGTGATCAACGACTCAAACCCTTTTCAGTGTCTCCCCCATAACTTACCAGGTTGGCCTTTCGAGTTCTAACATTTCCTATGGACTTATTCAGTGTTTTTCCGTGTCTCATGCTTTAACCTTGTTCTGAAAGTCTCTGAAAGAAGAAAGCACTTGTTTTTTTTTTTTTCGATTGAGGACCCATTTTCTTGCAGAGGATGTGTGGTACTTGCTTGATGCCGATGTGAGTAAAGAATCTGTTTACGGTTTCTGGTTAATGAGGAACGACCCAGTAAAGATCCATTCGAATGCTGAAATGGACGGTTGGAGGACGACCTGGGATTACTTCAGCAGCTGGGACGATGTTGACGTCGAAGAAACTCAATGGCTTATGCAAGAGTACACCACGACGGTCGCGGACGGCTGTCCCAGACAAGATGAACCTGCTGTAATTAAAAAAAAAAAAAGTTTGACTGCTTTTGATTATTACATCAAATGACTGCCCATATTGGTATATGATGTTGATCTTTTTTCCGCATAATTCAGGCGAGGAAGATGCTTTGCAAAATCTTTAAGTCCGGCGAGCAAGATGGCGGCGGTGATCAGGGCTTTGGACATACGCCTGGGGTGAGTTTTTTTTTTTTCGGCGACTTTTTTTGTAGTTCGACTGACAGCAAGAGAATCTGTCTAATATTAGCATGAACGTCCTTCTGATTTGCGTGTGTTTAGGGATCTGACCCTCAGTTGTTGTTTGGGACGGTCGACTGGCAATCGCTTCTCCGTTAGAAGGAACGGGTTGGTCGAGTTGGGCGAGCCGTTGACCTAATAATATTAAGTGTTATCTTCATTTTCTTGTTTTTACTTTCTGGAATCAATTGTGTGTTGAATGATGATGATGATGATCATCAGAACTCCATGATTTCTGCTCTATTTTACCCAATGGTGTAATATCCGTCGATTGTCGGTGTCTAGTCGGTTTCTAAGTGGAAATTTTCGACCAATTGTCTGTTTTCATTTTTTTTTTTCATATATCAAACATCCTCATACTTTAGTCTTTTATCAAGTAAATAATGTCACTTTTAACAAATTAAGAAAAATAAGGCAACATTGCCCTTCTTCTCCATCGAGCTAATTCCTTCAATTTCTTGGAGGATGCTACGCAGACAGTTATAAAGCTGCGATCCTGTTAAAGATCCAATTTTTAATTTATTCAGTTTAGAGGGAAGGGAAGGAACGAAGGAAGGTGAAAACACTTTCAATTGAACATCTTTTTTTTTTTTCAATTATAACTAATAAAAATCTATAACATTTTAATATTATTATTTTAAAAGTCGACCAATAGGCGTCTTCTCTTATCCAATGTCTAAGTTGTAAGAACTGAACTGCCCATCCATGGCTTCCCTAATATCAAGAACCACCTGCACTAATACTACTGCTGCTGCGACATGTTCAAAGCCCACGTCAAGAATCTCACGCTCGAAGCCTAAACAGCTCGTTATCGAAGATTCGATACCGCCCAGCATTTCAAGAAGGTGTGCGATTCTCATCTCTGTTGTACCACTCGCATTAACAGCAGTACCCAATTCATTGCTAGCTAGAGAGAGGCGCAACAGAAAGATTATTCCCATTGAGGATTACCAAACTAGCCGTTAGTCCCATTCTTGTCTTGTTTAATATACTTTACCATCTGTTAGATTTGATAAAGTTTCATGCTTTTGTTGAGAGTTGTCTGAGACTCTTCTTCCTCTACTTGTGAGGCTTTTTTGGCTGTGATTGCAATCACAGTTGATAATGTATCAAAAAAACCCAGCTCGTTTATGTTTAGAATATTCATCCCATCATCAGTTTTTGTGTGGGAAATTTGAAGTTGTTCAATGATGTCAATGTTCTTGGGATCTGTATTATGATAACATTGTGTTGTAAAGCAGAGGATGGGCTTAAGTACTACGACCTCGTCGATGGTAAGGGACCCGTCGCAGAAAAAGGATCGACAGTGCAGGTTTTTTATCGGTTAAGATTGTAACTTTTGTTTTTTCTATTACACGCAAGAATTTTTCAGTTCTCCCCTTATTCACTCATTGCAGTAATTGGCAGGTTCATTTTGACTGTGTTTATCGCGGTATTACAGCAGTATCGAGCCGAGAATCTAAACTCTTGGCTGGTAATAGGATCATAGCCCAGGTTGATCTTCTTACATGCATAGCCTTCTCTCAAGTCAAAAAGATTTATCTTTTGGTTACGATTTAGCTCTCATTTGATTTTATTTTTGTTTCAAAGTAGCCATATGAGTTCCAAGTTGGAGCTTTACCAGGAAAAGAGCGAAAAAGAGAGTTTGTAGACAATCCAAATGGCTTATTCTCAGCACAAGCAGCACCTAAACCTCCGAAAGCTATGTACACGATAACTGAGGGAATGAGAGTGGGTGGGAAGGTAATGTAAAGCTTGCGAAAAAAAGGGAAAAAGACGAACTTATAAGATATTCATGCTTCACTTCACTTATTTTTGCTTTTCTTTTTTCGTGGATTCAGAGGACTGTGATCGTCCCACCTGACTCTGGATATGGCTCTAGAGGAATGAATGAAATCCCGGTAATTCTTTTTCCATAAATGATAATGAATCTGCTTCTCATACTGCAAATTTTTTATCGATCGTTCATTGATACTGCATGGCCTTACACTTAACATCACATATATATGACTTGATGATGTTGACATTGCTAATAATGCATCCACAGTAGGTGATCGATCGCAAAGGAAGAAAGCTCTCTAAGGTCCTAACTTTCTTGTTTGTGTCTGAACTTTGCAGCCTAACACCGAGTTTGAACTAAACATCGAACTTTTGCAAGTGATTCAACCTCCTCAAGGAAAGTGATTCTCAGCATAAAGACTATGGATCCACGCTTAAAAAAGGTTGAAGAAGAAGCACACCTAGGGCAAAATGTTGGTCAATTTATCTTTTCTTCCCAATTCTTGATCATTCACATATTTTTTGCTGTTAATATTAGATGATAAGATGAGCTGTTCGTCTCAACTACAAGACTCAAATTTCGTGACAGTACGACGTGCGATACATCAAGCCCACAAAACTTATAATACGAATCCACACGATTACAAAACACGTCGAGGGTCACAAGAAGTATCCTCCTTAAAGAATCAAAATTTAAAGCTAAATCTTCACTATTACAACAAAAGAAAATTCATGCGTTTCGTTTTTCACCAGGTGCCTGTCAACAAATCCTTAGCGGGACCAATATTACGATTGGCATTAGTTTCTTCTCCGAGGTCTATTTCGACCATCTCTCTAGGCGACAACGAATCCCTTGTATTACCAATTTCGATGTTCGATTGCTCGGTGGCCTCGTTGGGAGAACTTCCCTCAGAATCTTCGCTACTTTGTCCTAATGTCCTTGTTTTGATTGGCTTAGGAATGACTCGATCTGTCTTCTTCTTCACCTTGTTGTGCCAGTTCATCAAGGCCTTCGAAGTTTGCTCGTCGAAGATTGATTTTTTCATGCATGATCCCATCTGGTTAATTTTTTTTTTTAAGATGAGAAAAATGTTGGAATCTGAACATGATGATAGGGAGAAAAAAAATGAGATTTTTTTTTTGTAACCTGTGTAACGAGTGCATAGAGTGGAAGTGTAATGTAGCTGCATAGAATCTGCACACAAAGCCTGAAAAAAGAGTATATATGTAAATAATATTTGAGGGTTTTATTTATTTATTTTTTGGATGATTTTGCTTACCCTATAATAACTCTAACAACGGCAAGAGCGAAGTAACTGTGGAAGCACGAATGCAGTCCAAATTCATACTGCAATAACACATTGAAGAATTTTATTCTCTGTAATAAAGGATAAAATCAAGAAATGAGTTTTAACTAATAAAGATCATTACCGTTATCCATAGGAAATAGGTTATCTCGAACGCATTCTGTGCAAGTATAAAACAAGGTTATTAGTTTGCAGTGTAAGATCAGTTTTTCGTAGAGTTCGTAAACAATATTCGGGCGAAAAAAATCGACCTGAAAAAGCGTGAGATGAATGAGCTGAAGGATAAACTTCGGTTTTTGGAACCAAAAATGTCTATCGGAGACTTGCACGAGCGGTATTCCTTGAACGACGGCGTGCCTCTCTTGAATTTCGATAGCCATCTGAGCTATGATCGACTGAAGCTTCGTTCCTACTGCTAAAATTATCTTTTCGAAAAAGCGATCGAATTTATCAGCGTATATTAATTCATAGTATATATTCAAACTAAGTTGTAGGGGTTATTGATCGAAGATATATCTTACTACTAAAGGCATTACGGACAGCCAAAACATCGCCTGCCAGCCTGAAATATTTTTTCGACGGTTTTACGTCGTTGTTAGAGATATGCGTATTTTATTACTGCATTTTTAGGGCGAAATTTGATATGCAATTTTCTCTAACAATGTGTAGCACAATATAAAGTTAAGCGGAGACAAAAGGCGAGGGACGAAACCTTTGACGTTGACGAGGAGGTAGATCACCGTGCAACCCCATAACATCGGCCTAAAAAAAAGGCAGTGTAAAAAATAATAGGATTGCGATTTCCGTCGACTGAAAAAATGTGGAAATTAAATTTTGGAAGCTCACGGAATTCCGACGACGACTTTGAAGTCGTCTTCCAATGATCTTTTGATGTACTTCTGAAAGTTGAACTTAGTTCCAGGAGACAAATGAACCTATAATTCATGAAAAAGAAATATGGAATTTATTACATAATCTATCTTGTCAGATAACATACAGGTAGGTAGATGAATTACTCACAGAAACAAATCCATGTCTCAACGTTAAGTAATCTGCCCTACGAACCGAGTACAAGATATGCCGAATGAAGCAAACCTAATCAGAAATATGAGAAAAAAAGAAATAAAATAAGAACATGATGACGATGGTGGGGAGAAAGAAGAAATAGGAAATTAAATATGGTTATAATGATCATTACAAAATAAAAAATGACGGGGGGTTTCGCCAGTAAACTCGAATGGGCTTTCACGAAAGATGTCTCGTGCGTAAGCCTAAACCTCGAAGGATCTGTATATATATAATATGATCATATTATAGATTTAGAAAAAGGTGGTGATGTTTGGTAGCTAGCCTTTGCATATATGTAATTATCGCAAGTATGTTCACCGTTAGATGCATCGTTTTCTTCTGTAATCTGTCTTTCCCATTCCTTCCATCCACGAATCTACGCCGCACACGACAAATTTGAAAGAAATGAAGTAAAACAGTCGCAATTCGACACGTTTATTTCGACGCTTCTTTTTAACATTACTAATTCTTACCTTCAGCCTTCCTAGTATCATAGTAATAGTACTGTAGAAGACATGAAATACGGCCAAAAAGAATATGAAGATGTGCAGTTGATGAAGCCCGTTTGCGGAGATAAGTGGGACGTATCCCTATCAAAGTTATATGACCATACGAAACCGTATATGATCATCTGTCGAATGAAAAACATACGTCTATATTACATAAATTTGAAATTGTGTATACCTTTGCACAATCTTTTGGTGGGCTGTCAGCCCCTAAAATCCTACGTTTGTACCATAAGAGCCTTCGATGATGTTCTTCTGCTGCTTTTGGTTTGTATTCTTCTTTGTATTCGCATGGCAACATTGTATTTCCATATTTCTCGGGGATGCAAACTTGTGTGATGTAATTTTGGCCGAAAGTGAGGAGCAGGGAAATGAATCCGAGAATCATAAGTTCTGCAAACGAAAAAAAGAAGATGGAAGTTAAACGAAAATCAATAGATAAAATTTTCAGAGCCCTCACCAAGGCCTTTTTTCTGATTTTATATGTTCGATATATACACTTATTACCTGCTTTGATCTTTTCGAGGGCTTCAACTAAAGCAAACTTCTTTCTCTTTTCGAATGTCTGGGAAATGTAAATATATGTCAATGCTATATAATGTACATAGACTAAAATGTCTGGAAAACATGGACTGATTCATCGAAATCTTCACACACATAAAAAGGCTTCCATCACAAAGAAATCAACGAATCAAACAACGCAAGATCGAATTTCATCAAATTAGGGTTCTAATACTTTTAGCTCTCGACAATTCTTACAGCTAAAAACTACGATCCTTTTTACGTGCAAAAAGCAAAATACGTGACTATCTATATGCACGTACGTGTATATATGTACACATATAGCAAAGAGAAAATTATAATAAGATTCAATGATATATTTGATTACCTTTCCAACTTTATGAAGAGTCTTCTCCATCAAAATCGATATAAGAACGATGACAGCGCAAACTAAAGAAACTGCCCATGTTGGCGTCCGATCAAGTTCTCTCGAACCGCTCCCTCCGCCACCACCCCCCATTTTCTTTGATATTACTTTCCTCCTTTTTTTTTTCCTTTTTCTGTCGTGGAAATTTTTTATTAAGATGAAATGTTGTAAGAAGAAATGATGGAATCGGAAGCGTATGTGCCTCGTTTTGATTCAGTCAAATTCAAGAATACGACGATAGATGTAATTGTCTGCAAACAATAAAAAAAAAAAAACCACGATCTCTTCTTCTCCTTTTCTTCTCTCCGCGTAGAAGAGGCAAAAAGGAGAAAATGAATTTGATTTTATTTAGATATTATTGTTTCAGCCATAGGTCGTTTACATGGTTTTGGATCGAATGTTTGTTTGTTGTCTGCTAAGTATATCATTGACGAGGGTTGATTCATGACACCAAAGTCTGGTCCGAGAGAAAAATGAATCAAACTGAATAGAACTATAATAATAGGGTTGTTTTGGAGTAAATTCAAATTTAATAGCTAGAGCAATTTAGTATAGAATTATGTCTATTATGGGATTTTTTTAAAGCAAATGCATAACAAAATTAAATTGGATTAACTTAATTAAGTAAGATGAAAGAAGAATAGCCTTTTCTTTAACTAGTATTGAGGGTTGGAGTAAACACACCATTACGAAAACGTAGTGAAATCATTCATCTGTTAATTATGTAATTAGCATATCACAATTTAGTTATCAACTTCCTACATTTAAATTCTTTGTTATTCTTTTACTATTCGATCATAGTGATTAATACGTTAAATGTTGGCTTCGCTTTATCTCCAAAAACTGAATTGATACAACCCTAGTGTTACCAAGTATATGGCTGACAACAAAATCTTATCTGTCAGGTATGTAATTAACAACTCAATCTAGCTATCAATTTCCTAAGAAAAATTGTAATAACTTTTATGCCAAACTTTCATCTTATCATTAATGACGGATTATATCCACTAAATGACCTTTCTGACTAACAATTAACACGATAAATTTATATGACATAAAGTAGCAAATATAAGAATTCACACGATAACAATATGTTCAAACAATTCACAAATATACACTGAAATTCAATCAAAACAAAGTAAATTTTGAAACAATATGAAAAATACATGTCCTAATAACTCAGTCAAGCCATAATATGTATTGAATATCAAGGGACAATATCCGGCGAAAATATCCGGCGACTTGCTCGTCAAATATGTTCGACGACTGACCCGAGATTTTAATAAAAAAAAAAAAAACTGAATAACATTGCATTCACCATGCGAAGATTCTTTACACCAACATACACCGCACCGTCTATTAATTATGGGACAGAAAATTTAATGAATTGACCCGTTATTTGCCACGTACGAAAAATTAACACGCGTGACTTGCACGTGACGCTTGCGTAATATCGATATAAAACCCGGATACTTGTTTAACGACGTCATAATACTCACAAACATAAGTTGATACTGCCAAAAAAACCCTACACTTAAGAAAAACAAAAGAATTCAGAAGAATCTTTTGTCTCTCCACAGCCACATCAAGTTTGATGCGGCTTAGTAATCACTCATATCACATTAGTAGCCCAAGAGGAACCATCGATAATAAACTAATCACTTTCCGAAAAACGTTCGATAAAAACCCTAGCGATTCGAACAAAAGGGGAGCGAGGAAGGACGCATTCCTCGATTTGCTTAATCGATCAGATGAGATGAAGGAAATCGAAGATAAAAAGCATTCGCAATTGCAAGACGGAAATTCCAAGGCGAGACAAAGGAAGGACAACGGCGGATCTAACAATGTTGGTTCGCATAAGGTTAGTTTTCGAAATTTTTTTTTTAAACTCAACTTTCCCCAGATTTGAGAAAAAAAATAGCAAACTGAATGTGCATTAGTGTGTCTGTGTGCGTGTTTTAATTTTAATTTTTATTTTGAAAGGGATGATGTGTTTCAAGGTGGGACTAATTGGATTGCCTGAAAATGATAATTTTATTTAATATTTATTGATTCATTTCCTATTTTACTTGTTTATGAAGATTGTAGGCTGTGATGTGTGACTTGGTCAAATTACTCGATATAATTTCTCGTAGAGTTGTAGAATTTGAAGCTTGATGTCAACATTAAGTCTATTTTCTTCAAATTGCTCCATATGTATACATTGCATTATTTACTGACCGAACGGATTTTTCTTATGTGATTGTAGTTAGCAATCCATGAACTTTTGCTGCATGAACTAGTGTGTGTGTGTATGTGTATGTAACTGAGTGTATATAACTAGGCACGAGGCACAAGAGATCGAGGAAGGCGAGACACTACGAAATCGAAGGGTGGACGATCTGAGGATGATGATGATGATGAGGACTATGATCCACATCCTAGTAAAGCAGCAATATCCTTAAGAAAAAGAGGGAAGACAGCCCAGAAAAATAATCCAAGGAAGAAGCTTCTAGAAGCACATAATAACGTTAGAATAAGAAACCATTTGAGTGATGAATATCCAGGTAATTATATTTCATCGTAATCACCTATCTGTACTAATTAACCATTTTTCCCTTTTTGAATATTTTGAGTTAGATTTTTGTAATTAAATGCCGTTTGCCACACTAACCCTATTATTTTCCTCCACATTATATGTGTGCATGTTTATATGTGGAAAATTGAAAATGCAGCTCACATTCTAAAGGACAAAATGGATGGAAAAGAAGAGATTCCCATAGAGATGAATAGGCGTGATGATACCTATGGGAAAACAAATGAAAATGAGGCTCCTGGGGGAATGGAATTTCAGGTGTCGGTATGCACTTTGATAAATGATTTTATTTTATTTTATCTTCTAATAGAGGTTTATTTGTGTTATGTGTTCCTTAGATCTGTTTTGGATTCGATGTAAGAAACCCTAGCTAGATGGTTTTGTGTCTCCATTTTTCTTCTTGAGATCTGTGACTGTCTAAATCATACCTAGACTTTGATGTAAGAATAAAAGCCCTTTGCTATAATTAGGTTTGTCTCAATTTGACTTTATGTCATAGAGTTTGACGCCGCCAGAAAAACTAGTTTCGTTGTATTGCTTCTTGTGTTTGTGTTTGAGATTTTACTTATTAGTGTCTATTCAAATTGAGGGTTCCAACCTAAAACCAATTGGTATTAGGTAGAGATGCCTCTTTGATTTATATACTGAGCCGGGTGATATTAATTTCCCGATGTGGAACTGAAATTCTCAACACGTCCCCTCCCGTGTGGCACGATTCAAAGCCTAACACGTGGACATATGAAATCGGGTGACAGTGAGTGAATGCGTGATAACACGCGGATCGAACCCGCTCTGATACCATATTGAAATTGAGGGTTCCAACCTAAAACCAATTGGTATTAGGTGGAGATGCCTCTTTGATTTATATACTGAGCCAGATGATATTAATTTCCCGATGTTGGACGGAAATTCTCAACAGTGTCTACTAAGCATTATTCTAGCTGATAATTAACTTGTTTTATTTCTTTCTAAAAAACCTATGTACATTAACTTGTTTCATCTCTTATTTGCTTTGGCCTGCTAGCTAGCTTGTTAACTTCCTAAACAAAATTCTTTGTATATATACATACATTGTTTGGTTAATTCTCCTCTATGTTGATATCATTTGATTAAAGTATCAATTGGTTTTTTTTTTCTTAAATGATTTTTGAAGATTGTAGGATGTGTGTTGTGACTCATGTTTGATATCGACTTTATCTGAGGGGGCGTGTTGAGATTGCCAATGGACTAATAGTCGACGTTTAATTTCTTTCATATCGACAAATTTTTTTTTCAGGGCACCATTTTCGACGAACCATTCGCTTACGCTCGAAGCGTGGACGACCAATTCCCCGCAGATCTCAGCGTGTTGCCTCCTCAGCCCGCTACTGCATACGGGTCGTCTTCATCCTCTTGTTGGGTCATGGGCAGGTCGAACGACGTCGTTCGCGGGCAGCCCGATTATTACGGTGCGAACACATCGCTGCTGGCTGCGGTCGTCTCGAACCCCAACGAAGGCAGCTGGCTCTTCGATGGGATGACGACGATCACCGGCGATAATAATAATAGCAAGCTGCAAGGAGGCGATTCGTTCGTATTTCGAAGCAACGCCTTTGCTCCTCCTCCTCCTTCGCCCGCACCATTGCCTTCGTGGAGCGACCTGCTGGTCATGAATTATTGTCCTCAAACGCCTTCGAATGATCAATTGCTAGCGAGCAATAACGACGATAGTATTAACGCCGGCGCTCCTCCGACGACTTTTCCTTCTCCTTGTTGGGGTGGTTTTGATTCTTATTCGTCGTCGGCGGCGGCTACTACTCAGCTTCCTTCGTCGAGCTTATTTCATCCTTTTCCGGCGAACAATAACAATCCACAAATATTGCTCGGCGGCTCTTCTTCTTCTAATTGGAGCTGTCAATATCCCACCATGCTTCCTACTCCTCTTAACATGCAGAGCAACGCCGCCGCCCTTCTTCCTAATTATTGTCTCTCTGCTAATAATTATTCTCCGAATTTCTATGGTACGGCGCCAGGCGGGCCCGCTGTTTCTTCTTGGAGGAGTCCACTCATGGGCGAGCAGCAGCAGCAGACGACGCCTGCGCCCGAAATACCGAGGAGCAACTATGTGGGGCTGGTGCTCGATCAGCAGAGCAACGGTTCTAGGGTTTCCTTTAATGGGATGGAGCTCGACAATGACTTCAACTTCTTTTCCAGCGTGTCGACGGCGCGGCCGGCGCAGGGGAGGAGCGGCCGGCCGGACAGCAAGGGGAAGGGGAAGGAGATTGTGTACTCGCCTGACGTGATGCTGAGGATGAACGCTGATTACATGCTTGGTGGCGGCAGTGGTTCGACTTCTTCGCAGCAGATCGTTAATGGTGGTGCTGCCGAGGAGGAGGAGGGGGAAGAAGATGGCCGTGATCTTGTCTGAATGACGACGGATTGATCTGTGGGTTTTTGCTTGCTCATGTGTTTGCTTTTCTTCTATGATGGTTCAGACATGAATGAATATTTGTTTACCTTTGCTTTTGCCTCTCTGACTTTGAATGTTTCTTCTCTCTTGTTTTTCGGATGTTTTTGGACCATGCAGTGCATGCTTTCTTCTGTTTGTCGTTTCTTTCTATTTTTCTTGTCGTTTCGTCTTTTTCTTTCAAATGGCCTATATAGACGATTATCACATGTAAGCCCACTTCATGTGGGCCTAGTCTAAGCCCAGAAACCACGACTATAGTTCTAATGGCCATCTTTCCGATTTAATTTGTACTTTATCAAGATCGGTAATTATTTCCTAAACCTGCTCGGCAAATGGCAATGGCATTATCAGAAAATGAGAAGCTAACTCTTTCACTGACACGCTTGGAGATGTGGGCTTTCGTGACGTTGATCTTAGCTGAGCTGATCTGATCGGGCGATTCGTTTTGTCTCGTCGATGGAGGAACCGAAGAACAAGTACAGCATAATCGTCCCGACATTCAACGAGCGCCTCAACATTGCTTTGATTGTGTACCTCATTTTTAAGCACCTTGAGTGAGTTTTTGTTTTCGCCTTCCCTTGGTGTTCTGCGTGTTGTGATTCTGTGATTTGGTTTAAGTGTAGATTAGCGTATTCTTCCATTTATGAAATTGCTGTGTTTTGATTTGGTTAATTGTGCTGATGATTGATTGGCTTGAAGATGTGGACGGTTGTATTCTGCATCTGAAACTTGCTCAGTTGTTATCCATGTGAGCTATATGCATCCTCGATGTTATCCAGTCTTGAGCTTTATTAATGAGCTTGTGATCCGTGATAGAGCTTGGAAATTATAAATCATGAGAATCGTAGTATTTGATTCAAGTTCATTCGTTTACTGATTAATTCCCATTCAGATTTTGGCATTCATCATGTATTTTTCTGTCCTCTCATGTCTGCCTTTAAGCTAAGCATTGATCTGTATATTTTTCTAAATCAAGATGACGTTCTTTTTACATGAGACACCTACCCTGATATACTTCTATTATGCTTTTGAAATTTTAGTATTTTTGCGAAAGAGAAAAAAGAAACTTTGATAGATTTAAGTTTCCAATTTGGTTAATCATCTATGCTTCTGTATCAGCGGAGTCGATTTTGAAATAATAGTAGTGGATGATGGATCTCCGGATGGAACTCAGGATATCATTAAACAGCTGCAGAAATTATACGGGGAAGACCGAATTGTAAGTTGTGATGACTTGTACCATCTCATATATTAATGGATAGGGATTTTTCTCATATTGTTGATTGTAAGTGCCTACCTTGTTATTTTTGGTGGTGCAGCTATTGAGACCTAGACCAAAAAAGTTGGGATTGGGTAGGTATATTAGCTTTGGTCTATCAAAAAGCTCCCTGCAATATGCTTAAAAATATCTCATTTCAGGAACGGCTTACATCCATGGTCTGAAGCATGCAACTGGAAATTTTGTGGTCATTATGGATGCTGATATCCCACCATGTTA
This sequence comes from Craterostigma plantagineum, assembly GCA_027422505.1. NCBI lineage: Eukaryota > Viridiplantae > Streptophyta > Magnoliopsida > Lamiales > Linderniaceae > Craterostigma > Craterostigma plantagineum. The sequence continues at coordinate 201,695 of JAPQWV010000057.1, forward strand.
GTTTCCTCTCGGCCTTGCGCTGCTGTCATATTATAGTTTGAATAGGATGATAATGATACGTTAAGGTAATGTAATGTCCCTAGCCAAAGAATACCGAGAAAGTATAAGTCTTGCAAGAGCATTGTCTGGATCTGCTCCAGCTCAGACAACAAATAGAAAATGACATAGCTGGTTCATGACTTTTTTTTTTTGTGGGAAGACTTATTTCTTAAGCTTATCTGATATTTTCTCTTTTCTGCTGCCAGCCCAAATATCTACCAAACTTCATCAAGTTAGTAAACATACCGATTTTTTTCAAAATTTTGTCATCTATTAGTCATACAAGTTGATAAATCTTTCGCGACTCCAGGAAACAGATGGCGACAGGTGCAAGCATAGTTACTGGTACTCGGTATGTGAAAGGTGGTGGAGTACATGGATGGAACTTGATGCGTAAATTGACTAGCAGAGGAGCCAATGTCCTTGCACAAACACTTCTCTGGCCTGGTGTATCAGATTTAACAGGGTCCTTCAGGTATTGTATTACATACATTCCAATAGCAGTTTAGTTAGTACTCTATTTTTTTTTTCAATATAATTTAGTGGGCACCCTCTGCATTGAAGGCTCTATAAGAAATCTGTGCTTCAAGATATCATTAGCTCGTGCGTGAGTAAGGGATATGTTTTCCAGATGGAGATGATAGTCAGAGCCTCAAGAAAGGGTTATCATATTGAAGAGGTACTCAATTGTTTTCCTTTTAACATATTTCCTTCAACTTATATGAGCAATCTACCACTACTACAATGCACTTTAAGCTATTGTTTCCTCGCAGGTACCTATCACTTTTGTGGATAGAGTATATGGAAGCTCGAAGCTCGGAGGATCAGAAATCGTAGAATATCTGAAAGGACTTGTGTACCTAATGGTTACAACTTAAAAAAACATACCACAACATATGGTAAAACCACTCTCTAATTCATCTGCCTATTTGTTATATGGCACCACGAAAAAAAGATTTTTGTTCTCTCGTGATTTGTAATCCAAGTTTTAGTTAGAGATCTCACATTCATTAGACTTATTCATGTAACCATGTCTTTAAAACATGAAAAATGACGCTTGATAATATATGCACTCTACTTTTTCCTTTACTTATTGTTATTAGTATTGTTATTGCAATTTCTGTTTCAGATCCTTATCCATGTAGTATAGTAGTTACGATATGCAATGAAAGCTTAAGAAGCTTAAGAGATACTAGTATATGTTGCCCATCCTACAGTGTGCATGAAAATAAAAATTGATAAGAAGTTTTTATTTTAATTTTGATTTTAATATTTATGCTAAAAATAGAATAGGCAGTTTCATTAGGCTAAAGATGTTATCTAATATTTATTTTTTGTTAATTGTTATTTTGAGAAAATTTCTGATTGGTTAATAGATACACCAAAAGGCAGTTTTCAAGCAAAATGGCCGTCGAAGTGCATATATTACATAAAATGAGCCTAGGAGGCTAAAGCGTGTTGGGAATAAATACATATAAAATTAAAATATGATGCGTCATTTATAAGATTAGTTTTTAGCCTGGTGGAGTGGCCATTTAACAATTTCAACAACGCGATTCAATAAGACAAGTATTCATAAAAAAAATTAATGCGTTATTATTATTCATCAAGCGCAAAATATATTCATACAATAGGCCACAAACGACATTTCTTCGCATCCCCGTCCTTCACCCCCGAGGTACCCTCTCCCTTCAAGGAATTAATCCCGTCCCTAATCCCGGCGAGATGAACCTCTAGCTCGTCGACCTCCCTTCTAACCGAGACGTACATCGTTAAGCTCCCATAAATCCTATCCTCGCTTCTTAGGCACGCCTCGGATACGATCGAATCCGCCGCCGCGGCCCGTTCGCTCTCGGGAATTGCGCTCACGATCTTCGTTAGGTTACGAACTGCGTACAGCCCTCGCACGTCGTCGAACTGCGCAGAGCGTTTGACGGGAAAGTGCGGAGCGAATGTGCAGTCTTCGCCGCAAATTTTGCGCTGCGCTAGGCATACGCAGCACGGCTTAGGGTTTGGGGCCTGATTGTGAGCCATTTTTTTTATTTTTTATTTTGCTAAGGAGAAGAAGAAGAATTAGAAGTTATTTTTTTTTTTCGGAGGAATGGAAGGGGTCTTTGTTGGTGTATATATAGTAGTTGAATCGACCGAAATGATGAATGGTGGATACTTGTAATAGACAACATAAATCGTTGAGTTTTAATTTGGTAGAGATATAATAAATTTGAAGATCAAGATATATTTACACATTTAGTCAATCACCCTTGAAAGACGAAACACTTGATATCTAGGGATCTACACTGTATAATGAGAGAATTGATTTAGTATACCGACACCGATAGAATTATCGTGTTTTTATTTAAATAAAAAGTTATTTTTCAATATAGTGGAAAACAAACTGATTAATTTCTTAGGAATTCTGTAAATAAGTTTCAAGCGAATGCTTTCAAAATCGAATATTGATTTAAAATCGGGTATATTTTTTTATATTTCCTGGTTAATTGAATAAAAAAAAAAATCGAATTTAAGTTTGTAATATTTGGTCTATAGGAGTCATAAACAACTGGACTAACCTAACCAAATATTTACATTAATACTAAACGTTACACCAGAAATCTTAGTTGGAGTATTATATTCGTATTCAAATAATCAAGAGTGTAGCAAGTTACATCAATGATACGAGAAAGATACACGACAAAGATAAATAAGCCAAATCGTACTGAAAAAATTTTAATATCTGTGATCTGACATAACCCTAATTTAATATCGGAGCAGGTAGTTAGTTGTCTCACTAACCATGGTAGTAAACAATTACAAAAATACACTTCCATGAATGGGAAACTACGATACTATCCTCACTTAGAACAGAGCAGCACGTTCTCAGCGAGAAGTAAGAGAGATCTAGGAAGGGCATTTTGGTCAATAGCAGTCATGTGCCACTGTCGTTATTCACTTGATTCATTGACATAAGATAAACATCAAAGAATAATATTTCTCACTATTATAAGATGGACTCTTATTCATTCATTTAAAGCAGCACTGCAAAAAACCCTTCCCCCTCTCCAGCATTAAAAACATGTCAGAATCATCGCCGCCGTCGTCGCCGGCGCAGCCCTTTCTCCTCCGTTTGATGAACTCTCCATGCAACTTGGTGAGGTCTTTGCTCAAGTGTTTGGGTATAGAATCTTCTTCTACAGTTAATGGTGATGATGGAGACGATAACTCAAGTGGTGGCGCTCAACGAGGCGGCGACGACCCTCCGCCGGCAGATCCACCGGCACCGGCCATGGCTAGGGTGGGAAGAAGGCCGCCGACGCCGGTCGTTGGTGGAGGAAGAGGGCCGCAGACTAATTAATGCAAAAGTAAATTTCCCATTTGAGATTTTCCATCACTATATTCACAGACGATACGATATGCTTTTAGAAGCTCTATACTTCAGACTATCGCACTCTTTGTTTTTCTTTTGTGGATCTTTGTTTAAATGTTTTGTTATTGAATATTGATTAATAAAAATCTATATGAATGCCTTGGCGATTTCTCTGAGTCTGAAGCATACCATCATTGTCTGCTTCTTGGTAATTATCTGAATAATGCAAGGATTTCATATCGTGATTGGGTTTGTTTAATAATAGTACTATAATCATATGTTCCTATTTTGTATTTATATGCTTATATTTTATATTTGTACTTTTGTTTTCAGACGAATATATCCACTGTATTAAATAATTAATTACTTTTTTTTCTTCGTAAGACAACTCATAAATATACCTGTCGGTGAATCATCTGCATTTTTCGGTCCGAAAATGGCTACGGTGCATATTTTTTTCGCAGATGAAATTTACTATTTTAAGAATGTCGAATTTTAGTTATTAGGAAATAAGTCACCACTTCTCGGAAACAAAATCCACCAGTATCGAAAACATCGAGCAAATTTCCATGTATCACTCACATATATTTATTTTATTACAATATAGAACTTCAAGAAAGTCAACGCCAAGTTCAATAGACTTCATCAAGGGACTCCATTTCAAATTTTATAGGAATGAATAAAATTGTGAATGCGACACTTCAATAAAACGCAGCTTTACATAATCCCTTTGTCGATTTCTTAATGTAAGTAAGCTAGTTTTTTAAATCCTGGGAGAATCTGTTGAGACGCTTTTATTAAAAGAATAATTTGACATCATGTAATAGAAACTACGAATATATTTTTTTACGATAGATAAGATGGTACTTTGAGAAAAGGGTTTTAACGAAACCTCGACCATCATAATTAAATATCGACTAATCCCCCGATGTACTATTACTGTTGACTTTGTATATAAAGCACGTAATAAGTTCGTGACCGTATCTCAGATCTCAATTTCTTATTGTGTGTTTTTCCAGTCCAGCGATTAATTAGATTATATTAAGTCAATAATATTTGGACGACCAAACTATTCCAATCATTTCGCTCGTCATGTCACGAGTTGGCAAATCAAATTTAATTCGTTAAATGGTAATACACTCACACAATCGAAATATATACAGTATTATATATATCCTTCATTTTACGGTCAACATAATGCTGTCGTCGACACTTACGTAAAAATAGTAATTAAATAGAGAAGCAAAGAAAAGGGGGAAAAAAAAGACAATTGAAAATTGGATAAAATTAGCACCATTTCCTTTGGTATCGTATGGATGCACCATGTTGACTTCATTAATTATGCGGAAGGAGAAAAAGAGAAAAGGACACAACATCAATAATGAAATAGTATCTGATAACATAATTTAATAAGGGGAAAGAAATCACAACAGCAAAACACATTTAATTGATACGTTATATTGACCAATACTGGATACAAATACTGTCTTTTTTATCATCTTTAATTTAAACATATGCAATAACAAGAATCAAGATAGGATCCGCAAGCAGAAGTTCAGCCGAAGATTGACAAGTATATAGACTCCACCCAAACACTATTGAATTTATAAAAGAAACTAAATTTAGTCATACGTTATCATCAAATGATTAAATATTAGTAACACAATGCATTATTACAACGTAAAGCAGCGTGTAATATTTGATTGCCGCTCCAAAACAAATAAGAAGACAAGTGAATACAACATAAGACTAACTCGAAACGTGCAAGCAATTAGAGCAAATAATTAGTATTAATCCTCAATTATATATCGACATTATAATCATCCACGTTTCTACAGCAGCAGTCCTTTTCATGTCTCTCTTTTCCAATCACCTTTGAGAGAAAAAAGGAAAAAAAAAAGTTGAATAAATGCATAAGAATCTGAAAATAAGATTACTTGTCGATTGGTTTGGTGCATTTAATTCGAATACATCTGTATTATCTATAACCAATGTGAATCAAAGACCAAATCAAACACAGTTTTCTTGCCCCTCTCTCGCTAATTAATTTAAATCACCCTATAAATAAGAGGCTTTCAAAGAACTCACATGGAATTGAAAATGGCGATCATGAAGGAAAACATATACACACATTTGATTATCCTGTGCTTCGTTATAGCTTCTTTTCCTCGTCCCAATCATGCCATGAACCATTACCAGAACTTCGTCGTAAGTACTTGTACTAGATTCATGTGCTCTTCATTGCATGCGTAGCTAATTATGTTCAGTTTCTTTATTTAACTACGAAATTAAAACTTTCATCACATATATTTACAGGTGACTGATACGCCATTCACTAGACTATGCAGTAACAAAAGCATACTAACAGTAAACGGGCAATTTCCAGGACCAACGGTGTATGTCTTCGAGGGAGACACAATCTTCATCAATGTCACTAACAGAGCAAGAGAAAACATAACCATTCACTGGTAATAACAGTTTACTATTATCATCATTTAAACTTGCTTATCATCAACTAGAAAAAAAAAACTCCTCATATCATATATACGCAGGCATGGAGTGAAGCAGCTAAGATATCCATGGTCAGATGGGCCCGAATACATAACCCAATGCCCGATCCGACCCGGACAGGTGTTCAATCAGAAGATAGTTCTCTCCGATGAGATTGGTACGCATTGGTGGCATGCACACAGCGATTGGTCGAGGGCCACCGTTCACGGCGCTTTGGTTGTTCAGCCCAGGATAAAGAACGACTATCCTTTTCCTAAGCCTGACAAAGAGTCCCTATCATATTAGGTGGAGTATAATTTAGCATTACATAATTATTTATCTAGCAATCTTTGTGATGAATGAGTAACTATTATTATTAAAACTATGCATAGGTGAATGGTGGAAAAGTAACATACAAGATGTGTTGACTGAGTTTCTTCAAAACGGAGGAGACCCTAATGTTTCTGATGCCTTCCTTATCAATGGCCAGCCTGGTGACTTGTATCCATGCTCAAGACAAGGTTTTTGCTTTTTTATTGATTAACCTCATTTTTAGTTATTAGTTAAATGCAATAATACTATGACCAACTATATGTTAAATCCACAGCAAAGTCATACATTCATTTCGGAATGGAAAAAAAGAAAAGAAAGAAGTCTTTTAATAACTATGCCTGTTCATGTCATTTGTTGCGAGCTTTTCACCTTGGTATTAATTAGTCTCTAACTAATCCATGATTTTCATTATAGCTTTGCGTAACTTTAACTTATCCTCGCACTAATTAATCAACCAATCAATCAAAGAAGTCAAACCCCCTTTATATTGCCTCCCATGCATGCAGACACGTACAAGCTGACGGTTGACCAAGGAAAGAGGTACCTCCTCCGCATGGTCAACGCAGTGATGAACAACATAATGTTCGTCCGATTCGCGAGCCACTCGGTAACAGTCGTCGGCTCGGACGGCTCGTACGTCAAGCCGTTCGAGACCGACTACGTGGCCATTTCTCCCGGCCAGACAATCGACCTCCTATTAAAGGCCGACCAGCCGCCCAATCACTACTACATGGCCGCCAGGGCTTACAACTCCGCCGGCACCTACGACAACACCACCACCACCGCCCTCCTCCAGTACTCCGGCGCTGCCGCCGGCCCAGCTCCGGCGATCCCTTCCTTCCCGGATTTCAACGACACGTCTGCTTCAAACAACTTCACCAGGTGTGAAATTTGTTAAATGGGCCTTATCGGGCCTATGCCGTAGGCCTATATAAGTTTGATGGAGTTCCTTCCTAAAACCAATTGGTAATAGGTTGAATAGTCCATCAACTTTAAGCTAGTGAGTTTCTTCTAATTTAACCTATGTGGGGACACGTGTGAGTTATTTGGGGCTCTCATTCTTAAAACTCAGGCGTCTCAAATTCCTGGCTTACAAGGGACACACTCCGGACGTGCCTTTGAAGGTCGACACGACTCTCTTCTTCACGCTCTCGGTCAACACGCGCCCGTGCGCCAACGACACCTGCGCGGGCCCGTTCGGCCAGAGGCTGTTGGCGAGCGTGAACAACATAACCTTCCGAGCGCCGCCTAGGGTTTCGATCCTACAAGCGTATTACGACGGGATAAAGAATGTGTACGGGGATGACTTTCCACGTCGGCCGCCCCTCAGGTTCAACTACACGGCCGACGTTGTCCCTCGGGATTTGTGGGTCCCGTCGAACGGGACCGAGGTTAGGGAGTTGAGGTTCGGGGACGTTGTCGAGGTGGTCTTTCAGGGGACCAACGCGGTGGCCGGGATTGACCATCCCATTCACCTGCATGGGCATAGCTTCTACGTGATCGGCTCGGGGATCGGGAATTATGACAAGCGTAGGGATACGTCGGGGTATAACCTCGTCGATCCCCCGCTGGCGAATACTATCGCGGTTCCGAGGAGCGGTTGGACCGCGGTTCGGTTCAGGGCGAATAACCCGGGTAATTTTTTTTTTTTTTTTTTGAAATATTTTCGTTATACTAAATTGTTTTTTTAATCAAGATTTAATTTTTTTTCGGGGTTTAATGTGGTATAATAGGTGTTTGGTTGATGCATTGTCATTTCGAAAGGCATATCACTTGGGGTATGGAAATGGTTTTTATTACTAACAATGGGAGAAGGGCTGACGAAAGAATGTTACCTCCACCTCAAGATTTCCCACGCTGTTAAGTGTGGCGTTTGGATTGTAATGTTGTTTTGAAATTTTAGTTTGTTTCTGATTCGGAAAATATAATCGTATTACAAGCAGGGAGATATTATGTTGAAAGAAGCTTAAAATATTAGACAACATATACTATATTAATAGTCGACAAATTATATATATGTGTCGATATTAAGTGAAATAATTAGGTCGATAAAATATGATGCGATGAAACCTGAATGAAATTGTTACAGAAAGCTACCCAGTACCCACTATATAATTTATATATATTGTAATGGACCCATGAAGATTAAAGGTTAATACTTTTCAGCCTCAGCATGTTTTGTTTTCTTCCCTTTCTTTATCCCATGTTGTGCTCATCCGATGAGGAAGAGTGTTCTTCCTTTTGTTGTTGATTCTTCGTTGCTTGTAAGAGGTGCTCAAGAATTTATATCAAGTGCTAAATAATAAAATTTGAGTACATAATATAAACACATATTATATTATCTGATCAGTTGATATACTATAGCTGCAAGCAATTTCATTTCTCATGATAATCGAAAAATGAAACCTAAATGAAAAAATAATAAAATATTGTCGTTTGGTTAATTATTCTAATTGAAAGCGACAAAGGTATATTCAGTACAAGATTCAATTTGATTCTTAAATTAGATTCCTTTCTTAATAATTCTGCCTATTATTATATGTATGGGAGTTGCTACCATCGCACACTTGTCGCGGCCGATATTAATTTTATTACGTGAGATTGATAGTTTGCTTTTCAAAAAGTCGTGGATGACTTGGTTAAGCTATAAAGAGAGGGCCAAACCTTCTATATTAATGGCTTTTCCATGATTTGAAAGATGCATAATAATTCTGTAAAAAGGGGTTTCCACTAAAATAATGAAATATTATATGCAATAAGAAACATTTTTTAATATTATATTTAAAAGAAAAAAAAACAAATGAAATGATTTTTCAGGTTGATTCCAAGGCCTCTCGAGGACCAACTTTTTTTACATAATAATTATATATCATTTACTAGTAAAATGCTCAATCTACGTCTTGATTGAACCATAATTAAATCCTTGATGGCTTGATTTTAAAAAAGACTATAAATCATGTGCTGATGGGTTGCTCAATCTAAAATCTTTATTTCAATATTAAGTAGTAAAAGACTATCGAATCCGATCCCTTTTCCCGATAATATATCGACTAAGAAAAAGCCGAAGTATATCATAATTAAATGCATTAGAAGCTGTTTTATTAATATAGACTATACTTCTATCTCCAAAGATAATCAATTTTCCGTATTTAGAATAGTGTTTCTGTTCTTGACGCTCAATTCAATCAATATGCCACCAATAGCAGACCAAGGATATATATGTTACATTTTTTATTTTCCGAAAAATTAAAACTTTTTTTCTTAAATTATATCCACAATTAAATCAATTAAGAACTAAATTTAGTAGAACATTTTGAATCACTGCTAAGATATGACATTCAAAGTTTCCTTTTACAGGTTGTAGGTTCCATTGGTCCATCTGTTATGAGTTGTCAGCCTCTGATAAGCAACTCCTTAAAGCTTGGGTGGGAGAACCTAATCAAAATTGTCACTCAAACTTGTTAATTATTTAATTAATTCTAAAAATCATAATATTCGACCCTTAGAAAAAACTCTAAAAACAAATCAGGTGCTTTGCTTAGTGATTGATATTTTATATCTAAACGGTCTACGTCTCTGTCGTAGTCTCTTTGATAATAAAGTAAAATGTTCCTGTCAGGATTTCATTATTTATCCCATTGTCTTCCTTTCTCTTTTTTTCTTTCTTACTAATTTATTGCAAATGCATGTCAAGCTAACAATCTGTATACTCGACGTTATAAATATAAGTGAGTTGCTTGCTTGTGATGGGGAAAGCTTTACCCCTCTTAAAGCAGCTTTTGTTTAAAGTAAAAACATAAATTCCTATCAAGTGGCTTGCCTTTATCCAATCAGTTTTGCCTTTTTTATCTACGATCATTTTGTTCTTAAGATGAATTCTTTTCACTTTCATTACATCAATTGATCAGCTCAGAAAACAAAAGCTCAAGTTTTTGCAATCAAAGAAAATCTCCATTACAGATTTCTTTTGTTCCTCTTCTTTTTTTTTCCCTCGATATGACGGCGCCGACTGCACAATTCGCCCCACCGAGTAGGATTGGAATATACGAATCTTTCCCACATATTAATAACATGTGGGAAGACGACGCCTTTGATCATCATGAACATGTTAGCCATGGAACAAATGTTTCATTGATTCATGAAAATGGCACCAAGTTAGATGACAAGGTAAATATATTCATGTATACGTACATATGTACATATAGACTTCATATTGTTGATTATATACTTTTTTCAACGATGTTTGTCTCTATTATCAGGGTGATTATTCATCTGATAAGTCGACTGAAAACGGTGAAGATAGTCGAGCTTCAAGGAGTATATCAGAAAAGGTTAACAATTTAGTTGGCTCCGTTCATGAGTCAGCCAAAGTGTTCACCAATTTCTCATCTCTATCACTTATTTACTCATTTGTTAATATGTGTAACAGATACAAAGGCGATTGGCACAAAATCGTGAAGCAGCTAAGAAAAGCAGGCTGAGGAAGAAGGTATACACCAACGAACTTTTTTTAATGAATTTTATTTTTACTTATTCATGATATGGATGCTTATGTGTTTAATGTGGTCATGGTATAGGCTTATGTTCAACAGCTTGAAACTAGCCGTTTGAAACTGGCACAGTTGGAGTTAGAACTGGAGAGAGCTAGACGGCATGTAATAAAGACTTCTTTTTATATATATATTTTTCCTTTGCAATAATAAAAAGTGGTCAGAAGAAATAATGTTGAGATTCTTAATTATTACAGGGAATGCTTATCCCTGGTGCTCCAGCTAACATTCCTTTAATCACGAGTAGCACTGTAAACTCAGGTACTTTTTTTTCACTTTACTTTTATAACCCCAACACTAATCTTTCAACTAACTTTCCATAAAGCTGCATAATTCCAAGAAATGGATTCATAATTAGCAGTTAAAAAATCCAGGAATTTCAGAATTCGAGATGGAATACGCGCAATGGATCGGCGCGCAAGAGCGTAAAATCGCGGAGCTGAGAGGCGTTCTTCGTAACCCCATGATAGGAGACGCCGAGCTTCGACCTATGGTCGAAAGCGCATTGAGCCATTACTGCTATCTCTTCCAACTCAAGAAAGTCGCAGCTAGGGCCGACGCCTTCTACCTCGTTTCCGGCATGTGGAGGACGCCCGTCGAGCGCTTCTTCCTATGGATCGGAGGGTTTCGCCCCTCGGAGCTCATAAACGTACGCATGCGAATAAATTTCTCAGTTCCATTCCTATCAGTATGGTATTAGGGTTTTTAGTATCAAGCGCTTACTGCTGTGCCAAAAGCTATGTCTGGATAGTGCGACTCTAACCCTTAAAACCGTAGTAGTTCAGTTCGATCGCTGATCACTCAGCAGATGCAATTATTTCTTGATTTCTAACGATATTATTTATCGATCGAGTTCGACAGGTTGTAATGCAGCAAATGGATCCGTTGAGCGAGCAACAGATAGGGAAGATAGGAAACCTAAGGCATTCTTGCATGCAAGCCGAGGATGCTCTATTGCAAGGCATGGATAAGCTTCAGCAGACGTTGTGTCAGAGCTTGCTATTTCTCGCACTTTCGAACAATGGCAATAACAGCTTTGCAGCTCAAACCGCGTCGGCGTTGGAGAAGTTGGAATCCCTCGAAGGCTTCTTACACCAGGTAAATATATAAAATAAAAATAGGGGTTGTCCCTAAATGCTGTGAAATTCGACGAAAAGTTGTTTAAAATTTAGGATTAAATGATAGGCCGATCATCTTCGAGAGCAAACGCTTCACCAAATGTCTCGAATCTTAACGACCCGACAAGCTGCCATGGCTTTGGTTGCTTTCGGAGAGCATTTTCGATGTCTTCGTTCGCTCAGCTCACTGTGGAATGCTCGTCCTCGACACCGTTGACATAACTTAGAACATATAGTAGGTAAGCTATGATTAGATTTTTGTCTATCGGCGATGATCATGGTGTCAATTAGTTATATACGTATGAGGGATGTAGTTTGTACATATATGTACATATATATATTGTGTGATATGAACTTCAGCACTTTTATAATACTTGTGCCGTTATTCTGTTTTCAACTCGATACTCAATTCTGTTTTTCTTTTTTTCCTTCTCAATGATCAACATGAAGACCAAAATTCACTGAAAATGATTAAAGGCAAACGTTGTATTAGAGCACACAAAGAGTCCTTTATACACATTATTGATTGATCGAGTACAAACTTACACACATACCATGCACACGTACATATGCATGCATGATATATTATATTATACATAGCACCAAACATCATGCATAATTATCGCACACATAAATATATCATCTCGCTAAAGATTATTATAAGTCTCTAGCAATTATGAAGAGCACTCATCCTGAGATGAAGTGAAGCATCAACTGCATCTGACACTGAGAGATATATCCGATTAGATCCCATCTTTTCGATCACTTTCGAGGACTTCAGTTTAGTGATCACTTGCCACCTCGGATTAGCCAAAGCTAACTGCAAAAATTATAAGATATATGTCATGTACTTTTGAATTGTGGGTTCAGTCAAAGATAATCTGAAAATGGCTTGAAGAAATAGATGGATAAATTTAATTACTTGGATTCCTCGTGAGACTAATGTCTTGTGCAGCTCTTCGATGGCGTGAATGCCCGAGGTATCGATGTTCGTCACGTCTGCAAGAACGTATAATTGAATGTCAAGAATCATACTTCAATGCATTAATATGGTCAAAATTTTCTCTATAATATTATTTGAATAAGAAGAGACATACTCGTCATGTCGAGAACCAAGGCTGTGACTTCAGACTCATTCTCATCCTTCACCCACTTCAAAACCCTAATTTCATGAAGGAAAATAAGAAATTGGAAGCCATTTTCCACATATAGTTGTCATTTGATTACAAATGTATGGGCCTTGATAAAATAACACAAGGAAATAATACCTTTCACGGATGAAATTAGCATTTGCGAAGCAAAGCGTCCCAGTGTTGATACGAACGATTAAGATGCCTGGAAACTTAGTAGCCATTGGATATTGTACGATGTTTCCATAGTTGTCTGTGTTAGGGAGTCTTCCAAGTACTTCCGTACTAGGTTTTATTGAGATCACAATTAGCTTCGCAAATGAAATGCCCACCTGCGATATGCATCGTGTAATTAATATTGTTAATCTTAATCTTGGAATCAAGTCCTAAAAACTCTTTGATGCATCTTCCACCTTACCTAACAACTATAGTTTAGATCAATATATAAATCAAACATAATATATTAGAATATGTCTGCTATTTTTTTTTCAATTGTTGTCGAATTATAATACGCTAAATTTGATTATAACCAAAAAGTTTCCATTATTAAGTCTTTCAAGAAAAATATATAATTTTTAAAGACTCGTCCGGGGTTCATTGAACCTGGACATAAATCGATCACGCTCTAGATTCATCTTCTAAGTTTATTTGGTCCGATAAAAATCAATTTAAGTGCTTCTAAAAGCAAGTTAGGCATAAATTTATTCAGCACGACTCATTATTGCTTTGTACGCTACGGTAATATTCCGTCAAATCAGTAAATTATAGGTTGAAATGTAATAACAAACAAGTCAACATCAATTTGACTAACGATAAGCCGCGGAGAAATCATGCACTGTTGAATAATTACGAGTGGAAAAAAGAACCTCACATCCTTCGAATAACATGCTAAACGGAAAAGCAGATTGTAATGGTCTAAAGATATATGAGATAACCCATAGGGAAAAAAGCATTATACTGCACTAATCTCTATAGTTCATTGAACCTGGACATGTTTTTAACGAAGGCCTAAAATCCAACCTTTTCGACATACTTCTACGCAAGTCTTAAAAAATAATGCAAATCCAAAATGTTAAAGCTTCCTTAATTACATATCGTCAGCTGTCAGTATCTTAGTATTCTGAATTTAATTTAGTTATGCTTTTAGCTTCGTCTTGAAGTGGGTGTATTTATAACTTCAACCAACGAAGTTCTCCTTGCGAAGCATATACAAGCAACATTTCTAGATATATTTAGTTCTGACAACATGAAAAGGACATAACACTCTTAATGTGACTTAAATATTGGAGAAAAGCTAAGTTAAAAATCTTAGGGTTTCATGTCGCGTATTTATCTAATATATAGAGTGCCACTGAATTTTCTGTGCTATTACATCCTCATTATTGATTAGTCGAGTTCGCAGCATGACTCACTTTTGTTCCTCATTTTCCCATTAACTTCGAATTCCTTTCAAAATGCTCGACCATCCAATATTATTCAAAAAGCCAATAGCAATCGGACCACTCAATACGTAAATGGTTTTGTGGGGTTGGAATGTATATATATATATAATGATGGGACTTCTATGTGGAATATCTAACCGACCCATATAATGGTGGTCCGAACCTAACAAAATGATTGAAGTACTTCTTGAGTTATAAATTCAAAAAGTAATATAAAAGAAAAGGACAGCCAAAGACTAGTTACGACTTATGACCAACCGAGTCAACTCTAACAACTTGTGTAATAGACGTTTCATGTAAAAAAAATAAAAAAAATTAAGTAGGCAAAGGCTATTACTATTAGTCAAAATTCGAGTCGCCTTCGTATCTATCTCAACTCCATTATGTTCTATGCCTTGTAGTTGTAGCTATTCATCCCCGTCATATCAAACAATGTGACATTTCACATCAAAAATCGAACAATGATTCAAGACCAATGATTATTATGCCCTAAGCAAAATATTCAACCCCATCTTTCTCCCACTCGAATAACTCAAATGTAATACGGAGCATATATGAAGTTCAACACTCAAATAAAGCTATTTTTCAAAAAAAAAAAAAAAAGCAAAAAGCGTGTATAAAAAAAGTAAGTTAATCGATATTATTACTTACCGCGACAAGGAGGCCAATCTCCACGGAACCAAAGAGCACACCGAAGAAAGCGGCGATGCAAACGACGAAGTCAGTTTTGTCCACCTTCCATATGTTGTAAGCTTCTGCCACGTCGATAAGTCCGGGCAGAGCGGATAAGATTATGGACGCAAGTATCGCAAGTGGCGTGTAGTAAAGTAACTTCGTCAGCAGCAGCAGCGATATCAGAACTGTGATCGACATCACTATGTTCGACACCACAGTTTCGCAACCCGCCGTGAAATTCACCGCCGTTCTCGAAAACGAACCTCCCCCCACGCAAAAAAAAAAAAAAAAAAAAATCATCAGTAATATTTATATAGAACATGAATAAAATATAGGCCAAATTATTATTTTAGGTCACTAAGTATACATGTTTTCGTTTTTGGGTCATAGGTCACTAACTATATATGTCAAAATAAATTTGGGTCACCCTTTCATTTTTGGGTCGCTAAGTATACATATTTTCGATTTTGAGTCACTATGTTTTTATGAATGCGAAAATGGATTTAATATAGCGACCCAAAAACTTAAAAAACACATACACTTAGTGACTCAAAATTGAAAACGCGTATACTTAGTGACCAAAAAATGAGAGGATGACCCAGATTTGTTTCAACATACAGAGTTAGTGACCTATTTTTGCAATTATCAAACATAGTGACCCAAAAACGAAAACATGTACACTTAGTGACCTAAAATTATATTTCTGTCACCTGTAGCCGTGTAGCAAGAAGTCAGAGAGCCGACGATGTTCATGAAACCCATGGCCATCATTTCTTTGTTTCCATCCAAGTGGTAGCCTTTGACCGAAGCAAAAGATCTCCCAACGGCAATTGCTTCCTAATTTAAAAAAGATTTTATTAATTTTTGTTGAACGATAAAATATTGCGTGGGAATAATTAATAAACTGATGAGTGAAATGCGGGGGAATGAAAACCGTGAGGGCTATGAGTGCGCATATGAGACCAATCTTTGCGACTTCTCCGATGTTCGAGCCGTGGAAGTTCAGTTCATGGGCTGAGCTCGGATTTATGCCGCCTTTGAAGTGTTTGACTATTTTGACTCCATGTTTGTCTACCCTTGTGAGGTATACTATTGTGGTTGATATTATCACCGAGAATAACGGAGCCATTGCTGGTAACCAGAAAAGTTTCTTCTTTCTCCTTCCCTGAAAAAAGATTCATTACTTAAAATTATTTAATAAGCATAATTAATGAGGTGAGAATTCTTTTTTTTTCCTCGTAGTGTGTGTTAGTTATTTTTCTTTTTCTTACAATAAATCGAGTGAGCAGTATGAAGATGAGGAACGAACAGCCCAGGACAAAGTTCAACGGATACCACTGCACAGAATCAAAACCATTTACAGAAATAATAAACAACCTTAGAAGCTAATAAAAAGAACACATACCACAAAAGAATTAAAAGACAAAAAAGGCTCACTTGTTGCTGAAGTGCTCTAACAACAGCTCCGAGCACGGAGACGACATCGGTCTTTGTAGTAAAATGATTTATTCCGAGCAATCCCTTCAACTGTTGCAGGCCTATCACTATTGCCGCACCACCCATGAACCCAACAATGGCCGCATGCGATAGGAAATCAATCAAAAATCCCAACCTACGCATAACACACACACACGCAACATAAATAATCCTCCATGCTTACGCTAAAGAATGGAAAGAAAAACTATTTCTTGTCTTTTTCTTACCTGAGAAGTCCGAACATGGCCTGAAAAGCTCCAGTGAAGAAGGTGACTGTGAAGACAATGCTTCTGTAAGCTTTTGGATCTGTCGAAGGATCGACAAGCTTTGAAATCATTGCAGATAAGAGCAGTGAAACCACAGCCACTGGGCCGATAGCTATCTCTCTCGAACTTCCCATCACGGCATATATCAGTGGTGGTACCACACTTGTATCTATAAGCACATAACAATAAAGATCGTAAAAATCAAAGGGTATGTTTCTACAGTTTCAGTGTATGTTAGTCTCTTTGTTTCAATAATACACTCACACAGCCCATATTGAGGATCGAGTTTGGCCAGATTAGCATATCCAATGCTCTGCAAAGAAGTGCGTATACCTTTGTAATGATGCGAAAGTTATATGTTGTATGAGAAAGAGAGGAGAGTTAATTTATTTACCTGGGGAATACATAGGCTGGCGAGAGTGAGGCCAGCCATGACATCTTTCTTGAACTTGGTGGCTTTGTAATTCTTACCCCATTCAAGAATTGGAAAGAGGCCTTGAAAGAAGGAGACAATCCGAGAAGACTTTCTGTGATTAGGGTCTTGCTTGTTTTGGGTCTTATTCGGTGGATTGTTCGAATCGCAAAGCAAGGCTTTGTCTTTCACGGAGGTGATGACCTGGCGCCACCAAGACGGTGGTTCCGGCGAGCTGAGCAGCCACTTTGTCCTCTCAGCCACCGGCGCCGCCGCAAGTGCGGCGGAGGAGTCCATCTGCTGTAACTCCATGGGTGGTGGTGATTGGTGGTAGTGGCTTTAAATAGCTCTGTTTTTTTTTGAAGTGTTTGGGTGAACTCTAGTTGGAGTTTGGAATGTTGTGTGAAACTCTCTTTATATAGAAATTGTCTGAGAGAGAGAGAGAGAGAGTGGATTCCTTTTTCCCAATTTTTAACAAACCATGGCACATTTTACTTTTTTTTTTATTAAAACGAGTATTATATTATTAAGGGGTTTTAACATAAATATCCATTTGCATAAAAACTTGTAATTCAGTATCATATCAGTATTTTTTTATACGTAGGTACCTAATAGAATAATTTTTTTGCACATAGGTACTCGATCCGCCGCAGGTTCGCCGTGTAACACATTTAGGTACATTATAGCAACGTATTTTGGTATGTAATACGTTGAGAGAAATGGTACGCTATACACACATAAAAAACTGCGGCAAGACTGAGAAAAATGGTACAAACAGTAAAATGTGTACCTATCTGTAAAAATTTCTGACATAGGTACAGGGTGGTAAATTTTTTATTCAATTGGGTATTTTTCTATAGATGTTAAAAGAGTCTAATTTTTTAAAATCCTAAAAATATAATTGTGTATTCTACACAATTTCTTTTGTTACATTACATCCCCTAAACTATTGCTAGATATTTTACTCTTGTTCTACAAGTAGGACTTTCGAAAATTAGATATTCCAAGTTAAATATTCAGTTTTTTGGATCGAGTCATGGAATTATTTTCGACTATATTATGGGGACATGATATTTGATCGTTCATAAGACGAAATTTGTTTATCTCTGCGTTTGATAATTTATGTACGGAAGGCTCTCATGCTAAGCTTCAATGGGCGTCGCTGTAACAGCAAATGCGTGTCACACTATCTTTTGTATTCATTCAATCAATAATGGACAATGTGAATGTATTGTATATGTTCGTCATTAATATTCTATAACTTCAAAAGTTTATGGATCAACATAGATGAAGTTTAATATCAAAATATGTAAAGCTTCGCACAAAAAAGAACATGTATAATACATGAAATTGCTATCATAAAACTCGACCCACATTGGCTCGTGAAAAAGTTCCGTTATTACAAAAAAAAATATAGATTGTGAATTATTAGCATGGGATATTCCGATTTTGAGTGTTAAAAATCGTATAATTAGGCACTCATGCCACTTTTGCTGTTAGCTTTATACAGTTATCAGTCTATTTCATTCGATATGTTTGCCAACTTTCTAACACCGAGGATTTATATATTGTTACAATAATCATAATTAACATTATTAAGACGGTTATCACAGTTCGTACTTCTTTTGACTGACGTCACCATAAGATTCACCACCACCTCCACCTCCACCATGAATTTATTTGATTATATAAATATCATCGCTATAAATATATTTCAGTAAAATGAATAAGTTGCTCTTTATCATGTTTATGATTAACATACCTAAATTAATAAACCACAAGTGTGCTGTCTACGATATATTAGGAGATGAATACTTTTTGTAATATGGGATCCACTTAAAAGCACCATTAGAGTTCGGCCCACCATGTGAGAAAACTGTAGCCCACCGTACACAACGACAACACAAAACCATCGTATATAAAATTAAAATAATTGAATTCAATGCTATATATTTTACGGACATCTACACACTAAATATCTAATTGAATAAATATTTTACACATAGGTATTTATTTCATAAAATTTAGATAGGTATCCGATTTAATTTTTACCAGTTTCTTCAGTCATACCGTACCTTCATGTGTGTGTATGGCTTACCATAACATGTTGATATAGGGTATCTAATTGTGTTCGTATGGCGTACCTATGTTTTAAATAGAGCGTACCTAAATGTGCTAATACAACGTGCCATTTTCCATTATATAGGGTACCCAAATGTGTTGATATATGGTACCCGTGGGGTACCTGCGGCGAATCGCGTACTTATCAGCAAATAATTTATTCTATTAGGTACCTACATATAAAAAAATCGTGACATGGTACTAAATTACAAGTTTTTTTACAGAGAGGGTATTTACGTGTAGAGACCCGCTATATTTTATTCATTTAATATAACGTTCCCTATGGAGACATAAAGCGGGGAAAGAAAAGCTAAAACTCGAGTTGAGCTCAATCTCTTGCACTTGGTGATTTTGAAATTGATGAAAAGAAAGAATAGGACAAATGAAATAATACATTAGGCGAGGAGTTGAGATGAAATGCCAACGACCCATATTGGAGATAGATTCATTATTATGACACTAACATATATATTTAATATATATGTCCGTGTGGGTGTGGGTGGGCATGGAATGGATTAATGGAATGCCATGGAGCTTTTATTGTTTTTTTCTTTTAAGGTGCCGTTTGTCAACGGTCAACTCACATGTACGCTACTCTTTCTCCTTGATGAGGGTTGACTTCATCTGAAGATAAAGAAAGAATATTGTCTTTCTATTTTTTTATTTCTACTTGTGTACGTATGTGGATGGTTTATTAAGTTGACATCTCTGCGAGTCTTTTTTTATGTTGTGCGTTAGTCCTTATCCACAATCATCAAAATTTCAACTTGCATTTACAGACTAAAACACAAAGTTAAATAAAAATAAAGTAGCGTTGTGGGATAAAATATACACGTGGATGATTTCGAATGCTTTGTTTCCCAAGAGCACATTATTAAATTTGTACGCCATACTATATACCGATTTCTTTCATCTCCCCATTTTTTTTGGATCCATCACAACATAATGTTACAATAATATAATAATTCGATCGACGGCAGGGATTTGTTCTTGAAAAAAAGCTCGCTTCAAATTTCAAGACTTCGAATTATTGTCGACATATGATGAAGTTGCTGGGTGAACTTTCTTATTGCTGCAACTCTTACTCTTATCAGAAGCTTTGTTTTCATCAGCAGAAGAAGCTGCTTTTGGTGGAGACGACTTCTGTTTCTGATCTTTCTTCATCTTCTCCTTGTAAAGCTTTCGAGCCACGTATACTTCTGCAAGATTTGAAGTGCCTGCCCACATGGTTTATTTACTCGATTGTATTAATAATAATAGACTTGTATTGATGTCAAGAAAAATCAGAAAATGGAGAAATAATGAACTGATAATGGCGTTTTGCTGATACGTTTGAATAAGTGAGATATTGTGTGTATTATTTATAGAGAGCGGCGAACTTGCATGGCAAGGAAAAAAAAAATGAGATCGCAATCGTAATGCATGACTCAATAATTCATTGATTAGCAATTAGCACTTTAAAAAATAGTTGAAAACGATGTTTGTAGTCTCAAATGGTATTTATCTTTTCTTGGAGATCAAGCATTTTTTTATGCGCAAATCATAAATAGGCTACAAACTACGTGACGTCATCAGTGATGTCATGATGATTGTGACATCGTCATGTTGGGCCGGGCCAGATCCCCTTTCGGGCTGCAAAACTAGACTGGATTGGATTCGAATATGATCGAATATTAAAATAATAATAAGTAAAATAATCCATTTCCAGTGATTTTGATCCCATGCACATTATATTACATCCATGCAAATGTTTTTATTACACACCTTTCTAGTAGGTCGTTTTCATCTTCAAGTAAGTGTATATATATTTATAGACAAAATTGATTTAGTACAATTTTTCCTAGAAGGATTATAAATCAACTGAAAATTACGTCATGCATGCATCGGAATGTCGAAAAAAATTTATATACGCAAGCAACTGAATTTCTCGATTCGAGCAGTAAATCTCCAGGTGCCGTGCGTGACGAAAGTAATAACGGCTCGACTATTACCGTGACGCTGCGATCAATTGGTAATATTATCTAAATCTATCCAGTATTAGTTCACACTATTTATAAAAAAAAAAAAACTATAACTATTTTCCATAGAATTGGTATTTGAGGTTATTAAAATAAAAAAGCTGAAATTCTTTCAGATATTCCTCACTAATTCTGGAGTTGTGTACATAACAGGACAGTAAGTTCAGTTGTTGAAAACGTTGTCATTTTGTGGTGTTTTACCAAGTAAAAAGTCTTTTAGTTGGATGAATGTTTAGTTCGAATGCAATAGAATTAGCTTTTGCATGTACGTGTAGATTGTTTGTGTGTCTTTATTTTAGAAATAGCAGCTAATTAAGATATTGGAAATTGAATACTATTATTAAATTTTTTTTTTTATCAGAAGCACTTGGATTTATCTTGTATTTATTTTCCAAATTTGACCCGTGCAGTAATTTAAACTGGTAGATTACAAATATGGAAAATTGCAGTTGAATTTATTGTTTCCCTCCCCTGACTTACAGCTCCTGACTTTTTTATTTCTAAAGGAAAAAGAAAAGAAATTATATTCTTCAATAAATTCGTTATTCATGTTAAAAGTTTCGTTACTCAAGGATACATACGGTAGGTATACCACCCATCACCTCGAGTAATATGCCTATGAATAATATGATTAATTAAAAAAACTAACATTAATGAAAAATATATATAGATATATAATTTGCTGGGGTAGAAGACAATAGACATGTTTCATTAAATTAAGCCAAACTTTATTCAGTCTGTAACGTACATACGATCGGTGGTACAGCTGACATGCAGCATACGCTTTTATTTTTACATCACACCCAAGAAAATAAACATAAACCAAAAATATATAATAAAGATACCATTTTACTATACTATACTACGCTAGACGACAGAAAAGATACTGAAAATAAAAATAAAACAAAGCTCCTAATACCTTTCTCCATAACCAGCTTCTGAAGAGGAACGAACGAACACACAATAATCAAACCGTCGTCGTATTACGTTATAACTTCATGTAATAAAACGCCACAACACACCCCTTGTTTTCAGACGACCACCGTCTCCACCTTCTCCGCCGCCCCTCCACCGTCGCCGTCTCCGCCGTCGACGTGGACGAGGTTAAGCACGAGCCTCCCATCGGACCTGCGAGCCTCGAAATACTCGTGCTTTAGCAGTGACTTCTCTTGCTTAATCACAAGGCGCCCATCGTCGGTGTGGTACCTCTTCATCACCCACGGCCATGGAAGCTGAGGATAGGGCTCGCTGGTGGCGCGTACAAGGCACGCGATCGGCGGTGGGTACTCCTTATTTCCCTGATCTAAAGGAGAGCACTTGTCCGTAATCTTGGCAGGCGCAGAAGTACTCCTCGTCAGAGTTGTTGGGATATTGTTATAATTATTACAGCTATCAACTTCTTCGTTGAAGTACTGAACATAGCTCTCTGCGCCAATGTGATCGTCGACGCTCGGTGGGACCCTAGGCAGCACTGTTGTGGAGTGTAAGAGCTCAAACTCCATTAATATTTTATCGTATATTTAATTATTATTATTGTTATTATTTTTTTTTATTTTGTGAGTCTATATTTAGGGATATGAAGGGGGTATATATAGAGTGAGGAAAATGCATGCGGTTAAGTGCAAAGGTGTTAAGACAATGGTGATGCAATCTTCCGAGGATTTGATGGGTGGAAGATGTAAGAGCTTGGGATATGGACGGAAGACGATGGTCTTCTTTTAAATTTTTTCATTTGTTATTTTGTTTCTATTGCATAATATTTTGCTGCGAATTGGAGTTACCTAAAGTGACTGACTACATATATTGAAGAAAAAACAAATAATGGCCAGACATTTTGGATCCATTCCGAGGGGGGCTGTTACGAGGAATTGTACTTTTGGGAAAATATAAGAATTTGATTTCTGGCATAGTATAATGTAAGTGTGTAAGTTTTATCACCTTTCAACACACATATGTCGTCTGTATTGTTTTGTATTCATTTCTTTTTATATAAGTGGATCCTATATATATATATATATGTAATTGTAATTGACTACATCTTCTGGGATTAACCAATTACTGGCTAATGTATTGACTTTAATCATAATAAATAGGGTATGATACCTAGGCTAACACCATATAATCTTAGGTAAATGTGTATAGAGATTGAAAAAGAATGAATAACAAGGCTAGCGAACATATGTAAACAAATAACAATTATCCCCATCCTCAACTATAACGGACGACATACCTCACTATAAAACAACAATTTTATTCGAACAACATATAGTGACTGAACAAGAAAAATAAAGAAGGGCAATTTGACGTCAGGTCTCACCATAATTTTCATTTAGGTTTCAAGTCCATGTAAAGAAATTTTTTAGTTTTAAGGACCCTATACACTTAAATATTTTTCAGTACCACTTCACTAACATGTAGTACCACTTCATTTGACCTACAGTACCACTTCATAGTTCTGCAGTACCAATTCATTGTTCTGCAGTAACACAAAACGAACCTGTTCATATACGATGTATAACACTTGCGTAAATTTTAGGTCATTATCTCTAAATTTTACAAAAAAATCGGGTCCCTAACCCTAAAAATTTTCTGACACAGGCCTGAAACCTAACTTAAAACATCGTTTGGAGCCTGAAACTTACCACAATAAAGAAATAATGATTGATCGAGTAGATCTCATCTCAAAATTTCGTAATACTTATGTCCGTTTATATAAATAAACTTATTACTGCACATATGTCACTTCAGCAATTTTATGTTGCGGCGATGGAACTGCGTTTTTTTCTTCCTTGCAACACTGTTTTACGCACCGCATAAATAAAATATTTGCAGAACATATATGGTATTATTACATCACTTGTACTTATTTATACGTATAAAAATACGAACCGGTGGGGAAACTTGCATATGCATGAGTGCGTGTTTAACGTGAGAGTTCCGCGTGGCCGTGCAATGCCCCAAACGTGTCAAATGTATGAATCAAATAAACTCAAAAACTTTCTTTCCCATTTTTGCTGAGCTTAGCCTTCCACATGTTTTTCACTTCCCCTAAATAAAAAATAAAATATCATGTCACAGTCGAATTGCTAATTTAAGGTGCGGTATTGTATGTTTTATTTTATATTTTTCCCCAATCGTTTTGGGTTCACATTTATATGCTATTTGGGCTTTCCCTTCAAAAGTTCTCTCTTTCTTTTTCCTACAAAGAATTACGTCAAATTACAGGTAAAACGTTCTGAATTTGAACATTGAAAACCTTGGATTATCAGAAAACCACGAAAATCTTAATAGAAGAACAAAAGTGATAGGTTTCCAATCACAAACGTTAACTCAACAGCAAAGCAACGCTACAGATAAGAAGCAAGAAAGTACTAAATCTCATCAAACTTCAGCCTTCAAGATATCCGAATCACCTGAAAATCGATTGTAAGAACAACAATGTGTTCATAAAAATGTTAAAAAGGAAAAAAAAAATTGATATAAAATAAACGAAATCGAAAAATATAGCAGAAAAAGAAAAAACCTGGATCGACGATGCTAAGGCATGAGACACGGAAGTATTTTCCGCAAGCAGTTCCAAGATCATTATTGGCTGAAATGAAATAGATAAGACAACAGCTTTCATAACTATAGAAGATAAAACAAAGTACTTGGGATTGAACTCAAAAGCTTAGATCGATCATAGAACTTCGAGGTTCGGTGAACATTTTGTTGAAAATTTTAAACTGACCTCAAACGAAATCAACAAAATCACAGAGCTGCATCTCAAAGAGTAGGGAAAGCATGCATGCCAATGAAATATTTCATTACTAACAGTATGACGATCAGGTCGAAACATAGTTCTTCAAATCAAATCAATATGGGATAACAATTCACAGTTGAACTACTAAGAAAGGCATTTTCTGCTATACTTATTGATGATATCATGATGCAAATCAACTATTATAAGAGGTAATAAGGCAATTCATGACAAAAACAAAGCGAGTTTAATTCCTATTTCTCGAAACAGAGAACCAATATTTCCTAAAGGTTTGTTCATTATATGACTCATCAACAGCCAACAATGCTACTTAACTGATATATTACGATTAAAAACAACTTAAGAAGAATCCCAGAAACACTTCAGCTCAAAATGACAATTCAACAGCAAATAAGCATACCCATTGTAAACGGGCAATCATCCAAACTCGGAAAGCTACATAGAGCTCGTAATAAGCATAAACGAGAATCAATTATCTTAAATCGGACTCACTTCCATTGTAATGACGGACTCCAACTTTGGCAAGCATGGCGTAGTATTCGATCTCGGACTTCCTCAACGGCGGACAGTTGTTCGATATCAGCACCAGCTTACCTGTCAATAGAAACGAAACGAATCAAAGCGAAAGTAGGGAAGAAACGGAAACGAACGCAGAAGGAAAAGAGGAGAGAAAACCTTTGGAGTTCCTAAGAGTCTTGAGAACGGTTTTGTAGCCGAGGGTGTATTTACCGCTCTTCATCACAAGGGCCAATCTGCTGTTTATTCCCTCGTGGCTCTTCTTCGTCTTCTTCCCCGTGCTCGCCATTGTTGTTGATTCCTCGCAGCAGCAATTTCTTCTCTAAATCAGCTGCAGCAAAAATGACCAAGGGCTTTCGCCGAAGAAACAAAGGAGCCTTTTATATAGCTAGGGCTTCATCTAGCCTAAA
Organism: Craterostigma plantagineum; assembly: GCA_027422505.1. Taxonomy (NCBI): domain Eukaryota; kingdom Viridiplantae; phylum Streptophyta; class Magnoliopsida; order Lamiales; family Linderniaceae; genus Craterostigma; species Craterostigma plantagineum. The sequence goes on from JAPQWV010000057.1 coordinate 227,815, forward strand.
TGGGCCTCATAAGAACTTGAGCCCATTTAGTCGGCCCATATTCAGCCCGCTAATTTATTAAACCGAGGGCAACAACAACCAAGGTACATTTTGTCCATTTATGTCATTTCTCTGTCAATCAGTTTGAAGAGAGTTTGCGGGTAAGAATAGAATCTAAATTGGATCGAACGAATCGAATCACATCAGTTGTATACGTAACTTTCTTTTTTCCTTTTTCCATTCGCAATTTTATTTATAAAAAAATATATCTACTAGTATATACTTGCATATTATTCAACGCTTTTCTTTTTGCGAAAAAAAAAGATCATGGAATTTGATTCCATGGACCAACGCTGAAGAACATTCTCTATACTCAATATGGAATTCTATATATACCAACCCTTTTTTTCATATAACATCAAGCTTCGCACTTCTATATATTCAAGAACCCCATTCCCATAACGCTATATAATTTCCCTTTTTTCGACAGAATTGAAAAAAAAAAGAGAGTAACATGGGAGTTGATGGAACATTGGACTACTTGTCCGAACTTATAAGCAGCACTAAAAAGAAGAAGAAGAAGCAGCTCAACACAGTCTCTCTCAAAGTAAGAATGGACTGTGAAGGCTGTGCAAACAAAGTCAAGAACGCCCTCAATGGCCTCAAAGGTTTTCATCACTTCATAAATATATGCAAATAAATTACGTTTCATTCTCTTAACTAACTAAATCATGCAAAAATATATATATAAGGAGCAAAATCGGTGGAGGTCGATTTGAAGAACCAAAAGGCGACCGTGTACGGCTTCATTGACGCAAAGAAGGTACTGAAAGCCGCAAAATCGACGGGCAAGAAAGTCGAGCCGTGGCCTTACGTGCCTTACGAGATCATAGCCCATCCTTACGCTTTGGGCGTTTACGACAAAAAGGCGCCGCCTAATCTCGTTCGTGGGACCGACGTGCCCGGCGTGGCGACTCTTAATCCCGTCGAGGAAAAGTATTCGCTTATGTTTAGCGACGATAATCCTCATGCTTGCTCCATAATGTAAGAGATTAAGAAAGCCAAGAATAGCATATGATTATTGATGTGCTTTAAATGATGATGTAATGACACTAATGTATAAGGTGTTTGAGTCAAAAGCCCATAAATGCAAATGTGGGCTTTGAGTCAAAAGCCCAATAAGAGAGCTGGCAAATTTTAAAAAATGTGATCTTTTTCCCCAGTTTCTGAAAATTTGAGGAACCCTAAATTCACAAATCATCAATTGAAGTTAATCTTTTCTTCTGCGATCAATTGCGACGCATTGTGAGGGTTGATGCATTAGGAGCGGATCTGCCATGATGGCTGCTTCGCATATGTGGAGGAGATTCGCGGCGAGCTCGTTTGATAAGATTCCGCGCAAACCCAGTGGTTTGCTGGACCTCTCTCTGCTCCGTTTCTCCACCTCGGTTGTGAAGAAGGCTCGGAGAAACGATGCGATGCTTGAGATCTTACTAAACAAGCACCATTTCTCTCCTCAAGCTGCTTCGAGAGTTGCCTCGGCCTTATCCCACGTGAGGAACCCTGGAAAAGTCGATGCGGCGCTTTCGTTCTTCGAAGAGAGTGGATTTTCGAGCTCTCAGCTCGAGATAGTCGCCAGCTACAGACCTCAGCTTCTATCGTCTAGTCTGGAGAAGATCACTAAGCCCAAGATCAAGATTTTTCGAGACCTAGGATGCTCGTCGGACGAGCTCGCCGAGATGGTTTCGGATTCTCCGTGGCTCTTAGTTCGCGGGCCCAAATGGATGGCGTCCGTCGTCTCCTTCTTGAGGGGGCTATTGGGATCTGATGCAGAGGTTGCTAAGCTTCTAAAAGTTTCGGGCTGGTACATGTCTGCAGATTTGCGTAGGACTCTGAAGCCTAACCTCGAGCTCTTGGCAGGCTGTGGCTTCTCTTCGGATCAATTGGTCATCTTCATGTTTCGCTTTCCCAGGTTGCTTCTGGTTGGCCAAAATAAGCTGAAGAAGAGCATCGAGAAAGCAGACGAGATGGGAGTCGAGAGGAGTTCGAAGATGTTCATTTACGCCGTTCGCGTGCTCAGTCAGTTGTCGGAAAAGACGTGGGTTTCGAAGCTGAGGGCCCTTAGGGATATTGGATTGTCCGAGGATGATATATTGAGGGTGTTTAGGAAAGCGCCGGTGGTGTTTCACGCCTCTGAGCAGAAGATGAAGAAAGTGTCCCAACTGTTGCTTTCTACGGGGAAGTACGACCCTTCCGTGATTGTCGTTTACCCGACAATTATTTGTCGAAGCATTGAGAAATGGTACAGTCCGAGGCTCGCGGTTTTAGGGGCTTTGGAGGGTAAGGGCCTGCTGAAAAAATGGCCGACCTTTTCGCAGTTCTACAGCATGAGGGATGAAGTGTTCGTGGGGAAATACGTGGCTCCTTATGAAGATTTGGTTGGAGAAATCTATTATAGGAATGATAAAGATGGGTTCTTGAAATCATCATGAAGGTGAGGTGACTTTATTTGAATTGTTTGTGACATTGTCTCTCAATATCTGCTCCAACAGCTGATCATCTAATGTGAAGAGGAACGAGTAATCTACGATTTTTTCTAGGTCCAATTGGCAATAACCTGGCGAGAGAGATTGTTGCATATCCATAACATTTATTCAGCATATACGTTTAATCACGACATAAACAACTTGACCTCACGGAAAAGCCTCAGACAGTAGTTTCAAAGGCACGCACACGCATTTATCACGTTTAAAACGTGACGTTTATTACTCAGAGAGCGTTTATCATTAGCATAAGCGCTTAAAGAGAGTCTTCAATCCTCGCCGTGTCCGATCAGAGTGAGGAGCATCTTCTCATAATCGCCTCTAGTGTCCTTGGCGATTGCTTTGTCCAAAGGCACGCTGTTCCTTTTCACGTACTCCTCTTTTATGATCTTCATATCGACCTCAGCCCTTGTGGCGATCACTCGAGTCAGCGCCCCTTCGTCCGTTCCCATCTTATTAATGGAGAGGCGAATAACTTTCTCAAAGTACTTCTCGGGGCAGGTTAGGCACTTCACGGTTGCTCTGAGAAGCGCCAAGAATTCGTCCTTAGGATCAGACTTCAAATCCTATCAAATAAGAGAACCAAGTAGTCTCTTAAGAACAGTTGGGAGCAATAAAATGGTGTTGATACGATTCCGAGCGAAAAGTAGGTCTCATGATTTGTTTGGGGTGTTGTACCTTGTTAATGTCGTTCCCAAATTCGTTCTTGTATTGATTCAGCGTTGCATTGATTTGCGCTTTGCTCCTAGTAGACAATATCCTGATGACATCTTCACAGTTGTGAGCCTTTTCACATATCTTCTGATGGAGGATTTTAGCTTCGGATTTTGCAAGAGTCATGTTCACATCGTCTCCACTGTATCGGTAAGAGCTCACCAAGGCCACCAAAAGCTAAAAAAGCAAAAGACAATTAGTCAATCAAGAACTCGACGTATGAAACGATTACGCATGGTCTATCCAATACCGTGTTTGGAAAAAGAAAATAAACCGAAGATATACCCCACCTTGCGAAAATCTCCAGACGTGTGATGAGCAACGTCCTCTTCGAGAGATTTCTTGAACTTAACGTGATAAGCCTCCCTCACTAGAATCAATTCTTTCGGAGATCTCGTGCAGGCTATCTCCACCAAAACTTGATTGCTCGAAGTCCATTTTTTTGTGGCTTCGTTCGCCAAATAAGCATCACGCTCTGCAGGGTCAAGTGTCCAGAGCAACACAGATCTCTGCATTTGAGAAAATATTTCACCTACCTTAATCTAAACTTTGATGGACATCTCTGAATTTAGGAACACGTGAAACAAACCTCAAATTCATTTGTCAGTTCCTTGTCTAGTGCCTTGAGCAGATCTTCTCCGTAAGTCTCTGCATAGGCTTGTCTGATCATTTTGCGATGATGAGCGTCTCTATGGCCCAAAATTGATATGATCAGGTCCTCGTTGGTTCCCCATCCTGCAAAAAATTAATCATTCCCATGGAAATTTCCCAGATCCATCCATCACATCGCTTTTTTAAGAACGATCGTTATATGATGTTTCATAAACAACTCAGTCTGGCAAAAGAATCGAAAGGAACAGACTCATATGCTTAGATCTACTACTGCAATCAAAGGTATCATTCTTAGCTCCAGCTTCTTAGGATGATCTAATGGATCCAAACCTTTTTACATTACATCCATCCATCAATCACGCAGCACGCACATAAAAATATCGTAAATGAGGAAAAAATGACCTCGCATAAAAAAGAGGAAGACAAAAGGCTGTCTATCATCGAATCGAGCAAACCTGAAAATGCTTTGTGTAGCTGTTCACAGTCTTCAGCCACAGATGGAACTTGCGATGGAACACACAACGTAGACATTTTTTCTCCTCGATTTCTCTTCTGAGCTTAGTGGAGAGAGTTGAAGAGGCGATACTGATGAGATGACACGTTTTGCGAATGAAGCTTATATTATATTTGCTGATGATGGAGTTGGTAAATAAATTTGACTATTAAGGATATAATATGTTACGTTACAAAAAATGAGATTTTGTTAACGTAATTGCATTAAAAAATTATATTACGCTGATCATGAGATTACCAAGATTATTGACTTACTTTATTAGAAAGGAAAAAAAATTATTTCGATAGAATATAATTATAAAATGGGTCACTAAGTATAAATTTTGGATCACTACAATCAATCCAATATCTTTTTTTATCTAGTTTGAGTCAACTTATCGGATTACTATGTTTGTCAGTTACAAACTAGGTCACTAAGTTATATATAGTAACAAAATTGGTCAATAGTTACAAAATTAGGTTACTAAATATGTATATAGTAACAAAACTAGGTCACTAAGTATGTAATAGTTACAAATTTGGATCACTAAGTATGCAGATAATAAGAAAAAAAGAGGACATTGACCCAATTTTATTACTATATACATACTTAGTTGCCTAGTTTTGTTAACCGACAAACGTAGTAAACCAAAATAAAAAATTGGCATATTTAGCGACTCTTTTTATAATTTTCCCAATATTATATTACTTCGCTGAGAAGCTAATGAGCCGATTTAGTATAAAAGGGGTCCACAGCGTTTCATTTCCCGCGCATTAGCAAAATACTTGTAGAATTCTCAGCTAGGAATAGGATAAAGAGTGACCACAGCACAGAGGTGGAATCAAAATTAATCGATGAAGACGACCAATTGATGAAATGCTGCAGTACCAAGCCGATTCGACGTGTGAGTGCTGCATTTCTAATCTCTGCTCCCAAAAAACTCGTGTGTTTGTTCAATCGCCCGCCCCCTCGCATCTCCAGGTGTTGATTTTCCCCTCTTTTTTGTGCTGTCCCCTTCTGGTTTTCAGTAATGTGTTCTGTTCGAATTTTCGCTGTTAGTCACTATGGTTCCAGATTACGAAGTTCAAGTGGATTTAGATTGATAAACTGTTTCTCTATCTTCAGATCAATTTTATCCGTGTTTCACATATTTGAAACACGCAGTCAAACGAGTTAGGTGAATCGATGTATATCTTTTAATGGTTTATCTACATCTGAGATGGAATAAACGGCATCTGCCTATTCATGGACTGCGTCTGCAATGTATGACTTTTTCATTTTCAAGCGGTTCATCGTTTGTTTCAAATTGAGGTTTCAGATCAAAGCAAGCTTCCTCTTCTTTGTTCTCTTCGCTCTTATTCATCTGCTTCTCACAAATTCTAGAGGTGCAAGCAAACATTCCCCATACTAACTGCTACTGAACGAGGGAAAAGACAAGTAAGCGTTCATTCTTAATTTTCTACTTACAGCTTATACATGTTCATAGCTTCCTTCCAATCAGATGTTATAGATTCATTGCTGTTCTTTGATTTGTTTTGAGAAAGATATAGGGACGATAATCGAGGGAATTATCATAAAAGTTCATACCCTCTAGTATCAATTAAGTAGCAAAAAAAACCAAATACCAAAATAGGAAAGCAAAAAGAACAAAGAAAAAAAAATATTCTTCGTTCGTAAGAATAAACGAACATGTGACAAAGAAAATAGAGAGTGAAAATGAATACATGGTAGTTTATTTAAGAGGGGAAAGAATGTATATTAGAATTGCAACGAGTGTAGGAGAAATGACATTTTCTTTCTCCATTTGTTCTTCCTCATAGGATAATTGCATTAAGCCGTGGAACTCGTCGCCGAGTTGGCCGGAGCAGCTTCTGTTCCCGTCGACGTTTGGGGAGTAGCTGGAAAAATCAGAAATTTGAAGTTCGTATGAGGTTAGTAGTTCAACACATCAAAAGCTCGTTATACATCAAATAACAATATTTATGTATTATCCCATATTATATTTATATACCGTTTATTAATTAATACCCCGTGATGGTATGGATGAGAGTTAAAAAAAAAGGCAGAGTATAGCGACTACTGCATGGGCACATGTTGCCACCGTAGGTTTTACTGTAAGAAGCCTTTCTGGCATAAATTCCTCATTGACCCAATTTATGGGCCAAGCCAATAAACATTACAGCTCATCCCCACGTGCTTGCTTTTCAATAATAGGTCCCATTCATATTCAAATCACATATCTATCTCTACATCACACAAGCAAGCCCCCGAACTATATATACATACACAATCCCTCCTTCCGCTCATTGTTTTAGCAATTCGAGGCATCTCACTCAACTCAAATTGACTATGGTTTGCACCACACACTTTGAATATGCGACTAGCTAATCCTAGGAGTTAGCTGATATCCGACTATAGTCAAACGTCGTTAGCAGGACTCAAACCTAGGTCACACTTTTGGGTCTTTCTTCACTTAATTAGTTGCTTGCTTTAAGTGATAACTAGCACTAGCATGGCATGCTGCATTTTGGCTTGGCCCCTTACTCTACCTACGAATTCTATTATTGCATTTGAATTGAAATTCGTGATTTGAAATTATGAATTCTGAAATCCAAATTTTCATACAAATGTTGGCAAATGGGATTTCGGAAATCCGAATTTCAAAATGTGCTCGAGCTCTCGAGCCGGCTTGAGCCATTGGTCATCGAGCTCCAGCTTGCTCACCGAGTTCGCGAGCCGACTTGACTCATCGGTCGTCGAATTCGCAAGCCGACTCGATCGTTCGTCGAGCTCGCTAGTTCGACTCTATCGTTTGTCTAATAATAATAATAATTTAAATAATCACGGCAAGATTTGATATTTCGAAACGGACCGTTTCCGATCGAATTTCAAATCCATCAAGCGCTCGGATTCTCGGATTTGGATGAAATCGAATCCAAATCGAGCGGTTGTCAACTGATTTGAATGAAATTCGGATTTCAATCGAAATCCCCCGATCCAAACGTAGCATTATGCTTTAAATTGTTTTGTTTTCAACATACATGTTAATTGGAGTCGAGGTTGCTCTCAGCCAGGGGACCATCCCCTGAACACGGTCAAAGAGTTTTTTTTTTTTCCTAAAGTCACTCACATGCACGTACAAGGTATCATCAATGGAGTGGAATCAAGAGGAGATGAGACTAACTACTTGTGGGTAGTTTTTAAAATCATTAAATAGAATGTAGGAAGACGATCGATATTATTAGGAAGTAACACACCTGTGGATGATGGGTTGATAGTAGTAAACATCCTTGGTTGTTGTCCACCAAAAGGATATTGTTGATGGGGAGCATCGAACGAAGGATGATAGTAGAGATAATTAGGGTGTAGAGCACGCTGATGCTGATGATGAGCAGCAGCAGTTAACTGAGGATTACTCATCGGATATAACGCTGCTGCCGCCGCCGGCGCTCTTTGCATTAAAGAAGCAGAATATCCGTAGTAGCTATATGGGGCTGACGACGATGATAATTGTTGATTATTATAGTATTGTGAAGCTGCTGCTTGGTTATACATTATTCCCTGCACATATATTGTATATATGTAATAATAATATTTCACGCTAACTAACTAGACATAGAATTATCATATATAGAGATTGGGGAGCTAACCTGATTGTAGCCGTAATCGGGAGGATAAGCCGTATAACTGCATCGAAATTAAATAGAAACTTATATGAGTTTTGTGTAATCACGAAGGCTTTTTTGTATAATCCAACTAAGCCACTAATTTATTGAAATTCCTCCTCATTTATTTATCTTTTCAATTGATATAAGTAGCATTGAAAGTCTCCACAGCTGATTCCTTTTTCTACCATCAATTTTTATTTATTGTTCTCCATCTGCCCCTATAACTACTTGCATTGAATACAATTCAACGCTGCCCCTTTTTTACTTCGCTTTCTTACCATCGAATTTATTATGTATAGCGACGCAAACTAATCTCAACTGATTGATGATTTATGAAAGCATATGAGATTATATTTTTTTTTGTATCATATTAGTTTCCTTTTACCCCCACTTGTCATACATAACCTGTCGTATATGTTGTGTTTATGTTTTCATGGACCATCTTTGACACAGAGCAAGCTGACAGAGATATAAAAAAAACATGGACATGATAATGCTGCAAAGAATTATAATATACATATAAAGGCATTCGCTTACCCATACGGAGGATACATCGCCGGAGCTGGTGGTGGCATTGGCGGCTGAGCCACCACTGGCGGCGGATAGGACGACGATCCTCCTCCATACATGCTCCCCATTTGACTCCTTCCTATAATTTTTTTTTTAAAGATACATGATTATACTTCATGAATATATATTATTAATTACCAAAATGGAAATGTAAAGTTAAGATAAAGAACCTCTTGGTGGTGGTGGTGGCGGCGGCGGCGGCGGCCTTGGCCGTCCAAGAGAAGCAATGTTACAATTGGCTCTTCGGCCGTCGATCACTGGGTTTGGCTCGACGCAAGCCCTTCGAGCTGATTCAGGGTCACGAAACGTTACCTATTTATTACACCATATAATCCCATGTTGTCAAAGTCAAAGACAAACACGCATATATGGAAAGATATCATTTTTATTATTAATTCGATGATGATGATGATGATGGGGCTTACAAATCCGTAACCCTTTGATTTCCCAGTGTTCTTATCATTGATGATGACGGCTTCGAGAATCTCTCCGAACTGATCGAAGTAACTGCGCATAACCTCGGTAGGAGTTTCCCATGCCAATCCTCCGACGAAGACTTTGGTCAAAGTCGTGTCCCCAAACGGCGATCTGTAATAATGCTGTTGCTGATGATGAGGAGGAGGATGAGCCATGCTGTGTGGAATTTACCAATTAGACATTGGATGGATGATGATAATGATAATGCTGGTAAGTATATGTTATGCCCTTAAATGAAATGATTCTTTTTTGCTGTGTGTGTATGTATATGTTGCGTTTTTAGTAGTTCTCCTCACGACCCCTCTGCTATAATGCTTATGGGATGTGGCGAAGGTTGTAATAGTTGTTGTTGATGATGGTAGTAGTAGTGTGTGCTTGACAGATAGTTTTTATGAGACGGAGACGACTTAGAGAGAGAGAGAGAGAGAGAGAGAGAATCCGACAGTTGCAAACGATGATTTGCTGTAATGGGGGAGGAGAAGTCATCAACAAGTATTGGGATTTGTGGCCTAGTGTGCATCACACAATGACAGCTATGCGTAGTATGTGCTGCTAAAAGACCACTTCCCACTATTAAATTATTATCATTATTATTGGTTTCGCATTACATTGCTGTACATATATATACTAGGAAATACGTAGAATGTGTGTATGTATGAGCTTGCAAAAAAAAAAAAGAATAAAAAAGAAACATGGAAGGAAAAGAGTATGTGCGTGGTATGAATGTATATGGAGAATGAGTAAAGGGGAGTGGGTCGGCTGTGATTGAATGCTAATTGTCTCTAAGATTTTAGATTATTACGGATAATTTTATGTGAATGTTAGATCGGTTGTGCTGTCCATTTTCTAAGATTCCATCGGTTAATTTAGTTTCTTTGACCAATCCAGTTTTACAGGTGTTGGTCTTCAACCAGCTTGGATTATGTATGGGAGGAGAATCTTTGCATTGTATATATAATATATTGCATATATTTAATTTTGTATAGTAGTAAATTGAGCAAAATCATGATGATAAAAATGCTGTAAAATAAAAAAATATTGTGCTATCATATTAATACTCATACCCAAGTTAGCATTCTTCTAGTTTCATTACCAACATTTTGCCTCAGCAGTTGGTTTCCCTATTTTTAACTTTGATTGTATGGATGGGTTTAAATATTGTCAACTGCTACAAGTGCTAACATATGCTAATTACTCAGGCCCAGAATTCTTGATTGAAGACTTGATTCACTTTTGGAGAGAAGAAAAGCAACTAACCCATAAAAATATTAATAGTCTTTAATTTGTTTAAATTATACGATTAAATTGACGACGAAAACATGCTTAGTCGTAACAAAAAAAAAATTACTCTCTCTCTTCCATAATACATGTTGTTTTGTAATTTATTTTTTGTTTTTAAATACATGTCGTTTTACAGTTTTCAAAATAAACAATATTGATTATTTCCAGTTTAACCCCTTATCTTTAATAGGAATTGTTAAATTAAAATAGATAATATAATTAATTAAATATATAATGGAGATTGTAATTTATTTCTTAAAATACGTGTAATATCCTTAAACGACATAAAGAACATATGTATTATTTGTTAATTCTGTACCCAATTACCCATCCATGGTAAAACAAAAGACCAAGTAGAGAATTAATATTCACTGGCGCGTGAATACACGGACATAAATGGTCAACATGCGGTTCCTTTGACTTTTATTATTTACCCAAACCTAATTTCTCTTCATCTTTCACCTAATTTCAACCGTGATCAAAATTTTCTGCTCAAATATATATTCACCGCTCTAATAAATTATCTCACTTCCGCCGAACCTGCCGATCGATCATCCCGAGGCTGGAATCTGAAGGTAATTTATTCTCTCAGATGACTGCTATCGGAGTTTTTTGTTTTCTGCTAAATTCCGTTTTTGAATCGTAGTTGGGTTTTTTTTTTTGGGCGGATTTCTGATTACCTTTGTACTTTTTTTTTACAAAAGTTCGATCTTTTTGTTAATTACGGACTTGCAGGACTTCTGAAGAAGCGTGTGGTTTGGGAGAATTTCCGATAGGGGAGCTAATGGCCTTAGTTAATGATGATCAGAGTACCGCCGTATGCTCTCACTGGTAACCAACCAACCAACCAAACTTTTATTTCGATTCTTTTTTCTAGAAATTCGCAGATGGTGCTCTAGGTTTTTGTGTTTGTGTAAGATTGTCGATCTTGTACTGGGCAGTTCTTCAGTTTGTTTGTGCACCGCAGCATAGCATGGCTTGTTTGATGGTTTATGCTGCTGCCGAAATTGTCTTGGCATATGAATCATGAAATTTAATCTATTTTCTATGCGATCTGATACGTGTAATCTACAAACGCACTAGGAGGATAGGATGAAGAGCACGACGATGCCCTTGTAAACAAACGATTTTATTGGTATTGCCTTTCTGGTTATCAGATGATCGACCATCTTTTTCATGTTGTCATTGCAGCGACAGAGCTATTCCGTCCACTAACATCGACTTGCATTTTGCTCACTGCTCCCGGAATTTGGAGAAGTGTAAAGTCTGTGGTGATATGATTCCAAAAAAATTCTCAGAGGAGCACTTTTTAAGCACTCATGCCCCGGTATGTGAATTGCTTGCGTACGCCAAGATTTGCTGTACTTTTATTTGTTTGCTCAGACTGGCCAGCAGCTGCATCTTTGATACACTGTGATCTATCTTGTGTTACCTTACCACAAAAATGATGATGTTTAAGCATCTATTGCTTCACGTTTAGACACTAGCACGTTTACATAAACTCCTAGTTTTTTTTTGTTTTTTTTTGTCTTGTGAGTCAACTTTGTTATTGATTGAATCCAATTGCGCGGCAGGTAGCTTGTTCCCTGTGCAGTGAGACAATGGACCGTGATGCTCTAGACACTCATAAAGGAGAAAACTGCCCAAAAAGGATCGTAACATGTGAATTCTGCGAGTTTCCACTGCCTGTTGTTGACTTACTGGAGCATCAGGTATTTTATTTTTTGTGCGGCTTTGATAATTAGTTCCATATAGTATGTAACGATTTTCCTACATATTAGAGTTATAGTTTCGCAATCAGTTCTGAATAGAATAACATGATTGCTTTCTCGTCGTTTTAGGAAGTATGTGGGAACCGAACAGAACTATGCTATATGTGCCACAAATACATAAGATTACGCGAGAGATATGGACATGAGAGCAGATGTAATGGTGGCGTTGATAATGCTGCAGAATCTTCGAGGTAAGAACCTGAGACCAAACACTCTTTTGGTCACCATTTCACCAATACCTATCTTTCAATATTATATCACTTTGTCCCAATATTCTCGGTCCACTTCAAATTGAGTGAAAAATATTCGATATTTTTGTGTGAAGAAACGCGAGGCCGAGGCCACCGCCCGAGAGAGGACAAGGCGGTCCAAGGAGGCAACCCCGCGATTTTTCACCGAGACGTATACTCTTCACCATAGCCATCACTGGCATTGCGGTTCTGTTGGGTTCGCTTTTCTTTCAGAGGAAATCAGATCAGAGTCAGGTGCCCTAAAGATGGATCCTTTGAATGAAACTCTGCACATTGCTCCTCTGTTTTCTCTCCCTATATATAATATGCTGCTTATTTTACTGTCACTTGGTACTTTTTTTAAGATACGCTATTGACAGATTTCACTATGTTATGCTTCCCTCAGAAATAAGAGAGTTGTAAGAAATGTAGGCTTCAAGATTGTTACTGTTATACTGAATAACTCGGAAAATTGAAGTGTATTTGCTCGGACACATATATGTTCATCTGCTATCGAAGAGAATAAATGATAAATGCCAAAAGGATAATCGATGACATCATCACCATGATAAAAGCTTGGACTTTTACATGATAATCTGATTTATTACCAGCCAAGTTAACTCTTTCTTGTTCGAGATCACACAATCTGACGTAATTTCTTTACCTTAGTTTTCAATTTTCTAGTAAAAAAATGAACGTATTTTAAACTATATTAATACGCAAAATTAAGCAAATTACTCATTTGCCCTTTCCCGGCATTTCTTCCCTATTCTTCCTCCACTCTTCATTCCCCGCGCCACCTTTTCCAATCTGCAAATCATAAAAACCTAAATACAATAAAATGAAAACAACTGAAATTCCCATGTCACCACCATGGCCATGGCTTCTCCCCAGACCAACCCCCGAGCCACCCACCCGCCCCGACCCATTTCCCGGACCGGCGATCCCAAACCTCAGGCGGGCCCCACCGCGCCACGAGCCACCGCTCGAACCAGTCTCCGAACCCTCCTCAGAGTATCCTCCATAGCCTGCGGGATTCAGTTCGGTTGGGCCCTTCAGCTCTCTCTGCTGACGCCCTACGTCCAAGAGCTCGGAATTCCCCACGAGTGGGCCAGCATCATATGGCTCTGTGGGCCCCTCTCGGGACTCATCGTCCAGCCCCTCGTCGGACACCTCAGCGACCGATGCACCAGCCGATTCGGGCGGCGGCGGCCGTTCATCCTCGTCGGAGCTATCTCGATCGTGGCGTCCGTGCTCGTGATTGGTTACGCGGCTGACATCGGCGGGCTCTTGGGCGATAGGCCCGGCGGCGGAGAGGCTAAGACTCGAGCGATCGCCTCCTTCGTCGTGGGATTTTGGATCTTGGACGTGGCCAATAACGTCACTCAAGGGCCGTGCCGTGCTCTCCTCGCAGATCTAACTGGTTTGTTGTGTCTCTGTGTACTCTCTCCCCTCCTCTCTCTCTCGATCTTGAAGTGTTTGATGAAATGTCGCAATCAGGAAAGGACCATCGAAGAACTCGAGTGGCGAACGCGTACTTCTCCCTTTTCATGGCCGTCGGAAACGTCCTAGGATTCGCCACTGGCTCTTACAGCAAATGGCACAAGGTTCTCCCCTTCACTCTCACCTCATATTGCAGCATCAACTGCGCAAATCTCAAAGCAGCATTCATCATCGACATACTCTTCATAGCAATGACCACAGCCACGAGCCTCGTAGCAGCCCAAGAACAGCCCCTATCACCGCCATCCTCCCGCCCCAGCACTTCAAATAATCCCCACGAGGCAGTCGAATCCTCAGAGCACGAAGCTTTTCTCTGGGAACTCTTTGGGACTTTCAGATACTTGCCATCCATCGTGTGGATCATACTCTTGGTTACAGCTTTTACATGGATAGCTTGGTTCCCTTTCCTTCTGTTCGATACAGATTGGATGGGCCGCGAGATATACGGTGGGGAGCCAAACGATGGCTCGTCAGCTGATGATAAGAACTACAGCCGTGGTGTGAGGATGGGCTCTCTCGGGCTGACATTGAACTCTATCGTGCTCGGCGTCGCCTCTGTGATGATGGAGAGGCTGTGCCGCAAGTGGGGCGCGGGATTCACGTGGGGCCTATCGAATATCTTTCTTTCCCTTTGTTTCGTTGCCATGCTTGTCGTCACTGCTGTGAGGAGCAGTATGCATATCGACGATGGCAGCCCTCCACCTCATGGTATTGTTGCATCTGCCTTAGCTGTGTTTGCAGTTCTTGGGCTTCCTCTAGCGGTAAGAAAAAAAAAGGGAAATTTTGATCTTCTCTTTCCGAGTTTAGTTCAGGAATTTACCGTTGCTCTCGTCCCTTCTGCCAAATGATTGTGCTCGAACTGTGAAGAATGCCACACTATAAATTTGATCAAATGTTGTCTTTCTTGGTATGTGCAGATAACTTATAGCGTTCCGTATGCGTTAGTATCTACTCGAATAGAAGCTTTGGGGCTCGGACAAGGTTTGTCGTGGAAATTGCAAGTGCTTGTAATAAACGTAAAATATATTCGATGTCTGCCTTACTATACGGTCATCTTTCAGGGTTATCCATGGGAGTTTTGAACCTGGCAATTGTTTTCCCACAGGTATGGCATAGTATAGTATAATTACATTCCATTGTCTCTATCCATCTCATCTTCTGATAAGATCTTAACGTATGCATGATGAATAGAATACAATTACTGTATATTTTTCGATTCGTTACGACGTATCTTTTCTTGGCAGGTGATTGTTTCCCTCGGCGCGGGCCCACTGGACGCACTTTTCGGAGGAGGAAATTCCCCGGCGTTGGTAGTCGCTGCAGTGGCTGCGTTTATCGGTGGTATTATAGCAATTGTCTCCATTCCAAGAACAAGCAGAGCTTCCGAAAAGGCGAAGCATGCGCCATCAAGGGTATGAAAATCGAAAACCGAGAAAAAACAAAGATCGAATTTTTACTTTTCTAAATTCTTGATTGCGAGGAAACGGCCTGGAAAAAAGGGAATGGATTTATTTAGAACTGAAGTTACCTTACAGTTTACATCTAAAGTGGTATGGTTATTTTTTTTCTGATCTCTTGTAAGAGAATGATGGGAGTTGCAGGTTCTTTGATTAATGAAAAATAATGCAATGTTGCCAAGTTTCTTTCGGATGGATGTTAAAATATAATGTGTCTCTGACTTCTCTTTTAAACGCTTATTCAAGTTCGGACAAATAATTTCATAATGTTAATCTCTTCTGTTACTTCCTTATAAGTTATTACTGCTTTCTCTCCAACGCAGACACAATTCTATTTTCATCACTATCTCCAAATTGATCAGTTGCTGCTGAAATATTACCATTGCATCAGATTATTAGCTGAAGACATATTCATTCATTGTGCTGTTAAAGAGATTGAGAGCTTGGGCTGTTGAAAATGGCTCAGCACAATCTTGAATTTTTTTTGGAGCTGTTCGATTTTTTATTTTCTTTTTCTTTGACTGATGAGGACATAGAGAGGGCAATGTACTTTGTTCCACACTCAGTGAATAAAGAAATAGAAATAAAAAAGGGCAAGAAGATATCTAAATTTGCTGGTAAGGCAAACAGGTAGGAGCCAGGCATAATGGTTACAGTTTCGTCATTTATGTTTCTTGTATCTATTTATCTTAGAGAAATAAAATATAGGGGAAATTATAAAATTAGGTCACTAAGTATACATGTTTTCGTTTTTGGGTCACTATGTTTGATAATTGCAAAAGTAGGTCACTAACTTTTCATGTGAAAACAATTTTGGGTCATTTTTCACATTTAGGTCACTAAGAATATATTTTTTTGAATTTGGGTCATTAAGTTTACATTTTTTTCAATTTTGGGTCACTCATTTGGTACTAATGTTATAAACATAGTGACCCAAAATTGAAAAAATCTAAACTTAGTGACCCAAAATCAAAAAAAATATATTCTTAGTGACCTAAAATTAAAAAATGACCCAAAATTGTTTTCACATGAAAATTTAGTGACTTACTTTTGCACGGGAGTTGTATTTTTTGCTAAACTATTTATATCACGGGAGTCGTATTTTTGCTAGTGCTAAGATATGGAATATGGTTTAATCATCTGCATCTGCCTACTCATTCAGAATCTATCGTAAATACGTTAAATTACTAGAGAGATATTTTCATTGAATTAAATTTCCAGAAGGTATAGTTCCGATGCCATACGGCATGTGTTGTAACCTACTATTATTATTCGTACTCATCTAAGTGATAACCATAACATACCCCCAAACTAGGCCTTAGATGGCCTCAGACGGCTTCCATTTATAAAACATTAAAAGAATAAAAAAATTAAATCTTGGAGTATTACATATATTCTCGACTAGCTAGAGACATGCGCTGTCGAAATGTAAACATCATTGTTTTGATTTTGATCGGTAATAAACCGCTTTCAATGGCTGTGAATTAAAGACACTTAACTTCCACACATCAATGCCAAGAATTTGTGGACACATCTCAATTAGTTTTCTTACGGAAAATGTACGTCAAAATTGTTCAAGTAAATAAACAAGCGTGCACCGTCCATTGTGGAGAAACAAGTCCTTTCGTAATTCTATGGAGATAGAATATGATCATCTTTCATTGCAACTGATTTTGCCCGCCATAATTAGCCTAAATTAAGGTTGTCAACGTTTTATGCGTAGCTTAATTATGGAGTGTGGTCCTAAATTGTGGGAGGTTATTGCGGTTTAATCGTCTCGTATCTTATATAATAACAATGTTAAAAGGATACACTTTTTTGTTGGGATACAACATAAAATTGCCGTACAGAATATGAATGGAAAAAAGAGAAAAATTCAAAGTATTCATTATTCAATAGCTTAACCATCATTAGTACATTTGCCGTGCAGAATATGCAAAAACATTAGCGTAAAGCACATGCATATAATCGTACTTATTTTCTCGTATGGCATACAAGAACCGCAATTTGTCTCTTGTTATTATACAATATTGCCGTAAAGAATATATGAAATTGAGTTGCACTATGATGAACAATGATACTACACTGCTAAATTCGCACAAAACAGTTCTTCACTTTCAAAGACGTTCGTTCTCTCACGTAATTCGACTCTCAAGGATAGAGTAGTAGCTATTTTCTTTTCAATATCACTATGCTTATGCCAACTCAAAGTCAAAAAGATTTCCAATACTCTCTCTCTCTCTCTGCGATATCTTCTCTCTATATATTGCTTACATGCGTAGTAGATACAAATCCGTCTTATCTGTGTTCATCGGACCAAAAGCCTAAAGAAGAAAGAAAGACAGCCCATTATTTCTTACTCTTGAGAAAAAAACCTCTCCATTAAGCTTTAGAGCAGTACTTTTAAAGTAAGAACAAAAGAACGAAAAATGGAAAAGCAAGGCTCGTTGTACTTGGAACAAAGCTCGGACTCGCTCGAACGCGGACCGACGACGGCGACCAAGGCTGGCCTCGACGACGACGGCCGTGCCCAAAGAACTGGTAATATAATATAAGCATATATTTGAAAGAAAAATATTAAATAATAATTGAAAGAAATGTCCACTTTCTTATATTTGTGTTGATATATAGGCACACTGATCACGGCGAGCGCCCATATTATCACGGCGGTGATCGGCTCAGGCGTGTTGTCCCTCGCCTGGGCCATAGCCCAGCTTGGCTGGGTCGTCGGCCCCGCCGTGTTGATGGCCTTTTCCTTCATTACGTACTTCACCTCCACCCTCCTCGCCGACTGTTACCGGTCACCGGGACCCGCCACCGGCCGGAGAAACTACACCTACATGGACGTCGTCCGAGCTCACTTAGGTTATCGCTAAATCTCCATTCCAACATATAATGTTAGTTATTTCATTTAAGCTTTACCTTCTTCGTTATAATTTTTTTTTTTATATAATTTTCAGGGGGATAAAAGTTCAGTTGTGTGGGTTGGCACAGTACGCGAATCTTGTTGGGGTCACCATAGGATACACAATTACTGCTTCCATTAGCATGGTGTAAGGTTTTCTTTCCATTTTCTCTTTTCTTTTTAAATAAATATCGAAGTGTTCTGATTTTTTTTTTTCAATTATTTTATAGGGCTGTGAAGAGATCAAACTGTTTCCACAAGAACGGGCATAAAGCTGAATGCTCGATATCAAACTACCCATTCATGGCAATATTCGCCGTGATTCAGATAATATTGAGCCAAATACCTAATTTCCATAAGCTCTCATGGCTCTCCATCGTAGCTGCTGTTATGTCCTTTGCTTACTCTACCATTGGCCTTGGCCTCTCCATTGCTAAAGTCGTAGGTACAAATAAACACACACACACACATATATATATATATATTCATTTATTTATCTTTGTATTTATCTTCATATATATTTGTAATTAAGTACAGGTGGTGTCCATGTAAGGACAAGCTTGACTGGGACGAGTGTTGGGGTGGACGTATCAGGTTCGGACAAGGTGTGGAGAAGCTTTCAAGCCGTTGGAGATATTGCCTTTGCATATGCTTATTCCACTGTGCTCATTGAAATTCAGGTATATTTTTTTATTTTTATGTAAAATGATACATATCAATAATGGCTAATGTTTTCAACCGCCATTCATTATTGATTGCCTGCCTTGCCCTATCCATGTGACATGTTAGATCTTAATTTGATGAAATACGTTCGGCCACGGAATTGAAGTGTGTGCCTAATTTACTCAACCAGCTATCTTCTGTTATTACATGAGAAGGGTCCGTCAAATTTCGTCGTAACATGTGGACCTTACATTATTTTTTTGTTTGTATGTATATTAGAGAAAAGTTTATTTTGATACAATATCATCTTGTCCTTATGTAATAATGCATGGAACAGATTTGCACGTCACTTATGGCGGGTAGGGAGAGTATAGACTATATTAGTACAGCACACCCCATTTAATGACAACTTTAGGGATCACGGATCAAGATGAACATTTTTTAGAAATAAATAAATAAATGAAATAAAATAAGAATGCAAGAATGTGATAATTTTATTTTTATTTTTGGTTAGGACACGCTAAGATCTCCACCACCTTCGGAGAACAAGGTAATGAAGAAGGCTTCGTTGGTCGGAGTTTCAACCACGACGTTGTTCTACGTTCTTTGCGGCTGCCTAGGCTACGCCGCCTTCGGAAACGACGCCCCGGGGAATTTCCTCACTGGGTTCGGCTTTTACGAGCCGTTTTGGCTCATCGACTTCGCCAACGTATGCATCGCCATACACCTCATCGGCGCTTATCAGGTGAATTTGATTCGTCCCGAGAATCGTCTAACAATCGTTTTTTTTTTCCTTTCAATTCGTTGGTACGTTAATCACAAATGTTGACTGACTACTTCACCTAAAATACTAAGCTTGTAGGTGTAATTTTATTGTCTAGCCTTATACGTGTAATTTTCTGAGTTTCTGGTCTCTTAACTCTGATAGCATGCCGAACGACAATTTCACCTGAAATCTCTGAAATTTTTGTAGGTATTTGCTCAGCCCATATTCGGGTTCGTGGAGTCCCGATGCGCCGCGAAATGGCCCGAGAGCAAATTCATAACGTCCGAGCACCGAATAAAGCTCCCACTGAGCCCGTCCTCGGCCTACCCGCTCAACTACTTTCGGCTCGTGTGGAGGACGGCTTACGTGGTGGTGACCGCCTTTCTGGCGATGATATTCCCATTCTTCAACGACTTTTTAGGGCTCATCGGGGCGGCCTCGTTCTACCCTCTCACGGTGTATTTCCCCATCGAAATGCACATAGCTCAGACGAAGATACCAAAGTATTCCTTCACTTGGGTGTGGCTCAAGGTTCTTAGCTGGGCTTGCCTCGTCGTGTCCCTGGTGGCCGCCGTGGGGTCCATACAAGGGCTAGCCACCGACGTCAAGGCTTACAAACCATTCAAGACCCAAGGCCATGAATAACTAACTAACTAACTTTAATAAGTGTTGTAATGTAAGAGAATTATTAAAGTAAGGGGATTTTGCTTAGAGACCAAAACATTGTTACAACAGCGCTTAATGTATTGGTGCATTTTGTTCGATTAAGAATCGGGCTTTGAGTCTTTCGTCTCGTCGATCTGAAAAAAGGCTTGAATCAGGCTATGTGCTGTGTAAGTATGCTCGGGAAATCCAGATATTATGACGGCGGTTTCTTCTTCTCCTTGTTTGGGGTCGTCGATGGCGATCTTTGCGCCTGAGAACTACGAAAGAAATCGAAAAAAAAGATGTGATTAATCAAGTTCATTTCTCGCCTGGGAAGATTAAACAAATACACGATACCTCTTGAATTCGCCTAAGGCATCCTTCGTCCTCCCCAGTCAGCGCCTGAACAACGAAGCGAGGTACAAATACCCTCATAGTTGTCGTCCTGCTTGGGGTACCAGCTTCTTGTCGAATTTCTCTAAAATTCATGCAAAGAAAAGTTTTTTTTTAAGAAAAAAAAAACGTTGTGAGCGTCAAATCCTAAATGGGAGGACTTACTCGGACGGCCTTTGAGGTGGACTTATTCGATAACTGGGAACTTTCATAGGAGCGGCGTCTTGTAGAGGTCCCTGCACGAAATGTTGAATACATCAAACGAAAATAACTGAAGTAAATTCGCTCAAATGCAAGACAAAGATTATAACTTTTACCGAAATTTCCATCTTTCGAGTTTCAACGACGGAAAAACAATGGCTTAAGTCTCAAAGATTTGATATATATATACCTGGGGTGGTCCACATAGTGGGGTAATTTCAGATACTTTGGGCTGGCCGGGCGCATTATCGTGGCTTCTATTTGAGGGTGGAAAACGTCCTCGCTCCGTAAAACCTGGTTGAGGAGGAGGAGGAGGCGAACGAGGCGTTGATCGACGTTTTTCATCACATCTCCTGTTAGGCCGATTTTATCCAACCTTGTACTGAATCAATGGATTAGTATTACCTGTACGATGAATTACGGAAGCAATAAACAAAGTAATACCGATAGACGAATTGTAGAGTTGGAACGAGAGCGCGCGAGTTCTTCAGAAAAGTCGTCAACTCAATTATGATTCAGCAACCCTAAACACTAATGTGTTTAGGGTATTTATACAATGCCCTAATGGGCTTATTGGGCCCAATATATCTAATATACCCACAAGTCGGGTATATTTACAATTAGGTCCTAGATTAAAATAAATCACAAGATTAAGATAATCTATTCTAATTGAAGACAATAAAATATTCCTAACAATCTCCCCCTTTGTGTTCAATTTGCAATTCAGCGCTGGTTATCTTCTTCTTGTACTCGTCCTGAGTCCTCAAAGAACACGTATCAGAGTTGTGTACGTGAATGCATTTGCATGCATGTGCTTCTTCATTCACCTCCTCCTTTATCTTGTCTTGTGACCTCTTCTTTAGGAGATCCAAGCCTTTGTGTTCAATTTGCAATTCAGCGCTGGTTATCTTCTTCTTGTACTCGTCCTGAGTCCTCAAAGAACACGTATCAGAGTTGTGTACGTGAATGCATTTGCATGCATGTGCTTCTTCATTCACCTCCTCCTTTATCTTGTCTTGTGACCTCTTCTTTAGGAGATCCAAGCTCACCGTGTTCTGATCTTCTCTTCTTGTGTTCCAGCTCTCCCTTCGATAATCGCGACTCCCCCTACATTTGTTCAACCTTGTGTTGGGATTGGGAATTTTCTTTAAACTCGAAGATCTGTACACGAGTTGGCAGCTTTGATTCTTGAAGTCCATGCTGAAGTTGTTGATCGTATCTTGTCATTTGAGTCCGATCTCTCCGTTCGATTGCAGCTCAACTCCCCCTACGTTCGTTCAACCTTGTGTTGTGATTGGGGAGTTTCTTTTAAAATCGGAGAGTCGTACATGAGGCGACAACTTTAATCGTTGGACTCTGTGGTCTTCGCTTGATTCTTGGCGACGCTTGAGATTTGGCATTTTCTGATCTATATTGCACTTTCGTCGTGGTGTTGCTCCCATTTTGCTTTAGTACTCCTCCCCCTCATGAAGATCGAGCTGGGAGATCGTCATGCGATAGGTCAAAATGGGGCATCGTCTTTGTCCAAAAAGATCGCGTCGTCGGAACAAGAAGAAGGTGTACGTAGTGTGTATTTTCCGAAAATGTGTCTGGGCTCCTTCGGATTTTTTTCATCAATTACAAGAGAGCCTATCTTCACAGTGGTACGCGCGGCGGAAATGGTGGGTGCTCAGGTTGGGTAATAACCTGACGGAGCCACAAAGGCAGTCCGTCGACACGACTCAGGGTTAACTGAGACGTGGCCTGTGAGGACAGGGCTTTATAAACCGGGGCCACATAGGCGTCCCGTTAACATCAATCTAGGAACATAGCTCATAGACGATGGCCTAAAACCGTTGTTGTTTTGACGTTGCAACGGTAGGACTTCCTTCCGATCATCGAAGCATGTCGTAGTAGGACATGTCTACGAAAGTTCTGATCTGGTCACAAAGTCCAGATAAGAAAAAAAAAGTGTATGTGTCCTAAAAAGATATAAAATATTTGGATGGTGAGGACACACTAGACTCGATGTGTTCAATAAAATTCAGTGGTGTGGGGCTGACTACCACTTAGTTCAATATCTCCTGCTTCCAAGTGAAGCAGTGATAGATTACGCGGCTCCCCGTGATTTAGTGAAACATCGGTCTGTTGGGAGATCGATGAGTGGGTAAGGCTTGGTTGTGCATGCGCCGTTGGACCTAATGCGACGACTTCTACCGGGGGCTAATAAAATTAGCACCTGTACCTATGGGGGTTGGTCCGAGTAGTTTGTGAGTAAGGGAATTTTGTATTTTCTGCTCTTCGGTGTTGTCAAGAATTTCCAAATAGGGGTAGCTCTATGAACGTGAATCGTCACTAACACTCGGCTACGTTCCGGGGTTAGGTTCAGTTTGGTCTGACTGAACCATGGGAACTTAGAATCCATGCATCCGTCAATTTGGTGAGTGCTGCTTGATCAGCGAGTTGGAGCAGGTCGGTTGAGATCATCTTCGTGATAGTGCACGGTTGTCACGCCTTTTGGAATTCTTGAACTCTTGAAGGTTGAGTTTTCAGTTGAAGTGCGTCTTGGGAGGTGGAAACGACTGAGAGGATTTTCTTTTCTTTTCTTTTCTTTTTTTTTTTTTTTTGCTTTTTTTTGTTTTTATTATATATATAGATAGATATATAATAACTTTATATATATATATATATGTATTATCTTATTAGTAATGTAATAGTAACTATATATTATATTATTTATATATGAATATAATATAGATATATAAATATATATATATTTTTTATTTTTTTTTTATTTTTTATTCCTCCCCCTCAAATGATGCACCTAAGATGTACTCCCCCTAAAATTTTACTTTCTCCTCGTGAATATGAAGTGATACTCCCCCTCAATGCATGCACGTTTAAACATATGAGTTCTCTCCCAATTAATTAAGCGTGAACGTATTTATTTATTTTCAAAGCAGATGCAAACTAAAGAATTTACTGTTCTTTAAAAAATGCATTTGAATGTACGTTTTTTTTTTTATTATTGCTCTAAGTTAGAATAGGTATTTTGCGCTTCAGCTCATATGCATACAGAAAATTTAAGCTCAAAAATTCTTTAAGATGCACGCATAATAAAAATGTACCTATAAACATGGTATTAATGCATTTCAGCTCATGTATGCATGTGAAAGTTTGGAATTGTAATGTTATTTTGAAGCATGCATAACTATAATGTACCATTTAGTTTCAAAGTAGGTATATAGTCTTTTCAGTTCGATACGCATGCCAAAAGTTTAACTATGGAATGCATATATATAGAATTTACCTACGATTAGTTGCTCGCATCGCTAACCAGTCGTGTCTGTGGAGCAACCTGATATGCCATACACGCTGGAATATTTAGCTGTCCTCGTCGCATACCAGTCATGAGTGTGGAGCAGCTCTCATAGTACCTACTCATGCTGGGATATCTGCAAAATATTATCGGGACTTTGGTACCCATTTTTGGATGGGTCCTCCCTTATTAGCAGAAAACGGGTTAAGCACATAAGGTGTAAAATCTTGTCCTGAATCATTCATTAATGTAGCTTTAGCTACCCATTTAGGACTAATTTGACACGGGTATGACATTTCAGCACAGGTGAATGTGTTATTCGAAGAAGATTTAAAAATTTTCTCTGAAGCCAGTCGCATAAGATGTTTCTCAGACTTAACATGGACTGAATATTTCAAGAAGGCATAAGAACATATAGAATTATAGGCATTGTTAGTACATGAAATGTTCTTCCTGCGTGAAGTGTTCACACGATTCACATCAAAATGATGACTTTTCTTAGAACTTTGCTTACTAGAATGATTAACAATATTTGATGGGTAAGCAATTCCACATCTATCATTCTTTAAAGATTGAGATGTTTTTGGGGCTTGAGAAGTTCGCTTGCTTGAGCTTGGAACTTCTTCTTTGCACGCTTCGCTTTTGATAGGAATGGGAGAGGAATACTCTTGAACATTTTCGACTTTAATTTTCGCAGACAATTTTGATTTACCTTTCTCCTTCCTAATTTTCATTCGTTCCTTAGCTATCTTTAAAGCTCGACTTTTACTTAACATTTCAGCTTCAGTCAGTATTGACTTAGAATTATTATCATCTGTTTTAATTTTAGGAACAAAAGCGTCAATTTGAGTTCCCTTATCCTGCTTAGACAGTGATATTTCTATAGAAGGATTATTTGGGACAGGTAAGGGCGGGGAATTTTTGAGATTTGAAATCTCCTCTAAAAGTTTTTTCTTTTCCGCTCGAAAGCCTACTCTTTCCGATTCCAAGGTTGCGTTCAATTCGGAAATTTTACTAGCAACCTCCGGAATTTCCAACCACGAGATAGGTCTATTACAATGTAACTCGTTTTCCCCGTCAAGCGCTGAGAAGGAGTTTTGTGCGACTAGCTTCGCAATAATTTTCTCTAAAGGGATAACTCTGGTGAAGTAGTTATTGCGGTGTTTAAGAGTAATTTCATATTGTTGAGCGCCTACATTCCACTCAGTTGCTATGAGTTCTAGACGATTTAGCTCAAGTAATTCATGCTTTAATTCCTTAATTTCTTTAGCTTGTTCATTCGCTTTCTGTTCCCAATGATACGACATATATGACATATTGAAAATGGCTATTGAAAGTTCAGTTCTGGAAAAATTTTGATTTTGTTGAGAGATACCGTGAAGTTTCGAAAATTTTAAGCGTTGAAAACTTTTTGGTGTACACCGAAAAGTTTTGAAGTAATGTCGAAAACTTCGAAAAAGATACTAACCACCTTTTCTATAATGTGCCAATCTTGTAGTAGGTTGGATGTGGATCTTAATCGTGTTGATCAGCTTATCTTAGACGAATCAAACAAAGTTAGAAAGATAGATGAAAATAGAATAATCACAGTATTTAATTTATATTTATTTAAAGGACTGTCGAAATCATGCAATTTTGATTTTAAAGAACTTCGAGAACTTGAAATGCCAAATTTGAATTGAAATGTAAAAGATCTCGAGAACTTGGAATGCCGAAACTCAATTTGAAATATAAACAATCTCGAGAAATGTGGATCAAAAAGTTTCGAGATCGTGCGATTAAGATTGAAAGATTTCGAGATCTCGTATAATCAGCGGAGCAAAATCTGCCGAGATTTA
Organism: Craterostigma plantagineum; assembly: GCA_027422505.1. NCBI lineage: Eukaryota > Viridiplantae > Streptophyta > Magnoliopsida > Lamiales > Linderniaceae > Craterostigma > Craterostigma plantagineum. Next base: position 253,823 of record JAPQWV010000057.1, read on the forward strand.
AGTAAAAATCCAATCAAATTCAAAAGAGTTCGAAATCTCGACAAAATTATTAAATTAAGGTGAAAGAACTTCGAGATCGGACAGAATGTATGATGAACGAGTGAAAATGAAGTAATGATTGCAAAATGTGATTATTATGATGATGAATGGTTTTCGCATGTCAGAGATCTGAATTAATTTCGAAGATAGACAAAGTTGAGATTGGAATTTACTTCTAAAGTGGGAAATGTCGAGATATGTAGAGAATGTCGATATCCTCAAGTGGTAGACTGAAGTTTTCAAATGTCGAAACTCTTATCGAATGACTACAATATCGATCTTTTAAATTAGTAAGATGTCGAGAAGGGTGTTGATATCAATGTCGAGAGGAATTTAGAGATAAATGTCGAGATACTTAAAACTTAGAAAGATGGCGAGACAAATGTCGAGATCCGAGCTAAGTTCCAAGCAAAATGTCGAGAATCTTATTTCCTAGTAAAATGTCGAGATGGATTAAAATTCGAGAGTAAAAAAAAAATCGAGATGCTTAGAAATGTCGAGATGCTTAAAAAAGCAAATGTCGAGCGATCTAAAATAGAAGATCTCGAGATATCTATTCTTCGTAGCAGATGTCGGGCGATAAAAATGGAAGACCTCGAGATTTATCTCTTCTTCAAAAATATTTCCTGTTCGTCGTGAAAATTGAATCTTCGGCTGGAAAAGGAAAACTGGCAGAATTAAGAATTGTGAGAGACAGATATGCACCTATGCGTTTTCCATGAGCCGAGATAAATCTGAGAATTTGAACAAGAAAGAATTGATCGTTTTTGGAACTAAAGAGCGAAAAATCAGAAATCAAACCGAGCAGAATATCAGAAAATTTCGATGAATTTGATCCACGATTTCGGCTCTGATACCACTTGTTAGGCCGATTTTATCCAACCTTGTACTGAATCAATGGATTAGTATTACCTGTACGATGAATTACGGAAGCAATAAACAAAGTAATACCGATAGACGAATTGTAGAGTTGGAACGAGAGCGCGCGAGTTCTTCAGAAAAGTCGTCAACTCAATTATGATTCAGCAACCCTAAACACTAATGTGTTTAGGGTATTTATACAATGCCCTAATGGGCTTATTGGGCCCAATATATCTAATATACCCACAAGTCGGGTATATTTACAATTAGGTCCTAGATTAAAATAAATCACAAGATTAAGATAATCTATTCTAATTGAAGACAATAAAATATTCCTAACATCTCCTCAAACTCGAAGGGGCAGTCATGGAACGATGAGATAGTGGACTTGAAATTGACCTTATCGCTCTTCTTACATCATCGAATCTGCCCGAGATCTGCAGTTTTTTAAGATCATTTATAGCACACATTAAGAGCCAGCAAGCCAAATGCATTATTTGCATGTTCTTGATAATAATATGATACATATATAAAACCTCAATTAGTCTATCATAAGAGGAAGCACAAGAAGGGAGCTCATCATCCTTTCGAAGAATGCGAATCTTAGCGTCGGTTCTTAGTGATATTATTCGCTTGGCGACAGTAACATTGCCTCTTCCGATCAGACTGTCCATTTGATAGGAGGATCCGAGCAACCTTAAAAAGTAGGAAGCATCTTCGTCGACTTCCTCGTTCTTATCGTTTGCCTCTGACAAAACCTCAGCCATCTTATCGAATATGAGGAGCAAAGCCTTTTGTATCGACGAGGATTCACTGATTCCATCGTCTGAATCATAAGCATCTGTCTTTTTCATCTGATCCTTGTCAGCACATCCAAGCGTGATAACTCTTTCCTCACAACCAGGAAACTCATCTTCGATGCGAAGGCTAAGTCTAGTATGCCTTTGAATTTGAGGTATATTTAGAGACTCCACCATTGATGTTGGGCACAAAATGCGAACAATTACATCTTTAGACCCCATGGAAGGCGAAGATTCATCGTCATCGCTTGATCTTAGTTCCCGTCTATGGTGGCTGCTGTCATCTTTGTTGCTTTCATCGCCTTGTCTGTTGTTAGTTGGAGGAGTTGCATGTCCTGACATTCTCGGATGGAAATTAATCTCTACAAAGACGAGGCATTAAAATCGTATCGCTAAGAGCTTCAGAATCCATTCCAATTATCGGTTAGTAAAACCGTAAGACGAATAAACTTTATGGATCGATAACGAACTAATCGCACGTGTCAAAACCTTAACAGCAGCATTCCAAGGAATTTTCAGGGGAAAGCAACTTAATATCTATGAATTGATCATATGCTATAAGATCCCAGCCAAGCTAGCAACTAATTACACCATTAAGTCCAAAGTAGTCGACAACAACCATGCAAAATAACAAACATTTTTCGAGTAAAATAGTGGAAGATCTGCAACATGAGAGTGAAGAAGGCATTCTTCTTCGCACAATTAAAATAAGTACTGAGGGTTTACTGCAAAGTAAACTGTTTTCTCATGGAAGTCGAAGCTTGTTAAGAATTAAGATGGGTATATACATGTAAGAACTATTATACATGAAATGAGTAATAATCAGTTATTCACAACAGTTAGAGCATTAACCATGGTAGACAAGAAATTAAAAGAAGCAACTGGTTAACACAGAAACCCCACTTTGATGAACGAAAACCATAGATCGATTCGTAGAAACCACGCGAACATGCAAGAGCTCGAATTTTTCTTTTCTACGGCAGATGAATAACATTGAAATAAAAAAAAAAAGAAAACTTAAAACGGATCTGTACTTGTGGAAGAAATAGAACTGTTTCATTCAAGACTTACAGCAAAATCTTGGGTACGTAAGGTAAGGTTCGTCGCTGGCGAACTTGAGGAGTTTCAAGGGTTTTCAGACAGAAATGCAAGTGATGTAGTAACGTTACTTTTGGAGGCTTCAGTAGCTTTTTATTATACTCATTCAAGCTGACAGATCAGCGGGTATACCCGACCCGTTTCTATATTGTATAAGCGGATACTGCTTTAACAATAACCGTAATCTAAATAATATTATTATTATTTCTTTTGACTTTTTTTTTTTGGAAAGGACATAGTATATCCTAACTATCAGAATATTCATCACATATGAGCTTACTGTTGATAATAAATATGGTGAATTATAAATTAAAATATTTTGAAAGTTAAGTTTCTGACATTTCGGTAACTTAATATTCACGCACTACCCTTATAAATTTGAATTAAATATACGAGATTCTTAGTTCTTACGACTGATTATTTCGGAATGTACAATCAGATTGTTTTTTAATCATCATATCTCGTGACATTAGTAGAGGCTGGAGCTACGGTATATGTTCATTAATGATAAATCCGAAATTAAATATTTATCCATACATAGTTCAATTCAAACAAGCAATGAAATACAAATGCAGTGTATTAATCATATAGTTTTGCCCGTTATATATTTGAGTCACATCGCCTGTATTTACCATAAAAAAACTATCCACAGTGGTGCATGAATCATACTTGATTTGATTTGATAGGTCATACTACAATGAAAGTGCTTGAACCATGCAAGTCAAAGTCCACAAAACCCTACATGGTCACGAAATAAAGAATATACTATATCAAATATAACAAATATAATCACGACTTCATATATATCCTATAAAATGAGAAGAAAAAAATCCGGCGAAGACATATTGGTGGACAGCGCGGCCATGGTGATGAACAATCAGGCGATTGTGTTCTTCTTTTTCGGCCAAGAATATTTCTTCGATTGACAATTTGACATTATTGATATATTCGAATCGAGAGAATGATCTGTTCGTCGCGCTTCTTACATCATCGAATCCGCGCAAAATAATCACCCAAACTAAGCACTTGTTAACATCGAAAATGCGCAAAATCTGTAGCATCAATTTATACCACGAACGGTATTCGATATCGTATAGCGCACCTCAACGCGAAGGGAGCTTTATCGTCCTTTGGAAGAATACGAATTTGAGCATCATTGCGAAAATGAGGCTATGATCGACGTTTTTCATCATATCTCTTCAAACTCGAAGGGGCCATCATGGAACGACGACGATGAGATAGTGGAATCGAGATTGATCTTATCGCTCTTCTTACATCATCGAATCTGCCCGAAATCTGCAGTTGTAGAAGATTACTTGATTATATTCTCTTTGTATTTGAGATATTGCGAGATTTGCGCGAATTAGAGCATAAAATGTGCGTACGATCGTGCGAATTCCTTTTGATGGCGACCAATCAATCATCACCGCGTGATGATGGCTTCCGTATTACTTATTCCCTTTTTATGGTTATGCTTTTGCGCTGAAGAATACGAATCTTCGCTCCACGCTTTTTCAGATGACATGCGATTAATAACATCGGCGCTTTTTTTTTTTTCCCTACTTCGAGTTGTAGAATAAGAAGCATCAACTGCAAACAACAGCTTATCGAACACAAGGAGCAAAGCGCTTTGTATCGATGAGGTTTCACTAATTTCCTCGTCGGAATCATAAGCATCGGTCTTTTTAATCTGATCAACGTTAGCGCGCCTTAGTGTGATTATTCTTTAATCACACCAAGGGAAGACGTCTTCGATGTCTAGGGTAAGTCTAGTACGTCTTTGCATTTGAGATAAATTGAGACTCTCCACCATATCAACGTAGGGCGCAAAAGTCGACGGGTTATTCTTTCGTATCTTATTAGCAGGTGTTTCACGTCCTGACATTTTCATGCGCTAAAATCACATCGGCAAGACAGTTTAAAAGTCGTTACAATTGCGCAAAACGCAAACTCTATGGATCGGAAAAAAGGCGCATGCGTGCGAGATAACAAACGAACTAATCAGACGCATGTCGAAATCTTAACATCATCCCAATGCAATCTTAGGAAACCAACGAAACGGCGCATATCTAATCATCAGTTGATCGTATTGCGCAGCGGTCCAATTTGAACGAAAAGCAACCAGAAATATATGAACTTTTTTCAGAAATCTGGACAAAGTTACATAAAATGACATGGGGTGTTATCTAACTCTTGGTTTCAGCCTCACAAAATGATTTTCACAAAATTTCTGTTGAGCTGAAATCATACAACCCTAACTATCGAATTCCACAGAGAATCACGAGAACATGCTAATTTTTGCCTTTTTTTATATATTTTTTAAACAAGTTAACAATCGGATGGACATGGGGTTTGACTCAAAGGTTTTCCTACATAATCTATATATATAAAAGATGGATGGACACTCTCATGCGAGGACACGTCAGCAACAAGAATTCCCTTCCATTCGACACCTCAGCAAAAATAGAATTGCAATTCCATATGAAATATCTCATACATATATGTTGTCTTCGATCCAATTAATAATATGACTCTTTACTATAAACCAATTAATAGTAGGGCAGCTAAACAGTCTAATTAAGAATAGGACATCTAAACACAGTTTATCAATTAAATTGATGGGCAGTTAAACAGTCTTCTCAAGATATAAACGTACATGGAAAATGTCTCCTTTTATAAAGGTTACAAACACATAAATTTATAAAAGGCTGCAAATTCTTTAACATACTTGAGGCCGGACATATATCTCCTTGATGATTGGTTTGAATCCAATATCTATATATTATGTGGAGATCTATTTGTCAGTTTTCTGGAACTTTTAGTTTTCTTTGACGTCGATGCTTAACTGTAAGAATTTTGCAGATGAATATACTCTCATGTATTGCAGCCACTCGATGAAAAAATAAAAGATGTGTAAGCGTAGATGTGTTAAGTTGTTTATCTATCGTGTTTAATTTAATACGTTGCCCTTTTTTGGATACCTTGCTATGTGGACTTCCTTTATCGTAGTCTTTTTACCTTCATTAGTTGTAATTACATGGATATTTACCATGGTAATCTGCTGGAGATAGTGAGATTGCTCATTCGGTATTGTTGTAATATTAGGGTTAGCCACATTTCTTATGATTTTGTTAAATATATAAACATAATGCTACAGATTCCAATTTATTGCATGTATGCTGTAAATCCCATTTGATACTAGCATAGCAATGGTTCCACGGATTTCCATATCGGGTCAAAGTTTTCCGTTGATAGACTACTGTAATGTAAGTTAGTAATACTACTAATAACGTCATGTTGTACGACTTTGTATTCGCACGTCTGATTATTGTATGACTGTGAAACTACACTGTTACTACGTTTCTTGAATTGCTGTAAACAGTCACACAGTCTTATGTTTCTTAAATTATTGTAATCAACCTTATTCTTACGTTTCTGGAGTATTCTTACACTATTATATTCATTTTTGAGTCATAGTAAACACTCACCAGTTGTACGACTGTTGTCAATAATGTCGTACGATCGGCAGCTGAAATGTTATAATATACAGTAGTAAGAATGTTATATGTTGTTCTACAATGCAATTGCACGACCTATTAATAGGACTTATTCCTACCTCAAGATTAGTAGTGATCTACTGGTGTATTGTATTCTTCTAATTTTTATTAATGTTAGTGTTTACAGACTGCGTCGGGTGACAAAAACCTTTAACAGTCTTATATATATTATAACAACGGTCAGCAAAACAACGTTACAAAATCGATACGGTCATACAAAATGAACAATACTAATAGATATAACAGTCGCTATTGTTTGTGTGAGAATGAAATTCATCAATCTTGAGTTTACATGTGGCTCAAAATGCTATTTTACTTCAGCAATGAACTCTTGCGATCCTGTTTTAGCACAGTATTTGATTTTAAGGAGAATAAGAGAGAGACTCTGCAAACAGTAATAAAGACATAGCTCCAAACCCGCAATGTTATGTTCTATCCGAAACTCGATTACTTATATTGTAAGAATTTTTTAACATCAATATTGTAAAACTGCTCCATTCGACAATTATTGTATAAAACAATTATTGTATAAAATGGCAAGTCGATAATGAAGATTTTTTATCAAAAGAATGTTGTAAGACTGCTTCACGGGGTGACACATTATGATTAATATTGACATAAGAATTTTCAATATAGTAACGCTCGAGACTCAAATGTCATTGATTCAGACGGGTCAAATCCAAAGTTTCCTGAACTTCAACGAGTCATAAGACGACAAAGAGTCCACCAATTAACATACTGTATTCAGATAATTGTGTTTCAATTTATCACAAAGTATAACCCATGCGTAGCACGGCAACACCTAGTTAATGTAAATTATTTGTAAGAAAGTTTTAGAGAGGAAATAATTAATACTAGTTTTCCACGGTTCACTGGCTGCTTTATATTTACTCTTTCACGAGGGCAGCTCAGTTGGTTGGAACCCGACCCGACCCGACCCAATTCCAAATTGTGGATTCCAATGTGTTGGCGTATTTTTTTCTACAATTAATTTTCTTAGCTCTTGACCGAAAGTAAAAAATATTATATACTGTATAACTATATCTAAAATTTACTTCTAAACGCATGGATAAGTTGGAATCCGAACAATTTGAAATAAATACGACAACCGATCAAAATATGTCGTGTGTATATTTTATATTCACATATTATAATATACGCACAATTCACAAATAGGACAAATTCTTGTTTAAAACTAAGGCCAATCTCAGCTAGGAACATATCAAATGCATTTATTTAGGGGCAATTTTCGTTTAGGTCCCTGTCAGAGTCTAATTTAGAATTTAGGCCCTGTTAGGAAAAAAATTAATTTTAAGGACTCAATTTGTTCAGTAACACTTCATTGTTCTGGAGTAACACTTCTTGTTCTGAAATAAAACGAAACGATCATCCGATAACAGTTCATATACACTCTATAACACTTTCATTTAGGTCCTTATCTCTAAAAATTGGGTATTTTAAACTAAATTTTTTCTGACGAGGTCTGAACCCTATTTTAAAACGTTTTTGGGGCCTGATTTGTAATATTACTGGACCACACATGAATTTAGAATGATGAAAAGGTCAGGTGAGTCATATCATGGGGGTATTTTAAGAGAAACGGTTGCATGAACAATTGAATAACATTTAAGAACTGATGCTCCAATTTCCAAGTCAACGCCATGCAAACCATACATACGGAATATGTACGATAAAAAATAACAATCACCATGTTAGAATAAAGTCGATAAAATCTAAATATATTTTATCGATTTATATATATATGAGTCATTTATTCTTGACGGCACTTCTTGAATCGCGTAACTTAAAGTCCAAAGCAACCTTATTTTTATAATGGTCGCGAAAACAAGGAATGTACTTAATATATACATCAAACATAGATATTACAATTAATAGCTACCTATAAATCATATTATAACCATGATACGCTACCATATCTGCAAAAGAAAATACATATCCAACGTTACCCAAAGATAAGGTCCAAAGGACGTGACCATTTGAGTAACAAGGTTTATCTCAACAACGTGTAACAATATTTGTAACGTTAAATTTTTAAATTGACTATTGAGTAGTGTTAACGTAATTTTTATTGTCATAATAGTCCCTGTTTCTCAAATATATTGTAACAAATGACGAATTAAAGTTGAAAGCTTTAATCTTCAAAAAAAAAAAGAAAAGTAAAGGTAATTCCACGTCATCAAACGCGTTATACAGTTCGCGCTAGCAATTTCCCACCGTGTTATTTATAGGCATACAATGTTTGAAATGGTCGTATGCTATACTACCTTTAATGTCTCAGTCACCGACCACCATAGCTTCTATATATACACGCACAACCTCTTCCACCATAGAGTATAAGCACCAGCTAAATCTGCTCTTGCAGTATTTCGATCGTTGTTCAGCAGTTGTAAGACCAATTTTTCGTTTTTCCTCCAAGAAGAAAGAAAAAAGGCGTGATTTTTCTGATTGTTTTCGAAGGATTTTGTGTCTGATTTTATTAATTAGCTTGGAAAAAGGAGATTGAATTTCTGGGTTCGTTCGTCGTAGGCGAAAATATCGTAATTTTTGTTTGAGTGATATTGGGTTTATGAGGATGACAAGCGATATTATTGTTCCCATAAGCAGCAACGTTTATATTGATAATAATATCCATAGTAATAGAGTGGAAAACGATAAAGAGGAGGAGGAAGAAGAAAGGATCATAGAGGAAGAGGAGATGGCGGCGGCGCGTGATGTCCCAAAGATGAAATTTGTGGTTGTGGGTTACGCTCTCACCTCTAAGAAAGTTAAGAGCTTTTTGCAGCCAAAGCTTCAGGGATTAGCTAGGTATTTTCTTTTTAATTTTCGTTTTACTTTCATCGACACGTTTTCCTTTAATTTTTTTCAATTTTCATCGCTTCCAATAGGCAAGATCCATATTGTTTAGACTTGTTTCTACGATGTCGAGTATTTGATGTGTTTCTTAAGTTGTCTTGTTTTCTATATTGTTGAGCATCTACGGTCTTGCTTGAATCTATGTCTGGGGTTGTTTAGTAATCTGCTCAAAGAATGTCTTCTGATACGAAAGTTCTTTGGGCTTGGTTTGAAGTTTTTATGAGTATATTAGGGAATTTATCACGCTTTAGGCTCATGAATTTTCTGATATACACTGTATTATGATGCATATATGCCTTTATACTTACTGATCTGTTCAAAGAATGTCCTTTATTTTTGCTTGTGGGTTCTTTGGGCTTCATTCTTAACCTATTTCACTCTGTTTCCTTTGTGTGTGGGAAAATCTATGTGTTTCACGTTGTTGATTCCAAAAAAAACAAGTGGTTATAAATGGCTTGGTGGCCACTTTGGCATTTTCTTGAATGGCCTGTCTATCTCAGCAAATTTGCAACTTCGGTCTACTTATGATAATATGTGTCTGTGTAATGGTAAATTTCAGTTTGGCATATTTGATATGTCAACGTTAGCCCAGAAAACGTTGACGATATATTTTTCAAAATATCTCGGCCATCTGAATCTCCCTGACCATATCTTGATGATGTTAGATTCGAATAATACGCAGGAATAAAGGAATCTTGTTTGTCGCTATCGATCTTAGTAAGCCTCTTTCAGAGCAAGGCCCTTTCGATATATTGTTGCACAAGGTGAGCTTTCTTTCTTAGGGACTTCCCATTTCCCTTCTCTTCAATTTAATTTTTCTATCTTGACCGTTTATCGTTTTTTATGCCTAACCGACGAGTTTTTAACCATTTCAGTTATCTGGAAAAGAGTGGCAGCGCGTACTTGAGGTTCGTTCAAATAATGTACCAACTGTTTGCAAAACTTGTTTCTTGTCGCTATGAACGACTTTTGTTTCGTTCGTCCAAATTTAGTTTTACATCTTTTTGTAAAGGAATATCGCCAAACACACCCCAACGTCACAGTTCTTGACCCGCCCGATGCAATACAACACGTCTACAATCGCCAGTCTATGCTGAAGGAAGTTGCTGATCTAAACTTATCAGATCCCTACGGTACATCATATCCTTTCTCACGGTTGCTTTTATATTAGCATGTCATGTTATTGTGCAATTTGACAAATGTATAGGAGAGTAGTCCCTTAAATATCTAAAGTTGAGTTTGCTACGATGGAGAATTGTATGTTGTATGGTACAAATCCATTGACAGTAGTTGGATCAGTTTGTGGTATTCCAACATATGGCTACTCTGCGTAAAAAAAGAAGCTTTTTTTTTTTGGTGAAATTATATAAAACTCAATCTTCTTTGGTGTTGCAGGAAATGTTGGTGTCCCTAAGCAGTTAGTCATCAAGAACGATCCATCATCGATCCCTGGTGCAGTTAAAAAGGCTGGACTTAGACTACCAATTGGTAAAAAATCTCTTCGCTTAACAATCATGTAATTCGTGAGCACATCATGAAGAAGTTTTAATATCATTTGTCCATCTGCACATATATCACAGTGGCAAAGCCCTTGGTTGCAAAGTCTCACGAGCTATCTCTTGCCTACGACGAGCTCTCTCTTCAGAAGCTCGAACCTCCTCTTGTTTTGCAAGAATTCATAAATCACGGTATGAACAGCCCATACCTTGTCATGAATTTATTTTGTAAAAAATCAATCCTCACCCATTTTATCTCATCTTTTTTTGCTCCTCCCCCCTTTTATCGTTTTCCAGGAGGTGTACTCTTCAAAGTTTATATTGTAGGCGAGGCAATAAAAGTAGTTAGGCGATTTTCTTTGCCCGATGTTAGCACGCATGACTTATCAGAAACCGCCGGCGTATATCATTTCCCTAGAGTTTCTTGTGCTGCTGCATCAGCTGATGAAGCTGATTTGGATCCTCGTGTCTCAGGTAAAAAAAAAAAGCTTAATATTACGTATAATTTTGCACCATTCATCTGAGAAACTCAATTTTGAGTTGAGTCACCATTAAAGTAGTTGAAAAATCTACTTTTTCCTTTCTTTTTCGCAGAGCTCCCTCCAAGACCATTGCTCGAGAGACTTGCTACTGAACTACGTTTTCGTCTGGTAAATTCGTGTTCTTACATCATAGTAATGGATGTCTCGAATTAAATGGCAAATCATCTTCTTGGTAGATTCTTGCTTATATATGCTTCGTTTCCTTTTTTCACTTTAGGGTCTTCGACTGTTCAATCTGGATATGATCCGTGAGCACGGTACTGAAGATAACTATTATGTGATCGATATCAACTATTTCCCAGGTACTCCATAGCCAAGCCAAGTTACTTCCTTTTTCTTGAAAACTCGTATACTTACATAACTCTATAATATCACAGGATATGGGAAAATGCCAGAGTACGAACATATATTTACGGATTTTCTTCTGAGCTTAGCCCAAAGCAAGTAGCTGAAATCTAGTATGAGCCTGGAGAACGAAGATCAGCAAAGCGAGAAAATAAAGATTGTGCTGAACGAAGAGAATAATGTATCTGCTCCATGGAAGAAATCCTTCTTCGTCAGTAATTAGAGTTGCATTTCTTGGCTGTAATACTTGAGCTTTGCTGACGCTGATTAAGACACACACTCTCACTCACTTCACATTGTAAACTCTTACTACTTCCGTTTCATAGTGTAAGCCATGTAAAGGATTCTTCTCTTTTGTTAGTTTCGTCCTTTTCTTTAACAGGGTAGTTTTTATTTTTCATACAAATTGAAGGGATGAAACATAAACATCCCGAGGTAAGTACACAATCAAATATTTAAGGATTAAAAATCAAATCACCACATCTGCATTTCCAAGACATGGGCTTGTAATTCGAAATGCCTTCTCTTGATAATGTGGTCCTTGGCATCTTATTACCATTATTATAATGCGAATATTGTTGTTGAGAAGATCTTATGTTTTGTGAAATTGGAACTTGAACTGCTTCACAATGCCCACAATTCTTGCACCTTCTTTGGCATGTCGGAGGTCTTGATCCTATCAGAAACCTCACTTTCAAAGCATCATTCTCTTCATCTCTGTATTTTCCCTGCAAGCGAAAGATAATGTGTATTTTAAAGTAAAATGCAGCTGAGTTTCTAATTTTATTCCGAGTTTTATTTAAAAATTTTTTACCGAAACTTACTGTTGCAACACTAGTACGCAGGCCTGTGACTTGTCTACCTGATAGAAATGATAAATCACAGATATGTAGAGATAATATAATATACGACTGATCTTGGTACATGATTTTTTTCTGTATGAATTTTCGTAGTTTGCATGTTACCCATTGATCAAAATCGAAACTTGGAGCTTTCTTGATATCGTGTTATTATTTTTTTCTCACTGAGAGAATTCTTACCTTGAACCATGAACTGAAGAGGCTTTGAGCTCCTAGAGATCCCAGACAAGAAAAAGAAAATAACACTTAATAATTGTGCTCTTCTTTTCAGAAGTGGGCTGTGTAGTAATCTCTGCATGCGAGCCATTGACATGAACACAACTGAACTTAAGCTGTGGAAGTGTTCTTACAAGCAAGAATAAGTTAAAAATCATCCATGTGTGATAAAAATGGAGGGGCTAGTTCGTCGTCTAGCTTATATACTAACCTTCTGCTATTACCATATATTCTCATCCGTACAAACATCGAATAAAGAGCAATACACTGTTTACCATTTTGTATTGTATATGTTCTCAATTATTCAATGACGAAAAAAAAATACTGTGCAAATAGTGAACGATGGTTGTTTTCATAGTGGTTTCACTTTCATTGGATTTTGACTCTTCACATTGTCCCCTCCATATCGGTGTTTCATATCTCCTGCAGTTTATTATTTTTAGTTTGCACATTATTTATTATTTTTACATATCTATTTATTTTGACCCTTTACGATAAAACACACACACACAACCTTCATAATGTAAAATTGAAAAGAAGTAAAGCACTAAATGCATAACTAGAGCTAGTACCATATTCAACTTATCAAACTAGTGATCTCTTCCCAAACTTAATCAAATTTTTTCTATTCAACAACTATCTTTTTTGTTAGGTAAAGTGAATGAATTAAAGAGGTGTGGGATTAACTCTAAGAGGCATATGTAAAAAGAACATAGAGGTACATTTGAAAAGTTACCAAAGAGGTACATTGGCAAAAAGGTACATAAAGACAATGTGTTTTTCTTTAAACATATAATGACTTTTGGAGATAGAAAAGATACATGCAAAAGGGTTTTGTACCTGATGACACTCGGTGTTTGGCGATGAACCCCTACTAATATAATACCCCACATGAGTGAGTATTTCAAAAGATAGAAGAAATAGAGCATTCTCTGCATTTTGTAAACTCGTAGCATATAGTGGAATAGGGTTCATTCGTTTGTGAGTCCCAAACAAGAGTAAAGTGCGCCGAAGTTTAGTGTATTTGAGATACCGCTATACACTAAACTTAAGTCGTTGTATCTCAGAGGCGTTTTCCATAACCGTGGGTATTAGCGGGGCAATTTCGTCTTTAGGAGAGCGTGTATCACGTGCCTCGACTTGTACTTCGCTTCACTCCTTTCGTAGGAGTTCACTTCCTATTTCTAAAACCAACGTCAACCTATCAGAAACTAAAAAGTTAGATAACATTTTTTCTGGAATCTACAACAAAGGCCATGATCCTCTTCATTGGAACTTCTAGGGTTCTTCGTCCATATTCGAAAAGCACACACGAAACCGTCCCGGTTCAAAGCAGTGACACGAAGATCCCAGCGGCACGTTCAATCCAACTTCGTAAATCATCGTCTTCCATAGAAGCAATTCTGATGCAAATTCATCATAATTATTATGATTATCATCCAGCAAATGTCTCATATATCAACCCAACAAAACAATCCAGCATTACTCTCCAAGCACTTAATCCCCATCTTGTTCAATCCAAATAGTAATTTAATATAGTTATATGTTAAATTACTATTTGGATTTTCAGTGGGATGATATGGATTCTTCTCAAACTCTTGCCATATCCTAGAAAGTAAGATGACTCTTGGCTACTTGATGACTTAGACATAGCATTGCCAGAGAAATCGCTTTCATCATTCGTTCATTCGTTGTATGTGATATACTTGAAAAAGATTAATTTAGTCGATGAATTTAGTCAAAGGATAGATAGTAGACACGTTTATTTCATGTTTTTCTAGGGTTACGACGGCGTGTATGTATGTATAGACAAGCATGCATGATTGTAAGATACTGTGGATAAACATAGTCAAAACACGATGGCTTCCATTTAACTTCAATAAAAGGCCCATCATTTAACCGACTTATAATTCTATAAGAAACAGAAATTCAGTTTTCTGTTTGTAAGAAACTGCTGCCTAACCTAATCAATTAGAAAGCTCCCGTACCTATCCACAACTTCATCCCAACTGATCTGATGATATACTGACACGTAGTGCCTCACTCATTTATGCTGTTTGAAATTTAAATTGAACTATGTTTCAATGCTTCCTCTATATATTAAAACCATAGTCACATCGTATGTATATATATGTATATACATATTATATTTATATCCGTAAATTATATAAACCCTAGATGTGTGTTTCATTTAGCACAATGTTTTCATATAGGCGAATAAGATAATAATGGCAGCGCACTTGCTAATAAAATATCAGAAGTGATTTCATCATATCATCTTTCAAGACTGAAATAGTTGACTTTGAAAAAAGTGTTGCCAAATGATAATGCAATATATATCAATGTTTTAAAACGCGTGTTGCGCATTGCGTCGCGTTTTTGTTCCAACAGCGTGTAGCGTAAATAGCGTAGCGTGTTGCGCGAGTATTTCGAGCAAGCTAATTTTAACTAAAAAAATAACATCTATACTATTTATCCTCTAATATTTCACAATTTATATTTTTAAAGTACAAAATTAAACGCTCATATCCTTATATATATTATTTATATAGTGATATCTTCTCATTTATTAATTAAAAATTATTTAAATATCAAAATATATAGAATATATATGTCATTTTGATCGTCGTGAAACAAAGAATTAATTAGATATTATTACTTATTAGTACACATAAATCACCTAAAGTCAATTCGATTTCCTAAATTAATGGGAATCAGAAATAAAATTTAAAAATAAATAAAAAAATAAAAGGAAAGTTTGTTTTATGGGTGAGGGTGACGTTTTGCTTCATAATAGGTGGCTGACAATTTTTTCTTTTAAACTTCGTCTCGAATTTCGGTATCCTGTCACATCAGGAATAAAATAAAAAATAAAAAAAGAAATTAGAAAGTTACGCTATTTTTTTTGCGCGTTGGTGCGTTCTGATGAAAAAAAACGAAATAGCGCGCCTCGAAGCGCGCGATCTACCGCTTTTTAAAACACTGAATTATATATATATGTATGTATGTATGTATGTATGTATATCCTTTTAATATGCTAAGCACACTGTACAATTAACAAATTTGTCAACTAATTGTTTTTTATATGGGGAACACAGATGTTTATAAGGCTACTTATTAACCTCTTTTCTTGATGATGGTTTTTAGGCATTAAATATTGAAAATAGAGAAGGAAAGATTATGTACCTATGTCTTGTATAGACAGTTAAAATAGATAACCTACTCTAATGCCAGTTCAGTTATTGCGTGCACAATGTCTTGAAAAGACGACGACAGTCCCTATAAACCCAACAAATTATCTGTTTGTGTTTCTTCTTATTATTATTATTAATATTATTATCATATATATGTGTAAGCAGTTTTCCTATATCATTATCCAAGGAACAGTGTCTTCTTCTTCCACTTTCGACCTTTCACATTTATGTTGTCTGTAGATTTTAAATGTTTCTGGAACTGATTTTACTGTTTTCCTAACTTCACATGAAGGATTGACTTACTACACGCACACACACACACTTCTCACCGAAGGCAGGGCCCCTCTTTGCTTGAAATTGGACAATATCGAAGAACGCATATAGTAACAATTGACACGTATGTACATACATACATACATAAAAAAAACACATGCACAGATGAGTGATGTATAATTATCATCTTCTGTCTCGACAATTCTTGGCAAAGATTGAAAACATATCACTATACCTATACTATATATTTTGTTTTCTGTCGAGCACACAAATGAATTGAAGATTTGCTCCAAAGTTGGAAATTGGGCCTCTCGGCAAAGATATACTTTGTTTTCGTAATCTTTTATTATTTAAAGGAGGAATCTATCTATATACTTCATATTAATTTTTTCGTGATATTGTATGATGGATGGAACAATATGAGGAATCAAGAACGTGTGACAACACTACTTTGTCGTTATTTGTCAATTTTTACAAGTAACACGAGAAGGTAAAATATTTCAATTTTCAAAGTAAAATATTTCAATTTTCAAAATTTAATTTCCGGACCCCATAGCGTAATTAAGGTGGTCCGTGAGAACATGCAAAAATGCATGTTGTTCCTAAAACAAAAACAAATGTCACAGCCTTTCACGTGTATCACAATTCACAACACAAAATCTTTTCAAGGGTCCAAAATAATAATTAACCACTCGATTGAAAATGGGGCCCTAATCAATGCACATTTTTATTTAATATATATACATATAATGCATCCCAAACTCTATCTATACTCGTCTTCCATCATATTATATGCGGTCGAAGGTTGGCCTACTTGCGCCCACCATTTAATGTTCATTCAATTTTTATCCACCAACGCCATAAAAAAGTGCATAAAATCATGAAATATAGTTACCATTATTAAATCGTTAGGCCAGCGGTGAAGGCTTTATTATTTACATATGTGTAAGTAACGTTAGGAACACAGCGCAGCACATGCGAAAGATCCGTCGAGCGGTCGTTCTCCTTTACGAGCCCCATATTCAATGCATATCACTATACTTTCAGATAATCCCAAGAAAGAAAAAAAGAAACATTTGATTACATTTCCGAACCCAGGTAAACATTCTTACAAAAGAATATATTACTTAGAAAGAAAGAAAAAGAACAAAAGAATCCTAAGAAACCGACTACTATACTGATCCATGCATGCATGCAAGCTTCAACATTCTGTGGTTGATCATTCGCACAAAGACGCGATTTTTTTTCTTTCTTATTACCCATCATAACATATAAAATCCCGAAATGCCCCCAAATCACTCCTCGGCCCGCTGCTCGCCGATCAGATCCAAGCCCACGAGCAAAAACGCCGTCCCTTGAAACAAAAGGAAGTAGAAATGAAGCCCTTGCGCCGACAAATAGCTCCTCAACGAAGCCGTCAGCAAAAGAAGGGCCAACGCCAACTCCTTCGTATAAATCCTATTGTGCTTCCTCTTCTTCTTCTCATCATCCATTCCCCGTCGCCTTTCCTCCTCAGCCCTCACCCCCTCCAAATCGGGCTCCGACCCGGCCCGCTGGGCCCGACCCGTCAATCGCTCCTCCCTACCGACCAGATTTACCAAATCGCCCTCGGAAGAACGGCCCGTCTTCTTAGTAACGACCCACTCGTAGGCGCTCCCCAGCTGGAAAAGTCCCGAGACCATTGCGTTGAACTTTGTGACCGACATTGTGTTTTCGAAGAGTAGGTAAGGGACTATGAAGGGAAAGGATTTCGGGGCGGGCAGTATGTTCAAGAAGGACATTGTCGCGGGTATGTAGCACACGACCCACGGGGGTAGGGTCGCCTCGGGGATGAACATGGTCATGGGTAGGATTATGCAGAAGAGGGTAAAAGAGTAAAATGGCAGGATCAGCTTTCGTAGGAGGAAGAAGAGGAATATCATGTTCAGCTTCTTCGGCACGCTTACCTGCTACGGCGACGACGAATGAGACCCTTCTTCGTTAGAAAAAAAAAAAAAAAAAAAGGCGCAGCGAACGCTCCGAGAAAAATGTTTATTTAGGCGCACCTTCGATCGGATAATGGCGGGCAGGCATAGGCGGAACAGCTGCATAGGCCCAGAATGCCATCTGTGCTGCTGCTTTCGGTACGCCTCGTAGGATTCAGGCAATTCGCACTGACACTAAAATTTTGAAGAAAAAAAAAAGCGAACGTAAGGTTTAGGACTAATTATCGAGAAATGATACTTTTTTTTTCGAAGTTAATACCTCGACGTCGTTGAGGAATATGAATTTCCAGCCGTGGAGGTGCGCCCTGACCGCAATATCCATATCCTCGACGGTGGTTCGCTCGAGCCAACCGCCCGACTGTTCTAAGGCTTTTATTCGCCAAACGCCGGCCGTCCCATTGAAACCGAAGAAGTTGAGGAAAATTCCGTTCACTTGCTGTTCGACTTCGAAGTGAAACGCCAAGTTGATGAGTTGCAGCCTCGTAAGGAGGTTTTCGTCCTTGTTGACGAACGACCACCTCGCCTGAACTAATCCCAGCTCCTCATTGTCCTAAAAACGCAACTTTCTGAATTAAAAGAAAGCCCGAATTTGGACAAACGTTTCGCTCGAGAGTTTAGTTACCTTAAAATAGGGGACGGTTTTCTTGAGAAAGTCGGGGTAGGGCTGGAAATCTGCGTCGAAGATGACTACGAACTCGTAATCTTTGACGTAGCCGCATTTCATCGCAGACTTTAGATTCCCGGCTTTGTACCCTTCTCTGATCACTCTGTGT
The DNA here is from genome assembly GCA_027422505.1 of Craterostigma plantagineum. NCBI lineage: Eukaryota > Viridiplantae > Streptophyta > Magnoliopsida > Lamiales > Linderniaceae > Craterostigma > Craterostigma plantagineum. Next base: position 272,736 of record JAPQWV010000057.1, read on the forward strand.
CTGTAAATTATGTTTACGCCGTTCTGCAGCCATTTGCGAACTTCGTCTCCGATCAAATGCTGTGTCGTGGGATCGTCTGAATCGTCCAATATTTGAATCAAGATTCGATCTTTAGGCCAATCTAATTCACATACAGCAGCTATTGACTGCTGATAGACCTGAGAATAAGAGCAGATTAGTTTATGCTAACTTCAACAAGCTGTAACAACATTCTTGGTAATAAAAATACCTCTTTTTCGTTGCACATAGGTATCTGAACTAAGACCATGGGAAAGTATCCATCTTTATCCCCAGATTCAAGATCCATAAGGCCCTGTTTGGCGATAGGCTTAATCTTCCTCAGCTTAATCCAAAAACACCCCAAACAGAGGATTAATCTATCCAAGCTCTGTATTATGAACAGAACTATACACATGTTGGACAGAAACTGAAGCGGCGGAGCCAAGTACTGAACCCTGACCAAGACCCACCGAGAATAGACGGAATCAAACGCGGCCTTAACGCTGAAGCCGCTCCTCAGTCCGTACAGGTATTGTAAGTTCAGATCGGAGGCGGCGGCGCCGGCGAAGTTCCAGCCTTGGTAATAAGCACAGAGCTCGAACGCGAGGAGCATGAGGGACAGTGAAAGGAGCGCCTTTATAAAGCCGTAGAACCTGGCCTTCACGGCTTGGTTCTCGGCCGCCGACGTGTCGCCCGCGTCGGTGCGTCCAGAGGTGAAGCGGCGGCGTACGGCGGAGGCGATGGAGGTGAATACTCCGGCGGCCTTGTGGGCCTTGAGGAAGATGACCCACGTGAGCTGCTTGGCGTTTCTGTTGCGCGCGCCCTTCGGAACGGCGTCGTTCGGCGAGCAGGCGAGTTCGTCGTCCTCGGAGTTGAGCTCCACCATTGACCAGTTGTTCGGGTTCTCCATTTTGACGACGACGGGCGTGGCGCCGCCGCCGCTCGTCTCCTTGGCCCACCAATAGAGTGTTGGAAATTGGGGTTTATATCGGAAGGGAGGAACTTGATATCGAAGGATAGTGTTTAGAGGAAGAGGCTTTATATTACAACACTTGATTTGATTTTTACTTGCTTGATACAAAATGCTAATACATCACCCCTATTTATACTAGTTTCTACCCCCTTAAGATTAAGCCAACACATCACCTTTCTAGAATACTCCATAATAATATCTAGGTTCTATAAGGTTCTATGGATTTCTCTAGATTTTCCGTAACCTTCTAGATATTGGGCTTGTAATACTCCTAAGCCCAAATGCTAAACCCACTTATAATTATCAAAGCCCAAATCAAGTTTATTATTTCAACACCCCCCCTTAAACTTGATTTGGTATTACGAGCAAACTTCATAGTCGAGGGTGTCCCTTCTTCGATGGCTTGGTGAAAATATCGGGTACTTGATCCTTAGACTTCACGTATTCCAGCTTCACTTCCTTCCGTGTAATGCGCTCTCTTCGGTCATGGCTGATTGGATTCTTAGCTAATGTTATTGCCGACCTGTCACCCCAGAAAATCTTGATTGGCTCCTTTTGTTGCATTTCCAACTCATTTACCTTGTTTCTCTTTCGGGGGTACCTGTTGATTCCTGAGTTCCAAGCTCTTGGTGCCTTTTCCAATCCAAGCGCATTCTTCAACTTCAGAATCTTATTATTCTCTTTTGTCACTTCATACTCCGTGTACGTATCTTTCTCGAGGGCTCCATCCAGGAGGGAAGATTTAATATCCATTTGTTGTATTCTCTCATTATTCTCGTCATAGCCGATATCTGCTTCTTTACTGTGGCCTGCAGACATCAATCTTGTCTTATTTCTTTCAACTTCACCTTTATGCCCCTCTTGAATTATTGTTAACTCCCGCATATCAATTTTCTTTATAACTTTGATATTCTCATCCATGATGTCTTTCTCGTCCTTAGCGTCTTGAAACCTCATCGGACCACCATCTGCAAAGAGACAAATGAGAGTTTGATTATTTCGATTTTCAGTTACCTTGGGAATTTCTTGTTGGCTCTTGAAGTGTGAGACTCCCTCAATTGAGTTTTCGCCTTCTCCAGATCCCGCAGGGAGTAATCCTAGTAGGGTATTGACCTCTTCTCTTGTCTTCTCTGTCGTTGGTTTCTCCATGCTATTTTCTTCGAATTCTTCTTCATTGCTGAACATCACCTCTATGTTATTGTTACCTTCCACTGGGATGTTTTGCTCTTCTCCAAAATAAATATCGTCACTCACTAACTCATTAAACTCCATGGACATGCTTCTGTTTCCACTCATGCAACTGCTCCCACCGGTGTCTAGGTACCACTTATTGCATTCGCCGATCTCAATATCCTTATGGGCTAGTAGTAGAATTTCTTCCTCTTGATTTTTCTCTTCAATGTAGTTAGCCCTCTCTTCGACTTTATTGATTCTAGGGGCTTGACACTCGGAAGCATAATGTCCGAATTTCTGACAATTATAGCACTTAATATGTGATTTGTCATACCTTGGTTTTGAGTTACCTCTCCAGTGTCCTCTTGTTCGATAATCATCTCCTTGATGATTATTTTTGTCTTCGTCGTTGGGCCTCCAACCTCGTCCGTATTTATGTCCATGGCCTCCGCCTCGTTCTCCTATATATCCTTGCCTGTAGCCTCGTCCTTGATATTTTTCCTCATTTTCCCTTTCTTTTGCAGAATCAACTTGCAACTTAAGTAGTTGTTCTACTATCCCTTCCTTCTTCCTTTTCTTCTCTTCATGAGCTTGCAATGAGCCCAATAGTTGCTCCATCGTCATTTTTTCTAGATCCTTAGTTTCTTCTATGATGGCTACGATGTGCTCAAACTTCGGGTGTAGCGAACGAAGAATTTTTTTCATGATTCTAACATCATCAATTTTCTCACCATTCCTTTTTAGTTGATTAGTTACTGCTAATACCCTCGAAAAGTAGTCCGACACAACTTCATCATGGTTCATATGCAATGCCTCAAACTCGGCTCTCAAAGTTTGAAGACGTACCTTCTTTACTGGATCCGCTCCTTTATACGAAGTCTGAAGCTTTTCCCATGCTTCCTTGGCGGTCTTCGCTTCCGAAATCTTCTCGAAAGCATCATCGTCCAATCCTTGATAGATCAGAAAGAGAGCTTTCTTGTCCCTCTTTCTCAATTCTCTCAAACTATCCTTTTGAGTTTGAGATTGGGTTTCTTCGTTCTTCGGCTCGACAAAGCCTTTCTCCACGATATCCCATACGTCTTGTGATCCGAGGAGCGCCCTCATCTTTATACTCCAATTGTCGTAGTTGCTCTTGTTGAGTGTCGGAACTTGGAAGGGAACCATGCCGCTCGCCATCGCCTTAGGATCTTCTAGCTCTGATACCACTTTGTTGGAAATTGGGGTTTATATCGGAAGGGAGGAACTTGATATCGAAGGATAGTGTTTAGAGGAAGAGGCTTTATATTACAACACTTGATTTGATTTTTACTTGCTTGATACAAAATGCTAATACATCACCCCTATTTATACTAGTTTCTACCCCCTTAAGATTAAGCCAACACATCACCTTTCTAGAATACTCCATAATAATATCTAGGTTCTATAAGGTTCTATGGATTTCTCTAGATTTTCCGTAACCTTCTAGATATTGGGCTTGTAATACTCCTAAGCCCAAATGCTAAACCCACTTATAATTATCAAAGCCCAAACCTTGAGGAAGATGACCCACGTGAGCTGCTTGGCGTTTCTGTTGCGCGCGCCCTTCGGAACGGCGTCGTTCGGCGAGCAGGCGAGTTCGTCGTCCTCGGAGTTGAGCTCCACCATTGACCAGTTGTTCGGGTTCTCCATTTTGACGACGACGGGCGTGGCGCCGCCGCCGCTCGTCTCCTTGGCCCACCAATAGAGAGATGGAGCCATTGATGTTCTGTGTAAGAAAAAAAATAAAGCTCGGATAATTAACTCAAAATCTCAAATGGGTTTCAAGAAAAACGGCGAAAGGTTGAAGCTTTTGAAGAGAGGCAAAGCAGCAATGGAGAAGAAACACTTCAGTGCATTGAATAACACCCATTTTCGGTATGCTGATGAAATGCATCAAAGATCGTGGAGATCCTCAGTGCTATCAAGCTGTAATTCGGATAAGGTTGAGGATATAAGACAAGGCTTCGAAGCATTTAAGGATGTTTTAGTAGCTTAGCTGTAGAAGTAAGAGTACATGAAGATAGAGATAATGGAAGTGAACCCAAGCAAGCATCTATTACAGATCAAAGAAACTTAATGCGTTCACAGAGATGAGAAAAGCAAAAAGAGGAGCCGTACAAAAAGGTTTCTAACAGCAGTACGTTCAGTTACAGCTTGCAGCGAAGTTCGATAAACATGCTATACTAGAAATGATAAAGATGCACAATATATGTTTTAATTTCTTTATATTTAATTCTTGGTGGGGGGGAAAGGAAGGACGTGACAGCTCAACACGTCTATGATATCAATTCTCCAACATACAACTAAATTAAATCAGAGAATTCGAAATAAATATATAAATTTATACACCAAACACTAATAAATTAATAAATAAAAAACGGGACAGCACGTTCTGTATATGAGTGTGTAGAGACTCAGAGAGACAGAGAGAGATAGATCAATATCCCATACCTTACCACACCAGACAAAAACCCCTTCAAATACATTTTCCACCGAAAGAGCAAAAGGAAAGAAGATTATAGAAAAACATATTTTAATATTCTTCAAAGAATTATTGGGGGACGAGATGTAATGGGATGTTTTTTGTTTGGGTCTTGGGAATGAGGAGATAAGAACAAAAAACAATTGTAAGAACAAACACAGTGAAACCAATGAACGAGGTTTTGGATGCGAAGGGATTGCAATAAGATAAGTAAACAAGATAGAAAATGGAATACACCGACAATAATAATGTGTGGGGATTTGGATTTTTGTTTTTTCGTTCGTATTTTTCCCTTTTTTTCGGTATTCTTCTTACACTACCAACTACTGTTTTTCAGGGTGAAGCTTTTAATGCTAAATGCTGTGGAAATTATTGTCTGTAAAGATATGCATCTGATGAATGCCACGGAGAACTCTTCTTAGGTCTCAGTATCATTTCACGGATCAAAGAAATGTTTGAATATGTAGAAGCGGTGCAAAATACAAGTAGATGAGAGCGAAATAAATATTAACTGGCTTCAATATATATATATATACATATATATAACGCACATTTCTTGACACCAGAAAATGATATCTTCTTAGTATATAGTAACGTGACTATCAATTTCACTCGAATAGGGATAGGACCACAAAATGTCCAAGGTCTTTACCTCAATCGATCATCTCCTCACCATCTTCTTTCTTACCAACGACGTCAGCAGTCAAAGTACACTAAAAAAGGCATCACAAACCATTAGTTAAAGTACCTTAAAAAGTTCGAAAAGGGCTTCCTTTTTTACAAGTGTGATCGCTCTTCAGCTTCTCTTCATCGTTTAGGGAAAATGCTGAAAAGCAAAGCTCTCCAGCCTACGAGCAACACGGCTGTACTTTCCATGGTGACAGTGATGAAACTCATTGGTGGTATGTGGCCAACAGTAAATGCCCTTATGATTATTCCCAACTGTGATTACAGAACAAAAGCTGGAACTTCAATGCATGAATATAATGTAGTAAGTAGGCTTATTGACAATGGGATGGTGAGTCTAATTATTACCGTAATACCCAATGACCATGACTTGGCAGCAGCAGCCACAGCTTTCCATCGACCACTCTTTCCTTGGCCTTCGTCTCCATATCCCCCAAGAAAATAAGCACTAAAAAACCAGCCTATTCATCAAGCATTATAAATATTCATAAACGCATATATAATTACATACATAGCTCTCTCAGAGATGATACCAGCAAGAAAAGGGTCGGCTGTGTTGAGTGTTTCCAAGTCGAAAACGGAGAATCCATGGCTAAACCTCCCAATAGAAGAGAATAAGAGCAAAGCTGCTACATCGCCACTGGCTAACAATGCCAAGAGACTGCAGTTTTCACGCCCGATTGCGATCAAAAGGATGCATGAAAATATATAGTTATACAAATACACACATTCATGAAAGCAAGTATGATAGGTTTATGATGTCCATATGAGCACTGATATGGTTCATTTAGACACTTACAGCACTACCAGCATAGCAAATACACAGCTGATACTTTCAGGAAAACAAGGCATTACTTACAATCCCCTGTTTCGTTAGAACAAATCATGTGAAATTGAAGACTGCAACTTTATATGGGCATTGGAATTTCACATACACGGCTTAGAAGTCCAACCGTAAAAGTGGACTAAAGGAGCTTATTATAACGTAAATAAAGTTTCAAAAAGCATATTCTATATCAAACTAGCCATACAAAGAAAACCAAAAACGGAGAATCCATGGCTAAACCTCCCAATAGAAGAGAATAAGAGCAAAGCTGCTACATCACCACTGGCTAACAATGCCAAGAGACTGCAGTTTTCACGCCCGATTGCGATCAAAAGGATGCATGAAAATATATAGTTATACAAATACACACATTCATGAAAGCAAGTATGATAGGTTTATGATGTCCATATGAGCACTGATATGGTTCATTTAGACACTTACAGCACTACCAGCATAGCAAATACACAGCTGATACTTTCAGGAAAACAAGGCATTACTTACAATCCCCTGTTTCGTTAGAACAAATCATGTGAAATTGAAGACTGCAACTTTATATGGGCATTGGAATTTCACATACACGGCTTAGAAGTCCAACCGTAAAAGTGGACTAAAGGAGCTTATTATAACGTAAATAAAGTTTCAAAAAGCATATTCTATATCAAACTAGCCATACAAAGAAAACCACGAGCAAGTACGTAAGTTTGCAAAAGCATACCCCCATTTCGCGAGAAGAGAAGCTGAACTGTTAGGCTTCTCAAACTGAATAACCCCTTCGAGATTCAAATCCTCTTGCCCCCCAAAGGAAATCTCAGGCACATACGATTTCTGCCGCCCATCAATGTCCCTCAAAGGAACAGCAGTCGTCGAATAATAATACGGCGAAGAACCTTCGGAGGAGCTGACGGCGTCCTGGTTCGTGGCCGCCGCGAGAGGTGTGCGGATTCCGCGGAGACTGACGGCGTTAAACTTTGGGCGGCTTTTGGCGAATAGAGGCGGAATAGGGTTCGCGAATTGCAGGTAACGGTGATGGGTGGACGAAAGCAAGGAGCTTGAGCTTGCTCGGCTGTTCTAATTTCGTGCCCGCAAATTGACTGGCTTTGCTTTTTTGTTCGCGGGCGGTGATTTTGACGAAGCTATTAATAGGTGAATCTATATAGAAAAATATCCAATTGGATAAAATTTTTACACATAGGTATCCATGTCAGAAAATTTTACAGTTAGGTACTCGATTTAATTTTTACCAGTTTTTTTAGTCATGTCGTACCTTCCTGTGTGTATATTGCGTACAATAACACGTTGATATAGGGTACTTAAATATAGCATACGTCGTACCTACGGCATACATGTGTGTTACATAGGGCGTACCTAAACATAGCATACGTCGTACCATTTTCTGTTATATAGGGTACCGAAATGTGTTGATATAGGGTACCCAAATGTGTTGTATGATGTACTTTCGGGGATCGGGTACCTATGTGCAAAAAAATTATTCTGTTAGGTACCTACATATAAAAAAAACCGGACAGGGTACTAAATTAGAAGTTTTTATCCAGATAGGTACTTATTGTAAAGACCCTACATAATAATATATAGTCTTAGAAAAATGGTGAATCTGTAGGAAAATATCCGATTGCATAAAAAAAATTTGCAGTGAGTACACAGTCAGAATTTTTTTTTATATAAGTACTTGTTCGACTGTGCGTATCATTCTCCCGGTCTTGACGTATCTTTTTATAGGTGTATTGTGTCCACGTCACGCAGTTATATGGTACTCATATATGATATATATATATGTTCCGTACGGTACCTTGCGACTGACTATGTGATGGTACCACTTACTAGTTGTTTACGTACCGCAATACGTTTCTCTATGGTACCTAAATGTGTGATATTGATGTACCTTGCAGCGGACATGTACCAATGTGCAAAAAATTTATTCTATCAGGTATCTGCATATAAAAAAATACTGACATGGTACTGACTTGCTAATTTTTTATATTAATGGTATTTTTTTATGTAAAATCCCCTAGAAAATATTAATATATGGTGAAATGATAATTATCAGCAACCATTAGTTACTTTTATATAGGAAAGACAGCAAGCTACTGTATTGCTCTGTTATCAGGATATCATACATTAAAAAAAAAATTAGAGGGATTCGCTTTTCTTCGTTGATCGATCCTATGAATAATCGGGTTCGTAGACAATATTGACAGAGTTAATAATAATGATAGGAAACACAAGAGAAACTAATAATCAAGACATCAAAACATCTTACAGTGCCATATTATGTCTCTAAATTCCAATAGTTATCCCTAGGACGATAAACTTCCATTACATTGTACTTGTACCAAAGCAAAGACACCATAAAAATCTGTGCATCATAACAACAACTGCAAATGATTCTGCTTACACAATAAAAACGACTGCATAACAGAACAATCAATAATCGACTTTTATAAATGTAAGGAAATCAAACCAAGTTCATGCTGACAGCAAAACCCGAGTGTTTCCCAAGATATGCAAGAACAAGGCGAACAATATCGTAAGAATAACCGAAGATTTAGCACCCACGAATCTCAAAACTTCGAATCCCTTCTCGACAACCTCGTCGTGAGCAGCGTTTAAAGTCCTATGCAAACCATCAGATGCCCTCAAAACGAAGAACTCCATAACCGACCTAACGGTCTCAAACATAACCCTACCAGTGATATCGAGCACAAACTTGCGGTTTCTTGGTACAGCCAAAGTCGACGAGACGCCGTCAACCCATCCATTATTACCAAGATCGATGCCTGTAGATTGATTCATCTGTTTTCGTACCTCATAGTCATCCCTATTGACTACTAGCTCGTCATCCTCGTCTCTGTGATCTGTGAGTCGATGGAAATCATTAGGTCCTTCAACGGGTTTTTGTATCGAAGAGGTAGTTAGGACATGGTGGGATGTCTTGACTAGCGTTTCGACAGCTCCATTGCAGAGCGAGACTAAGATATCCTTCATTTCGCTTTGGTGTTTGGGATTAGTCAGCCCAGAGAAAACCTCGTCGTATAGGTTTATGTCCATCGTCTTACCAAGATACACATCCACTGCTGTACTGACGAAAGTCTTGATACAGTCTGCGATCAAGGCTCTGCTTTTATCGTCTGTGATCAAACTCAACCATTCTGAAGAACCTAACTTTGCATCAGATTCACCGTTGGCATCGTTGGCTGAGGATGAGCTACTGTTGGCGTAAAATCCCAGGACAAGATTTCTTGCAAAACTACCGACGATCACAGAGACAAACCCAGTCCCAGAACTAGACATCAATCGATCCATAACCCTATCACCGAAATTCGAGCTGCCCTTTTCTTTAATCTCACTATCATTACTCTCCACCTTATTGTAACCTCTCAGAATCCCAACGGTCAGTGCCTGAAAAACACACCTTAAAGATTCAGAAAACTCTTTCGAACGAGCGATCTTCGACAGCTGCTTTAAACTATTTGGGATTTCATCCGAATCGGAGTTGAGGAACTGCTTCAAATCCTTCGACACGACGTCGATTGTCTCAGCAGAGTCAGCTGCAACCTCCGATAAAGAGACTATTGCTCCCAGTAATTCCATCATCTTCTTTCGCTTCCTGACTACAGAGGGGCTGTGGTAAACTTTGTACGCACCATAGCTTGAAAACCCAATCAACCCAAGGGCAATAATCCATTTCTTCCTCTTTCGAGCAAACTCCAAACCCCTCTTCACCAATTCACTATCCATGTGCTTCAACTCAAACGCGCTTCAACAGAAAACAAATACCCACAATTTTTGTTCGCTGGTAATATCTCCCCGCCGGACTTCAATCTCCTCGTCCAACAACTCAAACAACCAATTCGAAACTAGGGTTCGGTTCCGTGATTATAGAAAGGGGGCAAAATTCGCGGGATTTTTGGAGATATGAGCAAAATTCGAGGAGGATAAGAAGGTATTGCAACTCCCAATAAGCTCCGGCCTGCGTGATTGGTCAGTCAATACAATAAATGATAATTGTAAATGCAGCAGCAGCAGCAGCTACGTAGTTGATTTTAAACAAATCTTTTGCGGAAAAAAATCGCACCTGATGAAGTCAATCGGAAGGCCGCCGTCCAAAATAAGAATGGGTTTGAAGGGTTGGTTGGCTTAAATACAATTATCGCAAGAAAATACGAGAAAATTACAAGGGAATTGAAGAGGATAATCGAGATGTGGAATCTGAGTAGGTATTTGATCCGACGACTGAGATTAATTGGAAAAGATTGAATTTTCTTACCAAATTACATCGCAAATGTGGCATTGCTATCAATCCTCAAATCAAATGTCATAAATGGCTTTATTAAAAAAATTATTCCTCAAATCAAATGTCATAAATGGCTTTATTAAAAAAATTATTCCACAAAAGTCAAATTTATACAGAACTGAGATATTTCCTCCCTATTTAGAAATTCGAAGTTAATGACATTTAGTTTTTTGCCTAATTAAAGTAAACAGAGAGCATAATAAAATAATAATCTATTTTCTTCTTTTCTTTCACACAAGAATGTACATAGTACATACCATACATACACGACACAAGACAAGCAACCAACGACTTGTTTTATCTTTACATTGAGTTCCCATGTTAAGGGACAATGTCTTCACCCCTTAAATTCTTGGGTCCAAGAACAGTAAAGCCTCTATAATAACAAGGTCAAATAAATAAGAAAATAAATAAGAAACGCTCCCTCTATATGTCTCTTCAATATAATCCAAACTTTTATATCACTGAAAACTGAAATCATCAAAAATTCCATTGCTGGTGTAAGCTTTGGCATTGATCAATCGATAGGACAAACCAGATATCTGCAAACTCTGATAAACTAAATGCAATCTTTAAAGAACTGAGATCAAACCCCATAAAACCCGAAGGACGTACCTCATCAACGGAGGCAGCTTTTTTTTTTCTTCCTGCTTATTTCTGAGCGGAGGATCTGATTTCATGTGGTTCTATCAGTCTTTGTACCATTCCACTCGGTTAAGACTGTCTTATGCTTGACAGGCACGACGTAATCTATATCATCTTCTAAATCACTAAATGATATATCTTCCTCGTTTATTGCATTTGAGGTACCTGAATATCCAACCAAGTCAGGGTCATCATCATTTATCCAACCATCATCGTCATCATCAAGCTCGTGATAATTCGCAGAAGTTGTTGGTACAATCATTTCCTTTTCCTCGAATTTGGGGGCGGGATCTTCTTTAATTACAGATTTGTCTATGAACTCGACTTCCTCAGAGGCGTGCTTGTCAGTAAATGGACTGATTTCGAGTTCATCCACATTGGCGCTGTAGTGCATTGCTGGTTCAGAAGAAGAGGCTTGTGTATCTTCTTCATCAGTATTACGTATAGTAAAATTCCCACGAGGTGAATCTTCGCTTTCTCTCGAGTGGATAGTAGTTATCCCTGACCAGTACGATGAAGAGGACTCCTTAGTTCGCTTATGTAGTTCTTTCATCCACATAGTTCTAGCATGAACAAGCTGCAAATTAGAGACGTATGTCGGGGTTTAGATACTACATATTATATGAATAACAAGGTCCATTAGGTTTAGCATTGACTAACCTGTGGTGAAGACAAAAGGTCACCGTCATGTTTATTTAACCTCGAATGGAGAAGGACGAAATAAACCATCCAAAAGTAGCCCACGGTCATATGAACTGGGCATAGCTCAAATCTCAGAGCAGCTAATCTTGGAGCTAAATGTTCAATGGCTAATGCATGCTTGTGCTGAGTTTCAGATATATCGAAATCTGGAGAAGAGATGAAACAAGAAAGAACAAAGAATCAGTAAAGCTGAATCACATAGAAGAACCATACAGTAATTCATTAGCAGCCAGGAACAACTCAACTTCATACCAAAAAAAAAAAAACATCTTAACAGAACTATTTCCTTTCTGGAACAAGTGAGACACTACATCATGCTAAAGTACATGTAAAATTACTGGCATTCACTCTCCAATAGTTTTCACGAAGCCATGTCTACTTTAGATGCTGTCAGAAGAAACAATATCCACACTCTTCAGTCTCTCCACCGATGCACATCATTCAAAAAGACCTATTTAATGTTTAAGGAAGAAACTTTTTCTCGTGAGTGAACTAAAAGCATGGCACGTGATTCACTGCAAGATCAACAAATGATATTCATATTGACTTTAGTGTGTGTGTATGTGTAAAGCTTCTTAAAGTGAAGGCTTAACCTTTCGGCATAGTTTATCACAAGGGACAATCATACAGCAGCTAAAACTATGCACATGGCCATTGGCCTGAGACGACAATGGTTTACTTTCCTTCCTCAAATTTCACTTACCAATGCACAAAAGAAACACATTAAACAAGAAATCAAATCTTCGGACAACCATAAAATCACCTTCAAATTCTTCCTCGTCCGACAAGGGAAAATCCAACCACGTCTCTGGATGGTGAGCAATGTTCGTCGCAAAGGCCAACACCTCTTCAGTTATCCCAGCCGCGCCGTCCACTATATTTTCGTAATAGTCCTCCAATTCCCCCGTATTTTCACAATAATCCTCGATCTCCGCCGCATTTGCACGAGGGCTCTCCGATTCCGACTTACCACGCCCCAACTCATCAGATTTCGATTCGAAAGGACAACCCTGATTACGCGGAGGAGGTGGCGGAGGTGGTGGTGCGAGGAATGAAGCAACGCCCAATAGCTGGCGCGCGAGGCTGTCCCTGAGCTCCGATAGATCCTCCTTCATTCCTCGCCCTTGATTTCCGATATCTTCAGAATATCTACGATCTAGATCTTCATCGGACGGTCGAAATGATGCCGCCGGAGGGTCCTCTAACGGTATGTCGTCGTATCGGTGGCTGGATTCGTCCTCCGATTCCCAATCGCCTTCTTCGTCACCTTCTTCGTCGAGGTGGAGAGAGTTGGCGAGCGAACGAGCGATCCACGCCATGACCTCCTAACCGTCCTCTGCCGCCACGTCGCCGGTATCCTCGCCGGAATCTGAAAGGAAATATTTGAACGAAGGAACCACTTTTTTGGTAAGAGTAATGATTGTGATGCGTGGACCGTCGTCACTCGGTCGTCATCATGATTTATTTATTTTCCCTCTGAAATTTACTGTTCAGTTAATTGTGGTAAAATAAGGATCAAAATGTAAAATCTCTGTTAATTCACGGGAAAGCGAAAATTACAGGCGTCATCAACGACTTCTGAGTAAAATAATACCTTGCTTTTTCCATTATCTCTACGATTTCTCGATATTGTTATCGATTGCAAAACCCCATTGATAGATTGCCAAGAAAATTGCGATAACAGTGGCAAGAAGCTCAGTAAGCTTAGCTATAAAGGGAAATGGGCTGTTTCGATTGCTTCGATGGAGGAAGCAAACAGCGAAGGAGAGAGGAGGAACGATTGGAATCAGAAGAAGCCCGGGGCAGAGCAGCTGAAGCAGCTCAGAGAAGGTTTTTGTTTGATCAACCCATTACCCATTTAATATGTTCATATTTTAATTCCATTTTCACTATTTGTTCTTGTGGGTGGCGAATCTATTCACTGTTGGGATTTTGAGTCCTTTTCCGTTTCTGTTCTATTTCTGTGCTGATTGGGCTTGTGAATCCTTAAACAAAAATACCATCTTTTTTTTTTTCAGGCAGGAGGAGTTTGACCGCTCTGCGGCTGGTCGAGCGGCCAAGGCACAGTTAGCCGCTGCTGCAAAACAAAACGCCAACACTAATACAGGGGAACCTGTTCTTAAGGTAAACGTTTGTTACTACTTGGTGGTTTCTTCTTGATTAGTAAGCTCAGTTATTGCTCATGCTACTGCACTAATCTACCAAGGTTCATTTTTTTCTTGATTCAGTGGCAGATGGGATGATATAGCCTCACCGATTATTGACTGCATTCGCTACGGTAAGTTTTTAAATATCTGCTCGTAGTAATATGAAAGGACGGTGATGTATAGACGACTGATTTCGTTCCACCTAAAAGAGTGTTGTCTAATTGGAGACTCTTGATCGTGTGTGTAAAAAAAGTCGTCTAAATGTGAAAATTTTGTGATCTTTTTTGTATGTCGAACGAATCTTATGCATATATGCGAGTAGACAAGGCAATAGATCGGTTGTGTTACGATGGTTCGATTCAAAACTATTGTCCTAAGCAGTACGAAACTCGTTAGATCTTACAGCTGTTCCAAATGGTAAGACGGGAGCAGAGAGCTCAAGCTCGTGGGAGGCCTGAAACGCTTCTGCAGCTTGATGTAATAACCCTTCACTTCTATACACTACTCCGAGACTAAACCAAGCTTGGTGATTGGTAGGCTCTAAGCGCAATGCATTCATCAGCAAGCTCTTCGCAATGGGGTGTGATTTAGTGTTGCCCATCTTTAGCAACAACTCTGCCGTCGAAACTATGCTTGGTACAAAGTCGGGTTCGATCGATAGGCAGATCGAGAATGCAATAAGGGCTTCTCTGTATTGTTTCTGGGCTTGGAATAGTTGCCCTGCAAATCGAGAAAGTCATAGTTAGCTGTTCGATAGAAATCGTATCAGGAAAATCGCTCGAAATTTGACTACCTGTAGCATGCCAGGCACGGGGGGAATAGAAGTCGATAGCCTTTGCATTTTCTATGCAGATGTTTGAGTCGAGGCATAGGTTGCTGTCTGAGTAAAGGCCGGCCAAATCTAACCATGCTTCTAATTGGAACCTCTTCTCTGCTGATAAAACCTGGAATTTTTCCCAGAAAATTGTAAAAAAATTGCAAGAAAAACCATCATAATATGACAAATTCTTACAGGCTCGTGCATAACCTCGTTAGGGGTTTCCTCGTGCTCATCGTTACGCCCGCCGTGAATCGATGCTAGCAAAATCCTATAAATTTCGATGGCTTGCTTGGGTTCTCCTTGAGCTATTCGAACCACAGCTTTCAACCTCAGAAGTTCTAACTGATCAATGCCGCTTGAATCATCCAAAGCAAGGTCGATTATAGCTTCCGAGTCTTCGAATTTCTGTTGTGCTGATGCAATAAGAGCAAGTAGTTTCCAGGCACGCAATAAGATTTCGCCGCCACCGCAGATTTTCGAGCAAGAAATGGCTTCGTTGAATGCCTCGTTTAAGTCCCTTTGAAGGGCATTTTCTAACCCCAGACATAACCTAACCTCTGAGTCGTTCTTATCCGTCAGAGAACATTGTTTGAGAAAATTCAGCGATTTCCTATGCAGGGCAGATCTTGGGACATCTGAAACACATATCTTGGCAGCATTACTGCAGCAGATTCCAAGAAACTTATGCCCTTGACTTAGGATATGCTCGTTCTTTCGATCTTTCGAGATGTCGATAACCCTATGGGCGTAACTTATCCCTTCGAAGGATTTATTAAGGTTTCGAGAGCACAACTTTGCTCCTAGTAATATCATAGGTAAATGCAGACGAGGGGCTTTATTACCTTCTGAGGCGCCTGCTGCTTTTTTCAACAGATCTAAAGCGGTTCCATCTTGTCCTAATGAGCTGTAACAAAGGGCAAGAAAATACCATCTCGTCGAGCGATCATAAACGCCTGGCAAAACTCGTTCTACGTTACGAGCCAAAGACTCGAACTGATTAGAGATCGACAAGGCAAAAGTCAAATGATCCAACACTTCTTTGTCCCATTCCACTTCGCCGGTCAGAATCTTTTGCATGATTATGCTCAGCAGAAGGATTGATTCCTCCAAACCGTTCTTTGGGGAAGATGAGGAAACGTCTGCTTCGACCCCGCCGTAGAGTAAAACTAAGGCCAAGTCCTTCTGCAGTTTAGCCACAGTTTGTGGCTTCAAGTTCCACGGTTTGGTTAAAGCCCTTCGATATACAGACATGGCTTTGTGTATTGATCCCTCTTGAAGCCATAGCTTGGCCAGAAACTGCAGAGCTCTGTGAAACATTTCGAGCAGCTTAGGATCTTCTTTCACGTCTCGGTTTATACCATTCGGTAATGCTGATTCGACTATGTCCAAGATCACGGTGCACTCTTCTGCAGCCTCTGTTGCGTATTAATCAGCAAAAAAACAGCCATAATCAGAACTCTTACACATATTTGCTCGTAATCATTCGACCACATTACAGCGTTATCACGTTCACAGATCATCGAAGCTAATCTATGAGCCATATGAACAGAGCCCAGATGAAAACAATTGCGAAAGACAATACCTCGAATACGCCCAAGCTCGGCCAAGGACTTAGCTTTAAGAAGCACAGCTTCAAGAAGGAGACTCACGGAGTGAAGCGACATTACAGAAGCTTGCAAGCGTCTCCCTTTGGACCTCGATTTCCTTTGATGTTGAGTTCTCGCGGCGATAGCTTTCTTCATTTTCTCAGAAAACGTGCGAATGTCTATGCCTTGAAACACGTGAAGCGCGGCGTCGTAGTTGCCTCTTTGGTACTCAAGCCTGCCCAGTAATGCTCTAGCTTCCTTCAAAAGAACACAACATTCATGCACATTTTCGACGAGTTAATAAAACTTCGAGCGAATGAGGTCGTAGCATACCTCATAGTTCAAAGATGGGGCTTCTTTAAGCGTCGACTCAGCTTCATCGACTTGAGCATCTTCGAGCTTTGATTCAATGGAGTCAGCTGTTACGGTTCTTGATGAGATTCCACTTGCAGAGAAGTCCCTCGTGGCTAATGAATCTGGCGATTTTGGGGGTAATTCTTCGAGTTTGAACCGTTCCCCAGAACAAGCACACAGCATCTTGTTTTTCAATGTGAAATATTCAACCTTTGCTTGAGCGGTAACAGCACAAAAAAAGATTCAACCTTTATTTGTTCCTTTTCGGTCACGAGGGGAAAAAGGGTCAAGAAATGGGATTTATTTTATGGCTAGATGTTGTCACGTCCCTTTCGTAATAATGAACGATGTCTTTTCAAGGTATTGCAACTCTTTTTTTTGCTAAGTTGTAGAAAAGAAAGAGAGCTCCCTTGTGGTGAAAATGAGTAGAGAGTTGGGAGATATGACACTCTTTCATGAACACATTTAAATCTTGTTAATGCCTGGACAGAGCATCGTATGGTTGGGGTAATAAAACTAACGATAAAGATCAAATTAAAGAATTACCATAGCAACATTAAAATCAGTTCAACCAATGACAGAGAAGAAAGACGAAAGGGAACAAAAGCTTTGAACTTCGATTTTCTTTCCAGAAAATGGGACTGTCTTGTTCTGATCAAGAAAGCGAAACGATTCCTTTTTGTGCTGGAGATCTGACTTTGAGTGTGATGGGACATTATGAGCTGTCAAGTTCTTTTATTTTTATGAATGAATTATCAATTAAACTAACAATACTTCGACTGCTTAAAAACATTTGGTATTGGACAGTTCATAGTGCAGATTTTGTTTTAGTGATTCTCTGCTAAATCTTCATGCAAGAACGAAGATAAAGACAACAATCTCCAAGCTGAAGATTATTAAAAAAGCAGCAATCATAGACAGTGAGTCACAGTAGAAAGAGAGCAAATCATCAGTCTCACAAAACAACTTTCAGTATCAAAATGACTCCAAAAGAGTTTCAAAATGACAATCAAATTCACAACCATTGACAAAACAGCAAAAGACTAACGGTAGCGACGAAGAGAAAGTGTCTGGTTTCTCTTCCAAGTGGCTCTCCTCGACGGGCGAGCCTTGTGATGAAGGTGGCCTTTTCCTCTGAGCCCTCTGTATTTTTTCCCAGCCGATGTGAGCCCACGAAGCTCACGGTGTTTGTGAACCGGGTTGCAGATCCAGTTAATCCGAGGGTCGTTACGGATCACAGCATGGGCCGGGTCGACGAGTATAACTTCAAAGTACTTGTATGTTGAGTCCTTAAAATTGCAAGAAAAACATGAATGGTTGTGTGTTAATAGAATAGCCCATGCTTGGAAGTCTGTTATTCTACATAAATCACTAAAAAGGTTGCCCAAAACCACAGTAAACATTATATCAAAGAATGATCGAAAGAACATTTAATGTACCTCGTTTATCCAGTAGGAATTGACAACCCTAAGGCCACCGAGTTTTCTTCCAGCTCGCTCCTCAGCAACAGAGCGTTTGCTTCTCTGGAACTTGAGTTGAGTTACACCTTGATTTGTTGGCTTACCGTAAACAATACCCTTGGGAACGGGCCTTTTCCTTCCACCACGCCTGACACGAACGCGGTAAATTACATATCCCTGAAAGTGATTATTACAAGAAAAAAATCAAAATGGCAAGTAAAGTATCAATAATTCTCGGTAAAACAACTCCAAATAGAGACTGAACGGATGCCTGTGGTCTGTTTCTCATACATCAGGATAGGTTTCACATTATCTCATAAGAATCCTCAGGCATATACAACACCATTTCTAAAACTTTGGATATATTCCGCCTAAGAAACAAACTTCGGATATGATAGTTACCACAAACTATTTCCACTTTCACGAAGTAGCAACTGCAAATTTCCACTCATATTGAACGCATGGACGAGCCCCATAACATTCATTAACAGACATGTGCTAGAAAACATCATCGCTCACATAATTAAAAGCGTACGAATCATTCTTTACTTTTTACCAGGTATCGTCAACAAACAGCAAAGAGAAAACACTATAACCATAGATACACACAAAGCCGCTGAAATGCACCTGCTTGGCCTTGTATCCGAGCCTTCGCGCCTTGTCCGGGCGCGTGGGACGCGTGACGCGCACCACCGCCGGAAGCTGGCGGTACTCCCAGCAGCGTACCCTAAGCAGAAACCTCATTACATCCGATTGCTTCTTCTTCCATAGCTCCGACACGTATGTGTACGCACCTACCAAAAACAAACAACCAAACAAAACAATCACGCACATAAACACACATATTTAAAAAGGAAGCACCACAGAAAACCCAAATGTCAGCCATTTAGAACAAAGCGTTGCGATCATACCCATTATGCACTTCGCCGAGATCTGCCGCTCCAACCGAGACCGGCGAACTAAAGAGGGACAGAAGTTTATATAGCTAGGGCTTTAGAGGCAGTCTTCCTTCACCCTTGCAAAACTATTTGGGCCTTAAACTTTATGGGCTTACTGCACAATAAATAAGGCCCATTAAAGAAAATGGACACTATCTGATTTTGACATGTTAATATCGTTAAGGAGATCATACTTCGCAACAATTCCAAAATCACCCCATGTTTTTCGAATCATATCTTATCGTTGGGCTGCAATAGCAAGTGTTGTTCGAAAGTAGACTTACTGTTCAATCATCACAGTAGTGAAATGTACAACAAGGCCAAAAAATTAACAATTCGCAGGCCTAAGCCCGCAAATCTATTCATCGTCTACTCTTCACGGGCCGGGCCGGGCCGAACATGATTCTACAATCGGAAATGCAGCAGAGCTGAAGTGCCGTGGAGCCCTTTTTCGCGAAAGAACTTAGTGTACTCGTTCGACGTGGTCGCTCGATACTTCGGCGGATTTTCCTCTGGTAAAAGCTCCTTAATCGGCGAAAGAACTTTCTTGCTCGGGCCACACTGATACCCTCGGGCCCGACGAGCTAGCCAAGACTCTGTGCTGTACGCTCATGAACTTGTCGTTTGTGATGAGCTGACGAAAAGAAATTTCGACGATGAAAGCCCAAACCAACATTTCAAACGAGTGGTTTCCTTGAATTTATTACCTGAAGAAGATCTCCAACGTTCACCACTAACGCTCCTTCGACGGGCTGAACGTCGACCCACTGATTCTGATGCAAGACTTGCAATCCGCCCGAGTTGTCCTGAAGGAGAACGGTCAAGAAATCGTTAGTCTGAATGCTTCGTTATTCCCAGGGTTAGCTCTTCAGGGCAAGGCGGGTAGTAGTGAGCGATCAAACCGAGCGATTCTGCGCATTCCATTTCTATGAGGTGGTTTGGGCTTAAGTCGAGGCTCTCGGAGAGTAACTCGAACAGTTTTTTCCCCAGCTTCGTTATGTGTTTCGAGTATTCCATGATGATTTCCCTACAGTAGATGTTCTATCTTGGTAAGAATCAGGCAATGGTATTGAAGAAGATGGTAGCTACATAATCACAAAGAAATGTAGAGATTCAAATAGTTAAAAATGATAGCTTCGAAGATCATGGACGAAACATATCACCGAAGTAACTGGTTTAGCTTACTAATAGTTAAAAACTCAGCTGTAACGATTGAATTCACATACACGTGCTTAAAGACTTATGCAGGTCAAGTGTTTGATAAAAGTACGCAACCAAACCTGCAAGTATCTGGAACTTCATCGGGGTTCGGCGGATTGGGAGCCAATAAACAGTAGAATGAATCCCTCCAATTAGCGGCAGGGGAGCTAAACAAGTCAAAATTGCAGTTAGACCCAAATTTCTTCCCAAAATCTCGGGTGTAATACCTCTTCTTCACCTCAAGATCTTGCTCGTTGAATCGACGAACGCCTCGCAACATCTCGCCGAGAAGGCTCGCTGGTACGCCGTGATTCGTAACTTGGAAGAACCCCCACGTCTCCGACGCTTCGCGGATCTTATCGACGACCGCGCGGCGTTTGAAACCATCCTCGTCGGCGCCTTTGAGGTCGATCAGCGGAAAGGTGAACTGAGGTCTGCTCGGAATTGAGATGTCGAACAAGTTTTGCGGCGGGTGGATGGAAATTCTCGGCAGCTTCGCGATTTTAGCATCAACGAGGCCTTTGAGGCCGGCTTTCGTGTCGTCGAAAGCTTGTAGCTCCGCCGTGCGATCATACGCCGGCGAAGAAGATTTTGCTTCTTCGCTCATTTTTCTCTTCGCTCAATTGTTCGGATAAGATTTTCAAGTTTCAACTATTGCTGCTGCTAGTGAAGAAAGAGCTGCACAGAGCAGAGGACATTAAATTCAAAGGACGATTCTTTCCAATCATCTTCAAGGATGATATGATGTGACTCGTTGATTATCGATCTCTTCTTTCACATCTCTCTCTACTTTGTTTTTGGGGCAATTACGGCTCAGACCCTAGAAAAGTTTTAATTTAGTGATCAGGCCCTGTCAGAATAATCTTTAGTTTAAAGGACCAGTTTTTTAAAAAATTCAAAGGTAAAGGGCCAAACTATATTTTTACTAAAATACCCTTCGTAAAGGGTTCTCTGAAGTGGTATTCGACGCGATATTTATGTTACATAGATCTGACGACTTGTTACCGTAATAACCAAACACGTTACTTTAAACTGATAAAATGTTACTTCCCGATAGTAAACTGTTTTTTTTATGCATTTTTATATATATTCGGCTAATCGAAACCTAGTTTTCGCAGAATCGAGCACAATCGACTACCCCATCAACCAATCAATTTCAACGTGTTCACGTAGGATTTATCTGATATTGCTGAAGTACGATGTATGAATTTTGATGAATTTTTATACGGTTTGAAATTCGAGAAAAAACGGGCCAAATCGAACTATATTTTCGTAGCAATTGCAGCTAATCTTTGTGTATTCGAGGTACCCATCGTTTAGGCATTTCATAGGCTCTGTCAATTTTGAACAATCGTCACCTCATCAATTTTGAAACGTACGTTGTGTTAAAGTGGTCGTATGGAAGGCATAAATTCATCTGGAATAAGTGTTACTATTTTATGCATTCTTGTTACTGATTTATGTTTTCGTGTTATAAACGTACGAACAAAGTGTATCATGATACAAAAGGTAACTTATAATCGATTTGGTCATTTTTGGTATATTATGACCTAATTTTGTTTCTCAAAAGTATTGTTGTGGTATTTTGCTTAACGGACCTGTTTCGATAATATTTGGCACAGAACTGTTACTTCATGAAATAGAAACGTTACTTGGATTTTCTAAGATGGTATATTATGATGTATTTTTGTTTTAAGCATCGATGTGTTATTTTATTTTTCTTAGCAGACCTGTTACGATAATTTGGGGTTCTTAATTGTTACTACCTCAAAAGTTACTTGGAATATCCGAAGTGGTATATTCTGATCTCCTTTTGTTTTTCATAAGTATTGATATGGTATTTTATTAGCAGGCTGTTTCGATAATTTGGCATGGAACTGTTACTATATGAAATCGAACCGTTACTTTTTTTTATCTGAAGTGTTATACTACGGCCTACTTTGGTTTTCATATGTATTGATGTGGGATGTTTTGTAGCAGACCTGTTTCGATTTATTTGACGTGGAACTGTTACTAAATAAAATAGAAGTGTTACTTGTTCTAACGAAAGTGTTACTAAAAGTACATGAGTTGTTACTAAATAAACAATAAACATTACTGTGGATTTGGGGGATTTGGGGATTTGGGCGGAATTTGGGGATTTACGATACATGGTAAATTTTGGGCGGGATTTGTGGATTTGGGCGGGATTTGCGGATTTGGGCTGGATTTGGGATTTTGGCAATATGGTATCGGGCCGTGTTACTAAAAACTATTTAACTGTTATCGGTTACTTAAATTATGTTACTGAACGTTGTTTATGTGTTACAAATTGCTGCCGTTATCGTACTGGGGTTTAGGGTTATGTGTTTATGGAGATTGGTGGCATTCGCAACAATAAACCCAAGCTGTAAACATGTTAATGCTCCAAAAGATATGGGCTTTAAACGGATTTACGATACATGGTAAATTTTGGGCGGGATTTGTGGATTTGAGCGGGATTTGGGGATTTTGGCAATATGGTATCGAGCCGTGTTACTAAAAACTATTTAACTGTTACCGATTACTTAAATTATGTTACCGAACGTTGTTTATGTGTTACAAATTGCTGGCTCGTTTCACTATCATCCACCTTCATCGAACAATGTGGCTTTTAAAGGAATTTGATGTGATAAATGGATCAAATCATACATTTACAAGTTGTTAATCTTGTAAATCTCGATCAATGTGCATTTATGAACGAAATTAATCGAATTAGTAATGTGGTACTGGAAACCTATTATGTGGTATCATAATCTGTAAACACGTTATTCGCTAGGTTTGCATTGTTATTTTATAGCAAACATGTAGTATTACATGCGGGCAATCTGGTACTGGTGACGATAACGAACCATCTTGTTAAAATTCCTTAACAAATAACTTCGAGAATGTATCAAATACAGATTTACGACATATAAAATGATATTTGTGGTTTAATTTTAAACTTTGAATACGTTTGTGATAAAATTCGTAATGTTATGTCTCATTAAAAGAGATACTAGTGTATGTTGTGAAGGAATAGCTATATTTATACATGATATTTTATCTCAACTTTCACATATTGATATCAACATTCGCAAAACGTGTCTTTTAAAGAAATTTTGTGATTTAGCTTCATCATATCATCTATTTCTATGAATGTCAATCTTATATAACCGAACGAAATGAATTTATGAACGAAATTTAATCGAAATAGTAATGTGGCATTGATTAGCTATTCTGTGGTACTTGTAGCTACAAATTTGTTATAAATCTTGCGTATATTGTTATTTTTTTATCAGATATGTGGTATTATTTGCAGGCAATGTGTTATTGTACTGTCAATATCTCTGACATTCTAGAAACTCCTAGAATGTTCTTAACGAAATGTTACCCAAATTGCGTGAATTGTTACTCAGAATAAAGAAAATGTTACCAACCAACTTTTTATTGGCAAACGTGTTATTTACGGGTAACGAGTCGTTATTAATTTCTCATTATATGTTACGTTTTGCGGATATATTTGTTATGAATATCTAGACATATGGTATTATTGTTCCACGAATTGTTACCCAGAAAGCATGAAGTGTTATTCAGTGACCATTTTAATTAGCAAACGTTTACCACTTAGATCTCATCAAAATTCTTCATTATTCCATGATTAACATCAATAATTGTCGTCGATAACTAAGGCCCATGATGAAATTGTGTCGAATTTACATTATTCGGTCATTAAACTCGAGATATCACCGTATTAAACGTATGTTTGGAGCATTCGTGCTTTATGAATCTCGAAAATTCTCTTTAATTATGAAGACCCATGAAAAATCGAAGCCAATACAACGTTTGCTGTTAGTAACGTCGAGATTGGATCGAATTTCAAACATGAATTTTTCAGCTTATTAAACGTATGTTTTTTCAGCTTAAAACCATTATTTTGGGGGCACTAAACATGTGTTATTTACGGGTGACGGGTCGTTATTATTTTCTCACTATATGTTCGTTTTGCCGAAATATTTGTTATAAACATCAAGACATATAGTATTATTGTTCCAAGAATTGTTACCCAGAAAGCATGAAGTGTTATTCAGTAACCATTTTAATTAGCAAACGTCCGCTTAGATCTCATCAAAATTCTTCATTATTCCATGATTAACAACAATAATTATTGTCGATAACTAAGGCCCGTGATGAAATTGTGTCGAATTTACATTATCTGGTCATTAAAGTCGAGATTTCACCGTATTAAATGAAATTTCCGAATTGTGTTTGAAGCTTTTGTGCTTTATGAACTTCGAAAATTCTCTTTGAGTATGAAGACCCATTAAAAATTGAAGCTGGTACAACTTTGTGCTGTTAGTAACGTCGAGATTGGATCAAATTTGGAACATGAATTTCTTCTTTCGATCGATTGAGTGTAAGGAATGTGTTATTGCAGGAAGCGGTATTATTTTTGAATGATATGTTACTTTTGCAACATGATTTGTTATTTATTAAAAGAAACGTGGTATTTTCTGCTATACGGAAAACATTTATTTTCTCACAATTAACGTCACTAATATCTGAAATTTATCAACACTTATGATCAAATTAACGATAATTTCACCTTATATCATCACAATCGTGGAGATATCTTCGGGTCTTATATCATCACATTTATATTCAAGTATTTTTTTCGTCGATTTGGCATATGTCGAGTTAAATATGCATCATTTAGGTATTTTCGTCTGATTTATTCGTTTATTAGTATTGGTATTATAATTGATAAAGTTATTACAAAATATATGCGATATTGTACTCAATACAGACAATTTGTTATCCAAATGAATGAGAGTGTTTTTTTAAGCCCAAAACTGTTATAATTATCTCGACAGCTGTAACGGATCATTTAGGTATCATGTGGTAAATTTCGCATATGTCAGGGATATTTATGTCTTTTTGCAGCCTTTAGGTAGTTTTCACTGAACTTTTCAAAAAATAGGTCCTTTAGCCTAAATCAAATTCAAGTGGGGCCTGAACCCAAACTTAAATATGCTATTGGGGCCTGAACTTTAATTAACCCTTGTTTTTTTTCTGCAACTTATCATTTATTGTTAGTACGCAACTTGATTTCTTAAAAAAGAAAAAATAAGGTTACTTGAGAGGGTTAATGAGATCATTATACGAAGTTGTAATTTCAGTCCCAAAAGATATTATAAGTTAGGTTTCAGTACCCTGTCGTAAAATTTTCAGGATTCAGGACCTGATTTGGATGAAGTTTAGAGATAAGGACCTGGTGTTATATGGTGTATATGAACTGGTATCGGACGATGGTTTTGCGTTATTTCAGAACATAGAAGTGGAGCTGCAAAACGATAAAATGGTAATGCAAACAATTAAGTGATACTGCAGAACGATGAAATGGTACTGCAGAACCATGAAGTGGTACTACAGATCCACGAAGTGTTACTGCAGGTCCATGAAGTGGTACTGAAAAACACTTAAATGCATCGGGTCCTTAATCCTAAAAAATTTTCTGACAAGGTCCTGAGCTCTAAACGAAACTTTATTGGTCGTGAGCTTTAAAAGCCCCTTATACGAATGGGTTGGGATTTGTATCGATGTATTTATCGTATAAAGTTTAATGAGATGAGAAGGTAAGGTCGTTCTCGTTATACATGTATTATTTCCTTAAAATATGTCCAAATTTAGTAAAACCAAAAACAAAATTGAAGTCTTGAGATCTTCTTTACATCACCCGCCGCAGCTATTGCGTCTTATGAAACGAGATTTCAGAGAAAAAGTACCAAATACGAACACATTTTCCCCCATCGTGCTAACATACGCCGCAACCCTTTGCATTATGTCCTACTGAAAAGGCGAAAAGCACTAACATGCACCACCACCCCACCATTCACTTCTCCACCACCATGCCCAAGATTCACCCTAATTCCCCAAATTACCCCTCAATCCACCACCACCACACCACCACCTTGGACCTCCTCATCCTCGTACTAGTCCTCTTCTCCGCCGCCTTCCTTCTAACCTCCTCTCTCTCCCACCTCTGCCACGTAATTTCCCACTATGCCCCCGACCCAAAACCCCACATCGTCCCAATTGCGATCACGACTCTCGCAATTTCCTTATTCGTCCTCACAGTTAGGCTCTGCCGCGGGCCCAGATCGAGAAAATGCGGGAAAATGGGGTGTAAGGCACTGAAAAGCGCAATGGAGTTTGATCTTCAGCTTCATAGCGAGGAGATGCTGAAATTGGGCGAGGACAATAAGGCCGTGAGGGACGTCAATGAGCTGCCTTGGAAAGGGGATACTGAGGATAACCCAGATTATGAGTGTTTGAGGGCCGAGCTGAGGCGTATGGCGCCAGCTAATGGGCGGGCCGTGTTGATCTTTAGGGAGAAGTGTGGCTGCCCTTTGGCTAAATTAGAAGGATGGGGACCCAAGCAGAGGAAACGGCACAAGAAGTGAGTTTTCTCTTCGTAGGTTGTAGGTTTTTCTTCGATTGAAAGGTTGCTTTTTTATTGGGCTATTTGCTTAGTTTTCAGATTACATGTGTTTGTTTGGGCTGGTTGATTGGCTTTGTGTCTCCTTGATTATTATAATTCTATGGCTGGACTGAGATTCTTAAGCCCTTGGGAGAACTTCCGTTGATGAAAAGATGCAATCTTTGTGCTGATTGGCTGTGATTTGTTGCACAACCATTGAGTTGCTTTTCCGATTGCTGATCAAAGAAGATGTGGGACTTAACGAGGGTTAAAATGCGTCTTTAATGTGTGATTGTGGTTTCACAAATTGTTACTTCGATGGCATTTCTTGGTGTTAACTGAAGTGGCAAATCAGTGTCGATTGTTGATTGCCCGAAGGTTGTGTTTTTTCATGGCGATATGAAGTCCTGGGATTTGGTTTGTTTCAATCTGTAATGCATTTGCATACCCTTAGTTATCCTTGTTTAGTGACCATAGGATTATATGTTTTGGAAAGCTTTTGCTAGACAAAGAAGAAACATAGCTTTTGTTATAAAATGGCATTCTCTTGATGGCTTCTATCCTTTCTTGATTTCGTTATCAGGAGGAATTTGGCTCTTACGGGTGGATGAGATCGTCGTGGTTGGGCGGGCTTAGTTGTAAGAAAGATGGCATTCTTTGCATGATATGCTATCATCTGCATTTTCTTGTGTTTTATGTGCCTGTGAGAAGATAAAGACCGTATCTTGAACTTGATCAAAGGATAGTGATGACAATATTTACTTATTCAAAGATTCAAGTTTCTTGGCATTAATCTTTGATAGAACTATTTAAAATTGATTTGTTCTTTATGGAAAGAAATATTAAAATAGAACTCAAGCGAGATGGTCCACCCCTAACTAATAATTGTACTGTACGCGAGAGCCACACCGAAGGTGTATACACCTATGTTGCAGACGATAACAACCCTACCATCCACTTCGGTATATTTCAAAGATCCAACTCAGCTCAAATGTCACTGAAAAAGTTATCAATTGGAGAAAAAAAAAGAACGAAAGAAAATCTTTTTTCATAATTAGCATCCCTCATTCCCAATCCCCACTTCGATTCATGCGACCAATGCTGTAATTTATCTCCTAAGGTGGGATTCTTCGTCTTCCAAAGTGACCGATTAGGCGTTACAATGCGGAGGAGCTCTCGTTCGGCACTGTAGTTTAACCCTAATTTGGGTTTTTTTCCGGTCTCCAGCTTCAGCCGAGATGCAAAAGGTAAAACATTTGCTAATTTTGGCTGAAGTTATTTTTGCCAACCCCAGTTAAATCGTATCTATTTGAGCTGAAAAGTCTTGATTTTGTTAGTTTTGTGTACGTAATCTCAGAGATACATGGTGGGTTAGGTGTCATCTTACCTATCCGAATGGCTTGTAATGACACTCCTTCGTATGAATGACATGACACGGGCGCAGATTTCCAATTAGGCTGCCATAAAATCAGTTTGTGACCTGCGTTTTTTCTTCACACGAATTATTCCCCTTAGGGGCCGAGTTATATTTGATTCGGGTAGGCAACGATTAGCTAAGATTTCAATGGTTGTTCTTGCATTTGATGAAGTTGTTTTCTGCGTTATTTTGTTACCTTTCCCCTATATAGCAGTTATTATGCTAATTGATGAGTTACTAACTGAGGCTCGGCTTTAGTTCAAACTTTCCGTTTCTGTGGACCTTTGCAGATACTGATATGAATAGGGGAGATTTGGTAAACATCATGACCGTTAGGACCAATCCATCGTCTTTAGTAATCGGGAAAAATAATGATTACAGATACCATGACGAAGCTGGAGAATCTAACGTGGAACCAAGGGTAGGTTTAGAATTCAATTCTGCCGAAGAAGCGCAGGAATTCTACAATGTCTATGCAACCCAAATGGGGTTTAAGATTAGGATAGGGCAGCTCTACCGTTCGAGGGTCGATGGCTCTGTTATTTCGCGGAGATTCGTCTGTTCGAAAGAGGGATTTCAGACCAACTCAAGAACGGGCTGCCCGGCGTTCATAAGAGTGCAGAAAAGCGATTCTGGGAAATGGGTCATAGCCAATTTCAAGCAAGAACACAACCACGAATTCAAATCGTCGGGAGAAGTTTGCCAAACTCAAGTGCAGAGGAAAGCTGCTGTTTCGACTCCAAGGCCATCGTGCGGTGGGGCCAGTAGGACGGGAATTAGGTCGCGCGAAGACGATGCTCCGAACGATACCATTGACGTAAAGAGGTTCAAAATGGAAGATACGTACGCTGTTTCTGGGCCAGCAGTCGAACCTTACAAAGGCCTGGAGTTCACTTGCGCTGAGGAAGCGTATAAATTCTACAACGCCTATGCATCTTCTGCAGGCTTTCGCATCAGAATAGGTCAGCTATTTCGCTCGAAAAACGACGGGTCCATCACTTCTCGGAGGTTCGTCTGCTCCAAAGAAGGTCATCAGCATCCTTCGAGGGTTGGCTGTGGAGCTTACATGAGAATACAGAAGCTAGAATCTGGAAAATGGATGGTCGATCGTCTCCAAAAAGAGCACAATCACAACCTCGGCGTCTCGGCAGATCCTAGCAGACAAGTCACCGTTGCTTCGAAGGGGCATAGAGAGGATGCAGACAGCGTCTTAGAAAACTTGGATTTAGTCGAAACGAACGGCGGGCTCAGCCTTGTAAGAAGGGTTCGAGAAAGCAACGTAAGGAGCGATTGGTACGACGTTCTCCTCCACTACTTTCAGTCCCGCCAGGCCGAAGACATGGGATTTTTCTACGGCGTAGAAATGCGCGACGGGAAAGGCATGAGCTTATTCTGGGCTGATTCGCGGTCGAGATTTTCTTGCGCTCAGTTTGGAGATGCTATCGTTTTCGACACTTCGTATAGGAGGAGCAGCTATTCTGTGCCCTTCGCCTCGTTCGTGGGAGTCAACCACCATCGCCAGCCCGTCCTCCTTGGCTGCGCTTTAGTCGCCGACGAAACCGAAGAATCGTTCGCCTGGATATTCCAAGCATGGCTCAGGTCAACTTCTGGTCAACGCCCCGTCTCCATAATAGCTGATCAAGACCAAGCGATTCAGAATTCCATAGCACAAATCTTCCCCGGGACCCACCATCGTTTCTCCGCGTGGCAGATCCTCGCCAAGGAGCACGAGAATTTGGGCTCGCTGCTCGCCATGAACGCAGAGTTCAAATACGAATACGAAAGCTGCATTTTCCAGACGCAGTCGGCGAACGAATTCGACTCTTCTTGGAACCTAATCGTGAACAAATACAACTTCAGAGACAACGCATGGCTGATGGAGATGTACAGAAACCGTAAAAGCTGGGCCCCATCTTACATTAAGGGCACGTTCTTCGCAGGCATCCCAGTCGACGGAAGCTTGAAGCCGTACTTCGGCTCGATACTCACCCCCCAAACGCCGCCCAACGAATTCGTCGTGCGCTACGAAAAAGCCCTCGAGCACCACCGAGAAGAGGAACGAAAGGAGGACTTCAACTCCTTCAACCTCCAAGCAGCTGTCCACACGAAAGACCCCATCGAAGAACAGTGCAGAAGGCTGTACACCATGGCAATGTTTAAGGTCTTTCAGAAGGAGCTCTTAGAATGCTACAGCTACGTTGGTCTGAAGGTGAACGTCGACGGAGCCATAAACAGGTACCTAGTTCAGAAGTGCGGGACGGGCGACGAGAGGAACACGGTGGCCTTCAACACTTCGAATCTGAACGTTTCTTGCAGCTGTAAGATGTTCGAGTTCGAAGGGGTTCTGTGCAGGCATGCGCTGAAGGTGTTTCAGATAACGAACGTGAGGGAACTGCCTTCTCGGTACGTGTTGCATAGGTGGTGTAAGAACGCAAAGTACGGCGTGCTTAGGGACGTCGAGTCGGCGGGCGGGGCCCAGGACTTGAGGGCTTTGATGACGTGGAGCTTGAGGGAGGAAGCGCAGAATTTCGTGGAGGTGGGGTCCGCGTCTTTGGAGAGGCACAAGCTGGCGTTCGAGGTGTTGCAGGAGGGTCGGAGGAGTTTGTGTCGCCAGGCGCAGAATTAGGTGGTCGGGTTTTTTTTTTTCTTTTCTTTTTTTTTATTCGGAATATATGATTGTGGGTCGTTTTCTTTTCTCTTCTTTGTAAGTTCGTAGGCTGCTTAGCTTGGCTTTGTGCGACGGTGGTGGTTGTGGTGAATTATGATATGTTATGTTGTATGGATTTTCGTATTGGTTTATTATTATGGTGTTATATGATGGTAGGAATTGTTATTTGTGGTCGTTCTCTTTTGTGATGTGTTTGTGGAAATGCTATGCAAAAAGATCTTGTTTTAACTCATCCATTACACTAGTCTCACTAGTACTATCTCACTCTATGCGTGTGTTTAAAATATAATTGTTCTAATTTTAGTTTTGAATTTATAATTTATGTTTACTAGATGAAACATAATTTATATATATATATATATATATATAAGGAAAATAATGATTAGAGATATAAGTATAATAACTAAAAACTAAGGGGTTAAATGTGATAATTATTTAATTAATAAAATTAGAAATAGAGAGGTTAAATTGTAAAATATACTAGTCATCCCTCATCCTTAATATAAAAATATACTAGTATTTGTGGCACACCCTATGTGTGTGCAATAAAAACAGTTAATTATTATTAAACGGTTTTAATAAAAATATACTATAAATAGAATTTGGTAGTTATTATGAGGGTATGAAAGTTAAGTGGATTAATAAAAAATTTTTATTTTTTAATAGATGTAGAAAAAATATGATTTTTCAATTGAAACAGACCGGTTTATCCTAGCCCCACCCTAATATAATATAATAGAATATAGATAGTGGAGAAGATTTTTCATTTTATTTCGTAAAACAAATAGTCTTGGAAAATATCCGACGTATGTATATTATTCACGTGGGCCGGACTGTAGCCTACGATCTGTGTGGGTCGGTCCATTAATTCATATAATTCGAGTGTCGAGTCGTCATCTTCAACCTTTCAACTCCGTTATATATGCCAGACTTAATTGCTTCTGTCTCGTAAACAAGCTATCCACAAACTCAATTTGCAGGTAAATTATTTTCCTTTTTTGTTTTCTGGGGTCTTTGTATAAATATATTCTTCAGATAGACAGAGCTGGAGTAGTTTCGTTTTTGTCATTTCATGCTCGCCATTTGTTCGATGTTAATCCTCATCCATGAAAACATCTTCATTTCAGAACTCGAGCTTCCGTATCAGTTTCTGTTAGCAACACGAATTCAGACATTCGGATTATCGGTTTTGGTGAATTGACGCAACTGATTAATAATGAGAAAACCGGAGATCTAAAGTATCGTCTATGCTAAGGACTAAAAGCGGTATATATATAAGTGACCGGTCTGGGCAAGCATGGGAGACTATGATTAATACCGATTAAAGATACTGGTCTTGACAAAGGATTCAGGAAGGCACGACAGTATGCGATATCGGACAAATGACAGATTGGACAATCGAGACAAGTGCATGCTGAAACAAAAAGGAAATTTCAGACATTCAATGCAATGCTGCGAGTCCAGAGTTTAGACAAGGTCAACTAACGCAAATAAGGAATAAAGCTAGTGACAGGATAGACTGCAGCTAAAACCGGACAGACCCATTTTTGGAAAGCCAATTAATGCACCGATCAGAGTGAAGAGTCTATCTCACAACGGTTTGAATTTCAAACCTCAAGTATAAAAGAAGAGAGACAAGAAGAAAAAATAACTTCACTGAACTCAAACATTCCTACTACTTTGAAATCTCACTCTCAAAAAGGACGAAGTTAGAGCTATTCAACGAGCTGTGGTGAGAGCACAAAAACAAAAAGTGAAGTTCAAAGACACTTCTTCATTAGATTTGAGTTTGTTGTATTTATCTCCAACGGACTGTAAAAAGCTGTTGAAGTAGGTGGATTGTTGTAAACAACTGCCTAGGGAGTCACTAGATTAGAGCTGTGTTTCAGCTGGGTAGGTTGTACAAGATTGTATAACTGAAGATCTAGTGATCCTTCCTTACGAGGAAGAAGGGGAGACGTAGGAGATTTTAACTCCGAACTTCCAGAAACAAACCGGTCTCATACATACACTCACACACACACTTACTCATTACATATTGGTTTCAACCGCTCAGTATCACTTTCCGCACTTATACTGACTGGTCACTGATTGAGTACCTGTCCTTGACAAGACAAACCGAAAAAGAGACAAGCGTTTATTCACCCCCCTCTAAACGCGTAAACCGATCCTAACAAGTGGTATCAGAGAGGGTTTTACTCAATCATCAACCATCAACCGATAAAGATGAATACATCAAGCAAGCTGCCGATGTTCTCCCGTGAAAACTTCATGGAATGGAAAGTTCGCATGATGACCCATCTAGCTGCCCAGAACGAAGATATGTGGGATGTCATTACAGATGGACCTCCAAAGTTAGAAAAGATCAATCCACCGCATACGCAAGACAACACACAGCCACAAATGATTGCAAAGGTGAAAAGTGATTGGACAGAGGCAGAGAAGAAACTAATGAATCTAGATAATGTTGCAAAAGACATTCTGTTCAAAACACTGGATACCGGAACATTCAGACAGGTGATGCTATGCAAAACAGCAAAGGAGGTCTGGACAAAACTATGTCAAATCTGCGAAGGAAACGAGTCTACACGGGAAAACAAGCTCATTGTTGCCATACAAAAGTACGACAGCGCAAAGATGAAGCCGGGAGAATCAATGGCTGATTTCGAGAGCCGGTTCATGAACATCATCAATGATCTCACTGCTCTTGGAAGAACGCTAGAGAACCGAGATGTAGCCATCAAAATCATGAAGGCCCTTCCCCGTGAATGGGATGTTAAGACCATGGCTATGAGGGAATCAAAGGATCTCAGCAAGATACAAGTTCACGACTTATTTGCTGACCTCAAAGCTTATGAGTTCGAGCTACAGACAAGAATGGAAGAGTCAGTCACAGAACAACCTGTCAAGGCACTCGTAGCACCAGAAACTTCAAACTCTAAAACATCAGAAGAACTGACTGATGAAGTCATGGCACTCTTTGTAAAGAGATTCGGAAAGTTCATGAAGAAAAATCGAAGCAACAGTTCTGAAGGTAAAAATTTCATAAAGAATAAAACAGAGAGAACTGATGTTTCGTGTTTTAAATGTGGCAGGAAAGGACATTTTGCAATCGACTGTCGGATCTCAAAGAAAGAGAAGGAGAAAGCCGGTACCAAGTCAAAGAAGCATCAAAAGGCATTTGTGGCCAAGAGTGGAAAGACATGGGATGACTCTGACTCTGAAGAATCAGACAGCGATGAGTCAGATACCGAAAGTGATCAGGAATCTCATGAATGTCTCATGGCAAATATGACTGACAATGAGGTATGTGATTCTGTACCGGATGATTTTACTAAGGAAGAGCTTCTTCAGGCCCTTCAAGAAATGGCTGAAGAATATCAGAAACTCTCTACTAGGATTAAACAGAAAGGGAAAATCACCTCAGTCGAACAAACTGATAGTGATTTTAGTCAAACAAAAGTGTTAAATGAGGAAGTTAGAGAACTTAGAAACGAAATAGTGCAGTTAAGGACTGAAAACGGTAGGCTAAATACGATCGTAAAGACTTGGAGTCAGTCCAAGAAAACAGTAGAGAATATCCAGAATAGTCTGAAGGTTAGCAATGACAGAACTGGACTAGGATTTAGTGGAACCGGATCGAGTGAACCAACAGCGAGAGAAAAGAATACTAGCTGGATTAGGTTTATTCCAGCCAGTTCTTCGCAAGGAAATAACACCAGTAATATACCTGTATCCCCAGTTAGGATAGAGAGAGAAGCTCAACATAATAGAAGATTACCAAAAACAGCGCCTCTACAAAACAGATCTATATCAAGCGGGCATGAGCATAAGGGGAACAGGAGATATGAATATAAGTACAGAAACCAGGCTAGACAACACCATACACCTAGATATGGAATGACTAGGAATAGAAACATCAAATATCTCATAGACCCTCAAACTGGTCGGACTGTTAGAGTCTTCCAGATCTGGGTTCCTAAGAATCTAATCTATACCGGACCCAAGTGAAACTGGGTACCAATGTATGTATATATATATATATTTTGTCTTTCAGGAATACATTGAGGAACTAAACCGATCAGTATGGTATCTGGATAGTGGATGCTGTCAGCACATGACTGGAAACGGAAGACTACTAAAGGAGCTTAGGGCACATACCGGACCGACAATCACCTTCGGAGATAACGGTAAAGGTAAAACAATAGGGAAGGGGGTGATTACTCACAGAAACCTTACCCTAAAAGATGTACACCTAGTACAAAATCTCCATTATAACCTAATAAGTGTAAGTCAGCTATGTAGGAATAACTACCTAATATCATTTGAAAAAGATAAATGCCTTGTCAAAGATAAAGAGAAACGCATACTGATAACTGGGCATAGGGTTGGGGGTACATATAGGGTTCACTGGGGAGACCAATCAGTTGCTACCCAAACCTGTCTAATAGCTCATAACTCCAAAAGTTGGCTGTGGCATAAACGTCTCAGTCACTTAAATTTTAAGACCATTTCAGCCCTTAGGGATAACAATCTAGTTAGAGGTCTACCTAATCTAAGGTTCTCAAAAGATAAACACTGCACAGCTTGTCAGTTAGGTAAACAAATTAGGTCAACGTTTAAGAATAAAGGAAGTATAGAGTCAAACCGGTGTCTAGATTTACTCCATATGGATTTATTCGGACCAATACCAATAGTCAGTCTTGGTGGTGCTAAATACACACTCGTAGTCGTAGACGATTTCTCTAGGTACACCTGGGTAGTATTTTTAAAATCTAAGGACCAAACACCAGACAACTTAATAAAGCTTTTCAGAAGAATAGCGAATGAACAAAATGGTAACATAAACCGGATCCGCAGTGACCGGGGTACTGAGTTTGTGAACATAACGGTAACCGATTTTCTTGAGAACCATGGTATACGCCATGAGTTGTCTGCTGCCAGGACACCTCAGCAGAATGGAGTTGCTGAGAGGAGGAACAGAACTCTCAAGGAAGCAGCCAGGACAATGTTAGCAGATGCGGATATCTCTCATAAATTCTGGGCAGAAGCCATTAATACTGCATGCTATACACAGAACCGGTCCATGATTTGCAAGAAACAGGGCAAAACACCGTACGAAGTATGGACCGGAAATGTTCCCACAATCAGTTACTTCAAGACCTTTGGAAGCAAATGTTTTATCCACAACAATGGGAAGAATCAACTCTCAGCATTTGACACAAGGGCCGAAAAGGGAATATTCCTTGGGTATTCTTCAGTCAGCAAAGCTTACCGAGTCTTCAACACAAAAACTTTGTCTATAGAAGAATCAGCACATGTAGTCTTTGAAGAGTCAGAGACTGATAACCATACTCCAAGTGATATCAATCGACTGAGCAATCAATTGGAAAGATCTCATCTTGAGGATGAAAGTGATGAAGAAAGAAATCAACCAGTATTGGAGCTGACAGAAACACCTATTGTAGAAGAAACCAGTATTCAAGATACAACCACTGAGATACAGATGGAACTTGTGGAAACAATCAGTCCACACAATACCGGTAACGAAGCTGGATCAGAATGTGAAACTCACACAGAAACTCAAGAAACACCGGAGGAATCAATTGAGGGGGAACGCATCAAATGGAACCGCACAAAATTAAATCATCCTCAGCAGTTGATCATAGGAGATCCTGCTGCACCTATGAAAACAAGGCGACAGACGAACCCCAATCTATTTAGTCATGCATTCATTTCACAAATTCAACCAACAAAGGTTGATGAAGCTCTCAAGGATGACAACTGGATAGAAGCCATGCAGGAAGAACTAAACCAGTTCGAGCGAAATCAAGTCTGGACACTTGTTCCAAAGCCAACACAAACTGTAATCGGTACAAAATGGGTTTTCAAGAACAAGCTAAATGAAAATGGACTTGTCACCAGAAATAAGGCAAGACTGGTTGCTCAAGGGTACAGACAAGAAGAAGGAATAGACTATGATGAGACATTCGCACCGGTAGCAAGACTGGAGGCCATACGGATCTTCTTGGCATATGCAGCTTATAAGGACTTCAAAGTATATCAAATGGATGTCAAGAGTGCATTTCTGAATGGTACAATTTCTGAGGAAGTATACGTTGCTCAACCACCCGGTTTCGAAAACCATGAGTACCCGAATCATGTCTACCGTCTAAAGAAGGCTCTCTATGGACTAAAACAAGCTCCAAGAGCGTGGTATGAAACGCTATCGAAGTTCCTAACTGATCATCAGTTCATAATTGGAAGTGTTGATAAAACACTATTCAGGTTCACTAAAGGAGAGCATCTATTGATCGTACAGATCTATGTCGATGACATTATCTTTGGATCAACTGATCCTAAGCTGTGCAAGCGATTTTCTAAAATGATGCAGGATCAGTTTGAGATGAGTATGATGGGTGAACTCACATTCTTTTTGGGACTTCAAGTAAGACAAACGGAGCAGGGGATATTCATAAATCAAGCCAAATATACAAGGGAATTACTTAAAAGATTCGGTATGGAAAACTGCTCACAAGCTACAACGCCTATGAGTTCATCAATCAAGCTGGATAAAGATGAAACTGGAATATCAATTGAAGTTACCAAGTATAGGGGGCTGATCGGATCACTGCTATATCTTACTGCTAGCAGACCGGACATTATGTACAGTGTGTGTTTGTGCGCCCGGTTCCAGTCTGATCCAAAAGAAAGTCACTTCTCAGCAGCAAAGCGCATCTTGAAGTACCTCAAAGGGACTGTAAATGTTGGTCTATGGTATCCCAAAGACTCAAGCTTATCACTGCATGGATACACAGATGCTGACTATG
Organism: Craterostigma plantagineum; assembly: GCA_027422505.1. Lineage (NCBI taxonomy): Eukaryota > Viridiplantae > Streptophyta > Magnoliopsida > Lamiales > Linderniaceae > Craterostigma > Craterostigma plantagineum. Next base: position 310,452 of record JAPQWV010000057.1, read on the forward strand.
CTGGCTGCAAAATTGATCGACGAAGTACCAGTGGCACATGTCAGTTTCTTGGCGACAGACTTATTTCCTGGTTCAGCAAGAAACAAACATCTATAGCCACATCCACAGCTGAGGCAGAATATCTTGCGGCTGGAAGCTGTTGCTCGCAGATTCTCTGGATACAACATCAACTGGAAGATTATGGAATACAAGAAACCGACACGCCTATCTTCTGTGACAATACAAGCGCAATCGCAATCACACAGAATCCGGTATTTCACTCTCGGACAAAGCACATCGAAATAAGACATCACTTCATACGAGATCATGTGCTGAAGAAAAATGTGCGCCTGGAACACATATCAACCGATCTACAAGTTGCCGACATCCTAACCAAGCCACTACCAGAAGCTAAGTTTCTCTTTTTCCGAAATGCTTTAGGTCTATTGGATTTATCCTAAATACCTAAGCATAGAGTCAGGGGGAACCTCGTTATAACAAATTAATTGGTATGACTGGTGACCTAGACACTACACCAAATGGTGCAAAATGATGATCGTATTAAACCATCTATTCCTTTTCAGTCAATTCTTTCATACTGATCAAAACCTACTATTCTAACAGTTTCGTCCAAAACTGATTCTCTTCACCTATATATATATACATATATACAATTTTTTTTTTATATATATACCGGAGTATTAATACCGGGAAAACTTCTTATACCAGGCCACCTTCTTCGAAACCTGGACACCTTTTTACAAAAACGGTATTCATACCGGACCCTGCCTAGATCAGTGACTGACCGAAATCGTTTTTATTAAATATACGTCATCAATTGCACACATTCTATCATAACGCTTTCGCAGGAAATCTGACAACACTGCAGGAAAATAGCACAGTCTATGAGAGAGGAAAGCTAAGCGACAAGACGTCCTATGCATTTAATGCAAATACACGCTCTCTCCCGCTGAATAAACTTCGTACTCATACTCAAATTAAAACAGTCCATCATTATCCTTCTCTCTCTCCAGCCGATTCATCATCTTTCTTCGAAAAATTTCTTAACCCTCTTTACAGAAACCCTATCCAATCCTTAGAACAAAATGGCCCCAGCACACAAAGAATTCACAAGGACGGCGCTTCAAATCTACTTTGCTAGCTGCAAAGAGACCGCACACAAGGAATTTGTCCCTATATTCGAAGCCCTAATTCAAACCGGCCTTCAAACCTTCTTCGACTGCACTGCCGAACTCTACCCAGAGGCTCTGCATCAGTTCTTCAACACAGTACTTATAATTGGAGACCGCTTCCAGTGTGTGATCAACGGACATCAGTTCGACATCACTGAAGAGTACTTCGCAAAGCTGTTTAACCTACCAACCTCTGGAGACGCTATTATCAGTGTTTCTGATGACGTTAAGGAACGTCTCAAGCCAACGATGTCCTTAACTGGGGGAACATTTAAAGACTCAGATAAACGAGTAGTTCTTAAACCAGAGTATAGACTGCTTCACGATATTGTTGCAAAATCCATCTTGGGGAAGGCAGGATCCTTTGATATGCTCACCAGCGATAAGGTTCAGGCCATGGTGGCCATTCTGATTGGGATGAAGATCAACTGGTCTTCTGTAATTTTCTCTGTCCTCAAAGGAATACTGCCGGTACGTGACAGGCAGATCAAGAACTTTGCGCCTCAACTGTCTTTCCTTCTCAAGCGCAAGGTTGCAGATGTTGGCCCTGTTGCAGGGATTGGGTTTGTAAACTACATCTCTGATGACACCATTCGTCAGATGGTGAGCACAGCCTCGCTCACTAAGAAACCGGTGAAGAGAAAAGCCACTGACGATCTGCCCACCCTCAAGCCAACTAAGAAGTCTGCAGTTGACCACTCTCTGGGAACGTCGAAGACTATCTCCCGACCCAGACCCTCGCCGACTCAAAAGAAGAAGACTAATGACAAGCAAGTTTCATCAAAACTCTCCAAGAAGAAACTGGTCTTGGAGTCTTCCTCCTCTTCTGAAGATACTCAGCCGCTTCGGAAAGTTCTTACCAAGAAAAGGACCATGACGCCGATCAAGGATCTCACAACCGGGTCAGTCCCTTCAAAGAAACCGACAAAACCTACACAACCTGTCCAGACGGTTTCTACAATAACACCAACCATCACTGTCACTCCATTCTCGGAGACAACTGGTTCGGTGATCAGGACTGCGCCACCACAGGGTGGAGTGAGGATTCAAGAACCGGTCCGAGGTATCTCGACTGACAAAGGCAAGGGCAAAGCCATTGCAATCCCTGAAGGACACGAGTCCATCGATGAAACTGCCTGGACTCTCATTCGGGAAGAAATCAAGGAGACAATTGCGGACGATCTGCGCGCCTATGACGAATGGGTTGACTTCCGGTTTACTCCATACAGTGAGAAGATCTGGAAGTCCAAAGGTCTCTCTGACCGACTCAAACAGGCCAGACAAACTGAAGGGAAGCTCATAAAGGCACTAGGCATTGAATCCATCAAGCGCCTAGTAAATGCGCGAGAGCTATACCGGGCTACACTTCAAATGGGGCAACTGACGAGTTATATTGAGCAGCGCCGAGATCACTTTCAGCCTGAAGGAAGAGATGCAGTGCATGAGCTCCAAATTCTATCCAGGCTGGAGGCAGAACTGCAGAGTATGCAGGTCTACCATGCTGCAGTTTGGGCAAAACTTCACCCGGATGCGTCATCCTCCGCCGCTGCATCAGCTGTGCCACCTGCCTCAATCTCTACCTCTTTTGATGAGCCGCAGGACGACTCTCTCATGACAACGGCCTTAGTGCTCGCCCCCACGCCTTCATCTTTCGTTCCACCTGAGCATACATCTCAACTGGTACAGGGTCCAGTTCTCCATTCCTCACCAGAACCGGTCTCTGAGGAATACTTGCTATTTAGGCAACCTATTCCATCGTTCCCTTGGCTATCTCCACCATTTTCTCTACCGATTCCCATCCTAGCCAGTGGATTTTCTCATGCACAGTCACTTCCTCCCCTGCCTCTACTTCTCACCTCTGCTGGTGCATCTGGATCCTCCTTGTCCTCCACTTCTCCAGACAACGCTCAGAATATTTCAGCTACTTTGGTAGAACCCCAACCGTTAGAGGTTCAATCTGAGCAAGAAACTGCTCTCGAAGTCCCCACATCGACGAAGCAAGGCATCTCTGTCTCTGCTATTTTGACTGAATCTGTCGTTGTCTCCGCTGCTGCATTGCCGGAAAATACTCAGTCTTTCATCCCTCATCAGTCGCAACCAACGGAACCTCCAACAAGCGTATCCATACCGGTCGATATCATCAGCTCGCCGAGAGAAGTCTCCTTGATCAAGCAGACTTATCGTTCGGTCTCGGTTCTGAGCAAGACTGTCAACAGTGATCGACAGCACAACAATGAGCAGTTTCAGGCGCTTAAGGAAGATATCATCGGTCTCCGCTCAGATGTTTGTGCAGATCTGGAGGTTATTAAAGGGCAACTGACGGCCTTGACTAGGCTCATCACCCCGATTATTGCCAAAAAGGGGGAAAGTACGTCCAGCGACAGCAGAAAACAACAGCAACCGCCCAGCTCTAGCTCATCAGATCCTCAGAGGTTTATCTCCAAACTTTATGTCAAAACCAAGGATCCAAAACGAGCTGCAATCGAAGCTGCACTCATCCCGGATGCAGTCTTACAAAGCCAGACTGCGGCTGTACCAGTCAGCGAAACTGGTCCAGTTGAAGTCCAGTATGATGGCAGTAGTCTACGGCATCTTGCCTGCAATCTAACAAAGGAACAGCTGGCGGACCTTCGGAGACTACATGACATAAAGGAAGACGCATACAAGGATGATAACAAGTGGAAGGAGATAGAGCGGATAGTCAAGAGCAAGGGGTACAATTAAAGTGTTGTCTGTATCAATCTCCTTGTTATGAATGAAAACTGGTTTTCTGCTGACTAGTTTTGTCAATCACCAAAAAGGGGGAAATTGTTAGCAACACGAATTCAGACATTCGGACTATCGGTTTTGGTGAATTGACGCAACTGATTAATAATGAGAAAACCGGAGATCTAAAGTATCGTCTATGCTAAGGACTAAAAGCGGTATATATATAAGTGACCGGTCTGGGCAAGCATGGGAGACTATGATTAATACCGATTAAAGATACTGGTCTTGACAAAGGATTCAGGAAGGCACGACAGTATGCGATATCGGACAAATGACAGATTGGACAATCGAGACAAGTGCATGCTGAAACAAAAAGGAAATTTCAGACATTCAATGCAATGCTGCGAGTCCAGAGTTTAGACAAGGTCAACTAACGCAAATAAGGAATAAAGCTAGTGACAGGATAGACTGCAGCTAAAACCGGACAGACCCATTTTGGAAAGCCAATTAATGCACCGATCAGAGTGAAGAGTCTATCTCACAACGGTTTGAATTTCAAACCTCAAGTATAAAAGAAGAGAGACAAGAAGAAAAAATAACTTCACTGAACTCAAACATTCCTACTACTTTGAAATCTCACTCTCAAAAAGGACGAAGTTAGAGCTATTCAACGAGCTGTGGTGAGAGCACAAAAACAAAAAGTGAAGTTCAAAGACACTTCTTCATTAGATTTGAGTTTGTTGTATTTATCTCCAACGGACTGTAAAAAGCTGTTGAAGTAGGTGGATTGTTGTAAACAACTGCCTAGGGAGTCACTAGATTAGAGCTGTGTTTCAGCTGGGTAGGTTGTACAAGATTGTATAACTGAAGATCTAGTGATCCTTCCTTACGAGGAAGAAGGGGAGACGTAGGAGATTTTAACTCCGAACTTCCAGAAACAAACCGGTCTCATACATACACTCACACACACACTTACTCATTACATATTGGTTTCAACCGCTCAGTATCACTTTCCGCACTTATACTGACTGGTCACTGATTGAGTACCTGTCCTTGACAAGACAAACCGAAAAAGAGACAAGCGTTTATTCACCCCCCCTCTAAACGCGTAAACCGATCCTAACAGTTTCTGTTGATTGATCTTGTATAAGGTCTGGTCGATTCTTCGATGTCGATTCGTTTAAGAAGTCATGGCACGTTTTAGTCTGAAGAAAGTAAAGCTTGCTTGATTTTATCAATTCTTACTTTTTCTCAAAAGGCAAGCATTGTTTCCTACTGATGCTTCAAAGTTTTTGGATCTCTTTTAACAGCAGCTCAGACGACATGGGGGAGAAGAAGAAGGCAGGTGCAATGCTGGTAAGGCTCGTCTCAGCCGCAGGGACGGGTTTCTTCTACGTGGTAAAGAAGACGAAGAGGCTTCAGTCCCACAACATAAAACTCGAGTTCCGAAAACACGACCCACGCGTGAATCGCCATGTTCTCTTCACCGAGGCCAAGATGAAATGACCCCTTATGAAAAAGACCCCTCCGCATCCAATGTGAGTGATTTTTCGAGTTCTTTCCCGCCTACTTCTTACTTCGATCGATGGCGTTACGTTAGCATTCGTTAAACAGACTTCTTCATTCTTTTTCGTTCTTCATTAAAAATACTCGGTGGCGTATAATAATTAATGACCCAGTAATAAAAATCACTGGTTGGGATCATCAAGAACTCCAAGTTTTACAAATCAGTTACAACCAAGCCATCTTCAGACCCTCATCAAAGTAGGAACATAGGGAGCGCCGGCGGCCCTTATCCACAGATCGCCCTTGTAAACCTTCCCGCCCGTAAATCCATCGGCGATCTGAGGCGTAATCCTCTGAATGCCCCTCCACCTAACCCTCCTCGAGGTATTCGCCCCGGCGCCTCTGTTCTGATACTCGCCGTAGTAAAGCGTGTCCAAGGCGTAGTTTCCCGCCCACGGCGACCATCCCTCGGGGGCGATGAACCCGTCGATGACGCTCTGCATGATGATGGTCCTCGAAAACTCCTTCCACGGGCGGCCGAGGTAGGCTTCGGGCCTCGGCTTTGCGCTCATGAACTTCTTCTCGGCGACGATCAATCCGTTCTGTATGATGATGGCGCCGATGCTACGCCTGTCCTTTCGGCCCTGGGCGGTGACCATGCACGCCTGGTTGGCCATGGGCTTGCGTACCATGAACCTACAGTTCTGAAAGAGGGCTAGCGAGTCGCCGAAGACGAAGTCGATGGTGCCCGAGATTGTGCAGTCTCTGTAGTACTGGCGGTAGTTGTGGGCGTACAGCGTGTCTTGGTACCCGTCCATCAGCACGTGGAAGAACACCGCCTTGTCTCCCGAGACCCTCACCGCCACCGCCTGGTGCCCCTCCGGCCCCGCCGAGTTCTCTATGGCTATGTTCTTCGCCGTGAATTCGTCGGCGTTCACGCCTACAGCGGAGAAAGAAGAGTGACTCATTAAACGAAACAGATCCTTATAAGCTTGTGGGCTTCTCCTCTATTGCCAATTGGTTTTACTCCCAAATCTACGACGGAGAATTTTTCGACGATAAAATGCTTACTGAGTGTGGCGGTGTCGAATGTCTGAGTGCCCTTGGCGTAGCTCAAGCTTCCGGTGATCTTCGTCCTCTTCGGGCCATCTCCGATGAGCACGACGTGGTCGGCCTTCTTCGGGATGTCGACGTTCTCCCTGTAAATCCCGGCCTTGACGTAGATCACAAAGGGACGGGCGTTGTTCTTAGGAATCATGGCGACGGCCTCCCTTAAAGTCCTCACCTGACCGCTCCCGTCCTGAGCCACCACCACGTTGGCCCTGGCCGGCCTGGCGCGCAGCATCCTCCTCCTAAACGTCGCCTCCATCTCCTCCTCGAGGAGGAGGCGCCGGCGGCCCGACGACGACGACAAGCCGCCGACGTCGAGCGAGGAGATGGCCGACGAAAAGTCGTCCACCATGGCCAGACCGTTGCTAGACAGCTCCATGGCGGTCCTCAGTAGCTTCTTCATCTTCTCCCCGTTGTCTCCCTTCGTCCCCTCGAAGGCGTCCACACACGTCTCCTGGTTCGTGATGGCACCGCTAAGCCAGGCCCTGACGTCCTCGACGTAGGACCCGAGCCTGCTCGGGTCGAGCCCGCCGACCCTGTCGAGGGACCGACGCAGGTCGTCCACGGCCTTCTCGAGGACCGCCTGGCACACGCTGAAGGCGCCCTTTGTCAGGCCGTCGGCGGCCGCCTCCCTTAGGAGGGCCGAGCTTTTGAGGACTTGCTGGATGTTGTTGGCGGTGACGTCGAAGGCGAGCTTTATGAGCTCCTTCGGGTCGGTGGTGTTGGCCTGCTTTAGGCTTTCCTCGCAGGTTTGTTTGTAGTCTGTCGGTACGCATATGGCTTGCACCGCCTTGGTGGTGGTGGTGGTGGTGGTGGGCTCGCCGGAGGAGGTGGTGGGGCGGCCGCCGGTTTTCTTGGTGGTGGTGATGGCTACGGCGACGCACATGGCGACTAGGAGGATGGAGGCGAGTCCTCCGATGGCTATTTTTTTCTTCTTGGAGCTGAGTCCCATTTTATGTAAGTTATTGAATCGTCTCTTAATTAGAGAGATATAGAGCTCGCTAAGGAATCCTTGGGAGTTTTTGTTTGTGATGATTATGATGATTCCTTGACGGAGGAACTCTTGGGGGGAAGTTTATGTTGAGAAGAGGGTTTGAATTTATAGGTTTAGGGGATGTTAGCTTCATTGTCTGAAAATAGGAAGAAGAAAGTGAAGGGCTTGTCTGAATTTTAGGAGATTAAAAGATGGCCCGTGCCATGCACTAATATGAATGTGAGAAGGAGAAGAAGATGCTGACGTATTTTGTGTTGACTGGTGATAAATGGATGCATGTCTAGTCTACTATTTTTCCCCTTTCATTCTTCAAGCCTTTCTTCGAAAGTATGTGCGCACTAAAATCATCAAATTTGAGATTAAATTCTTAACGGGTCATCGCCGGGTCAAGTTCGGTCCAAACCGTTGCTGAATTCGGATCCACATGAGACTTGAGAGCCGTTTGTTCTCTGACTGCTCTCATAAAATCCTATCCAATCTTATCCACAGTTTAGTTAAAGTTCTGAGATAAATAATAGCAAGTAAATTATCCTCTAATGGTGGTATTTTTTTTTTCCTCTCTTGTAACTCAGCTGTAAAGAACCGTAAAAAACGAATAGTAGCCGATTTTTCCAATAAAATAGGCAACCAAACGAACCCTCTCTTCTCTCTTTCTCTCTCGCCAAACCCAATCGGCGACGTATATCGTCCTCGTCCATGTAGCTCCATTTCAAGACAGAATTGAAAAATAAAAAAAGGAAAGGAAGAAAGAAAGAAAAGGCATGGAATCGTACGGAAGCGCGTGGGAATACCTAAAGAGTCCGGCGATCGCGGAGACAATAGTCGACGTCGTCGTGTGTGCCGTTCCGATCTGGCTTGCGGTGATGATCGGTCTCATGATAGGCTGGTCGTGGAGGCCGAGGTGGACCGGCTTGTTGTATTTGGGTCTCCGTTCGAAGATCCGATTCGCTTGGACCATACCGGCGGGCCGGTTTTGGCTCGCGTTCACGGCGTTTGTCTCGGCTCTCTCTATTCTCCGCGGGCTGTGGAGGACGTTCCGTAAGCTGGAGAAGAAGTCAACGCCGCCGTCTCCGTTGGCGTCGGACTCGGAGTCAGATTCGGAGGTGGCCGTGGAGGCCAGCCGCGGTGGTGTCGGTGATATAACGTGAGTTTTCTATTTGGCTTTCTGATTGAGACGTTTAATTGTCGGATAGGCGATTGAAATCTTCCTATGTGATGTATAACAAATGGGAGGTCGCTTATTGGTGTGATCGATGATGTTTTTCCGATCTAATTTGCATTGTGTCTCTTGTTTGCATTACAAAGAGCTTTCTTTGAGAAATTTTGAGCCAGAGTTATATGCAGCAGTTATCATATATCCTAAATACCTTCGCTTTCTCTCTCACTAGTGAGCCAGGATCATGATTTCATTTTTTACCATACTTAAGGCGTATAGGCTTTACATTTACCTCTGCTTCATTAATAGGCCTATCATTGGAACTTCCAGCGGAGAATCGAAGGTGTCATAGAAAAGGACCTCGAGCATCTCTTACATCTTCTTGATGGCAAAGACGGTGAAATGGCTTGGCAGGGTATGATGGAGCGCTCCACATCTAACATGACTTACCAAGCTTGGCGGCACGAGCCAGAGGTGAGCTGAGACATTCTTTATTAAGCTATATCATATATCAAATGATAATGGATAGAGAATGCAAAATGCTTCACTTGTTCTTGGATAGAGTTAACTTGTTCTATGCATGATAGTTGAACATGGGAACATTTTCTGTTCCAGATAGGTCCAATGATTTTACGCAGTAGAACCATTTTCGAGGATGCAACTCCTGAGCTGGTCAGAGATTTCTTTTGGGATGATGAGTTTAGAACTAAATGGGATGCTATGCTTACGCACGTGAAAATACTAGAAGCGGACACTGATACAGGGATGATGATTATGCACTGGATAAAGAAGGTACGGATATCCACTAGAGTACAGGGAATTCTTTACGCATTTTTCTTCGATGGCCTTTAAATCTGGTGACATATTTGCTATTTTTCTGCTGCACAGTTCCCTTTCTTCTGCAGCGATCGTGAATATATTATTGGTAGAAGGATATGGGAAGGGGACAACACTTATTACTGTGTCACAAAGGTCTTACGACGCATTTCTATAATTTCACCTTGGATTAGTTGATGCCTCTAAATCTTTTCTTATTTCATATTAGGTGTTAATATCCTTACCACCTGAAACATGATTGTACAGGGTGGGACACATCCAAACTTGCCTAGGCGCGACAAACCTAGACGTGTAGATCTTTATTTCTCAAGCTGGGTAATCAAGCCTGGTAAGCATTGTGTCTTTCTCACTTGATTCTTTGTTTTATGTCGTCAATATATGAACATTGGCCGATTTCTAATTGGTCTATAAGCTAAATTTTTTTTTGTCAATTACCAAGCTTACCAATCATGAAACAACTGTATGCACAGTCCCATCACGTAAAGGAGATGGATCTGCATGCGAAGTTACGCTCATCCACTACGAAGACATGGGAATACCCAAAGACGTCGCCAGGCTAGGCGTCCGACATGGAATGTGGGGCACAGTCAAGAAACTGCACGCGGGCTTTAGAGCTTACCAAAACGCCCGAAAGTCAGATCCTAACCCTAGTCGATGCGCCCTAATGGCGAAAATCACTGCTAAAATCCCAAATTACAAGAAATTGAGGGAGACCCTCGAGCAAAGATCGTGCGAAGAAGAGGAAAAAGAAAGAAGCTTGTTTGCAGTAGTAAATGAGCAGGGCAGAGATATAAAAAACTGTGGAGGAATCGACTGGCGATTGGTGGCCATTGGCGGCGCCGTGGCTGTGGTTTGTGGTCTTCGAATGGGATTGGTCGGAAAGGCTGTGATGATCGGCGTTGGCCGGAGAATAGCTCAGAGACGAGGTAATCCATGATGATCTGTTTGATGGCTCTTCTTCCATGTTCTGTGCTATCATAACTATGTTACTCTTTTTGTTTGCTTACTCATGTAATGAGGTATACCTAATTCAATCTTATGCTCCTCGACTATGTAATATTATTGCAGCTAGCAATCTTAAGTATGTCCTTTGAGAAACACGCAGAAAAGTACCAATGTAAGAAAAGCGTATGGGAGATACTGATTCTAAGATCCGACGAGCCCCTTCTGTCGAGCGTAGGCCATCGTAAGTATGAAGAGAAGCGCGCAAAGTCCACCCGTCAAAATAACCACTTTAAAGAAAATAATAGAAGAATGATTTGCTTAAGCTTCAGTCTTTAACACGGAGAAAGAACTGGGAAGAAATGATGATTGTATGGTGCAGTAGTGTGAATACTAACTTGCATACCCATTTAAACGTATATCCGTGGTTGTCGTTCCATGTATACGGTATGTTCATACCAAATATTCCGGCGACCAGTGAATATAGAGACATGCATACCGTTCCCGAGCTCAGAATAAGCTCCAACTGCGACATCAGAAATTTCATGTTTTTTCTAATACAAAATGTTGATGAATGGAAATTCTAATATCGAAGAAGAAAGAAAAGTACCTGAATGAGCTGATTTCGATGATTGTCAAGCTGAAATGAGAGAGAGCCATGGGTGCACGGAAGAGTTTCGTCATGATTCGTAGAACTTTCACTTGTGTTTATGCAATTCAGAATTTTACCTGAATGTTGATGTAGTCTTCTGTGCTGTCTACGTACTCGCGCAGCTGCAAACGCAGTTAAGGCAATGAGTTAACGAATCCCAAAAAAATCGAGCACAATGAAAAACCGCGTTACTAGGATGTCAAGGTTCGACATACCGAGGTTAACCTGTTGAACGTGCCATCAATTTGCATAAAGTAGGCCTGGAACCAAAAACAAAAAACGCAGAAGTTTATCGATTTTATTGTTCTGTTCTCATTTTCATATCTAACCGAAGTCATAAAGATAGCATGACATGACAAAGAACCTCAAGAAGCCTTTCTAGTTCAGCAACATCATCTATATCACGATCTGCAGCACGATCCGTTGCAGCATTACTATTATCCCTACTTATTCCTTCTCCAGACAACTTGGATACTCCTGTAATAATATTGTTATTAGGTGATGATGATGATGATGATGATGATGATGATGATGATGATGCTAGGAACAAGGAGCCAGGCGAAGAAGCTCCGCCGAGTTTTCTAGACAAATATAGTTCAGCCATGTCGTCGTCATCATCCAATAGCTGTTCAAGCTCATCCCTAACCTACACTCATGGAATAACTTTGTTAGCAAATTATGATCCTAGTTGTATTGAGCAGTTCGAGTTCAGATGCAGAAGCGAGAAAAATATTTTAAGTGCACGAGTAAGTTTGGCGAACTTAGTGAATCATTGCAGACCAAAAAGTGAAATTTCAAGACATAGTTCGAACCTTTTGTACGCGGGCAGTTAGCCGTGTCATCTGACTCTTCAGCTTACGCAATCTATCCAAGTTACGGCCACTGATCTGCTCATTGCAGAAGACAGAGCAGTCACAGCCTAGATTTGTTCTTTCATAAGCTGTAACACATTTTACATAAGAAAACAAAATAGGGAGAAAAAAAATTCACCTTTCTTGTAAGCATCTCTAGAACAGGATAGACAGCGCTCTCCAGCTCGATTGCACGAGCAGAAAGGTGGCTGCAAATGGCTTCTAGCGCCACCTCAAGCGCCTTGAATTCGAAAGGAGAGTCTGCATTTTACCATTACAGTACAGCAATGTAATAAATAAAGGATATATGTGTACGATGATAGACACTTGACGAAACTACGTATAGCACACACCATCTTCTTCACCAGCTTCAACATCATTAGCAGAGGCAATATCCTTGATGATGTCCCCATTCTCTCTATTAGTTAGCTTTAGCCGCCTTCTCAGGTTTTCAACTGTCGGAACTACATTATCATCTAAAGGGTCACGAAGCAACACCTAATATTTTGCAATCGATTTAAACAGTTAAACCAGTTACTCGAATGTATCCTTCAATTGAAAATGCTCGAGAAGTAAGATTCTGGAAAAGGATAATAAGCTTATGAATCTAACCTCTTCGGATGTGATAATGGCTTTGATATGCTGCATACACAAGGAATGTAATGATCGATAAGTTAATGAAATGGCTTCCAGAAAATGCTCACCTAAAACATGAAAAAAATACATTGAAGCATTTCAAACTCAACTCATAAATCTGACTGAGAAGCTGCAACCTCTATGGTTGAAAATGTAATAAAATAAGGTGACATTGAGAAGAATCTCTACACCAGCAACAGAAATCATAAACAAAATAGATCGCAAGAAAGATATTTTCCAAGAAACCAAGAGAAGCTGAAACTTAACACTATCACCTCCAAAGAAAAACAAAATCCCCTAAAAATTGAAAAACAGAGAAAGGAATAACGTCAAACATTCCAATTTTAACTTTCCACAACAAGAAGATCAACGATAGGGGAAGAAGTAAACATAAACCCATGGGCCATGGCAAAATCTCAACAGAATATTCTGCAAAAACCACATTTTTTCGAAGGAGAAAAGAAAAACGCAGCCCAGCTAAAAAAAACAAGAAGAAAATCTTCACCTCCAAATTAAGAACTATGGCTCTCTCACGTCCTAAAATTGCCGATGGGTACGACAGCAAGGGATCCAAAATGCGTAGGTCGCGCGCGTGTATCTGCACGCGATGCATGATCGCGTACTTGTCCACGTCCAAAATCAGCTCCCCACCCATGGAGTCCAATGATATCCAACTTCTCGACCCTGCGTTCCCTTTTTTCCTTAAATCGCAAGCATCGCCATTGCTGTTATCAGCTTCATCAACAACCCTAGCCATTGTGAATTGATTTCCAAATCTGCTGTAGAACTGTTGGAAGAATTTACAAAAGGGAGAAGAAACGAGCAAAAAATAGTTCAATCTATCTTTGCATGTGTTTCGTTTATTTCAAAAGTTTTTTTTTTTCCTTTAAACTCTTTTTTTTTTTTATAATAATTCTCAGAGAGGATTACATACAAGGAATTCGATTGACTCGATATATGTTTGGAAAATGTAGAAATTACAGACCTGCAAGAGATTTATTTCGTCTCTTTAAGAAGAATATCACTAATTAAATATCATATTCATATATCGGATCGGATAATATTACAAAGATATGCTTCAATTCTTTTCCATATATTTGTCGACTTTACATACGCTAAATTATATAATTACAGAAAAATCGGAGAAATTTTTCAAAATTAGGCAAATTGTGCTGAGCCGAGATCATTACTATAGTGATAAATTTTAGTACGTCTAATATAATTGAATGATGTAATAAGGTTACGATATTACAAAGAATCGCTGATAGTTTGGTCTGATCTGATTCCTTGTTTGTATTTACAATGAGATATAATGTTCGCATGCATACCATATAATGATATTATACAATTTTATCAACACCTATCTTCTTGAAGTTAAATAATAACTACACATATTTAATATTTATTCTATAAGATATGAGCAAGATAATAATCTCATCTATAATTAATAATTTACTATTCTATGCTACTACTTTTACACACTAGAAGTCAAATAACACCACGTAGATATCTTCGTTGTTTCTTTTCAGCCATACGAATAGCATTGATCATATTACAAGATAATCCATATCCCATCAGACGAAACATAGTGAATTCGAAAGACACATTTCGCCCCAGGTAACAATTTTGATATACCTTAAACAAACATGCTTTCGCAGTAAAACCTTATCAAAGCTTATATAAATTATCACATTACTCGATCTATATATATATATAGGTCTTCCATATTCGCATGCAAATCACAAGCTTGACCATTTCGACGTGGAAAACCATGCGAGTAAGTACACTCTGATCGAAGGAGGCGTGCTCGGCGAAAACATCGAATCCCTCTCTTACGATCAAAAGTACGAAGATGCCCCCGACGGAGGATGCGTAATAAAGATCGCCAGGGAATGGCGTACGAAGGGCGACGCTGAACTCAAACCTGAGATTGTTATGGCAGAAGAAGAAAGTTATGTTTCTTTCACGAAAGGAAGCCGAAGAGTATCTCCTAGCACATCCCTGAAGTTTGTGCTTAATCAAAAGTGGTTTGTCTTACTATATTATTTTGGTCATATATCAAGAAACTGCTTGAGCAATAAGTAACAATGGCCCTCCTAGAATATATATATATATGTATACGAAAGGGCACTAGGGGTTGTTGTGTTTTTTGCTTCTTTAGTGTCTATAAATAAAGATGTTATGTATTATATCAGAATAATCTTTGATCGATCGATGTAGAAACTCGACTCGTACAAAGGCTTACGTCGTACAAACCCTATTAATATCGACATAGTCGACGAATGGTCGTCCAATTGATAAATTTGGATAACCTTTAACATCTGTCTGTGGCTAATTAATACATGCTTTCTACAATATCTACTGCTGCTCATCACAATCCTTATTACAGAAGATTACATTATAGAGAGCTGCTGGACATTATTAGCTCCCTATGTCATTGGAAAAGAAGAAGAAAAAACCCTAAGCCAAAAGCCAAAAGTTCTTAAGAGTTTTGCTGTTGAGAAGATATCCAGCATTTTGCTCCCTTTTCTGGACGGCAACGCAAGTGCATTTGCTGTTCTCAACCAAATAATCCGCCGTGTCGAACCCTCTAAGCGATAATCCCCTTCGAGACCTTAAATTCGATATTCAACAAACGTATACGTGTGAAGAAAAGAAAAGAAGTGATTTATCAAGAAAAAACTAATGAATATATATTACCCTAACAACGTATTGGATCTCCTCCTCTGACCAACCACCAAGACATCGACCTCGAAACTTTCGCTGCTCGAAAGAATCACCGAAGCCTTATCGACTCCGTCGACCACCTCGGCCTTCTTCACCATCACGATAACCCTAGGCTTCGATTTTTCGCTGGCCCTTCTCATCGCCTCGAGAAAATTATTTCCCTCGCCGGCCGCCGCCCCCTCTCCTCCTCCGGCGCCGGAATCCGCCGCCCACGAGTAGGCGGCTCCTCCCCGGGCGACAACGGGTTCTTCAAGAGGGCTGCGAACGGATTCTTTCGAGCGGTAGGGTTTTCTACGTGGAATAAGATTAGGGTATCGTAGTCAGAGGCGACGTGGGAGAGGGCGTATTGAAGGGCGAACCATGATTCGCGGGTGGGGTCCGCCACCACCATCACCATGCGAGGCGTGGCGGTGGTTGGATCTTGCATGGTTGGTCGGTGGTTGTGTGTATCTCACGCGCCTCCTAGCTAGCTAGCTGCTGGATATATAATTGGTGATTGGTTAATTGTTTGGTTTGAATGGTTTTGCTTCTCTTTCTTTATTTTTTTTTGGCTTCTTGAATGATGAAATGATGAGTTTGTTGATCAACATTGCCTGAATTTATGGGTGGTTCTATTTTTATCTAAGGTGAAGAGGCCATTAGAGGATTATGATGAACCAACGTGAAGTTTTAGCTTTAGATTTTTTTTTTTGTTTCCAAGGTTTGTGTGGCAAAATATACATTCATCTAAAATGATTATTTGTTAAAACAAATGAGGCGTCCGATTGTAATGTTGTTGTTGATGTCATTGTTGAACTGCAGCGCAATAACTAATTGAGTTTGAGAGTAAGAGTAATTTTTCTTTTTTTTATATTCATTTAAAACGAAATTACTTGTTGCAATAACTTATCTAGTACTCCTGGGAATCTAATGAAGATTCAATACATAAGAATCATCCATTGATTCCACTGATAGAAAATAACAAGATTTTGCTGAAGAACATCGCCCCACTGCGAATATTCAAGCAAGTGAATTTTCGACACTATCTTTGTTCGAAACAAGGAAATCATATAAGCCCAAGTGCGAACAACAAACTCGGACAAACAAAAAAATTCCTGAATGATACACTTTCACCAGCCCGGCACGTCTTTCATTATATTCGTGCTTCTTCCTAGAGATATTTCTTCCATTCTTTCACAAATCTGGAACAAAAGCAGATAAAATTTGATTTGGAAAGAAAATCTGGATGATTTTGGAGAACTAGAGACGTATGAATCAGTGAGATTTCGCAGGAGAAAAGATTAGTATCAAGGATGGTTTATGTTAGGAATATTTATTGTGTTCAATTAGTTATTTAATCTTAGCTTTGTAATTCATCTTAATCTAGGACTTAATTGTAAATATATCCGACTTGTGGATATAATAGTAATATTGGGCCCATTAGCCCATTAGGGCATTGTATATATACCCTAAACACTTGCTGATTCATTAATAGAGTTGACGATTTTTCTGAAGAACTCGCGCGCTCTCCGTTCCAACTCTACAATCCGTCTTGTGGTATTACTAATTTATCGCTTCCGTTATTCATCGTATCAGGTAATACTAATCCTATGAATCAGACCAAGGTTGGATAAAATCGGCCTAACAGTTTAAGAATCACCTTTCATCTTCTTCTGCTGAAGCATTGGCAGTATAGCTCTGCGAGCAGTATATTTCTCTTCCTTCAGTGCTCTGTGAGTTGTTATTAGATTACGCTTTTAGTTTTATGAGTTGGAGATTTCCTTTCACTGCATCATTTCGCTAATCTTTTTTTTTTAAACGTTAGCAAAAATATTAGTACAAAACACCTACGAAAAAAGAAGAATACTAGTTGATTAATAGTTGGATCAAATTGAACAAACAACCTTAAACAAGCACCAAAGATCACAACCTAAAACAACAACAATGACGACATAAGAAAGCAAACATCACTTGTTCATAATTCAAAACAACAACGAAAACCCTAATGGTAATCATGAAAACACACACCATGCAAAGGCCGAAATCAAAACAATTTTTTCAAGGCAAACCGCCCACGAGCCCACCAACCCCGCCGACCCCACCAGCGGCACCAACCCCGCCGACCTTACCGAGCCCACCGCCGAGCCCACCAAAGACCGGCAGCACACCGACCCAACCACCCACACCACCCCATCCTCCCACGCCACCGTAAGCAATGAAGTTCTTCTCATCATCAACTCCATTATCATTATTAGCCGAAGGTGAGTTAGCCAACGACGAAGTGTCTACAGTTTCAGTGCCTTCTTGGGCAGGAGCTAGTGCATCAGCATTGTTATAACTAGGGTTGGGGTTAACCTTGGTTAGTGCTCGATCATGAGGTGTGGTTAAGTGATCATGATCAGAATCATCAGTAGGAATGTTTCTTGCATTTGCTATATGGGATAGTGAAACTAAGGCGCCGAGGACGAAGAGGAGTAGCAAGTTAGAGTTTGCCATGTGATGAAAGACTTTCAAACAACTCACAAATAACTGCAATAGACAATACTTGGTTATTGAGGAACAAATGGCTTACTTGCGTTTCTATTTATAGGGAAATTTCTAGGGTTTCTTGCGATGTTAAATTACGGAACTGGGCATGAGCGCATGCACTGAAGAAATAAATAAAGCAACGTTGAAGAATAGACTCATGATTACGTGTAGAGTAAATGCGTGCATTAATACAGTGAAATCCTTAAGCAAAAGCAGCAATCTTGATCACCAGCCATTCCAAGAGCAGCAGAAGTTAGGTGATGCATTTCCTTAAAAGAAGAGATGCAATAAAGATGGTGATAAATTATAAGAGAGGAAAATATAGTCAACCCATTGAAGGGAAATATCATTTACTAAATGGAATACTTGGTTTCAAGGCCGTGCAAATATGTAGTCTGCTGCGTAACACTTGTTGCAATGGCACTCAGCGGCGTATTAATGCTCTAACATGAATTGCGGGTAGGTGTTAAATAAATAAATAAAATAAACCGTGAGAAGTTTAAATATATGATATAAATTTATTTTCTATTCATATATTAAACATTGTATAAAGATGATGAGATGCCGTGAGTTGCAAAATTATAGTTTTGTTGGAAATGGAATTGCTTACACGGTCGGGCCTGGGCCCGCTTAACGGGCTTGTACGCAATGTCCATAAATTAAATTGGAATAGATGAGCATTCGAATATGTTATCATTATTCAGGCGAACCTATTTAGTCCACATATGTAACGTCTGTCACGATCTGAAATATATTCGGTTATTATCTTCGATGGATATGTTCGAATAAACAAACAATTGTAGACATCGTTATTGAAGGCAAATGCGAGTTGGCCAGCTATAAGGAAGAGAACACGTAACATGTCCTAATATGCTATTGCATGTGGGCTTCGGTTTAGTTTGTGTTATAATGCATTTTTTAAATGGACCACAAAGTGTCGTAGCAGGTGAGGAAATATTGATTGATATGCATTTCGACAAAAATATTTAATATAAATTTCATAGGACCAATTAATTGCATATATTTGACCATTGATCTTCGATCGGGCAGGTCGATATCTATCTTCGATTATTGAAGACAATAGTTAAGTGTTCTGTTCTGTACAGTTCTCAATGAATTAAATTAAAAGTGGTTGCAATAGTTCATGGAAAACAGTATAACACAGCAAATCCGCAAGCAGCAGCGCATGGGTGCATTGTAAATAAAACGAAAATTATTTAGAGATGTTTTCGTCACATTGGTTGGACAAGAATTAAATGTATATATATGGCTTGGTCCTCGCCTTTTATACTTCTTTTTCGCAATCAACGTACTCATTTCTGCATCAAAATGTGGTAAGACGACTTAATGCAACATCTATCTATTCTATTCCTCACTAACAGCATAGTTTTTTCCACAGGGAAAAAGGGAAACTGTAAGTAAAAGGTATATAGATTATATATTATTACAGCCTTTTAAATTATGAACAAGGACAATAGAAGATGAGGAAAGAAGACGTATATAGAAACATTTACACTTGCAAAAAGGAAAAGAAAAGGAGCAACTAAGGCTTTGGATGATGTCGTACAGTATTAGCACGAGCGGCCCGGGCGGCAGTTAAGTGCGCCCGCCTCGCCCGTAATTGACCCAACTAAAGACGAAGACTTTGCGCCTAAGCTCGAAGCTCGGCCGTAGCTGCCCGAGGCTCCCGCCCCGGACGGCGTAAAGTAGGCACCGTTGAGCATTAGGTCTCCCTCGGATCTCCAATTCCAATTCTTCCACTTGCCCTCAGGGGTTTCCACTCTCTTCGTCACCTGAATAAGTTTATTTATAACAGCTTCAGTACAGTAATTTGAATTTCTTTTTTTTAATATAAGTTCGTAACCTCTTTGGCGAAAGGATTGGTGGGAGCAAGATATCGATTTCCCTGGCTGTTGATGGTGGGCTCCGCGCTCCCGCCGATGGCATACATTTCCCAGTGCGTGTAGTCGTTGTTCACCACGTGGAAGTAACCGTGCCGACACCTTCACCATTTATTACCATTTTTTTTGTGTGCATACAAGTTCTTCTTCATGCTTTTAGTTCTACAAATTAGACATATATATACATATTACCTTGGCATCCTCTGAATTAGGCCCTCTCCAAAGTGATTGTATGCAATGGTGGCTTGCATGGCCTTGTCTCTAGTGTAAGAATCGCTGTGTCCCAACAGTATGACCTGCGTTTTTGGCCGGCCGATCGAGAGAGAAAAAAACCTTCGTTAGTTTCCCGGACGAAGAAGCAATAGGACGTAGAGACAAAAGTATTATTATTACACCTCATTGTGGTGCGTGAAGTAATTATTCGAAATGGTGATGGCCGTCGAGCCCATGACCGCATCCACGAGCCCGTCCGCGCAGTTGGAGAGGGAGTTGTGGTCGACCCATATATGGCTCGAACCGAAGATCGAAATCGCATCCCCGTCAGCCAGAGTCCTCCAACCGTAGTGCCCCGGCGAGCTCCTCACCATCGCATTCCCCGTCACCTAAATTACAAGCAAAAAATATCGGTAAATACAGACAGTATATCATAATTAAAATATGATACACTCCGTTCAAAATTAATTTTTAGGTGAACTAGTCATACAACTAGGACTGATTATGGTTACGAATCCCACCATCACCCATAAATGAAAATGCACGTCTAACGCTAGCAAAAGAAAGAAATCAGCCTAGACATAACGAACGTATTGAAAATAAAGTATACATAAATTAAAATATGATACACTCTCTTCAAGCTTAAGCTTTTTAGGGGTCCAATATTTTCATCCGTGGGCTCACCTTACAGTCGTGGATGTGCAGCCCGTGGATGATGACGTTGGTGATGAACTGTATGGTGATGCACGCGCCGTTCGCGATGTGGACGTTGGCTCCTCGGCCGTCGATGGTCTTGAAGCTGTTCATGATGAGCTCCTGCTTTAGGATTATCACCATGTCCCTTTTGAACACGATCCACAGGGGTTCGTCCTGAATCACTGCGTGCCTTAGGGTTCCGGGTTTAGGGTTTACAGGGTCGTCGTCCCCCGGGTCCGTGACCACGTAGATTTGACCGTCCCGGCCGCCTATGGCGTTGCGGCCGAACCCGATGCCACAGTCGGCGAGCCGCTTTCGGTTCTTCTGCCAGTCTTGGTCGCAACGCCAGCAGTCGTCTATGGGGTTTCCCGTCCCGCATGAGAAGTAGCCGAGGTTTCGACGTTCCGTGCTGTTTCTTATCGACCTGTTTTAATAATCGTGTTTGAATAATCACGGTAAGATTCAAATGATACTTTGCGATACTATACTACTCATGAAAGTGAAGAGTAATATCCATCAAAAATAGTACAAAACACATGGCATGGTGCAGGGTTCTTACATTACTTGTCAATTGCACATGCCTTTGGACATGGAAACGTAATGCAGAAAGTGACATGAAAACAGAGCAACCATAGAAATTGGATTGGTTTAGTTTCAATGGACCACATCGGAAAAAAAGAACAATAATGGGGAAAAAGCACTTTATGTTGAATAATTGATAATCAATCTGGTAAACAACGTTTGACTTACGCAGGGAATCATGTTGGGACAAAGTCAAATGAGGTAATTAAATTATAGCGCATAACACGGATCTAAACAAGAATAAAATGGTGGATTTATAAGGTAACCACTTACTTATCAAGCAAATGCAAAATAGAACATTATTGTATCTATAAGCATTAGAAGAATATCAATAATGGCACCTACGTTTCAACCATTTTTGCAATTTCTTCAGGGTCATCCACTGCATGCCCGTTGTAATTGCGTTCCTCATGAATACTCTCCAACCTGAATATAAAAAAAAAAAACGGATTAAATATAAATTAATCCCATCAACATAAAATAATTACACAGCATATGCTCCATTTTGGCCATTTTTTTATACAGATTGATTCAGTGGTAATAAGAAGGGAACGTGCTGATGTAATAAATTCACGTGGGGTGTTTGTACTCTTTCTCATCAGTCATCACGTACTAATACTTCTACCGACACAAATGCATCACAATTGCATGCACCAATCAAAAAGTTCTTTATAAAATAATCATAATTATGATATAAATAAGTTAACTATAATAAATCATTTTGAGACGTGTAGCTCAGACTCAGACAAAATATGCAGGCCAATACAATGCCAACATTTCAATGTTCTGCTCAACACCACCAAGACGTTCATATTGGGGGTATATTCGGCATATGTAGTAAAAGGAATTATCACTAGAGTAGCATAGCAGTGGGCAATCCAACAGCTGATATTTAACAGATATATATATATATTGATATGGGGCTATCCCAATCAACAAGATTTATATGTGTGGGAAAGGGAAATTTATATAGCCGGAGAATCGATAAAGTTATGTGCGTAAGGTGCTTATTGAAAGAGAGACTGAAGGGGACGTGTTTGGGACTTGTGGGGGAGTCGGGACGAGTTCGGGGACCTGTTTGGGACATTGGGGACCTGTCTGGGACATGTTGAGATGTGTTTGGGACGCTGGGGACCTGTCTGAGACATGTTGAGATGTGTTTTGGACATTGGGGGATCTGTATGGGGCGTTGGGGACCTGTTGGGACGTGCTTGCTTCTAAAGGACATAAAAGGGGGACGTAAAACAGAAAGAACACAAGATGTACGTGGTTCGGATCTTTGCAGATCCTACGTCCACGGGCGCTCTGAAACCTCTTTTCACTATACTTGAAGGTTTACACACTCAAGCTACTTCTTCCTCACCTTTCTCTCAAGAACACATAAGAAATTAACTAAGGGGACGTTCAAGATGTTGATTTAGTGTAGAGAGAGAATATTATAAGTGTTAAGAAGCGTGGGAATGAGAGAGTTGGATGCGGAAATGATGAAGTCCTCCTTTTATAGGAGAAAAGGCTCTTGGGTATTACATGAAGGTACGTCCTAGCTCCTGGATATTGCCTGGAGGTCCCTCTCGAGGTCCCTGGTGATAAGACCTTCTGGGACCGTGTGATGCTGTGCATGACAGGCCGTCTGTCAGAGAGCCTTTGACAGTTTGCAGATAGCTTTCTATAGTGAACAGTGGTCGCAGCTTTTGCAGGGGTGCTGCCCTCTCTCCATCAGACACGTGGCGTTTCTCATTGGATTCCCTTTTTATAATATCTTTTCACTTGTAACGTGTGGGCCTTCCTTTGTTATGGGTTTGCTGGGCTTTTTTATTTTTCGGCCCATCTAGTTTAGTCCACATCAACCACTCCCCTACTCTAATTTAGTTTTTGGGACAAAAAGTGAATTAGAGTAAAATATTAAGATGGGCCTTACCTCCCTACCATGATTACCTCTTGAAGGTTTTGGGGAGCTTAACTCCCCTATGCATGTCTAGTGGAGACCCGATGGCAGAGTTCCTCTTTGAACCTTGCATTCTTGAAGGAGATCCCCAGGTTCTGTTGTACGTTGCTCCTAGCTCCCTTGCTCCCTCGGTCCTGGTGGCAGGGAGATTCCTCCTTTTGCATGGGACGACAGGCGTCCCTGTGGTTCCTTCTCCTATTAGGGTAGCTCAAGTATCACAGTCCCTGTTTCTGGTGTTAATATGAGATCAACTTCATCAAAGGGTTAGAAAGGAAAACAAAAGGAAATTTACGTCCTTCTTCCCCTCGGGGTGAATATGCTGAGCCTCTCTTGGGACCTATGGGGAGCTGAGCTCCCTACTTCTATGGACCATCTGAACAGAGGTGAAAAGATGAGCTTGTTAGGTCGTTGGGTGCTCCCAGACGTTCAGAGATCATCTCCCAGGTGGTGGGTAGCTATCAGTCCATTCGCCAAGTCGTCAACCCGGGACCTGGGGATAGCTGAGTAGACAAAGTCAACGGATTAGTACGAGAGGGAACTGCGAAGCTCCCTAGAGAAAGAAAGACAAATATGCAGCTCTTATGAAATAGCTTAAGGAATATCTCTAGAGCCCCTCCACTAAGGAGAAGGGGGAGTGGGATATCGATTTCGCGCGTATGACGGAGGTGCATTTGGCTTATGTTCAAGAGCTGCCATCTTTGATTGCTTTGAGTGAGGTCCCCAAGCTCTCGAGAGTCCTCGTTTTTGGTGTCTCAAAGGAGCATGTGGAGGTCTTGGCCCATGCTATGATCTCTCAGACGTCATCTCCAGCTCCTCATGGGACTTAGTGGGAGGCCTTTCCGGACATCTTAGGGCCTGCAATGTTCTAGGGGAGCTTAACTCCCCTATGTTTATGTGTCCTGTTGGAGCTCGTTTTTCCTCGGGCTTTCATCGTCGCTGTTGCATCCATCGTCCTTGGAATCTGGAAGGGACCTGGCAGGGACCTGATGGGGGAGCTCCTCTTTGAGCCTTGGAGGAGATCCTCAGGTCCTGCTGCACATCGCTTCTAGCTTCCCGGGGCATTCTAGGACCTGCGATGTTTTAGGAGAGCTTAACTCCCCTAGCGAGGACCTGATGGAGAAGCTCCTCTTTGAGCCTTTGCACTTGTAAGGAGATCCCTAGGTCCTGCTGCACGTATCTCCGATCTCCCTTTTGCCTTTTTCAGGGTGGTGATGTCCTGTAAGAAATATCATGTCGTTTTTTCCTTTCGAGATACGATGGTAAGGACTTGGGGAGCTTAACTCCCCATGTTCGTAAGTTTCGTCGGAGTTCCCTTCCTCCTCGTATTATGTTTTTCTCACGGGACATGGCGGATGTTTCTGAGAACATTATTATCATGGCATGGTTATAGCGCCAGCTCGCTTATTCAATTCGTAAGCCAAGTACGAATTCACGCCCTTGGTTGCAATGACCGTCGTCATTGTCCTCGGGTGTCGTTTTGCGCTAGGCTCTCTTTGTCCTTAGCGAGTTCAGTAATGCAGGCCCGAAGGTCCTAAAAAGTGGGGGACTACCCCACCGTTTTACCTTGGTTATAGCGCCAGCTACGCTAAGGTACCTATACACGTCGCAGGCCTTACTGATGACCTTTGATGTCCTGTACATCGCAGCCCGTCAGCGGCGGCATCTTGTACACCCTCATGGGCATCTTTCACGTCGCAGGCTATCAGCCTTTGATGTCTTTGTACGCCGCAGGTCCGTCGACCCTTGGTATCATTTCACGTCGCAGGCTATTAGCCTTTGATGTCTTTGTACGCCGCAGGTCCGTCGACCTTTGGTATCGATTATATTACACGGTGCACCGTTTATAGAATATCTATATTCCGACAAGGCGGTATTTGCTTAGGGACATCATTAGTTTACCCTGGTTATAGCGCCAGCTTCGCTTAAATGCGTGGTTATAGCGCCCGCTCGCTTAGATGCGTGGTTATAGCGTCCGCTCGCTTAAATGCGTGGATATAGCGCCCGCTCGCTTAATGCGTGGATATAGCGCCACCTCGCTTAGTGCGTGGTTATAGCGCCCGCTCGCTTAGTATCAGGGCTCATTGTTGGAGGCCTTGTGATTTGAAAGTGATGGCGAAATGGAACGCCTTCTCTTCTCGGTTAATAACGAGGTCCCTGGCCCCAGGTCTCTGGAGGCTTGGAAGTTAGCATGGAGCTATCTTCTAGGTCCCTTGGACCTTCGCGTGTCAGCGCAGATCTTGGCTTCTTTGCCTTCCTCCAGCACGGAGCTGCACTTCAGCTGGTTTTGGAGATCCCTTATGACGAACTTCGCATCATGGAGATCTCGAACACACGGATAATGTCCTCGTTTTCAGCAAGGAGCTTGTCTTTAGGTCCCCTGGAGTAAGGGCCTTCACGTCAGCGCGGAACTGGACTATTACGTCTTTGTACCAGCGGGGAGCTGGACTTCTAGATCCCTGTGGCTTTTCATATGCCAGTGCAGAGGAGGACTTCGACCTTCCGGGGATCTCCGGATGCCAGCACAAAGCTGGGCTTCGAGGTCTTGCAGACCTTTGCCAGCGCGGAGCTTGGCTTGAGGCTGAGCCTTACATGGAGCTGGTCCTTTATAGAGGAGGTGGGGGTTGTCTGCCATTGATTGGCACAGATCCCCCAGATTCCCTCTTGGCTACCTCCCGACCTTGGTTGACGCCACAGTCAAGGAACTTCCTCAGTTGTCCCATTAGGGAGGGCACTTCGATTTCATCCTTAAAATAATAGCAGTCGTTAGTATGATGCATGCATTTATTATCGTTTCGATGATATAAATGAGAATAAGGTTCAGTGGGCCCTGTAATTCCGGCTAGCAGCCTTATCAATGCGGGATGTCTCCCGTGGATCAGCGTTGTCGCGGAATGGCGACTGTGGTAACTAGGCTTCTCAGACCAGCGTCGAGTTGAATTCGCAGGTCCCAAATATGAAGATTTGGGTCTGCGCGCTAGCACGGAGCTGTTTTCTTAGGTCCCCTGGATATTACCAACGGGGAGCTGGGCTCTGAGGTACTGCAGCGGAGCTTTATGTGCCAGCATGGAGCTCAGGTTCTATCTCCCTCAGGCTTTCAGGTGTTGCGGCCCTTTGGATCCTTAAGTGGAGCTGGCTTCTATCTGGAAGACGCGGGGTTGTCTGCCTTTAATCGGCATAGATCCCCCAAGCTCCTTCTTGGCTGCCTTCAGACCTTGGTCAAAGCTACGCCCGACGGACCTCTCCAAACGTCATGCGAGGGTGGGTCCTTCTTATCGTGGGACGTCTCCCGGATAATGTCAGGATTTTCACCATGTGGTTGCGTAACGGTGGGAGTTCCGTAGCACCCTAAGGAGAGATCTCGACAGCTCCCTGTTGCGGAGGTCGTTTGTTGGCGCACTCGTATTTGACGGAGGAAATGGTGGTAGGTGCTCCCAGGGACACAACAGGGGACCTGCTAATGCACGCACGGAGGTCCTCGTATGCCAGTACTGAGTTGGGCTTTGACTTCCTGTGGAGCTTCATGTGCCAGCGCGGAGCTGGGAGGTCCCGGATGCGGGGCTCCGGAGCTTCCTGCCAGCGCAGAGCTGGGAGGTCCCGGATGCGGAGCTTCGGAGCTTCCTGCCAGCGCAGAGTTGGAAGGTCCTGAATACGGAGCTTCAGATCTTTGTGCCAACACGGAGCTGGGAAGTCCGAGATGCGGAGCTTTGGGGGCTTCCTGCCAGCGTAGAGCTGGGAGGTCCCGAATACGGAGCTTCAGGCGTTCTTGCCAGCGCGGAGCTGGGATTTGAGGTCCCTCTGGCCTTGGTACATCATCGTGGAGCTGGACCTCTAAGTCCTTCAAATGTTCAGGTGCATGATTCGGGCTCTGTTGGCCATTGGAGTCCCTAGTGCCTCATGCTCCTACTATGACGGGGACATGAGTCCCGAGTGGAGCTAACCCCTATCTAGAGAAGGTGGACGGCGTCTGCCTTTATTAGGCACATTTTCTACAGACTCCTTTAGGGCAACTGCCTGGATGAGCCTATTTATCTCGTCCTTCAAACAATAACACTTGTTAGTGTGGTCACATATTTATTATGATAACAATATTATATAATTGAGAAGGGATGTAGAGGGCCCTGGAATTCTGGCCAAGGGCCTTATCAGCATGGGATGTCTTCTGTGGATCCTGCCCTCATGGAGCTGGGCTTTTGTCTCCCACTGGTCTTCGAGTGTCGGCGCTGAGCTGACTTCTAGGTCCACGGACCTTCGTATGCTCGCGTGGAGCTGGACTCTGATCTCCTGCGGCACTTCGTACATCAGCGCGGGAATTGGCTCCTAGATCCCGAATATAGGAGCTGGGTTTTCACGGAGCGGGGCCTTTTAAGCCTTCTGCCAGCGCGAAGCTGGGAGGTCCCGAATGTGGAACTTCGGGTCTTTGTGCCAGGACGGAGCTGGCTTGTATCTCCCGCGGACCTTCGGACGCCAGCGTGGAGCTGGACTCTTGGATCCGGAATATAGAAGCTCAGGTCTTTGTGCCAGCACGGAGCTGGGAGGTCCTGAGCGCGGAACTACGGATCTTCTCACCAGCGAGGAGCTGGAGAGCTTCGGCTCTTCTTGCCAGGGCGGAGCTGGGCTCTTAGGTATCGAACGGGGGGCTTCAAATTTTCTTACCAGCGTGGAGCTGGGAGGTCCCGAAGATGGAGCTTCGGGTCTTCTTGCCAACGCGGAGCTGGGCTCTTAGGTCCCGAAGGGGGAGCTTCGGGTCTTCATCCTTTCTGGCCCGGGTTTCAGGTCCTGGACGTTCCTCACCACGTTGGGCAGTTTCTGGAGGTCCTCCTCCCCTCTATAGTTTACTTTCTGCCTTTGACTGATCTTTGGGTGTTTCCTGGGGCTCTGAGGCTGTTCCTGGGTCATTTTCTACTTCATTTCCCCTGCCATTTTCGTAAATTGGCCATCGACCTACTCTGCTTCCACCGACCGTCGTTGTCTCCAGTTCGTCCATTTCGTCCCAACAGAACAGAAAAATGGGAAAAACAATAAATCGTTAGCACAACTTCGCACAATAGCAATAAGAATTACTCACGCCTTCAACTCGGGCTTCCCACAGACGGCGCCATTTGATATGGGGCAAACCCAATCAACAAGATTTATATGTGTGGGAAAGGGAAATTTATATAGCCGGAGAATCAGATAAAGTTATGTGCGTAAGGTGCTTATTGAAAGAGAGACTGAAGGGGACGTGTTTGGGACTTGTGGGGGAGTCGGGACGAGTTCGGGGACCTGTTTGGGACATTGGGGACCTGTCTGGGACATGTTGAGATGTGTTTGGGACGCTGGGGACCTGTCTGAGACATGTTGAGATGTGTTTTGGACATTGGGGGATCTGTATGGGGCGTTGGGGACCTGTTGGGACGTGCTTGCTTCTAAAGGACATAAAAGGGGGACGTAAAACAGAAAGAACACAAGATGTACGTGGTTCGGATCTTTGCAGATCCTACGTCCACGGGCACTCTGAAACCTCTTTTCACTATACTTGAAGGTTTACACACTCAAGCTACTTCTTCCTCACCTTTCTCTCAAGAACACATAAGAAATTAACTAAGGGGACGTTCAAGATGTTGATTTAGTGTAGAGAGAGAATATTATAAGTGTTAAGAAGCGTGGGAATGAGAGAGTTGGATGCGGAAATGATGAAGTCCTCCTTTTATAGGAGAAAAGGCTCTTGGGTATTACATGAAGGTACGTCCTAGCTCCTGGATATTGCCTGGAGGTCCCTCTCGAGGTCCCTGGTGATAAGACCTTCTGGGACCGTGTGATGCTGTGCATGACAGGCCGTCTGTCAGAGAGCCTTTGACAGTTTGCAGATAGCTTTCTATAGTGAACAGTGGTCGCAGCTTTTGCAGGGGTGCTGCCCTCTCTCCATCAGACACGTGGCGTTTCTCATTGGATTCCCTTTTTATAATATCTTTTCACTTGTAACGTGTGGGCCTTCCTTTGTTATGGGTTTGCTGGGCTTTTTTATTTTTCGGCCCATCTAGTTTAGTCCACATCATATATATACAGAGAGAACGACTGAGATTAACGACGAGAAACGAAACGACACTCACACTTGCAGCTTCGTCATGTTCATTGAGCTCTGCGTTTCATCTTTCTCCACAGAACTGTATATTAATCAAATGATAAATGAGAAATAAACGAGGCACGCGTCGTCTTACCTAGTACACTATCTTCCCATTTCAGAGACTACTAAATCTGAAAAAAGGTAAGAAAAATCTAAAAGTAAACGAATAAACTTCGTACGAGTTGAGAATCTCATGTTTCTGAACTCTGGCCAGACAACCAACGAAGAGCACGAACAGCAACGTTGTAATAACAGCAGAGACGCTAACGCCTTTCTTCCTCATAGGCCTTGTACGAATTATGGCACAATGTCGAGAGAAAATCGAGAGAGGGAGAGAGACAGAGAGTTGAGAAGAGAAGCTGAGAAGGAGGATGGCGTCTGATGATGGTTTTATAGGGTGCAGATAAATGCAGAAGACGTTAGATTTAACGGCGCCGTTAGTCATAGAGACCAAACAGAGTCAGACCATCTTCTTAACTGCTTCTTTGACCGTGGTTAATAATGAACTAGGTTCGTCGTTTGTTGAGAGACTCGTGCCATTTATTTTCGTCGATTTCGTAATTATAATTAAATGAAATGTGTAATCTATTCTTCCGTGCTCATAACACATTATATAATCTAACTATTGTGACCAAACAATGGAGAGTACAGAGCTTAGGGTAACCACAATGGTGGTTTATAGGTGTGTCATATGTGCTTATTTGGCATTTTATATGACACATCACCATTGTGGATGTGTCATGAGTATGACATTGTGTCATATTTATGACACAGTATTATAGGAATTAAAAGGAGAGAGAAGGTGGGAGAAAGAAAAAGAAATTATTTAATTATAGTTGTGGGTCCGTGTTATAGTAGTGTTATTATTGTGAAAAAAGTAGAATAAAAGTGTTATAGAATAAAATATAGAAAAATATAGTGAAAATCTGATATGGCAGTATTATGAGTGTGTTATTGTTGTGGACACCCTTAATGGAAGCCTATCTTGTCTACAGAGACACGGTTAGAGAACTTATTAATACTTCTTGGTTCACATAAAACCTAAGAGATTTGTATTTTGTATTTTCTTTAATTTGGGGAGATGATATTCTTCTACATCATCTTCTCTATCCTATTAAATCAAAGAGTTTTGATCCAACTTTAATCAAAGCAAACATTATGTCACCCCAACCATATACATATAGCACATGGAGAGTATAATTTCAACCATCCATCACGATGAGTGCTCGCTAGTTGTAATACATTCAATAACTCAAATTTATGATGAACCTTAACCATAATAACATACCACTTAGTTATTTATTTATGATCCGAATTATTGCATCTAATTAATCAATTTACTCCCATTTGGCTCGAGCATGTGTGCGCCATGTGAGAGGTCTCACTCGTGGCCTCGAACCATCACGTCAACCTTACACAAATGATATCAAGTTATTTAAAACTGCTGAATATATTTTTTGTACTCAATACGACTTCAGATTTATAGTCATCTTTCAAACTACTAACAGAAGTAAAAAAATAAAGTTGAATTATTAAGTATGATGATTCGCATTCTTATTTCCTTAAGTTGTTATAAATTGGGATACCTTTGAATACTTGCGAGGGTGACCTCGACGTACTATTTGGCTTCTAATATATATATATATATATATATAAAAACCATTAACATATGCATTTAACTATTGTATGTTACAAAGAAATAACTCAACGCTTATGGACTATCATATTAGTAACATCATTATCGAACAGTATTCCAAAAAAGCCATTAACATTTGATCCCTCTATTTGTCCATTTTTTCCGACAGTACTTTTTCTACTCAATGATTTGTCGTGTACCTCGTAATGCTTAAGAATTTTGTATATTCTAAGACCATGACCATTTAATTCATTAAGTTACCTCAGCCCATAACCTCCAACAACATTTTTTCATATAGTACTATATAACCGTTGCCAGTGTTCTTATGATATTTGATTCAGAAAGAGCCAAGACTAGTAGTATTGGACCACAAGAGGACTCCCAATCATAAGCTCGTCGCATAGATATTATAAGTCATCGTTTTGAGAAAAAGGAAACGCGATTCAAAGATTCGATTACCGAGGAGATATTCTGCTCGAAAAAGGAAAGAGCCCGTCGAATGAATCAAGTTATAGACGATTTGCATATGGGACACGACGTTCTCCTCCTCAGCCATGGATCGATGCACTGAAATCAGAATTCAAATCGCACTGTTAGTTATCGTTAACAATGGAAAGAGGAAGGTGAAAAAGGCAAAACTGCTGAAAATAGCTTTACATCTTTGTGAAACTTGTGCAGGCAAGGAAGGTGGCGAATGGTGTCCCCCATTGCTGGCGTTTCGAGACATATGGCGCAGGATTCTTCAAAATTGTCATTCTGAAATCAAAAAACGTTGAAACAAGCAACCATAGGACAATAAAAGTCGGGATATGTTTGTAAGTGGAGGATTTCTTGATTTGCTGGGGGATTTTAGAAATATTATACTTGGACAGTAGACTGTGGGAGACCATTGATTTGCATGTTAGACGCGCCACTGTGAAAATTGTTGTTCTCATCGAGAGCCAATAACATTTCATAATCGTCCCTGACAAAAGGTATAGCAAAGAAAAAGTGGCTGAGGAATCTTCTTCCAGGAATAGCTGCTAAGCTAAAGATGCATGTGAATATGAACGCTTTCATCAAACAGAATGATCGTAAATGTTTCTTACTCGGTGAAGTCGCGATGGGTGTGAAGAATCCCAGCGTTCATATCGGTGAACTCCTCAAGAGCTCCCAGTATATGCATTCTCTGGAGAAATAGGTAATATGGGTATTACAGAAAATTACTAGATTTAACGAAATAAAAGACTACTTTTATAGTAAAAAGTAACATGATGAATGAAGTGTATTAGATGGAGCCAAAATAAGGAGAACATTGATCCATTCAGTCACTTGTAGTCGAGGATTCTAGACATATATTTTATAGCAGTCACTCCACCAATCACAAGGTCTCACAATATAAATACATCTCTAGAAACAAACGAAAAATAAAACTAAGTTAACTCATCGATCCAAGCACATCATGCAATCTCTTGCTTGATGACGTCAATAAAAAATCAAGTACAAGACAGTGATACAAGGATAAAAGGATCTTACAAGTTCAACATCCATGTCTGCAGGGAACATTGAAGTGCTTCCACTAGATGACAACAAAGAACGAGGCTGTCCAGGAAAACGAATCCTTGACCTTGTCATTCCTCCCAGGGTGGAAGCTCTAGCTAGGGACCCCCTACGAGCAGCAGTTGAATTTGTTGAAGAGCGAGCTTGTCTACGCAGTTCCGAGACAAACGATCCTCTCTGAACAAAAGGCAAATGCATATAGTATTGCCTTACTATTTAAAAATAAATCTAACTATTAATAATTGAATAATGTTCAGTTTTCAGCAAATGGTTTTCTTGCAACAATCAACCATGAGATGTGGTGCCATTAATCATAAAATCCAAAAGAGGGTAATAGCCATGTAAAAAATTCCGAAATTACACCAGCTTGGTTGTAGCGCAAAATTATAATGATCAGAAACTATCCCGGTTTGTATTCATGACATAGCGGGGAAGATTCTGAAAGATCTCCATAGTGTACTGCAATTAAACACCACATGGAACTTACTGAACGTGAATGCCTTGCCGGGCGAGAACCTTGCTCTGAAACATCACGACGTTGCGAGGCCAGTGCTAGATGTTGGTCAACCTGGCATAAAAGGGTACACAATAGCGCAAACAGAGTTTGCAAACATTTTCAAACCAATGGAAAAGACTACCAAAGTTGTTTAAAACGTTTGAGAAAATAATAATTAATATTATAGACCTCTCCAACTCCTTGAATTGGTGCTTCATTATAAAACTGTTCCTGAAGCTCGCGAGCCAGCATCTCATCAGCTTCAAGCTGCCTGGCCTTAGCCTCTTCATCACGCGTGTGACATCTTGATTGAGGAGAGAACTCATCTATCTCGACAATTGGTTGTGCATGGGTTCCATTAATACTAGTGGATCTTGGATCAGCTTCTTGGTTGAGAACCATGGCTTCACGATCATCAGATACTAACGTGGAACATTCACCGACACTGCTCGATGTGGATCCCTGCTTCTTCCTTTTAACATGTTTGTTCGTTGCAGAATGGTGCCTGTTATGTTGTCCTATAGTAGCGGTAGAATAGGGGGCTGAATCCTTAGGACAAACATTGACTGAAGAGATCAGTTTAGGATCACTACTGAGTCCTTTCCCCTTTCTCCCCGTCTTATCCCCAAGGAATCGATTGGATTCATCTGTTTCTCTTGCAATGTTAATTGGTAACACGTCAATTTCTCTGCTCTTATTACGCGTAGTTCTCCATCCAACTGATCCTTCAATGCCTTTACAGGCATCCTGTACGTATTCACCTTTCCCCACATCCTTTTCATCACATTCCATAGAACTCCTGTAAGTAAATGATAGAATATTAAAATCTCGTATTCTAATTTCGAGATGAAACTCTCAGAAACCCTGAACGGGTGGAAGAAATATGGACATAATTCAAGTAAAGGAAGTTTCATCTGTGGCAAGCCTCTTGATGGAAAACAAACAACAAAAATCTCAGATTACGGCATAGCTGAAAAACCTCAGTGTACTAAATGGGCCCGTTTTACCTTATGCACAAGTTTTTGTTTGGAAGTGCAGGTTCTCTGTACGAGCACGGTTGGGTTAGAATACCTTTGCCCTTTCTTCTGTGTGAATCACCAACTTCAGCAACCAAATCACCTATATTGACTGGAGAACATGGAGAGGTAGATGCCACTAGCCCATGGTTATCTTTAGAAGGTGAAGAACAACTAGTGTCATTCACGTTCAGTTTCTTGGCCATGGCAATATTATGGGGAGATATACATCCATTTCTTACCAACCTCTTTTGCTTATTCAACGGTGAGGCAATAGAATTTCTAGAGACAAAACCACCATTATTAACAGGTTTATTTTGAGAATCTGCAACAAACTCTGATACTTCTGCATTACCAAAACCTGAAGCCCCATTAACCAACCCCGGTTTCTTCCTCAACTCAAGCCGACTGTTTTCAGCAAGTCCACCTACAAAAATCAGTTCCACTATAGGTCACCATCCTACTCCTGTAAGTTAGATCTACCAAATTATCACCTTTTTCAATAAAAATTTTGGAAATTCCCAAAGCGTCCAAAATAATGCAACCATTGGGTATCCCAGACCTATAACTATAAGGACTAGGAAGTTTAAAAAATACCTTTCCGAAAAAGAAGGTTTCTCTGGGGGGCTGAAGCATCCAAGGAAAAAGCCGCCTGCTGCCTAGAATTTACGGGCTTATGAAGACGTAGGGGTGGCCTTTTGCTTCCACTCTCAATGAGTATTGGTTTATCTTTCGAACACCCCTCAAAAGGGCTTCTTTTCTCTACACGGAAAGATATAGGTGGACCAAGATGTTTCTTTTCTGGATAATTCTCTCCACCAGTTACGCGTGTAGTTAACCTTTCAGGAGTGTCAGGAACGTCCACATTATTATGATCATCAATGTCCATCGGATCCATATGCTGCATGGAACCAAATGCCAAGATGTGATATTCGATCTAACATGCTGATGAATGATGATTACCAGTATCCGGAAGCGTTTCAGGGTTTAGAATTCAAAAGTTAAGGACTTACAAAAAAAAAGGTAATTGGAAAGAATGAAAAGAGTAACATAACAGAGACATAACATCTGTAATAGATCAAAAATCCGCGCAAAGGAGAAAGGCATAGATAACGATTCACAGGGAAAGGGCAAATGAGAAGAAGAAAACGGATACATCTCGGCAACCATTTCCCGATTTTGACACTAGTCAGAAACAAAAAAATAAATAAATTAGATTTACAAATATCTGGAAAAATCTCAAACTCTTGAATGAATGAAAAGTAATCATCGTAAGAAAAGAAGATTATACACACGAAAGTACTCCACAGGCAGATGAGTGATAGATTGGGATTGTTTTCAATCAAACAACTGATGAAAACTGCGATAAAGAAAACGAAATAAAAACCGAAAACCTTGATAGGCTTCCTCGATTATCCCTCGCGAAACTCCGATTGAGATGATTATGGCAACAAAAACAGGTGAGGGGCGGCGATTGAGATTTTACATTCAAGAATTCCAGCCTTTCACCTTCCATCCATTGAAGAAACGTAGTAGCGTAAGGTGAAGGCTACAACGGTAACTTTGGTTTACTGCTAGACACTAGCGTAAGGTGTTATTGGGCCGTAATATCTATGGGCTACAAAATCATCGGCCCAAAGTCATCCAATCACGATATCCTTTCCTTGGATCAGTTAAAACGATTATTTGGAATTCAATATTTTGTTCCGTCAATTAAAAGCGATCATCGTTAAATATTTGTTGGTAAATCAACACATCACGTACATTGTAATCCTATCTCTGTCGTTTATAGTAGTCTTTCTCTCGCAAGTCGCACTCAACTCTCATATATATAATCATGTATCAAATAAAAGAAAATCATATTATCTCACATTGCATGCAATGCATGAACATGAAGCTCGTTAATTTTTTTATTTTTTATTTTGCTAAATACAGTGTTTTTCTTTTGAGTCTCCCGCTTTTCTTTGTGTGATCCAACACGTGTCATCACCGTACATGGTTTTCAATTTAATTTTCTTTTTTAATTGTCAGAAAACAAATCATTCGTCGTTCTCCCGCGGTTTCTATTTTTTTTTCATGGGATTGTGGACTCCGACTTCTTCGCATTGATCGGTGAGCGGATAAACTTAGTTTTTCTTTGACAAAATAATGTGTAATCGACAATCGTCATTCTAGCTAGATTCCTTTGGAGGTTCGTTGCTTCGTTGTGTGTTGTTTCGTTCTAATTTTTACTATCGTATTCGATTGTGGTAGTAATTTGGGTGAGAAGAGGTTTCATGTTTCCTCCATGATATTATCTTCTGTGCAGATAGCAAGATGAGTCTCTTGGATCTCTTTATTACTTCATCGATTCCTGTCGTGAAAGTGCTTTTGATCACTGGGTTGGGATCATATCTTGCTATGGATCATGTCGACATTCTGGGATGTGATGCCAGGAAACATTTGAATAACGTGAGGGGTGATAAAGGTTTTAATTTGTCGCTTGCACGTAAACACTTTTCTTTCATGGATTCCTCACACATATATATTTCCTTGGATTTGTCCAAAATGGATGATTTTATCCGAGGCATTTAGTCATTTTGCGGAGTAATGCTGCACCGATGAACTAATTCTAGTTATAGTATAATCTTTTATACAGGTTGTCTTCTTTGTATACAGTCCAGCGCTTGTGTCGAGCAACTTAGCTAGATCGATAACAGACCAAGGCATGGTTAAGTTGTAAGCAATTCATGGTTCATTACTAAAATCATACTTACATGACTTCAATTCTCCTCCAAAACGTGATATGGTAATGGTATCATTTGTTAAGCGAGACACTATGTACTCTTAACAGGTGGTTCATGCCTCTCAATATTCTTCTGACATTTGTAGCTGGTTCAGTTCTTGGCTGGGCAGTTGTTTACATTACGAAAACGCCCCAGCATCTCCGAGGACTTGTAATCGGCTGTTGTGCTGCAGGTATGAGTTGGAAGAAAAAGTTCATAGTTATCAGTTTCAGACAATTGCATGAAGCTTGGAAACTCTCCGTCTATCTTCCTAGGCTTCAGTTCCTTGCATTCGCAACATATTAAAGCTAACCTGATGTTTCATTGCAGGAAATTTAGGTAATATGCTTCTGATCATCATTCCAGCGGTCTGCAAAGAGAAGATAACCGCATTTGGAAGCCCTGATTTTTGCACCACGCATGGGATGGCCTATGCTTCGCTTTCAATGGCTGTAAGATTTCAATGAACAAAAAAATTGTAATCACATGTATGATCCTGATTTATCAATGTTTGCTTGTAGTAGCGAATAGCTGAGCGTTTCTCTTGCCTCAGATAGGTGCTATATATCTCTGGTCCTATGTTTACAACATCGTCAGAGCGTCTTCAGCTACAAGCTCAAGGGAAGTTGAAATTTCATCGCCAACCGCGGGGAACTCCACACAACCTCTGCTTTCTGTGGGTGATTACAGAGTGATTGAAGACCGCGAAATTGGATTGCCTTTGCCACAACAGAGCATTCAGAGTAAACCTCAGGTAGCAAAGGCATTGCTTCGATAGCTGAGCTTCATTAACTTGAAAGCTCCCAAATATTGTCGTTTCGGAGGTGGTGTATAAACTAAACTCATTTCAAGGATATTAACCTGTTCAAACTTGAAATGCAGGTGTCTGTTATGAGTCGAACATTCCTACGAATTGAGACTCTATTGAAAAGGACGAACATAAAAAGATTGCTTGCTCCATCGACTTTGGCAGCGGTATGTCCTCCATTTCTTTCTCTGATTTGACGCTTGAAATCACTGTCAGAAACACGAATATCACTATGTATATCCATCGTGAGAAACTCTCAAAACACGTTCAGTCTGAGTCGAAGTCTATCTAAATCATGTAAAGCGAGGAGAAAACGAACCTTGAATCAAGCTACAATTTGCTGCAGATTGTGGGATTTACCGTTGGCCTCGTGCCTCAAATTCAAAAACTTGTGATCGGCGACGAAGCTCCTCTACGAGTGATCCAAGATACTGCACTATTGCTTGGGTAAATATATTCTTCAGTTATCACTCATATTCCTTTACATTCGTTAAGTTTACTACTGCGCATATATGCAATACTGGCTTGTCTTTCTTGCACGTCACCATCAGAGACGGAGCCATTCCATCTATCACGCTGGTCATGGGCGGAAACCTTTTAAAAGGTTCGTTCGCACCATGGCGTTACTCATTTCGAAAAAAACTTACATGCATGGCCTATTAATTTTTTCTCGTGCAAATTAAATAATTCTTGTTATATAGGCCTAAAAGCTTCGGGAATTCAGAAATCCATTATCTTGGGGATAGTGCTCGTTCGATACGTCGCCATGCCTCTGATAGGCATCGCTGTAGTTAAAGGGGTGCTAAGGCTTGGCCTACTGCACAACGATGATGCATTGTATTTGTCCTATTGCTCCAATTTTCATTACCGCCGGCAATGAACATAGGTATGCATGCCTACTTTTCGCATCCATTTCCGTACATAAATGTTACTTGTGCAGTTATTATTTAAGAAAATGCATTATTGATTGTGCAGCAACGATGACTCAGTTATATGGGACTGGAGAGAGCGAATGCTCTGTGATCATGATTTGGTGCTATGCATTGGCTTCGATTGCCCTCACTTTCTGGTCTACTCTTTATCTTTGGCTCGTTTCTTCTTGACACCATAGCATAGCACCTACTGAATGAATGGGTTTTTTGTCCGTACAAGACATTGTTTAGTATTTTGTTGTAATGGAAATTACAATGTTTCCTGCACTTTAGGATAAACACACACACATAGGGTCTCACAAATTAGTTCTTCCGAGAGAGAGAGAGATAGAGAGAGAGAGAGAGTGACTTGGATATATTCGTACTTTGTTTTTTGGGTCCAATGATACATTTGGACTTTTAACAATAGATGTGTTTTTCTTCTATTTTCACAATTTGACACGTATGGCGGAAATGTGTAAAGGTATAAAAAAGGAAGAGAAAAATAGAAATAGTTAGGTGTCGACGTAAAAGAAGAATATAAAAATGAGAAACAAAAATCGTTTGGTATTCTATTGTCTTTCTCACAATCACAATACAACCCGCGGTCAACATAAGGACACAAGACTTTGGTGGGCCTCTAATTGATTAGATACGTTACAATTACAATACAGTCCATTAACATCATCGTCGATTGACTGATTGCCTATTAGCAGTACGCAGCTCGAAAATCAACCACGATACCAAAGAGAGACAAAATCAAGTACAGATTCGGAATCTGAGCTTTCGCAGGTATTACAAAACTATCTTTGATGATCGGTTGATGATTATTCGTTTCTTCTTCTCTTCTTATCGATCTATTCCCCCGGATTTGTTATTTTGTAAGTAAGCAACTTTTGGGAGGTGGATACTATGAAGTTTGGTTTTATTTATTCCTTTCTCTGCGATTGTTATGCTTATTTTATTTAGCTCGTTTATTTCACTCTATTGATGCTGAAAGTGATCTGAAGCAAAAGGTAAGAACCAGAACATGTCGGCTTTAGCTTGTAATCGAGATCTTTTTCTTACACGTATGTATGGCTACGGTGCTTGCGTCCGATCAGCTATTCGTTTCTATTCAGTTTTCTAAGAGCATGCAAAGCTTAATTTTTTTTTTCTCCTTTATTTTACGTGCTTAGTATATTCCTTGATATATAGACAGTATCTGTGTAGGGTTTGTAGAATCGTGATAAAATGGCTCGAAAAATGCTTATTGGTGATGGTGTGGATGGGAAAGTCAACGGAGATGATACAAAGTACGACTTTGATTTATTTGTTATTGGCGCCGGGAGTGGTGGAGTTCGTGCAGCGCGATTTTCCGCTCAATATGGAGCCAAGGTACAAACTTGTAAAACTTTCGGTATGATTTTTGGTTGTGTGGAAAAATCAATATGCAATTTTTACCTCTTCAATTTTATGTCACGCTCAGCACCTCCTGTGAGTATTTTCTTACAATTACCTTTTAGCTGTGTAACAACTGCTTTGCAATAACTTTTACCTTATGATGGGTTGATAGGTTGGAATCTGCGAACTTCCATTTCACCCCATCAGTTCTGAAGTTGCTGGCGGTGTAGGTGGAACGTAAGTATCTTAGAATATGTCTTCAATCCTTTTGCAATCTGCCTCCATTTCACTCGTTAGTTCTTTATCGTTTCTTGTATTTTTTTTTGTTGTAACACATTCTATGGTGATGGATAGTGTAGTATGTAATAGATGATTCTCCCAATAGTTAGTGTTTTCGTGAAGTTTCCTTTCAACTTAATCTCTTATATTTCGTCACATTTTTTTAGCTATAAATATCATGCAATGGCCTTACAAATTGAAGAAACTAAAGTTCAGCTTCTTACTCATTTCAGGTGTGTTATTCGTGGTTGTGTTCCTAAAAAGATTTTGGTCTATGGTGCTTCCTTTGGTCCTGAACTGGAGGTGAAGTTTTGACAAACTTAGATCAGTTTACAACTGTTCTTGAGCTTATTACATGTCCTTTCTCACTTATGTCAATGTGCTATCTCATAATACTTTATTTCTACTGATGGAGCAGAGGACAATTTGACTGATAACTTTACAGGATGCTAGGAATTATGGATGGGAACTGAACGAGAGAATTGGTTTTAATTGGAAGACACTTTTAAAGAAGAAGGTAATCGGTATATAAAATTTGGAAAAAAAAAGTTACATCCTCTAGTTCGGACACTTTTGTTTATTGCTATGTAATGTCCAATTCTCTTTTGTTTCTTGGTCCTGAAGACAGAGGAAATAGTAAGATTAAATGGAGTGTATAAGCGCACCCTTGCAAACGCTGGAGTTAAGATGTTCGAAGGGGAGGGAAAAGTTGTGGGTCCGAATGAAGTCGAAGTAATCCAATTGGATGGGACCAAAATAAGCTATTCGGCTAAGCACATTCTTATTGCAACGGGCAGCCGGGCTCAGCGTATTAATATTCCCGGACAGGTGGGTATGCTTGTGTCTTAATCGTTGGATACATGTAATGTCTATTAATATTCACGTTATAGATATCGTTCATGAGCCCATGAACTTTGTGTTTATGCAGGAATTAGCTATAACTTCTGATGAGGCATTGAGCTTGGAAGAGTTACCTAAACGAGCTGTGATACTCGGTGGCGGGTATTTCAGATCATTCATTGCTCGTCATCGATTGTGATACTTTGGGATGTTTTGAATTTTCAAGCTCTTACCTTTTCATTTATTTTCTTCTTTTTCTTGGTCTGAAGGTATATTGCGGTCGAGTTTGCGTCGATCTGGCGTGGCATGGGAGCTGATGTTGATCGATCTCTTTTACCGAAAAGAACTTCCTTTGAGGTTTCAAAATTTCTCGCGACTTTTCTTCTCTGTCATATGACATATATTCATTTAGGTTTCTTTTCTTAGCCTTTTTTTCTCAGAAAAATACTCTAACTTTGCAGAGGTTTTGATGATGAAATGAGACAAGTGGTTGCGAGAAATCTTGAAGGCAGAGGTATCAAGCTGCACCCTGGAGCAACCTTAACTGAGGTGCTCGTTCTGTCACTTCAACTCAGCTTCCATTTAAATAAATTTATTTAAAAAAAAACGAACAAAAGCATCGATACGAAAGAGACTGAGGATCATATGTATAGCTTGTTGGTTCAGTATGTTTTCTTTCATTACAATTTTCCTAAGACAAATGGCATATGACAGTTGAGCAAAACAGAAAACGGCATAAAAGTTCGCACAGACAAAGGCCAAGAACTCGTAGCAGATGTTGTGCTTTTTGCTACAGGTATCGTACACTATTTGCATTTAAATGCACTCGTCTGTTCTTAATTCTCTCGCCTGTGAGTCATTTAATATATCGAAGCGCTGATTGTGATCATTCATAACAGGTAGGGCTCCCAACACGAAAAGATTGAATCTAGAATCAGTTGGAGTGAAGCTCGATGAAAAGACTCGAGCTGTGAAGGTGAGTTATATGATAAAATGCTTCCTCGAACGGTCCTTGAGTTGTAATAGCGTTTTCAAATTGCTGTAATAACTTCTTTTTTTTTCTTTTTATTCGACAGGTTGATGAATACTCTCGTACGAACATACCTAGCATTTGGGCCATAGGCGATGTGACTAACCGAATGAACCTAACTCCCGTTGCTTTGATGGAAGGAACCTGTTTTGCTGTACGCCAAATGGAACTTTTGATGATTATTCTTTTATATATAAACTCAGATAATAAATGGAATGCATATGTACGTCGAGACATGTTTCTCCAATTTAAGATGATTTTTTTTTCGCAGAAAACTGTATTTGGTGGTCAGCCCACGGCGCCTGATCACGATAACATTCCTTGTGCTGTGTTCAGGTACCATTGTTAATTATATCCCGTTTCTTTTTCTAATTGATACGATGATACTCATGCTGTATTATGTATGTATTTTTATTATTACAGCATACCGCCGCTATCGGTGGTTGGTCTGAGCGAGGAACAGGCGCTGGAGAAAGCAAAGGGCGACGTTTTGGTCTTCACCTCGACCTTTAATCCAATGAAGAATACCATTTCTGGGTATTTTTAATGTTTTTAAAGCATAATGTAAAACATTCATAGTTGCTGAAGCTTTTTTGTGATATTTGTAAGACGGCAAGAGAAAACAATCATGAAGCTCGTGGTTGAATCCGAGACAGATAAAGTCCTCGGAGCAGCTATGTGTGGTCCTGATGCACCTGAGATCATGCAGGTGATGATTCTATTTACGAACGAAATTTCTTGTTTCTCTGTCAATAGTTTCGAAACATAAATTTGAAGCGTGCTTCTCTCTACACAGGGTATTTCCATTGCACTGAAATGTGGAGCGACGAAAGCGCAATTTGATAGCACGGTGAGTTTTATCATCTTTTTTCGGTCATTTCTTGGTGGTTATTGTTAAGGTATGGTATTATTTTAGCCGATGCATTTTGCTATGTAATAAATAGGTCGGGATTCACCCTTCAGCTGCAGAGGAGTTTGTGACTATGCGTACGGCGACGAGAACCCTTTCGTCTCGTAATAAGCCGAAGACCAATATCTAAGACACCAACAGTGAGATGAACACTTGATTCTTCTTCTTGATTGTTTGCTTGTATTATATTATGTTTGTCTCTAGTGTTTGAATAAAAACTCTGTGTTTGGAGATTTGTCTATCATACAGAAGTTTGTGGTAATTAGAAATACGAATTGAATGCAATAGCAGGGATTGTATAATGCATTACATTACAATGCTTCAGTGGAATAATACAACGGGTGATGCGAATACAATAATAGTAGAATGGATGTGGTGGTAACTGGTAACTTAATTACCACATTTTCTAGGAAATAGCAACTTCATCATTAATAAGAGAGTAGCACACATGAT
This sequence comes from Craterostigma plantagineum, assembly GCA_027422505.1. Taxonomy (NCBI): domain Eukaryota; kingdom Viridiplantae; phylum Streptophyta; class Magnoliopsida; order Lamiales; family Linderniaceae; genus Craterostigma; species Craterostigma plantagineum. The sequence continues at coordinate 353,758 of JAPQWV010000057.1, forward strand.
TCTTTAGTAGTGGTATGGGTGTAATCAAAGATCAGTGGCGCCCACCACCGCCAAACCCACCTCCGCCGCCAAAACCACCGCCACCCCCAAACCCTCCGCCGGCACCAAAACCTCCACCACCTCCTAAGCCTCCACCGCCGCCTAGCCCACCTCCACCACCAGCACCACCACCAAAGCCTCCTCCAGCCCCACCACCACCTACACCACCGCCTAGCCCACCTCCACCACCTAAGCCTCCTCCAGCCCCACCTCCTAGCCCACCACCACCTCCCAAGCCGCCGCCGGCACCACCACCAAGTCCACCACCACCACCTAGACCTCCACCTGCACCACCACCAAGACCACCGCCTCCACCTCCTCCTAAGCCACCTCCGTGGCCAATTCCACCACCTAAACCACCACCATGGCCGATTCCACCTCCTAAACCACCACCGTGGCCGACTCCACCACCTAAACCTCCACCACCTCCTAAACCACTGCCTCCTCCTCCTCCTAGGCCACCTCCACCACCTAGACCTCCACCGGCTCCACCACCACCACCAAGACCACCGCCCCCTCCTAAACCACCTCCATGCCCAATTCCACCACCTAAACCACCACCATGGGCAATCCCACCTCCCAAGCCACCACCGCCACCCAAGCCACCTCCGCCGCCCAAGCCTCCACCACCACCAAGACCGCCACCTAAACCTCCACCCAAGCCACCGCCGCCACCAAGACCACCACCAGCACCCAAGCCGCCACCGCCTCCCAAGCCTCCACCACCACCAAGACCGCCACCTAAACCTCCACCGATTCCATGCCTGAAACCCTTCTTGTATATGCCGTGTCCCAAACCTCCACCCAATCCTTTACGGAGAAGAAATGGTCTGGGCAAGAACTTTTCGTCGTCGTTCAAACTCGCCTGACCAACGTTATCTCCACGCACAAGCAAAGCAACATTCTCCAAAACAAGTATCAACAGCAACGCATAAGTGACGATGGGGATAAATCTTCCCATTGCTAATTGCATGCATGCAAAGCAAAGCAGAGCTCACACAGAGAAAAACGTGCTTGTTCAAACTACATATAGCTAGCTAGGGAGCCATTATTTATATATATAGAGAGGATAAAACTACAGTGCTATGTTAAACCAGCGCGATACCACCACATGGTAGACCCCGGGCAAGTTCTACTTTTTATTCATCAATTACTGTCACGCGCAAAGTAGAAAATAAATGCATGTAGTTCTAACTGTGGGCAAGTGAGTTATTTCACTCAGCTACCCCCGTCCTTCGTTTCTTCAAGGCAGAAGTTATTGTTCTTGGGACCTGCTTTTTGACTTTATGGGTCACCTTGAATTTATGTGAAAAAAAGAAAATAGTAGAAAATTTGAACTATTTGCGACACTCACACCTCTGCTACTCATGTAATGGTACGGTGACTTCACTTACCTCAACACCCGGCCACAGTCTCCATATGCATGGGTCGAATTTGAGGCTTCTTGTAATAATATTATGCGAACTTATTATTCCGAAAAAGTCATTAACTTTCTGTTTCCTCAATCAATGTGAGATAAACCCGCATCAAACTGTATGGGTCAATTATTATTTTTCCATTAAAGAAGGCGCAAGAAGGAGATTGCGCAATCGATTATGATTATATGATCATACATATGAATTCAACTCCCATGTTCGCGGTTATAGTAAATGTTGGTTCAGAGAGCTCCTAACAAGATTAAATGCAACTGCATTGATCCTTCAATTGGTCCTTTTTTAGGACCAAGATGCTGGCAAACGAAAGGCCAACACATGTATGTATAGCACTTACTATGTTTTATATACATGAGATTTATATGTCCGTGGATTTTGCTTAAACTTATTGTATGTAATCGATGTTAACAATTTGATAATGACATAAAATCGCTATCCGCCACAGCCTGGGATATAGAGTGTATTCAAAAGATACAAAGAGAAAGATGTATTACGCTTATTAAGGTTGTAACAGTACATGTATGTCCTTGAACATTTGCTGGAGAAACAAGAAAGATGCAAAGACAAGAAGCGGATATGCGAGTCTAACAAAGGATGAGATGATAGAAAATGACAGAAGAACACATGAGAACGTCCACGAAACTAGTCATCGATTCTCTCTATTTCTTGGCACTTTTATTACCTCCATTATCTCCAGTCCCTGCTTCTTTAGCAGCCTTCTTTGCTGTCTTTTCTTGAAGCGCCTTAGCATCCCTAAGCACGACAAGAAACAAACACGATAATCAGTACAAAAGATATCGAAACCATGGTAAGGGATTCTTGATCAAACAACAGCTGTGGCAACTCAAGGTATCAGGTTTACTGCATTCAAATCATCCAAAGGCATGAAATAGCTTTAGATAGAGCAGATGAGAGTAGTGATTATCAAATTCAGATCGCGAATTTCCTTTCTGTGATTTCTCATGAGCAGATCTAACCAAGATTAGATCCTCCAAAAAGGTATAAATCAAGACAATGACATCACACAATTCCTTGCAACGAAATCACCATAACCGTCATGCCAAGAAAACCCGCAAAACAGTAATCGAAATTCGACAAATCATCCACCACAAATCGGACAAGAAGACAGGGCCATCCCACCTGGAAAATTGAGATTTTTGGCAATAAAAAGGAAAACTCGACGTACCTCTCACGGCGCTGTTCTGGCGTCAATCCGTCGTCTTTACCCTTGGCTTTGCCACCACTGCGGGCCTGAGCCCTCTCCCTATCACGATCTCTTTGATTCCCACGTTCGATTTTCAGTCAAGGAACGGCATAAAGCATGATTAAACAACAAAATATACAAATCACAAATTCGATTCCCGCGAAAATTAGGGAAGCAAAACCTGGTTTTTTCTCAGAAAATTAAAGCATCCACACAAAGAAAACGATTAAATTGACGCCGAAAATTGAACTATCTAAAGGATATGAGTCATCGTGACAAACCGCGGCTGAGGAATAGATGAGGAACACGAAATATCGACGGCTGGGAACAGTTTGGGAGAGAATTCCTTCTTTATTTAGGTTTATATAATTGCCGAATTTGTCAACTTCCCCAGCATCTATTTCTACTCTACAAGTTGACTCTTTCAATATTAATAGGTCGGTGGCCTAGTTGTGTTAATTCGAATTTTACCCCTAAAGTTATATTAATTCAAAAGTTACCCTTAAGGTTATTTAAATTCAAATGTTACCCCTACGGTTATTTTAATTCCAAAGTTACCCCTAAGGTTTCTTAATTTATATAAACTCGATTATGTTTCTTTGCTAAGCAAACTCTCTCCAGTCTCAAGCTGGCATGTCATCGCCGCGCCAAAATCGCCGTTGTCCTACGATATTTCGCGTATACGTGACTCGAGCGGCTTGTCTCTCTTTCCTTCCTAATTATTGACAGGTTTTGGCTCACTATTCGTCTTGTTGTTCTGTGGGTTTTGGGATTTATCCCTTTACGTTTGACTGCTACAGCGGGCGGTAGGTTTTGTTTTCTTGTTTTAGTGTTTCGCTTTGCCTATTTTTACGGGGTATAAGATGTGTAGAAACATTAAATTCGAAGTTACGATTTTCGTCCTTGCTTGATATGTTGCTTTTTGTGCTATGATTTGTTGGAATCGTTAAATGTTTGGAGTTAAGATGTGATTGGATATTTTCCATGTCCTTTTTGAGTTTCTTTTGATGTTCATTGGCGTATGAAGCTTTAATTTTTGTGTTATTTTGCTGGGACAAGGTTCTGTATTCATCGTCAATGTATTTAACTTGTTGCTAAAAGTCAGAGTCTGTGTGGGAATGTATTCATCGACAAGGTTCTCGTGTTTTGGGATAATTTTTTTTGTTCTTAAAATAGTCATCAGTGTTCGCCAATTGTCCTTGCGTACAGAATTAGTCTGTTTCTCCAAAATTGTATGTACGAGCTTGTCAAAGACTCAAACCCTAGACTTGTGTTTCCTTTTCTCTTTAGATGCCGGATTATGTTTCTCCATAACTAAATGTACTTGTTTGCATCTTGGTTGCTTGGCTGTGGAGCTTAGCCGAAAATTTCCTGATGGCGATGAAAAATACGTACTGTTAACGAGTTTCATCTCACCTGGACTGGAACATATGCCTCATCAATGTCTGAGCTTATTCTAGTACCATCCCCTGGTTTTCTTCTAAATGAATTTTCTTGCTTACAGAACTAACGAAGAACCTTCCAGGATTACAAGCTAGAGCTGCGAACTATTGTTCCAAGTGAGTGAGGCAGCTTGAAGATGGCAAGTGAACAAGTGGCTACAGTAAAAGATGCAGTTCATAAGCTTCAACTCTCTCTTCTAGAAGGAATCCAACACGAGAACCAGCTAACTGCTGCTGGTTCAGTATTATCTCAGAGCGATTACAAAGATGTCGTGACTGAACGCACTATAGGTGGCATGTGTGGGTACCCCTGTGCAGGAATTCTCTACCTTCGGAGCGTCCTAACAGGGGTCATTATCGGATCTCGTTAAAGGAGCACAAAGTTTATGACATACAAGAAACGTACATGTATTGCTCGAGTGATTGTTTGATAAGTAGTCGAGCATATGTTAGTAATTTGCAGGAAGAAAGACCTTCTACCCTGAACCTTACAAAACTCAACGATGTCCTCAAGCTATTTGACGGTTTAAGCTCGGAATCCGTTATGAACTTGGGTGAGAATGAAGATTTGGGATTGTCTGACTTGAAGATACATGAGAAGAATGACACGGGAGCTGGGGAAGTTTCTTTGGAAGAGTGGATTGGCCCCTCAAATGCAATTGAAGGCTACGTGCCAAGGAGAGATAGAAAATCCAAGCATCAATCAGAGAACCATAAGCGAGGTGATGGACACAGTAACCAGTCAATCTTACATTATTTCTGGCTAATATGGTTTTGATTTGTAAAATCATGCATTTCGTTAGCTAATTCGTTTACCAATGTGTTGATTCGCTGATCATTTTTTCTCTTTTAGAATCCAAGCTTAAAGGGAACACATCGAATAGAGGGGACAAGTCGAATAGAGGAAACACAATGCAGGATGACTTGAGTTTCTCAAGCATTATAATTATGCAAAACGATGAATATAGCATTTCGAAGAGTGGTTCTCTTGTGAATGCTAAGGAAGATGCAAAGAGAGGCAATGAAGCAAATGGCATCTTGGAGAATATTTCCCCCGGGAAGGGAAGCTACTCAATAGGAAAAACCACCAGAGATGCCTATGCTATTCAAGAGACAAAATCGCAGAAGATTGACAAGCATGAAAGCCTTGTTACAGTTGATGATGAATTCAATCGTTTATCAGGTTCTTCTGGTACTTCTAAGAGGGAAGGAAAGAAGACAATATTGAGAAATGAAAATGAAGAAGGTGTTACCACGCTAAAATCTTCTTTGAAGTCTTCAAATTCAAAGAAAGCAACACACTCTGTTACTTGGGCTGATGAAAAGCCTATTGGGGAACCGAAAATTCTTGGCGACATTGGAGAAATAGAGGAAATCAGTGAAGCTGAAGGAACAACAATTCAAGTAATGGACAATGAAATAATTGATGATCGATATGCATCTGCTGAAGCCTGTGCTCGGGCATTAACTGAAGCTGCAGAAGCTGTTGCATCTGGTGTACACGAGATTTCTGATGCCAGTAAGACTTCTTCAGATTTTTTAGAAATAAGTTATTATTAATGATGTGATATATATTGAGATGCTTGTTCCATTTGGTTTTCATCTTCATTAAATTTATTCATGGTGTCCAGTTTCTGAAGCGGGTGTTGTGATATTGCCACCTCAGCAAGGAATTGATGAAGTCGCACCTCAGCAAGGAATTGATCAAGACAATTTTGACATTGTGGATAATGATCCGACTATATTAAAATGGCCTCCAAAGCCAGGGTTCTCTGAAGCTGATCTGCTTAATTCTGGAGATTCTTGGTATGAAAGTCCACCAGAGGGTTTTAGCTTAACTGTGAGTTGCCCTTCTTCACTATTGATCTTAGACATTTTGAGCCCTTTTATTGAGAGCCAATGGAACACTGAGACTTGTTCATTTATTTATATTTAAATTTCAGTTATCACCCTTTTCAACAATGTTTATGGCGATTTTTGCCTGGATCACATCATCTTCCTTAGCTTACATATATGGAAAGGAAGAAAGTTCTCACGAGGATTATTTAAACGTAAATGGGAGGGAGTATCCAAGTAAGATTATTTTGCCAGATGGCCGCTCATCTGAAATCAGGCAAGCTCTAGCGGGTTGCCTTGCTCGATCCTTACCAGGACTTGTTGCTGAACTTAGAATTCCAATACCAATATCAACTCTTGAGCAAGGAATTGTAAGTGATTGAGTGCTATTTAATGTAGCTTAGTTGGTTTTTGGAAACATCTTCATTTTATGATTTAGTGCCCATAATTTTATTTTTTCTTGTCTCTTTTTTTTCAGGGACGATTAATCGACACAATGTCTTTCATGGATCCACTTCCTGCCTTTCGGATGAAGCAGTGGCAAGCCATCGCCCTTTTGTTTCTCGACGCTCTTTCTGTTTGTAGAATTCCTGCACTGACATCACACTTAATGGGAAGGAGAATGTTACTTTCCAAGGTAATGGTGCTATGAAATCATGATCTTTGCTCTTTATTCTGCTCGTACTATAAATTCACCGTTCTATGGACAATTACTTAGGTCCTTGAGGGAGCACAGATCAGCGCCGAAGAGTTGGAGATATTGAAAGATCTGATCATTCCACTGGGCCGAGCTCCTCAATTCTCCACTCAGAGAGGCGGCTAGGCAAAGGCTGGCTATCTTTATGCTGTGTCCTATCCTATGTTCTTTGATGTCTAGAGGCAACAAGATATGTCTTTGATCAAGTTTTTCGTCATGTCTTATATGGATAGGATTATTAGGACACCACCTCTATTTTCGGATTTATTACAGGATTTGTAAGATATACATTTCACCGTATATTCATAGCTATTTATATTGTACACCACTTTTTTTCCACTAAATATGACAGAATCTACTCCTCGAGTCCTCATAGTCTCTACTTCAAACTGCTGTCTTTTCTTCAAGGAGAGAGACGAGCTCATCACGAGCGTTTTTAAGGGCAAACGACAATTTCTCAGGCTCGCTTCCGCCGGCCTGGGCCAGATTAGGTCGGCCACCTCCTCTTCCACCGCACAACTTAGCCACAGGCCCTATGAACTTCCCCGCTTGGATCCCAAGGCCCACAACTCCAGGACTAAAAGCAGCCACCAAGCTCACCCTTTTCTCATCGGGACACGAACCCAATACCACAGCTGCTGGTTCATGCAAAGCTTCTATCAGATGCTCGGCTGCGCTCTTTAGTGCATCTGCGTCTACGTCGTCCATGCTTTCGACAATAACCCTAAGAGCGGTACGAGGTTTTTATTACAGGATTCTGTCTTGTCCAAGTAGTATCGTTAGTTGAATTGAAGATCTCACCTGATTTTTGTTGAAGATCCAACGCTAATTGCCTTGTTGAGTAGAGTTGATGCTTTGTAGATTGCTGCTTTGGCACGTGCAGCTGAGACTTCGTTTCTTGCCTCACGGAGATCTTTTAGGAGGTTGTTCACTCTGACCGTGACGTCTTCAGCGTTCACCTTTGATTCAAAAATAATATCAGCGTTAAGGCCAACGTGGAACCGAAAAACCGTTTCTAACAGCCGACTTACTTTGAGAGTGGAGCAAAGCTGCTTCATATAGTTGTCCCTGGCGCTGACGTACTCTATGAAAGCTTCTCCAGCCACTGCTTCGATGCGTCTGATCCCAGACGCTATCCCTTGTTCTGAAATCACTTTAAATCCTCGTATTTCACAAGTATTGCTGACATGGGTTCCGCCGCATAGCTCCATGGACACGCCAGGTACTTCTACGACTCGTACCTATGTGGTTAAAAAAGTAATCTTTAACATCGTATGGTTGAAGAAGATGAAGATGCGATAAACGAAGAAAGGAGGAAGTGAATGGAAGTGAAACAAACCTCTTCCCCGTACTTTTCGCCAAACATCGCAATAGCTCCAGCCTTCTTTGCTTCGGCTATAGGCATCACCCTCGTTTCAAGAAGAGCAGCGTCTCCTATCCATTGATTGATCAGCCGTTCGATTTCCAAGATCTCATTCTCACGAAGAGGTCTGTTGAAGTTGAAGTCGAATCTCAGGCGATCGAAATCCACCAAAGAACCAGCTTGAGATGTTTCCTGGCCTATCACCTTCTTCAGCGCCGACTGGAGCAAATGGGTAGCAGTATGATGGACCTGAAAAATTTTCCACGCAGATGAGACGAATTGCTTACATCTCTATCCGTTTTAGATGATAAAAAAAGAACTTCGATACCTTCGCTCGTTGCCTGAGATTTGCATCTACAGCAGCTTCAACTTCTCGACCAACGCCTACTTCGCCTTTGGTGACGATTCCTTTGTGAACATATATGGCGCCTGATTTCTGGACATCCTTAATGCTGACAACAGCTTCTTTGACGTCTCCGCCGGGGCCCACCGTGTAAAGAAACCCGTGATCCCCAATTTGACCTCCCGACTCAGCGTAAAAGGGCGTCCTATCGAGCAAAACGTCGACTTCATTTCCTTCAGACACATTCTCCACTGGCTTGCCATTTACCAAAAGACCCTTCACCACTGCTTTACTCAGAAGGGTGGAATAACCGAGAAATTCAGTATCTGCAATATTCTCCTTCAGCTCAGATCCATCTTCAACGGAGAGCTTCACCATGTTATGAGCAGCCTGAGATTGGCGCCTTTGGTTCTCCATTTCTGTATCGAAGCCATCCATGTCAAGGCCTACCCCACACTCATCTGCGACTTCCTTCGTTATTTCGACTGGAAATCCGTAAGTATCGTAGAGGAGAAACACGTCCTTCCCCGAGATGCATGGGAGGGTTCCATTTTTCTCAGCTTTGGTTAATGCGTCGCTCAGCATTTGTTCTAGAAGCTTCTCTCCTCTCTCGAGGGTCATAACGAAGCGAAGCTCCTCCCTTTTCAGTTCTTCGAGGATTCGTGGAGCTCGAGCCTTAACCTCGGGATCTATGGTGGAGCTCAGACCGATGACCACTTCTCCGAGAGTTGGCAAAAATGCCCCTTCGGTATCTCCCGTGCCATCCCCTTTTATGCCTAGTAACCTGCCCGTTCGAACTGTTCTTCTAATGAGGCGTCGAACTACGTAGCCTCTCCCGATGTTAGATGGGAAAACTCCGTCTGATATGAGGTAAACTATTGCCCGCATGTGATCTCCAATTATCTGAAAAAGGATGGATTTTGGATCTGTTTTAGAACTTGAGATTAAAGAGAAACAGAGCAAAACAGAGAAAAAGGATGGTTATTACGTACTTTGAGGCTTGTTTTTGTCGATTCGTCTGCATGCCTGTACGAAACGTTGGCCAAATCGGAGGCCTTTTCGATGATTGGAAACATCAAATCAGTTTCGTAATTGTTTGGAACCTGCAGTTAAGACATATGTGTACTTCACTACTGAAACATACGAAAAGAAGACTTCATCTTTGTACGAGTGAAATTCCCGTAAGCGATTGTCTTGATAAAAGCACTCACCTCTTGAAGAATGCGAGCCATGCGCTCCAACCCAAGACCTGTGTCAATGTTCTTTTGCTTCAATGGCTCGAGCGATCCATCGTCCTTTCGATTGTATTGCATAAAGACGAGGTTGTAGAACTCTATGAACCTCGAATCGTCTCCAAGATCCTATTTTTACAAACAGTAAATCGTCCGTAAAACTTGGCCTAAGATATCCAAGATGAAGATTAATCAACACAGATCAATAGAACATTCTCCCATGCCAAAGTTCTTACGGCATCTGAAAGCCCCCTCTCGGGGTGGAAATCGTAATAAATTTCAGAGCAAGGGCCGCATGGACCAGTTGCTCCACTGGTCCAAAAGTTGTCCTCTTCGCCGAGTTTCTTTATTCGGTCGATAGGAACACCTACCTATCACATAAGTAAGTTAGTAAGACACATTTTCTTCGAAAATTCCAAGTCCATTGATGAGTTAGTAAAACTCTTTTGCTAACACATGCATAGATAAAAAAAAAACATGCTTCACAGAATCAAACAAGAAACTCCTATTGAAGATACACCAGTGCCTCTTTACCTCATCTCGCCATATTGAAAAAGCTTCGTCGTCGTCCTTATAAACGCTGATCCATAATCTTTCAGCAGATAGCCCATACCTATACAAGACACAGGGTAAAGGAAATATTGGAATTTCATCTGTGACATAAAAATTCAATGTATAAGAAGATACTACATACACTTTTGTGGAGAGCTCCCAGGCCCATTTGATTGCATCTTGTTTGAAGTAATCTCCAAAGCTGAAGTTTCCAAGCATCTCGAAGAACGTATGGTGTCGGGTCGTTCGTCCCACATTCTCAACGTCGTTCGTTCTTATGCATCTCTGAGACGTCGTTGCACGTGGAACTTCTCTAGGTATCTACAACAGCAAGAAAGAAGTTCTTGAAAAGATACTAAAGGTGTCCTTTTTTTAGAGGAGCAAAATAGTGATGGTGGATTTTGAACCTTCCCAAGAAAAATAGGCTTGAACTGAAGCATCCCCGCGATGGTCAATAGAACAGTTGGGTCGTCGGGAACAAGGGAGGCACTTGGAAGGATTTTGTGACCTTTTTCAGCATAGAACTCAAGAAACTTGGTACGAATGGAGTCCCCTGTTTTAGAAAAGTCCAAGCTTTTATCTTCCAAAAGATCCTCTGTTAAGGGCTGTGCCGTGGCTGAAAAGGTCAAGATTAAGCTCTTCTTACCAAGCATGGGGGAAGCAGATTACAGATTATACTCCTTAAGGTCTATAGAGATGGATACCTCTCACAGTGAATGATCGACATTCATTAACGTAAGAGTTTTTCTCCGCGAAAGCCACCGTGCGTACTCCAAAGCGTCTCCATTGCCTAGCAGCTGCAGTGTTGGCAAATTATATCCAATGAAGAAAAACGAAGAAAAATCAACAGACTAAAACAACACAATCATGGTATAGCGGAACTAACACAATGAATCCCAGGTGCTCGTGCAAAGAAAAAAACCTCGATGAATCAACTCATGGGAAAAACTCCCAGAAAAAAAAAGTTACGAAAACAGTTGATTTCAAGGGCTATTAGTCCTCAGGCAACAAGATAGATGGATTACCAGATGTGTAGGGATAATGGAAAATTGGATTGGAGAAAGGGAGAAGCAATTTGCAGCCGTATCTGCTCTGCAAAGGCGAGGGCAGCTTGAAGCTCCCCATCTCCTCCCTGTCCTCAGTTCTTGGCAAGTGTGTGCCTGTGTTTCAGTTGGCCGTTAACAAAGGATAAGCTTTTATGAGATAACCACAATTGATTAGAATTGCAAAACGAATTAGGATTTGTAAAAGCGTGTCAAGTCAAGAAAGTTCATAGAAAATAGAAAATAAAGCGTGAAAATGTGAGTAAGAACTTGGACAAGGTGTGTGAAAAAAGGCCCGATTTTTAAATGTGGTCATTTTGTCCAAAGATTGTGATGATTTAGGTGTATGTAAGAAGGTTCGACATGTCCATTTGAGTTGCAGCCCAACTAACAATCAAGTTCTATTTGTGGCATATTCATTATTTCATTCAGACATCAACGATGTGTTAGAAACCGTATCGCATCCTTTTACCAATTTCTTAACCATCTGTAATAAAAAGCTGCATTCTTTTTGCTGTTTGCAGGTTACCCATCTCAAAGATTCAATGATTGCTTCAGTTGGAAACAAACTCCAGCAATACATTGCTCACTATTTTTTGTTTCTTACAGTTTATTTACCGCGCTATTGATGAAGTTGTATGTCTGAGTTCGAACTAAATATCTACTCTCCTGGCGTATCTAACCACGTGGCGCCTCTTCCACAACTGATAAACCACCATATGAAACGCATCCATGGGCTCCGCCGCCGCCTCGTTCCACCGCAACCGCAAGTGTCGGCTCGCCGCCGCGCCCAGCCGTCTCATCTCCGCATACTTCCCCTCGCTCGTCTCCCTCAACGCCTTCAGAGCTCCCTTCGACCCACGCGCCAGCAGAGCCACGTCGGACCATCTCAGGACATCCATCAACGGCATGTCCTGGATCGGACGGTCGACAATCACCAGAGGAACACACCCCATACCCATGGCCTCCACCATCTTAGAGACGCCGCCGTGGTAAAGAAACAAACAGAACTTACTCCTAGAAAGGCCCGGCCGCTCGAGAATCAAGAAATCGCTGCCCAACTCACTCTTCAAAGCGTTGACCGTTTCTGACTCTGTTTTCCCATCCCAGTTCAGGTAGGCTAGCAGCGCCGACGAGGAGTTCTCCGGCGGTGGTGGAGGTGACGGCGTACTGCTGATGAACGGAGGGAGGGTGACGTCTTTGTGGGGGATGAAATGGCCGGAGGTGACTGGGAAGACGGAGATTTGAACGGCGTTCTTCTTGAGCTCTAGCACGTTCCTGTCCGAGGAGAAGTCGATGCCTGAAGGAGACAAATAAAAGTGGTCGGCGCCTAGAGTTCTGTTCCAATAAGGGTAGTCGGTCCTTATCTGTTTGACCAACCGCCCAAGGGTGCGCTTTGAGGTGGCTGCGGCGAAGGGGACGAAGAAGAGGTGGGCTTGGTGGGGCTCGGCGGTGATGAATGGGCTGTGGAGGAGAGAGTTATAGAAGAGATGAGCGGCTGGGTCGTCTTGGAAATTGAAGGGGTTTGGTGGGTTGTTGTTGTAGATGAAGATTTTGAGCGTCGACATCATGTTTTGGTAGTCGCGGCGGAGGGTGGCGGCGTGGAGGTAGGGACAGGGCGGAGCATAGGCGGCGGATGAGGAGAGGAGGAGGAAGAAAGAGAGCAGAAGAAGGAGCCGCGGCGCCATTGGTTGTTAGAAGTAGTCGGAGATTGGACAAATTGAAGCTCTGCTTGTTCTGCTCTCAACGAAGTCAAGGAATTATCATTTTGTCTGATGAGATGAGCTGTACTTGCGCGCAATTAATATCGGTAGTTGAAACATAACTTTCGATCTGTTTCTTGGGATCATCTAAGATATCTATTTTTAATGTTCTTACACAACAAGTGTTCAAGAATGATAAATAAGGACAAAACTGATGACAGTGTTGGGCTTTTGTTGAACCGAAATAAACAAAGCAGTCATTTACATTCTAGGTAGGGTACTTCAACGAACGACGGTACTTGGCAATTTTATTCGAACAAAGGCCATAGAAGCAAGCTACATTACTGCATCAACAAGCTATACGGATTGAGGACGAAAGCTGGTCGCATAGCAGTCGTGGGCGATCAACATATTCTCAGACACAAACAATGGAATAGGAAGGGCATTATTTCACATAGCTCACCACCAGGCTTTGCATAGAAGTCCTTCTCATGACTTGTCAGCAGCCTGAAAAATTATATTGGAAGCCATGTATGTTATCACTGGACCATTCATTGCTTTTATAAAGAGAAGTGCGTAAAAGGAAAGGATGATATCGGTTGCAAAAATGCGTTCTTTGCCAGCCACGAATTAAGCATGTTACCCAAGATTCAATTTGAAGCAATTACACCATACTGTCCCCTTCTCGTTGCCAAACAGTTAGGATAGGAGGCAGCTATTCAATCTTAAAAACTATCATACTAAGAAGGCTAGAATAAACATCTAAATAATGATACACAAGATCAATTGAGGTAGAGCTGCTTCTGCTCGGATGGAAGCAACTTTACGTGCAATTTTTATGGGCGCATTTCATAGTTCATCCCCAGAATAATTAAAATCTTTATATTCAAGCTCAGTGACCCAATAATAGAACCAACGAAATCTATAGCAAGATCAGACATTTTTTATCTCCTTGCACAACAACTGGTTTAATCTCCGGGATCTATTATTCTCGTCAATTCAATCAGATATCATAGAAAGAACAAGTTTTAACTCAATCAACATAAACAAAGAGGCACCTGGTTCAAAGGATTATCTGGAGACTTCTTCCACATCTTCCAGATCATATCCTTATACTGCGTATGAGTCAATCCAGGCTTCTCCTCCTTCAACCTCGGAAGTTCAGCCTCCTCAAAAGCCTGGAAATCATTTGAAACTCATTACCACAAACAACAGAGGCAACCATTAAGTTCCAAACACCAAGTTAAAACTTTCTTAAACAGCAGAGATTACCTTGAAAGCTGCCTTAAGCCTCTTCTCTGGATGCTTATCCACAGGAAGATTAGCGTCCACGATCTCATCTGAGCAATAGCCTCCTCCACCGACCTCGCCTCAATTATCGAATCATCACGGTTCGTATTAGCAAAACTCAAGATCCTCTCGTACTCTTCTTCATCGGCCGTCCTCGTCGTCTTCTTCTTCTCTGCATCCGCGCGTCGCTGCAACGCCGCCTGCTCCTCCTCCTTCCTTCTTCGGAGCTCCGCCTCGGTAACCTTCGGCGTAGGGATCGACACCCTGTTGGCATGCTTATCCGGCTTCTTGAGGCTTTTCTCGAGTTCCTTCTCTTCCTGCTCGGCCAATCGGCGAGCTTCAGCTTTCTTAGCGGCTAACTCGGCTCGCTTCTCCGCTTCCTCCTCGCGCTTCTTGGCAGCCTTCGACTTTCCTCCCTCAGCTTCCTGCCAGTACTGATCCTCCTTCTGCCGAGCTTCGCGTTCTTTCCGATCGGACTCAGCCGCACTCCTCCGAGCCCTAGCCTCTTCGGCTTTGCTGTTTACTCCCATTTTCTTCGGCATCTTGGAGCGATTAAGATTAATTTCCTCTCTCTCTCTCTCTCTCTTTGCGATTCGGTGATAACAGGTGGATTCATATGAGACGAGATTATTCGAGGAGAAAGTGAAAACGCTATAATTGGGCCTATGGCCCAAAGACTATATATTATCAGGACAATTTGTTTCGTGTAGTTAATAATAATCCCACATCGATATATTGATCTAAGTTGATAGACGAGACACCTATATATAAACGAAGCTAGTTAACCTTTCTCTTCACTTACCTGGACGGGGTCTATGGGCGATCAGTGAGGCCCATGGCCTAAGTTTGCGGCCTCCATTGCACGTGGGAGGCGCGCACGCTTAAGGTCGGTTCCCATAGTGGTCGAGCCTACGTCATAATTTGTGTTAGTGGTGCCTGCGTTCGCGCGGCCCCTTCCAATTAACTAAGTATAAAATATTGTGCATGAATCTTTTTCTTCAACATTTAGTTCGTTAAAGAAAAATGACAATTCTTCGATGTCATTATTTGCGTTCAATTGGGAATCTGCACTAAATATAGGAATTATTATGGGATGACCTTACAACAATACAATTAGAATCGGTCAAGAATTCTTTACTGTAAATAGGGGGAATATAAATACGAATGTGTAATGCATAACCTCGGAAAAAAAGATCCTATTATCCAGCTGATCGATTCGTAATCAATCAATCGATGGACTTCTCGTCATCTCTGAGGAGATCTTTCAAATCGCACAATTCTTACGGCAGGCAGCGGCGGCGAGGTTCCGCAGGTAGCCAATCGGAGGAAGAATTGCGCCACGAGCAGCAGCCGATACTCTCAGATCACAACCAGCGAGGATCTTCCTCGTCGGAGCCCGAAGTCATCCTCAAAATCGACGACACCACGGCGGCGCCCAGTCGGAGCAGGACCGGCGGCGGCGGCGGCAGCAGCAGCATCACGCGCGACTCGAGCTTGGAATTCTGGAGGCAAGACGGCATGGCCGCCGCGAACAACCCCATGCAAGAAGACCCGCCGTCCAGGCTCATCGGACAGTTCCTGAACAAGCAGAGGGCCAACGGCGACGTCACCCTCGACGTGGATCTCGAAATGGCTGAGCTGCGCGCCGATAACAGCGTCACCCCCACGCGGCTCTCCTACGACAACCCTACCCCCAATTCTTCCAAAGATCAGCCGAGGGTTTCCTTCCCCTCAACGAGCCCCAACGTAATCGACATTGTAGAAAACGCCAGGAGAAACAACGATTCCTCATCTGACGAATACGAAAGGGTATACAACAGGCGAAGATCTACCAACATCACAGATATGCAGAACAGCGGCAACAGCGACGGTCAGGTCCTAAGGTGCACCTCTGTTCGAAAAAGGGTCAGCAATCTGGGCAGGCTCAAGACCCAATCCAGGCTCGCCGACCCGCCCGAGGTGCCCGACAGACGATCGGGGGCAATCAAGCCCAGCCCGATGCGCTCGGGAATGTTAGGCCGCGCCTCGGGCATGCTGGTAAAGCCGGTCGAAGAAGAAGAAGAGGATCCATTCTTCGACGAGGACCTTCCCAACGAATACAACAAGAACAACTGCAGTGCTTTAGTTCTAGCCGAGTGGATAAGCCTCATCTCTATCGTTACAGCATTAGCCTGCACTCTGGCAATCTCAAAGTGGAAGGAGAAGAAACTTAGGGGTTTGAGCTTATGGAAATGGGAGGTTTTGATTCTAGTGCTCATCTGTGGTAGGTTAGTCTCGGGCTGGGGCGTGAGGATGGTCGTTTTCTGCATAGAGAGGAACTTCTTCATGAGGAAGAGAATCCTCTACTTTGTCTACGGAGTTCGAAGGGCAGTCCAGAACTGCATATGGCTAGGCCTCGTTTTGATCGCCTGGCACTCGATGTTCGACCGAAGGGTCGAAGGGAACAACCGTTTCTTGCGATACGTCAACAAGCTCATGGTCTGCCTATTGGTGGGCACGCTCTTATGGCTTGTCAAGACGCTCATGGTCAAGGTCCTCGCATCCTCGTTCCACGTCAGCACCTTCTTCGATCGAATCCAAGAATCTCTCTTCAATCAGTACGTCATCGAGGCGCTCTCTGGCCCGCCCTTGATGGAGATAAAGAACCATCAAGAGGAGGAAGATAGGACCATGGCCGAGGTTTGGAAGCTTCAGAACGCCGGCGTGAACCTGCCGCCGGAGCTCAGAGTCCCGCCGGCCTTTCAGCCGGCGAAGAGCGGCCAGTTTGGTGGTGGTGGGCTGCCGCCGAGGCCCACTAGCTTTAAGGCCTCGGGCCAGCTGGCGAAGAACGAAGAGGGCCAAGGGATACCCATCGATCAGCTGCACAAGATGAATCCAAAGAACGTTTCGGCGTGGAATATGAAGAGGCTGATGAAGGTGGTCAAGAACGGGCTTCTGACGACGCTGGACGAGCAGGTGCTCGACACGGCGCAGGGCGACGAGGATTCGACGCAGATTAAGAGCGAATACGAGGCGAAGTGCGCCGCTAGGAAGATATTTCGAAACGTCGCCAAGCCTGGATCCAAGTAAATGGGCGCGATTAACTTGCTTTTTCCGTTAAGATTTGCTCCGCATTGTTGAATTTGCTCCGTTTTTCGCAGGTTTATACACCTCGACGATCTGATGCGCTTCTTGGCCGAGGACGAAGCCGTGAAAGCGCTGAACCTCGTCGAAGGGTGCAACGAAAGCGACAAGATAAGCAAATCGTCGCTGAAAAACTGGGTGGTCAACTCCTTCGTAGAGCGAAAGGCGCTCGCGCTGACGTTGAACGACACGAAGACGGCGGTCAACAAGCTCCACCAAATGGTCAACGTGATCGTGGGCGTGATCATCTTGGTCATCTGCCTCGTGATACTCGACATTTCGTCCGGCAAATTCCTCCTGTACCTAAGCTCTCAGGTCGTGGTGGTGGCGTTCATATTCGGCAACACGCTCAAGACGATATTCGAGGCCGTCATCTTCGTCTTCGTAATGCACCCGTTCGACGTCGGAGACCGGTGCGAGGTCGACGGAGTCCAGGTAACGAATAACAACAAAATTTTTAAGTAACAGAACATCGAAACAGTAAAATATATCGTGTATAATGTATCAGCTGGTGGTGGAGGAGATGAACATACTGACCACGGTGTTCTTGAGGTACGACAATCAGAAGGTAACCCAAACGTCACCCTCGCCACGAAGCCCATCAGCAACTACTACAGAAGCCCCGACATGGGCGACTCCGTCGAGTTCGCCGTGCACATCTCTACTCCCGCAGAGAAGATCGGCGTGATGAAGCAGAGGATAATAAGGTAACTAATAACGAAATTCCCGCGCTTTTCTTTTCAATTTCTGATAATTAACGCGATGGCTTGTTGTTGTTGTTTTAGTTACATTGAGAAGAAGAGCGATCACTGGTATCCCGAGCCTTCGGTGGTGCTGATGAACTTGGAAGAGCTGAATAAGGTGAAGATGGCTGTGTGGATGAGGCATAGGATGAACCATCAGAATATGGGGGAGAAGTGGAAGAGAAGGGCGCTTTTGGTCGAGGAGATGGTCGAGATTTTCAAGGAGCTCGACATTGAGTATCGACTCTATCCACTCGACATTAATGTGCGAGCGATGCCTACAATTGCTAGGACAACGCCGGCGCCCCATCACCCTTCGTGGCCGGCGAACTGATTCTTTAAGCTGCATGGCATGGATGGCGTAAAGAGAGAGAGAGAGAGAGACATATGTGTATTTAGTTGAGGGAGAGTTCTTTTGTTTCGTAGGTAATAAATCATTTTTGGTTAAAGTTCAAGTTTTGGTAATAAAACTTGTTGACTCTTTTTTTTTTTATTTTTTTATGGACAGTTACATGTTTCTCTTTTGTCATTCGTAGATTTCGCTAGAATAGTCAAGGCAATAAATATAGCGAAAATGTGGAAAGACAATATAAATACATATATATGCTATTTGCTAAGTTGAACACATATTTCGTACCACTATTATTTACATTTGAAATAGATAATTTTGAAGATCATTTGAAATAGATAATTAGACAGTCACAGATATAATGGTAATTATTTTAAGATATTTAGTACGGAATTTATTGTTTGGTATAAATATGCGTGACCCTAATTTAATTAATTAATAGGGTCGAATTCTATCGTCAATCTATTGTCTTCATCGTAGGCACATGAAAAGAGTATCCTGATTGATACGCCGTTCGTTGAATCGTTGATTCTATTCGATTTTGACATCTTCTTCATAGAATACCAAATAAGCATTTATTTATTAGGGTTGAGAATTCGATTGATGACGGCAAAGAAGGGACTAACGGAGTCGGCGGTCGTCGACGTCTGGAAACGCCAAGTCGGCGAGCTCTCTACTCGGGACTTTGCTCGTCGCCGTGCCGCTTCTCAGGTTCGATATCCGACTTACCTTTTCCTATTTAACCGTGATTCTCGAATACCCTTCTTAGCAGTGTATGTTTTGCTCAATCGAGGGCATCTTCGTATTGATTTTCAATGCTTGGTTTTTTTTTTTTTGACTGTTTCGTTGAGTGGGTTTTGAATCGCAGCTAAACGTTGATCAATCAGAATTTTGGTTTACATGGATTTTACATTCTTTTATTTATTGTGTATCAGAATCTTGTGCTTCACTTTGATATCCTACGCAAGCTAGATAAACATCAAGGTTGTGTGAACACTCTTTGCTTCAACGCCACTGGTGACATTCTTGTGTCGGGTGCTGACGACAGGAGAGTTATACTCTGGAATTGGGAAACTGGTAAACATAAGCTCTCATTCCATTCTGGTCATCATAACAACGTTTTCCAAGCAAAGTTCATGCCTTTTACCGAGGATCGAAGCATTGTTACGTGTGCTGCTGATGGACAAGTAATGACCTGGTTATCTCGATCCATTTCTTCCATTTTACCTTTTTTGTTTTTGTCTCCATGTGCTTTATATAGCTGAACAGAGTGTTTCAAGACATGATCAGTGCTGTTTCATGTTCACCAAAAGATGAAAATTTCTATCAGAAGGATGTTTTCTTATCAAATTGACATTTTGCGTTCAGGTTAGACTTGCTCATATTCATGAAGGCGGAAAGGTAGAGACTAATTTGCTGGCGAAACATAATCGACGTGCACACAAATTAGTTATTGAACCTGGGAGTTCTCATGTTTTTTACACGTGCGGCGAGGATGGGCTGGTTCAGCGTGTGAGTTTTCGCCACTTTGTAGCAAGATAGCTGTTTGCGGTTCTTTCTAATAGCATTATTTTTTCCTTACATAGATAAGCTCTAGAATTGACTTCATATGATGTGTACAGATTGATCTGAGAACTGGAACTGCGACAGGCCATTTTACTTGCAAGTCTGGCCTAAAACAGGGCCGTCCTCTCTTGGACTTTATGCAATTTCCATGGGAAGAAATCCTATTTTATTTGCTGTTGGTGGGTCAGATCAGTTTGTGCGGCTATATGACAACCGTTGTATCAGATGGGATGCATCAGCTCATTTTGACAGGCCTGTCGACTTTGTTTGCCCCCCACATCTGATTGACGATGAGAACATGGGAATAACTGGTCTGGCATTCTCTGACCAAAATGAGCTTCTTGCATCTTACAGTAATGAGTTTATCTACCTTTTCACGAAGGATATGGGACTAGGACCTGATCCTGATTTCACTTCTCAAGGCCTCAATGACTGTGATGCGGTTTATACAGACCGATATGAGCATACATGTTCAACTCCTGCTAGTGCGGATGATGGCAATGTAAAACCTGCTCCCCAAGCCTACAAGGGTCATAGGAACTGTGAGACAGTGAAGGGTGTGAATTTCTTTGGGCCTAAAAGTGAATATGTTGTTAGTGGATCTGATTGCGGTCGAATTTTCATTTGGAAGAAAAAGAATGGGGAGCTTATCCGTGTTATGGAAGCAGATAAGCGCATAGTGAACTGCATTGAATCTCATCCTCATGATACAGTGCTAGCAAGCAGTGGCATAGAACAAGATGTTAAAATATGGATTCCTAAGTCGATTGATAGAGCTTCTCTACCCATAAATGCTGAAAAGGTTCGTGATGTTTTTGAATATGATCAGTCTGTCAGCATATCTTTTATTGAGTCTTTGAGCATTGAAATATAAAGCTGAAGTGACTAAATGATTTCTGAACCTGCATTGGGGCATAAATTTAATGAATTGATCTACCTCTCTACTGACAGTTTCAGAAATATGCTCAGTTATATAATCAAAACGATGAACATGTTTCTAATAATGGTTTTGGAGATTGTTATTACAAGATTAATAATCAAATATAAGAAAGAGAGGAAATTATACCCGGTCCGTGGTAACCCCGGGGTGACAAATCATAAGCGGTTTCTCAAAAATTTGAATTTAACAGTTCGTAATGCTGTAGGTTTTGTTACTTTTCCCTACCTGCTTTTTCCTTTTTAAATTAAACCCTCAGTCTTACTTATATATCGTTAAATGACACTTATTTCTAAGAATCTGCGTGGAAGTAGAGGAAGTTCTAATCTTTCATTTGACTGTGAGGATAGGTAACAAAGCGGCGTAATGGTTACTTCCTCTGGGGGGGATTTTATGCTGATGACGAAAGCGACGATGATTTCATTGATTTAGATGATGATTCAGATGACGACGATGATTACGATGACACCTCCGATGAAGACGGTGATGCTGATGAAGATGGTGATCATGAGAGTGATAAAATGACTGATATTGATGAGATGTATAGTGACGACGATGGTTCGGCGGGAGAACAGACAGAGGAAGATGATTGGAATGGAGATAAATACGTATGACATGGATGGGGGCTGCCTTCGGAGATCATGACCTTGATAATGGTGCCGGTGCTTTTGATTACGATTCATTAGCTGGCATAAGTGATGTTGATGATTGCAATGCTTATGAAAACGACTTCAATTGTTGCTCTGATGATGATGATGATGATGATGATGTTTGGTGTTTAATGGAGTCTGTAATCGATTGTTGTTGCTGGTGATATTGATGGTGCCCTCTATGCCATGTTTGTTCCATTCAAAGACGAAGGAGAAACTCTCAGAGCTCAACCATGGATAGCAAGTATACTTGTTTTTTTCTTTTCCTTTTTTTTTTGGTATGAAGTACTGATGATGGTTCCTAGGCAATCAGTGATGGTTTTCAGTCTCTTAACTATTTGACAAAGTTAGTAAGGCATCTTATACAATTAAATGTAAATATAGGCCTTTTTTTTATCTTGTCCTGCCTCTTGCACTAACAAAGAAGGAACAGACTGAGTATTAAGCCTCTGCCCAGTTGCTTGAAACTGCTCTTCTTCTGGAAATCGCCGGCAGAAAATGTATGATCATGCTCAGAAAGAATCCCATAAGCTGCAAAAATATATTCATGTCCTTAGCAATGAAGATTCGATCCATTCTTATAGAGAAAAGTTCGACGTTTTGTGTTTTATGTGGCGTAAGTGCTTCTTACCCAGGCAAGTCCTACGCAAAGAACGCTGAAACCTTGGAAATGAAAGGGCGCATTCTCGGCCAGGACAGAAGCTATAAACACAGTAGGTGTGAAACGAAATTAACGGATATCTATAGCCAACTTGTTTTAGCCCCTTAATCTAAAGAAATGATACCTGAAAGAGGGCTGAAAATCAGAGGGGAGACGACATCTGAGAGCGCTGTAATGCTTGCAATGCATCCTTGGGCAAGTCCCTGTCAGTGAATGAAATGTTAGAAGAAAAAAAATAAAGATTGAAGAAAGACTAGATTTTGGCAGGCGAATATTGTTACCTGCTCGTTCGGGCCCACTTGTTTCGATATGATGCTTCTCAACTGCATTACTTTTAGAAAAATAACCAGCAAGTGTTTAGGCAGCATGGTTAAGACAAACATTTGCAAGAAATAGACTGATCCATCTTCTTGAAAACTTACGTTTGGGGTGGAAAGGAAAAGGAAAGCACCCGTCGACGCAGAAGCATAGGGTACCTTGGCATCAAAAATCGAAACTTTTTATCGATCTTTGAGGGAAAAAGAAAAAAAAGTGGGTCGTAGAGATTATAAGCTATTGACGGGAAGAAATGACAGTAAGCGTTACCCAGGGTGCCCAGGCTATGCTATCGAAGAACATCTGCGAAGACGAAGAATGGATTCAGTATATAGAATAGTGAACTATCGTGAGAAGAGAAGTAGATATGAATCTTTGAGATAGATCGATTGTTCTAACAGCAGCTTACATTTAAGAATCCGGCGAATTGCCCGATAGATAGCAATATCTCCTCCCCGAAATAAGGACCCAAAGTGGGCATGAAGAACATCTGCATAGAATTGTTGTCAAGATACGCCGAGCTCGAAGAAAATCAACTAAAAGACAAAGTGAAGTGCAGATTTTTAGAAGATACGTTTGATAGCGTGGCCCCAATGTAGGCAATGAGCAAGACTTCAGCAAACTGATCTTTCATGAAGTGGAAACGTGCTTTCAAGAAGTACTGAAGAAGGAGAGAAGTGAGAAATTATTACGATAAACGAACAACAAACAAGGAGAGTTACATACATATATATATATACATACCATTAAGCAGGCTTGAAGTCCACCCTCAGCAAGGCTATTGAAGAAAACGACAGACGCTGCCAAGGAGAACTTGGGGCTGCAAAATGATGGTCTAATTAACATCTTTCATTCTTTCTGCGATAATTACGCTGTACGTTTGTAGGATGTAATGAACCAGCCCTTCATCCCTCAGACGAATCATGAGACATGGAAGGAGAAGGTCAGAGATAGGATTTGACCTCCGCTTTAGCAGGCGGAGTACGTCCTTTGGAGATGGAATATTCGAAAAGAATTCCACCTTTCTTGGCGCTACGTTGCTATCTTCATTTTCCTCGGGGATCATCTTGAAGATTGGCTCCTCCAAAGCATCAGTGGGGCGTGCCTTGTCCTTCAAAAATAGACGCATGTAGATCGTCGCCATGACAGATAAAGCTGTTGCAACCTGCAAAAAAAATTGAACTTCTCAAATAATCAGGCGCATATTTACAGGAGAAGAAACGGGGAAGATGAAATTGGGCAAGGAATGAAACCTGAAAAATAAGGCTTGTGGAGAGTAAGCGAGCAGCTAACGTACCCCCGACATATGCAGCAGAAGTCACGCCAGACATCACCCCAAATGCAGAGATACGATTTCCCACAGAGACGTTGTCAGCCTAAGTATGAACGGAACCTACTAAACAATCATTCATTTGCGTACATACAAGGAAAGCTCCTATGAAAGAACGAGGTAAGAATTACCAAATATGCAAGAGCAACGCACATGACGCCTCCTTGGGTAAGCATGGAAGTCAAGATTTTGATAACGTAGTACGCATAGAAGAACGGTGCTGTTCTCTGCCAAGACAATATAGCTGCAAGCTCGAAGGATAATAACGAGCTGATAATATTTCCCAGTACGCTATGGTGGGCTCAGAGAAATTTCATAAGTTAAGTAAGCGATAGGAAGAGCTTATTACCTGAGGGAATGATGGTGAGCACAAGAGGCACTGTGAGCAAAGTTTTACGCCCATATGCATCGGATAGCTTTCCAATAAGAGGCGTCATGATCACAGATCCTATTCCTGAAATCTGCAACTCATAAAGCTTATGCTATGTCAATTTTTGTGGCAACTGGCAAGGCAGCTACTATGGCTATTTCTATATGGTTAGAACTCAGTAGTATTCAACAAACATAAGGGCCAAAACTCAAAGCTGTTTTTCCTTAATAAATAGGTTAATCTTAACTACAATAAGCCAGCTATGGAGGAATCCAGAAAGATTCCCATCAAAATGTTCCAAACAGTGGCAAAGAGCTCAAAATAGAGTAAACCGAAGCACAACTAGCAGCAGTAACATGAGCTTAAACAGAAGGAAGAATTCGGATATAAAAGCACACTGATAAAATCTCACCGCCTGTTGAAAGCCAGTGAGGTAAATAGCAGTCGAGCATTCTTCTTTGCCAGGGCAAACAGCGCCCAACGTAACATCGGGGATTGCTGGGCTCAGCATTAACTCGGCGAAATTAGTCAGAAAAACTGTAATAAAGAGATGGCTTAATCGACCCCAGTTCTCCATTACTGCTAATCTTTCTAATCAGCTCTCTGTTTCACACTGTAATGGTGGATTTCCAGGAGAGCGATGACTGCTAGGAGTGCAAGCAAGCTAACTTATTACTTGCTAGGCTAGCCATGAAGAAACCGCAGGGATAATAATCAAACACGTGCCGTACACAACCACAAATCTTTTATTGTGCGATATTTTTGAATCGTTGTAAGAACGACCAAATCAACATTAATCAGTGGCTTCCTCGCGTCGCACGTGCCTCCACCAAACCACCACAGAGACACTCACAACACTGTCATTGCCATGCCAACCTACCTCTGGCGATTAACCTCACCCACTTTTAACTGAATCATCTCGATTAAGTCGCAATTTTTATGCGGAGTATGATTTGGGCTTGCAATAGTTGAATGAATCTCTTGTTGAATCTCAGATCTGTGAAAATTGCGGGCCAGTCATGGGTCGGCCCGTACTGATTAAAGAACGTATTTTTATCTTTTGTTTCCTACTACACGACAAACATTTTGCAACGAAAGCAGGACATGGGACAACTGCTTCGGTACTAATACTCTCCCATACTTCATGAAATAACTTGGCATGTCTCTCTTGGACTCCTGCGAACTGAAAACTCTCCTTTTTTTTGGTGAAATTAAATCTAATTCTTAATTCTACACCTTTTGAACAAGCAGCAAGATTCGAAGACCACAAGACAATAGTTAATGACTCCTTCATAATTAATAAATTAAAAATGACGTGCGTGTCGGTTTCGATTCGATAGTCACACTACTTGTCCCGGGTCCCACACAAAACCTTTCTCACCTTCAGTTTCACAAAAGACTTGGTCGTGCATGAATTGAATACACACCACGCGTCTCTCTCTCTCTCTCTCTCTAATCAACAAAACCTATGGAGACGCTCACCCTAATCTGCACTCTATCGCTCCTACTCGCCGGAGGACTCTACTGGTTCATTTTGCATCCTGGGATCGGCGGAGCAGAAGGGAAAACGCGCCGTCGATCTCTCCGGCGGCTCAATCGCCAAAGAAAAAGTTCAGGACAACTACAAGCAGTACTGGTCCTTCTTCCGCCGCCCCAAGGAAATCGAGACGGCCGAGAGCGTCCCGGCGTTCGTCGATACGTTTTACAACCTTGTCACCGATATCTACGAGTGGGGATGGGGCCAGAGCTTCCATTTCTCGCCGTCGATTCCTGGGAAATCCCACCGAGAGGCGACGAGGAAGCACGAGGAAATGGCGGTGGATCTCTTGAACGTCGGGCCTGGGTCGCGCATACTCGACGCTGGGTGCGGCGTGGGTGGGCCCATGAGGGCCATTGCTGCCCATTCTGGGGCAAACGTTGTGGGTATTACGATCAATGAATATCAGGTGAAGAGGGCTCGAATGCACAATAAGAAAGCTGGGTTGGATAAGCAGTGCGAGGTGGTTTGCGGCAATTTTCTTCAGATGCCTTTTGCTGATGGAAGCTTTGATGGGGCGTATTCGATTGAGGCGACATGCCACGCGCCCAATCTTGAGGATGTCTACTCCGAGATCTACAGGTAATTACTTAATTGCGTCATAAGCTGAGGTTTTGTTGTGTTTTCTGCAAATCCTTTAAAAAAGATTTAATCTTTATAGCTTTGCAACTGAGATAACAGTGTCAAGCTGAGATTTTGTTTGTGTTTTCTGCAAAGCCTTCCAAAAAAGATGTGAGTTTTTATAGATTTGTGACTGAGATAATAGTGTCAAGCTGAGATTTTTGTTTGTGTTTTCTGCACCTTCGAAAAAAGATGCGATCTTTATAGCTTTGTGACTGAGATAATAGTCTCTGATCTTTAATTGCGTCAAGCTGAGATTTTGTTTGTGTTTTCTGAAGACCCTTTCGAAAAAGATGCGATCTGTATAGCTTTGTGACTGAGATAATAGTGTCTGATAACACCCAGCTCCAAAAAAGTTCCAACTTTTATGCAATTTTATAAAAAAAAAGCTGTCATCTTTTCGTTGATCCCTACTGATTTAATGGATTGGAATTGAGGACACAACGTGTATGAATTGGAATCGATACCTTATAGGGTGGAAAGCAAAATATAGAGCGTGATATTGAATATGCTTGTATCTATGGACAGGGTGTTAAAACCTGGGGCTAGGTATGTGTCCTATGAGTGGGTGACCACCGGGCATTACCGCGGAGACAACGCCGAGCACTTAGAGGTCATCCAAGGTATAGAGAGGGGCGATGCATTGCCTGGCTTGAGGAGCTACAAGGACATTGCTGAGGTGGCAAAGAAGGTTGGATTTGAGGTTGTCGAGGAGAGGGATTTGGCAAAGCCACCCTCAAAACCTTGGTGGACCCGTTTGAAGATGGGTCGGGTCGCTTATTGGAGGAACCACATTCTTGTGACTGTGCTGGCTTGGCTCGGGATTGCACCTAAGGGCACGGTGGACGTGCACGAGATGCTGTTTGTGACTGCTGATTACCTCACGAGAGGGGGCGAAACTGGGATTTTCACGCCCATGCATATGATTCTCTGCAGAAAGCCCGCGAGCAAGTGTTTCGATGAGTAGAAGGCAGTGGTTTTGATGGTTTCTTGTTATCCTATGATGGTTTTTTTTTTTTTTTTTTTTCTGTTTCGTTCTACCTGTGATTGAAAAATAAGCTGCTTCGTTTGGTCTTGGACTTGAATTATTTTAGAGAAACTTTCTTGCCTTCAAGGGCAACTGAGATATGAGACTTAGTTTGCATCTTCTCAATCTTGGGGGAATTGAAATCTTGTTTTGTTTGGGGACAGTAAAAATTTATTAGTTTATTGCAGATCAGATCTATGTCCGTGTGTGTCATCTCTTTCAGAAAGTAGCTCAGATTCATCTGACGGCCATTTGTTTAATCATTTCTTGGATCGTAATGTCTAATACTTTCACCATCATGTTTCTTGTAAGAATATAACATTAATGGTTGCTACCAGGAAAAAGAATGATAGAAATGGAATGTATACATTAGATGAACAATCAGATTGAATTATGTACAAAAAAAATTGTTCTGGGCTTTAAGGACACAGATTTAATCCGAAAAAGATAAACAAAAAAAAAAAACAAAAAAGACAAAAGAGTCTTCATTGTGTGAGTCGGCGCCGGCGGCTTTATCAATCAAGCGCCGTCGACTCTCTTCAGTCACCTTTACTCGAATAGAAGAAGCTCCTAAACAGCACCATAACGACGTCGCTGAAGCATTTCAACAGCCCAGGACACCTCCTCACCACCGCCGCCGTCCTCCACCACGAGCCACCGTCCTCCACACGATCCGACGGCATCGGCTGCAGGTACGCCCAGGCGGCGTGCTGCACCAGCGGATCTCGGATGGGTATCTCCTTCCAGCTTCCACCGCTCGCCGCCGCCGAAGACGGTGGAGAAACCGATTGCAGAACATCCTTCAGGCTGGTGTATAAGCGTCCCTCGCCCTGAAACTCGATCATCTCTATTTCATCACCATCACCATCATCGCTTGCCAACAGTGACGATAAGCATAGATCATCGCTCAACACTACGTCGTACGCGCAATTAGCAGGGTTTAATGACGAGTTTTCCATGTAATAATAATGACAGTTTAAGTATACACTGATTTAGCTTGATTAAGATTGGGATTGGTTTTATAACACACTGTTAATAGGAACTTGTCTAATGCTTTATTATGGATGGGACGAATGAAAAGAACTGATCGCAGAGAACATGGTGGTTTAGGTGAGTGAAAGGGAGGTAGCCAAAATGTTAGGACACGTGTCGGTTCGTATATGGTTGTAAATGTGGGACCCGTCGCCGATTGTCTGCATTGAAACATTCTTTGCCGTGTTCTTGGCTTATTCTCCAGAGAGCCAACATCTAATTAAATTTAGGATCTTCTTAACTATAAATTATAGTGATAAGCCAATGGGGTTTCGACAGAAGTAGGAATAGAAATCTGGGTTTTGACCTGCTACTTAACAGAAAAGATTTAACTGAATAAATTACCGTATTGTTTAACTATTTTCTTGAATTCGTCGGTGAGTAATAGATATTTTGGCGTGTCTTTATCGCGTTTTGGTCGGAAAGAAGCTCATGCAACCATTAACACGCTGCCTTTCAAGAACGATTATATCCCAAGTAAATATGAGGAATAAGAAAGATGAATTCTTTATTGTATTTAAGTACTACAGAAGTTATATGTTATTAAATCATCATAAGATGCTGACTTACCCTAGGCCTACACAACCGATAAAAGCTTATGATCTTCAAGTTGACATTCTAAGAAGATGGAGGTATTTGAAGTGAATGGTTTCCTAAGGCGCGTCAATGATAAAAGATTCCTTTTTCTTGTTGGAATTATAAGGTTTTTTTTCAAGAAAATTGCTTCTTTCAAGAACATTGGATTAACAACAACCAACAAATTGCTGAAGGGATGAAGATGAAATAGTGACCACAAATTATTTGGCGCAAGGAAACAAAATAATTGCAGAGTAATTGTGAAGGACACGGCTGATTTGCATAATTCAATGACCATAATGATGAAAAATGAAATGAAAAGACAATACCATTAATAAACTAAATAAAATTGCGATTGGATAGAATCAGAAAATAAACGTACAACAAAAGCCACGTCATTTCCTTTCCTTCCACAACAAATCTTCGTCCGAACAAAATAATGGCCCAAGATTCTCATTTTCTTCCTTCACACCCACCGGTGAATGAAAGCAGAAAAGAAAAGCAAATTCATTGCATCTTCGGCTTCAATCATTCATGGCGACGGCTCTCTCAGTCCGCCCTAACCGTTTCATTGCCGATTTATACCTCTTCAAACCCTATCACTCCGGCTTGCGCGGCGGCGTGAGGGGCGTTGGGTACACGCGCCGCCTATTGCCCCGCCCTCTTCAGGCCGGTTCGAGGGCCGACGACTCGGTGCCGTACGAGATGTCGGCGGAGAATGCTCTCAAAGTGCTGGGCGTGTCCGAAGGTGCTTCCTTTGACGATATTCTCAGAGCCAAGAATTCAATCATCGCTTCTTGTAAAGACGACGAACAAGTCCTAGCTCAGGTAATTCTTTTCCCTCTTCTTTCCCGCTGTTTTGTCAAACCTTAGCTTCCATAGAGACTCTATTGTGTCCGTTTTGTGCTTAAAGCTCGTAGCTTTGTTGATTTCTACGTCAAAAGATGCAATTTTTGGGTGCCGTTTTATCTGGGACAGCTGATAAAGCTTTGGATATAGATGGGTTGAGTGTAATTGATACTTAAGTCTGTTTCTTCCCCGTGAAATTGCAGCCTTTGGGTGTTATTAATGGCTGTTTTATTGCAATGTTTGGGCTTTTGATTTTGGAATTGATCGTCCTGTTCATCACTTGATAGGTAGAGGCTGCATATGACATGCTGCTAATGAAGAGCTTATCACAGAGAAGAGCTGGGAAAGTTGTAAGTAGCAGCATTCGTTACGCCGATGTTAATCCCATAAACACTCCTAAAATAGGATCAATGCCCAAATGGCTCCAAACTTCTGTCAAGAACTCGCCAATCTCAATCGCATCGCCAGCAGCTAATGATTTAGGCGCCCAAGCTGGCGTTTACGGAGCTCTAATGGTCTTAACATACGCAAACGGAGCTTCAGTGTCTTCCAATGCACCATACGCTGGCGCTGATGTTCCCGGCCTTATGTTAGCCTTGAGCTTCGGGGCTTCCTTGTACTTCATGACCAAGAAAAACGTCAAACTAGGTAACAAAATTCAGCCCTTCAGATCTGAATTTACTGCGAATATGAACTGTTGAAGCTCCTATTGAACTTTATGAGCACGCAGGGAAGGCTACGATTATAACCATTGGAGGGCTCGTGGCTGGTGCAGTGGTTGGCTCGGCGGTCGAGGGTTGGCTTCAAGTCGACGTCGTTCCTTTTATGGAGATACGCACGCCGGCCACAGTTGTGAGCGAGTTCATACTCTTCTCGCAATTTTTAGTCTCATTATACTTGAGGTGATGGTACAGTTTGAACAAAGAATGAATGTGCTTGGATTTGTCTGTGGTTTAATTGTATTTTCCTTTCAGACAGAAAGCATACCGTGAATGTGTTTAGAATGTGTTCGTCGTTTATGTAGACGCTGTACAAAAGATATTCTTCGAGAAAACTTTTATCTTAGTAAACATATTTCTGCCTTAGTAGTGTGTTTATTCGCTCATATAGCAGGTGTTTGAGAATCTTAGTTTCCTCCGATGTTTCCCAGATTTACAAGATAGATGATGTAGTTGAAAGAGACGATGATAAGCAGGCAAAGAAACGAAAGATCCTTATGTTATGGCCTATGGTAATAATATAATGTTAAGAGCGTCTCGGGTACTTCATTTTTATGTAAAACACAAAAATAAAGTACGTCTTTACTCCAATGAGACTCTATATCTAACACTAATATTGTGTTAGATTAGCATATATACTCTAGATGTAGAGTGCACACAATTTCAACATAAAATTGTGTTGTATTTTCTATATATTTATAATTTATTTAGTAAAAATATTTTAATTAATTTAAATATTTGATATTCTTATAACAATAACGTAAAAATAATATTTCCTATTATTTAGTTATAGTTTCGTTTCAATTAATAAAATTATAATTAAATAATATGGCTAAGTTTATAATTTAGTTATTTTTAAATATTAATTATTATAAGTTATTTATTTTTTAATTATTATAATATAAAGTTTAATATAAGAATTTGATTTTTTAGAGTAGAAAATAGAGTTCACGGTTGGAGTGAAAATTAATGTAGAAAATATAGTTTATGAATTGGAGTAAAAGCACTGTATCAACTGTAATATTGTGCAGAATTAACTGTATTTTCGTCATGCGGTTGGAGTGCTCAAGCATAATTTGACGCAATGTGTACAACTTTAGCGTTTTGGGCTCCATCATGAAATTTAGATCGAGCCCGTTAACTATTTATGGCCCAAAGTTAAGCCCAATTAGCGCTCCATTGCTTCTCTTCCATCAGTATCAATGGTTCGAGTCCGTAGCTTTAATTCTCGTCTCTCGGAAGTTGATCGGAGGCAGTAAAACTTATTCATATATGGAAGATGTGGTGATTGTAGGCGCTGGAATCGCCGGCCTCACGACGTCTCTTGGACTTCACAGGTACTTCCTTCTCTTGTTCTTTCTACAGATTGATTATATACGCAGAATCGGAGTTTCTATCAGCTTCATAAGCACTAAGACTATGTTTAGCTTATCTAGTCTCTCAATTCGTCTGAACGATGTACTTCTACTGAAGAGAATTTTCTTCTGAAATGAGTGGTGGATAGGTTGGGAATTCGAAGCTTAGTGTTGGAATCAGCTGAAACATTGCGGGTTCAAGGGTTTGCCTTGGCTTTGTGGTCTAATGCATGGAAAGCATTAGACGCCATAGGCATCGGTGACACTCTCCGCCTGAATCACAGCAAGCTTAATAGGTAAATGCATCATCGTGTCTGAACCACCGTAAGTCGTTATTGATTAGATAGAGAAGAGGTATAGGAATACTTCTTTTTATTTATTTATGCAGGCTTATTACAACCTCACTGGTATCTGGACTGCCAACTGCAGAAATATCTCTGAAGTGAGCTTTGAGTTGAGATATAAGGTTGATCGATACTTACATTGACTTCGATTGTAACAAGTCTTCATTGCATACATAGCGACGATCATGAAGTTCGGCGTATCAATAGGAGGGTACTGATCGAGACATTGAGGAACGAACTTCCACAAGGCACCATCAGGTATTCATCCAAAGTGGTGCACATAGAAGATTCTGGTTTCTTCAAGTCAAGTTCACCTTGCTGATGGAACCATAATCAAGACTAAGGTATCTCATAAAGTGTAACACATCATATTACAATCAAAACGTTTATTACGTATATGTGTAAAAGGCGCTGATTGGATGCGATGGAGGGAACTCAGTGGTGGCCAAGTTTCTAGGCTTTAACAAGCCTTCACTAGCAGGGCGATCATCGATAAGAGGCTATGCTGAATTCAAAGATGGACACGGTTTCGGACCCGATTTCTTGGTGTTCTTCGGAAATGGGGTCAGATATGGTGTCACTCCCTGCGATGATCACGCAGTCTACTGGTTTTTCACTTACATACCTTCAACTCAAGGTGATCCATATTTTTGAGGAGAGAGTCAAGGTCAAGGCTCGAAACGCAAGAAAACACAGTGTGTAAGAGGATCAAGAATGGTTTGAGAAAGTATGCTAGAGAAAGGAGATGGAGAAGTGCCAAGCTGGTGAGTTCGGCTTATGTGGTCGGATTCGTACAGCAGAGTAACGCAGTTGTTGTCAGTTTCTTGAGGGATGTGTTGCTGCCTAGATTCTTGGCTGGTGTTCTGTTAATCATGTCCGATTTTGACTGTGGAAGGCTCGATTTGTAACATAAATGTGTGTAAAATAATCTTCTGTAATTTGCTTAAAAAATATATGTAATAGGAAATTACCGTAACACCCCTTACGGGGGTATGTCTTTGCTGCTGCTTTTATACTCCTTCAGTCGATCTTCTAAGGTTGCGATTCAATTCAAAGCTTTCTTACGATTCATCAAAGCGAAGGTTTGCAGCTCGTTTTCAGTTCGTGTTGTAATCCATATAGCGATATCTATGCTCGTTAGATTTTACTTCTGTCTGAGTTAATATCCTTTTTCTGTTCTTTTCGCAATCTGACGTCTGCGTTCTGGCTTGAAGCAAAAGAAAAGTGAGATTTCAGCTTGTAATCTGTTTGAGGTCAATTTAGACGAATATGCATTATTAGTCGGTGATAGTTAGCTTATCTCCGTGTAATTCTCGCGTCATTGAATTGAACGACTTGTTTAATCTTCTCAGATTTGAGAATGGACGTTGAAATGAAGGAACAGCAAGCTGCAATTTCCAATTCGCTCTCAGGAACTTCGCCACCCATTCTTCAAAGTGAGTTTTAAGTTGCCAACTATCCTTATGTTCTAATCTAATAGCGACCTTTTGGTGTTTGATCATAGTCTTCTTTGTTTTCTGATTTTTTGTCCCTAAACCTTTTAGGCTATTAAGTAGTAGGAAAGTATTTCAATTTCATTGTCCTCAAAGCAATTTGAAAGAGAAAATTGATCCTTAAAACCGTACGAGGAGCGTCGATTAGTTTCCGTGTTTTCTTTTTTTGTTAGGTTTGAATGATATAGCTGATCTACTTGAAACCGGGGCGTATACTCGTGAAGGTCGGAGGATATTGAGGGCTATTAGGTTGACGCTTCAGCTCAGGAAAAAGCTAAATGCTTCTGTGCTTTCTGCATTTCTCAATTCTGCACTTGTACCAGGATCCGACGTGCATTCTCGCCTGTCTTCTTATGTTCCGAATGTAAGCTGGATTCGAGCATATTCGTGATTTGGTTGTAGCGTAATTGTTTGTTGACTGATCTTATGATTACCTATGTATTAGATGAAGTAATTAATTTCATTTATTATGATTATAGGATGATGAAATGGAAGTTGATACCGGCGCATCTGCTATTCAAGTGCCTGCAAAGCATCTTTTACCCGAGATTGAGATGTATTGCTATTTGCTTGTTTTGATATTTTTGATTGACCAGAAGAGATACGATGAGGTATGTACTATTCCTACTAGTAATTCTTATTATTTTACCATATAATTAATAGTCGTTTTCTTCGCGAATTCAAGGCGAAGGCATGTTCATCTGCTAGTATTGCCCGTTTAAAGAACTTCAACAGGCGTACAGTGGATATCCTTGCATCCAGGCTCTACTTTTACTACTCCCTCAGCTACGAGCTCACTGGTGATCTTGGCGATATACGTGGGTATGTTGATGTTCTTACAAATTCAGCTCATTTAATCTTTGGTTGTTCCAAAGTGATTGTTCTTGTCCTTAGTCACTATATGGCTCATAGACCATATGATTAGATGTCTGAAGAAATTTTTTTTTTTTTCAGTAACCTACTTTTGTTGCACCGAACTGCAACCTTACGCCACGATGAGTTGGGACAGGTATTTTTGTACACAAAAAGCTGTTCATCTATTAAGTTGGTGTGAATGTACATCTTGATTAGTGGCAAATGAATGATGCAGGAAACTCTTCTTAACCTCTTGCTGAGAAATTACCTTCATTACAACTTATATGATCAAGCAGAGAAACTAAGATCAAAGGCCCCTCGATTTGAGGCTCACTCAAACCATCAGGTAAGTTTCATGAAGCACCTCTTTAGTATCTGCCCGTATATGTAAGATCTTCCACTATGTGAGCACAGTTGCATACCAGTTACTTTTCTCCCCCTTCATGTGTACTTACTACTTAGCTAAGGAAGAATAATGCTTTGGCAAGAAATGCTTTTCTACCAAATATAATGAACATTAATATATTGTAACTCGTGAAAAACATATGCATCTCTATCTCTTCTTCTGATTCCACTAGCCCCCTCCATACTATGCAGTTCTGTCGATACCTGTTTTACCTTGGGAAGATTAGAACGATTCAGTTAGAGTACACTGATGCCAAAGAATCTCTCCTCCAAGCTGCCAGGAAAGCACCCGCGTCTGCTCTCGGTTTCAGAGTTCAGTGCAACAAATGGGCCGTAATCGTCCGCCTGCTGCTTGGAGAGATTCCCGAAAGAACAGTCTTCATGCAGAAAGGGATGGAAAAAGCATTAAGGCCATACTTTGAGCTTACAAATGTGAGTTCAAATGCTCGTCTTGTTTGTCTAGCGTGCATTTCACCATAGAGTTCTTCATCTTATACATGTCATACGCCAGGCCGTGCGAATTGGGGATTTAGAGCTATTCAAGAGCGTGGCCGAGAAATTCTCCAGCACCTTCACTTCTGACCGAACGAACAACTTAATCGTAAGGCTGCGCCACAACGTCATTCGAACGGGCCTACGCAACATCAGCATGTCTTACTCAAGGATTTCCATCGCAGACGTCGCCAAGAAATTGAAGCTCGACTCTGCAAACCCCATTGCAGACGCTGAGAGCATAGTGGCGAAAGCCATCAGAGACGGGGCCATTGATGCTACCTTGGACCATGGCAATGGGTGGATGCTGTCGAAGGAGAGTGGCGATATATACTCCACCAATGAGCCTCAGATTGCTTTTAATTCGAGGGTTGCGTTTTGCCTCAACATGCACAATGAAGCTGTTCGTGCGCTTAGGTTTCCCCTTAATTCTCACAAGGAAAAGGAGATTGATGAGAAGAGGAGAGAGAGGCATCAGCAAGAGCAAGAGCTTGCCAAGCATATCGCCGAGGATGATGACGATGACGATGAATTCTAATAGAATTTGAAAAGATAAAGAAAAAAAGGTTTTCTCTCTTCTACTTGGATCTTTCTTTTCACTGTTTTTGACGGTGTAACTAAACCAGATATTATATGTGATGATCACGAACCTGTCTCGTCTGCTAAATTATGTAGCAAATTTCGCATTTATGATTGTTTAGGGGACAGATGAAAATTTGAGGAGACGTTTGGTATAACTTGGCAAATGCACATATAATTTTGTTTCAAGAAAATACAATTTTAAGAACACCACCACTCCACACACTAAAAGCAAAGCAAATAGGTTAATAATACAACAAAGACGAGAGGAGACGACAAATACGAAAAAGCTGCTGTTTTTTTTCGTCAATCTGTGATCATCAGTTGGAGCTTCTAAAAGAACCCAAAGCCTTGGCAGCTTGAGCCCTTAAGATGAACTGATGGTATATTGCCGCTGCTAATGCTCCCACCATATGACCAACCCAGAAAATCCACTGCATTATTCATCACACGGTAAAAATTCGATCTTTAATTCGAACAATAGTACGAGGATAAAGAAAAGGAAAAAAAATATAATTAATTACATACATGGTGGTCCCAAGCTTTGTCGTCGTTGTATATCACAGCAGCTCCAAAGCTCCTAGCTGGGTTGATTCCAGTCCCAGTGATGGGAATCGTAGCCAAGTGAACCATAAACACAGCAAAACCTATCGGAAGTGGAGCCAAAACCTACAAAGAAGAAGAACAACCCATCATAAAAAACAGTGCCCTATTACAAGGACGAATTAAAGATCATGTCCTCTGATTATTCAAGCTTACAGGGACGTGAGAATCGCGCGCGCTCCTCTTTGGGTCAGTGGCTGAGAAGACGGTGTATACTAGCACGAAGGTGCCGATGATCTCGGCTCCCAAGGCCGTGCCTTTGTTGTAGCCATGTGCTACAGTGTTTGCACCGCCGCCGAGCCTATTGTAAGGATTCTTCATGAAGGCTTTGACCAAGCCGACGCCGGCGATAGCTCCCAAGCACTGTGCTATCATGTAAGCGACGGCTCGTATTAAGGAGACCTTGCGTGCCAAGAACAAGCCGAAGGTCACCGCCGGGTTAATGTGCCCGCCTGAAGAAACAGGAAAACGAAGAGTTAAGAGGTACTGTAAATAAAGGAGATATCTTTCGTGTTAGAAAAGTATGTTGACCTGAGATCCCAGCAGTGCAGTAGACGAGGATGAAGATCATTCCACCGAAGGCCCACGCTATGCCGAGGAGTCCGACGCCGTTGCACTGGTCGGCGGCGTTGAGCTTCTTGTGTCCGATGACGGTGGCGACGGTGACGTAGAGGAAGAGTAGAGTGGCGATGAACTCGGCGATGAGGGCTCTGTAGAAGGACCAAAGCCTGAGCTCGCCCACTCCCAAGAACGGCTCCGGCGGCGGGTCGGTGTAGTCTTTTCCGCCGTGGTGGATTTGTCCCTCTTCGCCCACTTCCTTCGTCATTGTAGAACTACGATCTTCTACGGCTCTTTGCTTTCTTTGGAGGAGAGATGAGATGAGATGTGTTTTCTGTGCTGTGCTGTGCTGCAGTGAAGAACACGAGGGCGCTTTTTAAAGTGAGACGCATGGGAGTGACCAGTAAGGGCACTATTGTAATTGTACCAACGATTTACTCGGAAAAAAACAAAAAGCTGAAGTGAAAAACGGTAGTGGGATCCTACGGTACAGCAAAGACCATGTGAGGGCTAATCATCTAATCTGCTTTTTTCACTGTGGGCTTTACTGTAGTGGGCCCCGCTCAGACCAACGGCTCTATTTTTCCTTAATTTTTTTCTAACAACCCATAAACAAAACAAATGATGTAATTTATTAGTTATTTATTTGGCATAATTGAGGCTCTTTCTCCATGAATTTGATAGTCCTCGTTCGTATCCGTGAAATGGAATCTCTCTCTATGTAAACAACATCGTCTTCGAAGGCGAAATGTCACCTTCTCCACTACTTTTGTAATTTATTGACGGTTAAATAATCACTTATTTAGAATATTAAGTTAAAATAGATTTGCTGTTTATTATTGCGGCTGACAATGCATGATGAATACAATATAAACTTCAATGATTCAGTTATTTGATTGGTTTTCTTTTATTAAACTACATGATTACGTTATGTCTGATCTCTGACACATTAAACATTCTCGGATGTACTTACAGCCTGTGTAATAATGTAAGATCAATCTCTTCTCAGAACACTGAATATTATTATATATATGGAATTATCTTGTCACGTTTGTGTGTTAGTCTTTTTGCTGATTATTCACTATATTTTTTATATAAACAAAATTCTGTGTAACGTTAATCAATCCTAATCGTCATGTGGGATATAGCTGGAACCGCCCAAGAGAGATGATTAGAAGAAATTATTCCATTATGTCTCCTCACTCTTTGGCTTTTTCTTCATTAAATAAAACGTAAAAAGGACCATCAGATTTGTGCCACGTGTCACTCGTCAGCCGAGGATTCCAGAGTGTTCTTTCCATTGAAGCCCAAATTGGTGACTGCTGGATAATTAAAGTGTGGGGTGATTTTGCAAATACTTTTAAAAGAGGGGATGGAAAATGAATTCGCTACGAGCGAAAAAAACAAATTATAATATTCTGTTAAATGGTGGTCCTTTGGCGGGAAAGACAAACCCTATTCTGTTGTCATCTCGATAGGAGTTCACAGTTTCTTCTACCTTTTAATCTCTGTTTTTCTCTGAAGAAAAAATTAGAGGGCGGAAATGGAAGAGGTTGTAGAGGAGGAATTCTCTGTGTGGAAGGAGAATACGCCGTTGCTTTACGACTTCGTCATCTGCCACTCGCTTGAGTGGCCATCTCTGACGGTTCAATGGCTTCCGTCTCTTCCCTCGTCCGACGGCGGAGATCTCTCACTTCACAGGATGATTCTGGGGACGCACACGTCAGATGACGAGCCTAATTACCTGATGGTCGCCGACGCGTACCTTCCGCGGGACCTTAAGAAGTCGCTCGTGATAGACTCGGATAATTCGATCGTGCCTAAGGTTACTGATTTTCGCTTAAATTTAATGTTATTAGACGGATTCGTTTTTCTGTCTTTTTTTTTGGTCGGAATGATATTGCGTGTCTATGTGAGCTACAACTGTTTGATAAAACGGCTAGCTGAGGCTGTTTGCTTATTTATTTTATTTCCTTCTCCATCTTTGAACGTTATATATAGGTGTTTATTAGTATAACCTAGTTGTTTTGTTGTCCGCGCGTTCCTGTGAGCGAGCATGGTGATGGGAGATAACCAGTGGTTGGTTAGCTTGACAATGTTTAAGAGATTTTTGGAACAGAAAGTCATATGAAAAATATTGTACCTTGGGCATTTTCTTCGATC
This sequence comes from Craterostigma plantagineum, assembly GCA_027422505.1. Classification (NCBI taxonomy): domain Eukaryota; kingdom Viridiplantae; phylum Streptophyta; class Magnoliopsida; order Lamiales; family Linderniaceae; genus Craterostigma; species Craterostigma plantagineum. The sequence continues at coordinate 393,187 of JAPQWV010000057.1, forward strand.
TGATGTGTAATCTTTATTTGCAGGTGGAGATTGCTCAAAAAATTCAAGTTGATGGTGAACTTAATAGAGCTCGTTGTATGATTCAAAATCCAGCTATAGTAGCTGCAAAGACCAATGGCACGGACGTGTATGTATTTGACTGCGCCAAGCATTTGGGTGATTCTACTGTGAGCTCTTATGATCCTGATGTGAAACTAAAGGGTCATGAGAAAGAAGGCTATGGTCTTTCATGGAGCCCGTTTAAACAGGGAAATCTATTAAGTGCTTCGAATGATTGCAAAATTTGTTTGTGGGATGTGTCTGCTATGCCACAAGATAAAGTCCTTCAAGCAAACTACATTTATCAGGTTAAGATGTTTCTCTGTGATGGATTTTTCTTTCACTCATTTGTATGCATATGGCTGAAACTAACTTCTCAATTGTTCTGATGTTACACCTTATAATGTTGATCTAATTTCTTAAATCGTTCACCCTTTCCAGGGCCATGAAAATGTGGTTGGGGATGTGTCTTGGCACATGAAGAATGAAAATCTGTTTGGATCTGTTGGAGATGATTGCAAGCTAATTATATGGGACCTGCGGACAAATAAACCCCAACAATCTGTTACTGTACATGAGAAAGAGGTGAATAACTTAGAGCACCCCTAAGTCACCATCCGGCATCCATGGCCTCTTCCCTTTGACCATTTTTTTAGCGTGCATGCCCTTCTTCTTCAGTTACCTTATAACCATTCTCAGTGACATGTCTCTTCTTTTCTTTTTTTCTTTTTATTTCAGATAAACTATCTATCTTTCAACCCATTCAACGAGTGGTTTTTGGCTACTGCATCGTCTGATAGTACTATTGGCCTCTTGGACATGCGAAACTTAAGTTTGCCAATTCATGCTCTAAGCAGCCACACGTATGCCTTTACATTCCGATGCTGTTAAAAGTTCATCTTACTATAATAATCTTTTCACTAAACCGGAACTAAGTCCTTTCTCTTTGTCCTGATATCATCATAACCAGCGACGAGGTCTTCCAAGTAGAATGGGATCCTAACCACGAGACAATCTTGGCATCTGCTGCCGATGATCGAAGGTTGATGGTTTGGGACCTAAACAGGTATGGAGACTGACTGTATGTTGTTACTGCTTGTATCATTCATAAGTCTGAAATGAATGAAATGTTCCAATAAAAATGGGAATTATCATGTTTCTGTTGCTGCTAGAATTGGAGATGAACAGTTGGAAGGCGAAGCTGAAGATGGTCCGCCGGAGCTACTATTCTCTCACGGTGGTCACAAAGCAAAGATTTCCGACTTTTCCTGGAACAAAAACGAGCCTTGGGTTGTTTCGAGCGTTGCTGATGATAATACGGTACAGGTGTGGAAGATGGATGAAAGTATCTACCTAGACGAGGACTAGACACAAATTGCGGGTTAGATTGTCTATGTTTATTTTGCAGGGTTGAATCTTTTTAACTCCTCCTAGTTTGGATTGGCTTGATATCAAACTCCTTTGAAAATGTGTCGAAACTTGAAGTTTAAATTCCTACTTTTCAGCAACATCCTTAATTTTAATATGATTAAGGTTTGATGATCAGTCAGCTCAGCTCACATGGTGCCCAAGTGGAAGGTATTATACCAAATAAAAAGCCCACATGCCACATCACACATACGCAACCTTGCTCATTTTATTTTTTTTAGATTTTTATCAGCCATTTATGGAAATGGTTCTAGAAGCTATATCATACGTGACATATGTTTCCCAAGTTAGAGCACACCAAGAACGAATCAAACACACATAATACCAATTAATACCCCATATCTCATCGTTGTTCATCGTACGTTTTGTGATATATAATTTCCTTCAGTCCGTCATATGAAATTTGTCTCGACTCTTGAAGCAAGTTTGTTATTACATGATCAACAAACCGTAGAACTTTTACCAGCCACTCTCCAAACCGTCTCACCAACTCGCATCTAGAAGCAATTAATAAGCCCACGTATAGTCAAAAGCTTAGACACAGACACGCACACACATACACATATATAAACACAAACAATAAACTGCATATCAAATGCCTTAAAGAGCTTGGTGATCTATATTTCCATGTTCTAAAGGTTGCCATGGGTAGGTCTCCGTGTTGCGAGAAAGCAGGTCACACAAACAAAGGCTCGTGGACCAAAGAAGAAGACGAGCTTTTGATTGCTTATATACGCTCGCACGGTGTGGGCTGCTGGAGATTTCTTCCGAAGGCCGCTGGCTTACTTCGGTGTGGGAAAAGCTGCCGTTTGAGATGGATCAATTACCTAAGGCCCGACCTCAAACGCGGGAACTTCACCCAACAAGAAGATGAACTCATCATCAAGCTACACAGCCACCATGGCAACAAGTAATAATCTCTAAAAACCCTATAAAATCTTATTATCAGTTTGATTATCTTGTTAAATGTGTGATGTTTTTGGTAAAGGTGGTCTCTAATAGCGGGAAGATTGCCTGGGAGGACAGACAATGAGATCAAGAACTATTGGAACACACACGTTAGGAGAAAGCTGATGAGCCGTGGTATTGATCCTTTAACCCACAGGCCAATCGGCCAGGCTCGAGCAGCAGCTGCTGTTTCGAATTCGAAACATGGGAAGAAACTCGATAGGGTTTTGATGATTGTTAGGCCGATTTGATCCAACCTTGTGCTGATTCAAAGGATTAGTATTACCTGATACGATGAATTACGGAAGCAATAAAGAAGTAATACCGATATACGAATTGTAGAGTTGGAACGAGAGCGCGCGAGTTCTTCAGAAAAGTCGTCAACTCAATTATGAATCAGCAACCCTAAACGATGTATCGTTTAGGGTATTTATACACATATGCCCTAATGGGCTATCGGGCCCAAAATATAACTAATATACCCACAAGTCGGGTATATTTACAATTAAGTCCTAGGGCGTAATCAAATTACAGAACATAGACTAATAATTAAATGAACACAATTAAATAATATCTAGCAATCTCCCCCTTTGTGTTCATTTCACGTAGTAGCACGGTCTTCTGTTCTGTAGAAGGATTTTCTCAGATTGAGAACGTACTCGAACTGTCTGATGCTTCGGCGAAGGCATAATCTATTCTGAATTTCTTCAATAGCAATATTGCTTAGGCTGACGATTTCATCTCGGAACTGCTCGAGGCCTAAGCTTGCAAGGTCACCTTTTGAAGAGTCAGAATATCTTCTAACTTTACTTCTCAGTTTCTCGATAATGATCCTGAGAGTGCCGTCGCAGTACTTCTCGACTTCTGAGAGGAACATGACTCTCTTTAGTCCATCCTTGCTGTAGACTACGGAGAGTTCAGGTTCTTTGAAGATGAAGCCATTTGGGTATGGTTTGAGTTCCTCCTCCATGCCGGCGAAGTTTGGTCTTGTGAGGTTTACCTTCCTAGCATTATTCTCAATGGCTATCTGGAAGTCATGCCCTGTGTAGAAGGTAATGTCCCTTAGCATGTGTCTTTTGATGGCTTCATATCCCAGCTTGTATCGAAATTCTCGTAGGATGAATTTCCTGTAGAGTCTTGATAGCTTGTATACTTCGCTGGGATCAACGTACTGCAAGTTGCCTTCGGTGATCACGTCTTCTGAGCCATCCAGTCGTAGTACTTTGTAGACTGGGTACTTTAGGTTTCTTCCCATTTCCTGGACGGTGACATCCACTATATCCTTGATCGGTGCCTTCGCTCTCATTCTCTTCTTGTCTGCATCCGTGACCCTCGATCCGCCTTTCGTCGTCCATTTGTATAGGAAATGGTAGGCCAACTTTTTGGATCCTTCAATATGTGATAGGCCTCTCAGCTCCATTTCATTGTATGGTCGAATTTGACCACGTTCTCGCCAGATTCTGCTTCTAAGTTCCTCTTGAAATGGAGTTGTGATCTTGTTCCAGGGAGTCTCAGATGCTTCTGACGTTTCTTCGTAGTCTTCTCCATTTCTGATCTCGTCTGGCGCCATTCTGAGGCTTGCTTCAACCGCCGCCCAGATCAGTCCACTAACGTTGTCCAGTCTCTCTTGAATGTCATCTCCTGTGGGATGATCGCTGTGGCTTTGAGATCCCCATCCCTGATCGATATACTCGTTGAGCTCAGCCAGGGGATCGGGGATGCTCATGTCTATGACTGGAGGCAGTGGCTCGTCGATTTCCTGTGGAGGTGGGTCTGGTCTGAAGTCGGATGGTAATGAGGGTAGGCTTTCTGGTAGGTTAGTAGTTAGGGTTAAATGGGAGGAGGTAGTAGGTTGGGGATTTGAGGTTTCTGGTTGAGTTTGGGTTGAGGTTGAGGGTTCTGTATGGGTGGTGGCTGCCTCGACCCGCTGTCGCTTCTCCCCCTCAGGACGACCATCGCCATCGGGGTCGTCATGTCGACGTTTGTGTGTGGGCGGGTCGTAGTGGCAGTGGTAAGGTAGTTGGAGGCGGTGAAGGAGCTCCGTATCTTCATCATCGAGGTGGTCGGCCTCGCTGAGGAGTCGGGCGAGTAGATTCTGTCGAAGCTCCTTAATGGTGGGGGTAGGTGTAGAGGGAAGTGATGGTGTTTGGTGGGATGAGGAGGATGGTGTTGCCCCGACTTTTTGTAGTATAGATGCCTCCATTTGCTTCATTTCTTCGCGTATAGTGGCGAGGCTCCGTTCAAGGCTCTGGTCGAGGTGGGCTTGGGTGATGAAGGGTGAAAATAACTCAACAGAGCCACGAAGGCGTTCTGTTGTCACGACTTCAGAGTAAACTCCTGTGTCGCGGCCCACATTCACTAAAAAGTGTGTGGGACTTGAGGAACCGGGGCCACTGCTCACCGTTGGCATCGTCGATAAGGCAAGCTCATCGAGATGGCCTGATGGCACGGGGGTAATGATGTTGCCCATGTCAGGTCTTCCGTCCGATCGTCGAGTATCATCAGTAGATGACGTCTCTACGGACGTTCTGGACTGATCACTGAGAAGAGTCGATAAAGGTGTATGTGTCCTAGCAAAATCGAAAAAATTTGGGAAAGTGGACACTAGACTCGATGTGAGGGAAGAAGGGACAGCGACGTGGGGCTGGGAGTCGCTGATTTGTATATCACTTGCCTCCGAGCGAGGCAAGGATGACTGAGATGGTTCCCCGTGAGATGTTGAGACATCAACCTGTTGGGAGGTTGATGAATGGGAAGGGCTGGGTTGTGCATGCGCCGTTGAACCAGATGCGGCGGCTTCTACTCGGGAGCTGATTAAATCAGCTCCTGTTCCTAGGGGTTCGGTTCGAGTAATTTGTGACTAAGGGAATTTTTTATCTTCCGCTCTCGGTCTTGTCAAGAATTTCCAAATAAGTGTGGCTTTTATAGGCTCGAAATCTTTACTAACACTAGGCTGCATTCCGGGGTTAGGCTCGAAATCTTTACTAACACTAGGCTGCGTTCCGGGGTTAGGTTCAGTTTGGTTGACTGAACCATAGGAACTGAAAATCCATGCGTCCGTCTATTTGAGTGCTGCTTGATCAGCGAGTTGGAGCAGGTCGGTTGAGATCATCTTCGTGATAGTGTACGGTTGTCACGCCTTTTGGAATTCTTGAACTCTTGTAGGCTTGAGACTCGTCCTTCAAATATATCTTTGGAAGACAGGGGAACTCTTTTGAAGCAGGATTACGAGAGTATGAGGCCTTCTCTTTTTTTTTTTTTTTTTTGGCCTTTCCTTTTCTTTTTTTTTTATATACATGTATTGTCTTATTAATAATATAATAGTAACTATATATTATATTTATATATGGATATATAGATATATATAGATATATTATTCCTCCCTTTCAAATCATGCTTCTTAAAACTGAATTACTCCCCCTCAAAAGATGCATATTCGGATTATCGTTCGAAAGTCTCTTTCCCTAAGTTCACACATTAAGTTCACTCCCCCTAAAATATTTAATTATTGCTCCCTTTTAAGATAAATATAAGAGTTGCTTTTCTTTAAAAAGAGTAGCTCCCCTCAATGCATGCACATTTAAACATGTAAATTCCCTCCCAATTAAATAAGCGTGAACGTATTAATTTATTTTCAAAGCAGATGCAAACTAACGAGTTATTGTTCTTTAACAATGCATTAGAATGTACGTTTTTATCGCTCTAAAGTTAGAATAGGTATTTTGCGCTTCAGCTTATATGCATACATAAAATTTAAGCTCGGAAATTATTTAAGATGATGTATAATAAAGATGTACCTATAACATGGTATTTAATGCATTTACGCTCATGTATGCATGCGAAAATTTGGAATTTAATGTCTTTTTGAAGCATGCATAACTATAATGTACCATTTAGTTTCTAAGTAGGTATATAATCTTTTCAGTTTGATATGCATGCCAAAAGTTTAACAATGGAATGCATATATAGAATTTACCTACGTTTGGTTGCTCGCATCGCTAACCAGTCGTGTCTGTGGAGCAACCCGAGATGCCATACACGCTGGGATGTTTGGCTGCCCTCATCGCATACCAGTCATGAGTGTGGAGCAGCTCTCTTTGTACCTACTCATGCTGGGATATCTGCAAAATATTATCGGGCCTTTGGTACCCATTTTTGGATGGGTCCTCCCTTGTTAGCAGAAAACGGGTTAAGCACATTAGGTTCAGATATTGATCCTAAGTCATCCTTTAAAGTCCTATTCAATTTAATTTGTGATTTAGGAATCCATAGCTTCAATCCTTGTTTTGAGTGTTGAGGGGATGTGGAGTGATGTTTTTGCTTGGGCACCCAAATTTGTTTAACATTAGGACTATACCCTGTTGAGTTCTTATGCATCAATCGATTGAATACGGGAGTGTTCGAGACGTGGCTTGCATGAGATGATGGCTGTCGAGTAGAAGAATGATGCATCTTATAAATATTAGATTTAGTAAAACTGGAAACATCACAATACTTAATAGTCTTCGATGAAATGAAGTTATGTTCATCAGAAGCATAGTTTGTAGAGTAGAAAGCCTTGGTAGGAGATGGTTTAGATTTTGATTTCCTGACCCAGTCCATCGTCTTCGTTTTCTTGGTTAGTTTCTTGCCTGTAGCTAAATTTGACACATTGTTAGGAGTTAAATCATAAGGCGAAGAGGAACCAACTTCAGATGAATGATCGTTGAGATTTCTTAGGAGGAAAATTTCGTTTAGTAGTTTCTCCTTTTCGAACTTGAAGATTTCAATTTGATTTTGGTGTTCCTTTGCTTGTAATTTATTGATGTTCTGGAGACGCGAGACTTCAGCTAGAAAGTCAGTCGTTCCTTTTGTTTGTATCTTGTCTAGTTGAGTTGAGCCTGATTTAGCAAAGAAGCGTGCGTCGTTCTTGATTGTGCTGGCACTTGCTAGTCTGAAACGAGAATTTAGGGCAAGTGCATCATCGTAGGAATAGTAATGATTTGAAGGAGATGCATATTTTTCAAATAACAAATCGTCTCTTGTGGCTTTTTCTTTCCCTTTCGTTGTCTTGCAAAGTGATGCCTCTATTTTCGACTCGGCTAGAGGCGGTTGTGAGCAAAAACCTATGGGATTGTTGATATGGTCTTCAAGTGTTGATATGACTGTCAGAAGTACGTCTTTTTCTACTTGGAAGGCAATCTTTTCAGACTCAAGAGTCAAGCGCAACTCACAGATTTCCTTGAGAGCTGCTGGGATATATCTAGTAGAGGAATTTGAATTTTGGCCACTGACGTCTTCTGAAGAGGGTGGATATAGAGGTAAGTAGTCGTCTTCAGACAAGGATGTGTCCGTGGTTCTGTCACGTTTATTCAGTTCTTCGTAGTCAAATGGGATTTCTACCATGTCCTCTCTATTTCTCTTTTTCTTTTCTAGGATGTCAATTGTAGATGAACTAGTGAAAGGGAGTAGACTAGGTATATTTAAGTCTAGGAAGCTAATATCATAAAGAGGGAGGGGTTTCTTGACCGTTTGTACGGAACCTGGAACAAAGCCTAATCCTTCACGGGGATCATAAAATTCTATGTCTCTAGGCTTGTTTAGAAAAATCGTTCTATCTGTTTGTCCTCTTTTTGTTAGGAGGTCATCAAGTTTCTTTATTTTGGAATATAGACGATTTCGTTCCTTGGATAAGAATTCATATTTTTGGGATATGGAATTACGCTCTTCCTCACTCTTCTTGAAATCATTTTCCTTCTCGAAAGTTTTTCTTCTAGATATCTTATCCTAGTCTCATGTCTGAGGGATGTATCCTGAGCTTGTTCTAGAAACGAGTTTAACTTAGCCTTTTCTACTAGTTCGGCTCGCAAGACCTTTTCATTGTTCGCTAACTTAGTTTCTAGTTTTCTTAATGATTGGTTTTCACTAGACATAGATGTTAGTCTATCTTGAAGAATTGAAATCTCTAAATGTAGATCAGAGTAAGAATCGTGTACCTCAGTTTCTGAAGATGAGTCAGTTGTGGGAGTGGCTGCAGTGTTGTGCGCCTCATCTTCAGAGTCAGCTTCGACGTTTGCCATGAGTGCCATATTTTCTTCCTCACTCTCAGAGGTATCCTTGAGCCATGGTTCCTGTTCTGCCATGAGTACAACACCCGACTGTTTTTGTTTTTCTGCTTGAAAACCTACTCTTTCTGATTCCAAAGTTGCGTTCAATTTAGAAATTTTATCAGCAACCTCTGGAATTTCCCAACAAGAAGTAGATTTGTTAGAATGTAAGATATTTTCCCCGTTTGACGCTAGGTTCTTAGAGGAATTTTGATCCGCTTGCCCTCTTTTTGTTAGAATGTCCTCTAAACTCCTAATTTTAACGTATAACTTGCTACGCTCGCTATACATGACGTTATATTGACAAGTCTTAGTGAGTCCCTCGTCTTCGCTCTTTTTCAAGGTAGTAGATAACTCACTAATTTTCGCTTTCATTCTTTCTATTTCTTTATCACGATCATCGACTCTCATTTGCGTTGCTTCAAGCTTGCAATTGAGATGCGCTTTTTCACTTAAGCTGGCAAGGAGACATTTATGATTATTCTCTAAGCGAACTTTTAAATCCTCAATTTCTTTAGCTTGTTTGTTCACTTTTTGTTCCATATGATACGGCATATATGACATATTGAAAGTGAATATTGAAAGCTCAGTTCTGGAATTAGTTTGGTTGGATATGGATCTTAATCGTGTTGATCAACTAAATCTTAGATGCTTAGACGAAAGCAAATACCATTAGGAAAAACAGAAGAAAGATAAGATAATCACAAGATAATAAAACTAGGGAAGTGCAATTTTCGTTGGATGATGTAGATATGGATTTCGTATATTTTTTTTAAATATATGTATATGATTAAATAACAATGACGAGTAATGAAGAGGTAAGGCCACGTGGATGACTTTGCTGAAATGATGACTCAATGATAATGAAATAACGTTCAATGATGCAATTTTTTTTTTAATTTTTTTTTTATTATTAAAAGGAATTTTGGGATTGGTAATTTAAAATATTTTCGTAGAGTAGCAGTGAAGATTTCTCGAAGTGAATAAATAAGCACCTGAAGTTCGAAGTTAGGATCTCAAATTTATTCTACAATGGTAGGATCTCGAAAGGATTAGGATTGGCAAAATTGTAGGATTTCGAATAACTTGAAATTTAAGGATATTTGGAGAGGATTGTCGAAAAACACAAAATTGGGATAAAAGCAGTTTTTCGAGAAGGATATCGAGATTATTAAGCTGTAGAATTAAGTTCTCCAGAAATTACTCTGAGATCAAGAATAATATCGAGAAATTGATATATATTTCGAGAGATAAGGTAAGCACAAGATTTAATTGTAGTTATTCAATGAATATTTAATAAAATACCATGGAGGTGCAATTTTCAAATAATGATCGTAGATATAGATTTCGAAGAATTAGTGGCTGGCTTTGAATGGCTTTGTTTTTAAATAATAATCTTCTCGAGGAATGGATTACTGTTGGAATTAGTGAAGATTTCTCGAAGTTAGTAATATAGGACCTAAAGTTCGAAGCAAGAATCTGAAATTAATGTCGAGAAGCTTTAAAAAAATCGAGAATCTTTATTGTGAAATCGAGCTGTTTAGGTCGAAAGCTTTAAAAGGAACGAAGACTTGGAAATCGAGCAAAGTTACATAAGATGTCGAGAAGGCCCAATAAAGATGTCGAGATCGTCTGATTTAAATAGTTTAAAAAATGATATCGAGATCTGTGTAATATCTATAGCAGATGTCGAGAGCTCCAATAGAAGATGTCGAGATTTACGAAAAAATGTCGAAAGCGAAATATCTCGAGATCTGACGAGTAAATTCAAAGAAAATGTCGAGAGGTGAAATGTCGAGATTGTTTGAAATGTCGAGAAGAGAATCAATTTAAAATTAAAAATCTCGATAAAGTTCAAAACCCAGCAAAAGATGTCGAGATCTGTCAAGTGATAAAATGTCGAGACCGCAGGATGTCGAGATCTGTTCTTCGGCTGGAAAAGTACACGAAAATTCTGATCACGAAATAAGAAAGGCAGATATACACCTATGTGCTCTCCATGAGCCGGGAATAATCTGGGAATTTCGGTAAAATCTTTAAACGTTAGAGCGAAGAAGAAAAGGGATTGAACTGATGGAAAAATATCAATAAATTTTGATGAAGTTGATCCACGATTTCGGCTCTGATACCACTTGTTAGGCCGATTTGATCCAACCTTGTGCTGATTCAAAGGATTAGTATTACCTGATACGATGAATTACGGAAGCAATAAAGAAGTAATACCGATATACGAATTGTAGAGTTGGAACGAGAGCGCGCGAGTTCTTCAGAAAAGTCGTCAACTCAATTATGAATCAGCAACCCTAAACGATGTATCGTTTAGGGTATTTATACACATATGCCCTAATGGGCTATCGGGCCCAATATAACTAATATACCCACAAGTCGGGTATATTTACAATTAAGTCCTAGGGCGTAATCAAATTACAGAACATAGACTAATAATTAAATGAACATAATTAAATAATATCTAACAATGATCATGGAAGATCATGATATCCCAGATGAAGAAAAGTGCCCAGATTTGAATTTGGAGCTTAGAATAAGCCCTCATTACAGCAACGATCAGACCACCAAGCAAAGAAAAACTCAAGATTAATGATAATGGTGCCAACACTCCTTAGTTTTAGTGTTATGGGCCATAATATTAGTTTTGGGCATCATGATTTTCTCGGACTTAAGGCGGGGGTTAGATTACAGAGAAGCTTGGAGATGAAATAGTCAAACAAAACGTAGATTGTTGTAAGATTTTTATCTCATATTTTTATAGTTTAATAGTTGAAAGAATGTAATATCGAGAGAGCGTAGTGAAAGAGCTGTCTGTAATAATCTTTTACGCAAGTGCCTGCCTATATGAATTACAATAGCACTGATATAATTAGATTCCTTCTCATTTTATTTATAGTCCTCTATCTTGGAAGAAAATGAGGAAACCATGCACATCAGTTTGTCAAAACTTGAGAGGAGTGTTCTTCTTCCCACTTGGCCTTGGATATCTCCCCTGAATCTGTGATTACTACCTTCTTCCTCGGTTTCCCATTGTAAGTACCAGCACTTCCTTCAATGGCGTACACAGCGTCCATGCCATCGATCACTTTCCCGAAAACAACGTGCTCGCCATCCAACCTTTTTTGTCCAAGATGTGTTTCAAATTATGGTCATGGAAATGGTACAATTAAAAGTAAAGCATGTGGATTAGGCTAAGAAAAGCATACCGCTTACCAGTAGGTCTTAACAGTTGTGATGAAAAACTGCGAACCGTTAGAATCGGGTCCTGAATTCACCATTGCCACGATACCTGAGAAAGGAAAAAGGATGAAGAAAGGGATTATTTTTCTTGTTTTTTTTTAATCTCATTTTCTTGTAAAGAGTATGGGACTTGAAGCCTCATCAGGGACCTGCATGTGAGTGCTTCAGCTTGAAATTTTCATCTCTGAATGTGCCGCCGTAGATTGATCTATTTCCCGTCCCATCTCTGGAAACAATGTCCCCGCCTTGTATCATGAATCCAGGTATGATGCGATGGAATGGAGTGCCTTTGTAGTGGAGTAGTACTCCATTGACTTCACCTCTTTCCCCTAAATCAAGAACCAATGAGGTTGAAGAAAAAGAGAGTGAATGTAAGAGATCAGCTTCTATAACATGAACATCGAAGGCAAGGAGAAGTTGTGGAAATGAAATACCTGTGCACAAGGCCCTGAAGTTCTCTGCAAACGAATTAAGGGACACGATTCAGAGCAGGTCAAAATCTCATGAGATAAAAAAAAGTACGAAATTGGAAGGATTAAAGACAGTAGATGCAAGCCATTCATTACCAACAGTTTTAGGCACGACTTGGCCGTATAATCCTATCGTAATTCTACCTGCAGAATATTCCAAAGGTAGTGAAACATCATAACAGTTTAAAACAGGGACATTGTCACATAATAAGTTAAATACTTACAGAAGGGGCTCACCTATACGCTGTTTATCTATGTCAACATCTAAGTATACCCTGTGAGTGATCTCATAGTTCTCCTCATCGTTCACCACTACCTGGAAATGTAGAAATGCAAATAATGAATGGAAAGCCAAAACTGAGATAGCAAACCAAATTTTTCTGGTAAGATATTTAAAAAAGCCACTTGGATCAACAGATGGGTGTTGGCTTACCTCATAGCTCATAAGCTTAATTAAGCTTACAAAATGAGACCTTTATTATCAGAGCTGACATATTGCATAAAAATACACCAGGAAAGTACTGTATCGCTAATGAAACTGAACCCACCAAATTGATCATACAGCAGAAGGAAATCCATTGGGCAAAGCCAAACAAATCCGAATAGTAAACATTCAAAGCCCACAGAGCTAGAAGCATAAGAACATAGAGGGAGTAAGAAGAAACAAAGACCTGTTGCGAGAAGGAAGAAGCGTAAAATATTAGAAGCAGAACCGCTGCGAAAATCAACAAACTCCTGGGGTGAAGCAACGCTGAGATATCTCGCCCCATCTCTTAAGCATTCATCTTTTTTACTTGTTTCTTTCCTTTCTCCACTCAAATTCCTTCGCCGATCTCGCAATTAAGACGAACTGAAAAATCAGTTTATTTTCCTATGAGATTCAATGCAACACTGACTGATTAAACTGGACAATTTAGCTCGTGTCGATCCTCACTCAGCACAACACATCATCGAGTCTAATTTCTATGATTTGGACAGCTTATGTTATGGGCTCAAGAACCAAATTGATAGGTGGGCTTATCTTATAATAAAATAATTTCAGTTCTTGCCTAATAATAATATCTATTTGTAGCATACTTTCGTCGTGTTAGGCGTTTTAATTGAAGTGATTACTTGATAATTATGTCAATATTAAGATTATGCAAAGGCCACCAACACAGGCAATAGAAAGGAATCCCAAAAAAAAAAAATTGAAGCTACAACAATATGGTAACCATTACCTCTTAACATCACACAATGAATCTTGATCATCCAACAATGCAAAAACCGCCGATGTTTCCTTGTCGGGAAAATCCAATTTACTACAACTTATTTTTCGATCGATATCTAACCAATTGAGAGCTTCATCTTCGTTCAAGAGCCGCCTAACATCTTCTGAGTCATCCCACCTTCCAAGAGCAGCATATATTCCCGCCAACAGAAGATGAGCAGCGCCAGAACGAGGCTCTACTTCAGCAAGCTGTTTCGCAAGTAATCTGCCGAAAACTAAGTTTCCATGACTTCTACAAACTGATATGAACGAATCCCAAACGTGATCGTCGGGATTAAATGGCACCTTCTTCAGCAAATTTATCAGGTCGAGCAAATCGACCAAGCGCTCGTAGTGCTCTTGATCGGGGGTAATACCGTAATCTGTCTTCATGGCTTCGAACAACTTGAGCCCTTCTTGCACAAGGGATGACTTGCTACATGCTTTTAACAGCTCAAGAAAGGTGACTCGGTCAGGTTTAACGCCCCATCTCGCCATGTCAGCAGCAAACATCTTCATTGCCAGTTTTCCAAAGCCATGGTTTGCTAATGCAGACATCATAGTATTCCATAGCATTACATGCAGCTGCTTGTTTCTTGAAGTGACAAAGACTTTCTTGGCGAATTCTATGCTTCCACAGTTTGAGTACATGTCGAGGAGGGAGCTTGTGATTACTACGTTAGGCCTGATACCAGCTGTTGTCATACGTGAGTGGATTTGCATACCACAGCCGAGAAATATTGGGCTTGTGCAAGCATCTAGGCAGCTACTAAATGTAACCTGATCAGGCTCTACATTATGCCTGATCATGTCTGCAAATAACTCAAGGGAACGATGTTCCATTCTGTTCTGGGCATAACATGCAATCAGAGCGTTCCAAGAAACAGAATTTCTCTTGGGCATGGCATCAAAGATTTCCTGAGCGGAGATTACATCACCAGCTTGAGCAAAGCCCGAAACTAGAGTGGTCCAAGCAAGAACATCCCTCTCATTCATCTCCATAAACAACCTCATAGCGTCACCTAACTCGCCACATTTAGCATATGCATCCAAAACAGAACTAGCAAGAACCACGTTTGATAGAAATCCGACTACTAGAACTTGACAGTGTAACTGCCGAGCAAGATTAAGCTCCCTCAATTTGACGCAAACCGTCAACACCCCAGCGAAACTAAACTCATTATACCCGATTCCCGACCTTCTCAGCTCTTTATAAAGCTTCAAAGCTTCATGGAAGACCGCGCTATTCAAGTAAGCCATCACCATCGCATTCCAACTCACAAAATCCCTCTCGGGCATTTTATCGAACAACCTCTTGGCAGCTCTTACCATACCCAAATTGGCGTACCCAGACAGCATGTTGTTCCAAGAATACAAGTTCCGCGCACGCATTTTGTCGAACATCTCCCGGGCCTTCACGTGATCTCCACACTTGGCGTACATACTTATCAAATGATTCGACAAGAAAGTGCCGGGACGTTTCAGACCCGTGACCTGCATATGAATGTGCACCCATCTCCCTTCCCTGATAGCCTTCGCATCGCCGCATTGTTTAAGGAGATACGCGATGGTCTTAAAGCTCAAAACGATACCTTTGCGAGCTAAGATTGGCAAAAGGTCAACAGCTTCGCGAAGCTGGCCTCGTGACGTGAGATTGATTATGCTCTTGACAACGCAGGGATATAAGCGAGATTTATCGGGTTTCATATCAGCAAGAAGGTCAACATGTGAGCCGAGGCGAGCATCGCCGCCTGAGATCAGTCGCCGTTCGTCGTGAGACTCGCCGTATCTCTTCCACTTCAACGTCACCGCAAGATCGACCTTTGTTAAAAGGGCTTTACTACATTCATATTAGCGGCGATTTTTATTGCAGTAATTGGGCTCCTAAATTCAGTCCAAATGGCCCGTAAGCCCATTAAAATCGGCCCAATTACGCCTAAACCGTTTTTAACCGTCAACACAGCATACACAAAGAACAGAACAACGTTTTATATTATTATTGCATTACATACAACAACAAAGGAAACGAACGATCAAGCAGCAGCAAAAGACAACATAAGAACACAAACATTCCTTACATCTCACTAAAAATGCAACACAGTAATATTATACTCGAAGAACGCATCGCCCGTCGTAGCATTTGACGAAAAAGTCCTTATACTCACAGTCCCGCGAGCCAAGAGGAAATCGCCGGTCCCACCAACGATAGGTAGTGTCCTAAACTGATTCAGATAAGGGTTATGACCAACCAAGCTCAAAGAGCTTCCATTGTATTCACCGCCCGTAAAAACGAGGGCCATGGTCATGTGAAGGCTAATCTCCTCCAAAGAAGTATAGGCTAATATCCCTTGGACTCGGCCCACTATTTCCCCGTCTGGGCTGGGCTCAGTCCTAACTGGGTCGTCGAGGACTCCAATGAGCCCAAATAGCGTGGGCGAGGATGAGGTCGTTCGGGCAAATGCCACGGGGATTGTGGACCGAGGCTGTGTGCTTAGGATGTCCTGAACGTAGAGTTGTAGCTCGGTTACTTTGTGCTCGTTTTTGCGAATTTTTTCGAGGTCGAAATCGCTCGCCATCATCATCATGCCTTGGAGGGAAGAAGAGAAGAGCAAAAGGAGGACTAGGTTTTTGTAGTGTTTGTTGCTTGCCATTGTTTGTGTGTGTTTTGGTTGTTTTGGTTATTGCTAAGAAGTGTTGGTGGAGATGAATATGGTACATCGTTACATTAGGGTTTTTATAGAGTGAAAAGCCTTGTTCTTGGGATGAATTGTTACATGGGTGTTGCTTCCACTAAGTTATGCTTATAGCTTAAGAATTGGCCGTTTGATATTATTTATAGTCTTGAATTCAGATATATGTAACTAACAAGAAGCAACTTGGAACGTGGAAATTAGGGTTTTATATTGGCCTAATCGTCATGTGCTGTATTACAAATTTGTAAGTGGGATTTCGAAAGTAAACGTTCGTCTCGGTTCCCGGCGGTGAGAGATATGAAATGAAATTAATGAAAACTAGTTGTCTTGCAGACTTGATACGTGTGTAATTAATTTTCTGTATGTTGTTGTTTGGTTTTATTTTTGATAACAAATTTTTATTATCATATTAGTTGTTTTAAATATTGATAGAGGACCTGAGACTAAATATAATTGAATAGATTAATCGTCAGCGGTGATTTACGATGACGCATCGTGCCTTCATTTTTAGGACATCGTTTAGAGTCAACGGATATATACGTATACATTAGATTAGATTGCTTTAACAAATGAAAACGTTTAGTGACCGGCCACTGAATTTAAGTAACTGGTTGACTTGGAGTTGTCTGTTCGTGAAAGCAATCTATTTGCATTTTGCAAGGAGGTCGACGATATGATATATTACTTAATAGTGATATAGTTGAATTGGTGTTAAGATTTATATATCTCTACCATGAGAAAAATCATGGCAAACACGTACTGAAATATGTCCTTTTCAAGATCATCAAGCGGCGCTCTTCTAATAACACAATAATATTAATCATCGTTTAAACTATATTGGAGTTGCATTGCACTGCACTTTAGGGCCAAGAGCATCTTCAGCTGGATAAAGATTCTTCAATCAAATGGGCCGAAGATTTCAATGGATATGTTCAAAGCATGTGCTAAGGCCCGGCCCGGCTCGGTATTTGTCTCAATAATGCAATAATTAATAAACGAAAAAACGGTCACCGAAGCGTGAGATAAATGGATCCAGAAAATCCCACAACACCAATAAAATAGTGGTTTTACGATGAAACTCTAAGTCAACGGGGATATAATGGATCCTAAGATTTGAAACAGATACATATGTGTGCAAATTCAATGTGGACAAACATAGTAGTTATAAAAATTTGTGTGAGATATTACATTACACTATATAAAAGCATCGCTCGATACTTGACCACCTACCACTACCAACCTGCCTACCTCGTGCGATCGGTTTCACTAATTGAAAATATGTCTTTATTTACGTTAAAATTTGGACATGGTAACAACAGAATAATATGCCTCAAACACATGGAAGAATCACTACCATTATTAGACGTTCGAACATTCGCCTTTTCACCCGTCCTTTCCCACTAATCCCATCTTTTTATTACGTCATTAAAGGCAACAACAGCTCAAAAAAAACAAAAAAAGGAAAAACAATATAAAAAGGTGAAAATATACTTTTGACGATCAATAATGGAGCACCATGAGGTTATACTCGACAACCGCATTCCCAGACCGCGCGTCGAACCTCGCCGTCTCCGCCGTTGCAATCCCACGCGCCAACCGGAAAACCCCCGACCCGCCGAGGATGGGCATCTCGCGGTACGCCTGATTGATCGGATTGTAGCCCACGATGCTCAGCGAGCTTCCGTTGTATTCGCCGGCCGTGAAAACGAAATTAACCGTCATGAGAAGGCAAGGCTCCTCCGCCGACGACGCGTAGCCCGTTATCCCTTGGGCCCGGCCGATGATCTCGGATCTGGGCCCCGACCCGACCGTCAGCGGGTTGTCTATGATGGTCACCAGCCCGAATAATGATGGGGACTTGAACGTCGAGTTCGCCTGAGCTACGGCGACTGAAGTTGGGTTCTTACCGCTAACGACGTCGTGGAAGTAGAATCTGAGATGGGTTGTCTTCTCCTTTGCATTGGGTAGTTTCTTGAACCAAGTTTCGACTGCTTTGGGCCCTTTCTGTATTGCAGAGGTTGCAATTAGGAGAGAGAACAATATCGAGCTTGAGAGAGAGAGCATAGATAAGTACGGCTTCTTCATCTTCTTCTGTTGTCGTTGAGTATGTGAACATTGATTTTAGCGATGGGACATCTATCTTCTTTCTAATAAATAGATTGGAGGCACAGATCTGAATTCAACGTGGCGTGGGTCAATACTCAATTTGCAGATTTCTTGGACTCAGTTAAAATATAAATAATTCTTTGATCTTTACTTGCAAAGTCATTGTTGATTATTGACCCATAATGAGTTTATTATATAATATAGTTGTCGGCAGAGAAAAACCACAAATTTTATTAAATCACATGAGCAAATTATGATCGCATGTTGTCGTATTCACTCCTCGTGTCTCAACTCAATGTGGTTTTTGTGGTCAACATATAAGCAAGTTCCAATCGTTTAGTCGCACAGACAAAAAAATTTAGACTCCTGATTACCAAATGTTTATGGACATTTGGGAGTTGGCACGGGAACTAAGAAACTGAATATTTTAATAATATTGTACAATTGAAAGGTAAAAATGTGTATATTTTGACACGTCTTTTAAGAATATTTAATATTATTATATTGATTGTGTGATATTTTTTTGCTAAATAAGGAAATTTACAAAAGATTTGCGACGTCCTATTTAGTAAATGTATAAAATGGTTTGAACAGGAGAGAATATTATTCTTGGCTTGTTCTTTTTCTTTGTCGGACAGTAGAACTTTGAGCCTTCATCATAACATATTTTTCGCTTTTTACTATTACACCAACAAACAATGACAATTACACACCAAAAACTCTCCACAAATACATAGTAAATCACGTATGAAACAAATAATAAATAAATAATCCGTCGTCAATCAACAAATAATAGAACCACACATACGATCAGCCAAAGTTAAGATGAAGGATGACGTATAAACAAAATATAGTAATCAATCAAGTTGATGCATGCTTTCTCCAAATTAATCAATCAATCATAACGAAAAACCGTGATATTGTATTGAAAGAACGCATCGCCCGTGGAGCTATCCATGGACACAGTCCTCACGCCTATAAACCCGCGGGCCAACCGAAAAGCGCCCGACCCGCCCGCAATTGCCAGCTCGCGGTGTTCGTGAAGGTAAGGGTTTCGACCCACTACGTTCAACACACTACCATTATATTCCCCGCCCGTGAACACTATATCGAACGACATGTGAAGGACTTGTTCCTCGAGGGACGAAAAGACGAAAATGCCCTGGGCCCGCCCTATGATCTCCGAATCTTTGGTGGGCCCGATTCTTACAGGGTCGTCTAAAACTGCCACGAGCCCGAACAACGTAGGCGAGGCGAATGTGGAATTTGCGTTTGCCACCTTTACGCTCGACGGAGTGGGTCCCGATAATACGTCTTGGACGTAGACTTGAAGCTCGGTGACTCTCTCCTTTAGGCGAGGCCGAGGGCGGGCGTAAATGGGCTGTGACGTTAGCGTTATTACAAGGAAAATTGTAAGAGCAATTATGCAATGTAGCTTCTTCATTTTGTTATAGTTGTATTGTGATCAGTATTTGGAATTTAGGGTCCTTTTTATAGATAGAAGTTTGGGAATTATGATAAATGGGAATGTGGTTATCACGTTACATATGTATCAATTTGGAATGGGCAGGCACATAATTTTTATCGAAGACCAATTCTTACCAGAAAATGATGAAATCTGGCTTTAGCTGCAATAAGGAATATGCATGTATATATACTGTATTTTTTTTTTCTAATGGTATCTATACTGTATTTGATGATGTAAATATACAGTAGAAAATATCTGTAGGCTGATAATATATGACCAATAATTGATAAACTCAACTACTCACAACAACGCTGTTGACTCACTCAAGTAACAAATTATATAAATATAATACGACAGCGAGGCAGAGAAAGTTATTTAAATTTGTTCATATGTACGTAGAGATAGTGACGTTGTACTTGACCACTGCGTCGCCGCTTGGGTCGGCCCGAACCGTCTGGGCAACAGCATAGCCCCGGCCCATCCGAAATAAACCGGTCCCACCGACGACGGCCATCTCACGAACCGGGTAAGTAACCGGGTTCACGCTGAGCATGCTGAAAGAGCTGCCGTTGTAAATCCCCTCCGTGAAACCATAGCTAAGAGCCATTATCAAGCTCATGTCGCTCTGCCCGGCGGAGCCGTACATCCCTCTTGCGTGGCCCACGACCCTAGAACTCGGATCTGGGCCGATGGTGAGCGCGTCGTCGATCATCATTAAGTTTCCGAACAGCGTCGACGAAGAGGTGGTGGCGCCGCCCGTCTGCAGCGGCTGGGCGATTTGTATCGCCGTGGGGTTTGGGCTGCTGAGCTTGTCGTGGAAATAGAATTGGAGGGTGGTTATGACTTCTGTTGCGGTGGTGACACGGCTGGCCCAGGTGGTGGCTCCGCCGTTGTTGGTTTGGGCTCGAGCGGTGGTCCATCCGTACGATGCTGCTAAGAGAAGAAAGATGGAAAGTAAAAGGTTGTTCTTCATTTTCTTATGTGTATGGTTTTCTTCACGTTGAAAACTTCGATTTCATTGAAGAAGATTTTGAGCTTTTGTATATAAAGAGAATGACTTGCTGCGATAGGGAGTAGTTGAACCACTAAATATTGTAATGAAATTAGTTCAATGTTTTGAAACGTTGTCAGACAGAGACACAACTACCTCCCAAATCCTTTTTTTCCGCTAAGTGGAAATTTGTCGTTGAACCCTTTAGAATCTGAGGATTTGTCCCAAATAGCAGCTCAATGATCTCTGCGTAATAGTAGTCCATTGAGGTCAATATTCTTTCCATAGGATTTTGTTCAAAATTAATTTATCGAGACAGATCAAAATTCAAAATCGATCATTTAACTTCATTATTTCCTCACAAGTGATATAACACAGAAAACACAAATAAAAACCCATTCAGGGATGAACAACCTCGACGTTGTATTCAAGAACGGCGTCGCCATTGGTGAGATTCAAAGAATAAGTCTTGACAAACACCGTACCCCTCGCCATCCTAAACAGCCCTCGACCGCCGACCACCGCCAGCTCACGGCGGTTCTCGGTGATGGGATTCCTCGAAAACACGCTCAAGGAGCTCCCTCTAAACCTACCACTCGTAAATCCCAGATCCACGTACAGAACCAAGGTTGCATTCTCATCTTGGCTCGCCGAGACGTAAATCCCACGACCATTTCCGACCAACTTCGACGTGATTTCTGGGCCCTCCGTCAAGGGGTCGTCGATGGCGAACGTGTTGCCAAAAGGGATCGGATTGTTGGGTTTCTTGGTCGTGTTTGGACCGGCGATTTGGACAGCCGTCGGCTTGTCTCCGCTTAGTGTGTCGTGGAGGAAGAAGTGGAGGCTTGTCTTCTTTTCTTGGATTTTCTTGTAGGGAATGCTTTTAGAGTAGTATTTGGAGTGGACTTGCGTTGTGTGTGTGCTGAGGCTGAGAGCCAAGATCAGTAAAACCGCAAAGAAAGCAGCGTTCTTCGTCATCTTTTGGAGTTCTTTTGTTCTTTCTTTCTGCTGTTTATCTTATTCATGAGATTGCTTATATAGTTGTATTCTATGTATATAGAGTGGGCATTTGCTGATATGATTAATGGGGAAAGGTAGGATATGGTATTACTATAAAAGAATGTAATCCTATGATTTCCAGTATATTATTGCATCTTCGTAATTGGCAAATATTTTATTTTCTTTCACTTTGATATGGAACATGGCAAACATATCTTGTGACCAAAAGAATTTCATTAAGTACTCAGAAAACAAAGGAAAAGAAAAAGTCATCATCCTATAATATCAATCAACACGTTTGGTATACGTGCGAATGATTTTCCTATGATATTCTTATTTCTTATTCAGGAAATTACTGCTTCGTTGTTAGGACAGCAGAAAAGACATGATTTTGCTTTAATAAAGTACATGCCTTTACGATTCAATGTTTCGTTGCATTAGAAAAATTAAAAATAAAACCATTTCATTCCACTAGCACACCCCTTTTCCAAAGAGAGAATGATACCATGATCTTAAAATGCTCAAAAATAAAATACATACATAATAAATCCGTAATGCATCAAAAGGTACGCATAAAGAGAAAACCAAAGCATCATCATAACGATATTATTATTGCATAGAATAGGACAGAAAGCAAACACAAGACAAATATAATAAATAGATCATTTGCACGTAGTGAAAGCACAAGTGGCATTTGTCGTACCAACGCCGTTATTAGCCCTCATGAACCTCAAAGCAGTATGCAAAAGTTGTCTCTTGGATCCCAGCAAGGCGGCGTTCATGCGCTCGACGACGTCCAAGGGATGGTAAGTGAACTGAATGCTGTTGTAAGAGTTGAGAAGTGAAGTAGTTCCTTCCCTAAGCAATGTCTTGTAAGGATCACTTCTCCCCATCAAACCTTGCAATAACGTCATGTCCGTGCCGTAACGTCGAGCCGCCAATAGGCCGAACGCCACCGCCACTTTGGTGTCGGGCCCCACTACTTTCCAGTAACATCTGTATTCCGGCTTCATCCACATCCTGCAGAAAGGGGCAAAAATGTCCTAAAAAAATATATCGAATTTGGGAACATCTCTAATTCAATACTGTATTTTCGTGTCAAACACAAGTAGAGTCATGACTACTCAAGTGAGTAATAATCCAACTTCATGGAGATTGTGGTATGTAGTAATTTTTTTTTTCATATTTTATGTAGTTAGTAATGTTTATATATTTTATCTAAGGATTATATGTAGTTGTATGCAAGTGAGATACCAATGACACAATATATATTTATGTAAAAAAACTACATTATAGCTTTTCCAAAATTTAAATAAATATTTTTTTAGATAAATGTTACATTTATATGATTTTATTTTGTCGCGATAAAGAAAATATCATAGAACTAAAAAAATGCATAGGAATATGTACAATATACTTTATCGATGGATTGTAGTAAAAACGGGGTATAGAAAGATTCTATTTTTGTATTAGGCCTTGACTTACCTACCAAAGTGGGTATAACCCAACTCCTATTAAAAAATTAACATGTTTAATTTTTATTTAGTGAAATACGTATGTGGTGTTTTAACATAGTGGGGTAGGATGTAATGTGTAACTTTTATTTAGTGTAACACGTTTGTGGTGTTTTAACATAGTGGGGTAGAGTGTAATGTGACACATGTCATTTTCTGAACGGAGTTGTATTATTAGTCTTTGAGGGTTAGAAAATAACACACTTCCAATAATTTTGAGATATTGTTCGTCCCCATCCGAAAATTATATCAATCTAACAACTCAATATATATTGGTCTTTTTAGTATCGCACTTATTAGTTCAAATCTAATGATTTTCAACCGATCGATTCTCACCTGGACGAGCAAGCCGAGG
Organism: Craterostigma plantagineum; assembly: GCA_027422505.1. Lineage (NCBI taxonomy): Eukaryota > Viridiplantae > Streptophyta > Magnoliopsida > Lamiales > Linderniaceae > Craterostigma > Craterostigma plantagineum. The sequence goes on from JAPQWV010000057.1 coordinate 416,782, forward strand.
CTTCAAAGAAAGGCACCGGCGGAAACTGAGGCCGACGAGTCGGCGGCGGCTGGGCCGGAACCGCCGGGCTGGGGACATTAGATCTCGGACAAAAGGACACGGGCTGAGCTGGCTGAGCCACCAACGGATCCACGCCGTACATCTCCATATCGAACATGTTGAACATCTGCCGTACGTACTTCGGCGGGCCCGCCGTGGACCCACAACCACCGCTCGAGCCGCCGCCGACGCCGCTGCTGCCCGAGACTTGGGCGTAGCAGCCGTTCAAGTTGGGCGTGCCGTCGAACCTCATCACATAGTTCCCTAACCAGTTCGTCGTCTCTTCCCTCCACGTTGTGTACTGACCGTCGCTTCCTCGGCAAGCCATAGCCACCTTAATTCCTGCCGTGATGAGATATTTTATTACAGCTTCTAATCAGTCGACGATTCTCAGCTATGTTATGTACCTTGCAATGGATAATCGAAGAGGGAGACTTGTCCATCTCTGCATTGGTCGCAGAAGACTGTTCCGCTGACCATGGCATAGCCGTAAGCTCCATTAATGGCCGCTGCAACGATTAGAAAAGCTGTGAATGCGATCTTCTCTGACCAATCCATTGTTGCTATGACTGTGAGAATGTGTTGTCGTGGGGACATTAAATGGTTAGAGGATTTTCTGGGCAGGAATGAGTTTGGGTTTTAGGACATAAATAAAGGAAGGAAGAAAAAGCTAAGCGTTCGTAACGATCAAAGATGTGGGATGCAACTCTCAACTGCCCTGCATTAAATGGGAGTTGCTGGAAAATGAGTGTAAAAGGCCATTTGAAATTCAGGGGGAGCACCAGCAGTACGGATTTGCATTTAAGGCTGTTTGATTTTTAATCAAACTAAGCTGCGCCTAAATCTTTAATAAATTTTGTTACAGGTTTCTGCAATAGATGTCGGAAGAAGAACATGATGATGATGGTAGGACGGTTTTGACAATTAAGGTAAGCAAGTAAACTATGGAGTTCCAAGGCTGGCTTAAATCCCCATCAACCTTTTCAGGCTATTTAATAAACGCTTCAAGAATTCGATGTAGTGGACTAGGTTGTCTCCATTGATCTCTAGCTTTTTGATTGAGCTCATATGAAGACATTGGTACAAAAGTCAAAGAAGCACCAAGAACTATGCTGCTTGTAATTTGTTCAAGTCACAGCAATTGCATCAGCATAAGTTACACAACTCATCCACAGAGACAAAACATTAATGCCTCGAGAAAAAAAATGCTTTTTTTCTACTGATCTGATTGAATCTGTTTCAAGAACACACTTACTACACAAATACCAGTAGAGGAAAACGATCGTAATCCGATATTCGCATACAGCATTTATTATCACACAATGTTTCGCAGATAAGAAAAAGCAAAGGAGAGGAAGATAAAAAACAATCAATTAGAGTTGACCACAATCGGCGATCACCACGGGCTTGGAGGTTTTCCCCGAGCCCGACCCGACCTTCTCGATGTCCTTAACGACGTCGTAACCCTCGACGACGTTTCCAAACACCACGTGCTTTCCGTCGAGCCACTCTGTCTTAGCAGTGCAGATGAAGAACTGCGATCCGTTGGTGTTGGGCCCGGCGTTGGCCATGGACAGCACGCCGGGGCCGGTGTGCTTCTTCGCGAAGTTCTCATCGGCGAACTTGGCGCCGTATATGGACTCGCCGCCCGTTCCGTTTCCTGCGGTGAAATCGCCGCCCTGGCACATGAAATTGGGGATTACGCGGTGGAAGGTGGATCCCTTGAAGTGGAGTGGCTTGCCGCTTCGTCCGACGCCTTTCTCGCCGGTGCATAGAGATCGGAAGTTCTCGGCGGTCTTCGGTACGACGTCGGCGTAGAGCTCCATCACGATTCGTCCGGCGGGTTGGCCGCCTACCGCCATGTCGAAGAAGACCTTTGGGTTCGACATTTTCCGATCTAGTTTTGATTTTCGTAGGACTGTCGTGTATGGTTTTGAGCGAGTAATACTCGTCGGAGTGTGCTTATATATGATGTGAAGGGAGACTCACCGTTGGATTTGGACACGTGGTAAGATCGATGGTGGATGTTACTTTGACCGTGGCGTAAGGATCAAGGGGGGAAATGCTTTTTTTAGTAATTTCCTTATTCTTTAAGAAATGGTAAATCAGATGAGAAAATATGCATAGAAAAAGAAAATTAGTAAAATGAAGATATGCGACGACGTCGTATTGAATAAATCACTACTCACTAGTAAGGATAGAACGATGTTTCAAGAAGTCGAAAATATCAGAGCATTAAATGGCTTTTTAACTCGAAAAAGAAAAGCAGCGTGGGTATTATCAAGAAACGGACGAGCTGCTTCGACGTAGCTGCAAAAGTAGATCGAAGCTCATTCGGTTGCTGTGAGAGACAAAAATGGCGGCTATCACACTGAACAGTGGCTTTAAGATGCCAGTCATTGGACTGGGAGTGTGGCATATGGATGGGAAAGATATAAAGGATCTGATACTCAGTTCAATCAAAATCGGCTATCGCCACTTTGATTGCGCTGGTACTCCCTTCCGACTCCACTAGTTGTTTTTTTTTTAGTGTTTTAAGCAGTATAAGTACTTTGATCTTAGCTGACGAATATATTCCATTTCTGTTTTTTTTTTTTTTTTTTTTTTGTTTCTATGAACATTTTTATTTTTCGATCTTTCTCTATCGAGGAAAAAGTAGTTGGAGCATTGAATCTGGAAATAGCGTTCTCTTCCGTGTACTGTTCGATGCTAGTTATTATATTTTGAAGTTCCTTTTTTATTGTTGGATTGAGATTTGATACTTTAATGTTAAGACATCGTCGAACCTCTTGCAGCTGACTACAAGAACGAAGCAGAAGTAGGGGAGGCACTCGATGAAGCATTTCGAACTGGACTTGTTAAGAGGGAGGATCTGTTCATAACAACCAAGGCTAGTTTTCGAACTTATCCTATATAAACGATAAATCATTGTTTATTAAACCTGATGGAATCTTTTATGCCTCTTGTGCAGTGAAACTGATAACATGCTTTCTGTTCTTTGTGCAGCTTTGGAATTCAGACCATGGCCATGTAGTCGAGGCCTGCAAAGACAGCCTGAAGAAACTGCGCCTCGACTATCTCGACCTCTACCTTGTCCACTTCCCCGTTGCTACAAGACACACGGGTATGGCATCTCCTTATCAACAAGTTAATTGTCTACGATGAATCGTGTGTTCTGAAATCCTTTAAGATGGGATACAGTATCAAGTGGAATTCTATCTAATTTCGTATCTGATTCTGATAAGGGGAGAACGAGTTTTAATCCTAATGGCGATCAATAAATCTTAAACAAAGCGTTTTCCTGCAGGAGTTCGTACGACTGATAGTGCATTGGGAGATGATGGCGTCCTTGACATCGATACCACGGTTTCACTGGAGACCACATGGCATTCCATGGAAGATCTCGTCTCCATGGGCTTGGCTCGAAGCATTGGAATAAGGTTTCGTTTCTAATCTGCTGCCTTCGTTAATGACAGTTTACTACTTAAAAACCATTCTTTTCCAGATGGGATTAGATAAAAACTTTCCAGTAATTTTTTTGCAGCAACTACGACATATTTCTGACCAGAGACTGCTTGGCTTACTCGAAAGTGAAGCCCGCTGTGAATCAGATCGAGACACACCCTTATTTTCAGCGCGAATCCCTCGTTAAGTTCTGTCAGAAACATGGCATCTGTGTCACGGCGCACACCCCACTTGGAGGCTCGGTAGCTAACACAGAGTGGTTTGGCTCAGTTTCATGCTTGGAAGATCCAATCCTTCAGGCACGCTAACAATCTCTCTACCCTTTCTCATGCATTGGTTTCCTTCTCAGCACTATTTCAACTATCTTATTCTTTCATTGTTATATAATATCAGAATCTTGCCAAGAAATATGGCAAGACCGTAGCACAAGTGGTTCTCCGCTGGGGCGTACAAAGGAACACCGTCGTTATACCAAAGACATCGAAGCTCGAGAGATTGGAAGAGAACTTCAAGGTGTTTGATTTCGAGCTGTCCGAAGAAGATATGAATCTCATCAAAGGCATCGACCGCAATTACCGAACCAATCAGCCCGCCAAGTTCTGGGGAGTAGATTTGTATGCATGATGATGAGTTTGTTATCTCTCTGTTATGCTTTGAACATGTGGGATTGAGATGAACTATTTTCAATAATCTGCTGTCACTGCAAACATTCTTATATGCTAAATCGTTTGAACTGAGTTAATTAGATGATACTAACAACCTCTTTACGGGCATTTTGTACTGTGAGTAGTATCGTAAATATGTATGAAAGGTACCATTTTTTTAAGGGGAAATTTTGTGTCAGGCCCCAGAATAGTTTAAAATTAGGGATCAGACCCTGTCAGATATTTTTTTAGTTTTAAGGACCTCTTTTTTGAAAAATTAAGTGAAAAGGACCCAAAACTGTGATTTGACGAAATTACCCTTAATAAAAGTGATTTCTGAATGGTATTTGACGTCAGTTTTATGTTACACAGTTATACTGATTTGTTACACAGTTATACTGATTTGTTATCGTAACAAACGCAAGTGTTACTTTAACGTCATAAGACGTTACTTATCGACAGTAAAATGTTATTAACTGACATATTTATTACATCGAACTATCGAACCTCATTTTTCACAGATCAAGCACAATCGATTGTTAACACCTTATTTTGTTTTCCATCATGCGGTATTACACCATAAACCCTAAACCGTAAACCTTAACCTCAACGCGACGACCATTAGCGTTTTTCTATAAAAGATCGAATCATTAGCGTTTCGATCTTATTACACGTTTCGAGATTGAAAATTGGTAATCCATTATAGGAGCATTGCTACCTATAATGATGAATTTTCTGTCTAGGGAAACAGGGGGAAGGATGGTCGGGTGAAGGGTTCAAGAACAATTATAACTGTTACACAATTATACTGATTTGTTACCGTAAAATCCGTAACTGTTATTTTAACGTCATAAGACGTTACTTATCGACAGTAAAATGTTATTAACAGGCATATTTATTACATCGGACTATCGAACCCTATATTTCCCACTGATTGAGCATTGCTCCCTATAATGATGAATTTTCTGTCTTGGAAAACAGGGGGGTGGTCGTGTGGAGGTTCAAGAACAATTATAACAGTTTTGCGCATAAAAAAAACACTTTCTCTCATTTGGATAACAACAGTCTTGTATTGAGTACCATCTGGCATCTATTTAGTAACAAACGAAGTCGCATAAGTACCACATCATTCAAAAATAATACTGATTCCTGCAGTAACACATTAACAAATGATGTTGCAGGAAGTGGTATTATTTTTGAATGTTGTGTTACTTCTGTGACGTCATTTGTTACTAAATAGACGACATATGGTACTCAATACAAGACTGTTGTTATCCAAGTAAAAGAAAGTGTTCTTTTTCAGCGCCGAACTGTTATAATTGGCTGGAACGGATTATTTAGGTATACAGCGTAATTTTGACATATGTCAGGGTTAAACATGTCATTTTGCGTCATTTTAGGGCCTGACAACTTAGTTTTTCGAAAAGTTGGTCATTTATCCTAAATGAAATTCGAATGGTGCCTGAACCAAAAGTTAAAAATATTACTAGGGCCTGAACTGTAATTAACCCTTTTTTTAACCTTGTAAGGCTCGCAGTTGCAATAAGAGAGGAAACTAATTAACAACCGACAATGATACAGGGAAAAGACCCTTGAAATAAGTGCCATCTACTTTTATTTGGCATTGTCCCAGAAAAAAAAAATTACAGTCTGTGCAGTTAAGAGAGTTCGATTGAACTTAGGGTCAATTTTCATTCGGGGCCCAGTCATGGCCCGAATTTAAATTAAGGTCCTGTCAGGAAAAAATTTAGTTTTAAGGATCCGATTTCTGCAGGACTACTTCATTGTTCTGTAATACCACTTAATTGTTATGCAGTATCACTTCATTGTTCTGCAGTACCACTTTATTGTTTCTGCAGTAACAATGAAGTGGTAGTGCATAACAATGAAGTGGTACTGCAGAAATCGGGTCCTTAAAACTAAATTTTATACTGACAGGGCCCGAATCCGATTTAAAAACCTAAAGAGGGCGTGAAACGTAATATACCCTTGAACTTATTCGTAAGGTCACTGGTCACATCATATTATGAGGGGATGTTTGTTAAATAGGATTAGTTTTGTGTGAAATTAAAAAAAAAAGATTCTAGGTTTTTTTAATTTGAAAAAAGGGATTGAGTATTGAAATAAAAAAAAAACGAAGGTTTGATTCCGCTCGACTGAAATTTCATGTCGAAATGAGATGTTAATCGATGTGTTCGTGATTATTAAACATATTAACCCTAAATCTGAGTGAATTTTCGTATTTTGAGCCTGAAATCGACGTTTTCGAACAGAAAACGGTTTATTCGAATTATTCGAACTCGAATTGAGTAATTCGGATAGAAAAATAGCATTTATTCGAATAAAAAAATTCGAATGAATTATTTTTAATTCAAAATTTTTTATTCGAATTGGTTAAATTCGAATAAATTCGAATTTAAAAATATTAATTCTAATTCGAATTTTTTTTATTCGAATAAATGCTATTTAAGTTGGGGTATTTTTGTAGTCCAATCCCTTCTGTTTAATAAAAATAGAAGGCGGTCCCCTTCTTAAATTGACCCCACGTTATGATGCCCTTTCTTGATTTATTCTCTCGAGGGTTCTTTTTAAACCTATGCTTCTATAATTTTGATCGAGCCCAGGCAAGAATATAATTGTAAATTGAATATTACTTTGACACATTACGTTTGAGAGATAGCGATGAAAGAGCGACACGACAAGATGAAGTAATAATGTTAAGCCGGTACTAAAGCTTTACTCTCAGGCTGTAACAAAACACCTCTGCCTGGGAAAATAACAACCATAGATATTATAATCCTCACGTGGTGAAAAACACCTCGCCTCGTACCATATAATCATACATACCATTATTTTACACGTTTAATATTATTGGGTCTGTAATAATAACTTGAGATGAACTAATACTATACTATCCATGCACAGCCCGACAACTTAATCATAAATAAGACTATTCTTTCTCCATTGAGCTATTCGCCATATACTCACGACGACATATATAATAGCAGAAGGAAGTTTTTCAAGAAGTTGACAAAAATGGTTTGGGCGCACCTTCTGCAAAGGTAGGCCGAAGCTCTTCCTTTCTCCTCTCCGAGAAAAAATGGTCAACGATCAAACTGAACAGCGGCTTTAGCATGCCAGTCATTGGGCTGGGCGTGTGGCGCATGGACGGCGGAGATATAAAGAATCTGATACTCAACTCCATCAAGATTGGCTATCGCCACTTCGATTGCGCAGGTTAGTTATGTACTCTTATTCATTACGCCTTTTAGCTAGATGTCCATTCGATAGAACCCATTTTCCCACATTGGCCAACTTTTTTTCTTGCAGCAAAGTACAAGAACGAAGCACAAGTTGGGGAGGCACTCGACGAAGCACTTCAAACTGGGCTTGTTAAGAGGGAGGATCTCTTCATTACAACCAAGGCCAGTTTTTCCAATTTACACACACACACACTACCATATAAGTGCAGTAAAACTGAGATGATGATGAGATAATGTGTTTATGTTCTTTGTGCATGCAGCTATGGAATTCAGACCATGGCCATGTAGTTGAGGCCTGCAAAGACAGCCTTAAAAAACTACGCCTCAATTATCTGGACCTCTACCTTGTCCACTTCCCCGTCCCCACAAAACACACAGGTACGGATCAAGAATCATGTGAATGTCCTTGAACGTCGCAGAGAACAAAGAATATATATGCTTAATCGTTACGTCGAACGAATAAAAAATCTCACAGGGATTGGTAAAACTGCTAGCGCACTGGGAGATGATGGCGTTCTCGACATCGATACCACAATATCGCTGGAGACAACATGGCATGCCATGGAAGATCTTGTCTCCATGGGCTTGGTTCGAAGCATAGGGATAATTAAGATATCTCTTCTCTCAGTTTTTTCAATCGATAGCCCTTAGTTATTCTACAAACGACAGTTTTACACAGCTTAAGCAATTCTTGGCTCAGCAACTACAACATATTTCTGACAAGAGATTGCCTGGCTTACTCGAAAGTGAAGCCCTCCGTGAATCAAATCGAGGCACATCCTTACTTCCAGCGAGATTCCCTCCTTAAGTTCTGTCAGATAAATGGCATCTTTGTCACGGCCCATACGCCTTTAGGAGGATGGGTGGCCAACGCCGAGCTTTTCGGCTCAGTATCATGCTTGGAAGATCCAACCCTTCAGGCCAGTTTCTATCTTTTCGTCAATATATAAGCTGTCTCCATTTCATTCGCGTGTCGCCTTCTCAAATGGTAATAATAACACATCAGAATCTCGCAAAGAAATACGGATAGACAGTGGCCCAAGTTGTCCTTCGCTGGGGCGTACAGAGAAACACCGCCTTGATACCAAAGACTTCGAAGCTTGAGAGGTTGGAAGAGAACTTTGAGGTTCTTGATTTCGAGCTGTCCGAAGAAGACATGGATCTTATTAAGAGCATCGATCGCAATTACAGAACCAATCAGCCAGCCAAGTTCTGGGGAATCGACGTCTATGAATGAATGAATGAATGAATGATTGATGGGTTCGTTTCGTTTTCCGCTACTATTTCATATTGCTTTGAATGTGTGAATTGAGATGGCACTCTATGTGTTGACCTTTTTGGTCCACGTATGCTAGAGAGTTTTGATGGACAATGTAATTGAAATGACATTGGGTCTATAAAATAAGCAATTCGATTTTGGGACAAATAAAATGTCTAAGTTCATGTAATATTCGTCCATGCATTGTTTATGAGCTATAAATCGTCAAAATGTTGAATATTTGATTTACGTGTGATTCTGTGATAAATTGATGGAACTAGGTGATCGCATGTTATAGACAGTCCATGAGATAGGATATATCGTTCTGTGTTATATATGGAAATAATGCATGAGATATCCTACTGAGCTATATATGGAAAATATGCTGTTTATATATGGAAAGTGATATATCTGTTTGAAATCCGTTATTCCTGGACGAAAATCATATGTACGCCTTGCATGCCCTTGACTGAATTAAATGTGAAATATTGAATTGATATCTTTCTCTATGCTGATTGGATATTATATTTTTGGAAAGATCTAATTTGATTGACCTTGTGGATAAGTTGCTCTTATATGGTATGTGATATAACGGGTGTGATCTCCGATATAAGGAAAGTCGAGCCATGATGTGATAAATCTATTTAGGTAAGCTCTGATCTGATTTGCATGCTAAACATGGTAAATATATTAATTAAATGCTATGAGCTGTACATGGTAAGTGTGCTGGTGTATTGCTATCTTGCGTGCCATACTTGGAAAGTAAATCTGGAGTAACTCGTTACTAGAAGCTGATAGCAAGGAATCACTTATGGAAAGTGCTGAAATATGGTAATTATATGCGAAATACCTGAATATGCTTGAGAACGAAATTGAGCTTTTATATGGAATATAATCATGCTTAAATGTGCTATATGACCGTTGACATGATTTATTAAAAGCATGATTTATATGGTATGATTGACTCGAAAGCTACATGGAAACTATGCTTGATTTGGTGATTATTGTTTGATATGACTTTCCATGTGAAGTGCTATTTGAAAAGGATTATATATGAGCTGCACTTTAGATTTTCGAGGAACTAAGAATTTGCGAATATAAGCCCACGAGACATTTTTGAGCGAAAAGATACCAAGAGATTCCTGAGCCATTACATTTGCGATAGCTTTCTGCCACACTGAGCTTTAACTTGCGATTCCATCACTGCACGAGTGATTCATCCGATATACCATCATCCCCTGCCATATATTCTGTCTTCAGACGTGTTGTCTTCGGACGAGAGCAATACCAAGGAGGCAAGGTCGAAGTTTACGCACACGTGAAGGGAAGGACAAGTCCGGGGGCCCTTCGGTAGCGAGCTGTGTCTGTCGGGATCAGGAGATTCCGAGGAACAAAACTCGGCGTGTGGTAACCTAGTAGTGGCTAGTGTTCGACTTGTTTCGGTTGTGTATTGGGCCAACCAATCAGTTTTGTATCCAGCTACGGTGCATTATAGTGATTGGTTAAACTCTTGGGAAGCAAATCCCAAGGAGAGCCCAGTTGGGGATATAACCTCTATAAAAATCCTGTCTCGCATTTACTTTTCAGTTATTTCTTTATCGCTGTGAGACAGACCCGACGCACATCCGACGTTACTAGGATATATCAGGCATACTCGTCACAAACATCAGTAGGCATACCTAAGTCACCACACTTAGCATTTGTGAAAAGAAGCATAAATTTTTATAAGCCTAATTCACCCCCCCTCTTAGGCACATTTATATCTTCATTTGGTATCAGAGCGGGTTACTCAAACGACGGGCCTAACAAGCCTGAGTTAAAGATCTAATGGCTTCTTCGAGTTTTGACGTTTTTGCAGAGGGACAATCCCATTCCAGGCCACCACTCTTCGATGGAACAAACTATGCTATATGGAAAAACCGCATGAAAGAATTCCTGCTTGCTACTGACTATGACCTGTGGGATATCATCACTACTGGACCTTACAATCCCAAGAAGGCGGATGGAAACCCAAAGAAAGGTTCTGAGTACGATGCAACAGACAAGCGTGGAATATCCTTGAATGCCAAAGCTAAGAACATGATCGCCTGTGCGCTTACAAGAGAAGAATACAATCGTGTGAGTTCATATGAATCCGCCAAGGATATGTGGGACATGCTTCAAGTCACACATGAGGGAACCACTAGAGTTGTACAAGAAAGAATAGCCCTCCTGACTCACCAATACGAGCTGTTCAAAATGGAGGACAACGAGACCATAAGTCACATGTACGCGAGATTCATGAACATCATCAATCAAATGTTCTCGCTGGGAAAGAAAATACCGGACGGTGAGAAAGTGCGGAAAATACTGAGATCTCTTCCAAGAGAATGGAATCCCAAAGTAACTGCCATCTACGAAGCAAAGGACCTGGACGAACTTTCCGTGTCAGAACTGATTGGATCTCTTACTACCTACGAGATGACTCAGATCTCCATCAAAGAGAAACCAACAGTCCGAAACCAACCAAACATTGCCTTCAACACCGAACAAGAGAACGACACTGAAGGTGAAGAAGAAACTGAGGAGGACCTAATGGAGCAGATCGCCATGCTGACCAGAAAGTTTGAAAAGTTTCGGATGAGAAGAAAGTTCAAGGGAAACTCCAAGCTCCAACCCAGGAACAAGGGAATATCATCATCCGGGAACAACGTGCAAAAATGTTTCAAATGCAATAGGCCAGGCCACTTCGCCTCGAACTGCCCGATGGAAAATGGTGACAAAAAGGTAAAGAAGCAGAAAGCCATGGTCACTAATTGGCAAGAGGCCGAAAGTGAAGAGGAGGAAGATCTCGCCTACATGGCCATTGACGATGATCAGGTATCAGATTCATCTACCATTAAGAAAATATTATTTCTAAATGAATTATATGCTAGGCAAGATGAATCTCATGATAACGCTTCCTCAGTCCCTGAAGTAGATGAAAAGGAGGAGATGTTTGAAATAATTCAAAACGCCGAGAAAAGGATCAAGTCGCTCAACTCACAAGTAAAGAGTCTGGTTAGGCAACGAGATGACGTAGCTAGAGAGAAGCATCAAACAGATCTAGAAAATGAGCGCTTGAGAGCCGAGCTAGAAACCCTTAAAGAAGTAAAAACCTTGTGTAGTTGCGAAAAGCCTAGGAAGAAAGAAAATATATCTAGAGACATGTCTGTTCTTAAGGATTTCCTAGAAGGAAAATGTCGTACTAATGATAAACTTCTTGAGGGACAACAAAATCTTGATATGCTACTCAGTATTCCCAGTAATATTGGAAAAACAGGACTAGGATATTCCATGACACATAAGCATGTTGCACCACCTACTGCTAGAAAACCCAAGTGTTTTTCGTGCGGCCGTAACGGTCATTATGCTAACCACTGTTTTCTGAAGAGAACTGACAAAGCTAGATATGTCTGGAGGCCAAAGAAGGCTCCTGAAGTTTCTAATACTAATCAATCAGTATTCCAGAGATTACAGTCTGTAACACATGATATATCACGTGTGAACAGAAGTTTTTTTGCTGCTAACCATTTAGGACCCAATCAAAGTTGGGCACCTCAGAAAAGAAATGATTCATGCAGGTACAAAGAAGAAAATCCAGCAAAAAGAACAAGTGGTACCTCGACAGTGGGTGTTCCCACCATATGACAGGTGATATCAGTAAGTTTGTGTCGGTGAAAGCCTATGATGGAGGATATGTCTCCTAAAGCCTATGATGGAGGATATGTCTCCTACGCCGACAACACTAAAGCTAAGATCATTGGGGTTGGAACTGTTGGTAACACTTTACATACTACTATAGATGACGTATGGTTAGTTAAGAATCTAGAACATAATCTCATTAGCATTAGTCAATTATGTGATAAAGGTCATACGGTAACCTTTGAAAATGATAAGTGTATTGTTAGAAATAATGATAAGGTACTGTTTAGTGCATCTAGGGATAGAAATATTTATTGCATAACTCTTGACGATATCACTGACCAGAACGTCAAGTGCTTAGCAGTTACACAGGATAACAACTGGTTATGGCATAGACGCTTAGGACATGCCAACATGGAATTACTGTCTCACATTACAAGCAATGCACTGGTACGAGGTGTTCCTGACATAAAGTTTGTCAAGGACAAAACATGCAAGGAATGCCAAATGGGCAAGCAGACCAAGACATCGTTCAAGGCAAAGAATGTGATATCCACATCCAGACCTCTGGAACTGCTGCATCTCGACCTTTTTGGTCATGTTCAGATGATGTCTCTGCGAGGTAAAAGATATGCCTTTGTCATCGTTGATGATTATTCCAGGTATACTTGGGTGATATTCCTTGCACATAAGAATGAGGCACTAGATAACTTTGCATCGCTAGTAAAGAGACTTGAGAATGAAAAAGAAACGAACTTATGTAGGATACGCAGTGATAACGGACTGGAATTTGATAGTAAATCATTTGCATCATTCTGTGATCAGTATGGATATAGTCATAACTTCTCTGCCCCCATAACTCCCCAACAGAATGGCGTAGTTGAACGTAAGAATAGGGTATTACAGGAAATGGCTAGATCTATGTTACATGAGTATGATATTCCTAAACAGTTCTGGGCGGAAGCTGTTAGTACAGCTTGTTATGTGTCAAATCGTGTATTCCTTAGGCCAATGTTAAAGAAGACTTCCTATGAAATCTGGCATGGTAGAACTCCAAATATAGGTTACTTTCGTGTATTTGGATGTAAATGTTTTATCTTAAACGACAGAGATAAGAAAGGAAAATTTGACTCTAAGGTTGATGAAGGGATATTCCTTGGTTACAGTCTTCACTCTAAGGCATATCGCGTTTATAATAAAAGAAAGCTGACTGTTCAGGAATCCATACATGTTACCTTTGATGAGATACCTAACGCAGATGCTACTGATGAGGAAGGTATAGATTTGCCTTGTGCAGGATTACAGGATACTAAAGACAGTGAGGAAGATATTCCCAAAGACGAAAATATTGAGACACGGGAACCAGAAGCTGATGAGCTGCAACCTAGAAAATGGAAGCATGCTTCCAGTCATCCAACAGATCAAGTAATAGGAAACATCAGATCTGGAATCAAAACTCGAGCGACAACACAAAATCAAGATACGGAGGAATCTCATGACGTACTGCTCTCGATGATGGAACCAAAGACAGTCCATGAAGCTTTGGATGATATATCCTGGGTCTCTGCCATGGAAGATGAGTTATCTCAATTCGAAAAGAGTCAAGTGTGGACACTCGTAGAGAGACCAGATGAGAAATCCATTATAGGAACCAAATGGGTCTTCCGCAACAAACTCGACGAACATGGTAATGTCACAAGGAACAAAGCGAGGTTAGTTGCAAAAGGTTATTCCCAGGAGGAAGGTATTGATTTCGATGAAACCTTTGCACCGGTAGCTAGACTAGAGTCTATACGTGTCTTACTTGCATATGCATGTTTTAAACGTTTTAAACTTTTTCAAATGGACGTAAAAAGTGCATTTTTAAATGGTTTTATAAATGAGGAGGTTTATGTAGAACAACCACCGGGCTTTGCTAGGGAAGATTTTCCAAATCATGTTTTTAAATTAAATAAAGCATTGTATGGTTTAAAGCAGGCTCCTAGGGCATGGTATGAAAGGCTAAGTAAGTTTCTAATTGACATAGGATTTTCGACTGGAACTATTGATAACACGCTGTTTATTAAGTATGAAGGTGATCACATGATACTAGTCCAAATTTACGTTGATGATATCATATTTGGAAGTACTAATATCCGTCTATGCGAGGAATTTTCTAAGTCTATGCAGAAGGAATTTGAGATGAGCTTAATGGGTGAGCTAAACTACTTCCTCGGGTTGCAAATAAAGCAGCTTGACAATGGAACCTTCGTATCCCAGACAAAATACAGCAGGGAATTGCTGACAAAATTCGGGATGAGTGATTCCAAAGCGATTTCCACCCCTATGCATCAGACCACCAAAATAGACATTGATGAATCAGGTACATCGGTTGATCAAACACAATATCGAGGTATGATCGGAAGCCTTCTTTACTTAACTGCTAGTCGCCCTGATATCATGTTTGCTGTTGGTATGTGTTCGAGATATCAGTCCGACCCTAGGGAATCTCACTTGACCGCAGTCAAGCGGATACTTAGATATATCCAGGGTACTGTCAATTTTGGTCTGTGGTATTCTTATACGGATGACTTCCCATTAATGGGATATTCCGACGCCGACTATGCCGGCTGTAGGGAAGACAGGAAAAGTACCAGTGGAACTTGCCAATTACTTGGGAATTCCTTGGTAACTTGGTCTAGTAGAAAGCAAAATGCTGTCGCCCTCTCCACAACCGAAGCTGAATATATGGCCTTAGGAAATTGCTGTCAACAAGTTCTTTGGATGAAACAAACTCTTAGTGATTTCGGGTTAAGTTATGACAAAATTCCTATTCTGTGTGATAGCACTAGTGCCATTAGTATCACTAAGAATCCCGTGCATCATTCTCGTACTAAGCATATTGAGGTTAAACATCATTTTATACGAGACCATGTTCAGAAGGGAAATATCAGTGTGGAATTCGTAGGAACAAATGATCAGCTCGCTGATATCTTCACTAAGCCCTTAATAGAGGCAAGATTCTGCGACATCCGTGATCGATTGGGAATTCTCGAGCTTAATAAGGTTAGTAAATCTGCCTAATTCTATTATTTACTCTAGGTTATTCTATTTTAGATAGAAATTCATAATAATCCTACCTTAAGATATTCTTTAGGACCTTAGAATAATTCCGTGGATCTTATAGATCTTCTCCTTAAGTGTGATTCTTGTATTTTAGGAAGAAATTCGTAACTATTCCTTCCAAGACATTAATTCAGCCATCTAGTTTTATTTTAGGAATATCCGATCTTCTGGATCTGTCCTTAAATGTGATTAGGTTATTTAAGGAAGGAACGCGTGTGATATCGTTTCAGCCGTTCAGTTATTTTAGGGAACCCATTTATTCAAAATATATTCCTATCCAGTCTTGTCACATCCCTTCCTTAATTACGAAACTCCGTCAAATCAGCCCGATATCTCTGACAGTTTTCCACTTTCTATCTTGAAATTCCAAATTTCAAATTTCGAAATTCATCCTTATCTCTTCCTAAAATAAACCGACCTTATTCTTTAAATTCAAAACCGTTCCTTATCATCATTCATCTTCCCAAAACTTCCTTCAAACCCTAACTTCTGAAAAATGGCTAAAACATCCACACCCAAGGCAGCCACCAAAGAATCTTCAAGCCGAAAACGCAAGGAGCCCACGTCTGATGAATCCCCACTTGAATCTCCTCCCAAATCACCAGAACAAGCCTCATCGCCTTCTGCTCGCAAAACTCGATCCAAAGCCAAACCTTCTGAAAAGGTCCCAACTCCTTCCAAAACTGCAAAGAAGAAGAAGAAAACCAAGAAATCCAAGACGCCCGAACCAGAAAAGTCTGCCTCAAGCTCCGACATTCCTGAAGAAGTTCCTGAGGATATCTAGAAATCGCCCCCGCGATCCCCAACTCCAACCGAAACCCAGAAATCTCCATCACCACCGCCAAACGTTCCAACTCCTCTCGAAGAAACTCAACCCTCTCCGCCAAAGTCATCTGAACAACCCTCTATTGATCTTTCCAAACCTACCGAGCTCCCTGTTGAAGTCCTCTTTTTAGAAGAGAAGAACCGCACCATCTACAAAAGCTTCAGCAACAGAGACATCGCTCGAGGTCGCGGAGTTGCCTTCGAAAATCTGCCCCCTGGGAACGTAATCACCTGGCTTAAGAATTTTGGATGGGAGCAATTCCTCAGTCTCAACACACCCTTCTATCCTGAAGTTGTCAAACTGTTCTATGCCAACTTTGACTACGACGAATTCGAAGGACATATCACCATCCGTTCCTATGTTCTCGGACACAAGATCGAGTGGACCACTCAGAAGATGAATGCTATGCTTGCAGGTTCTGATGAACCCTTCTGCCACTACGACATGAACGACTGGTGCCATGCTGATGGCTTCGACCCCAGTGATGTCCTTCTGAAACTCTGGAATACCCGTGCTAAACCCCGTTTTTCAGACGGTGAAGCCCTCAATCAACTTCCTATCGACTTTTTCTTCCTGCACAAATTGCTTAACATGACCCTCTGGAGTGCGAAAATAGGCAGTGGCGGCCACTCGACCACCATGAACTTCATGAGCACCTTCGCGGTCTACATGGTATCTCAGAACCGCAAGTTCAACCTCGGATATACCGTCATGAAGCACATGATTCAGGCAGTTGAAAACAAAGACAAGGCGCTGCCCTATGGAATGCTGCTCACGCACATGTTCGAGTGCGAGGGTATTATACTGCCGCCAGCGTGGGAAGATAAGGCCGTCCACATTGTGGACCTTGTGACCTTGAAGCGGATGGGGATTCACTACTCAAAAAGCCAAGGTTGGTTCAAGGCAAAGGAGAACAGGTCAGTGGATAGTGCCCAGAAACGGTCCGCTGCGAAGGGGAAGGCAAAGGTCAAGAGCGACGACGACGAGGACTATGAAGATGAGCTCAGTGTCGGGAAGGCTGGAATCTCGGTGTTGCGCCGCGATATCTCCGATATCAAGGCTGATAATCAGAAGCGCTTCCGCAAGCTCAAAGAGCAGTATACTGAGTTATCGCTGAAACTATCCAAGCTCTCAAAGCTCGTCAAGAAGTCCCTTAATAAGCCCGCCGATTCTGAAACCTCTTCAAGCCAGTAGGCTGCCTCTCTAGTTTCATTCTACTCCTGGTTGTCCTTAGGATATTCCGCTTTGCTAGTATCAGGTTAGTTTTTAAGTGTCCCTCCCGCCTTTTTGATAATGAAGGGGGAGTAGTAAGGTAAGTGTTAGGCGTTGAGCGTCTAAGTATTTTGGTGGTAGGTAGTGTGTAGGGAAGCTCGTTGAACCCTAATATAATATTTTGCTGCTACTATGATATATCTTCTATGCTTAATATCTTCTATGCCTAATATAATACTTTGCCGCTACTATGATATATCTTCTATGCTTAATATCTTTGCTCTGATCTATGGATATACCTATATACTGATCTCATACCTTGATGCTTAAATATGCGATTTGACTTGCGTGAAATCTCTTGATAAGTGCTAAGTGTCTGCTGCGATGATTACATGATTACTTGAGCCATGCTTGGAAAATGCGCACTTAGGCAGGGGGAGCACACTCACGGGTAATTTCGAAATTTTGTACTCAAGATATATCTTAGCATGTCATAGAGATAACTGCACTTAGGCAGGGGGAGCAAATGTGTATCATATGTGACTAGGAAATATCATATGCTCTGTTTTGCAACTACGGAACACTTAGACATATGTGCTAGGATTTGAGTGATCGAATATGCTTACTTGCTTTCGTGCTGCATCAATTACATGTCATCATCAAAAAGGGGGAGAATGTTGACCTTTTTGGTCCATGTATGCTAGAGAGTTTTGATGGACAATGTAATTGAAATGACATTGGGTCTATAAAATAAGCAATTCGATTTTGGGACAAATAAAATGTCTAAGTTCATGTAATATTCGTCCATGCATTGTTTATGAGCTATAAATCGTCAAAATGTTGAATATTTGATTTACGTGTGATTCTGTGATAAATTGATGGAACTAGGTGATCGCATGTTATAGACAGTCCATGAGATAGGATATATCGTTCTGTGTTATATATGGAAATAATGCATGAGATATCCTACTGAGCTATATATGGAAAATATGCTGTTTATATATGGAAAGTGATATATCTGTTTGAAATCCGTTATTCCTGGACGAAAATCATATGTACGCCTTGCATGCCCTTGACTGAATTAAATGTGAAATATTGAATTGATATCTTTCTCTATGCTGATTGGATATTATATTTTTGGAAAGATCTAATTTGATTGACCTTGTGGATAAGTTGCTCTTATATGGTATGTGATATAACGGGTGTGATCTCCGATATAAGGAAAGTCGAGCCATGATGTGATAAATCTATTTAGGTAAGCTCTGATCTGATTTGCATGCTAAACATGGTAAATATATTAATTAAATGCTATGAGCTGTACATGGTAAGTGTGCTGGTGTATTGCTATCTTGCGTGCCATACTTGGAAAGTAAATCTGGAGTAACTCGTTACTAGAAGCTGATAGCAAGGAATCACTTATGGAAAGTGCTGAAATATGGTAATTATATGCGAAATGCCTGAATATGCTTGAGAACGAAATTGAGCTTTTATATGGAATATAATCATGCTTAAATGTGCTATATGACCGTTGACATGATTTATTAAAAGCATGATTTATATGGTATGATTGACTCGAAAGCTACATGGAAACTATGCTTGATTTGGTGATTATTGTTTGATATGACTTTCCATGGGAAGTGCTATTTGAAAAGGATTATATATGAGCTGCACTTTAGATTTTCGAGGAACTAAGAATTTGCGAATATAAGCCCACGAGACATTTTTGAGCGAAAAGATACCAAGAGATTCCTGAGCCATTACATTTGCGATAGCTTTCTGCCACACTGAGCTTTAACTTGCGATTCCATCACTGCACGAGTGATTCATCCGATATACCATCATCCCCTGCCATATATTCTGTCTTCAGACGTGTTGTCTCGGACGAGAGCAATACCAAGGAGGCAAGGTCGAAGTTTACGCACACGTGAAGGGAAGGACAAGTCCGGGGGCCCTTCGGTAGCGAGCTGTGTCTGTCGGGATCAGGAGATTCCGAGGAACAAAACTCGGCGTGTGGTAACCTAGTAGTGGCTAGTGTTCGACTTGTTTCGGTTGTGTATTGGGCCAACCAATCAGTTTTGTATCCAGCTACGGTGCATTATAGTGATTGGTTAAACTCTTGGGAAGCAAATCCCAAGGAGAGGAGTAAACCCCAGTTGGGGATATAACCTCTATAAAAATCCTGTCTCGCATTTACTTTTCAGTTATTTCTTTATCGCTGTGAGACAGACCCGACGCACATCCGACGTTACTAGGATATATCAGGCATACTCGTCACAAACATCAGTAGGCATACCTAAGTCACCACACTTAGCATTTGTGAAAAGAAGCATAAATTTTTATAAGCCTAATTCACCCCCCCCCCCTCTTAGGCACATTTATATCTTCACTATGTTCAATAATCTGCTGTTATTCGATCAGTTTCTGGTAAGAATATACCTCCATCTTAACATAGTAATGCTAAGAAAAAGATGCGTAAAAAATAATCAGTATACGAAAAAGGCATGAGTGCATGGCGATTTTGTTAAGGATTAAGGATAAAAGCATCCATACTCCATACTCCATAGTACGAGTATTAATTTTTACTTTTTATATTCTAAACCCATCATCAGTTATGGGGAAGGGAATGTGGGCCTAATATATGGACCCAATGAGTAAGAGAAATTTAAAATATTATTGGACCCATACAGTTGGGCTTTCCGTTTAGGCCCAAATTATTTACCTCAAATATTGCTGTACTGTGACTTGTAAGCCTAAGAAATAAAGCTATTAGATTGAATTATGGGATTGTCGAGTAGAGTATATATTTTGTATCGTGCGAAGTGAATCCGAACGATGAGTATATATATATAATATAATGAAAGATGTGATTTAAATACTTTGTGGGCTAGAATTGTTCCAAGTGTATCGCTCTGATAAAAAGGAGAGGAAGTTCATAATTACTAACAATATATAGGGAAAGGACCAGTGCGACATCAATACCATATTCACTTTCATGGTCCCAAAATTAAATAAAGTTTTGGTGATCCAAATATTGATAGCCATCTCTACGGACGCTCGAAGGGTCACAATGCTTTTTCTTTTTTTTTTTCCTGTAGGGTTTTTCCTAGCGTTGCTTGTATGACTTGTTAAGATGATGGAGGAGCCATGGAAACCTTGCAATATCATTGTATAGATATGTTCTTCTTTTCTTGTTAATTTCTCAATAATATACATTGAAAATTAATTTGACATTACGTTGAGGGATAGAGATAAAGAGAGAGTTTTTTCGTTGCAAAGGTGCGTGCCATGCATTAGGTTAGGCGAAAGACGACAAAATTGAGTAAAATAATAAGTTTATGCATAGGAAAACACTAAAATGGTTAAATTCATACTAAACTTCTCTCTCAGGGTGTAATAAAACACCTCTGCGAGGAAAAACAGAAACCATTATATTACAATCCAAACGTGAAAAATAAATACACCTTGGGACTTGGGGTGAGCAGAGCTTTTCTCACAAACAGCCAAAAAGGAAAAAAAAAGTAAATACAGTTTCTGGAAAAAAGATGTAGAAAAAAGATAAAGAGGCAGTTAATCTTCTTCATCTTGACCATCTCTCTCCAGTCTCCATATAGCTTGCTAAAACAAACTTTAGAAAAAATATAATAATAGACTTAAGATCCAAGAATCCACATTTCTCATTCACGATCCTTGTCTCTCTATCTAAGCATGGAAGTTAGTGATCTGAAGACAACCTCTTCACATGGAATAGTGAGTCCCATCTCATGATCAAATCCAAATTCTTCCTCAGCTTGTCTAAGCAGAGATTGGAACTGAGGGTGAGTCAGAAAGGAGAGAGGCACAATGTATCTGCTTCTGTTCTTACCAACGTACACGACAAAGTGTCCCTTGGGCACATCTAAGGGAAGCTCATCTTCATCTTCAACGTTGCTAACGCCATGCTTCTTGCCTAAGCTCGAACACCTTTTCAAGATTTGCTTCAAAGATGCTGCTTGTGCTAATCTATTTGTTTTCTTGATAGCCATTATTGCTTTTCTTTTTTCTTTTTTGAATGGTGAAGAAAGATCAAAAGAGCATGAGAAGTCTTGTGAAGAGAACTGCCAAGGGAGGTGAAGGTATTTATGGAGAAAGGTGGGGTTGGTTTTAGGGCTTTTAGTGTACGTATGAAAGGACAACGTGGGACCAAAAGCCCATTTACTACAGTGCTATACATGTTGGCCCTCCTCATGGCAATATGGACCCCCTTTCGATACCATACAATATACTACATAATTGCATAAATTTACGCAAAACAGATGTAATAATACTAGGAAATTTCCCATTTTTAGTTACTGAAATGAATGGATGAGACGGTGCTTATCATTCGATGCTCTTAATTACAAGAAGAGGGAGACTTGCGCTGCTCAGTACAGTACTCTCTCTATATGTTTTAGGGTGTTTGCAAAAGCTTCCAATATTAGAACCCTGTTAATTCTTCTGATATAAATGTTTCGTATAAATTTAAGAGAAGAGAAACTTCTTTTTGGCCTCATACTTAGCTTTCACTACTGTTCTTTTCCTCAGCATCATCGTTTCGTTTTATATATAGTGCTTGTTCCATGTTCCCAACATTATGTCTCAACATTAAATGCCTTGTTGTTTTAAGGGAATTTAAAGGTTGCTTATTTTCATTTCCAAATTCATGTGTTCTGCCTATGGAAAACGCCATTAAATACTATTTACCAGCCCAAAGAGTGAGTAGGTTCGGTTAATAAATGCATTTTCTAGAAAACCCTAACCTCTACTGTTCTGTCGTGTGAAGCACGTACGACCTATCTAGTCTAGTTTTGTAATTGTTGGAATTGTTATTCCCAGTGAATTCTTGTCAGAAAGAAAAGGAAAAACAGCACCCAAGGTAGTTTTCTTGAGTAATAAATCTGATACAAGTCCATGTCATGTGCTCACACAAATATAGCATCCATCGATATATAATCGGGAAATGCCATTAGTATGATGTTCTTTTATATATAGCATAAATATTTAATCAAGAATGAACAAAAATCAAGTAACTAACGAGAGCCACAGAAATGGTTTGATAACTTGCGCATGTTCTAAGGCTGAGAAAAAAATATCCATATATCATCATACACCGAAAGTCAGATTCAGTTATATACATCGCCGTGCCCGAATTTTGTCTTCTACGTTTGTTTTTACGCTATTCATTTTGTTGTTGAACCGTATGGTAATAATTGCTAACTTTTCATCCCACGTTCTGAGATTGAGATTGGATGAGGAAATAACTATTTGGATCGAAATTATTGTGGTGGTCCATTGAAATGTTGTTCTCACAAATCTATATATATTGATATTGTATATATAAAGGGTACGTTGATGATACATATGAGTGATGAGACCAAGCACATTCCGTATTGCACATGAAGCCCATGTTACTTTCTGCTAATAATAATAGATGTAGTGAAAGCCCTTTTCATTAACTACTTTATAACCGTCCACTTTAACCACCTCAAGCTTCACTTGTAATAACCCCAACTGGGAACTATACGTTTCACTTAAGGCAATCTGAAACTGATTGAGAAGTGGTAATAAATGATGAAGCATGCCTGAGCTAATCTGTTTGTGAGTTCTCAAAGCATTAAACATGGATGACTAATACCTGAAAATCATCTGTATTGAAAAATGTTGAAAAAAATGTCACTTCATTCAACAATGGCGGTGGCCAAAGAACAGCTAAGAGAGGTTAATATGTCACAATACCTGAGGCAAAACAAACCTGGATCTCCAGCTCAATCAATTTGGTAACAATAAATAGAATTGACACAAATCAGAACATGTTAGGAACAAGAGAATGTGCAAAGGCTTTATAGAAGGTCCCACCTGAGTTTTATGTAAAAATGTCATCTTGTAAGGATAAGGGCAATTTTCTTGATGCAGATAAGAAAGCACTTGGAATATCATTTCTCTCTTCGTGATTTCCTTTTCAAGTAACAAAAATACAGCACATAGCTTAAAACAAGAAGTATTATGGAACTTTCTTTGACGAGGGGAAGTTTGGTTGTATAACCAAACGATGTCTGTTCATTGTTTGTTTCATCTGTATTGACTTGCAGTAATGACTTTCTGCTAAAATTGTATTGAAGAATTACTATTGGTTTTGTCCATCGATCAAGCTCAACTGCCTCTTGAGCCTTGCAATATGTGCTTGAACCTGATAGCAGTATACACTCTGTTAGTACAAATTTTAATCGTCGCATAAAGTGGCCGAGATTAACAGAAACAGAATCATAATGTGAATGTTCTAACACAGTAAGCTTATAATTGAATGCTTTGGAGTCTAATCCGTATACGGTTTACTTTCATTCAATGTGTATAAGCAAAAATGTAGGTAAAAAAGGCATGTTTTTGCTGCAAAAGACAATGGATCAATAAATGCTTTTAAGCATTCCTGATAAAGTTTTTCAGCCATATAAACTTACATTCCATATATACATATATTATTTACTACTGGAGAATGGAGATGATCCAAATACCCTATAATACAAGATGGGGACTGAAAACTCAATTGGTACTGTATAGCAAACAGTAATCTGACAAGAATCACAATCACTGATAGGTGTAATCTACCTAATTTGTGTTTTATAATCACATTCTGTTTTGATCATCATTGATAAAATCTTATCATTTGGGGACGTTTCCACAGGATATCACCATAAAATTCACCATAAACCTAAGAATGATAAACCCGATACCAGATAAATCTAAAGGTAAAAAAGGTGCATTCATATTAACCTGCTGGCGAGCTGCAGCAAGTTTTAGTAGCTCGTCTGCCTCAGAGAAGTCGTTAAACCACTGGAGCAGGTGATGGTCTTTGGTATCACCTCTCTTACCATCATTAACATCCTCCAATGGAACTGTAGACGAATAAATAAACAATACCTCCTAAAAATATTCAATATCCAACAGAACATCAGAAACACACCAGGGGTCAAAGCGATGCCATCAGGTAGCCGAGGAACATTAACTGCAGGATGATTTTGCACTCGAGCAAATAAAGCCTCAGAAGGCTCAGACAGAACAATTTCTTCGTAAGACTCCGCCACAATAGGTTTCTTTGTGGATAATGGAACAGTATCATTTTCCGGGTATAACTTCAAATTGTGGTACCTATTAACATTCTATATGCGTTAACCATGATCTATGACGGCGAGTCCATTGCGCATAAAATAAGACATCAAATACATACCAACATGAAATATTTTATAAAACAAGCGAAGCATTTCATGTACATAAATTTATGCCGAAAGCAAACGAGGGGCAACTCACAAGTCCAATGTCTTATTGCTAACGTCATTATGAAAGTGAAGAGTAATGACTATTTCAAATTCACCCCATCCAGACTCAGATAGCTCAAAGGGTGGGCGATCAACGACCCTCTTTGAATTATTAAAAGTTGAATGCAATTGGAACGCAACGCGCTTTATCACCACTCCCAAGTCCTCATTTGTTGCACTGCGAACATATACTGTCCATCTATGCGATAGAGTCCTGAAAATTGAAGAAATGAGAAGGGAAAACACAAAAAGTTACGACATAACAAGGATTACGCAACAAATTGAACATCTAGCTAGGTAATTGCAAATGCGAAGCGCAGCACGCCAATATAAGCAAAGAAGAGCGCAATCAAAACTTACCCACTAGCCTTCTTACCAAGCCAGAATGCTGCATTACCATATACAATCGGCACACAGACCTCGACATCTTTGAGCCTCTTTGTCAAGATATGTACCTATGGAAACAATCACAAATGCCTTTAATCACCGTTTCGAAATTTTACTAG
The DNA here is from genome assembly GCA_027422505.1 of Craterostigma plantagineum. Classification (NCBI taxonomy): domain Eukaryota; kingdom Viridiplantae; phylum Streptophyta; class Magnoliopsida; order Lamiales; family Linderniaceae; genus Craterostigma; species Craterostigma plantagineum. The sequence continues at coordinate 442,088 of JAPQWV010000057.1, forward strand.
ATATTAACCATATACGATATCAATCATCCAAAATTTATATTCCTGATTTCTCTCCCAATTAACAATGTTCGCAGATCACCTTCTTTTCATTATCATCGGAACATTTAACAAATTTCGGACGCGATTGTTTCGGATTCGACCCGCTACTAATCTCGGATTGCTCGGCAAAATTTTTGTTAGGCATTATCGTTTTCCGCTGATGTGCTAGTTCACGAGCTCAATCGCGGGAAATTAGGGTTCTTAATTGGGGATAGCTGTCTCACTACTGATTGATAAGATTCTATTCTGATGAGTCTGTACCCGCGTCGTAGCGGATCATACACGCACTTTTACCGTTGCCAATTTGAAATGACATAAAATATAGAAAAATATCCAGAAAATTCCGTAAAAAAAAAAGAATTAACAATAACCGAGTCTTTTCATACATTTGATTTTTTTTTTTTGGGGTTCCTTTGAAGTTGTCACACAACGGCTTTGGTTAAATATGTTGGAGAGCTGTAATTAGTTTGCAAATCGTTATTGATTGTAATAGATATATGCAATGTATTTGCTGATCATACACGCACTTTTCATGCTCGTCAACTAATTAGCAACTTTGAAGTGTTAACTAACTAAGATGGGGCGGTTAATATCGGAAGTACTTGAAGTGATAACTAACTAAAATTTGGACAGGGCTCTGCTCTTGACACTAATAATGGGCATATGATCATCAAGAAATGGATGATCGATGCATTGCTATATAGCTGTATTGGAAACCGCAATCGAATTCTAAGAAATTGTAATAGATATATGCAATGTATTTGCGGATATATTATATATAAAATTCGTTTTTCTTTCTAAGCATTGTCGTCAAATCGGTCAAGCTTAATAGTTATTCAAATCGTGAATATACTGCACGATCATAGCACGTGTGCTCAATTAATTCATTATTCTTATTATACATGCAAAGCAAAGGATATCATTTTCTCATCCTCCCTAGCTTAATCATGTTTCACCTCTCGTATGATAAGGCCTAAATGTTTGGCCAAACTACGCTGGCCGTGACTCTTGGTATTTATTGAGACGAGAAAACAAACTTCATAATTCGAACATGTTCTCTATTTTTAATTTTTCAGGATAAGATAGTTACAATACGTTAGCAACTGTCCATTTCATTACAGTTATGGTTTCTGTTCCTCAAAATATCTACTAGGCTCGAGAGCTTCTCTTGTGCAGTTAAGTTCAATGTTTTTAACTCACAAATGAGTCCATTATGGATCTGATATAGACACAACAAATGCATGTAGATATATATTACAGACAAGTTGATCATTATATTATCATAAACAGTAACTGTTGTATCAAGACATAACGGGTCAATCAAAAGTAACTATAGCCCGCACGTTATTAAAAACCCTAAATTGAGACCACAGACATTGATTTTGGAAGTCTTTTTTTAGAAAAATTCCAAGTTCAATGCTTCGGTCCTAATAAGTTTTCTTAATATGATAGCCATGAAAATTATGACCGTTGGCATGTAAATATACGTACAGTATATTATCTACATATAAGTAGAATACTTCCAAGTGGTACTTTTCTGTTGTGAGTACCTTAAAGTGGTTAGTAAGCCACACATATGACATATGTTGTGCTATAGATTAGTCAAAACCTTCACTAACACTTTCTCTCTATATATATGACGGGTCTTTCAAACACACAATTCATAGTTTTATTACACACATACGTACATATACATACACTGTATATTACATCATCTCAGGCTGGGAATAATGAAGTATGCGAAGAATAAGCTTCGGTCACCGAAGAAAGGTTTTGCTGGGTTTTTGGCGAACGCTAATAATAGCACGTTTGTTATTGATGTTCCCAGGGGCCATTTAGCAGTATACGTAGGCGAAGCTTACAAGAGATTTGTAATGTCAGTTTCTTACTTGAACCACCCTTTGTTTCAAGAACTGTTGCAGTTAGCAGAAGAAGAGTACGGATTCAATCATCCAATGGGAGGCCTCACAATTCCATGCACAGAGGATTATTTTAAAGGTCTTATCTCTTTGCTAAATATTACTTATTCATCGTCATGTTCTTGATCTCCCTCTCTCTATTATTATATGTACACAACACATATCTATACAATATACATACAGTAGTAGTATATAGCTATTATGATCTCTTTGGATCATATGCTTGTTTAGGGTTTGAGGTGCAAGAATATTATTCAAATGTCGATGCAGTACAAATAAAATAAATGGCTGATGATATATTTTTCTAAGAGATCGCGAGCGTGTCCACACCTCATAACGGTTAATAATATATAGTTGACTATCACGGAAAGAAATGAAAGAAACATTAACTTCATGAACTACGATTAAGGGTATAAAACAATGGTTCTGCAATTAATGGCTTTGACAAGGCATGTGATAGTCATGCTGTAACAGACACAACTATGTTTGTGGGATGCTGGTGGGACCGGGATATATAATAGCTATAATTCCCATGATGTATTTTTTTATATTTTTCTTGTATAAATAAGAAACATTTGGGACAACGATTGAATTCTAATCTAAACCTCTTGTCAAGCTTTACAATTATTTCGAATTTAGATAACTACATTATTTCATTTTCTTAATGAAAAGGCAGGAGAGCTAGCTTAGCCGTTGAATCATTATATACAAGGGGGCAACATCGTATTTAGCCATGTGACATTTAAGAAAGAACTTTGTGGCGATTAATATACGAAACGATCCATGCAATCATTATACAAGCCGCGATAACACTTATATGCAACTGTGCAGTGTATGATGAAGAAGCATGGGCGAACGACATATATAAATATTTTGGAAGATTTCATTTCTTTTTCTTTATTACCCACTATCCAACGAAATAAACTTTTGCGATGTCAGTTCACTAAACGTGGCAAAATTGATCAATGATTAATGCTACGTACAGCGCTATAAATATGGTAGCTGTGTCTAATGTTTAATAGTTTTTTTTTTAGTATAAATGCATGGGCGATCGACATACGTAGACTGGGATGGAAACTGTGGGCTTATATATTATATAAGTAGTAACCGAGTAGGGTGAGTTTTTAACTAAATCATGCAACATTTCGCGCATATGGATATACCTCAATTATCAAAAGAGTAGTGCTTGAACTCGTTGATTTACGTGGTTCAGATTCTTGAAGAATCTTACGTCCACGGAGAACCCTAAAATATTATTATTGATTGGCTTAGAGCCCTTTTACAGAGAGAGTTGATATGAAGAAGATGATTACAAAAATGAATTACAGCGCGCTATTCTATTTATCTTCAAAAACCGTTAACGGTCGTTATGTGTCTGTTTCCTCTGGAGAAAACGTCGCCACCAGGTGCAACTTAATAAGTAACCTTCGCTGATAATAGATAACCCGCTTTTAAACAGTCCCACGCGCCTTTTAGCTGAGAGGCAATTATTTTCCTTCTGCTTGTTCAACCATTTTAGCAGCTCGATTCTTACTCTGTGTCTCCAATACGCCCCCACAAGATGGATGAAATAGATTTATTACATTCATCTTGACTAGAATTCGCTGTAAGCAGGGCCCTGTGAGTGGTTTAGTAAGGATATCAGCAAGCTGATGTTCTGTTCTGATAGGAAGTACCTTGATTGTTCCGTTTGCTATATGATGCCGAATGAAGTGGCAGTCCACCTCGATGTGCTTGGACTTCTCATGAAATTTCGGGTTAGAGGCGAGTTTAAGGGCGGACTGGTTGTCACAGTATAGCACTGGTATTTGTGGCAGATTGATCCCAAGCTCTCCCATCAAATGCTTGATCCATAGTATTTCTGCCACAAGCGAACCTAAAGCTCGGTATTCTGCCTCTGTCGATGATCTGGACACCGTGGCTTGCTTCTTAGCCTTCCATGTGATCATAGATTCCCCTAGGAAGGTACAATATCCACTCACTGATTTTCTAGTATCCACGCACGTGCCCCAGTCTGCATCTGAGAAACCCGTTAGCTGAAAACTCTGGTCTGAGCTTAGGAAGATGCCCTGGCCTGGTGTCGCTTTTAGGTACCGAAGCAAGTGGTGGGCAGCCATCATGTGTCCTGTCCTAGGCGAGGATATGTACTGACTAAGCTTGTGTACTGTGAAAGCAATGTCGGGTCTGGTAAATGTAAGGTAAAGCAGCCGACCAATTAGCCTTCTGTAATGAAAAGGCTCTGCCAAAGGTTCTCCATCTTCTGCTGTCATTCTGCCATTAGGATTCATAGGGGTTGAAAGAGGCTTGGACTCCAGATAACCCGTGTCACCAAGTAGCTGTAATGCATACTGCCTCTGGGATATATAGATTCCCGCATCACTTCGAGCCACCTCAATTCCTAGGAAAAACTTGAGGTCCCCTAAATCCTTAATTCTGAACTGATCCTGCAGGAACTGTTTAACTTCTGCTATTGCTGCCAAGGATGGTCCGGCAAGAATTATGTCGTCCACGTAGACTAACAGGATTACCAGATTCTCCCCCCTGCCTCTGAGAAAGAGGGTATGGTCCGATTGAGTTTGGTTGAAACCAGAATTCTTGACAGCTTCTGTAAACTTTCGGTTCCACTGTCTTGATGCTTGTTTTAAACCATAAATCGACTTGTGTAATCTGCAGACCATGTTTGAAGTCCCATCTCTGCTATGCTGCCTGTAGAAACCCTGAGGCAGAGTCATATATACTTCTTCAGTCAATTCCCCGTTCAAAAAAGCATTATTGACATCAAGTTGTGTCAGATGCCATCTGAGCTTAGCTGCGAGACTGAGGATGATTTTTATTGTGTTGGGTTTTGCCACGGGTGCGAAAGTATCAATGTAATCCACTCCTTCCCGTTGATCATACCCTTTTGCAACTAGACGCGCTTTATACTTTTCTATCTCCCCACTTGAGTTGTGTTTTATTTTGAATACCCAACGACTGCCTATTGCTTTCTTTCCTGCTGGTAATGGCACCACACTCCAAGTATTATTGTCTTCCAATGCTCTCAGTTCCTCTGTCATTGCTTCCAGCCAGACTTTCGAACTTGCAGCTTGAGCAAAGGTCTTGGGCTCATGTGCCATTGCAACACTGTTGAGGAAGGCTTGATGGTGTCTCGAAAACTGCTGGTAAGAGAGTGTTTGAGAGATGGGATACAAGCTCCTTTTGTCCAACATCTGATTGCAATGGTAGTCCTGTAAATATGCTGGTTTCCTCAACAGTCTCCCTGATCTTTTCCCAGTTTCCTGCACTGATTGCTGAACCTCTGAGAGAGGATGCACTGGTTGCTGAATTTCTGATTGACCATGTTCTTCTGTTTGGTGATTTGCTGGCTCCATTGTCGCATGTTCTGATCCTGGCTGGTAGGAAACTTCTTCTTCTGCTGAGAGTGGAAGAGAATCACAGGGTATAGGCAGAACATAATCTGAGAACGGGTCTTCAGATATGGACTTGTTCAGTTCTTTAAATGGAAACTCATCCTCCTTGAAGGTGACATCCCTTGAGATAATGACCTCTCTGGTGTCCAGGTCCAAGACTTTATATCCTTTCATTCCAGTCGGATAACCAATGAAGACACATGCTCTCGCTCTCTTGTCGAACTTCCTCCTACCTGCTGTTAGTGAAGAACAGAAACAAAGCGAACCAAACACCCTCAAGTAATGGTATTCTACAGGTTTTTGAAAAAGTAGTTCATAGGGACTCTTTTTGTCTAGCATAACAGATGGTGTCCTATTTATCAAAAATGCAGCTGTGAGCACACATTCGGACCAATACTCAATTGGAACACACGACTGAAAAAGGAGTGAACGTGCTACATTAAGTAAATGTTGGTGCTTTCTCTCAACAACGGAGTTTTGTTGAGGTGTTTGCACGCACGATAGGTGATGCATAATTCCTTTTTCCCTAAAAGTATCGGTCAAGCTGAACTCTTGTGCATTATCTGTTCTCACTGTTTTAATCCTACTTCGAAATTGAGTCTCTACATAAGCTAAGAAGAATGCCAAGACTGTTTTAACATCTGACTTAAGCTTTATCATAAAAACCCAAGTAAATCTCGTGTGGTCATCCACTATTGTGACAAAATACCTATGGCCAAGGTGAGAGGGAACATGAAATGGTCCCCAGACATCGCAATGTATAAGATCAAAAGCTGTGCAAGCAAGTTTATTACCAACAGGAAATGAATTTTTCTTCTGTTTTGCAAGTGGGCAGACTTTGCAATAAGAGCTTTTGCTGCCTACATCATGCTTTAAAGTACCCTTTAACAGTTCTAACACCTTACTAGAAGGGTGTCCTAGCCTAGCATGCCATAGATCTAAGGACATCTTATTTAAAAAAACTGATCTATCTGTAACAGTATTGAAGAAAAATGGTTCTGCTTCGAGCACAAACAACCCAGCGAGCTGTTTACCCTTGCCAATCAAGCCCTGAGAATGGTCCTGTATTATGAACCTGTCAGTTTCAAATACAAACTTGCAACCTAGATTGTTAGTTAAGCAACTTACAGAAATTAGATTAAAATGAAATTCTGGGACAAAAAGCACTTCTGTCAGAATAATATTCTTATTAACAGAGACTGATCCTGCCTTGCTCACTTTAATAACTGAGCTATCTGGCAATACTACCTTAGATTCCTCGATATCATGCAAGTTGAATAGCAGATTTCTGTTGCCACAAACATGTCTTGTGGCACCAGAATCTATCAGCCACAATCTGTCATCTGCTAGCTGTGGCAGATTACATGATAACAGCATACCTGTGGATTTCTCCTTTGGTTGGAAGTTGGATGGATCCTCTTGGGGCAGGTTACAGACAGTTTGATTGATAAGGGCCTTCAAACCTTGCAGCTGCTGAGTGGTCAATTGTAGTTGAATCAGCCCATCTGCATGCCCCGCTGAAGACTGTGTAATTGCTCCATTCTGAAGGCTGTCTCTATCAGCTGGATCCACCATGACATGGTTCATTCTTGCTCCTTTGTATCTCTGGTTCTGACTCTGCTTAAAACCAGGTGGGTAGCCGTGTATTTGGTAGCAAGTCTCTACTGTATGGCCCTTCTTATTACAATGTGTGCAAATTGGCCTCCCCATGTCCTTTTTCTGTCCATTGAATCCCTTCCTGGCATGCTCATACCATTTTGACTGCCATCATGGCCATGGTAGTCGACTGATCCTCAATGGCCTTAGTTTGGCTTGCCCCAACTAGTCTCTGTTGCTCTTCTTGCAACAGCAATGAGAAGGCTTTATTAATTGATGGCATAGGGTCCATGAGTAGGATTTGACCCCTCGTTTGGGAGTACGAATCATTTAGACCCATCAAGAATGCAAGAACATATTCCTCATCCATGTACGCCTTCATTGGCTTCATTCCTTCACACGTACATTCACAATTCGGCCTATAACTCATCAACTCATCCCACAAGGTTTTGAGTTTTGTAAAATAAACTGCTATGCTGTTTGTTCCCTGCACCAAATTGACCAGCTCTCGCTTTAACTGGAATATCCTAGGTCTGTTGGTCTGACCGAATCTCTCTTGGAGATCCAACCACACTTCCCTAGCTGAAGAGGTGTAGAGGATGCTTGCCGAAATCTCCTTTGAGACTGAATTGAGCAGCCACGATATCACCACATTATTATTCCTTCGCCACGCACTAATCTGATTCTGAGTACTCGCTGTATTCTGTGGATCTGCAATCGGTGCCTTGAGCTCACCGTTGACGAAACCTTCTTTATTTCGGCCGATTAGCGCAATCAACATCGATCGACTCCAAGTAGCATAATTTTCCCCTGTTAATGGCTCATGAACTAACATCTGGCCCGAGGTGTCATTATTGCTGAGGAAGTAGGGATCGTTTATCATGATTTGCGAGGAATTCGGTGGAAAAGATGAAGTCGAAGGTTGAACAGTTGCTGCCATAGTGCTCGATGTAATTCTTGATTGAAAAGAAATCAGACTTTAACTTCGCAGATTCAGAAACGATGCTCTGATACCATATCAAAAGAGTAGTGCTTGAACTCGTTGATTTACGTGGTTCAGATTCTTGAAGAATCTTACGTCCACGGAGAACCCTAAAATATTATTATTGATTGGCTTAGAGCCCTTTTACAGAGAGAGTTGATATGAAGAAGATGATTACAAAAATGAATTACAGCGCGCTATTCTATTTATCTTCAAAAACCGTTAACGGTCGTTATGTGTCTGTTTCCTCTGGAGAAAACGTCGCCACCAGGTGCAACTTAATAAGTAACCTTCGCTGATAATAGATAACCCGCTTTTAAACAGTCCCACGCGCCTTTTAGCTGAGAGGCAATTATTTTCCTTCTGCTTGTTCAACCATTTTAGCAGCTCGATTCTTACTCTGTGTCTCCAATATCAATAAATCAAGAATTTCACCATAAAACGATCATATATTTTGTTTTTCTCCACAGTGGAATATTGCATTCAGTTCATGGGGGGAAATACATGCAAAATGTTCGAGCTCAAAACCATGGGTAGATGTGTTTTTGTATACATGCATTTAAGCATGAAATTGGTCGAAAAACATCGAATATCAAAGCTAGCCCACACAGGTTGGGGGAAATATGGATCATGAAAACCTGACCTAAATAATACAAACTTATTACATGGACCCCCTTTGCTGTCTGTGAAGTCCAAACTAAGACATCGAAACCCTTTCGAACTCTATAAATAAGCCATTACTTCGGACATTGGAACTCAATCAAGTCAATCTAAAAGCAATCAAATCCACCCTCAAAAAGTTGTGCTTTTCTCCTTCCCTTTAAAAAAATAGTTTCATACATATATATTTAGCCGTTCTTTAAGTATGGGGTTAACAAGATTTCATGCTCTTTTCAACCACACCAAACACATTGCTCGCCACTCTTCAACACCATCGTCATCGTCGTCGTCGAGATTAGATAAGTATGTTCCCAAGGGTCACTTAGCTGTATACGTCGGAGAAGCTGTACAGAAAAATCGATTTATCGTTCCAATCGTATACTTAAATCATCCAATGTTTCAAGATCTTCTGAAGAGTTCAGAAGAAGAGTATGGATTCGATCATCCAATGGGAGGGTTGACTCTACCATGCAGTGAGAACGCTTTCATGAATGTTGCTGCTTATATTGATCTTGATGAGTTTCATCAGGCTAAAGAAAAGAGGAAATGTAATAAGATATGTAGTAAATAGTTAAATACAAAGAAAAGCATTTTTGATAGGCCTTGACTATAGTCGTCGGTTTTTGTAGTCAATGTAACAATACAGTTAAAGAGTGTATCTATGTGAACTGTAATTTTAATTAAGGTCAATCTACATTTATTATGATCTAAGGATACTCACCCCAAGATTGAAATTGTAGGTTTGAGGATGTATTTGAATGTATATCTGCAATATATTTAATCGGGTCCAATTTACATTCAAGTATTTATGAAGGATATTCACGCCAAGATTGAGATTGTATCGTTGGTCCGCTTACGATATATCACTGTCGGTCGTTATATTTGTCAACAGCGATCACTTGTATGGTTCAATTTCACTTGAAATGAATAGTTATATATCCAGAGAGGAAAAACAAATATAACATCTTATATAATCTAAATTAAGTTCAATATCTTCAAGATAACTTGCATCAAGTTGCATCAATATTATCATGAAAATGAAATAACGACGTACGAGCAAGGACATGTGCTGCTGAGACCCATATCGCGTGATGAAGATAGAATAAAATAATAATAAACTACAATATCTACGAGAGGATATATATGGGTGATAATTTTTATTATTATATAATAGCCAAGAACTCGAAAACAACGGGCCGATTTCTGCAAAGTTAGCACATAAGGCACTAATTCGGTGAGACTATACAACTTGTTTCAAGGAGAGAACATGTAGGGTTTTCTATGCAATGACATGATAGATACAAGTAGGGTTCTCTAGAACGTATATATAGATAAGAGAGAATACCTAAGCTTGCTATTTTATTACAAGGCCATGTGCCACTAGCTAAGATAGGTCCCTCAACCAACCAATATACATTTGATCACTTGGCATTATAGATATAAATAGAGGACATATACTACTCAACTCATACAACATAAAATTAGAACCAAAGAATCATTTTCGAAGATCCTACAACAAGCCATAATATCATCTTTCGAAGCTCACGAAACCCTCCAAACAAAAAAAGAGAGAAAATCAGCCATGGCAATTCGCTTCGCATCTATAATAGCAAGTGCCAAGAATTTAAGCAAGTTTCAGTCCATTCGTAGTAGCCACGGAGGAGGAGACGTGCCCAAGAAGGGTCATCTTGTTGTTTACGTTGGAGAAAATCAGAAGAGAAGGTATGTGGTACCATTGTCGTACCTCAAAAACCCTTCTTTCCAAGACTTGCTTCATCGAGCTGAGGAAGAAAATGGATTTAATCATTCCATGGGAGGTCTAACAATTCCTTGCAGTGAAAATGCCTTCGTCGAACTTACTTCGACGATGCACCGTGCCTAACCAATCATCAAGCTCATTTTTTGTGTACTTCGTATTCTAGTATTAGGTTGTACAATAGAGAAGAAGAGGGAATGTATATTTTTCTTTTTGTTGCAAATTTCAGTTAAAAAGTAAAACTTCTACCAAGTGGCTAAGCTCCAACTATCGTGTCCTAATACTACTCTGAGTAACAGTTGCCAAACCTACTCATTAAAATATGATCATCAAAATATTGTCCATGGTATTCGCATTCACCACTTGAGGATAGTATTTGCCAGAGAGAAAAAAAATAAACAAAAATAATAAGTTTAAATACTACAAAGAGAGTCGCTCAAGGACTTGCATTGCATCACAGTTGCATCAATAATAGTAGCTCATCGTCATGTCCCGCTAGCCCATATCGCGTAATGAAGATATAATAAAATAAGGATAAACTATATAATATCATGAAAAGGATACTACATGAAATAAAAATGATTAAAATAATCAAGAACTTGGAAACAGCGGCCAGTTTTTTCTACAAAATTAGTATAAGAGCGACGTGTGCGTAGGGTTGCAAACGAATCGAATCGAGCCGAATACCGCAATATTCTATTCGTATTCGGATGACAATCGAATACGAATACGAATACTCGAATATTTAATCGAATCATAAAATCGATTCTTATTCAAATTCGAATATATTCACGAATATTCGAATCGAATATCGAATATCTGTATTCAAAGTCATCTTTCATTTTTTATTTAATAAAATATAAACAATATTATATTTAAAATATATATTGAATTATAATAAATTATATTTAAACATATATTGAATTATATCATATTAATTATTTTAGTGAGTTATCATATATTATATGTGAATATATATTAATTATACTATATTTTATGTTATATTATTCGAATCGAATAATTCGATTAATTTTCGAATCGAATATTGTGATTTCATATTCGTATTCGTATATTTCTCGAATAAAAAAAAATATTCTTATTCGGAATCATATTCTAAATATTCGAATTCGAATCTTAAAATTTCGAATCGAATCGCGAATCGAACCAAAAAAGTTCGATTCGTTTGCAACCCTACGTGTGCGCTTTCCACATTGACTATATTGCAGCTTTTGCAATATAATATAACAAAGGCTTTCAAGGACACGTACGTAGGATACTTTTTCGTCATCCTATTGGCAACTCAAAAACCTTCACATGACATGGTAAACTGCTTCATAGTAGACTCTGATTGAGAAGCAGCAGTAGATCATCAATATGAATATGGAAGACGGATATTTATCAGGTAAAAAAGTTTCAACTTTAGTGCAAAGCAAAGCACAATCCGCCAGATAGATATACCTCTATTTGAATGTGTATCCTATTCAAGGGATAAATGGCCTGTTCTGATTTTACGCCGTTGACGGCTGATGCCAGAAGCTAGATTTCGAAGGGGCGAGTTAAGATCGATGATTTTCGAACCGAATGGAGAATCACCACGCTTTGGTTGGAACCATTTCCTTATGTTGACGCCATTTATTCGGATCTTTCCACGTGATTCGCTTCCTTGATATGCCAATCCAATTCTTCTCAAGAGTGCTGTTGTTGCTTGGCTTATCCTGTCAAAGAAATGAAGCCATTTTAAAGAAGAATCGCCATCGTATGTACTTCTCAAAATCATGCTTGAACATCCATGCAATTTATTCTGTTGGTTTATCTCATGTGCACGACCACAAGGTTCAGTGCAATCAAGCAATGAAATACAGCAGAAAATTTAAAGATGTTCGTGAATTTGTTGCAACGGAGATTCTTCTTACCTGCTAGATATATTTACTGTCTTCTCCCCTGCAGAAATTTGAATTTGGGTCTTTGCTACAGGTAGTAATATATTTATATTAGGCAGCTTTGCACCTGGACAGATATTACCAACATGTGAGAAGATGATAAAACGTGGACGATATAGACATGCAACGGAAAAAATTGTTTCATAATGCCCAACTCCGTCAACTTTTTGTTGTCCATTTATGGATAGAAACTCAACGGAAAACAAGAAGGAACCATCTTTAAATGGTAAAAAAGAAAAGTTAAAGCAAGCTCAAGACGTTAAACAAGGAACCTAGGTATTATTACCCGCAGCCAACCGATGCTTCAGACCTTTCAAAACTGTCAACAGATATACCTGTCCAAACATTTACAATGTAGCTAGAATATTGGAAACAAACATATAAATATATGGAGTTACTTCGAGGAGTAAAGTGAGGATGGGGTGCAGACTGCATAGGGAGGGGATGAGAAAAATAGCTAAATGTGAAACTAAATTTGCAGGTTAAAGCAAGTAAAAGTTGAACTATAAATGCTGGCAAGCAATAAGCTCACCTCAGCCACATGAATCTGAAAATCTCTGGCATCAACAACTACGGGGCTTTCCTTTAGATGCGCAAATGGTATTATTCCAAGAGAAGTAGCTTCCTAAATATTTAAAGATGTATGAAATCGTTCTTTCATAATTTTAAGTTCAAAACATGCATATTCCCGAAAGTCAATAAACATCATTCTCAATTGGTCATACCTCAACTAGAGAGAAAGCACGGGGATCATATTCTCCAAATCCGTCAATCAGCGAATAACGGTTTGCACCTTTAGGCATTTCAGTATCAACCCCAAGATTCTCAACAAGCCTCTTCCTCACTGAGACATCGTGAGGAAGCTGTAAACATCCCAAAACATGGGACAGTTCGTCCATGGTAGGCACCAAACCAGCTGTGATAGCTTCCCTGTATACAGTCAAGGCCAACGATGTCCTGCAGAAATGTAATAATCTTGGTAACTAAATTTTCTTCTTATGGGCTTTCCTTCTGAAAATCATCTTGCAACTCAATAAAAAATAGACATAAATATTTATTCTGTGATCGAATTAAACAAAACTGAATACGCTAATGAGGTCAAAGGTGAGAAAGCACACGATCAATAAAGAATGAACACTGAATGGAAAATTAGAACTATATGTTGCCGACACTGTATCTTAACCATGTTAATAAATTAAGGCAGCTGTATCTAAAAGATATGAAAAGATGGTGGTAAAAGATTGTATCATTGATCTTTGAAAAATGTTCCGATGCATTATTCATTAATAACATCGGAGATACTTACCATTTATTATTAAGGTGAACTCGCCCAGATGAAAATGACAGCAACGGCTCACCCAATGTACTGGCACTTTGGTATCTCCTTAAGCACATAGCTTCAATGAGAATATGATCAGAAAATCAATATCTCATATGAGTATAAAGGTGAAATTAAGCATACTTTAACATTTGACCAATTCTTCATATCAGTGCTTTTTTTATTTGTTCTTAGGCTGGTATCCAGGAGGAAGTCAGATGTTGAACTCATGGGGCAAAGCTATCAAACAATTTTTCAGATTTTTCAAAACCTTCCAAGATATACTTTCTTAAGAGAAGTATGAGGAAGTAAATTTTTATCTTACCAAGAAGGCAGCGGCACATTACATGGTTACGAATAACACCGTCTTCTTTGGCTTGCGAAATGATCACAAGACCAGCTTCCAGATCATCCTTTCTGGGGAAAAAGATCAAGTACATACATCTTAACCAAAGTCTAGGACAAGAAGCAAGCAGAATCATTATTATATACGAAAGGTTACTACTTTTCGCTCGCCACTACAAGAATGGAGTAGGTTATTGTATTGGGACATAATCCAATTTTTTTCATCTCGAATAAAATTTCCATGGCCTTGGATAGTTGATCTGCATCACCTGTAGGGCATGCATAAGAAGATTCTCATTTACCATCACACAGTGTTAGGAAAACTAGCACGAAATTTTCACTGAGAACTAGAAAAAGTCATTGTTCGATCACGAAAGGACACATCATTGTTGTTCATAAATTATTAAACCTTTTTGAGTCCCCAGCCAAGGGAAATCTAAATGGAACCTTGTGCTAGTAATCAAAATCCCTATAACAGGTTTGTTGTCAATTTTACTGTAACTACCACCAGCAGAATCGTAAAAGCAAAACATACAACCATGGCACTAACCAACACATAGATATTGGCTATAAACCTTAATAGTTTAAAGTTGAAGTTTTTACAGGATAATGCACTTCAAGTTACGTATTAGGAATAGGGGGCTTGCTAGCAAATGATCAATGATGCAAGTATTGGCTATATTAAAAGGCGCAGTACTATTGACAAATGAGAGAGGCAATCCAATTCAGCTACATATATATTTTGATAAAGAGTAATTGGAGGCAGGCTCTATACTTACACAAAGCAGTTACCAATGCATTCATCAAAGGAACTGTTGGCTTCATATTCAAGTCCTTAATGTTCTCATACAGTTCTATTGCCTTCTCCCAATCTCTGGCCTGAAAATTAGAATGAGTTAGAATCAGCATTTGCACATGATTTCAAAGAGAATGATACTAGGAACACAGCACACGAAGATAGGGCATGGCTTAGTGATATAGGTGTACCTCACTCGATTGTACAGCAATTTATTGAGAGCTAAGAGAAGAAATGGCAGTTATAAGTTTTTTCTTGTTTCTCCCATATCATAAGACAATTTGTTGCCACATAACCATACAAGAAACTCACACGGGCTTTCCTCGTTGCAACCGTGTGATTATGAGAAACTCGCACGGGTCTTGAGCGTTGAACCGCGCGCTTCCAAGAAACTCGCACGGGCTTTCCTCGCTGCAACCGTGCGATTATGAGAAACTCGCACGGATCTTGATGAACGTCTTCGAATTTAACTGGAACACGAAGAACTTCGCGTGATATAGCAGTCAAGAATTTACACAGCAGCAGGAAAAAATGTTATGCACATGAACGAATAAGATCAGATGATCAAAGCAAAATACAAAAGAAGTCAAAAAATATAAAAGAGCAAAGGAGCCGATATAATTGAAGCAGCCAAAGGAAAAAGGTGTAAAAAAAAAAAAGAAAAACACAACACATGCGCAGCCGCCATATTTGAAGAATATGTGATATTGTTAAATATGTTTATTATGTATCCTCATAGATATATCTATATATAGACATGTACTAAGTGTATTGGAAGTGGGGGTGAGTGGAGAGAAAAGGCACAAAGTGCCGTGTGTGAGTGTGTGGAAAGTGAGAGAAAAAGGAGAAAAGAGTGCGTAGGTTTTTAGTTCAGTGTTTACATGTAATACAGAGAGTAAAAAGAGAGGCTAGTTTGATGCTCTCGTATCAGAAATAGAAAAAGAAAGATTTTCTTTCATCTGTTAGAATTTCGCTTCTCCTCTCACACCGAAAAAATACTCGTTCCTCTACACCAAAATATAAAACAACACGTACTTGGTTTATTTCTTCTTCGTCTTCTTCTACACTGAGTTCTCTGTGGTATGAAAACCCCAGTCCCCTTATTACAGCTTCTTCTCCATAGATAAAATAAGATTGGATTTATTGATGGTTCTTGCAAATGACCTGGAAAGGATTCTCCGCTACTAGCTCAGTGGAAGCGATGTGATGCGCTGGTCAAGACTTGGATCCATCGTTCCATAGCTAAAGAATTAATATCAGGTATTGTTTACCATCAGAGTGCTTATGAAATCTGGAATGACTTGAGGCAAAGGTTTGACAAGATTAACGGTGCAAGACTGTATATATTTTTATTATTGTTGCATGCATTAAAAAGAGAGAAACAAATCCACGAAGTGGGCATCAGCTTAGCAGTCGAATCGCCTTGCATAGACACTTCACAGCAAACAAAAATAACAGACATAAATCTATATTTTATAAAAATTGTAAGTCGTCAAATTTCTTTCTCGAGCGTTGCGCATTTTTCAGTGCAAGTTTGCTTAGCGTAGTAGGACAAATTATATGATGAAGCCCATCACCCAATGTACTAGGACAATGATGAAAACCTTAATAATCTATATATGGTTGAAACGCACAATGGTATGCACACCACGTCACTAATACGCGCAATTATTCGGAAAAACGTTTACTGATATAATTGCCTGCGATAAACGAAAAAAAAAAAAGAAAGAAAATATAACCTCTAAGGAATCAACAACACCACCGCCTCGGCCCATTTCACCGATATGGTCGATAGGGATAATGAGAGATGGTTCACTTCTTCAGAGTCATCTTTTATACGTCGGACAACGCGGGATTACAGTGTCCCTATCCAAAGAGTGAGAGGAAGATATATCGCACAGTATTTGGGCTTTGGCCGGCAAAGGAATAAAGAAAATTGCAGTTGTGTTTTGCGCTTCACTTGATCATATTTGGTGTTCATGTTATTTCATGAACCCATTAAGGAAACAATCAATAAAAAAATGTAACATTATGGATTTTCTTCGATGATATAGCCAACGATGAAATCCTTGTTGATAAAATGATATTCTGCGCTGTCTCTGAAAAAAAAAAAGGGAAAACCAGACATGGCAAACAACAGAAACATTCATCATTTCGAATTACTAATGCGCTAATTATTCAGATCGAAATGGTCTATGGAAGAAAAAAAGAACCCAAAAAAGTTATTATTACCATATCGCTGTTGGTTGGGTCTCCGACTTCTCATCTTCTTCCTTTGCACTTACTTCATCGTTAGTTAAGCCGTCTGCTTCAGCTTAGCCTCTGCAAGAGAGAGAGTACGGATGAATATATTATTTAGAATTATATATATATATATATATATATGTCCATCTAATATTTAAATTGCTCAATAATTTTTTGCGCCTCCATTAGAAGAGTGAAGAAGCGCATCCCATCTCTTTGATGTGGTTTCCCAATCAATCGGCGATCGCCTCAGCTCTCTCCCCCCTTCAACAGTAGAACATTACTCGCTTGACACTCCCACCCGAGGCAAAGGCCTGCAAAATGCTCGATGACGAGAAATGGTTCCCCAAGTTTGTGGTCATCGTCGCCCAGAAAAACCACCACAAAAAGTAAGCCAACGTATTACCCTTCCTATCGAATTTTCGGCCTTTTTTTTTTATCGTTTGCAGAACTTTTTTCAGGGACGATTATCGACAACAAAGTCTGCCATCCCAGAAACAACGACTTCTACTTGTGCGCACCCGAGGCAAAGGCCTCACCGCCGCCGCCGGCGCACTAGAATCGTCAGGATTCTTCTCCCTCAGACTGACCGCCACTCATCATACCACCATCAGATGTTGAATCGATCACGAAAAGCAGCTAAATGTGCGTAAGAATTGAAGCAGCTAAACAATGGTAAAAATATATCAGATGTTGCGATGATAAATGTCTGAAAAAAAGTGCATACCTAGCGCGTACACCGTGCGCGGAAAGAAAGGAAACCGAGCAAATCAACCAAAACAGAGCATACAAATTACGATGATAGATACAGAAGTTTCTAGAAGCTTACGTGTAGCAGAGATCTCTCGTACCGTACATCAGGGCCGCCTGGAGGTGGAGTGAAGGTCATCTGCTGAAAAATTGTTTTCATCCCATATAACGACGTAGAAAAGGGGATTTCCTCTTTGATATGACGGATAAAATTTTTTACGTTTGTTTCTTTATTGGTTTTGTGCGCCTTCATGAATATTTGAGAAAACATATTTCTCTTTAGATATCAATAATGGTGATAGATTTGGAAATTGATATTGATTAGTTTTTTTTTTTTTTTTTTTTACTTTCTCAACCACTAAAAAGTAACGAAATATATTAATAAACAGCTCACCTCTCTTGTATTTTTCGACTTCGTCTTGGCCGTCCTCATACTCAACCGAATCGATCCAACGCCTGATTTGAACACTTGTTAGAAACTAAACACGATAAACGCGACACAATCTCGATATCGTCCGAGTTATTATCCCATGAATTAAACAATTAGAATTACCTATATTAATAGCCGACATGATTCTCGACACGACCATCGCATCCATCATTAATTCTCTATAAATAGAGAAGGTGGATGCTTTTAGTGCACGGTATAACGAAGTTAACCATCTATTTAAAATAACAATCAAAACCCTATATGTTAATTTCACAGAGCAAGAGACTAGACCGGCCCAATACTAATTACAATTATTCCGTCCATTAAGAATTAACGATGTGGGCTTAAAATTTTTTAAAACATTAGGTTTATTGCATTCTTAGGGTTAAAGAAAGGCGTATCGTCGCCCGCCGCCACGATCCGAACTCTCATATGACGGAATATAAATAAATAAAAGACTCACCGATTCTGGATTTCCAGCATCATCTTCGCCGTCATGCTCTATAGAAACTTTCCGAGGTTGATTTGAACTCAACCAATTCCGATTCTCGTCAACGTCATTTCACGACCTTCTCCATCTGATCTATGTCGCCTTTCGACGATCTAAATTCTCCTTCATAACTCTTTTCGTTTAATTATAGCCTCCAATCGTTTACCATTCCAATTCCTATACCGCGATGTGGATCTTACAAGGCACATGAACGAATTAAATGAATACCTGGATTGATAGCCGACATGATTCGTGATACGATCTTGGCCTCGCTACGAAAGGCGACGCAGTTCCTGTTTTTCGTAGGGTTTGGTGTACTGAGAATGAGAATAAGCATCTATTTATAATGGTAAGCATAGATATTAACCTTATAAAACGAGAGACGGAACCGGCCCAACAATATAATGATTATTAGCCCGCCTAGTATGACATAAAGAATGGGCTTTTTTAAAATTTAGAAGTTGATCGAACATTAGGTTTATTGCATTCTTCTGGTTAAAAAACAACATATTCGACACTGCAGTCCCGATTTCCAACATCATCGTGGCCGTCACAATTAGCTAAATCAATTAAAAGCTATGCTTACCTCTGCGAAAAATAAAAAATGGTGGAAATGAGGTAATCGTATTTCCATATTTGAGTTATTATCGTGGTGCGAATTTCTCAAGCCCACGAATGATTTAAGGGTTAATTTCAATTCAGGCTCCGTCAGAAGTTTAATTTAAGATTCAACTACTGTCAGAAAAAACTTTAGTTTAAAGGGCTCAATTTTTGTAAATTTCAGAGATAATGTCCTGAAAAATTAACAATTGGGCTTCTAAAATTTAAAAGCTTATGGAACGTAAGGTTTCTTGCGTTCTTAGGCTTAACGAAGGCATATCGGCCGCCTATCGCCACGATCTGAACATTTATAGAGTTTGATATAAATAAATAGAAAACTCACCGGTTTTGGCTTTCCGGCATCATCTTCGCCGTCATAATCAAAACTTTCCGAGGTTGAGTTAAACTCGGCCAATTTATTCCCATTCGCCTTTCGACAACATTGATTCTTCTCGTAATTCTTTTCACTTCAATTTTAGTCACTGGTCACTTTCTTTCCAATTCCCATACAACGATGTGGACCTATAAGGCACATGGATGGATTAACTATATACCTGGATTGAGAGCCGACAAGATTCGTGACACGGTCTCGACATCGCTACGAAAGGAGATGGAGTCCCAAATTTTCTTAGGTTTTTTAGGTTACAATAGAATGAATGCATACATCTATTTATAATGGAAAGGTAAGCCTATATATAATTTTAGAGCAAGAGACTGGATCGGCCCAAAATAATAACATTATTCGGTTCGCTGAAATTTAATGATTGAGCTCTTTAAGTTCTGAAATAAATAGAACATTAGGTTTATAGCATATATAGGGTTAAAACTATATTTGTGAATTTTCGTTATTGGGCCTTATTTGGGCGGCAGAATAGGAGGAGAGTTCGCCCATATAAGAAATGATCTTCGATCCTAAAACCAATTGGTGATAGGTGGATGACACGTTCAAATACTAGCAAGTGTACTAGGTCGTGCAAGTAGTATAAAATCAACAATTATAGCTGTATTTTGTCCTATATAATAATAAGATCTCCAAGCACATAAGTCTCCAAAGGGTCTCAACGGTCAATATGTATATGTAATTAAATCATCAACCACCATATCAAAACGCACATACTTATCAAGACATCAGGTGTTGTATCAGTCGACACTCACAAAATAATAGATTAAAAATATACGTCGTGCCAGTTCCGCAAGGCAGTCCAGAACAGAAAGAATAGGAGTCTCAACTGATTTGATGTTGGGTAATGGAACAAGCATCTCAAATAAATCACTCACTTATCTATCACACTGGAAAGCTTGCAAAAAATAAATAAATAATAAACAAATAAATATCAATAAGATAGCGTTTTAAGAGGCAATTTAAAGATATATTAAAAAGGATCAGCAGCAATACATTGCAGCAGGCCCCCATCAAGGAGCTGAAAGATATGATCCCAACACGCATTCCCTTAGCTTTAGCTTCTTGGAGAATTTCAAAAGCAGCATCCACTTTTCCAGCATGCCCTGCTACATCTATCAATGCGCTGATAAACATCTGGATGAAATAAGGGGAACCGATTAAGATACCAGACTTAGTTTAGTTTACACAGATCAAAATGGAATCGTCAGTGTTATCAGAATACATTAAAAAAGCTACTTTAAAACAGAGCCTCTTGGTGCCATTGCTGGCTAAGGGAAAGAAAGACAATATATATATATATATACACACACACATACATATATATATATATATATGGAATGGTAAAAGAGTACCTCATCAGGAGCAACATCTTTTCTTATCATATCATCATAGACTCTGCAAGCGAACTCCCAATCACCGTGATGACTACAACTGTTCACGGCGATGGTGTAAAGCTCTGCAGTTCCTTTGATGTTATACTTATCAATCATATTGTACACCTCCCTGGCTTGATCGATCTAAAACAGATCATTCCCACTGAGATATAAGTATGACGACAACAAAATCACAGCCATCAATAAATAAAAGTTCCAAACAATTGGGTACATTACTGACCTGACCAGCACTAGCACAGGCCTTCATCAACGCACCAATGGTGACATGATCGGGATCTATTGGATGTAATTCTGCTCCCATTTCAGCTAAAACATCAAATGCGCGATCAACTGCTCCGGACTGACCACACGCAGTGATCAAGGCATTGAAAACAACTCGATCTGGTTTCACATTCTACTGCGTATAAGCTATAAAAGGTTAAACATGTATGGGCGCCCCAATTTTGCAAAGGCGAACAAATAAAAAGGCTGTTATATAGGCATGGCCATCAGACATCAGTTCCACACCCAGAATCGGCAGAACAGTTTTGTAACAGGTTTATTGTTTGAATTTTTTCAAAAATAAATTTAATGGGTAATGTTATGGTTTCAGGTCCAATGGAATTTTTATGAAAACCGATTCTGGGTTACCCAACCCATTAGCCATTTCTACTGCTGTATATGACACAGGAAAGATGACTAAAGGCAAAAAGTAACTTAATTACCTTCGATCTTAAAATTCCATAGGCACCAAATGCCTTAGCAACTTGCCCAGCTTTTGCACAACCATCAATGAGCGCACCGTATGTGTGTACATTTGGTTCAACTCCAGCATTCACCATTTCATGAAACACCTGAAGTCAATAAGTTGTGAGATAAATGAGTTTAGAGAAAAAAATAAAAATATGGAAGTACAGAGGCAATATTCATCTCCGTATGTGCAAAATGATAAGGAGGCGATTGTGCTAATAGAAATGAAGGAAGATCCATGGATTTACATACCTTGAACATTGTATCCACTTTTCCACTTTTGGCACAAGTTGAAATTAAAGTAGTGTAAAGTTTGCAGTCAGCCTTTAGTCCAGAATCCAAAACTTGTTGCAAAACTTGAAAAGCACCTACATCCAAGAAAATACTCAAAGTTAGCTTATTCGTCTCCCCATAGAGGATGCACTGGCAGAAAGATAAAGAAAATACCATCAGAATCTTGGGAGCTTGCACAAACAGACATGAGCATATTAAATGTACTCAATGTTGGGTTCGGAATAAGCCTGATAAAGCGGAAAGCCTCCGAAACAGCCTTCTGAGTTTTACATACATCAAAAAATCTCGCATGATAAACCTGAAACCCATCAGTCAACATATATATTATTTTTCCAGGAAACCAAATTACTAAAACTAAGATCACAATGCAAATTGCAACTAGCCTTATTCATGTCCAACAACCCGTTCTCCTCCAAATCTTCCAGCAATCCTATGCAGTCATTTAACCTGCCATCCAGATAGCAATGATATGCAGTTAGTTCGCATTGCTGTGTTACTAGTTACTACGCACGTCCACCTTAATAACAAAGTGTGAAGTATCTCTTGATGGTCCTTCAAGCGTTTTTTATGGAACGATGAACGAATAATATAACATAAAAGTGTCTTGAGGATTTCTATACCGTTTACTAACAATGAGCTGTAACTGATTGTCTCGTTAATTACCTGCCTTCCCTCACCAGTTGGTTGTAAACACGTAACTGCCATAGAGGATCCTGCTTATTATCAATAGGATCACGCTTGTCATTTACAGGACCTAACTTTTCGATGGTGGACCCACGCTTATCAATGATGGGGCTTGTCATTGGAATTGGAAGGCAAAGTTTTACGTCCATCTTGGTGTGTTCTTTTTTTGTCCTTCTTCTTAACATAGTTCTTGTTTCTTGAACCCTTCATCTGGAAGACATAGCCCTGCCTGTGATGTCGAAAAGATGCATCCTCCTTATGCATTTCTGCAAAATACAAAGATTAATGTATAAAGGAAGCATTTATAAGATACATAGATATATACGTGTAACCAGTATTCTAATACTCTTAATTTCAAATCATGACCTGTGGATGAGCTGACATCTGATTTTGAAAATTTTGACTTTTCAGCCAAATCATTGTTAAAGAGTGATGAATAGCTTGTATTCTTATGAAGGCCAGAAGGCAAAGAGACTTGCTCCAGAATATCCAATTGTTCCAATGATGACTCGTCAATTGTATATAAATCTCGGCGTGAAAAGTTTCCTAAAATTAGGTTAGAGTTACTTGGAACATCCTCTTTTCCAATGTTAACTCCCTCTTCAACAAGCTTGTTTATATTTTCCGATGCATGACCTTCAGAAGAAGGAACGTTACTCAAATTCTGTATTTCTGAAACGTGCAGTACAGAATTAACTGAATCACTGCTCTCTGAAAGAATTGGTTGATCGGCAGATTCTCGTGACAAAACAGGCACGGTTGATGTCTTTAAGTTATGAACGCTCAATGGAGGCTCTGAAGACGGAGAATCAGATGCCTTTGTACTTTCTCCGCTAATATTCTCATTTCTGTCCATAATATCGGCATCCATAGTCCTAACCTCGTGATGGCTATGATTGCTTTCTTTCATCGAGTCTTTGCCTGTCTCTATAGGATCAACCTTTCTCGGCCCGATGAGAATGCCATCTGTAAGAATCCAGCTCATCAATCTTTTTACTTGTTCTGATAATGCAAGAGTTAACCTTCCAGAAATCTATCAAATGTCAAAACATAATTAGCTGATTCCAGATAGATTGACCAAATGTAAATTACAAAAATTCAATCACCCGTAAATAAAACTCATCATCTCACACAGATAATCAACAATAAAAGCAAATAAAAATGAAGCCAATTTCATATCAAGGAACAACGATCCACTGCGCGACAGAATCAGCAGCAAAAGAAAAAAAAAAACCCTCAATTAATGCAGATGCTCCAGTTAGTAGTTACCTCTCTGACATCATTAAGTTTCCCGGAATACGTAGCATACAAAACGCTGATAGTCGCGACGGAAGCTGCGACCATTGCAGTCCGCTGCGAATCGAGAGATGCTCTGAAGAGGAGATTGCCGTGATGACGAGATTGATGCCTCGTCCTCGTTTTCCTCCATCGATGACGCGGCAGGCGCAGACTGTTAGCTCCGAAGCCGTTATACTCACCGCGGAGGAAACAGATGTGATGAATGGAGATAGGAGAAGAAAAAGGAGCTCGAGTAGTTAACGTCAATCCTTGTGGTTTCAGAGAGAAGCTCGACTCCATTACGCCTTTGCCCTTGTATCGCTATAATTCCATGGAAGCTTTTTCACAGATAGAGTTTGTGTTAGTGTGAGAGAGAGAGACAGGATAGGGAACGTGTGAGAAATATGTGATGATGGCGATTATGTGGTGAGATAAACTAAGAAAGAAGATGAAGTTCGAGTTATTATAGTGTCTTCGTCGCCTGTCAAACAAGTACGAGCATAAACGGGCCTAATCTAAGGCCCGGCCCATGTACATCATGTGATTAACACTTTATAGTGACCAAAGGCCCAATGGCCCATTAAACTATTATGAGACATGACCCTTTTATTTTGTCTCATTTATTTATTTTCTATTGAATAGTCCAATAGTTACTTTTATGTATTTCTTTTTTTTTTCCTATTGATGGTTGTGATGACATGGGAAGTCATGCAGTCTGAACTAAATTACACGCTTAGGTACTTAATTAGGGTATGAGATCTTCTATTCCACTAGGTGTTCACTGGGTACTCCAATTTAAGAAAAGTTACACCCCCTGCCAAGTGTTTAAACACCCGTAAATATCGTTACACTAATGTATATCATTACACCGAGTGTTTAAACACAAAAAATAAATATACAATTTTGATAATTTTAGAGAGAAATACATAATTTGGAATACCTAGTGTAATAGAGGATTCCATGCCCTTAATTAGGGTTTCTACCCTATGGTACGTACTTCCTATCTCTGTCACCTCCATTGTCGTTACATATTTTGATATATGTTAGGCCGATTTGCCAACCTTGTACTGATTCAAAGGATTAGTATTACCTGTAACGATGAATTACGGAAGCAATAACGAAGTAATACCGATAGACGAATTGCAGAGTTGGAACGAGAGCGCACGTGTTCTTCAGAAAAGTCGTCAACTCTATTAATGAATCAGCAACCCTAAACGATGTATCGTTTAGGGTATTTATACACATAAGCCCTAATGGGCTATTGGGCCCAAGTTAACTAATATACCCACAAGTCGGGTATATTTACAATTAAGTCCTAGGGCGTAATTAAATTACAGAACATAGACTAATAATTAAATGAACACAATTAAATAATATCTAACAATCTCCCCCTTTGTGTTCATTTCACGCAGTAGCACGGTCTTCTGTTCTGTAGAAGGATTTTCTCAGATTGAGAACGTACTCGAACTGTCTGATGCTTCGGCGAAGGGATAATCTATTCTGAATTTCTTCAATAGCAATATTGCTTAGGCTGACGATTTCATCTCGGAACTGCTCGAGGCCTAAGCTTGCAAGGTCACCTTTTGAAGAGTCAGAATATCTTCTAACTTTACTTCTCAGTTTCTCGATAATGATCCTGAGAGTGCCGTCGCAGTACTTCTCGACTTCTGAGAGGAACATGACTCTCTTTAGTCCATTCTTGCTGTAGACTACGGAGAGTTCAGGTTCTTTGAAGATGAAGCCATTTGGGTATGGTTTGAGCTCCTCCTCCATACCGGCGAAGTTTGGTCTTGTGAGGTTTACCTTCCTAGCATTATTCTCAATGGCTATCTGGAAGTCATGCCCTGTGTAGAAGGTAATATCCCTTAGCATGTGTCTTTTGATGGCTTCATATCCCAGCTTGTATCGAAATTCTCGTAGGATGAACTTCCTGTAGAGTCTTGATAGCTTGTATACTTCGCTGGGATCGATGTACTGCAGATTGCCTTCGGTGATCACGTCTTCTGAGCCATCCAGCCGTAGTACTTTGTAGACTGGGTACTTGAGGTTTCTTCCCATTTCCTGGACGGTGACATCCACTATATTCTGGATCGGTGCCTTCGCTCTCATTCTCTTCCTGTCTGCATCCGTGACCCTCGATCCGCCTTTCGTCGTCCATTTGTATAGGAAATGGTAGGCCAACTTTTTGGATCCTTCAATATGCGATAGGCCTCTCAGCTCCATTTCATTATATGGTCGAATTTGACTACGTTCTCGCCAGATTCTGCTTCTAAGTTCCTCTTGAAATGGAGTTGTGATCTTGTTCCAGGGAGTCTCAGATGCTTCTGACGTTTCTTCGTAGTCTTCTCCATTTCTGATCTCGTCTGGAGCCATTCTGAGGCTTGCTTCAACGGCCGCCCAGATCAGTCCACTAACATTGTCCAGTCTCTCTTGAATGTCATCTCCTGTGGGATGATTGCTGTGGCTTTGAGATCCCCATCCCTGATCGATATACTCGTTGAGCTCAGCCAGGGGATCAGGGATGCTCAAGTCTACGACTGGAGGCAGTGGGTCGTCGATTTCCTGTGGGGGTGGGTCTGGTCTGAAGTCGGATGGTAATGAGGGTAGGCTTTCTGGTAGGTTAGTAGTTAGGGTTAAGTGGGAGGAGGTAGTAGGTTGGGGATTTGAGGTTTCTGGTTGAGTTTGGGTTGAGGTTGAGGGTTCTGTATGGGTGGTGGCTGCCTCGACCCGCTGTCGCTTCTCCCCCTCAGGACGACCATCGCCATCGGGGTCGTCATGTCGACGTTTGTGTGTGGGCGGGTCGTAGTGGCAGTGGTAAGGTAGTTGGAGACGGTGAAGGAGCTCCGTATCTTCATCATCGAGGTGGTCGGCCTCGCTGAGGAGTCGGGCGAGTAGATTCTGTCGAAGCTCCTTAATGGTGGGGGTAGGTGCAGAGGGAAGTGATGGTGGTTGGTGGGATGAGGAGGATGGTGTTGCCCCGACTTTTTGTAGTATAGATGCCTCCATTTGCTTCATTTCTTCGCGTATAGTAGCGAGGCTCCGTTCAAGGCTCTGGTCGAGGTGGGCTTGGGTGATAAAAGGGGAAAATAACTCAACAGAGCCACGAAGGCGTTCTGTTGTCACGGCTTCAGAGTAAACTCCTGTGTCGCGGCCCACATTCACTAAAAAGTGTGTGGGACTTGAGGAACCGGGGCCACTTAGGCTCACCGTTGGCATCGTCGATAAGGCAAGCTCATCGAGATGGCCTGATGGCACGGGGGTAATGATGTTGCCCATGTCAGGTCTTCCGTCCGATCCTCGAGTATCATCAGCAGATGACGTCTCTACGGACGTTCTGGACTGATCACTAAGAAGAGTCGATAAAGGTGTATGTGTCCTAGCAAAATCGAAAAAATTTGAGAAAGTGGACACTAGACTCGATGTGAGGGAAGAAGGGACAGCGACGTGGGGCTGGGAGTCGCTGATTTGTATATCACTTGCCTCCGAGCGAGGCAAGGATGACTGAGATGGTTCCCCGTGAGATGTTGAGACATCAACCTGTTGGGAGGTTGATGAATGGGAAGGGCTGGGTTGTGCATGCGCCGTTGAACCAGATGCGGCGGCTTCTACTCGGGAGCTGATTAAATCAGCTCCTGTTCCTAGGGGTTCGGTTCTGGAAGTTATAGTGAGGAGGGGAGGTGCGAAGTCGACGGACACCGGAGGAGGCGGTCGTCGGTCGTGTTTTCTCTTTGTTCGGACTTCGCTTTGTCGCTCAGGACCCTGTCTCACACTCGGGCTGGCTCCGGGGTTGGATACGGTGGGGTTTGACCGTATCGTAAGGGCAGGAAGATTCTGGACCTGCCGGTATTTAATGACATCGGCATCCGTAGGATCAGCGAGGTCCAGGAGGTGTCGTGGGATGGGCATGCCTTGGAGTGTCGATCCTTCCTTTGATTTTTTCAGGTAGTTGAACTTGGGGACTCCTAAGGACTCTGCCGCTGGACGACGAGTGATCTCTGGATGGATTTCCATGTAATGAAAAATCAAGACTTGGAACCATCGGAGATATGGAAGGCCCTTTCTCTTGGACGTCTTGAGGTGATCCCTGATATAGATCTGGTCCACTATTTCTTGCATGAATAGGGCAGCATAGTCGTAGCGTTTCCCGAAGATGACACCGTAGAAGAGTGTGAGGATGCTGAGGTTGCAACGATCATATCCGGTGTGTTTTGGTGAGAGGCACTTGTTAATTAGCATGAATAGAGCGTTCCATGGAGCTGGTATTTTGTTGAAGGAGAGTGCTGAGATTTGTGTGAGAGGTGGGGAACTGCCTATCTCCAACATTCCATTTAGGATCTCTTGAGCCGTGGGAGGTGGATCGAGCTCTTCAAAGGTCGGCAGTTGTAGAATCGTCCTCAGGAGGTCCTTGTTAAGAACAACCGGAGTGTTCTCAATTTGACTTTGGAATATTATTTCTTCGATGTCTGGGACTTGGTCCATGAGTCCCCAGAATTGTTGCAGGTATACTTGGGGGACGCTTGCCGTAATCGTGAAGGCAGGGAGCAGAAAATGATTCTTCAGAATGGCTATAATCACCATGTCTGAGCATCGGAATGCCATTGTGTCCAACTGGTAGTTATTCTTCAGCGGCTCAATCCATTTGGAGATTGGGTAGATCGTATCACGGTTTGGAATCTCCATAATCTGAAAAATATGATCATAAGATCATTAGACATCGAAAATGCCATCGTTTTCATTAGTTTCTCTCTCCCTCCTTTTTTATTTTGTTTTTTTTTTTTTTTTTATAATAGATATATATATTTATTTTTATTATTATTATTATTTTTTTTTTTATATAGATATATAAGTAGATATATAGATATATATATGTATAAGTAGGTAAATATATATAGATATATATGGATGAAAATATAAGTAGATAGTATGTAATAAAGGTAGATATATATATATGTAGAACTTTACAAAATTTTCGTTAAGTAAAAAAGTGGGCCAAGTCGGAATTTAAAGAAATGAAAAGCCCAATTGAACAGTGTCGACACGGCCCAATTTGAAAAATGTCGACACGGCCTATTTGAAAAATGTCGAGAGCACATAAATGAAAAATGTCGAGAGGGTGGATGTCGGGACATTAAAATGTCGAGATAGCCCAAAGTTTAAAAAATGTCGAGAGGCCCAGTAACAAAGTCGAGACAATGGAAATGTCGAGAAGTCTAAATGTCGAGACGTCAAGTTTATATAGAATGTCGAGAGGAGGAAAATGTCGATATCACATAGTTTTAAATAAAATGTCGAGTGAAAGAAAATGTCGATATCGCACAGTTTTTTTAAAAAAATGTCGAGTGAAAGAAAATGTCGATATCGCACAGTTTAAATAAAATGTCGAGTGAGAGAAAATGTCGATATCGCACAGTTTAAATAAAATGTCGAATGAAAGAAAATGTCGATATCTCACAGTTTAAAGAAAATGTCGAGTGATTCAATTCGAGAGAGAAAATGTCGATAAAAAATTAGGGTTTAACAGAGACTCGAATTTTGGGGAAAAAGTCGATGTGTTGAAACGATTCGAAAATGCAGTGTTAAATCAGTGAAAGACAGACGTAATCGAAGATTAAAATCATGGAAGTCGAAGATGAAAACAATAAAGAGACTGAAATCGGAGTATCGTCTGTGATTTCTTCGAATGTTTACACCTGCAGTCGAAACCATTAGTAGCATAAAATCGAAAATAGGGCTCTGTGGAGCTTACCAGTAAGCGATAGGAAATTTGCGATGAAAACTGGAATCAATACTAAGACGGCGAGAAATATCACGATTTGAAGAAAAATGTCGAACGAAGTTTTAAACAGAAGTGAATGGAGAAGACGAAGTGGGTCGATGTTTTGGTTGAAAATGTCGAGTTGTGGTAATGCGGCCCAGTTCTTTTATTTATATTGGCTTGAACAGTAGCTGAGGCCCAAAAAAATGTCGAGTTTGAAATATTAAAATGTCGATATGAGAGGGGGGGCTCGAGTTGTTTTGGACTTTGGGCCTGATCATGATAATTAAGTGACGGCCCATATAAATGTCGAAAGAAAAGAAAGGCCCATTGCAAAAAAAATCGTGATGATGGTTTTAAAAATCGTGAATTTAAGACTTAGAAGAATAATGCAAGTATACCAAATAAAATAAAATGCAAATAATGTGCACATAAATTAAAATGCAAATAAAATGCAAAGATACCATATGATAATGTGAGGGTACTGAAAAATAAGAAAATAGTGATGCTCCCCCTAGACAGATACGCAAATTTTTTTTTTTTTTTTTTTTTTTTAAAAAAAAATAGAAAATCTAATTACCCCTAAAGCAGTAATGCTAATATTAAAAGATAAATGCTCCCCCTAGAATTATGCAGTTATGTTTCTCCCCCTAGACACATGCATAGGCTTTTCATAATATATAACATGATTATGTCTGAGATGTACAGCCTAGCATGAATGTGCCTAAATTAAGAGGAAAGATTCAACATGCCCAACCTAGAGACTAAGAATTGGAATCGTTTCTCATCCAATGCTTTAGTAAAAAGGTCGGCCAGTTGAAGTTCAGTACTAACAAACTGCATTTCTATGATGCCATTTTCAACATGACTTTTGATGAAGTGATATCGAAGATCAATGTGCTTAGTTCGTGAGTGGTGAACAGGATTGCATGTTATCGCAATTGCACTCTTAGAATCACTGTAAATAGGAATATTATGTAAATCAAACCCGTAGTCCAAGAGTTGAGTGCGCATCCACTGAATTTGTGAACAGCAACTGGCGGCTGCGACGTATTCTGCTTCAGCCGTTGACGTAGAAACACAATTCTGTTTCTTGGAGGACCAGCAGATTAATTTATCACCAAGCAGTTGTGCGCCACCTGATGTACTTTTTCTATCCATGCGACACCCTGCAAAATCTGAGTCAGTATATCCAATTAATTGAAAACTAGAATTTTTGGGATACCATAGACCAAGATTTGGAGTTCCTTTCAGATAGCGAAGTATTCTCTTGACGGCCGTCAGGTGTGATTCTTTGGGGTTTGCCTGAAAACGTGCACAGAGACAGGTTGCAAAAACAATGTCAGGTCTGCTCGATGTTAGATAGAGTAGTGAGCCAATGATTCCTCTGTAGTGTGTTTCGTCAATAGGCTTGCCAGAGAGATCTGCATCAAGTTTGCATGCTGTGGACATAGGAGTCGCTATGGGAGTGCAGTTTTCCATCTTGTATTTCTTCAGGAGATCACTTATATACTTAGATTGATTGATGAAAATACCGTCTGAAAGCTGTTTAATTTGTAGACCTAGGAAGAAGTTCATTTCGCCCATCATACTCATCTCGAACTTAGTGGTCATTAATTGACTGAATTCCTCGCATAATGTTACGTTTGTGGAACCGAAGATGATGTCATCCACGTAGATTTGAACTAGTAAGATATCAGAATGCTGTCTTTTCACGAAGAGTGTAGTATCGATTTGACCTTTTGTGAACCCGGATCCGATCAAAAAGGTGGAGAGAACGTCATACCAGGCTCTTGGTGCTTGTTTAAGTCCATAAAGGGCTTTATCAAGACGATACACATAATCAGGCTTGGCTGAGTCGGTAAATCCTTCAGGTTGTCCAACATAGACTTCTTCTTTCAGTATTCCATTTAAGAAAGCTGTCTTGACATCCATCTGGTAGACAGTAAAGTCCTTATGAGCAGCATAGGCAAGGAACAAACGAATGGCTTCTATACGAGCGACTGGTGCAAAGGTTTCATCGTAGTCAATGCCTTCTTGCTGATTGTACCCTTTTGCTACCAATCTCGCTTTATTACGGATGACTTTGCCGTTTTCGTCTCTTTTGTTTTTGAAGACCCACTTTGTTCCTATGATCGTTTTCCCTTTGGGTCTTGGAACTAAGGTCCAAACGCATAGGCGTTCAAACTGATTGAGCTCGTCTTGCATAGCAATGATCCAGTCTGGGTCCGATAGTGCTTCTGACACTTTTCGTGGTTCGATTTGACTCATGAAACACGAGAGATGTTCGTGGAAAAATGAGACGTAATCATCCGGTATTGCGCTTTTCTTCTCACGAGTTGACCTTCGTAGAAGTGGTTGATCCGTGTGAGAGTCATGAGTATGATCAGGAATTGGCGCGACTTCATCATCCGAAGGTTGATCGTGTGAAGAGGGTATGATGTCAACATTTGTTCCAGTATGAGGGGATATGGCATTTGGGGTGAGATCGTGACTTAAGGGAGAGTTTTCGTCCTCAGTGTCTGTGGCGTTTGGAAGCGTGAGTTCTGTGTCTGAGGAAGAATTGTCTTGAACGTCTGTTGTTGCTTGGGTTTCACCTTGTGGAGTTTCTGTCGTCGGAGAAGACACCTGATCTGAAGTTAAGTGAAAGTCTTCAAGCAAAAAGTCTAGAGATGCCATATTTGGACTTGGAGAGGCTGAATCTTGTTGAGAGTTCCCTGATGCAGTAGAAGAAGCGTCTGATGTTGGTGGGAATGTTTCGTCAAATGTGACGTTGGCACTTTCCCGTACAATTTTAGCGTCTTTGAGGAATACTCGAAATGCTTTAGACGTCGAGGAATACCCAATGAACGTGCCTTCGAGAGCCTTAGGATCGAATTTGCCTCTGTTGCTTCGGTCATCTGCAATAAAACATTTACAACCAAACACTCGAAGAAAAGAAATGTTAGGAGCACGATTATTAATGATCTGATAGGGGGTCTTCTCAAATCTTTTGTGAATTGAGGTGCGGTTCTGAGTGAAGCAGGCAGTACTTAGTGCTTCAGCCCAGAATGAGTGTGGAAGATTTGATTGAATTATCATCGTGCGTGCAGCTTCAACAAGAGTTCGATTTTTCCGCTCGACGACGCCATTTGTTGTGGAGTTCCTGCAGCTGAGAATTGTTGTGAGATGCCCTGAGATGCGTAGAAGTTTCTCAAACGATCGTTTTTGAACTCCGTGCCATTATCTGAGCGAATGGTGCCAATTCGAGCCTGTAGCAGATTTTGTGTGGTTGCAACGAAGGTTTCAATTATGGAGGCGGTCTCATCTTTGCTGCGTAGAAACTTCGTCCAAGTATACCTCGAAAAATCGTCGATAAGAACCAGAACATATTTGCGACCATTGAGACTCTCTGTTCTCATGGGACCACATAGATCAGCGTGAAGTAGTTCTAAAGGTCGAGAAGAGCATGCAACATGTTTGGACTTATGGGAGGCTCTTTTCATTTTTCCTAGTTCGCAGGCACTACAGAGATGTTCTTTTTGATACGTAAGGTTTGGTAGGCCGACAACTAGTTGCTTAGAGGATAGCTTATTAATGTCCCTAAAGTTTAGGTGGGATAGACGATTGTGCCATAGAATGTTTTGATGATGTGAAGCTTTAGAGAGTAGGCAGATATTCGAGGATGGGGTGGTTGTCTTAAGGTCTATCGTATAGAGGTTCGTTTTTCGAATACCATGGAGCAGATCATTACCATGACCGTCATTGATGCTGCATTTTCGTGCTTTGAAGTTTATTTCGAGCCCTTTGTCGCACAGTTGACCAATGCTGAAGAGGTTGTGGCCTAGTCCCTTGACGTATGAAATGTCTTGGATGGTTAGATTCCCGTGATTTAGATCTCCTCGTCCTAAGATTGGGGATGACTCGTTATTTCCAAAGCGTACCTTTCCGCCGTACTTTTCAGTGTAGTTGCTCAACAGTTCTTTGTTCCCAGTCATGTGTGTGGAGCAACCTGAATCGAGATACCACACATGATGGACCTGCAAGAGAAAAAATGTTAGAAACGTTTCGGTACCCATTTGAGAATGGGCACTGTCCATTTCTTAGTAGATGGCTTAGACGAACTAGAGACAGGATTAGTATCCGAAATAATGTTTGTGTTGGAACTTTTAACATCAGGCTTGGGAATCCATCGTTGCAATCTGTTCTTTGGGTGTTGTGGAGATGTAGGGTTATGTTTATGTTTGGGCACCCAGATCTGTATAAATTTAGGTTTATGCGACGATGTCTTTTCGTTCAAAGATCGAGTGAATATAGGAGTGCGTGAGACGTGCCCTGCAGGAGTAATGGACGATCGAGTAGGAAAATAATGTAGATTATATGCACTAGATTTATCAATGGGAGAAACATCAAATGTCTTAGAGTTTTTTAAAGGAATAAAAATAGAATCATCATAAGCGTAGGTAGTAGAATAGGAAGTCTTGAAGTGACTATGATCAGGTTTCAGCTTCTGGACCCAGGCCAACGTCTTCTTCTTCTTTGTTACTCTCTTCCCTGTAGTCAAATTTGGCATGGCATTAGGAGTTAGATCAGAAGAGGAAAAAGAATGAACGTCAGATGAATAATCGTTGAGGTTTCTAAGAAGTGAAATTTCATTAAGTAGTTTCTCTTTTTCGAATTTGAAAATTTCGATTTGATTTTGATGTTCCTTGGCTTGTGACGTGTTGATGGCTTGCAGGCGTGATAGTTCAGTCAGGAAGTCTGTCTTGTCTTTGGTTTGTTTCCTCTCCATTTGGGTTTGCGAGCTTGACTTGGTAAAGAAGCGTGAGTCGTCCTTGTTTGAGGTTGCGGTTGCTAAACGAAAACGGGAATTTAAGGCAAGTGCATCATCGTAGTAAAAGTAATGATTTGAAGGGGATGCGAAGTTTTCAAATAGCATCCCATGTCTTTTGACTTTTTCTTTCCCTTTAATCTCCTTGTGAGATGATGCATCCACCTTAGGCGTAGCTACGTGACATTGTGTGAAGAGACCTATGGGGTTGTTGATTTGCTTCTCGAGTGAAGAGATGATTGTCAGGAGTACGTCTTTTTCCACTTGAGAGGCAATCTTTTCTTGTTCAAGAGTCGAGTGACAGATACTAATTTCTTTCATTTCTTTGATAAATGGAGGAATATATGGACGAGATGTACGCGGTCTTTGGACGTCTACTTCTTCTGAGGAGGGTGGATATAGGGGTAAGTAGTCCTCCGCCGGATAAGGTTCCTTAGTGCTTGAGCTCTTATTCAGTTCGTCGTAGTCAATGGGTATTTCAGCCCAGCCTTCCTTATTTCTCTTTTTCTCTTCTAAGTTGTCAATCAGACTAGTGAAGGGCATAAGACTAGGTATTTGTAGGCCTAGGAAACTAATATCGTAAAGAGGTAGAGGCTTCTTAACGACTGGGGGAGAGTCTGCAACAATACCTAGACCGTCACGGGGATCATAAAAGCTAGTATCTCTAGCAGTATTTAATAGGATATTTTTATCTGTTAGTACTCTCTTTGTTAGAAGATCCTCAAGTTTTTTAATTTTCGAATATAAACGATTTCGTTCCTTAGATAGGAATTCATATTGTTGGGTTATTGTGTTTCGCTCTTCCTCACTCTTCTTGAAGTCGTTTTCCTTTTTGGAGAGTTTTTCTTCTAAATCTCTTATCCTAGTCTCATGTCTGAGGGATGTATCCTGAGCTTGTTCTAGAAACGAGGTTAATCTAGCCTTTTCTACTAGTTCGGTTCGCAAGACTTTTTCATTGTTTGCTAACCTAGATTCTAGTTTTCTTAATGATTGATTTTCACTAGACATGGATGTTAGTCTATCCTGAAGAATTGAAATCTCTAAACGTAGATCAGAGTAAGAATCGTGTACCTCAGTTTCTGAAGATGAGTCGGTCGAGGGAGTGGCTACGGCGTTGTGTGCCTCATCTTCAGTGTCAGTTTCAACGTTTGCCATGAGTGCCAGGTTTTCGTCCTCACTCTCAGAGGTATCCTCGAGCCATGATTCTTGTTCTGCCATGAGTGCAACACCAGACTGCTTTTGTTGGAGAAGCTGTGCCTTTTTGGTGTAGTAGTCAACATTCTTTGTCTTGGGCAGGAAGCAGTCTCGAGCAAAGTGTCCTGGTTTGCCACAGTTAAAGCACTTCTGATCTTTTATGGAGGTCTTAGGCTCACCATCTTCAGGCTTTCGGTCCCGCTTCTTTGAGGAACTAGTCCTGAGTCGATTCGACGATCTGTTCTGTGTGTAAGAGTTGAAGCGTTTGGTGATCAAAGCCATCTGTTTGGTAATCTCTGCCAGTTCAGGATCCATATCTGCATTTGTGTTGTCATTGTCTTCTTCAGATGAACTAGGATTCTGCACAGGCTTTGGATTCTTCCTTGATTTTCGATGGCTGATTAGTGCAAGTGACTCCATGGCTGCCTTTTCTTTTGATGCTTTCTGAATCTCATTTATGTCTTCAACATGCTGGGCGAGGCTGTCAAAGAGACAGTGAATGTCCATCTCTTCTAGATCCTTGTTCTGACGGATGTTGCTAGCTATTTTCCTCCATTCTGGCTGTAGTGCTGAGAGAAAGCGTATGTTGATCTCCTCACCAGTTCTGGTTACATTTATCTTTCTCATCTCATTCACTAAGGTCAGGAATCGCTGATAGGTCTCATATAGTTCTTCTCCATCTTTGGCTTTGAATGAATCATAAGCCGTAAGGATGTTGGATTTCTTAGCCTTGTACCCAGATTCAGTTCGTTGCATCATTTTACTAATCGCATCCCACATTTCCTTGGCAGTCTGCAAGCTATTAACCTGCATGAAAATGTCATTAGGGATGCTTTGACAAAGATAGGTTCTGGCTTGACGATCTGCCCGAGCTCTGAGTTTTTCAGCTTCAGTGTAGGCAGAACGCGCTTTGGGTTCCCTGGTGTCTGGAACGGCCGGTTCATTGTCCGGATTTCCTGGAATAGTAACCCAGAATTGAGCTGGGCCTTCAGTGAGAGATTCGTACATTAAGTCTCCGTTCTCCTTGCTGTCGATGAAGTTCATGAACCTGAGTGTCCATGCTGTGTACTCGTCCCTCTTGAGAATGGGTGGTCTCGCGTCGTTTCCAAGTGAGTAGAGGTCCATTGCTTATAGTAGGTTGGATGTGGATCTTTATCGTGTTGATCAACTAAAATCTTAACTCAAGGAAGACAGGTAGAGTTAGAGAAATATATGAAATAATATAAACACAAAATTGATTGGAAATTTTAATAAAGATTTAATAGATAAAAACAGAAATATATTTATTATTATTATTTTATTTTTTTTAAACTAAATTCGGGAAAAACAAATTTTTTTTTTTTTTAATTTTAAATGTCGAAGGAATGCAATAAGAATGTCGAGGCAGAAATGTCGAGATCTCTATGTCCGAACAAGATGTCGATATAAATATCGAAGGAAATGTCGAGTGCGAGTACTGTTTCAAATGTCGAAATAGATGTCGAAGTTTGTCGAAAAAAGATGTCGAGGTCTATTAAGGGACCGAGATGAGATGTCGAGACAAATGTCGAACGGAATAAGGTGCAAGATGTCGAGTCCCTTGTTAAAATGTCGAGGCGGATGTCGAGATTGATTTTGAGCAACAACTTCGAGTAAAATGTCGAGATCTTCGTCTCCTAGCAGAATATCGAGAGAAATGTCGGGATAAATATCGAGAGAAATAAAATGTCGCAATAAATGTCGAATCGATGTTTAGATAGAAAGTCGATATAAATGTCGAGCTGAAATTTGCACCAAATGTCGAGGTGTTTTGTAAGATGTCGAGATAAAATATCGAACTAAATATCGAATAAAATGCAAAATGTCGGGTCCTAAAAAAAATTTCGAGGCAGATGTCGAAATGAATGTCGAGTCCGTGCCGAGAAAAATGTCGAGCCAAGTGTTGAGAAAAAAATATGTCGAGAACAATGTCGGGCTGAACTTGGAGCAAGATGTCGAGGCAGCAAAAAAATTCGAGAAAGATGTCGAGGCAGCCAATTTTGAGCGAAGATCTCGAGAGTTCAAAACTACGTTCGTCGTCCAGCACTGTTCTTCGATCTGGAAAAAAATTGATCACGAATAAGAATTAGCAGATAATCAACTGAGCGTCTCCATGAGCCGAGTGGAATCTGTGAATTCGGATGAGAAGAAATTGATAAAATTTCGAAAAGCAATAAGAACGAGCGAGTAGAAATCCGTGAGGCTTCGATGAGTTTGATCCACGAGTTCGGCTCTGATACCACTTGTTAGGCCGATTTGATCCAACCTTGTACTGATTCAAAGGATTAGTATTACCTGTAACGATGAATTATGGAAGCAATAACGAAGTAATACCGATAGACGAATTGCAGAGTTGGAACGAGAGCGCACGTGTTCTTCAGAAAAGTCGTCAACTCTATTAATGAATCAGCAACCCTAAACGATGTATCGTTTAGGGTATTTATACACATAAGCCCTAATGGGCTATTGGGCCCAAGTTAACTAATATACCCACAAGTCGGGTATATTTACAATTAAGTCCTAGGGCGTAATTAAATTACAGAACATAGACTAATAATTAAATGAACACAATTAAATAATATCTAACAATATAAAAAACATTAATTAAACCTACTTAATTCCTAACCAACTAGTGAAGCTTATCCGGACTCAATTATTTAATTTTGTGTCTACTTCTCAAGTTTAGCTTAGAATGTTTTATGGTATTAATAGCTGAGAATTAACCTATAAGAACTTGGACAACGATTTGACTCGCAAAATTAAACGAAAATAAATACGTTGAAAGATAAGAAGAAATGGATCAATGATTGTGAGAGGCGAGGCCGACATGTCACTCTCACACGTACGTGTTGCTATATAAGTTGTCATTTTTGGACTTGGACAAGACTTGCCTTTAGTCTCCGTGGCCTACAATTCTACGATATGTTAAAACCAATAATGAAATAATAACATCAGTCTTCATTAATTGAATATAACGTACATGCAATTGATTTGCCATACGTGTGAAATGCTATACACGTAGGTGACAACTAATCGCCAACAAGCATATAGGTTACTAATGGACTACAGTTGGAATAGTTGCTTAATCATTTCTATTATATTATATTCTATAAAATGGGGTGGTTTATACTAGATAGTGGCTGCAAAATGGTCCCAAATTGCGTATATTCAATAATAAAAACGTGAGTCAATAATCCCATTCCATCGTTTAACTATGGGACACTATATATGAAATTGATAAAACTACTAAAAAGCAGAAAACCATCATTCTCAAAATTAATAGTATGGAGCCTATGGGCTGTTGTAGGTCCACTCCCTTAGTCTTTTAAACTTCGATTAAACTCGTATTTTACCGTAAATTTAAATCGGGAACGGGATGATTCATATTTATGGATAAGCAAGAATTCCATTAGTTATACATAGTGCATACATATATACATCTATGTTTCATTGGTCCCATGCATCGCTTAAATGTCTTTGGTTTTCAACGACGTTGAATCTGATGTCAATTATTACATGTACAATTAAATTTGAAAACGTCGACATATATTTATATGGTGTGAAAATCTTGACATTGTTTGACGAAGTGTGCATAAGAAAGCCCCACAATGGAAATGATTGCTAAATGACACCACTGGCCCATGCATTGCATGCATGCATATTGGGTCATCACTTTAGGTATAATAAATCATTTATTTATGGTTAGCATCAAACGAAATAAAACTCTAAATATTAGATATAGCATATAGGTTATATATATACACGCTACGTTACGCAGTCTGCTTCGCTAAATATGTGATCATGATGTTGTCTATTCATATAAAGCACGAAACAAATCAAGAATCGAT
The DNA here is from genome assembly GCA_027422505.1 of Craterostigma plantagineum. Taxonomy (NCBI): domain Eukaryota; kingdom Viridiplantae; phylum Streptophyta; class Magnoliopsida; order Lamiales; family Linderniaceae; genus Craterostigma; species Craterostigma plantagineum. The sequence goes on from JAPQWV010000057.1 coordinate 481,770, forward strand.
CCACTACTGAAATTTTTTATCATAAATTAATTATCCTATCAATTATTTCCAAGTAAAGTAATCATAATTGATGTTTGTCCTCTGCCGATAATGATAACACATACTATTAATTATTGACTGGTGCTGTGGAAAGTCTCATATATAGTATAATACTTGTGTACGCAAAATTAGCAAGAGAAGTACATACATACATACATACATACATACATACATACATACATACATACATACATACATACATACATACATACATACATACATACATACATACATATCAATTCAATTACTATTCTTCATGTAACTTCAATTACAGATTTTTCGACTAACTAAATGAAAAGTTAAATTAATTGGGATCGGAAAACTGAGGAGTTAATCACGAAGCTCGTGTCGTGGGAAGTCGGCACCGTCCAAATATGCGAGTCGATTGCTGCATATGTTCCTAACATTTTTGGCTTTTTCGAACTTTTACGTGACATTAAGCATATAATTTTTTTAATCTCTCTTTTTTTTTCTTTGCCTTGTGAAAACCACTCTAGAATATGCTTGTTGGTGACGACAATGCCATAGCACCAAACTCGGATCCGACCCGCCAAGAATGATGGTTTTTACATAGCTAATAATATTCTTGCCCTATTAGTTGAATAGATTATACACTGATGATGGCAATTCATTGGCAATGTATAAATATACAACTAACATTATGATTTCCAGTATTAAATTTCATAATATGTGTTATATATCAATAAAGTTCGGTCTAAATTATTTTTTGATAGAGACGCCTTTTCCTTTTTCAAGGATTCTCATTCTTGGTGTTGACAAATAAGGCACTGTTTTGGTTGTTTATCCTTTGGCTTTAGTCTGTGGGACAAAAGCAATTTTTACATCGGTTTTCGAAACAAGCAACGCGAATATTATTTTAATTAATTTACATTTTGCTACCAATATATATTTATAAATGTGCCCATTAGGGTTAGGTTCATAAGTCAGTGGTCCCAAATCTACGGATAAATATTCGTATGCAACTTAAATATATTTAATTATGTTCGGTAAGAATATTATGTTGTCCGGTAGCAATATATATCAAAATTATGATATCCATGAACAAGAAATAGGTATTCATGCGATCATCCATCACAATAATTGTCAGAACTACTTCACCACGAGTATTCTGCAAAGAATTATTGATATTGTTACAAATATAATGACAAATTTCAAATATAAATTAAAAAAAAACGTCGATTGAGTTGAGAGTATATTTCGAGGAAGAGGAAAGAAATGCGAGAGTTGACGTGAACTGTCATTTGAAAAATAATCCACATCACCATCACGAGCCACGTCATCACTTCTCTAACCAATCGAATCTGTCCACGTCACTGCTCCTCCTTCGCTACAGCTGTCATCCATGTATAAATACACCTAACTCTCCTCTCAGAACAGCACAAGCCAATCAACTAGCTAATAGTTAAAGCTTCCATTCGCATCCCTATCCACAGATGTCGTCAAATTACCATTATACCCTTAGCCTCTGTTCGCTCTTTTTCCTCGCCGTTATCTCATCCTCTTACGCCGCACTAGTTCAAGAACAGCCCTTGGTTTTGAAGTACCATAACGGCGCTTTGCTGAAGGGCACCGTTACCGTTAACCTCATATGGTACGGCAAGTTCACGCCGGCGCAGCGAGCCGTCATCGTCGACTTCCTACAGTCTCTGAACCCTCCGAAGCCAGCTTCAGCCCAGCCTTCGGTGGCTTCGTGGTGGGGAACGACGGAGAAGTACAAGTCCGGCGCGACGAAGCTCGCCGTGGGGAGACAGTTCTTCGACGAGAGCTACTCACTGGGCAAGTCTTTGAAGAACTCGAACATCGTTTATCTGTCTGCCAAGGGCGGCCATGCTAACGGAGTCGTGAACGTCCTCTTGACGGCCGGCGACGTCGCCGTCGACGGATTCTGCATGAACAGGTACGGGCGTGGTTGACTTTCCCCTTTTCGACGGTGGTCGTCGGCGATGCAATTGACCACTTAAAAAGATTAGTTTTTTATTTTGACTTTGACTGACTAATAACAGGTGCGGCACGCACGGGTCGACGCGTGGGCCGAACCGATTCGCCTACGCATGGGTCGGAAACTCCGAAACGCAGTGCCCAGGCTACTGTGCCTGGCCGTTCCACCAGCCCATCTACGGCCCGCAAACGCCGCCGTTGATATCTCCCAACAACGACGTAGGAATCGACGGAATGGTGATAAACCTGGCGACCGTTCTCGCCGGGACGGTAACCAACCCCTTCAACAACGGCTACTTTCAGGGCCCGCCGACGGCGCCGTTGGAGGCCGTGACGGCGTGCACCGGCGTGTTCGGGTCGGGTGCTTACCCGGGCTATGCCGGAAACGTCCTCGTAGATAAGAGCACCGGCGCGAGCTACAATGCGAACGGCGTTAACGGTAGGAAGTATCTGTTGCCGGCGATGTGGGACCCAAAGACCTCGAAGTGCGCTACTTTAGTGTAGATACTGTACTTTGGTAAAAAAAAAAAGAAAAAATGTAAAAAGTTAATATTACGGTGGTGAACGAAGGGGTCTTTTATTTTGTTTTGTCTTTTTGTAGCTTTTATGTGGTGTTATTGCTTCCCTTTTTTTCTACTATATACCATGTAAATTGGCTCTGTGTGTTGCTGCGTATTGTTTAATATAGTATAGAGATGTAATTTATATGGGAAGTTTATTTCCTTTCTAATGTATTTTGGACATTACATTTCTTGGTACGAGGATATAGGATAGGAACAGATCTTTTAGTACTAGGATGCATACAATTATTGAACCAACTTGCTCTAATAAATGAGTAAGTTCGTTCACGTTAAAGACCAATAATAAAGAAAAAGGGTAATATGGATAAACTTACTTATCTAATAGCTCAAGGAAGGAGCTTTACCCTAAATAAATATTATTCTAATTAACCAATGGATCAATGTATAAATGTATTTGCGTGCTGTAAAGAAGCAACATGTGAAGAAGCAATGAAAACTCGCCCGTGGGTTTGAAAAACAAGCTCACTAACTAAACTACAAAAGATTGAAATCTTACTCTCTGCTAATTCTCAAGAAGATTTAAAGTTTATAGTTTAATAAACACAAGTTGGGTCTTGGATGGTGATTGTTGGCGAATTAGGTTCTGTTTATATTTAACACGCTTGTATGTAACCATATTTTGAAACGGACAAACTTAGGCCATAGAACAACAAAGAATTGACGCGACATAACTGTAAAAAAAAAAAAAAAAACTTCATCGATGTTAGTATAATTTATGTCAGTAGTAAGGGATGTAGCTCATTGGCATCCTTAACATGGAAAAAAAAAACGAAAAATTGCTAAGAGGATAACGTGAATCTCAATTTAAGCATTCCCTTTAGATTTAATTTCAATTGTCCCGTTGGTGCTATATACAAGCCTAGTTCATATATACCCATATCCAAAAGGCGAATATAATATATATGTATATTAATATCGTATAAACGGAAAAAGAATGTAAGGTAAAATTGGGCCTGGATCGAAAGCCCGTCTAAGGATTCTTTGTTCTGATAGTATTTTGTCCAATTTATTGTTTATAGTCCCGAGAGAGACAGTATCAATGAGATTCGTAATAATTTATTTATTGTTTACTTCTGGTGTGCGGAATATGAAACATGAGTCTCTTGGCGTGCGCAGCCGACTCGAGTCGATAAACACCGCAGTCGAAATTTGGCAATTAAAGATAAAAGTTGACACGAAATTTTTACGTGGAAAACCCCCAAATTACAAACGCCGCAGCTGAATTTGACAATTAAAATTAAAATGGACACCGAGATTTTTACGCGGAAAACCCCAAAATTAATCGGGTAAAAACCACGAGAAAGAAGAAGAATTCACTATAGGGAAAAATAGGAGTTACAACCTCTCGTACGACAAATGAGAAAACCCTCAATATCGCACAGAAAATATTACAAATTCTCTAAATTTTTTTCTTCCCTCTATTTTTCTGTCACTGACTTGCTTCTGTTGTTTGCTTATGTGTGATGGGATGATTTCTTGCGCCTTGGATCTTTACTTTAGCCAAAGGCCATATCTAATAAAATATTGATTGATTAATTAAATTAATATTCCTTACGTTGCGCGATTTTCACGGTGAGTGGGTGCATTTTTTATTTTCCCTTCACACTTGTCACTCCTCACGACGACCTTCCTTCCCTTGTTCTTGCAGATTACTATTTATCCAGATAATGCCTAAATAATCTGTATAAATTATAGAATTTTATAAATTACGTTACCTGTATAAGGACAGATTACTGACGCAAACTCCGTTTTACAAATTATATGTTTTTTTATATCCCGTCGTCATCGTCACTTTGTATGTTACTATTTTCACGTTGGTGACATCACATACGTGTTGCTTTTGCATAAATATAAAACTCGTCATTATTGTTTGTATCATTGTACTATTACTATTAAACAGAAAGTATTTTATGCAGATTCCATCTTACGATTATTTCAACGCCGTGGCGATATAGGCTTGTTGAATATTTTATCTCATGTCGTAATAGGTAAAAATAGATTCTGTTTAAATTTTTTGTATATGCAGATTCGTTTTTTTATATTAAGTGAATTTGAACGCTGCGTCGTGCGACCTTTGACACTCAGACTCCATTGCTGACCATTATAAGAACTAGTACGTGTATCACAGCAAATATATCAACAAGTTATTTTATGTTTTGCACAATTTTTATTAATAAGGTAATTTAAAAAATAAAATTTTGATTTACGGATAAATATGTAATAAATGAAAATGTTAAGGGTACAATTGTAATTTGACAATCAAGGGTAAAAATTGCAAATGATCATTTATTAAACTGGCAGACCAAATGTGGCAGTTTATAACCACCATTAGGGGTGTTCAAATTAACCGAAAAACCGAAAAAACCGACCGAACCGTAAAGAACCGAACCGAAAAGACCGGAACCGAAAAAACCGAACCGAATTGTAAATAACCGAACCGAACCAAATTAAAATGGCTCGGATATCTTGATTAAGCATACGTAAAACCGAAAAAACCGAAAAACCGAACTGAAATTATCATACTACATTAAAAATAAAAAAATATCAAAAAATAATTGTTTTTCTCTCATAACGTAAACAACACAATAAATATAATTTCATTGGTATACTTTTTTCCATTTTTAGTTGAATGTTTTCCTCACCAATCAAATACTATTTTTCTCCCAAATAATTTATAGTATCTTCAGATGAATGTTTTTATATTTTGATTAGATTTTGTTCCAGTCCAAGGCGCGAGCAAGAGGGCTCAGCCAAAGGTGGGGGAGAGACCCATGCTCGTGAGCGGGACGCGGGGCGATCACCTAGTCAAGATCGGGGATTCATCTTGTTTTTTTACCTTTGAATTATTTTGCTACATGTCACGTTCCACAAATCTTCTTTGTTTTTTAATAACCATAAATTATTTTATGTATTTTTAGCTCATAATATTTTTTTTGTTGATATTAAATTACTAACCGAAAAACCGAACCGAACCAAATTAAAACGGTTCGGATATCGGATTAAGCATACGTAAAACCGAAAACCGAAAAACCGAATCGAAATTTGAAAAAACCGAACCGACCGATGAACACCCCTAACCACCATATACTCTTTATATAATAGTATAATTCATACTAGTACTATCTGCACACTCTATGCGTGTGCTTTAAATATAATTGTTTTAATTTTAGTTTTGAAATTTATAATTTATGCTTTGTAGATGAAATATAATTTTTATATATATAAAAGGAAAATAATGATTAGGAGTATAAGTACAGTAACTGAAAATTGAGGGATTAAATGTGATAATTATTTAATTATGAAATTAGAAATAGAGAGGTTAAATTGTGAATATTTTACAGACCAAATTAGCAGTTAATAGCCACCCTCACCCTTAATATAATACTAGATTTTTTTCGCACACTCTATGCGTGTGCATACGATTTAATATATTATATTACTCTTAATATTTAGGTTTATTATTTATTGTCGAATTGATGAAATATAATTTATAACTATATAAAAGAAAACTAATTTTTAGGGGGTGTAAGTATAATAAATAAATAATAAAAAGTAACATGAATAATATGTGTAGTATATTTCGAAACTTTTAGTATTATATGTGTAGTATATAGCTGAATAAGTATATATAGTTTCCTCTGTCAATATTAACTAGAATTGCATGTAGCCTACTGGTGAGGTAGCTCCACTTTATATTAGTAGTTGGGGGTTATTATCCTCCCGTGATGTCGTTTTTGATTCTTTAAGGTTTATGCTTATATATTGTGTTCCTTTCTAATTTTTTCCTTATCGTTTTCTGTTCGTTTAGTTTTCTTTTTGGTGTTGACGTTTTTTTTCTTTAAAATCAATTTTTTATGTTTTGTTCTTATCCTTTATTGTCTTTTTTTTTATTTTTCTCAGTATTTTTATTCTTCTTAATTTCTCTTTCTTTTTTAGTTTTAGGTATTTTTGGTTTTTTAATCAAATAATACAACTAAATTAATTATATATTAATCAATTATATTTTTCTTAATATCTTTAGTTCTCTTTTCACATTTTTTAGTTCCTTTCATGGTCAATTTAAATTTTTGTTATGCACTAATAAAACAAAAACCAAGTAATAAAAGCTTTCTCTCAAATTTACTTATGAACCTTGATATAATTAAAAATCACTCACTGAATAAGAAATAAAATATCAAATAAAAAGGCTCAAATAAACATTACGGTTGTTATTCATAAGACATATATATGACTTGTGTTATTTTCTCCTTTATTTTCTTTATAGCATATTAATTTTTAATATTAAAAATATACTACGCTATATCAATATCATGACATGTTGTCAATATTCGAGCTTCATCAAGGTTATCATCGATTTTTTATTCTCTTTTATATTGTTTTTTATTTTGTTAAATGTACGAAATTAAAAGTTTTTTATTGTAAGTTCATAAGTTTTGATGAGAAAAGCTAAGTTGATAAATCTTTTCAAGCAAAATAGCAAATAAAATTTTTTTACGTCTTCCATTTACGGCCCCCCCGGTCAAAAGTTTCTGGATCCGCCCCTGACCATTCCACACCCTTTATATAATATGAATAATATAGATAGTATAGATGAGAATTCAAACTTCGATTAGTGCTGCTTCGTAACAAGGATTCAAATTAAGATAATATAAGTTAATGCCCCCGCCATCCTTGGTTGTATTTTTATATAATTAACTTTTGAAAAAAAAAACAAAAACAAAAACAAAACAAGACCGACCACGATTTTAAAAAATAAGCAGAATACCAAGAAAAATAAAGTGATGTAATTTGTGCCATTTAACAGTACTAGCCCGCCTCTTTTGAACAAAACAAAAAACAATACTAGCCGTGGTGCTTTTTCTTACCTTATTTTATGTTACATTGACAAGCGGTCAAATGTATGATAAGTTGCCCATACTATTAAGCATTAATACAAGCCGCCTTGTAAAACTATATAAACGCTCGCAGACATACTCAGATATATATTGCAACAATAAACTACTCTCTCACTTCAATAATCCCATAAAAACCATGGCATCATCAACCACCTTCATCAAATGCAGAATCAACCCCATCAAGCAATACCATGCTAAGGGGCTCAATACCTTCATGTTAGCAAGGCAAGTGAAATGACGCCGTTTTTCATTTTTTTTTTTTTAATTCTCTGTTATCTTCTTTAAGATTGTCCTAGCTATTTCTCTTACTAACATACAGAAGTACTTGCATGGCATCTTACTAAAAATCTCAGGAATGTTTCGTTATCATCGTCATCAAAATCTCCTCCAAAATATCCAGGCAAGGGGGGATTGAAATTATTATCCAAGACGATAGGCAACGGCCTTTTACTGAAATCAAGAGCTGAGTACGTTGATGCTCCAACTGCTGATGACGATGAAGTAGTACTTGAGAAGATAGACAGAATTAGTTCCAACGGTTCAGTTTCTGGGGAAGCTGTAAAAGCAGAAGAAGAGGAATTATCAAGGGCAACTTTACTGTGGAGGGCAGCCAAAATTCCTATGTATGCTGTTGCTTTGATGCCTGCAACAGTAAGTTCTTTTTTTTTTTTATCACACGTTATTTAAGAAAACCCTTTCTTATATAATTTAAAGCCTCCATGCATGTTTATTCATATTGATATTATATATAAATATATATAATTATATGTAGGTGGGAAGCGCAGCAGCATATTTTCAATCAGGGGTCTTTTCATGGGGTCGTTACTTTGGAATGTTGGCCTCTTTTATAATAATTAATATTTGGATTAAGCTGAGGTAGGGACCATACATATTATAGATATATACAACTACAAAGTACAAGCACACATTAATTCTTTTTCAAGAATTATTAAATGATGGCTTATATACGTATACACTACAGCAATGACGTGTATGATTATGACACTGGTGCTGATAAGGACAAGAAGGAGTCAGTCGTCAATCTATTTGGCAGGTAAAACTACTCTTAACATATTTCGTGCAATCTTCTTACCACTAAATAACAATAATTGATAACATGCAACAATAACTATTTTTGTTCTTTTTCAATATTTATAGTCGGAATGGTATAAATTTCATTGCGTGGTCTCTACTTGCCATCGGCTTCGGGGGCTATTCTTGGATCGCACTAAAAGCCAAAAGCGCCCTCTCTTTGGTGTACTTAGCATCTTCCGTGTTTGGTTTCTACGTTTACCAAGTATGTCTATATTATTACATCATCATTTTTATTAACAGTAATTCCTATAAAACCTACAATTTAATTATGGATTTATTCTAAAACAGTGTCCACCTTTTCGTATGAGCTACTATGGCGTGGGAGAACCCTTACTCTTCTGGGCTTTTGGTCCAGTCTCCACCATTGGCTTTTATTTGCTCCACAGCAGAGGAAGGTAATACGTAATTTGATTTATATTATACCATATCATCAAAATCCCCCCAAAGAATGCATATTTATTAATATGGATGTTAATATACACAGTGAACTGCCTCTTACAAGCACAATTACATGGCTCTCGGTTCTTGTGGGATTAACAACAGCTTTGATCCTCTTCTGTAGTCACTTTCATCAGGTTACTTGTTCAAAACGGCTATTTTAATTTTATTATTATTATTTAATTTATCTAGAAAAAAATAGTAAATTTTTTCTTGATACTTTTCAGATAGAAGGTGATAAAGCAGTCGGAAAAATGTCACCTTTGGTGAGTACTAATACTGCTCTAGTAGTAACATATTTCCTATATATATATACATATTGCAGAAAATGCTGATTAGGTATTTGTTTATTTAGGTGAGGCTTGGAACTGAAAAGGCTTCTCATGTAGTAACGTGGTCTGTCATGGGACTCTACTTAGTTTTGTTCTCTTTAGGATACGCACAAGCACTTCCTTTTGCAAGCATCGTAAGTATCTCGCATCTCCAAAATGAAAATTAATCACTAACCATATAGTAAGTACAATATGTTTTATATTAAATAATTCTTTTCTTTCTTTTGTTTAAGGTTCTTGGTGCCATGACGATACCCGTGGGAGTTTCACTCGTCAACTTTGTGCGGAATAACCACTTGGTGAGAAGTCATTTGAGTTTGATGTAGTAATTATACTGCATTAAGAAAATATATGAAAGTTCATTTTTTTTATATTATGCGTCTTTATTTGTGCAGGACAAGTCAAAGATATTTATGGCAAAGTATTACGTTGTGAAATTGCACACTATATTAGGAATGGCCTTGTCCGCCGGGCTCGTCATATCAAGATTGATGGCCAAATATATTCCTCAGGCTATTTAATTTTTATTTTATGTTGGGGGAGAGGATTTGAAATATTGGCATGTTTGCTTGTTTCCTTATTTGGAGGTAATGTTTGTTTCTGTTACACGGTCTTGTTATATGTACTAATTTGACTATGAATACAAGTTATGAATGACGGGTCAATATTAAATTACAAATTACATTAGCATCTGCATTATTATGTCACTGAGTTTTCATCATCACCCTACTTATGACGGTTTCTGTTTCATTAAACTCGGACATCCTTCATCAATTAAAAATGCGTTTCCAACTATTATGACAACTTGAAAATATTTACTGCAGCCATTAAAACGTATCATTTATGGGCCCAAATTGTTCCATATTAATATTTGCCCCACATTCACACTTCATTACATCTCACAAGAGCAAAAATTCAAGGCCGGCTTGTTTTTTGCTATTTTTTTTTTACTTCATTAAACGGTATGATTAAATAGAGCTATATTAAAATTCCAACATCGTACCATGTATATATCAGTTATCTAAAGATGGGTTGATCGATCATTTTTCTATTTAGGTCAAATGAATATGTTTGCGTTTCTGTGCTCTATACTCCTTGCAACAGGTTAGTTCGTGCTTGCCTCCTTCATATATATTTTCTACAACTAATTTCCATATAGCTTGCAGATAAATATTATTTTATTCCATCATTAGGTCAAGTTATCGCATCAACTATTGACTCGGCGTATGACTATTCCGCAAGCGTCGAAGTGAGGAAAAAAAAAAACTAAACAATAAAAATACGAATTGAAGTTCATTATTCACTAACATCGTACAACTAACAACAACAATAAATATATATCTTGTAATAAATAATTCAGTGCTTGTCCGAACCCATGTACCCTCAATACGATGGTGGGCTCATCGCGAACCCAGGGTTCGATGGTGGTCTTGGCGATTGGTTCGTGAGCGGAAAAGCAAAGATTATGGTTAGAGCAACTCAGTCTGGTAATAGTTATATGGTGGCATATGATAGAACTTCGATCGAAGATAGTTTCGCCCACCCCATTTATCTCCAAAAGGGCATCTTGTACACGTTTTCAGGTATAAAAGAAAAACTTCTAATATCGAATCATCAGTCATATAAGGGTTAATATATATTATATATTATTGAAGGATGGATGCAGATCAACGATGGAAGAGAGATTATTACAGCTTATGTTTTAACGCCAAGGGCAGAAAAAGTGATCATAGGATCTGTGATAGCAAAATCTGGATGCTGGTCAATGCTGAAAGGAGGGTTTACTGTTGAAGAAGACATGAAAGCTGCAATTATCTTTGTGGTTCGTCGTCTCATTATATATACAACATATATTCAATTACTTTTTGATAAATCCAAAAAAAAAAATGCATATTGTTTGTTCCATTTCACGTCTCACTTCGCAGTGCAAGAACAAAGGTTCAGAACTATGGCTGGACAACGTTAGTTTGAAACCCTTCACAAGAACTGAATGGAGAGAACACCAAGAAGACAGCATCGACAAAGTAATTAGGTTTTTTTCTTTTTTTTTTTACGTCGAACGCAAGTGACATGTAATAACAAAAACATAATCAAGTGCAGATTCGCAAGAGGGAGGTGATCGTACACGTGGCAAACAAGGACGGCATCAAACTGCATGGCGCGAACATAACCCTAGACATGTTAAGGCCCCACTTCATGCTCGGGTGCAGCACGACGGGCGCGATCGTCGAAAGCAAAGGCTACCGAGATTGGTTCGTAGAAAAGCGATTCCCCGTGACCAGCTTCACAAACGAGATGAAATGGTACAATGTAGAATATAAAAAGCTCTCCTTTCGGCCCAAGCCCAGCAGGGGGCGGTAGGACTGCAATATAAAATCAACTGGCAGTAGAGGGAGTAACCCACATGCTTATATACATACGCATCATAATTGTTTCAGCCCATAAGATGTGGGACTGAGTTTGATCCCCCAAAACAGGTACTACACTGAGCCATTGCGAGGCCAGGAAAACTACACCGTGGCGGACGCGATGGTCAAGTTCTTCAAAGAAAATAGGGTTTCCATAAGGGGCCACACGGTGCACTGGGCCGAACCTCGCATGTCCCCGCTCTGGCTCCTTGACCTGCCCCCGAAGGAGATCCACGGCAACGCAGTAAGGCGGATTGGCTCCGTCGTGTCGAGGTACTTGGGGGACGTAATAGGTTGGGACGTGATGAACGAAAATCTGCACTATTCGTTCTTCGAGGACAAGCTCGGTCCCAACGCCTCGGCCATGTTCTACCAATTGGTCCACGCGATGGCCCCCGAGACGGGGCTTTTCTTGAACGAGTACAACGTTTTGGAGTATCCCGGGGATTTGAAGACGATCCCGTGGGCGTACGTGGAGAAGATTCGGGAGATTAGGGCTTTCCCCGGGAATCAGGACCTGACGATCAGGATCGGGCTTCAGGGACATTTCGTCCTGAAGCCCAACGTCTCGCACGTTCGAGCCTCGCTGGACTTGCTCGGTGCCACCGAGATGCCCATCTGGTTTACCGAGTTGGACACTTGGAGGGGCCCACATCAGGTGAAGTCCTCAATTAGGGTTTATTTTTCGTATTAGAAATTGAAGGCTTCAACCTAAAATCAGTTGGTCACAGGCGAAGTTGCCTCATTGATACATAACCGGGATAGTTGAGTTATCCGACGTGGGATAGAAATCTCAAAACGTCCCCTCACGTACAGCATGAGCCTGACTGCGGGTGACACACACACACGACACACGCAAATCAACCCTGGTTTTAGGATCAAGACCTCGATTTCTAATATTTCTCGAAATTTTTGATCGATAAAAATGCAGGTAGAAGAATTGGAGGACATTGTAAGAGAAGCGTACTCACATCCATCAGTTGAGGGCATCATGATATGGGGAAATTGGAAGCCGCAGGCGTGCAACGAGACATGTATATCTTATTATTACAACAAGGAAGAGAACAACAGTTACGCCGGCGCTCTTCCGAAGGGCTGCGCTTCGATGTGCCTCGTGAACAGCACCTTCGGCAACACACCGGCCGGCGACTTGGTCGATCGGCTGCTCAGTGAGTGGAGGACAGAGAACGTGAAGGGAACTACGGACGAGGACGGCGTTTTCAAGCACAAGGCGTTTCACGGAGAGTACTTACTGAAATATTCTCATCCTCTCGTCGGAGGCGACGGCGGACAGAAGACTTTTAATGTCACCGCCGCCGACGGCGGTGCGTCGAATCATCCCTTCGAGATTTCCGTCACGCTTTGATTGTTTCGATGTATGTTATTGTTAGCAACACGAATTCAGACATTCGGACTATCGGTTTTGGTGAATTGACGCAACTGATTAATAATGAGAAAACCGGATATCTAAAGTATCGTCTATGCTAAGGACTAAAAGCGGTATTTGTAAGTAACCAGTCTGGGCAAGCATGAGAGACTAAAACCAATATCGATTGAAGATACCGGTCCTGAGAAATGGATTCAGAAAAGTACGACAGTATGCAATATCGGACAAATGACAGATTGGACAATCGAGATAAGTGCATGCTGAAACAGAAAGGAAAATTCAGACATTCAATGCAATGCTGCAAGTCCAGTATTTAGACAAGGTCAACTAACGCAAATAAGGAATAAAGCTAGTGACAGGATAGACTGCAGCTTAGACCGGACAGACCCATTTTTGGAAAGTCAATTAATGCACCGATCAGAGTGAAGAGCCTATCTCACAACGGTTTGAATTTCAAACTTCAAGCATAAAAGGAGAGAGACAAGAAGGAGATAAAATTACTTCACTGAACTACAACATTTCTACGATCTTGAGATCTCATCCTAAAAAGACGAAGTTTGAGCTGTTCAACGAGCTGTGGTGAGAGCACAAAAATCAGAGTGAAGCCCAAAGATATTCTTTCTTAGATTTAAGCCTATAGTGACTATCTCCGACGGACTGTAAAAAGCTGTTGAAGTAGGTGGATTGTTGTAAACAACTGCCTAGGGATTCACTAGATTTGAGCTGTGTTTCAGCTGGGTAGGTTGTACAAGGGTGTATAACTGAAGATCTAGTGAACCTTCCTTGCGAGGAAGAAGGGGAGACGTAGGAGATTTTAACTCCGAACTTCCAGAAACAAACCGGTCTCATACATACACACGCACACACATTTACTCATCACACATCAGTTTCAACCGGCCAGTATTACATTCCGCACTTGTACTGACCGGTCACTGATTGAGTACCTGTCATTGGAAAGACAAATCGAAAAAGAGACAAGCGTTTATTCACCCCCCCTCTAAACGCGTAAACCGATCCTAACAAGTGGTATCAGAGAGGGTTTTACTCAATCATCAAACTGATAAAGATGAATACATCAAGCAAGCTGCCGATGTTCTCCCGTGAAAACTTCATGGAATGGAAAGTTCGCATGATGACTCATCTAGCTGCCCAGAACGAAGATATGTGGGATGTCATTACAGATGGACCTCCAAAGTTAGAAAAGATCAATCCACTGCATACGCAGGACACCGCACAGCCACAAATGATTGCAAAGGTAAAAAGTGAATGGACAGAGGCAGAGAAGAAACTAATGAATCTAGATAATGTTGCCAAGGACATTCTGTTCAAAACACTGGACACCGGAACATTCAGACAGGTGATGCTATGCAAAACAGCAAAGGAGGTCTGGACAAAACTATGTCAAATCTGCGAAGGAAACGAGTCTACACGGGAAAACAAGCTCATTGTTGCCATACAAAAGTACGACAGCGCGAAGATAAAGCCGGGAGAATCAATGGCTGACTTCGAGAGCCGGTTCATGAACATCATCAATGATCTCACGGCTCTTGGAAGAATGCTAGAGAACCGAGATGTAGCCATCAAAATCATGAAGGCACTTCCCCGTGAATGGGACGTTAAGACCATGGCTATGAGAGAATCAAAGGATCTCAGCAAGATACAAGTTCACGATCTATTTGCTGATCTCAAGGCTTATGAGTTCGAGCTACAAACGAGAATGGAAGAGTCAGTCACAGAACAACCTGTCAAGGCTCTCGTAGCACCAGAAACTTCAACTTCGAAGACATCAGAAGAACTGACTGATGAAGTCATGGCACTTTTCGTAAAGAGATTCGGAAAGTTCATGAAGAAAAATCGAAGCAACAGTTCTGAAGGTAAAAATTTCATAAAGAATAAAACAGAAAGAACTGATGTCTCGTGTTTTAAATGTGGCAGGAAAGGACATTTTGCAATCGATTGTCGAGTTTCAAAGAAAGAGAAGGAGAAAACTGGTACCAAGTCAAAGAAGTATCAAAAGGCTTTGGTGGCCAAGAGTGGAAAAACATGGGACGACTCTGACTCCGAAGAATCAAACAGCGATGAGTCAGATACCGAAAGTGATCAGGAATCTCATGAATGTCTCATGGCAAATGTGATCAACAATGAGGTATGTGATTCTGTACCGGATGATTTTACTAAGGAAGAGCTTCTTCAGGCTCTTCAAGAAATGGCTGAAGAATATCAGAAACTTTCCGCTAGGATTAAACAAAAAGGGAAAATTACTTCAGTCGAACAAACTGAAAGTGATTCTAGTCAAACGAAGGTGCTGAATGAGGAAGTTAGAGAACTTAGAAATGAAATAGTGCAGTTGAGGACTGAAAACGATAAGCTTAATGCGATCGTAAAGACTTGGAGTCAGTCCAAGAAAACAGTAGAGAATATCCAGAGTAGTCTGAGGGTTTGCAATGACAAAACTGGACTAGGATTTAGTGAAACCGGATCGAGCGAACCGACAGCAAGAGAAAAGAATACTGGCTGGATTAGGTTTACTTCAGCCAGCTCTTCGCAAGGTAACAACACCAGTAACATACCTAGCTCCCCAGTTACGATAGAGAGAGAAGCTCAACATAATAGAAGATTACCAAAAACAGTGCCTTTACAAAACAGATCTATATCAAACGGGCATGAGCATAGGGGGAATAGGAGGTATGAATATGAGTATAGAAACCGGGCTAGACAGCACAATACATCTAAATATGGAATGACTAGGAATAGAAACATCAAATATCTTATAGACCCTCAAACTGGTCGGACTGTTAGAGTCTTTCAGATCTGGGTTCCTAAGAATCTAATCTATACTGGACCCAAGTGAAACTGGGTACCAATGTATGTATATATATATATATATATTTTTTTTCAGGAATACATTGAGGAGCTGAACCGATCAGTATGGTACCTGGACAGTGGATGCTGTCAGCACATGACTGGAAATGGAAGACTACTAAAGGAGCTTAGGGCACATACCGGACCGACAATCACCTTCGGAGATAACGGTAAAGGTAAAACAATAGGGAAGGGGGTGATTACTCACAGAAACCTTACCCTAAAAGATGTACACTTAGTACAGAATCTCCATTACAACCTAATAAGTGTAAGTCAACTATGTAGGAATAACTACCTAATATCGTTTGAAAAAGATAAATGCTTTGTCAAGGACAAAGAGAAACGCATACTGATAACTGGGCATAGGGTTGGGGGTACATATAGGGTCCACTGGGGAGATCAATCAGTTTCTACCCAGACCTGTCTAATAGCTCATAACTCCAAAAGTTGGTTGTGGCATAAACGTCTCAGTCATCTAAACTTTAAGACCATATCAGTCCTTAGGGATAACAATCTGGTTAGAGGTCTACCCAATCTAAGGTTTTCAAAAGATAAACACTGCACAGCGTGTCAGTTAGGTAAACAAATTAGGTCAACTTTTAAGAATAAAGGAAGTATAGAGTCAAACCGGTGTCTAGACTTACTTCACATGGATTTATTCGGACCAATACCAGTAGTCAGTCTTGGTGGTGCTAGATACACACTAGTAGTCGTAGATGATTTCTCCAGATACACCTGGGTTGTATTTTTAAAATCCAAGGACCAAACACCAGTCAACTTAATAAAGCTTTTCAGAAGAATAGAGAATGAACAAAATGGTAACATAAACCGGATCCGCAGTGACCGGGGTACTGAGTTTGTGAACATAACGATAACCAATTTTCTTGAGGACCATGGTATACGCCATGAGTTGTCTGCTGCTAGGACACCCCAGCAGAATGGAGTTGCTGAAAGGAGGAACAGAACTCTCAAGGAAGCAGCCAGGACAATGTTAGCTGATGCGGACATCTCTCATAAATTCTGGGCAGAAGCCATCAACACTGCATGCTATACACAGAACCGGTCCATGATTTGCAAGAAACAGGGCAAAACACCATATGAAGTATGGACCGGAAATGTTCCCACAATCAGTTACTTCAAGACCTTTGGAAGCAAATGTTTCATCCACAATAATGGGAAGAATCAACTCTCAGCATTTGATACAAGGGCCGAAAAGGGAATATTCCTTGGGTACTCTTCAGTCAGCAAAGCTTACCGGGTTTTCAACACAAAGACTCTATCTATTGAGGAATCAGCACACGTAGTCTTTGAAGAGTCAGAAACTGATAACCATACTCCCAGTAATATCAATCGTTTGAGCAACCAACTGGAAAGATCCCATCTTGAAGATGAAAGTGATGAAGAAAGACATCAACCAGTATTGGAGCTGACAGAAATACCTATTGTAGAAGAAACCAGCACTCAAAATACGACCACTGAGATACAGATGGAGCCTGTGGAAACAATCAGTCCAAACACTGCCGGTAACGAAGCTGGATCAGAAGGTGAAACTCACACAGAGACTTAAGAAACACCAGAGGAATCAATTGAGGGGGAACGCATCAAATGGAACCGCACAAAGTTGAATCATCCTCAGCAATTGATCATAGGAGATCCTGCTGCACCCATGAAAACAAGGCGACAGACGAACCCCAATCTATTCAGTCATGCGTTCATTTCACAAATTCAACCAACAAAGGTTGATGAAGCTCTCAAGGATGACAACTGGATAGAAGCCATGCAGGAAGAACTAAACCAGTTCGAGCGAAATCAAGTCTGGACTCTTGTTCCAAAGCCAATGCAAACTGTAATCGGTACGAAATGGGTTTTCAAGAACAAGCTAAATGAAGATGGACTTGTCACCAGAAATAAGGCAAGGCTGGTTGCTCAAGGGTACAGACAAGAAGAAGGAATAGACTATGATGAGACCTTCGCACCGGTAGCAAGACTGGAAGCCATACGGATTTTCTTGGCATATGCAGCTTATAAGGACTTCAAAGTATATCAAATGGATGTCAAGAGTGCATTTCTGAATGGTACAATTTCTGAGGAAGTATACGTTGCTCAACCACCCGGTTTCGAAAACCATGAGTACCCGAACCATGTCTACCGCTTAAAGAAGGCTCTCTATGGACTAAAACAAGCCCCAAGAGCGTGGTATGAAACGCTATCAAAGTTTCTAACTGATCATAAGTTCACAATTGGAAGTGTTGATAAAACACTATTCAGATTCACTAAAGGAGAGCATCTATTGATCGTTCAGATCTACGTCGATGACATTATCTTTGGGTCAACTGATCCTAAGTTATGCAAGCGATTCTCTAGAATGATGCAGGATCAGTTTGAGATGAGTATGATGGGTGAACTCACATTCTTTTTGGGACTTCAAGTAAGACAAACGGAGCAGGGGATATTCATAAATCAAGCTAAATATACAAGGGAACTGCTCAAGAAGTTCGGTATGGAGAACTGCTCACAAGCTACAACGCCTATGAGTTCATCAATCAAACTAGACAAAGATGAAACTGGAGTATCAATTGAAGTTACTAAATATAGGGGGCTGATCGGATCACTGCTATATCTTACTGCTAGCAGACCGGACATTATGTATAGTGTCTGTTTGTGCGCTCGGTTCCAGTCTGATCCAAAAGAAAGCCACTTCTCTGCGGCAAAGCGCATCCTGAAGTACCTCAAGGGGACTGTAAATGTTGGTCTATGGTATCCCAAAGACTCAAGTCTATCAGTGCATGGATACACAGATGCTGACTATGCAGGCTGCAAGATTGATCGACGCAGTACTAGTGGGACATGCCAGTTTCTTGGCGACCGACTTATTTCTTGGTTCAGCAAGAAACAAACATCTATAGCCACATCCACAGCTGAGGCAGAATATCTGGCTGCTGGAAGCTGTTGTTCACAGATTCTTTGGATACAGCACCAACTGGAAGATTATGGAATACAAGAAACCGACACACCTATCTTCTGTGACAATACGAGCGCAATCGCAATCACACAGAATCCGGTATTCCACTCTCGGACAAAACACATCGAAATAAGACATCACTTCATACGAGATCATGTGCTGAAGAAAAATGTACGGCTGGAACACATCTCAACCGATCTGCAAGTCGCTGACATCCTAACCAAGCCACTACCAGAAGCTAAGTTCCTTTTCTTCCGAAATGCTTTAGGTTTATTGGATTTACCCTAAATACCTAAGCATAGAGTCAGGGGGAACCTTGTTATATCAAATTAATTGGTATAACTGGTGACCTCGACCCTACACCAAATGGTGCAAAGTGATGATCGTATCAAACCATCTATTCTTTATCAGTCAATCCCTTCCTACTGATCAAAACTTATTATTCCATCAGTTTCGTCCAAAACTGATTCTCGTCACCTATATATATTTATATACGTATATACAATTTCTTTTTATACCGGAGTATTAATACCGGGATACTCTCTTTTAAAACCGGATTTTTTTTACCGGGACACTCTCTTCGAAACCTGTACACCTTTACCAAACGGTATTGATACCGGAAACTGCCTAGATCAGTGACTGACCAAAATCGTTTTTATTAAATATACGTCATCAATTGCACACATTTTATCATAACACTTTCACAGGAAATCTGACAACACTGCAGGAAAGTAGGGCAGTCTATGAGAGAGGAATGCTAAGCGACAAGACGTCCTATGCATTTAATGCAAATACACGCCTTCTCCCGCTAAATAGATTTCGTACCCATACTCAAATTAAAACACTCCATCATTATTCTTCTCTCTCCAACCGATTCGTCATCTTCTTCCCCAAAATCTCTTAAACCTCCTTACAGAAACCCTATCCAATTCTTCGAACAAATGGCCCCAGCACACAAAGAATTTACAAGGACGGCGCTTCAAATCTACTTTGCTAGCTGCAAAGAGACCGCACACAAGGAATTTGTTCCTATACTCGAAGCCCTAATTCAAACCGGCCTTCAAACCTTCTTCGACTGCACTACAGAGTTTTACCCAGAGGCTCTGCATCAGTTCTTCAACACAGTACTCATCGTCGGAGACCGCTTCCAGTGTATGATCAACGGACATCAGTTTGACATCACTGAAGAATACTTTGCAAAGCTATTCCATCTACCAACCACCGGCGACACGGTTATCAGCGTACCTGATGACGTTAAGGAACGTCTCAAGACAACGATGTCTTTGACAGGGGGAACGTTTAAAGACTCGGATAAACGAGTGATTCTTAAACCAGAGTATCGACTGCTTCACGATATTGTTGCAAAATCCATCTTGGGGAAGGCAGGATCCTTTGATATGCTCACAAGCGATAAAGTTCAGGCCATGGTGGCTATTCTGACTGGGATGAAGATCAACTGGTCTTCTGTAATTTTCTCCGTCCTCAAAGGAATACTGCCAGTTCGTGATAGGCAAATCAAGAACTTTGCGCCTCAACTGTCCTTCCTCCTCAAGCGCAAGGTTGCAGATGTTGGGCCTGCTGAAGGGATTGGGTTTGTAAACTACATCTCTGATGAAACCATTCATCAGATGGTGAGCACAGCCTCGCTCACTAAGAAACCGGCTAAGAGAAAAGCCACTGACGATCTGTCCACTCTCAAGCCAACTAAGAAGTCTGCTGTTGACCACTCTCTGGGAACATCGAAGACTGACTCTCGTCCAAAACCCTCGCCGATCAAAAAGAAGAAGACTGATGACAAGCAAGTCTCATCAAAACCCTCCAAGAAGAAACTGGTCTTGGAGTCTTCCTCCTCCTCTGAAGATACTCAGCCGCTTCGGAAGGTACTCACCAAGAAAAGGACCATGACGTCTACCAAGAAGCCCTCTACCGGGTCAGTCCCGTCAAGAAAACCGACAACAACTACACAACTTGTCCAGTCGGTTTCTACAATAACACCAACCATCACTGTCACTCCATTCTCGGAGACAACTGGTTCGGTGACCAGGACTGCGCCACCACAGAGTGGGGTGAGGATTCAAGAACCGGTCCGAGGTATTTCGACTGACAAAGGAAAGGGCAAAGCTGTTGCGGTCCCTCAAGGACACGAATCGATTGATGAGACTGCCTGGACTCTCATTCGAGAAGAAATTGTTG
The DNA here is from genome assembly GCA_027422505.1 of Craterostigma plantagineum. Lineage (NCBI taxonomy): Eukaryota > Viridiplantae > Streptophyta > Magnoliopsida > Lamiales > Linderniaceae > Craterostigma > Craterostigma plantagineum. The sequence goes on from JAPQWV010000057.1 coordinate 502,921, forward strand.
AGACGATTGCAGACGATCTGCGCGCCTATGACGAATGGGTCGACTTCCGGTTTACTCCATACAGTGAGAAGATCTGGAAGTCCAAAGGTCTCTCTGACCGACTCAAACAGGCCAGACAGACTGAAGGAAAGCTCATAAAGACTCTGGGAATTGCATCCATCAGGCGCCTATTGGACGCGCGAGAGCTATACCGGGTCAGTCTTGAAATGAAGCACCTGACGGGCTATATTGAGCAGCGCCGAGATAACTTTCAGCCTGAAGGAAGAGATGCAGTGCATGAGATCCAAATCCTATCCAGGCTGGAGGCAGAACTGCAGGGTATGCAGATCTACCATGCTGCTGTTTGGGCAAAACTTCAGCCTGATGTGGCATCCTCTGCCGGTGCATCGGCTGTGGCATTTGGATCAATCTCTGCCTCTTTTGATCAGCCGCAGGCCGACTCTCTCATGACAACGGCCTTGATCGTCGCACCCGCGCCTTCATCCTCTGTTCCACCTGTGCATACATCTCAACCGGTACAAAGTCCAGTTCTTCATTCCTCACCAGAACCGGTCTCTGAGGAATGCTTGCTTTTTCGGCAACCTATTCCATCGTTCCCTTGGCTGTCTCTACCATTATCTCTACCGATTCAAATCTCAGCCAGTGGATTTTCTCAGACACAGTCACTACCTCCCTTGCCCCTACTTATCACCTTTGCTGGTGAAGCTGGATCTTCTTCCTCTCCCACTTCTCCAGACAACATTCAGGATCTCTCAGCTACTTTGGCAGAACCTCAACCGGTCGAGGTTCGACCTGAGCAAGAAACTGCTCTCGAAGTCCGCACATCGACGGAGTATGGCATCCCTGTCTCTGCCATTCAGACTGAATCTGTTGTTGTCTCCGTCGCTGCATTACCGGAACACACTCAGTCTGTCATCCCTCCACAGTCGCAACCAACGGGACCTCCAAATAATGTATCCATACCGGTCGATATCATCAGCTCACCGAGAGAAGTCTCCTTGATCAAGCAGACTTATCGCTCAATCTCCGTTCTGAGCAAGACTGTCAACAGTGATCGACAGCACAACAATGAGCAGTTTCAGGCGCTCAAGGAAGATATCATCGGTCTCCGCTCGGATGTTTGTGCAGATCTGGAGGTTATCAAAGGGCAACTGACGGCTTTGACTAGCCTAATCACCCCGGTTATTGCCAAAAAGGGGGAAAGTACGGCAAGCGACAGCAGAAAACAGCAGCAACCGCCCAGCTCTAGCTCATCTGAGCCTCAAAGGTTTATCTCCAAACTTTATGTCAAAACCAATTATCCAAAACGAGCTGCAATCGAAGCTGCACTCATCCCGGATGCAGTCTTATAGAGCCAGACTGCGGCTGTACCAGTCAGCGAAACTGGTCCAGTTGAAGTCCAGTATGATGGCAGTAGTTTACGGCATCTGGCCTGCAATCTAACAAAGGAACAGCTGGCGGACCTTCGGAGACTACATGACATAAAGGAAGACGCATACAAGGATGATAACAAGAGGAAGGAGATAGAGCGGATCTTCAAGAGCAAGGGGTACAACTAAAGTGTTGTCTGTATCAATCTCTTTTGATATGAATGAAAACTGGTTTTCTGCTGACTAGTTTTGTCAATCACCAAAAAGGGGGAAATTGTTAGCAACACGAATTCAGACATTCGGACTATCGGTTTTGGTGAATTGACGCAACTGATTAATAATGAGAAAACCGGATATCTAAAGTATCGTCTATGCTAAGGACTAAAAGCGGTATTTGTAAGTAACCAGTCTGGGCAAGCATGAGAGACTAAAACCAATATCGATTGAAGATACCGGTCCTGAGAAATGGATTCAGAAAAGTACGACAGTATGCAATATCGGACAAATGACAGATTGGACAATCGAGATAAGTGCATGCTGAAACAGAAAGGAAAATTCAGACATTCAATGCAATGCTGCAAGTCCAGTATTTAGACAAGGTCAACTAACGCAAATAAGGAATAAAGCTAGTGACAGGATAGACTGCAGCTTAGACCGAACAGACCCATTTTTGGAAAGTCAATTAATGCACCGATCAGAGTGAAGAGCCTATCTCACAACGGTTTGAATTTCAAACTTCAAGCATAAAAGGAGAGAGACAAGAAGGAGATAAAATTACTTCACTGAACTACAACATTTCTACGATCTTGAGATCTCATCCTAAAAAGACGAAGTTTGAGCTGTTCAACGAGCTGTGGTGAGAGCACAAAAATCAGAGTGAAGCCCAAAGATATTCTTTCTTAGATTTAAGCCTATAGTGACTATCTCCGACGGACTGTAAAAAGCTGTTGAAGTAGGTGGATTGTTGTAAACAACTGCCTAGGGATTCACTAGATTTGAGCTGTGTTTCAGCTGGGTAGGTTGTACAAGGGTGTATAACTGAAGATCTAGTGAACCTTCCTTGCGAGGAAGAAGGGGAGACGTAGGAGATTTTAACTCCGAACTTCCAGAAACAAACCGGTCTCATACATACACACGCACACACATTTACTCATCACACATCAGTTTCAACCGGCCAGTATTACATTCCGCACTTGTACTGACCGGTCACTGATTGAGTACCTGTCATTGGAAAGACAAATCGAAAAAGAGACAAGCGTTTATTCACCCCCCCTCTAAACGCGTAAACCGATCCTAACAGTTATATTATTGTTTGCTTTTCTAATTTTTTTACTAAATTGTGTTTGAAAAGCTCATTGGGATGGATAGTTGGGCCCACGTCCGCAAGTCGATGTTATTATCCATTAATAATTAATTAATATATTTTCGCGCGTAATTCCTCTCGGGATAATTACCGTACAAGTCCGCGTAAAACACACAAATTACATATCGGAGGCGCTCGCCTGCACGAGCTCGTACATTGGCCATGGACGGCGACCGTGAACGCAGCAAAGACATGGCGGCGTTTTTGATAAAGCATCGTTTAGGAGATCTCAAAGCTATCATACTCTCCCCTGATCCTCGACTTCACTATCCCCTCCACGTAGAGTAAGTTTTTTTATATGTATGTATCAGTTTGTGGGTTAAGATTCTATTATTGGACCAATTTCCTTTTCCTTCTGTAGCTTTGCCGAGTTAGTTGACGAGAATCCTCCATTGGCACATCTGATATTCCGTCAGCCCACTGAGTATCTGCCCTTGTTTGATGAATCTGCCGTTTGGGCACAGGTTTGGTTTTATGGTTTTTGTGTCAGCTGCGTTTTCTATTCATTAATTGACGTTTTGGAACATTTTGGGAGTTGCGCAGAATGTGATTTTCGAAGATTTCAAGAAAATGGAAAATGCCTGCGTGAAGCCCTATGTTCGTGTGAGGATTAATGTCTCTGGTTCCCCTCTTGAATGCCCTGGTTACTTCTCATTTTGCTTCACTTAATTGGTACACTTCGAGTTTTTTGTTTGTCCGTTTTCCATGGACGCCTTTTGTATGTGTTTTGAATGAATAGAGACCTTTCCAAGTATTGGACGAGTGAGAGTGAAGCACCGTGGCATTCTTCTCACGCTAAAGGGCACAGTGATTAGGTCTGGAGCAGTGAAGATGATTGAAGGTGAAAAGATATTCCAGTGTAGAGGATGTAAACAACGGTATGATTCCTATATTTAGTATGTAGTTATCTTCTTGAAGTTTCTTGTAAGGAGGACTGATGCGAGAAGTTGATTTTGTTGCCAATGCTATGAAATTAGATACCGTAAAAGGCATTATACATCTTTGATCGATAATATTACACTTCTTTAAATTGTATAAAGCAACATTGAGATTGTGGATGGTATTTCCTGCTTATTCTACCAATTATTATTATATTTTGCATGTAGAATCAAAGTGTATCCAGAGGTGGAGACAAGAAACACTACGCATCCGCCAACATTTTGTCCTTCTCAGGTTAGTTACGTCTTCTGATAATATGTATTTTTCCGTAGCAGTGAACTTACACTTCCCTGGATCAGAAAGGTAAGCTCTCTTGAAGCGGCATATAGAAGTCTATTATATAGAAATCTTGAACTTGAAGTTTTTTATTTTAGATAGAGAAATATGATCTACTTCGAAACTTGATGTAAGCTTAAATATATATTTCCTTATGCTCAAAGGCTTGCATAAACATGCTGTATCCAGTATTGCAAGATATGATTGTTTGTGAGTCTTTGTGTATAGAAAAGTTTGACAGATGAGTTCATGAAACAATCCTTCAATTAACCTCAGTATGCAAATATGGGCTTAAGTCACTTTGGTTTTCCTTATTATTGCAATGTTATTCAAGTTTGTTACTCACTATGCAGAACTGTGAAAGCACACGTTTTCAAATAGTAGACGATAAAACAATGTGCCATGACTACCAAGAAATCAAGATTCAGGAGAGCACCCAGGTTTTGGGTGTTGGTGCTCTTCCTCGTTCAATTCTTGTTATCTTGAAGGATGATCTTGTTGACACAGTTAAAGCAGGCGGTATGTATTGCCACCAACTGTATCATTAAGTATGTTTGTTTCGTATATTTGCAATCTTAATTCTTCTTTGGCAGAAATGTTGTTCCTATTTTTTCGTTCCAGATGAAATACTTGTTACTGGAGTTTTGACGGCAAAGTGGTCTTCAGACATGAAGGATGTGCGTTGCGATCTTGAACCTGTATTAGTTGCAAATAGTTGTAGGTATATTGTTTATCTTACATGCCTTATATATTGACCAATCTTGACGACAGTTTGTTGAATGATCCCATAATTGAAGTGATAAGAAATGGTGCTATTTGTCCTGAAGGTCTTCACGATGTTAAAAATGTGCTTATTATGCTCTAACTTGCGTCATAGATGCAAGAGTAAGGAGTGAATGAGATGCTGGGATGTATTTTACGCAGTAAAAATCTAGTGTGATCAATTTCTCTTGTTGCAGGAGAATGAATGAATACAAGTCCGACATTGATGTCCCAGATGATACTATTATGAAAATCAAACAATTCTGGTTGAAGTATAAAGATACCCCTCTGAAAGGTAGTATCATTAAGCTTGTAATAAGTATTTTTTTTTTTTATCATTGCTATCTTCTTGTCTGTGAAACAGTATTTATTGCTCCAGGTAGAAATGCTATTCTTCGTGGTATCTGCCCACAGGTTTTTGGACTATTTACTGTTAAACTGGCAGGTAATATAAGAGCCTTGTGCTTGTAAGTATTGTTGCTCTGAGTATAACCTCAATTTCATTCCTTACTGAGTTTCCATTTCGTTAGTTGCACTTACTCTTGTTGGAGGAGTTCAACATGTTGATGCTTCAGGAACAAAAATTCGAGGAGAGTCTCATCTACTTTTAGTCGGAGATCCTGGTAAATTATGAAGTTGTACATTAAATGGGTTCTTATATGGCGTTTAGCTCGTTTCAATGACTCAGCGCGTTAAGTACTTCCTGAATAATATCATTATTTGTGTCTTAGACACAAATTACCTTCTCTACAGTTTCTTTGTTCTTGAATAAGGTCAACTATATGATTTTGATCATGCATGACAAATATGTTTTTGTAAGGCACTGGAAAGTCTCAGTTCTTAAAATTTGCGGCTAAACTAAGCAATAGATCAGTAATTACTACTGGGTTAGGGAGCACCAGTGCTGGACTAACTGTTACAGCGGTTAAGGATGGAGGTATGGCTAACTTTTACATCATCTAAATTTCTCTTGGAGTCATGTGCTCACCTTTTCCAGGTTACTTTTTAATAGTAAGCGTGAGGCATATTGCATGAACCTTGCTAATCTAGCTTGTATCAGGGGAGTGGATGTTGGAGGCTGGTGCGCTTGTATTAGCAGATGGTGGTCTGTGCTGTATCGATGAGTTTGACAGGTAAATTTAATTGAAGCCTCATAGTCAGAAGTCATGAAAGATTAAAAAGGATTGTATGTTGGACTCTTGGGTTTGACCGATATCTGAGAAATATGCACATACATTTCGTTAAATTACTGGAATCTTGGGCTGGGGTCGCTCGTCTCATGTTGTTCAATGTTTCTCCTTGGAAATATAATTACTGATGAAACTCTTGGCGATGATAGTTATCTATCGGGTTCACTCCACGCAACTTTAATATGACTTGGACTTGTTTCACTTGATGTAGCATGAGGGAACATGACAGGGCAACCATTCATGAGGCCATGGAGCAGCAAACAATAAGTGTGGCCAAGGTATATTTAAGTTCTGCAGGTCCTGCAAAGTGTTATTTTGTGACCTGAAATGCTTTATGTTAGCTTTATCACTGATCTGCTTTCGATACTTGTCGCCAGGCTGGTCTAGTTACTACCCTAAGCACAAGGACTATAGTCTTTGGTGCAACAAATCCAAAGGGACAGTATGACCCTGACCAATGTATCCTTCTTTATTCAAGTGATTCTTCTGGAAATTTCCTCAACTGTATTTGGTTGTTCATAGCTAATCATTGCTTTCCTAAATGTGTTGCAATCTTTAATGAACTCTAGCTCTATCGGTCAACACGTCTCTTTCTGGACCATTACTAAGCCGATTTGACATAGTTTTGGTTCTTTTGGACACAAAAAATCCAGAGTGGGACACAGTCGTGTCATCTCACATTCTTTCTGAGGTATGTTTTTTGCATTTACTGATATCTCAATCTGCATTTAAGATATGCATTGGATGTTGCAAATTTGAGTTTTTTTTCCCTGTGTTTTATTTGAAGGGAGAAGAGCACGGAGGACATGATGATGAAAGCATAGATGATATGTGGTCTCTTACCATGCTTAGAAGGTGATAAATCTTACAAACGGAAAACTGAAAAAACATTTTCTAGCAAATATTCAACATTTTCAGACTTTTATACAGTGGATATTTATGTTGCAGTTTGCACCTTAAGTGCATCTTATAGGTTTCTATATTTCATTCATATCATTTTAAGATAGGCTAGTTCTGATTTTGCGTTGATCTTCTGTTATGATTGATGAAGAAGCTTGATTCACCTGTGAAGGTACATTCACTTTGTGAAAGGATACTTTAGACCAGTCCTCACAAAGGAGGCTGAAAAGGTTATATCAAGCTACTATCAGCTCCAACGAAGATCAGCCTCTCAAAATGCAGGTTTTGCATTTGATACCTACCCATATAGCCTTTTTTTTCCCTCTTTTCTGTTCAGTTGTTTTGACTGGGAAAATCGCAGCAAGGACAACTGTTCGCATGTTGGAAAGCCTCATACGCCTTGCTCAAGGTATTTATATTCTTACATGCTCTATCCAATGATCCTTAATCCTCACCCCCAGTTAAATTTCGTCAATGCGGTTTAGCACATGCGAGGCTGATGTTCAGAAACGAAGTCACCAGATTGGACGCAATTACTGCTATATTATGCATGGAATCATCCATGACAACCTCAGCAATCGTAGATAGTGTTGGAAATGCACTGCATTCAAATTTCTTGGACAACCCCGACGAAGAATGTATCCTCGATTTATCTTATATAATATATGTGTAGAAGCAGCAGTTTTCTTGAAATGTTGCAATTTATGTGCTAGTAAACTAGTTTTTGTCTGTTATTCTTTGACTGAAAGTGCTGCAGATTCCAAGCAAGAAAAGCTGATAATGGAGACACTGAGTTGCATTGATGATCTTACAGGGATCAATATTGCTGAAGCATGAAGTAACGGCGCAAGTGTAACATAATATAAGGTCACACACCATGCACTTTTCCAAATTTCATTATTACCTGATTAGTGAAATCCGTCCTATCATAGACATGACATCCTTATTTGAATCCCTGTATTAATTAACACTTGTTCGTCATTATCTTTATCATTACCATCTATTTTTCTTTATAATGTGTCACTGTCACATGCCTAATCCAAACAGATTATTGTTTTCTTTTAATTTCCATTTCCTTCTCTCCTCTCTCGTGTGGTCTATGATGTATTGCCCGTCAATCGTAATCTCCGCCCCATAACGCCTACTTCTAACCCTTCTTCGATCTCTCTCACTCTTTCTCCATTCGATCGAGCTTCGCCGATGGAGAGCATCGCCCTCTCCGCCTCCTTCTCACGGCTCTCGCTTCCCCACCTCCGACCCCGCCACGTCATCACTCCCCTCCGCCGCGTCACCACTCTCCCCATCCCCACCGTCAAACCCCTCAATCTCCACCACCGCCGGCGCATCGCTCCTTGCGCCGCCTCGTCCTCGCCATTCCCAGCCCCACCGCCGGACCTGACCCCAACCCCAGTCCCACCCCCACCTCCACCCCCGCCACGTGGCGCCAAACCCATACCCTTAATTTTGTCAGTCTCGATCGGCCTCCTCGTACGCTTCGTCATCCCAAAGCCAGCCACTCTCTCCCCCGAAGCGTGGCAGCTACTCTCCATCTTCCTATCCACAATCGCTGGGCTCGTCCTCAGCCCTTTGCCCGTCGGCGCGTGGGCGTTCCTCGGCCTGACCACCGCCGTGCTCACGAAAACCCTCAGCTTCGTCACTGCTTTCTCGGCGTTCACCCACGAGGTCATATGGCTTATTGTCATATCTTTCTTCTTCGCACGGGGATTTGTTAAGACGGGCTTGGGTGACCGAATTGCCACTTATTTCGTTAAGTGGCTGGGCAAGAGTACGCTGGGTTTGTCCTATGGGTTGACTCTGAGCGAGGCGTTGATTGCGCCAGCAATGCCCAGTACCACTGCGAGGGCTGGTGGTGTGTTCTTGCCGATTATCAAGTCTCTGTCGCTGGCTTCTGGGAGCGAACCGAATGGGCCGACGAAGAAGAAGATTGGTTCTTATTTGGTTCAGTCTCAGTTTCAGGTGGGTTTGTTTTTTGATCTGATGCTGTATTAGTTTATTTCTTTGATCTCTTCACTGGACCATTTTGTTCTACTCTTATCTTGTTCCCTCCCTCACTTTCCCGTGCCGGTGTTGTTACACAGTTTAGTATTTGTTATTATAGTATCGGATTGTTAGATCTTATTATGCATCGATTCTTGCATCAATTCTTGCATCGATTCTTGCATCATTTCTTGCATCGATTCTTGCATCATTTCTTGCATCAATTCTTGTCCATGAGGAAATGGAATGGCTTATGAAGGACTATAATGCACCTGAGATTGCTTTTCATTGAAATAACTCATGACAAAGGCTCAAGGTTTTGGACTTTTGTTTGACGTGTTTGCTAGTACGTTACATTAATGTATGTAGTAAGGAGAAATAGGTATGATGATTTCATTTACGAATCTGTTCAAGAAAGTGATGTTATAACATTGCTGGTTGCTCATTCGATATGAATATTTGTACATTATGTTTGTTTTAAAGAAGAGGCATTCTTTAACTACCTTGTATGATTTCATTTAATTGGTTAACTCATTGCACCTTTCTCTTGTAGCTCATGTTTGGTATTTTTTTTATCCGTGACAGTCTGCTGGTAATTCTAGTGCTCTTTTCCTAACTGCTGCAGCACAAAACATGCTATGCCTCAAACTAGCCGAGGAACTCGGGGTGGTAATTTCAAATTCATGGGTCACTTGGTTCAAGGCGGCAAGCTTGCCTGCCTTTCTGTCTCTTCTAGCTACGCCATTGATCTTGTACAAACTTTACCCGCCTGAAACAAAAGACACCCCTGATGCCCCAGCAATGGCTGCAAAAAAGCTCCAAATCATGGGTCCTGTTACAAAGAACGAATGGATCATGATTTGTACAATGATCCTGGCTGTTTCTTTATGGATCCTCGGGTACGCAAATCTAAAAAAATATGGCATTTCGCATCATTTCTCTTGTTTTTTTGTAATATTTTATTTCACGTTGAGCAATACTTCTGCAGAGATACTCTTGGCATCGCTAGTGTTGTAGCTGCTATGCTTGGACTATCAATTCTCCTTTTACTAGGAGTGCTTGAATGGGACGACTGCTTAAGCGAAAAATCGGCATGGGACACCTTGGCTTGGTTCGCCGTTCTAGTGGGAATGGCCGGGCAGTTGACGAACATGGGCATCATAAGCTGGATGTCTAGTTGCGTAGCCAACTTACTGGTGTCTCTATCGTTGAGTTGGCCTGCCGCTTTCATTGTTCTTCAGGCTGCTTATTTCTTGATTCACTACTTGTTTGCAAGCCAAACGGGGCATGTTGGAGCTTTATACTCAGCTTTTCTTGCTATGCATCTTGCATCTGGCGTACCTGGCGTGCTATCAGCTTTGGCCCTTGCTTATAACACCAATCTCTTCGGCGCTTTGACTCATTACAGCAGTGGACAAGCAGCTGTCTACTTTGGGGGTAAGATACAACAATTATAGTTCTCCAATCTCTTTTTCTGATATCATTGATTTTCTACTGACTGGTTCTTTTCCTTTTCTGTTTTTCGTTTGTTTCTGTGATTATAGCTGGCTATGTAGATCTTCCAGACGTGTTCAAGTATGGATTCATCATGGCGCTTATCAATGCAGTGATTTGGGGTGTTACTGGCACATTTTGGTGGAAGTTCTTGGGGCTATACTAACCTCTCTCAGCTGTGATTCCTTTTTGGTGATCCAAATAACTACAAGTGTTCGTCGTTTGAGACCACGCTTGGAGGAACCGAGGAGGTGAAATATAATGTGGGAGGTGGTAGGAAATTTGAGCACGACAACTGTAAGAATTTGCCGAGCTTTTTTTTTTCTTTTCTTTTTTTAACATTTGGTACCTTTTAGTGCGTTACAATAGATACTGAGCCTTGGTTTAAGCGCATAGTGATAGAGCATGTCGGAACTGAGTCTGCTGTTACGTTTAAGATTATTATCTCTTTCGAATAAGCAATTTCGATTTAAAATGCAGCGATGGCCGGCGAAATTGAATGTCCGAGAAAATGCATGAAAATCCTTCATTTTCATTTGGTCTGTCTTATGCTTTTGCATCTCTCTAAAATAATTATGATCCAAAGGGTCAAAATCATGGCCAGCAATTTTAGTGGATGGAGACGAATGATTGATTGTGAGGTCTTCTTCGTGATAAAATTTTATTTCTGTGGCACATGAAAATCCCCCTTTATTCCCATGATTTCAATTTTCAATCCTCTATAATATATATTTGGGCCATTGTAGTTCGCCTCATCGCAAAGCCAAATCCGAGAGTCAACCATGTCTGAACAGAAACCCAATAAAATCTTGGATTTTCTTGCAAGATACGAAGTTTATTTTATTTGGTCTTTTTGCTCGAACGTGGATACTTGGTACGATAAAGCTTGAGCAATAATCAGCTTGATCAAATATTTACATCAGTTAGCAAAAACATCGATTTCTTCCATTACAAGGCAAGCCTTTGTGTCTTGGTTGATTATGAATAATTATGTCGTAATAGCAATTTGTTACTTTACACGCAATGTACAAATATAGATGCATGCTTTTAATTTACAGTCCAAATAATAATGAAAAAGATGATCTTTTCTATATGTAACAATGATTTGATGAATTTGAAGATGATGCGATTATCAAGAAAAGGTAAAATGCTTGCACGTTTCTGTGTGTGCGAACGAGTAAACAAAGCTAAAACGCGCTATATAATAAATAAACAGCTAATAATAGATAGATAAGCCGCGTTTTCTAACTTTTTGCCTAACCTGATAAAAATTATTACCGTCCCCAAATAAAACATAAAACCCCCAATAAAGAAAGAGAAAATTCCTTGTGATCTCCGTCGTCCATAATTACCAAATGCATTATTAAATGAAAGCAATCCAACGGCTCAGAACACATCAAGCAATAAATCTCAGATCCTACTCCCCACTATATATATACCCCTTCTCCTCTCAGCCTATTCATAAAAGAAGCATCTCAGAAATCGCTTTTCTTGCGTTCTTTAATCTTTCTAACACACAGCAATGTCGGCTTCGAGGGCTTTCGCCGTCGCCTTGATAGCAATGCTTTTGGTCGCCGCCGTGGCACAGTCGCCGCACTCCGCTCCGTCTCCGGCCCCTGCCCGTCACGAGGCCGCCGCTCCTCCGCCCAAGGCTCATCGCACATCTCCGTCGCCAGTCGAGCCGCCGTCATCCCTTTTGCATCCTTCGTCCGGCCACTCTCCGGCACCGGCGCCGAGCGGCGCCGCATCTCACACCGTTGGTTATGCTGCCGCCGCCTCTCTAGTTGCTTTTCTCGCGTTCGTTGTGATGGCTTGAGCTTCATTTTCGTTGCGCTTGCTTTTTTATTTTTTCATTTATTATGAATATATCTATATATAATTTATATGTTTTTCATGTTGGTTGTTTTGTGCGACTCTAGTCTTCCCTTTCATTGAGATGTACGCCGATTGGGTTTTATATTACCGAGCTTGTATCTATGTATTCCTCGTTCCCAGTTATATTTTTATATTTTTTTTTAGGAGAGTTCATTATATATTATATTAGTTCGCATTTACCAAGTTACTGTTGGATTTTATTAAGATAAATGGGCTTTGGGCCCAAATGTGTATTAACCCATTAATAAAATCCGTTTTGGTTTTTATTAAATTGGGAAGCCATCGAATGTCGAAACGAGAAATCGTTGAAAGATTACGAATCTATGTTTCACGGGGAATCTAACGAATATTAATACACTCAAAACCGATATCGGGTGAATGAGAAATTAATTTTCGAAGTTGGCCCAATAATCATTAAAATGGTTGGTAGTGTTTAAGTGGGGAATCAAGTGTCCCACATTGGTTAGACACTAAGAAAATCTTCACTATATATATAGAAACCCATGTGGGTTTATTCAAAAGGGCTTGCCATGTGTATAGCTTAAATGGGCTTGTGGGCTTAAGTGGGTTTAAGTGGGCTTGAGAAACTTGGGTGAGTTTTGGCCCAAATAACAGCCCGGTGCGAGTCGGTGCCTCGCACCGACGAGCACCGAGCACCGAGCACCGAGCCCGTGCCCGAGGCCGAGGCCGAGCCGTGCCGAGCCGTGCCAAAGTGCGCAATGGGCGCTCCAGATGTGATGGCTTGATCCATTTGATCAATTGGGCTGAAGTGGGTTGTTGGGCTAATTCGGCCCAACTCAAGGAAGTGTCGGTCGGCCCAACTAGAGGCGTCGGTAGCCGCCTCGGGCCGTCGGTCGGAGAATCGGGCCGCCGCCGGTGGGACACGCCTGAGATTCGGGCTGTCGGCCCGAGAATCGGGCCTGTCGCGGGCCGGTAAATAAACCGACAGTCCAATAGTTGCAAAATGTTGCAATATAGTCCCTGGAAAATTACAGAAGCAGCCTAGCAAGTTCTCGAATTTGCGGAGAGGTCCCTGCGGGAAAAAATCTATAAATAGACCCCAAATGAGTTGGAAAATTCATTCACTTCAACCCACACAAATTATATCATTCACTCCCAACTCCCTAAAATCCCGAAGCAAGAAAAATTCAGTTTCGAGTACGATTCGTCGTAAAACTCTAGTCGGTGTGCTGCGATTATGAGTTAAGAAAATGTCGTTGTATCTTGGGGACGATCGCTGCTAACCGAAAGCACTTAATATCGGGGCGATTTCGTCTTACGGACAGTGTGTTCAACATACGCCTCGACTACGTCTACGGCCATGGATAGTCTTCATCAACTCCAGGCCTATTTATTCTTTATGTTGTGTATAATAGTTATCACCTACGCTCTCATCATCATCTGGGTACTTGCGAACTGCACCTGCGTTTGAAGACACTCCATCTTCCGACTATTTACTGCCGAAGTTTATCTATTGCCAAAGCTCTCTGCCGCCGACCAGACGCAACCACAGATTCAACAGTTACCCGATATCCACGGACCTATATATTGTACATATATATACGATGCAATTTTAAGGTCAATATATTATTATTTTTATTATTAAAGCAGGCTTCATTACGCTTTACAATTCACCATTTAAATCAATCATTTATTTGTAAACTTATCCTTCGTTTCCTCAGCAATTGATTCGAGCATTGTCTCCAACTCTTCCAAATCTTGCTTCACATCTCCAACCTATTAAAGAAATAAATGTCCTCATTACAAACTAATTATCATATGTACGTACAAAAAAATAATATATTACCTTGTGTATTATGTTCCCGACTTGTTGAGCATCTTTAGCAGCAATATTCGAAAAATGTTCCATAATTTCGACGGCATGCTTGAGCTTAATTTGATCGTCGGGAATTCGACTTTCGAGTTGAGTCAACACTTCATCTGCCGTGGTTGACATTTGGTCTATCACTTGAGCCACCACTTTCACATCTTCGACCACCCTCTCAACCTCACCTTATGATAATGAAGTATATAATTTTTGTAACTATTAAAATCATATCTCAAGCAATATCAAATTTTTTTAAGGGGCATTTTGATTTGCACCGCTTACTTACCTTCGAGCTTTGGCAAGTTCTCCCATTTGTTTTTCCAAATGCTTACCAGCATTGTAAATGCAGATCCCAAGAGCCATTTCATCCTTTCACAAATAAAGGAAGAAAAGAATTATAAATAGTAAAAATATATGGGTCGTCTATGATATGTAGTATATGTTTGGTTTGTACCATAATAGAAACAATAATTACCAACTAGAGAATCCTGACTTGGGTGGATCATCTTGTATGTTTCCTTGATGCGTTGCCCTTTTAATAGGGATAAAAAGATTATTATATATCTTAAAAACGACAGTTTAAGAAAAAGAATTAAAAAGTTATGGGTCGATCTCAACTTGTCAAGGCTGTAAGCCGTTGACCTTGAAGAAGAACTTGAATGTAAGAACCTTCTTAAGCTTGATATCTGATGATGCTGATTATCATTATTACAGTATGCAGTTACTACTCTGTATCTATAAAGTAGATTAGCCAACGGTTGGAACTTGTACGAGGACGTTAATGAGTTGATTCTTGCAGCCATATGAGAACAAGAAATCAAATTAATTAATTAATATTGAGGCCGAGGAGAAAAAAACCATGTTATTATATATATAACTAAGTCATGGAGAAAGTGATTGTACATAAGTTCGTTCACGCTAAGAATGGTATTGCTGAGTTCTTTAGTAATATCATCCCTTAAAGCAAAAGCTACATACACTACAACAAGCGCAACATGTTTCTTGCAAGCTTAAAACTCCAAATGTCGTAGATTTTCTCATAAATAAATAACTCTAGCATAAAATATAAATGCAGGTAAAAATAATGCTGGCTTCTTTTAGCCATTTAAGATAATAACGTCTTTCAGGTAAAATAAAATACTTCCTCCATCCCATTTTTTTTTGGAAATTTGGAATATGGCACAGTTTTTAAGAAAATGAATATTCTAATAATATAGTACAATTAAAAGATAAAAAAGTGTATATTTTAACACGTCTTTTAAGAGTATTTAATATTATTATATTGATTGTTTGATGTAATTTTTTGCTAAAATAGGAAATCAAAAGACAGCGGGACGCCCCATCCTATAGTGAATTGGGACGGAGTGAGTATATACGTATATGTAATTACATTATACATATAATACTGAAGCCGCCTCATCAATTATGTGTGGGGTATGATTAAAAGATACACACATTGGAATATTTAAATGGACGTCAACGAGTTACCCATATATTATAAGTAACTAACGATTCAATAATTCATTAAAATAATAAATAATAATCACTATTGAGAGGATTGACCCCTTTCATTTGTAAAACACGATGGCGACGCGATTTTTGTTTCCCTTTAAAGTAACCTTCAATTATTTACGATTGACCTTCTCTTATAAATAAAAGCAAAGTGGGCCCGCCATTTGATGTATCTGCCATTTTCTCGTATCACTTGTCTTCCAAGCGATAATTATTTTGGCCGGTGATAATTTTTTTAATCAAAAGTAAACCTCTGTGTTTTCTTTATCTTAATTAATGCATGTCTGCCTATATATACTGCAACAAAAAAACACATTTTCCACAGAATCTATCATATACACATATATATTGATAATTCGAAGATAAAATTAAAATTAAAATGGGTAGCTGCCGTCAACCATTCGAATTTGATACGAGCTTCAAAGCCCTAACCGATTCTGCAGCTAAAGAAGTGAATGCCAAGTTTACTTTCATCAACGAGCCCAAAGGGGAGACCTCAGATTCAATCCCCGTCGTCGATTTCTCTGCTCTAATCTCAGAAGATCAAGATCAACGGTCCATGGCCATCGATGTTCTTGCCCAAGCTTGTCAGCAATGGGGTTTCTTCATCGTAATTTTCGAAATCTCTAATTACCCTTTTTGCTTAATAAAATTTCCGAAAGACCCATGAATGCACGCGCGTTGAATTGCAGCTTGTGAATCATGGAATCCCAGAAATTCTGATGAAATCGCTGTTCAAATCCACCCGAGAGTTCTTCGATTTACCAGCCGATGAACGAAAGCAGTACGAAGCGAAGAGTGCTTCAGACCCCATAACGTCTGGCAACTTCAACGTTTCAGACACTAAAAACCAGACTTTTACTCTGTGGAGAGACTACCTCAAGATGTTCGTCCACCCTAGTTTCCACTGCCCCGCCAA
The DNA here is from genome assembly GCA_027422505.1 of Craterostigma plantagineum. Lineage (NCBI taxonomy): Eukaryota > Viridiplantae > Streptophyta > Magnoliopsida > Lamiales > Linderniaceae > Craterostigma > Craterostigma plantagineum. The sequence continues at coordinate 519,347 of JAPQWV010000057.1, forward strand.
GCCTGAACCTTTGAGGTAAAGCTATAATTCACAAGATGATATAATCAAGAATTGGACTTCTAATCTAATGTCATTGTGGTGTTATTAGGGATCTTGTACTAGAATACAGTGAAAAGACTAGAGAACTGGCGAGGAAACTGATCGATGCAATAACCGTTGATGTTCTGAAACTCGAAGAGCAATACGTGTCCCAAGCTCTGAACCTCGATTCAGCTTTCCAGCTATATGTCACGAACTTATACCCAAGCTGTCCGAAACCAGACCAAGCCATTGGAATACCTCCCCACACAGATCATGGCCTCTTAACATTCTTGATCCACAATGGAGTCCCCGGCCTGCAAATCGAACACAACGGTGCTTGGTTCGATGCAGAATCGCCTCAGAGTTCTATTCTGGTGAACGTCGCTGATCAGCTTGAGGTGGTACATTTATTATAAAACACACGCAGCGTACGTAGTACTTATTACAAACGAGCCATTTCCAATGCTTTTGCTGTGTTCACTGTTCATCATCGTGTGTACAGATATTTAGCAATGGTAGGTGCAAGAGCGTGAAGCATAGGGCTGTCCTGAACGATCACACGGAGAGAGTTTCCATCGTCATGGCGAATGGGCCGTCCTTGGATTCTGTTGTGGGTCCCGCCGAGCCGCTGGTGCAAAGGGACTACTGTGGTGTTTCTTCGTATCGCTCAATGAGGTACGATGAGTACATTGAGTATCAGCTGACAAAGTGCCGATTGAATGGCAAGACCATGTTGGAACAACAGATGATTGTTGTTGAGGACCAAGATCATGAATAAGAGAAATATATGATTTTTAACGCAGTGTTCATTAAATATAAATTTAATCATGTCCCGTATATCTCTAGTTATCACTTTGCTTGATCATGATGATGATGATGATGATGTACTTATAATCTTGTCTGTATTTTTAAGGCGTTTATCGTAACATAAAATACACTTTGTCATTATTTGCATTTCTTCTTCCGAAATTAAGACTGTTTTGGGTAATCATTTGAGAGAAAATATCAACTAATTTGAAGAGTTGTATTTATCATTTGAAGAATATGCAGATGCAGCTACTACTCTGTATCTGTAAGGTAGATTATCCAACGCCTGGAACTTGTACGAGGGATGTTGATGAGTTGAAGCCATAAGAACAAGAAAGCAATTTAATTAATTCTGAAGCCGATGAGAAAAACCATATAATCTACATAGAATATTTTAGTTTACATACCTGCTATAGTAAAAACTACATACTATAAAATTAGACCGCTATATGAATTGAGCTGCTATGTTATTGATGATATAAAACCATTAAAGTCGCTGTCATCTTATCTCAATATGCGGTGGTGTTTTTCATTGTTCGATATTATTACAAGAGTTGAAAGAGAATAGAAGATTCGATCACTTATTGGTCAATGCATTTCCGCCATGGAAAGAGAACAGTGTTAGTAGTATTAAATGAAGCTTTAATGAACTTTTGGTTTTTTGGTCGGCCAAACGTTGACGTTAAATTTCAACTTTTTGCAATCGACTCCCTATCGAGTATCGGGACGTGATAAAGCTTTTTGGACGTCGAAGTTGGAAAATTAGAAAGTTGATGGACCAAATTGAAAATCGATAGGTGGCTAAATGGGCTGACGTTGTTGGGCTTTAGCAGTTATGATGGGCCTGATTTCTTGGCCCAGACTAAGTCAATATCACGTGACGATCACGTGCACCCGCTCCAACAAACCATTTGAAATATATCATCCTCCACTGCACTGCACATGCACTGAGTAAAAAACACAGAGAATTTTCTTCTCAAATGGAGAAGTACGAAAAAATAGAGAAAGTCGGCGAAGGCTCGTACGGAAAAGTTTACAAAGCCAAGGAGAAATCGACTGGCCAGCTCGTGGCGTTGAAGAAGACGCTGCTTGAAGTTGATGAAGAAGGCATACACCCAACCACTCTGCGCGAGATTTCCCTTCTTCAATTGCTATCGCAGTCCATATACGTCGTTCGATTGCTCTGCGTCGAACTAGTGGAGAAAAAGGACGGCAGGTCTATCCTCTACCTCGTGTTTGAATTCCTCGATTGCGATTTGAAGAAGTTTGTCGAGACCTATCGCACGGGGCCGAATCCTGGGCCCCTTCCGCCGGAGACTGTTAGGAGTTACATGTATCAGCTGTTGAAAGGCGTGGCGCACTGCCATAGTCACGGCGTTCTGCATAGGGATTTAAAGCCGCATAATCTGTTGCTCGATATGGATAAGGGTTTGCTGAAGATCGCTGATTTTGGGCTGAGCAGGGCATTTACGGTGCCAATGAAGAGTTATACGCATCAGATTGTCACTTTGTGGTATAGGGCGCCAGAGGTACGACCCTTTCTTTTCGTTTTTCTTTTCTTTCTGCGAGTTTCTTTTCGTCTAATTGGAGATGGCAACCTCTGTTTACATATTTGAATTTGGTTCAAGAATTGGAAAGAAAATGATTCGCCACCACCCCAGATTGAACCAACTGTAGTTCCGTCAAACTGAATCCGTTAAATTCTTGGTTGGTTGAATTTTACGATTGCGTAGACTATCTGGAATCGGATGAACTAATTTGACAGATTTACAACTCTTTGTCATGAACTCACCCAATTAAATTCAATCTTTAATGTATCTTTTGTTTTCTTTATTATTGCTCATAAAGGCTACACACAACCATCATCTCTTATGTGTACTGATAGAGCAACACAGTGTGATACTCACTTTCTCTTCTACTTTTAGGTCCTTCTAGGAACCACCCATTATTCTACAGCCGTAGATATGTGGTCTGTAGGCTGCATTTTTGCCGAGATGGCAAGGAGGGTAGCTCTGTTTAGAGGGGACTCAGAATTCAAGCAGCTTGTGTGCATCTTTGAGATGTTGGGAACTCCTACCGAGAAAGAGTGGCCGGGGGTTACTTCACTACAAAACTGGCATGAGTATCCCAAATGGCAGCCTCAATACTTGGCACATTTTGTGCCAACCTTAGATCCCCAAGGCATCGATCTGCTGTCGAAGATGTTGAAGTACAATCCCGCAGACAGAATCGCTGCTAAGGCAGGTATGAATCATCCTTACTTCAATGGACTAGACAAGACTCAGTACTGAGAGTCGAGGGGAATGGGAAGTGTTGGATGCATATAGTCATCGTTTTGGAGATTCGGTTAGTTCTTGGTTTCTGTCTTTCGTGCCTTGCGTTTGGGATTTTTGACTGAGTCGATGTTGCTATGCGGTTATAAACTCTTACAAGGTCTTTATAGGTGTTCTTGGTGAGTATTTGATCACCGATAGGTTTTTGAGTAAATACAAACAGCATTAATCTCAATCAAACACAAACACACATAGTAATATACAGAAAGAAACAGAAACACAAGAGGGAGATTCAAAGGATTACAGACCCAAACACTTCATTTTTTTCCCCGTAAAAGAAACCACATTCAGTTACGACTATTACGTTTTAAGGGTTGGAAGAAGAATCCTTGTTTACTACAGGCTTGAAGAGATCAGAAAGTTGAGGAAGCGAGGGTAGACCAGGGATGTTAGGCAAAGATGGGAGATTGATCTGAGGTAGATCATCAACCTTAGGCACGAGGGCAGCCAAGTCGGGGATGTCGGGCAGGTCGGGCATATCGGGTAAGTTCAGTTGTAACAAGCTACGCCCTTCTGAAAATATCACACCACCAGCCAAAGTGATTAGAAGGAGCAGTGATGGCAATGTGAGGCTGTCTTTGTAGTAGTGTACGGATGCCATCTTTTGTTTTTAACTAGTTTTCTGATGATGTTAGTGATGTGATAATGAGTAATGGCTGGGGTTTGCTATTGCTTATATAGGGAGGTCAGGTAAGAAAGTGTGAGAGTTGGTTGAACTTCTTACAAGTTTAGAACGAGATTCAGATTGTGTAGTGATCATTATTCCTGCCCGAATCAATCTGCTCATGTGATTTTGGTCAAAAATGTTTAAAATTTTAACCAAGTTAAAGAAATGCATGCGCCATTTTAATTTTCTTGGGGATCTTCGATGTAAGGGTGGAATATGGGATGGTTTCCCTCACATGGCTTGGAGGATTATTAGTCATAGTCTCATATCGGTTGAATGAAAAGATGTTTAAAGGAATATAAAAAGAAAGCATACAAAATTGTACTGCGAGAAGAATCCAGCCGCACATTCTCTTTATTATTGTGGGGATTTTTATCGACTCAATTCCAGCCCAAGTCAAAGCTCGTATAGACTTGTGGGGTTTCTCTCTAAAACAATTGGCAATAGAGGCAGTGAACCCACGAGCTTATAAACCACTCCATTTTTGCTTTTAACCATCGGTGTGGGACATGGGTTTGCGCACCCGACAATTATTAAGGGGATGAAGATGAAAGCATGAAATAACAAGATATCATAAAATATATTTGTAAGGAAAGGATATAATATTAGGGATTGTTATTGTTGTACTTGTAATTATCTATTACTACGATATGTTTAAAATTTTTTATATTTCTAATTATTATGGTCAGCTGAGAGTCAGCAGACGCACAATTCAAGCCACCGATGTACGGAGCACTGCCACGACGACAACCGCCCATGGGCGACGTAAAAATTCACCGGCGCCAGGTTACAAGCCACCGGGATTCGAACGAAGACGACGACATCTTGGAATCCTCTAACGGGGAGGAAACCTCGATTGACCACCACGACAACCCTAATTCACAATTGGGGTACGAGCACCACCCGACCGATTATCTCCACACGCCTCAAGTGCACGACATTGAGTCAGCTGGTCCGCACGCTCTCTACGATAGCTCTGACTTGGTGGCTCCGACCGCCGGCGGAGACGGCGTCCCCGACCAGCTGACTCTGTCGTTTCAGGGAGAGGTTTTCGTATTCGATTCGGTCTCGCCTGAAAAGGTTTTTTCTCTATGATTTAACTGAAAAAAATAAGTGTTCGTAGATTACCTTAGCATATCCTGTCGATAGACGAGTTTGCGTAATGGCCAAAGCTTTTGTCGTCAACTTTTTACAAGATTTTCGATCGATTAATTTTAACTGTGTTAGGGAGGTTGTAGTAGGTGCTCTCTCTATATTTCGATGTTTCTCTGATTGTGTGTGAGCTGTAAGAGTAATTGTTTCTTTGTTCTAATATTCAGGTTCAGGCAGTTTTGCTGTTATTGGGTGGGTATGAAATGCCTTATGGAATTCCAACTCAAAATATGACTCCGCTAAGCCAAAAGGTTTGAATTGAGCAATATTTATTCAACTGGTGTTGTGACTTGGGTCTTTAAGTGTTTTTTTCTTTCTGTTTGAATAGGCTGTGGGTGATTATCCGGGCAGGTGTAGTCAATCTCATAGGGCTGCTTCCTTGAACCGATTCAGGGAAAAGAGGAAGGAACGATGTTTTGATAAAAAGATTCGTTACACTGTGCGCAAGGAAGTTGCTCTAAAGTAAGACAAGAGTTGGAGAACAGTCTTTGTTACTTCACATAAGGTTCTTATACCATCTCATGATGCATGTAAAAATTTCCAGGATGCAGCGGAAGAAAGGTCAATTTACATCATCCAAGGCAACATCCGATGAACCTGGGTCAACTTCTGGAGATTGGAATGGAAATTCGGGTGAGGAAGAGCAGGAAGCCACGTAAGAGATTTCATTATTTTCTTGCTTCTTCATATAGTTTTCATGAATAGATATCAGTCAACATCAGCAGCTGCAAAATTTACACTCATGTATTCTTCTTCTTCTTCTCTTCTCCTCCAGTTTATTATCTTTATGCCTGATAATATTTTACGTATATGATTTTCATCAGATGTAGGCAATGTAATATTAGTTCGAGTGCCACTCCTATGATGCGACGTGGACCAGATGGACCGAGGACTCTGTGTAATGCATGTGGTCTCAAGTGGGCCAATAAGGTGAGTGTAGTAGATCATTAGATTTTGCGTCTGCTATGGGTGAACCTGATAGGCTATAATGTTCTTAAAATCCTGCATGTGCTTCATAATAGAATAGGGAATCGTGTGATGCCTCTCAAAAGTTCCCTCTAGTTGTAACGCAACGGCAGCAGCATGGTATGAAGACTGGTGAAATTGTATGTGCTGTAAATATCTTTTCGGACTTTTCTCAAGTCTTATTCGTTTCTTTCATTCGTTCAATTTTTTCCACACAGCTTTGTGGTGAAGTGAATGGCCATGTTACTGCTAGGACTACTACTCCTTCGCCTAATCTAGTTATGCCTGCCTATGGTGGTGGTAACTGATATTCACCTGCTTATCTGTGAGTTGGATTATTCTTTTGCAGTTTAGGTGTTTTCTTTCTTTTTTTCTCCATGCATAGACATCACAGCGTTTAAATCACAGTAGAAGTGCTAAATAGAAGTTGATCTATAAAGATAGATCCTTATGTTGCGGATATTCAAGATAATCCCAAACATCATTACGGTTTATTTATTTATTTATCATCACACACACCAATAACAGAATAGGAAACATCATCATATCAGACCAATCTCCATGTTTCTATTGTACCTCAGTATTTTGTATAGTAGTAGGCGAACGCTGGACAGTAGAACCTTCTTCTAATCATTCTTGGACGCAAGGAAGAGATAAACAAGAATCCCGGCCAACACTATGGGGATGATTGCTAGCATCGGAAACGAAGGGGCTTGGATGGGCGCGGGGCCCATTGTGAGCGGCAAGAAGAACAGCATCATTGCGATGAAAGCCATTGCTAGCACCGAACCTATGCCCCAACCATCATACTCTTCCTCAGCCCTATGCATCGTTCTTCTTTTATTTCGTTTCAGTTACAGCAATCTGATACTTCCGATAAACAGTGTACATCTTTGTTAGTAACTTTGCATGTATTTATATGCTTCTGATACGGTGGAGAGGTATCTTTTTCACTTCAGACACAACTGTTGATTTCTCCGACAGTTTTTTATTTCGTGAGGTTTTGTCAAGGGGTATATCTGCCAAGGGAAAGAGAGAGATACTATATCGTTCAAAACTTCCCGCCCATGTAATAAAATAACGAAAGCCCCTGCTGTAATACGATAAATTAACTAACTACATTTAAATCAAATATTTTCGAATCAGCCTTCTTAAGATGTCTACATTACAAATCGTACTATTATATACGTCAAATGATGGATCGATTCAGTCGTTCTTACAATCACAATCACAATCTTCCTTTAAGAAAAGCAGTGCACAGTTTCTTCCAGGCATCCTTGTCCGGCTCGCCTGCATCTAACTTGGTCTTGGCCACTTCAGCGAGCGACTCCTAACGTCGCCCGGACGATTATAATTAATTCAATAAGATTTTATTACGAACATCCGTAAATAATTGAAATAAATCCTCTACAGAAATACTTTTTCATTACCTCTATGAGTTCACGGCTGAAGAGGCGATCGATTAGGTGCAGCAAAATGTCCTTTGTGTACTCGGGGTGACCTTGAATTCCCATGATGTGTTCGCAGTACCTAAACATTTCGATGCCCGTCTTCTTCGACCAAGCCAAGATTTCTACTTCTGATGGAAGCTCCAACACCTATATAAGTATCAATATTTATATATTTGTAGATGCAAATAAACCGTAAAAGAATTGAAACGATCGATGAGTAATTAATACCTCGTCGCGGTGGCACTCTATCACAGAGAGCGAATCGGGCATTTTCAGTGAAGCGAAAACGTGCCAAGGGTTGAGATGAACTTTTGTGATCCCTATGTCCCATCCCGACACTGCTCGCCCTATTTTCCCGCCTAGAGCTCGCCCAAGTAACTATAGTTTAACATCGTGTAGTTCGACGTTATAAGATATTCGAATGTCTCTAGTACACACGCTAGCTACTGTTATGTTTACCAAACTTTCTTCAACAGTACGATGATTTTTAGGTATTACGCCCAACTGTTGTTGTTTTCCAAGCAACATCCTATTTATTATTACCAGCAGTAGTTACCAAGTGTGTTGTGGTCGGTGATTCCTAACATTAAAGCACACGTGGTCCATATCTCGGATGAATGAATGTATAAGGAGAGAACATTGTAATGCTTTAGTTAGTGTTTTTCTTTCTTTTCCATCTATGAAATAAAGCTAAAAGCTTTGCTAGAAATGACTGAATTCGAATAAGCAGACAGCATTTTTGGTACTAATTCAAGTGAAAAACACCTATTTTTCCCAGCTTAAAAACGAAAGTTACTACATATACATATACTTCACGTTGCACAATATATATATATATATATATATATATTAAATTAGATCGTTGCCACAACTGAATTAGGTCCACAAAATCGGACAGGATTTTAAATGAAATGATGTATATATGGTCCCATAATAAAATTTTTGGACCATAAAATGGTCCCGTCAATTTGATTCACCCTTACTGGATTTTGCTCAGAAACGAATATTAGAGAAAACTGAACAGAGACAAGAACAGCACCAGACATGGTTTTCGTTAGACGCACAGAACCTCATGATATGACGATACTTACAGTAACAAAATAAATATAATAGGATTGATGTCGGAAAAAAACGTATTCTCTGGCAGAAATCTAGCAACTTGGGATTAATGAAATCACATATTAATTAATAAGATGCTAATGGGAATTGAATAATCCATTTGACTTTTTTTTCTTTCCAATAAGAGATAATATATATTATATACATATGGTGACTACGTCTCGAACGTCACATATTATTTTATGACGAACAGCAACCAATTAGCGAAGGACACGCAAATTATCACAAGCTAGATGATGATCTGAATACTATAATATAAGTTTAACTGATGTCAAGCTAAGACACTGCTGCGATACGCAGCCTGCGACACTGATTTAATCATATTACAATTTGTTCGATACGTACAAGTTTATTTCTGGTACTGTAATATACTTGCAAGTTTAAATGAGTAATTCCCAATTTTCAGAGGCATGTAAGAGACGCGTAACAGACAACGACAACGCACACAGAGCTGTCCGAACAAAAACAAAAAAACAAAAACTCGCATAAAGGAAAGAGAGCGAGAATCACTGATGATGCATTCAAGGACATAAATGGCTAGAACATAAAAAATAAATGGCTAGAACATAAAAAATAATCACGATAAAATCTCATTTACCTGATGTCCGAAACAAATGCCGAGGACTCTCTTCTTCAACGCATCCAACTTCTTCAGTAAGATCAGCAGCTTACAGATCCAAACATCGTCTCCGTGAGCGTCATTACAGCTGCCTGTGATAACGAAGCCTGAGTACTGTTCGATCTCTTCATCTGTCGGAAAATCGCCCTTGGCAACCTTGTACACGTCCCAAGCCTCGCCTTCCTCGCGAAGCATACTGACGAAGACTCCATAGTAGCCTCCGTACAGTTTCTTAACGTAGTCGGAATCTTCTGCGCACAGTAATACCGCGAATCTCTGTCCTCCCATTCTCTCTCTCTCTCTCTCTCTCTCTTTAGATCGTAAGTTTATTCTGTGTTTATTAGAGAGGGAAAAAGAGTGTGTGGGTGGAGAAAAGAAGAAAAGATGGAGAGAATATAGAGAAGAAGGAATTTAGGGAGTATAGTAACGTATGCTTTTATTAAGGAAAAAAATATGCCTTGTGGATCGGTATCAGAACATGGAGAGGACAGAAGATGGTGACGTGGCGCGCTAATGTAGTCTATATCGTATAATAATATGTAATAATAACACTATTATAATTAAATACTTTATTGCAAAATGTAATAAGCCTTCCATTTACTGCAATGAAGGACGTTTCTTCAATGGCGTTGAATGTTGATTGGTATGGGTTGAAATGGTTTTGACTTTCTAACAGGGAAAAACCTAATGTGAAATAATGAAACTAAGGAATATCAAGATTTCATATTATCTGAAAAAGATTAGCTAAAGATTCAATGAATCTGGACGTATAGATAAGTTTAATGCTTTCGTGCGGCCCATTACTCTCAAATAGCATAGTATAGTATCCCACCATTAATGGCATCTTATAAAGTTTGAAAACCACTGCCAATTGACACCGTCACAAAGATAAAAATAGAAAGATTTCAATTAAATACATTTCATTGTTAACAAACAAATAGGTACATATGAATGGTAGTAGAAACAATTTGAATAATCTACGCCGTAATACGATCATGACGATCAAGAAGCGCCGAGGACGAAGACGCTCGCGACGACTTACCACCGTCGCTAGACAGAACCGAAAACGACGTCGTCGTTGTACGGCTATTTCCAGACACAAACGTACTATTACCAATCCCATCGCTCTTGAATAAGACCAATATATCCTCAGGCTGATAATGGTACGTAGGCACTGGCATCCTCGAGGGCAAAACCGGCAATTTACCATCCGAACAAAGCGCGTGGATCGCCTGCCTAATCGTAGGCCGGAGATTACTATCGGGATGGGCACACCAAAGCCCAACCACCATCAACCTCTCTATCTCACCCCTCACGCCCTCGCCGCCGTCCACCATCGCCGGATCAGCTCCGTCGAGGATCGCTCCACGGCCGTACAAACCCCAAACCCACTCCACCAGATTCACCGGCCGATCCCTTGCCCTGGGGTCGATGGGCCTCTTGCCGCTCGCAATCTCCAGCGCCACCACGCCGAAGCTGAACACGTCGGTCTCCTTGCTCGCCTTGCCGGTAATCACGCACTCCGGCGCGATGTATCCCATCGTGCCGGCGAGGACGGTGGTCTGAGAGCCCTTCTCATGGTCGACCAATCGTGCCAGCCCGAAATCTCCCAGCTTGGCGTTGAAGTCCGAGTCGAGCATGATATTGCTCGACTTAATGTCTCTGTGAACCACGCACTGGTCCCATTCTTCGTGGAGGTATAGCAGCACCGACGCCAAACCCTTGACGATCTTCAACCTCACGGCCCAGCCCAGGCCTAGCTTGCCGCCTTTATTGCCGGGAAAGAGGTGAGAATCTAAGCTTCCGTTGGGCATATACTCGTAGACAAGGAGAAGCTCTTGCTTCTCATGGCACCATCCTAGGAGCTGTACGAGGTTTCTGTGCCTCAATCGTCCTATGATCTTCACCTCAGATGCATACTCCTTCACCCCTTGCTTCGACCCTTGGGACACTCTCTTCACCGCTATATAGCAGTTCGTTTCTTTCAAGAACCCTTTGTAGACACCCCCAAAACCTCCCTCGCCGAGCTTGTCCTCTTGCGAGAACCTGTTCGTCGCTTTGCATAGGTCGTCGTAAGAGAACTTCTTAGGCCCACTGCCCATTATTTCGAATCCACTCCCAACCGAAACATCTTCGAGCTTTCGACCATCACCATCCTCGTCATCAACATCTGCCCGCCGCCTTTGCTTCTTCTTCTTGTAATAAGCAAAAGCTAGAAATGAGAAGCCAACTATCAAGACCATCCCACCAACCAAAACCCCAATCAAAATCCCGGCCTTGTTCGTGTTATTGGATCCAGTGGATCGAAGTAAAATCGGAGGGCTTTCCGCATTCACTCGATCAGAATCGTCGGATGAGCTATTGAAGCTCCACGAATAGATACTGTGCAACGCCGATTGGTTCCCAGTCGCGCCCGCGAACCCAATCGCCACCACCTCGGGCAAGTACTCCCTCAAGTCGACGTTGTAAGACCATTTCCTCATCTCAAAGCCATCGTTTAGGAAGGCTGTGTAGACAAGCAAGAGATTCTTCAGGCCGGGATCATAGCTTATCGAAGCATTGTGCATCAGCCCAAGCTTTATGCTCCCACCGCTCGGCCAAGACTTGTTCGCCACGGACCTCATCGAGTTTACGTTGATCCCTACGTGGCTGCCCGGCGGGTCCCACTCAGGATTTTGGTAGATATCGAACTCAATCGCCACGAATGGATTTTTTACGGAGTTCAAAATTTCGTCGTCGGCCGTAAGGCCCATGCTTCCGCCCTTGGTGGCATTTTTGGGCATTTTGGAGCCGTAGGGAGCGAGGAAGAAGGCGAGGCCGTCGGCGTATGAGCTTTGGTTCATGGAGTTGATGAGGAAGGAGAAGGTCGTAGTGAAGTTGGAGATGGTCCCAGTGGAATTGTCCCATAATCGAAGGGGTTTAGAGTACGTGGCTCGGCCGATGCTGGCTAGGGTGGTTCGGTCTATTTGGTTCGAGGTGAGCTGTATGGCTCCGTTCGCGGGGTAGGCCGAGTTTTCGTAGGTTATGTTGAGGTCGTTTGGGGAAAAGCTCGTGAATTCGAAGTTTAGGGCGGCGGCGATCGTTGAGAGGTAGGTGGTGGTGGTGATGGTGATGATGATCTTCGTTATTACTAGGATTTTATTATCGTTGTGTTTAGGCATCGTTTTATGATGAGGTTTTGTTGCTAGTGTAGGGGATAGTAGTGATGGTTTTGTTCATCTCTTAATGTTAGGGGTGCTGTTTGTATTATTAGCAAAGGTTTAAAGACGATATGTGTAATAAAATATTGGTTTAAGTTCAGAAAATGTTGTGATGATTTTTGCAGGACACAACTGGCGCAAGAACTGGTCGATTTAAGGAGGAGACAAAGCAAGAAACGACGAGGAAATTATTTCTTTAAACTCGATGGAAATCGACGGTGCTTTTTCGCGGCCGGCCGATTTGTTAATAAATTTTACTCCCTCCGTCCCAAACCATTTTGGACATTTTACTATATCGGGCGTCCCAAACCGTTTTGGACATTTCCTTATTTAGCAAAAAACTATCACAAACAATCAATATAATAATATTAAATATCATCAAAAGACGTGCCAAAACATACACTTTTTTACCTTTCCAATACACTATATTATTAAAATATTCAGTTTCTTAATTCCCGTGCCAATACCCAATGTTCATAAACTTATGGGACGGAGGGAGTATATGTTTAATTGATTAGTGGTATTTGTACGGAATTTGTTTATTAGGACTAGACTTGGTCTTTTGTCGTCGCCTACGAAACCAAGAGGTGGACATTTGTAATTGGCTGGAGTGGGAGGTTTAAGTTGGGGTTTTAAATCCCAATTGGGAACATTGGCTATCTATGGATGTTATTGGGCATTAGATGGTTTCAACAGCCTATAGGCTCATTATAATTACGTTCACTTAGGCAAGCCCTAACTTGAAAAAGCCCACTAGGGGTTCTTTTGGTGTTCGAACTTCGTTACAGAGACAATGTGCTTTGTTTCCATGGCTGATCACTATTTTGCATGCGTGTAGCTCTCTGCATGGCAAAGGCAAAACCTAGTTGTTTAAGAGCAAAATTGAGAAAAATAAAAATAAAACCTAAATAATAAGAAGAAAAAAAAACAAAAGCACGAAAATTACACTAGATTTCGAACCAAACACAGCCCCAGGCACCCACACACAATTACACATGAACTAAAACTTAAAACTCAGCCAAAAGAAAATTTAAAAACAAAGAACAACACAAGAAAGAGACGAGACAATACATATAGTGCAGAGGTTTGGAAAAAGCAAGCAGCCAAGCCTAGCGCGGAGATATAAGAGAAGACGAAGTCGACGTAGTCAGATGCGTAGAAGTGTACTGATCATCAGTGTTAGTACTCGTCTGATATTGACTAGCACCGCCTCCTCCGCCAGAGCTACTACCAGTCGTCGTCGTCGTCAGACGGCCAGAGCCTCCGCCTGGAGTGAAGTACATAACTTGGGGCACCGTCCTGGGCACGTTGGGCAGCGCCGCCTCGCCGTCCAACGCGCGCTTGGCCTCCCTAATCAGCGGCCGGCACCTACTGTCTGGGTGAACGCACCACAGACCCACCACCATCACAGCCTCCATTTCTCCGGCGTCGAAATCCCCCCACATCCTCGGATCCGCCGCGTCGAGCAATTTCCCCGACCCGTACCTTTCCCAAACGTACTCAATCAGAGTACTGACCACCTGCCCGTTCGCCACCGCGATTGGCCTCCGCCCGCAGGCCATCTCAAGCAGAACCACCCCAAAGCTGTAGACATCGGACTCCTTGCTTGCCCGCCCCGTAATTACGCTCTCCGGCGCCATGTATCCCATGGTCCCGGCGACGAGCGTCGTCTGCGAGCCCTTCTCATGGTCGACGAACCTCGCCAGGCCAAAATCGCCCAATTTGGCGTTGAAGCTCGAGTCGAGCATGATGTTGCTCGACTTAATGTCCCTGTGAAGGACGCACTGCTCGCACTCTTCGTGGAGGTACAGCAGAGCCGAGGCTAACCCTAGTGCGATTTTGTGCCTCGATTCCCACGACAGAGGTATGAGATCTCCGCCGAAGAGGTGGTAGTCTAAGCTTCCGTTGGGCATGTATTCGTAGACGAGGAGTAGCTCGGCCCTTCGATGGCACCAGCCTATGAACTGAACCAAGTTCTTGTGCCTCAGTTTGCTGATGATCTTCACCTCTGATGCGTATTCCTTGAGCCCTTGACTGGTCCGCCCAGAGAGCCTCTTGACCGCTATGTAGGAGTCAGTTTCTGTTAGGAAACCTCTGTAGACCTGCCCGAACCCTCCCTCTCCGAGCTTCTCTGAGTCCGAGAACTTGTCGGTGGAACGGACGAGCTCTTTGTAGGAGAACTTCTTTGGGCCGCTGCCCTTTTCGAATTCGTCGTCCATGTTTGGACCCATGAGGTCGTCTTCTCCCTCCGACGACGACGTGGTTTGGGCATTCTTCTTCTTCTTCTTCTTCTTTTTCACATGGTAGCAGCTTATTGCAACGGCCGAGACAAAGACGACGAAAGCTCCCAACATGCCGCCGGCCAATCCATGGACGAGCTTCTGGCGATTTCCATGCGTTCCATCGCAATATCGCCCAGTGGAAGTAAAGGTCCAATTATAGACCTTATGGGTTTCCCACCGGCCATCTCCCCTCGAAGCAGAGAAGCCAACGACGACGCACTCGTGGAGAAACCTTCCAAGATCGACCTGGTAGCTGAAGCTGTGATAAGTTAGATCTTTCTCCTCCTCCTCCTCCTCCTTGCCAGGTGGTGGTGCAGGGCCTGGGTGCGCCGTGAAGTTGACGGTCAGCGTCGTGGTAGAGGAATTATAGCTAATCCAAGCTTTGTTATCGACTTGCACCGAGACGTTGTTCGGCCACGGTACGGCTTCCTTGGAGACCATCGAGTTCACGTTGATTCCGACGTGTGGGGACGGGAGATTTGTTTCCCACTCGTTCGCGAATGTATCGAACTCCACCGCGAAGAACGACTCGCAGCTTGAATACTCCGCCGTAATGATATTCTTTGTGGGGTCCACAAGGCCTAGGCCGCCGCCCGAAGAGTTGTCTGGGATCGTGGAGCACGCGGGGGCCATGAAGAAGGCGAGCCCGTCGCCGTGTGTGACGTTATTGTCCTGCTGGGATATCTCGAATTTGAAGTAAGTGGTGAAATCGGCGGGTTTGTTTGATTTCTTGTCCCAAAGGCGCAGGGTTTGGTTGTAGGTGGCTCGACCGACTCGTTGCCCTTCTTCGTCCGGAGTTTGGCTATCCTTGCTCTTCTCCGCGAGCTTTATGGCGTTATCCTCAGCAACGTAACCAACGTTTTCTGCTTTGTTGAGGTGATTGAAGTTATTGGAGTCGGCGAACTGGAGGGAGATTGAGACGCGGGGGATGATCAAGAAGAGGATAGAGGGTAAGAACAACAAGGGAGAAGAAGGCATGGCTCGTGCTATCTTAGTTTGATGATGATGTAAGTGAATTTTATGTCCTTATATAACAACACGAGTTCGTAGCTTAGCTTTATTATATACACTTCTCTCCGTCGTCGGTTGGCGACTAGCTGGGTAGCTAAAGCAACTTGTTGTCATGATTTCAAGTTACTTGGTGTGGTGGTAATAAATAGACGTACAAGAATAGCAGCAGCACACATGTATGCTATAAATTAGCCGTCTCCCACTTGCATTTTTTCAGAGCAGGGACGTTAGTCCCACCATCATTGGTTTTCTAGTGTAATATTTATTACAAGATGGAATTATTTAGAGCATGCAATAGTCTCTCGAGGGGGAACTACTATACTACTGGGAATAATCAACGTGATTCACGAAAATGTCCATGCAACTTGGGTGTGAGCGAGCATGTAATAAAGACGGGTTGGGCTCCAACGATAATTATAATGGGTGTTGTTTGCTGAAGAGTTGAGAAAACCAAGTTGCAAGAGAGCTCATTAAATGTCGACGCATATGAAGTCATCCAAGTGGATTGAATCAAATGCTACCTATAATAGCAGAGACGACAACTAGTGGATTGAGTTGATACGCCCCACTGTATATGCATGCATACACAACTGAATTATCAGGGATTCAATTATTTATAGAGGAAAGGATTAATGACATTTCCTTTTGATTGGACTTGTCTGGCTTATTGCAGAACTCGATCATTAATGTGACACACCAGTTAATTTTAGTTACAAAGACGGCCATGGAGAGAAGTCTTGGTCTTTAAAATATTAGCGTTTGCTTTACAGTCAAAGATAGATGTGACACACCAGTTAATTTGAAGACTGTTTTGCCCAAAAGAAAGAGACAACTAATGCAATGGACGACTTGTCTTGATTAGTTCAACATATTACGACAACGAACGATTAAAGAATGAAAAATTAAAATATCGCTTTTCCTACTACGATAACGATAAAAAAAAAAAAATCTCAAAAAAAAAATGTCGATGTGATTTCACGATTGCATACGTTACAATCGACAGCAATTTTTTCATTATTAAACTATATCATACATCATTACATTACATACACAACACGACGTTACCCAACTTTCTGTACAAATAAAATAATACTAATATCCAAGCTTTAAAAAAAAAAAGACGATAAATTCAAATTATCGCGGAGATACGAGCGAGAAGGAAGCCGACATAGTTCCCACGCTAGTCGAACAAACGTCAGTATTGACCGGCTGACCGGAACTGCCGGTGAACGTCATCCGACCATATCCGTCGGGGCTATAATACATAACCTGAGGCAGCGCCCGAGGTATCGCCGGCAGCGCCGCCTCGCCGTTTAGCACGCGCTTGGCGTCCCTTATCATCGGCCGACACCTACTGTCGGGATGAACGCACCATAGCCCAACCACCATCAATCTCTCCATCTCCGCCGCATCGTAATCGCCGCACAGTTTCGCATCCGCCGCTTCGAGCAATTTCCCCATCCCAAATCGATCCCACACGTACTCAATCAGCGTAGCGCCGCCGCCGCCGCCGCCGTCCACTTCCTTGTTCGTCGCCTCGATTGGCCTCTTGCCGCAGGCTATCTCAAGCAGAACCACCCCAAAGCTGTAGACGTCGGACTCCTTGCTGGCCCGCCCCGTAATAACACTCTCCGGCGCCATGTAGCCCATCGTCCCGGCGCCGAGCGTCGTCTGAGAGCCCTTCTCATGGTCGACTATCCTCGCCATCCCAAAATCGCCCAATTTGGCGTTGAAGCTCGAGTCGAGCATGATGTTGCTCGACTTAATGTCCCTGTGAAGGACGCACTGCTCGCACTCTTCGTGGAGGTACAGCAGAGCCGAGGCTAACCCTAGTGCGATTTTGTGCCTCGATTCCCACGACAGAGGTATCAAATCTCCGCCCGAAGAGGTGGTAGTCTAAGCTTCCATTTGGCATGTATTCGTAGACGAGGAGGAGATTACTCCTTCGATGGCACCAACCTATGAACTGCACCAAATTTTTGTGCCTCAATTTGCTGATGATCTTCACCTCCGAGGCGTACTCCTTCAGCCCCTGGCGGCTCCGCCCAGACAGCTTCTTCACCGCCACGTAAGACTCTGTTTCTGCTAAAAAACCTCTGTAGACCTGCCCGAACCCGCCCTCTCCGAGCTTCTCCTCCTCAGAGAATCTGTTCGTCGAGCGAGCCAATTCAGCGTAGGAGAACTTCTTCGGCCCGCTTCCCTTTTCGAACTCGTCGTCCATGTCTGGCCCGTCGATGAGATCCTCTCCATCGTCTGAAGATGACGTCGTTTCAGCCTTCTTCTTCTTCACATAGTAGCAGATTATTGGAACACCTAAGACAAAAACGACGAAAGAGCTCAACATGCCAGCGACCAATCCGTGGACGAGCCTCAGGCGATTTCCATGCCTTGTGCCACGGCGGCAGTTTCCGTCGTCGCTCAGCCCAGTGGAAGTAAAGTTCCAATTATATACCTTATGGGTCTCCGACGACCCGTCTCCCCTCGATGCCGAGAAGCCAACGACGACGCACTCGGGAAGAAACAGTCGAAGATCAACCACCGAACTGAAGCTGTAATTTGCTAGATTTAGCTTATCCTCCTCCTCCTCCTCCTTGTCAGGTGGCGGTGTGGGGCCTTGGTACGCCGTGAAGTTGACTGTCAGCACCATTGTGGAGGAATTATAGCTAATCCAAGCGTAGTTGTCGACTTGTGCCGAGACGTTGTTTGGCCAGCGCACGGCTTCCTTGGACACCACTGAGTTCACGTCGACGCCGACGTGTGGGGACGGGAGATTTTCTTCCCATACGTTCGTATAGGTATCGAACTCCACCGCGAAGAACGAGTCGCAATTGTTGGGTGGATGATCCGTAGTATTCTTTGTGGGGTCCGCAAGGCCGAGGCCGCCGACCCAAGAACCGTTTGGGATCGTTGAGCATTCGGGCGCCATGAAGAAGGCGAGCCCATCGCCGTATGTGACGTTATTGTTCTTCTGGGATATCTCGAATTGGAAGTAAGTGGTGAAATCGGCGGTTTTATTTGATTTCTTGTCCCAAAGGCGAAGGCTTTGGGTGTATGTGGCTCGACCGACTCGTTGCTGTACTGAGTCCACGATTTGGGGATCTGAGCTCTTCTCTGCGAGCCATATGGCGTTATCTTGACCAGAATAAGTATTGTTATACAAATTCATGTAATTGAAGTTGTTAGAGTCGACGGCGAACTGGAGGGAGATTGAGACGCGGGGGATGATCAAGAAGAAGAAGAGGGAGGGTAAGGACAACAAGAGAGCCATGATATCACTCATCAGGTCTAGTTTTGCTAGTGTGAATCTATCTGTTTATCGTATAATATAAGAACCTTGATGTCTTCCTGGAGAATATGTATATCTATAAAAAGAACAGCACGAAAATGCTTGACTGGTTCATATGTTCGTCTATGTATGCATGTAGTAGGTGAAATAAGCTAATCAGGCTGCATATTTTTTTTTTATTGGAAGTTGCATAGAGACAGATGCAGTAGAATCAGTAGACCAAGTTTTCCACTGTCGAACTGTGACATCAAATATAAACTAGGGACAATTACGTTTCAGGCCCTAGAAAAGTTTGAACTTAGTGATCAGGCCTTGTCAGTAATTTCTTTAGTTTAAAGGACCTGTTTTTTGAAAAATTTAAAGGTAAAGAGACAAACTATGCTTTGACTAAAATACCCTTACTAAACCATTCAGTAAAGTGGTATTCGACGCCAGTTGTATGTTACGGATATATGACGCGTTGTTACTGTAAAACTTATAAGCGTTACTTTAAAATGATAATGTGATACTTATCGATAGTAAAATGTTTTTAACAGATTTATATTTAGTTCTACGGATAATCGAAATCCATTTTTCACAATGAATCGAGCACAATCGACTGCCCCATCAACCAATCAATTTCGACGTGTCACGTAGGTTTTATTCTAGTATTGATGAAGAACGATGTAAGAATTGTAATGAATTTTTATATGGGTTCAAATTTGAGAAAAATGTGGCCAAATCGAACTAGATTTTGGCAGCAATTGCAGCTAATCTATGTGTATTCGAGATACCCATAATTTGGGCATTTCATAGGCTCTGTGAATTTTGAAACAATCGTTACCTCATCACTTCTATAACTTACGCTGTGTGAAAGCAGGTCGTATCGCAGCCATTGATTCATCGGGAACACATGTTACTATTTCATGCATTATTGTCACTACGATTCGTCTTAATGTTACAAACTATACAAAAACGTTATTTTATTTCTCACATATTATATTTTTATCTCATTAATTGGTATTGTACGACTTTATTTTGTTTCTCGGAAGTATATATTTGGTATTTTTGTCCAACATATGGTACTATATAACAAAGTGGGTCATGATACAAGGGGTAACTCATAATCGACTTCTTCGTCGATTAATTGGTATATCATGACCCAATTTTGATTTCCGTAAGTATTGATGGTGTATTTTGTTTAATAGACATGTTCGATATTACAACCTACTTTAGTTTTTCGCAGATCTGTTTCGGTATTTGTTGACATCGAACTATTACTACATGAAATCGAAGCGTTACTTAGATTATCTGAAATGTTATATTACGAACTAAGTTCTTTTAGAAGGCATGTTTCGATATTTTTTGACATTGAAACTGTTACTACATAAAACCAAAGCGTTACTTGTTGTTATCGGAACTGTTACTAAAAGTACATGATTTGTCACTAAATAAACAATAAATATTATTGTATTGCCATGAAGTGGTACTATACTTGCTAAATTTTGGGCAGGATTTGTGGATTGATTGGGTTAATTGGGCGGGATATTGTTGGATGGATTTACTGTACTTGCTAAATTTTGGGCGGGATTTGTGGATTGGTTGGGTTAATTGGGCGGGATTTATGCAACGATTGGGATTTTAGCGGGATTGCTAAATCAGTGCAAATGTGTTACTAATAACTATTTAATTGTTATCCATTTAGTTAAATATGTTACTAAAAGTTGCTTATGTGTTACCAATTGATGTATTTGTCGCACCAAGGTTTAGGGTTATGTGTTTATGGAGATTAAGATTTAATGTTTCAGGGTTACCCTTAAGGTTTCAGGATTTACGACATATAAACTGATATTTGTGGTTTAATTTTGAATTTTGATGGCATTCGTGCTGAAATTCATATGTGATGTTTCAATGACCAAAGTAATAGTTTATTTTTGAATAACTATTGACCTCGAACATTCACTATCATCCACCTCAATCGAACAATGTAGCTTTTAAAGGAATTTGGTGTGATAAATGCATCAATACATTTACAAGATGTTAATCTTGTAAATCTCGAACAATGTGCATTTATGAACGAAATTAATCGGATTAGTAGTGTGGTACTGGAAACCTGTTATGTGGTATCATTATGTGTAAACACGTTATTCGATAGGTTCGTATTGTTATTTTATAGCAAACATGTAGTATTACGTGCGGGCAATCTGGTACTGATGACGTTAACGAATCATCCTGTTAATATTCCTTAACAAATAACTTCGAGAATGTATCAAATACAGATTTACGACATATAAAATGATATTTGTGGTTTAATTTTGAACTTTGAATACGTTTGTGATAAAATTCGTAACGTTATGTCTCATTAAAAGAGATACTAGTGTATGTTGTGAAGGAAGAGCTATATGTCTACATGATATTTTATCTCAATTTTCACATATTGATATCAACATTCGCAAAACGTGTCTTTTACAGAAATTTTGTGATTTAGCTTCATCATATCATCTATTTCCATGAATGTCAATCTTATATATCCGAACGAAATGAATTTATGAACGAAATTTAATCGAAATAGTGATGTGGTATTGATTAGCTATTTTGTGGTACTTGTAGCTACAAATTTGTTATAAACTTTGCATATATTGTTATTTTTTATCAGACATGTGGTATTATTTGCAGGCAATGTGGTAATATTAAGTTTGTACTGCTAATATCTCTGACAATATAGAACATTCTAGAATGTTCTTAATGATATGTTACCCAGAAGACGTGAATTGTTACTCAGAATACATGAAGTGTTATTTATTTGTGACGAGTCGTTATTATTTTCTCATTATATGTTCGTTTTGCGGAAACATTTGTTATAAAATTCAAGACATATGGTATTATTGTTCGTTAACTGTTACTCAGAAAGCATGAAGTGTTATCCAGTAACCATTTTAATTAGCAAAGGTTACCGCTTGAATCTCATCAAAATTCTTCGTTATTCCATGATTAACATCAATAATTATCGTCGATAACTAAGGCTCATGATGAAATTGTGTCAAATTTACATTATCCGGTCATCAAAGTCGAGATTTCATCGTATTAAACGAAATTTCCGAATTGTTTTTGAAGCATTCGTGCTTTATGAACTTCGAAAATTCTCTTTGATTATGATGACCCATGAAAAATTGAAGCCAATATAACTTTGTGCTGTTAGTAACGTCGAGATTGGGTCGGATTTGAAACGTGAATTTTTTCTTTCGACCGCTTGAGTGTAAAAAATATGTTATTGCAGGAAGCGGTATTTTTTTTGAATGATGTGTTACTTATGCGGAATCATTTGTTATTTACTAAAAGAAACGTGGTATTTTCTGCTATATGAGCAACATTTCACCTTATCAACATCTCACAATTAAGATCACTAATATCCGAAACTTATCAACGCTTATGACCAAATTAAGGATAATTTCACCTTATATCATCACAATCGTGGAGATCTGTTCGGGTGTGAACGTGAAATCTCGTTTCGATCGATGTGTCGCTTGTTGGGAGAGATGATGGCATACATTTGTAAATTTTTGCAACAGTGAATGACAAATATGTCTTATTACAGGGTTTGGGTATTTTCCTCTGATTTATTCGTTTTCTTGGTATTGGTATTATAATTGATACATTTGTTACTAAATATATACTATATGGTATTCAATACAAGACGGTTTGTTATCCAAAAAAAGGAAATGTTTTTTAAAGCGCAAAAACTGTTATAATTGTTTCGACACCTGTTATCCGATAATTTAGGTATCCTGTGGTAAATTTCGCATATATCAGGGATAATTATGTCTTTTCGCAGCCTTTAGGTAGTTTCCACTGAGTTTTTCAAAAACTAGGTCTTTTATCCTAAACGAAATTCAAATGGGGCCTGAACCCAAACTTAAATATGTTACTATGACCTAACCCTATAAACTAACCTTCAGCTGAGGTTTATCTAATGGTAGTTAGTAATTACCACTCATGCGTCACAGTCACAGACACAGTTCCCTTAAATTTTTTCTTCTAGGATTGAATAAAGACTGGGTTTTTTTTTAGCCGAAGTTCAATGGTCTGTCTTTCCTTGTGCGAAATGTAGAATCTCAGCAAATCAAGCATAGTTTGTCCGTTTGTAGTTGTCATCCAACATCAATTACGCCACAAAATCCCAGCTTGCGCTTCCCCTGTTTCTGATTTCACAACCGCATTCACCTTTTTTCTTTTTTTGTGTAAATCGTTCTCAGCAGAGCTCTTGATTTCTGATGTAGTTTACTGGGTCGTGATGCTGTTTATCTATTTCACCGAAAAACAATAACCATGTACTATGATGCCACGTGGCGTTGACATTAAAAATCTTGGAACTGTTGTTAAAGTGATATTCTTTTTGCTTTCTGCGATAGTATATACGGCCTGCCTGGCATAACCAGTGGTATCCGCCATAATCATACCTGGCAACCTCGTCAACCAATGTTCTTAGTCTTTGGGAAAAGAAAACAGCCACTTTTATGTAAACGGTAAAAATTGAACAAGGGTTGATTTCTTTTTTCTCTTTTTCTGTAAAATGAGTTGCAAGAGGGTAGAATCTCAATCCATTAAGGTTAAAATGAAAAAAAGTTGAACAAAAGATATTGGTCGCATCTCTCACTAGTTCATCCACAAAATACACTCCTCTAAGTCTACCTACGCCATCCCTCTCAGATGCTAGTCATCAATCATTGCAAGGACTCGTTTACAGATCAATCTTCTCGCTAATATCAACGTCAAGCAAATCTGATGCCATAATAAAAAACGGCATACTCACATGCTGGACTGTTTACCGACCTGACCCCCCATATCAAATTCAGCTCAATGCCAAGGATCAAGCAATACTAATATAAGCACGCAGCAATAATTGCAAACGAAGGAACTACCTGATCAAACGCATCACAAAAGAGACGAGACATGGGCCGACACCATATTTGACCGATCCTTAAAAAATCATCAGCATGTCATTCAGATGATGTTTATCATGATTGAGCATCATCTGCATCAGAGTCGCTCCCCGAGGAACTACCCGAGTCAACATCTGTACGCATAGCTCTAACAAATGAGCATTCTGCTGAACACTGCCTTTGAAGCATGAAATCACTACAGACAGAAGACAGATTTAAACAAGTCGAGTCAGCAATTTTACCGCTGGACGAAGAAGAACTACCAGAGCTTCCCGAACTGCTTGAGCTACTACTAGCATTTCCACGATCATCACAATCATTGTTGTCTTGGTGGGGTTCGTGGTGGCGATTGAGATCGTAGTCATGATCATGCCCTTTGTCATCCCCAACTATCCCGTCAATACCTTGACCTTCGTCCTTTTCAATCTCCACCGGCGGGAAGCTAGTCACTGGCATATCATCATCAATATCAACATCCTCATCATCGTTCTCTTTAGACTTCTTTGCCGGGTCGTCCTCATTATTATCACTTACCTGAAATACACAACATTACTTGCATAGAAAGCGATGTGACATAAATGGAAAATACAACAAAGAACGATAGGGACTATAGGATTACCATATAAGGTCCAGTAATAGGATTGGCAGGAGCAGCCACATCAGCTGCGCCAAAGTTGTTAGTCACCATCAATGCCTGCCGCTTAGTCTTGCTTACCATCTTTTTCCAATTGGTGACAAAGCGATCTAGTTCCCACAATGTTTCTGTGTCAAGCGCCTCAATGTCAAGCTCGATCTCATCACCATCTTGCGACAGGTGGTCACTCCTCTTACGTATTATCTGAAGCATCTGGGGCATCTTTTCCTGAGGCAAACTCTGCAGCCCATATCCGAGCTTCTGCTTCTCCTCCATGCTCATTTCTCTCTTAATAGGGTCTTTTGCTCGAGGCTTTGGCTGCTTCACAGTTCCGCTTCTACCTGCTTTATGATCCTTAACAGGCAAGTTAGGGGGATATGTCTCCGCTATCGAATCTTGCGCTTGAGTAGTGGTTGCCAAAGGTGGATTTGAAGGCGTCGATGAACTCGAGTGAGCCTGCATTGCAGGTGTGGGTACTCTCTCCGGATTATTTGCAGGCTGTGAAGGAAAAATGGGACTTGATTTCACCTTGGGTTTTTGCCTCTTATGTAAATTGCTATTAACCCCATTGTTCCAGGAACTACCCTGCATATCTTTATGCTCACTAACAGCTCTAAACTCGCGCAACTCTCTATCCCTTAACTCCTTTTCCTCCCTAAATTTCCGAACAATAGCGCCAAATTTCTCCTGAATGGGCTTGAAAAGCTCCTCAAATTTTAACAGCAACTGCTCTGCCATCCCATTAACTGGATCATGCTTAGGGTTGTACAGCAGCGCATTGTTAAAAGTCAACCTCACATCCTCGGCAAACTCAATTGGCGTCGGGTACGAATTCTTTACAAGATTCAATTTTACAGTGCCAAGATCCATGGGTCTCTTGACTATCTGATGATAATCGTGAAGACCCATAGCCACGGCATCCACAGGCGTTTTAAAGACATACCCATGCTTGTGCTTAATCAATTTCACCACAATTTTCCCACATTCCTTCAAAAGACCGTCAAATACCAAAGGATCAACATCCACCGCAACATCAGGCCCATCTCCAAAGGAGTTATCAAGAAAAGATCCAGAAGAAGGAAAAGGCCGTTTGTTCCCATTAGTTTTCTTAAAATTAGGTTGAGATCTAGGGTTTTCAACAGTGCTGATCAGTCCAGACTCAATCAGGTCCCTCAACTCTCTGATCCGATCAAGCTCCGAACAAAGCCTCTTACGCAGCTCAACGAGCTCAGACTTGGTATAGGAAGCGACGTTGAAAACCATATACCCACCGTAATTACCAGCGTTTAGACTAGTTGACGTCTGATTAAAGGAATAAGCGTCTTCAGAAGCGGCTTGCGCGACGGCGTTTAAGTCCCCGTTGGCGTGGCTGTACCGGCCGTCAGCTACCAAAGCAGCGTGGAATTTCTTCTGCTTTTTCTTAGGGTTATTGTTAGAGCTAGGGTTCGAATTAGGGTAAGACGAAATTTTTCCCGCGTGAGCCCAGCCAGATTCATTCATGCTCGCAAACGCTGCAGACGCCATTAATCTCAGGAGATGTCTCTATTACTGAGAGTTTCGCCAAGAACATGTAGCGAACAGAAATCGAATCTTCTAATATTCCTTCGATTCTAGAAGAATCTCAGACCTCAATCGTCAGATTATCAGAAGAATATCAGGGAATTTCGGGGAGAAACGGCCAGAGTAAAAAGGAAGATTAAGGGAGAAGTGTGTGCTAGGGTTCTGAGTTTGAGCGAGGAAAAACGGTGGGGGTGAGGTGCTTCTTAAAGGCGCTGAGATCTGCCCGCAGGAGTTTCGGGCAGATATCGGATCGTTGATTTAATAGACATCATCGATCCAACGGTTAGTATGCGTTTCTTTGCTGGCGGGGAGACTTGACCGTGACATCTGGCACGGACGGCTACGATGCGATTGATGGACATGTGGCTTCATAATATCCGTTGATCAAATGTGGGATCCTCAGTTTTGAGTTTGGGGTTCGATTTATTGTTTATTGTTTTCTCTTCATGGTTTGCGGGAATTTTGGGTCAGTGACGTGGAGGGTAAAGACGTAAATTTGAAGAAAACATGTCCGGGTCACCGAGTACAAGTGTGAAAATTACATTTTCAGTCCTCTTTTCTTATATTCCAAATATAGTACGTAGGTATCACTACAATAATAATATTTCCACTTTAGCAATGCTAGTTATGTGGTTCGAAATTGATATTATATTTTCAAGCAATATCTTAAGACATTGAATATTGAATAGGCTGGTCTTCAAAATTTTGAAGTCACATTAAAAATAAGTTTCTTCAACCTAATTTGATTGTATAGACAAGAAAGCCAACCTAACACCAACAAAATTCAACATAAGATCAGATTTAATATGAAGAATATGTTTGATTCAACGCCAGCTCAATATGTATATTGTGGGAGATTTGCAAGCTATAGTAATTAAGATATAAATCTCCTCGAGGACCATTTAGGTCATGAACCTAAATATCAATAATGTTGAATTTATGACAATCTATTACATAGATATAGATTTGTCATATATCAGATTCAGTATTAGATATGTTGTTACTATTGAGGTATAACTATGGTAAACTAATCACATTATGATATGATGACTAATTGTTAAGGTATAACTATGGTAAACCAATTATTTCATTTGGCAAGTAGAGAGCGCTGGATTTGACGGCCCAATGGGCCAATCCGTTTATCGAAGTTCAAGCCCATTTACTTAACGTCCTCAACTTTTCTGTATTTTCCCACCTTCTAGAAGCTTATCTCTTAAAAAAAACTGAGTCAACTTCGAAATTAGTCGAAAACAAGAAACAAAACTCAGCAGCGATAGGCAGTGACATTTAAAAACTCAGCAGCGATAGGCAGTGACATTTATCATATGAGCTAATCATTTGCTCAACCACTCCCGCCTAACTTGATAGGCGGCATTTAGTGAACATCGTTCCATCCATCTTGGGGTGATGTTATAGCGCCGATCTGACGACTTTCTCGGTTCATTCTCAGCCGCATACGAAGTGCACGTCGAGTGAGGTGGACAACGTGAGCACCGATCGTTGATCGTTGACTTGAAATTTGTGATCTTTTCAGCTCAGGTCGTTCTGTTTTTTTTTATTGTTTGTTAATTTTTCTCATTGCCTGCTTAAGTTGCTGTTATTTCCTTTTCATCGTTTCATTCGAAAACACGTATAATTACGCAGACGTAGGTGAGCATGTTGTTTGAGTTAGTGGAGTTAACTGTTGAATGATCGATGCTCGCAGATCTGGTCTATTCTCCGATCAGCTCGTTTATCAAGTTTCAATTTTGTAGATAAGTGGTTTGACTTGTGTATTAATGTCATTGTTTTCCTTTGAAGCCATGGGAAAGAAAAAAGTGATGGTTCCTGCAGGCGAGGTTGACTTGGCTGCAGTGAAATACAACAATGAGAAAATTCAAGGTTTCCGATTGATCGCTTTAGCTTTGACTACTGTTGATTGTAGATTCGTTGGATTTCACTTGATTCTGATAATGCAAATTTGTGACCGCAGCACCGCATTTGACTGGTTTCTCACTGAAATTATTTGTTAAATTGCTTGAATCGTCTATTATTGGCCCGTGGCTTGTTACTCGTTTGAAAAAGGAGAATAAAATGGTTGAGGTGTGTTTTAGTTTTACTGCACGTAGTTTCTTTCGTATGTGAAGCTCTTAGTTGTATCATAACTTGGGTTTGCAATCACTTGTTGGGCTTAATGACAGATGCTGAGGAATACTGTGATACCAGAGGCGCCGATGTTTAAGCCAGAGTTTCCTCCTCAAGGTTAACTTCATCACTCAGTTCCTGTATTTATGAATAATTGTTATTCCTGGACAACCAGGGTTAAATTGCAGCTCAGAATTTTCCTCTATGAATAGGAGTTCTATTAAATTTCCAATGACAAAGGGTTTTATGGATCGTTATTCCTCTAAATAACCAAGTTGATCATTACCTTCGACTTCAGATTCAGAACCTTCTGTAGTCCTTCTTGAAGAAGATGGAAAGCCAGAGGACAGAGTTGGACTAGCACTAAGGAGTCTTCCCGATTACGACCCTTCTAAGCATTGGAATGCCGATGCTTCATCTTTCCGCTACTGGAAAATCCGTGATTTTGCATATGCATATCGATCAAAGCTCACTACACCATCAACTGTGAGTGGCTTTACAGCCCCGTACCTTCATCTCAGCTAGGTTAGACAACCTCATCATAGGAAATTTTATTTTTTCAGGTAGCCGAACGTTTCATCTCAGCCATGGACGAGTTGAACAATAATAAACCTCCAACGCCGTTGCTGATTTCGTATGATCCAGAGCTCATAAGGAAGCAAGCTGCTGCCTCCACTCAACGATTTGAAGAAGGTATAACTTGTGAGATATTATGCTTGAAGGATCTTTGGATATCTACCCCAAGAAGTGTTTGCTGAAAATAGTTTCCTAAATGAACTCTCCATATGCAGGGAACCCGTTGTCAGTACTTGATGGAATTTTTGTGGCCATTAAGGATGACATTGATTGTTATCCGTATCCCTCAAGAGGTACTTTTTTAGGATCAAATTGTTTCTGGAAAATAGCAGGAAACTGTAAATACGTTATGGTGAACAGGAGGAACAACCTTCTTCCACGAGGAGCGTCCGGTGGAAGAGGATGCTGCTTCTGTTGAGAGATTGCGCAGTTGCGGTGTTATCTTTGTTGGAAAGGCCAATATGCATGAGTTGGGCCTTGGAACGACGGGAAATAACCCAAATCACGGGTACGTACACGAGGCATCTAGACTTTGCAATTCTGGATCAGAGAACTTAGTGCTGTATAGAAGTTGCTATTTAGAGATGTGGAAGGAGATATTTCTTTCCTTTTTAGAACCTCACGTATAACTATCCTAAACAGAAGCATGCTGATATTTATATTCGCCATCAAAAGCATGGTTTGCTCTAAGAATTAGTGAGTGATCCTTTTTCACCTATTTGGTAAATGAATGACCTCAGACTTAGAAAGATATAGGCATCAACTCCTTTGTTCTTTGTGCCTTGTTTCTTCCTTCTCGTTAGTTAATTTTCACTAGTCAAGTTGTCGATACTGGTTATTAATAACTCAAATTATACTCCTGTCATTCAGAACAGCCAGAAATCCCCATGACCCTACAAGATATACAGGTGGATCATCTTCTGGCCCTGCTGCCATTGTTTGTTCTGGTCTATGTTCAGCTGCATTGGGGACAGATGGCGGAGGTTGTTAACTCATATCACGTCAAGCTTCTAAAGTGTTTTGAGCCTTACTCAGAATTGTAAATATATTGATTCTCCCTGGCAGGCTCTGTTCGCATTCCTTCGTCTCTCTGTGGTTTAGTTGGACTGAAGTCAACCTACGGAAGAACTGATATGAGAGGGTAGGCTTGTGAATTTCTTATATCTGGTGTATATATATGTGCGTATGTGTATGTCCAGGGAAGTAAGCGACCAAGCTAAAAATCGAAGTTAATCTTTTGTCGCTTCGTGATTAGATTAAAGACTTCTTAACATGATTGTATATGAAATCTCCGTTCAGGTGGATAACATTATTTCTTTACGTGTCTTCTGAGTGGTCACTTTACTTCTTGCAGGTCCATATGCGACTCAGGAACAGTGGAGATTATAGGGCCCATTACTTCAACTGTTGAAGATGCAATATTAATGTAGAAATCATGATTTCCAGTGATACATGAATTCAATCAGTTTGAGCTATTTCCTGTTTTTAGACGGGCTGAAAATTTCTGATTTGTCTCTTTTTTCTCAGATATGCTGCAATTTTGGGTTCATCAACCCAAGAAAAAATTGCTTTGAAGCCAGTAATCACTCATCTTTTATAGTAGCTTCTACCATTTGCGTAATAGATTCTTTCACCAAGTGCCCATATTTGAAAACCTCTATTAGGGCCTTAACGCCTTATTCATATCCAACTTTGAAATTGAATTTTCATTTTTGCAGTCTCTCCCTTGCTTGCCTAATATAACTTCTGACGAGAACTCAAATGTTGTGGGATCATTAAGGTTGGGGAAGTATACCGAGGTAACTACTTTGCATCTTCAATCACTTGTTTTAACTTTTCAACTCTTAGTATCTATAAAAAAAAGTGAGATTTTCCCGTGTTAGTGGTTCAATGATGTATTTTCTACGGAAATATCTAAGAATTGCGAGGACATTCTTAATCGCCTGTCAGAAACTCATGGCTGCAAGGTATGGTTCTGACTACAAGAAAACTTTTCTGCACAAACACAAGTTTTTGAAGCATAGCATAACTTTCTCCTATTATTTTCATCCATCTTTTATGGAATCTATTGGTGGAAAAGACTGTGGAGGTTGTTATTCCCGAACTTGACGAGATGCGTGTAGCACACATAGTTTCGATTGGCTCTGAATCAACCTGTGGATTAAATCCTTATTATGAAGATGGGTTTGTACACTTAACTTCTTACTTTCTTCTATTTCTGGCGGATTCACATGATTACATTTTCCTACAAATAAAAATACTCAATTGATACAATACTAACGGCAAAATCTTCTACTTGGTTATATACATGAGCTGTAATATAGAAGAAGGGTGAAATTTACCCTGGACACGAGGACAAACCTTGCACTCTTTCGTTCGTTTTCTGCAACGGACTATGTTTCTGCTCAAAGCCTTAGGTAAGTTGGAGCTACCATTTCTAACGTGCATGCATTTAGATCATTGCAAGCATTATCTAATTGTAATGACTGCTGTAAATTCATGATTTGATCAATTAAAATCACTTTTACTCAGAGATTCTACTTCTTTTCACGTCTTTGAAAGTGTCCACCTTGTGCTGACATCTCGGTGCACATCATATGTTTTGCTGCCATAGGAGAAGGCTCATGCATTATCATATGGAGATTTTCAAGCAGGTCGACGTCATCGTCACTCCAACCACAGGGTATGACAACCAACTAATATAAATAAATGCATTAAGTGATTTCGTCAATATTATAATGAATTAGCTGCCATTTACAGGATGACAGCTCCAATCATACCTCCAGCTGCACTAGAACATGGTGAAACAGATCTTGAAGTCTCTGGTTAGTTCCTCCAACAAGTTCTATTATCTCAATGGCCTGAAGTGGGACTCAAACTTGTCCATCCTTGCCAACCCATTTAGCTACAATTTCGAATGTTTTGTTTATTAACATGTACTTTTTTCTTCTTCTTCTTACCGTTTTTCTTCCAGGAAATCTGATGAGATTCGTCGTAGCAGCGAATCTTCTTGGGTTTCCCGCGATATCAGTCCCGGTAAGTAACTCCACTGTTCACGTTTCTTTGTCCGAGTAAAAGCGAAGAAGATTCAAACAAGAAACGAATGTAAAAATGGTGAATCATGATCGTGAAAAAATTCAGGTTGGATACGATAAGCAAGGTCTTCCAATAGGCCTGCAAATCATAGGGCGTCCTTGGTGTGAAGCTACAATCCTACGCTTGGCTGCTGCTGTTGAGGTAATGTATCTATACGGCTTACTATCGCCCAACTCCGATTATAAAGCAGCTTATACGATTTCGAAATGCGTTTGACATTGTTAGTTACTGATTAGAGAAACTTTGTCCGAAATTATTTTCAGGAACTTTGCGACTATAGGAAGAAACCATTGCAGTTCTACGATGTCTTGAAGGGTTAAGATAATAAGAGGAAGCATTTCCTACTATCTGATCGACGCCTCTATATAATGTAATTTTTTTTTTCAGTGTTGCACAAATTGAACATGCTCGCTTGACTCGTCTAAACTATGTTGGATATTCTCGCAACTTTTGATCCACGATTATTTATTCAGCCTTGTCTTGACATATGAAAAAATAAAATCATACGTTATATATTGTATTTTGGTATTACATGGAACTATAAGGGGATTTTACGTAAAAATACCCATTAATATAAAAAATTAGCAAGTCACTTTGAGTGTTTTTTTATATATAGATATTTGTCAGAATAAATTTCTTCCTCATTGGTATCTGCCCTCCACAAGGTACATCATATGTATTTAGTTAGCATATAGAAACGTATTGTGGTACATATAAGAAGAAAATGGTACATCATACAGTCAGCCGCAAGGTACCATATGAAACGTATATAGGTACAATATATAGGTATCATATAAGTGTGTGACGTGGTACGCAATACACATATAAAAATGTACGTCAATACAGGAAAAATGGTACGCGCAGTCGAACGGGTACTTAAAAATTTTCTAACATAAAAGTATTGACATGCAAATTTTTTATACAATTGGATATTTATCTATATATTCACCAAACTATAATAGCGATATTGAATAAAACAAAAATACCATGGTTATGATGCGCTCCTCGCGTGGATAAGTTGGCGCCACGCATATCGTCGTAAACAACTCAAGCGTAGATAGGAATATCGTCGTAATCGAATCAAATTGCCTTCGACAACGTTATATGGCTTCCCAAATCGTGAATATTTCGCCGTTTGCGGCTTCTAGGACGTTATCTGCTGACTGCAATGCTCTATCAAGATCTTCGTCTACCCAGGCTCCAGTTTACAATAAATCGAAACGTTCACTTACAGCTTCGGTCAGTCGCGGCGACTGTTGTCCATCCATTGGGATGCGTAATTGTTGGAATGGTGTAGGCAGGCGTCGGAGGAGCTTGGGGAGTGGTGTTGTTGCCATGGCTCAATCTGAGTCCGTTCAGAAATCTGAGGAGGAATGGCGAGCTATATTATCGCCTGAGCAATTTTATATTCTGCGACAGAAGGGTACCGAGTGAGTTTTGATTGGCATATGGCATTTGCTTAATTGATACTGTTATTATTGATTCTAGCTAGGTTAGTTAATTGGCTGGGTTGATTCTGATGTTTTGCTTCTGATTTTGTCGCTGGATTTGCATTTCGCGTTCCTTGGTTTAGCTCGTCGGGAATGTGTTGGATATCTTGTAAAAATGGGTAGGTCTGGCTATATATGATTCGTGCGATTTCTAGATGAGCAAAAATTTGATCGAATTGGACCAAAAAAGTCAAAAAGAAAAAAGGATTCTTGAAACTTATGACTACTGTTGGTGCCCAGAAATCTCATAATATCTGTGTTAAGATTCAAAGAACTTCGATGTAGT
This sequence comes from Craterostigma plantagineum, assembly GCA_027422505.1. Classification (NCBI taxonomy): domain Eukaryota; kingdom Viridiplantae; phylum Streptophyta; class Magnoliopsida; order Lamiales; family Linderniaceae; genus Craterostigma; species Craterostigma plantagineum. Next base: position 552,946 of record JAPQWV010000057.1, read on the forward strand.
TTTCCAGTGAGGAATATAAAATCTGGGAAATTCAGGGTTTTGATGATAAGAGACCTCTAAGGGATTATATGCTAAAGGCAAGCTCACAATCAAGCAGTGCTACTGCTGTAGATAATGGCCGTGCTTTCTACGATATCTTGAACCTAATGTCAAGTAATAGAGGTTTTGAGAGAACCTTTTTTTTTTTTTTTTTAACTCTCAGTAAGTTTAAATCCACTCCAAACCCTTTAATTTAACATATGTGTTGAAATATCAGATATCCTGGGACTGGAGAGTACGATAAGTTCTACGAAGATGGCATCTACGAATGCGCAGGATGTGGTACACCTCTCTACAAGTCAACGACGAAGTTCAGTTCGGGTTGTGGTTGGCCAGCGTTCTTCGAAGGTCTCCCTGGAGCCATTAATAGAACTGTAACTTTTCTCTCTTTCCTCCTTTTCTTTTTCCCCCTTTTGGAAGTCTTGGTGAATGAGCAAGTTCTAACACATCCATGATATATGATTCGATGTTATAGCCTGACCCCGACGGTAGGAGAACTGAAATAACGTGTGCAGCTTGTGGAGGACACCTTGGGCATGTGTTTAAAGGTGAAGGTTTTCCTACGCCTACGAACGAGCGACATTGTGTGAATAGCATATCACTCAAGTTTAGTCCTTCAGATTCTGATTCTTCCACTTGAATGTGTTATGGCTTTATGGTCTCTGTTGTCTGAAATATGATCTCGTGAAGCTTTTCATCTAATAGAAGCACAATCATAGTGCAGCAGAAAAAATTGGGGAAGTTCTGGGAATATCATTTAGATACAGAGTTCAAATGTGATGGACCACATTCTCCTCTTGTGCCCTTAAATGGGAATAAATTACAAAACAAAACTCATTATTCTCTTTTTTTATTCTCGGGATAATTACTGTCGTAACAGAAAAGGATGATCGATCAATCGACGTTATTAACTAGGTTGAAAGATGCCGCTCGGCCACGTCTGATTCTTCACGGGTTTCAGAATGTCTTCAACCTCTGATATAGCTTTCTCGTCCTTACCATTTTTTGCAAGTTCGATTGCAGCTTCCACGTTCTCCTCGACCTGATTTAGAGAGAATATTTCAAATTAAAATCGATGCATGGTTCGTTCTTCACATTTCTCATTCAAACAAATTAGAAACAACAGCAAACTCGAAATAAACGATCAGCTAAATATGGTAATGAATGAACGATTAAAAGCGGGACATATCGTACTAACCTGTTTAACGGAGCACATCCCAACCAAGACAGTGGAAATATCTTTATTCGATACGCTGTATTGCAATGCTAACTTAGATATATTCTTCCCCTTCTCTTTGCAATAAGCAGCAGCAGCTCTACACGCTTCCTGGAAAAACACATTTTATTGGAGAAGTAACGAATAATCAATCATGTAATCTACGAGTATGAATTCACTAATTCTTGAATCACATGTTTAGAGAATACATGAGCTATTGAATGAACTAAACCAACAACGACCTTTAGTTCTTCGTGAGCTGGATACCACTGTGGAGGGCCATTTTCTGTAAGAAGACCCATCGCTAACGGAGAAGCAGTGATTATACCAACGCCTTTGCTCTTCAAATAAGGTATGACATCGACCAGAGAGTCATCGTTGATGCTGTAATGACAGTATGAAAGTATTACGTCGACTGTTCCTCGTGGGACCCTATCAAGAACGTAAGAGAATATTCCCAGTGGAAGCCCTGTGATTCCGATGAATTTGCACTTCCCAGATTCTTTTATCTTAACAAGAGCGGGGAGTGTTTCAGTCACAATCTGATACGTAGAAGAATAAAAATTAGTGCAATAGAAGATGTAAAGAAGAGTAAGTAAAGGAAAACAGAGATCAGAGAGCTCTGCTTGAGATTCTTTTCGCTGAAAGCAAATCGAGAATAGGGCTATAAAGGTGACATCTTTATGCAGTTTGAACGGCAACTACAACACATCAAATTGAGCATAAATGGGATGATTATTCGAAATAGTGATCAGAAATTTCAGCTAATTTATTTAGCAGATGCTTAAAAATCTTGAACTTGGTATTGTTAATTTATATATGTGTGAAAAATAACCTGGTCGAGTGACACGAACTCTATGTCATGACAATGCAAGATATCGACATAATCAAGCTGCAATCTCTGTAGACTTTCATCAATGCTCTTGGTCACCCTCTCAGCACTGAAATCGAATCCTTCTTCGTACCTTCCGCACTTGGTCGATACTATGTTCTTATCCCTTGACACTCCTAAAGCTTTCAGTCCTTTCCCAAGCATCTTCTCAGATAACGTTGCTCCATAGTACCTAAAAAGGATTTAAAACACCAATCAACATACCAAAAAAAAAAAACAAAGGAAGAGGAATACCTGAAACAAGTCACCCAAAATTCACATTTTTTTAATGTCTTAAGCAGAAATTGAACAAATCCCACCAATCAATCATGTAAATATCAAGCACTTATACAATCAAGACGTGCATAATCATCAGTGCTCCTCCAAATTAGATATCCAATAAAAACCTCCTCAAAAGATAAACGCCGCGTAGTAACTGTAGTGGAAACAAATTGAGAAATCAAAACGAATATCAGAAGCTTACGGTGAGGTGTCGAAGAAGTTGATGCCGAGGCTAAACGCTCTCTGTACGGACGCGATTGCTTCTGATTCAGACACGTCGCCAAAAACCTTACCCAAAGGCGAAGCACCGAAGCCAACACAGCTGAGACTTAGCCCTGTGTTTCCCAGTGGCCTCAGCTCCAATGTGTTCGAACCCGCCATTTTCTTACCAGTTCTTAGTTCGTTTTCTTTCCTTTCACTTCATTGCCATTGTCGATAGATAATATAATCTCAAAATCTCCTGAGAGACTGTGAAGTAAAAGTAGCAGCCTTTTAAACGTGAAAGCCCATTTAAATGTTATTAGAACCCAATAGGCCCACTAATAAACTCATTCAAAGCCCAGTTAACAAAACTAAGGTCAAAATGAAGGTGAAAGAGATTTACGTATTGGTCAAATAATTATTGAATTTCTGTAATCATAAAATATTATTGTTTCGTGTAATTCGAAAAGCATCAATTTGTGTTTGATGTTTCCAGCTACAAGACAATCATGACCCCCAATTAGTTTTATATTATTTTCCCACTTTAGCTGCGTTGAAACTTTTCGAGTTTACTTCCAACTTTTTATCACAAGAGTAATCATTAAAATTAAATTTTCTAACAAACAACCAATAGTATGGCCATATCTATGATGAATTTTCCCTCAAAAAAAAAAATCTATGATGATTTTGGCGTCATATTTTTATTTTTTCCTTTTTAGTCGTTTCATTAATTCACCGCGTATGATGCAAACTACATGTTCCTAACTGATAATAAAGGGAATTACTATTTACCGCCCATTTTTCCTAGTTACCGCCCCCTAAAGGGCTGAAAAAGACGATTATGCCCTTATGTTATTTAAATTAATTTAAAAAGGTAAAATATAATAAAAAGTAAGAATTTTCTTTAAATTCCTACATGACGCAACACTTTTCAAATCACACAACCAAATTAAACAAAAAAACAGAGAACTTTGCAAATCGTAATGGAGCGAGGACACGGAAAGGGAAAGGGAAAGGGGGTCCTGTCACGATTGGTAAGAAAATTGTCGTAAGTTCATTCGTATGTAGATAGATTGTCGAAAACGGATCGAATTAGGCTGAAAACGGGCGATCGGACGCGAAATAGGGCGAAAACGGCACGACCAAACCGAAATTTCGGTCGGCCTAGTCGCGACCAAAACGTGATTTCGGTCATTCAAGACAAACGACCGAAATCAGATTTCGGTCGCAACAGGCTCGACCGAAATATGATTTCGGTCGTGTCTTGAACGACCGAAATCACTCGTCGGTCGCCGGGGTTCCGACCGAAATCATATTTCGATCGGATCTGGCTCGACCGCAATCAAGTTTCGGTCGGTTCCTCGCCGACCGAAACTTGATTTCGGTCATTCCACTGTTTGGCCGAAAATTTTTTTCGGTCAATTTTTTTTTTTAATAAATATGTAATTGCAGGCCAAGGGTGGGAAGTCCCTACTTGGAGGGAGCAGCAGACCGGCCCCGGAGGCGGAGGAGGGATCTGGAGAGCGTCATACGAGAGCGCGCTGCGTTGATGCATCCGTTCGTAGGCAACGGGAGGAGGAGAGGCGGCATCGAGCTCTTGATTCTCGTTCCGTATATGCGGAATACGATCCGCATGCGGATGAGGAGGCGCCTGCGGATGAGGAGGTGCCCTACGATGCGGCGTCGTTTGAGTCATCCGACGACGATGCGATACCGGTCTCCGCAGGTAATTTCATTCTCCTTTATAAACTGTATTGCGATGTAGTGTCTTAATATACGTAAAATAAATAATATTTATTTTTGGGAAATTCTTAAAAAATAAAATAGGGAGCAAGCGCTCCAGGGTCGTAGATGACGATTCGTGGAGGGTGCAGGGGCCACAGCCAGGTGGTCCAGAAGACGGCGAGATGATCCCTAGTTACTTGGGGCACATCGCGCCCCGCATCTGGATGGGTGAGGAGGATCGACCCCTGCTGAAGTGCGAGCAGCGTGCGTCAGTGCTTCGGTCGCTTAAGCAGTGGTACTGCCAGTTCCTGCCGGAGACGCAGAGCGAGATTGATGGCACGGGGCTTAGCCACCTCACAGATGCCATGCTGGGTCACTTGGATCAGCCTCTTCTGAGCGCTTTTGTGGAGAGCTGGCACCCTGACACGAACACCTTCCACATGCCGTGGGGTGAGATGACGATCATGCTCCACGAAGTCGAGCAGATCCTGCGTATCCCGATCGAGGGGAGGACGGTATCGGGCACCCCGGACAGCGGCGACCAGCAGATCGCGGCGAGGGAGATTATGGGGGTTAACGCAGACGCGCTGCGGGGATTATGGAGAGGCGGTGCGGTCGCGACGAAAGACGTGATACATAGGATGCGGTCTGGAAATAGGCCGGCAGGGTTCCAGGCAATCGCCTGGCTGTGGATTCTACTGGGGTCGACGCTGTTCGTCGACAAGAGCGGGAACCGGGTGAAGCCCGACATCATGCACGAGTTCTATCGGTCGCTTCGGCCGCTCTTGCTTACCTCTATCGCCAGCTTGGCCTCGCAAGCCGAACGGATTCAAGGGGTTTAGCTGGGTGCCTGTCGTTATTACAGGCGTGGATCTACGAGTACTTCCCGTACTTTCGCCCACACCGTCTACCCCATCATGTGGAGGCCTGCGACGCACGATCACGCATGTGGTCCGTGTCTCAGTACGAGCGGACGGGCCACCGTTTGATTGAGATCCGCCGTCAGCTAGACATGATGACTGCGAGCGAGGTATATTAAGTGATTATATTCTATATTCACGACGATTATATACAAATTTGCAAACTGTTATCAGGTTGTATATCCCCGATCCGCCGTCAGCTAGACATGATGACTGCGAGCGAGGTATATTAAGTGATTATATTCTATATTCACGACGCTGGGTACGATATCGCGACATTGTTGAGCCCTACGTGCCCTCGAGGTTGCGCCAGTTGGGTTACGTGCAGCACATCCCGCCGCCGATGAGTCCGCCACAGAAGGCGTACATGCCAGCAGACCCGAAATGGTATAAGGTGCACCATTCTGGCGACGCAGCAGAATTTGCTTGGCGGCAGTTCCCGTACGCGTACATTCTCAATCTATCGTACATCAGTCGGGCGACTGCAGATTACCTTGGCGATGCCGTCCAAGGGTACATGGACTGGTATGAGCGACATTCTCATCCTCGTCTGTTATCGTCGGAGTCGGGATCCTCTTCGGGCGGCATACCCCGCGCAGCCACTCAGACTACGTACGTAATATTAAGTGATTCAGTCTTTGTATGTTTAATCAATTTTTATATGTATCAATTCTGTGTACAGTGGTACAGCTCGATGTATGCCTTGAGCACCGAGATGCTATCTACGCTGCAGCTCCACGACGAGGAGCAGACGGAGCGCTACAGAGACAAGCTGGACGAAATGAACGACCGCTGGCGCAATGCTCCATGATCTGCTTTTATTTGTCGTTGTCCTTAGTTTGTGTACCGAACACGTACTATTTTTATTTATATTAATAAAATAATGTAATAGTATAAAATAATAACATATAAAAAATAATTAAATATAAAAAATACTAAAAATAGGAACAAATAATATTAATAAAAAATTATAATAGTATAAAATAATAACATATAAAATAATAATAATAAGAATAAAATAATACTAATAATATAAAATAATTGTATATAAAAAATACTAAAAATTAGAACAAAATAATACTAATAATATAAAATAATAATATATAAAAAATACTAAAAATAAGAATAAAATAATACTAATCTATATACTATAAAAGTAGGATAGGGACCCTATTGTGATGACACGTGGCAACAAAATTCCCCCCTCCCCCTAGGAAAATGTGAGATTCGTTGAATGTATATGGCAGTGTAGATTAATATGTCCATGTTCTTCGTATGTGTATGGCAGTCATACATGCTTTATGCACATTAATTTGATTCACTGTATTCATTTAATAAGCAGTTGAATAGTCATAAAAAATTATCCAATGAAGAAAGATGAACAGTCTTGGCCTTTCTTTTCACGGTACTAAGCTCCCCCACAAACCATCCCTTTTTGTTTCTCACCTCCACGTGGCTTGGCTTTTTGCTGGTGCCGCGCGGCAGCGCTGGGCTGGAAGCCGAGGGTCAAAATCATAAGAGGGGTGGCGGCGGCGCTCCTCTACCTCCACGAGGGTTACGAGCAGGTGGCGATTCACAGAGTCAAGGCCAGCAACGTCCTCCTCGACGGCGAGATGAACCCTCCTTCTATGATAAAAAGGATGTCGTTAAAATTGCAATATTGTTTCACTCTCTAGACTCAAGTCAGATTTGAAAACATCTCTTACGTCTTTATTATGTGAATGGATTATAGAGCTGCTGCAACTTCATTGGCTGAGAGACACGCAGATGGATCATTGCCCGTTGAGGATTTCAACCTTGAGCTTGAAAATCAGAGTGGTGAAAAAGTTGCAGTTGGGCATTGAGACTGATCAAGGGTGTATATCAATCGATGAACTTAATGGACTTATATTCGTTTGTGGGCAAGAAAAATCGAAGCTTTTTTCCCTGTGAAAGTGTTTTGATTATGGTATGTTTCTTCTGAATTGAAACCTTCGTCAGAGCGATAATGATGGGCCTAATGTTTCATACGAATGGAAAAGCCCTTAATAGAAGGCATCAGTACAGAGATGCTGTGGAGGTTCTGAACATGGGCGAGGTAAGTTTGTAAAGCTCCTGATTATGTAATAATGTTTATGAGTTTGTATTATTTTCGAATGCACTCTTGATTGTTAGTTTCTTGTGATTTCTTACAGGAGGCTTTCTTGCTCTGTGAACCGAAGCCGATTGAGGTGTGAACGCCTTCTTTTTGTGTGTGTTTATTCATCCCAGAATCTTACATTTTCGAGCTTTCTTTTGTTCGTGTTTTATATGGTCAATAACGTATCAATTCTCCAAATAGACATGGTTTGGTGCTATTTCATGCTGCAAGATATCAACTGGCTGTCTGAACCTGGCGTTCGTCTATCTAAAGCCAGGAAAGGCATCGAACGTTCTCATGGAAAGGAAAACTCTCGCCTTAGGGTTCTCCATGGGAGTTGCTACCCCAAGCTTGCTTTGTAAGTCCTTCCTTCGATTATAAATAAACCTTTCGTAACTTATTTTCCATTCTTCGAAGAACGTCAAATTATATCCATATCCTCCCATTATTTGCCGTAGGCACTTGAGAATGGAACTTCTTGAAGGAGTCGTCGCCTACCACAATGGTATGCTGCAAAAAGCTAAGGATGCCCTGACCTCAGCTCAGGCTAATTTCTTTGGGTACGTCCTAAGTCATTACATGGGAATTCTTACTCTTACACAATATGAAAAAAAAAGGGGGAAAAACTCATTTTGTTTAGTGGTTTCGTCGATAGTTTCAGCTCCTAGACGATACCTTATCCTTATTGATGGGAATGGGGTACAAAGAAAGAGAGGCAAAAAGGGCCCTCCGCATGAACAATATGGACGTCGAAAGGGCCGTGAATTTCCTCATCGAGGAGAAGGCGAGAAGGGCGCGAAAGCGAGCAGATGATCTGAAACGGCAAAAAAGAAATCAAGTGGGGTTCCGTTTTTTTCTTTTACCTCTGCCCAATACGACGAAAATCGTAATATTTATTGAGAAATTTCACCCGTGCAGGGAACAGAAGGAATACGGCACCGCCTCTCTGGTGGATGCTGACGAGGGCCGCCGCCGCCGCGAGGACAACATGGTTGAGATGAGAAAGATCAAGAGGGTATAGAATCTAAAGCGTCGGGTCAACAGTTTCAAAAGCAACAGTCATCACGCCGCAGCTTGACAAGAAGGTAATTGATTCACTCTGTAGAACTGGTGGTTTCACCTGATTGCTTTTGATTTATAAGGTTGGATATGGTCACAGTACCTACAAAGTTTAGCCTTTTTGCGGTCTGTGTTGATTCGAGACTCTTTTGGGAAATGAAAGAAATGATTGATCGATTAGGTTGTTATAAAGCCTTTAGCTTTCGTTAGTTTCAATTAAAACTTTGTCCGGCAGTATATGATATTATATAGGTTTAATCAGAACAAAACAGGTGTTACATATAAGGGGAGTACCAACTATGCCAGAATCTGTTTGGTGGTTTTACAATTCCTGCCAACTTATCAGGCTTTAAGTTGAACTTATTCGAGCACAATCGGTCGACCACAAGTGTCAGAACTCAGAAATATAAGAATACTGACTCCGGTGACTTTAGAGTTTCATTCGCGTATGAATTACGTGGTGTATGACAGTTCCCTATGTATCACTTATGACGGTAAATAATATAATTTTAACATGATATGATCTACTATAATGTAATATAATTTAATATTTGTATTATGTTATATTAAATAAAATAATATAACATAATATTATATAAGGTAAAATAAAATACTACATATAATAATACAATATAATATAACATAAAAATAAAAGAACATATATAATACAACATATATAATAATATAATTTAATATATTTTAGTATAATATAATATAGTATAAAGTATTGTATACATATATATAACAGTATAATATAATATAAGTTAATATGATATAATATAGTTTAAAATAGTATTTATATAAGGTAAAATAAAATACTACATATAATAATACAATATAATATAACATAATAAAATAATAACGTAATATATTACAACATATATAATAATATAATACTACCTCCGTCCCATTTAATTGTTCCCGAAGATTAGTGGGCACGGAGATTAAGAAATCACATTATTTAATATTATAGTACACCTTTTGAGGTATGGAGAGAGAAAAGTTATTAGTGGACACGCAAATCAAGAAGACTTTTTTAATATTAATGGTGTAATTAGTGGGATAATTTTTTACCAAAATGGAAATGGGAAGAATTATGTGGGACGCCCGAAATAGAAAGATGGGAAGAAATAAATGAGACGGAGGTAGTATAAGATATTGTAGTATAATATAATATAGTAGAAAGTATTGTATATAACATATATATAATAGTATTATATAATATAATTTAATACGCTATAATAGTTTAAAATAGTATTGTAACACGATAAAATATCGTATAATATAATAAAATATAGTACAAGAAAATATAATATAAGGTGATATAATATAATAAAATATAAAAACATTATACTATAAAACAGTATATTACGAGTAATATAACATAATATCACATAACATAATACCATGTCACATATATAACGAGCCATGAAAACAACGTATGTTTGGGACTAGGAGGATACCCTTATTCAAGGCACGACGGCAATGAAGCTGTATGGCTGCTGCCACCTATAGATGGAAATGTTCAATAATGCCGGTGAAAGACTGCAGTGAATTTCGTAAAGTGTGAATACTTCCGAAGTGTAAGACTGCACTCAGGAATATAAGAAAACGACTTTTGTGACTTTAGGAGCTTCATCCACATATGAATTACATGGTGTATGACAGTTCCCTGTGTATCAATTATGACTGCATACATACATGAATGTAGAATGCGCCTAGGTTCGAGCTTAATGAGTGCGCTACAACAACAAATTGCGGGACTCAACATTTAAGATTGCCGGGTGTATGGCTACAGGTACATTCACGCAATTAAGAAGGTAAAGCAATGGCTTTACAGAAGTGTAAGACTGCAGTGAATTTCGTAATGTATGAGGTCTTCCACAAGTGTCAGAACTCATAAATATATGAATACGACTCCCGTGACTTTACAAGCTTCATTCGCGTATGAATTACGTGGTGTATGACAGTTCCCTATGTATCACTTATGACTGCAAATAATATAATTTAACATGATATGATCTACTATAATGTAATATAATTTAATATTTGATTTATGTTATATTATATAAAATAATATAACATAATATTATATAAGGTAAAATAAAATACTACATATAATAATACAATATAATATAACATGATAATATAAGAACATAATATAATACAACATATATAATAATATAATTTAGTATACTTTAGTATAATATAATATGGTATAAAGTATGGTATACATATATATAACAGTATAATATAATATAGTTAATATGATATAATATAGTTTAAAATAGTATTTATATAAGGTAAAATAAAATATTACATATAATAATACAATATAATACAACATAATAAAATAATGACATAATATATTAGAACATATAAAATAATATAATATAAGATATTGTAGTATAATATAATATAGTACAAAGTATTGTATATAACATATATATAATAGTATTATATAATATAATTTAATACGCCATAATGTAGTTTAAAAGAGTATTGTAACACGATAAAATATTGTATAATATAATAAAATATAGTACAAGATAATATAATATAACGTGATATAATATAATAAAATATGAAAACTTTATACTAACGTGATATAATATAATAAAATATGAAAACATTATACTATAAAACAATATATTACGAGTAATACAACATAATATCACATAACATAATACCATGTCACATAATATAACGAGCCGCGAAAACAACGTATGTTTGGGACTAGGAGGATACCCTTATTCAAGGCACGACGACAGTGAAGCTGTATGGCTGCTGCCACCCGTAGAGGGAAATGTTCAATAATGCCGCTGAAAGACTGCAGTGAATTTCGTAAAGTGTGAATACTTCCGAAGTGTAAGACTGCACTCATGAATATAAGAAAACGACTTATGTGACTTGAGGAGTTTCATCCAGATATGAATTACATGGTGTATGACAGTTCCCTGTGTATCAATTATGACTACATACATTAATGTAAGAATGCGCCTAGGTTCGAGCTTAATGAGTGCGCTACAACAACAAATTGCGGGACTCAACATTTAAGATTGCGAGGTGTATGACTACAGGTAAATTCGGGCAATTAAGAAGGTAAAGCAACGGCTTTACAGAAGTGTATGACTGCAGTGAATTTCGTAATGTATGAGGACTTCCACAAGTGTCAGACCTCAAAAACATAAGAATACGACTCCCGTGACTTTACGAGCTTCATTCACGTATGAATTACAGGTGTATGACAGTTCCATATGTTATCACTTATGACCGCAAATAATATAATTTTAACATGATGATCTACTATAATAATATAATTTAATATTCGTATTATGTTATATTATATAAAATAATATAACATAATATTATATAAGGTAAAATAAATTACTACATATAATAATACAATATAATATAACATAATAATATAAGAACATAATATAATACAACATATATAATAATATAATTTAGTATAATATAATATATATATAAAGTACTCGATACATATATATAATAGTATAATATAATATAGTACAAAGTATTGTATATAACATATATATAATAGTATTATATAATACGCTATAATAGTTTAAAATAGTATTGTAACACGATAAAATATCGTATAATATAATAAAATATAGTACAAGAAAATATAATATAACGTGATATAATATAATAAAATATAAAAACATTATACTATAAAACAGTATATTACGAGTAATATAACATAATATCACATAACATAATACCATGTCACATAATATAACGAGACATGGAAACAACGTATGTTTGGGACTAGGAGGATACCCTTATTCAAGGCACGACGACAATGAAGCTTTATGGCTGCTGCCACCCATAGAGGGAAATGTTCAATAATGCCGGTGAAAGACTGCTGTGAATTTCGTAAAGTGTGAATACTTCCGAAGTGTAAGACTGCACTCAGGAATATAAGAAAACGATGACTTTAGGAGCTTCATCCAGATATGAATTACATGGTGTATGACAGTTCCCTGTGTATCAATTATGACTGCATACATACATGAATGTAAGAATGCGCCTAGGTTCGAGCTTAATGAGTGCGCTACAACAACAAATTGCGGGACTCAACATTTAAGATTGCGGGGTGTATGACTACAGGTACATTCACGCAATTAAGAAGGTAAAGCAATGGCTTTACAGAAGTGTAAGACTGCAGTGAATTTCGTAATGTATGAGGTCTTCCACAAGTGTCAGAACTCATAAATATATGAATACGACTCCCGTGACTTTACAAGCTTCATTCGCGTATGAATTACGTGGTGTATGACAGTTCCCTATGTATCACTTATGACTGCAAATAATATAATTTAACATGATATGATCTACTATAATGTAATATAATTTAATATTTGATTTATGTTATATTATATAAAATAATATAACATAATATTATATAAGGTAAAATAAAATACTACATATAATAATACAATATAATATAACATGATAATATAAGAACATAATATAATACAACATATATAATAATATAATTTAGTATACTTTAGTATAATATAATATGGTATAAAGTATGGTATACATATATATAACAGTATAATATAATATAGTTAATATGATATAATATAGTTTAAAATAGTATTTATATAAGGTAAAATAAAATATTACATATAATAATACAATATAATACAACATAATAAAATAATGACATAATATATTAGAACATATAAAATAATATAATATAAGATATTGTAGTATAATATAATATAGTACAAAGTATTGTATATAACATATATATAATAGTATTATATAATATAATTTAATACGCCATAATGTAGTTTAAAAGAGTATTGTAACACGATAAAATATTGTATAATATAATAAAATATAGTACAAGATAATATAATATAACGTGATATAATATAATAAACTATGAAAACGTTATACTAACGTGATATAATATAATAAAATATGAAAACATTATACTATAAAACAATATATTACGAGTAATATAACATAATATCACATAACATAATACCATGTCACATAATATAACGAGCCGCGAAAACAACGTATGTTTGGGACTAGGAGGATACCCTTATTCAAGGCACGACGACGGTGAAGTTGTATGGCTGCTGCCACCCGTAGAGGGAAATGTTCAATAATGCCGCTGAAAGACTGCAGTGATTTTCGTAAAGTGTGAATACTTCCGAAGTGTAAGACTGCACTCAGGAATATAAGAAAACGACTTCTGTGACTTGAGGAGTTTTATCCAGATATGAATTACATGGTGTATGACAGTTCCCGGTGTATCAATTATGACTACATACATTAATGTAAGAATGCGCCTAGGTTCGAGCTTAATGAGTGCGCTACAACAACAAATTGCGGGACTCAACATTTAAGATTGCGAGGTGTATGACTACAGGTAAATTCGGGCAATTAAGAAGGTAAAGCCACGGCTTTACAGAAGTGTATGACTGCAGTGAATTTCGTAATGTATGAGGACTTCCACAAGTGTCAGACATCAAAAACATAAGAATACGACTCCCGTGACTTTACGAGCTTCATTCACGTATGAATTACAGGTGTATGACAGTTCCCTATGTTATCACTTATGACTGCAAATAATATAATTTTAACATGATGATCTACTATAATAATATAATTTAATATTCGTATTATGTTATATTATATAAAATAATATAACATAATATTATATAAGGTAAAATAAATTACTACATATAATAATACAATATAATATAACATAATAATATAAGAACATAATAATACAACATATATAATAATATAATTTAGTATAATATAATATATATATAAAGTACTCGATACATATATATAATAGTATAATATAATATAGTACAAAGTATTGTATATAACATATATATAATAGTATTATATAATACGCTATAATAGTTTAAAATAGTATTGTAACACGATAAAATATCGTATAATATAATAAAATATAGTACAAGAAAATATAATATAACGTGATATAATATAATAAAATATAAAAACATTATACTATAAAACAGTATATTACGTAATATAACCTAATATCACATAACATAATACCATGTCACATAATATAACGAGCCATGAAAACAACGTATGTTTGGGACTAGGAGGATACCCTTATTCAAGGCACGACGACAATGAAGCTTTATGGCTGCTGCCACCCATAGAGGGAAATGTTCAATAATGCCGGTGAAAGACTGCTGTGAATTTCGTAAAGTGTGAATACTTCCGAAGTGTAAGACTGCACTCAGGAATATAAGAAAACGACTTTTGTGACTTTAGGAGCTTCATCCAGATATGAATTACATGGTGTATGACAGTTCCCTGTGTATCAATTATGACTTCATACATACATGAATGTAAGAATGCGCCTAGGTTCGAGCTTAATGAGTGCGCTACAACAACAAATTGCGGGACTCAACATTTAAGATTGCGGGGTGTATGACTACAAGCACGCAATTAAGAAGGTAAAGCAATGGCTTTACAGAAGTGTAAGACTGCAGTGAATTTCGTAATGTATGATAGGGGTGAGCAAAACCGGATATCCGGTTTTTCGGATATCCGAAATTCGGATATCCGAATTTTCGGATATCGAAAAATGGTATCCGTATCCGCTCCGGTTTTAATCGGATATCCGGAAATCGGATATCCGGTTTATTCGGATATTTACACCGGATATCCGCATCCGGTTTTTAAATTTATTTTTCTTATATTTTTTATTATTTTTTTTGAAAATCATATTTTTTTTATTTCTTATCACATAAAAAAAATATATTTTTTAATATAAGAATTTCTAGACATATTAATTGAGACAATATGTGAATTTATGATTCAAAATTACATAATAAATAATAAACACAATACCACAAATTCACATTAATTTTTTAACTCGCGTCTCGATGTTTTTATGTTTTTTTTTTATCTCAATTCTCTAACAAAGTTTTTTGCAATAATAAAAATAATATAAATTTAAATATTCTACTTGATGATTTTTTTCCTTTTTTGGACCTTCATTTTTCTTTTGGACTATTTTTTATTTTTTTATTTTTTTTAAATATAAAACCGGATACGGATATCCGGATTTTAGACAAATCACTATCCGTATCCGATCCGGTTTAGTTTAAAATAAATCGGATCGGATATCCGATCCGGTTTTTAAAACCGGATATCCGTTTTTTCGGGTTTTGAAAACCGGATACCGGATCGGAATCCGGTTTCCGGATATTTTTGCTCACCCCTAATGTATGAGGTCTTCCACAAGTGTCAGAACTCATAAATATATGAATACGACTCCCGTGACTTTACAAGCTTTATTCGCGTATGAATTACGTGGTGTATGACAGTTCCCTATGTATCACTTATGACTGCAAATAATATAATTTAACATGATATGATCTACTATAATGTAATATAATTTAATATTTGTATTATGTTATATTATATTAAATAATATAATTTAATATTATATAAGGCAATATAAAATACTACATATAATAATACAATATAATTTAACATAATAATATAAGAACAAAATATAATACAACATATATAATAATATAATTTAGTATATTTTAGTATAATATAATATAGTATAAAGTATTGTATACATATATATAATAGTACAATATAATATAAGTCAATATGAAATAATATAGTTTAAAGTATTTGCAAGAACTGCCTCTTCGGACCATATTAAGAAATGATCTTCTACCACGACGTACTTGAGGCAATTCACTCTCGGTAAAGCGGAAGGCTGGCCTTCGTTCCCATGGAAATCGGCGAAGGCAATTGTGTTTCCATTTGCGATTAAAAAAAGCATTGGATTTTGGCTGTTCTCACACCTAATTCATGACCATCATGGATTCATACATATGATGTGATCCCGACCTCACATTCACTAATAGTGTTGTAGGAAAACTGATGGCTGCCATAGCACTCCAGCAACAAGACTTGGGACTCCCAAATGCAGAGAAACCGCTGGTCGCTGAGAGACATCTCGAAGTTCCACAACAGCCTGGCGGGTAATCTCATCAATATATTTTATTTATACAGTGCATATTTGGCATTAATATTGAACACTACATTGTTGTACATTTCAGTGGAGATTGCAGCATATATATGTTGCGACGCTTTTGCTATGATGTTTCCAGAGGACAATCAGTTTGAACTGACCATAAGCCAGGTGCATCACTTGACAGTCTCAGTATTTCTCTCATACTGGACTTGGCAAATTAATAGACATGCCCAATGTCATGCTTCCTTAGTGGCGATGTAATGACAAAATTTCCTTAATTACGACTTGAAACCTGTATTTCGACATGAATGACTTTGTATTTATGTTTATGAATGCCAGTTTTACATATTTCTACGGAATTTTGCGGACAATTAAATTTAAGCAAATAAGATTGACGCGAATGTCACATCACTTTACAATACAATTAAAATTGATACACAGTTATATGACTGTATTTATGTCTAAATGCAATTCTATGATATGTAATATACTATCCATTGACTAGGTAAAAGGATATCTTAGTGTATGAATGTAGAAGCCTAATGTATGAATGGCTGACAGTGTGGAAAAATACAGCTTGGTAAACTTCTATTACAACCACACGTTGAATGACATCCACAATTTTCCTCACTTATGTTAACTGTGTACGTGCTGCATATTAATTGTAATCCCCATATGTTTTACCAATAAGAAATTTAACGACAAAGATCGCATACCGGACATGGAGCGTCCCGTGCATCGCACGGGCATAACCTAGTAATATAAAATAATAATATATAAAATAACATATAAAAAATAATAATAAGAATAAAATAGTACTAATAATATAAAATAATAATATATAAAAAATACTAAAAATAAGAATAAAATAATACTAATAATATAAAATAATAATATATAAAATAACATATAAAAAAATAATAAGAAGAATAAAATTGTACTAATAATATAAAATAATAATATATAAAAAATACTAAAAATAAGAATAAAATAATACTAATAATATAAAATAATAATATATAAAAATAACATATAAAAAATAATAATAAGAACTACGAGATCGCTTCGGAGATGATGATGAGGTACGGCCATGACTGCTACGACCCTGGCTGCTACGACTGGTACTGCTGCGCCCTCCGCTGCGTCCCCCCTTGGGATTGCGTACTCCCAAGCACTCCGATCACGTTTCGTCGAGTCTCTTTCCTTTGGCCTACCTTTTACAGATGTCTTAACAGCAGGCGCGGTCCACTCTTGATTCTCGGGATAGAGATGTTCGTGAACTACTCGATGGAGGCCACGCATAACGGCGGGATCGCGACCTTCTGCCTCACGCACGAGATCGGCTAAGCCCTCTTGATCAGAAATATCGGGCACTACTCCCTCGCCGATTGTGAGTGTCCTCCAGAAGTCGTGCAAGCATTTTACCGAAACTGGGTAGTTGTTGTCCACGCATTGCTGAAGCTCGCAGGCACATGGTAGTTGGTGCGTACGTCGTACTACACATCCGCACCTGGAGTAAACCTCATCCGACAACTCTTTGGCCCGCCGCAGCTCATTTCCCATAATTAATATTGCATGGTGTGAAACTCTGTATAATAATGTTAGGAATGGAAATTATGACATCGGAATAGGTCGTTTCGACCGAGACTCCTCAAGTGTCTGCATGTCAACATTAAAATATTATTAGATAAGGATAAGAGACACGTAATAATAATTAATTTACCTTTCGGATGCGAATCAACTGGTTCTGAATCTGCTCGTGCACCTTCATCCATACAGTGTCAAGCGACCCAGTGGCCGAGTTCAGCCATCCTTTCAGTTCGCTATGAGCACTCTCCACACGACATGTAGTGGTGTTCCCGAAATGAAGCACATGGTTCGTCCAAGCTCTGGCGAACTTCTCCTTATGCACCAACCACGTCTGCTCAACATAAGTAACGATTTCTGAGTCTTGTAGCCAGCGCAGACGCATGTCATTCACTGCATTCTCATATTCGTCAACCGTCGGAGCTTCCACGACTGCTTTCCAGGACTTGTGCGTGAAGTGAGCTGCGGTCTTTTTGCTATTCCCCCCCAACCTATAAACTTTGTTCTCCACATCTTTATAAATATGCCACGTGCACAGCAGATGGTGAGAATGAGGAAATACCATATGTACCGGTCGAACAAGGCCCAACTCACGATCAGTGACAATCGCCGACGGGTGGACATCTGGCCCTAGAATATCCCTGATAGACTGCAACATCCACCGGTAACTGATCTCGGTCTCGTCCTCCAAGACGGCAAACCCACACAGAAAGTTGTGATTACAGGGAGTCATCCCTATAATCTCAACAAGAGGCATCTTATATCTATTGGTCTTGTACGTCGAGTCAATCCCAATAAAATAAGGATACGTCCTCAGCAGTGCGAGTGACTCCGGGTGTACGAGAAAGACATGTGTCAACATATTAGTCTCCTCGTCTCTTCTATATTCAACAAAATATCCGGACTCTGTCGCCTGGTGCATCAACTGGCTCACCACGTCTCGATCCTCAGAATATTGCTTCTTCAAACGATCTCTGTAATTATAAATATGTCGGATCGTCGCGTTATCTACGCTGTGTCGAGCCCCCATCGCTGCGAGGATATGTGATGGTTTTGCTTGCGCAGCACTCACTTCCTCTACGACCTTCTTTGCCTGGCTGCTTAACCCATTCGTCTGGCGGTGTCCCTCGGGATAATGTATCAGAGGGTGATTGTGCTTGGATTTTTCAGGTGGGCCCGTACGAATGAACCATTCCTTAGTAGCTGGATCTTGCTGGGCTATGACTACAAACGAACACCTGCACTTGTTAGACTTCGACAGCCTCTCCAATTCATCCTCCTTGCCTCTATAACGTTCTCCGCGAGAACATCTAATCAATTTTTTTGTTCCTAATTTCTTGTGCGACGAAATTATCACCTCGAAACCAAGACCAATAGCGACGCCTTTCGCCCAGTTAATGGCTTCCACGTCGGTTGAAAATCGTCCTCCTTCGCGAAAATGCCGACTGTAGTTTATCCCGTCGCCCGTGGAATCCTCCGGGACACTCTCCAAGTCTGACAAAAAAAAAATAATAATAACCGAAATCAAATTTCGGTCAACCTAAGAGGCGACCGAAATGAGATTTCGGTCACCTCTATCGTAGCCGAAGCCGGATTCGGCCCCGACTGTCGTAGCCGAATCCAAATTTCGGCTATGACAGTCGCGGCCGAACTATAATTTTGGTCACCCTCTTGGGCGACCGAAATTGATTTTCGGTCATCACAAGGGTTGACCGAAATTGTTGTTCGGTCACCCCTTGTGTTGACCGAAATTATGTTTCGGTCGGGCCGAAATTTTCGCTCGAATCCGATCGTTTTTCGAGAATTCACGTCTATAAAAACGAAATTTACGAGAATTTGATTACCATCCGCTCCAATAGACGCTTTCTTTTGACTTTTCCATTTTCCAAATAGACGATTCATTGCGATTTGAACGTTTTTTTTTGTTTTGTTTGAGTCTGATTTGAATGTTTAATTGCTATATGAAAATTGTGGTATGGAAAAAAGGACTTTAAATAGAAATTTAAATTCAAAAGGGAAAAATCGTCTTTTTTCAGCCCTTTAGGGGGGCGGTGACTAGGAAAAAGGGGGCGGTGAATAGCAATTCAGATAATAAACTGTATATTAGATTTAACATAACCCTCCCCTTTATATTTTATTTGCATTGTCACATAATTGGAAAAATAATTAAAAGAGCAGTTGAGTACTCGGTATACGTTCTCTCTTGTTGAACTGTCACACCGTATCTCATGGTTAATTAGTGCTGTCTAGTCGTATCTTGATGTAATAATAAACTAACGTTTCTTGATTAATCTCCTAACCTAAAAATGTGTAATGTTCTGGAAATTTAATAAATAAAAATGACTAGGAGTATCATATGGCAATGGCTTGATGATTGATCACTACTCTCATCAGTCACGATAATATACCGCAGATTGAATTCATATAAGTTAACTTTATTACATAAAAATAAGGGTGATGTTTTAATTGTTATATCGCTACAAGATTAAACGATATAGCGTTAGTTATTCGCTAAACCACCTATTATTTATTTTGCTTTTCGAATTGAGACAACATAAGGGTTATGCCTTCAAAGTTGACTAAATTTTAATTGATCCAAATTAGGTGTAACCCCGTAAGCCAACAAGATGATAAAAGTAATATAAATATAAACGTGCCCCAATACTAAACTATATCGTATTAATAAAAATTAAACGTAATCAAAGAGATTTGCATATCTACAGCTACAGCCCCTCTCAGAAGATGAGTAATGGAATAATTTAAGTAAACAAAAAAGAGTGTGAAGGGCCACAATGTGGGTCGTTGACGCGTAAATGATGGTTATGTTTTTTTATTTTATTTTTTGGTTCTCCACTTGCGAATTTTCAAATCCATACAGCTACGAGTCTTGGGACTCGCTCTTACGAGGAAATCCCTCTACTCTAAATTTAACATATAATATGTACTTAATTAATAATTACGCAGGTGCTTAAAAGTTATTAAGTCAAGGGACATCATTATCGTTGGGTAAAGAAATGCCAGCTCTAATCAACATAAACTAATTAGTAAGGACTTGGCCTGTATTAGTGTGTATGATAAGACTAATTGATGGATCTATAAATACTGGTAATTACCAAAGATGCTTCCGTTGTACTTGTAAGAAAACCCTTTAACAATAAATTCTTTTGAGCGTGAGAGAGAGAGAGAGAGAGAGAGAGAGAGAGAGAGAGAGAGAGAGAGGAAATGGAAGATACTTCGCTGTTCGAGCAATGGCTTAGTGACCTGAACACATTCGACGAGCCGAGCTTTACAACTTCGGCCAATGGTCTCAGTCAAGATTTCTTTTACAGCTCTCATCATCATCATCATCAACAACAACAGCAAAATTCTCAGGTGTGTAACAGAAGCAAGCGCTCAGCAGAAGAACAATCTGATTATCCATCTGTAATAACGATGAGTAGGCCACCACTGAAGCAACAAAGGATGGTGAACAACAACCCCACAACTTGGCCCGATTCTTCATTCTTGTTCGAAAGTTTTTCAAGCACCTATTGGAGAGTCAAAGCAAGAATCGAGATGAAGCAGCTGAAGAACAAGACTTGAAGCAGGAAAATAAAGTCTGAAGTTCGTTATAAGTTACAAGGCGCGAGAACTTATCAAAAGCGTGTTTTTGAATTATCGAGGAGGTCACTTACTAATTTGCAGCTGGTGGCGACGTTTTCATCAGCAAAGAACATAACGACCACTAAACGGTTTTTTGAATATAAATAGGATTAGCGCCGTGTATTTTCATTAAGTTGTCTTCTTCATCTTTCACTTCACTCTGTAACACTCAAGATCCATTAATATCAGGAATTAGGGTTCTCCGTGGACGTAAGATTCATCAAGAATCTGAACCACGTAAATCGTCGTGTTCAAACTTTCTTCTATTATGGTATCAGAGCAACAACTTCTGAATCTGCGCAAGTGAAGAATCAATTTAAGTCTTGATCAAGAATTACATCGAACACCATGGCTGCGGAGACTCCACCTCCTACTTGGTCTTTTCCCCCGAATTCATCGACAATCATGATTAACGATCCCTACTTTCTCAGCAATAATGATACCTCGGGCCAGATGCTAGTTCATGAGCCACTTACAGGGGAAAATTATGCTACCTGGAGCAGATCAATGCTGATTGCGCTAATCGGGAGGAATAAGGAAGGTTTTGTCAATGGAGAACTCAAGGCACCGGTTGCAGATCCGCAGAACCCAGCTAGCACTCAAAATCAGATAAGCGCATGGCGAAGAAACAACAATGTGGTGATCTCTTGGATAATAAATTCAGTGTCGAAGGAGATTTCTGCGAGTATTCTGTACAGTTCTTCGGCCAGAGAAGTGTGGGAGGATCTCCAAGAAAGGTTTGGCCAGACCAATCGACCTAGGATTTTTCAGCTGAAACGTGAATTGATCAATCTGGTGCAAGGTACCAACAGCATAACAGTTTATTTTACTAAGCTTAAAACCTTGTGGGATGAGTTGATCAGTTATAGGCCGGTCTGTGAATGTACTTGTGAGGGAATCAAGCCTATGAAAGCCTTTTTGGATGAAGAATACGTACTAACTTTTTTGATGGGTTTAAATGATTCATACTCACAAACGAGGGGGCAGATTTTGATCATGGACCCTATGCCATCCATCAATAAGGCTTTTTCACTGTTAGTGCAAGAAGAAAAACAGAGGCTGGTTGGATCAAGCCAAACCAGAGGTGCAGAGGATCAAACAAATGCCATGGCAATGTTGACTGCCAGAAATGAGTATGACCATGTAAAAAGGGGGTTTACTGGGCAAAAGAGAGACACAGGCAAGCCCATGTGCACCCATTGCAATAAGAAGGGTCACACCGTAGAGACTTGTTACCAAATTCATGGCTTCCCGCCTGGCTTTAAGCAGGCTCAGAATCAGAGGTATAAAGGAGCAAGGATGAATCAAGTCTTGGTGGACCAAGCTAGTAGGGAGGTGCATCAGAATGGATCAACCTCACAGTCTGTAACAGGGCATGGAGATGGGATGGTTCAGTTGCACATGACCACTCAGCAATTGCAAGGTTTGAAGGCCATTATCAATCAAACAACCTGCAACCTGCCACAGGATGATACAAGCTCTTTCCAGCAAAAGGAAAAACCTACAGGTATACTGTTGTCATGTAACCTGCCACAGTTTGAGGATAACAAGTTTTGGCTGATAGATTCTGGTGCCACAAGACATGTGTGTGGCAACAGAAATCTCTTATTTAACTTACATGAGATTAAGGAATCAAGAGTAGTGTTGCCAGACACCACAGTTATCAAAGTGAACAGGGCAGGTTCAGCAACCATCAATAAGCAGATTACCTTAACAGATGTGCTTTTTGTCCCTGAATTTCATTTTAATCTGATTTCTGTCAGTTGCTTGGCTAATAGTCTTGATTGCAGGTTTGTTTTTGAACCTAACAAATTCATGATACAGGATCATTCTCAGGGACTGATTGGGCAGGGTAAACAGATGGCTGGCCTCTTTGTACTCGAAGCAGAATTTGTTCCCTTTGATGCTGTTTCTGATAATTCAGTTTTCTTAAATAAGTTGTCCTTAGATCTATGGCATGATAGGCTAGGACACCCTTCTAGCAAGGTGTTAGATATACTGAAAAATACCTTGAGGCATGATTTGAACAGCAAGAATTCCTACTGTAAAATCTGCCCACTTTCAAAGCAGAAAAAGAATTCATTTCCTATTGGTAATAAACTTGCTTGCACGGCCTTTGATCTTATACACTGTGATGTCTGGGGACCATTTCATGTCACTTCTCATCTAGGTCATAGATATTTTGTCACAATTGTGGATGACCATACAAGATTTACATGGGTATTCATGATAAAGTTGAAGTCTGATGTTAGAGCAGTAATGAAGTTTTTCCTAGCTTATGTTGAGACCCAGTTTAAGGTTAGGATTAAAACTGTACGATCAGATAATGCACAGGAATTTAGCATGTCAGATCTTTTTAGGGAAAAGGGAATCTTGCATCACTTATCATGCGTACAAACACCTCAACAAAACTCGGTTGTTGAGAAAAGCATCAACATTTACTTAATGTAGCTCGTTCACTTCTTTTCCAATCATGTATCCCAATTGAGTATTGGTCAGAATGTGTTCTTACGGCTGCATTTTTAATAAATAGGACACCCTCTGTCATGTTAGGAAAGAAGAGTCCATATGAACTTCTCTTTCAAAAACCAGTGGATTATCATTACTTGCGAGTGTTTGGCTCTCTTTGTTTCTGTTCTTCTCTAACAGCAGGTAGAAGAAAATTCGATGCAAGAGCCAAGGAATGTGTCTTCATAGGCTATCCAAGTGGAATCAAGGGATACAAGGTCTTAGATCTGCAAACAAGGGAGGTCATCATCTCTAGGGATGTCATCTTTAAAGAAGATGAATTCCCATTCAAGAAACTGAGGACTCCCATGGCTGATGATCCCTTCTCAGATTTTGTCCTTCCTATGCCCTATGACTCACCCTCTGATCCTTTGGAAGAAGGGAATCTGCAACAATCAGAACAGACAGCAGCAGAACCAACAACTCACACAGGACAGGAAACAATGCAGCCAGTGCAACAATCAGATTATCATCAGCCAATGCCACAACCAGAGCATCAGCAGCCAGTGCAGGAATCTGAAAGAAGGCCAATGAGGCAGTCGAGAAAGCCAGCCTACTTAGAAGACTACCATTGCAATAAAGTGACAGACAAGAGGGACCTATACCCTATCTCTCAAACACTGTCCTATCACCAGTTCTCCAAGCAGTATCAAAACTTCATCAGCTCAGTTGCCATAGCACAAGAACCCAAGAATTTTGCCCAAGCTTCATGTTCAAAAGTATGGACAGAAGCAATGACAGAGGAACTAAGGGCTTTGGAAGAGAACAAGACTTGGAGCATAGTGCCTTTACCAGAGGGAAAGAAGGCAATTGGTAGTAGATGGGTATATAAAATTAAGCACAACTCTGAGGGAGGCATAGAGAAGTATAAGGCCCGCTTGGTTGCGAAGGGGTACGATCAAAGGGAAGGAGTGGATTTCATAGACACTTTTGCACCTGTGGCTAAACCAAACACAATCAAGATTATCCTCACACTTGCAGCTAAGCTCGGATGGCATTTAACACAGCTAGATGTCAACAATGCTTTTTTAAATGGTGAACTAACCGAAGAAGTTTATATGACTTTGCCTCAGGGATTCTACAACAACCATAACAGAGGAGGAACTGGAAGGATGGTTTGCAGATTACATAGGTCAATTTATGGATTAAAACAGGCACCAAGGCAATGGAACAAACGGTTTACAGATGCTGTGCAGAATTTTGGTTTTCATCAGACTCAATCAGACCATACTCTTTTCCTCAGGGGTAAGGGTGAGCATCAAGTGATCCTATTGGTCTACGTGGATGATATAATACTGGCAGGATCATCCTTAAAGGCCATAGCAGAAGTTAAAGACTTTCTACAGAACCAGTTTAAGATTAAAGACTTAGGGGATCTTAAGTTTTTCCTCGGGGTTGAAGTGGCTAGAAGTAATGCAGGAATTTACATATCTCAGAGGCAATATACTTTACAATTGCTTGGTGACACAGGTTATATGGGTTCAAAGCCACTTTCAACTCCTATGAACCCGGGTGGAAAGATAACAGCAGAGGATGGAGAGCTTTTGACAGAGCCTTTTCATTACAGAAGGTTAATAGGGAGGTTACTCTACCTTACTTTCACAAGACCAGACATTGCATTCACCGTTCATAAGCTCAGTCAATACATATCTTCACCAAGGACTGGACACATGACAGCAGCACATCACTTGCTGCGATACTTGAAGGGCTCGCCAGGTCAGGGCATCTTCCTTAGCTCAGATCAGCGGATGGAATTGACAGGATTTTCAGACGCAGACTGGGGTACTTGCACTGATACTAGAAGGTCAGTTAGTGGATATTGCACCTTCTTGGGGAACTCAATCATCACCTGGAAAGCAAAGAAACAGGCTACAGTATCCAGGTCATCTACAGAAGCGGAATACAGAGCATTAGGATCACTTGTGGCTGAGGTACTTTGGGTGAAGCATTTGCTGGCAGAACTAGGCATCAGTTTGCCCCAAGCACCAGTGCTGTATTGTGACAATCAATCAGCACTTAAACTAGCCTCTAACCCAAAGTTCCATGAGAAATCCAAACACATAGAGATCGATTGTCACTTCGTTAGACATCATTTGACCGCAGGAGCTATTAAACTTCTCCCTATTAGATCAGAACATCAACTCGCAGATGTGCTTACTAAGCCGCTTACAGGTCCTCAACTACAGAGAATCCTAGTCAAGATGAATGTAGTAAACATGTACCATCCATCTTGTGGGGGCGTATTGGAGAGTCAAAGCAAGAATCGAACTGATGAAGCAGCTGAAGAACAAGACTTGAAGCAGGAAAATAAAGTCTGAAGTTCGTTATAAGTTACAAGGCGCGAGAACTTATCAAAAGCGTGTTTTTGAATTATCGAGGAGGTCACTTACTAATTTGCAGCTGGTGGCGACGTTTTCATCAGCAAAGAACATAACGACCACTAAACGGTTTTTTGAATATAAATAGGATTAGCGCCGTGTATTTTCATTAAGTTGTCTTCTTCATCTTTCACTTCACTCTGTAACACTCAAGATCCATTAATATCAGGAATTAGGGTTCTCCGTGGACGTAAGATTCATCAAGAATCTGAACCACGTAAATCGTCGTGTTCAAACTTTCTTCTATTACACCGACGAAATAGCGAGGCCTAAAGAAGAGATTTCATGGTCGTCATTGTCTTCTCCAGCAGGTTTCTTCGCTTTTGACAACACTTCTTTCGAAAACAACAAGAATCACACGCTTGGGACGAGGAAAATCCCCGTTGATAATAAAGTTACTATAAGGCCTACGATGACGCAGCAAGCAAAAGAACATATTTTAGCTGAGAGGAAAAGGAGGGAGAAGATCAACGAGAGAGTGATCTCCTTGTCTAGACTAATCCCAGGACTTATATACTTGCGTACACTTTTCATTGTCTGTGATTGTGAAGCCCTTTTATATAAACAGCCCAAGTAATATATTATTGTGACATTATATATGTGCAGATGGACAAAGCTACTATTCTTTCAGGTGCTGTGACGTACATAAAACAGCTCGAAGAGAAAGTCGACTCCCTTGAGGAGATGACGAAGAAGATCAAAACCATGGAAAAACCTAGCGTGATCTATGTGAAGAAGAGATACGATAATAGTGTTTGTAATAATAACTCTTTGTCGTCGTCAGATGAGACGTCAAGTGATGGTTCTGTGATCGAATCACTCCTCCCAGAAATCGAGGCTAGGGTTTGCAATAACGATGTGTTTATTAGCGTTAACGGCCATAAAAAGAAGGGAGCTCTTGAGAGACTCGTCACCGAGATTGAGAAGCTTCAGCTCACGGTTGTCAACAGTTCTGTGATGACCTTTGGAGATTCTTACCTCAACATAAGTGTCGTTGCACAGGTAATAAATGCTTACAATAACTCAACTCAACTATGTAATATATGTAAATATATTAGTGCGATGGTTTAATTTTCTCATACATATTTCACTACAGATGGACGAAGAAATCCAGGTGAACTTGAATCAACTAGTGGAGACCTTACGTGGGGCTCTTGAAAATCTCTATAATTAGTGTTTGTTTTGCCAATTAATTATCAAAGCTATACGACGCAAAGCTGCCTTCTTCGCCATTTTCAGACGAAATTATTGCAGTTTTTTGCTGTGGGGTTCATTTTTTAAGAAGGGTTTTTTCACCTAACCTTTTTTTTTTGTCTTTCATGGCTTTCGACATGAAAAGGCTATAATCACCCTTCTGATTGTGAAGTGAATTTCCCCATGGCTTTACTATAAGTTTTTGTTCCAACTATGATTTAAATCAGAAGTTGGAATTCAGAAAAAGGGTTTTGTATTTTGATGGTGTGGAAGAAAGCTTAGCACGTACGAGCTACGAGGTAATTAATTGGTTTTATTGAACTTGTTGTGTTTTGAGTACGCTATTATCATGTTCCCTTTTATATGTATCTTTGTTGTTGCCTTGTAATGTAATGGATGTATGTTTGAGTGATTGTCGTTGAATTAAGATGCTTTCTCTATTAAGATTTTCAAGGATCTAATTAAAGCCAAATCGACTAATTACGCGATTAATGTGAACAGTGGGTCCTAACTTGTAGGAAACTATACAGCTATGGATTGAACTGATTAAAGACGTGTGTGAATCACCGACCAAAAGTAAAAAAATACGTACGTGTGAAATTGACCCAAATTGCGGCTGAAATTGAAGAATAGTCAGTGATTTTAAACTATTGAAGAAAAAGTTATCTTCCCATGTTGAGAGAGAGAGGGAGAGAGAGAGGGGGGGAGAATACTTCATTTTGACTTTCTTCGATGGAATAGTTTACACACGTTTTAACATAAAATATACATTAATAATGGATTTGGCCTCATTAACATTTTGTCCTCTAATTTAGTACAGTTAACTCAATTATTATCAATGCATTCAAGAAACTATTAAACTAAACTTAAAGTTAAACACATACTAAAACCCAAGTTATGCATACATCAATACGGTGTCGTGGTGTAGTTGGTTATCACGTCAGTCTAACACACTGAAGGTCTCCGGTTCGAGTCCGGGCGACGCCAACACTTTTTTCTCATGAATTGGGCTTGAGTTTTCCTCATTTATTGGGCTTTATTTTTTTCTAATGAGTTGGGCTTTTTCTTGTAGGCCCATTCCATTCGTAAAAGAGACCACCAACATGATAAAAGAATGATAATATAGTAACCGAAATATGAGAAGAAAAAAAATTATATTCACATTTCACCCTTTGCATTTCCACCACGTGTAATGAAGTCACTATACTTAGAGTCCGTTTGGTTGGGAGGATGGGTTTAGAGGGTATTAGTTTAAGTTGGTATTAAATAATGGAGGGTACGAGTGTTTTCGGGTGTTTGGTTAATGGGATTAAATAATGATATTGGATGTATTTGGTAGAGGGGTTTAAGTAGTATTAGGTTTAATTAAATTGAATTACGATTTTACCCAATCATATCCCAAAAAATCGAAGTCCATCTGAAACTAGACATGTAAAGATCAAAAGTCGAAACACAAACGAAATCGATGAATTGGTATTGTTTATTCAATGATTGCCCTCGGCTGTCAGCTTCCTCTTTGATTTTAACTGGAATCATTGCAAGAACCACTGAAAATTTTCGGTTAAAAGAGAATTCTACCCATGATGAAGGCGTATGCATTAGGTGAATCTGTGCTATCGATTATAACACACAGATCTAACGCATCAAAAGCTTAAAAAATAAACGCAAATCTACTATTGGCATGTTCTCAATCTATAACGAAATGCAATTGAAGATCGAACGCCCATGTTGATTTCACCTTCGGAATCAACCTCCATTACAGAACGAACGCTTAGCTCTCAAAGATGCTTCTTCAGTGACAGACCACCTCGATTCCTTCCCCAATCTTCGATTCTGCTACAAGATGGTTCGATCAATTTCCTGAAGAAGAATCGATCGACAAGGAGTTAAAGATGCTTCTACGGTGATAGACCGCCTCGATTCCTTCCCCAATCGGGTAAATTCTACTCAAAAGATGGTTCGATCAATTTACGGAAGAAGAATCGATCGACAAGAGAGGAAGATGAAGATGGTTTAGTAGTGATTTGCGGGAAGAGAGAGGAGGACGCGATGGGTATTACAAATATTGAAATAAGGATAATTATGTCCAACACAGACGGTATTAGATAATGGGACCGTCCAAGGTTGATTTAATCAATACTCCATAGGTGGTATTAAGGAGGGTTTAATTAAACCCCACCTTTAAATAAAGCTCTTAACCAAACACCACTTTAATTTATTCAAACCCCCCTAATCCCTCTTAAAACCCCCAACCAAACACACTCTTAGCGTTCAGTCACATCTGTAGCTTCTTCGTACACGTTATTGGTTTGAGAAAACAAAGCGGAAACGAATTCCTTCCATCACTACTTGATAATAAAAGTTCAGAATATCGCTTATATTATTAGTACCCGCCGACTCTGTCACGGGTCGGGTTGATTGAATCCGATTTGGTCCACAATCCAAAACTAAAAACAACGTAACACCCTTTTCGTACGCAACTCATGATTTAAAAGTTATTACAATGCCTCGGAAAGATGAGAACTTGGGTCTTATTAAATTACATTAAACTGGAAACCTTTCTCAAATGAAACTCATGACCATCTTGTGAAAACTGGGACTTATTGGGTCTGACCCATAGATGAACTTCCACCTAAAATCATGTTAAAGAATTAGAACCCTCTAGACCTCGATGATACAGATATCACTGTACAACATCACTGTACTTTCGTTATTGGGGCTTATTGCCTCGGGCATGAGCGTGGCTTTGAACGACATCACTGTACTTTCGAACCTAATGAAACCCCTTGACCTCGATGATACAGACAAAGTCACACTTCACACGGAAAGATTCTACACCATGCGCAAGCTGGTAATAATTGAAAATTGTAGATAGATATGAAGTGGGACAAAAGAAAAATACTATTTTTTCTTTCTGGGATTTGCCACGTGTGTGTTAATTCTCATCAATGACAGCCTGCGGCGTTTACGGTGAACGTATTTGGCTGACGCGCTATACAAGTGACCTTGGGGAGTACGGACGAATCAAGGGATCAAATACTTCAGGCGAACTTCGACTACATATGTGTTGATCGAGCAGCACCGTTGAGACCGCAATTCAATGTACTTTTGATGTATGCCAGGGCCGGATTTGGGCCTGTGCATCCAGGCCTACTGCACAGGGCCACAAATCCGGCCCAGTTAGTAGGGGCCACACAATAAATGAAAACTGCTAATATTTTTTTTTCTGAAATGAGCTGTATCTTTCAATAAAATAGGCCCAATGTTTTACAAGTGAATAAAATTTTAAAATGGGCTGTGCTTTTTAATAAAATAGCCCAATATTTGTTGAATAAGGCCTCAAAAATAAAATATATTAAATGGACCTTAATATTTTATGCAACTGAACGGGTCCTCCAAAATTGAAAAAACGGCCCTGATGTATGCTAAGCGTTCTCACTGATCTGAGCTATCGCAAGCTCAATCAGCTCGAAAACAGCAAGCTTAAACACACACACACTTGACAGCAATTTACGTGGTTCGGCCTCGATTTCAGGCCTACTCCACGGATCAATCGAGCCTCGTCTTGTATTACTCTTAACACGAAAGTTACAGATCTCTCAGCACTCTACAACTTTTGTGTTTTGACCTCTCAGAGATTCTCACTCTACAAAACGCTATGAGCTCGCAAAGATGAGCCATCGAACTGAGAATTAGAGAGCTTTATATCTGAAATGTCCAAGTCTCGATCGTTTCCGTCCGTAGATTCTTCCTTGATCGAACGCCTACGATTATGTCACGTCGCACATGGAGTTCACGTGAGTACATGAAACGCGCGTGACGTTTCTTTAAGTGAATTCCCGCCTTTATTCTCAGCCGCTCGATCTTGATCCAACGATCGTCATTCGCCATCCGCTTGATCAGTCGATATCTAATCCTGGCCGTTCATCGCGTTCGCGCCATCTGACGACTCTTATTCAAATCACCAGCTTTGAATCCCAGCCTTCAGATCAGGCGCGCACAGCATCGGACGGCTACTGAACGTCGAGCCATTCTTCAGCTCTTTTCCAACTCAGTTCGCCTAGCTTCCTTTTTCCGGCCATTTCCGGCGGCTCCGGCGAGGTCCAGGCTCGCATTCCTCAACAAACTCCACCTCGAGACTGCGACCTTGCGAACCCAACTTCTCGTTTGCACGAATCTGCTCAAACGTGCCAGAAATTCTCGCCTGAAATCTTACCAGAAATCAGCCTTCGTCTTCTTCACTTTTAACCTGGGAATCTCATCTCTGAGCGCATCAAAGCTCCACCTCAAGTAATACTTCTTTGCTCGGTTGATCAACCAGCTCCCTCAGGAGCTGCGGGCCACAATTGAGAACTTCCCAACTCCAAGTAGGATGGAAATTTCCCACTTGGAGTTATCTCGGCTATTTGAGCTCAATTTCACCAACTCCTCTGTGAACTCCTTGGTTCTGGTTTCCCTTGCTGCTTTCATGGCTTTTCTTGAGCTAGCCAGCACCTTCTCCTTCTCATCACTCGCCGAGGAGACTGCAGCAGTACCTAAAGAACCATCAATAGAAAAAATAGAATCAATATCAGTTGGTATTTCAGAGCAGTTTTCACTCGACCTCATGCTCTTTTCCTTTGCTTCTTTTGAGCTCAGCTCCACCTCAGACGTCACCCTCTCATGTGCCTTTGAGGTGCCTTCGCCACTGGAGTAAACAACTCCACCTCGGCCTCAGAATCTTCAGCAACAGAGCTGATTCCATCACAGCTCTCAGCAGAAAACTGATTTTCTGCTTCAACCTCCACTTTTGCCTTGCCTTTTCTTCCCCGTCGCGAGTGTTTTGTGGAAGCGCTTGCACATCATTCTCATCACCATACTTCCTAGTTTTGATATGTGTGCCTCTCACCACGTAACACCCATCGAGCAAGTAGATACCATGGCTCAAACTCCCAGTTAGAACCAGCCTGCCCTGTTTCATCACTTCTGCTTTTCCAGCTGCCATTTTTGTGTTGTAGCCTTTCTTGTCCAATGCTCCAATGGAGATTAAGTTCCTCCTCAACCCAGGAACGTACCTCACATCCCTTAGAAGCCCCACAGATCCATTTGACAGCCTTATTTGGACAGAACCGCACCCCATCACTTTACAGCTCTTTCCATTCCCCAGTTGCACAGATTTGCCTTTTAGCTCCCTGTAATCATGCAACCAGGCCTTGTTGAAGGTGATGTGCGTGCTTGAGCCTGAGTCTAGTACCCATTCTTCATTCTCCTTGCCCTCAGAGACTGTCAAAACCTCAGCATACTCGAAGTTTCCATCAACTAAAACTGTCGAGCTCACATGTGCTTGCTTTGAGTTTTCTCTTGCTCTTTTTGGGCAAAACCTTATAATGTGGCCCACCTCATCATAGTGGAAACATCTCCTAGCCTCAGGCTTCACCTTCTCCTTGCCTTTCTTCTTCCACGAGCTCTGTTTTCTCTGCACAAACAGCAAATCAGCAGCAGAAACATCAGAAACTGGTTTGGGTGAAGATGAGCTGTTTAGTTGCTTCGAGCTGATAGCTGAGAGCACATCCTCCATTGTTATCTTCTCCCTACCATACAATAGAGCTTCCTTGAAGTGTTCATGGCTTGGAGGCAGGGCACATAACAAGAGAGAGCTTGATCTTCATCCTTCAACTCTTGTTAAGCAAGTCTGAAATCAGTTTCTGAAACTGATCAACCTGCTTTTCTAGAGGCTCGTTTTCCACCATTTTGAACTTGTACAATGCTTGCTTGAGGTACAGCCTTCGAGCCAGGGACTTGGTCAAGTAGAGAGCATCGAGCTTCTTCCATAAATCCTCCGCCGAGGCCTCCGAAGCAACCCTGCGAAGCACACTGTCACTCAGGCAAAGTATCAAGGCAGAATAAGCTTTCTCTCGTAGCTTTTTCTTCTGTGCTGCCGTCGATGTGGTCGGCTCCATCTGTGCCTCGGGTTTCAAGGCTTCCTCAAGCCCCTTCTCCACAAGCACGGCTTTCATTTTGAGCTTCCACAGCCTAAAACCGTTCGAACCATTGAATACTTCCATCTCAAACCTCGTGGCTGCCATCGATCAGAAATCCGAGCGCTCCTCCACGCTCACCGCACCAATTGTTGATCGAGCAGCACCGTTGAGACCGCAATTCAAAGTACTTTTCATGTATGCTAAGCGTTCTCACTGATCTGAGCTATCGCAAGCTCAATCAGCTCGAAAACAGCAAGCTTAAACACACACACACTTGACAGCAATTTACGTGGTTCGGCCTCGACTTCAGGCCTACTCCACGGATCAACCGAGCCTCTTATTGTATTACTCTTAACACGAAAGTTACAGATCTCTCAGCACTCTACAACATTTGTGTTTTGACCTCTCAGAGATTCTCACTCTACAAAACGCTATGAGCTCGCAAAGATGAGCCATCGAACTGAGAATTACAGAGCTTTATATCTGAAATGTCTAAGTCTCGATCGTTTCCGTCCGTAGATTCTTCCTTGACGCCTGCGATTATACCACGTCGCACATGGAGTTCACGTGAGTACATGAAACGCGCGTGACGTTTCTTTTAAGTGAATTCCCGCCTTTATTCTCAGCCGCTCGATCTTGATCCAACGATCGTCATTCGCCATCCGCTTGATCAGTCGATATCTAATCCTGGCCGTTCATCGCGTTCGCACGCCATCTGACGACTCTTATTCAAATCACCAGCTTTGAATCCCAGCCTTCAGATCAGGCGCGCACAGCATCGGACGGCTACTGAACGTCGAGCCATTCTTCAGCTCTTTTCCAACTCAGTTCGCCTAGCTTCCTTTTCCGGCCATTTCCGGCGGCTCCGGCGAGGTCCAGGCTCGCATTCCTCAACAATGTGTTTGGACTTCAGTTTAACTAAGGCCTTACCAGACATAATCGCTGGACTGAACTCTAACCCTTGGAACTTAGTTCTGCACTTCATGGCTATGGCTGTCTACACTTCGTTTAACTTGACGAAGCCCTTTCCTACGCCTCAACGTGTCTATGGAGCTGCACGGTTTCTTACCGTTTGATTTTCGCGTCGAATTGGTTTTGATTTATTACATAAATTTTGGATGGTGATCAAATTGTTAGATATATAATTTATATTTTTTGGTGATAGGGTGCGATGGGTCTTGTGGTTCCATTGATGTTGAAGGAAGGTATCAGACAAGTGTTCTTTGCTGGTTCCACTTCTACCGAAGAAAGCAAAACAAACTGCTAGAAAAAGATAATGATGTTTGTACTTGTGGTGATGAATTAATGGTACCTAAGAAAATTATATTTTGTTACCATTTATGGAGATATTTTCAAGTGATGGAAATTTGGAAATGGAATGTTGGTTATCGTTGGGTGGCGTGTTAGAGCGAGTGTGACAAAACCCTATATTTTCTTCTACATTTATGAATTGATATTTTTTTTGCTGTCGGTTGATTGAATGAGATTCAAAGTCCTCAATTTTCCAAGTACTGAATTGAGTTCTAAGTTTCTAACTATAAGTATTTGATCTACCGATTTTCTGGAAATATCGTTTCGTTCAAAGTCCATACTATCACGATCCATGATGCCCCAACATATATTTGTCTACATGCGTGTAATATAACCGACAAAGACATCATCTCATATACACAAAAGCATATAAAAATGGGCTTTCCTTAAAACACACTATCGCTCTCCATATGTAATGCTATTATTACTATTATCACATTCTCAACACAATGTCATGAATCTTCGACGTTGTGATCAGTCTCGTCGTATATCTCTTCTTGCAAGAGCTCTTCGATGACATCTTCCATAGTTATAATCCCCACAGCTTCTTCCTCGGGCAGTTTTGGCAGCTGACTCCCATCGATCTGCAGAATATCAGTGTACATATTCTTGGTCCATTTCTTGCTCTTGAAAGAAGCATTTCCATGGTTGGAAACGCTTTTCCACCTCTGCAGGGGCTTTTTGGTCTTTTGATTCCTATCGGGTTTTTCGCCGTCGATGTCTACCTTTACTTCCTTGACCGAATCTATAACCAAGCAAACAAAAAAGAAAAGCGAATGACCAATGTGCTGATAACAGTGTAGTAATGCACAGAAACATATGGAAAGAATAACGTTCTTACTTTCGTTGTTCGCTGAGCTATGATGCTTATTGACGTCGGAAGATTGTCTTATTACCACAGCCATGTGACTATGGCCCTTTTGGAATTCGTTCAATATGTCGTATAATGGCATGGTTTCGAGTACCCTACAAAATTGAACTCAAACTAATCATTTTTCTTATATTATCAGATGTAAGTCATTATGTGTTCATTTGTACGAACCTGGGAATTTTGCGAATGGTTACGTTCTTTACTGGGACTTCATCCTCAGGATGAACGGTTAACAGATTCTTCACCTGCGATGAGCAGAGATAAAAAGATGGTAAGAAGAGATTCAGAACATCTTAACATTAAAAACAAACAAGGTTAAAACAAATACCAAAACAAGTCCAATGATGTTCGTAGGCTGGTCGTAGTATACAGGTATTCTGCTATGTCCTTTCTCCAATATAAGATTAACCAAGAATCTATCGATCTTTGCGTTTATATCGATCGAAAAAGCTTCAGATATTGGAGTCATCGCATCGCTAGCTGTCTTCTCAGTCATTTGAAGTGCGCCAGCAATAATTGTAGTTTCGTCGTGTGTGAGCTCTCCACCTCTTCCTGCCTGCAAATAAAAGAAGAAATTCAAGAGCAGATATTACGAACAACAACGAGGAAGCTTTCGACAATACCTCATTGCCATGCAAATCAACTAGTGTCTTCAGTTCAGCGCGTCGAAACAGGGCTTCGTTTCCATGCCCGAGGAGCTTGTCCAGCAACTGAAAGGATGTAATAATCAAAGCTAAAGAAAGTGACAAATATCGTCCAAGAAATGGTTCTTTATGGTACCTTGCTTATGGGATAAGCAACTGGGAAACAGATCGATCCATACAAGGCAACGAACCAAAGGGATAACTGATGCACCAATAGCAAGTCCATGCCTCGAGCAAACTGATTGTGGAATGATCTGACATCATCGTAAAATGAAGTTAGCATACTCTGTTTTAACATAATTGCCAGGCCATCTCAATACCTCAGTCATATACTTCTGCTATATTACACTCAAACCACTAATTCCATGGACAAAATTAGCTTATTTTGATCAAGAAACTTTGTTATCATTGGCAGACATGTTATAGAGACAGGACAGCATAAGTGTAATAACTTTACTACCTCACCAAACAGAAGAATCAAAGTAACAGATATCAGAATTGCACCCCAAGCAGTAATGAGAGTGTCGAGGAAAATAGGAAGTGCCTGAAAGGGAAAGGAAGAACATATTAAAAGACTTTGCTGCTATTGGATATGCTAATATGAGATCGAGGAGCATCAACCATGTTTGTTCACCTCCATAGCAGCAGCGTTGCAGATAAGCAAAGTGCAGAGCAATAAATGCTGATTCTTGACAATTGGCAATATCTTTTCTGCAATAAATTGAAGAAAGAAAACCATCAATGTAACAGATGATCACCAAAATTGAAGCTAATAAAATAGATCAATCACAGGGAAACTCATAAAACCGATCAACCAAAGCCCATTACACGAACGATCGAAGGAACAGACAAAACAACGTCATGTAAAAGCCGATGAACAACAACAAAAAAAATAAGTATTTACATACATATACATACCAGCATGTTTCTTGTCCTTGGGTTTGCCCGACTTAGCTAGAACCTCGAGGTCGACGAGGCTTAACGACATCAGCCCCAAAGTGAGCCCAGACATAAGTCCGGCGAAGGCCACAAGCAAAATTATTACACCAATGTTGATGAAGAAGTGGGGCGTACAACATACGTACTCCACCGCCATAAAAAAGAAGTGAAAGGAAAGACCTCCGCCCAACAACGAAGAGTACCCAGCGCCGCTAGAAAGCTACGATATAGAGTTTTTTGTGCAAAATTCCCGAAAGGTTTAGAAACAGCTTGGCGATGGAGGTGGAGGATATATTCCGTGTTGTTGCTTCTGTGAGCTCTTTTTTTACTTATTTTTTTATTATTATATTATTTTATGGCTGATGGAATTGGAATGAAAGACGACGTGTCAGTAATATGAGAGAAAGGAGGTTTTGCTTGCTTTTATCTTTGAAAAAAGGATTCCTTTTTTAATGCTTTGATTTATCTTCGCGGGATTGTACAGTGACTGATGACTCGGCAGCAATTTTTTTTTTTATTTTAAATCATGAAACAAACTAAGAGTCGTTTGTACTTGTTTAGTAACTATTCTTGTATGTTTTTCTTGCAATTGGCGATGAGTACAATTAGTTATGTTGGGTCCCACTTCTAAAATCGTGTCAGATTCGAACTGAACTACTTACGTTATCTAAATAGCAATAATTGTCGGTTTCCAATCGACCAAGTTATTTTATCAATCAATTTCCTCATTACAAGGAAACACATTTATTTCGTTATGGCTATGGGATAGATTGCAAAAGCGAGTTATGCCGTTCCATGTTTTAATCAAAAGAAAGAAATTGAATAACTTCATGTGGACGTGTCATCTATTTATTTCCCTGATTGGTTTCAAATTCTATGCCGAAAGCTAAATGCCGTGGCTTCTTATGATTAATGAACGTATCTATTAAATTAAAATGTGGTCTATGGAGGTCGACATCTACTTATTCTATCCGTTTAATATGTTTTTATTCACACAAATAATGAGAACCTCTTGGCATGATTATGGAAAATGAAACGCTTTGCTGAGGCCAAATCCCATCAGATGTAAGTCCATGTATTGGCACCCTAAGAAGCCACTTGGTGGAGATAAAAGATTATCGTAAGAAAATTAACTAACTTGGTAATATAACATATAGATAAATTTATTTACATAAGTTGTCGCAGAAATAAGCAGATGAGGAAAAAAATGACGTCTACAAATTAATCAAAATAAACGAGGATTTGAGCTTTCTTTGTGTTAGTTGGGCCTTAGTCCTTTATCATCGGTCCATTAAGGATAGCCGAGTGGCCCAATCATAAAGATTGATTTTTGGCCCAAAAGAAAATATATCCCAATCTGTGAAACAAGAGATCCGCTCATTTTCATGTTTGTGAAGAGATAGAGTGCTATGCAATATAAAATATCGGAATCAATTACTGATAGGGATACTCGACAAATATTTATATATATATATATATATATGTATATACACACATATAAGAGGTATGGTGCCCACCTACCGTGAACACCATAGCTGATGTCGCCATTACAGCTCTATTTCTCCCACTCCGGCGATGTCATCACCTCCGCCGCCCCTCTTAGCTTCCTCATAACTTCCGTTGGCCAACTTCCACACACTCATTTATCATAAATTCATCATCTCAGCTATGTACGAGAAAATAGCAGTATAATATGAATTTATGATAAAAGAGTGCGTGGAAGATGGCCAACGGAGGTTATGAGTAGACGTGTTCAGACGGTTTGGAAAACCGTAACCGAACCGTAACCGAACCGGCGGTCAACGGTTCGGTTAACCGTAGTCAACGGTTACGGTTCAAACCGTAACCGAACCGTTTGATACGGTTCGGTTACGGTTATAGAATTCTCTAACCGTGAACCGCCGGTTATAACCGGCGATTTTTCCATAAAGTAAGGCATTAGAATGAGCTTATATTGGGCTGGATTTACGTTTTGGATGATTAATTATTTTTTTCCGACGGTTGGGCTTATTTATTCTCACTCATCGGTCATCAAGTTATTCTCACTCACATTTTCTTTTTATTTTTCAGTTTTTCCTTTCTTCTAATTGACTCTCAACTGTCATGTTACCGTTATCATTTTTATTAGTTCCTTTTTTATTATTTTCATGTTATAGTTCCATAAATATGTGGAGATTTGTATAGATTTTAACCAGAATTTTTTTGCTCTCAATTCTCAAGTCAAAAAGCAAACACATTATCGAATTTCTGTAAGCAATTCACATCTTTCTCAAAATATTAGTAAGTGTTGCTAATATTATTATTAAACGAAGACTGAGCGATTGTATTTTTTCTTACAAAATCGAAGGTGTAATTGTGTTTTCTTTTGATGGATTGAAATTTTCGACATTATTAAATAAAATTAATTTCTTAGTTTGCTTAAGTGATTATTCTTTGTTTTATTTAAATAAATAAAAAAATTTAATTAAAATCGTAAATCGGCGGTTCAAACCGTAACCGTAACCCGCGATTACGGTTACAAACCGTAACCGTAACCGTGGTTACCGCGGTTCGGTTATGGTTTGAGATTTTCACTAACCGTAAACCGGCGGTTATAACCGTGAACCGTAACCGTGAACCGTTTGAACACGTCTAGTTATGAGGAAGCTAAGAGGGGCGGCGGAGGTGATGACATCGCCGAAGTGAGAGAAAAAGAGCTGTAATTGCGAAATCAGCTATGGTGCTCACGGTAGGTGGGCACCACCATAAGCACCATACGCAAATCTATCAAAGCTTGTGCTTTTTTTTCAATTTCTAGCGCCGTCATCAACTCCGCCGGCCCTCTCAGATATATTCTCACCTATATTACACCCTCCAACACATTGATTTTTAAGAAAATTAATCATCTTGGTATGTCGTCCTCGCATAAGTAATAAGTGACGAATTTTCGTATGGTGCTCACGATGGTTGCTCACGGTAGGTAGGCACCATATCAAATCTCACAACGGTAGGTAGACACCATATCAAATCTCTATATATATATTATACACATGTACTTATATATATAGGCAAAAATATAAAATGGGTCCCTAAGTATACCATTTTTTATTTTGGGTCACTATGTTTGTCAGTTACAAAACTAGGTCACTAACTATGTATATAGTAACAAAATTGGGTCACTAGTTACAAAACTAGGTCACTAAGTATGTATATAATAACAAAATAAGGTCACTAAGTATGTATATAGTAACAAAATAATGTCACTAAGTATGTATATAGTTACAATTTGGGTCACTAAATATGTATATAATAAGAAAAAAGATGTCAGTGA
This sequence comes from Craterostigma plantagineum, assembly GCA_027422505.1. NCBI lineage: Eukaryota > Viridiplantae > Streptophyta > Magnoliopsida > Lamiales > Linderniaceae > Craterostigma > Craterostigma plantagineum. The sequence goes on from JAPQWV010000057.1 coordinate 593,763, forward strand.
CCCAATTTTGTTATTATATACATACTTAGTGATCTATTTTTGTAACTGAAAAACATAGTGACTCAAAATTGAAAGTTGGCATACTTAATGACTAATGACCAATTTTTATAATTTTATATATGTATGTACTGATAAAACATACGACTGGGTCGCGTTGATCGGTGTTTGATTGACTCTTAAACAAGTTGCAGCTCAATAATGTCGGGTTTTTCGAATTCATGTCGAAGAATTGATCATGTAATAGCGACATCTGCAACTTCCCCCTCTTTCCTTACTCCTTAGTGGTAAAATACAGTTAATGATAATAACACGCATCTTTAGATTATTATCAATTTTTAGGGCACAATCTCGAGGTTCCTCCAAGAATCATCCCAACATGTTGAGAGCCACTTGTACATATTATAATTTCATGTTTATAATTGATGTATGCAACTAAAATTCCATATTAAAGTGAAAAACGATATTGTCCCATCGGTTGGTGGTGATTACTGATGATTATAGGTGAATCCATAAACCATTCCATCCATATATATTAGTCTTATGCTAATTCATCATCTTGTATATGTCTTGATATATATATTTACAAGTTAAAAATAAAACCTAACATTTGTTTTTAGAAGTCAAACTGACATTGGACATTTCTTGCTCCGGAAAAGAAATTGATGATGGGGAATAAATATAATATATATGCATAGCAGCAAGTTGAGAGGAGCCAAGTGATCTTGAGCACATTTCTTGCTCATAACAGGGCATTAAATATGACGGCTCAAATGCACAGAGTTGAGGTCCCATTTTTTATGAAGACGACGATGGAGAGTGATTAATTTGTAGTAGCCCTCGCAAACAAGTTGAAGCATCTCATTTAATACGCCCAAGACTGAGTTCGAAGAATGCATGTCGACGGAATCGTTCAACTTGACATCCTACTTCCTCCTTTACTTGAGCATACCATCACTTCACTAATTGTCAAAAACTATAACCTACCTCACATAATACATATCCTCCAATGATTCATCAAGTTCTTATACAGAGACATATATATCACATATTAGCAAAAGGAAGGAATAAATAAAAAAAAATAGAAGCTATAATGAGCCAGCTGCTTTTAGTTCTTCGACTGTACATTCCTTCTTCGTTTTCGTCTTCTTCTTCTTCTCGTCCTTTTTCTTCAACCCACCAACGCTCGCCGCCTTAAACTTCACCGTCAACGAGACAACGGATTCAAGAACTTGATCCTCGCAGGAGAGGCTTACACCACAGATGTTGGCTTTCGTGTCACGGCCGACGTTGACGAAACGTATACCTTCCAAAAGGTGGGAAGAGCCACGTATGCAGAGCCACTGCAGTTATGGGACAAGAAATCTGGCAAAAATCGCAGATTTCTCGACCTATTTTCAGTTCATGATATATGCGCTGAACGATACTTACGGCGATGGGCTCTGTTTCTTCTTGGCCCCTTTTGGCTCTACAATCCCCGATGGTTCGTCCGGCGGTGGTCTTGGCCTCGTCAAAGCATCATCAGATCAGGTTTTCGTTTATTCTATTCTTCCTAGCCTATTATGGTATTAGTGTTTTTTATGAATGATGCATTCATCGTAATAATTTCTTTCTGTAATGTATTCAAAATCTCAGTAAGCGTTGTGTATACCTATGAATATCATGCCTGTAGTAGGACGTATTTGTACAAAACTGTACACGAAGATGGGAGGTAAGATACAATCGAGGAGAAATTTGTTATGGTGCTTACCCTAATTGCTCGCCATAGTTTAACACAATAGCACATCTCTTTATACTAGTGCTTTCTATAAACTCTATACGTGTGCTTAAAAATATAATATATGTAGGTTACTTCAATGTTTTTTATAATATTTAATATTTAACAATGAAATATAGTTTTGTAAATATATAAGGTGAAAAATAAGTTGAGTATAATTACAATAACTAAAAAAAATTTAGAAGTGAAATGATAACTTATTAAATTAATTAAATTACAAATAGATGGACTAAATTGTAAATAAAATTACTGAACAAAATGGCATTTCTTAGCCACCCTAGGCCTTTTATATAATAGAATAGACAATTAATGGTAGAAAATGGTTCAAGTTGGAGCTAAATTAATTGCTCACCTAATATTGAACTTTCCAACTTCAACTTAACGTTAAATAGTTACTTCCGAGGAGACAACCCCATCCTCCCATGTCCTCAAGATTTCCTCAATTCTTTTTTCATTAGCTCAATTTATCGCTTGTATGTAATAATATACATATATACAAAATTTAAACCTTTTTCTAAATGAAGCCCTTTTCATCACAGGTCAACCATATATTGCTTTGTTTAGTCGTGGAAGTTATATGTTCGGAGTAGTTGTGGGCTTAACTTCATCGTCGACCTTGAATTATATATAATTTAGGCTACGATCTCCATCGACGAGGTCCTCCGAGATTAAACAATTTGATGACAGGGAATATATTAGTTGCTAAATAAATCCAAGTGAGCTTGAACATTTCTTGCTCGCAACAACAGGACATTGCATAACAGAAATAATCTCAACGAGGTCTCAATTGTTGATGATGATCATCATAAATGATCATGACGAATTTCCTCAATTGGTGGTAGTCTTTGCCAAAACAAGTTGCAGCATTTAGCACATTATACCAAATTAAAAGCATTCTATAACCCACCACTGTCTCATATAAAATATATATCTATTATCCTCCAATGATAATCCATCAAGTTCGTCAAGGGATATATTAATAAATGGAAAGGAAAAAGAATAAAACACATCGATTGGAGATTATTTATCATGAGGTCTCATTGGTTGGTGGTGATTATTAATGATGATCAATGGCTTCGGATCGATGTCATTCACAAACTAACCCGCATGCAACTTGACCTCCTCCTTAGTTGAACAGTGTACTCAAACAGAGTCATTTCATACTTTCATAATATACGAATCCTACGTTAGCCAGCATTAACTCTGTACCACGATTTAGAACATACAAATTAAAATAATACTTACGAATGTCGAAAAATACAAGATATGGATACCAATTTGATCGTAAAGAAGCAAAGAATAAACTCGATATGTTTATTTGATTATATCATATAAATCAAATGAAATAATGATGATTTTAGGATTTGATGGAATGTGTAATTAGAAAATGTTAAAATTGATAAAACCAAAAGAAAAAAAATCTTAAACCTTGGATTTGCCACTTGTCAAAGATTCGTGACGTGGGAAAAATAAAAGGGGACAGGTAATCTCGTCCCCTCGAAACAAGTATGAGTTTATACAAGTTTGTGGCTACTTCTTCTTCTATTGTGCCACTTGATTTTTAAGAGTAGAGCGCCCCACAAGCATACATGAGTATGCGAATGTGTTCAACGTGCAAGTTAAATCGAATACGATTTCTGTGATTTGGGATACCGCTCGTGGTAAGGAGCAGATTCCCACCTCTCAATGTGATTAGCTTTTAGTGATGGGTGGTATTACAGTGAACTTATTGTTGGGTTTATTGAGCCTAATGGGCCATTGGGCCCAAATTGGGTAATTAACCCGTTAATAAATTTAGTTCCGGTTTTAATTAAATCGGGAAGCCATCGGATGTCGAAATGAGAAATCGTTGAAAGATTATGAATCTACGTTTCGCGGGGAATCTAACGAATATTAATACGCTCAAAACCGATATCGGGTGAATGAGAAATTAATTTTCAAAGTTGGCCCAATAATCATTAAAATGATTGGTAGTGTTTAAGTGGGAATCAAGTGTCCCACATTGGTTAGACACTAAGAAAATCTTCACTATATATATAGAAACCCATGTGGGTTTAATCAAAAGGGCTTGCCATGTGTATGGGCTTAAATGGGCTTGTGGGCTTAAAGTGGGTTTAAGTGGGCTTGAGAAACTTGTGTGAGTTTTAGCCCAAATAACAGCCCGGTGCGAGTCGGTGCCTCGCACCGACGAGCACCGAGCACCGAGCCCGAGCCCGAGCCCGAGCCCGTGCCCGTGCCCGAGGCCGAGCCGAGCCGTGCCGTGCCAAAGTGCGCAATGGGCGCTTTGAGGCGCGCACTTTGCACTTTGCACTTCGCACGACGCATCGGAGCGAGGAGCTACTTAAATTTTTCCTCCGGTGGGCGGCGATGGTGACGGTGCCGGTGACATGGCAGTAGAGGTGAAGCTGATTGGGCAGCCTAGATGTGATGGCTTGATCCATTTGATCAATTGGGCTGAAGTGGGTTGTTGGGCTAATTCGGCCCAACTCAAGGAAGTGTCGGTCGGCCCAACTAGAGGCGTCGGTAGCCGCCTCGGGCCGTCGGTCGGAGAATCGGGCCGCCGCCGGTGGGACACGCCTGAGATTCGGGCTGTCGGCCCGAGAATCGGGCCTGTCGCGGGCCGGTAAATAAACCGACAGTCCAACTAGCTTGAAATATTGCGTTTAGACCCCTGGAAAATTACATAAGCAGTCCAGGAAGTTCTTGAAATTGCAATTAAGCCCCTGCGTGAGAAAATCTATAAATAGACCCCTCATGAATTGGAAAAATTCATTCATTCCAACCCATACGAAATTGCATAATCACTCCCATACTCCCTAAAATCCCGAAGCAAGAAAAAACTCTATTTCGAGTACGATTCGTCGTAAATTCTAGTCGTTGTGCTGCGATTATGAATTAAAGAAATGTCGTTGTATCTTGGGGACGATCGCTATTAACCGAAAGCACTTAATATCGGGGCGATTTCGTCTTACGGACAGTGTGTCCAACACACGCCTCGACTACGTCTAAGGTCATGGATAGTCTTCATCAACTCCAGGCCTATTTATTCTTCATGTTGTGTATAATAGTTATCACATATGCCCTCATCATTATCTGGGTACTGGCGAACTGCACCTGCGTTTGAAGAACACTCCATCTTCCGACTATCTACTGCCGAAGTTTATCTTTTGCCAAAGCTCTCTGCCACCGACCAGACACAACCAAAGAAACAACAATCGTAAGACGAAATATTGTTCGTGTTTTGATCGATGGCAACAAACGCAGCAGTGATCCCTACCGGTAACCATGTCGAACGTCCTGCCAAATTCAACGGGACGGAGTTCAAACGCTGGCAACAAAAGATGATGTTCTATCTCACTACTCTCCACCTCGTCCGATTTCTGAAAGAAACTGCCCCTTCGGTGACTGAAGTCGCTCCACCAGCTGAGGGTGAAAACCCTAACGATGCAGGTTACGCTGCTCGTGTCGCTCAATCCGAGCAAGAAAGGGCTGCGTTAGACGCATGGAATCATAATGATTTCATGTGCCGCAACTATATTCTGAACGCCCTAGACGATTCCCTATACAACGTCTATGCAGTGGCTACGACTGCGAAAGAGTTGTGGGATTCGTTGGACAAGAAGTATAAGACCGACGATGCCGGACTAAAGAAGTTCATCGTCGGCAAATTCCTGGATTATAAGATGACCGACTCTAAGCCGGTGCTGGACCAAGTCCGTGATTTGCAGCTGATTATCCACGATATTCACGCCGAAAATATGCAGATCAGCGAAACCTTCCAGGTAGCTGCGATTATCGAGAAGCTGCCGCCTCTATGGAAGGACTTCAAGAATTACCTCAAGCACAAACGAAAGGAGATGGGGCTTGAGGATTTGATTGTGCGGCTTCGGATCGAGGAAGACAATCGAAAGAACGAAGCCAAGAACAAAAGGGGCGGTATGGAGGCGGGAGCCAACTTGGCCGAGCCGAGCTATGGAAACAAGCGCAAAAGGCCAGGTCCGCCGCAAAAGAAGCATGACCCGAATTCCAAAAGAATTAAGGGCAACTGTTATAATTGTGATAAACCAGGGCATATGGCCAAGGATTGTCGTAAAAAGAAGAGAGTTAATAATACTCGGGCGCATCTCGCTGAAGAGAAGCAGCCGGCAAAAGACATGTTGGAGCTAGACTTGACTGCTGTCGTGTACGAGGCAAACGTCGTGGAAAATCCGAACTACTGGTACATCGACAGCGGAGCAACGCGCCACATCTGCTCCGACAAAGAAATGTTCTCCACTTACACGCCTATTTCGGGTAGGACACTATATATGGGGAACGCGGCGACGTCCAACATCGTAGGATTGGGACGGGTGGTGCTGAAGATGACCTCAGGCAAGGAAGTGACGCTTGTGGATGTGTTGCATGTTCCAGACATCCGCAAGAATCTGGTGTCCGGCGCTCTGCTTAGTAACGCTGGATTTAGACAAGTGTTTGAAGCTGGAAAATATGTACTGACCAAGAATGGTCATTTTATTGGCAAAGGTTACCTCGAGAAGGGCCTTTTCAAATTATCTGTAATGCCTGTAAAACGCGATATTAAGATCGCTGATTATAATAAAGCCAGTTCTTCTTACTTGGTTGAGTTGTCTAATTTATGGCATGGTAGATTAGGACACGTGAGTTTGAACAAACTGAAAAAGTTAATAAGTTTAAACTTACTTCCACAAATGGAAATTGATTCACAACATAAGTGTGAAATCTGCGTAGAAGCAAAAATGGCGAAGGCACCATTTTTCTCTGTCGAAAGAAATAGTTCACCTCTAGAATTGATCCATACTGATATATGCGATCTGAAATTCGTGCAAACAAGAGGTGGAAAGAAATACTTCATAACATTTATCGACGATTGTACAAAGTATTGTCACGTGTATCTTTTAAGTGGTAAAGACGAAGCTCTTGATACCTTCAAAAGATATAAGAATGAAGTTGAGAATCAACTTAATTCTAAGATCAAAATAATAAGAAGTGACAGAGGAGGAGAATACGTGGCACCGTTTGTGGAATTTTGCCGAGAACATGGTATTATTCATCAGACGACGGCGCCATATTCACCTCAATCAAATGGCGTTGCTGAACGAAAAAATAGAACTCTTAAGGAGATGATGAATGCTATGTTAATCAGTTCAGGGCTACCTCAGAATTTGTGGGGGGAAGCCATACTGTCATCAAATCGCATTCTAAATATGTTGCCACATAAGAAACGGGAGAAAACACCGTACGAATTGTGGAAAGGTAGACAACCTTCCTACGGATATCTTAAAGTGTGGGGGTGTTTAGCAAAGGTCGAAGTACCTAAACCAAAACAGGTCAAGATAGGACCGAAAACGGTTGACTGCATTTTCATTGGATATGCAGAAAATAGTAATGCATACAGATTTCTGGTGCATAAGTCCGAAATTCCCGACATGAATTCTGGGATGATTATTGAATCAAGAAATGCTGTTTTCTTTGAGAACATCTTTCCAACGAAGGAAAGAAATGAAATAAGTTGTAAAAGAAATTATGAAGCCGTTGAAGTTTCGCCTCCAGAAGTTGAGAAACCACGGCAAAGTAAGCGTAAAAAAGTGGCCAAATCATTTGGGCCTGATTTCCTAACATTTATGTTAGACGATGAACCTAGGACAGTGCAAGAAGCTCTGTCGACTCCAGAAGCTCCGTTCTGGAAAGAAGCTGTAAACAGTGAAATTGAATCCATCATGCAGAATCACACTTGGGAGTTAGTAGATCTCCCTAAGGGGTGTAAACCTTTAGGATGCAAGTGGGTCCTTAAAAGGAAATATAAAACTGATGGATCAATTGAGAAATATAAGGCTCGTTTAGTAGCCAAGGGATATTCTCAAAAGGAAGGGTATGATTTCTTCGATACCTATTCACCTGTAACGAGAATTACGTCAATACGGGTTCTATTTGCTATTGCAGCATTGCATGATCTCGAGATACATCAAATGGATGTAAAAACGGCATTCCTAAATGGAGACCTCGAAGAAGAAATCTACATGAATCAGCCAGAAGGATTCGTAATACCTGGACAGGAAAACAAAGTGTGCCGACTCGTGAAGTCGCTTTACGGGCTTAAACAAGCACCGAAACAATGGCACCAAAAATTCGATATGACTATGCTATCGAATGGATTCAAAATCAATGAGTGTGACAAATGTGTTTACATTAAGGGCACACCCGATGAATTCGTGATTGTCTGTCTTTATGTAGACGACATGTTAATCACGGGAAGCAATCATAAAATGATTGTAGACACGAAGATTATGTTGAAAAATAATTTCAGTATGAAGGATATGGGTTTGGCTAATGTCATACTAGGGATAAATGTCTATAAGACGCCCGAAGGAATTATGCTAACACAATCTCATTATATTGAGAAAGTGTTGAAGAAATTTAATGCCTTCGATGATCCTCCGGCTAAGACTCCTGTAGATCTAAATCTACATCTGGCCAAAAATAGAGGAGAACCTGTATCACAGCAAGAATATGCTCGAGTGATTGGTAGTTTAATGTACCTAACTAACTGCACTCGACCTGATATAGCATATTCAATTAGTAAACTTAGCAGGTTTACGAGTAATCCTGCGAGTAACCATTGGATAGCCTTGAGAAGGGTGCTGAGATATCTAAAGCATACTATTAATCATGGCATACTCTATACGAGATATCCAGCAGTTCTTGAAGGATACTGCGATGCCAACTGGATATCTGATAGCAAAGACTCCAAGTCCACGAGTGGTTATGTATTTACCATCGGTGGTGGAGCAATTTCTTGGAAATCCTCCAAACAAACGTGCATAGCTCGATCTACGATGGAATCGGAGTTTATTGCACTAGACAAAGCCGGCGAAGAAGCAGAATGGCTTCGAAATTTTTTGGAGGACATTCCTTGTTGGAATAAGCCTGTACCGCCTATCATGATACATTGCGATAGCATGGCTGCAATTGGTAGGGCACAGAATAGTATGTATAACGGTAAGTCTCGACACATTCGTCGAAGACATAATACTGTACGACAACTGATCTCTAGTGGAATAATTTCTATTGACTATGTGAAGTCTAAAGAGAATATAGCAGATCCTTTGACGAAAGGTATTGCTAGAGATCAGCATTATAATGCAGTAAGGGGAATGGGGCTTAAAAACCACACACCCAAGAATGAGCTCGGTGGTAACTCAACCATGATGAGTGGAGATCCCACAAACTTGGTTCAATGAGATAACTAAGCTGAGTGAATTTTAGTAGTTTACTTGGAATTTTTCTAAAAAGTTCATTCTCATAAGCTGCCCAAGTAATTACCGATGTCATGTGGTAAAGGGTAAGCAATTTTGCTTTTAATGATGGCTATACCTGATGGTGGAGTATTTCGGGATACTCTAGGATTAAGTCCCAATAGTCGATCACCTATATAAGTGAGAAGTGGGGCCGCTTCAATGCAACACTTATGAATCCAAGATATGGTCCAAGGCCGAAATGGACACAACGTGAGAATCGAAAGAAATAAGATTCGTCACTGTGTGTACGCTATTGTCTTAATTTACACAAAAGCTGTTAGTTCAAGACATCATGTTCACTGAACAGCGAGTAAATTCGATTGCGTTTCACTATGGAAGGTTCAAAGCCACAAGCTACCTATCCTGATGCAGTGACGAGTTGTCGAGTTTTTCTTGCAAGAGTCAGCATGCATAGCATTTGCATTAATTTCCATTCATGTGGGGGATTGTTGGGTTTATTGAGCCTAATGGGCCATTGGGCCCAAATTGGGTAATTAACCCGTTAATAAATTTAGTTCCGGTTTTAATTAAATCGGGAAGCCATCGGATGTCGAAATGAGAAATCGTTGAAAGATTATGAATCTACGTTTCGCGGGGAATCTAACGAATATTAATACGCTCAAAACCGATATCGGGTGAATGAGAAATTAATTTTCAAAGTTGGCCCAATAATCATTAAAAATGATTGGTAGTGTTTAAGTGGGAATCAAGTGTCCCACATTGGTTAGACACTAAGAAAATCTTCACTATATATATAGAAACCCATGTGGGTTTAATCAAAAGGGCTTGCCATGTGTATGGGCTTAAATGGGCTTGTGGGCTTAAAGTGGGTTTAAGTGGGCTTGAGAAACTTGTGTGAGTTTTAGCCCAAATAACAGCCCGGTGCGAGTCGGTGCCTCGCACCGACGAGCACCGAGCACCGAGCACCGAGCCCGAGCCCGAGCCCGTGCCCGTGCCCGTGCCCGAGGCCGAGGCCGAGCCGAGCCGTGCCGTGCCAAAGTGCGCAATGGGCGCTTTGAGGCGCGCACTTTGCACTTCGCACGACGCATCGGAGCGAGGAGCATTGAGGAGCTACTTAAATTTTTCCTCCGGTGGGCGGCGATGGTGACGGTGCCGGTGACATGGCAGTAGAGGTGAAGCTGATTGGGCAGCCTAGATGTGATGGCTTGATCCATTTGATCAATTGGGCTGAAGTGGGTTGTTGGGCTAATTCGGCCCAACTCAAGGAAGTGTCGGTCGGCCCAACTAGAGGCGTCGGTAGCCGCCTCGGGCCGTCGGTCGGAGAATCGGGCCGCCGCCGGTGGGACACGCCTGAGATTCGGGCTGTCGGCCCGAGAATCGGGCCTGTCGCGGGCCGGTAAATAAACCGACAGTCCAACTAGCTTGAAATATTGCGTTTAGACCCCTGGAAAATTACATAAGCAGTCCAGGAAGTTCTTGAAATTGCAATTAAGCCCCTGCGTGAGAAAATCTATAAATAGACCCCTCATGAATTGGAAAAATTCATTCATTCCAACCCATACGAAATTGCATAATCACTCCCATACTCCCTAAAATCCCGAAGCAAGAAAAAACTCTATTTCGAGTACGATTCGTCGTAAATTCTAGTCGTTGTGCTGCGATTATGAATTAAAGAAATGTCGTTGTATCTTGGGGACGATCGCTATTAACCGAAAGCACTTAATATCGGGGCGATTTCGTCTTACGGACAGTGTGTCCAACACACGCCTCGACTACGTCTAAGGTCATGGATAGTCTTCATCAACTCCAGGCCTATTTATTCTTCATGTTGTGTATAATAGTTATCACATATGCCCTCATCATTATCTGGGTACTGGCGAACTGCACCTGCGTTTGAAGAACACTCCATCTTCCGACTATCTACTGCCGAAGTTTATCTTTTGCCAAAGCTCTCTGCCACCGACCAGACACAACCAAAGAAACAACACTTATTAGGGTTCAAATTGTAGCTAATTTATGCAAAATACTCCACCTACTAGTGACTTTCTATTGGTTTGAGATTTCCTAGTTCAAATTTAGCTGACGTGTTACTTCCTAGGTGACAACCCCATACTCCTATGTCCTTGTTGATTATAGATTTCCGTAATTGTTTTTTCATTCGCTCAATTCATATATTCTTGTATATAAAATATGTACACAAGATTAAAACTCTAGTACTTCTTAAATGAAACTTTTTTCTAGACATTTACGGGTCAAAATATCCAGCAATTTATTAAGGCTTAATTAAGTTTTTAGTCCCGTATGTTTGGGGTGGTGGTGATTTTGGGACACCTTAATTAAGCGGGGCATTTTTAGTTCTGTAAGTTTAATAAAAGAAGCAATTTAAGGACAATTGAGCCAGAATTAACACATGTGCGCGGAATTGATGATTTGGATCCAATGTTTTTCCTCTATCATCCAACTAAGCGCCACATAGGTAAAGAAAAAAAATATAAATGATAATAATAATTAAATAATAACTACTCAGTAAATCACAATAATTATTAAATAAAAACAAAAAATAAAATCACGACCAAAAAACAACATCACGAGCAAAACAGAAAGCATGGTCCATTTAGAATGACAAAAGAATCAAGGTTAGAAGGACAACTAATGACGCCTTCAATCTCACTCGCTAATGTTGGGGTTACAAGAGTCCACATTTCACTCTACTAGAGTTAGAAGAAACCGCAGTGCTCCACACTGTTGTAATCGTGCGTGAGGGTTGTGTTTTTGTGTTATCTTTGCTCACTGTCGTAATCGTTCACCTCATTTGATTGTTTTTTTTTTATTTAATATCATTGTGAATTTACTTAGTAGTTATTATTTAATTATTATTATCATTTAAATTTTTATCTTTACCTATGTGGCGCTTAGTTGGATGATAGCGAAAAAAATTGGATCCAAATCATCATTCCGGTGCACGCGTGTTAATTCCGACTAAATTGTCCTTAAATTGCTTTTTTTATTAAACTTACAGGACTAAAAATGCCCCGCTTAATTAATGTGTCCCGAAATCGCCACCACCCCAAACATATGGGACTAGAAAATTATTTAAGCCATTTATTAATTATGGAGGTTTGTGATTCAGAGTGGTGGTTTGTTTCAGTTAACATACATCCACCTTGAGTTATATTAATAATTTAGGCTACACGATCTCGATCGAGGTCCTCCAAGAAACAATTTTATGACAGGGAATAAATATAGTTGATAATCCAAGTGATCTTTTGAACATTGGATAACATCAATATTCTCAGACGAGGTCCAAATTGTTGATGATCATGAAGAATTTCCTCGAAGGATCAGTTTATTGGGCAGTGGTCCTCACGAACTAGTTAAAGCATTTAATAAATGTTCGAATGCATCGCATGCCGATGGAATCGTTCAACTTGACCTGGCTCCGTATATACTTTGCTTTATCAAATTAAAAGCACTATACCCCACCACTTTCCCACATATAAAAAATATATATATCCTCCAAATAATTCATCCAGTTCTTCAAGAGATATATTAATAAAAAGGAAAGGAAAAGAATAGAACATCGATTATATAAAATCATTTGCCAATATCGATCGATGGCTAATATGATTACTTCTTCAATTCTATGTCTCTTCTTCTTCTTTATCGCTCCATCAGTGCTACTTGCTCTAAACTTCACCGTTAATTCTGACAACAATTTTAACAACCTAATCTTACAAGGAGACGCCACCAAAGATGAAGAGGGGAGCATTCGCCTCACAGCTGACTACGATAAGATAGGAAGATATACGTCTACGCACGAGAACGGTCGAGCCATGTATGGAGAAGCACTGCATCTATGGGACAAGAAATCTGGGAAAATCGCAGATTTTGCAACGTACTTTAGGTTCATGATATATTCAAAAACCAATCATTACGCCGACGGACTATGTTTCGTAATAGCCCCCAACGGCACTAATATCCCAGACGGCTCAATCGGCGGCGGCCTCGGCCTCGTCAACTATACGAAGATCAATTCTTCTTCGCTCGAAACGTCGTTCGTCGCGGTGGAGTTCGATACGTACATTGATACGTGGGACAGGAACTCATCCTTGCCCGTCCCACATGTTGGCATCGACATAAACTCGGTGATTTCCGCCAAAACCATAGCATGGCCGAACAATATGACAGCTGCATCGGAGAATGAAGCGTGGATTGGGTACAACTCGAGCACCAAGACACTCAGTGTTTCTTTCACTGCCAGGCCTGGCGATGGATCTAACAGCACTCGAATTTACGGTAACCTCAGCTATGAGGTTGATCTTACAGCCAAACTGCCCGAGTACGTTAGCGTTGGCTTCTCGGCGGGGATTGGAGAATGGTACGAGACGAACATGATTTACGACTGGACTTTCACTTCGAGTGATCTGCCGATAGATATCGTCACTAGTATTAATGGTAACGGTCGAAGAATTACCACGAAAGGGAAAATAGGTCTAGGTTTGAGTTTAGGCCTCATACTACCGACTGGTCTTATCCTCGTGTCAGCTGTTGCTGCAATAACTTGTTGTTGTTACTCAATGAAGAAGAAGAAGAAGAAGAAGAATACCCGCATGAACGAACCATCGTCAGACGACGAAGAGGATCTCTTGGACGATTCTAACATGGACGACGAATTCGAGAGGGGCAGCGGGCCGAAGAAGTTTCGTTACCAAGAACTCGCAGTATCGACCAATCATTTCTCAGACTCGGAGAAGCTCGGAGAGGGCGGGTTCGGGCAGGTCTACAGAGGCTTCCTGAAAGAAACTGACTCCTACATAGCGGTCAAGAGGCTCTCTGGGCGGACCAGTCAAGGGCTCAAGGAATACGCATCGGAGGTGAAGATCATCAGCAAATTGAGGCACAAGAACTTGGTTCAGTTCATAGGTTGGTGCCATCGAAAAAGGGGCGGCGATCTCCTCCTCGTCTACGAATACATGCCAAACAGAAGCTTAGACAAACACCTCTTCGGCAGAGATCTCATACCCTTGTCGTGGGAATCGAGGCACAAAATCGCACTAGGGTTAGCCTCGGCTCTGCTTTACCTACACGAGGATTGCGAGCAGTGCGTCCTCCACAGGGACATAAAGTCGAGCAACATAATGCTCGACTCGAGCTTCAACGCGAGACTGGGCGATTTCGGGCTGGCGAGGGTGGTCGACCACGAAAAGGGGTCGCAGACGACGATCGTCGCGGGGACGTTGGGCTACATGGCGCCCGAGAGCGTTATAACGGGGCGGGCCACGAAAGAGTCTGACGTCTACAGCTTTGGGGTCGTGCTGTTAGAGATAGCATGCGGAAAGAGGCCCATTATGGCCTTTGGGAATAATAACAATAATAATAATAATAATAATAATAATAATAATAATAATGAATTAGCTGTTGTTGTTACTGCTACTGCTACTACTACTACGCTGATCGAATACGTATGGAGTCTCTACGGTAAGGGGAAGTTGCTCGACGCGGCGGATGTGAAATTGTGCGATGAGTTCGACGCAGTAGAAATGGAGAGATTGATGGTTGTCGGGCTTTGGTGCATGCACCCAGACAGTAGGTACCGGCCTAAGATAAGGGAAGCCAAACACGTCCTAAACGACGAGGCGCCGTTGCCTGCGATTCCTCTTACACTGCCGCCAGTTAATATGTACCATAATACTCATGGCTTTCAGGTAAGTAATAATACTGATCATTGTTCTACGAGTCTATCTACATCGTCGAATGACTTCTCTCTTCTAAGTCCGCGCTAAGCCTACTATCAGGTTTGTTTGGTACCCTCCATTAAGGTTTATTTTGACGATACATACATTGCAATGTAATAATATATCCATCTTTTTACACAAACACAATGTATTTTCAAAAGTGTTGTAAGAATATAAATACTTATTGTAGCAAGGAGAATGCATGTAATTTATACCTTACATGCAAAACTCCACATTACATTTTGGGGAGCCAATTATGCATTAATGCGCCCATACGCATTCAATTGCCTATACATACCTATCCTCACAAACCTCTTTCTCATCAGTCATCACAATCGAATTAATTAAGAACCAAAGTCTTTTATCTTATGAATAAATTCAATATGCATCATTATGTTTTCTCCCCTATATCAGGCTTCACGGATTAGGAAATTAATTCATTTTGAAGTCTACCCTCATACATAAACTTACTTAAGTTTTCGAAAGGATACCAATTATCGATCACGACGCTCATCGATGTCATCGATGAGCGTTCAACAGCTCTATGTAAGATGAAATGTGGTGGGGAAAACAATAAAGAAAATTGTCCATCATGTACGGTCACGTTGTTTACAATAAATTTAATCAAAAATAATATATATGGGTCGTACATTTTTCAAAATCCCATTCTCTTTCAAATATAGATCTATATAACGAAGAGTAGTGAAAACAAAACATTGTGTAAGCTACAGTTACTTTGTAGTTTCAACTTACGATAATAATACGACAATGGCGTTAACTGTATCGCAACGTACGCTTAGAAACCGGAGACGTGCCGTCTAATTGAATTGATATTATCGAATTATTCGAAGTATGTATAGGTTGAGTTAAATAACTTGGACGCTCTATATTTAGAAACTAATGCAAAGTGAAAAAAAAATCGAGCTTTCACAGTCATCGGTGGGTTAGATTTGTTCAGTTTTTTTCTTTTCTTCTCTTTTCGAAATGCAGAAAATCCGTGGACTGGGTTGAAATTTGTGGAGAACAACTTCTCAGCTTTTGACAATTTCCTTTCTTCTCCTGCCATATTCAAGCGGCGAATATTGCTAGTTGCAGAGCTCTCTTTCCTTCACCCAGGTATTTGGGTTTCTCTCCCTTTCTCATTAATTAATATTTTCTTTTCTTGCGCTGTTGGCTTTTTTTTTTTTTTTTTCCTTTTTTGGCCGCCGATTCGACCGTAATGTGGCTGCTGAGTTTTTATAATTTTTTTAGAGGTGGAATCTTGTTGAATGTCTCAAGTTGCATGTTGAAATTGCCAATTGCTTTGCTCACTGTTGTTACTTATAGTAAAGATTCGATTTTGCCAAGGGCGTGTGGTTAGTTTGTGAATGGGTGACTCATTGCAGTGATCGTAGAGCTCTTGGCTTAATCTAGTGTTGTTGGGCTCCACTTTAGTGCTTGATATCTTTCAGTTGATTAGGATAGTTTGTAGTTTTCCCTGCTAATGGTAGTCTTGTAGTTCCAAATAGGTAGGACGAACTATTGATTAATGATGAAACTAGCATATATGCTGATTGGATTGGACTGAAAACTTCATGTTAATTCAGTATGATTTTCATCACTGTAAATCTGGAAATTTAAATTTCGAGTTAGCTATGGCCAGTTTGAGTAGTTCAAATTGATTCAAGATATTTTGGCGTATTCGCTGCGTGGATTTTATCACCTACTGATTGGCTTATCTGTGTTTGTAGATACTTCTCTTCATACTATTTTCGTAATCTTGAATCTTACGTAGGTGACGGTTTTGCCTACTTCATTCATCCGTACGATAAATTCGGTGATATGTAGTCTTTGCCGTTATCGTTGGTTTTGTTTAGGCATTTTCGTACACAATGTGATATCATTGCATATCGGTTTGCAACTAACTAATTACGTAGGATAGAATGTACACCTTTTTCGGTGTTTCTTGAGTCTCTGTTATATGGCACTGATAATCAGCTACGCTCCTTTTTCTGTTTTGACGTAATGAAGTTCGCTCAGGTTTGGCACTTCTGCTCCACTTACTCGCAAAAGAAGAGAAGATTCAAACAAAAACATTCAAAGGTAAAAGATAACGACGTTATGTTTAAGCAGTCATCTGCTAGGAATCACAGGTCCAAGGGGATCAAAATCAGGCATGTTCTTCAGATATGCCTATTGCTTGCTGTTTGCTTTTGGTTGATATACCAAGTCAAACGTTCTCATGACAAGAAAACAGAATTCAATGAAACTGACGATGTTAAGGCTGCCCTCGAAAGAAGTTCCGGCGATGAAGCTTTAAAACTCGGAAGAAAAGATATCCATTCACCAGGGAAAGAAACAACTTACAGTGATGATAAGGACGATGGATCAGACGAAAATATTAGGAAAGAAGATGACGAGAATAAGCTTGAAGAAGATGAGGTGGGAGACAATTTAATGAAACATAAGGTGGATGGTACCGCTACTTCACGTGAGAAAGCTGATTCAGAGGAAGAGGAATTTCTTGATGATGATGATGAAGAGAAAGAAAAAGAAGGCGATGATGACGTAGCGCAAGGGCCAATTTCTGATGATGGAAAGAGTCGAACAGAGAAAGAAAACGATGCCCGTGAAGAGCCTTTCAAGGCAGATGATGCTTCAAGCGCAGTCAGCCAAGAAACTCTTGAGAAGACGAGCCCTGATAATGAAAGTGGCGAACGCTCTAACGAAGGAAGTAAAGGCACTGATGATGCTGAAGGTCCCGATAAAGGTGAAGCAAGTAAAGATGATGATGATAAGGAGTCGAACATAGCACCGACTAGTGAGAATAATAACGAGCTTAGGTTAGACAACTCAGAGAATGGCTCGCCTTCGAATGCATCTCTGACGCAGGGTTTTGCAGGTAATTTTACTAGCTTCAACTCAACTGATGCTGCTGCGATAAATGATTTGCCCTTGCCCAATGTGGCTGAGAAAGGTGATATGTTGGATCATAGCTTGCGTAATATTGATGGGGCTACGTCGAATAATGAGGTATCCATTTCGAACACTATTGCTTCAGAGGCGATGGATAACTCTAGCTTAAAAAATGAGGGCCTTGATGGCTCTAACTCTCCAATAACATCTGAATCTGCAACTGAGAAGAACGTTACGTTAGAAGAAGCTTCTGCAGAAACACGCAATAGAACTATGTTGTCCATGAAAGTGGAAGGTGAGACCGAGCATGAGATTTCAGATTCAGACGAAGTCTTGGAAACTGCATACAACGGAAACTTTGAAGGAGATGATGCAAGTGAATCCATGGATATGTCTGAGACAGATGTCAGAACGGATCTTCAGAATCAAACGGAGATAAAAGGCGAGGGAACTGATGAGGATGATACTGAAGCAGCAGAATGAGAATATGGGGGTGAGTTTCTTTCTGTAATATGTTGAAGTTTCAGTTTCTTTTATGTAGGCATAAAGGATTATCATGTCTGAATTCTCCTAATTCTCTGGTTTGGAAGTTAAAATGGCTAGTTGTCCAAATAAATATAAATCGCTCCGTGTTCTTAATCACTTGCTATTTCAGTTCTTGAGCAGTTGCTGATGATCATTGAAATCGTTGAGATATCACCAAAACAATATATGAAGAACCTTCAACTAATCGAGGCTGAAGATGATGAGAAACATTCAATTCAATTGATCAGTTTCAAACATATACTACACAAGAATCATTAAAGCCCAACGAAGGAAATATGAAAAATCAATGGAAAATTTTAAAAAAGAGGAACGATTCTATTTCGTTTTAAAAAAAGAGGAACGGGTTCTCAAATGACTGAAATACCCTTACTAAAAAACTGGTTAAGGAGGCTAATCCGTTTTTTAACAGTGAAAAGTTATTCGAGTTTTATTCGAGTGACACAATACGCGAATAATGGACTCGAATAAATGCATTTTTGACTTATTAAAAGCGAAAAATTATTCGGATTTATTCGAGTAAAAGCAAGACTCGAATGACTTACTCTAATAATAAATCGAAGAGATAAGGTGACTCGAATAATGTGCAGAAAATTTAAACGAATAAGCTACATTATTCGAGTATCTTATCGAGAGTTCTTTTCGAGTACACACTCGAATACAGAACCCGAATAATATACTCGAATAAGCAGTGTTTTAAAATGCTCGGAAAGAAAATTAGACACAAATCACTCGAAAACCTTAAATCCCTCGCGCTCTCTCTTCGAAACCAAATCACTCGAAAAATCGTACACAAGCCCAAGCATAATCATCAATGGCGAAAAGAAAAACGAGATCATCGGAGCCTTTCGCGCCTGTTCGTAACCGGGTGGATGAGCAAATCGACGGCGGTAGAGCCACGGTGAGTTTTTGGTCGCATTTTGGGTTTTTGTTAAATCGAATTGGTTGAACGAATTTCTTGGTTAGATCTTTTGTTATTAGCGTTAAATCGATCGATTTTGATGTTAAATCTTTGCGTAAACGTCGTAATCGGTCGGATTTTTGTTAAAATCGTTTTCATCGCCTTTTCGAGTATTTATTCGAGTAATTAGGGTTCGAATAACTGCTTGACGTATTCGAGTGATGTTTTACTCGAATAATTTACTCGAATAACAGTGAATTTTGCTTTTTTGCGTTTTCAGATCTATCTTCCGACGAAGTTGCCGGCGGACAATTTCTACCATGCCACCCTCACTCTGAACGCGCAGTACATGTCGGTATGCGAACGCATCCGTACGCTTTTGAACGAGGAGGAAATGGAGGAGATGGTTAGACGGACTCAGTTCGGGAACCTGATAAAGGTGGCCCGAAACCACTACAACTCGAACATGATCATGTGGTATTTGATGAGCCGGCAGGTGGAGTACATGCCGGACTCGAAGGAGTTCTGGATGGTCGTTCGTGGGCGACCATTACGATTTTCATTGGTCGAGTATTGCCTACTCACGGGCCTCGACTGCGGCGCTAACGAGCCGGAGATACCGTCATCGAACGAGTTTGCGACGAGGCATTGGCCTGGTATTAATTCTATTTTTTTTATCTTTTTGATTCGTTTTTTAACTTCGATTTCAAAAACTAACGTTTGTTTTATGGCTCGCAGGCAAGCCCGTTATATATTTACACGATTTGGAGAAGAAAATCACGGAAATGATCCGTGACGCGGTGGAGCCTCGGGCGTTCGTCCCGAGAAATTGAAGATCGCGGCCCTTTATTTTGCCGTCGGGGTGCTAGGGGAGCGGAGGGTAAAGAAGGACTTGAAGGTCAAAGAGGAGTGGCTCCGTCTGGTGGAGGACTTCGACCGCTTCAACGAATATCCTTGGGGAAGGATATCGTTCGAGGAGGTCATTTATGGTCTGAACAAAGACCTCTTGGGGAGGGCGATGGAGATGGCATCGAACATATCGAATAGAAGAACCCAAACAACCTTCGATATCAGCGGCTTCGTAATGCCGCTTCAGGTAATTAAATTAGTTTTGTATTATTATTTAAGACATATTATATTTATTTTAACTTACTTCTACTCTCTTTTATCAGGTTCTGGCATACGAGTGCTGGCCGACCGTCGGACAAGAATTCACTGTGAGAAGAGCCGGCGAAGGGCTCCCGCTACCCCGTATGTGCCATTGGAAGACGACATTTTACGGCAAGAGCTCTGCTCCGGGATGGCAAGCGGTCGAGCGTGCATTCGGTGCCGTGGCGATGGATGTAAGTATATTTATTTATTTATAATATGGATTTATTTAGATTGCGTTTTCTAAATTGTACAAATACACAGGACGTGCGGTGTTGCCTTACACCGACCGATGCTGAAGCCGATTCAAGGCACTTCCGCATGGTCGCCGGATTTTGTGGCAGCCGGAATGATGCCGTGGCCCAGAGGATAGTGGAGCATCTTCTAAATGGGCTGCCGGTCTACTGCAACGACCATCGGCTTGCTCCGTCTCCTCCTCGGCCGTCTCCTCCTCGGCCGTCTCCTCCTCCGAGGCCGTCTCCTCCGAGGTCTTCTCCTCCGAGGCCGTCTCCTCCTCCTTCCGGCTCAATCATCGCCCATTTCGATAGAAGAATGGACAGGCTGGAAGGCGATGTACGGGATTTGCGAACGGAGATTAGGGAGCTGCGCTCGATCGTGGTCCAAGGTATGTCTTACTTAATGTTTATTTTATAAGATTATATTGATATTACGTAAATCTAACGTAATACTCTAATTTTGTAGCCCTTGAGAGCCTGACGCCGAGAACGGTGCGGGATATTACGAGAAGCTACGATCAGGACATGCCGCCTCCTTCGCCTCCTCATTCGCCGCCGACGGGGAGTCGGGAGCAGGGGGGCGAGAATGTGGAGATGGAGGCTGAGATGGAGGCGGCGGAGAGGGCGGCGGCGGAGAGGACCGCGGCGGAGGCGGCGGCGGCGGAGAGGGCGGCGGCGGAGAGGGCCGCGGCGGAGAGGGCCGCGGCGGAGGAGGCCGCGGCGGAGAGGGCCGCGGCGGCGACGGCGGAAGCGGAGAGGGCGGCGACGGAGGCGGCGGCAGAAAGGGCCGCCACGGCGTCGAAGGCAAAGAAGGCAAAGAAGGCGGCCACGGACGGAACGTGCGAAGAAGAAGTCGAGGTTGCTTTCGAGTCCGTATACGCCGACGCCCGATTCGACCCCTCGCGTTGCAATACAACGCCGCGCGGACATAGAGCATATCATCGGCGAGAGGGTGAAGAATTGGGATGCCGTCGCGGCGGAGGTGGCAAGAATGGGCGCAAAGGAGGAACGGCAAGGAATCCTCCAAGCGTACGACAAGAAATTCTTTGCCGACCTGTCCACTCCGAAAGTGTGGCTTTCGGATGAGGTATGTGTGTTTTTTGCTAAATATGTTCTAATTATTTCGTTTAATAACATTATATGCTATTATTGCAGCACGTCAACGAGGCATTTAGCGGGTTCACGGCGATGCAAGAAAACTGCGTGCATGCGGAGCGAATCGCGTACGTGAACGCCAACTTCGCACATGCAGTCAGGATGGAGTCCGCCAAGCCGCGACCGTGGAACGTGTCCTCGTTCGAGCTATTCACCACGGGAGAGATCAATGCGTTATACGGCGGCAAGCCGTCACTTCACTGGAGCCAAGCGGATGTGGCCGTCATCCCAGTGGCGTTTAACGCGCATTGGGTGCTCCTCGTCGCTCGGTTCAAGGAGAGGAACATCCTCGTTTTGGATTCCGACCGCAGCAGCGATTCGGACTTGAGGTTCATGAAGCCGTTCCTCGATCCTTTGGCCGAAGTGATACCGCTGATGCTTCAACACGTAGGTGTGGAGCAAGAATCAGTGGAGAAGTTTGCTTGGGTGCGGTGCCCCAAGTTCCCTCAACAAGTCCTCAGGTAATTTTCTTATTTTCTCACATTCTTATTTTCTTATTTTCTTAAACCTGAAATTGTTCTATTTCTCGAACAGCGGAGAGTGCGGTACGTACATGCTTAGGGCGGCGATGTCTCTGTTGATCGGTAACAGAGATGATCTCTACGCTTTGGACGATTCTAAAGTTTTGTCGTTTAGAAAGTTTTTGACTATATGTATTTATTTTAACAATTGGGATATTGTATGAACCGTTTTAGATATATTTGTATAGATTTTTTGATTTGGAATTGTTCTGTGTTATGGTTGGTTGAGTTGCTGTTGAGGTTGTTCAGAGTGTTCAAGGTTCAGTGTTGTTTTTTCCAAATTTCATTGTTATTCGAGTGAAAGAGCTTGTTCGAATAATGATAATTATTCGAGTAATCTAATCGAGCTTAATTCGAGTACCTCATAGCACTCGAATAAGCTTCACTGGATCAGTTGATTTTATCGGGTTGCATATTCGAGCATATTCGAGTATAATACATAACTCGAATAATTTAAAAATCGAAAATATTGTTTTTATATCATGAGCATGAAATGTTAAATAACATGAAAACATTTCATGTTAAATATCATTTCATGTTAAATAACATTTTCTTTCTAAGTAATAAAATATTATAGAGATTCTTGAAAAAAAAGAAAATCAAGTTGATATTTCGATACATGTTATATATATTGTTGATGGGAATGTATATACTAAAGTCCTATCTACCAATGTATTTCATTGTATGTTATGCAACGACTTTTATTAAACATTGTTAATCTTCATAAAGCGACTTATTAACATCATGAAGGCCCTAAAACATCGAAATATTGATATTTATACATCTATGTATCGAGATAATTAAAATTCAAAAATTCTGAAAAGTACACTCGAATTACAAGATATTATTCGAGTACGGTATTCGATTTGTTTGTAAATTATTCGAGTTATTCGGTTACTCGAATAAGTTCAGGTTTTCGTTTTCGACTTTTTATTGTTACGTTATTCGAGAATAATGATAATTATCCGAGTAATCTAATCGAGCTTAATTCGAGTACCTCATAGCACTCGAATAAGCTTCACTGGATCAGTTGATTTTATCGGACTTCACTGTTATCCGAGTCAAAGATCTTGTTCGAATAATGGGAATTAAACGAGTAAGCTACTCGAGCTCAATCCGAGTGTCATACAGCACTCGAATAAACTTCACTGGATTAGTTGTTTCTGTCGAACTTCACTGTTATTCGAGTGAAAGAGCTTGTTCGAATAATGCTACTTTTATCGAGTTGCATATTCGAGCATATTCGAGTATAATATATAACTCGAATAATTTAAAAATCGAAAATATTGTTTTTATATCATGAGCATGAAATGTTAAATAACATGAAAACATTTCATGTTAAATATCATTTCATGTTAAATAACATTTTCTTTCTAAGTAATAAGATATTATAGAGATTCTTGAAAAAAAAGAAAATCAAGTTGATATTTCGATACATGTTATATATATTGTTGATGGGAATGTATATACTAAAGTCCTATCTACCAATGTATTTCATTGTATGTTATGCAACGACTTTTATTAAACATTGTTAATCTTCATAAAGCGACTTATTAACATCATGAAGGCCCTAAAACATCGAAATATTGATATTTATACATCTATGTATCGAGATAATTAAAATTCAAAAATTCTGAAAAGTTTTGAATTACAAGATATTATTCGAGTACGGTATTCGATTTGTTTGTAAATTATTCGAGTTATTCGGTTACTCGAATAAGTTCAGGTTTTCGTTTTCGACTTTTTATTGTTACGTTATTCGAGTGACCTATTCTAATAATATTCGAGTTGTGCATTTTACTCGAATAACAGTGAAAAAAGCTACAATCAAGCCAAACTCACAATAATCCATCAATCTCATACAACCTCATACATCAAACTCATACAAACTCATACATCAAGATTTACTTAATGTCTACGACCAAACTCACCGACGGACGGAAACCTCCTTTCTTTTCTCCGACCACGCCTTGCTACGAACGGAGGCGGCAACACCAATTGATCCGACGTATCCCACTCGGCTTGATCCGGAACCGGCGAAACTCGTCCGTGATAAGCAGACTGCCACGTTAGGACAGAATAATATTTCGAACACAACGGGTAGAAACTCATGTTCGCTCGTAGACTCGCCGCGATTGCATGTGGACAAGGAATCCTGTCGATGTCGAATTGGCGGCACGTACATTAAGTCTTCGACCGCAAGTTAACAATGGCACGACCCCCCGGAGATCGGACATCGTACTCATGCGGAGCGATTTCATGTACTTCATACCCTTGACTTAGCTCATACCTCTCACGGAGCTTCATTTCCACCGTCGGGGTAAACCGCGTGGTTGCTTGTCCAGATTGCTGTCTGTATCTAGCAAACCAATCCGCCGTCAGCCTCTGTATCGATTCCAGAAGCGCAATGATTGGTAGCTTTCTTTCTTCGCGGAGTCTTGCATTAATCGATTCCACCCCGTTCGTAGTCATGATGTTATAGCGAGACGTCGGAGAATAGGCTCGACTCCATCGTTCCTTAGTATCAGTCTGTTGCAAATACGCGTATGCGATGGGAAACCTATTCTCAAAATCACCATATTGTGAATCAAAGTCGCATTGCTTGTATATTTTAGCAATGTGTATGAACGTCTCGGTCGCACCCTGCTTCTTACACCTGCTTTTCATATTTTGTGACAGGTGCCAAATACAATGACCGTGGTGCGCACGACCATAGACGGCTGCAACGGCGGCTTTGATAGAAGGAGATCTGTCGGATATGATGACAAGATCGTCCTCGTTGGGCACGACTTGCAAGAGCTCGTTCAAGAACCACGACCAAGCTTCTATGCACTCGTTATTGTCGATTATGCCCCAAGCTAAAGGAAACTGATGGCGGTCGCCATCCTCCGCTGATGCAATGAGCAACGTACCCCCATACTTTCCTTTCAACCAAGTACCGT
Organism: Craterostigma plantagineum; assembly: GCA_027422505.1. NCBI lineage: Eukaryota > Viridiplantae > Streptophyta > Magnoliopsida > Lamiales > Linderniaceae > Craterostigma > Craterostigma plantagineum. Next base: position 618,888 of record JAPQWV010000057.1, read on the forward strand.
CTATGCAAACAACCTTCCTCATGTGACGGTATCCCGCAATACAAGCACCAAGGGATAGGAATGCGTGCTTAAATCTCCGCTCGTCGTCCAGATATACACTTGCTATGGTTCCCGGATTCACTCTTCTCAACGTCGACAGGTACGACGGCAACAGCTTGTAACTCTCATCGGGGTCACCCTTCATTGCATTTTGTGCTAAAATGCCTCCTTTCCATACTTTGAAGTACGAAACTTCAATCCCACGATTTCTCATCATTGTTTGAATGAGTTTAGGGGCCGGTGTACTTGTTGAACCCTGAAAAGATTCAAGCAGCATATCACTCACGGAGGTTGACGATGCTTGAGTGAGTCTTACGTTCCGATTTGCAAGGTCGCACGTATGTGTGTTGCAATACGTACGAATCGAGAATACGGATGTATCCTTAATCTTCGCCGTCCATATCCTCCAAGTACATCCATCCTCTTTGCATCTCACGCCACAGTACGATCGTGAAGATTTTATAATCTTGACCTCGAAGCATGCCTCTATAGCAACTCTTTGGATCCTATTCTTGACGGCCTTCTTATCCTCGAATTCATCACCGACCTTCATGGTGGAACCGTCGGTAAAAGAATACCGATCGCTAGGAATAGTTGCATTTTCCTCTTCCTCCTCCTCCTCATCATTCCCGTCCGCATTTTCTCCGTCTACGCCATCAAAATTGACGTGCACGTTCTGCCGTGATGCAACATTCTCATCACGGTCGTTCGCCTCATTGTGACCTTCACCCCCATAATTCACATCTTCGCATCCGCCAAAGTCGATGATACGGTCAAAATAATCATCGATGTAACCACCTCCATCGCTACGAACCTCAATTGGAACGGGACCAACTTCATCATCCGCGAGAGTTTGACGGTGGAGGGTCGTAGGGAGTCCAATCTCCACACGGAGAATCGGTCTATCCATTGGACCCCCTAAGTATATATAACCCTTCAACTCTCGATCATTCTTTATATACAACGGAGCACACCCTTCCATACCTCTCATAGATGGCTGATAACTTAGCTTTAACTCCGGCCTCCCGCTTACGCCAATAGTCTCGTATATTTCGTTCCGCAGATCGTCCAGCAAACAACAATCGACATCGAACCCAATGGGCTTCATATTTGTTCCCATCCTTGGAACCCATGTCCATTTATTATCATTCCCAATTATCCATTCTCCATCGTAATCAATCATGATGCTGGTCGGCATAACCTGCATATGAAACAAATTATTGTTAATAAAATTTAATTGCAATATGCATTATTCGAATAATTTCAATATTCGAAAAGTTGAAATTAATCGAGTAAACAATTCGAGTAGTAAAACAACTCGAATAGAGTCTTTGAGTATTAAGATTTTGAAGACACTCGATAAGTTGTTATCGAAGAAATAAATGGAATAAATCAACTTTTATTGCAAACGAGTTATTCGAGTAAATAAAATATTCGGAAACAAAATTTATTCGAGTAAGACATTCGAGTATACGTTTAACTCGAATAACATATCCGAATAATATGTAAGTGTAAAATTTCATAAACAATAGTATTAATCGAGTAAAGTTTCCGAGTTTATTCGAGTTTGATGTCCGAATTGTATGTTGCCAAAACAACTTATCCGAGTGACTTTTCGAGTCAACGTAAACTCGAATAACAGACTCGAATAATCGGAAAACGAAAATTTTCTGCAAATTCGCACAGATCTAAGGTTAAAATGCTTCCCATAACTACCCAAACCTTCGAAAATCTAATACCCGATGCTCGAAATGTAAATGTCATTAACATGAACGGAAATTACAATGCCCGATAATATATACTTGTAACCGGCGTTAACATGAACGGAACTTACTGTATATGCGTTCAAGAACGAAATTGGGATTCTTGGAGCTTGGGTGTTTCGATTTCGGCATGCTTCAGCTCGTTTTTCCTTCAAGATCTCGTTTTGGTGCTTCGTGGGTGCATTAATCAATGAGGTTGGTGCGTTTTCTTTTTTTATTTTATATATATATTTCTTTTTTTTTTATTTAGGTATTAATTAGGGGTTTAGTTAATTAAGGAAACATGTTCCTCTTTTTTTAATTGACTCGGTCAAGTTCCCTTTTTTTAAAAAGAAACCAAAAGTAATCTTATTTTTTAAAATAGCCCAAAATCAATGCACAGTTGAAGAACGATTAGTAGTATCAAGGAAAGAATCAAGACAGAAGAAGAAGAAGAAGAACCTAATGAGCAAATCGAAACAAGGCATCAATCAAAACGGTCCCTGTCCGAAATTAATAGCAGCATTATTATCAAAGGGCACGCCGGCCAAGAAACCTTCGCCAAAACCCTCATCAAAACCTCCGCCGCCGCCATTAATGATCGCTAGCATTACTACTGTTCATCATCGAATTATCAACGCCGCTCGAACCCATCAACATCAGCCCTCCATTAACGTCCACGTCAGCATTAGCACCGCCGCCGCCCATCCTTTGCGCCACATTCCTCCAATCATCTGCCCTCAACGTAACATTCCTAAAAAGCTCTTCTAACGCCGTCAAGAACTCTTCAAGCTCCTCCTCCCCCATAGCTTCCACATTCGAGTTCCACCAGTACTGATCTCCGCCGACGATAGCGCCTCCGACGACGCCGCTGGTGCTGGCACGGAAGTCCGGCGGAAGTAAGGAGGAGAACCTCTTCGATTCTTCTATCATCTCCTTGCGCTTCTTCTCAGCCTCCAATTCCCTCATCACTTCGTCGTACTGCTTGTCGTAGTCCTTGGGCTTCCCAATAGCAGCGGTGGGCGGCGCATCGTCGTCTCCATTATTATTATTGCCGAGGAAACGGTCGACTACCACGTCAGCAGAGGGGTGTCCGAAGGCGAAGACTCGCTTGCCCAGAGATTGGACGATAATCGCCACCTGTGCGCCGGTGAGTACGCAGAGCTCGCTGGCTTTCTTGAAAAGGCCGGCGCGGCGCTTGGAGAAGGTGACTTGGCGACTGTTTAGGTTTTCGATCTTCTTTATTTCGATCTTCTTCCTTCCTTGGCTCGTTCTCTTGCTCTCCGTGGAGGGCGTGTTTGGCCTGACGTTGTTCGTTTCTGTCGAGCGTAGCATGCTTGGAGTTCGAAAGATGGCGAAAAAAATGAAGTTTTTCGAATTTCTATGTTCATCCGAGGATGAAAGAGATGCATGTGCGTATGGTAATGTGTTGCGTCTTTGTTAAGTCCAATAAATTTATATGTGTGTGCCGTGAAAGAAGAAACTGAATAAAGAAAGTCAGTAATAGTAATTAAGGAACTGAGAGGTGGTATTTAGGTTAAGAAATTCTTGAGTGATATTGCAATCATAAAATGATTTTAGTTTCCATATGTGTGCATAACCGTGTACAAAACATACTAATACACAGTAGAACGAGTTTTGATTATTTAATGATATGTTATTCTAAATTCATGGAATAGTTGTTTATTTAATTATTGCCAATGTTTATATACTAAAGCATCAAAATTCAAAGGTACTGTCTCCAATGGTTCTCACATTCAAGATTTATTGATCAAGTGATGGTGGGATGTCCAGTTACTATCTCACATGTATGTTAGTACATATGATACATTACACATTTTAGTTCCCTTTAATTAGTGAAAATACTATGCGAGATATCTTGTTTTCAAGTGCAATTGCAGTTCTTACGTTTTCTCATCAGTGGACATTATTGTAAAAAAAAACATGGATCAAACCATAGAGAGACATAACTAACAAGAGCAACATCACAAATCAAAGCTTCATAATATTTGGTTCAAACACAAACACCACAAATCACACACAGGAAAAGAGTCTTCAAAAAGAAACACACCAAGCATGAAAGAAAGCAAAGCATCAAACCACAAGAAAACAATTAACAGTGCATATAAAAGTTAGTAGTCATCCTCGCCATCGTCACCGTCATCTTCATTACCCTCAATCCCAACCTCCTCATAATCCTTCTCAAGAGCAGCCAAGTCCTCCCTAGCCTCGGAAAACTCACCTTCCTCCATACCCTCACCAACATACCAGTGCACAAACGCACGCTTCGAGTACATAAGATCGAACTTAGTGTCGATCCTCGAAAACACCTCAGCCACAGCAGTCGAGTTCGATATCATGCACACAGCCCTCTGAACCTTAGCCAAGTCGCCGCCTGGGACAACAGTGGGCGGCTGGTAGTTGATACCACACTTAAAGCCCGTGGGGCACCAGTCGACGAACTGAATGGTGCGCTTGGTCTTGATGGTGGCCACAGCAGCGTTCACATCCTTGGGCACCACGTCACCACGGTACATGAGGCAGCAAGCCATGTACTTGCCATGGCGTGGGTCACACTTGACCATCATGGACGAGGGCTCGAAGGCAGAGTTTGTGATCTCAGCCACAGAGAGCTGCTCGTGGTAGGCCTTCTCAGCTGAGATGACGGGCGCGTAAGACGAAAGCATGAAGTGGATACGAGGGTAAGGGACGAGGTTTGTCTGGAACTCATTAACATCCACGTTCAGGGCACCATCGAACCTCAGAGAAGCAGTCAAGGAAGAGATCACCTGTTTTAAAAAGCTTTTCATGTGAATGTTCTTGAAATACAAATCAATGGGAAGAGGTTAGTGAAATTAGACCTGTGAGATGAGGCGGTTGAGGTTTGTGTAGGTGGGCCTTTCAATATCAAGGGACCTCCTGCAAATGTCGTAGATGGCCTCATTGTCGAGGAGAATGGCTACATCGGTGTGTTCGAGGAGGGAGTGGGTTGAGAGAACGCTGTTGTAAGGCTCCACGACAGAGGTGGAGACCTGTGGGGAAGGGTAGACGGTGAAGCCGAGCTTTGACTTCTTTCCATAGTCAACGGACAAGCGCTCAAGGAGAAGAGATCCAAGACCAGATCCAGTACCCCCACCAACTGCGTTGAAGACGAGAAATCCTTGAAGCCCAGTGCAGTTGTCTGCAAGCTTACGGATTCTGTCCAGGCAGAGATCAACAATCTCCTTTCCAACTGCAACGTAGATGAGTTGTAAATCAAATAACTTATTACATTTGAGATACACATGGAAACCATTACAAGAAAGACTCAATAAGCTACCTGTGTAGTGTCCACGAGCAAAGTTGTTGGCAGCATCTTCCTTGCCATTGATGAGCTGCTCGGGGTGAAAGAGCTGACGGTAAGCACCAGTTCTCACTTCATCGATCACAGTGGGCTCAAGATCGACAAAGATTGCACGTGGGACGTGCTTTCCCGCGCCAGTTTCACTGAAGAAGGTGTTGAAGGCATCGTCACCTCCGCCTACAGTTTTGTCACTTGGCATCTGACCATCGGGCTGAGAAAGATAGACGACAGATCAAGCATTTGAGTCATTACATTTCTAGTGAGTGGTGTGAACGGCAGATAAACAAACAATCCATTTCTTCACAAAACATTTTAGCAGAAAATTTTCCAGATCTAGAGTTCTAAGCCAATTTCCCCAACAGATCTAAAGATTTAAAGCAAACAACCATGGATCAGCGATGACTTCCAAATATACATGAATCAGACCGAGATCTGTTACTTATGCAAATGGCGCCACCCTATACGGCTAAATAACATCAAAATCACGACAGAAATCCTATAGATCTAACAACTCCAACCACATTTAACACGAATCGAACCTCAGCTGCACTTACACAACAGAATACAGATAGCATTACCGTAAATTAGAGAAACCGAGATGTATAATACCTGAATCCCGTGTTCGAGGCAGTAAAGCTCCCAGCAAGCATTTCCAACCTGAATACCAGCCTGACCAATGTGGATTGAGATGCACTCTCTCATTTTCAAAGGTAAGAAGACAGAAAAACGATTATAGATCTGAAAAAAAAAGGTGTAAAACAGAGACGTTTATCAAGACGCCTCGTAGATCTGAGTTTCTCTTTTGCAGAAGAGGCGTGGGATAGCCAAAGGTATATAAAGCGGGAGAAGGAACTATGATTGCGGAGGGTAACTATGGTTAATATCGATCGGATAAAACGGACGGCTGCTAAGAGACGTTGATTAGATAGAGTGCCGTTGATTGAGTTGGGCCTGGCCCATTTAAAGGTTTCTTAACCATGGTTAGTCTAGGGCTTCTGGGTTATCTTTTTTGAAAATATTTAAATTGCCGCTCGATGTTAGGTCTCAAATCTCATATATATTCTTTTATTAATGGATTAATATCTCTCGCGTATTAAACAATTATTTTTCGCGTGGGCCCCGCTTCCGTAACTGCCCTATTATTTGAAATGAAAAATGGTCATAAAGGTAATACCAACAAATTTAAATACAATAAACTTCAAATTGACTCCCACGGGCAATCATATCTACTAGTATTTCAGTCACGTGTGCAATGAAAAAGTTAATTATTGATATGTAGTTTTAATAAGTAATATATCAAAAATATAATTTGATAGTTATTATGAAGTTATGGAAGCTACGTGACGTTATAAGTCTCTTTTATCTTTTTAGTACATGTAGAAAAAATCTGATTAGTCAATTGAAACATGACAATTGACGATTTATCCTAGACCCTCAACCTTACTATAATAGAATAGATACTCTTTATTAAGGCTCAAGCTTAGGTTAAATCGTAAGTTGATCTGTCATAAATTAACCGTCGATAGAAAATAACTACCCACTAAATAACATTTTTACATTTCTAATTTTATCCTTCTAACTTTTGTAAACTATTATTTTATAGTTAATATACATAATATATTACACACATATGGGTGTGCAAAAATACTAGCATGTAATGATATGATACCAATTTAATTGCATATCGTTTTGCTATTCTCATACATGATAAACAATATCGTATGAATAGAACATTTCACATGCCACATGTGAGAAAGTTACTGTCAATGATCTATCAGGCACATGCAATTGTTCCGTAATAGTCTTCTTCACAAATAGACAACCCAACCACCATTTGGAGATATCTTTATTTAGCCTCTCTTTAAATAAGAGCAAAATTTACAATATTAAGAACTTAAGACTCCCATGATATTTACAAAAAAAAAAAAAAATTAAGGTAAAAAAACTCATGGTCGAAGTCGACAAGTCATTAGTTACGTGGTCTACATCGTCCTAACACTTGCACGAAAATACGACCAAACATTTTTTTTGCTAGAATATCATCTTCCTTCTAAATTTAGCAAACTATTGATCCATCCCATTGTGACACTTTTGCCCTTTCCCCTCTTATAAATTCAAGTCCATAGGCTTTATTTATTAGCCGGCAAATTAAAAAAAAGGCCGAAATACAGATAGACATGGCTAAGATCATCACAATACTTTGCATGATATCAATAATAATAACCCTACTTTTATTTATTTCATCGTCGCCATGCGTTCTTGCAAGGCCCGAGCCCACCTTCCACGACGTTACTCCCATGGATGCAGATACTCATGGATGGGTAAGTTTTTATTGAATTGATCACTACATTATTATTTAATTATATATTTATATAGAATAAATCCATCTTTTACGTTTATAGGATAATGATGTAAAGAAGGTAAATATGGATCAAGATAGCTGCAATGGAATTGGGGAAGTTGAATGCGCGATGAGAAGAACCATCGAGGCTCACCTTGATTATATCTACACGCAGAATCAAAACAAAACGCCGTGACAAATAATACAGAAGATATATATCATATGTCTGTATGTGTTTTTATTTGTCACGTTGTTTCATGCAGATGATCGGAATATTATAAAGATGTTATGATCTTTGCATAACGTGGCTGATTTCTTGATTACGTTCATTCCTATCTAATGCTTTACATAATTGCATCCACAATTGGAACGTTTTGCTTATATGAGAACACATAACAGGTACACATAAAAACATATATAAGGGCAATATCAATGGGCCTGAATTCGGAGGATATTTGGCCCGTTTATCTTAATCGGGCCAAAGTGACCCAATAACTATTGATTTGACCCGTTTTGTGTCACAAGAAAACAGAACCAAGCATCATTCCATCCCTTCTTCTCTTCATAATCATATCAACTGTATTTGACCGCTGCCATGTCTTACGAACGTTTGTCTCTTAACTCATTTGTAATAAAAACGCTATTTTGACCTCAATTTCGACACACTGCGTACCTATGACCACTCGAATAATTTTATTTCACAGTCATTTGCCGTTTCATGCAAACAACTATGAGAAAAGATTCACATCAGTGATCAAAGCAGCATATTATATATATAGACAGATATATTTCTCTTCTGTGTGTAATTAACATTAGATTAGAAATGGCTACTACTACGACTAAGAAGAGCAGCAACGAATCTAAAAGCAAGCTCCTTAGGGTTCTAACAAGAACTCTCTGCGATTGTGGAGGAAGAATTAACCAAAGCAGCATCGTACACTGTACTATCCCACAATCCAATCCATTACCAAGAGGCTACTACGACATGAATAACAAGCATCGCTCAACTGAAAGAGATGATGATAATCTTCACGAACTAATGAAGCTTCTTTCGATGGGCAAAGGTGGTTCGAAGGTCGACGTTGACTCTGAGGGTAATATAGTGATGAAGAAAGCTTGTAGAGAGAGTAGCTATGGAGATGGAGTTGGGAAGATAGGGCGAATCGATGAGGAGAAGACTTGTTCGTTTAGTGAGATCGATTTTGATGAGTATTTGCTGTCAAGAAGCAAGAATTTTTCGTTTAATCGAAGGATTATTTCTTGATTTTGTCAGCCTGCCTCAATGATATTTGCATGCTATTTAAAATCCCCATTCTATGCCCCCATGTCTATTTAATTTTTTTTTTTCAAATATACCTATTGATGTTATCTAATTAATACAAAATTGTAAAAATACATTAAATCTACACCAGCCTAGCTAAGAAAAACAAATGAAAAAAGTGATTGAGATAAGGAACTTTAACCTAGGCATATATATTATACAGTCTATCTCTTCATAGATATTAAGAGGGGAAGCGTGTTGTGAATGTGATGAGAGTTGGGAACAGTCCTAGGTGAAATATTAAATGTTTTTAGACATATATTACTCTTTTATTTAAATAATAGAAAAGAGATACAATAATATTAAGTTCATATCGTACTGTTGTTTCAGTTTTTGGAGGCCGTTGGTAGGACAAATATGGTCTATCCCATACCCTTTTTCTTTTTGCGTCTCACATACAATACAATGTGTACCATCTAAATATGCGTTTACATTTAGTATTTGTTTTGCTTTTCTTATTTTTATTTAAGAAAAAAGGGCGTGAATATAGTTAATAGTTACAATGATTTGAATACGGTTGATCGGAGCAAATTAAAAAGTAGTTTTTCAATTTTGTTTCTACATTCTGTCACTGTGTTGTTTGCCCACGATCTATCTATCGAATGGGCATCATCAACTGAACCTATGCAATAAATTTCAGACGACATTATTTCATCTTGTTATCTTCTCTTTCCCAAAGTAATAAAATCAAAGAGATAAGTGGAGCCTTTTATTGTCTGCTAACCAAAAGACAATTAGGTCACTTGTCGTCGACATTTCGATTGATTGTAATGATGTGATAGCGTAATATAAAAGCTCATTCATGCACACGCATGCAATGTACATATACGATTTATTTTTGAGAAAATTTCGTTTCAGGCCCCGTTACTGTTTAAAATTTGGTTTAAGACCTGTAAAAAAAAGTTAGTTTTAAAGACCCAATTTCTGCAGTACCACTTCATTGTTCCGCAGTACCACTTATTGTTATGTTGTGTCACTTTCATTGTTCTGCAGTACCAATTCATTGTTCTGTAGTATCACTTCATTGTTACTGCATAAAAAATGTAGTGTGGTACTACAGAACAAATGAAGTGGTACTGTAGAACAATGAAGTGGTACTGCAGAACAGTGAAGTGGTACTGTACTGCAGACAATGAAATGGTACTGCAGAAATCGGGTCCTTAAAACTAATTTTTTTCTGACATGTCCTGAACTCTATTTTAAAACATTTTTGGGCATGAAATTAACCCTTTATTTTTCGTGGGGGGTTCATTATTGAACTTAACACACATGCTCCTCCTCTGAATTTGATTGCCGGAAACAAATTAATTTTTTATATAAAAATAATATATGAACGTGACGAAGTAGTTATTATCATGATTGATTGGAAGTGTTCCTAAATAAACTGAATAACATTCCCTTAAAAGCAAAACAAGATAAGCAGATCGTCAATTGATCATACATTATTATAACGACGATGAGTAGTAGAATAGCCTTGAGAATATTCCAACACATGATTATTCTCTTCATCTAACATCTTCTTGCATCTCCTTGATGATGGCGATGATGATACTCTATAGCTCTCCTGCAATTCCCATGAACAATTCATTAACCATACAAATTTAAATCCAAAAATTAAGAAAAGTAAAATTTAAGTGCCAGTTTCTTACACTAAACAAGTCCAAACAAGGAGAACTAGCCGTATCATCGAGCAAATTAGAGCTGCTCGTCTGATAATCACGAACAACCACCGCCTTACGGCGTCGTTTTTCCCCATTATTCTTTTTCCTATTAGTAATCAAAGACGATTTAAACGAGCCTTCATTTGCGCTTAGAAACTCATCGGTTTCTTCATTGTCTTCTTCTTCGCCGTGCATAATACTGTGTCGAGGCCCAGAAGAAGCATCAGACACCATAGACATGTCCTCTTCTCCTTCAGACATTAAGATTTCCCCTTCTAATAATTGCTTGGATGACACGTGGCGATTCCCTCTAACCTCCGCCGAGAAATAACGGCGGCGGTGATCTTCGCCGCCGTCGGTTAGTGAATCTGACGAGTGCTGTAGGTATAGAGTCCAGCCCGATTCACACCCACTACTGCTTTCTTGCTGCTGCTTGTCGTCATTACCGTTTCCATATACGTGATGAGCCGCCGCCGCCGCCGCCATTGATATAGTCTCTCTCTCTATGTATCTAACACTGTGTTATAAATAGATAAGGGTAAATATTGAAGCGTATGGAAGAATGGGATGTTCTCTATGTAGACGAAGATGAACGAAGTGATAAGTGTTTATCTTCAAGTACAATACAATCACACTCAGTTGTGAGGGTGTAGAAAGGAAATGTATCATATATATATATATATATATAGTGAGAGAGAGAGAGAGAGAGAGAGAGAGAGAGAGAGAGAGTGAGAGAGTCCACTGTTCACATGCAAGACAGCGAGGCAATAATAATGTTGAAAGATTATTAGAAATCAGGGAACGTTACAAATCTTACTTTTCCTTTAGTATGTGGACTCGCATCGATTTTTATCGCTACTGCTTGTATTCAATTATATCGTACTGTGTAGAATATATTTTTATCGTGTAATCAAATATATCTATGCATACTACAGCTGTTTCTTACTACGGCAATAGTTTTAGAGAAAGAGAGTTATTTTACATGAATATATCGATACGACCAATCACAACACATTTTCCCAAAAATTTCGATCGTTCCTACAATGAGCTTTCCTAACATGTGGTTGCATTTTTTCTCTCGTAAGTCGTATGGTCTTTTTTAATTTTTGTAATATTATTTTAATCCCCAATTGGGACGAATTATGAAAGACAATACTATATATATACTCCAATCATGCGATCTAAGTGTGAGTTCCAAAACTAGATCAGAATAATAAGCCTTTTTAATTTCAACAGTAGCAAGTTAAAAGTACTATGTAACAGTTGTTAGGAAGTAAAAAAAAAATTAAAATCAGTCAAAACTGTGTCAGTTTGACTAATAGAATTTCAAAAAAAGCAATAATATATTTAGTTTATAATCAAGTCCCAAGTTGTTCTTAAACTACATATTTTGTCCGTCAGAATCTCTCGAAAGGTCGTGCAGAAGTGCCTAAAACAGCAGATTATGTCTCCTGTCTTTGTACCTTTGTCACATGTGGAACTAATTAATCCAAGAAGAATTAACTTATTATTCGGATTTTCGTAATTTGTGTTATTAGAGAAATTTAATTTTACTTCGAAATACATAAAACATCCATACTTATCAGTTGGAATTGAAGCTATATATTGATATGATACTGCGGAATGATTTTATATTCTACGGGGTATACTTATCGAAAATAATATAATATAAATAACGTACTAATATTGGAAAGATATCTTGTTTGAACTCATCAAGACAACTAATTTTACTAACTGTAACCTAAAATGTCGCATCTATTTATAAAATATTTGTAGTTATGTAATGAAAATTTCACATGTCCGTCCTCACTTTCTCCCCACTCGTAATAACACGAACTCACACACACATGTAAGCACGTGTGCATATGGCAATATATATTTTCAGAATTTCCCAACAGATTTACCACACATGTATGCACGTGAGAGCACATATTTCAATCTTACTATTACTGTATACTTCTCTTGGGTCTAAATTAATTTGCTTATCGACATCTCCATTTATTAAGTATTTGTTATCGTTAAATTTTATCTTGTTAAGATACGATATTCGCCATTCATTCCCTAGAGGAAAAAAAAATTATTTCGGTATTATTTTAATTGGTCGGTGACGTTCCTATACCTATCGTCGTAATTCAAGCCTAACAAACCCTAATTTTTACTAAATGAGTTATATAAAAAATTAACAAGACAAAACCCATATCTTTTGAGATATATTTTTATTATATTTTCGCTAATAAAGGGGAATACTAAACTAAATTGAATTGCTCGTATCAATGAAAATTACTTATAAAAGAGTAAAAACACGAGGGGGTGTGTCATCATCAGACAGACAGACACATGATGGTTTTAGGAAATAGTGCAAGAACACACATTGATTTGATCTAAACAGTGTTTATCTCTGGCTAATAGATGAGTATTAGTACGTGGACAGCTGATTAACAATCCAAGATTTAAAATTAAATTAGTACTAATTGTGTTTTGTTTATTTATTTACTGCCATATTCCCAGTGAGCCATGATACTTTGATGTGGCTTTGGTTTCTTCGTCTTCTTCAGTCAAAGCTGGTTAAAAAAGCCATATTATTACACCATCCATGTGCTTCATCTCTCGGATCACTCGATCGTCATCTTACACAAGTGTGTGTGTGTTTGAGTTCAAACTTTTAAATGGGAATTACTATTCACCGCCCCCTTTTTCCTAGCCACCGCCCCCTAAAGGACTGTAAAAAGACGATTTTGTCTTAAATTAATTTAAAAAGAAAAAACTAACTAAATAGTACGAAATACTGAAAACTACATACACAAATAAATTCGAACGATCGATCGATACGGAAAAAAAAATTCGATTTAACATTTTAGGACCGATCGATCGATATTTTTGGCCCTGCAGTGTACGGGCCGAACGACATATGGGTCGAAATTGAACTATTATCTTATTTTTCAAATTGAACTATTATATGGGTCGAAATAGAACCCAAAACTCCGTAATTTGGGCTTATGAAAGGCACATGGTTATTATATTACCATTTTTCACATTCAAAGATCTGATCTTTTTTTTTTTACTTTCTTGACCAAGAAATACAATTGGCTCTTCCTTGCATGCATATTTGTGACAATGCATTGAAGGGCCATCATATGCTTGATTTATGACATGTCGAACTTATTAATAACCACCATATACTCATAGATCCATAAGCTTTACACGTACTAAGTGAAGCTTTAAGGCCAACTCCCATGGGGCCTTACCTAAGTGTGCTTATTTAGTGCTGAAAAACAATTTATGTGAAGTCTAATTACGTGTGATCACAGTGCGTTATCTGTTAGGACAACGTCGCGGTTATAAGTTTCGGGTCCAACAATATGTCCGAGGTTTCGATGGATAGCTCACTCTATTACCCGATTTGTCTTGTTTAAGTAAGGATTAATTACTTTACTTAATAAACATATATATATATAATATATATGTTTGTGGGGTATAATTGGGCTATCTAATCACTATTGACACTTCATTATACTTTCCTACGAAGAAGTTCCTCACTATGGTTATTTATGGTTAAATTAGCGTGGCTCGTTATCGAACTATATTCTTGTTTTGTATCTTCTTACTTGTTGGTCACGAATGGCATCAGAACTCAGTTAAATAAGCCACGTGTCCCCCTGAGGGTGTCCACGTGGCAACGAAGTTCAGTTCGTGTAATGTTCCACAGCCACAAGTTTGGTAACGACCCAAGAGAACGTAGTTTGACAAAAAGGCCTTATACATACGATTGAACTTTCATGCAACTATTAGTAGGGCTAATAGCGTAAATATAACATATGACAAGTGTGCTAGTAAAGATGGAACTCCTCCATAGAGTTCGAGAGAAAAACAGAAAGGAGACACTCATAAAATTATCAAGATTCTCAGTCATGAGTCATATATATATATATATATATATTTCATATACACGTAAGCGCAAAGTCATGCAACCTCAGTTAATCCTCGCCTAACACTCGTGTTATCTTCTTTTTTTTTTTTAATATATACTCTCACTCCCAGGTTGGATTTTATGCCTCAAAATGAATATCTATCTAACCAAAGGAAGGGACGTGTCACTACCCATTTTACTTGTCCAACTAATCTAGAATAATCATGACCACCCCATATACTTAAATTAAATAAAAACATTAAATTAAATCCTAATCCGCAGATATCTATCGTTTTTCTTACTAATCCCACGTATTTAATTTATCTAATCCTATCAACCTAACCGCCATATTATTCCACCACAATCTCTCTTACACACACAAATTATATACCTTATATATACATACGTACTAAGTACACCCTAACACACAGTTGTCCCCAATCCTCGCCTTCACTTCTCTACTACCAAACTTACCAAATTTCTTTTGCATCTTTCGTCGTCATCTTATTTCAAGAACGAAGGAAAGCGATTAACTATGGCTTTAGAGACTATGGATTCTCATTCTCAAGCAACCTTACCCCTCCACCGCCGATTTGATGACGTGGAGCCCCGCCACAAAATGGGCGGCGCGTGGGCAAAATCCAAACGCTCGGCAAAGAGAGCTCGTCTGAGTCCGACTTCTACGGCTGACTCAGATGCAGACGAGCTTGACTTGGCCGTGTGCCTCGTTATGCTCGCGCGCGGCGGCGGAGAAACCACCAAGAAAGACAACCTTGACTCGTCGGCGGCGTCTTATAGGTGCAGCGTCTGTGAAAAGTCCTTCCCTTCTTACCAAGCCCTCGGCGGACACAAGGCCAGCCACCGCGTCAAGCCGCCGTCGTCTGAAGACTCCTCCGCCGCCGCGGCGTCGAAGGGTGGTTCAGCCGCCGGCCTGAACCCAAGTGGCAGAATCCACAAGTGTTCGGTCTGTGAGAAGGTTTTTCCGACGGGGCAAGCTTTGGGCGGTCATATGCGCATGCACTATAATCTGCTGATATATGATCGATCCCAGCGGTGCGAAGAGCCGTACCACCACCGCCAGCGGCGGCGAACACACGGCGGCGTCTGGCGGCTTGAGGGACTTTGACTTGAACTTGCCGTGCCCCGAGTTTAGTTGTGACGACGAAGTGGAAAGTGCTTCGCCGCTTTTGACTCGTTGAAGGGAGAATAATAATAACTAATAAGTAAATGAATAAATAAGTAAAACATTATTGTTGTTGTTATTCGAAACCTAGGCTTGAGTTTTTTTACTCATTATAGGTTTTCATGTTAGCGCCGATTACTATGTATAGGAAATGGAACAAGTCTATTGAATATAGGATTCTTTTTGTGAATCAATTCATCATTGCGTAATCGTAAGGGCCATTAGTTTGAGGCCTACTTAAAATAGCCCAACTAAACTAAGTCATGCGAATCCATGTGACGTCGTCATATATTTACTATTTGATTTTTGTTCATTTATATGCGTTCACTACACACGCTAAATCAACATATTATCTAGCTCCATCGTAAGACTGATCTACTCTTAGTACATAATCACGACAACATTGTATTAAGACAATACTAAAGAAAACAGAATACTAAATATTCGAACAAATACCGGACGACGGCGCAGCACTAACTTTTTATTCAAGATCGCACAACACAAGCACATATAAAATTATATACACATATGATATTTATTAACATACTACAATAGAATGACAAGCCATCAATTAAATCACTCGGTAATAATAGAAGTTATCTAGTATTGTCCACGAGTAGCTGACGAACCATGGGTGCCCCCTTCTTCACTAATCTCTCCACCGCCGTTTCCACCATAATCACTCCTCCACGTGGCGCCGCCGCCGCCGCCGCCGCCGCCGCCCTGCCTTCCATGGGCCGGAGATAGAGCCGCCGTAGCTAATTCCTCATCGGGCTCCTCGCAATTAGGCTCGTCAACGCCCTTCTTCTTTTTCTTGGCCAAGCAAAACAGGCCAATTGCTAGAAGCGCGAGCAAGAAAGCTCCGGCCAAGGGCACGAACACCGCTATGTAGTGGGTGTTTCCGCCGTGGTGGTGGTGGCCGTGCGGCGAGGGAGCAACCGAGTTTATAGGTGGTAGAAACGTCGACGACGGTGGGTAAGGATAGTCATTATTGTACAGTGGTGGGTAAGAAGGTTCCAATTTGGGTGGGCTGGTTTGCGGTGGTGGTGGTGGGGCTGGGGCGGATTTGATCGGCGGTGGTGGAGTGCTCGGCGGCGGCGGCGGTGGTGGTGGAGGAGGAGGAGAAGGAGGAGGAAAGGGGTTATCGGTGAATGAGTAAGGAGGCGGCGGTGGTGAAGAGTAAGGAAACGATATAACTCTGAAAGGAGACTCCATTTTGCTTAATTAATATTTAACTATATACTTAAGCTATAGTTGAAAAAGACTTAAAAGAGTTTCATGCATGCAATGATTCGTCTATCAATCAACACGATATATATACACACAAAGATAGTTTAGTGCACATTATACCCTAATATTTAAATTTTAGCTTCGAAGTTGAGCAACGATAACATGCTGGGCATGAAGAAATTGTATAAGCTAATGTTCTATCGTATGAAACTTCCAAGTGGTAATTTAAATAAAAATTAGAATGCAAAGGCAAAGAAATATATTCGTCCTTTTGCTTGGAATTGGTCGGCCTTTGTGCATAGGGAAATGGAAATTTGAGTGGAATCACGGTGTCATAACGTAACGTGGGAATATAGATATCTATTCTAAGGCTTTTACGTCAAGTTATATGTATGAGAAAATTTGAATTGTCAAATATATATACGTAATATATATTTATGGTTGCTTGTTCTTGGTTATAAAACTGGTAAATGAGGTGGAAATAATGTACAGACCCAATCTTCGAATGGGCCCAATTTCACATATTTGGGCCGTACTTTGCACTACATTTCTTGAGGGCATAACGGTCTTATGACTACTTCCAATATTCAAGTACGTACGATATCTGACTCTACATTTGAGAAGAAAAGGAAAAATCTTTGAAGACTACTTAATTCCCATATCAGGTCCGATCCGATTCAGTGTTTAGTTTCATATCAAATCAAAACCAAACAAAAAGCACTGAACTGAATTCTTCTGCAACGTACCTTTAGTTCAGTCAGGCAAAAGCTTCAAAAATCTTTTCTCGGAGAATATAAAAAGAAAAGAGAAAAAAGTATATAGGGTTTCCCTCTACCTTTTCCCCCATATAAATATGTCTTAATTCGTTTCCCTGCCGTCGGTCTTGAGAATCTATCTGGCACATATCAGTCGGCGGGCTATAATATTTCACCTTTTAAAACATTTATTCTGTTTTGAATAAAATTCATTAGTTAATCTTGAGTGAAAATACTTGGTAATAAATACTAGTACTATGAAGACCTGCTAATTTGTATAGTCTTTGATTTCGTTGTAATAAGGACTTGACTTGGTCAAGCGAGGTTAAGTAGAGAGATATGAGGTAGTTGTCAAAATCTTTTTAGGACCCATAAATCTAGCCGCCCAATCTTACTAATTAATAAATAAATGGGGTTTGATTGTCATTTATTTTTTTCTGGAAAGGTCGTAAACTTTGAAAGTCTTCGAGTCAAGTCAACCAATACAAATAGGAGTTGATACGCTGATTAGTTTGTAGGACGTAAACCAATTAAATTTCGAAGCTATCGTTTCTGTAAAAGAAAAAAACCAATTAAATTTCCACTTTATTTTACGGCTTCGTGGTGAGCTAGTTAATTCGAATAAACGAGCTCCAATTTCAACTCGAGATTTTTTTTAAAACGTTCTGAATATTAATAAGTTTTATGACTAAAAATTCCTATGAAGAAATTATCTACTTTCGTTGTCTGTGTTGTGTGAACTTGCGACCATAGAAATGCTAGTAGGATTACTCATGTTCAAAGTAGGGTCTTTCTATCAAGAAAAACTTGTAATTTTAATATATTAAAAAAAGGGGACATCGATCTTTTTGTAAGTCACCAAATCAAATAAAAAGCATCTACAAATACGGAATAATATCAACTTAAAATTAAGTGGCAATTTTCGTTCAGGCCCTATCAAGAAAAAAAATTAGTTTTGAGGACCCGATTTGTTAAGTTGCACTCGTTGTTCTGCAGTAACACTTCATTGTTCTGTAATAACACTTCATTGTCTGAAATAACGCAAAACGATAATCGGATAACAGTTCTTATCTTAGGTCCTTATCTCTAAATTTTGGGTCCTTTAAACTAATATTTTTTCGAAAAGGGTTTTAATTCTTATTTTAAACATTTTTGGGACCTGAAAGTTAATATACGCTAAAATTAAGTCCTAGTCAACCAAGTCAATCAATCTTGAATTGACGTTACAATACAAATTGCGTTTTTTCTCCTTTAAATTTTCAAAACATGATATCACAACGTTTCATGACAATCCAAAGATCGATCTTGGGGAGACAAAGTATTTATTACAGTACGATGCTGTCTGCCACATTGAAATCATCGTAATGAACTAATTTACAGAAAATAAAAAATGGAGTAATTTCGGCTGACCAATATATAAAGTAATAATAAATATTTGGAAAAGGTCCGTCAGAAAAAGCGACAAGTCGGACATAGTACCCAAGTAGATTTGCAAAAGATTTTCTCTTGTTTTTCGCTTTCTCTTAGGTAGATTCAGTTTTCTCTCTCTGTGATCTTCCAATTATGAAATGTAAATCTATCTCAGGCCCACTCAAACACCACTAGCCTCCTCAGATCAATATATATAATAGATCTCTCATGGAAAAACAAACGTTGAAATCATCGAAGAGGGGCTTCTGTTCATCTCCAGAAAAAAATTCGAAGAACAGAGCATCATATATATATATATATATATCAGATGGGCATCGATTGTTCTTCAAGTGGGGTTGATGATTGTGATTTTCATGTTCTTGCGGTAGATGATAGCCTTGTGGACAGGAAGGTTATTGAGAAATTATTGAAGATTTCTTCTTGTAAAGGTACGATTTTTATTTACCAGTTTCGTCTAGAGGAAGTAGCACTCTCTGTTTCTTTAGCTGAACTGTTTGGGTAATTGGGGATTTAAGCAGTTACTGCAGTGGAAAGTGGTAGCAGGGCTCTGCAGTATTTAGGATTGGATGGAGACATGAACAGCTCTGTTAAATACGATGTAAGAATACAACGTTCTCTGCTTTTCTTGAAAAAAAAAATGAGAACTTTCGATACTGATGATGTTGAATTCTTACAGGGAATGAAGGTAAACCTGATAATGACAGACTATTCAATGCCTGGAATGACGGGATACGAGCTTTTAAAGAAAATTAAGGTTGCCCTCTTTTCTTCTGTGATAAATCATCATCTGAGATCTTCCTATTAGATATGTACTGTCCTCAGCAATTAATCAGCTATGTCCTATTCCAATTTCAGGGCTCAGAAGCATTTAGTGAAATCCCAGTTGTTATTATGTCTTCTGAGAACGTTTTGACTCGAATTGATAGGTACATAAATCCGTCCTCCTGCGAAACAGAGTACTACTTATTTTGCTTACAAGTGCTCTGTTATGAATTTGCCTTTGATCTTGACTAATAGGTGTTTGGAGGAAGGAGCTGAAGATTTTCTTGTAAAGCCAGTGAAGCTTTCAGATGTTAAGAGGTTGAGAGAGTTTGTTCTAAGCAGTAGAAACAGCACTACTGAGAATGGTAATAGTAAGAACACATCTTGCAAGAGAAAATTGCAGCAGATTTCTGTCGATAGGGATGACTCCTCATCTTCTTTGTCCCTCGAAAATGTCGAACAGAGTTCAAAACGTTTGAGATTGCTCGACTCTGATTGAGATTTTTTTGCTCGTGTGTTGTTACTTATTGTAGTATACAATTCTTTTTTTGAGCGTTCGTATAACGTAGGAAAGAACTTCTATTGTTCATTCTCTTAGAAGTTAGATACGTGTAAGGATTTGCATTGCAGTTTTATCAGTTGAATCAAACTACGATGGATCTTAGTATTAGACGAACCATGGAAAGAAAATCAATAGAACAACACTGTCAAAATTCCAAATGTTCTTTCATGTCTTTGCTACAACAAAAACAAACAAAGCTTTCTTTAGTAATCAACAGAGGAACTGCAACGAAATACTGAAAGATTGTATCGCAGTAGATTTCAGTTGTGTGTTCATAGGATTCATGACTGGGTTTAGTGATTGGGTCCACCTTATGAAATAAAGTAATAATTTTTTATAAAACGAAGAAAAGAAAGAAAATGAAAAAAAGAAAATGTTTCGGCCATTGCTGCACAAAAGCAGGACCATGAGATGTCTCCTCACCCAGCTATCACTCGTTTCGCCACCCAAATTACACAGCTCTGATTGCAATAAGCCTAGATTGATCAACAAGTCGTCATCTTTCGTTATCCCGGTAATTATTCGTGTAAATACGCGATTAATTGCTACTGTCGAGGATCTAATCGTCTGCGAACCATCTCAGCTGACTGAAAAATTCCTGTTTTTATAGGGGTTTTGGAGCTCGAATTGGAGGTGTAATTCGCGTGAGTACTGCACGGAAGTGAAAGCAATGGCGTCATCTGCGAAAATTGTGAGGGACCCCAATACTATATCGTACCTGAATCAGCGAGAAGCTGCCGAGGTTGATGAGATTCTCATGGGCCCGCTTGGATTCAGCGTCGATCAATTAATGGTTGAGTTATTTGAGTTTTGTTAGTTTTGGTCGATTTTCTTTTCCCATTTGGGATGTTGAGTATATGAAATCTTCCGACTCTAATTGAGTGCAGGAATTGGCTGGGCTGAGCGTGGCCGCTTCAATAGCCGAGGTAAAAGGATTTATATTTGTATGTATATGCGTAACTCACAAGTTTACTCACAGTTGAAATCTTGGTTATTAATGTCTAATTGGCCATTGATGGAAAGACAAACTATCTGTGTTTTTCATATGACATACGTTGGAAACTTAACTGCAATTATGCATACTCTACAGGTGTATAAACCTGCTGAATTTTCTCGTGTTCTTGCTATTTGTGGTCCGGGAAATAATGGCGGTGATGGGCTTGTTGCTGTTCGTCATTTGCATCATTTTGGTTACAAACCCTCAGTGTGCTATCCAAAGCGTACGGACAAGCCTCTTTATAATGGACTGGTTACACAGGTATATACGTTTGGATATAAACTAGGGTTTTTCCCGAGAGTATAAATCTGTATCGTTGCTTCTTATACGTGAGTTTTCTTGTAGTTAGAGTCACTGTCCATCCCTTTCCTGTCAGTAGAAGACCTACCTGTAGATCTTTCGGCAGAATTTGATGTTGTAGTGGATGCTATGTTTGGGTTCTCCTTCCGTGGTACTCGAACTCACTCATCATTCGCACTTTTTTATTCGCGTTTTGGCTATTGTGATCGTCCATCGCATTCATTTCGAACCACATATACTGATATGGGCATTGAAAATAATCTAAGGTAGCCCAAGGCCTCCTTTTGATGATCTGATACAGAGATTGGTCTCTCTCCAAATCTCTGATAAATCACCTGCCATAGTATCTGTCGATATTCCATCTGGGTGGCACGTTGAAGAAGGAGATCTTACCGGTGGGAGCATTAAGCCCGACATGTTGGTACGTCCCCCAACTTGCTAATAATAGTTTAACCATATAAGCCTATAGTTGCATAATATACGACGTTTGCAATATCTGTGCTTAGGTTTCGTTAACTGCTCCAAAGCTGTGCGCCAAAAAGTTCTCAGGCCCGCACCACTTTCTTGGAGGCAGA
Source organism: Craterostigma plantagineum (assembly GCA_027422505.1). Classification (NCBI taxonomy): domain Eukaryota; kingdom Viridiplantae; phylum Streptophyta; class Magnoliopsida; order Lamiales; family Linderniaceae; genus Craterostigma; species Craterostigma plantagineum. The sequence continues at coordinate 641,037 of JAPQWV010000057.1, forward strand.
TTTGTCCCACCATCCATCGTTGAAAAATTCAAGCTCGACCTTCCAGAATATCCTGGAACTTCCATGTGCGTTCGAATTGGTAAGCCTCCACGAGTAGACATATCGTCTCTTAGGGAGAACTATGTTTCTCCCGAGTTCTCTGAAGACCAAGCTGAAGCAGATCCCTTTACTCAGGTATGCTATTTGTCTGAACTTATTGTGATTATCAGCATATGTGGATAGATTTATGCTGTTCAGGGAATTTTTAGCAGCAATTTTAGGTTAGAGTTCCGTTATTCAAGAATGACACCATTTTTTCCCTACTGATGTAGTTCCAAAAGTGGTTTGACGATGCTGTGGCATCGGGCATAAAGGAGCCAAATGCTATGGCCCTTTCCACCACAGGCAAGAATGAGAAACCGTAAGTTCTTATTTTTCTCTTCTGCTTGGTTTATTAATTGTTTTTTTCTTTGTACGGTGATCGAATTTATTTATACGCATTTGTATACCTGCACAGATCGTCAAGAATGGTACTGCTGAAAGGATTCGACAAAGATGGTTTCGTCTGGTAAAATGTTATTTTTCTTTCTATTTGTTACCTACTTCTACGAAGTCTTGATGATGATAGCCTTTCCCATGTATAAAGGTACACAAATTATGGAAGTCAGAAGGCTCATCAACTATCAGAAAATCCCCGAGCTGCCATCCTATTTTACTGGGATGCATTAAATCGTCAGGTATCCTTTTTACTCTCTGCATTTCACAACGATCTACCCTACCTTCGTGAAGCAGCATAAACCGTTTCTACTATTCCTAATACGTTTTTCATCAACAAATTCCTTTAAACTCCAAATATTCAGGTAAGAATCGAAGGGCCAGTTGCTAAAGTTTCAGATGAGGAATCCGAGCAATATTTCCACAGCCGTCCTAGGGGAAGCCAAATAGGTGCAATAGTTAGCCAACAGGTAAAAAAGTTATCTTTAACGAACAATCCATTCTTTCGGACACAAACTGCTTTGCGAAATCAAAACCAATTCGTTGTTCAATCAATTGATGAGGTGTCATTCTTTATTTCTTATTCAGAGTTCTATAATCCCTGGAAGAGATGTTCTGTACCAGAAACAGAGGGAGCTCGAAGCTCAGTACTCTGATGGGTTAGTGTTTGTTCACTCGTTTTCGACCCGTTTTTCCATTCGTTTTGGCTCATTTTAAAATCTCATAAATTGAACCATATTGTTTTCATTTCACGGCATGGGTTATATATATATAATATATATATATATATATATTTCGATGCAGAAGTGTGATACCAAAACCAAAATACTGGGGAGGGTACAGACTCAGACCTGAGATTTTCGAGTTTTGGCAAGGACAGCCTTCACGATTGCATGATAGGTACACTATACTATGCTTTTTCATTTTCAACAGCTGTTAAATATATGAAGCAACTATAGATTAATGTGATATTTTGTGGTCTTAATCAATGTGTATGAATCACTCTGTTTCTTTTTTTAATTCATTGCAGGCTGCGTTATTCTCCGGTGGATGTTGGTGGAGTGTGGAAAATTGAAAGATTGTCTCCATGACTAGTGATCTCATTATCCTCTCTATGAAATTATGTTTCCTATTTATTTGTTTATTATATATATACATACGAAAAAAAGATATGTTTTTTAATGGGGGATTTAATAAAAGACTGATGTAACAAGCACCTCTGTATGTAATCGAAGTAAAAAAACATTTCATAGAATTCGCCAACATTCGCTACCTAAATTTAGATGATAAATAATATCCACTGATATCGTGAAACAAAGAACTTGGAAATAAATCACTAGAACATTTTCAATTCTGTGTTTTACCAATCTTTGAATGAATTACGTTGCTCGACATTGATTCTATGAATGTACACGAGAAGAACAAAACAACATTGTCTCTTACACTGTTTCGCAATGGACAGCAGTCAAAGAAAGTCAAAGGGATGTGATGCCATGCCAGGCAATGAGAAAACCTCAAAGCGAAAGAGGAGAATGTTGTGCATTGAGATCATGCATAATTTTAAGAGAAAAAAAATGTCATTTTTTTATGTTTTAAGATGTAAGAAGAAGCCTCAAGACGCCGCCCCCATCGAGCTCTGTTTCGTCCCACCATCAGCTTCAGCAACCCACAGTTTCCACGCTGCTTCGTAGTGCTTGAAAAGCTCCTTCAACGCTGCGAAACATGGACAAAAGAGAACTAGTTAAGACACTAAGCTTCCCTTGCAAAACTCCTACGGACAGTAGGTATGAGCTTGAACTAACCTTGATTGTGGTACTGAGGTCGATATGTTGAAGCTAAGCTCTCCCAATCTATGGTTTCTTGAACACTTTCATCATTACATTCTCCAGCCTCTGATGCATTTGCAGGCGCAAAGGGGCCGAACTGAATGCTCTTTGTCACCGTTCTGTTAAGCTGGGATTCGTTTTCGTTGCTTTCGTCTTTGATACTCATCTGTGGTTTGTGATGCTTGAGAAAGGGGTTCAAGTCTTCACCAATCTTCAATCTTTTGGCTGTAGCAACAGTATTACTAAGGTCAGTTCCAAACACCCTCTTCCTCGAATCACTTGATACTGTGGGACCATTCTTTCTGTTATTACATGACCTTCCATTCAGCCCGAGCCATCTGAAAGCGGGCTTTCTTGTGTCAGGGTGAGGAGTCTGCGAAAATGATCGATAATTCGATGAGTTGGTGAGTGCTTCAACTACTACATATGTTAGTTGGTTCGAATTCAAATCAAGAGCAGAAATTTACCTTCTCAATGAAATTCATTGAAGACAATACATTGGCAATATCGTACAGCCTTCTAACTTTTGCTGCACGGTTGTAAGAAAAAAAAAAGTTAGCTGAAAGGGCTTTTGTAAGCTTACTTCAGACAATGTAACCGATGTATGTGTCTTAGTTTACTTCGGGTGGTCATTGAGGTGTGTCCTCCATCTCCTAGCAGAAGCTTAGCAGCAGTATCAAGAGAAATCATCTCCATCTAACAAAAATCACCCCACTAAGCCACATGCTCACTATTACATGATGTAATAACAGAATCTGTGATGTCTACTTACATCAGTGCAGAGGAACAGCTTAATGAAGTTCTGAGTGAGGAGACCAAGAGACTTCTCCTTCCTATTCTCAGCTGAAAAAGAAAACAAGTTAAACTGTTCAATGCAAAAGCACCCATTTGTGATCGCTTCAATTTGATAAATAATCCACACACATACCAGTTTTGGGTTGGGAGGATGAATTGACAACAGAGGTAGAATCTGACTTTTGGCTCATGTCTAAATCTGAGGACATCTCATCTTTCTCATCATCAGAGACCTATGTATGATAGAGATTGATAACGTTGCTACGTTTACTTGCTATTTATAAGCGACAAAAACTGAAATGAAGTTGTTGCCATCATACTTTGTCGAAACCTCTGTTATTAATTGCAGACCTATTCTCAGTTAGATTTATCAAACCTTCCTTCTGCGACAACCATGATAGAAGCAGTGAGGTTTCATCAAAATAAAGCATTCAATTGGTGCAAGAAATTGGATCTTAATGTTACTACCTTTAGATCTTGTAAAGCCTTTGGAGTGGCCTCAAATCCTTTCCATGTGTAACTGTTCTTCGCCTTTCGAGCAAGGATCTGAAATCACAGGGAAAGGTACAGAAATCCATAATAAACAATCGGCTCCACATTGATTACAAGACAAGTTTTTCGATTTGTTGGGAAACCCATTTTGTATCTATGACAGCCACACAGTTGGAAGTTCTTACACCAACGCTTTCCAAGACATTGACGATGTCATAGATTCGCCGCCTTTCCACACCTTCAAAATCAAATCCCACACCAACCAGTAAACAACGAATATCTTTAAGGATGGAATTTTTATTTTAACTTGAAATCAAAGAATCCCACAAGACATATACCGAGTTTTGCTGCTGCGTCGTCTAGCCCGATTGTCTCAATCCCCTCTTTGTTGTATAAGCTCACGAAACTGCCCAACGTACAAAATAAAAATGCCATGAAGCCAATGAAAATAATAAAAAAGTTACAGATCTGAGAAATGCATATATCGTATGAAAGAGACGGACTTTGAGCATAAGAGACCCAATGACTTCTGCTTGCGACAGTAGGGCAAGTCCTTAGATCCAGACTCCATTTTCTCTGTTGTGTTATTACAGCGTAGATGTGAGGAAGATGTTTCTTGCATATATATCTGAAAATGGTGGGCGAATGAGAGTATGAGACCCAATGGGTTGCTGATTCTTGGCGGGTTAGAAGGATAATCCTAAGACGAGTGAGAGGGATTTCGAAAATTTCAAATGAAAGTCAGGGCTGGTTCATACGTTGTCTTGTAAGAATGGGCGGGATTTTGATCTTCTCTCTACGGATAAGTAGGTGAGGTAATTTACGAAAATATCCTCATGCCATCTTTTGGAAATTTACTTAATTGACTGGTCAAATTAGTAAATTGCAAATCAATATAGGTCGTTTTGTTTATCTTCGATTGGATGGGAATGTTATTAGATAATTCCCTCAAATGTCTAAACAAAACTCATCCTTTGGTACATTTGTCCAATATATAATAACCTCGTAAAAAAATCGGTTATTTTCGGATTATGAACACGCTTTGTGGTGGGTAAATGGAAGAAAATGGGATGGATAATAACACATAGGATGATTGTCTGTCACATAAATTATTTCGTTTATCGTGAAAGGACGAAAAAAATAGTTTTGTCCAAACTATATGCAGATAATAGGCAATTCCATGATTTTTTTTGACGTGCTAGAGGTCATAAGTGGTCAAACGTCAACAACATGCATAAGCACATATCATGGTACAATAAAGATAATGTCTTGATGCCAAAATCAAGACTTAATTAATTACTACAACCAAGCAAGCAGTTATCATCTAATTCAATATTATTTTAGCAAAATCCCAATTCGATAGAACTCAAATCAAACCTAATTGATGAAAGCTTGCACGTAATCTCCTCTAGTTCGTCGTGTTCGTTCAATGTCCTTTTTTTTTTAAAAAAAAAGATCACTATGTACAATACGAAAATAATTGGACAATAGAAAAAGGAAAAATAAAAACATAAAAGATAACCGCGCACGTTAGAAAGAACGGCGCACGTTACTACACGGATGTGGACCCCATCCCACCACCGCCGCCGCCGCCTTTCCCGGCCGAGACGTCGATATAACCCTTGGCGTACTTCGACGAGAAATTCCGCGTAAAATAGCCGTCCTCCTCGTCCTGATCGAAATTACCGTTCTGCCCATGGCCCTCGTCGAAGTTCATCGCGTAGCTCAGCGGATCGTACTGCAAATTGTTCCTTCCGATGCTCCCCGACCGCTTCGTCCTGTTGAATCGGCGGATGAACGTCTTCCACCTCGGACCGGCGACGAGCTCCGACCACTCTCGGATCTTGAACACGGCGTCGGCGCCGCGCGTGCGTATACTCCGCCACCACGACGGCGCCGTCGATGGGATGCAGAAGCAGCGGTAGCGGCTCTGCGATTGTGCCGGGTTGACCGGCGCGGTGTCCGATGGAGAAATCCCGCCGTCCATTTTGGGATGACGAACTACGTCCGCCGATTTTGGGTGCGAATGGAGATGAAAAGGGTAAAGCTTTTGCGGGAAAGTAGAGTAGAGTAGCCATTTATTTCTACGAGGTTTTCTTATTAATTTCGGGCGGTGGTCTATGACTAAAATACCCATGCTCATAGGGTCGCCGTAGCGTGGACCATAGGGGCACAATTGTAATTACGCCCTTTCGCAAATGGGCCAGGGTTTTGCCAGTGCAACCCAAGTGAAGTATGAGCTGGAATGGGTGAGTACGTGGCAGGTGATAACCTTGAGCTGTGCTTTTGGTGGCTCTATGATATGCTTCTAATTCTGATTTATATATAATATTTAATGAATAAATCGTCCATATAACACAAAAAGAAGAAAAAACATTGGTTTAAAAAAAGAAATGACGCTCCTCAGTTGGGTGTACATTAGGTCGGAACCACTTGGGATTTTTAACTCCATTTTTTTGTAAAATATCTTACCAATATTTTGATGTGTTGGGTCGGAGAAAGAAAGGAATCAAAGAATCGTATAGGATGATATTTCTTTCAGATTAGATAAACATCACATCGCCATCAGATCACAAGATATTTCCAGATGAGCAACGAAGAAATGCATAACTTTACATAATCTTATGAAGACATAACCACCACAAGTCAAAGCTACACTTTTTTTTTAACATAAGACTGTGACATAGCAAATCATTCTCTGTTTATAAAATTATCTGGAAAAAAGAAGGAAAGACTAACTAGAGATCAGCAAAGAAATTGTTTGCACTGCTCATAGAATTCCCTTTGCTTGAGTTTTTCCTCTTGGTTCCTGCAGAAAAAAGGGCCAGCCAGCCACATATAACACAGTATTTATTTAGTTGCAGACATTAAAAGTACATGTTGTATATTTCTTTCTAGTAAGCAACTTCGAATCTTGTCAGATGGAAGTTGGAAAATAGGCATGCCTTTAGATGGCTTTGGAGCACTCTCATCGACATCCATTTCGTCATCATCACTGTCTGAATCCGCAGAACGATTTTGTGTGCCATTAGCAGAACCTTGGATCAATTCATCGAGATCCCATATCTAGTTTTGTACGTTCGAAAAACGGTTAGTGATGCCTTTACGAAGCAAACCTTAATCGAGAGTAAGGTGTGAGAAGGCAAGTGAATAACACCTTTAGTGTGTGATCATGTGAGATGCTGCCAAGGAATTTCTTGTCATGAGAGAAGGCTGTGAAATCAAATAACAGCAACAGTAAGACGTGCAATAAAGTATTATAAACATTATTAATTTGATCAACATGAGGATGTAAGAATAAACAGAAGTCAGAAATTTGTCTGAAAATCAGAAATGGGATAGCAAAGATAACGAGAGAAGAAAGCCATACCAAGACCTTCAACGGGATAATCCGAATGTTCTGCGAGTGGCTGGATTATTTGGTTTGGCAGTATATTTACTAAACTGATGTCAAAATTGATAAAATTAATATCGGTCATCTAGCTTAAAATACTAAACTGAATAGAAGAAAAAGTTCGCCATCCACCTGATAATCCCATTCTCACAGCCAGTAATTATTCTGTCTTCATCAAACTTTTAAATTCAGATGTACGTAAGTTAAATCGAGAAAAACAGAATGTTTAAATACAGCTAGTGAAATAAGAAAGCATAAGCAAGAAAGCACTTACTTTTAGCAAGGCATCGACGGGATTAGGGCAGAGATCAACGAATCGATCACTGTGAATATCACGATATAATATCAAAGGAGAACTCTTTTGTTTTGAAACATAGGAAGAGATTAATTAAGCACCTGCAGTCCTTGAAGAAGCCCCAAGAGTACAACAGTAAAGTTCCACTCTGTGTTCCACATACAACTTTTCGCCCGCTCTAATCAATAAAAAACAATTAAATAGTATATGTTATATTATGAGACGACTAACATTTTCACTAAGATGATAACGGACGTGTGTTTCATAATTCATCTCATTTTAGCATCATGATGATGGAAGTGAGCCTCATTTCATCCCAATCAACAAAACTGACCTTCATAATGACAACAGAGAGCAATTCATCTTCAGAAAACTCTGAACGAGTTTGAACCTGCAGTCATCAATAAGAAAAAGCACTTAAGAATATAACATTTTGCACGTGTAGCTGAAATGATAATAAGGAAAAGAATTCACCTTGTTGCTTCTTAAATTGCAAACTGAAAGAGTGCCATCTCCACTGGGCAAAGGACCCAAGTAAAAACATCAAACGAAGTGATTTAATTCTCGAATACACTACATTAATTTAAAAATTCAACAGATCATCAAATTACTTCACATAATTATCCTTTACCTCGTTCCAAGTAATTTCATGGAATCTGATGCAAATGTTATATCTGAAACGTAATCTTCATGAACATTGAAAGAGTTGCCACATGAACGTTGTCTGGTATCCCACACCTTAATGCAACCTTCATCATCTCCAGATGCAATAGTCGACGCCGTCAAGTTGACAAGGCGATTAATCGCCGCCCTTCGTAATTAATAAGGCAAAATTCAAAGTGAAGATTTTTTTTCCAAACATAACGTAGAAATTTTTCGAAAAAAAAAAACACCCATTTATACAACTCACCCGTGAGCATTCTCAATTTTTATAGCTTCAGCACCAGTTTCTACATCGGTGGCAAGAATTGAGCAATCAGGGGACCCAGTCAATATAACTTCAGACACAGAAAGAAAGCAAAATTAGCGAATGCGATCAAAGTTTGGCAAAATAAATGAAAATAAACCCACCACGCCCTTCATTGACGAATCGAACCGCTCTACATGATTCTGTATGAGCATTCACTTTCAGTTTCCTGACAATCACACATTATCAGTGTTCAAAATTCGTAACATCAACATCAACAGGGTTAAGACAACGGTTAGACAGAGTACTATAAAGCTTTTACCTTTCCAACGAGGATTCAGCGGTGTAACGATATCTATAAAGAAAAAGAAAGATGAATTAACTGGAAGCATCGGAATTCTTCCTCTATACACATACATCAAAAGATTTTGAGCTTGGCACTTACAAAACCAGGTCGCCATTGATGAGACCTGTCGCAACGAGATTTTCTGAAGGGTGAAAATCGAGGTCAAACGGAAGATTTCCCAAATCTGCCTCCATCTACAGACTAACGAGAAACCTGTCAGATAATCAAACGATAATAAGAACAATAATTCGAGAGTTTAGGTTGATAAAAAATACCTGTGATATTGAGAGCCTTCTCTCTTTTTCCCTCCTTAAAGAAGAAAGGCTTCTCAACCTTCATTAAACCTTGACATTAGGGTTTATACAGGTAAACCACAAAAAAAGTCCCCGATATTTACATTCTTTTCATAATGATCCCTAACATTTTATTATTTTTATTACCATCTTTAGATCATATTCTTGGTGAAATAGTTTGTTACAATGGAGTACCAATTTCTTATTCTTACCTTGCCTTACCTTCCCAGTTCTTTACTAAACTCAAGAATTTAGGTTAAAAATAATTGAAAATTAAGATTTTTTTTCTTATTTCCTTGCAATTGTCCATGGACCGGACGGTCGTAGAGATCTCTCTCCTTTTTTTGTCCGAAATGATAATTTGTATTAATCTACAAAAGAACATGAGCTAAATAGCCCAAAAATACCTCTACATCAGAATCTGGTAGAGAACATAGGCTTAGGGGTGGTTCGGTACGGTATACCGTATCGAAACTGTGATAACGTATACCGTATCGAAATTTCGGTATCGAAAAAAATCATACCAATACCATACCAAAATATCGGTATACCTTAAATTTCGATACGGTATGATACCGAAATTTCGGTATGGTATCGGTATCATACATTCTATACCATTCACATGGAGGGTTTTTTACCATGGATGTCTCGTAACTCGTTAATTCATTGTTCTTGAATTTTTAGTCAATTCAAACTCCTTAGGCCCCAATAAGATGTATTATTGATACCAAAATTTTCAAAATAAAAAGATTTTTAATTCATAAAATAACCTTAAATAATTTACATATTTTATTCAGTCTCCTTAGTAAGACAAAGAACTTTATAAATATGGTGGGCAATCTTAGAAAGTTGGTATAGTTAATAATTTATGGGCTAAATAAATTTATGTAGTTCCTTATAATATTTTTATCCGTTTTATATTTTTTTGAAATAATATAATATATGTACGTGTGTGTATTATTATATATATATAATATTATAAATTTTAGTATTTCGATATTTCGGTAAAATCGTATACCTAAATTTTAAAATTTTCGTACCATTACCATACCGAAAATTTTTTCGGTACGGTATCATACCTTACCAAAACTTCGGTATACCAAAATTTTCGATATTTTCGGTACGTTTCGATACGATAAGGGCGTATATCGGTATTTCGATATATTTCTCCACCCCTACATAGGCTCACATGAGCAAAACACGGCAAATTAACAAAAGCCGACAGTTGAATAAGCGACAACAAGTTTCATGGATAAGCGATACAGTAATCATGGATAAGCGATACATTAAACTAGTTTAATCTGCCGATGAACAACTCTAATCATGTAATACTTCTGTAGATAGAATTTTCAAAGATGTGCATACAAATTGCGACACGTCACGTAATTGTCGTTTACTATATAGAGTAAGGCCCATTACATGATTTACATCTGTCATTTTGCCCCGCATACAAAACTCACCAGCTACAGATCTCCATCAGAAAAAAAACACACGAGAACATCAAATTTCCATTATTGACGCCATAAAATCTTCAAAGCTCGCAACTTTATCGCCAAGAGGAAAGATATCCGTGAAGCCTGAGAATGAGTTGGTGGTGGGCTGGAGCTATTGGTGCTGCCAAGGTAAACTCTCTTTTCATCTGATAATTTGGGCCTGTTAGGGTTCGATTTTTGGTGTCCTTGCTGTTCCTCGTGTGGAAATTAGGTCTTGTGAGTTCAATTTTGTTCGTAATCGACAGAAAAAATTCGAAGAAGACGAACGGCCCATCGAGCACCAAAGCGTCGCCTTAATTTTAGGAGTCACTGGATAGTCGGCAACAGCCTGGCGGAGATTTTGCCCCTCTCCGACACGCCCGGCGGCCCATGGAAGGTCTACGGCGTGGCTCGCCGTCCACGTCCGTCGTGGAACGAGGATAACCCAATCAATTACATACAGTGCGACATCTCAGACGTAGACGACGTAAAATCGAAGCTTTCGCCTCTGACAGACGTCACCCACGTCTTCTATGTCACTTGGGCCAACAAGAAAACAGAGTCTGAAAACTGCGAGGCGAATTCCAAGATGCTCAAGAACGTCCTCGATGTAATAATCCCGAACTGTCCCAGTTTGAAGCACATCTGTCTTCAGACTGGGAGGAAGCATTACTTAGGACCATTCGAGTCTTGGGGAAAGGTCGAAGCCCACGACCCACCTTTCACGGAGGACTTGCCACGTTTGGACCATGTCAACTTCTACTACGATCAAGAGGATATCTTGTTCGAAGAGGTTGGCAAGAAAGAGGGCTTGACTTGGTCTGTTCACAGACCAGGGAATATATTCGGCTTCTCCCCTTACAGCATGATGAACATGGTGGGGACTTTGTGTGTCTACGCTGCCATTTGCAAGCATGAGGGGTCGGTTTTAAGGTTCCCAGGTTGTAAGGAGGCTTGGGAAGGCTACTCTGACTGCTCTGACGCTGATCTAATAGCCGAGCATCAGATTTGGGCGGCTGTCGATGCTTATGCCAAGAACGAAGCATTCAACGTTAGCAATGGCGATGTCTTTACTTGGAAGCAGTTTTGGAAGGTTTTGGCCGAGCAGTTCGGCGTGGAGTACAAGGGTTATGAAGAAGGGCAGGAGGTTATTACGCTTGAAGAGCTGATGAAGGGTAAGGACTCGGTTTGGGACGAGGTTGTAAGGGAAAATGGGCTTTGCGAGACTAAGCTGAAGGATGTGGGGAATTGGTGGTTCGTCGATGCTCTGTTCGGAGAAAAGTGCATGCTCGATACCATGAACAAGAGTAAGGAGCATGGGTTCCTGGGGTTTAGAAACTCGAAGAACTCCTTTATTTCTTGGATCGATAAGGCTAAGGCTTACAAGATCGTGCCATGAACAAAATTGTTGTTTATTTTTATTTTGGGTATTGAATTGTGTTCAGTATTGGTCTGCTGTTGTTGGTTGTTTTTTTCCTTTGCATTAAGTATCTTCTTGTCCATGTTCATGTTGTTGTCCCTGGGTTTATCTTTGTTTTGTACCATGTTGTCTTTGAGAATGAATGAATAATAAGGCTATTGTATGCCACTTGATTTGTAAAGGTTTTTGTCCAAAAATCACTCTCCTCACCTTCAAACTTTTGCAGTTACTATAACTTTTATCTACATAGCAAACATTCAATAATCTAGCCTCAATCGTGCTTCTTCGTTTGGGAGGGTTCTGTCACCCGAATAACCCCCAGATTTGTTCTGAGTTATGAGTGAAGATGTCTTCGGGCGCACCGATGCAGCCAAGTGAACTCTTTTTAAGGTTAGGGTATGGCGATTTCCTGTAATGAAGATGGTCGAGGTAGAGCACGACGACGCTGATGTCATCGTGAAAGTGCCTTCTCACTCCTTTCTCGATCTTTCGTATGTCTCTGTATCTGAATTCTCTCTTCTTCGCAGCTATTCGAATGGCTCCTCTTACTAGTCTATTGGCTATGCCCTACACACAAGAATGTTTCTTTTTTCTCTTAGATAGACTCAAAGATGATGACTATGAATTAAGGAGTGGTGAGCATACTCACAGCTCTTGGGTTCTCGTGAACGATTTGAACGCTTCTTCGTCGCTCAATTGTTCCTAAAGACCATCTGTTTTGAGGCGAATATTACAAACATATCCTCTGGTCTGAGCTTCTTCGTCCCAATGGAAGGTTCGGCGCTTAAAACTGCTCTCTTCATGGGCACGAAGTTTCCATAGTGGTGGAAAATAGGTTACGGCTGAAGTCTGGTTTCTTCAGATAAACATCTCCGGTCGATCTAGACACCTGTAAGAGATGATACCATTTTGTGTGGGCTGAGTATCAACGTAAGAAGCTTCCAAGAGATGAATGAAGACAGAGCTCGGGCAATATCATATGCATACTTCAAACAGAAAAGCAAAAATGAAATCAAAATTGTTTACTAGCTAATGAAGCTCCAAGGAGAAGGGCAAGCAAGAGAGGGTGTTCCGCCAGAATCACAACACTTTGCACTCGATAATTCTTTCAGTTGCATCTCATGAGCGAAACATTGACTTCAGCTGCATGAGACGGGAAAATGAGGCAGAGGATGTGATTCCAGGAAGAGCATGACTTGATCCTTTTAGAATCTACTTCATAGCATGCCCTTGATTTTGTACCTCTTACAACATGATAGAAAAATATGAAGTAATCTCTAACATCAAGTATGTGATTGAGCTGATGAAGGGTGTTACATTACAGTTGAACTTTATGAGAAACACAGAAAGTTAAGCAAATGGCCATTAAAAGTCTAATGAAGAAGCTCACATAGCTCAGCACCTAAACAACAATCCTCGGTTCGTTGGCCTTCTTTTCTTTCCAATAACTGGAAACTTGAAAAGTACTTACTATAAATCGAGTCCATAAGAACAAACTGCCTACCTGAATTATGCCCTTGATTCTCCAAACTCCTCTGCAGTACACAACAACCGGCGAATTGTCCGGATGAAGCGCTTCGACTTCCATTCTTACGTCCTCATTCGACACGTGATCCCTCGACAACCGTTTGGGCAAAACCGAACTTCTCTCCCCATCAAATCCTTTCCTCCCAAGAACAGCTCTCGAATCTCCTAAATTTGCAACGAACAGCTGACCTTCCGTAACTGCACCTACGAGACAACATGAACCCACAGAAGCAATCTGTGGCTTTAATGGCAGGGATTGCTTTACCAATCTAGTAGAATCCTCTTCCGTGGCACTAAAAGCCTTCTTTATTACACCGTTGGCAATCCACCTCGCTCTGTCGCAAACTCTGAATAACAGAAAAGGAAAAAGAAAACACATTTTAACATACATGGCAAACAGCCCCCATTCATACAGACAGAACAAAAATATGGAATCAAAATTGAGATAGAAATGAAATAGGGTATATTTACTCAGAAGATAAGGCAATAGGTTTCGATTGACGAATCTCGAAGTCTCAGGTCCACCGTGTCGATCGTAGACCCCGACATACGTGGCAGAAGGAGACCTAAGCACTTGGCTCTGATCCTCCAAGCTCGAATTGGCCTGCACCACGGCCATGGAGAAATCTCCATATGCGTGGGGATTCAAATCGGCGATCCACAACAATCCATCGCCATTCCGTCGACCTCCAAAACAGCTGTAACAGCAGCATATTCGCCTCCTCAAAATCCTTTTTTCACCTCGAATTCTCCGCCTTTACGAAAACACACCTGTCGATTATTCACAGTTTCTTTGGTGATCGAAGTGTGGTTTTACGTCTTTCAGGTGACTGAGGTTTTGTTTAATGCGAATACGGAGTAATCAAAATTGAAAAAATTCCCCTCTAGTTATAATGGCTTTCTGTGTGCATTGACTAAAATCAGATTTGAAAGGACAGTTGTTTTCAAATTGAATGCGTCAAATTTATGTGACAAAATTATCGAAATAAATTTAGACTATCACCAACTTACCACTTTATTTAATGGTGGTGGACCATACCATACCTATAAGGTAGCGAGAATTAATGACGCCAAGCATTGCAAACTTAGTTGGTTCCAATTTTTACTAAACCACACATATTTATTATACATCGCATAATGTTACCACGTTGAGAAAACACACCTCTCTTCTCTAACGTCAAAGCTATAACAATACAACGTTGTAGTAATTCTTGACCACATATTCGAAAAAGATACGCGCGAGCAACTCATATCACTAAAAAGACCAGATTTTTAGCTAGCATATGCACAACACAAACAACAAGGAAAAAAGAACCCACCCATACCACATCTAAATCCTGGGATTTCTCTCATATATTTTCTGACGACAATAAGGGCAGTCCCCACAAGAGCTTACCCAAGGGACCAAACACGAAACATGGTACCTATGTCCGCAACGCAGATGGATCAACTCATCTCCGTTTGAGAATACTTCCAAGCATATGCTACACTCGTTCATCATCATCTTCGATGTTTCTTGTTCTTCTGAGACGCTGACGAATATAGACTTTGGCAGATGTTTAATCGCCTCTTCCGTGAGTCCTGGCGATCTCTTGTTGGCTCGTGTAATAAGGGCAAGAGAAGCTGGAAAATCCCGAGTGTCCCAATCCACGGAGTCGACGAGCCTGAAATCTTCTCCATGTGGGATTTCACTACGTAGGTTGCTAGTCAAAATGCCATTATTTCGCCTGCAGTATATAAGGAATTAAACAAACGTAATGAATGCTAAGGAAGCTTAACCATTATCCCTCCCTATTAGGGAGGGGCAATGCAAACCTGGGACTTGAAAGGGATACACCGCTCAGCCTTTGTAATAGCCTTTCTCTAGCTAGTATGACGGATCTCGGGAGCCCCTCATCGGTTGGGGGGAAATGGTGGCCACCACCTTCGAGCGAAATTGGCTCCCGCCCCTGAACGAATTAAGGACAAATGAGAGACGAGATATATGATTCGAAGGTTTATTGTTCATCTATGTTCTTTTTTTCAGGGCTTCGATCTTTGTTGAGCTATCTATCATAGTTCTTGCAAGCATTCTTACCAGCAAACAACAACTGATTCAAGGAAATGAAAGTCGGCGAAGGACAAATTACAGTCCACAAATGAAAGGCAAGACCATATCCCAGAAAACATGTAAGATATGAAACGAACTCAATCCACATATCTTTTTACCAGCTAACGGTTCACATCAGGCTATGTTGCAATAACTTTGACACAATAATAAAAAAAGTCAAGACAAACGGTAATGCTAAAAATGCCCAATTCTCACTTGAGAAGGATCGGAACGGTGTAGAGTCGTCGGCAGCCTCTGGCCAAGGAACGCGCCGCGCACGAGATCGCACCCCTCTTGGTGGCGCGTGTGAATACCGCTTCCTGGAATACGGCGACGGCGATTTGCCGTCCGATCCAAGCTGGTCGGAGATTCAATACTCGATACCTCGGACGGGTCGGAATTGCGTCCTATCCGAGACCTTCGATTGTAGAACAGCTCAGCAGCTCTCGACATGCAAAGCTAAGCGAAACTGAACCCACTTGCTGTGAGAATCAATTTTCGTATATTTATGAGAACGTTAAAGAAGAAGACAGAATAAGGGAAGAACTTTGAATGCGTTACAGCTTTTACTGGAATAGGAGGGAATTGAGGAAAATTAGGGGTTTCTCTTACCTTCGAGAAAGACTACACAGCTCTTTTCTCTTTGTTCTTACCCGATAAGAACGAGCCGACATAGAAGAAAATAATGCTAAAATGTGTTGGTTGCCAGTTGGTGAGACGAAGAATTAGTTAATTAATTAATCAACTAAACGACGATTAAAGGTAATTAATTGATTATCTTACATGGTAAATCGTTCTTATATTTGTAGGGAAGAGCGAAATCAGCAAAATATCTTACAGACTGTGTTGGGATTCGACAAAGCATAAAATAAACGAAGAATACGGGAATTTAACGTGGTTCGATTCGTTCGAATCTACTCCACGGGCCACCAAGATTCTGATCCTTTATTGATGACAGGAACAAGAGTTACAGCTTTCTGATACAAACACACATTCAAAACTCACTTTTACCATATCTCTCGTGTGTGTTTTCTCTCAATTCACTTCCTCTCTTCTGTCCAGAATCTTACTGCAAAAAATCATGGGTTGGAGGCCTACAGTTATAAACTGATAACCCCGCATCTTCCTTAACTGCCAAAATAACCATATTTACTTATCCAAAACAAGAAACTGCCGATGCCAATTTGGTTTTGACTTTACAATTCTCCACCTCAAAAATAAATTCTTTTTCGTCCTTCACCAGCAATTCCACCTCGGACAATCATTTGGCTGCTTTCAGTTTCAGTCGCACAACCCATGAATGTTCGTTCATCAGGACTGTCCGCGCCTCATTGGATCTGGTCTGTGCCTCGTCTTGGTCAGCGCCTAGCCGGCTCCACCTCGTTTCCATGTTTGTCCATTCTACGAACTCCACCATGGCTTCTCGACCCTCTAACTTAGTCGATTTACCCAGATCCGCTCCTTATCTAGCCGGTCCCGATCCTAAGCGAACGACTCCCCACCCCTTGGCTTCCGCGTGCAACTCATACCGCCCACGCTGCCTAGTATGCGTCTCCGATCGCCTAGCCTGGATTGCTCGGCCTTCGCCGATCTCCTGTCCGGCCTGCACCTTTCCTGATGCGTTGTCGCGTGCCTTGCCCGCTGGCTTCCACGCCCATCTGTCTCGCCAGGATTGCTCCGCTCTTGACCGATCTCCTGACTGGTCTGTGTGCCCACCTTGATGGTGCGGTCGGGCCTCGCCGCCTAACCATGGTTCGGCTGCTTTCGGGTTCAGCCGATCAACCCTTCCCGACGACTCTCGCTCGCCGGCTCTGACCAGTACTTCTCCGGCCACGTTGACGTCGTGTCAACGGTTAACGCTGGTCAACCTCGTAACAGTCCTCCCAACCCGATTCATCGACGGTCGATGAACTCGGGCCTTGAGACTTACGACATTCCCTGCCTCGTCTCTGGACTGTCTCATGTTGACGCTCCTTCCCAACACCGACTCGACCTCCTCATTGAAAGGCCTTACGTACTTGGGATACATGTTCCTCGCCATCCGCTGCTTCCTCCACAGGCCGATATGATTCGAGCCTATGAAGTTCTCAACTTCAGACTTTGTCGAATCTATCGTTTTCATTCGCGTGACGATCCACGCTCACGCACCATTTGTTGGGGATTCGACAAAGCAGAAAATAAACGAAGAACACGGGAATTTAACGTGGTTCGATTCGTTCGAATCTACTCCACGGGCCACCAAGATTCTGATCCTTTATTGATGACAGGAACAAGAGTTACAGCTTTCTGATACAAACACACATTCAAAACTCACTTTTACCATATCTCTCGTGTGTGTTTTCTCTCAATTCGCTTCCTCTCTTCTGTCCAGAATCTTACTGCAAAAAATCATGGGTTGGAGGCCTACAGTTATAAACTGATAACCCCGCATCTTCCTTAACTGCCAAAATAACCATATTTACTTATCCAAAACAAGAAACTGCCGATGCCAATTTGGTTTTGACTTTACAGACTGATTGGTTCAATTGGAGCGAAAGCCAAAAAGTTTCAAGAGTGGGCATCGCAATTTTCACAGATTGTAAGGACCATTTGTGTCATTTACTATAAAGGCAAGCCATGGTGGGTCCCACCACTCAGGCCCTCCTGTCTAGTCACAGATCACCTCTTTTGACTGAACTGTTTGGGAACAGTAATCAAATCCTAACATCATCAGCAAGCAACAGAAACGAAATCAAGAAAATAAGTACGGAGAAATTCGTGTCCAAAGTTCAGTTTCACACTAATAGTGTTTTTCTCATCTCTTCACCTCACTGGTCAAATAGGGTCGGGTCGGATCGCATAAACTTCCATTTGATGCTGCGTAGACTTGACTAATAATACTTTGCACTAAAAATTAGAGTCCCCTCTTCCACTTCTCTGTACCTCATCAGTTCAATCTCCACCATCATCTGTCTGAATTCTGAAATGGGTTTTCATCCTCCTCTCTTGTCGTTGCTCGTCGCCGTTTTCCTCTCCTTTTCTTCTGCAATCTCTTCAAACACCGAAGGTAACTTTCGTTTTACTATCCTAGTATTTCTTGTTCTGGCATGTGATTTTGCTGTATATGGCCAAGAACTGATCTTTCTTCTTTTGGGGCGCTCTTCTTTCTTCATTAAAGATGTCATCTTACAGCTTCATTGTTTATAGGGTTTCAATTTTTTTTTTTCTTTCTTGATGAGGTTAATTATCTAAGAACTGTGATTTCTCAGGCAACGCTTTACATTCGTTGAGAATCAGACTCTCAGATCCGAACAACGTTCTACAGAGCTGGGATCCAACGCTTGTTAATCCTTGCACATGGTTTCATGTTACCTGCGATGCTAATGATCGTGTTGTTCGCTTGTAGGAAAATATCTTTAAGCTATATTTCATTCAACTTCTTGTCATAAATATGCTCTGTTCTTATGAGTCTTCTGTCACAGGGACTTGGGCAATTCTAACATCTCAGGTACCTTAGGCCCCGAGCTAGGTGACCTGAAGCATTTACAGTACTTGTAATAATCTCTCAAACCTTCCCATAAAAAGTCAACCTTTTTTCTACCATTACTTGTATCTATTCTCGGATCATCTTCTCAAAAATGGTAACTAACTACTTGCAGGGAGCTCTACGGCAATAATCTGGGCGGAAAAATCCCAGAAAATCTGGGAAATCTTGAGAAACTTGTTAGCTTAGATCTTTACGGAAATGGGTTCGAAGGGAGAATACCGAAATCTTTGGCGAAATTGAAGTCTCTCCGCTTTCTGTGAGTAAAAGCTTGGTACTGAAAAATGATCGATCGAGACAAACTTTCATGTATATGGGTTGAGTTTGTGCCTTTGATTAAATCGCAGGCGACTGAATAACAACAAGCTAATTGATCAATCCCGAGAGAGCTTACCACGCTGTCGAACCTCAAGATCTTGTAAGAAAAAAAGGAATGCCATTTTCCATGTAGTGATGTAATGAAAACTCAGTTCTTGATTCTTGCATACTTTTCTTGGCAGTGATGTCTCAGGCAATGATCTGTGTGGTACCATACCAATTGATGGCCCATTTACAACATTCTCAATGTCAAGGTAATTCATTCATTCATCAATTACGCTAAGGCGATTTCACATTGATCCATTTTGTTCTTAAATGATTGAACTGAATTCGTTTCCGTAACTGCAGTTTTCAGGACAACAGCAGATTGAATGGACCTGAGCTGAAAGGTTTGGTGCCATATGATTTCGGATGTTAGGCTAAACACTTGAGAGATGGATTTGTAGTATGTCATCAGTTATAATATTGAACAAAAGAATGCTTTTTTTCATGTTTAGATTCAATTATAATGCTAATGCTATGTGATCTGTGAACTCCTTAAATACATGTCATTCATATATTGCAACAATATAATGATCTAGAGTTGAATTTTTATTCAAGATTGCATCAAACATGACGTCAGCCTAATCGCCATCGGGCCAACGAAGACACTATCTCGAAGCTTGCTTAGTTGGGCTGGGCATGATTCATACGTTATTAAGAATATTATTACTACTAATACTATTAATTCGTTTTTCTTAATTTAGCTTAAATTCAATACAAATACGTAATTCTAGAAATATACCAAACCTGACCGGACAAGCCCGGCGGGACACGTTTAAAAAATACAGAGGACACGTCCCCATTTCCCAAATTGCTGGACTTCTTTTTCCAATTAAATAATGAAACAAAAAAAACCGACAAAAATATTTCAGAAATAATAAAATCTTCGTCGGTTCATTCATATAAATCGGCGCACAGAAGCAGAGCACAATATTCTCATGAACTCTGCATAAACTTTTCCTCGAGAACCATCGACAACTATGGCGAACACATTGACACGTAATGCTATGAGGCGCTGCTCAACGTCTATAGTTTCTTCTGCCCGCGGGCACCAACTCCAGCAATCGAAGGAGTATTACCGTTTTACCCTTCCACGGAGCAGAGAAATCAGCAAACTCCTCCCTCCTCCCAGCTCGGCGAGGGCATACTCGTCTTTGAGCAGGTCGCCCACCGGGTTGGTGGGTTGGTACTTGGGCATGCTCGAGACCCGACCCATTGTCACGAAGAGCATCACTGCTGCGGTTATTTACGCTGCCTCTGATGTATCAGCTCAGGTGATGCATAAAACTTCTCTTTTTTTTTTTATCGTTCTAAGGGCGTTATTGTTACTGGGCAATGATCATTTTGTCGAAAGATTTGTTTTTTCTTTATGGGTTTTACTTTAATCGATGATACTACTTTATGTTAAAGATGCGATTTTTAATTTTCTTTATGCTGCGCTGCTATGTTTAGGTTCTAATCAACGAAAAGAAGGAGAAGTACGATCTCGTAAGGACGATTAGAATGGCTGGCTATGGATTAGTTATTTTGGGACCTTCGTTACATTATTGGTACAACTTCGTGTCTAGACGGATCCCAAAACGAGACGTTATATCGACGGTGAAGAAGATAGTTTTAGGGCAGGCGACTTATGGGCCAACAATGACAACCATATTCTTCTCCTTCAATGCAGCTTTGCAAGGTTTTTATTTTTATTACAGAAAAAAAAAACTATATAGATCTGTTTTCATTGATATGCAGCGTCTTATCTAAGTCTAGTACCTAAAATCTCCTTGCAGGCGAAACTGCTTCTGAGATTATTGCCAGATTGCGGCGAGATGTGTTCACAACGGTAAAAAATGGGCTTATGTTTTGGCCCGCCTGCGATTTCGTAACGTTCAAGTTCATCCCTGTTCAACTGCAGGTGAATCTTTGAAGTTATCATAATCAATGTTTTCTTATTAGTGCAATGTAAATCTTTACAAGTAAAGATTCTGACTAAGTTTGCCTTTCTTGATTTCTGTTGCAGCCACTTGTGGTCAACTCATTCTCTTACCTGTGGACTATTTACCTTACTTACATGGCTAGCTTAGAGAAAGCCGGCGCAAGCTAAAAAGAAAGCAAGTCTTTAGCCGTTGATTGAATGATATTAGCAGATAGTTGTGTGTTTTTGGGAGATTGCACTACAAGGAAATGATATGAGATTAGTGTGTGTATGTGTGTGTTTTATGTACATGTAAATCACTTTCTTGATGATGACGATGATTAGTTCTTGCTTGAATTATAAAATCGTTACATTGGCTGCTCAGCACAATAACATTGAAAACGAAAACCAACATAACAACAACCTTTATGCTTTCAATCAAATCAAATTGTTAGTTCTCATTTAATTGTTGGAGTTAGTTTACTCCTAAAACTGCGTAGCACAAACTTATTGTGCTTTCCTTCAAATTGCAATTAACCATTTTGGGCCCATTATTTAAACACGAAGCCCAATTTCGTATAAGAGCGAGCGCTAGGGTTTTCTCGTGGCAGCTAAGTATAAATTGTGAGGACTCATTTCGCAAGCTAACAATCGAAGAGGAAAAAGCATGGGGCACGCGAATATATGGAACGCTCACCCGAAAACCTACGGCGCTGGTTCTCGCACCTGGTAATTCGATCGATTCTTGTAATGATGTTACTTTTCGGTTCTACGGTCGTTTTGTGCTGTGCTTATGTGTTGATTCGTTGCTCTATTTGGATAGTTGTCAGCTGTAGTCGGTGTTAATGAGCTAAGAAGCGTGATCGATTTTGATTATTTTGATTGCTGCTATAGTTGCATCGATAGATAGTATGACAGGTGACATTAATCTGTATGTGACCGATGATGGTAGAAAATCGTCTACTGTTTACTGAGCTGGATTGGATCGTTAGGCTCGTTGGTTTTCCCGAGCTTGAATAAAGTTGATGATGCATAGAGTAGGAAGTGTTAATCAATTGCAATAGTAATTAGATTATTCCATTTTATGTTAGATTTGTATTTGTGGTCTTGAATTTGTGTTCTTGGTTATAAATCTTTCCGTGCCATTGATTTTAGCCGCGTCTGCGGAAACCCACACGCGATAATTAGGAAGTACGGTCTCATGTGCTGCAGACAATGCTTCCGCAGCAATGCCAAGGAAATTGGGTTCATCAAGGTATATACTTCGTTTCTTTTTCTATGTTGTCTGTGCATTCTTTCTAGTTGCTCTCTTGCCTCCATTTCCAAGTCATAAGTAGGTTGGAACTTTTTTTTTTATTTAGATGGTAGTTGGAATTGTGCAGTCGAATAAACGATTCGTGTTGTTCTTGATACTTGTTTTTCATTTCTGATGCAGTATCGCTGAGATCTTGGGTGTGAAGATTTTGATAGAGGGCTATTGCGATGTAATCATCCTCTGTGTGAGATCCGTTACGATGAATCTTCTATTACATAGTTCAGTTTCTTTTTTGTGTCTTGTTTAGTATTTGGTTATGGATGGTTGGGAAACAATGACTTGTTTGAATTTATGATTGAAATCATGACCCCTTCGTTATTGTTTAGCTGATCCCTTTTTTTCTGTCTCTTCTTGCATTAGCATCCATTTGCTTGTAAGATTGATTATTAAAAAGAATGCAATTTATGATAGAATGATCTGAGCAATGATATTCAAAATGATAAGACTTTTCTTGGTAAACCATATAAATTTCAAGAGTCATTTGCACTATACAATGGTTCCCTTTTTTCTACTGTTTCCAGTTGATATATACGCATATACATACAAAAACCTTATATTACGTGTATCAAATTCTGGAAAGAACCCAAGTTCCTCGAGAACTTTTAACTATTTCATCTTTGAAAATCATATTTTAGTTTATTTATTTTTTCTTTATTTTTTCTTCTCTTTTCATGTTTGGCCCAGAAAACAAAAAATGCAAGTCATGAGTCTCTTTATTGGTAAATGTTTTAGCTACTACAACACTCAAAGGCAAAACCACTTTTACATGTGTCAGTCAACTGCTCTCAGTTCTTACACTCCCAATGATTTTTTCTGCTCTCAAAGCCAGCCAAGGAAACGTTCATTTGATTGAACATATCAAAGGATCCCCAACCCAAAATAATAATGAAAATTTCAAAAACTATATTTGTTTATTATTTATTATCTCATATGAGCTCAGTTCCAATCACATGGAGATCTCCCAAAGCAGGCACCAGCCTTGCAACAATTTGACCAAACAGTATTTAATGCCACAGGCAATACATCATATTTCCGGCTAATCTCAAGTTAGAGATATACTATGTTTTGTTTCTTATTTTCGTTCCGAAATCTTGTCTAAGATATAGGAGAAAATAAAAAAAAATGGGGCAAAAAATCTCACCTTTATCTTCTTCTATTACAAGACTTACAAGCTTGTCAATTTCAGGCAGCTATCTGAACAGTAGTCTTGAAGAGAAGGATATACAACTTGTGATCCATAGAGAAATATATGAACCCACCCACTGAATGCGTTACAAATGATCCAAAACTGGTCCCTACTATACAGTGCCAAGCTGGTCCGTACGCCCCATCAAATTCCTGAACAAATAAAAACATCAAAATTTGCAACAATCCCACAACTATAACAATTTATTTTGACCTTTTTACAATCAAGAACCTTAATAACCAACCAAAAAGCTTCGCAACTGATGATTATGACCATGATGATGCTTTTAATCATGTAAAGTTACTACCTTTTTTAGTGTCAAAGCAAGAGTCTTGGATGTGAACTTCTCCAAGCTATCATGAGATTTTCTAGCACAATCCACGGCGTGAATCTGCATAAACGGAGGCATATCAACGGCCACGATTCTGACACCGTTGCAGGACAGAAAATCAGCAAGCTCGACCTGTGAGTTGCAAAATGACCTTCTTCTCCTCACACCATTATTGATAACATCCACTGATGAAGAGGAGTGTCTCCTCAGTTCGGACACTTGCGGTTGATGATTAACTAGTTGAAGCATCTTCTTGTCCTTATCCTTCTTCTTCATTTCTTGATTACTAATGCTGTCCATACTCTTGGACATCAGTTTAGACGCTTTCTCCACATCAAACTCCACGAAAGTCTTCGTCTTGGGGGCAAAGTAGCGATCTTTCTTGGACAGAGAAGGTCTGCTCTCATTTTGGCTTCTCGATTTGGTCAAAGCGGCGCAAGAAGTGTCTGAAAGTTGGGAAAAGGTGACGGCTTTTGTCTGTGGGCGAGGATTCATTTGAGGTTTGAAAGAGTTTGCAACGTGTTTTTGGTTGCTGGAATAAAGTTTTGAGATCGCCTTGGATATGTTTTGGACGGTGGAAGATGGATCTGGGTTGGGGTGGTTGGCCGCCGCCGGCGGTGGGTGGCGGCGGTTCTTGGAGGCGGGCTTGGGGTGGTTTTTGTGCGGCGGATCCATAGGCGTTTGGAAGGCTGGTGCTGCTATCGTGCGCCTGTTGGGGGTGTGACATTTTTGCAAGGGAGAGAATGAAATGAAATGAGGAAATAATGTTTTTAGAATTAGAATAGGGTTTTTTTATGACGTGTGGAATGGAATGGGATATGATGGACCTGAACTTATGAAAAGGCGATATTGATTTTTCCCTTTTCGTGGGATTGAGTCAAAGTGTTGAACTTTAAAAGACTACGTTTGTACCTACTAAAATGCCAGTAGTACGTGGGATTTTAGTCTCCATTTACCCGATATTTTCCTTCACTTTGATGATACAAATTTCAATGTTTTAAATAGAATATCCAAATGGATTAGCAGCTGCGTACAAGTTCAAATCGCTTATATTGAAAACTTGCAATCAGATAGCAAAATCATGTGTTCTAATATATTGTATTTTGATCATTATTGGTAAACCATCTAATCAATCCAAGTCTTTGTATTTTCGTGACACATTTATTGGTAAACCATCTAATCAATCCAAGTCTTTGTATTTTCGTGGACGCATGCTTGGGCATCACTATAAAGGTGAATAGAATACCACTCAAAGAAGACAACGATGCCAAGAACTACATATGTTATTACAGAATAAACATTCTTTCAAAAGGGAAGATCAGTTGGCTGAATCATGTTTGAGTCATTCTCTGCATAGTTTCTCACTCATTTTTTTTACAGTTAAACTTAAAACATGAACATGATATGTAGCTTGAGCAAAAACATATTCCCAGACATAGGAGGAGGCCACAAGCAAAAAGACTTACCCTTCTTTCTTTCAGTTAAAATAAAAACAGTTGATACAAATAATCCATCTCATAATCACAATACTAGCAGACATACAGCAGGGTAGGGTGGGGGTAGCTTTCATCTACTATAGGAACATAGTACAAAGAATCAGAGTACAAAGAGTTAAATTTTTGGGTAGTTCACCTTTACTTTCGATACGGTGGAGTGGATCACAGGAGTACATTGCAATTTTTCTGGGTTGGGTCCTAATTCCAGGGGCTGGAGAGCCTACCATCTCTAAAAACCGAAGTACCACCTGATGCTGCTGGAGAAGGAGAGGAGGCTAAGTAGCTCGTTGCTGAGACAGAAACGGAGAGCCCTTGCCCAGCAGGAGCAAATTGTGGTGGACTACTTGTAACTCCTACGTTGGCCCGAGGAGGATGGGATCCCTGAAAATACAAATGAAAAATCAGTAATGCAGTTTAAAGGAGAAAGGAAAATACATTTTCCAAGTAATCCAATACCAACTTATGACTTAAATATTGTTTAGTTATGCCACGATTTTAGATCCCTTTTTACCGTAGGAACTTCTTTGTCACAACAACAAACTAAATCGGAGAGCGTGAAGAACAGAAAACAGAAGATGAAAAACAGCTCAGTGATTTAAAAGCTTACAGTGTTCATTGCAGACTTCCGCGGCTGAGACTCAGAGGACGGCGACGCACTGCTCATGCGTCCAAGATGACCAAGAATGTTACCATCAGAGGCTATTCTTGGGGTATCAATCTTGGTCATTGACCCAGAATCGATTGTTGTGTCCACTTGAAGAGGATTCGGAGGCCGGCCAGACATTGTCTGACAACTGTTTTGTCTCTTCAGCTGTTCTTCAGCATTCTGAATCTGACAATGTAATTAAACAGAACTAATGAAAGAAATCATCAGAATTGGTTACTAATGAAACCTAGAGTGGCTGGATTACCTGTTTCAGCACTTGGACTAAACTATGCTTTCTCTCTTTCAGTACTTCCAATTTCTCAATAACCTCTTTTCTCCTTTTCTCCACATCAGTTAGCGAATCCTCCATGTTGCTTTTCTGTAAAACATTTGAGAACTCGACATCAGAAGGAATTTTTTCCCTAGAACTAACTGTGTGGTGCACAACAAGCACAAAAGCTTTAAGCATTAGACCATAAATTCCAGGCTCCCAGCTAGAGATAACATAAATAAGCTACATATGAAAAAACAGAACGAATTTCAGACCAACAATAATTAATACCTCGACGTGCAAATTCACTTCAACCACAAGCTTTTTTTCCTCCTCATCCTTCTTCTCTTCAATCACCAGAGCATCTTCACCTTTCTCAAACAATTTTTTCTCTTCACCGCTCTTCAACTCCCTCTCAGAGGCACACGAATTTTCACAATCCTGTTGATCACCAATTTTATCTGCACGATCGGGATCACAACTAGGGTTAGGGCTCGAGGCTTGTTTATGATTCTGCTGCTGCTGCTGTTGTTGTTCAATTTGTGGGATTTGGGAACGGATGCGTTGGAGCGCTCTTTCGCGCCGGCGTAGCAGAACTCTGAAGTCTTTCAGAGAAATCGTAGGCTTCGGACACGGCCACCGGCGAGGCACCTCCGACGAGACCTTGTGAAGGTTGCCTCTGTACAGAGATATCGCCACCATTGCTCTGCGCTTTTGCTTTTCTTTTCTTTTCTTTTCTTTTCTTTTCCTTTATTTTCTTTTTACCTCAAAATGTACTCTTTTCATATATTTTATATTTAGCATTCCCAGATTTATATGGCGCTAAGCCCAAATATTGCGTTAAATAAACGGTGAAGTTCGAACATTATTTATCATTAATTACACTAAAATTTAAGTACTCTAAACATACATTTTTAATGGGCCTTCAATCAGAAATTATCAGGGCCTATGGTATCTTACTAACGCATTAGAAGTAATATAACTAACAAGCAATCTGCAATAGATTAAGTATTTACCTTCATTACTTTACATTTCTCAGCTGAGTAATATATAAGAAGATTATCGTCATAATAAAAAATTTAAATAACATTGCAACTTATGCTGTTAAAGCTAAAACAGCACATGATTATACATCACGCCGTACATTGACGATTATAATAGTTTTATTTAATATAAAATTGTATTCTATTCGCGTGATTTTCGTCCGTTAATTCCATCGAATAGTATTATATATTATCATCATTATTAAATAAATAAAGATAAGAATCTTGGTTTTCTTTTGAATTCCTTTCAGTCTTTCACTCCTTTTGGCGACCGACTCGAAACGGAGAGCCATCTCTCTCTCTCACACACACACACACACACGAACATACACATACTGTATGTATCTTTCTATGCCGTTTTCTTTTTTTTTTTTTCCTTTTTCTTTAATCTGTGACGCCTCCTAATTCGGTCGCAAGCTATGTGTTGCTGACCTAACTCTTTCCATCACTTGCTCTGCCTTATAAATTTTGTAGAATCCCAGCGCTGCTTAGCTGGGTTTTTGGCCATTTTCGTAAAGTTCCGAAAAAAAAAACCATTTTTTTTAAATCTGTTCGTTTAATGATCAGGAGCTCAACTCTTGATTGAGCTCCAACCTTACTTTTTCAGCATTTTTTGGCTCAAAATTTCCTGGAAAATAGTCGAAAGAAAGAAGGATGAAAAGGTCCAACCTCGACCTGTTATTTTCAGCTAGCCGACAGAGATCGTTTAGAATCTTGACTGTTTTGGGTATTTTGTACGTAATCTTAGTCACTTTCGAAGTCCCTTTTGTGTTTAGAAATGGGTTGAGCTCAGTTTCTCGAGAGGGTTTGTTCACAAGTGGTCCAACTGGGCTTTCTAAGAGCAAGCATTTCGTGCTGAAGATTGAAGAGAATTCAGACGAAAATGAGGCACCTTTTCGTCCCCATGATGTTTTAGGGAAAATCAGAACTTCAGTCAGCAGTAAGCCACTTTCGGGCTTGAATTTCGAAGCTGCCATTGTGAAAAAATCGAGCTTGGAAAATGGGATTGCAAAGTCCGCGAAAGAGGCCATCGAGCTTGGTAGGAAGCTATGGCAAGACCTCGAATCGATGGGCAAAAACGGAAATGAAGTGTTGATCAATAGCATTAGTGGTGGCAGTAATAAATCTGAGATGTGCCCTCATTCGATATCAGTGACTGGCCATGAGTTTGTCAAGAACAACCGAGTATTAGTGCTGCCTTGTGGGCTAACATTAGGGTCTCATATAACGGTCGTGGGGAAACCTAGGATGGCCCACGCCGAGACAGAGACTAAGATCTCACTCTTAAACGCGGGACAGTACATAATGGTCTCACAGTTCATGATGGAGTTGCAGGGCTTAAAGATCGTGGAAGGCGAAGACCCGCCAAGAATCTTCCATTTCAATCCTCGGTTGAAGGGAGATTGGAGTGGCAAGCCTGTGATTGAGATGAACACTTGTTATAGGATGCAGTGGGGCGTGCCTCAGCGTTGCGAAGGTTGGAAATCTCGGGCTGATGAGGAGACTGGTGAGTTGTCGTTTGTTTAGTTTTTCGTTTAGGTTTTTTCACGTTTTGTTGCTATTATGAAGTAAAGTAGGTACGTATTCATTTGACAAAGGAAAAACACCCTTTACTTCGTCCAATTAATCTGTGCAGTTGATGACATGTTGAAATGCGAAAAGTGGATTAGAGATGATGATAATGGATCCGAGAAATCGAAGGCGACGTGGTGGTTAAATCGGTTAATAGGGAGGACTAAGAAACTAGCTGTCGATTGGCCTTTCCCTTTCGCCGAAGGAAAATTGTTTGTCCTTACGATAAATGCTGGCTTGGAAGGTTACCATGTTAATGTCGATGGGAAGCTTATAACATCATTCCCATATCGAACAGTTGAGTATTCATTTCTTGGTCTTGGGTTTTCTTGACGTAGTTTCTTATTTTTTTCTTCGTAATATACTCATTTTATATGCTTAAAAAGGGATTTACGCTCGACGGTGCGACGGGTTTATCTCTGAACGGAGATATCGACGTGGATTCTATTTTTGCTGCTTCATTGCCCACATCACACCCGAGCTTCGCTCCTCAGAGACACCTCGACTTGTCCGAAAAATGGAAAGCTCCAAATTTTTCAGACGAATCTGTCGAACTCTTCGTAGGTATTTTATCGGCTGGAAATCATTTCGCCGAACGAATGGCTGTTAGGAAATCTTGGATGCAGCACAAACTGATCAAATCTTCAAAAGTCGTCGCTCGTTTTTTCGTTGCTTTGGTGCGTAAAATTTATTCTTCTTTTCTTTTTAATTCTGCTTATCAACTATTTTTCTCTATTCCAATTTAATCCCGGGACTAACATTTGACGCAGCATGCGAGAAAAGAAGTAAACTTTGAGGTGAAGAAAGAAGCTGAGTTCTTCGGGGACATCGTAATAGTTCCTTACTTGGATAACTATGACCTCGTCGTTCTGAAAACAGTAGCCATATGCGAATATGGGGTGAGTTTAGTAGTCCTTACTTAGTGTTTAAGATCCGCGAGTTGACTTTTTTATTTCCCGTGTTTGACTTTGACATTGCCCTCGTGTGATTTACAGGTTCGAACCGTATCAGCAAGGTATATTATGAAGTGCGACGATGATACATTCGTGAGGCTCGATGAGATAATCAACGAAGCCAAGAAAGTGCCCGGAAACAAAAGCTTGTACATAGGAAACATTAATTACTATCATAAGCCTCTTCGAAGCGGTAAATGGGCTGTGACTGCTGAGGTACACACACACATGTTTACTTGCGTATAAAATGTGATGTAAAGCTAATGCCTTTGTACGATTTTTGCCGATTTAGGAATGGCCCGAAGAAGTATACCCACCCTACGCAAACGGGCCGGGCTACATCATCTCGTCAGACATTGCGAACTACATTCTTGTAGACTTTGAAAAGCACAGCCTAAGGGTACATAGTGACAAAAAAACAATTCGAATTGCCCTTTCTTTTATTACAGAGCATATATTCCTTGGTGAAGCTAAAGATGATTTCTTGATTTTTTTTAACAGCTGTTTAAGATGGAAGATGTTAGCGTAGGAATGTGGGTCGAGAAATTTAATACCTCAACAAGGCCCGTCGAGTACGTTCACAGCGTGAAATTCTGCCAATTTGGGTGCATTGAAGATTATATTACGGCGCATTATCAGTCGCCAAGGCAGATGATTTGTTTGTGGAACAAACTTCGGCAATTAGGGAAGGCTTCGTGTTGTAATATGAGATGACAAAGCGTAGATTCGGGGAAATTAGTTTGTTCATATTAAGCAGTTGGCTTAAAGTCATAAGAGCCTAAATCCATGTGAGGCGTAATTTGGTATGTGAATGAGCTTTTCTTTGTGCAGCAAATGTGTTGAAAATCACATATATTTGGGCTCTTATGAAGCAGGTAATTGCAGTTTCAGATTGTGAAGTTTCTTTCATCTGGAGAAGATTAGAGAAGTGTGACAAGGATAAACATCTTTTTTTTTCCTGCTATTTAAGCAAAACTTGATCATTCATCTTCGCTGCTTGAATTGTTTAGAAATATCATTTGTTGATGACTGGCCAAGATTATGACCCTCGATTTAGTACGTTTGAAGCAATTGATGCTTTTCCCAGATAGGGAAAATAAATTGATAATACTATCATAGCATTAGAAACGCAAATTGTGTTTCCTATGATCGGGCAAAATCACAAAGAGTAACATAAGATAAGAATAAAAACAAAATTCCAGAAATAAACTCCATAACGCAGTATAATTGTAAATGAAACAGCTATACCAAAATCCATGTGGCACACACAAAGAAGACCAACTGAAACCCAAAATCTTTACCCCAAGGAGCCAGAGAGAAGTATTATCCCCTCACACTTCAGAAGGCTGAGATGTGATGATGATGATGATCTATACTTGACAATTTCATTTTTAGGAAATAATCAGATATATGTAATAATACAAGAATCTTGTGATTTCACCTCGAGCTTGCGCTTCGATTTCAAAATAGAGCTCTTCAAACCATGGTTGAAAGATATCAGAATCAACCAAAGGAATAGTTCCATTGACCGAATAACTACATACCGATACCTCTGTATAACCTCTGCAAAATATTTACTTTAGCGTCTTGCGTCTTCTCTTCCTTGGCATGTAATGGGAAGTTCTCTACAAAGAATCTTTAAAAACAATCTGGGATGGGGCTTGCCAGAATTCTTAAATTATCCTATGTCTCATAGAGATCCAACATAGAACATCTAGTTTACAGCTTCAAAGAACAGAACTTGTGGTTGTAAATGTCCTTTTTCACACAAAGCAAGAACATCAATCCAACTCCCAATTACCTGATGATGAAATATATTCCTCACATTACTAATGTGACAAATGAAACTTAGGTAAGAGAGTTACTGGTGGTACCTTTACGGTTTGGTCATCGTACATGATCCACTGCTCATGATCTGAACTATAGGCAAAACAATGATAGTGCTGCCCGTAATAACAGACCTAGAAGTAAGATATATTTTGGAAGTTAAATACATGAAATAGACTGGGAACAAAAGAAAGCCCCGAAAGAAAAGAAAGATTCAAGGTGAATCTAAACATATTTCTCTACACCATGCAATAAAATATAAAATTTTTTTCTGGCAGAGGAGCATACCACTGAAACCAAGCGATGTGTATTTTGCGAATCAATACCACGATAAAGCACACTGATATCAATCTCAGTTGATAAGCCTGCTAATGTAGCTGATATATCTTCAACACTCTCACTCGTATTCTGCCACCCCAGAACTGCAACTCAATGGCGAAACTATGTCAGTATCAAGTAGGCAAGCAGAGGCAAGCAGACGCAAGAAGACGATGCCAATACCCAAAATGGATAAAAAGCGAAAGCAGATTGCGAATTTTATAACCTGCCGTGAAAATGTGGGGTGGAGTAGAAAGAATATGGTGGACGTAGTTTAAGTTTCCACAGCCGCCAACCTCTGGATCACAAGCTAACTGGTGATTCATTTCAACAAAGTTCAAAAGTTCGTCGAAGGAGTTCTCTGGACACGTGACCTAAAATGTAAAGGATGGAATTAAAAAATAACAATCACGTCTAAACATATTCATATTGGCATTCAACCCAAAAATAGCTTCATGTGGCATACCTTCATTGTTCTTAGAGCATTGGCATTCATATTGTGAAAGAATGATGTATATTTAAGATATCGAGATTCCAATCCGCAGTTGTAACAATTCATTCTCTCAAGTATGTCCATTCCAAAAAGGGAATGTGCGATACAAGAGCTATTTGTGCAGTCCCAGGACCCCATAGAATTGCTATCCGTTGATTCTGTATCTGATGCAACAGATGAATGAGAGAATGCCCCATGGAGACAATTGAATATTACACCAAGTACTTCGGAAGCGTCATTCATTTGGCCCTGCATGACCGACGATTTAGTTTTAGACTATCGTTCCAAATCTTATCAGGGTTTCATAGGAGACGTGTAAGCAAACAAGCCATTTGAAAAATAAAAAAAAGTAGAATGGAAACACCTCTTGAAAGAAGTTACTATCAGGATACAGGTTGCTCAGCGCAACTCTCAAACAAGTAGGTGTAACAGCTTCTCTCTTGTTATCTCTAGAGGAGGCATCGCTCATAGCCTTGAATATGTCATACAATGCACATACAACACAAGGATTGCCGACATGTATATGTTCTGATGATGATCTCCACAAGAATTCCTTTCGAAATCGTCTTAAGTGCCACAAGGACTGAATGGAAAATAGAACAACTCAAAAACCAGGAAAGATAATTTTCGAAGGGCAAAAAATAAACGGGCAACTGAGATCTGGTATTATAGGATTAGTGATTGTAACTATTATAAAATAAATATTAATTATCAACCTGAATAATCACATTAAGAAAGCAGTTGTATTCACCAACTTCATTTCTCAGGCCTGCTCCGTAAGTGTCCACCGGAAAAATAACACCATCTGGCATACCTGGATCATGAAAAGAACTTGTTATGCATACAACTTGTTCTCCATATATATTAGTGTTGGGACAGAAACAAGACAACAAAATGTTGATATGAATCCATGGAATAGGTCATAAGTTGCTAAGAATGAGTACAAACTCCACCAATTAGCTCATTTTGAAAGAAAATAACCAAATGAATTGGGTCATCCATCCCACAAATGAACAAACACAACGTAAATGGTATAAAATTAACATATTCAAAAAGAAAAAGAAAGTACCAAGGCTCTGGCGAACAGCCTTTTTAAGGTCAGACTGAAACCTCTTTTCATCCTCCTCATGCTGAAAATCTGCAAATTCTTTCACACGATCATCAACATCAGAATATATATCAGGACTGGTGAGTTCAAGAAGCTTATGTTCCATAGAGACATAAACCGTTCAATTGTATAGCATCAAAGTGAACAGAATTCAGAACAGAGTCACAGAAAACCATGGGTATTTTAATAATCTACATACAGCCATCACCATTGGATTTGACGTCAGATGTAGGATGAATGGAATCACTCGATTTCGTTTCAGAGGTCGGTAGAGAGCATATTCCCTCTTGCAATTTATTTTGATCCGTGTGCCGACTATTTCTCCTTCCAAAGTGTTGAACTGTATATGAATCAGGATCCCGCGAGATACCTTCATTTTGTAATCCTGAATAGAATAAATAGAACAATGAACTAAATATTTAACTCCAAACTCTATAAATGACGGTCAAATTTTCCATGACATCAATGGATATTGCTGGACCTTTTAGTAGTGCACAATCTATGGGATTGTTCATCTCACCCGCCACAGTGATGGCTAATGCATCATTCTGCATCAAAGCTAAAAAAAGTCATGTTACGATAGTTGAACCTAAAATAACCTAAAGTTTTCTCATTGCTGCGCAGAACTACAGTTCGAGCTTTGGTAAAAGGGTTCTAACATCATCCCAAAGTAGCAGTCTGTGACTCTAGAAACCCCTTAAACCAACACTTTACCTTCCTATGCCTCCACTTCTCATTGGCATTTGCATCATAATTAGGATATGCGAGTGTTTCATGCACTGCTTCTGCCTTCTTTGCAACTCTTGATTTTTTCTTTTGCAGCTCAGCTAGATGCTTCTGTTTGGCTTCATTTTCTATCCGTCTTTGGTACTCCAAAGTTTCCTCAAGTTTCCTTTCTTCAGCCTCAAGCTCAAGTTTGCATCTGTATTCTTCATTTTGTAATTGCACAGCATCATCAGTGGAAGGTGTGCCACTTTCAGAACCTGGACTCTCATCGTAATTATCATTGGGAACCAATCTAAAACAAGATAGTCATTAGCTGCATCAGCTGAGGGATTCAATGGAGAATGCACACTAATAACTATGGAGAAAAAGACAACATACATCTCTTCTGTAGCCATAGCATGTGATTCAACCCTGTTAGCAACCTGCGTAAGTCATAGACGTGATTGTGATGCTACGCAAATACCTCTGAATTCTGATATAGTTCATTATCAGACAACGCATTATTCATAAAATCAAAAGATTAAAACCTTTGAATCCTTGAACTTCTTGTTATCCTTACTCTTTTTCTTATCCTTAGCCCTTTCATGAGAATACTTTATATTCTCTGCGCCTGCACCCTTCTTGGAAGCTAGAGCAAGTTCAGCCAGAAGAGCCTCCCTGACAGCCTCAGATTTTTCAGTAGCTGCTTTCTCCGCCAGATCCTCAAGGTGAGCCTGCAAAGAAAGAGACATAATGTTTAATCTAACTTAAAAATGCATTGAAGAGATGACTGAATGTTCGTGACAAGATCTTTAGATAATGCTGACCTGCATAAACGATTTCACCAGGGGAATTAATATGGACTGGTAATCATGGCAGCATGTAGCCTCAAGCTTAAGTTCCGACTGCTGTATCCCTACAACTACTGGCATGATCCGTGCATCCAATTTGCTTATCTGAGTTGCAGAAAAGAAATGATAAGAATTCATTCATCGGGTGAAAATAATACGAAGCATATGGGTCAAACCTCAGTGGAGACTTGCTCTTTCTGTCTCTGTATGGCAACTTCTATGCAAGAGTCCTCTTGATGCATGCGCTCCTTTGTTCTCCAGTCATCATCTTCACCAGCTTCCAAGTCACACAAATGAGATGTCACCCCGCTGTAAGTTTCGTCAAAACCAAATTGGTTTACATTGAGAGACTCTGCATCCTTCAAAACATTGGTTAGAGCTTCCATCTCAAGTCCACTGTTGATTATACCCATTTCATTTCCATTCTCGATAAGCTCTTCACGCCGTTTTATAAGGACTGTTTTGTAACTTCGGTGATCAAATTCTTCATCTCTCTTCTTTCCCTCTTCTAAACAAAGATCCTCCACAATCTGCAAGGCTTCCTCATAATTCAAATGCTCGGATTTCCTCTCACATAAGCTCTGCAGATGGCTAGACTCCTTCTTAATCAACTGGAGAATTTCCTTGCCTTGCTGGGATTTCTCCTCTCTATCGTGTTTCCAGGATGCCAAATGTTCACTGCTCGAAGCACCTCCAAATATCCATGACAACAACGCATCTGTATCAATTTCATCAAATGCCACACCAGTACCGTCATTACCATATTCATTTGACACACAAGAGAATCGAAGAGAGGTCTCCTCAAACAATAAAAATGAAGCATCATGGCTGAAAAATATCATTTCCTCCTTAGCTTTAATACCTTGCACCCTGGTATTCAAATCATCCGATGCATTACTTTTATCAGAGTACCTATTTAAACCACAAGAATGAGCAATTTCCTGCAAAAAATTTAGGATTTTCTTCAACTCCTTAGCAGCCAAAAAGCAGATGCACAAAGGTGTTTCTTCTATGACAGTGGTAAGTTGAGGACCACAAGCTAGGCCCTGCAGCTCTTCAATGGAAAAGTGCATAACTTTGCTAAGGTGGCTTGAAGCAAGACAATGGTTTTTAACAAGTGCCTCAAAAACTGCACCGATTTTTTCTAGAACGTTCGTGCGCTCTGGATCAGCTGACAAAGGCCAACTATCTTTCATTAAATCTTCCTTCCTCATTTTCTTTCCATCACTGACCAACTCCATCCACTTGGAAGCATCGAATTTTAGACCAAGAGCAAAATCACAATGCACATCGGATTTTTGCCTGCCATCATATGAATCCCATTCAGAATCGGAGCAGAAAGAATCAACATTGCATTCTCCAGATTCATTTTGCACGTGTCTGGCGCATGGCTCCGCATTATGCAAATTGGATTCCTTTAGTTCTGAATCTTTTTCAAGCATCCTATTTGCCGCATGTAACTCGATCGGTTTCCAAGAACATTTGAGAAGCATTTCGCTCCATTCCTTATCCAACATTTGAGGCAAAACTGATTGCATTTTCGGCAATAAACTCCCCATGTGCTCCTGAACAATGTGCTGCATAAAGATACCAGAATCAGAAAATTTCAGATCACACTGGCAGCACAACCAATACTTCCACGCTTTATTCGCCTCTCCAAAGGAAAGAGCTTCACTGAGCACCTCATTCGGAGATACGTCTTTTAACGAACTGAAATGCAACTTTAGTTCAGAGACCTTAATCTTCATCAACTCTTTCTTTTCATCTAAACCCATGAAATTCCAATAGGAACGGACCAAGTCCCTCCTCTCGTCCGTGGATGCAGCAGTTTTCCTTGCATTCCCACCTTTCCTCCTCCCTACCCCTCGTGGGCCTGCCCCAGAATCTGATACTTTTCCACTGTTACTCGAATTTTCCCTATCAATATTCAACTGACACGACTCCGATTTATGTTGCAAAACCCGAGCAGCAGCCACACGAACCTCAATTTCCTTTCTTCGTTCCTCAAGAGTCTTCGATGCCTTCTTAATCTCATTTGGCCTCTTTGCCTGAACCATCCTCAACTCCATCGGATCCTCCAGAACCCTCCGTATAGGAACCAACCTAAATTTCTCTTCACCGTTGCCAAAATGCTTCACCCAAGTCGATATGGAAGCAAAGTTCGACTTCTGAATCAATGAGCGAAGTTCACTCTGCACCTGGGACACTCTTGACTCGGGTGTAGATACCTTTTGCTGAGCCTCCTCCTGCAAACTCTCCTTAGCAGGGTCCACTGGATTCTGAATAGCCAATGCCCTCTCACATTCTTGAACAACCTCCACATACTCTTCGCTATCGTTTGCCGCTTCATACAACAAATTTGCATAGAAATACGCAAATTCAATCGAACGAGGGGATAGGGTCACCGCCTTCCTCGCACTCTCGGTAGCATTCCTCAAATGGCGCTGCTTGGCATTAGCATCGTCAATAAGCGAAGCCATTTTCATACACACGGTGCCCTGAACCCGATAGACCAAAGCTGAGTGCGGTGAATTCTCATTCTTAGCACACAAATCCTTCATCAGTCTAAGGGCTTTCGTGTGGTTCCCGCGTCTAAGAGATGTCAAAGCCCTCTCGCACTCCTGCTTAATCATAGCCCGCGATGACGCACTAGGGTTTGCCATTCCACTGCTATTGCTCCCATGACTATCGCCATTACAAATTTCGGAATCAGCCTCAGACTTCGCAACTGAATTAAGGTCCGATAACGTTTCTCGCTTTAGATTATCCCCGGCGGCCGAGGTAGCTGAGGTGGTCACTGTCTCCGGCGCCGGCGCCGGCGCCACGGACGACTGTTTGGAACGAGGAACGACGTTTCGTTTCTTATGCCCCATTTACCAGATTAATCTTTTTGCCTAATTGGTTGCATGCATAAATCAATGGAAATCAAATTAGACAGAAGATGATTAGGCTCAGTACAAACCTACCAGTGCGTGTACGTGAGTGAGTGTGTGTGTGTGTGAGGAAGAAGAGGCAGACTCTTACTGAGAATTCCTTCGAGTAAAATAATCAACTAATATATATCTTTTCTGAAGGTGCATTATGTTATTAGATAATTGCACCCTAAGCTAAACATCGTATTATTTTTCAATATCAACATTTTTTTACCTAAAGGTTGGTGACGAACTGACATATGATATTTGTTCTTTTCCTAGTACCATTTAATAAAGCAATTAATGAGTTTGGGTTGGGAGTGATACTACATTACATCTTGGCATTAGTTCATCAACATAATACTTAGCACACATTACATAATTACATTACAAGACTCCGACAAATAAATCCCAGATTTGGATCGAGTCACAAACCATCGTGGGATATCCGTAACATTCGAATCATCATTCTCCATATTCTTCTTCTTCGACTTACCAAGAAAATAGACACAAATCTTGTTGAACCCTCCTTTCATGTTTACAGCAGCTCAGTTTTCTCCTTCATGGCCGCAAAAGGTTCCTCCACTTTCATCAACTTAGTAAACTGTAGATACAAAATATTACCATTACTGAATCTTCTTCTTTACTAGCTTGAGATGAAACTAAAAAAACAGCTTTATACAAACCTGGGAAATCTTCAGCTCCAATTCTTGCCATTCGAGGCTTGGAATGTCCCTTCGACTATTCCCGTCCCAACGTAAAGTGTCGCACCGCCTTCACCAACCAAAGCCAATCTTATCATCCCAAGCAATGGGTAGCTGCCATCATCGAACTGCCTTCAAACTCGTCGAATTCGATCTGCGGAATCGAAAAGTAGAAGCGCCCGAAATCTCTCCATTCAGAAGACACGTCGAATTTCACCCCATCGAACCTCATCGCTCCGTAGGCACGGATCAAAGGCGAGTTCTTGGACAAGAACCTTATATATTTCGTTCACTCGGTAATAAAAACAACAGTTTTGAGCATTCAACGACAATTTTGTTATTCTTAACGTTCGTCTTAACCTTTGATGGAACGCCAGTGGCGTAAAGAGAAAGGATCGTCGCCGTCGGTAAAGGAGACGGCGGAGCCCACGCCGGCGACGCTGACGAGCTTTTGCTCATTGTGATCATTTTCGCTTTCTTGATTTTGATCGTCGATGGTCCACTTTAGGCAATTTTCGACGCGTTTGCAGCCCGAGAAGTAACTTCACGGGATTGAGCCGCCGCGGGTTTGGGATCGGAGCCAAGCGAGCGATTCGATTTGCTCGAGAATCGGTACCTATTTTCATTGTTTTGTTCATATGATCATTTATTGGAAATATTAGAATATATAAAATTAAAATACAGTACATTTCCTATTAAATAAATGGGTCGTTCCAAGAAAAAATAATCGGGGGAACTTTGGAATTAGCCATGATACGAAGTAGATGATCATATATCATATATGATTATGACGTAGAAGAAGTCACCGACGCATGCATGCTTGTAATAAAGAGAATTTCCCAATTTATGGGTCCTCCTAGAATCTATTACTGATCAACATGTACTTGTTAACCATAAGGTAATTATTTACTATTCATATATACACACACACACACACACATATATACACACACACACACACACACACACACACATATATATATATAAATATTTGACACGAAACATAATAAAACCACCCCTCCTTACTATCATCAACAAGAAGCTTGGACAAACCAAAAATCAAATCACAAATCATCAGCATGGCAATAAAAAATAAGTGCATGGCTCTCATATATCGATATATTTCTCTTGCTTTTTTTTTTTTGTGGATCGTTTTTTGTTACCTCGATGCGTATGATCCCAGAGTGGGCCGGGGAAGTACCAGTCTTTAGCTCATACAAGGCGGATCCAAGGGGTCGAAGGCCAACGCCGGCGAAGGAGTCGCCAGAAAAGTTCGCGTCTTAATGGTTCCGAGTGGAGATCTTGGTTCGCCTTTGCACCCATTCATGGACAAAGTGCCAGTGAGTTCTTCGTAGTATTTCTTTTCTCAGGCAATGGAAAAACAAAGAAAATCAGCCCATTTCCAAGAAAAAAACGAAGATCAAAATTATTACATGGTTGGAGAAGTGAAGTTGAGATTGCTTCTTGTTGGCAGATGTTAATGGAGATGTGAAGCGATTGTTATTATTGATGGTGGATTCTATGTAGTGATAAGTTGCAGCATTAGTAGCCATGTTTCCTCTATGTGCGTGTTTTTTTTTTTTTATTGTGTGGGTATTTGAGCGTGTTGTAGTTTCCTAAAAGTTTTTATTGGATATCTGATGAAAGGTTGTGACTGTGACGAGTAGGGTTTCTATATATACACGCAAAATTTGGTATGGTAGTAGACCATAGAATAGAACTCAATGTCAAGTTATGATATATTTCTTCTTTCTGAAATAAAAAATTCTAATTTTTAAGGCTTCGACGTTAGGAAACATCTTAATAACACAAAGATAAACAAACAGATCGATGTCATCTTTACAACTTGTATCGATAATTACTTGAGCGGGTTAATGTTTAAATAAAACAATGAAGTGGTTGATATTCCCAGATTATGTATATTCGTGAGCTTAACCTTACGAATGAACTACACACGACACGAGTGGAAGAGAGAAGGTATTAATTAGTCTCTCAATCTTGTTCATACATGAAATTTATTATCATATGAGTGACTCTACTTTTCCATCATTTAGTCAGTGAACGCCAGTCAATGCATGATTTAAATGCTATTTTCTTGCATGCAGGCAAGTAGCAGCAAACGTGATTTGAAATTATATGTATGATCATTGTTATTTAAATTTATGGCTGCATTTGGTGATAAAAGTCAGTAAAAGGCCCATGATAAGATAAAGTTATGAGGCCCAGTATAAATTCCCATATTCTTTAGTTTATTTATATCGGGCTCTGACATATAACAATGGGTTTTTCCATAATAAAGGGCCGGACAAAACAAACCAAACACTATATTACATACTATTATTAATATTATATAGTCTAGTCTTATGAAATGCACTTATAGATATAGTATAGAGTATCTAATTA
The DNA here is from genome assembly GCA_027422505.1 of Craterostigma plantagineum. NCBI lineage: Eukaryota > Viridiplantae > Streptophyta > Magnoliopsida > Lamiales > Linderniaceae > Craterostigma > Craterostigma plantagineum. Next base: position 682,287 of record JAPQWV010000057.1, read on the forward strand.
AAAATTTGTTTTATAGTTTCTGCTTTCTGCTTCTAATGATCTATTGATTTGCATTAGTTGAACTTTGCGTGAGGGGGGCTACGTACTTTCAAATTTTATGTTAAAATTCTTACATTTAATTAGTTGACTGATTCAATGCCAACCGTTAACCGCTTGTTCAAAATGTAAGAAACTCATACTCTTCTTATTTTCATGCTCTCTCTATATAGTCTTAACATCTTTTACATACGAAAGAAAAGGTCTTTGAAACAATATCTTGGTTGTGATTATCCCCTTGGCTTGACCGACTAGTTGCGAGAGAGAGTATTTCAAACTATGAAGCTTTGCTTTGGGGACCCTATCATTTAAAACTATAAAAAAGCATATTTTTCTCAACAGAATTGATGAGGACAGGAATTAATTATAAAACTACATTTAAAACGTTTTATAAGCTAATTCTGTGAATACGTCAAAGTCAAGAATCTATCGGCCGGCCCTGCGTAACTTAAAAAATTCAATAATAATTTGATGATCTAAATAAATGCTTAACATCAGTATTACACGTTCAAACACTCGTTCTGTGAAATTATGAGATGTCGAGCGGTGCATTACTTCACCTCTTTGGTAATAAGTTTATGAAACTTCTAACCTCACATCCTTTGAATGTCACTAACAAATAAATAATATCATATGCTTAGTTTACAAGTAACCCCCAACTTACGTATTTACCACAACAATAATAGAAGTATGCGATGGCATAAAAACGATTATTACGAGGCAAAATATCCATAAACAAGTACCAGAATTAGTCAGCAGCAGCAAAGAGCACGCTAGAATTTTATAACACGATATTCTTTTTCTTCCCCAAGAATGAAAGTCACTCATCATCACTACGGACGCACGTATAATGACAAGATGGAAGCATATAAGCAAATGACTGGGTCAAATAATTCCTTGAAAAATTCATGATACATGATATGAAAAAAATCAAATAAATTTAAGAGAGAAGAAACGGGAAATGCCCCACCATTACCAAACCAATGTGATGTTCATTTTTTCCAAAATATAGTGGAGCAAGCAAATCAAACACATAGTAACTAATATTTATTGTCGAGTTTGATGGCACGATCAAGAATTACGACAGCGAGCATACTGACATAATAATTAATAAAAATAACTGTAACACATATAGATAGATAGATGGATGGTCGACTTACAATGATTCCACGCTTGATATTCTTTTTATTCAAAGGTGTACATGCAAATTTTATACCTCATCATCCCCTTCGAGTCTATGCCGCCTATTGTCGAAAACGGCCCTAAAAGAGTCGCTCTCCGCACGGAGTTGTTCTTGGAATGTTTTTCGGCTTCTTGATTTGCCTCCTCCTTGGGTCGGGTTTTCTTCTTCAGGCAAAGGGTTTGACTTCTGCGCAAAATTTAAAAACCCAAAAAAGCTTACAAAGCTCAGTAATACATACTTTTACGTGACGATGTAAGTCCAGCATGTAATTGCAGACCTAAAAAGAAAGCAAATTATAGGCAACATTCTCTGATAGTAAGTAGCGTCTCACCAAGTTGTAACCAGAGCCAGGACCAATAATTAAAGACACATTCGTCGTTTTCCCAGCACCGATAGAGAAGCCAATACGTCCAACCTAAGAATGTAAATACAGACAATGCTAGGACTCGATGATCATGTATAATAAAAAGACGACCGATTGTTGTATTCAGAGAAAGAATTGCCATTCATTATCGGCATTCCAAACTCATCTCAGTAGACTTTTACAGTGTTAAAGATAGTTTTTTTACAGAGTGCCAAGAGCAGACACAGAAAAATGGATAATTACGGACAATTGTTTGAAATTCATCAAAAGAGGAAACAGAAGCTGAATTAAGACGGATATTCATTATTATCTATTGCTAACATTATTATTCCCCGGAATGTGATATATGAACAGAGAAAGCAAAGCCTTTTTCCAAAAGCAGCTTCGATCATTTGAAAATGATACCATAGAAAACCTACTCGCTATGTATTATTTGTAACATTAGAAATAATTAAGGACAAGTTTCGTTATTTTGATCTGACAACATTAATTTATGACTAAAACAAGGCATGTCATGGAAATGGCAACCAAACAGCACACTTATTTAGATTAGTGCCATTATGTTGGATGCTGATTCATCTATTCTAAAAAGCATCTGAAACCACCAGCTTTAACTCAAGTTGTAATAGATAAGACCGTAGCATACCTTATCAGCCCAACGTACAGATTTACCTTTCTTGCCATACAATTCAGTTAAACCTGTCAGGGCCGTGGAAGTTTCTTCGACAATTTTACCCTTTTCGGCGTCGTCTTCATCCAAAATACTCGACCACTTGCTCTTTCCCAATTCTTTGATGATCTCTACAGATTGATTTTCACTGGCAGGCAATTTCTGCTCATCCTCTGATGGACCTACAGACAACCAACCACACACAACATAATTGGCAACATAAACATGCAATTTCAACTTAACACTGGAGTTTGTTAGATAACTGTGATTTGCGAATGATATAGTCGCAATCGCAAATGAAGCATACCAGAGGCAGCTGGATCGAGGTTAGAGATCCTTGCAACATCCCTGGGATTTACATCTTCTGCGCCAGAAGTACTGACATCGCCATCATCTTCCATGTCCATGTCAACCTGCCATAAAAAATCGGTGAAGATGAACCAACATCAATGACCCAAATGCAACCTTGACCTGCTAAAAAATGTGTATATAAGCTATATTTCAATAAGGACCATTCAGGCATCATCATAGATACTGAGCCTATAATAACTCGCGTAGAATGAACTCCAAGCCAGTTAAGCATCCTTAAAACTAATGAAGACCGTATATATCCTTAAGGATTCTTCAGTTTGCCAATATAAGGACTCCAAGTATAGAAGAATCAGAACAAAATACCTCTTCAATTCCATTTTCCTCCAAAGCATCTCCATGGAGTAAAGACTGAAATGCGTCAAATGTTAATGTAATGATGATCCACCTCCGATTAGGGACCAATATTTGAGATAACAGTTATCAAGCTATTACCTTCATATTTAGCTTCATATACATTGATGGAGCTTCTTCCCAAAGGTCGGCCATCTTCTTAATGTCTTTATGGGTGAAACCATGAACATTCCTAGCAGCACAACCCTGTAAATCATAAATGAGTGAAACAACAATAACAATATTACCAACATCACGTAATAATAAATCTAAATAATTTCACTGAATATTTTTCTACTTATATACAGCCTCACACAAGTATTTTAATCGCAATAACTACTTCATCTAACAGAAATCGTGCTTCCCTCAAAATTGCCCAGTCACAGGCAAAGCAGTATAGAGTGTGATCTGAATCAGATACAACACAAAAGACCTACCGCAGGGTCCTTGTATGTGGCTTCGAGCAGGTAAACTTCATAGCCCGACCTCTGCACGAACAGTTACAGATTTGACCAGGAAACAACGTTGGAGATACCATGGTGACAGCTCTCAGTTACAAGATAGTAGCTAAATAGAGAGAATGCGGAGAAGACAGCAAAAATTTTCGACAGTTGAAACATAAAGCTATATGATACTCGGTGCAATAATCAACCTATCTTTTTTTGAAAATAAATGTGAACAGACGAGATAAACCCTATCAATTTAAATGTCACTGACTGACTTGAAGGTGCTGGTACAGTAAGAAATTCAAGAATTAACTGGAACCACGCCGGGTATCACAGGAATTCAACCGAAATATTTTTAAAAAATAGAAATGACATATAACAAAGCCAACACTGTGCAGCATTTTCCTTTTAGTAGATTCTCTAATACACAAAGATACATCTGCAATCCACATAATTTAGATGAAAAACTGAATAATAGTAATAGTGACTGAGAAATTAAATTATACGAAAGAAACATATCATTGCAGTTTCTCTTAAGCATGTACCCATATAATGGGAATAAGAAAGCATGCATAGTATCACAAATTATATTGGTAACTATGTCGATCCTTCATGCAGCCTGCAGGCATTCAAAATATATAAGCAGATGAATGGTAACTACTTATAGAAGTCCAGCTGCAGACATATGATCTCTCTTCCTAAAACCTTCCAAAGGTAAAAACACAAGTGCACTCGATCATAGTCATCTCACGGGATTTGTAAACCCGGATTCTTGTAAGCTACTAAAACGCAAGCATAGCACCTTAAGGAAGAACTAAGCATTTATTTAGAATATACAATTAGTTCGTAAATGAGTTACGCAATGTTGGAAAATAAATTCGACGTAGCATCATTTCAGAGTCAACTCGGAACCGATTTCAACAGTATAACATATATAAGAGAATCACACACTGAGATGCTTCCTGAGAGCATTGAGAGTATACCTTTGCACTTGCCCAAAACTGAGCAAAATCAGCTACCCGCAGATTGCGGTCATCCACTAAGACAATCCACAAGTACCAGCAAGAAAAAAAGGTCAATTTCCAATGAACTGCATGTGTCATTAGTCAACTAGAGGCCGTGCAAATGCACTGCATCACCACCTCATCTATAGAAAACCTATGTCCTCCTATTATTCTTTTTGGCAATTCAATATTTAGAATTATGGGAGATTTCTATTTTAGATACCCGAAAAGGACTCGTTCTATAACTTAGTCAGAAATCAAATGCATGTTTCTATATGCATAAACAGTAGAGCTTTATCATGTGATTTTTGCAGGTACTAGACGAGAAGAAACAATATATATCATATAAAGAAAACTTTATGATGAAGATTTATCATAAACCAGCATTGTAATAGAACAAAAGACAAAGTCATGCTGCAAATCCCAAAAAGACCATCAACAATGTGTTAGTTAATTTTACTATAGCAAATAACCCATACCAATGACAAACGGAAAGGCTCCTTCATCGAGGGTCTTTTTAAAAGCCTTCAACATGCTTGCCCGATACGCCTAAGACACAAAATGTTTACTGATTCAACATTAAGGATGAGTTTGGATTTCTGAAGTTTCAGTCGAAGTAATAGGGTAATTAAACAAATGCGCAAACCTCTACTTGAAACAAACACATTAAATATATATCAATACAGTGACATATTCCTGTCAAACTAAAAAAAAAACCAAGCTTCCAGTCCAGTGGAAGCAGATGAGGCAATTTTTACTACACCAAATTTGGATAAACAATGCAAACATTAAAAATCATGAACTAGAGCTGATTGGCTGGTAAAGTGAATTAATTGTAAGATTATACGCAGTAAATATCTGATTGGGTTAGTCACCTCTTCCATTTCAGGTTCATAACAATACTCCATGACCTTCGTAGCTGATTTTTTCCCTCTAACTGAACCAGAAGACCTAGAACCCTCTATCTCCTCGACCTGTATTGGAAAAGGCAAAGAGTAATCATATTCATATAGATCTATAGGACCAACCAACAGAACTAATTGACATCAGGCAGGAGAAACAAGTAAAAGTTACAAAAAAAATAGTTCAGTGAAAAACCAGGCCAATTAAATACCTTTTCAACCTCTGTCATGAAATAATCATCTATGGAATGAATCCGTGGAGCAGGGCCACCATTTTCAACCTCGAGGTCACGTAAGAATTTTGCCATGTAGCTCTTACCACTCCCTGAAATCATGCATGTAGACTTAAAGGTACATCATAAAGGTAATGTTGTTAAGAGTATTAAATTGTCTACAATGTCTAGTTAAGTATTCAACCTCAAGTGTCAAGAGTACACTTCTAAATCTAATCAACACAAATACGAAGAGAATGACAACAATGAAAGGTTTAACAAAGCTTGAAGATACCAAGACTATCTTTTTAAATCCCATTACTACAGATCTTGACTAAGATTGAGATTATGAAGTCCTAGACAGAATGAATGAAGCTTTAGAAGTGAGATTGGGGACAAACCTGGTAGTCCTCGCAGAATAACAACAATATGATCTGGGCGGTTAGCACGATGTGGCTGCTTTAATATATGAGAGGCATCAACAATCTTCTGTTTTAGCGACGGGAAATTTTGATGTTGAAACTCTTCATTCACTACAGTAAATGTCTTCGACAATGGCAGTCGAGTTGCTTGACTTTCCTGTAAGACATGCACATTCAAATTAAAGTTGGGGTGGTTAGATGATACAGGCATATATGCACTATTCATTTCAAAGAATACTAATATATTAATTGAATACTTGTAAAGAAACTCTTAGAGACAACCAGACAAAACCTAGAAAGATATGTTTCTTTCATCTATGCTCATTGGGAAGGAAGCATGTGATTAAAGATTGACAGAAGTATATCGGGAAGTGGTACCTCTCGATGATAACCGCTTGATTTAGGATCTTGTTTAACTGAACTTGATACTTGATATGCAGGAGGTTCTATGTTATGAAGAGGTGGTGGCGGTGGTGGAAAATTTGGAAGAGGAGGCTGTCCGTTAAACCCCTGCAATGGCCTCACTGTGTCCATAACAACATGTTGCTGCATCGCAGGGGTCTGCGAAAACCGATTCCCTGTCTCCATCAAAGGACTAACTCTATCACATGTGAAAACTTTTTGTGGCTCCTGGTAATTCTTGTGCACCTCATCTCCAAGGATACCATTTACATCATAACCAAGATGCTGAGCAAAAAACGGCGGCCCATTATAACCAGATTGTGGTTGTCCCAATCTCTGCGGAATATTATTTCCTCGAGCAGCAGGTCGATAACCATGATCACGTATCATTTTCAATCTTCTATCGTCCTCCGAGCATGCATAGTCAAACCGCATTCTCTTCACACCATGACCATCAACATCATGTTGATTGATCAAATGCTTTGAAGCACTGCCGTAATAATCGGCGGTGAAATTACTATGGTAGACATCTTGAGGTGGTGGAGGGCGAGGAGGCTGTGTATAGGGATTGTATGGGGACGGGGGCGGCGGTGGTGGAGGTGCGTATGGGTTGTGTGGTGGCAGTGGCAGTGGCAGTGGCAGTGGCTGTGGTGCAAATTGACGATGTGGTGGTGGTGGTGGTGTTGCGTAATGCGGCGGGCACCAAGGAAAGTGAGGATTGAAGCACACAGGGCACGAATTAGGAGCAGCTCTCGGACCAGAACGCCATGAATGCTCCATTTTTCAAAACCGATAGAAAACTGGGGTTTTCGACCAGTTTACAAACAAGCTCTGCAATTACAACAGAAAAACTCAAGACTGATTAGATCTCGCGCACCGATTATCAGAACCACTTAAAAGGAAAACAGAGAATTAAACGAACAAGTAGCAAAATCCGAAACAATCGCACAGCAGAGACGCAAAATGCAATCCGCAGAATTCGTATCGATTTACCTTTATACTTTACCTCGTCATTCTGAATTTCAACGGGAAAAATTTTGAAAGAAATTGAAAGAGGAATGATTACTTGGAGAAGCAATTTTTCAGCGTTGTGCTGCCTTTTAAGAGAGAGAGAGAGAGAGAGAGAGATTTGTCTATCTATCGATTATATTCGCCCACTTTGCCAATACCACTGAAAAGTTTTACTTGGGAGTATTAATTTAGCGTTAGACAAAAATAAAAAAAAAATAGAAATCAAACACACATTAGAACATAAAGCTTACCGTGATTATACCAAACAAATTAATCACCTCATGTGATGGTTATTAGTTATTAGTTATTACACACATTAACCACATGGGTGGTGGTTGTTATTTGCTAGTCTTTTCCATTTCTTGAGGAGCTGGTGAAGCCTAGCTATGTCAATGATCTTGTTATATTTTCTTGAATTGTTACGATGGTCCATTTCTTTTTCTTGAGATATATACAACATGATTGAGCCACCGTACATTTTCCCATAAATTCATAAACTAAAAAACATCAATGTTTAGGGAAGAACGCTCAATTAAAAGCCCAGCCAAGTCGCCGGAATGTGCTGAAACTTCTGTTTGGCGCAAACCAACAAATCGTAGTAATCTGTTTGATTCATGCAATCTCGAAAGTCGGTGAAGAGCCTTTCGTATGTTTTCCAGTGAACTTTGTACGATCTCGAGTATGAATATGGAAGAAAAACCTGTTAGCAAGAGGATTCGAACTTAACGTAAGAACCAGAGACTGACAACATAAATACTATATAGCAGTAGATACGAGGATCCCAAGAGTTAAGATTCATACGACTAAAACTCACATCTTCCTCGAACGCCAGGCGTTGAAGCAACAGAAATGTCTGATGATTGTCCTTTAGGTTCTCAATGGCTGCAACCCATATAAGCGAAGCAAGTTCATGAGCTCTATCTCTCGACGTGCCATAGGAGATAAATTGATCTGTATAGAACGAAGAAAGACAACGAATGACAAACTTAATCCTCAGAACTTAAACAAATTCACACCAGAAACATGTCCCAATAGAATATTTGAATGCCAAAATTGGATAACTCTCACTAGAATACGTTCTAAAACAGGGGATTTTTTTGGGAGGCATGAGATTAGGCTAGCTAGGCCTGACCTATTATAGTTCCATGGAGAATCCCAGATGGGTAAGGCATTGCTAGAACTTCAAGGTGCTCCTTCAAAAACAAGTATGCATGGCCGACAATCTCACTTAGCTCATCATCATCATCATCATCGAGAGTAAAGATGCATTTAGTCATGTATAGTGCTGCAAACCTCCTGAAACATGACATGTAATACAAAACCATGTCTTTTTTCTTGCAAACCAATAGTAATTCTTACGATCAACTCAAAGGGACTGAGTAGACTACCTTTTGCTGATCCCACGAGGGATGGGGCCAGGCCAAGCTTTGCCCTGAGCAGCGAAAGGGAAGTACCTAATAAGAGCTGCGTTCCATAAGTATTCCTCTCGAAACAAATTAGCCCAGCACTTACTGACACAAGAGAGATGTCCCCACTCATCTATTGGAACACGAACGAAGATTTCTATGAGCAGTTGGTTGGGCAGCTTCGACAAAGGGCAGTGGTCAATCGAAGCTAACGTAGTTACTATGCTCTCCTTGGCCATTCAAAAAAGGTTCCTTTGAAAAAGGTTAGATGTTGTCAGGGAAAATCTGGCACTTAGCTCGACTACAGTAATCAAAAGCTAAATCGAACGATGAGCGCCAAGCAGCATAGGGAGCAACGAATAAAAAAATAGTAGCTTTGGGAGATTCGAAAATCAATAGCACACCAAAGAAATACAGAAACCAAGTAGCCATTACTCATCCATCGCTTGAAATAGTAAACAACGAACACGGAGTTCTGTCACCTGTTTCGATTTCCCCGATTGCGTTGTTCAGCTGATAGGCTATGATTTCTCAGAATTTCCAACCATGAACTGATTAAACCTAACAGAAGGTTTTTGTCCACGCAGATTCGAGCTTTGGAGAAGACGAAACCGAAACGTGAGGTGAGGACGAGAAGGTCGTGAAAAAGAAGATGAATATTAAAATAAATCGAAAAATAATTAGAAGCAAGCTGACGTGGAGTATCGGTGGCATAGTATAGCAACAACGGAGTTTCATTTTCGTCTTTCACGGTTGATGATGACGTTGCGTTTTCCATAAGCAACTCTTTGTTTGTAATATAAGAACATGTCATCATCATCTTAGGACAAACTATAATTAACGGTTAAATGGTCCGATTGGGCTTTAATCTTCGGGCTTTTTAGAAAATATTGGGCTTTATAGCCCGACACTTTACCCCTAACAAAACCCTGTTTGTGAATTTGAGAGGTTTTTAACACACTCAAAAGCCATGGCGGGCCGTCGTCTTCCCTAACGCCTCAACATTTCGTCGGCGACGTCTTTACAAAGGGAAGCTACCATGAAATGATATGGGCATGGCGAAAAGTATTATTCATTACGAAGGCCACCTTACGAAGCTCAAGGAGACGTTATTCCTCACCATCTTCGTCTTCCTCTTCACCGGCGGCGTTTCGCCGCCGCCTCACCTCCCAAACGGTTCTGACGACTCTACAAAAATGCCCTTCCGATCTAACCGCTCTGAGCTACTTCCTATGGTGCGCACGGCGGCCCAATTACTTCCACGACAAGCCCGCCTTCCGACACATGGCCGGCGTCGTCTCGAACCTTACGCGGACCCACGGCACCGTGAAGGCGATCCTTCAAGAGCTCGAAACCACCGCCGGCGGAGCCACCGTTAAGGCGCAAACGCTTCTGATGCTGATGAGGATCTACTGGGCCGGAGCGATGCACGGCATGGTAATCGAAGCTTACGAAGAGATGACTAAGCTGGGATACGTCCCCAATACGTACGCGCGCAACATTCTCATGGACGTCCTCTTCAAAATCGGGCGAATCGATTTAGCCCTAGAGGTATTGAACACCTCGGATTCCCCTAATTTCTTGAGCCATAGCATCGCCGTTTGTAATTTGTGCAGGCTCAACGAGGCAGTTCATCTGAGAGCAGTGCTTAGGCTTATGTCCGCCGAAGGTTACCATCTCAACCCTAATACATACCCATTGGTCCTGAATTGCTTCTGCAAATCTGCTTGGTTTTCCGAGGCATTTCAGCTCCTGGGGAAGATGATTGTTTTAGGCGTTCCCTTAACCGTAAACACATGGAGCATACTGATCGATGCTTTCTGCAAGTCGGGCTGCATCGATTTCGCAGCTTACCTGCTCGATAAAATGCTTCAAACGGGCTGTTCCCCGAACGTAGTAACATGCACTTCTCTGATCAAGGGATTCTTGGAATCTCAGAATCCCGAGAAGGCATTCGAAATCCTGGCATCCCTACAATCTAATGGCTGTTTCCCAGACCTCATCCTCTGCAACGTTCTGATCGATTGCCTGGCAAAGATTGGATTATACGACGCGTCCTTCGAGGTCTTCTCCACCTTGAGGGAGAGAAATCTATCGCCCGACGCCTTCACCTATTCCTCCCTCGTCTCTGCTATCTGCTCTTCTAAACAGTACTACCTTCTTCCACTGCTGACGAGTGGATTCTCAGTACAGCCCGACTTAGTCGTCTGCAACTGTTTACTGAGTTACTTCTGCAAATCGGGCTACACAAAAGGAGCTATAGAATTCTACGACGATATGATCGAAGGGGGTTTTTCGCCAGACAAGTACAGCTTCGCAGGCGTTCTTACAGCCCTTTGCAGGTCTGGGAAGATGGCCGAGGCGATTAAAGTATACCGTGGGATGATTCGAAGCTCGCCTTTCGTCGACGCTCATATCCACACGATTATGATGAAAGGGCTCATGAGGTCGTCGAAGGGCGGGCTGGACGTAGCTGTGAAGCTGTTCAAGAAAGCAGCGTCTGAGAACTACTTTAAGCTCGACGCTCTGTCTTGCAACGTGGTAATCGACGGGCTTGTTAGAGGGGGTAGGGCAGAAGAGGCGTATGGGGTGTTTGAGCGTATGAAGGAGATTGGTGTTTCGCCCAATAAAGAGACGTACAACCTTGTACTTTGGGGTCTGTGTAAGGATCGAAACGACGGGTTGGTCGAGCGTGTTTTGCTTTAGATGATCGAAGCGAAGATCGAACTGAGCTTTAATTCGATGAGAGAGATTGCTTTTCCTTTTCCCAGGTTGATTCGAGCTGTTAATCTTGTTAGTAAATTCGAGGAAGATGATGATGAGTTATCAGATGTTGTTGCTTCGGTAGGTTGAGGGTGAGACTAAGCTTGAGACTCTCAGGGCAGTGATGCTTCCTGTCCAAAACATGGAGAAGGCTGAGATTTAACGGGAAAAACAACGGTAAGAATCGCTGGGCCTCTTACAACGATTTTGTCCCTTCATTTTATGTATAATATCGCAAACTCGATGTGTGTAATATATCGTTGGAAAAAAAAAAAAAAAGATGTGTGTAATAAAACATAGATCATATATATCTATATACATTTGATTTAACCTTATGCGGAAGATTGGATTTTGTATTTGATTTATTACTACCGAAATTTGGATTTAATATAATTTTTAGCATGATTAAACGGAGGAGTTGGAAGTTTAAAAACTTTTCTCTGCGAAAATAGGGTAAAATCCACATTTTCTCCTCAGTTACAACGAGTTTCACCAAAATACTTCGTGGTTTTTTTATTATGCGACACACACTTGTGGTTTTGAAAACATACGTCATACCCCTCGGGCATCATTTTTGCCCGAGAATGCATCCCACGCGCCATGTATGCGACTGGGATAAGATTTCACCACATTTTTTTTACTTAAAATGACTTAAATATCCTTCAAATTCATCTTCCTCCTCTATTTAATTTATCTTGACCTTGGATAAGAAGAGCCTTCCATGGAGAACCTAACCGTAGGCAAAACCTTCAAATCTAATTCTCTATCCATATTTGAAACCTTATATCTCCTATAAAGATCCAATAACTCTTGAAAATCACTCACCAAGAACCCTAATTTCTCAACACTTACACTCCAAAACCTCAAATTCACCCAAATTCAAACCACGCCCATTTTTTCCCTAAAAGCTCCTCCACTTCGTCGAGCTTCAACCTTCTTTGATCATCAGAATCAAAGCCATCACTCGCAAGCTTCAAAATCTCATCTTTAATGCTAACTACGGTAAATTTATGAGGAAAAAGAGCTTTAAGTTCACCATCTGTGTTCATCTTCTCCAAGAAACTCCCCAGCAAATCCCTAGCACCGGCGCCCAAGATCAAAGGGTTCTTCTTCTTCTCTCTTACCATTATCCCAACTATAGTTTTCCAATTCTGTTCATGCCCAGATGAAGAACCCATGAAAGGAAAGTTGCAGAGAAACATAGGAGGGTTGTTCAATGGTCTACTGTAGCTAGAATTACTGTAATAACCTAAGTCAGGCCTTATCAGAGCCATCTTCACATCGCATCTGTGTTCGAAACCCATAGGAAGGTTCGTTCTGAAGAATCCGAGATTGAAAGTTTCGTTCCGAGATAGATTTGATCATTGGTCAGACGAATAAGACGGCAATGCAGCGGTTAGGTCATATCTTCAAGGAGGGTAAAACGGGAATTTCATGTTTTTCCTGACAGTTAGACTCAATTTGACCGGATGAAGTGCGTGTGCAAAGTTATAAAAACCATAAGGTGTTTATATGCTATTTTTGAACCATGAGGGAGTTATGTGCTTAATTTTTAAACCACGTAGGCGATTTATGCTATTTAGCCGCGAAAATAATACCAAGCTACGTACGCTCGTCACGCTCCCGCCTTTTTTTTTTTTCTTCTTGCAATTGTACATTTTTTTTAGTTCTGAAGTTTGATAATCTAAAATATCAAAAGAAGATTATGTAAGATCCTAACTAAACTGTGTGTGGGTTTCTGATCTCTGATTTGGGGATTATTTTACTAAGCTTCACAGTTCACATCTCAGGTAACATTCAAGCAATGGTGAAGGAGTAAAAAGATGAAGAAAAGATGATGAAGAAGAAGAAGAGAGGAAGAAGAAGATGAAAAGAGAATAAACGTGAGAATAGAGAATAATCTTGTAACTGAATACTGATTGTCACGTGATACATCATTACTTAAACAGCTCATTGTTTTAGAAAATAGCTAATAATAAGATAGTTGAGATAGTCGGGCTTTGTTAAGATCAGCCCGGTGGTTCCTTCGGTCCATTTGTGTTCTTCAGTCCATCAATTTCCTCTGGCCCAGTAACAGTCTTCAGTCCGATCAAATTCAGCCCATTATCTTCTCCTTCTTGGTTCCTACTCGATCGATCTTCAGTCATATCTTCCCCAATTCCCCCAGACCTAACATCTCTCCCCCCTTGAAACAATTCTCGTCCTCGAGAATTAAATTCTGGAAAATTGGAGCGGATAAAGGCCAAATCCTCCCACGTCGCTTCCTCTGGAGATGAGAACGCCCACTGAACGAGGATCTGCCGGATAGGAATTCGACGCCGCACGATCATCCTGTGGTCAAGCACATTCAAAGGTGCGATTTTGATTTCCCCCTGTTGGTTAATCGGTGGTAGGGTTTGAATGGGGTGGTACTTCGTCTTGATAGCCTTCTTTAGGAGTGACACATGGAAAACCGGATGAATCTGACTTTCCGGTGGTAATTGCAGTTTGTAGGCCACCTTTCCTATCTTTTGAAGTATCAGATAGGGTCCATAGTACTTTTGGGCCAGCTTCATCTTCCTTCTCAGTGCCACAGAGGTTTGCCTGTAGGGTTGCAGTTTGAGGTAAACTTCGTCCCCTGCCTCGAACTCTCTCTCGGTCCTCTTCTGATCTGCGTAGAATTTCATCCTTTCCTGGGCATGTTTCAAGTTATCTTTCAATAACTCGATGATGTGTTGTCTTTCCTGCAGGTACTCCTTGACAGACTGGTGTGGCACATCTGCTAATGGTCCCATGGGAAGCTGGGAGGGAATGTATCCATACAGAGCTTGGAAAGGAGTCATCTTGATGCTGCGATGGTAGTTAGAATTATACCAAAACTCTGCTAGTGGCAAATATCGGGACCAGAGTTTTGGTTTGAGGTGGCACATCGATCTCAGGTAATTCTCTAAGCACTGATTTACCCTTTCTGTCTGTCCATCTGTTTGGGGGTGGTAGGCTGTAGATAGGTTGAGGGACGTACCTACAGTTTTGAAAAGAATCTGCCAAAATTGACTAGTAAAGATCTTGTCCCTGTCGGAGATGATGTTAGATGGTAATCCATGGAGTTTATAGATATTATCAATGAAGATTTTGACAATAGTGTCTGTAGAAAAAGGGTGCGTGAGTGCTATGAAGTGTGAATACTTAGTCAGTCTATCCACAACCACAAAGATGGTGTCCTTCCCCTCAGATTTGGGTAGGCCATCTATGAAGTCCATAGATATACTGTCCCAAGCTTGATTAGGAATTATAAGAGGTTGTAATAAACCTGGATAAGGTGTGTGCTCTGTCTTGGTCTTCTGACAAACATCACACTCCTTCACCCAGTTAGTGATGTCTGTCTTTAAACCTGGCCAAGTAAAGAGTGATTTAATTCTATGATAAGTGCCAATTATGCCTGAATGTCCCCCAATAGGAGAATTATGAAGCTGTTCAAAAATCCTGTTTCTCAGTTGACTCTTCTTTCCCACACACAGCCTGTTAGCATGTCTCAATACCCCTTGATTATAAGTATATTCTGGGTATGTTGCAGGGTCTAGAAGCTTCTGCTGAATAATGGGGGTGTAATGCTCATCTTCCTCATAACTGACTTGCACCTCAGTTACCCATTGAGGGATTAGGGCAGTGATGGAAGCACATTCAGATGTGAGATGCTCTCTTCTGGACAGTGCATCAGCAGCTGAGTTTTCTTTCCCTCTTTTGTACTGAATCTCGTAATCCAACCCCATTAATTTTGTGACCCATTTTTGTTGCAGTAACCCTTCTACTTTCTGCTCCAAAATGTACTTAAGACTCTGCTGATCTGTCTTGATGATGAAGTGCTGCCCTTGAAGGTAATGTCGCCATTTAGTAACAGCCATGAATAGAGCTAGTAACTCCTTTTCATATATTGATAGACACTGATTTTTTTGACTGAGATGTTTGCTCAAATAGGCGATAGGCCTTCCATTTTGCATGAGCACAGCCCCCAGCCCCTTGCCTGATGCATCTGTCTCTACCACAAAAGGGAGGGCAAAGTCTGGGAGAGCCAACACAGGTGCAGAAACCATGGCCGATTTAAGCTCAGAGAAGGAGTTTTCTGCTTCAGGCCCCCATACAAAGGAATCCTTCTTTAACAGGTTAGTGAGTGGCCTGCTTATAATTCCATAATTCTTGATGAACCTTCTGTAGTACCCTGTTAGGCCCAGAAATCCCCTCAGAGATTTAATGTTCCTTGGTGTTGGCCAATTGGTCATACACTCTATCTTGCTCTGATCTGTAGCAACCCCCTCATTAGTGATAATATGCCCCAAGTATTCCACTTTGGTCTGTCCGAAACTGCACTTACTGCTCTTGGCAAACAAAGTATGGGTTCTCAGGGTGTCTAGGACTGTGGTTAGGTGTTGTATATGGTCTGTGAGGGTTTGGCTGTAAACTAGGATGTCGTCAAAGAAAACTAGGACAAACTTTCTAAGGTAGTTTTTGAAGATAAGGTTCATTAGGCTTTGGAAGGTGGATGGGGCATTACATAGGCCGAATGGCATGACTAGGAATTCATAGTGGCCTTGGTGGGTAGTGAAACTGGTTAGTGGGATATGGTCTGGTTTCATCCTAATTTGGAAATAGCCCGATCTCAGGTCTATCTTAGAAAAATATTGGGCACCAAATAGTTCATCTAGCAGCTCATCTATGACTGGGATAGGGAAACTGTGTTTGATGGTAAGGCTATTTAGATACCTGTAGTCAATACATAGTCTCCACCCTCCATCCTTCTTTTTCACCAACAGTACAGGGGATGCAAAAGGGCTGTAGCTAGCCCTGATAATTCCAGCCTTGAGCATTTCTTGGACTTGTTTCTCTATTTCATCCTTTTGAGAGTGGCTGTATCTGTAGGGAGCATGTTTTTTAGGTATGGCATTGGGTATTAGTTGGATCTGGTGTTCAATCTCTCTCCTAGGGGGTAGGGTTTTTGGTTCCTCAAAAACATCAGGGTAGTTCTTAAGCAGCTCTGTTACCTCAGGGTGATTGGTTCCTAAAGGTTGGATGTTTAGGGACCAAAGCTCTCCTAGGTTTCTGCCCCTCTCACTCTTTAGGGCCCTCTTGACACTCAGGGCAGTTATATGGTGCAGCCCTGCTCTATCAGTAATGGCACTGATAGTGATCTTGTTTCTTCCCTTACTGATGGTTAGTTGCATACTTTTGAAATCTAGGATCCCACTATGTTGCTTCAACCAATCTCCTCCAAGTACCATTTCACATCCCCCCAGTCTGATAACTCGGATAGGGTGGGTGAAATTCTGCCCTTGTATCTGCCAACAAAATTTTGGGCAGTGAGTTTGACTGAGTATTTTCCCCCCATCAGCTACACTGATCAACATTGGGGTTGTAGTTTCTTGGGCACAATTTAGTCTTAGGGCAGTTTGCTCATCCAAGAAACAATGAGTGCTTCCACTGTCTATAAGTATATGTATTTCCTTTTTCCCAACTGAGCCCCTAACTCTGAAAGTATTTGAGTTGACACTACCAGCTATGGCATGCAATGATATGGTCATGTCCTCCTCTTGTTCAGTTAGTTCTTCCTCTACCTCAGCCTCTTGTGGGTCAGCTCCTTCCTCCTCTTCAGTCATCATAAAATAGATTTGCTTGTCTAGTTTGCATCTGTGGCCTTGAACCCAGGTTTCATCACAATTATAACACAGGTTCTTCTCCTTTCTGGCCCTCATCTCAGCTGCAGTTAGAAGTTTCCTGGTATTGTAGGGATAGGGTGGTTTGGGCTGGTTTACAGGTTTGGGTGGGTTAGTAGGATAGGGGTTAGGTGGTTTGTAGGGTGGCTTTTGTGGGTGGCTAAGTTTATGTAGGGATTGGGCTCTTCTAAGGATGGCCTCGACAGTGGCCTCTTGCCTCTTGGCTAGGTATATAGCTTGGGTTAAGGTTCTAGGTTTTTGAGACATGACATTTTCTCTTATCTCACCCTTCAGGCCACTGATAAAACTGGATGTGATGTAATCATCAGGAAATCTGTGGTTATAGAGCATCATTTGGGATTTGATCTCTTCAAATCTTTCAACATAGGTATCCACATTATCAGTTTGCTTCAAGTCATGGAACTCCCCTACCATCATCCCGGGTTCCAAGTGATCAAACCTTCCCAATACAGCCTCAGTGAACTCAGGCCACAGTGGCCAACCTCTGCCCTCATATTGTCCTTGAAACCATACTTCAGCCTTTCCTTCAAGGTAGATGGATGCCACTTGCACCTTCTGTTGTTCATCCATGGTTGATACAATCTGAAAATATCTATTGCACTTTTTTAGCCAAACTCGGGCTTCTGTCCCATCAAACCTAGGGAATTCAAGCTTAGGTAGATAATTTGTAGGTAGGGAGTTTGGTGAGGGTTCATGATTAGGGATCTGTTGGTTATAGGGGTTGGGTCTAGGTGGGGTGTTGAGGTTAAAGTTTCGGTGGGGTTGTTCAGGTTTCTCTCCCAGAATGGATTTGGAATTCTGGTTAGGGATGGAGTAAGATAGGTTGGGATTTGGGTTATGATTTTGGGTAGGGATGAAATAGTTTGGATTGGGATTGGAGTTTTGGAGCTGTTTCATGAGCATTTGTAAGGTAGCTTGCATCTCCTTTTGAGTCTGGGAAACCTCTTCTAGGCTCTGCCCAAATTCTCCCATTGTATGCTTCAGCTGCGCCACATGGTCATGCATCATGTCTACTGTTCCATTAGTTATCTCCATCTGATTTCGCATCTCTGATTCTGCAGATTCCCATCGAGATTTCTCCTCATCCATCCGCTGCTCCACATGTTTTTTTCAGGGTTTCCAACATCTCCTTGTTGCGTGTGTGTTCGGCCATGTCAGTCCGAGGATAGGTGGCTCTGATACCAAGTTGTAAGATCCTAACTAAACTGTGTGTGGGTTTCTGATCTCTGATTTGGGGATTATTTTACTAAGCTTCACAGTTCACTTCTCAGGTAACATTCAAGCAATGGTGAAGGAGTAAAAAGATGAAGAAAAGATGATGAAGAAGAAGAAGAGAGGAAGAAGAAGATGAAAAGAGAATAAACGTGAGAATAGAGAATAATCTTGTAACTGAATACTGATTGTCACGTGATACATCATTACTTAAACAGCTCATTGTTTTAGAAAATAGCTAATAATAAGATAGTTGAGATAGTCGGGCTTTGTTAAGATCAGCCCGGTGGTTCCTTCGGTCCATTTGTGTTCTTCAGTCCATCAATTTCCTCTGGCCCAGTAACAGTCTTCAGTCCGATCAAATTCAACCCATTATCTTCTCCTTCTTGGTTCCTACTCGATCGATCTTCAGTCATATCTTCCCCAATTCCCCCAGACCTAACAGATTAGTGGAGGAAAAGTCAATGGACTTTTTATGGAATACGTAAGACTAAGTCAGTAGTATTAATGTATTATGTAATTATTTATATGTTATTGGGGAAAGTCTTTCGCATGATTACATACGTACGAAATTAAGCTGGGGTTGATTTGTCGGCATCGGCGGAAATGACACTTTTGCCCTCCATCGCCATCGGTCAGCACAAGTCCAGCTCAGGTCTTTCTGGTGACGGCACATCTCTCTAATTCGCAAAAAAGTAAAACCCGTTGATTGATCTCAACTACGACGCGTCGTTATACGTTCTTTTCCTAATCCTAAGGTAATATTCTCTGTCTGCTTAATGGCGTTTCATCACGACCGGCGATGTCCTGGAGTTTTAAGGTGAGTCACACCTAATCGTTTTCGATTTTTCTCATGCACTGAGGCGGAATTTTGTTCGTACTTTTTTCCTCCTTTGGGAATTTTTACGAGGAAAGTAGATTTGTGTATTTTTTGAGTTGATATAGAATGTGCTCCGAAATGCTAGAATGTTCCTTCTGTTGATTTTTCACGGATTCGATTGTGGAGCTTTGGTTGTACTTATTTATGCCTGCTTAATCCCATGCAATTGGTTTAATCTGAAATTGGGGAAAGAGAAGGAATGCGAAGAACTAGACTTTCTGAGCTTGATTGAATAACTAGGTTGTACTGCTAATTTGGGAAATTTGACTCGGGATTGTAATGTGTATTGAATAAGGAAGCTCCGTGGTTTCCTGGTAAAGTCATGAATTATGTATAGTTAAGCAAGGATTTCCCAAGGAATATAATGCTTTTTTAAGCATGTGCCAGCAGTGTTTGCGTCATATGCAATCGCTTCCTAGATGAGTTGATATTGCTATGTGATATGATAGTCAATCTTTGATATAAAGGGAAATGGGGTAATGAATTGGCATTTCTCTAGATCATGACGAATATGTTGGCTGATATACTGTTATTTAAATTCAGGTAATGCAGTATTTTCTCTGTTAATATGTTCTGTGAGCTTTTGCATTTACGCCTCGTCCAAGTCCGCAGCAATGCAACTAGCACAGCATGATGTCCGGACTGAGGATCCTTCAGAAACAGAGCCAATCTTGTCTCAGCCTATTGAAGGGGAGAGATCAGAAGAATCATCATCCGCAGATGAAATAGTTATAAGTGTAGATACTTCTGTCGCTGTTGGCAATCATTCGTCTCCTTATACTAGTGAGGATGTCGAACTCGTGAGGTCAGACCAGCCACAATGCCGCATATGTCTTGACACCGAAGGTTGTATTGATATTTTCTACAGCATAGCTATCCGTTTTATAGGTTCATGGCTCTATACCTGCTTCATGGAAATTTTATTTATTGTGAGAGAAATGAGAAACAACATGTGACTTAATATATTCTGCAATTGCAACTGACATAGTAGTATGTTACTTTCAGAACTCAG
The DNA here is from genome assembly GCA_027422505.1 of Craterostigma plantagineum. Taxonomy (NCBI): domain Eukaryota; kingdom Viridiplantae; phylum Streptophyta; class Magnoliopsida; order Lamiales; family Linderniaceae; genus Craterostigma; species Craterostigma plantagineum. The sequence goes on from JAPQWV010000057.1 coordinate 702,619, forward strand.
AAGGTTATTGTATTGCTATATTCAGGAGAAGATCTTATTGCTCCGTGCCATTGTAAAGGGACACAAAAGTACGTCCACAGATCCTGCCTCGATAATTGGAGGTCAACAAAGGTAATTCCTGGGAATTTCAATATTTTCAAAAACCCTATAATTGTAAAAGTATGGACGCATGAATGCTTCGAAACATTTCGAATCGTTGATTCATAAAGCCCTCATTCTTGTCCTCTAACTTAATCAGAAAAGCATGGAACGATGAATTATCTGAATTTTGATCCTTGTTAATGTGGTGAATTTTATTCCTCATTTATATCGACAGAAAATTATCTATCGATTCGAACCTCTTTGTAATCTTCATTTTGGATTTTCTTCCTCCCTCAATCCAGGAAGGCTTTGCTTTTGCGCACTGTACAGAATGCAGGGCAAAGTTCATATTGCGTGCAAACGTGCCCCCAGACCGCTGGTGGTTGAGGTTGAAGTTTCAGTTTCTCGTCGCAAGGGACCATGCCGTCATTTTTGTCATTGTACAACTGGTATTGGTTTCATCCTATCCTCTGATTTTCCTTGGCGCTCATGTGTGGTCAATATACCATATCTTTTGTACTAAGCATCTTTCCGTAGATTGTTGCATTTCTAGGGGTGCTCGTGTACAAATTTTACGGGGAAGAGCTCCGGGAGATGTTTGGTTACGAGGAACACCCGTATGGATTTTATACAATGGCAGGTCGATTATTTCGTATCTTACACTGCAAAAGATATTCATTCCATTATCGAAATTAGGCTTCTATAGTTGCAAATTCTGATCATATCAAAATCGAGTACTTCGAGTAGGTATGCATGAGCACCCGCTATTCAGCTTTGTGTTTTCGTCATTAGTTGATTCACATTCTCGAATTCGCACGTTGCAGTGTTGGCAATTGTTTTGGTCGGTTTACTTTATGGCTTCTTCATTGCAATCATATGTGGACAAAGGATCAACGAACGCCACTACCACATTCTCGCGAAGCAAGAACTGACCAAGGTGTGTAGTGGCATTTATTGCATTTCAACATTGGACCTTCACTAAACCAAAATACACAAATTCGTAAGATTATCGTATCATTTTTCACATTTTCTCAGGAGTATATAGTAGAAGACAGAGAAGCTACCAAGGATGCGAGAGAACTCGATCACAGTCACGTGGCAGAGCTAAGAATGCTCGGCCTCTATTAAGGTCATGACAGGTTCGTCTCTAATTCCCTCAGACTTCATGCAAATTAAACCAAATAGCTAAAAGAACATTGGCGAGTTTTGCCTAATCTTTTTCCTACAGATATACGATTTTTGAGTATATACATACAGGACACAGAAAGAAGGAGCTTGTGATTGATAGTTCCGTGAAGAATTTGTAAATTAATACAAAAGTTGCTCATGTGTTTTCTTCATTTGCATGCATTGCATTAGATCAATAATAATCTGATGCAAAAAAGACTTGTTACAGCGTGCACCAAGAAAGTGAAATTCCCACGTTGTGTAAGTTACGAATTACGATTTTCTGCAATTTCAAGCTTTACTATCTTTCACCTTCTAGCCCGTAACCAACCACTCACTGTGCCCATGCAGATGCTATTCATGAATCGCTGTATAAGCTTTTTATTAGTTATATTTACTGAGATTGAAGTTAAAGACCGTAAAGAACGAACTGAAAAAGGGTATTATTTCATAGAGATGTGTGTCTGGGCACTGGGCATATTAGTTACATTGAACTATACACTTGGTAGCTTCAAAGGGTTCTTTTTCAAGGGCAATTTGGGTTCTTCCCAGGGCCTCCATAGTAAAAATAACGTCCCCAATCTCCATTAGTACCCGTCTGAACATCGTAGCAGTTGGACTGCTCGGTGAAAGTACCAAGTTCTTTGGGAGCTTTAAGGTCGTTCGAACTATCGACAACTTGAACGTTCCTAAAGTAGCTCGCCTTTCCAAAACCCTCCTCGGGAAAACGACCGCTGCCCATTTGTGTCGTAGTGTGCTGACCGTCGGGCTGTGAATTCACAACTTCGCCGCCCCACTCAACCATCGAAGCGCTGCCCGATAGGTGAGAAAACAAGAACGAAGGCCAATACCCCAACACATTGCTGTTGCCAAATTGCATCCACCAATGCCCTAATTCTTTATCCTGTTATGTATAGATGTAATAAGCTGATGTTGAAACTGAGTTTGTCGAAGAAAGCTGCGATTTTTTTTTTCTTTCAGAACTATGATTACCTACCTTCCATATAAGGATGCTTATGTCGTATTGTGAATTTCGATATGCAGAAACAGGGGAAATGCTGGCGCCCATAGCTATGTCCCTGTTTATCTGTATGAAGCCCGAGCAGAGAAGATTATAGCAGCCCGTGGCTCGATACGCATCGCTCTGTATGTATCCATAGCAGAAATTCAAAGCCAGTCAATCAAAAAACTCATACACATGAAGATTTTGTTGATTCGTTGCAATAGAGAAGTGAGCTTACTGTCCAGTAAGTGAAGAGCCTAGTGTTGTTGTCACCGTAAAGATCAGGGCTCACCTGAGACCATAGGAAGATGCGTATTGGTAATAATGCTAATCTTCTCTTTGTTTCTTTTTTCGTTTAAATTTTAACATACACGCACGTACATACCTGCCAACCAGCTTCAATGCTGTTGAGATCATCGCCGAAAGAACCACCCAAGACCCAAATTTGTGCTAAGCTGAACTCGTTGGGCTGTTGTATTTCGGGTTCCCACACATTGATAGTAGCTTTTGCCCCGTAATATTTGCCACCTTCAACGTATGCTATGGCATGCTGCATAGGTAACACACGGTAAAGAAAAAACCGATTTTTTTTTCCGCAAGAAACGTGAAGTAAAAGACTAAAAATTTATTACCTGATGACCACTCTCATTGATTCGGCTGGGATCTCCATACTTAGGCTTGGGGGCACCTTCTTGCCTCTTTTTTCCAAACCTCTTCACAGAGCTGGCCCTCAATACGTCTTCTTTAGTAGTCCTTCTAACAGGGATTGTGTCCTCGGGACATTTACCGTTCATATGCCACAACTGAGTGATTGAACTTGTTCTTTCTTTGGACATTTTGTTCTCATCGTAGTGGAAGTCCTTCGGGGTGGTAACTAGGCCTGGTCTGAAAAGATAGAGAAACACCCATTACTTATCATGATTTAGACGAAAAATGAGAATCATATTTACAGCAAACCTATGAAGTAAAGAAATGGAACCTGAATCTTGTGGTTCCTGAGGAAAGGATGATCAAAAGCTGGCTGATGAGATATGTGTACACAGTCAATTATGTCTCCATCTGGGCTCTGTTCATAACATAGTTTCAGAGAGTACCAAATGTCAAAACACTTGCTTAGACTTGGGAATAATTCTTACTACCTAGTCAAGAACACCTCAAAAACTAGCAGCTTCAGACCCATACATACACCAAATAATTCACAAAACTGCTCGAAAGCTCAAAAGACAAAAGCAAACCTGAATGGTTTTAGTAGGAGGCTTATTGAGCCTCTTCAAGTGCTTCTCCACCTCAAGCTTCTGTCTCGTAGCAGACGTCAGCCCACGTAAGCACAATAGCCACAAAAACAATAAACCCTTCGCATTCACTCTGCTAAGATCCCCACCGCCACCACCACCCATTGCTTAGCCGAAGACTAAAGGTAAAAAGAAAAAAAAAAGGAATATTCAATCCCCCTCTACAAAAGCCTTACACTTGTTAACAATGTAACTGAAAGTAGCCAACAAAACCACGAGCTTATGATATCACGTTTTCACACCATAGTCAACAACGACTGAAACCTTCTCAATCGCCTATATTCTCACACTCTCCCTCGCTTCCAAAAATCTCAACTTTCTCGCTGAGATTTCTGTGATTTAACCATAATATGATTGTGCGCTGAGCTGATGGGTGGGAATGGGATGGGTGCCTATTAAATGCTGTATCTATTAAATGCAAGCGAGGGGTAAAAAGGTAATTTAACTTCGGAACTTTTGGCGTCAAAATATGTTGTGCGGCGGTTGAATTTCCTCTTTTAGCCATCTCTTATAAGTATTAAACTATTATTTTGTAATTTAAGAAAATAATAAATATTGAACTGATGAACTAATGGGAAGCTAATGAAAGCCATAACAAATGATTTATTTCTTAAAACGCATATTATTGTTCGAAATGCTACTTGCTATACAGAAACACATTCTAAACAAATTTAAAACTCTTAAAAATTACAAACAAAAAAACAAGAAAATAAAAAAAAACCCTACTTATTCGTATTTCATCCTCTCTCTCAGTATTTTCATTCCGAAATACCTGCATTTAAAAAAAAAAGTAAATTAAGTTCACCAATTAATTAATTAATGACAGTAAAAAAGCACATATTTTAATGTATTTACTTACCGGCCCATCATAAGGAGAGTCGCTTGCGGATTAGTCCCGGGCGAAACCCGAAAAACCGACCCGTCGACAACCCGAAGCCCATCAACACCTACAACCTTGAGATTCCGATCCACTACTTGACCCACCAAACACCCGCCGTGATAATGCCATATCGTCGTCACCGTCCGCCGGCAGAACTCGCCCATGACTACGTCGTCGGAGACGTCGCCGGGAACCGCAGCTCCGACGTACCTGAAGTCCCTCACTCCGAACCACCTCTGAAACTTGAAACCTTCCATCGCGCCGCTGTTGAGGATGCTCACGAGCTTCCTCGTGCCGTTCACGCACAGCTGCAGATCGATCGGATTGCTAAAGTAGTTGAATCGAACGATCGGATTCACTCTGACGTCGGTGGATGCCAATCTCAGCGAACCGGCGGAGAGTGGATTCGCAATTTTTTCCATTAGGGTTGCGACGGTGAGGTACACGGAGCTACTCGGCGGTCTGATGAAGGAAGGCCTCGAAGGCGTGATGAAGGGGACGGTGTTCGACGCCGCTTCGAGGTAATAGCCGGAATCGGTGATTCCGACGACTTGAATCAGCGAATGGTCTAATGGCGTCGAAGGCATAATTGAGATCCCATTTCTTGGATTATCGAACAAAAATTGACCCACTGAAGGCAGATGATGAGCGACGGGGATTCCCCAGGAAGCAAGGTACGGCCTCGGGCCAATGCCGCTCAATAGCAGAAGCTGTGGGCTGCCTATAGCGCCGGCGCACAGCAAAACCTCGCCGTGATTTCTCACCATTGCTCGGTGGTAATGCCCTGTTTGGTCTCTGAAGATAACTCCGACGGCTGACATTTTAGGGTTCATGTACGTGAAGGAAGACTGTAAGAGGATTCGCTCTACATGGGCATGAACAACCACTTTGATGTTCGATGGATTTGCGTAGGCCAAGAGATCTGCTGCACTGTGTCTTCGACCCGAATAATCGAAGGTAGAACCACCTATCTTAGTCCCAACTACGTGATCAAGATTGAAGCCATTGTAGGGATTGATCCCTGATTCTAACATCCCATCTCTAACAGCAGTTTGCCAGGTTTTCAACTCGGGCCTAAACACAATCACCTTCTCTATCCAGTCGTAGGATTGATTCACAATCCTATGATCCCAGCTGATGCCCGACTTTTGGTAGAAATCTTGATCTGCCCTACTGTAAAAACCTGCGTTTATGGCGCTGCTACCGCCAAGAACGCGGCCTCGAGCGTTGGGCACGCCATCTTCAGAGGTGAATGCTTGAGCTGGCGAATCTTGATCATTGACTTGCGTCAATGCGGTTAAAAACCCTTCATCTGTCATCAGATTGCTGTTGCCAAACGGCGTACCACCTCTTTCGAGCACAAGAACCCTAAATTTTTCGGAGAGCGTCGCAGCTAATGGGCAGCCCGCCGTTCCACCGCCCACGATGATGTAATCGAAATAATCGTCCGATGGAAACTCTGTTGCGTTCGATACCAATCCCAGGTAACTTGGACCTGTTGTAGAATAGGACAAAAAAAATCAAGAATTGTGTTGAAGATGATAAAAGATGCGTCAAGAAAATTGGGTTTAACTTACTCTGTTGAGAGTGGGAGGAGGGTAGGGATATGATGGTGAAGGTGATAAAGAAGAAGATGATGATGATGGTGAGGTGAGGAGGCCGTCGAGGGTGGAGATTGAACCCCATTGTTGCAGAGTTTTTTAAGCTTTTCTTGATCTTTTTTTTAAATTTTTTTTTGGGTGTGATGTGTTTGCGAATGGAGGAGGAAAGTAGAGGATGGAGCAGTATAACTTTGGTGGGAAATTCAGTTGGAATCAAGAAAAGAGTAGTAAGTGCGAATTGTCACTTGTCTCTGCATTTAAAACGAAATTGAAAGGCTGCACTGCTGTGGTTTTAATTGCCATTTACTATCGTGATCGAAGACGATAATTATCTAATCGCAATTTATTTATTTATGATAAGAAACATACAAAAATATACTTAAATTTTTTGTCCCCTTGTAACATGGGATATAGAAAATGAAATCGGTGTTCTTTACATGATTAATTTTAAAATTATATTTTGTGGTGAATTTCTTTGATTCGAAATCTTTAAATTACTATATAGTTCCTATGAAATTTTTATTCGGTTAAAAAAAAAGGAGCGAGAGTTGACTTGTGTTTGATTAGTTATGATAGACTGAAATGTCGCTTAGGGAGGAGGAATATCTTGGACTTTACGAAGCAGCAATTATTAATTACGACAAATCTAAAATAAAATCTATGTTTTCATTCATTTCATTATACTATTTTCGTTGTTAATTAATTTTAAAAGTACTTTCGGGTTTATTTAATATGGGCCCATATGGAAGCCCAAGCAGCCCACAATAACAAGGTAAAAGGCGGGCGTGGGTCAACGGTTCGGAGCCCGAACCAATTAGCGAGTTTGATCCTTTTTGGCAGTCTGAAAACATCTCTATAGTTATTCAATTCAATCACGTCTGTCTTTTTCTTGACTGATAACTAAATATAATTTACTTCTTTAGTCTCTTATGGATAATGACCGACCAGTTATTTAGTTAAGATTTGATTTGTTTGGACATAATCGCTTTTGGATTATACTTGTGGTGGCAAGTTCCCATCTTTAACGTTTCTTTGTCTGCTGTTTAGGTTAAAACATGTCTGCTAATTACATGATACGCTGTAATAAAATAAACAAACCTAATATGTATTTCTTTTTGCACATAATTAGATCTTGAGATCTCATGCGTCACTTTTCATTTGCTCCTTCTTTTATATGCGTGTTAGACCGGCACCTTTATTATTATATTTCTTTGATAGTATATAAAAGTATATCGTCTTCCACCTTTTTTATGGCTGCCTTCGACTTGTGCTATAATTTTCTAAATGGTAAATAAGATGGTAGCTTCCTCTATATTCCTTTTATTATTGAAATTAATCCATATGCCACCAAATCATTCACCATTGTTCTTTTCGTATACAACTCCTAAAGGAACCATCAAACGATCACCACATTCGTAGGAATTATGAAAATTTTATATTTCATGTGCTACTAATTTCGAATTTCTCCGATAAATATTATGTTGATTTCAATTATGACATCTATACTATCATATAAAGAGCCCAGGTGGTGGCTATAAACTGCCAAATTTGATCTGTCAATTTAATAATGATTTTATTTATAATTTTACCCTTAATTGTAAAATACAATTTTATCCTTTGATATTTTCATTATTATAAAATTATCCCTAATTAAAATTATATTGTTTAAATTACTTTACTAAGGATATGAAATGTCATAATACAAAAAATTTAACATATTTGAACACACATTGGGTGTGCTATACATACTAATATTTATTATAGCTATATGTTGGTATGTTAATTGAAAAACTACACACACAATATGTTTACAAATGCTTTGTTCGTTAATTTGGTAACGAAAATATTAAAAAAAAAACATATGTAATGTAACTCTCTCCCTCTCTCTCTCTCTCTCTCTCTCTCTCTCTCTATCTCTATCTCTCTCTCTCTCTCTCACCTCAGAATAAAATTCCCTTTTTTCCCCATTTTCCTCGTTCCCAAGAATCTTCCCTTCATTTCCCTCGCTCTCTTCTTCACCATAACTAAGCGTCAATAAAGGAAAATATCTAAAGATTAGACAATCAATTCGATCAAATCTTCACCATGAGATCTTCCTCCTCCGCCCCACCGACGCCGTCCTCCTCCTCATCCACGCGCCGTCGCAAGCCAGATCTTTCCCTCCCACTCCCCCAGCGCGACACCTCCCTCGCCGTACCCCTACCCTTACCACCGCCGACGTCCAACACCATCAGCTACGGCGAGCTCGAGCGCCTCAGCCGCATCGGAAGCGGAGCCGGCGGCACCGTCTACAAGGTCGTCCACCGCCCCACCGGGAAAATCTACGCCCTAAAAGTCATCTACGGCAACCACGAGGACTCCGTGCGCACTCAGATGTGCCGAGAGATTCAGATCCTTAGGGACGTCGACCACCCAAACGTCGTACGATGCTTCAATCTCTACGACCACAACGCCGAGATTCAAGTCCTCTTAGAATACATGGATCGAGCCTCCCTCGAAACGGCTCACATCACCAACGAGCCAACCCTATCGGACATCGCCAGGCAGGTCCTCGCCGGCCTTCACTACCTCCACCGCCGGAAAATCGTGCACAGAGACATCAAGCCGTCGAATCTCCTCATCAACTCGAAGGGGACGGTGAAGATCGCCGACTTCGGCGTTTCGCGCGTCCTTGCACAGACCATGGACCCTTGCAATTCCTCCGTCGGTACCATAGCTTACATGAGCCCAGAAAGAATAAACACCGATTTAAATCAGGGCTTGTACGATGGCTACGCCGGAGATATATGGAGCTTCGGCGTCAGTATCCTTGAGTTTTATTTGGGGAAATTCCCTTTCTCAGTTGGGAGGCAAGGCGATTGGGCTAGCCTTATGTGTGCGATTTGTATGTCTCACCCGCCTGAGGCACCAATCACGGCGAGCCGTGAATTCAGGGATTTCATTGCTTGTTGCCTTCAGAGGGATCCAGCGAAGAGATGGTCTTCTACAAAGCTACTGAAGCATCCCTTTATATTACAGTATTGCGGCGGTAGTAATGCTTCTAGCTGCGTGGTTAACAGTACAGGCCGTAATAATCAGGTTAATATGAGTGGTAATAGTCACCAAGTATTGCCACCACCACCTCTACCAAGTTACAGACCTCAAAGGCAGCAATTTTGATGGTACTGTCGTACTATTTCAATGTTTTTTTTTTCTTGGAGATGATGATACTCGAGGTAGTTTGATTTTTCTTTTTCCTTTTTATCTTCTGGTTTTGGGAGGATGGCGAAATCGATGGTGTTGTGATGTGTGATTCATAGGAGAAGGAAGGGAAGTAGTAGTAAGTGGAATTGATCTTATTCGAAATGATGATTGTTGTTGCTTGTAGTTTCCCATGGCTAATAAAACATTTACTTGGTGCAAATATATGTTTTCTTTCCAAAGCTTCATACGGATGATATGTGTTGTGTAATCTCCTTACACCATTTTATGTTATCTGAAACTTACCTTTGGATTTAGGATTCGTGAATTGAGGTTTGTTTAACTCTAGTTTAGACACGTCGAAGAAAGATCGATATTGTGCCTTTCTTGAACAACCTTCTTCAACTATATTCTCATCTTTTAATATATTTGTTCTTAGCTGGGGCTGATTGATAAGATGCTATAGTTTTGGATAGATTCTTGCTAGAAAAGATCATTTGGGATGGCCTTTTATAGAAGAGAAATACTGTTTTCCATATGCAGGGACGACATTGACATCTTATGCAACCTTTTGCATATCATCTTTTCCTTGTCTACATTCTCATTTTTGGATCATACTTCCATTACATCATATAGACTATTGCATCTTGTTTTTAATGTGCCGAATAAATGATGTGTGTGTAATGCTGAAACTTGCTTTAACTGGCATCTGTAGTGTCTCAATTATTGCATGGTATACGGATTGATTTAGAATCTTTCCCTGCTATGTTATAATTGTTTTTTTGCTTTAGTCTTTTTACAATTATGGGAAAGGCCTTATCTCTACCCTCTGGATTAGGTAATAAATGGAATTTGTAAGGGATGAAAAGATAATGTTTTTTATACAGAAAATAAGTTGAAATTTCATAGTGAATTAGTCCACGAAGTGCTTCGTATTTATTGCATTAAACTTGGGAATGTGTCTTTATTCCCAAGTCAAGTCAAAATTACATTGAAAAGGTCAAATCTTTGGAACGAGTTGTAAAGGTCTCATCTATTTTTCTTCAGTCCAGCATTTTATGTTGTCTTGCAATACTTTGTCAGACAATCAAACTACCAATTATATACCCACCTTTATTAAAAGCTACCCAAATATTTTAGGGAGAATTTCATGTCAGGCCCTGATAATGTTTGAATTTTCTGTCCAGGCCCTGTCAGAAAAGGAGTTAGTTTAGAGGACCTATTTTCTGTAAAATTTGAGTATAAGACCAAAAAATGTTATTTGACGAAAATCCCCTTACTAAAATGCTTTTTTATTTCTTATTTTTTTCCAGCGAAAGTCTATACGTGTTGCTCGTGGTCTTATATGGAGCGTTACTTTTACTTCATTTTATGTTACTAAGTTAAAGCATACTGTTACTGTGTAACAAAGAAACGTTACTCTCCAATGATATTGTGTTACGACTCTATTGCAAAATGTTATCAACAGAACATTTTTTATTTAATGATCGAACTCATTTTTCTTACACTAAATCGGCACAAAATAATTCGACTGCACCATCCAACCGATTTTGACATGTCATGTTGGATTCATTATGATATTGACGACGCACGAGGTAGATTTTGCTTGTATAATTAGGGTGCAAATTCGAGAACATGATTGTAAATCAAATCTAGACTTCGACATAATTGCAAGTAATCGGTATAAATTCGAGGTACCTATGAGAAATCGAGGTCTATTTTACATTATTGAGTTAATAACGCCGAGATTTATGCACTTTTCATCCGTTTTCAGTGTCGTTTGTGATTTTTCTTATATTCTCTCTGATTCATTGCTTGTATACAGAATGTGTTACTTACGACAGATAATACGTTATTAACATTCAGCGACGTGTTACTACTAAGTCAACATTTGTTATTAACCATAAGACATTTGTTATTTTTTGCTATGTTATAAGTATTTCTTTTTTACACGATTTAGGGAAAATATAATATCCGTTTCTTGCAACTAATCAGTACAATTCGAGGTACCCATGAGAAATTGAGGTATATTTTACCTTATTGAGTTAATAACGCCGAGATTTATGCACTTTTCATCCGTTTTTAGTGTCGTTCATGATTTTCGTTATATTCCTCCCCATCCGTTGCTTGTATACAGAATGTGTTATTTATGACAGATAATGCGTTATTACCTTTCAGCGACGTGTTACTATTAAGTCAACATTTGTTGTTAACCATAAGACATTTGTTATTTGTTGCTATGTTATAAGTATTTCGTTTTTACACGATTTAGGGAAAATATAATATCCTTTTCTTGCAACTAATCGGTATAAATTTGAGTTACCCATGAGAAATTGAGGTCTATTTTACCTTATTGAGTTAATAACGTCGAGATTTATGCACTTCTCATCCGTTTTTAGTGTCGTTTGTGATTTTCGTTATATTCCTCCCGATCCGTTGCTTGTATACATGATGTGTTATCTACGACAGACAATCGTTATTACCTTTCAGCGATGTGTTACTTCTAAGTCAACATTTGTTATTATCTATAAGGCATTTGCTATTCTTTTCTATATTTCGTTACTTCTGACGATTAAAGCTGAAAATAAATATACAAATCATACCCACGATCAAATTAATAATAAATTTCAATAATTAGGTAATAAACTTTGAATTTTGTGGGGTCCTTCAATTTCGTGCCATTAAAGAGGGTTGAAGGATGTTTTGGAAGTAAGTATATATTTTCGGAAAAAACATAAAGTGATACCCGTAAGTTTGTATCTGTTATTAGAAGGAACACTTGTGTTTATAGTTTGGGCGGGAATCTTAATTTTTTGGCGTACTATTGGGAGGGAATTTCAGGGGACTATTGGCGGGATTATCAATTTTTTGCTTAAAGGGTCCATAAAATAATGTGTTACAGTTACGAAGTAAAGCGTTACCAATTTGAGTTTTCAGAATAGGGTTTCTATGTTTAGTGTTTATAGTTTTTAAATTAGGGTTCGGGGTTTGGGGGTTCGAGGTTTAGGGTTTTGGGGTTAGGGTTTAGGTTATATTTTATAAATTTTGCTTGTGATGTAATGTCGAACTTAGAGCTGTTTCGTGATATAATTTTTAATGTTACATTTCACATTATGAAGTATACTCTATGCAACGAATGGGACCTTGGTTACATGACAAACAACCACAACATTGGACCATTAACCTCAACGTCAATAAAATTTGATTTGTGAGTGAGTTCTTTGGTTTAAATTCATCAAATTATATATTTTTCTTTATGAAAATCTTACACCTTCTGGAATAAGTGCATCAACGATCGAAATTTATCGAATTAGTAAAGTGTTATTGACAACAATATAATCCGTTATCAGTCCACTATTTTGTGTTATAACGTAAGTTTTTCTTGATTTCGCTAACATAAGGAAGAGGTATTTTATTCTGAAAATGTGTTAATATATAACGGGTCAATCATGGTGGTATTCACTGACCACACAGAACCATCCAGATGCATCGCGAAGCTTCTAGAAAATTCCGAACTATGTGTTATCAGCATAGATCAATCCGTCATGACAATATGTCCATATGTTATCAGTTATCATCTTTGTGTTAAAACGTAAGTTTTTGTTTGCTTAATCATAGTTCCACTAATAAAACACAAACTTTAACACTGGCATTAAATTAAATTGACTTTATTTACACAACTGTTCATCATTAACATCGTGATTTTTAGTCGATTGGGCCAATAACACCAACATTTATGCGGTTTTAGCGTATTGAGAATATAATGATAAATCGAATCTAGATTTTGACATAAATTGCAAGTAATCGGTATAAATTCGACGTACCCATAAGAAATTGAGGTCAATTTTACTTTATTGAGTCAATAACGATGAGATGTATGTAGTTTTCATCTATTTTTTAGAGTCGTCTGTGATTTTCGCTCTTGTTGCCCCGATCCGTTAGTTGTACAGAATGTGTTATTTACGACAAACAAGGCGTTATTACCTTTCAGAGACGTGTTACTTCTAAGTCAACATTTGTTATTAACCATATGACATTTGTTATTTTTTGCTATGTTATAAGTATTTTTTTTACACGATTTAGGAAAAATATAATATCCGTTTCTTGCAACTAATCGGTATAAATTCGAGGTACCCATGAGAAATTGAGGTCTATATTGCCTTATTGAGTCAATAACGACGAGATTTATGCAATTTTCATCTATTTTTTAGAGTCGTCTGTGATTTTCGCTCTTTTTGCCCCGATCCATTGGTTGTATGTAGAATGTGTTATTTACGACAAAAAAATGTGTTATTACCTTTCAGCAACGTGTTACTTTTAAGTCAACACTTGTTATTAACCATAAGACATTTGTTTTTGTTGCTATGCGATAACTATTTCTTTTTACACGATTTAGGGTAAATATAATATCCGTTTCGTGCAAGTAATCTGTACATATTTGAGGTACCCATGAGAAATTGAGGTTTATGTTACATTATTGACTCAATAACGACGTGATTATGCAGTTTTCATTTGTTTTTAGTGTCGTTTGTGATTTTCGTTCTTTTTCTCTCGATCCATTGGTTGTATACATAATGTGTTATTTACGACAAACAAAGTGTTATTACCTTTCAGCGACGTGTTACTTCTAAGTTAACATTTGTTATTAACCATAAGACATTTGTTATTTTTTGCTATGTTACAAGTATTTCTTTTTTACACGATTTGGGGAAAATACAATATCCGTTTCTTGCAACTAATCGGTATAAATCGAGGTACCCATGAGAAATTGAGGTCTATTTTACATAATTAAGTCAATAACGACGTGATTTATGATGTTTTCATCTGTTTTTACTGTCGTTTGTGATTTTCGTTCATTTTCTCCCGATCCATTGGTTGTATACATGATGTGTTATTTATGGCAAACAAGGCGTTATTACCTTTCAGTGATGTGTTATTTCTGTGTCAACATTTGTTATTATCCTTAAGACATTTGTTATTTTTGCGAAACTTATCAACATTCATATCAAACTGACGATAATTTCAACATATTTGGTCACAGCAACTGCAATCTTAGCAAATTGACGATATTTCTTTGATTTGGGTTTATCACATGTAATAATATCGATAGTTTGATATGCAACACAAGATTGAACCCAAGTTTGAACCCAAGTTTTGGTGAGATCTGCATTTCGATCGGATGTTGAAGACGATGGTATTTCAGTGTAATTGTGGCAAATTAGGAGGGTGAATATGTCATTTCGTGTCTAAATGATGTTTTTCTCTAAAATTTCCAAACAGTTGGTCCTTATCAGTGAACGAAACCCAAATAGGGCCTGGACCCAAAGTAAAACTATAAATGGGTTTCTGACACGTAATTTACCCAATATTTTATAACTGCAGACAAAACAATCATTCAAACAAATAAATTATATTCGAAAAAGAAAAACAAATAAATTACTGGATCGAGTGTGCAATTTTTTGGACGTCATGGCTTTGGGTGAAGTTGTTAGTCTATTGGCCCAATAACAAAGATCCCTTATCTATTATAGCATGCTTTTCTTAAAATTTCCTTTTTTAGCACTATCCAACATCGCATTCACATGGCCCATTTTCTGATATATAAATTTCACCCTTTTTAAATTGACATTGAATAATTGTGTAAATGCAGTTATGGCTTGTGGGCTATGATGGCATGCCTCAAAGTATCATAAATGCTTTTTATTTGAATGGCCACACTTGTTCTACCAAATATGGAAACATACTATACTATTTGGTACTTTGGTCAAAGTTCCATTTTCTTTTCTAACGGCCAAAAGCATAAGAATTTTTTATATTATGTTTATTTTGTTCCTAAAAAAATAAAGAATGGGCATATTGACATTTAAAACTTCGTGTGTCGAATTTTCATTATATTAAAGGTGGATTCGTATCCATGTTATGATCATTGAAATTTGTCGGGAATCATCATGATTAAATTGACTGGTAATGACTGGCGAATTGATATGAGGTGAGGCATTTTATTTAATTTTCGAAAAGATGGTAATGGAATTTTTAAACTATGCAGCATCACGAAATAACTCGATGTGATCACAAATCACGCGTCTACTTATATAGTTGTTGATATTTTTTAATTAATCAGTATGGATGATGTTAATTGTTACCTAAGGGCACGTTTGCTTTCCTAGATATAACCGGATAACACAAATAATAACCCATTTGCTGGTGTTTGGTTTATTTTCCACCGGCCCGAAGTTAATAAACAGCCCAAGAAAATATTCCGGGCCTCGTCATAAATAATCTGCCTGGCATAACTAAGATAAAATTAAACCCGTATAAAAAATGAGTCAATTGACGAAATTATCCTTCTTCTATCTAATACCAAATCACAAGCCTCACAAGCCCTAACATCGTTTCTCCTCGGTTCGACTTGAAAAGAAAAATCGGAGCTTTGTGGTTGCAGAGTCTCCAAGAACTCGGTATGAGCAGATGAAAAACTAAAGCATATATTTTGTGTTTTGTATCATTTCCTTGGAATTTATCTTGCGATCATTTTATTATAGCAAGTTAATTTTTCGTTTTTGGCATCTAATTTTAACCTGGTTCGATGTTGCTGATTTGTTTGATGAATTTGACGAAGATTTTGTCGTTAGTTGTTGCTCTTTGTGGATTTTATTTGTGGATTTTTCTCAACCATTTCAATTAGGCATGCCAAACTTGAAATAATCTGATAACAGTGGGTGTTCGAATCAATTAGGCATTCAAATCAGATTTTAACATAACAGTGGGTGTTCGATCAGTAATCTCAAGCGAGAATGAAATTTTGTACCAGTGGTGAAAGCGAATAAATGATTCTTCCCACATGTTTCTTGGTCTGTTAGAACTAATCTTCCTCTATGAATCGGTGGTGTGCCTCTTGACCTCGAAATTAGGTGAAAAACCTGATTTCATTTTCGTTTAAGAAGATGAGGACAATTTGGTCTTTTTTGTGAAAATTTAATTTGGAACTATCTAATAAACCGTGTAAAGCAAACATGAAATTATTAAGAATGGCCTGTTAACAAATAAACCAAACACCTTTTAAACAAACTATCTTGGCCCAGTTTAAATAATTTATCTTGGGCTTTAATATGGATGCTTATAACCAAACGCACCATAAGTTGATAAGTATAACTTTATTTTTATCCGTTCAAGTAATAATCGTTGCTAGCTATTAAGACAATCACTTCACTTTACTTGATAGTTTTCTAGAAATAATCTTCTCTTCTAAGTCTTTATTTGAGTCAACTACCTCCACTAATCCAAGACTTCATCGGCATAAATAGGATTTATTTTTCTATGAGATGAATCTTCAAAATTTCACATGAAATCAGAATAATATGAAAAATAGATGGGATTGCTATTAAATCAAGTTGTACTTATGAATAATACATATGGAAACTACTTGGTGACCCCCCTGATAAACTAAGGAAAGAAGAAAGAAAAAGAAAATGCTATGACTAACATAAAACAGGTGCTGTTTTTTGTACTCCGTGACATAATAGGAAGTGACCAAGAATTTAATTGGAAAATGACTTTTTTGGTAAAACTACTGTATATATATGTATATATATATAAATATATATATATTAAAATGCGACTGATTAATACTCGGCGTACATATTAAGACTTGCCAATCACTATATATTATTTAATTTTATATTTTGTAATTATATAAGACAATTCAGCATTAGCTCTTGTCACCATTACATAATTTTCCAGGTTCTTTCCAATCAAGTAAACGAGGATAATGTCACTATCTGAATTTCTGTCTATTATTAAATTTGTTCTCACCTTTTTCAGGGTCAAAGTTCATAAATAGGCTTGTATTTAACATGTAGATTATATATTTTATAGCAAACCAAATAGATACAATTGTTTGAATTACTACCGAGCTCTCCGCATGTTAAGAACGAAATGACCAAGTCAAACAAAGTTAATATAAAGTTTTTGCTTGAATAATTATTGCGGACTTACGTATTATATAATCCGAGTCGGGTCGATTTATCAAACCTGGTCGGTATCAAATAGCTGGTTTGAAATTGAAAATTCTTCCCTAAGTTCAAATAATATAGGAAACCTATGCGTGTTATTTTGTGTGTGTATATATCATCTATAGACATTAAGTTGACCTTGAATGTCTTTTTTCCCCTAATAAATAGCCAATCTTTAGGATTTGAATTCAATATTTACTTATGGTCCTGACATAGACAGCATGTCGAATGCCTAACTCTCCTAAAAATATTCAGATCACAGAGACGTATTATTTTATGTTCATGCATTTTATTTCAAAAAACAAAAGAGAAGTAAAATAATTCAACCTTTATTACAAATTCATCTGTTGGAAAAAAAAGAGCACTTGACTTGATATAACACACACAGACACAACGGAATATTACTCTACAAATATGTCCTCTATAACCAAAATATAATACAAAACGGTCATATATACCCACTCACTACGACTGATATTTTTATTACAAAAAACAAGCAAGTGGACATCGCTTTTGTTCTGTAGTTCAAGGATGGAATACTCTCTCTCTCTCTCTCTCTCTCTCTCTCTGCGTATATGTAACAAATAAACAAACAAAACCTATATATATATATATATATATGCGTGTCCATATTAGATATATATGCAATCTCATCTAATACAGAAAGGGGGAGTATATAAAGGAAGTCCACCACAACCAAGGCGTCCAAAAGTAAACGCTTTATGATGAAATAAAAACATCATATTTTATTTCATTTTATTATTATTATTATTATTATTATTAATAATAATAATTTTTGGTCATATTGCTCCCATGACAACATCACCCACTCTGATCAATCTCCCATCTTCTTCTCCTTCATCTTCTCCTCCTATCCATCTATGGTGGCTTAAACTGAGATAAGTCTCTGCAAAAAGACTCGTATGAACACACCTTCTTATGTTGCAGTTATTTCCTCTTCCATAATCGCTTACTACCACCGTAGAACAGAGCCATGCTGCTGCTCAGCGCATCCATTTCTCATCCATCCCTGAAAAAACATCTATATACGAATCGACCCACGTCGAATCTACTCATAATAACCGTAGCACTCGTATCCCTTTCTTGGCTCGTAAGAACCTGCCATGGTTCTTGCAATAGAGTCGACCACGAAGCTCTGAGCTCCTTCAGACAAGGCCTATCGTTAGCCTCGCCTCCATTAAACTGGTCAGTTACAGCAGGCGGAGATTGCTGCAATAACTGGGAAGGCATAGCCTGCGACGGGTCGGGTCGGGTCAGCAGCCTATGGTTACCGTCGAGGGGACTCGTGGGACCCATTTCGCCATCTCTAACGAACCTCACTTCTCTTTCTCAGATCAATCTCTCCCACAATTGGCTCTCTGGGCCATTGCCCGATAAGTTCTTCGCCTCTTTGACTAAGCTTCAGCGCGTCGATTTGAGCCGTAATCGATTGTCGGGCGAGATTTCGCAAACTGATAGGCTTTCGAGTACGGTCCATTCGTTCAATCTATCGAGCAATCACTTCCATGGGACGATCCAAGAATCCCTTTTTCAGACGGCGGGGAGCTTGGAAGCATTCGACGTCAGCAACAACAGCTTTTCTGGGACGATCCCATCTTCTATGTGCAGTTCTTCGCCTCTTCTCCGAAGGGTTGACTTTACGAACAACGATATTACAAGCTCGATTCCACGAGGTTTTGGTCTGTGTAAGAATCTGCAGAGTTTGAGGTCTGGCTTTTGCAATCTCTCTGGGGAGATTCCAGGCGACGTTTATGGCCTATTAGGGCTCAAAGAACTCTCTTTACCTGGCAACAAACTATCGGGACAATTCGATGCAAGAATCGTAAATCTAACGAACCTTAGGACGCTCGAGCTTTACGGTAATGAGCTGACTGGGACGATCCCCGAGGATATACGGAAGCTCTACAAGTTACAAGTATTGCAGCTTCATATAAATCAGCTGAGTGGGCCCATCCCAGCTTCGCTGGCGAGCTGTAGCGGGCTCACGACTCTGAACTTAAGGGCCAATTTGCTCGAGGGCGAACTCTCTACTTACGATTTCTCGAACCTCGGTCAGCTTCGAACGGTTGACCTCGGTAATAATTTCTTTCGAGGGGATTTGCCGAGAACCCTTTTCTCCATCAAGACTCTTACAGCAGTTCGCCTGGCGGCCAACAACTTGACTGGGGAAATAATACCCGAGATAGGATTATTGCAGTCTCTGTCTTTCTTGTCAATCTCAAACAACAGCCTCAGCAATATGGAAACTGCTCTGAGGATACTATCGAGCTGTAAGAACCTTACGGCGCTAATCCTCTCCAAGAACTTCTACGACGAGCCTTTTCCTACCGATCAAGACTTGGAAGGTGTTGGAACTTTCCAGAATCTTCAGGTGCTTGCTTTGGGAGGGTGCAGATTTACGGGCCAAATACCAACGTGGATGGCCAAGCTGATAACCGTCGAGGTTTTAGACCTCAGCTTCAATAAGTTCACGGGCTCTGTTCCAGGCTGGTTCGGGCCTCTCCCTAACCTTTTCTACTTGGATTTATCGTATAATCTTCTGTCGGGAAACTTTCCCATGGAGCTCCTAGGGCTTCCAAGGCTATCGTTGCAGCAAAACACTGATGAAGTGTTGCGAAGCTACTTAGAGTTGCCCGTGTTTGTTCAGCCCTATAACGCATCGAACCTTCAGTACAATCAGCTCTCTAACCTACCAACTGCTCTGTATCTTGGTGGTAATACTCTTAAGGGGAACATCCCAGCTGAAATCGGTCGATTGAAGTACATCATATCTCTCGATCTTAGCAACAACACCTTCGCGGGAGAAATCCCAGACACAATATCGAACCTCAGCCAATTAGAGAAGCTCGATCTGTCTAGGAATCAACTCACGGGTGAAATCCCACTCTCCCTTCAGAACCTCAATTTCTTGTCTTCGCTGAACGTTGCCTACAACGATCTTCAAGGCCCGATCCCAACTGGCGGGCAGTTCGACACTTTCCCTAGCTCGAGCTTCGAAGGAAACTCAAAGCTATGTGGCAGATTATTGCAGCGTACTTGTGGGGACCCACACGTCCATGCGAAGAGCTACGAGCCTCAAGCGAAAATGAGCAAAACGAAAACCATAGTGCTCGTCTTTGCTGTGTGCTCTGGCATTTTCGTTCTGAGTTTGTTGCTCATCTTCTTTGTCTCTAAGCGTAGGGCCCGAGCGAGCGGCGACCCTGAAAAAGACAACAACATGGAAACAATGTCGTTTAACTCCTCGGGCGTATTCCCAGAGGTCGAAAAGGACTCGAGCCTAGTCGTACTTTTCCCCAACAACAAGAACAAGGCAATCAGCGACTTAACGATAATCGACATACTAAAAGCCACGGACAACTTCAACCAGTCGAATATAATAGGCTGTGGTGGCTTTGGATTGGTGTACAAAGCCACGTTGCCCGACGGGACCCACCTTGCCATCAAGAAACTCTCGGGAGATATGGGGTTGATGGAAAGAGAGTTTAAGGCCGAGGTAGAAGCTTTATCCACAGCACAGCACAAGAATTTAGTCGTCTTGCAAGGCTACTGTGTCCATGATGGCTTTAGGCTGCTCATATACTCATACATGGAAAACGGTAGCTTAGACTATTGGCTCCACGAAAAGCCCGACGGGCCCACCCAACTCAGCTGGCCCATTAGGCTCAAGATAGCCCGCGGGGCGAGCTGTGGCGTGGCTTATATGCACCAAGTGTGTGAGCCACACATAGTTCACCGTGACCTGAAATCGAGCAACATACTCCTCGACAGTGATTTCGAGGCCCACGTGGCAGATTTCGGGCTGGCCCGTTTGATCCTTCCTTATCACACTCACGTGACCACTGAGTTGGTGGGGACGCTGGGCTATATCCCGCCTGAGTATAGCCAATCTTGGATAGCCACTTTGAGGGGAGATGTGTACAGTTTTGGGATGTTGATGCTTGAACTGTTGACGGGCAAAAGGCCTGTGGAGATGTTCAGGCCAAAGTCGTCGAGGGAATTGGTGAAATGGGTTCAGCTGATGAGGAACGAGGGGAGAACGGAAGAGATCTTCGACCCATCGCTTAGAAACAGTGGATTTGAAGAAGAGATGCTGAGAGTTCTTGACGTCGCTTGCATGTGCGTGAATCAGAGCCCTCCCAAGAGGCCGAGCATTAGAGAAGTGGTGGATTGGTTGAAGGAGCTTGGGTCGAATTCTGATCAGCAGAGTGCTACACACAAAGAATCAGACATGAGAACAGAGGAACAGTGAATTTTTTTGGTTTTTTTTTTTTTTTCGGATGATGGTATAAATGTCAAGACCTCAAATGTCTTGCTTCTTCAATGGAATTATTAGTCCAACAACAGAAATAATCAGAACTTGAGAAGGTGTCTATAGGTTTCTGAAGTAAATACTATGACTACGTTGAACCTTTGTATTAATAACATCCCTAGAGTTCAAACAAAACTTCTGGCAGATCTCAGACACTGTGTCATCCGTAAGGCCATCGCCGCCTTCTTTTTCTTTAATCAAAATTTCCAATTCTTTTGATGGTTGCAAAACCTGTATACAAAATGAATCTAAGTGTGTGATATATAGGAAAACAATGTCAAGACATTGAGCAGTGAGAATCTATGACACGGTTTCTGTTTCTACAACATCTTATTTACTGACTAATATCATTAAAGACAAACGAAAAGCCTTGAAAAATTATCATAAAATTACCCATGGGGAGGAGGTGGAATCATCGGTAGTCTTATCAGAATCTTGCTTCGTATTTTCTTTGCCTTTTGGTGTATCAGCGGTTTGATGGTGCCTAGAGGACGTATTGCTCACTAAATGAAGAAGCTTTTCGCTCCCCTTCAATGAAAAAAAAAAGGGTATTAGATGGAATAAAATGTCTGTGTTAAAAGGGGCTTTAACGACTAATTTCTTCAGCTTTGTGATTTTATCTTGTGAAATATCGAACCTGTGAGGCTCTCCAGTGAGAATAAGTACGAAATAAGACCCAAAAGAATGGAACGTTGGGAAATGGAAGGACCTATAAGAGACATTTCAGAGTTTAGTATTTGAATATTACTTAAGATTAAAAGTCAAATGGAGGAGGTCTAACACATACCATGAAAACGGAAGTCAGGGGAAGCAAAATGGCCGAACCGTAGAAGTATTTCTTGTGAATAACTGATCCTCTAAAAAGTACACAAAGTGCGCACATATTTTATTACGTGCAAAAATCACATGAAGTGCCATTGATTGTGCACAAGGTTACCTGAATGCTATATGTCGTAGTCTACGACGGACAAGTCGATGATTCAAACTGCGATGCATCAAAATGAAAATTATCGAAGTTAACAACCCAAACATGAAGTTATAACACATTTTGAATTTTATGTAACTGATTCTATTTATCCAACACCATGTTCTACCTACATCTAGCATCTACTTGTGTATAATGGTAAGAATGTTAGAGAAACTGCATAGTGTATCGTCACCTTCATTTTGAAATGGAGCACAACAAACATAGAGAATTGAAGAAATCGTCTAGCAAGAAATACATCAATACGACGACAGTTCAATAGGAAAATAATCCAGCAAGTTTATAATAAAATACGTAAAATTACCCCGACGGATATACGATATCTACTGTATCAACCTCCTTCGAAATGGACTTTAAGAATACTTCAGATGGCTTAACTCGCGATAACAGCCTCAACCCCAATCTGCTCATAAAAAAAAACATAAATGAAATGAAATAACAAAAATAGATGGAATTCAACAAAAAAAAAAAGACAAGAAATGACAATATGATCAAGCTTATTCGTATATCTACCCATGAATCTTGTTCTTGATAGTCCCTTGGGGAGCTTGCTCCAATTTACTCCATGCTCCATTCATCTATATAGAAATAAATTTGCATTCAAGCGAGCACAAATGACAGCAATGCATCACTCTAGCACTGGAAAAAAGCATTGAAATTTCAATTTCCACCATCAAGAATCCGACATATAGCAAACCCGTTTCGTAAAGACCAATAATCAATGAAAGAGCGACAAAAAAGTAGTTCATTTTTCCAAAAAAAAAAAAATTCTGGGATGTACAGACCTTATTCGCAGCAAAATCAACCACGAGCTCAACTTTAGATTCCTCCTGTGAAGAAAACACTCTGTTGTAGAGCTGCTTGAACGTGGAAGGCGCATTGGAAGACTGAGAGCCGTTCGATGAAGGGTCGATCGAGCGGCTAAAACACCAGTTTCTTCCTCTGATTGGAAACACCACAACTTTAGCCTTCATAGCTTCAATAGCTGCTTAGTTCCGAGAAAGAACTGAGCTGAAAAAAAACACAGTGGAGTCAGATCGTGAAAGGATCTCTAATGTTGTAATTAACGATGAAGAGATCGTTATTGGGCTGAAAGATATGGGCCCATCGGCTGATCAAGGCCCAATAAGGCCCAGTCCGAATAGAGTTTATGTGTGGTTCGGCCCAATGAATGAGAAAGATACTTTGACCGTTTGACGGCATGCTTCTAAGATCATGATCAATGATTGCATTACTAATATCTTTAATCACGCGATTTCTTTTTGTATAAACGAAGCAAATTCAAATTTTGAAATGATGTTTTTTATATATCAGATTAGTGGTGTCGTCATAATTAAACCTAAATCTTGTCGCATAGCCTAGTAATATAGAATAGTATCATTTTAAATTCATCATTTTGTCGTACTAAATATATTATCTAGGGGAAATTTTGTGTCAGGCCCCAGAATATTTTAAAATTAGGGATCAGACCCTGTTAGATATTTTTTTAGTTTTAAGGACCTCTTTTTTGAAAAATTGAGTAAAAAGGACCGAAAACTGTGATTTGACGAAATTACCCTTAATAAAAGTGATTTCTGAATGGTATTTGACGTCAGTTTTATGTTACACAGTTATACTGATTTGTTACACATTTATACTGATTTGTTACCGTAACAACCACAAGTGTTACTTTAACGTCATAAGACGTTACTTATCGACAGTAAAATGTTATTAACAGACATATTTATTACATCGAACTATCGAACCCCATTTTTCACACAGATCGAGCGCAATCGATTGTTAACACCTTGTTTTGTTTTCCATCATGCGGTATTACACCATAAACCCTAAACCGTAAACCCTAAACTCAACGCGACGACCATTAGCGTTTTTCTATAAAAGATCGAATCATTAGCGTTTCGATCTTATTACACATTTCGAGATTGAAAATTGGTAACCCATTATAAGAGCATTGCTCCCTATAATGATGAATTTTCTGTCTAGGGAAACAGGGGGCAGATGGTCGGGTGGAGAGGTCAAGAACAATTATAACTGTTACACAATTATACTGATTTGTTACCGTAAAAACCTTAAGTGTTATTTTAACGTCATAAGACGTTACTTATCGACAGTAAAATGTTATTAACAGACATATTTATTACATCGTACTATCGAACCCCATTTTTTCCACTGATCGAGCATTGCTCCCTATAATGATGAATTTTCTGTCTAGGAAAACAGGGGGATGGTCGGGTGGAGGGTTCAAGAACAATTATAACAATTTTGCGCTGAAAAAAACACTTCCTTTCATTTGGATAACAACAGTCTTGTATTGAGTACCATATGACGTCTATTTAGTAACAAACGAAGTCGCAAAAGTACCACATCATTCAAAAATAATACCCATTCTTGCAGTAACACATTAACAAATGATGTTGCAGGAAGCGGTATTATTTTTGAATATTGTGTTACTTCTGTGACGTCATTTGTTACTAACTAGACGACATATGGTACTCAATACAAGACTGTTGTTATCCAAGTGAAAGAAAGTGTTCTTTTTCAGCGCCGAACTGTTATAATTGGCTGGAACGGATTATTTAGGTATACAGCGTAATTTTGACATATGTCAGGGTTAAATATGTCATTTTGCGTCATTTTAGGGCCTGACAGCTTTGTTTTTCAAAAAGTTAGTCCTTTATCCTAAATGAAATTCGAATGGGGCCTGAACCAAAAGTTAAAAATGTTACTAGGGCCTGAACTGTAATTAACCCTATTATCTAATTATATTTAGATCCGTCTCCTTCTTGACTTTCGTCGTCCCTTGATTTCTGGCGCAATTCCGAAATGTTGCTTATCTTAAAGCATGAGTAATTAATTGTGGGTCGTTGAGAATTGAAGACCAAGCAAAGAAGAACAAATCAAGACTTTATTTTTTCAAGATTATAAGATCACGTTTGATAATCTAATACGATGAAATAATAGTATATATTTTTGTAAGAGGTATCCCCAACCTCATATAATCACACTATCACACACTTACACTCAAATTAGCTTCAATATGAAGTAAATCTTAACCTTAGATACGGTTATTGACCGATAAATGTGTAATGGTTCACATATAATCAGAAATTAAAGTGTACAAATAGAATCAATTTCATGACTACAAACTTCAGTAGTTATCAGTCTCAACTCAATACATCGTCTTTCTTTCCCACTATCAAAATGAACTTAGGAGGAGGTAATAAAATACTATTAAAAATCAAAGATCTGATTTTTTTTTTCTTGGGTTACCTTTAATTTTCAATAATTATATAAAAAAAAAGAAATTGAGAACATCCCAGCATGTTGTCTGGCGCAAAATTACATAGTACAGGACAATTGTTAATCACTGTCCAAAACAAATTGCTTTGTTGCTTTTGTCCCTACATCTCCATCATCGTCTTCTTCATCTAATCCAAAAAAAGTTCAAAGCCACACGACAAACCAAGCAAAATCTGATACTCTGATTCAAACTTTCAAAGTGCCCCCCAGCGATCTATATACAAACAATAAACGGCGTCGTATGTGGTTCCGTTTCTTCGCTGACGCCACTCTTCGGAGCTACGAAGGAATCACAGACATTCGCAGCTCGCGGTGTTAGAATTAGGCCCACATTCTTTTGTGAGTTGATTTTGGATATTTGCTGTATTTTTCTCGCCTGGCTTTCCGTATTTCTCACTTGCGGGCTTGTTGTTCTTGATGTTACTGAGCTAAGAAAGATAACATCTTTTCGAATCCCTGCTATGATTTTTCCCCCTAATTGCTCTAACTTTGATCTTCTTGGGAAGTAACTAATCGTCTTTCAAACTTTCAATGTGATCGCAGGTAAGAAAAAAGATGGGAGATTTATCAGAAAACGCACATTTAGGAGATTCCGGCGTTATCGAGCTGACAGGGAAGATAATGGTGGTAGCCATCGTTCTTCTTCTGTTCATCATAGTCTTCGTCTTGTGCATTCACCTCTACGCCAAATGGTTTTGGTACCCCCGCCAAGAAAACCACCCCAGCCGCCGCCGCCTCGATTTCGCCGCCGGCCACCAGGAGATAATCGTGATCCCAGCAATTCGAGGTGGGCTCGAGCCCTCGGCCCTAAAAACCATGCCCGTTATTACATACAACCCGAAAGAGTTCAAAAAAGGACTAGAATGCGCAGTTTGCTTGTGCGAAGTATCTGAGGGCGAAAAGGCGAGAATTTTACCAAACTGCAACCATGGTTTCCACGTGGATTGCATAGACATGTGGTTTCAATCTCACTGCACATTCCCTTTGTGTAGAAACCCCATTTCAGATCAAAATCAAGAAAGTTCTTGTTCGTTAGAGACCATACTTGAAGCTCCAAGAGCTGGGTTTTCGTCAGAATCTGCTAATTTTCCGACCAATGTGTTGATTTGGGGAGATGAGACAAGTGTCAGCACTTTAGCCCCTGAGAATCATCATCACATTCATCATCAAGGCAGTAACAACAACGAACCATATGCTTCATCTTCGACTTCATCGTCAATGGCAGCATTAGTTATCGAAATACCAAGACAGATTGCTGAAGATGAAGAGCAAAAGTCTCCTATTCCCACGAGGCTAAGGACTCTGAAGAGGCTTTTGAGCGGTGGTAGTAGTCGAAGGGTTAATCCTAATAGTCCAAGAAACTTGGATTTGGAACAAAGCTGACTAGACGTGTTTCTTGTCCAAGATCATTAGCTACAACACAGAAATAATAACTGTGAGTTTTGAGTAGATCTGATCTAAGATCTCTCCCTGCATTTGTTGTTTCTGTGTTGTTTAAATGTATGTGACGACGAAGAAGAAACTGTGGCCTGTTTATGGGAAAAGATCGTTCAAATCATACGACGTTGGAGAGTTTAAGATGCTATCTTTTCGTCACAGATTATGGAATCGATTGGGCTGTTTGAGGGAGAAGAGATGTTAAGTTTGATTTCTTACAGTAGAGTTGATAGTTTTTGTAGCTGTTTATGCACTTTGTCTTATTCAAGAATGGAGTCGTTTAAAACATATTGATTACTTCTTGTAATATTCAAGAATTCGAACTAGACGGTTTTAAGACGGTTTTAAGATTAGTTTAAGAACTAAGAATAATCAAGGTTTCGAATTCAGACAATAGAGCTTCTCAACTCCCCTTGAACACCATCTTCTTGTGTCTTTGATTTGATGATTAAAAAGGAAAAACAATTGGGCCGTTCAATGAAAGCCCACTGGGCCTTACTCGTATGTAATGCGAAGTTGTAAGCAAAGCCCATCTGAAAAATATGAAAAGCAATATAGTTTTATATAGAGGTGGTAAACAGGTCGGGTTGGGTCACATTCGTATTCAACCCGTTTAATAAATGGGTTGAAAACTTCAACCCCGACTTAACCTGTTTACTTAAATATGTTGAAATATCGAAACCTAACCGGACATCCTTTAACCCAAATATAACCCATTAACCTGCCAACCCGTTTAAAATTAAAACAAAATGAAAAAAATAACAGAATAATCAGAATTATAAACCCAAATAAAATAAACTAGTAAATTAGGCACATTTGATGCATGTGCTACCATCATAAAAATATTATGTAAATTTTTGAATATTTGATTTTAATAATAATATTTTAATGTTGTTTACTATAGCATAAAATGAATTTGTGGTGTTATGTTTAATATAATAGTATTTAAATGATATTTTTAATTTTATTCAATAATGGAAAAAGTGTGCAATTAAATTGACATTATAGACGTCAACGTCCGTTTTACTTTATTCATTAAGAGCTGAACGTTTCTTATATTTTTTTTTGTTTTTCATTAATTTGTTTAGCTTGAAGCTATATTAAGTAGTGGGTGGTTATGTTAAATAAACGTAGTTATCTTATATTATAATAGAATATAGGTGCTCTCAATTACTGCCACCTGTCAAATATAATTAAATATAATAAATAAATAAATAAAAAAAATGAAAAACATAACCCACTATCCCATGTTTACATACAATAACTACCAACTCAAATACAATTTAATATTTTTATTCACATAATCATATATATTTAATACCGTGCATTGCACGGATAAAAAACTAGTTATTTGTAATAGCAATGACAGACCAACGTAAGCAAAAGAAATAGTTAGTGGGTGGTTTTTTATTCTTTGAATTATGAAATTTTGACAGACCAAATTAATTGATTTCATGGCAGTTTAAGCCAAGCTCTCATCATAAGAGAATAGATAATAGAGAAACATAGAAGTTGTTTTTTCTAAAAATTAACAATAATTAAAATTCCAAATAATACAAATATAATTAACTAAAAGCAGTTTATTTTATTTATATAAGGATATTCTAATAATTTATACTTTTCGGGTTAAATGGGTTGATTCGGGTACGGGTTGATTTCGTGTTGAAAACCCGAACCCTAACCTGACCCACTTAATATACGGGTTGGCGGGTGCGGTTCGTGTTGGGTGCGGTTCGTGTTGGGTGGTAACCCTAACCCGAACCCTAACCTGACCCACTTAAAATTCGTGCTTGATTTCGGGTTTATTTAAACAAGTCGAAAGTGGTAACCTAACCTGCTATTTCCGGGTGCGGTTCGTGTTGGGTGGGCGTGTCGGGTTGGTTTTTATCGGCCCTAGTTTTGAAAGACAGATTTGAACCTTGTCGATCGGACACATGAATATAGTACTAGGGGTGAAAGATGAGTCGAGCCGGCTCGGCAAAAGCTCGGCTCGAGCTCGATATAAATGAGCTCATTTAAGTTGAGCTCGAGCTCGTTTATGTCGAGCTCGAGCTTGAGCCCGGATGTAGTGGCTCAAAAGCTCGCGAACAGGCTCACGAGCTTTTTTTATTTTAAATTTTTTTATATTTTTATATTACTTTATATTATTTTTTCCAATTTTATAAATATTTTTATTAAAAGCTCGAATTTTTTATATTTTTTTAATTTTTTTTGTATTTTTATATTAATTTATATTATTTTAATTAATTTATTATTTTTTTTAGAAGCTCGAGCTCGAGTTCGAGCTCATATGGCTGGAAATGAGCTCGAGCTCGAGCATTGAGCTGAAAAGCTCGACGAGCTCGAGCTCGAGCCCAGAAAATGAGCCGAGCTCGCGGCTCGTTTACAGCCCTATATAGTACTATATGTTAAATATAATAATACAGTATTTCCAAACTATGATAAGATAATCGTATTCTCGTTTTATTCGAGTTTCACACTGAGATTTACTTCAATTCAGCCACT
This sequence comes from Craterostigma plantagineum, assembly GCA_027422505.1. NCBI lineage: Eukaryota > Viridiplantae > Streptophyta > Magnoliopsida > Lamiales > Linderniaceae > Craterostigma > Craterostigma plantagineum. Next base: position 732,392 of record JAPQWV010000057.1, read on the forward strand.
ATATTCATGTGCGTCGGCAGTGTTGTAAAATACGCCCTAGGTGGCCGCCTAGGCGCTAATCGGCGCCCGACGCGGCGAATAAGGCCTAATCGTCCGTTTTAATCGGCCGATCCGCCTAGGCGCCGAACAGGCCGAGTAATCGGCGCACAGGCCGATTTTCGGGCCGCCTAGGCGCTAGTTTAAAAAAATTAATTTTTTTTTAAACTGACGATAGATGGCTTCAGAAAATAAAAAAAAATAATTAAATGATAGGAAGAAAAAATCAGATCTAAAACGAAATCCCTAAATCATCACACTACAGACATTCCTCCACCCTATCCTTCCCTTGTCGCCACCCCTTCAACTGCCGCCGTCGACCTCAATCCACCATCCTCCGTCGACGATTAGGAGAGACCCAAGGTTAGATTCTGATAAAAAACTATCTCTCTGTCTAGGATTTATAATTTGTTTGTCTGTAATGTATAGCTTAGCTTGTAATCTGTAATTCCATTTCTGAAATATGAACGTAATCAATTCTCTTCACACTTCACAGCAAGAGTTTAGAGCAGTGTATTAAAATTTGGAGTTTATTTGATGTTGCTTGTAGTATGGAACATTTGAGGACTACTGATCGTATGTATGCATTTGGTATTAGATGCTTGCGAACTTGGTGTAATATGATATTTTGAGCGTTCCTATTGATGTTGAACTTGTTATGAGTTAGTTTCTTTATATTTCCATCTATGATTTGAGCTTTGAAGCAATGTGATATTTCAAGTGTTCAATTTTTTTGAAATATTGATGAAAAATAACAGAACCGTCTAATTGCCGCCTAGAAACCGCCTAGGCGCTAGGCCCCCCGGGCGCCGGACTAGCGCCTAGCGTATTTTGTCCGTCGGTGACAAAGTGACGGCTAACTGACGGATAAATTCAAAAAATATTTTGACAAAATTCTTTAGATTAAAATAACGAGAATAAAATTTCATTCATCAGTTAGCTTACATATCTTATCCTAAAAGCCGTAGTATCATCCTCTGTCGTGACAGTGATGTTATCAGAATATAATAATTACTTCAAAAACTAGAGGCTGGTACTTGAATTTATTTCTGTATTAATTCTTTTGTTGGTCATGGGACATCATAATTCATCATCACTCGGAAGCCCAGTTGAAGTTTCTGAATTTGATATACTATCTCTATCTTCGTTATTTCCAAAAAAATTACCATAACATTTATTTTTCAGTAACGTAAAAATTGTTATTTACGATTCTCTATAATTGTTTTAGCGATAAATGATTTAGTAATTATAATTATATATATACATATGCACGCACGTATATTGAATACACACGGCACAAGTAGTAATAAGATCTTAACTGAACAAAGAATGTGACATAAGATTAGCCGAAATTGCGGTGATTAATTTCCATACTTATCATTACAGTACAACGTGTCTCAACTCTCAACTAACCTACCACAAGTAGAGCTGTCAAAAAAGCCCAAAGCCCGCGGGCCGGCCCGCCCCGCCCCGCCAAAGTGGCGGGGCGGGCTGCGAAATTTTAGGCCCGCCTGAAGGCGGGCCTGGGCGGGTAAGCCCGTGCGGGCCGCGGGCTTTGGCGGGGCGGGCCTGGCGGGCCGCGGGCAGGCCCGCCCAAATAAAAAAAATTAATTTTTTTATATTATTTAATATATCTATAAATAACTTATATAGATTTTTTATATTTTGTAATTATAATTTTAATTGGAATTGAGTTTAATTTAGTTTAATAAAATAAATAAATTATTATTATATAGTTATGATTAAATTATAAATACTTTCCAAATAAAAATCTTTTTTAAAATTGTTTTCCCCTTTTTTTTAAATTTTTTTCTCTTTTTCTTTTTTTTTTTTAATTTTTGGCGGGGCGGGCCTCCCTTTCTCAGGCCCGCCAGAAGGCGGGCTTACCCGCGCCCGCCCCGCCAGTTGGCGGGCTTTGGCGGGTAACGGGCCGGCCCGCCCCGCCGGCCCGTTTGACAGCTCTAACCACAAGCATGTGACGTTCTGCCAAAAAATTCAAAACCCACCGTATTTATTCATCAAAATTATAATAATAAACAATAAACACTATTAATAATAATAATAATTACGTATTGACTTTTCTAGTTGTCTGTGACTTCTATTGAACGCGTAAAAAGCATGTTATGTGCATCTTTCTTTAGTTGTAATACGCAGAAAAATCATTGATATATCTTTGGCATGTGACGCCTTTTACTTTACTAATAGGCATGCTTTTATATGCTTTTCCTTTTATTTATTCGAAGCTCAACGATGTATTATTGTATATGATATCCAATATTAAAACCTTTAATTGGTTAAACCGGAATATTCTTTCTATTTATGTTTTTTTGCCGTTTGCATTGGTAACGTTAATCTGTCAACATACATACAAACATTACATGCATTATTGTGCCTGCCAAGTTGGCCTGGCTTTTAATATAGTCCGTGATTATATATATACATACATAAATAATAAATAACTGGATAACATGTAATAAATGAACGACGAGCACCTATCAAACGTGTAAGGTCAAAAAAGACGTACAAAGCCAACCACCTAACCTTAATAGTAGACTAGAGTAGTCAAACTTGGCGTATTTTATTATTTATGAAAGCCGAATAACTTTTCCATTATTATTTAATATATATTTTATACGATCAGCGCTGGCTGGGCTGTCTGTGACACACATATCAATATATATGCCTAGCTTAAACTAATGTATATATCGTTTATTTCAAGTCAAATATTTTTCCGAGTATAGCAATCTTAAACTTACCCATAACGCCATTTATTGTATGTTCAAAATACTTCTATGGGGATTAAATTATGAATGTAAAATACTTGGAGGATTGATATGTAATTGTGATGTTCCGACAACACATACGTGCAAAAATTGTTCTCTTTTTACTTAAATGTTGACTGAACCGCTTTCCCCATTACATAAAGTTTTATTATACGTTACTTTGTCACACCCGTGATCACATAGACTTGTTAATTGTTATTCCATTTCTCCTTTGGTACAAAAGAAAAATAACTTTCTTGTATAAAATATAAAGAATTCGTAACAACTAGCATAAAACGAAACTGTTAAAATTTAATTTAACTTTTCTATCACAAGAATAAAGAAACAAGGGGAAGGCCCCTCTCAAAACAATAAATATAAAAAACGAGACATGAGAATCCAATCAATAGCGCACATGGCCTCCATCATTTCATGCAATAAAATCGTATTACTATACTACAATCAAATCAATACAACCTTCCTTCAAACATTATATAAATCAATCAATACATCACTCGTAACGCTCTCATCCATTATCACACACACAAAAAACTCCTCAATACCCAAAAAAAATAAACACTAAAAAGAATGTCTAATATCAAGAACTATCTCTCCGCTAAGAGGAAAAAAATACTCCTAATCCTCCTCCCATCAATCCTCGTAGCCGCCGTAATAATCGGCGTCGCCGCCGGCGTAACTTCAAGAAACAAAAACGACAATGACAGAAAAATAAAAATCTCCCAAGCCCACGCCATTGCTCGTTCTTCATGCGAAAGCACTTTATACCCCGAACTATGCTACACCTCCATTAAAGAATCAATAGACAGCGAAGCCCACAAAGTGAACTCTGCCAAGGATGTCCTAATACTCACCCTCGGCGTCACGATAAAGTCCGTCAAGCAAAACGTCGGCGCTATAAAGGAGGCGGTGGGAAACAAGACGAACAAGCTGACGGCGCGTGAGACCACGGCGCTGCACGACTGCTTGGAGACGTTGGACGATACTTTGGACGAGCTTCACGCCGCCGTGAAGGAGCTGAAGATGTATCCGACGAAGAAGTCGCTCAAGGAGCACGCCGACGATCTCAAGACGCTGCTTTCCTCAGCCATTACTAACCAGGTGTGTTAAGCTTTTTGAGGTTGTTATGTGCTTTTTTATTTCCGAGATGATTTTATCTTACGAGCAACGCCGTCGCCGGCCGGCAGGAGACTTGCCTCGACGGATTCTCTTACAGCAAAGCCGACCGGCACGTGCGGGACGTGCTCGTCGGAGGACAAATCATACGTGTGGAGAAACTATGCAGCAACTCTCTGGCGATGATATGCAATTTGACCAACGGCGACGTCGCCGCCGAGGAGGCTGCGTCGAGGCTCGGCGGAGGGAGGAGGCTCATGGCGGCGGAGGGTTGGCCGGAGTGGTTGTCGGTGGGAGACAGGCGGCTGCTGCAGTCGTCCACCGTGACGCCCAACGTCGTGGTGGCGGCCGACGGCTCTGGGAATTTTAGGTGAGACGCCGTATGATATGAACTTTCCGACGCAAATGCCATGCTATATACTATACAATGTCGACTCTTTCTCTGAACTAAACGCGAACTCAGGACTGTGTCGGCGGCGGTAGCGGCGGCGCCGGAGAATAGCGGCACGAGGTATGTAATAAGGATAAAGGCCGGCGTTTACAGAGAGAACGTTGAAGTAGGGAAGAAGAAGACAAATATAATGTTCTTAGGAGATGGAAGAACTAACACCATTATCACCGGCAGCAGAAACGTCGTCGACGGTAGCACGACTTTTAACTCAGCTACGGTTGGTAAGTGTCTTAATTATGTTTTCTTCTCTTTTATTTTATTTTAATTCGCTAGCAGCCTTATCTTCTATTTGCATGTTAGTCGCCGTCGTTGGTCCACAATTTCTACGTATAAGTCATGTTGTAGCTAAAATAAAAGCAATCTTTTACTTTCCATTCTCCGCAATCATAGTACTATTAAATACCATCTTGGCCGAACCATGTATTTAAATAAAAATATATAAATAGCTGTGTATTGTCTTTTCATGACATACAACTGTAAAGATATCTTCTTAAACCTTTCCCAGTATGGACATTGACTTATAAATTGCATGATGTAATAACGTTACAATTAATGACGTATTTATTGCCTAACACCACTAATTAATGAATTTCTGCTAAAAATAATTTCACAGCCGTGGTAGGAGAGAGATTCCTAGCGAGAGACATAACCTTCCAAAACACGGCGGGTCCGTCGAAGCATCAGGCGGTTGCACTTCGGGTCGGGTCGGATCTATCCGCTTTCTACCGGTGCGACATGTTAGCGTATCAAGACACCCTTTACGTCCACTCCAACCGGCAATTCTACTCGGAGTGCCTCGTCGCCGGCACGGTGGACTTTATATTCGGCAACGCCGCCGCCGTCCTCCAAAACTGCGACATCCACGCCCGGCGACCCAACTCCGGCCAGAAGAACATGGTAACAGCCCAGGGTCGGACCGACCCGAATCAGAACACGGGGATAGTGATACAGAAGTCGAGGATCGGCGCCACGTCGGACCTCAGGCCGGTGCAGAAGAGTTTTCCGACGTTCCTCGGCCGGCCGTGGAAGGAGTATTCGAGGACGGTGATTCTTCAGAGCTCAATCACCGACGTCATAGATCCCAAGGGATGGCACGAGTGGGACGGCAACTTTGCCCTGGGCACGCTGTTCTACGCCGAGTATCAGAACACCGGCGCCGGCGCTGGAACCGGCGGTAGGGTTAGCTGGCGAGGGTATAAGGTCATCACCAGCGCCGCCGAGGCGCAGGCTTATACTCCAGGGCGATTCATCGCCGGCGGTAGCTGGCTGAGCTCCACTGGGTTTCCGTTTTCGTTAGGGTTGTGAGTTGTGATTAATTTTCGATTTAATTGTCGATTTCTGAGGTTTTGTTTTGGATTGGGTCAAGTTGTGTAATAATGATGTGTTGGATAGTGGACAGCGATTGTGTACTGTTTTAGTTAATAAATGGGCTTTACAGTGCTCGCTTATAGGCCCATATATCGATTTGTTGGCCCAGTATTCGTGTTCGGTGAAATAGTGAATGATTGAGATTACTAATTATAGACAACCGAATTATGATTATTTTCTCGTTTTTTTTTTATGAATAAATTCCATTACCAACGGAATCTCAATGTTCAATTTTTACAACCCCTTACAACCATCAGACGTTAACAGAGCCAGGATTATCCAGATGTCAAATATGGCTGTAACACTTGTAAAACTCTTGATAAGCACTCCCTAGCTTTCCCTGATTTGCTGAAGATCAAACAGCTTTCAAGTCTCATACACATCACCTGCGCAATACTCCTAGTAAGTTCCTATAGTGAACTGATTTTTGAGTCATGAAGCCTGGCATTTCTCTCCCTCCACAAATAATAGATCGTTGCAGCCATGATAGCACATTAATGTGTTTGTTAGAAGTCTTCCCCTTAGCCATCCTCATTGCTCATAGCCACCATTGCTCAAGCACAGCAGGTACATTTCCAGCACTCGGCATCCATTTAGAAATCTCCCTAAGCACTACTTTGCTATAGCTACAGCTGAAAAAGATATAAGCTATATTCCTCCTCACTTTGGCAGAGTCTGCAAGTTGTATTACTAATTGTAATCCCCCCAATCAGCAATCCTGTCACAGGTCAGAAGCTTCCTGTGGCACATGATCCAGAAGGCATGCTTGGGTATATTATATCGCTTCCAAATAAAGCCACTGATAGGAAACCTTCTCCATTCACCTAGCATCCAATTGTAAAGCCTGAGAAACAGAAAAGTTGCCATTAGAATCAATGATACAGCTGCTGCCAATAAGCCCTTCCTTAAGAGTGACTTTGATCTTATTCAATTTCTTCTAGTGCCAGCTACTATCCAATGGAGCAGAGTTATTCCAAAAGAGCTGCCCTTTTAAGTAAACACCATCAATCCACTTAACCCAAAGCTTATCTGCTTCCAAGCAAGATCCCACACTTGCCAGCCAATAAGAGAAGTGTTCCAAAGGCAGCTGTTTTTTATTCCCAATCCTCCATCCCTTTTCGGTTTGCAGACATTTTCCCAGCTGACAGAAGCCGAGTATCTGACTTCAGATCCACCACTCCATAGATAGTTTCTGCAGAGACTATCTACCTTGTTAAGGACAACTTTTGGTAGGAGGAAGAATGATCCCCAGAATTAATCAAACACGCTCTACCCGCCACAGCAGAAATAAAAAATAAGGTTATGATACTTAATACAATAACTGACCACCACTCACATTTCACAGATCACACACGGCATGGACTACTGCTTATCCGTTCGGCGCTTAGAACCATTCAGATGATTAATTTATTTAATTTTTTATTCAAAGCTGTAGTTTTGTCCGAGAACAGTTGTACTTATATATATTTCACTTTCTATTCTATAGAAAAGACAATTGGAATATGATATTAGATATTGCTTGGTCAAAGTAACGCAAAAGATATATAAGTAATAACGATTCGCCTAAAGAGATTGCAACGAAGTAACCACTGCTTTTTGATTAGATTAATTAATCCTATTGTATTAATTTCAGTCGTTCTAGTTTGTCTTTTTCAACTTCTTTTATCGCATGTACATCTAAACCCGCCACAATAAGCGGGAATACATTACAATAGATAGGAGATAATATAATTATATTATAAAATAGCTTACTATTATGATTTATCAATGTCAAGTCGATATTATTGCTGATTTTAGAAACACTGAGAATTAACGCGTCCATTCATGGCTGGACCAACCCATTTTCGAAATAACATTATACGTAATACTTAATAAATACACATGGGTGCACATGTATTACGAACAAAGAAACATCCTCGAAGAGCACCATAAACCCTCACTCTATACTATATATTGTAAAACTTGTCAAACTTCTTCACATTCCCAAGAAAACAAAGATAGTAGATTGTAAGAAAAATAAAAATGGACACAGTGAATTCTTTCAAAGGATACGGCAAAGTAGACGAAGTAGAGCAAGCAGCCTTCAAGCGCAAAACCCGCAAACGCCTAATCATCCTCTCCATCTCCGTCGTCCTCCTCCTAGCTCTAGTCATCGGAATCGTCGCCGGAACCCTAGCCTACAGGTCAAAATCCTCCGTCGAAGTCCCGGCGAGCCAGACATCTCCGGCGGCGGCCATAAGATCCATATGCAGCGTCACACAATACCAAGACTCGTGCTACAGTAGCCTGAGCTCGGCGAACACCACCGACCCACTGAAGATATTCCGATTCTCCCTCGCCGTGGCGATGGACTCTCTGAAGTCCGCGGCGGATCTTCCGGATCGATTCGTGGGTCGGACCGAAGATCCGTTTGTGAAGGAAGCATTGAACGTTTGTGGGTCGGTGCTGAACGACGCCGTCGAGACGCTGAACGACACGGTGGTTTCCGGCGGCGACGTGGACGATCTGAAGACGTGGCTGAGCACGGTGGTTACGGACCAAGAGACGTGCTTGGATTCGCTGGTTGAGGCGAATGCTACTTTCGTGGAGGACGTCGGCGATGTTCTGAGGAATTCCAGCGAGTTTGCCAGCAATAGCTTGGCCATTGTTTCGAGGTAATAAAAAGCTTGAAGATGACGACAGATCTGGGAAGAACTAACTGTGTCTGAAATCATTCTTACGCTAAATGAACGTTCGTTTTCTTTCAGGATTATTTCGGCCATGGACAAATTCAAGAAGAAGATAGACCCAAGAACCAACAACCGCCGTCTGCTGTCGTCGAAGGGAGATGATTTTCCGGCGTGGGTCACGGCGTCCGACCGCCGACTTCTTCAGCAGAGCAACCCAAAGCCCGACGTGACGGTGGCGGCTGACGGCAGCGGCGACGTGAAGACGATCAACGAGGCGGTGGCGAGGATTCCGAAGAAGAGCAAAACGAGGTTCGTCATATACGTGAAGAAAGGCACTTATGCTGAGAACGTTGTGCTTGATAAGTCGAGGACTAACGTAATGATCTACGGCGACGGCAAAGATGCATCGGTTGTCACCGGCGATAAGAACTTCGTCGACGGAACGCCCACATTTGCGACGGCGACTTTTGGTAAGTTTTCTTGATTTAATTTCATTTAATTGAATCGGTTGTGAAATAATTTCTTCTTTCATGCCATGTAGACCCCACCAAGTGCATGATAGTCAAACAAAATATGTTATATAATAATTCACGTCTAGGGGTGAGATATTTTCTCTATAATAAATGTGATTTTCAGACATACCATCCTTTCCTCTTTATTATGTCCCTAAAACTTGGTATATATTTTCACATCTGTATGTAGACAAAGTCTTGCCCATGCTAAAACATTAATATGATCATGAGATAGTAACCCATGTTATGTTACTTAATAATCATAGGGTATATTAGAAGTAATTGACCCATCAAATTGAATTTGGTTTAAAAATTCGTCCTTTTATTTAACCTAATCTTCCATATCCTCAATCTGATAAAATTAGGGTTTTCAAAATTACCCAAATCAATCTCCTCAATCTGATAAAATCTCCGTTGATTTCAACAGCCGTGGTTGGGAGCGGATTCATCGCCAGGGACATGGGATTCAAGAACACCGCCGGCCCACAGAAGCACCAGGCGGTGGCGTTCAGGTCCGGCGCCGACCAATCGGTGTATTTCAGCTGCTCCTTCGACGCCTACCAAGACACTCTATACGCACACTCCAACCGCCAATTCTACAGAAGCTGCGACGTCACGGGGACGATCGACTTCATCTTCGGCAACTCGGCGGCGGTGTTTCAGAGCTGCAACATCCGTCCACGTCAGCCCATGGCCAATCAGTTCAACACAATCACCGCCCAGGGAAAGAAGGACCCAAATCAGAACACTGGGATTTCGATACAGAGGTGCACTTTGAGCCCCTTGGATAAGCTGACGGCGCCGACGTACCTCGGCCGGCCGTGGAAGGACTACTCGACGACGGTGGTTATGCAGAGCGACGTCGGCGGGTTTCTGAATCCTTTGGGATGGACGCCGTGGGTTGCGAACGTGGATCCTCCGAGCACGATTTTTTACGGTGAGTATCAGAATACTGGGCCTGGGTCGGGTACGGCGGGTCGGGTTAAATGGGCCGGGTTTAGACCCATTATGACGCCGGCGCAGGCGAAGCAGTTTAATGTGCAGTCGTTCATTCAGGGGCCTGATTGGTTGCCGGCGACGAACGTTGTTTTTGATTCAACATAATAAGTGAAACGTTTTTCGCTTTTTATTTATCATTCTTCTGACATTTTGTTTGTTGTAGCCATTGATTTGAATTTGTATATCTGTTGCTCAGTGAAATCAAAGATAATATACGATGTGTTATTTTTATACTTTGCTCAGTGGAATCATTTGACAACAGTTCTTGAAAGTTGATCAAATGGGATTTTAGCTTCTGTCTTTACATAGTTTTTCTTCCTTAATATGAAAGTACGATGGTTACTGTTATAAGTTAGGACATACTAATGGTGGGCTTTCTATTGTATGGCTTAATATTATTGGGCGGCACATGTCGGCCAGGCTAAATAAGCGATTGAGTCAACGCAGGAAAACCGAATAAACGACCAAAGAAAGTCAACGAAAGCCTTGATCAACAGATCCCATCATCTCTACCTTAGAAAAACACGAAAAGAAAAAAAGAAAACAACTGTTTCAGTTTCACACTCTCTCTCAATCTCTCTCTGCATCTCTTTCACTTGCAGGAAAAAGACAACTCACAAACACATTAATGGCTGCTGTTATTAAGCTAGCACCATTCGTCACCATCTTCTTCTTCTTCTTCATTTGCTTCGCAGTGGTTCGTATCAGAGCCGATGATTGCAGAAAGCCATTAAAGCTACGACCTTTTCTCTTCATCTTTGGAGACTCGCTTTTCGACGCTGGAAATAATAACTACATAAACACTTCAACGCTCGACAAGGCAAACTTCTGGCCTTATGGGGTGACGTTCTTTCATTACCCCACGGGCAGATTCTCTAACGGTCGCTTGATATCAGACTTCATAGGTAATAATTTTCTTCAAAATGCAGATAGAGATTTAGCATTAGTTGACGACGAGGAAAGAGAGAGATATATTGATTAATTATTTGCATGATATTAAATTAGCTGAGAAAGTCAAAGTGCCACTGATTCCGCCATATCTACAGCCAAGAAGGAAAGAGAGCATTGTTAATATATATGACTATCATGGCGTAAATTTTGCATCGGCTGGAGCTGGGGTTTTATCGTCTACGTTTCAGGGAATGGTAATGGATGATTTATGCTTTTTAATATATTTATTTTCATGCCTGCATTAATTTTTTATGAATTTTTTACAGTGGGATCATATATATTCTTATATATTAGTGATTTAATACGACTACATAAATTTATTATCTCGTGACAAGATTTAGTAATAATAATAGGACTATGCTATTCATTCAATGACGTCTTTTCCTCCCTTACACATCAATGGCTAGCTAGCTAAAATATCATATCATACGCACAAGACTTTTTGTTTTGTTCTACCAAAGGTTAGGTACAAGAGAATCCATTCATTGTTTTGTTTTCTCAAGAGAAGATGTCTTTTGGGTTACTGATGATATAGTAAAAAATGCCAATATATTTCCTTTCCATGCATCTTTTTTTATCAAGAAAATAGCACTGTATAAAAATATCAAACCATATATGTTATTCTACTCGTATGAAACTGTCTTTTTTAAGTTTTCACTGACAAGAATGAGAAATAGCTAACTCATGGCCGTGAATTGGCAATTTCTTATCTTCACGATTTGTGGTTGAGGATTGATTGAGTTCGTGGGCTTTTCTAAAACTGTTTATAAATTATTTTTTGTTCCTGCTTATATATTTTGGACGTATGTTTTGAAAGCGATGTTTCACCTTCATATAAATATATATATATTTATATATATATATATATTATATATACACATTTATATTGGAAAGACAACAATCATAGATAATTACAAGAGTTCAAACATCTTGTTTATTACGCACGACTCCTATTCTTAGTAGTAGCCAATTAGTAGGTTAAACACCACTGCCGTTTTCCTTGGCCAAAAAGAAGTTTATTGTCAAATTATTTCTTCTTACAAGTCTTACAACTTCTTTAATTTATTGCCTTTTCGCAATCATTTTCGCTTTTTTTTATTATTTTTTTTATTTTTATTTTTTTATCGTAAGTGTAAGACAGCCGAACTATCTCCTCTTTCTTTGGAATAAACGAATGAGCATGGATGAGTAAATATCGTATTCTACTGGAATATTATCTCCTCATTTGATTGCTCACACATACATACATGCATCCATACATTCATGCATCAAGTTATAACATTTTGCATGATTCATACTAAAAAGAGAACACATTTACTCATGAGATGTCCTTACAGTGTTTTGCTCAACTAACAAAATTGTAACAGGTGATCGACCTCAAGACGCAGTTGAAATATTACACGAAGGAAATAATCGAATTAAGAGCAAAATTGGGCAATGACGAAGCATCAAGAATCTCATCAAAAGCTGTGTACCTATTCAGCATTGGCACAAACGACTATATCGGCCCATTTCTCTTAAACTCGACTTTGTTCGAATCTTACACTCACACACAGTACGTGGAAATGGTCATCGGCAACCTCTCAACCACAGTCAAAGTAAAGTTTCGATTTGACCCGTTTGAATTCGATTCCAACCCATTAACCCGACCCGCCCAGACCCGCATTTTTCTTTCTCGCAGGAAATATACGGAAGAGGCGGCAGGAAATTCGTGTTTCTAAACCTAGGCGAATTAGGCTGTTTCCCGGGCTTACGAATTCTTGTAAGAGAAGAGACCGCCGAAGAATGCCTTCAAGAGCCTTCGCAGTTGGCGAAAATCCACAACGTAGCGCTCGAGAAAATGCTGTCGAACATGGCTAATCAGCTACGTGGATTCGAGTATTTTCTATTCGACTTCAACTCGAGCTTGGCCGACAAGTACGCTCATCCCGCCAAATACGGTCCGTCTTTTTTTTTTTTTAAAGCGAGTTTTCTGAGGACGACTGATTAATGTTTGCGTATAAACTTTTCGCTAGAAAAGGTTTCGAGGAATCGAAGAAGGCGTGCTGTGGGTCGGGGCGCTTCAACGGTGTATTCAGCTGCGGCGGGAAAAGGCCCGTCGAGGAATTCGAACTCTGCGACGATCCGAGCAATTTCGTCTACTGGGATTCGTATCACTTAACCGAAAAGGCGAACGAGCAAATAGCGCGTGAGATGTGGACGACGACAGCATTGGATTCGCACGGTTTGAAGAGACTATTCAAATGAAAACCCTTAAAAACCACAAATTTCTCTCTTACGTTTCTTAAAACACTCGACAATTTACGCGCAAAGATAATATACGTATAAGTTTGTTTTTTTTTTCGTTTCCGTCAAAGAGCCAAGTCGATCCTTTCGGCCCACTTAAACAGGTCGGAATAAACCCTATCGCCGCCGAGCTCGTCCCCCTCGGCGCCCGCGACGACCCTCATGACGTCTTCGATGAGCGCAAAGTTCCCCATGATGTCGACGTGGGCCCCACTCTGCGTCCCTCGGCCCTCGAGGAGGTTCGAGGGAGGTGCGTGGTCGTACTCCCGAACGTAGTTCTTGATTCCCGAGGGGTTGAACCTCGTCTTCCCGCGCCAGCCCTTTGCGCTCATGAATCCCGCGCTCAGGACGGGGACGGTCTCGTCGCCGTCGACGAGGTATACGCCGTCCATCAGGCAGCCGTCGGGATCCTCCTCGTCGGCCGACGTGTCGATCTGAAAGGGAATGTAGCAGTCGGAGGACGGGTTTTGCTTGTAGACGTAGGCGCGTTCGGTCGGGATTCCGACGCCGTACATCGAGAATATCTCCATGTCCGGCGCGTTCGGCAACCTAATAATAGAAAAGAAAAAACGTGCGCGGTTACGCCGGAATTTGCTCCGAAATCAAAATGACGTGGGGAAAAAAAGGGGGCAAATGCGATTTTCGGTCTGCACGGGCATGGACTTTTTTTTGTCGCCTCCGTAATGTTCCGAGATTGCCGCTTTTAATTTCAAATGTTACCGATTTCGTGTCGTTTTGGTCCGCCTGTTAATTTAACCGTTAGTTTGAACGAATTTACGGGCCGAGCCGGGCTAGGTCGGTCAGCACATGTTTTTGGTGGCCGAAAAACGTGGTACCAAAAAGGTCCGTAAACTCGGGCTGGCCCAACTCGTAAATTACGTAAAAACTAACTGGTTAAAACTAACCGGAGGACCAAAATATCACAAGATCGGTAACATCTGGGAAGCCCATACCCCAGACATTGGGGACCAAAAATGGCATTCGCATGGAAAAAAAATAAAAAAATTCGAGCGGACGGAAATGCTAGAGAAGAAACTCACTTCGTTTCCAACGGATTGGACCAGTACTTGTAGTGCTCGTACTTAGGATCGTCCAAATCGTCCGCCAACCCGTACGAGAAATGAGCGCTTCCGCGCTCCATCATTTTCGGTGCGACGTAGCGCAATAAATCCAACACGTCCCCAGCCGTATACGCTTTGTACTCCGCGATAGCCTTCGCGCCGCTGATTCCCATGTCGTGGTACTCCGTCCAAACGTCGCGACACGTGCTATTTTCTACGTTGTTCCCCTTCTCTGCGTCCTGAAAATGACGAGTTTCTTTGTCGTAAGGACTCGAACGAAAAAAAAAAAATTTAGTAGCATCAAAACGAAAAAAAAGCGATAGTACCCTAAAGTCGATCCTCTGAATATCGGAAGACGGCGCCTCGGCCACGTCTCTACCGAAGGATATAATTCTCCCGTAATGGACGGTTTTGCCCTCGTCGGCGATATTCGAAGTATTGTCGGGATTTCCTTTGTGCCTATTGGGACGATAGCCTTCTTCTGGCGACCAATCGAGGCCGCCCCATATCGTGTCTCCTCCTTTAGGGATCATCGACATCGTAGAATCCCACGTTCGTGTCATCTTCATTACGTGCTGAAGCGTCTGAATCTGAAACAGATCTTGATCAAGAACGCCGGGCACAATCGCCCTGCAAGAAAATTTGACTCACAATCCTTACGAAAAGCTCTTTCTTAGTACGATCGTGGGGGAAAAAAACAAAAAAACAGTGCCTCGCGACTGCGATGTCTTTAGCTTCAGCTGAGAAAAGCCCAGAAATGGCCTTTGGGACGCCCAAGAAGGGCCCGCCGATGTTCATCACTGCTTTGATGTGTTTAGCGCACCAGTCGGGCCCACCGCCCCCGCCCATCGGGGCGGGCGCTTCGACCCATTTCATGAAATGGAGAAAGTATAAGACGCCCATTGAGTGAGGTATTACGACGGCCTTATTCCCGCCGTTTGTGTTCACCATTAGCTCGATGTTGCTCTTGATTCTGCTCAGCGTTTGGTCGCGAACCTGAAAGAAAGTAGGGAATTCCTCGAATTTTTGACATGATAGCAAGAAAATGAGACCAACCCTCTAACTGCAACGATGATTCAACGATGAACGTTCGAATTTAACTATCAGAAACAGAAACACACTACTTACTTCTGTGTTCTGAAAGGATAGTCTCCAATCATAGGCAGCCATGTACATTGTCTTCTCTTCGTAGCCTATTCGAGCGAGGTTAGCGATTAGGACAGCCCATACGAAATATCCCGGGGCAAAGTAATCGGCAGCAACGAGGCCAGTTACGGGCCTAACCCTTATACCCGAAGGATCCATCCCTGTTTCGTTATCCAAAGACATGTGTTCCACCCAACATAAAGGTCTGCAAGAAAAAGAAACAAAAAGAGATGGAAAGATTTTCGACTAGTATTTACAGAGGAAAGGCAAACTGTGATGAATAGGCTATTACATCTCCCTAAGGTTTAATGTTCGGCTCTTCATATTTTGGTAAGAGTGAGAATGTGAAGAGCCTAACATTCTCCTATTTCTTAATAATTCCACCACTTCAATACATTTTAAAGTGGAATTCAGAACAAAACCACTACTGTTACTGTAATGTAAGCTCTGACTATGAAGAAACAAGGGCTCTTCTTTCTGAATGTGGATTTGAAGGAACGAACCTATGGAGTCGAGGGAAAAGCAACAGAATCGCAAGTTTAGGGCTTTGTCGGCTCAGAGTCTGTTAAAGAGGGCTAAATGAGCTATAGAAGCGGAATTATCCAAAAGATAGGAGAAAAGTGAGATTGGGAACAAAAAATGTGAACTTTGATTCACATTTGAACAAAAATGTGAACTTTGAGGCAATAAATGAACACAGATTCTCACCATTCTCCTCCCAGTTACACTTTCTATAAACCTTCAAAGGAAGATTTTGTGGCTTAACTCCCAGATTCTTTAAGCTACTTACCAAGAAATCCAAAAAAGGAAAAAAGATTTCACCTTTTAATCAATCAGTCAATACGAATTCAAGACCATACAGCTAATCCATCCAACAATTATTTCCTCAAACCATTTCAAAACAGAAAAAAAAAAACATTAAAATCTAATCTTGGAAAGATCTTTATTCATACCTCTTGTAAACCTCCCCAAATGTCCCGCCCCACAACCTCTTCCTAAACAACCCATCAGCGCAGCTATGCCCTTCCCAGAGCTCCAAGCCGCCCGTCACAATCCCAGGCACAAACACCACTGGGTGCTTCGCCTTGAGCCCTTCCTTGGCCAACTTCACGCCGGGCGGGTCGGGCATAGGACCCGTTATGGCCTCGGTCACGTACTGTGGGAAAGAAGATGGCATCATATTGTAGAGGAACAGAAGAACCCACCAAACAACGCATATGCACCCTACGAGCCAGCAGCAGCTATCCACGCAAGACCACTTGCCAGCGCTCTTCTTACGATGCTTCTTCTCTGATTTCTTTTCATCCTCTGTTTCAGTTTCGGGTTTTTTGGTCTCTTCCTTGTCGGATCCTCGGGCCGGGTCGGGGCCGTCGGCGGCCCTTCTCCTCCTCAGAAGAGACATGGTTTCCTTCTGATTCTGAAAAGTTTATAGATATCAGAGGTGAAACGTTACAAGAATATGATGGAAATATTACCTAGTTGCTCCGCGCCGATCTATGGTGGCTCGCAGGGAATGAGATGGGCGGCGAAATGGGCCCTTTTCGTTTGGTGTTCGAAGCTCTGTTTTCTTAGCTGGATTTTGTGGTGGGGAGAAATTGTTGGGATTGGTAATAAATTTGCGTCAGAGGCTTGACTTTTTATTTTAGCGGCTGTGGCTTTGTCTAGTCAAAGATCCGACGGCTAAGAACAACCCATCCCATGCGCAAATAAAGAGAATCTATTCGGTGAATATTGATTTTGCTTAAAAATATGAACAATTGTAAAGCCCATTCCTATACAAGTCAGCATCGTCAATTCAAATCTCAGTCCAGCCGTAACTTGCTAAAGATTCTACCTTTGTATTTTGGACAAATAAATCCGAATTTCACCCAACAATGTAGCGTGGCGTTACAAGCGATGATTATGGAAACTATAGTGTTGTATCTTTCTTTTTGGTGGTATTCGGCAAGATTTCCCAATATGTGTCAACCAAACGTTAAGGTTGCTCTGCTCATACACCAAGCCAAACAATATAACATCAATAAGAAAATTAATATAACTTTTATTACCTCAAAAGATTGAGGTTTTCCACTCTTCACAAACAACTACCTCGCCTATGCATTCCATCATCTCCATTAGCCCATGAAGAGATGAGATGGTGAGCAATAGCGTAAGGCCCCGGCACAAACATAGGCGCAAGCTCGCCACTCTCAACATTATAATCCCCAGAAACATTCTGAGCCTTCTCCACGCCTCTACACATATGTTCAATCTTATCGGCAGCATTTGTCTGCGCTTTATCGTACTCAGCAAAAGCCAGCGCTTTCCTAACATCCTCTCTGCTATGCCACTTAGCATCTTCAAGCTCATGCTTATCCACGTCGATCTCCGTCGACTTAGCGTAAGCGAAGAACCCTACCATCAGCTGACATGGCATGGAACCGCTAGGCCCGACGGGCCAAGGCTGAGAGCTGTGGTACACCACTTCGCCCACTTCGACGCCCGTCTCTTCATGGGTCTCTCTCCTCACAGCCTCTTCTAAGCTCTCTCCAGGTTCGATGAAACCAGCCAAGCAACTCCACATTCGTGGGACGAATCTTGATTGCCTGCTTAATAGGACTCTGTCGTTCTCCTTGTCTATGACCAGCATGATCACGACCGGGTCGACCCGTGGGTAGAACCTCTTATTGCACGATTCGTTCGAGCACTGTTTGCGCCTGCCAGCTTCTTTGGGGATCGTTTTGGCTCCGCAGTGTCCGCAGAATCGGGCCATGGAGTTCCATTCTAACAGTGCTCGGCCGTGGCCGGCGATGGCCAATTGGCCCATGGATTCTTCGTCTGACCAATCAGTGGCGACCATTAGAGTCCTCAGCTCCACGAAGCAGAGGTTTTTGGCCTTGAGCTGAGCGCCCAAACCGCTGACGTCAGATGCGTCGGTTGCCCAGTAAGCTTTGCCTTCGCCACGCTCGTTTTCACAACCCAAGTAAACGAAAGAATCCTCGTTCAATGCGCCAGAATCAGTGGTTTCCATGAGTGAACTAAATTCCCTCAGACTCAACCATCCCAAGTGCCAGTTTTGCGGCCCTGGCCCGTCGGCTTTGAAGCCGGTCAACGGTTTCCCCCTTGCGAAGGGCAAGACCTTGAAATCATGAGGAGAGGGATCCTTCTCCTGGTTCTGATTTGAAATTAGGGATTTTAGGGTTTGAAGAGCTGAATTTGGCGATAGGGCTTCGATCGGTTTTGGGGTTCTCTTCCTTATGGGGTTTCTTGCGAATGCGTGAGAACGGAAGCTCATCGTATGATCGATTGGTGGTGGTTTTACGAAGAGCTCAAAGATTGAAGATTGAGGTAGCATAGCTGCTCAACATTGTTGCTTGTTAAATAATTATCAGCTTCTTTTCTTCTATGTATGAACAGTAGCTATGGGGGAGTTTCGTACGTCTCTGATGAAATTGTGCCAGAGAAGATGGACACGTGTTCGCATATGAATGGGTCACGTCTTTTGTACGATTTAATGAAAATTTGTCAAGGACGATATTATTTATACATTTTGACGTGAAAAATAAATTTAAAAAATAAAATAAAAAGCTTTGTCTGTGTTTCTTCGTGATCTATACCCCGAACGGAATCGAACCCTAAACCTAACCTCATACAAATCCAATCTCAAATTCCCCGCCAAAAGAAAATCAACCGCTCACCGATCCCTTGTCCCATGGACGCCATTGTCCACTCAGCTATTGAAGAAGTATGCTGCGGATCGTCGGACGGTCTTCTACTCGGAGATTTATGGCCCAAAATCAATTCTACTCTTGCCGACGTTGGGCTCCCCCTCGGACCGAGCGTGAAGCGGGCGGTTTGGGAGAACATCGTCCAAGTTCCAGGACTCGTATTCAGTAACCAAGCCGGCGTCGTTTCGAGGGAGGATTTGGGGAATGTTAGTGTGGAGGTTTGCGAGGAAATGAATTTGAGAATCGTGGCGTCTGAGGCGATGAGAAGGAGCTTCGTAGGCGTTTCCGAAGTGCATGCGTTGGAGTCGACGGATTTGTCCGGGACACAGAGGAAGATTCTTGAGAGACTCGCTGTTGCGAGGTGAGATGACATGGTGTGATCATTTGTGTCTGAGTTTCGGATAGCTTATACTCGTCTAGCTTTATCTTTAGCAGTTGATTCTTGAAGTTGATTACTTGGTTTTGGACTAAACAAATTGACCTCCACCTCTGCTTCTGCAGAGCAAATGGGCTTGCGCAAAGTGAGCTTGCAAAGGAATTACGTATTGCGCCCAACCATATCTTCTACCAACTGAAGAGACTTGAAAGCCTAGGATTAATTGTAAGGCACCCCACTATTATCAGGAAGAAGAAGCATTCATCTAGCAGCAGAGAGGAAAATAATGGTTCAGTGGTTACCACCAACATGCTCTATTTATGCCGTTATGGAAAGCATTTGGGCTTTCAACAGAGGCTTGAAATTATAAAGGATGACAAGGCCTTGTTACTGGGAGATGTTGCTGATGGGGATGTGGAGTCTTTCGATGATTTAGAAGGCGAAGTTGTCAAAGAGGACGTACAGGTCAAAGATTTTCTGCCTGCTATAAAAGCTATTTGCAGTAAACTTGAAAAAGCTCCAGGAAAGGTCAGCCATATCTGAGATCTGGTTTGTGGGTCTCGATTTGCAATATACTTATTTCTTTCAATTTTGTTTGTGCTCCCGAAGGTTCTGGTTGTTTCAGATCTCAAACAAGATCTTGGTTATCGAGGGGTATCCGGCCATAGAGCTTGGAGAAATGTAACTTCTGATCCTTCTATTAGTTGTGTGTGATAGTTCTACCATGATATTTCGTACTTCATATAATTTTTCATCCTTTTTCTGAGATATTGTTGTAAATATTTTCCCAGATATGCCACAAGTTAAAAGATGCACGACTTGTGGAGGAATGCCGCACAAAGATAAACAGGAAGGTATGCACGCGAGAGCGGCGACATTGTCTTGATTTGATTTCACTATTACTTCTGTATTGATAGTTACAAGACATTACTTATATGGAAGCCTTAATTTATTAGTTTTAGTTCACTTACACCATCATGATTTATTTTGGGTGGCTCCAACTGTTGGAGCCATTTGTGGTACTAATGAGCATTGAACATCAGATACCACGAAAGAGTATTGTTTGTGAATTCTGCTGAGCAAGGATTATTGTACTTATAGATTTTGAAATCTGCTATGTCAGGATGTAAATTGTTTGCGCCTGCTTCGAAGTTTTTCACCCTCACATTTTGACTCAAAAATTCACGGATCTGGGAAGAAGGATATTGAAGTGGAACGGCCTACAAATGTGATTAAGAAAGGACAGACAACGGAACAACTCGTTGAGCTTCCCATTATGCGACAAATGTATGACCTAATTGATACTGCCGGATCTAAGGGGTTGACCAGTCGGGAAGTAAGTGTAATATACTGTAATGCAGCCCCTCAACAATATGTGAACAACATTGTGCTGGATTTTGTTAAACATGAGCAGGTTGATGCTGTGTACTGTTTATTATTCATTTTGCTGTCAGGGCTCCTAACTCTGAATGTGAAAGAATGGTTGAAATTTCCTACGTCGTAGTTGCTTCACTTCCATTATCACTGAAAGCATTTCTTCAAACTTTCTAATGTGATGATTGTTTAGCTTGCAATTGCAGATAAACAAAGAATAATGATTAAGCTTGTATGAAACCTCACTTATGAATATAAAGATAATTAGTTGTGTTTATTGAAAGGTGATGAGCCTCTTTACTAATCAATTTCTCTTTATGGTGATATGTGTGAACCTTTACTCGAAAGTCTAGTCGGTACGAGTTTATGCTTAATTGTCAGATCATGATGTAATTTTATCAAATGTCTATGGGCTAAATCAGTAACTCTCCAGTCATTGAAAAATGTGGCATCATATTGATTTAAATTCAATCTTTTCTCTGCATGCAGGTTTGTGGAAGGCTTGGACTAGGCATTAAGGAGTACCATAAACGATATTTCAGACAAATGGTATCCAGATTTGGATTGCATATACAATTGGAAAGTCATAATAGAGGCGAAATCTACCGGCTCTGGACAGCTGGCAGCTGTAATCCAAAATCAACTTGTGTGGGTCCCACTGAGAGAGTAGTCCCTCCGGAAGTTTCTGAACCTAATTTACTCGGTGCAAGTTTGGATTCTCAAGAGGACTTTCCCCAGCCCCTGCAGGTGGAAGACCACTCTTCTCCTGTTGAGGAAATCAGTGGGGCAAATATCAGTGAAAGCAATGCACCAGTCGTGCTGGAGCCTTCTGAAACCTCAACCGCGAAGGATGAAGGCCGTAATACTTGTCTTTTACTATACAATCCTCGAAATTCTCCATCTGAGAAACAAAGTGATGTTGATGATGTAGAACCACAGCAGGACACTATCACAGTTACTAACGATAATCAGCTACAAAAATGCCCTTCTGATGCTGTAGCGCCTTCGAGGCGTAGATCATATCCAAGATATCCTCGTCTAACTTCAGGTGCAACCAGCTCAGTGAGGGA
This sequence comes from Craterostigma plantagineum, assembly GCA_027422505.1. Lineage (NCBI taxonomy): Eukaryota > Viridiplantae > Streptophyta > Magnoliopsida > Lamiales > Linderniaceae > Craterostigma > Craterostigma plantagineum. The sequence goes on from JAPQWV010000057.1 coordinate 754,294, forward strand.
GCAACTTATACTCAAATTGTTGCAGGTATACCCTTCCATCATTTGGGTTTTAACTATAATGGTAGTATTGAGATTTCTATCCCACGTTGTAAAATTATGTAATCCCAATTGCTAAATTTGCAAAGACAGAACATATTGGTATTAGGATGGAATCTTCAAATTTGACATAGAATTGGAGCGTGTTTGATCTGTGATGTCACACGTGATTTTTACATGACCGCTTATTGCATCATTGCCCATGTGCTTGTTTTTGTGTGTGTGTGTACAAGAAGCCATTCCACATAACACTGTTTGGTTTCAGGATAGAATTGTCATACTTAACAGTTAGTTAGTAAACTTATCTTTGCACTTATATTTAAGTTTGCTTTCCTATGAGCAGGTCGAGAAGTTCCTTGTTAGGCCTGAACTTCACAGACGTCTTGAGGGCCTTGAAAATGAAATGATGGACCGAAAGACCTTAGATCGCTGTCTAAGCAAGCTTCAACAAGAAGGGCATTGTAAATGCATCCATGTGAGTGTCCCTAATGTGACAAACTGTGGACGCACCAGAACTACGAAAGTGGTCCTTCACCCTTCTGTATATAATGTTTCACCTGAATTATTGGGTCAAATTCATGATAAAATGAGGTCCTTCGAGGTTCAAGCACGCAAACAACCACTTGCTCAACAGAAGAAGGGTCAGACTATTCCTATACTGAACGATGTGCAGAGGATTCCATCGAAGGTGACACTAGGCAGTCAATCAGAGCGTGCTGAAAGTATGCGTGCTAACGGCTTTGTACCTGCAAAAATGATCAGAACAAAACTTCTTCACATTTATCTTTGGGATTTTGTCTGCAAGTCCCCCAGCGGTGATGATGTGTTACAGAGTTGTAACCATTCGAATTATGCGAAAAATCCTCATAGCACATGGAAACTGTTTCAGCTAGATGTGGCCATTAAGTCCATGCCACTGGAGTTGTTCTTACAAGCTGTGGGTTCTGTCCAAAAGATCGAAAATATGGTTGAGAAATGTAGAAGTGGCTTGCGTCTCTGTGATCTTCCGTCAACGGAGTACAAGTGTATAATGGATACTAATTCAACTGGCAGATTATCATGGTTAATTGATATATTGCGACGTCTCAGGGTATAATGCATAAACTTTGTCCAACAATCATTCCTTAGAGCCGTTAGGTCCCTCTTATCCATATAGATCTTTTCATGCATGTATCACTAAGTGAATTTTGATAAAAGTCTTCTATGCAGAATATTAAGGATGAAAAAAACTTGATTGACATATAGAAATTAGGATGCTTATGGGGCAAACAAGAGAGATTTGGAAGGCTATTCAGGCTATGAGACATGTCGATATTTCTGTGAAAATCAATTCATTCAAAGTGGAATAGAGCAATAGTCCTATGTTTATCTTATTTTCTGTATATTGTCAGTATGCTTAATTTGTCTAAACCTTATCACCAAAACTGTATTTTGAACCAATGCAGGATCAATCTGTATTGTTATTTTCTAGAATGAACATCCATTTATCAATATAAAAAGTTGCTGTGGTTGGACTGTTGCAGTTTATTGCAAAATTAACGTCCTTTTTCCCTAGTCATTCTTAGAAGCCCCGATGTTCTAAGTGGATTTAGCTACACGCAGGTTCCCGCTTTCATGTTTATAGTTTTTATCGTTGTAATGGTTTGAATCTGTTCTTTGAAACAGTTGATTCGTCTTGTGAGTAAGAACCACTCAGAAAGTGAAGCTAGTAGCCCCCACACTGCGCTTACACATGCACTGGAACTAAAGCCTTACATTGAAGAACCAAGCAAAGCTGTTGGCTTATCTGGATTCCCTTTTCCTGATCGCCGCCCTCATATCAGACACGATTTCGTTCTATCTAGTGGAAAAGCTGTAGATGATTACTGGAATACGTTGGAGTACTGTTATGCTGCTGCTAAATCACCGGTTGCTTTGCTCGCATTTCCTGGTTCCGCAGTTCGTGAGGTGTGATGTCCACATAATATTTAGTTTTGAATAACTCAATCTTTAATCATGTGCAGTAAGTATGGGTGAAATATCTTTGTTTATGGATGAGAGTTTTAGTTGAAAACCGCATTATACTTGTCCTGAAGCTTCCTTTCTGCTTTTACTCTATGAAAATAGATGAAGCTGAATCGATGTCAGCTTGATGAATGTTTGCATCAATATAATATTCTAAAGTTGATCCTTCTAATACCTTTGTTTTCCAGATGTGTTGTTTAAACATTATAATTGATGAATTGAAGGGTACCGCTACGAGGAATTACACATAGATCATTTATTTTTGGAATTCTTGAACTCCTAAAATTTCTTTGGAGGCATTGCATTGTTGGATGCCCTCCGTGTTTGTGAATTATGACTTGAATCTTTACGCACTGCTAAATGACTTGAATGTTTACACACTTCTAACGATGACCTAGTTCTGTTCAGGTATTTCATATAAAATCTTGGGCATCTACTCGTGTAATGACAGCTGACCAACGGGCTGAACTTCTGAAGCGTGTCACTTATGATGAACCAAATAAAAAACTTACATTTAGTGAGTGCAAGGAGATTGCGAAGGAACTAAATCTGACCCTCGAGCAGGTATGTCTTCTGGAACATTCAGATGCAAATGTTTCATGGAAACTTGGTGTTATTTGTTAACAGGCTAATGCAATAAATAGAGCACCTATACCTGTTTTAATAACTGAGCTGGACTGGTTTCTTTATCGTCGTTTCAAAATTGTCATAATAACTGTACATTTCTGTGCAAGGATATCTTCTTTCAGCCAGTTGTTCCTTTCATTCTATTGGTTAAGAAATTCCTTTGGTTCACTAGATTTGATATTAAAATCGTGCAACTTCAGGTGCTTCGTGTCTACTATGACAAGAGGCAGCGGCGCACTGATGATGCTGCAAGTGGGATGACTAACTTAAGTTCACGTAAAAGAAGAAGACATTCTGATAAGCCATCCTCAATGCCTGCAACGTCTAGTGGTACAGAGGGACAATTAAATTTGGATGCTGGAAATCCCAAAAACCTCTTAGATGACTTGGAGGATCAAACTGGGACAAAGGTAAATGAAGAAGATAAGGAGACGCAAACCTTCATTCGCAGACGTGCCTTGTCAAGGTTGAATTTAAAACGCCAGAAAAAATTTTCCTGGACGGAGGAGGCGGATAGGTGAGCCCTTTGCAAACTTTATCCTTGTGCATAAAATACCCTGTAAAGCAATTGGCCATTCTTTCTGTCTAACGGATGATGTCAATTAAGATAGGAATTGCAGGCGTAAATTATTATTGCAACTGAAGTGTGCTCTTTTGCTGTCATACTTTATATTCCATAGCTCAATACCATTAAATCTTTTGATATTCAATACTATTTTCTCATGATCATCTATTACTTCCAGAGAATTGGTCATGCAATATGCCAGATACAGGGCATCTCTAGGAGCAAAGTTTAACCGCGTGGACTGGTCATCCGTTGCAAAACTTCCAGCTCCGCCAGATTCCTGCAAAAGAAGAATGGCAGTACTTAATGGTTATGCCCCTTTCAGGAAAGCAGTATTGAAACTATGCAACATTCTCGCTGGACGATATGCAAGATACCCTGAAAATTTTCAAGCCAAACGGCTGAGTCGTGGACATTCAGAGAGCATGCCTCAGGAATATTCTCGTGAAGAAGACGACGGCGGGTGTTCGTCATCATTCGCTCCGGAGAAGTGGGATGATTTTGACGATGAGACGATCAAGATGACATTAGATAGTGTTCTTACGTACAAAAAAATGGCTAAATTGGAGACTGCTAGAGATACTTTTTCAGAACGAGGAAATAATGATGATGTAAGTTACATTCTAATGTCAAAATCGTATCTGCTTTAATTAGTATCCTGAAATCGGATTATTCATGCTTTTTTTGTGCCTTTATACCTCAATAGATAAGAATGGTTCGCTGTGTTCAAAAGTATGCTTTCATCTATAGTTCAGTAGCTTTCAGGGCATATGATTTAATTGCTATATTCTCTTGCTGGTTCCACTGGATGCCAGCTTTAGCTTGGTGGCTGAAGCGTATTGACAAGGTTCTACAATTTGATAAGTTCAATCTGCTTGTCATGGTCAGGTTTTTGAGAATCGTGGTAATGATCGAAGATCAAGATCTCAGCAGCTCCCTAGAAAGTATGCAAAGCTTTTGAATAGAACTGAAGGCATTAGCCGAAGGATGCAAGAATCTGTTGCAATTGCCAATGCTGCAGAACTATTTAAGTTAATATTTCTGAGTAATACGAGAGCACCAGAAGTGCCAACCCTGCTTGCAGAGACACTACGTCGTTACTCTGAGCATGATCTATTTGCTGCCTTTAGTTACCTTAGGGAGAAGAAAATTATGGTAGGTACTGTTAACGCCCTAAGAATATTTAATACCTAGATTAACCATTCAATTGCCATTCGACCTTTTGTATATCTTCTTATTTTATCTGTTAGCTTTTGGCTTATAATCCTTTGGATTCTGTATCATTATCCTTTTTTCATTTTAATTAACCAAGTAGGTTTGTCACTCTTGGCAGATTGGTGGTGTATGCAATGGTCCATTTTCACTATCTCAGCAATTCTTGCTTGGTATCTTATCATCGGTATTCCCCGGAGATACTGCAAAGAGAGCTGTGACGTTCACTACTTGGCTTACCGAAAGATACAAGGATTTGATGGATGATGGTCTTGACCTTCCATCAGATCTTCAGTGTGGTGAAGTTTTTACATTGTGTGCTCTCTTATCTTCAGGTGAGCTATCGATTGTACCATGTTTGCCCGATGAAGGTGTTGGAGAGGTAGAAGATATTAGAAATTCCAAGCGTAAATGTGACGATTGCGAACTTGATGGTGGACTAATATCTAAAAGATCAAAATCTGCTTCTTTTCCTGGCGAAGGTGAACTGATATTGCGTCGAGAAAAAGGATTCCCCGGGATTAAAGTTAACGTACAATGTGAAAAAATTCCTAAATTACACGCTCTCGAATTATTTAAAGATGGGGTTTATCCTGTCATGTCTTTTGGTGGAACTGGGCAGCTTCATAGATTATCAGAACCAGAGGTTGCTGATTTCATGGAGGGATTATTTGAATGTTCTACTGTGAATGAATCTCCATGGGAAGCTATGACAAGCTATTCCGAGCAGTTGATATCATCATACTCTTACCAAGAGGAAATGGCACCTTTTAATCCGAGTTCATTCAGAACACTTTATTTTGCCATTCAGAAGGCTGGTGACAATGGATTGAGCATTGATGAGATTAAAGAAGTCATGAGCGACTTGGGTATGTTACCAATTTCAATTTAGCACTTGACACGCTGGTCCAACTTCTTTGTTTTGCATTACCTATAAGTTCAAACTGTATTTGACAACATCATATTCTTTTTCAGATGAAACTATGTTGGAAGTAATGGTTGATGTTCTTGAAGCATTTGGGCGAGCTCTTAAGGTTCGTTTAGTTGATATAAACTCAGTTTTTTTTTTTCAGGTTGCTGTTTAATTGTTTATTGTTAGTGATGGGATGAGCTGAAACACTTTTTTGTACTTCAAATTCAGGTCAACGCCTTTGATTCCGTTCACGTCGTAGATTCTTTGTATCGCTCCAAGTATTTCTTAACAACTATGCATGATCATGGTGTAGCACTGCTTAAAGGCCCAGTAATGAGAAAAGGCAACGAGGAGTTTTCTTTCGATCAAAATAGTCACAAAGACCATAGTGACGTTTCCTTAGAGGCTGAGACCGACATCAATTCTGATGAAGTTCATAGGGTCACAATTCTTAATCTTCCTGAAGATGATTTCGAATCTCCTGCCAAAACATCAGAGCAAAAAAATGCTAAAGACTCTTCAATTTCCAAAGTTACTTCACGTGAGGAAAGATCGACAAAACCCATACAATCCACAGCGCCTTATAATCTGAGGTGCAGCCCTTTGTTGCCTTGGATGAATGGAGATGGTACCATAAATGAGCGCGTATACAAAGGGCTCATACGCCGTGTTCTTGGTATTGTGATGCAAAACCCAGGCATATTAGAGGTATAACCTGCTGCTCCTAAACTTCACAATATAGTTACCAATATTTTCCATGCCAGATTTTCTGCCAATAGTCTTTTTTCGCATTCGTGTGTGTTAGAAAATCATCGTATGAAAATTCTTTCTTGCCTCTTACATCTCCAATGAACCGTTAACAGGATGGCATCATCAAACACATGAGCGGTTTGAATCCTCAGGTTCGAATTTGGCCTTTCCAATCACACAGCATTACATCATTATTTAGCTGCTAGTTCGTTTTTCGTTTAGCTATCTTCGAACGGATGTTATGTTCATGTATCCTCTTTTACAGAGCTGCAGAAAATTGCTGGAGATAATGGTGATGGATAATCACATTATTACAAGAAGAATGCAACAACTTATGACTCATTCTCAGCCTCCTCCTATTCTGAGTAGTCTTATTGCTGGTGGATCAACAAGAAAATCTAAGATGGTTTGCAGAGTTCACTATTTTGCGAATCCGACGAGCACAAACTATTTATGAGGAGTAAAATAAGCCGAATTTTATTTAATCTTTTCGTGCGATATGTAAATCTTGCTCGTGTTATTACCGTTTTTAATGATTTCGACGAAAGAATAGCGCGTATGTCTGGGAATATCATTTATACGATGAGTGTTAGAAATATGAAAGGCTTCGGGCGAATAAGAAAGGTGGCGCTATAAGCGTTTTCTTTGGGGAAATTTCTTTCTACCAGGAATTTGCCGGACATTGCGAAGCAGAGTTAAATGATAGTAAATTTCCGAAAAATAAATTACGGACATAAAAAATTTATTTTCGCTTGCTTAACGTCAGAAAAAAGTTCCCTATAATATAGATTGGGAAAAAAAATAAGGGGCATTTGGACTTGGAGGGATGGAAAAAGTTTGAAATGGGATTGCTTCTAATGAGAGGTTTAAACTTTACAAAATGCAGTTGAGATAATAAAACTGTCGTAAAATGTTGAGGATTACATGTATTAGACCTTTCACTTAAGCTAACAAAAGAATATTTCCCTCTAATTCTGATTAAATCTGATGTATATGTCTGAACCATTGAGTTGACTTATGTCACCTTTTGAAAATGTATATTCATGAAATCATATATCAAAAAATTTAATTTAAAAGACATGAAGATAATGAATGACACACAAGTTATTACATTTGGACACTCAAACCAATAGGCTCTTTATGTATTTGGCTTTTTTTCATCGACGATTAAAAATGATAGAGTTAAGATTATAAAGATCAAAAATGATAGCTGAGATTAGAAGGATTAGAAATGATGGTTAAGATTATTAAGATTAAAAAAGTATAGCTAAGATTATAAAGATTAAAAATGATAGTTAAAATAACTTTTTTTTTAATAGTATAGCAAGTCACGCAATGAGCTATGAACCCTCCTCGAAAACCCTATATAAGAGCACATCTCCTCCATCGTTTTTGCTCACTGAGAAAACACATTTCTTGCATACAGACATTGATCTATACGCAATATCTTCTGCCTGCAGTAATTGGTATTGGTATATTCTCATTTAAAGCTCTCTCATTATAATAAAACTATTATTAAATATTGATATATGATATAACATGTATATATTAACATCTTTCGTAGGAACATATATGGAGGGAGGATCAAATAGCGCTGTTTATAATGTTCCTACATCAAACAATATAACTGTAATGGCTGGCCAAAACGTTTCCATGACAGAAGAGATCCATATCATTTTGGTGGATCATGACCTAAACAGCTTGTTTGAGATAGGAAGAATGCTTGAGATGTGCTCATTTAGAGGTAGAGACAACTGCCCATACGTTTATTTTTAGCGCTTATGTTCGCGGTCTTAAATCATTTATTTTTCCGTTAAACCGTTTGGAGATTCGTTCGATAATCTTTTTTCGCTTAACTATCAATTTCTTCAGTTTACCGTTGCAGATTCTTATATACGAAAAAACGGACAAATCCAAACATTTCCGAATAATGCACCCTATACGGATTTTTTTTTTTTTGCTACTTTTACCTGAGATCTTGTTTAAGTCAAACATTTTCCATCACCCTTTATTAATATCATTTCACAAGACCGCACTTTAATTTGCTCATATCAATAATAATAAAGGGTTGAATAGGATCCCCATATGTATGATTAGGTCAAAGAGTAATAGGTTGAAATTAGGGTTTTGATGTCCTCTACGGCTTGATACATACACCCATATACACTACTGTTGGGTGTGCAAACAGCTATCCCACACCGATAGGATTAAGCAAAAATAAAATTGAGTGGTTTATAAGCTTGTGGGTTCACTCCCTCTATTGCCAATTGGTTTTAGAGAGGAACCCCACAAGCTTATACGGACCTGGGTTTGGGCTGGAATTGGGTCTGAAAAATCCCTACATGGTGCGGTGAGCGTGGACGAAGGCGTGAGGGTGCCTTCAGACGGAGAAAATTCTAGCCCGAATACGGTGTGGGTGGTGTGTCCCCGGCCCTTGGAGAGACGATCGGTGAAAAGCGCTGGGTGCAGGGATTGCGGTAGAAGCGCTGGTGCAGATAATCGTCGAAAGGGAGGCCCGGTGTGTGGTCTAGAGTTTGAGGGGAGGTTTGTTGGGTGTGCAAACAGCTATCCCACACCGATAGGATTAAGCAAAAATAAAATTGAGTGGTTTATAAGCTTGTGGGTTCACTCCCTCTATTGCCAATTGGTTTTAGAGAGGAACCCACAAGCTTATACGGGCCTGAGTTTGTGCTGAAATTGGATCTGAAAAAATCCCTACAACTACACTATACATGACGTATTATGATATCATTTTATCATGTCCTCTTGGACATAATAAATAACTATCGTTAGTGGTTCAATTAGAAACGCACAAATGATCGTTTTAATTCATCTCTTTTTACAGCGAAAAAAAGGAAGAGTGTTTGGCCTAGTTAATATTGCTACATAACAACAATATTAATATTAAATCTTCTTTATTCGTGCAGTGACTCTTGCCCAGTATGCTTACTCAGCTATTGAGATGCTATTGAATAATCAAAACACGAGTTTCGATGCCGTCATGGCAACTGTGGGTTCCCCCAATCTCCACGGCAACCTTCTTCAGCTTGCAGTTGCCATGGACATCCCCTTTGTTTGTAAGTATATATAACAAAAAACAATATACACACATATACATATATACACATCCCTTCGTAATTAGCTCTTAACTATTAATAATAATGCAGTAATATTGAATCAAGGCGCTTTCTTACCGACCCAGCCCTTTAGAGACGACGGAGGTTTTCTCAAGATCGAAAAACCAATAGTGATCGACGTGCTTAGGTGCCTTTGGCACATCGTTTCGACAGAGAAGAGAAGGAGAGAATTCAGTAACAACGTTGTGGCGAATAACAACAACAACTTCAGTTACGCAGCGATGGTCAATAACAACGAGGGGCCCATGCAAATGCCCAACAATCAAATCAATGAGAGCTTCGAAGTAATGGAACCTTTCGAAGGTGGTGTTATTAGTGGTAATAACAACGTTATGGCCCCCAACTTGTTCTCCTCGGAGAACAACAACAACGACAATTTATTGGGAAACGAAATCGATAGGGCGAATAACGATGGTGAAGGTGTGAATTACGGAGAGTATTATGCCAATAACAATGCGGAGAACCCTTGGCCAGGAAGTAATAGGCTTAGGAGAAAGTTGTGCACGCATTGGACGGAGGAGCTTCACTCGAGGTTCGTCGATGCTGTCATAAAGCTCGGCGAAGGAAGTAAGTTGTGTGTGTGTGTGTGTTTTTTTTTTTTTAAATTCTTGATAAATTATTATAATGGTACGTTCAACGTATTTCGCTGGGCAGGATGCTTCCCGAAAGAGATTCTTCAGGTCATGAACGTTCCCGGGCTGACCAGGATGCAGGTGGCTAGCCATCTCCAGGTAAATTAACATTCTATTACATTATACGTTGCGAGTATAACAATATATAAAAATTTAAATACCCATTATGCCCTCCCCTTCAAATTTAGGCTTTTAGGTGAATGATCATTTAACATGGTATCGGAACCTCATTTAAGAAAATTGCACGTCTAAGACTAGATAATAAAGAAATTCATCAGCCCAGTGTGATATGACATGAAAAGATTGTAGCTCGCTTCAGACTTAATCTGTCATTTGTATATGATATCATCATAATCCCATCAAAACCCTAATTCCACATTTTTCTTTGGTTTCGACGACAGAAGTGTCGAAACCAGACTTGGAATTCTCCCGAAGGGCGTAACAATCGCCCGTCATCGGTTCAATTGGGTTCGAATCACGACCCTAATAACAACTCGACCCGCCCACTGCCTATTCGGGTCAGGCGATTTGGGTCCATGCCAAGGTTCAACACCATAGCACCTTCGTCAAACCGAAGAACAATGACCAACAATGGAGAAAGCTTCCCACAGCACAACCTTATTACTGAGCCTCATTATGAGAATGGGAATGATGGGAATCTTCAGAATAATGTTATGGAAGGATTGTCGAATGAGCCTATGGATATGAATCATCAAGTGGTGATGATGAACAACAACAGTAATAATAACAATAATAATCCTCAGTATGTGCAAAGCTATGAAGAACAAGTGATTCCTCCTCAGGCCGTTTTCTCGCCGGAAAATGGCAATAATTTTGCCGGCGGGGGGATGACTGATCAGTTGTTGTCTATGGAACCTTCTCATGATGAGATTTATTACAGCCTCGGAGACATTGAGATAAGCTTCTTAGAGAACATTGTGTCGACGCCGTTAGATTCTCTTGCTGGGCTGTTCGAAGATGACGACGATGATATTCTTGAAGCGTATTTCTCGAATAATAATAATAATCAGGTCTGATGAAAAACACTTGAGTACGATGTGGTGTTAACTAGGGTTTATAGAAATCTATGTTTTTTTTTTTTTGCAGAATGGTTTTAATGGTGGTGGAGCTTCATCGGGCTATGGAGTTCATGGCGCGGAGGCAAATGAAAATGGCTACTGATGGATGGAGAGGAAAAAGAGAAGTTGAATAAGTGTGGTGGAGATGGTTTGTAATAAGTGTGTGTATGGATAATAATTGAATAAATATTATATATTTATGTTTGAAGGGACATCTTTATGTGATATAGTAGTAATTATATGGCTTGCTTGTAGAAACATATATGGTGGTGGATTGTATCATGACATATATAAATAATAAGTATTTTAGCATGGGATTGTGTGGGATGCTACTTGTGATTTATTCGCTATCGATACAATATAACTATATAAGATTAACCTTGTTAGTGATATCTAATAATGTAAAGATATGTGATGAGGGCTAATCATCACCGCAAATCGGGACACTTATAGTCAATTGATAATTCAAAAAAGTCGGCTTACTATTATTCTTTTCGCTGGGATGTTCGATGGCTCGAATGCAAATTCATTTAATTTTATGTATTCAGTTCATTTTCGTGATTAATTTGAATGGAGATAGACTTCAATGTGAAACTGTACCAATACATTTATTAGATAAACAAAAAAAAAAAGAAAATCGATAAGTAGGTAGTCCCTGTGAAGTATAGTCATAAGTCTAGGCAGAACAGAGCTTGGAAAGGTGCTGCCCAAGTGCTGTGGTATTGCAGAATTGAAGCTTGAGGATAAAAGCTTCAGCAGAATTTTCTAAATTCTGGTTTGAGCGCCAAATAAGGAAGGTTGGAGAAGAAGCGCTGGTGTTAGTGACGCTTTTATAAGTTCAGTGTACAAGTCATTATGCGGAAGGTACCATCACATAGTGCACAGCTGAATAAAGAACAGAGATATAAAAGGAATTCGTCTGGCGCGCTGTTATCTTCTTCAATATATACAAAACTTCATCTTTCCTCTGTAACGTTGATTGTATATCGAGTAGAGAAGAACCCTAGATTGATATCTTGTGTGAAAGAGAGATAGTTAGGTGTGCTGAGGTTACTCTCATCAAGGAAGCGCTAAGCTCGGAGTTCGAAATGAAAGACTTAGGTCCCGCAAAGGTAATACTTGGAATGGAAATCAAGAGGGATCGAGCTAGGAAGCAGATAGCTCTATCTCAGAAAAGTTATCTGGAAAAAGTATTAGATAAATTTGGATTTAGGGGACTTAAATCTGTATCAACACCTCTGTCTAACCAGTTTAAGCTGACAGCTGCTCAGACTGATGAGGATGACAAGGAAGCAGAGTTTATGAGCAATATTCCTTATGCAAATGTGGTCGGCTCTCTCATGTACGCCATGGTGTGCACCCGACCCGACCTCTCCTATGCCGTAAGTATGGTAAGCAGGTTTATATCTAAACCTAGAAGGAATCATTGGTATGCTCTAAAGTGGATCATGAGATATATCAGTGGAACAACTAGCAAAGGACTGGTTTATGGGCTGAATAAAGAAATGGATCATACTAACATTGTTTCTGGTTTTGTAGATTCTGATTATGCAGGCTGCGCAGACACAAGGAAATATTTGTCTGGGTATATTTTTACGTTGTTTGGTACAGCTGTGAGTTGGAAGGCTTGCTTGCAGAAAGTCGTAGCTCTCTCAAGCACCGAGGCGGAATATATGGCCATGACTGAAGCTGTGAAGGAAGCCATGTGGATTTATGGTTTCATGAACGAGATTGGGATAATGCAAGCTCAAATGAAGGTCCTATGTAATAATCAAAGCGCGTTGCAGCTAGCCAAGAATAGCGTGTTCCACGAAAGGACCAAACACATCGATGTGAAGATACACTTCATTCGAGATGTGCTACAGCAAGGGCAGATTCAGCTTAAGAAAGTCCATACAGACCATAACGCAGCTGATATGATGACTAAGCCGATTTCAAGCAGAAAGTTCGACTATTGCTTGAAGCTAATCGGCATGACTAATGATGCTTAGGAAACATTGGGTGGAGACTTATGACCAAGGTGGAGAAATGTGAAGTATAGTCATAAGTCTAGGCAGAACAGAGCTTGGAAAGGTGCTGCCCAAGTGCTGTGGTATTGCAGAATTGAAGCTTGAGGATAAAAGCTTCAGCAGAATTTTCTAAATTCTGGTTTGAGCGCCAAATAAGGAAGGTTGGAGAAGAAGCGCTGGTGTTAGTGACGCTTTTATAAGTTCAGTGTACAAGTCATTATGCGGAAGGTACCATCACATAGTGCACAGCTGAATAAAGAACAGAGATATAAAAGGAATTCGTCTGGCGCGCTGTTATCTTCTTCAATACATACAAAACTTCATCTTTCATCTGTAACGTTGATTGTATATCGAGTAGAGAAGAACCCAGATTGATATCTTGTGTGAAAGAGAGATAGTTAGGTGTGTTGATCTCTGTAATAGCCTCGAGAAATCGAAGAGAAGAGTGAGAAGATTCCCGTGGATGTAAGACCAATATCGAATTGATTATTGGTCTGAACCACGTAAAATTCGCTGTGTCTTGTGTTCATTGAGTTTACTTTCAACTGATAATCACAAATCGAACGCTAATCTTCAACAGTCCCACACAAAAAATTTTCAGTATAAATACGTAATAACAATCTGAGTGTGCAGTATGCGGAATCGGGTTGAGGAGCTCGCCTAGGGAAAAATAATGTACTTCCTCCGTCCCAATTATTTCTTCCCATCTTTCTATTTCGGGCGTCCCACATTATTCTTCCCATTTCTACTTTTGTTAAAAAATTATTCCAATAATTAAACTAATTACACCATGTATATTTAAAACAAGCTTCTTAATTTGCGTGCCCACTAATTAGTTTTTTCTCTCCATTCCTTAAAAGTGTACTATAATATTAAAAACTGTGGTTTCTTAATCTATGTGCCCACTAATTTTTGGGAAGTATTAGTGGGACAGAGGTAGTATTTCTTTGGTAGATACAATACAAAAGAATGAATAAATAAAATAATTATTCATAAATTGTTATGTTCCATAAGCATTAGTCCAGATTTTGCTGAGTTTTGGTCCGTAATATGTTAATATTATGTATTAAAATAATTAGAGAGAAGGCATAGTAATAAATTGAGGTTTATTAAGGAGAAGATTTGCTCATATCATCGTTTCGAAAAAAAAAAGAAAGAAAGAAAACCAAACTCGCCGCTGTAACGGACGTGTCAAAGACCCAAATAAGGCCCGAACATTTTAATTGTTGGAGCCAGTTATATGAAAAAGCCGAAGAAAGCCCATTTTTGCCTTTTTTTTTATATAAATAACAACATCAACAACAACAATAATAATCAACAACAACAATAATAATAAGACGGTGTCGGAAACATATACCAAATAAAGTGCTAAAAAAAGTCAGCGGCATATATCGTTACGGGTTAAACATATATTAAATAAAAAATTCAATTTCACTAATTTGTTAATTCATTAAATATTTTTGACTTGTATTTATGACCGTTGAATTGACGGAGTTATCTTTTTGAAAAAAAATATATATTCGTGTAATAAAATTAATCTTTATAAGAAAATTGTTGACTAATATGACCCTTATGACACAAAAATTAGTCAGCAAAAGATAAAAATCACAAAGTTTATACTAATCACAAAGTAAATAATGATATATCCTTAAATTTTTTTTCAAAGTGAGTTAATTACGATATTTGAGATTATAAAGAAAACCACCTGAATTATATTTTTTCTAGAAATATCCCAAAAAGCAATAATGATAGTCAACAAGGCAATGTCCTATGAAACACTTGCTCGAAAACCCTATATAAAGGCCACGTCTCTTTCATTGTTCTTCACATTGAGATACACTCTTCCATACACAAACTCATCTATACTCAGCATTTTCTGCAATTATTGCTGGTAATATGGCTTTTTTAAAGTTCTTATCAATCCCTCGTTATGCTAAAAAGCTCTAATTTCTCATAATATATACACATTATATATATATATATATTTTATATATATATATATATATATTGTTTTCATAATAGGAACACCATGTACGGAGGAGGATCAAGCAATGTCGTCGACAACGTTTGGACATCAAACCCTAATAACAACGACCTTCCCCTCGTTGCTCCTTACCGCGCCGTAATGGAAGAAATTCATGTGTTGTTGGTCGACCATGATCGCAAAGACTTGTTTGAGACTGGCAGAATGCTAGAAATGTGCTCATACAAAGGTATATTGCAATAATAACCTACGCGGATACGAACAATTGAATGCCGCCTAAATCTCCAATTTCAGTGATATGTTACATTATTTACCTACTAGATTAGCTTTAATGGTTGATCTTTAGTTCCACTTAATAGTAAATGCCCAAAATGATTATCGTTTCAATCTCTATATAGTTAGGGTTTTTATTACCGATCGATGAATCGTTGGGCAATTAAAAATCTTATTCTAACAGTGACCCTCGTTGAATACGCTTCCTCGGCTATTGCAATGCTATCGAGCCAAAGTACGAGGTTGGACGTGGTGATGGCAAGCACGGGCTCGCCCGATCTCCAAAGCTGCAAGCTTATGCAGCTCACCATTGCTATTGGCATCCCATTTGTTTGTAAGAAATACCATAATCTATGTGATATATACTCTTGTCTAGCTATAGACCTTTTTGTCTATCTATCTTTCTTATTACATAAACAACGTTGTTCGATTGTAGTGCTATCGGTCGAAGAAGCAACATTCTGGTCGATGGACAAGGCGATCAAGGACGGGGCGTTTCTCAACATCCAAAAACCCGTCCCTATGAACATGGTCGAGAACCTTTGGCAGCACATCTTGAGAAAGAAGATGGATGACATCTTAAGGGCTCATAGAGAAATCAACGTTGCGAATAATTTGGTCGTAGTCGACCATGAGCTCGTGGAGATGGTCAATCACATGGATGAAGTCTTTGGAACGGATCCTTTCGTGGGCAATAGCGAGTTCAACGATCTTATCTCATCCATGGAGGACGACAACGGAGTGCAAATAGTTGGAGAGTACGACCAAGGTGTTTACGAAGGGGCGAATTGTAACCCTAGAATCCATAATAGGGTTAGGAGGAAGGTGTGTACTCAGTGGACGGACGAACTGCATGCCAAGTTCGTCGACGCTGTGATTATGCTCGGCGAAGGAAGTGAGTCCTTTTTTTTTCTTCTTAAGCTTTTCCGTCGGTTATTTTCTTTCTTAGATTATGTATATTTGTCGAAATTTCTATTTCTATTCCGCATTAGATAATTCAGCTCACCTGACTCAATTAAACATAGGGGTGTTCAAATGTCGGTAAGTTTCAGTTCGTACCGATAGCGAACCGAAAAATTTCGTTTCGGTTTTCGGTTTTTATTTTGGTAGCCGAAAATAATTCAGTTCGGTTTCGGTTTGTTACTTCGATAAACCGAACCGAACCGAAAACCGGATTCCTATTTTTTTATATTTTTTATATACAAATATATTATTATATAAAATATATAAAATATATAATGATATATTATTATATAATTATATGTCTTTTTTAATAATATATCCACCATATTTAATAAAATATGGAAAATATTAGGTAAATCGAGATTTTATACAAATATATATATAATATAATTTATTATATAAATCAAATTAATATATTTAATAAAAATATGGAAAATATGAGGTAAATAAAAATTTTATACAAATATATATATATATATATATGGATGATAATATATATTTATAATTTAAATCATATTAACACTATTATTTATTTTGTTTTTTTATTAAAATTCGGTTTTTTGGTCGGTTAACTGAACCGAATCGAAAAAAATTCGGTAAAATCGAAACCGAACCGAAATGTTTCGGTTAATGAAATTACCAAACCGAAAGTTCGGTTCGGTTATTACCGAATGAACACCCCTAATAAACACATCAAACTGGCTGCTAATTCAACTTTCAGCAGCTGTTTTTAGGATGGATCCCTTAATTTCTAATAATAATCTCATTTTACTGTGCAGGATGCTTTCCAAAAGATATTCTGCAGATCATGAACGTCCCCGGTCTGACTAGGATGCAGGTGGCTAGCCACCTCCAGGTAATGATCACAATTCTAACGAAACATAGTTGATAGTTTTATTACAATAACGCCCCCATCATCGAAACGCTTTTATCGCTAACATCTTAATTCAAATATATAGAAATGTCGCAACGAAAACTGGCGTTCGATCGAAGAGCGAAGGAATCAGCTACTAGCCATCCAAGGCGGGGCCAACAACTCCGACAGTAATGGCTTGTCTCCACCCCCGCGGCCCACTAGGGTTAGAAGGTTCGGCTCGATGCCGAGGCTAAGCAGTAGGTCCTCGTCGTCCAGCCTAACCAACGGTGGGACCCACTCGCAGCAGTGCCTTATCGAACCAAACGGTAATGGCAATGATGTTGCAATGGTTCACAATGTGGTAACGGGCGGGTCGATGGGCCCCGTGGATAATCAAGTGATCCATATTGATAACCCTCAGAATGTGGAATACCCTCTGCATGATCATGGGTACTCGTCGAACCTTCCCGACGATTTCTTTAACTTCGATATGGAGAGTTTGATCAACGCCTTTGGGTCGTCGTCGTCAGGCGAATCTTTCGAATGGTTGTTAAACAACGAGCCATTTTACCCTAATGAGGTTTGTCTATACAATCACAGACATATACATATACATATACATATATATATATATATATATATATACATATACATATATATATATATAAGGGTTGATTTTTAGGGTTTGTAAGAAATTTATGTTTTTTGCAG
The DNA here is from genome assembly GCA_027422505.1 of Craterostigma plantagineum. Classification (NCBI taxonomy): domain Eukaryota; kingdom Viridiplantae; phylum Streptophyta; class Magnoliopsida; order Lamiales; family Linderniaceae; genus Craterostigma; species Craterostigma plantagineum. The sequence continues at coordinate 772,045 of JAPQWV010000057.1, forward strand.
AATGATGGGAACAACTATGTCTCTGAGGAAAATGCTAGTGGCTAATGGATGGGCCAAAAGAGAAGTTTGAATGACCATGCAGACGTGAATGCCTGCATGGATGCTATTTGTTTTTTAATATTGTTTACATTTTGAAGGGACAAGTATTTGTTTTATTATGTTTGTTATCGTGCATCATTTGCTGCATGCTGAAACGATGTTTTATATCTGAATAAGTAATGAATGTTTTGGTTTATCTCATATACGGTTCTACTAATTATATTACAAATTGTGTAATGTCGACTTATAATATAATATTTGGTAGTTCGAGGGTTCTGAGTTTGAACTCGAGAGTAACTCGACATCTATTTATTTGTCACCCCGGAAAATTTTCTTTAGTGGGCTCCACGCTTAATAAAATAATTTTTCTCTCATCAGCATATATTGGGTTAGCTTCGATGGTCATATATTGGCCCAGCCCAAGAAACCAAAGTCAAAGGCTAGTCAACTAGTTCAGACCAGCTTCGTCTTCCTCGGTTCGTCAACTGTGTTTCTGCTTCTGTAATAACGTTGGTAATTAAAGAGTAAAACTTACCAATTAGGTCTCAGTGCAGCCCTTTTTCCTTTATTCTCCAAGGCATGGGTGTTATATTCGTCACGTTCGCAGCTTTCTACCTTTGCGCCGTGACTTTCTTGTAAGCTTATACAAAAATTCTTTTCTTATTTTTTTCCCTATCAAGTTATTACCCAGCGTAGCTGATTTCTTGGGTTTGGTTATTTGATGATTCTCTATGGATATTGTGAGTAATTTTGACATTTTTGGTTTCTAGAGTTCTCAGTTATCACTTAGCTGAATCATTCAAAAAATGGATTCTTTTGTACCTTATGCGCACCATTAAAAAGTCTTGCATTTCTTGTTTATAAGGTTAGGGTTAGTAGTACACAACTATGAAATGCATCTATTTTTTATTGTGATTCTCTGTTCTCTGCCCCTATTTTTTTTTATTTCACAGTGAATGCTTTTGCTTTGCTCCATAGATCATCGGCCGTCGCCCACAGTTTAAAAGAGAAGACGCTGGCAATGATAAAACCAGACGGAGTCTATGGCAATTACACTGAAAATGTAAAGAGAATTATTTCAGACAATGGCTTCTCTATCAGACAAGAAATGCAGCTCCAATTAGACGAAAACAAAGCGAAACTCTTCTACTCAGAACACTCTTCGAAGAGCTTCTTCTCCAGCCTTGTAAGATACATGACGAGGTGAAAATGTGCTCTGCTCTTTTCTTTGTACGTACTATAACCTTAGCAGCATCGACTCCATTGTAATGAATGTGTTCTTAGTGGCCCAGTGATTGTAATGGTTCTTGAGAAGGAAAACGCAGTAGCCAATTGGCGATCTTTGATTGGGCCCACCGACGCCAGCAAGGCGAAGGAGACCCATCCGAAAAGGTGATCTCTTTCTATATTTCGAGCTGCGAAAATCTCCCTTGTTTTTCTACTACATACATTCACTTGCGATGATCTCAGTGTAAGAGCATTGTGTGGGATTGATTTGGAGAGAAACTGCGTTCACGGCTCAGATTCGCCTCAATCTGCCGAGAGAGAGATATGTTTCTTCTTCGAGGATTCATCTTCAGGTGAACGTAAATAACCTCTTGCTTTTCGATTTAGCAGTGGTTCAATTCCATCGAAGTTGTCTTCCTTTTTTTTTCCTCATCAGTAGTGTTCTTCTTACATATATATATAGGAAATGGAATGGCTACAAATAAGCACGACGAATTGTGAATGTACGATGATGTCTTAACCATGCTCTAGTTAGTTGTTTCAACGGTTAACTCGTTTGATATATATGCAAGTATTGAAGATCCAATGTTAAGTGTTTAACTTCCCACTTTGAGTGCCCACATCATCGTATAGTAAACGAAAGATATATTCTAAATTCTTGAAATTTGGAGTTGGAATTCAAAATACAGACAAAGCTCCAAGGAAACTCTCACGTGTTTTTTCTTCTTTCACTCGCAACGATATATTTTCTTTCTTACAAACATAACTAGTGATTACGCCAAGCCCTTAAATTGGCGACCTTTTGATTAATAATTAATCCTCGAGATTAACGCTTATTATTTCTCTCCCTTAAGATCGGATTAATAATCTATGGTTAAACTCATGGGCTCTGTGATGCCACGATAATAACTTATCACCTATCACAAAACGAATGCTTACAAACACTATATATATGAGGGCACTTATAAACACATAGTATTATTACAGCAGGACTAAAATACTTACTAGTTTTGCCTTTGATGAAACACTTGTGAAGATGCAATCACTCCAAATAATCCCATACTGCCCTTTGAGCTTAGAAGTAGAAGTTGAAGAAGAAGAGATTGATAGGGCAATAAGAATCATCATAGGAAGATGCAAACAAGTACGTAGTGAAAAGAAGGGTAATAATAAGAAAGGCGGCATTTGGAAGAATATTTTGATGCCTTTCATCGTCATTAAAGTGATTAACGAATTCGTAGCGAAAGCTGGTTTATTATTACGAGATGGGTTTCACGGTTCGAGGATGGAGAAGGTATCAAGCTATAAATTACGCATTCGAAATCATTCATCGAATTCTCGCCTTTTTTTATATATATATATTCTGATGATATACATACATATTTACAGCTGCTTCTAAGGACGATATTAGCCAAGAAGATATTCCCTTATCAGAATTCTACGAAACGATATCTGAGAGAATACGAATCATCAGATCTTTAGGCGTATAAATGGGACAGAACTGACGATGAATGTGAGTTTCAAGTTTGAAATGGCAAAAGCATATATATAAGCATAGATGACCAACTTGTAATATTATAATATGCTAAAGTTTGTCTCTTGGCTGATTTGCAGATATCGTTCTCGAGATTTAAATATAATCGGAAAGTTTGATCAAAAAAGTGCTCTTTTACAATTTATATTATAGTTAATGGACCTTGTAATTAACAAAGATCCAAGTTTTTTTCATGCCGGATTTTAGGCCCGCCCGCGGAATCGCCCGTTTTGGCGGGCTTCGGGCCGACCCCAGCCCGCCGGCCCGTCCTGACAAAGCTATATGTAAAATCTCGAGACCGAATGCAAATGAAAGCTAAATACGAGGGCCAAATGCACTTTTAAAATTGACCAAGAGAAGAGATCAACACACGACAAAAAAATATATATATGAACCAATGAATTATAGATGATAGTGTGGACATAATGTGTGAAACAAAAAGGAATCAGTCATTAAGGTTTGGCATTTTAACAGGAATCTCTGCAATGTAACATATGGTTCTAACCCTTTTTGGATCCTCACAATAAGCATACTCTACTACACATCAAAATAAGATAGTCCAATCTACACACAAAATAAGTACTTGAGTAGTCCTCTTAAAGAGATGTTTTCAATGAACAAAAGATCCATAACCTGGCATGGCATGGCAGATCCATAGCGCGTCGTCGAATTGCAAATGCAAAAGATCATCACCAAAGTTTGTTTTTGACCCAGAAAAGGAGGAATACAACTCCTAGAACAACAGCTACAGGGGCCCATTTCCGAATGAGAGCCTATAAATAAATAAAAGAAAAACCTTTGCCTTGTCTGCAATTACAGAATATCATACGAGTAAAAAAACTAACCTGGCGGTTCAAATCCTTTGCCTTGTCTGCATATATGCGGGATTCAGAAGTCAAGCGACTGGACATCTCACTAACCTCTGCAAACACACGAAAAAAATAAGAGGAGCTAACTAACATACTAAGTTTTGGAAATATCACAATGAACAAAATAATTCACATAATATAGCCAACTATTCATCTAATTAGATGGGAAATATTGTGAGATGTCAGCTCAAGAAAGTATGGCCGTCAAAAAGAAACGCTCACTAAGATCTTGACTGTACTTGCATTCCTTTATCTAGATCAAAACCCAAGTAATGCAATACAATAAAGATGACTTACGGTCCAACTTTTCACCAACACCAAGAACTTCCTGTACATTGCGAGTCATTATTTGGTGAACCTCATACAGCTCATCATTCAGCTTTGAAATATTACGTTGGGTTCTTGTATCTTGGTACAGCTTCTTTGTCTTTTGAATGAAGGTATCTAGCATATGCAAGACAAATCATTGATCACAGGGAAAGATGTATGCCTACATATTTAAAACGAAACTGATAACGCATAACACAGGCACGGCCAATACTACAAATACAAAGCATGGATAAAAGATACCAAATTTGATGAAAGCATAAGGCCTAGCAGCCGTTTCAATTTGATTCCCATATGCACGTTCGAACTCATTCTTTAAGTCCTCCAGGAATTGGAAGGCAAGTTTCTTGGGATAAGCACGGTCACACATTGTAAGATAGCATACACGCCCTTCAATAATATAACTGAAACCCAAGATAAGGACTACACTCTCAGTTCAAACTCCAGTAAAAACCAATAATTACTGTTAGCATTCAACATGAATAGTAATGAACAGCAAGGATACTGGAATATATATGGGCCTGTTTCAATTGACATCCTAGAAGGCTCATTCTGTCCCCTTGAGAGATTCTTAAACAAAGATTTAACTTGCTGTTTGTAAAAGTCAGCATCTGCCACATCACGAACATCATCGAGTCCCTCAGCAAGTGGAAGACCATCGGTAACACGAGCAATCATAGTCAACTTCACCATCTTTATCCCGCCAACTCACTCTTGTAAGATATTTCCAACTACACAACCTATTCAAAGAGCACTTCATTTCATTAACTTGTTTAGAACTCCATGAATCGAGGGATGGATTTGCACATGAAATATCAAAGCCTCATAAGGCAGGTAGCAGCTAACGAATTATTTTCACATCAAGGACATTGTCAGGAGAAATTGGAATCGGGCAAACAAAAGCCAAGGAGACTTTTCGGGGTTCAACGAGTCAAATGCTAATCAGCAGAAAATTCAAAATACAATAAGCTGAAGAAAAGGCCAAACTAACCCTCCTAAAATTTCAAGTAAAATCATCGTATCAGCATCTCGACAAAACAGAACACTCATCAACGAAGGTAACTTCCAACGCCGTGCGTTCACGAACAGCATAGAAAGACTTTAATTCCCCAGAAACAAAAACATATGAAAACAAGTTATTCAGACAGAGAATTCATATAAGATCGCTAGCTTCTCAGAAACATCGAACCCAATGAAAGACGGATCATAAAAAACGTCAATGTATACCAATAACACGAATCAGCACCTGCAAAAGAAATGGCCGATTTCGATTAGCCTTCCCTCCTTTAGCTGAATTCTCGGCCAAAAACCCTTAAAACGATAGGCCGTTAACGATCTGGATTTAGAAGAGGAGAGAAGGGGTAAATGAAATTACTCTTGCCTTGTAATTTCGATCAGCTCCTTCACTTTTAAATTAGTTCAATTAGGTCCTTTGTCTTATCCACATATTCCGTAATTTACTGTACGAAGGTAAATTCGTGGGCAATATAAACCACCGCCAAACCCTAGCCGAGTGGAGAAGCTCCATTCACTCCTAACCACGCCATGGGGAAATCGAAGGAGAAAAGGAGAAAGTCTGAAGGACATTCATCAGCAGATGTACAAGACGCAGCCATGATCGAAACGAAGAAAGCAGAAGAAACGTTGAACATCAAAATTCAGACAATCGCCGAAGCTGATGATAAGGCAGCCCCATTAATCGGATACTTTCCGTCTTGTTACGATCCGCTGAAGTATACTAATACCGTATCGGAGCCCAGTGTCAATATTTACAAGAACGCGAGCTCTAGAAACCCGAAGAAACCGAGGATGCAAGTCGTGGTGGAGGCGCCTGGGACAAACGTGAGCTTTGTTGGCACGAATTATTCCGGCGAAGCAACGGCGCCTCAGCTGTGTAATTATGCGCTTGGTGTGTTGGATAAGGAGACTGGGATTTTGAAAATGGTTCCCATTGCTTCTAATAGGGTAATTGTTAATTTTGTGTTCTCCTGATTTGTTCGTGTTTTTTTTTTCTGAGAATGAGCTGGGGTCATGTAATATGTTTGTGGGCCTCGATATAGAATGTTTTGCAGCTTTTGTCCTGACCTGTATGTTAAATTTGTGGTTTTGCAACAAGTTTTGAAATTTCTTTGCGGGAAAGCAGCTACTGGTTTTCTAAGTATGGCCTATTCGGGCACGAATTTGAGTTTTGCAGTTTGTTCTGTTGTCAAGATTTGATTTATTTCGTATATGGTTTTATGGATAAATAAATGCATAATTTGATTTGAGTTTGAAACTATTGATATGCATGATTTGTTCAGGTGTTGCATTTTCGTTGTTGTTTCAGTGGCGATTAATGGTGTTGTTTGATTGTTAATTCGTCTTGGCCCTTTGTCCTTAGATATTCAGGCTGGACCCGAAAGTTGCAGGATCCAAGGAGGTACCTGAGAAAGAGCCTGTTGATGAAACTAAAGAAGAAGCCACAGAGGAGGAGAAGAATGCACAGTTCAATGCTACAACTCTAATGTATGCAACAAAAAAGAGTATTAATCGGGTACATTGGCTTTCCATTCTATCTTTTGGAGTCTCAGAGGGTTTTGTGGATTTTTACTTAGCTTTCCTTATTATATTGTTTGCAATGGGTGTCGAAAATGGAGATAAAAAGGCCCAAATCCATTTTGTTTCATTATTTTCTTTTTTCAGTTTAATTTTTGTCATCACATTGGTACAACAAGCCTTTTGTCGTCAAATCCTAGTTCCTCAAGTATCAATATCACTTGCTTTCGATTAGGCACAAAGATGAAAGATGTTGGAAATATAGTTTGTGATAGGTAGGTTTTATTTTGTACCGGCAATTTCGTATTCAACTATTATATGATGTATCTTTCTATCCAGGACAAGAAACGTGATACCCTTCGTAAAATCGAAGGAGAACCTGGAACAGAGAAGGATATGGACCTTCAGTTAAAGCAGGTCGTAGTCAACAAAGAGGCTCTTGAAGCTGTTGCTTCTGTTGGAGACGTGCGCAATGTTCCACCATACGATATAGATGCAGTTTCTCCTGATATGGCTTATCCGCTTGACAAGATCATTCTTAAAGGGGAGTGGGATTACCTTACAGATATCTACGATCTTGTACTATCTGGGTCTGAACTTGACCAAGCTATCTACCCAAGCTTTGTTTGCCGCAGAGCTGGAAAATTAGAAACCATGGAGGTGAGTATTTGTGCCTTGCCATAATTTTCAGTCATCTTTACGCTTTGGTGATGGTCTTTGTCATCCATACGGTATGATAATATCATCTACGTCACTGTCAGCATCATGTAAAGTGTAACTGTATAAGAACTTGTTTGACATGAGGTGAAACAGAAAAAGTTTGCAGTCAGTAGTAAACAGAGTTCATCAAGCCTTATGAGTCTATACTAAAACCTGCTTCTGATTTATGTTTCTTTAAGCAGGACGATTCACAGAAGAGACGAATGGCTGCTATTCTATCTTTCATCACCCATCTTATCAAGTACAAGGATAAGCACTCCATGGGCGGTGGCTCAGAGGCAAAGCGCCACAAAATCCCGAGTATCTTGAGGCTGAGATTTTCCCAGATGTTTGAGAGCGGCGGTAGCAAGAAACGACTTGCAGATGAGAAGCTTCATCTGCTCATCAGCTACGTACTTGTCCTTACAATGTTTGCCGATGACTTCAAATCTGATCCTTCGGACATAATAAAGGATCTTCGAATGAACGTTCCTACGCTGAGGCTTCATTACAAGTTCTTGGGATGCAAGTTCTCGAAGCACGAAGGAAGCATGGTTGCTACTCTGCCTATCCCTCTTCAGTTCGAGACGGTGAAGAGAGGGAAGAAGCGACGTTAGATTCCTATTTTTCGTATTCGAATCTCGAGGAATTCGAATTTCGGTGGGATTTTAGTATTTATGTTGTGGAACATTATTGTATGCTATTTACACTGAAATCATATATTGATCGGCGGCTTAAATCGAAGTTTGGTGTTTCTTTTTCACTATTATCACTTCATTGTGCAATTTGAATGAATATTTGACCATTTTGTGGATTGACATTTTAAGTTTCCAGAAAAAGAAATAAAACAAGTCCTCTCATGGTAATAAGAAACATCGACCGTAACTGCTTGGAATCATGATAGCCCTCGCAATGATTTCCAAGAATCATCAGGTGACAAAAATTCAACAAATTATTACAAGTCTCTCATGGTAAGAAAAAAAGCTAGCAAACGTTACACAGTTATAAATACCGAGCGTCGATATAACAACATTCAAAGACGCAACATTGTCACAGTTTGAAAGCCAACGCAAGAGACCCAAAAAGTAATCACTTTTTTTTTCTTCCTAAATTTGAAAATGAGGGTAAAGTAGCAGCCAAGGAATCAAAAGATGAGGCACAGTAAGCCTACAACAGCACAAGCCCGAGCTCAGACGGCCTCAAAACATGGTTAAGCCGATAGTTATATAGGTAATAGTGAAGCTTACCATCGCCAGGCCCAAACTTCAACTCCTTCAAGAAAGTCTCATTTTGCATCACATCCAAAGCATTGAACACGTCGAAATCCTTCTTCTTCGCAACGATCAGAGCATCGTTCATCAGCTGAATCAAAGGGGTCTTGGTGGACACATTATAGTAAGAATAAGCAGCTTTCAGTATCGAATAGTTCTGACCACCTAGTATAGATGAAGGAAGCGTGTAAAAACTGCAGAAATCAGTGATCTCATGAGTTTCAGGGCTCTCAACTACGTAGCTATCCACGACATCTTCTCTGGGAAGAAGCCAATGCTCCACGTCATCATCATCAAAATCAGGCGCAACTACAAACTGCTTCAAGTAGTCCCTAAGCAGGCGTGTAACTGCAGGGACGTCGTGGGCTTCCATCTTTCTAAATCCAGGCGTCGCCGTTTCGCTGGGCAATTTGTACAGTTTGATAGTACGACTCATAGTCATTCGAGCGCCGAGCCTCGAAAACCCAACGTCGATGAGCTTCTTTGGGTTCAAAGATCTGTGCCAATACTGACAAGTTGTTATGGGAGTGGGCAGCACAACGCCAGCAGTGTAAGCTGCTTGCCAAATGTTCTCCAAGTGAATTCTTCTCGTGACTTCTTTGATCATAACGGGCGCGAGCCTTTTCGAACGAAGCTTCTTGTGAACGCATAGGAAGTTAACCTCAGCCATCATTACCACTGCGTCGCGGACCCTTATCTTTGCTGGGATCCCTGTAATGAAGGCCACTAATTTCTTCGAACTCTTGACAACAACCCCGATGTGCCAGCTTCTGTAATAACCAGGAGGACGTAGGGCCCAGCTGAGGAATTCCTTGGAGTAGTTGAATCTGAACATGTTTTCGTCGTCCTCAACATAATTATTCTTCAGCAAGTTGTACACCTCACTGCAGACATCGTCTGATTCCATGTCGCATGTGATCCATTCGTACTGAGATGGGAGATTGTATGGGCTCTGTTTGACTTCGGAGAGGGGAGTGGGCTGTTCGATGGGGCCCTCGGCGAGGCTCGTGTCTCCAAGATCCTTGAACTGGCCGACGGGCTGTGTTTCCCAGAACTTGTGCTTCTTCGAAAGTGAGAGAGATTCTTGGACTTTTCTTGCGAGGGTATCGATGGATATTTCATTGTCGTTCTCTGAAGTGCTTCTGTTCTCAAGAGATGGATCGTTGGTCTCAGATTGGTCGTTGGCCTCCGCCATTGTTAGAACAGTGTGTAGGTGCTGGTATTCGACAAAGCATTGGCATGGTTATCAATTCCAACAAATGAGCTCAGTTATTACAGTCAAATGGTAGCAGATGAAAGTATGGAGAAAAAAGTTCTATGTTTGCGTAGTTCAGCTAACACTGGCAATAAATTTAAGCTATAGCTACCGAGGAGTACAAAAATCAGAGTAGCTTTAGACATACATACGTAAACGGTTCAAAATCCACAAGCATAAATGGTTCAATTATACACATCGCTACAAATCCAACGAATGATGACACGTAAATCCCCAGAAAACAACGAAATCAATCAGCAATTAAGAAAACAGATATATGAAAATTTCTAAAAGAATCATCACTCAGCTAAAACAGATCAGCAAAAATCCTTACATACTAATCTTTGAAAGGATCGAAGAGCATGTATTGTTACCTTAAACCTCAAGCTTCATAGGGATCTAACTAGGGACTCTTTCCCAGAAATGGGAATTCTTGTTCACTCTGCCAGCGATTTGAAGTTGGCGTAATTCTATGGAGATTTTACCTCTTAATGGGCTTCAACGAAAATGAGGCCCAACACATATGAAAGCCCATGTGATTTTCGTGATCAAATAATAACTCATCAATTTTTGTAACAAACACAATTGCTTTAGATTTTGTGACATCTATAGAAAAATACCCAATTGAATAAAAAATTTACAAATCAGTACCTATGTCAGAAATTTTTACAGATAGGTACCCGTTTTACTTTTTGTACCAATTTTCTCAGTCTTGCCGTACCTTTTTATGTATGTATTGCGTACCATGTCACGCGTTTATATGGTACCCTATACGATTTCTATATGGTACATTAATGTGTTATATATGACGTACCATTTTCTCAACGTATTAGTACCAAAATACGTTGAGGGAACTTAAATGTGTTACATGGCGTACATGCGGCGGATCGAGTACCTATGTGCAATAAAAAATTTATTTTATTAGGTACTAACATATAAAAAAAATACTGACAGGGTACTAAATTTTTATGCAAATGAGTATTTATGTGTAAAGACCCCAAAAATTTTTAGAGAACAGAATCTTGAAAAACCAAAATTTAAGCACTATTTGCTATGTAATTATGGAGGGCAATATCAGAAGAAGAAGGCTTGCAACATACAATCCCAAAACATAGGACAACTTAAAAGACGAAAACGCCCTTCGGCGTTTCCGTGATTTACGACCACCTTTTCTTTCGCGGGCTCCGGTTTTTTCTCGCATGCACAATCGCATGATACAAGATTTTTCGTCTTATCAGCGTATTATAAGTTATAACAAAGGGAATCCGCAAAATGGTCGGTCATTTGAAGCTCAAGCCCTCGATGCCCTTGAGCGTAGATTCTAAATTCTTTTGCCGATATTCTCTTTGTACCCTCGACTCTCTTCCCACGCTCGTCGGCTCGTTCGATATTCCACCGCTGTTGTTTTGCCTCGAGAAACTTGCAGAATTTACAAAGTTGTTCTTCCCACGATCATCAGCGCCTTGAAAGAAAAAAAAAATTTGCGTTAAATTCAAAGTTCAGCGCATCAAAGATTACAGAGAAATCAAGAGAACAAAAAAAGATCAGCGCATGTTAACACGAGGCGGTCAAGGCCCGGCCCGGCCCAAAAGTTAACCTGATTCCCACTCGATATTTCCATGTGGCATCGCCGAACTTGTTTCCTCGCCGATTTTCTGGTTCATTTGATAGCCAAAGGTTAAATTCCAAAAAACAAAAATATGTTAACTTTTTTCTTAAATAATAATAAAAAAAGCTTATCGCGTAACTTACGAGTGCCCGAGGAGGAGGGCCGGCAAGATGTGCCTGTTGGTACTTCAATATAGTCCAGTCGAATACGTAATCAATTTGAAAACCTACGCATGGAAAAAAAATAAATTTTTGTTGAATAAAAAAGTAGCATCCATAAATCCTTTTCTCATGTGAATTGAAATTCGAAATACCTTCACGAATGAAAAGATCGCGGAATATTCTCTTTAGGTAGGAGTAGTCTGGTTTATCCTCGAATTTCAGCGAACGACAGTAGTGAAAGTAAGACGCGAATTCAGTAGGAAAGCCTCGGCACAAAACCTGTAAGGAAAATTTTGAATGTCAAAGGTTATTGCTTTGATGGTTAGAACATAAAAGTTAGAAAACATCCTTAGAAAGATGAAAATAAAAAGTGATAATTACTTCAATGGAGGTCGAAACTTTCTTTTCACTAATTCTCTCGTATTTCTGCTTTTTGTTGCCAGCTCTTAGCCCCTGCCATGGAAGGCTACGTGTGGAAAAAATGGCAAGCATCAATCAATCAATAATATCATGAAAAATAATTTAAACAGACGAAAATGTATCTTCTATCTATATAGATAGATGTATGTATACCTTCCTCTCAAGAAGTACATGAGGACATATCCAAGTGATTCTAGATCGTCCCTTCGACTTTGTTCTATGAATTTGCATGTGCTTAGTCAGGAAAAGTGAAAATAAAAAAACAAGCATATACATATTGAAATGTGTGACAACATACCAATGCCTAGATGTGTATTCTTGCTTGCATATCTCGCTGTCCCCGTCAAATTTTTGTTCTCTCTGGTTAAAGAAGAAAAATCAAAACTTCACTTCAATACAACTAAACTCAACATTTATTAAAATGATTAAGTGGACTATGTGAGTCACCTATATGGTATGTGGTGATGATTGGAATCTCTATACTTCTTGGCAAGTCCGAAATCAATGGCATAAACCTAAAAACGCAACAGATTGTGTTAGAAACTGTTGATGCTTCTATACAATAAAATTTAAAACATATATAAGTCATCAATTCAAGAGATAAAAAAGTAACGGTCACCTGATTAGCGCGCCTACTCAAGCCCATGAGAAAGTTATCGGGCTTTATATCTCGATGCAGGAAAGATTTGGAGTGAATAAATTCGACTCGGTTTATCTGTGTAAAGGGATCATTATATTTTAAAAAATGAGACGTCGAACAAAATACTTATCATCCGAAAAAAAAATAAAAAGAAAAAAGGGAAGGGAAATAGAATCCCGAACCATTTGATCAGCAAGCATTAGAACGGTTTTTAGAGAGAGCCTTCTGCTACAGAAGTTGAACAAGTCCTCAAGGCTAGGCCCCAATAAGTCCATCACAAGCACATTATAATCTCCTTCAACGCCGAACCATTTCAGATTCGGGATTCCAGCTAACATCATCGACAAAGTTGTGATAAGTATCGACAATGAAATAGGCAATGTAAGAACTAAGAACAATCCACGATAAAAAACGACAGGAAGATCCTTACTTCCTCCTTGGAGCAGCTTGTACAGCTTGGATTCATACAGCAATTGGGGATGCTTTGTCTTGACATTTTCCTGAAACACAAGTTTAGATATCAAATCAAGGATTCATAACCACTATAAATTTTCAAGACTTCTCTTTTTTATTTTCTTTTTCCATCAACGTCTATGAAAAGGCAACAACAAAAAACGAACAAACAATAATACTTACAAGTTTGATAGCAACTTCCTCGTTTGTCTGAATATTAGTACCTGAAGGGGAAAAAAAGCACAATAACAACGATCCAAAATCAAATAAAGCAGCAGCTATAAAGAGGACATTAAAATTGAGAAAATGGAGGGATCAGCAGATGAAACCTAAATAGATTTCTCCAAACGAGCCGCTCCCAATTTTCTTCCCCAATCGATACTTATTCCCCACACGTGGCTCCATCCCCAAATCAAAGCCCTAATTTCGATCTCTCTGCTTCTCGATCGACGTTACCAAAATGTATTTAAAGCTGCAAACTTTTCAAAGAGCCCAGAAAGGTAAATACGGATAAAAAGAGAGAAGGGTTAACAATCATCTCATGCTATGAACGGAGAACATCCGAACAAGAACGCATGATAGGCATATCCTTTCATCCTCGATCTAATCGTCAGAACAGTTGAGACATGTTTTTCTTGGTTTCGGTCGCACCTAAGGTGGAAATGAAACCAATAATATAATATAATTGGGACATGCGAGAAACAAGAAATTAGTTTCCATTTCCATTTTGTCCTTTTCTTTTTCCGAATTAGAAAAAAAAATTATCTTTTTTGCTGATTTGATTGCTCACCTGTGACCTCACCTGTCTTATTTAAGGACCTTAATACGACGTCGTTAAGTCTACGATCCATTTTTGCTCACATGGGCAATTTGACTGTTTGGCGTTTTGATATAATATGATAGCTATCCGAACACTACTATTAACATAGATTAAAATAAATTAAATTTAAAAATACTACAAACAATGACATAATTTATAAAGATATCTGGAAAGCTTGCGGCCCAATTTTTAACTGATGAATGCTTATTCGGCAAATGTAATAGAAAAAACAAAAGTCGATAGAAAGATGGACAATGCATAATCAGCATTCAAATGGAGTTCGAAGACACACGTCTTCGCACCATCAAAAGCACATAGATAGTAGAAGAAGAAAAAAAAAAGAGAGAATTTTTCCAATCTACATAGCCAATTTCTAGCAGCTACAGCAAACAAAAGAGAGAGTTCATAAAAGAATCATTTCATTACATGCATTTTTTTCCTTCATAACTCATCGCCTTCAAACTCCAGCCTCTTCGCCTAATCTCTCCCTCAAAATCTTCAAACCCATGTACCTAAAGAAGACACCCACGCAAATATTTCATCACATTCATCGACGATTATAATTAATTTTCGCATCGATTTTCCAATCGTTCTTACCTTCCCATCATCATTACAGTGCCCTGAGGATTAGTCCCGGGCGATTCTTCGAACACCGAGCCGTCGACCACGCGGACCCCACTAACCCCAATGACCTTATAATCCCTATCCACAACCTTGTCCACGTGGCAACCTCCATGATAGTGCCATATCGTTATCACGGTATCCTTACAGAACCGTTCCAAGTTCTTCGTATCGTCCGTGTGCCTCGGAATCATATTCACGTTAGCCGCGACGCTCAAATTCAGCAACTTATCGACCGTTTTTTCGTCGCAGTGCGCGTAATTTTCGAAGGTTTTCGACTTGAGCATCTTCTCTATGGTGCGGACGCCGTCCACGCACCGAGCCACGTCGTAAGGGTGTTTGAAGTAGTTGAATGTGATCGAAGGGTTTTCTTCGATGTTTGTGTTTTCGAGGCTTATGTGGCCCTTCGACAAAGGGCTTGCGATCTTCTCGAGGATGAATCCGCCCATGAACGCCTCGCGGGGGAGATCTTTCTTCTGCCTTCTGAAGGCGTGGATTCTGTCGTGCGTCCTTTTCTTCGGAGGGATCGTCGAAAGCTGGCCAATCTGCTCGCGTGTAATAAAACTGTTAAAACGTGAAGGAATTTGACCAGCGTAAAAGTTGATGGGTTACTCCACCTATTGGTTTCACCAGTTTGTTTTAGGATGTGCGGGCCCATGTGGGTAGACTCGGTAACAAAATTTAACAAAACTTCATATGCCTCGAAACGATGTTGTAAGATTTTGTTATTACCTCGGCGGAAGCGATTCCATGGTCGCAACGAATGCTGTCTCGGGACTGACCGAAACCGCTGCTCGCCTCGATGTAGACGCCCATTTTAGTGATGCCGACGGTTTGTATGAGGGACTGTTCGACGGGCCTGTCGCTCGGGACGAAGATGGAGTTCATGGGATTGTCGGCCATCCCTTTGCCTACGAATTCGTTTTCTAGGACCAAAGGCACGTTGAACTTCTCGAGCTCGTTTTTAGGGCCGATTCCGCTCAGGAGGAGCAAGTGAGGGCTACCGATTGCGCCGGACGAGAGGATTATTTCGCTCCCGGGCTTGCTCGACAATGCCGCCCTGTGTAGGTTCCCGACTTCGTCTTTGAATAGAACTCCGACTGCTCGAGGCCTCTTTCCTACCATCGAAATTCCCAAACGAAAACTCTACGGTTACTTATTTTTTACATCTATACAGGGTTACAGCCAATTTAGAGTGTGATATCATACGAAAAATAATTTGTAAAATTAAGCGCTTTAGGCTTCATCAGGCAGTTTGAATGACGAAGATTAACTTTTAAAAAAATGCTGGATGACCGCTTCGCCTAAAAGTTAATTCAATATGATTTCATAGCTCTGAGACGACCAAAGAGATCTTAGGTACGAGTCAAGACTTCCACTCATTTAAGAAAATTACACGTCTAAGGCTATATAGCAAAAGTCATATAGATATAGATAGCACGTCTAACATAAGACACAATTCCTTCAAAAGCTTGTAAATAAACCTGTTATATCGAACTCTATCTTCTGAACGGACGCGCGCACTAAAACGCGGAGATTCTGGGGATCGGCGGAGGCGAGGAGCTCGGCGGCGGTGTGGCGACGGCCGAACCTATCGAAAATAGTTCCGCCGACTTTTGTACCGTACAAATGGTCGTAAGTGAAGCCATTGTTGGGCGAAATTCCAATCTCTAAGAGGCTATCTCTTACAGCTCTTTGCCATGGGATGAAACTCGGCCTGTGAACTATTTGTTCCTCGACCCACGGATACGATTCGTTCACGAGCTTCTCGTCCCATCCTACGCTCTTTATAAAGCTGTTGTCCAAGTCGTATAATATTAGATAAAATGTCTTAATCGCTTTCATCATCTTCTTCTCTAATAATAAATGAGGTTTTAAGATTACGCATGGCACGAAAGACATCAACTGTAATAAATGCAGCAAAATGTCCCAACTCTTAAGTTAGGTGTGCAGATAGTAATGGCACCCCACTACACCAAAACCTAACCGCTTGAATGTGATAATGTTAATTTTTCCTTCTTTTTCTTTAATTTCCCATTTGCATGGTTTTCTTCAAAGCTCGAGAATCTCAATCCCAAGAAAGAACTATGCAAAATCGAGAGGAAATTATTTCCCAACGTTTACGAAGAAATTTAACATTTTACTGAAATATGATTATTACCTCGAACTTGCCCTTGTGTAGAAGCCGGCGTTAATGGCGGTGCCGCCGCCCAAAACCCTAGCCCTAGAGTTGAAAACGCCGTCGGTGGATACGAACATCTGGGAAGAAGATTCCGGCGAGAGATCGGCGAGGTTGATGTGGAAATTGGCCATGAAAGACACGTTGGAGTTCGCGAAGGGGGTCCCACCCCTCTCCAGGAGCAAAACGGTGTAGTTTCGAGAAAGGGTGGCGGCGAGAGGGCACCCCGCCGTGCCTCCGCCGACTATTATGTAGTCGTAGGCGGTGGATCCTCCGTGGAGCGCGGCGGAGCTCGGCGGCTCTGAGAAGGAGCTCGCCGGGTTGATGAATGGGTAACGGTACTGCGCTGGGTGCTCATACTGCATGCCTAGCAGGAAAACAAACAAACAAATTACACCAAATATATTTAGTATGCTTTTGAGTATAAAAGAATACGATTAATGGAGACAAACAACAAACAAGGAAGAAGAAGAAGAAGAAGAAGACAAAGAAGAACTAAGAATGTTTTTTTACCTTGACAGAAATCATTGAGCGTTATCAATATAAATAATAATACTATTATAAACTTTGATTTACAGAAACCACCGCCAACCCAAGCCATTTGGAGTCTGCGCTGCACTCACAAACACACACTAATCTCTCACTCTCTCTCTCTCTCTCTCTCTCTCTCTCTGGAGAGATGGATGGGGTGTCTCTGATTGGTTGTGAATAAACTCAGCTCCACCATCTCTATAATCTTATATATATAAATGTAATGAGCGTATTCAATTTGAGAGAGATGGTCATGAATGCATTAATTGTAAGGTTGGTAGCTAATTAGAAGCAAAGGAAATAAGCAGTAATTCTTTATATGGGCTGCTTAGCAAGTGATTACGACATAAAGATATGATAATGACCATGATGAAATAATACGTAGTTAGTTTGGTGAACTTACTAGAACTTTTTTCAACGAGTATTTCTCTTTTTTTTCCCTCCTTGTTTTGTTTGGGCATGAACAATTAATAAGAGATGAATGCTACGGTTGGACAGGTTAGATATCATCAATGCAAGCACTATATAATGATAAATAAATATGTGGGCATGAATTTATCTCCGTTCTTCAAATCTCAGAAAGAAAAAACTGCCAGAATATAATAATATTTTCCAACCGAACTCTTGCTATATACTTTTCGTGTTACATATGTATAATGGATATACCACACACAGACGCATGTTACAAATTGTATTGAATACCGTCATAAAGCCATTGAACCGTCAAATATATTATGTGGATAAAATAAAATGTGTCTTTACATGAATTCAAAAAAATGATAGTGACGCCTATTCATTGACCTCAAGCAGCTACCATCTAAAATATTTATAACTGTTGAAAACTCGAATTATACGTAAACGGGGGTTTTCATGATAATGATACTTCTTAGAATGTCGGACGGAAACTTGTCTTAGTCATAACACCTCAAATCAAGCAACATCATATTCAAGGCAATCTCCATGATCCTTTTCCCTTTCGCGATTTTTATTTATCTATTTTTCCCTAATGGATACCTATCTCCTTGAGCCTTAGTTTATCATACACTTATTGGAACTTAACGTACCTTTCTCATAATTTAAAAGTTGTATACCTAATATTAATAACCAGTCATCTAATTACAGTATTCCTAATAAATATTACATGTCCCACAACCAATTTTTTATTACCACTGAGAGCATTCACTTCTAGTTCAAACTTGTGCCGAGATGCTAGCCTGGAAACAGCTAGCAAGCTTTTAACTACCACAGAAGCCAAGTTGCATATATATGTACTACACAAGTCTTTAAACTACGTTGTTTCATGCTTCTATCTAAATAAAATATAGGAATCTTTACACATAAATACCCTATGTAAAAAAACTGATAAATTAATACCCTGTCAGCATTTTTTTTATATGCAGGTACCTAATAAGATAATTTTTTTGCAGATAGGTACTCGATCCGCCGCAGGTACGCCATACAACACATGGGTACCCTATATCAACGTATTGTGTACGTAATACGTTTTGAAAATGGTAGGCAGTATTAGCACATTTAGGTACGCTTTATTTACACATTAGGTACGACGTACAAACACATTTAGGTACCCTATATCAACGTGTTATGGTACGCAATACACACACAGGAAGGTACGACATGACGAAAGAGACTGGTACAAATTAAATCGGGTACCTATCTGTAATAATTTCTGACATAGGTATTGATCTGCAAGTTTTTATTCAAATAAGTATTTATGTGTAGATACCCGTAAAAGATATATACCTAATGACGTGGAGCTAATGGTTCTTGAAATTAGAAATTATATTGCGTGACAAACATAAGTCGAATGGACGGTAGTAAATAATGAAAACAAGTCACGTGGTGAAAGTGAGGCGCATTTGTTGGGGCCTTTGCGTCGTTATTCTATTAAGGGCCCACAAGTCATATCTTTCTATTGAGTCCATCAAGAGAAAGCCCAAAAAAGCCCATCATTCAGTATTAGATATCATTAAAATATTAGGTCGTAATTTTATTTTGAATTGTTGTTTTATGGCCTATGGGTTTAAATGTATTTTCGAAACGCAATATGGTACGATACAATCATATCGTTCATTCCCATCTTTTCCACCATGGCTTTATATACTTAGGGATGGCAATGGGCGGGTTCGGGGATGGTATTGGACATACCGTCCCCGTACCAAACTCTTGTACTTAATACCATCCCCACAAATTCACCACTTATGATGAGTTGGTTCGGGGATGGGTAATCACCATTCGGGGATCGGGTTCCCCGTGGGATATTCGGGTTCCCCATATTCATGTATAACCAACAAATTAAAAAAAATATTGCAACAAAAAGTTAAACTAAGTAACATAGACAAATTAGTATTTAAAATATGATGTTGAAGTATAAAAAATTTAGTATAATATGTGATTGAAAATATGAGTGTATTGTGAAGACTACATATTGGGAGTAGTTTTTTCTAAATAATATGGAATCTAAAAGGATGATCTTTTAAAAATCTTTTATTCAAATATATTTTATATTATTTAATCATAAATCTAACCGGGAAACGGTGAATCACCGCTTGACTCAAACGGGGCCGGGTTCGGGGCCGGGGATGGGTTAAAAACATGATTACCATCCCCATCCCGTCCCCGCTCTTTCACCGACGGGGAATCACCGTCAACTCCCCATCCCCGTTTTGACCGGGGATTCCCCGTCCCAATAGCCTCGGGTCCTGACGGGGATGGTTCACCGTGGGAATTTTGCCACCCCTATATATACTTTGCACTTGAGCTATTGGAACATAGCCTTGAAGCCGATTTTGTATGTCCTCATGCATTTTGTAAACATATGTATATTTCAAATATGATTTACAATGATACGTTTTCGCAATGAAATAATTACTTGGTGAAGTAAATTTATAAATTAATAGCATTCTACGGTTCATCAGTCTCACCAATCCACATTCAGGTTAACAGAATAACACACTACACAGCACACACACACACGCACACACACTCAGCGCCAACGCAAAGAGAAGATGACGAACTATGGGACGATTCCGACGTCATCCCCTCAATCCCCGCCGCCGAACAACCTCCACTACGCCGCGCGAGCCAAGGACCGCATCAAGGCCGGCCTAGGAACTCGCCGGTCATGGCGGCAGACGCTCGACTACCGCCGCATGGATTTCCCCAATTCATTCCACGCGCTCGTCTCGCGCGTGAGGTGCAATCTAGGTTACTTCCAGATGAACTACGCCGTCGCGGCGCTCGTCGTCCTCTTCCTCAGCCTGATCTACCACCCGACGGCGCTCATCGTCTTCGTCGTCATGGTGGCTCTGTGGCTGTTCCTCTACTTCCTCCGCGACGAGCCACTCGTCGTCTTCGGAAGGGTGATCGGCGACCGTCTGGTGCTGATCGTGCTCGCGATCGCGACGATCGTGGCTCTGGCGTTCACCCACGCGACTTGGAACATTGTGGCGGCGGTTTCGATCGGACTCGCGGTGGTGATTGTGCACGCCGCCGTGAGGAGGACGGACGATTTGAACCTCGACGAGGAGGCCGGCGGAGGATTGCTGTTTGCTGCCCAGTCGTCGTCGTGAGGTTTCGAGGGTGTTTTTTTGTTTAGTTCAATTTTGGTTTCGTTCGGTGACGTGGCTGTGATTCGATGATTTAGTTTAATTTCGTGGTTGTTTCGCAATGCGTTGACTTTATGTGTGTGAAAGTAAATGTATTTTAAGTGTGGGATTAGTGTTGTTATTTACCTTTGCTTTGCCCACGGACCCCAATTTTTGGATCCGACCCAAATATCATATATTTAGACCCGACCCGACCTGAAAATAGTTCGGCTTCGTATTGAAAATAATTTCTAGGGAAATTCCATGTGGTAACCTCGAGTTTTCGACTTTTCCAGTTGGTACCCAAAGATGTTTTTCGATTCCGGCTGGTAACCTCGAGGTTTCGACTTTTTCTGTTGGTACCCAAAGTTTGTTTTCGATTCCGGCTGGTACCCCTGAGGTTTTATGAAATGTAATTTGGTTCCCTGAATTACCAAAACTGGATTTAAAATACTTAAAATAATCACAAATTCAAAAATAAATTATTTTTTATTTAAAAAACAATTTTAAAAATATGAACGCTGGATTTAAAATACTTAAAATAATCACAAATTCAAAATAAATTATATTTTTCGATATGAACGCTGGATTTTCGATCTCAATGTTCGTGCAGGATTCGAACATATATTTTTCTATTTAAAAATATTTATAACTTTTCCCAACTATATACTATTTTTTATAATTAAAAAATTATTTTTTAAATAAAAAATAATTTATTTTTGAATTTGTGATTATTTTAAGTATTTTAAATCCAGTTTTGGTAATTTAGGGGTACCAAATTACATTCATAAAACCTCAGGGGTACCAGCCGGAATCACAAACAAGCTTTGGGTACCAACTGAAAAAGTCGAAACCTCGAGGTTACCAGTCGAATCGAAAAACAGCTTTGGGTACCAACTGGAAAGTCGAAAACTCGAGGTTACCACATGGAATTTCCCTAATTTCTAAAACTACATACATATATAAAGACCAAACCAAAAACTGTAAATACACACAGATTCTCCGAAATGGCGCATCGTCCGCCCTACGAGCCGTACTACGTCGCCGTACCGGCGCCGGCGGAGTTTATATTCTCCTCGGCTGGCGACGGAAACGGAATCAACACTCTGTTCATCTCTGGCTTGCCGGACGACGTGAAGGCGCGTGAGATTCACAACCTATTCCGACGACGCCCTGGATTTGAGTCGTGCCAGCTCAAGTATACCGGGAGAGGCAATCAGGTTTCACAGTTTAGCTGTTATTTGTTAAGCTAGGAAGTCTTCTTTTTTTTGAGGTGGAGGGGAAATTTATTAAGTATGAGAGAATCTAGGTTTAGTCTATTAGATAGAAGCTACTGAAGGTGAAATTTCAATGTGCTTTATCTTCACGTTTTTCTGGTAGTTTGCTTAGAAGCTGTGATTTGCGAGTACAGGTTGTGGCATTTGCGACCTTTGTGAATCATCAGTCTGCGATGATTGCTCTTCATTCTCTGAACGTGAGTTTCGTTCTCCTTTTTTCTTTTTCATGTTTTTGATTTGGCCTTTTCAATCTCTTTGTGATGCAATCGTTTCCTTTGATGGAAATGTGTAGAGATGAAAAGTTTTGGCTTAATAACCTCCTGATGCATTTTTCTGGTCGCATTTTTGAATGATGTGAAGGAAAAGAGAGCTTTTTCTAGTGGATAATAAGTAGCCATATTGGCATGTAATCCTCGTATTCTACTACGAAATAAGTAATATCAATGGCTACAGGGTGTTAAATTTGATCCACAAACTGGTTCGACTTTGCACATTGAACTGGCAAGATCAAATTCAAGAAGAAAACCTAGACCGGGTATGTGGCACTGATGTTGTACTTGAAAATGTGAACCTTATATGAGAGATGACTGAACACTTTCTTTTTTTGCCATCAGGTAGTGGACCATATGTTGTTATCGATAGAAGAACACAATCTGAAAATAACCATGCTAGGGACTCATCAAGTGATGATGGTGATATACCGATTCCCTTTTTTCTCATGATCGTGTTGCTATAATAAAGAACTCGTCTTTGTAACGGTCATGTGATGGCAGGAGATAGTGAGCACGACGATCAGTCCACTCATACGCATGGTGGTTCATCTAATCAGAGGTTACACATTATAACGCTTCTCGCTTAGGCATCTGATTTTTGTCATTAGCATTTCAATCCGTTTATAGATCATAGGAAACCATGTCTTGCACTTACTGCAGTTATGGCGGGACATCTCACACTGATAATACTGTTACTCAGGTGATAATGCCCCATGTTAGGGATTTCTTTTTTTCTTTGTATTTTCTCAATGATCATGCAAATGTACTGCAGAACCTTGTAACTGATCCTCAGGGTATTATTTTAACAGAACATACTATACTAGTAGCACTATTCTTGTGTGAAAAACTCATCTCATATTCTGCGGTATATCTGTCTTTATCGACATATTCGTAACTAGATTCTCATTTGATGGTGCTTTCTAGGAGGAAGCAGAGAAAACAGCAGATGGTGCATGTTCAACTTTGTTTATTGCTAATCTGGGACCAAACTGCACCCAAGAGGAACTGAAGCAAATTCTTTCAGAGTAAGTTTCTCTGTAGCTAAACATCTTGTATGTATTAGTAATGAAAACAAGAGAAAAGCAGCCAATCTAACACACAGATGGTGAAGATTCATTTTCATGTATATTATTACTGTCGAAACATGAATTCTCGACTGAAGCAGAACTAATTCGTGCTAATTCCTCAGTTATCCAGGATTCAACAGCCTCAAGTTTCGCCCCAGAGGTGGAATGCCTGTAGCATTTGCTGATTTTGAGGTAACTCTAATCAGATTCCATAAATTTATGAAAGATAAGGGTCCAATTTTGGAACCTCAAGAAAACCATTGCAGAAAACCTCAAGACTTGATTTTCGGTCCTTTTTTCCTCATGCAGAAAGTTGAACAAGCAACTGATGCCATGAATGCTCTTCAAGGGAGCTCGATAGAATCCTCCGACAGAGGCGGCATGCATATAGAGTAAGTCATACTTTATGTTTTTTTTTTCTATACTCAATTGTTTTTTCATTTCAACCTTAGCCCGGACAGTATTTTTCTTTCGCTCTTTCAGATATGCAAAATCGAAAATGAGAAAACCCTGAAACAGTCCAAGACCTTGCTTAGGAACCAGACTATGATTGATAGTAAATGATTTAAGCTTCTAAGTGTTGAGTCAATTTCAAGTTGTCAACTTTGTAACGTTTTTAAGGAAATGAAATGAACTCATTCATCTATCCCTTACAAGGTTACGATTGAAAACTGAATTTATAGTACTGTAACAGTTATCCTTGGTAGGAGAGCTACAAAGTGGACATATCTTTCCCATCTTCTCTACCAAATCTCACCACCACTTGCGAGAAATAAAAGGGTTAAAAAATATATATAAAATGAAATAAATATAAAATGCAAAGAGAGCAGCAAATAAATAGACAGACAAAAGAAATGACAGATAGGGAAGGAATACACCGTAGTAGCTTCGCCATGGAGTTCATCATTTAACCGTCTTGAGAGGCACTGAAAACTTTCCTCTGAGATCTGAGGGTGACAGACAATCTTTTTCTTTTTTTCTTCTATCTGAAGAGTGATCCAAAAATTTCTCTATCCATGTAACTTTTTCTTCTTCCCCTTCCTTCCTTATGCGTAGTACATGTATAAGCTATTTGCAGCAGCACAAGCAATTAAGTTTTCCGAAGGATGCCAAGCCAACTGGAGAAGCTTTGTCGTGAAATCGAATGAATTTCCATTCGCATCAGCTGCTGCTGGGCTTTCTGATCCTGAATTTTCAGGAAAAAAAGAATGTTCTTCCTAAGTTCAACTTTACATAGCAGGGGAAAAAAAATTCTATCTTCGTACAAGTTACGCATATATATACATATATCATATCTAGCAAGATTTATGCCCATCTTTCACAGATTTATTTTGCTTGTAAGATTGACTCTAACTTTGCCTATTCATTACTTTCTTTAGCTAACCAAAAAGACTAAGAAGCAAAACGAAAGGAAAGGAAATGGAAAATTTGTAACCTCTTCGCACTACACGAGAGATGCTGCTTCCCAGGGATCTGCTGGGAGTCCTTGTAGGGGTCTGCAATTGCCTCCTGAAAAAGCCCATTGTCAGTAATTAGCGACTATATAATTATGTTAATAGACAAAAATCATGCACACACATATATTTGTTTATGTCTAGTTTTCCTACTAAGTTGTGAAAATTACCTCGTGGGATTTCGACTTGCTTCAAGGGTAGTTGCCTCAGTACTGCCCGGTGAACAACCAAACACACGAAAAAGATTGCTGAAAATAAAATTGCGTAAAAGAGTTTCGTGAATTTAGTTAAGATACAGGAAAGATTTAAGAAACCACATAGCCGAAACAATAAATACCTGTAAGAGCCAGTTGCCACCCTAAGACCATCACCACTTGAGCAGCATTCAAACTTGTCGAATATGGAGTCGTTTTCGTACAAATCGCATAGCTGTAGAAGGGTCGAATTATGGTCTTAAAGCCCAAGATTGTTTTTTTATCTTTCAAACACGCTTGCTTGGAATATAATTTATCTGGGGAAAAGTAAGAATGGACGATTCACCTTGGGTCTTAAATGTTCATGAACCTGGTAAGTTGCCACTGGACCAGACTCCATGTTAATATCCCATATCTAAAACCATTGAATAAATAATGCATCAGATTAATAGTACCACATGAAACAAGGAAAATTGAATAACTTGTGGACATCTTTAAAACAAGCCAATGGCACATCGAATGATGCTAAACCAATTACATCAATGTACGTACTTATTCATGTTATTGCCTCATACACAAAAGGCAATAGAGGCTTTGTTTCTTTCAGTTACCGTTTTAATAAAAAAAGCAACACGCTCACAGGAGAAGAAATGCCGGCACTTGAAGTTCTACAAAAAAGACAAAAAGATTGCAAAATGACTCACCTTAAGGGTCATGTAATCGCGACTCAGTATGTATCTACCATCCTTTGCAAACTTAATGTCTGAAATGGAAGCAATTATCTCGGTGAAAAAAGATCTTGAGCCAGGCGCATCCTGTTCCTCAAATCTGTTGTTAATAAGAGAATTTGAAGTCAAAACAGACCATGTATAAAGAAAAGGCTCATTCTGCATTTGATATTGCACGGTCCTAAAGTAAATTCCAAGATTTAACTTTAGATAGAAAAGTATAGCACAAGAACTTACAGTTTGGAATGTGAATCACACAATGCAGATTGCCTCAAATCAATGAGCCGTATTGATCCTTTAGAACTACTATATGCTAATGTGTTGCAGTGAGTAGGATGAAACTCTGCTGATGTTATTACCTCTGCAATGAAAAACGGAGCCCCAAACAGCAGGTTTGTAATAGATGCTTTAAGATTCCAATGAGATCAAATGATGCCAGATAAATATAAGACATAAATTGAACTTTTACGAAGAAGATTAGGAAGAAAAAGAAAGGAAGGGAAAGTAAAAAAAAAATGAAGGAACAAATAGAACCCAACATTTACCAGTCAGGTCCTCCATATTAGCTGGCTTAACATCTACGATATTGAAACTTTGATTACTAATTTCCAAGTTCCAAAGATTGATTCGAAGATCATCCGCCGATATAAATGTCTCTCCATCGCTGCATGAGATAAATTAATATGCAAAGAGATGATGAACCAACGATAAGCTTTAAAGCGACAAAAGAAGCTAATAACTTAATGTAAGAGAAGTCCATTCATATCTTCACCTGTTATTTGAGATGGAGTTGATATGGTAATCGTGGGCATGGGCATAAACTCTCCTACATCTAGCAACAAGATTCGTCTCATTACTGGTAACCTACATATTCCACATCCAATAGATGAAGCAGCAAAAATAAAATATCGAAACATGATAGCTTGAAATGAATATTGCATAAACAGTTGAAAGATATGCTTTAGTCAGAGCTCTTCATTCATAGCATGGTTAAGCGTAACTACCACTGGCAATCGTAGCGAGGGAAAGCCACCATTAGCAAGTTGCTTAGGACTTGAAGAAACACTTGGACTAGCTATGCTACCATTTCCAGTAGCTTTAAAAGAGTCTGCATTCATCTCAGAAACTTTTTTAAGTTTTTTCTCTTGAACCTGTTCAGATATAAGTCAGAGTTAATAAACAGAAAGCAGGCGTTAAACTCATCATCCACTTCAGGAATCAAGATCGGTCAGATTTCTCAATACAATGTAAAGGATACCCTAATTCTGACACAATGGGTACTGGACTTGATAATATATACAGTTTTATTTTCTACTTCTAGTATCAAGTCAAAGTCAAACTCAAAGGTCACCTTCCAATATTTGATAGTTTTGTCATTAGTAGATAGAAGAAACAGGGCACCATTTGCAGCTTGACACCATCGGATCTTGTTAATCTTCTCTTCAATCTCCAAACTTTTGAGATAATCAAACTGCAGAATACAAATGCCATGATAAACTTAATAACCTCGTGTCACCCATTTTTTGGGAGGAGTTCTTCGCAAATTTCTTCATCAAAAAGAGAACTTCACCCATGTTATGCATCGAAATCTAATAACAAAAACTTAGCGCGCCAGCGAAACCAAAACGAAATGTGAAATTGATACCTCGGGTTCATGGCTCTGAAATTCTGTTTTGTAACGAAATTCTGGGTGACGGGTGACAGGACGATCTAGCCCCTCCAAGTCTCTTCTATTTAAACCGTGCTGCTATATTAAGTATAGAAAAGACATGTGAGCAGTGCGTGGAACTGTCGTAAGAGAATTTGGGAGTTCACTAGGAGTAAACCTCTTTTGTATCAGTCCTTTCAAATAGCACCACCCTTCCACCACGATCACCAGTTGCTAGATGGTCACCATCTTTATCGAACTCAATGGCAGTGATGATATCAACTGTCGAAAGGCATATTAGCATTTTAAATTACATTTCTAGGTACATCTACAGAGGATCGGTTTAATCTTAAAACGTTCACTGCTATATCAACATAAAAAAAAATTCATATTAAGCTCATCAGAAAACGATGGTGAGACAAGAACATTGAGAGAACATTCTGTTGATACACATCATACATCAACCATCTTATCTAGAGAATGCAATAATAAGGTAACCCAAATCCCTAAAAAAGGTGTCAAGTCCCACATCAAAACCCATATCAAATCACCAACAAATCATCAAATTAAACATCCAAACCGCGCCAGATCAAGAACATCGCACACAAACCCCAACTCCGATTGGAAGTTCTCACATAACAGAACATCAGATCACTAAGTTTTTTACCTTCTTGCACTTCTTCGCCGGCCGTTCTCTCACCAAACACCTGAGAGAATTTCCACTCGAGAGGCGCAGGTGAACCAGAGGCAGCTGATTGCGCCTCTCCACCATCACCACCGTTCATCCTCGCCTACACCCAATCTCTAAAAATTGGAATGAAAGAAAAAACAAAAAATCAAAGCAACAAAAAGCAATCGCCGAATATTGTGCCTTTTCTCTCGCTTCAATTCCGAGCGTACTTACTGCTCGGTGATGCGGGTTTAGGAGATCGGTATGTTTTTGGATTCAGATTCAACCATTGTTAAACTGTGCGTGTGTGGTAGGCTCAGACATCGATTACTACGCACAGAAGATAAAAATAAATAAATAATTCAGACTATGAAATGAAGATGATGATGGATTCGGTTTTATCACTCTTCGCAGAGAAACATGTATTGTATCTCAATGTGTATGTATGAAATATGGGAAAATTATTACATTAATCTCTTTTTCTCTGTCTTCTAGACAAATGATTTGGTTTCTATCACTTTTCTCCCTTTTTTCCTTTTTCTTTTTTGGATTTGTCCTCCATTCATGTATTAACTCCAATAAAAAATAAATATTTACTTTCTTCATGTCATGCCATTTTATATTTTTTCATAGTTATCTAAAACGTCATTTCCGACATTTTAATTCATTTAATTTTAAGTGATCTGAACATCAAGGTCAAGTATTTAACACTTCGATTAATCTTTTAAATTTAATCACCTGATGACATGTAAAACAAAGATCGAAAATCACGTTATAATTTGCACAAGTAAATTTAACAACTTTCCTCAACCACATAGGCCATTTTCTATCTAGATAATTTTATTTTTTTCTCCAATATCCAAATACAGCACAATAATCTAACCACATTTCTATTTCTTTTCAGACTTGCATATTCTTTTAACTTTGTAATGTCACCTTTGTTCTAATTTGGAAAAAGGATTTTCATTTCTCAATCAAATCAATCACTCTTTCCTATTACATCTAGACATAGCCTCTACTCAAAAGTTGCTCGAAGGGTAGAGCTAATATTAGAACTACTTTGCCACTCCACTTTCATTTAATAATTTTGGATAATTCTGATATAGTACAACCATAGCATATTAAGAATGGTAATCAATCGTGACTTAGCAGAAAAGTTGGAAAAGATGAAGAAAATAAATCATGTTCCAATTGGAAATAAACAACAGTCAAGAAAATAGGTCTCAGTTGGAAATCATAGTACATAAATAGAGAAAAGTATGTATGTTTCAGCACTTCACCACAGAACACAGCCATTAATTTGTAGATGGAATAAAGAAAGTTTCAAGTGAAAGACGAAGTTTGGAAGGAAACAAGAAATGGTACTTGGCGCAATTTGAATCTCAGGTTTTACATAGCCACATCGCGAGCTTTATACATGCAGATATAAGCCATATGCCAATCACCTGAAATGGGAGAGAAAAACAACAGAGCAAATGTTTTATTGCAAGATTAAGTCAGATGTAAGATTAAAAAGGGTTTACCTGGTGTTAGAACGGGAAAAAAAACGTCAGCAAAGAATTGCAGAAAATACTAATTACTTGATCGACTTTGGTTGTCAGAGAAATCCAGTTTCTCTTTTCGTTTGCTACTCTATTTAAGAAAGATTTTGGACCGAAGATAGGTGGAAGATAATAACAAGATTGGAACTTACCACCACCAGAGAGTTTCGTGATATCTTCCTCTCTTTGTGGGATTGGATTATCGTCGTCAAATTCAACCCATTTTCCTGCAGTTACCAAGAATTTGAGTAAACAGACGTGAAATTTTATATGCAGATTACACAAAAATGTATGTGACGAACCATTTTCTTGTTTGACCCAGGCGACATAATGGCCAGAATCAGCACTTCTACCCTTGTGAGTGAGCACAGCAACCAAATCATATATTCCTGTCAGGTGCTTATCTTTCTCTGCTGGATAAAAAGAAACGAGGGATTTACAAGAGAGATTAAAAAATGTAACCATAATCAACTTTTTTAGGCATTTACTCATGTATCGGAAAAACGATTAGTTTCTCTGCAGAACCTAACACAACTTTTTACAACGTAGGAGAAAAAATTGGCCGTGGAACTTTACAGAACAATTACCTTCTATGGTTGTAGGTGCAGATGACTCAGCACTTCCACTGTGTGCTCCCTGAATGTGATATAAACATTGATAAACTAAACACTTACTTAAAATTAATCAACAAAAAAAAAACATAGATATTGTTTCAGTAACATCAGATAATCAAACACCTCAGAATCAGTCATTTTGACATCATTGTCAGTAGAAACGGAGCTACTCTCTTTGGTTTTAAGGCCAAGCTTCTTCCCTTCTTCGTCTCTCAACAGCTGGTTTTCCAGATGTAAGAAAATAATAGCATGTCAAAGGATTACATAAGTTGCCGAGAGCTATTAAAAAAAATCAGGAAGACCCGTACCTTGCGAGGAGCTTCTAATCTTTTGCGAAGGTCATCTGAACAAAAATCGTACACATCTAATTCCAAGGGATAGTCTACTTTCTGCAGAATGTTTCATATATCATAAAAATAAAGTCGATCTGAGCATCAACTTTACAACTCATGCCGCAGAGAACATAACGACGTTACCCGCAAAATTTTAGCTTTTTGGTTTGTTTCCCTTTTCCAGAAAAAGCGGACAAACTGAACAGTCAGGTATCTGTTGTAAGATAATACCGGTAAGCTCCTGTCTGAACAAATATATTCGAAAGGAAAGCAGCATAACATTTACAATGGCCAAATTGTATCAACATTAATCAGAAAGATGCCTGAAGATTGAAGACAGTCACGAAGGACTCATGAATGTTACTACCTAGGCAAGTCATTTATGCGAGATTCTTTTGTGTAAATGGCGCTTCGTCCCAAAGAAGGAGATGATTTCTCCAATTCTGATTTCAAACCCTGCAAATAGTTGAGGGAAAACAAAACAATACTATCGATAAGAACCTTCACAAAAGGTGGAAAGAACGTTGGAGATTTAAACAAGGAAGCTACAGAATAGAGGCTACTCATTTTTACCACTTTCTACGAAGCAAAATGGACAGAGATATGAGAATTTGGCAAATCACACCGGATAAGATATTCTATATGACTGTCAAACCACTTCCTAGAATCTACACACGGCGTATTTTGAAAAATTAAGGGACGAAAATTAGGCACCGTTATAGCCCCTGACAGAAATTAGTTTTTGCCAACTTACACGTTTCAAGCCTTCATGGAGATGGTTCACCTCTTGCGAAATATGGCATTTAAGTGAATATACCGACTCTGTTTCGGTGCTTTCTTCACCACTTTCAGCACAGTGGACTCTAGTTAAAAGAATATTAAACATCATTAGCTACAGAATCACACACCAGATGTATTCCACTATCTACTGTTAGAGAATGGTTACTGAAGCTGGATAATATGCAGGGTTATTGGTGAGATTAAGCATGTAGAAGATAGATACTCCAGGAGAAGCACATCAGGCAAAAACGGCGTTGATGACACCGAACAGAATACAAATGCATTTACTCAGTTGATATCAATTACAGGGATATGTTACAAGTGCCTTCAAGTCAAGATATCATTCGTCACATCGATTAACGACTTATGACACAATACCTGCTAACAAAGTCAATGCCAAAAAGTTTCTTCACTGTATCAGCATCTTCAACTTCGCTGCATGGGAATATTATCGTCACTCAACACCAATAAGATCGATCATTAGAAGACCACTTACAACTATCAAATTAATAAGACGTACATGATAAAAAAAAAATTTGAAGACAGATTTTTGTGTTAAGTGAAGAAGACTAAACCAATTTTCCAAAAAAAAAAATACTTTAGTGGTGTACCAATAATGACACAGTTTGCGTACCTGGAATTGGGGGACTTGAGAGCCAGGGAAAGGGTATACAATAGTTGCGTCCAGCACTCTTCAGCATCCTATAGAAGACAAAACCACAACTGAACTGAGGGCATGGACATATTTAGGCAATTAAGCTCAGTACCATTTTTTACCTGCTGCATGTAAATCCCATTGTGAAGCTGGGCAAATTGAGGAAACTTACTCCGCAATGCCTAGAATAAGCACGGAAAGAAAGATGTGTAATATAGCTATGCCAGTGAAATCACCAGCGTTAATTTTCTCACTAAACAATAAACAACAACCAACAGTTCTAATAGCTATACATAGTCTATTGAAAACAACAGTGTGACACCTGACCAACAAAAATAGCATTTACATGATTTTTATAGTTTGTATATAATCTGTGTAAGTGGACATAAAAACTGATTACGACAAGATGCATACCGTCAAAAACCTCATTGGGGCCACAGCCTTGACATTCTTATCAAGCTCATTAAATAATTCTCGTGTGGCAACAGTCAAAGAATGAGAAGATTGGTCAACAGAATTGCTTCTGACAGGTGGTGGGTAACTGAAAAGAGTGCATAATGACCATCAGGAAACTACACAAACAAACTTGAACTTAAGCAATACCAATGACCAAAACAAATATTGCAAGTGATGACTGATGAGATAAATAGAAAACTCTTATGTGCAAATTTAACTTCTTCGCTTTGAGTAAGAGAAACTTACCTTAGCAAAGCAGACTTCAACTCTGGGACTGAATGCAAACATTGTACTGTCGAGTTCATATAACAAGTATTGCCTAGATTCATTAGCCCAGCAGAATGACCCTGAAGAAATAATGATTAAATCAATATATTCATTCATAACTGAAATTGCAAAGTCACCTCAAATTTTAAACAAATTCTGACCAAATATAGATCATCATTCATAACAATTAAAATAAAAGATGGAATTGATAGTGCATTCATAAGCTGTATCATCTATAAATTTATGAGCTCGTGTTTCATCTATAAATTTGTGAGCTCGGACTTCATATACAGGAGACTCACCACATGAACCACTTGTTCTTCTTCTGGCATGTCTTCTGCAAAAACAGGAGCCTTTTCTGGGGCCTTAACAATCTCATCAGCGGTTCCCATCATCATTAGTTTTTGGCCCTGGGATCCCAAATAAAGGGAAAATGGGATAATGTCAGAAACATATTCAACATCAAAAAACAAACCTTTCACAGTAATAGTCAGTATATACCTGTTTCACTCCAACTTTCGACCAATCCGAATCGTCCTGCGTGATCAACAAAGCAAAAATTAAGTCAAGCAAGTCCAGCACATGGAATTCACCACAAACTGCGTAATGGGCCAAAGTGATGCTGCAACTGATTAAACAAAAAGGTGTATATGAGGAGAGAGTACAATCATAAAGATAAGTTTTTGTACCTTCAATAAACCACCCTTAACCATGATTTTTTGTCTTTCAGGTGGCACACCAGTTAAGTCAAATAGTTGGCATTTGAAAACATAAGGGGGCTGGGAAGTATCTATTTCCACATCGGAGAACACCTCCTTTTGCCATTTCACGCTAACTGAAAAGAAAAAAGTGTTCCAAAAAATATTTCTTTAGCAATAGTTTCACAAAACCGCGATAATTGATGCGAACAAGAACAATTTATATAGCTTATTTCATTGTCTCTCCACTACAAGCCATGATGGACCACAACAAGTTCAAATCCAGCTATCGAATTGCGATATCAAACTCGAGATAAAATTAAAAATCTTTAGAAGCTAACAACGTAAATTGAACTAACACCCGTTCAATTAAGACCTCAAAAAGGAGTACATAAAAGGAAAAAAAATTAAATTTAACACCTGTCAACATGGTAGATGAAGATCTCTAGAAATCCCCGACTGCTTTATCTGCGTGTTTCCTTTCTTCTCTTTTTTCTTGCGGAGAAGGGCAAATCGAAGTGAAGAGGCAAATATATATAGGAGGAACCCAAATATACTTGCCCAATTTTAAAGTAAAATAACAATAAGGCCCCTTGCGAAAACTAATTAAAAAAGGCCCCACAAATTTCGATTGTTAGTTAGTGCAACATATTGATGCTGTAGTGTACTTCCTAGCAAATCTCTAACGTTCTAACCTATGTTTTTGTCTAAATAATTTCAACTGTCTGAGAAGATCAACTGCACCGTTTTTGCCATGGTTCGAGTTTCTGCTCTCTTCTTCATTGAGTTGAAAAAAAAATCGTCAATCTGAGGTGGCCATGCTGAATGTGTCTTCAGGTTTCTGGGCATGGGATGAGCCCTAAAATGGATGATACGAGCTTCGTCCAACAATGGTTTTCAAGCTAGAGCAACGAAAAGAAATGGCTTGTTTAGAATGCTTTTAACTATTTGACACACAACGTTCTCCCAGTTTTTTGCGCTTCCCATGAATATTGCTAGGAATGTTCAAAAAGTCTTTCTCTCTAGTTCTTTTACGTGGTTTCCGAAGCTCTCTTGATTGCCTGCCATGATTCTAACTCAGACAAATCTATCGTCGTCCTTTCTTCTGGTAAACTGTTTCTTCATATCCTTCAGCATATCGGTACATGGAACTGCAATCTCAGCTTTCTTGGAGATCGCTTGCCAGTTAGTTTGCCCTCTCTTCATTACAAAGTTGTAAATTTGTTGCATAACTTGTCTGATTCTAAGTTAATCAAAATCCACATTGTTGGAATAATTCATGTTTTCGAGCAAGATGTTGAAACACTCAAACAGCCATAACACATCACACAATACATAAGTTTCAAGCTACACAAAGGCATGATCATCAGTATCACATAGGTAATCAAATCAAACCCAGAGAATGCCAGATATTATTTAAAAATTACAAAACAAATGGATTATGGAAACAGAATGTACTCACTCAGCCACGTGCCTTGAGCTCGGCGAGGCGCCTAGAGAGGTCATCTTCATCCACCTTCTCCTCGCCCTTGACAGACACGGCGTGGGCGGCAGGCTGAGGAAGACCAACGGAAACCTCCAAGCCATAAACGTCGGCCACTTGCTGCATCAAGCTGTTCACCTCACCTTCAGGCGTCGAAAGCGAAGTGCTCCCAGCCATGGAGCTCTCCATGAACTCGGCCTGAACCTCCATGTTCACGAACTGCTTCTCGAACTGATCCATGGTCTCGGACATCTTCTGAAGGTTCCCCGTCGCCAGAGTCGACTCGAGCGACTTGACGATGTTCCCCATGGACTTGGAGATCGTCTGCATCTTCGCCTGCGTGTCGAGCCTCGCCACAACGGCGTCGAGCCGCGACGACAGTCGCAGGTAATTCATCTGCTCGTTTCGCTTGCGGATGGCGTTCTCGGCGTAGATTCGAGCGCCGTCCATGTTTCCCTTTTCGATCGCCTTCTTCACCTTGAGCTTCTCCGATTTCTCCTCCTTCTCGCATTTGCGTGCCTGGCGCTGGAGAGATTTGGAGGTGAATTTGAGGTCCATGATCTGCTGCATCAGCTTCTCCGTGTTCCCCATCGTCGATTGATCGATTGAGCTTCCCTAACGTTTTGAGATGATTGAAGATGTTAATTAGGGCTTGAGAGGATTTTGAATCGTAAATACTACGGAAAAAAGAACAAGTGTGAAGACGCGTTTATTTCATATGACACCGTCATAGTTTTGGCTCCTTTATCTTTGGAAATATCAGAATTGATCCCACAATTGTACGTTACTTAATTTCGACCCCAATTCAGTTTGTTTCGTTCACGTATTAAGAGAGGTCAATGTTGATTAAGTTAAAAGTTCGGGGACTCCATGTTATGGGTAAGGCAATTTGATCATTAACACAAAATGGTCATAAACACCATACAAAAGTAAAACAAATCTCAATGAAACAACCTCCGTGCTGAGAGAGTCCAAAACATGGATACAGAGAAACATAACGAATCATTGGAGACAAAGACACATATAGTAATCTAATCTAAGAAGAAGCCTAAGCCTGTCTGGTTCTCTTCTTCACACCAGACTTTGCAACCTTGAGGCTTCGGTTCACAACGCTTAACCTAGCAAGTGCTGCCTTCTTCAGATCGGGCCTGTAATAGTTGTCAGCCACCTGTGTCCATAAAGAAATACAGATTGATGATTGTAACCCGAGAGTCGAAATTCAGCATTACAAGTTAGAAGTGTATCCTCTTGAATGATAATAGCGAGCATTAGAAGTTCAAGAATATGATGCCACGCAATCAGGATGGTTGGGTAGCATGATATACCACCCTTTTGGTTGGCATCGCCGATGTTAATTCCAAATTGGCAGCAATGGTCAATCTAATTCCAAATTGGCAGCAATGGTGAATCTCAGAGCAAGTTGATTGCCTTTGGAACGAAATATGAGGTTTTCAATGCATAAAAAACATCTACAAATGGAGCACGTTGAATGAAAGAACACCTCAGCACAAAAAAATAGAGTAGATAATCTCATACCTGGTTCACAACAGCCTTCGCCATGCTGTTGAATTCCTTCTTCATTGCAGATTTGTGAAGCAAGCTAGATGGTTTGTTCTGTTTCTTTGTCTTGGTTGTAGCCAACACCACTGACTGGTCTTTCCCAGGTTGAATTGTCACTGTTTTCTTGTTGGCAAGGCCTACATACAAGAATCGAGGAGGGAAATAAAACCGAATCAAATGTCAGGCGCCGAGGAATCCAAATTGGCATCATCTAATGAACGAATAATCATAGATAATCAGGCCTAAACAACCATTCGATCATAGCACTAACAGCGCATACTAATTAGGAAATATTCAAAATAATTTCTGCCCCACCAACAAGTAAAACGTAAAACACCAAATTGCCACGAATGTTACGCATCCCAATCGAACATCGAGTAACAAACAACATGCTACGTCTATCAGGGAAAAAAGCTATTCATCTAAAGTAGAGAAGATAATGAATGACCTGAATGCTTGTAGGAATGAAGATTGTAGAGATTGTTAGGCTCTTTGCTGAACTTGACGCTCTGAGTGCCGTTCCCAAATTCCTTCACCAAGAAACTATTGTTCTTCTTCACGATCTCCCATATCAGCTGCCCAGGAACAGTCGCCATTTCTTCTCCTCTGTTTTCTTAGAACAAAAAGTTACAATCAGCTCAGCTACTCACAAAAGCAGAAACAGAGTGCAGCAATGGAATGGAACCCTAATAAGCTTAATGTGACGTGGGCTGTTATTAGTTATCATGGGCCGATAGTAGCTCAATGGCCCATTTAAGTTAGTCCAAGAATTAAATTACGACTGATTTGATTAATTAAGCAATATATGTCAAATAATGAAAATGAGCAAAAAAATATTTAGGCTTGGCAAAGAGGAGGTGGATTTCCACCCCATTTGACGTGGAAATCTCATATATTGAATAGCTTATCATTAGAGATGTCAAAACAGCCCGTGGCCCGTGGGCCGGCCCGCCCCGCCCTGCCAAAAGGGTGGGGACGGGCTGTGATTTTTTATACCCGCCGCTAGCCCGTGCGGGCTGCGGGCTTTAGCGGGGGCGGGGGCGGTCCGGCCCGCCATATATATTATTGTTATATATTTAATTAATTTATATTATATAGTAAATATATTACTTTAATTAGAGAAATTAATTAATGATTCATTAATTATGGTATAATTAATGATGTATTTATTGATTAATACATAATTAATGTATATCTAAATATCATAATTAAATAAATAATTTGTTTATAAATTAAAACAAAATAAAATATAAATAAACTTTCAGGCGGGCGGGCATGGCGGGCATCATTTTTTAAGGCCCGCCATGCCCCGCCGGCCCGTTTTGACAGTACTACTTATCATGCAGGTGCTTATGCTAAATATTATATTTTATTTATGTTTTACGGTACTTTTGTGAATGAAATTTATGTTTATATTGGTTGAGTTATTATATCATAAAGAAAAATAATATATACTAACAAAGTACGG
Organism: Craterostigma plantagineum; assembly: GCA_027422505.1. Classification (NCBI taxonomy): domain Eukaryota; kingdom Viridiplantae; phylum Streptophyta; class Magnoliopsida; order Lamiales; family Linderniaceae; genus Craterostigma; species Craterostigma plantagineum. Next base: position 810,004 of record JAPQWV010000057.1, read on the forward strand.
GCAGATATTTTTCTCATCAAGGATGGAGATGGAGAGGTATTTCTCTTATTTATTTTGCTTATAGGGGACGGCAAACATTCTTGATAAGTATGGGGGCAGGATGATGATTTGCCGACAATCTATACAATTTGTACTATGATATTAGAAATTGATTTCATACTACCTACAATTAATACTCAAAAAAACAGGTACAACGTCAATTATTGATAAAAAAAACAATAAAAATATGGAGTGCATGAGTATTGATTTTTGCTACGAGTCCACTTAAGTTGAAACTCCTTTTTGGTTTCAATAGCAATAATACTAAAATAGCAGCAATCTTGAATTTCCGCACATTTAACGCATTGCTCACAGAACAAAGTACAATACTATAATATGTACATTCAGTCACCAATTGCTTTACGTCTTCTTCCCAGCTATACAATACAATACAATACAAGCAAGTGGTGCTTCGGCGTCTGATGATAATCTTATTCGCAACATCAATCTCCAGAAACGAAACTTAGAGAGTGGATGCAGCTATAGAACAACAGAGATCCCCATGAATTATCCAAGGTTGCATTTTTTGGTTTTCGCTTGTCTGCTACTTTCATGCAAACCCAATTTATCCGACCCGATATTGAATCCGAAAGAGGGCTCCGAGATTCCCGCGATTTTCCTCGACTACGCAAAGAAATCCGAGGTATTCGATTGGATGGTGGCGATTAGGAGGCAAATACACGAGAATCCCGAGCTGGGCTATGAAGAATTTGAGACTAGCAAGCTCATCAGGCAAGAGTTGGATAAGATGGGGATTGAGTATAAGCACCCTATTGCAGTTACCGGCGTGGTGGGCTTTGTTGGCTCGGGGAAGCCTCCTTTCGTTGCGATAAGGGCAGATATGGATGCTCTTTCTTTGCAGGTTTTGATTTTCTTTTTCTTTTCTTTTTCGTCCTCTCAATTGTTTGGTGCATTTGTAGAGCTTTGATGAGATCTGTTTTGGGCATTACTCGTTCAAACAGTCAAATTTTTGTGGATCTTAGCTGCTTTCTACCTAAGTAATGAAATGACTAGTGGTGTTTGTGGAATTGTGGCACTGAGCAAGAAAATTTCAGCTAGGTTTTGTTGGGTGACAAAATGCTTAGGTTTCGGCGAACGTAAGGCTTGAGATTGCTTTTTGTGTTGTTGTTTCGATTAGGAAATGGTGGATTGGGAACACAAGAGCAAGAATCCCGGGAAATGCACGCTTGCGGGCACGACGCACACGTGGCAATGCTTCTCGGCGCTGCGAAAATCCTCCAAGATCATCGCCAAATGTTGAAGGTATCTCATATCGTATGACCATCCATTCAAGTGTTCTCTCTCAAATGGGCTATGAGATTCTTGACACTATGAACTGCGATTAATCCCAAAAGAAAGCCGTAGATACCTTATTGCTCGTATTTTAATTTTTTTTGGGTCTATTACTCTGAGCACATACGATATATCTTTCCACTATTTCGATCGAATTTTGGATGTTTTCAGGGAACTGCGGTTCTTGTCTTTCAACCCGCCGAGGAAGGCGGCGGAGGGGCGAAGAAGATGATAGAAGCAGGCGCCCTCGATAGGGTCGAAGCCATCTTTGGCCTCCACTCGAGCACTTTCTTACCTCCGGGCCAAGTCTCGACCCGACCCGGCCCGGTTTTAGCGGGGAGTGGCTTCTTCGAAGCTGTAATAAGTGGCAAAGGCGGTCACGCCGCAATTCCTCATCAGTCGATCGACCCAATCTTAGCTGCTTCGAACGTCGTCGTTAGCTTACAGCACCTTGTTTCTCGAGAAGCCGATCCCCTTGATTCCCAGGTGCATATATATGTATATATATATATATTTACGTTTCGTATTAGGAATTATGAGACTTGAGAGGGACGTAAATTGAGGAGGGTTTTTTTTTATCAGGAAATACGTCTATCGAAAATGTTATCCTCATCCCACATCTCATTACAGTCTTTTATGAAGAATCCAAGATTGATTTACATTATACGTAGAGATTTTCGTGTCTTTATATGCCTATTTACCGTATCGTTGATGTTACATGAAAGGTCATTACGGTGGCTAAACTAAACGGAGGAAGCGCATTTAACGTCATCCCAGATTCTGTTACCATAGGAGGCACGTTCAGGGCGTTTTCCAGGGAAAGCTTATTGAACCTCAAGCAAAGGATCGAAGAGGTATAGTCCTAATTCTATTACCTAAATCCTTAACATAATTTTCGCCAAGATTGGGTTTTTTAGCTGTACGAACGCCACGATCTCAACCATACTCGTCTGTTTTTTTTTTTTTGGGATTTTAATTTATGTCACCGAAATCCCACCTCGAACTAGAACACCCTCTGACATCCTACAAGGAAACATTTGATAAACTCCTACATGTCGTCTGTTTTTGGTTATTACATGTTTACCAAGGCTGCTCAATCCTATAGATAGACAGCCAATCGAATTCTTGACGATAAACTCCTCACTTTTCTACCCAATTATTGGGTGTTTTTTATTAATCTTCTTATATTTCCTGAAAATCGAACTCCATGAAATTTTCCAGGTCATCGTGAGGCAATCCTCGGTGCAAAGATGCAACGCTTCAGTTACGTTCGACTCGAAGGAAAGGCCTTTCTTTCCTCCAACCACAAACGACGAAAACCTACACGAAAAATTCGAGGGAATTGCAACCGAAATGCTCGGGCGGGAAAACGTTAGGGAAATGCAGCCTCTCATGGGTTCCGAAGATTTTTCGTTCTACCAAGAAATAATCCCGGGATACTTTTTTTTCGTGGGAATGAAGGACGTGAAGCTCGAGCGCCCAGTGATGGCCCATTCTCCTCACTTTGAGATCGACGAAAATGGGCTTCCCTACGGCGCTGCTCTGCATGCGTCTTTAGCCGTTCGTTATCTCAACGATAGAAATCCTGAAAAAGATTATTCAACGGAAAATGGCAATGTTAGTCGTCGCGACGAGCTGTGAAGAACGACGTTTTCGCTTTTTTTTTTTTTTTAGCTTCGTGTAATATTTTTCCTTTTGGATGTGGAAGCCATTAGTGCTTGTGGTACACCAATTCTGATTTGAATATTGCTACAAGTCGATATAATTGAATTTAATAATACAGGTGCATATATAGAAAAATATCCGTTTATATAAAAATTTATAAGTCAGTACCCATGTCAGAAAATTGTTTACATAAGTACCCGTTTGACTGTTGTACCATTTTTTCAGTCTTAACGTATCTTTTTATATGTGATTACGTAACACGTCACGCATTTATATGATATCTATATCATTTCTATACGTCATCTTAATGTAATATATGATGTACCATTTCTCATTGTATTATGTACCGCAATACATTTCTCTACCATAGGTACCTAAATGTATTATATGACGTACCTTGCGGCGGGACGAGTACCAATGTGCAAAAAATTTATTCTAATAGATACCTACATATAAAAAAATACTGACATGGTACTGACTTGCAACTTTTTATATAATTAGGTACTTTTATGTTAATTCCCCTTTAATATATTGAGAAGTATTGAATCATATTTATTTTCAACGCGTCCGCTAATATTTAGGCTGATTTACGCTCATAATAAGTGGGTTTTTTTTTTATTCTTCGATGATCTCAAAAAAAAAAAAAACCACTTGAGCTAAAATTAGGACAAGCTTGAAAACGGTGTCTCATATTTTAATTTATAATAATCTTGACCTAAATGTCCGGTCGCCCATTGTAATTTAATCGTACAAATTTTATTCCACGTCATTCCAAATTCTTATTTATATATGTTCCATTAATATAGTGTTTTTTCACATACGAGGTTTATGTAAGGCTGATCTTGAGCCGCGAATTCCAAGTAAGGTTTACCGACATTTAATGTAATATCTTCGACGGATTTTATAAATTTACACGTATTAACTTCATCCATTTTTCAATGAATGTGAGAGTATATACTATATTATACCAAGAATCAGCTCAAGAGAGAACGGAGAAATGGTGGACGATATCGAACCTTCACAGATCTCAACGATTTATACTGAAGCATTCTTTTGACTTACAAAAATAAAGGAAATAACGTAATTATCGTAAATGTATGAGAATCGATTTTGTCGCAATATATATTTTATTTTCTGTTACGATCCGCCATAGTAGCAAAAAAAATCTTATTTATCCGAAATGATATACACTTGCGTCACCTCAGCTCTCTTCTCTCTTTTCGTCCTAATCTCAGATATGCTGTTCTAATGTTGGCTGGTGAAGTATAATAGCTTGGCGAAGTTGTGTTGCGTCGTCCAATTTTGCACTGTTTCCTTGCGCTGCTTAGCGTTTTTTTCCTTTCATGGCGATGATCGGTCGTTTCTCAGCGTAGTGATGCGGTCTTGCTCGTTTAATTGGTACCATTTCGCGAGATATTTGATCCTTTCTCTGTATGAGGCTGGGTGATTGATTATTGCTGGCGAGCAGTTGAGCAATTTAGGGTAGTTTTATTTTTTTTTATTTTTTATTTTTTTTTTGAGTTTGCTGCTGAAATAAGCTGATGTTTTGGTTGATCTCGTCGACTGGGATTTCAATTGCTGGAAATTAGACGAATTTTTAGCTGATAATGAGAGGTATGAAGGATGAAAGCAAGCCAGTGGAACCTTTGTTTCCTAGGATGCATATCGATGATTTCTATCAAGGGCAGCCTAAAGCGCCTCCGAGGATCAAAATGGCTTCCTGCGAAAACTACAACGTGGCTTCTTCCCCGAGCCTGAGGTTGACCTCTAGTTCGACGGAGGTGATGAACTTTCCGTCGAGCATCAGTCGCAAGGGCTCACTCTCAGAACCCGAACGGCTAACCTTAAGCAGTGTAAGTCGAGCGTTCCCAAGATTAACATGGCCGTGAGTTGTTTTTTGATAGAGCATGTAATTTGAACTTGATGTGCTTTCCATACTCTGTTTGGAGTTTATTCGTGTTGAAATTGAACTCATCATCGTTGTTCTCATTTCGTCCTTATATTGACTACAGGTTTCTGATGCATACGAGCCAGTTTATCCAAAGATCTATGCCTTCCCTGAGCCCTATCACTTGACGGAGAGAAATCGTTCGACTGAAGTGAAACTCTACACCACCCCAACCCCAGCAAAGCCCAAACCTCGACTTGCGCATCATTCTAATTTTCTGCATAAAAGTGTCCCTGGAAATCTAATGTTGGCCACAGATCCCAAAGATTCGAACGTCTGCTGTGCATCTTCTGTCGCTGAAGGTCATTCCCAAATTCCCACTTACGAGAGAGATGGGGCGATGAAAAACGGCGGTAATCTGCTCCACTTGTGTAAGGAACGTAGCACCTCTAGCTTACCCTCTTTTGAGGAGCGTAGTCGTGTTATGCTAAAACTGGGAAATGACAGAGATGGAGATAAGCGTCGTGGTCATCAGAATAATAATCATGGCGAACTGCAATATATATTTGATTCGAAGGGCTTTTCTCGAGACCCTGTTCCTGTTTTACCCGTAGAAGGCAGGAAATCAGCTTTTAAACCTTTTATCCCGTTAGCTGGAAATACTGGAACTTACCAAGATGCCAAGCTACTTGAAATTTTCAACCATGGAGGAAAATTCATTTTGGAGGATAAGCCAAGCACATCATGCTATAAACCGCTAGAGAGCGAGATTCACGATACTTCATCAGTACCTGAAAATACTACAAGAAAAAGATGTATTTCTGCAGTTGATGGTACTTCAAGTTCTCGTCAGTCTCATGCAGATATGAGTGCGGTAATTAAGATTGAGGAGGATAGTAGAGAGCTGGTAGCAATTCCTGATAAAAAGAAACAAAAATCCATCAGTCTATATGAAATTCCGGATGAGATAATTGGTGCAATGGGGGGAACATTCTTCTGTAAAGCAGGAGAAACTATGGTACTGTAAGTATTTTGCTGGATGTTTACGTGAAAATGCTTAATTGCTGAGTCAAAAGCATAAGGTGGCCTTGTCTTCAGTTACATGCCGCTGATTGACCTTGGAATTTCCTTTCCAGTAACTATTGATTTCTCATGAGTTCATGTGTGCTATTACAAGATAGAATCTGAAATGATAATCTTGCCGTTGTGTTGACTGGTGTTTTACATTTCTTTTCATGAGTAGTTTTGATCATCTAACATATAACATCAATTCACTTTATGATTTAGATTCATTGCATCTGTGATGCATTCTTAACTTCTTATGTTCGGTCATGTGTTTGATCTTTTGTTCCCATTTCCCCCCTGTGAACTGCTTGAGTTTATCGCGCAATACTGACCGCAATCATTTGCAGTCACCAAAGGATCTTCGCAATTCAAGTATTCGAGTTGCATCGACTGGTTAAGGTAAAGTTAGTTTCACACTTGATAATAATAAACTTCAGACATAGAATTAGACGGCCATCCACCCTTTATATAAGGTTAGTTTCGCACGATGCACATCAGTGGAATGAGATGAACATCGCTGCCTACGGTAAAATTAGTGTCTTCAAACTCTATGCCATAATTTCACTTATGGAAATGAGATGAATTACCTTCACATAAACTTCTTACAGGTGCAGAAAACCTTGTCAAGATCCTCTCGGGATTTTCTATACAAGAACCCTTTCATATGCAATGAACCTTCACTCAAATTTCCACCTACCGATAAGCTTCTCTACATGAATCCCATCCACCCTTCGCCATTGCTACCTAAGCCCAAATTTAACGTCCAACCGTCATATCCTCGAAGGAATTATGGTATTGAACCTTCTTGGGGTAACACACCACCACCTATAGTCCACACAGAAAGATTAAACCTTCCCCAGCCATCAACTTCAAAGGCTTATCCATATCCTAACACCCCACGATGGCATTTTCCCACGCCTGGAAATCAGTGGTTGCTTCCAATAAAATCTTCCTCCGAAGGATTAGTCTACAAGCCTTACGCAGGACCATATTCGCCAAATCTTGGATTGGTCACGCCCGTTTATGGACATTGTGGGCCGATCAGTTCAAACCCCATTGGCCTAATTGGTCAAAGCTCGAATCTTGAAAATGAGAAGAAGATGAAACCATTTGCAGGCTCTGATCATAAGCATTGGTCGAACTTAGGTATGAATTTGAGCCTCCAACGGCAGAGTTCGAGCGATATGCTGAGCCAAAAGAGCATCATATCAGATGGTGGTGGGATTAGAGAAGGCAACGCGGAGAAATTCGGTGAAAATCGTGCGACTTTTCATGAAGTTGTTGCTCTGCCTCTTTTTCCTACAGCGCCAGGTATGGTTTCGGTCAAAGAAGCGAAAGGAAAAGCGATTAATGCTGTGCCTCATGAGCATCGATCGGCGATGGAATCCATTGATGAAGGAAGAAACAATTGTGAGTAGCTTTCACCCCCTTATTCTTACATTACTTGGCACATGATTCTTTGACCCTTAACTGCTTAAAAGGTTAAGGGAAAACATAAAAACAAAGAAACTTTACATTGCGTTTTCTGTTGCATGGAGAAAAACAAGAGGAATAGGAGGACTTTTTTATTCTTCCATTTTTTCGTTGGCTGCTGTGGTTTGTGTTTCTTTAACATGGCCGAGCCAGCCAAAATATAACAAGAATTTTTTTCATTTTATAATGATATTCATTTTTTTATTGTTCTTTTTTCGAACATCCCGGCAATGCGAAAGCTAGTTATTCGGTCTTTGGATTTTCTTTGCTATGTAATGTAATAAGATTGAGTTGTCTTTTTGGTTTCAAGTTAACGTTTTGAGTTATTCCATCTATACTCTTAATTATGATAAGCAGGAGTTAAAAAACGCTCAATTTGGTGTATCAATCGGCCAATCAGATTTTTTTAAAAATTAATAATTAGCATAAAATAAAAAATAAGAAAGCGCCGACTATCTTTCATTTATATATTGTCTCATTTACCCTTCTATTTTTAGTAATTGTTATTTAGTATAGAAATGTTATGGTGCTCACCTTGCGTGAGCACTTCGTGAGCACCAACCACATCAACGCGCCAAATCAGCATACAATGGAATTTTTTAGGGTATATTAAATTCAGCCCCCAAAAGTGATTAAAAATAGTTTTCAGGACCTTTAAGAAAAAAATTTAGTTTAAAGGACCTAATTTTTCGTAAACTTTAAAGATAACGACATAAATACACAACTGTTATAAAGTGTATATGAATTGTTATCGGATGTTATTTTCAGAACAATGAACTGTTACTGAAGAACAATGAATTGTTACTGCAGACTAATAAATTGTTACTGAATAATCGGGTCCTTAAAACTAATTTTTTCTCTGACAGGGTCTGAACTAAAATTTCAGACCCTGACAGGGGACTGAATGAAAATTTCCCCAATTTTTTATTGATCATAACCTACACATGAGATTAGTGAACCCGTCGGGGGTTGATTTGACATGTTGACGTGGCACAAAAAAATATAACACAACAGGTGCCCATGGCTGGCGCTCACGCAAGGTGAGCACCATAACATTTCTATTATTTAGTATTTAATAAATGATTTATATATTATGTAGCACACATAATATGAGTGTGCATTTATACTAGTTTATTGAAGTGGGGGTCCCTCAATATACTTATTTTTTTTTCTAGAAATTAAAAAATATTTCATCGATCACATACTACACCTTTTGTGTGTACATCGTTCCTCATTTAAGCATATGAACTAAAAAAGGATTTATTTTCTGGAGCAAAATGATCCCATTATCAGCAAATTGAGGAATAAAATCAAAGTAAAATACTAAAACGAGGAAATGAAATGTAACAAAAGAAAACTTGTAGCTGTGCATCAATTTATAAATTCTTTTGTTAATGTATGTTGTTTCACTTCGTATAAGGAGAAAAAAAGAACCAACTATATAATTTTAATTTGTTAAATAAATAATTTATTAATACGACGTTAAGAGCTTTGTGAAGGGTTCCGTTAGTTAGCCGTCGGCCCAGCCCAACCCTAATCGATGTTCGCCCCTATAAATAGAACCTCTCGTCCGCCTTCTCTACTGATTCACGCGGCCGCCGACGTCGAACGAAAACCTATCTTTCTCCTTCTCCTTATTTCGTTATCAATCTTCGAATTAGAAGAGCAGAGATTGTGTGTATCGGCTTTGTGCTCATAGCAGTGCGCTCGGCCGTAAGAGTTCTCTGCTACAGCGATAGTTTGGGGAAGATGGGCAGTTGGTTTTTCAATCGCAGTGAAAAATGACCAACAATCATCTTCTTCACATTGTTTGTCCCTCGATCGATTATATGCTTTGGGATCCTTAATTGTTAGGCAAAGTACGGTCGACGTACTGATAATGTTTGTGTGTGACCCGCGCGAAATAGCATTTTGTGCTTGATTGCTTTCGTTAAAAAGAAAAAAACTTTGAACTATCTTGGGCGATTTTTGGGGGGAAATCTTCAGCAAACTTGTTAATTCCTATTGAGTTCGAAAAGCGTATAACGTTTGATACAGGCTCAATTCGGGAAAAGGAAATCGAAATCGAAAACGGGAACTGTGATTGAAGAAAAGTTCCTATAATCTGACTTCACCCAATTGTTACTTGTTACAGAAGATAGAGACGAGAAGAGAAAAGGAGAAGACAACGCAAACAGTGCTACATATGCTCTGAAAACATGAATGAATTCTAAAAATGAAAATGACATCATTATATAGGATAGGAAAAAACGCTACTGACTATTTAGGTAAATTGCGTCTTCATACTTGGCTGAAATCGTTATTGCTTCAAACGTTTATTTGAGCTGGTAACAACGTTCTGCGATTATGTGGTTAGATGATAAAATTTGATCTCAGTTTTATCGTCTTGAAGCTTAACATGGGAGGCTCTCTTTGCCCTCGGTTTGTCAACTCTGTTACGAGAATAATTGCGAAAAGTTATTGAAAAGATATGCTAAACATCTCGTGGTTTCCAACTCTTCGTCCCTAGTTTGTGTGATTAAGGAAAGAAAAAGGTGGAAATCCTTCCCCTGCCGTTTGCGAGATTAAACTCTCGTACCGCTCCGTAGTTAGGGGTGTGCGTTATTCGGTTAACCGAGCCGAATAACCGAAAATTCGGTACATCGCGGTATTCGGTTATTAAAAAAAAAATTCGGTAATTCGATTCGGTATAGGTTTTGGATTTTCGGTATTTCGGTATACCGAATTACCGAAATTTTAATATTAAAATATATTATATTTTATTAATAATGAAAATATAACTATATTTTATTAAATTATATATTAAAAAACGAATTTTCAGTAATATTTAAACTAATATATATAATTTAATATAACTTTTTTATAAACCCAAAAAAATTATATTAAATTATATATATAATAATTTAAATATAATTAAAATTCTTTTTTTATTGAAAATTTGGTGAATTCGGTAAAAAGCCGAATTAACCGAAAAAATTTCGGTAATAACCGAATACCGAACCGAGAAATTCGGTTCGCTATTCGGTTTTGGAAATGGGGGAACCGAAATTTCGGTTCGGTTCGGTTCGATTTGTACCGAACGAACACCCCTATCCGTAGTCATTCATTGGATTGGATATATGAAATTTAGGTTCTCCTGGTTTATCGAACACGGTTGGAATCGTTTGAAAAAAGTCCCGATCGAACACTGGGAATTTTTTTTCTCGTTACCTCGTTTCGATCCATTGCCGAAGATCGTTCGAATTTATTTGTGTATGTAGAGTATTTCGTACCGGAATTATATATAGATGTTAGTTTTTTCTTTTTAAATTAATTTAAATATCATAAAGCAAAATCGTCTTTTTACAGTCCTTTATGGGGCGGTAACAAGTAAAAAGGGGGCGGTGAATAGTAATTCCCAATAAATAATTTGGTGTTGGAATTTGGTTTTGAAGGGTTTATTTGTATCCTTAAGGCTTGGCAACGGGGCGAGGCGGGGCCGGAGGACTAATCCCCATCCCCACCCCAACACTTAACGGGGAATCCCTGTCCCCATCCCCGTTAGCAAACGTGGAAAAGTTTCTCCCCATCCCCATCCCCGCGGGGATTTTCGGGGGGTTTCCCCCACGAGGAATCCCCACCCCCTTTTAATATATTAAAAATTTTTGTACTAATAAAAGGGAAATACTTTTGAATAAATATAAACATATATATCAAGAAATAGATTATATAATATCAATTATGAAACCTTGTGTGAGGAGATGTGAGGCCACTGTTATGGGAACGATCACCCCCAAGACTTGATATTATTCCTCCGTTATTGATCTTCACACCTTTGATGATAATCAATAATCTGTAACATGTTTGCACTGTTGCTTTGCTTCAAGGATTACGAAGTTAAACGATCGGTCACCCCAGCCTAAAGTTTAACTCTTGACGGTCAAGGATAGGGATATTTTAATTAGGGTATTTTAGATATAAATAAGGGTAGTTTAGTAATTATATATAGCGAATCCCCATGGGGAACGGGGTGGGGATCCCCGCGGGGCAGGGAGCATGATCCCCGTCTCCGCCCCATCCCCGCCAACGGGGAGAAAGTTTCCCCATCATCGCCTGTTGACTGGAAAAGGTTGATTGTTGACTGTTGATTGTGTGATGATATAAAAGTTGATTCTTGTGTGATTATCTCCGTGGGGGTTTCAGCTTCAGTTTTGCTTGGATTTTGTAGTTCTTGGCTTCAATTTTGAGCTACTCGTGTTAAGGGTGAGTGAGTTTGACTCAGATGAGGATGGGTTGGGGATGATGCGGATTTTAATTTAGATTTTCGAACTGTGCATGGAAATTACACAGCATAATACCTCGCTGAAAGACGCTTGCCAACAACTTCTCTAAATATTATAAAACGGACGTGATAATTCAACACTTGGAGGCTTGACCATATTACGTTCATATCATATAAACAATCCATTCACATCTACCTTTCCCATCCCCACCCAACTCATGATGAACACGAAAGGGTTGTTAGAGCCGATTATTGTCAGGTTAAGAAGAAGCTAAAAAAAAAACAAAAATTAGAGAGAGAGAGAGAGAGAGAGAGGAGAGAGAGAGAGAGAGAGAGAGAGAGAGAGAGAGAGCATATTGTCATGGCTTAGTACAACTTAGATACCCTTTTGAGAATCTTCGACGAAATCCTCGAAGCTCACAACAGAAGCGATCACCCCAACGATGCCCTAGACTCCGCCTTTCGACAACTTTCCTCCGTAAAGCCAATTTTCGAGAAAAACTTGCAACTATGTGGCCGCCACCACGTCGAAGCTTCAGCAGAGATCGCAATCAGAGAAGCATGCATCTTAGGAGAGGGCATCCCCGAAATGGTCGAGCAGATGCCCTCCGAGCCCGACAGAACCACCTTCGGAATCTTCGTCGCCAGATACAGCAAAATGATGGCACAATGGCTACATAGTTGAAAAGCTGACCGAAATCCCTCCTGATAAGGCACCAGTAGCTGATCCCAAAACAACAAGTACGAAAAACACGAAAACTATCGTGGTGGGACTCGACGGAGACGTTCTTCACTTGAAGGATAGGCTGACGAGTCGAACGAGTAAATTCCAGGCAATACCTATCGTTGGGATGGGAGGAATAGGCAAGACCACCCTAGCTCGAAAACTCTACGATGATCCTTTGATATGCTCACATTTCCACGCCCGTGCTTGGGTTACCGTGACCCTAGACTATAACTTGAGGGCGATGCTATTGGACCTACTCAGATGCATCATTGGAAAAATTCCCGAGGAGATTAAGAAACAGAGGAACGACGAGTTAGCGCATACCTTGTACCAGAGCTTGTATGGAAAACGATACCTAATCGTCGTGGATGATATATGGAGCTTCGAAGCTTGGGATGAGATAAAACGGTTCTTTCCCAGAGAGGAGCAAGGAAGCCGCGTGCTTTTAACTTCGAGGGATATGAACGTGGCTAAGTACGCAGACTCGTCTTCTGAGCATCATCAGATGCATCTCCTCGACGATATTAAGAGTTGGCAGCTTTTTCAGCACAAGGCTTTTGGGAGGGAGGGCTACTACCCTTCTTCGTTGGAGGAAGTGGGGAGGAAGATTGTGAGGAACTGCGGAGGCTTGCCTCTTGCGATTAGCGTGATTGGAGGTCTCCTTTATGAGAACAGAAATTCGAACGATTTGTGGGACCAGCTAGCGAGGGACGTGAGCTCCGTCATAGCCGAGAAAGACGAGGACTTCTTCAGGATTTTCGATCTGAGTTACAGCCACTTGCCCGATCACTTGAGGCCATTTTTTCTTTACATGGCAGTTTTCCCAGAAGATCATGAGATTCGCGTATCTGAACTCGTAAGCCTATGGCTGGCAGAGGGGTTCCTCAATCCAAGTGAAGAAACTAAGGACTTGGAAGAAGCAGCGACGGAGCACCTAAAGGCCCTCGTCGACAGAAATCTCCTATCAGTTCGACGGTACAAGTCGAATGGACAAGCAAAGAGCTACAACGTCCACGATCTCGTGAGGGATTTCTGCGTGAAAAAAGCCCGCAAAGAGAAGTTTTTGTGGGTCATTAACCAAAAACTCGACAGCACTCGGAAGGGAGGATTGGCTGATAGCCTTCACCGTGTGAGCGTCCATCCTTCATATCAGCTTAAAGACGTCCACAGTTCGATGGAATACATGCCACTTTCCCATTCTATCATGTTCTACGGCAGTACTACATCCCCTGAGAAACTCTCCCCCGTATTTTCCGCTTTGAAACTGCTGAGGGTGTTGGATATATATCGGGTGCAGTTCGTCCAATTTCCCGAGCAAGTACTCCAATTAGTCAACCTGCGTTTCTTGGCTATCTCTGCAGCAGATATACCCTGCGAAATATCGAGACTGAGAAACCTTCAGACGTTAATTGCAGCATTGAGTCCCACTCAATCTCGTCGCCGTACCATCTGAATTATGGGAGATTTCAGAGCTGAGACATGTGAGGCTCAAGAATACTATCATTTATATGGACTACTATTCAGACATTGGGATACAAGAAAAGCTACAGAGTCTCACTTATATCTCCCTGCACGATTTGATTGGCAGCGGTTTGCTGACCAAAATCCAAAACATAAAGAAGCTCGGAATCGTTTTGATTACTGAACTGGAAAATCTCAACCTTACCCATCTGCATCACCTTGAGACTCTGAGATGCGTCGCAAATCCACGCTTAGATCAAACGAGCCTTCCTCAAATCGAGTTCCCGCAATCCATCAGAAAGCTGTCATTGCGCACTTTCACCTTATCTCAGTCGTTCATGAGCGCTATTTGTTCGTTGGCGAACCTTCAAGTCCTCGAAATGCACCAATGCAAGTTCGACGAAGGAGACGAGGCTGATGCTGAGTGGGAGCTTAAGGAAGGAGAATTTGGAGCGTTAATGGACCTACAGCTTTTCGGAGCGAATTTGGTGCGTTGGAAAGGCGCTGACGATGGCGATTATGATGCGTGCTTTCCAAGGCTCAAACGTCTGGTAATTGGAAAATGTAAGGAACTCGAAGGGATTCCAAGCAGCTTCGGAGACATTGCAAGCCTTGAGGAGATCATTTTGGATGAATCAAATCCTACGCTCGTGGCTTCGATCAGAGAGTTTGAGGCTGAGCAGCGCTATAATGGCAACGAAACCCTGCGAATTTTCATCACGTGACAGATGCACAAGTTCTTCGACCGAGAATGTTAGTGTGTGGGCAATTCAACTCATCTCACGCTTTTCTTCTCAGGTTTGTTGCTGAAATTCATAAGACAATCAGTGTTCTTCTTCGCTATTTTCTCACACTAACGGTGGGAATTCCGAGTTCTCGCCTATTTGTGGGCCCCTTTCACATTACGCCGTCGTTTTATGTATTGTTGTTTCTTTCACATTACGTCGCCGTTTTACGTATTGTTGTCGGTACTTCCGTATATCTTTAGAAATACCAATAAAATGAAAATAAATTAAATGAAAAACGTCTAATTGTAACGGAAATATAGATATATATTCTCAAATATCGAAGATGACGATATTTTGAAACTGTTGTATCCTATAAAGCTAAGGTTCAGTTTCTGCTATGAAAATTACACACCATAACGACGATTCTAAAGACCCATAAAGAGTTATAAATCAGCACGGCACAAAATGACAGGAAGAACTATTTTAAAAACATGATATTATTGCAATATGGCCCCTCACTGTCGAAGCATTTGCTGAAGCTGGAGAATTTGATTTCTTTGCTCTAATGGAAGCATGCTGATCTGCTCGGGGGTGAGGCTCATCACTTGTTGCAGTAGCGCCTTTTCCATATCGTTAGTTAGCTGCTGCACAACAAGAACAACGACATATAATATTATCGACCACCAATTCGAACAAAATGGATTATCTAATTTACAGAAGATAAAATCGTCGTAAATTACTGGTGGTGGTCGAGGAGGCTGGTTGCTGGGGCCCGCCTGACCAGCAAACGATGAAGGCGGCCTTGATTGAGAGAATTCCATTCCTAACTGAGGATTTCCCCCCTACATGTGACATGAATAACAATGCCTTTTTTTTATTGTCAACGATGATATCATTGTCTACCCTCGTTAAGGCTCCAATTCTTCTTGACAAAGTGGATTGCCAGACAGAATTACAAGATTTAGGACTGGATAGTTGTAAGTCGAACCAGACAGTATTATTTCAAGTAGCTGAATTCATAGAAGTTTCAAAAAGTAAAAGAAAAGCCTGATACTGATAATGAGATTGAGGCAAAAGGCTTATTAGGAAGTGGTACCTGCCCTTGTTGAAATGGAGGACCCAAAACAGCGGTAGGATTGGCACCTTGCTGAAAAAATAAACAAAATAGATAGATCTTATATCGTCTATAATGCAAATTAGAGCAATCTTCGTTCCCAAAGTGGAACAAAACGGACGCCTTACATGAAATATGGGTTGCGAAGGATGCATCTGTGGCCCACTTGGGCGCTGATAACCCAAATTCTGCCCCATCTGCGAATGACCATGTTGAGGAAAACTCGGGACAGGCCCAAGAGGCTGTGGAGGTATGGAGGTCTGTAGTGAAGGAGGCATATACTGATTACTGACACTATGCAAAGGTTGCTGTGACTGTGTGGGCCGAGAAGCAGCAATATGCTGAGGCAATTGTGGTAGAGAAGCCGGCGTTGACTGGGGAACAAAATGGTCTCTAGGTGGTAAAGAATGCGATGTAATGGGCTGAGGTGCTAATTGCACAGTTTTACTCGGTTGTTCTGTTCTTCTCTGCTTTTGAGCTGGTGGTGCATGTTCAACGTTGGGCTGCTGATCAAGGGCGGCGGACTGAGTTTTTGATAGCAAAAAGATTGGGCCAAAAGTTAAATTTTACGAGGGTACATTAGAAGAAAGTGATGGAAAAGCTTAGATCAAGCTTACTCCTTGTGGGGGTTGCACCATTCCGAGCATGATTTGAGCCTGACAGAACATAAATTGAAACTATTATGAGCCAAGAATCGAAAACCTCTGTAGTGCAAAGAAGCTGCATTTTCAAAGCAGCTTACCTCATATTCTCTGAATAATCTGGCAATTAATAGTACAAACGCATGTTTTTTCCCATCAGTTCATCATCTATTTCACAATTACTAAATCGTTTGAAACCCCTAACAAAAAAAGAACAACAATTAAGAGAAGTGGCAAACCCTAACGCGATAGACTAAACCTGAAAGAGGGCCCTGGTCAAAGTTGGATTCTGAATCAGAATTTGCCTCGCCTGTTGCCTGTTTTGATCAATCAAATCCTGCACACAACACACTGAAGAAATTCAACCTTCTACATCGCAAATCACATGGCTTTTACAACAGAAGGCTACGCTACATCAACGCCTTCGGCCAAATGTTCATAGGATTAAAAATCTTTCACGAAGAAGCACATAACAACAAACTCTCAGTACCTTCATCTGAGACATTATCTCGTATAGCTGGGCTTTGGACATACCCGCCAGTCCATCGCTTGCTTCTTGCTTTCCCTCCATGCTCATCATAGTTCGCGCAGAACAGAAGTTTCTCTTCCTTTTTTTTTTTTTATTTCTCTTTTTTGCTTGGTTAGGGGAAATAAAATATTACCTTGGGGTCAGTTGCCATCATAAGGCCCATTGGGTTAATAGGCCCGGCCCATTCCAGCCCAAATATAATCCTGGTAAATTAGTTCTCTTAAGACTAGATAGAACATCAGTTGCAGTTGCATTTGCTGCTTAAGATTTGTAATTCTTGCGTGTTTTTATTATAGATGTTGATGATGATGATGGTACGTTTGCAATATTGGAAATGTGGGAGAAATAATTCATTGCATCATTGATTTTCTACAAGGGTTTTATACAAACCCTTTGGCACTGAAAATTCAAGTCTCGTTTGCATCTTTCATTCGCCAAACTTCGCCTGAAGAAGAGAGAGAGATAGCCCTCTTTCATTGTTCAAGCTTAAAGATAAGTGAAAGATCATGATGCTATATGCAATGGCAATCCCCATTACGAATCAACTGAGAATCAAAGAAACACAGCAAATTAGATATATCACAAAGACAAGATACGTATCGATTTCGATATACACACCTCATTGAGTTAGGCTACGTAAGACACATCATTCAACTACTATCCCAGATGCAACGCAAACTTGGGAAGCAAAAAAGTACAGCGTGAAACTAACACAAGAATGTGATTGGAAGATCACTCTTTTAACTCATTTCTTGCCACTTTTCTTCAAGCCTGAGCCTCCAAATGCTCCCTTCTGTTGAGCCTTTGCCTTGAGCTCCTTGAGTGCCTGTCGAGGATAAGGTAGGAGGAGAGATATGCCATGGAACTAAAAACAACGGATTTTTTAAGAAAATAGCCTTTGAGTTGGTCATGTTTTAAAAAATAGCACCCAAAATCGGACTTTACCTTTGTACCCTTACTAACTCTGCTCTAAAGACTATTTTACCCTTATTTAATGTCAATCAACAACCTCAACAACACTTATCGAAAAAATTAACTAAAGGGTTTACATGTTACGTTAGACTGTAGCGAATCTGAAACATCAGACCCGTGATAGAATAGTGGGGTAAAAGTAAAAAAAAAGCAACCACTTTCATTTCCAGTAAAAAAAGCAAGCGTGTGCTCTCCCGCCCCTGCACTGCAAATCGTCTTCTCTGCAACTCAAAGCCAACCGAACCTCAACCTCAATCGACTCATTCGACAATCCAATGGCATTCAACGCGAACACCCAAAGAGTGGAGGTATGTGTTTTCTACTCTTCGCCACTTTCAATTTAACGCGAGAGGGTATTTGGGAACGACCCATCGAACCCTAATTTGGTGCGGACCCGTGCTTGCAAGCATAGGACAGAGCTTGGTAGCATAGGACCGTGCTTGGTAGCATAGGACCTGTGCTTGCAAGCATAGGACCCGTGCTTGCAATCATAGGACCCGTGCTTGCAAGCATAGGACCCGTGCTTGCAAGCATAGGACCCGTGCTTGCGCAGCGTACGTCGCTTTTTAATGCATGGGTCCCGTGCTTGCAAGCAGACGACCCCCGCTTATGAGCAAGGGACCTGTGCGTATTTCACGGGTCCCCTGTGTATTAGCCGCGTTTCCCCTGCTTAAACGCTCGGGTCCCCTGAGTTTAATGGGCGGGTCCAGTGTGACTGCGCGCGCGCAAGGTCGTGGGACCCGCGCGTTATAAGCAGGGGACCCGCGCGCTATGACCAGGGGACCCGCGCGTATACGCAGGGGACCCTTGCTGGGACCGCGCCGATGCGCAGGGGTCCCATGCGCATCTGTGCTTGAATCTCAGCATATGCGATGCTGTCCCCTGCGCATCTGTGCATAAGGGTTTTCTGTTTTCATTATTTCATACCACGTAGCCCTAGCTAACACGTGTTTTACGTATAAATTAGGTTGTGATGCAGAAGCAGTTCGAGACAGTGGACGAAGTTCCCCATTTGACTGTAAAGCTGAGCTCGTTATACGCCGATGCCAGCGAGCTGATAAGGCAATGTCTGAACCACCACGAGTGGGAGATTTTTACGAACGAGAGTCCGTTCGGCCGCCTCGTTAGGGCCGAGCCTGATTTTAACCTCTCGGGCCAGTTGCTGTGGTACCTCATCCAGAGCCAGACGATGCTGCACAACCGGGAAGAGCTGTGGATGATTTTTGGCGAAAAACCACTCCGATTTTCAAAGTCGGACTATTGCCTAATCACCGGGCTGAAGTTCGCCGCCGAGCGTCCGCCGGTAAACGGCGGCTCACATTCACCGCAAGACATTTTGGTGGCAGCTCTAAAGTCCGCATGTCGCACGTCAAGCGTGTGTTGGAGGAGTTGTCTGGCGACGAGGACGATGTGGACTTCGAGAAGCTGAAGTTGGCGGACGTGTACTTCGCCACCGCCGTGTTGATGTCTCGACCGTCGAAGAAGGACACCGTCGTCAGTACCTGGGTCCTTAGTCTCGTCGATGATCGGTTTGCATTCTCCCGGTATCCTTGGGGCACCGTGGCTTTCGATGAGGTGATACGCACTGTGAAGGTAAATCTACGGGAGAAGCGACGGGAATGGCTGATCAGTGGGTTCGTACAACCACTTCAGGTGAATTATAACTAAGCTTCTTCGCATACCATGTTTTGAGGGACGTTTCTAAGATTTTTTGCGTTATTTGTATTCAGATACTAGCATACGAGTGCATACCGAGGGTTGCAGACGTGTTTGCGGTTCGCAAAGAAGAAGATTTCACGCCACGCATGCTCAGGTGGGCGACGAAGAATTGGCCTCGCAAGGCATGCCCGACTCTTAGGACGGTCGCAGAGGCCGTCGACGGCGATTTTGTACGAGGGTTGTTAGTGCCGTCAGCGGAAGAGTTGGAGGCGGCGTACTTTAGGGACAGCGTTTTTGACGTTGGGGCCGCACACGAGCTATTCGACCGTATGACGGGCCTACTCATGCGGGGAGTGGAGGTTAGGTGTTCCCCCGTCCACCGCGATCGTGCCGACGACGATCATTTAGCGATCGTACCCCTTGAAGAGTTTCCCACACCTGTGGAGGTGGTTGAGGCTGGAGATTTTGGTGCTTCGTCGAGTGCCCGAGGAGTTCGAAGAAGAGGCAAATCGACTGTAGAATTTGTTGATCTAAGTGATGAGGATTCTGGCTCAAATAGAAATGAGAAGTGGATTAAAAAGTACCTCGGGCGAGTGGACTTCTCCGGGCGTCAGTTGATTCATGCACATGATCGCGTGCTCATTGACACTTACCTTCAAGCGGCAAGATTTAGGTAAATGTTTTCTTTCGATGTCAACCTCAGTTATCGTACATAAACACGCTCATAATTTTCCTTTTTATGCAGGGATAACGTTTGGTCGGGTGACCGGTGCGACGTGGATGCCCAAGGCTTCTACATGTTGCTCTTCCATGATATGCTCAAGTCTAATTGTCTTGACGCATATCTAGATTGCTTGAGGCGAATCTATGCGGACTCCGTGGTTTATCCTCACGTCTTCATCTTTCCAAGTTACGTGCAAGACGAGCACTTTAGGAAAGCGCAGAAGTTGAATAGGAAAGCGAAAGTGCGGGTGGATGATATGGAGGAATTCGTGAATGGATTGTCGAGAAGCAGTCGGAGCTGGTTGGAGCGTCTCACGGAGGATGAATTGGTACGATGCAAGTACATCATCTCTCCCGTTTTCGCACGGACCCACTGGGCAGTGCTTATTTTCGCACGTCCGTCGCGACCTCGTGAACCCCGAGACCATAAGCGTCTTCGCCGGTCCATTTCGGTTGGACATAACTTTTCCAGCGGGAGTCCGCCCATTCCGACGGACTGTGACCGTCCCATGCATCCAGACTCGGAATATAGCCATCCGGTCCCATGTACGATGTCTTCCTCCATCTCTCATCGTAATCTATACAAGAAAATTCGAATATAACTATATATTATTTTTCACGTCCTTAAGTATAAAAACTTACCAATCTCGGGCGGTGTAGCGACCGATCCACGCCCAATCTCGGGCGGTGTAGCGACCGATGATCCACGCCCAATCTCGGGCGGTGTAGCAACCGATCCACGCCCAATCTCGGGCGGTGTAGCGACCGATGATCCACGCCCAAACTCGGGCGGTGTAGCGACCGATGATCCACGCCCAAACTCGGGCTGTGGATCGTGCGATCCACCACCAAACTCGCTTGGATCGACATCTACATCGTAAATAGAAAATGATAAGTAATCTACACAACTAATTAAAAAACTAAGTATAAATAAAAAGCTTACTATAACGAGCTTCGGTAGGCGGAGTGCGAGACCCGTGATAAAATCTGCTCGCCAAACCCTGAACCGAGTTCCCCAACTCCCTGAGGCTGTCGCCCCACGATCGCATTTGCGTCCAATGGTCCTCGTACGCATCCCACCTCCTCTCGTTCGTCGACCACCGTCGACCCTCTTCTTCTTGAAACTGATGCAATTGCGTGCCAAGCTGGTCGAATCGCCCGAACAACGTGGTGAAGTTATCGTCCATACGACTTTGCCATTCATCGAAGCGTGGACCCGAGGATGAACCATGACCAGTTGATGGACCCGTTTCCGGAGCTGCATGAAAGCCGTGCTCGTGCGGATGTTCGGGGATACGTCCGTGATGCAGCATCATATCGCGGTCGCGACGGCCACTGCCCTCGATCTGGGCTATGGTCTCAGGCACGAAATTCTGCCGGCTAGAACCCTCACCGCGATGGCGGTGGCCGCGGGAACACCTAACTTCCGCTCCCTGCAGGAGTAGGTCCGTGACACGATCGAATACTTCGTGTGGGGCCCCAACATCGAAAACGCTGTCCCTAAAGTACGGTGCCTCCAGCTCGTACGCTTCCGGCACAATCAATCCGAGTACCTGGGACCCATCAGCGTGTGATGCGACGGACTTAAGAGTCGGGCATCCCTTGCGACTCCAATTTCTC
Source organism: Craterostigma plantagineum (assembly GCA_027422505.1). Taxonomy (NCBI): domain Eukaryota; kingdom Viridiplantae; phylum Streptophyta; class Magnoliopsida; order Lamiales; family Linderniaceae; genus Craterostigma; species Craterostigma plantagineum. Next base: position 831,862 of record JAPQWV010000057.1, read on the forward strand.
GTCACCCACCTGAGCATGCGTGGCGTGTAATCTTCTTGTGTGCGATCCGCATACTCGTTTGCAACGCCCGGTATGCACTCGTATGCCATTATCTGAATTCATAACGCAAATAATATTAGCAATCATGTCAAAACAAGGTATGGCAAAACTTAATTAAAAATCACCTGAAGTGGCTGCACGAACCCATATATCAGCCAATCCCGTTTGATCTCAACTAGATTTTTCTTAACGGAGCGTATAAGGTCCCTGAAAGCCACGCTGCCCCAAGGATACTGTGAGAACGCAAACAGGTCTTCAGCGAGATGGAGGACCCAAGGAGGGACGACGGTGTCCTTCTTCGACTTTCGGGCCAACAACACCGCGGTGGCGAAGTAGACGTTCGCCAACTTCAGCTTCTCGTCGTCCCTACGTTCTTCGTCGCCAGACAAACCCTCCAACGCAATCTTGACGTGAGACAAGCGAATTTGGGCTCTACCGCCAAAATGTCTCATCGCCAATGATTCGTCTTCGTTCACCGCCGGTATCGCGGCTTCGAACTTCAGCCCCGTAATTAGGCAGTAATCCGATTTTGAAAATCGGAGTGGCCTATTGCCAACAACCATCCAGAGCTCTTCGCGGTTGTGCAGAGTGGTCTGCCTCTGGATGAGGAACCACAACAACTGGAGCGAGAGCGAAAATTCCGGCTCGGCCATCACAAGGCGGCCGAACGGACTCGAGGCACAAAAAAACTGATACTCATCCTGGTTAAGACAGTTTCTTATCAACTCGCTGGCGTCGCTGTATAACGAGCTCACCGCAGGTCGGCAATCAGGAACTGCGTCCACTGTTTCGAACTGCTTCTTCATCACAACCTAATTTATACGTAAAACACATTGTAGCCAATTACTTGGTATGAATATTGACAGGGGACCTGTGCGAATTTACACGGGCCCTGTGCGAATTTTAACGGGACCTGTGCGAATTTACACGGGACCTGTGCGTATAAGCATAGGTCCCCTGCTTATAACGCAGGGGTCCCCTGCTCGTAGCGCGAAGGTCCCGTGTTGTTCTTCGCAGGCGCAAGGTCCCGTTAAAATTCGCACGGTCCCGTGCTTGCAATACTTCTATGCACGGTCCCGTGCTTGCAATACTTCTATGCACGGTCCCGTGCTTCCAATCATGGTCCTATGCTTGCAAGCACGGGTCCGATTTTGAAAATTAGGGTTTGATCCGTTAAATTGAAGACGAAGAGTAGAACAAATACCTTCACTCTCTGGGTGTTCCCGCTGATTGCCATTGTAGATTTCGGTTCGGATTTGGGTTTTACTTGCAGAGAAACGATTTGCAAAACGTTTGGTGTGCAGGAGAAACGACAATTGAATTGAATATTGAAAGTTAAAGTGGTGGTTGCTTTTTTACTTTTACTGTTATATCACGGGTCTATTATTGTTTGCCAATCACTACAGTAAAACCTGTAAATTCTTTTATATTATACCTCTTTATGTTTATTACATAACTAACCGAATTAAATACAACTATCTATATATTTTTAAACCTAATTAAATATTATAAAATATAGTTCATTCAATTTAAAATACAATTAAAATATAGATCAGGTTCATAATATATAATGCTTCAAATTAAATAAAAATACTTAGATTCACGTACAATACAATAGCATAAAATTATTACATAATTTACTATTCTACCCTTCTCGCCCTTCTCCAACCGGAGCTTGGTCGACATCCTCCTGCACGGCGTCGTTTCGGACAACCTCGATCCAACCTGGGCCTATCATCACTTCGCTCTCAGCCTCGTCGTCGTCTTTTCGGACAGCCTCGGGTGCTTGTCCTTCGATCACTTCGCCGTCGTGTTCGATAGGATGGTCGACGCCGTTTAAGAATCTGTCGATCTCAAACACGATGAACAGCCTCCTTTGGGAGAGGTCGACGCCGAGGTCGGCCTCTAGACGGCGGCGGACGTCGTCGGCCGTGGTAGTCCGGGAGTCCGAGTTACGGACGATTTCCTGGAGGCGGGCGACGATTTGGGCGTCCGTCAGCATTCTTGGTCGATTTGTTTCTGGGATTATTAAAAATGTTAAGTTCGGATGATGTGTGTTTTTATAATGCAGACATAATTAATTGAAGCCCTACAGCTTGCAAAACCGTAAGACCTTTCGAAAACCCTAACATATATCGCGGGACCCAGGCTCTAGTGCACGGGACCCAAGCTCTAATTCACGGGACCCAAGCTCTTGTGCACGGGACCCAATCTCTAGTGTATGGGGGCATGGGACCTATCAATAAGAAGCGATTATGCGCGGGTTCCCTGTTTTTGCGCGCAGGTCCCCTGTTTTTGCGCGCAGGTCCCCTGAATTTATGCGCAGGTCCCAAGATCTAATGCGCCGGCACTAATATGCGGGAACCATGCACTGATGGTATAGAGGTCCCATGAATTTATCCGCGGGTCCAATGAATTTATGTGCGGGTCCCATGAATTTATGTGCGGGTCCCGTATATTTATGTGCGGGACTCATGCTTCTATCTATGGTCCCATGATCTAACGCGCGGGTTGCCTGCTTTCAAGCAGGGTCCCCTGACCAACTTGACGTTTTAAAAAGCGAGCGAAAATTGAACATGTTCGGCAGTCCAAACCGGAATTTCGAAGCTTGGAGAACCCATTTACTTCGAAACAGGGTTTAGGACTGAGAGTTACAAAGATTTAGATGGTTATATTCAAAATACGACCAGGAAAAATACTTACAGTGAAGCGTCAGGTTCGAATTCTTTCACTGAGGACTTTCTGAATGTTCCTTCGCCTGTGAAGAAGCTGATATGAGGTCAAGTTATTCGACTGCCTTGCAGAAGCAGAAGAAATTGTAGGTGATTTCTCTTAAGGACGAGGACGAAGAAGAAGGAGAATAATTGGGTGAGTGGAATGAAAGCTTTCTGCTAATGGAGGTGCAGCTTTTAATTCATTTCAGGCGTTGTATTTTATTTTTGTTTTTCTTTTTTTATTAATAATAAGTGATTACGAGAAGATGATTAAGTGTTAATTAAAAAGAGTGCTATTGACCAAAAAAAAAAGTCAAGAGTGCTATTTTTTTAAACTTGACCGCGTCAAAGGCTATTTTTTAAAAAGACCCAAAAACAACTACCCTTAGAGAAACAGAGCTCACCTTCTCTTCTTCTTTCTTCTTTGGAATATTGGCCTTGTCGACCTGCAAATTGCATGTCAAAGAGTGATATTTCAGTTGCCAAATACAAAACAAAAACAGAAACGCAGTGAAGCGTCCGAGATAAAAATCAATAGCTGATAATCAGACATCGTCATATTCTTTCTTCTCAGCCTTTGGTTGCTTCAATGGCTTCGCTTTCCCACCTGTTTTCCGAAGAACGGATCGACTTCTCAGCCTTGGGTTGCTTCAATGGCTTCGCTTTCCCACCTGTTTTCCGAAGAACAGATCGAGATTCAGCCTTCTTCACGGAATATATATAGAAAAAAAAAAGAGTAGAACGATCATAAATCATGAAATCGTCAGTTGCCTTATCGCTAATATACTATCTAATCTACCTAGATTGGAAGCAGTGTTTTAAAAGGCGTATAGCGCAACACATCGCGTTTCAGTTCAGATAGCGCGTAACGTAAATAGCGTAGCGTATTGCGTGAGTATTTCGGACAAGCAACTTATTAATTAGAAACATAATTTATAACAAGTTATTAATCATAATCACCTTATTCAGTGCTTTATATAAAATTGGGGTTCAACATGATATGTAAAATCTAAGAGTATATATCCCAAACAATAAAAATAAACATAAGCCTAAAAAATATTGAAAAAGATAGATAATAAAATTTTAGAAAAACTAGACTTAAAAAATGTAGTATTTAGAAAATGATTGTTATGAATATAATATGCATCTCATTCTGATCGCTGTTAAACAAAGAATAAATTAGATAAATTTATTTATTTTTATCACATGGATTACATTTAATAATTATTTTTTTATGATTTGATGGAAGTAATATTAAGTTAGAAAAATGAAAAAGAAAAATGAATATATTATATATATATGCTTGTCACTTGTCCTTGTCAGAGTCACTTGTCCTTGTCAGAGTCCCTCATAGCATAGCCAATCATCTCTCTTCCGTGATAATATAACGTAAAAGGTTTCGTACGCTTTTTCCTTTACGCCTTGTCGCGTTTTAAACAAAAATTACGCTATAACGCGCCTTAACACGCGCGTTATTCCGCTTTTTAAAACACTGATTGCAAGACATGGTCGAATTGCAGAGTTAGGGTTTCGCTGAGATTACGAAATGCTTCGAACGGACAGAAGATACGATTCTCCGCCCAGTTACGCAACTAACTATTTCACCTACTTTATACAGAATAATGATAAAAGATCTTTTTTATTATATTTATTATTTACATTCTATTTGTATTAGTGCAACAATTTGCGCGCGTGCCGCGTATTCACAAGGAACGAAATTACCATTTCGTCCTCATTTAATTTACAAATCTTTGGACACTATTTTATTAATAAAATGTTGTCGCATCATTATCATGCCTCCATGTAATAATAGGGACATATTCGTTGACGATTAATGTGAAGATATTATTGTATAGTTGATCTCAAGATATTATTGTACTAAACAGAGGAATCTTGCCAAAATATGTCTCACCTTTTGTACTATGATGTCGTAATTTATATATAATAGGATCTTCACGAATCATAAACATACCTTTCACTACACGTCGCCATCGCTCCCATCGACTTACCAAGGAAACTAACTACAAATCAGTAAATAAAAGTCAACATTTTAACTAGAAACAGATATTTACGAACAAAAATATTAAAAAAATAAACCAATCTACTCTCACTATATATTCCGACACAACAGAACACACACAGAAACCAAAAAAGAAAATAAAATAAAAAAAGAAAAAGAAAACGAACGCCATGGAAGTGGAAGAAGCAGCAGCTGAAAACGACACTTTCGATCCACCAAACGCCGCCGCCCCCTCCACGGCGGCCACCACCAAGCTCAAGCTCATCTTCCTCTTCATCAACGCCGTCCTACTCGCCGTCGGAAACTGCGGCGGCCCTCTCATAACACGCCTCTACTTCCTCCACGGCGGCAGCCGACTGTGGTTCTCAAGCTGGCTATTCACCGCCGGCTGGCCCATAATCCTCATCCCACTCCTCTTCTCCTACCTCCGCCGCCGCCAGCACCCCACCACCGCCGCCGGTTCCACGAAACCCACTTCCCTCGTCCTCATAAGACCCCAAATCTTCCTCTCATCCGCCGCCCTCGGCGTCCTCACAGGCTTCGACGGCTACCTCTACGCCTACGGAGCTGCTAAGCTCCCAGTCTCAACTTCCCTCATCGTCGTCTCCACCCAAATGGTCTTCATCGCCGTCTTCGCCTTCTTCATAGTAAAGCAGAAGTTCACCTCCTACTCAGTCAACGCCGTGACCCTCCTCACCCTCGGCGCCTTAGTCCTCGGGCTTCACACAAACGGCGACAGGCCCGAGGGAGAATCAAGTCGGACCTACGCCCTCGGCCTGGTCATGACGGTGGCCGCGGCCGCCTTGTACGGCCTTATGCTCCCTCTGATAGAGCTCATGTATCGCAAGGCCAGGCAAGAGATTACTTGCACTACAGTGATGGAAATACAGCTCGTCATCTCCTTCTTCGCAACAGCTTTCTGCACAGTAGGAATGATCGCCAACAAGGATTTCCATGTCTGTCATTATTACAATGTTGATCATCATAAGCAAAAGCTTCAGGTTGTTTATTTCTTCTTCTATATATATACGCATGTAATAATGAGGGTTTTTGCTTTTTTTTTCATTGCAGGCGATTTCTAGGGAAGCGAGGGAGTTCGAATTAGGGAAGACGAAGTACTACTTGGCGGTGACGTGGAGTGCAATAATATGGCAGTGTGGTCTCTTAGGTTCCATTGGAGTGATATTCTATGCTTCTTCTCTAGTTTCGGGGATAATGCTGACGTCACTCATCCCTGTCACGGAGTTGCTAGCCGTTCTTTTCTTTCATGAGAAGTTCAAATCTGAGAAGGGTGTGGCACTCTTCTTGTCTCTTTGGGGCTTTACTTCTTACTACTATGGAGAGTTTAAGTCTTACAAGGAGCAGAAGAAGATGAAGACAGCGCCCGACAATCATGTTCCTTACGAAGATGATGACGTTGTTTGATGCTTTTTGTAGTAATTTATTAGATAATCGTGTGGCTTATTATAGTGTGTAAGGAAGCAATAATGTGTGTGTGTGTGGTTATGCTTTTATATGCTTTGCTAGCAATCTGTAAATGTATTATTGGTATGAATGTTGATAGATTTGAGGGTAGTACTAATTTTAGTAATTTGGCGCGGATTAACTTACTATGTGATAGATTTTATGTTAAGTTTGATTTTTAATTCTAACGTAATTGCAATTAAAATTGGATTTAGACAACTAATAAACTAATATACGGGTTTTGTGTAGTTTACCTTCACGATTCACGTGAGTTTTTGTAATATTCGATATATTGGAAGAAAGTAACACATATTCGTGTCATATAATAACAATAAAAGAATAGTATTATATTCTTATCTTTTTTTTTTATCTATCCGGAAAATCACGGTACTCGATAAGCAATTTGGTATGGACTATGGAGTGAAAACCGCCGAAACATAAATTACGTGGAATCAAAGTCAAGAGTTTTTTTTTTTTGGGTAGAAATATTCTTTATATATTTGAGTTTAGAACTTATGTCCGTCCAATTCTGACATTTCCTTTAGAAAATGTAACTTGTAATATAGTTAATAGAAAAAAAAGAATCTTAAAGCCTGATGGCTGTTTCACTAGTTATTGATAAATGTCATTTCCTTTCGGTGTAAAACGAGATAAAAATGAATAAATCTTAATCAAGAAAAACAAACACTAATGGGCATTATTGCATTTAGTTAGAATATCTCGATCATTTGGATAAATCTTAATCAAGAAAAACAAACACTAATGGGCATTATTGCATTTAGTTAGAATATCTCGATCATTTGGATTTACGTCGGCATCATATAATAACTGACTTTGGGCACATACAATTAATATCTTGGATCATAACACACAATTGGCCCTATTCTACTAACAAGCTGATAACAAAAAACAATGAAAAATAGGTCTAACTTATTATGATGAGATGAATGTAATACCTAGTACGGAAAATCAAATAATAAAGAATTATGTGACAGAGAATCATCGACTATTGGGTAACACATTCACGTGCACTAATGCTTCAATGCAACTTTAGTGGACCAAAATGTTAGACAACGAACAACCACATCAATTTCTCCGATCTATACTTATCGCACATTTTAATTTTGGTTTTCATTGTGTTAGGATACTTTGATCCGACAATTTATTTGCCCAAAAAATGACGTTAATAAATAAATAAAAGAGACGAAAATAAATTTGGACAGTGAACAGGAGATTTACGGGGTTCGGCCTGAATGACCTACGTCCACGGGCCGGTAGAACTTCTTTATTATGTGAAGTGATTACATACAAGTACACTGACCTGACGTGATACAAAAACAACTACACAACTAGGAGTAAGCTACGAATAGAAGATCTTAATGTCTTTTTCCCTACATCGAATAATGGCTATTTATAGCCATTTGCTTCGCTTGTTTTTACATATGAACAGGAGAAAATAAAGCAGCAGCCCATGTGAGAATTACAAAGCAACTTTATTTTGACCTTAGTTTGGTGTGCTTTGTTTTCTTTCTATTCGGCCACATTTTTTTGTCTTCCTTTCTCCTCATCACAAGGTCACATCAACACATTGCAATGATAATTTCCACTTTCTAGTGATGACTACTACTAATCAAAGTACTTTCCAATTCAAGTAAACACCACACAAGCCAAGCACACTAAAATGCCACTTGAATATTAGGATAGAACAAATCGAAAATAACCAAATACCTTTTGAAGTTTTAAACGGGTTTCATGAAAACAAAAAGACCATAACTTCATTTTTGCCATAATGTGTTTAGCTAACTAAATATGACAGTAATTATGACAGTAAAAGAGTTATCTGTATACAATGTCATCGTAGTCTCACACCCCAATTAAGCTCACTTTGAAGAAATATGAATATCAAAGTTGGCTATGGGCGATCTATCTATAATACAATTATATCGAGTATAACATAACTCAGAGAACATATCACATATCTGATTATAGTCTAATCATGTACCTTTTTCCAAAGTAACAATTACACTAATCTACGTGACAAGCTAAACAAAATCAAATGATTGGCAGTCTTATCCGCTTACCATTAATTAATCTTACGCTAGGTTTTATTCAGAGTTATTGCCACATTTGGTAAAAATAATAAAACATGAAACGTTTCAAAAATAAAAAATACTATAATCGGTTTTGCTCTGTCGGGCTACCGATTCTCATAGGCTTTGATTTCACCATTATATATATATATATATATATAGTATTACTCTATACTTCTTTTTTTTTGAAGAAGTATTACTCTATACTTAGTTACCATTCCATGCCCTCAATGAATTAGTTGTATTGATATATTAAGAAAAATATTTTGTTAGCAGTTTGTCGAAATTTTGTTTTGTTAGTCACAAGAAATAATATTGTTTTGTTAATAATATACTTTTAACATATAACAATCATAATATTCATAAACAATAATAATATTTTTTCGATCATCGTCTCGACACATGTAATCTAACTCGCAATAAATAGTCCCCAAAATACTACCATACAAATAATAACACACGAATCCCAAAGAAAAGAAAAAGCCATGGACGACGACGCCCAAATAACAGTAAAGAAAAGCCATAGTACCTCAATGTCCAGGGGCGGCAGATCAAAACTAATATTCCTCATCCTCAACGCCGCCGTGCTCGCCGTCGGAAGCGGCGGCCCACTCATCAGCCGCCTGTACTTCCTCCACGGCGGCAAACGCATATGGTTCTCAAGCTGGCTCCTCACCGCCGGCTGGCCAATAAACCTAATCCCAATCCTCGTCCTCTACCTCCGCCGCCGCCGCCGCAGCACCACCTCCGCCGCAGTTCTCATGAAGCCCAGAGTCTTCATCTCCGCCGCCGTCATCGGCCTCCTCACCGGCGCAGACGACTATCTGTACGCCTACGGCGTCGCAAGGCTCCCAGTCTCAACGTCGGCGCTCATCATAGCATCTCAGTGTTGAACCTCGGTAATGATTAATAGTTTATATGTGTTTTACTGTGTATTGATGTTCTTAATAAGAGAGTAGCTGAATACTGATTTTATTATTTCTTGGCTCTCTACATCCATCGTACATTCCATGGCATTATATAATTCATTTAGATAAGGATCGATTAACAAACATGACTCCTAGTTTTCTTAACTTGGACTGACTCATCATCTCTTAATCACAAGTGACTCCTCGGTTTCATAAGTGATGGTCAAGCTTATTATTCCAACATCCCTTCCTAAGCTTGATCCTCTCTTCCACACATTCCAAGCTTGTTTCTGAACTTCTCGAACGGCTCGATTGCTAACGCCTTTGTAAAAATATCCGCTATCTGATCTTGACTTCCCACATGCATCACTTCTACCTCCTCATTTTTCACATGCTCACGTATCGAATGGAAGCGAACGTCTATATGTTTGCTCCGTTCGTGTTGGACCGGATTTTTCGCGAGCTCTATCGCCGATTTATTATCAACTCGAATCTGCGTAGCTCTTTCCTGTGGAAACCCCAGCTCCTTCATAAGCTTTCTCAGCCATATCGCATGGCACACACACGCAGATGCAGCGACGTATTCGGCTTCGCAAGTCGATAACGTCACAATGGGTTGCTTCCTTGATGCCCACGTAAACGCCGTTCCACCGGCAAAGAACGCGAACCCTGTTGTGCTTTTTCGATCATCTTGATCACCACTCCAATCACTATCGGAGTAACCAACAATGACAAGTTCATCAGTGTATGGATAAAACAGACCGAACGACGTCGTACCTTTCACGTAGCGGAGAATTCTTTTTACAGCTTTCCAATGTGTTGATGTTGGTTTTTCCATATATCGGCTCACCAACCCAACACCATATGCCAAATCAGGCCTCGTGCTAGTCAGATATCGTAAGCTCCCGACTGCACTTCTATACAACGTCTCGTTCACCACCTTTCCTTTATCGTAGCGCGACAGTTTTATTCCACATTCGACCGGAGTCTTTACCGGGTTGCAGTCGCTCATCTTGAACTTATTCAAGATCGTCTTCGCATATGTTTCTTGTGAAATATGAATTCCCGACTCGTCTTGCTTCACTTCAAGACCCAAGAAGTAGGACATTAACCCAAATCCGTCATTTCGAACTCGTCTGTCATCTCGTTCTTGAATCGCTCGATTATCGCAACGTCATTTCCTGTGAATATTAGATCATCAACATATATTGCAACATAAATGATACTGCTGCCCTGTTTTTTGACGTAAAGCGCATGTTCGTATGGACATTGCATGAAGCCACGACTCTTCAGATAGGTGTCTAGTCGAGTGTTCCAAGCACGCGGTGCTTGCTTAAGGCCGTATAATGCCTTCTTCAGCTTCAATACTTTATCTTTCGTACCCGACTTCTCGAAACCCGGCGGCTGCTCAATATAAACATCTTCTTGAAGCAATCCGTTTAAAAACGCTGATTTGACGTCCATTTGAAAATTTTCCAGCGCATCCTCGCTGCAAGAGAGATCAGTAGCCGTATCGTCTCCATCCGGGCTACGGGCGCAAAAACTTCATCATAATCGATTCCAGCTTTTTGCTTGTAACCCTTCGCTACGAGCCGTGCTTTATATCTGGCGACTTTCCCTTCAGAGTCGAGCTTCTTCTTAAAGACCCATTTGACGCCAATCGCTCTATATCCTTCGGGCAACGTCACAAGCTCCCATGTCTCGTTTTTTTCGATTGAACGCATTTCCTCCAACATTGCTGAACGCCACTTTTCATCTGCAAGAGCTTGTTTGTACGATATATCCTCAGCATCAGCCATAAAACATACCAGGTGGACTTGTTCGGTGGATTGGTATAGATCATGCATGCTTCGGATCTTCTCCATGGCTGGTTCGTCCTCGTCATCGGAAGCTAACGGAGCTGCCTCGTTTGTCTCTGTCGTTAGCTCGCTATCCGCCGGATCAGATATGAAGGTATACATTTCTCGATTTCTTTCTTCTCCCGAGCTCCAGTCCCATGTGCTGCTTTCATCAACCCGCACATTGCAGCTCACAATCATCTTCTTTGTAACCGGGTTGAATAAATTGTACGCCTTCGATTTTTCGTCATAGCCGACAAAAATCAGCTTTTCACTCTTATCGTCTAGCTTTGTTCGTTTCTGATCCGGTATATGAGCGTAGGCGACACTTCCGAACACCTTCAAATGCGCTGCCGAAGGCTTAACTCCACACCAAGCTTCCTGAGGCGTTATTTTTTCGAGGCTCGCTGTGGGACACCGATTTTGTAGATACACTGCGCACCTAGCGCCTCTGCCCAAAACTCCTTTGGGATGTTCTTCGTCTTTAGCATGCTTCGCACCATGTTGAGAATTGTCCGATTCTTTCGCTCCGCGACGCCGTTCTGTTGGGGTGAGTAAGGAGCCGTCAAATGCCTTCTAATGCCGTTTTCAGCGCAATAGTCTTCGAACTCTTTTGATGTGAATTCGCCTCCTCGGTCCGATCTTAATATTTTTATTCGTACACCACTCAGGTTTTCAGTCAGCGCCTTGAACCTTTTGAATGCGTTGAACGCCTCTGCTTTTTCTTTAAGGAAGTAGATCCACGTTCTTCGAGAGCTATCATCGATAAACGTGATAAAATATCGATGTTTTCCCAATGACGCTGGCGAGATTGGTCCACATATATCCGTGTGGATTAGCTCAAGTACCTTCGTCGATCTGTGGCTCTCCTTAGGGAATGAGTTCCTCGTACTTTTGCTCAAAACACACTCTTCACAGATGTTGTTGTTCGATCTTATATCGCCCAAACCTTTTACCATCTCATCTTCTTTGAGTCGCTTCAGTGCATCATAGTTCAGATGCCCATAACGGAGATGCCATAGCTTCGTTATTTCATCAACTTCTGCCTTTAGACACTTCTTACGAGCGCACGAAATGTTCAGTTTGAATACCCGATTACTGCTCATTTGTACTTGAGCAATCAATCGCTTGTTTCGATCTCTCAAGAATAGCGTTCTTCCTTCCATAAGGACAGAATATCCTCGCTCCAACAGCTGTCCCAAACTTAAAATGTTGCTCTTCATGTTAGGCACATAGAAGACGTCGGAGATATATCGATCCACTCCATCCTTGCAATGAATGAGAATTTTCCCTCGCCCTTCAACGCTCACCTGCGACGCATCTCCAAAAGAGACATGACCAGCAACAGTGTCCTCCAACGTAGCAAATAGGTGTTTGTAACCACACATGTGATTACTCGCTCCTGTGTCCAAGTACCATGTTTGTTCGTCGCTCGGGCTTGACTCTTTGCTTGCCAAGAGTACCACTTCGTCGTCGTTTGTTTCCTTCACAGCGAGGTTTAGATTTTGGTCTACCTTCTTTTCGGACCAGCAATCTCTTGCAAAATGCCCGTGCTTTCCGCAGTTGTAGCAATCAACGTTTGGTCGATTTGAGCGACCTCCTCGTCCTCTTCCTCGACCTCGACCTCTTGAGTTTTGTTGGTTTGATTGCCCTTCATCATTGTTATTTCCTCGTCCACGACCACCGCCGCGACCGCCACGACCACGTCCTCTTCCTCGACTGTAGTTCGTATACAACGCCTTATCCTCCTTGGCGGTCGCCTTTGCTTGCAAGGCCTCTTCCGATACTTCTTGTTTTTTTCGGTTTTTCCGTTGTTCATGCGCTTCCAACGAACTAGTGAGCTCGTTCACCGTCATTTTCTCCAGATCTCGGGACTCCTCGATGGCGCAAACAACGTTCTCAAAAGCATCCGTCAGAGATCTAAGTATTTTTTCGACTACACGGTTCTCAGCAACTTCTTCGCCGTTTCTACGAAGTTGATTGGCGACTGTCTCAACCTTTGTAATGTAGGCTGACACGTCCTCCGATTCCTTCATCCTGAGCGTCTCAAATTCTCCTCGGAGAGTTTGCAAGCGGACCTGTTTGACACGATCAGCACCTTTATATGCATTTTCCAATATTTCCCATGCTTCTTTCGAAGATTTTGCTCCAACGATCTTCTCGAAACCAGATTCATCCACCGCTTGGTAGATGATATAGAGCGCCGTCTTGTCTTTTTTGCGAGACTCTTTCAACTCTTTTAATTGGTTGGCGGTCGGTGTTTCGTGCTCGGTATATCCGGTTTCAACAACGTCCCACGCATCCTGCGACCCGAGCAAAGCCTTCATGTGAATGCACCACTTGTCGTAATTCGTCTTCGACAGCCTTATGCAACTTAGGTGCCCAACTGCGACAGCATTCGTGCCCGCCATGGCTCTGATACCAACTGTTGAACCTCGGTAATGATTAATAGTTTATATGTGTTTTACTGTGTATTGATGTTCTTAATAAGAGAGTAGCTGAATACTGATTTTATTATTTCTTGGCTCTCTACATCCATCGTACATTCCATGGCATTATATAATTCATTTAGATAAGGATCGATTAACAAACATGACTCCTAGTTTTCTTAACTTGGACTGACTCATCATCTCTTAATCACAAGTGACTCCTCGGTTTCATAAGTGATGGTCAAGCTTATTATTCCAACACTCAGCTCGTTTTTACAGCTTTCTTCGCCTTTCTGTTAGTGAAGCAGAGATTCACTTCTTACACCACCAACGCAGTGTTCTTGCTGGCGCTCGGCTCGGTGGTGCTCGGCCTTCACACGAACGGAGACCGGCCGTTGGGAGAGTCCGGCAAGGATTACGCGGTTGGGTTTGGTCTCACGGTGGCCGCCGCCGCCCTGTACGGCCTTGTTCTGCCGTTGGTGGAGATGATGTATCAAAGGGCTCGGCAAGAGTTGAGCTACGCTCTGATAATGGAGATACAGTTAGTCATGTGCCTCTTCGCCACCGTGTTTTGTACGTTAGGGATGATCGTCAACAATGATTTTCAGGTTAGTACGATGAATTCAACCCACGTCGTAATCTTGTAAGAATAACGATTTATGCGCAATAATAGAGCCATGATTATGGGAAAGATGAAACAATCTACGGTAAAACCTCCTTTAAATTAATCACATCGCACCGATAAATTTTATTAATTTAGAGAGATATTAATACATCGATAAATTAATATTTTATTAATTAAAAGAGAAACTTTCAAAATTAAGCTAAATAGTATTGTATCATATATTACATCAACACCAATTTGTTCGTAACTAATTAAATATGTTCATGTATTAATATCATATTATTTTATGCAATTAACAATAATATTCATGGATATGGGAACACCTGGCTGCAATTTAAAAAGTTAAGAATGAAATCCAATTAGATTTTCATTTTAAGAAAATGCAAGTAACAATAGATTCAATTTTACCAATTTAACATAATATTTATGATTGCAATATTTATGAATTAGTATTAATTTAGAGTTCTAATGGGACCTACTATTTATAAAAGAATGTTTTGAAGAATTATTATTTTATTATCTTATCGCATATGATGATTTTTTACAAAGGCTCAAGTCGGGACCGAAAAATTTTATTATTTTAGAGAGGTTATTAATTTATAAAGTTTTAATTTATACAAGTTTTACTGTAATAGGGTTTTAGACGTATTTGTTTATTAACAGGATATATTATATTACAATTTAATCAACGTCGATATAAAAGAGCGTAGCCAAATGTTCTTGTCTATTCGATATCATCGACATGGGTCCTTTATTAAAATTATTGCACGTAGTTTTCAAAGTGTCAATTTTTATTTTCTGTATCAATTAGAAAAACAACCCTTATACGATACTTTGCCGTCCACGAATCATAAGATGACAAGCTTAATCAGCCAAATAACAAAATTAAACTCAATTCCTACGATCCCTAGTTATAGACTCAATTTCATAGATAATATTCAACATAATTAAGTAATTAAATGTTTGGCAGGCAATAGCTAGGGGAAGCAAGAGCCTTTGATCTTGGGGAGACAACGTACTATGTTGTCGTCATTTGCAGTGCAATAATATGGCAATGTTTCTTCTTAGGTGCCATTGGTGTAATATACTACTCATCGTCGCTAGTTTCAGGGATACTCATATCAGTTCTAATACCAGTAACTGAGATACTAGCAGTTATTTTCTACCATGAGAAGTTTACAACAGAGAAGGGTTTGTCTCTTGTTCTATCTCTATGGGGTTTCCTTTCTTACTTTTATGGGGAAATTAGGCTTAATAAGAAGCTTAAGAAGACGAAGACGATGAGCACTGCAGAGAATGAGTTGGCTCTGAGAATTGACGCTTCTTGAGTGAGTTTTTGTTTTTTTCTTTTGTTTATGGATAAAGCTTAAAATAAATTTGATGTTCCAGTGTGTTTGTTTAATTAAATGCTTGGAAATGGTCTTTGATTGTTTCTCGTGTTACATTTTGAATTTTCTCATGTAAAGAAAGTACTGATGGCCACTGAACAATATACGCACATACACACACATATATATATATATATAAATATATAAAATAGAAGAATAATATCTGTGTGATTAAGACAGTTCTCTTTCCTAGCAACATGGTTATCAGATCTGCACTATTATCCATATTCATCATAAAATTAAAATAAATTATAAATAGAAGAATAAGAGCAATTTAAATCACAACCTAATTCTTGACATTTTCACTACTCACTATTTATAGCTATTTATCACACATATTACGTCAATCCCAGAGAGAGAAAGAGAGAGAGAGCCATGGACGAGGAAGAAGTAACAGTAAACAACAACAACCATATAAGCACATCAAAGTCAACGCCTCGAATAAAGCTCATATTCCTCACCGTCAACGTCTTTTTACTCGCCGTCGGAAACTGCGGCGGCCCACTCACCAGCCGCCTCTACTTCCTCCACGGCGGCAGACGCATATGGTTCTCTAGCTCGCTCCTCACCGCCGGCTTCCCCATAACCCTAATCCCAATAATCCTCTCCCTCCTCCTCCGGCGCTGCCCCTCCACCACCTCCGGCAACCCAGACCACCTCATAAAGCCCAGAGTCTTCATCTCCGCCGCCGGAATTGGCCTCCTCGCCGGCGCCGACAACTACCTGTACGCCTACGGCGTCTCGAAGCTCCCAGTGTCGACGTCGGCGCTCATCGTAGCATCGCAGTTAGTCTTTACGGCATTCTTCGCCTTCCTCCTAGTGAAGCAGAAGTTCACCTCTTACACCACGAACGCAGTTTTCTTGCTCACTCTCGGCTCGGTCGTCCTCGGCCTTCACGCCAGCGGCGACCGGCCGGCGGGAGAGTCCGGCGAGGACTACGCCGTAGGGTTCTGCCTGACGGTGGTCGCCGCCGCACTGAACGGCCTTCTCCTGCCGTTGGTGGAGATGATGTATCGAAGGGCTGGGCTCTTAGAAATACGGCCGGGTCTCGGTAATTTATACGGACCCACGCACATGCGCCACACGGAGAAAGAGTGCCGGTATAAGCTTGATGAGATTCCTTTTTAAAACCAATTGGTGATAAGAGGAGTGGCTCATCAAGCTTATAAACCACTTTACTTTTCTTGTATCTGTCGGTGTGGGACAATTGTCCTCTCACACGTGACTATCTTAACACTCCCCCCTCACGTGTGAGCCCATTTTTTTTTTTAATGGGACGGGTACGCCATTCTTTTCGAACCCGCCGTATATTTTTAAATTGAGTCGGATCTTCCCGCTCTGATACCATCTTAGAAATACGGGCCGGGTCTCGGTAATTTATACGGACCCACGCACATGCGCCACACGGAGAAAGAGTGTCGGTATAAGCTTGATGAGATTCCTTTTTAAAACCAATTGGTGATAAGAGGAGTGACCCATCAAGCTTATAAACCACTTTACTTTTCTTGTATCTGTCGGTGTGGGACAATTGTCCTCTCACACGTGACTATCTTAACACTCCCCCCTCACGTGTGAGCCCATTTTTTTTAATTGGACGGGTACGCCATTCTTTTCGAACCCGCCGTATATTTTTAAATTGAGTCGGATCTTCCCGCTCTGATACCATCTTAGAAATATGATACATAACAATTTACAATATTTTATACCCCGTAAAAGTGTGTTTTTGGTCGATATTTGTACAATTTATAACGGATATTCTACTAATACGTTTCAATTACATACCTTACAGGTACCGAAGCAAAATAAGCAAAATAGAACAGGAAATGTGGATCCGTCAGTCCAACGGCAAAACCTAAAAGGCCCAAATAAACTTCAATGGCCCAATCAAATACCCAGTAAGATGACTCATCAGAAGACACGGCTGCTGAAACCAACAAGAGAAGCCACTCAAACACACAAATCATTCATAGTCAAAAGGAGAAAGTGGGGTGCTCAATTATTGGTTGCAAGGACACTTACGTTGAAGATAAAGCCAACCATTTAACTAAGGATAAAATCAACAAGGAAAAGGCCAAGCAAGGAACCACAATCGAAGACTAACAAAACACTCTTGGCGGCTGCAATTAGAAGATAAGCAAACATCTCACATCATCAAACGACTGAAGATCGGAGCGCAAAGCTCAAGGGGCTGCCCAAGCACGCGCAAATCTGAGAAAATTGTCCATTATACTTCAAGTGGTTCTATAAATAGAACTAAATCATCAAGAAATCAGTACTTCATCTTCATATTTTTATTTTATAGCGTAGCAGATAGTTTGAGCGAGAGGAAAATAGGTCTGTTGTATTTTAGTGTTGTTACCTTTACCTGCTTGAGTGTGGTCGAGAGTTTGAGCGAGAGAGACATAGATCATCGAGAGGGTTGTAGTGTTTTGGGCACTGTTGTTTCATTTTCTGCTTTCATTTCCTGCTTTATCTTTACTTTATAGAGAGCATCACAGAGAGACACGAAAAGGGCTGAGGAGATTAGTACTTCTATCCTTGTATTTCTATTTTATATTAAGAGCATATGAGAGGATAGATGATAATAATATAGAGCAGAGATGAAGTTTGAGAGATCGATCTGTGAGTTCAGTGTAGCAAGGTTTATCCCTTCAGCTTTCTCTTTGTCTCCATACGCTTGGTGATGTTGGTAATCATTCGGTTTCTTTTATTCCTTTTGTTTAATGATTTAATTGAGTGTTCCTTTATATTACAATCATCATCAGAATACCTTTACATTAGTCTACATCCCAAATCTCACAGAGATGAATTCTACAATATCTATCGTAAGCATTATTTCTGTTATTTTCATATATCATTAGCATTTATTAATTTTAATTTCGTGTTGATTAAAATGTTTAGCGATCATTATTTTATCGTCGTTAGTTTCGGTATTTTCTCGTTTGCTATTGCGCCCAAAACCAACAAAAAACCCCCCATTAATATTATTATTATTATCAATATTATAGTATAATTATTACTATTATTATTACTATTAGTATTGTTATTATTACTACTAATTATTATTATTATTATTATTAGTACTATAATTATTATCACTTATTATTATAAACATTATTATTATTCTAAGTATTATTATCGAATTCCGAACTAGAAATAAATCAACCATTTTCCCTGTGGAGACGATCCCTACTGTCGCTATACTAATGTTTAGTGAATAAGGTGATTAATTTATTTTTGGCCGTTTTCGACGCGACCAAAACACGGGCCGGGTCTCGGTAATTTATACGGACCCACGCACATGCGCCACACGGAGAAAGAGTGCCGGTATAAGCTTGATGAGATTCCTTCTTAAAACCAATTGGTGATAAGAGGAGTGACCCATCAAACTTATAAACCACTTTACTTTTCTTGTATCTGTCGGTGTGGGACAATTGTCCTCTCACACGTGACTATCTTAACATGGGCAAGAGTTGGTCTACGCTCTCATCATTCAGATACAGTTTGTCTTGTGCTTCTTCGCCACAGCATTTTGTACGGTTGGGATGATCGTCAACAAGGATTTTCAGGTAATAAATACCATATACTGAGTTATATATTACAGTGTAGAGATTAAATATTTTAGTTAATAAATTTTTGCAGGCAATAGCTAGGGAAGCCAAAGCCTTCGATCTAGGGGAGACAACGTACTATGTTGTCGTGATTTTCAGTGCAGTAATATGGCAGTGTTACTTTTTAGGTGCGGTAGGTGTAATATACTATTCGTCGTCTCTTTTTTCTGGGATACTCATATCTGTTCTTGTACCAATAACTGAGGTTTTAGCCGTTATTTTCTACCGTGAGAAGTTTAAGTCCGAAACGGGTTTGTCTCTTGTTCTATCTCTATGGGGTTTTGTCTCTTACTTTTATGGGGAAATTAGACGCAATAAGAAGCTTAAGAAGAAGATGAACAGTGCAGAGAATGAGATGGCTCTTTGAATTGATGATGATTCTTGATTGTGTTTGTGGAAATGTTTGTCACCTTTTCTTTGTTAAGATTCTTTGTTAACATAGGTTGGACCTTTCTTTATGTTATCCCTGTAATAAAAGGTTGAATTGGAAGTTTTGCTCTATTATGAGTAATATTTTAACAAACTAGATCAAACTTTTTATATATGTAATATGCTCCATTTTGGAGGGTTTTGCGTTTACTTTCTCTCAGTAAATTATTATTACAAGTCCAGCTCACGAAGCAATAATCATGTTGTCCCCCATCTGTTAGAACGCAGCTATTCAAATACTTACTTCGTCTCACTTATTTCTTAATCTCATCTTTCTATTTCGGCATACCACATAATTCTTCTCATTTCTGCTTTTGATAAAAAATTATTCTAATAATTAAACTAATTACACCATTTATATTTATAAAAGGCTTCTTAATTTGCGTGTTCACTAATTAGTTTTCTCTCTCTATTCCTTAAAAGTGTACTATAATATTAAAAAATGTGGTTTCTTAATCTACGTGCCCACTAATTTTTGAGAAGTATTAAGTGGAAGAGAGGTAGTATTAATTATGCTATGCCCGTACTACTACCATATAATTAATATGATTGATTCGTGATTGTAATCCCAACACATTATTTCATTCGTATACATATATGTATATATTTATACAAACAAAATTCAACAACCTAAAATTAAGGGTTACATAGAAGAAAAATATATTATTTCCAACTGTTATCTGGTAAGCAATAGTTTGTTGCATGGCCAGCATATTTTTTATTCCTTCAACGGCAACCATACGGCAGCATATCCTTACGCGTCGCATTGAAATGTTGTATAAGTACATACAACTATATATATTTATAAATAAATAGTATCATATATACTTAGTCATTAAATAAATGATGAAGACAACGGAATCTCTATTTACAGGCGTACTTACACAGCCATGTGTAAGAAGATTCGACTAAACCTTAATTATAAAAATTCGAATATATATAAGTGAACTGGCAACGAGGGACTTAATTAAATTCCATTTGTCGAGCAAGGGAAACTCTTGCATCTGGTTATAGACTAATTCCTTTCCTTGTCTATTCCCATTCAACACGTTTTATTAATTATTTGCATATGTCTCTTCCCAAATATTTGACACTATACTCCCCCGTCCCAGTGACTTTATCACATAAGTTGCTGGACACTCAAATTAAGGTGACATTATTATAATAATATAGTACAATGAAAAGGTAAAAAAGTGTATATTTTGACACGTCTTTTAATTTAATATTATTATATTCATTGTTTGTGATTGTTTTTTTACAGGGCCGTAGCTGAGAAAGCACGGGCCTGAAGCGAAACTTAAATTTCGGGCCCCTGATCGGTAATTTTTTTCCAAATGCAGTATGATACGTATAATATAACGTAAATTTCAATGGTAAATGTAACTAAAATAAATAAACAAAAAATAAATATTTTATAGTGCAATGTTCCAAAATACTTAATCCGATATCCAAACTGTTTTAATTTGGTTCGCTTCGGTTTTTATAATTCGGTTCGGTTTTTTCGCTTTAGTTTTTCGGTTAGGAACAAAGAAGATTTATGGAACGTTGACATGTAGCAAACAATTCAAAGGTTCGAAAAAAAAAAACATGAAAATGAAACAAAATCTAACCTAAATATAAAAATATTGTTTGTCGAGAAAGAAAATAATTAAATTGCGCCTGCAAACAAACAAATAAATTAATAAAATAAGTAGCAGCATAATATACCTTAAAGATCACTGGACACTGATGTTTGGTCGGTCCCATAAGAAAATAGTGAAGGATTTTATTAGATAACGACATCCTTTAACCTAAGCGAAGCCCTTTTCACATTGTATCAGTATAGAAGAAGAAACCACATCACGTTTCCTTTTTTTTCTTTAATAAAAAACTTTAATGTCTTGTTTGGGCTGAACTGAATTTTTTTAATAAATTACAATGGACTTTCTTTTGGTTAACATCAAGACCCAACTGACTTGTGCAGTCCACTAACAGTTTTTATAGATCTATTTTTAAGTTTTAAATATAATATTTTTTTTGATAATATGTATATATACATGTATAAAAAATTTTGGGCCCCCCTCCGAAGTTGGGCCCGAGGCGACCGCCTCACTGGCCTCCTATGAGCAACGGGCCTGTTTTTTACATAATAAGGAAATGTGATAAATTATTGGGACGCCCGAAATGGAAAGTGTGATAAAATTAGCGGGAGAGTAATAAATATACGAAATACAATAATCATGAATTAAATGAACTAAAAAAACTTGTAACAAAACCATGTTATACGTAAAGCGTAAGAACATGGGAATGGACGAAAGTTCAGCAAAAGTTGTCCCCCCGCGTAACCACCCTTTCACTAAATCTTATTAAAACCCTAAAATACCCTTTTTTCCACCTCAAAAGTGGACGGAAAAAAGGTCCTTATCGTAAATTTTGTCAAACCACTTTCTTCACAATATTCTCTCCCCCTCTAATGAGTGTTTCAGTTAATAGATACAACGTATGTGTATGAATATAGCTGATATATAATAACAGCCCCAAGTTCTTGAATGGCCGATTGATATATACTAATCCTTCCTCGATAATAAATAAACCCTTGGAAGATTATTTCATTTTCATTCGTTTTTCCAGATTTCTTTCGACCAATTTTTGGCATGGAAGTACCGATTGCTCTGTTCTTTTCCCTTTGATTTAAAGCAGCTTTTTTTTTTTGTTTCCTTTCATTTTGAGCTTAATCACCTTTCTAAAGCTGTTTCGTTGAAGTCATTCTTGTCAAATAGTTCCCCATTGAAGACGACAATAGAAAAAATGTTTGACGGGCTATTGAAAAGCAGGTTCTACACCAAATGGTATGGAGTTAGTTCTCTTTTTAAGTCTCTTTTTCTTTTGGGTAATTCTTTGTTTGATTTCTGATGGGTTCTTCTTTCTCTGTAATGTAACAGTAAATCGGACATTAAGCTCACAAAAGCAAGAATCGATATGATTAAGAAGAAGAGAAACGCAATGCAAAAGTATCTGAGGAATGACGTGGCAGATCTGCTGAAAAATGGACATGAAATGAATTCATATAGCAGGGTGAGTTCAGTCTTGTTTTGTGGGTTCTTAATTAAATCTGAAAATTCTTTCAAGGAACAGAGAAATTTCAAGGCTTCGTTTCACAACTGACAATTTCAGATAAAATGTTGGGTGTTTATGTAATAGGTTGAAGGGTTATTGGTTGAGATGAACAGATCAGATTGTTACGAATACATTGATCAATGCTGCACAGTAGTAACGAATCATCTCATGTCCATGAACAAACACAGGTATATCTTATCTTATAATAACATAGCTACTTCGGCAATAGATTTGATTTTCGAGTTCGTAAAAAACTACGTTAGAGTACTTCTTTTCTCTGTGTGCAGAGAATGTCCCGAAGAATGCAGAGATTCGATATCATCCCTTATGTCAGCAGCTGCTAGAATAGCAGACTTGCCCGAGTTGAGAGAACTAAGAGAATTATTCGTAGAAAGATATGGGAATTCTTTGGATTGCTATGCAAATAAAGAGGTACTTTCACAACACCGCCTATTAATTTACCGTTGGAATACAATATACAACGTTTTGATCTCTCTTTGCCTCTGCAGTTTGAGGAGAAGTTGAAGTTCGGCATTCCTTCGAAAGAGAAGAAGCTTCAACTGCTGCAAGAGATAGCCTTCGAGTCAGGTTTGGCATGGAACTCAAACTCTTTGGCGAATAAGCAAGTAAACGAAAAGGTATGCTTTGAGGTCAAAACTTAGTCCCATGTTTTCGTATTTTTTGATAGTTTCTTACAGAATCGAACCCTCAAATTTAAATCCATCATCCTTAATTTTCTGGGATCTGTTTACGCTTACATAAAAATGCGTTCTTGGCGAAAACGTACAATGTTGCAGGGCTTTGCAAAGGCGGCCATTGATGGTGAGCTTAAGAGCAACAAATTAGACACTATCCCTTCTATCATAAACCAGGATAATCTTTCGCCTGCAATAAACTGTCCTAAAGAAGACGAAAAGCTTGAAGAGAATCCTCGTAAGTACGGGCCACTCCCTCCTCCTCCTCACACCAAAGCCCGGCCCGAAAAAACAAATAAATTCCCCGAGAAAGATAATTCCAAACCCGCCCCGAAATCAGTCAGAAGAAGGCATCCCATCAAACTCCAAGGAGGCCCTAACGAAGAACGTAAGAGCGATAAATCAAACGAAGAATCGAATAAAGCGCAAGCTGCTCAGGCGCAAAGAATCTTGAAATTCTTCGACAAGAGTAGCAACGATAACAGCAATGTAGACGACGAAGAACGGGCCATGGATAAGCTTCTGAGGCACTACAGCAGAAGAAAGAAGGGCGTCAATGGGGCTCCTAAATTGCACTTTGAGAGAAACGATTACTGCTCGAAAATGGGCCCGAAAGGGAGAGAGGTTGGCCCGAATAGGCTTTTCTCCTTACCTAGTGAAGGGTCGAGCCCGAGGGAGACGTCGAAGGGAGATCGTTTTCGGGCTTCTTCATTTCGGCCCGAGATGGTGTGTGGAAGCAGTAGTGATAAGAATAATAATCATGTGCATCCTAAGTTGCCTGAATATGATCACTTCGTGGCTACTTTGGCTGAGCTTAGGGGGAAGTGAGTTGAAGTATATTAGTTAATGGTTTTGTTTCATTCTATTCATTCATATCTTAATTCTTTCTTTTTTGGTTTTATCATGCTTTGTTAGTACATTGAGATTGTTTTCTTTCATTTGTCCCCCGATTTATAATGTATTCTTTTTAACTAAATTTTGGTAAATTGTGTAAAATATATGGGTGGGTATGGTTGTTTTAGGTAATTTGAGATTCAATTTCTTTATTTGTTTTAGATGGTTGTTGAAAATATCTAACATTTTGCAATGCTTGAATTTTAATTGCTTATGAGCTACGCCACGAAATGATTGAAACATGTACATTTATACATTGTATCTTATGCAGGACGTTTCTTCATTTTGAATTTGTGTTACTATTTATAATGTGAGCTGCAAGTCTATGGGGAAACAACCTTGTACAAATATTGAAAAATCACCTCACATACGAAATAAATGATTGATACATTAAGTATTAGATATATGTTACACGTTAATATATAATAAAAATTATAATTAAAATTTAATTAAGTAATCATGTATTCATGTTAGCCATAGCTAGCCTACCTTAATAAACTATTACACCAACAATTACCAAGTAGTCTACCTCTACGCTTCGAGAACATGGCAATTTTGAAACTTTTAGGGACTCAATCATAATTATCCCCAAGTAAATAACAGTCTAAATTCTAAACGCCAGCTGAATTTTCATTTCAACAATTCGCCCTCGCCGGCGACCACCGCCGGAAAATCATACCTTGCTCTCAGGAACATGACCGCCTCGGCGTCGCACCCCGAAACGACGTCGTCGTCTCCCCAGACGCAGCCACTTCTCAACCAACCCCAATACGTCGTCGTCTTACCGACCTACCCACTCCCTCACCGCCATCGTTTCCTCCGACGGTCGGGTCGCCGGTGCCTCCTCATCTCAGCTGCAGTAATCATCCTCCTCCTCGCCGCAGCTTACCTCCTCTGGCCGTCCGACCCCACCGTCTCCGTCGTCCGCGTGAGGCTCGGCGGGCTGCACTTCCACACTCGGCCTAAATTCTCGCTCGACGTTACGTTCAACGTGACGATCAGAATTCGAAACCAAGATCTGTACTCCGTCGATTACGAATCGCTGAACATTTCGATTGGGTACAGAGGGAAGGAATTGGGTTTTGCGACTTCCACTGGGGAGAGGATAAAGGCGCTGCGTGTTTCGTACGTGGACGCGACTGTGGTGGTTGAAGGCGCTGAGGTTTTGAGCGATGCGATCTTATTGATCGAGGATTGGGCGAAAGGTGCGGTGGCGTTCGACACGGTGGCCGTGGTTGACGGCAAAATTGGGATTTTTGACTTAGTCGACTTGCCCATAAAGGTTAGGTTCCTACTGCAAATCACGCTTTACGTTACAGATTGTTTGAATCCTTTGATCGGTTATCAGAATCTCTTGATTGTTTTTTGCTTTACTGGCATATGTTTGATTTTGAGGTTGATTTCTTCCTTCCTTGAGTTGATTCGGATATGTGAAATTTGGTGGAAATATTTGCTCCGTGGCCATTATTAGAACATTGAACTTCACCACTTGTATTTGTTACATCATTCGATAACAACTTAGCTAAATAAAACAGTCGAATCTCTCTAAGATCATTGATCTTCTTCATTTTTGCAGACAAAAGTATCTTGTGAAGTGGTTGTGAATCCCCGAACCCAAACAATCAAACGTCAAAGTTGCTATCCTGAGGTAAGCTTCAATACCTGCTTACTATCATCTTGCTTCCTTAGTGGTCTTCTTTTCATTGGTTATATAAAAAAGTTACCCTTATACAGCACAACCCTCCTTTTTTCTCCTATGTTATAATCCATTTTGAATTGAAATGATTCAAGAACACTGTTGATCTTTAATTGACTGTAAACTCAACATTTCTATACTTTCTTTTCTACGTTGATCAGGCTTCTGAGGTGTAAGAGCTGCTTATTGCTCGAAGCATCCAAGAAATCATTGAACAGAACGAAACCAACCCTCTCCCTTCTTTTTTCCATCAGGTTTTTGTCGATCTTTGGTGTAAATTACATTCAACATTCATTGAAATACTTGTTGTATCTTACCACACATGTTCTACTTGAAAAGGGTTACGGTATTTGTTGTACACAAACCCATTCCTGCCAATATATATGTACAAGAAGAAACACATCACCATTCGATAATTAAATGAATCACTTATTCCTGCTTCCTTGTATACACAAGTCGCTGGGCACTTCACTATTAATTGCCTCTAACTAAACTAGCTAAGCCTTGGCTGCTACTGACCTATTATTGTTCACCCATTGATACTCTCCATGATGGTGCCTGCACCTAAACGAGCCAGGATGGCTCGTAGGTGAACACACACATACCTTTGTCTCGTTACTATGCGTAGTATTAGTAACCGTTGTTGACCTTAGCCTCTCATCGCCTTCAGTGGCTTTGCGCCTTTGACTAGCCTTGCTTTTGATGTAGGGGTAGCACATCTTTGTTCTTTATATATGTTGGTTCTTTAGAATGAATATGGTTCTGGGATATCAATTCGTCTGCTTATTTATAGGGGAAAGAAAAAGGTGGGATCTTGGGATGAGGTTGTATATATATAATTAAAAAAGAATTAGTTTTTGGGAGGGATAGGGATCATGCAGATTCAAAAAGCTTGGGGATTAGATTCCTAGAAAGGGGCCCTATTTTGCATAATTGATGGTGCGGCAGCGGATCACGAAATCTTGGTGATCTTGATACATAGTACTATGAATCCCCTTAAACAATGCATCTAATTGCACCGAGTTGGACATCCAATTGCTTCGATTTGAATTATCCGGAGAATGCCTTATGTATCAAAAAGATGGCCAATCAAACCTATTGAATTTCTCGATTCAATAGAAGCTCAAAGAGGGTGTTGTGGTTGCACACGGCAAACGATGGCTAAGGCCACTTGTCGAAGTGTCGTATGTATTTTGTTTTTGTTTTTGCTATTGCTCTCTACGCATTACGATGATGTGTTAAATTGAATTGAATTTCGTAGTTATTATCTTTGCGTTATTTGTCCTTTTCTCCGTCTTGTCCTTTTGAGTTTCTTAATCGAGCTCTGTGTGATTAGCATTTATGACATAATAAAGGGATATATTTTAGTTTGTCACATGATATATTTAAGTAAGCTAACCGCCTCTTATTAATGGGCTTGTTATGGGCTCAATTGCGTTATTACTAGGCCCATTAGCGGCCCATTGACATCCCTTGGTTGACTTGAAGCTCTCGAGACAATTAATTGGATGGATTGATTATTCAAATCTCTCATATAACAAATACTTTTGAGTGATTTGGTCACACAAGAGTCACATGGTTGGGGTAATTTGCACTATTGCATAAGCTCATATAGTTTTGAATTCAGGACTTACCGTTAAATTGAAATAGAACATATAATTTGTTCAAGGGTGGCGCAGTGATTGAAAGAAATTTTACTGGTCATAAATGGTTCAAACCCTATAATTTGGCTTGGGACATATCGCACGGACTAGAAGTATTAGCTGGAAACCTTGGATGTCTCATAATAGTCGACAATGATGTTAAGAATCTATTAACACGAGACTTAGTAGTAAGAGTTGGAAACTAATCTCTGAGGATAAAAAACTTACTAATTTGCCATTTTATTTGCTTTTATCTTAATTTTCCTTCGAAATCGCCACATAGTATTTATGTTACGTTTTCCTTGGGTGTTAGTTGACCTTCTTCTTGCACATTAATGACGCAAAACCCTACCCTTCTCTCAATAAATATACACACACGTAGATTCGAAACTCCTTTTCATTCCACATTCAACACTTCTCTCTCTCTCTCTCTCTCTCTCTCTCTCTCTCTCTCTCTCTCTCTCTACAATATTTCAATTTATTTTTACAAAGCTAATATGGACAATCATCAAGAAACAAGGCAATGGTCGAAGGACAACAATAATGCTTGCTGGCCGAGAAGCTACTCTTCTCAACGGTACGATCGCTTGTTATTCGAAGGCAATCATACTAAGTCCGTTAAGAAAAAAAGATCGAAATCTCAAAATATTTGGACAAGGCTATGGAGGAAGCTCAAGAAAGAGAAGAAAAGAGTCTTTCAACAACGTTCGAATTCGATGAGCTTCGCATACGATTCTCATTCTTATTCTAAGAACTTCGATAATATGGCCGACGACGATGAAGCAGACGATCTATCTCGTTCTTTCTCTGCTCGTTTCGCAGTTTCGTCGAGAATATTTGTTGGAGAAAATATACTGATGGTTTGATTTGAATTATAAATATAAAGATTTTTTTTTATTTTTTCGTGCAATGCATCCCATTCTTGAGTAGTGTACTCACTAAAGGCGAGACTTTTTTCTGTAATAACAATGTTCTTCAGATCTTTTTTATCTCACATTCGTCTCTTATATAGCTGTATTCGCAACTAAAATAAAATTAAATATATGAATGTTTCTTTTGTTCCTCTCTACAACGTAAGATCGGGTGAGTGAATATGGAATCGAATTAAGAAAAAATATTGTTCTTTTTTCAATTTATATATATCAAGATCGAATTACTTTCACGTGTTTCGATTTATTTTGGACATAATAGGATGGAATCAGATGTCATCCAAACGGTAAATGCAGCTCAGGTTTCTTTCTGTTGATATTCCAACAAAAAATTTAATATAAACTTTATAGGTCGGTTAATTGCAGTTTATGTATAATTTTATTCGTTGACTTTGGGATTCAGAATTCAGAAAAAGGGAAGGAATATGCGTTAGCCTTTAGTCCGTCTATGTTCATTGGATGCCCTTTTTCAGACTTCAAAATATTATTATTAAACCATCAGATGTTAGTCCCTCTCCCTAGGGTTGCAAATGAATAGAATCTGTTAGGTGAGCTTGATTAATTCTCACGTGGGTGTTGAATATTGAAAGGAAAAAGGCTGCTATTAATCCTCATTGTGGGCGCCGAACTAATAAATCCAAGGAAGTTCACGTGCGTCAAAGAAAACAAAGGAGAGAAGCAAATTGGTTTCATATGTTAGGCGTCGTAGTCAAAGAAGCATGTGAAGATGAGAATTCTTTTGGCAGCCACAATTTATATTCAACGAACGGAGCAGCTCTTATTCACATGGAAGATCGATTCCCTATAAATAGGCTTCATTCGACGAAGAGGAAAATTGCCTCAGGCCACAGAAGCACCACCACCACATCTTCAGCGAGGGTTTATTCCTCGGTCCGATATTTCTTGTATAGCCTACCCCAAATATTGTTGTAGCTGCTTTTGTATCACGTCAGTGTACGTGTCTGTAATCTCTCCACATAATAAAGAAGTTCTACCCTCCGGCCCGTGGACGTAGGTCATTCTGACCGAACCACGTAAATCTCGTGTCACTGTCCAAATTTATTTTTCGTCTCGTTTATTATTATCGTCATTTTTCGGGCAAATAATTATCGGGGATTTCCGCATATCCTAACAAATTGGTATCAGAGCCAACCCCGATTTATTTTTTAGCCACCATGACGATAACAAAAATGTCAATTGAAAAGTTCGACAGAAATGTCAACTTTGCAATGTGGAGTCTCAAGATGGAGGCCATACTCATTCAAGACGGTTGCGAGGTAGCGCTAGAAGGCGCAAAGAAGAAACCAACCGAAATGAAGGACGACAAATTTAATGAATTGGACAAGAAAGTCAGATCGGCAATTATATTAAATCTCTCTTACGAGGTTTTACAAGAAGTTGCCACGGAGACGACGGCCATGGGTATGTGGGATGCGTTAAAAGCTATCTACATGAAGAAGACTAAGGAGAATCGGCTATACTTAAAGCAGAAGCTTTATAGTATAAAAATGACGGAAGGTACTTCTATTCTCTCGCATCTCGATAAATTCGATTCTATCATATTGATTTGGCGAACGTAGAAGTCAAAGTGACGGACGAAGATCAGGCCATAATATTGTTGTGTTCCCTTCCCTCGTCTTTAAAGCATTTTCGTGACACGATTATATACGGAAAAGACACAATATCATATGCTAGTGTCAAATCTGCTTTACAATCGAAAGAACAGATAGACAGGGATATTACGGGAGAAACAAGTGGTAGCCAGGCAGAAGGCCTGTTTGCACGGGGAAGACCAGAACGTAGAGACGCTGAAAGCAGCAGATCTAAAGAAAGGTCGAAATCCAGGTACAGAAATAAAATCTGTAATTTTTGCAAGAAAAAGGGACACATTAAAGCTGATTGTTTTAAATTAAAAAATAAGGAGAAAAATAATCAGCAATTTAATAAACCCGCCGAAGCTAGTTTAGCTGCTGATGAGAGCGATAGAACTATTTTTGTAGCAACTGCTAATATTGTTAGGTCTGATAATGAGTGGATCTTAGATTCGGGTTGTTCTTACCACATAAGTCGGAGTCAGGACTATTTTTCACATATGAAAAATTCGATGGTGGATATGTCTTAATGGGAAATGATGCTCCGTGTAAAGTTGTTGGTAAAGGCACAGTTAGGATCAAGATGTTCGACGGAATCATCCGAACGCTCACAGAAGTCAGACATGTTCCAGATATGAAGAGAAATCTTATCTCTTTAGGCACACTTGAATCTCAAGGGTGCAGGTTCTCAGGTGAAGGTGGAGTTTTAAAGATTGTCAGAGGTGCCCTTGTCGTGATGAAAGCTTGCAGGTCTGGAAATTTATATATTTTGCAGGGAACTACTGTTACAGGTTCCGCTGCAGTTTCGACATCCCCGGAGGTTGATACCACGAGATTATGGCATATGCGACTTGGACACATGGGAGAAAAAGGCTTGACGATTTTGAGCAAGCGGGGCCTGCTTTGCGGTCAAAGTACTGGTAAGATGGACTTTTGCGAACACTGTATTTTTGGGAAGCAGAAACGAGTCAGCTTCAATTCGCCAGCTGTCCACAGGACGAAAGGTACTTTGGACTATATTCATTCTGATGTATGGGGTCCTTCTCGTGTTCCGTCCAAAGGTGGTGCAAGATATATGTTGACTTTCATTGATGATTTTTCGAGGAAAGTCTGGGTCTATTTTCTTAAACAGAAAAGTGATGTTTTCCTAACATTTAAACAATGGAAGGCTTTGATTGAAAAGCAGACAGGAAAACAGATCAAGCGGTTGCGGACAGATAATGGCTTAGAATTTTGTGGAAGCGAGTTCAACGAATTTTGCAAGAATGAAGGTATTGCTCGACATCACACTGTTCGAATGACGCCTCAACAAAATGGTGTTGCCGAACGCATGAACCGGACGCTTTTAGAGAGAGCTCGATGTATGATCTCTAACGCTGGGTTGACAAATGATTTTTGGGCTGAAGCTATCGCCGCAGCATGCTATGTTGTCAACCGGTCACCGTGTTCACCGATCAATTTCAAGATTCCTGAGGAAGTTTGGTCAGGTACTCCTGCTGATTACTCCAACTTAAGAATATTTGGGTGCCCAGCTTATATGCACGTAAACGAGGGAAAGTTAGAGCCTAGAGCTAAGAAGTGTATTTTCCTCGGTTACGCTTCAGGGGTGAAAGGATATAGACTATATAATCCTGATCCCAAGTCACCTAAATTTATAATCAGCAGAGATGTTACTTTTGACGAGTCTTCTATGTTACATCCTTCGAAAGAGTCTACTAATTCTTCTAATCAAGAAAAGAAGGATAGTGTACACAGCGAGGTGGAGCTCGAGATCAACAAAGATCCTTCAGATGACCCTGCTACGAGTTCAACAGATCAAGAGGATGAGCCAGATCCTGATTCAGATCCCGTTGAAGATGAAAGTACCGAGCAGGAATATTCTATAGCCAGAGATAGACAGAGACGGGAGATTCGACTACCACAGCGGTACGTGAATTTAGTTTCGTATGCTTTATCAGTGGCGCAAGAAACAGGTGGAGGCGGCGAACCTTCTACCTATTCGGAAGCAACTAGCGATGTTAATTCTGATAAGTGGCTGGTAGCGATGAATGAAGAAATGGAGTCTCTGCACAAGAATGGTACTTGGATTCTTGTGCCGCCGCCGAAGAAAAAGAAAATAGTCGGATGTAAGTGTGTCTTCAAGAAGAAAGAAGATTTATCTGGTTCTGACGATGCAAGGTATAAGGCACGATTAGTCGCGAAAGGCTATAGTCAGGTACAAGGTGTTGATTTTAATGATGTATTCTCACCTGTCGTTAGACATAGCTCTATTCGTGTATTACTTGCATTCGTTGCCATGTATGATTTGGAGTTAGAACAGCTTGATGTCAAGACAGCGTTCTTACATGGCGATTTAGATGAACAGATTTATATGAAGCAACCTGAAGGCTTCATAGTTGAAGGAAAGGAAGACCAAGTTTGTTTGTTGAAGAAATCCTTATACGGATTAAAGCAGTCTCCAAGACAGTGGTATAAACGGTTTGATTCTTTCATGTTGGGTCATGGTTTCTCCAGGAGCAAGTATGATAGTTGTGTTTACTTCCGGAAGTTAAATGACAGTTCGTTCATTTATCTGTTGTTATATGTTGATGATATGCTCATTGCGGCTAAGAATCTTGCAGAAATTCACCAGTTGAAGGCCTTATTGAATGGTGAATTTGAAATGAAGGATTTAGGAGCAGCTAAGAAGATTCTTGGTATGGAGATTAGACGTGATAGAGGAGCTGGTAAGTTGCACCTGACCCAGGAAAGTTACCTCAGAAAGGTTTTGGAGAGATTCGGCATGAGCGATGCCAAACCAGTCAGCACTCCTCTTGCTAGTCATTTTAGGCTAAGCGCTGCTCAGTCACCATCATAAGATGAGGAAGAAGCATAAATGGCACGAGTTCCCTACTCGAGTGCAGTCGGTCGGCAGTATTATGTATGCAATGGCTCTTCCAGTTTCAAAGTTCAAGCATTGCTTGGACTTGATTGGTATTTTAAAGTTGGTGAACTAGCCCGTCGAGGCTATGGACGGAGGGAGACAAAGATAGTGACTAAATGTGTTACTAATTAAGGTGGAGTAATTTTCGAAATCAAGCTCAAGGTGGAGATTTGTTAGGTGAGCTTGATTAATTCTCACGTGGGTGTTGAATATTGAAAGGAAAAAGGCTGCTATTAATCCTCATTGTGGGCGCCGAACTAATAAATCCAAGGAA
This sequence comes from Craterostigma plantagineum, assembly GCA_027422505.1. Classification (NCBI taxonomy): domain Eukaryota; kingdom Viridiplantae; phylum Streptophyta; class Magnoliopsida; order Lamiales; family Linderniaceae; genus Craterostigma; species Craterostigma plantagineum. The sequence continues at coordinate 865,159 of JAPQWV010000057.1, forward strand.
GTTCACGTGCGTCAAAGAAAACAAAGGAGAGAAGCAAATTGGTTTCATATGTTAGGCGTCGTAGTCAAAGAAGCATGTGAAGATGAGAATTCTTTTGGCAGCCACAATTTATATTCAACGAACGGAGCAGCTCTTATTCACATGGAAGATCGATTCCCTATAAATAGGCTTCATTCGACGAAGAGGAAAATTGCCTCAGGCCACAGAAGCACCACCACCACATCTTCAGCGAGGGTTTATTCCTCGGTCCGATATTTCTTGTATAGCCTACCCCAAATATTGTTGTAGCTGCTTTTGTATCACGTCAGTGTACGTGTCTGTAATCTCTCCACATAATAAAGAAGTTCTACCCTCCGGCCCGTGGACGTAGGTCATTCTGACCGAACCACGTAAATCTCGTGTCACTGTCCAAATTTATTTTTCGTCTCGTTTATTATTATCGTCATTTTTCGGGCAAATAATTATCGGGGATTTCCGCATATCCTAACAAATTGGTATCAGAGTCAACCCCGATTTATTTTTTAGCCACCATGACGATAACAAAAATGTCAATTGAAAAGTTCGACAGAAATGTCAACTTTGCAATGTGGAGTCTCAAGATGGAGGCCATACTCATTCAAGACGGTTGCGAGGTAGCGCTAGAAGGCGCAAAGAAGAAACCAACCGAAATGAAGGACGACAAATTTAATGAATTGGACAAGAAAGTCAGATCGGCAATTATATTAAATCTCTCTTACGAGGTTTTACAAGAAGTTGCCACGGAGACGACGGCCATGGGTATGTGGGATGCGTTAAAAGCTATCTACATGAAGAAGACTAAGGAGAATCGGCTATACTTAAAGCAGAAGCTTTATAGTATAAAAATGACGGAAGGTACTTCTATTCTCTCGCATCTCGATAAATTCGATTCTATCATATTGATTTGGCGAACGTAGAAGTCAAAGTGACGGACGAAGATCAGGCCATAATATTGTTGTGTTCCCTTCCCTCGTCTTTAAAGCATTTTCGTGACACGATTATATACGGAAAAGACACAATATCATATGCTAGTGTCAAATCTGCTTTACAATCGAAAGAACAGATAGACAGGGATATTACGGGAGAAACAAGTGGTAGCCAGGCAGAAGGCCTGTTTGCACGGGGAAGACCAGAACGTAGAGACGCTGAAAGCAGCAGATCTAAAGAAAGGTCGAAATCCAGGTACAGAAATAAAATCTGTAATTTTTGCAAGAAAAAGGGACACATTAAAGCTGATTGTTTTAAATTAAAAAATAAGGAGAAAAATAATCAGCAATTTAATAAACCCGCCGAAGCTAGTTTAGCTGCTGATGAGAGCGATAGAACTATTTTTGTAGCAACTGCTAATATTGTTAGGTCTGATAATGAGTGGATCTTAGATTCGGGTTGTTCTTACCACATAAGTCGGAGTCAGGACTATTTTTCACATATGAAAAATTCGATGGTGGATATGTCTTAATGGGAAATGATGCTCCGTGTAAAGTTGTTGGTAAAGGCACAGTTAGGATCAAGATGTTCGACGGAATCATCCGAACGCTCACAGAAGTCAGACATGTTCCAGATATGAAGAGAAATCTTATCTCTTTAGGCACACTTGAATCTCAAGGGTGCAGGTTCTCAGGTGAAGGTGGAGTTTTAAAGATTGTCAGAGGTGCCCTTGTCGTGATGAAAGCTTGCAGGTCTGGAAATTTATATATTTGCAGGGAACTACTGTTACAGGTTCCGCTGCAGTTTCGACATCCCCGGAGGTTGATACCACGAGATTATGGCATATGCGACTTGGACACATGGGAGAAAAAGGCTTGACGATTTTGAGCAAGCGGGGCCTGCTTTGCGGTCAAAGTACTGGTAAGATGGACTTTTGCGAACACTGTATTTTTGGGAAGCAGAAACGAGTCAGCTTCAATTCGCCAGCTGTCCACAGGACGAAAGGTACTTTGGACTATATTCATTCTGATGTATGGGGTCCTTCTCGTGTTCCGTCCAAAGGTGGTGCAAGATATATGTTGACTTTCATTGATGATTTTTCGAGGAAAGTCTGGGTCTATTTTCTTAAACAGAAAAGTGATGTTTTCCTAACATTTAAACAATGGAAGGCTTTGATTGAAAAGCAGACAGGAAAACAGATCAAGCGGTTGCGGACAGATAATGGCTTAGAATTTTGTGGAAGCGAGTTCAACGAATTTTGCAAGAATGAAGGTATTGCTCGACATCACACTGTTCGAATGACGCCTCAACAAAATGGTGTTGCCGAACGCATGAACCGGACGCTTTTAGAGAGAGCTCGATGTATGATCTCTAACGCTGGGTTGACAAATGATTTTTGGGCTGAAGCTATCGCCGCAGCATGCTATGTTGTCAACCGGTCACCGTGTTCACCGATCAATTTCAAGATTCCTGAGGAAGTTTGGTCAGGTACTCCTGCTGATTACTCCAACTTAAGAATATTTGGGTGCCCAGCTTATATGCACGTAAACGAGGGAAAGTTAGAGCCTAGAGCTAAGAAGTGTATTTTCCTCGGTTACGCTTCAGGGGTGAAAGGATATAGACTATATAATCCTGATCCCAAGTCACCTAAATTTATAATCAGCAGAGATGTTACTTTTGACGAGTCTTCTATGTTACATCCTTCGAAAGAGTCTACTAATTCTTCTAATCAAGAAAAGAAGGATAGTGTACACAGCGAGGTGGAGCTCGAGATCAACAAAGATCCTTCAGATGACCCTGCTACGAGTTCAACAGATCAAGAGGATGAGCCAGATCCTGATTCAGATCCCGTTGAAGATGAAAGTACCGAGCAGGAATATTCTATAGCCAGAGATAGACAGAGACGGGAGATTCGACTACCACAGCGGTACGTGAATTTAGTTTCGTATGCTTTATCAGTGGCGCAAGAAACAGGTGGAGGCGGCGAACCTTCTACCTATTCGGAAGCAACTAGCGATGTTAATTCTGATAAGTGGCTGGTAGCGATGAATGAAGAAATGGAGTCTCTGCACAAGAATGGTACTTGGATTCTTGTGCCGCCGCCGAAGAAAAAGAAAATAGTCGGATGTAAGTGTGTCTTCAAGAAGAAAGAAGATTTATCTGGTTCTGACGATGCAAGGTATAAGGCACGATTAGTCGCGAAAGGCTATAGTCAGGTACAAGGTGTTGATTTTAATGATGTATTCTCACCTGTCGTTAGACATAGCTCTATTCGTGTATTACTTGCATTCGTTGCCATGTATGATTTGGAGTTAGAACAGCTTGATGTCAAGACAGCGTTCTTACATGGCGATTTAGATGAACAGATTTATATGAAGCAACCTGAAGGCTTCATAGTTGAAGGAAAGGAAGACCAAGTTTGTTTGTTGAAGAAATCCTTATACGGATTAAAGCAGTCTCCAAGACAGTGGTATAAACGGTTTGATTCTTTCATGTTGGGTCATGGTTTCTCCAGGAGCAAGTATGATAGTTGTGTTTACTTCCGGAAGTTAAATGACAGTTCGTTCATTTATCTGTTGTTATATGTTGATGATATGCTCATTGCGGCTAAGAATCTTGCAGAAATTCACCAGTTGAAGGCCTTATTGAATGGTGAATTTGAAATGAAGGATTTAGGAGCAGCTAAGAAGATTCTTGGTATGGAGATTAGACGTGATAGAGGAGCTGGTAAGTTGCACCTGACCCAGGAAAGTTACCTCAGAAAGGTTTTGGAGAGATTCGGCATGAGCGATGCCAAACCAGTCAGCACTCCTCTTGCTAGTCATTTTAGGCTAAGCGCTGCTCAGTCACCATCATAAGATGAGGAAGAAGCATAAATGGCACGAGTTCCCTACTCGAGTGCAGTCGGTCGGCAGTATTATGTATGCAATGGCTCTTCCAGTTTCAAAGTTCAAGCATTGCTTGGACTTGATTGGTATTTTAAAGTTGGTGAACTAGCCCGTCGAGGCTATGGACGGAGGGAGACAAAGATAGTGACTAAATGTGTTACTAATTAAGGTGGAGTAATTTTCGAAATCAAGCTCAAGGTGGAGATTTGTTAGGTGAGCTTGATTAATTCTCACGTGGGTGTTGAATATTGAAAGGAAAAAGGCTGCTATTAATCCTCATTGTGGGCGCCGAACTAATAAATCCAAGGAAGTTCACGTGCGTCAAAGAAAACAAAGGAGAGAAGCAAATTGGTTTCATATGTTAGGCGTCGTAGTCAAAGAAGCATGTGAAGATGAGAATTCTTTTGGCAGCCACAATTTATATTCAACGAACGGAGCAGCTCTTATTCACATGGAAGATCGATTCCCTATAAATAGGCTTCATTCGACGAAGAGGAAAATTGCCTCAGGCCACAGAAGCACCACCACCACATCTTCAGCGAGGGTTTATTCCTCGGTCCGATATTTCTTGTATAGCCTACCCCAAATATTGTTGTAGCTGCTTTTGTATCATGTCAGTGTACGTGTCTGTAATCTCTCCACATAATAAAGAAGTTCTACCCTCCGGCCTGTGGACGTAGGTCATTCTGACCGAACCACGTAAATCTCGTGTCACTGTCCAAATTTATTTTTCGTCTCGTTTATTATTATCGTCATTTTTCGGGCAAATAATTATCGGGGATTTCCGCATATCCTAACAGAATCTTTTTGTTCGATTCGAAATTCGATTCCGAAATTTAAGATTCGGATTCGAAATATTAGAATATCAAATCCGAATAAGAATATTTTTTTCGATTCGAATAATTTTAGAATACGAATACAATAAGACAATATTCGATTCGAATCTTTTTAGAATATTCGATTCGAATAATATAATATATACTAAACAATATATATTTATAAATACTTGTAGTTAAACTAAAATATTAATATGAAGCAAGCTAAGGAAAACAATTATTGTTGGAATTTATCGATGAAAGATTTTTTTGTGCTTTCGTATGATGTGTTGGATAAACTAATGATATGTTTTTGCTACATTTTTCTTTTTATGTCGTAAACGCATATTTCATCCACTACGTATTTTTTTTGCTTTATATTTTTTGTAAAAATAGGTTTCCTGAAAAAAATTTATTCGTATCAGAATATTCGAATATTCGCAATTATATTCGAATATATTATCAAATAGAATATGAAACAATTTTAGTATTCGAATAATAAAAGAATACGAATATGAATATTCGAAAAATAAAAGAATACAAATAGAATATGGTGGTATTCGACTCGATTCGATTCGTTTGCAACCCTACTCCCTACCTACAAGCATTGATTACAATTAATTAGTTCATTATAAATTACTATCAATTGCCTAGTTCTGTAATTAACTCAAAAAACAGGTTGTCGTTACATCATTAAATTCAATAAAAACCTTACCCCCTAATAATCAATGCCCCGAACCAAAAAAGGGAAGTGCTGTCTCTATCCCATCCCAACTAAAACTACTACTCGTCAAAATCAGACAATTCCACTTCAATTTCAGTCAACTACCCTTACCCCATTAAATATCTCAATTTTAAAATCAACGCAAACGCCCTTCTACAATGGCCTAATTCCCCCCTCACAGACATTAAAGGTGACGTTTGGTCCACAGAATTCGATGCGGAAAACAAAAGAAAAGTGTGGTCATACGCATTGAATCATCGTACATCGCTTCACGTGTCGTACCATTCCACTTTTCCTTTTATTTTCCGCGTCAAAATCCGTAAACCAAACAGAGCCTAAAGAAAAAAAAAAACATCTACACAAAATGATAATAACACTCAGACAACTCAATCATCACAGTCACTGTCATGGCATCTCATGCAATGCAACAACCTAAAACCCCCCAATTCCAACAAATATTATAGTACACAGCACATCAAAGTTCAAAGATTCAAGAAAGCCAAAAAAAAAAAGAAGAAAGGCACAAATCCATAGCAGCCATCAATCAAAAGCACTGAAAGAATATCCCTCTTAAATCAGACAAGTCCCCTTCGAATCTGTTCAATCTCAGCCTTTGCCTTATCCACAATCTCCCTCTTCTCCATCTCCAGTTCAAGGTTAAACTGCACCCTCACCCTCTCCAGCTCCTCCAATTGCCTGCTGCTGCTCTTTTCGATCTTTTCGTATACTTTGCTGAACCTGTTAATCGAATCAGCAAGCATTTCGTAAGAAGAAGACGATGGCTTCTTCTTCTTAGCAGTATTCGTCGTTCTCTTCATCCTCTTCGGAGGTAATAATTCCTCTGATTCATCTTCAGGGCTGCTGAGATCAGCTCTAGTAGTAGGGTTGTCGTTCGCATGAGAAGCATTCTCTTTGGCGGGCTGCTGCTGCTTGGCGCATAAAAGGGCGTCCATTTTTTTAAAATAGACCCAATTGCTATTACATCCGCCGTCTGCGAGCATTGCCTTGTCCTTTTTGTACTTCTTCTTCAGAGTGTCGATGCGATTTTTGCATTGCGTCTCTGTTCGAACGATCCTCGACTCTTCGTTGACCTTTTCGGTCACCTCCTTCCACTGCTCGGAGGAAAGGCCTTTCCTGCCCTGCTTCGGTAAACGGTCGCCCCAAGCGTTGAGCAGGACGAAAGTCTCGGGAAGCGTCCAGTCCGTGAGGCCGTTTCGCCCGCCGCCCGTCGAGGGCTTTTTTGGGGCGGGAGATGGCTTTGCGGGCAGGCGAGGGGCGAATTCGTAATTCGCCAGAAGGGCCCTCATCTTTCTCTTCTTCTGGCGCCTCTGTGGATCGACGCCATCATCTTCTTCTTCTTCTTCAGAGGAGGAATCTATTCCTATCCTCTGAACGCCGTTTTCCCCATCAGTGTCTTCGTCAGTGCTCATCGTGACGTCACCGACGAGGTCATCATCTTCGTCGTCGTCGTCTGTCGTGGTGTTAATCGTTATGGCATCTTCGTCGCTGTTTTGAGAATCTCTGAGGTCATCGTTGGAGTTGCTGACATCATCGCGGGTCGTTGGGGCATTAGTGTCCAAAGGGGAGTTTGGTTCGTCGCCGTTATCCATTAGATTCGCAACGAAGATAACGAACAACGGTTAACGGCTAACGGTTTTCTACTTTCTAGTTTCCTTTTTGAGCTAAGTACAGTGATGCTAAATTCTACAACAACAGAACCGAAGCCAAGGAATTCAATACTTGATCAATGAGAAACCTGTCCTAAATAAGCTAAGATACCTGAAAAAGGAAGAGATCATTGATGATTGCAGCATGAGCATAAACAACACTCTATGATGCTAACATCACTTGCCCATCGACTCAATTGTCTTTCACTTCACTTCACTTTATACACAGTCACACACAAGATTCATAGCACACATAGAAAAAACAATTTTTAGCGGGGACAAGACAACACGATCATTGAAAACTAAACAAAAAAAAAGCAGCACATGACCCAACTTACGAAAATTGAATTTTCCACAAAAATTCCATGATAACAAGCGACTAGAAAAACGAGAACCAAACGAAAAAAACTCACCTCCAAGCAGCTCAATCAAAGATCCGAGTTTACCTGAGAAACAACAACAAGAAAAAAAGAAACGATTGAATTGAGAAACATAGCAGGGTCGTTTTCACGTGAAGCGGTGTGTGTGTGTGTGTGTGTGTAGCTGGGAAGAATTAGGTGAATTAATTTCAGAGACTTGTAAATTGGACAAAACTCTCTTTTTCTCAGGAAGAATAGATAAGCATACACGGTAAGAAGTGACAAAAGTGGTGGGAGCTTAATAAATAAAATGAGCTGAGAAAGAGAACAAAGCACTGATTCTGTCGGCATCTGTCGCCTTACTGGGCCCATTATATTTTGCATGACGGCCCATTTACGTTTATTTTTTTGTAGTTTTTTTAATTTTGTTTCTATATAGTAAGTTTCGTAACGTATATTATATATACACTATTATCGTCCCATGGCCTTAAAAGATTTTTATTTATGTGCTTCCACCAAAGATATAGTAAGTGTAATATAAATGCCTCATTAACTAGTGGAAATTACAAAATCTCTTCACAAGAACTCGCCATTAATTTAAGAGTTCCTCCTCGTAAGGAAAATAATACAAACTCTCTCACTCCCTCTAACCTTCTCTCGCAAACTACAAATAGTAATAAATTTATTATAACTTTCCTTCAAATCATTTTTAATTTGAAGAGCTACTAAGCTTTCCATGCTGATGAGATATCAGCAACTGCTTCACCAACGGTGAGGTAAATCCCTTCTAAGCCGAAAGACTCCAAAATATTCGATTGATGAAGTTTTTCCATTACACTTGCCACTGGGTTAGTCAATACAAGCTGCATCATTTTATTTATTTATTTATATATAAAAAGTCAGTAAAAAGAAAAAAAATACAGTAAAAAGAAAATGAAAATGAAATGTCGACCTTATTATTTATTACCTTGATGGACCTTTTATCAAGCGTCTCTCTGAGCTCGCCGATGATGTCTATACCACTCGTGTCTATTGCCGTCACGGCTGAATCATACATACATACGTACATTATATATGCTGATTGAAAAAGAATCCAAGGAATAATAGTTTCAAACGTTTTGTCTTATGAAATGAAAGAGATCTCACTTACCTGTCATGTCAAGAATCACGCATTTGAGATCATCATCACTTGTCTTGTTGTGTAATGAAATCCATTCTTCTTCCTCTCTGATAAACCTCAGTACCCTATTCGTTTGTTATATTGACATTTAGATAATAATCTTGATTTATGTTAGAGATATTAAAACATATTGATGCAGAGCTTTATACCTTTCTTGTAGGTAAGTAGAATTCGCAAAGTATATCGGAGCCTCGATGGCGATAACGAGGAAGGAAGGTACCCTCAAAGCTTCTTCGTATCTTCCGAGGCTCTGATATATTTGAGTCCCTTTGATATTCCCCATGACGAACGTGTTTGGCCTTGTGACGTGCAACAGAATCTTGAACACAGAAACTCCAACCTGCATTTTTTTTTCACATAAATATTAGCAATAACGATGTAAACAATCTCAAATTTGTATGGGGTTGAAGGAGAAAAAACTTACTGCTATTGCGAGCCCGAGTGGCACTGAAATGAAAAGAACACCGAAGAAGGAAAACATGCAAGCCAAGAAATCGATCTTATCGACTTTCCACAGCTTATACGCTGCTTCGTAGTCAATTAGGCCAACTACAGCTGTTACGATAATTGCTGCTAAGATGAGGTTTGGCGTGTAGTAGAATAAGGGCATAAGGAAGAGCAGTGTCATCAGCACGGCTGCTGCCATTATCACGTTCGAGACCACTGTTTGCGCTCCAGCGTTGTAATTCACAGCTGATCTTGAAAACGATCCTAACAATTAAATAGATAAAAATAAAATTATGGTATTGGTCTATTAGAACTCATATACGTGTATGTTTGTGTGTGTAGATACCTGTGGTGACATAGCAAGAAGAACAAGAGCCAGCCATGTTCATGAGGCCAATGGCCATCATCTCCTTATTGCCATCGACTTGATAGTTCTTTAGAGCTGAAAATGTTCTCCCAACTGCAATTCCTTCCTATATATGTATGTAGGAGTGTGTGTGAAATTGGGAGTAGTTTCTCAAATCTGTTAGGTTATGAAAGGTAATGTCGAGAGAAGTACCGTGAGAGAAAGTATCCCTGTTATGAGACCGGTCTTGATTGCTAAAGCAAGATGAGTACCGTGGAAATATAGCATGTTTGAAGACGGTGGATTCAATCCCTTAGGCAAGTGGCCGATCTGCAAGAAAGTACCAGCTATCTTAATTCTTGTCCTATTATGTGTTTGAGTTCTCAGCTCGAAAAGGAAAATTGTATTTTCTTACAGTTTTGATATCGTGAAGTTTGGACTTGAAGGATAGTACTAGAACCGTGGACAAAATCACAGAAGCTAGTGGTGCAGCTGCTGAGATCCAAAAGAGCTTTGTTTGCTTCATGCTCTGCATATTCATATTCATTTGGGTCATAGTAAGTAACATTTCGGTAAAAAGCTTCTTGAAATAAAAAAGAACTCATGCAATAGACGTTAGACACTCACGATTCGCCTTGTCCCGAGTAACAGTACGAGGAAAGCAACTCCCATGGCAATGGTTTGCAGAGACCACTGCAAAAAGAAGGTGTCCCTAAATTGGGTTTCTCCATCCTTACCATACTGATCGATTCGAAGGTTAGCAGCTATCAGTATTTATGTGCTCGTAAGTACCTCATCTTTGTGATGAAAGACAGAGGATAGAACAGGCACTATCTGCATCTTGCTGGTGAAATGGGAAATCCCAAGCAGCCCTTTTAGCTGTTGCAAAGAAACGATCACCGCCGCGCCGGCCATGAATCCTACTAACGTCGCCTTCGACAGGAAATCGATGACGAACCCCAATCTGAAAACACATATGAATACATCATCGAAGATAAATCACATCATCCAAATTAATTCAAATCATGTATTATACCTCAAGAAACCTAGAGAAGCTTGAAATACTCCAGCGAAAAACGTCGAGGTAAATGCGAGTTTAAGGTAAAGGGCTGGATCTTCGGCGTAAGAAACCACTTCGTTGAGCATTGTCCCATTACGAGAGAAGCTATGGAGACTGGTCCAACTGCTAAGTGCTTAGAACTCCCCAGTATCGAATAAATCAGAGGTGGTACGAAACTAGAATCTGCAGCAGATATAGAAAAACGATCGATCAATAAATCATTTGATTAACGATAAACTATGATATCCCACGCCAAATCAATCAATAAATAGCGCTTACATAGCCCGATTATGGGTGGCAAACCTGCCAGCTTCGCATAACTGATACCCTGCAATGAAGCATAGTCCGATGATTTTTGAATAATCAGCAATCAATATGTTAGCTCGCCACTAATCTAGCTCAGAATTCTGAATCAAGCCAAAAATCACACACAACTCAGCTTGACGAAGAAAACAAAAGTAGCTGCTGCAACTGTCATACAATACAAACCTGTGGAATCGCGAGGCTAGCAATGGTAATCCCAGAAACGACGTCGGATTTGAGAAGGTCGAGGCTGTAATTAGGCGCCCACTGAAATACTGGGAAGAAAAACTGCAAACCGAGAACCAATTTTCTGAACCAAGTCTGATCCTTAAACCCATGAAGAGGATCGTCGGGAAACAAAATATCGCCGAGGCGCTTCCTCAGCTTCTGCAGCGTCGTCCTAAAAGGCGGCAAGGCAACTCTATGAACTTGCGCCTGTGGTTCTGCATTGCTCGACGGCGGCGATACGACGCCGGCGCCGCCGTTAGTCGCCGTTTCGGGGCTCGAAAAGTGCTCGATTCTGTTGGTGTTTATGCGCATGTTTTTCGGGGAGTAGTTCGTCGGTTTCTTTGTTGCTTGTGAGCTGTGCTGAGTATCATGGGGTTTATATAGCCGCGGACAGTGATTTTTTTTTTTTGTATATTTTTTTCCTTTATATTACGGTATATAAATATCTATACTTGCTTTGACTGAAGCCGAAAATATTGTAGATTCAGTTGCGTTTAAAGTTATCTATATCATGATTCAAATGGATCAACAATTCTGTTACGCCAATTTTTTTTTTTAATTTTCATTTCGTATCTCTCTCTCTCGATATTGCAAAATCATCTATATAGTTTTTTGAGTGGTATGACCACTATCAAAGTCAAGTCTAAATTGTTATGTGTATATAAATATTTTACTAAAGCGACACATTGAAGAAAGCTATAGATTCATGATGATGGCAATCCTTCATGGCTCATAATGTTTAAGAAAAGAATAAAAGTATGGAACAATACGTCCACGCATCATATTTATACGAGTGCATGAAATTTTTAATGGAATATGACGATGAATAGAGATGATTAACTCAAAAAATTTCATTCGTTTATTTTAACTTTCTACCAGCAGAATCCAGTCAAAAATATTGTGCCAACCAAATAAGGGCCTAACGACATTAATTTCACCAACGTGTAATAGTCTTTAATTTCTTTAATTTCATTTACAGCTTTATCTTTTTTGAAATATATAAATTACAATATATGATGCATTGTGCTCAAGAATTTGACTCGTGGTGATTCACTAATGGAAGCTTGGACTGCGCTTTATTCTTTTTTGATAAAATTTGATTTAAAAATCTTAATAGTTTTTTTATTAGATGATTGTGTCATAATCTTTAAATAAAGGCCTGAGATATGCATTTTATTAGTTTTACAATTTTCTTTGCTCCAAAGTTAATATAAAATGTGTAAGAGATGAATAAAGTTTAACTAGGAAAATAGAAACTAATATATTAAAATAAGGGTAAATATTGATTATGGCGTATTTGTGAAATTAATTATGGCGTTTTTTCTCTCTCTCTCTCTATAATCCGTATATATATTTCGCCATCTTTAATAAACAGTAAAATAGTGGGACAAGAATATAGTAAAAATATCTTTATCACGATACTACTTGTCACGTCGTTGTAGAAGAATATAGGCTTTGAGTTCTTCGTTTTCACATTAGTATCCGAGAATTGACTTCACCTTTTTTCTATATACAAAATTTTACGTTATTTGAAGTACTTCGTTTAAATTTCTTTGTTGGACCAATCGTATATGTATTAATTTTGATAATTGATTGCATGTCACACTCATATATGCTGCGGCGAATAGTGGATGAAGACATGACCTTCAATTTTATTGCAATGTAAATTTGAAAGAGAAATAGCGTCTAATAGTGCTATCACTGTCTAAAAACAGAATTAGGCACCCACCATCGATGGATCAAATTTAAATACAACGAGTCAAAAAAATAAAAGCCAACTTTATATTCCATGTTCTTTCGACCCTTCGTTTAAATGAAACATTTATTAGGTTTTGATGATTAGCATGTCCCATAAATAGACGAATAATTTCAACCACTACTTGATTTAGTGATAATGCATAACGATTCTCCATTTAATACTAGTAAATTAACACTAATTAGTAAGTAGGCTAACAAAAATAGTTACGTTTTGAGTAATTTTACAAAATTAAACTTTTCTTTTGTTCGAATTCCCTCCGATTCCTTTATATTTATAGTGGACAAAGTTTATTCCAGGAATATGCCTTCATATTCAACGGTAGGAATTATATAGGCTTGTTTGTACAAGGTTGTGTGTGGTTCAATAATAATAAGCAATCATGAAAGCTTGACTATAAATGCGGTGCGTTATTTAAAGCAAATAGAAAGATCAAAAGAAATTACTATTTTATTTGGCATTTTACCCATTTTACAAAGCCGATTACCGAAAAGAAAAAAACTAATCATAATTCTTTAGCCGGTATGGGCCTAAAGTATATTAGGCCCATAATCTAATGGGCTTAAATGGGCCAGTTGCCCAATATAAATATGTAATTAATTTTTTGTTAAATGTTCTTTTACAGTGCACGCCCGTTGCAACTTGCAAGATATAATAACGCAAATTTTCCCTCACTTGATCTCACTACTTCGACTGCATCTTCGCCGATCCGAGAAACGACTTGATCTCTTGGTCGGGTCTGCAATCGTCGTGGAAAAATGGTGAGCATTTTCGATTCGATTTTCCTGATAAATCGATTTCATTGCGTGATGTGGGACTTAAGATCCGTTGATTCGTTGCTTACTTACCCGATTATGAATTTTTCTTTGTTGGTGATATTTTGGGGCGTGCATTTCTGTTTGTCTGTAGCTTGAGTTCGAATGATAAATTTTTTTATGTGTTTGGATCTGCTAATTCCTCTTTGCCGTGTTGTGTTTCTTGGTGCTTGGATTCTGCTACTGGTGTGTTGACTCTGCAGCCTCTCAGATTGGAAATCAAGGTAATTTGTACATACGAATCTTCAACTTGTACATGTGGTATGGCGAATCGAATATTGAGTGCTGATTTTTTGGGACATTGTTATAGAGGAAACTTGCCCAAAGATCGGAAAGAGTAAAATCGGTTGATCTGCATCCTACAGAGCCATGGTACTGTTTCTATTTTGAAATTGAATTATTCTACCTTGGAATCATACTTAGTGGTTACAATTTTAATTTGTTTCGGCAATAATGTATTTGTTTCGTGCAATTGCGTTATTACTCCAATTAATCATCATAGGCATTGTGTAGACTTTCCCATTATGTGGATCAGTCTCTATTTACTCTTAAGTTGCTGAAGAGGCTAGGCTACATAACTTGGAGTCTTTGTAATATATTGATATTATTTTTGTTTCTAATTCCTTCATTAATTTATGAAATTTAGATGAGTTTTTGCATTTTGTACTGGCAGGATACTAGCAAGTTTGTATTCAGGGACTGTTTGTATTTGGAACTATCAGAATCAGGTATACCAAATGCTGATATAAGCATGTCAATATATGGTCGCATTTTTCTGCAGACAATGTAGCGCCTTTGTTGTTGATTTTTATCCATGCTAAAAGTTGGTCGCATTTTCTGCAGACAATGGTTAAATCTTTTGAAGCTACGGAGTTACCAGGTAACTGAATGTTATATACTGTATTATTGAGTTCAAAAATTACTTCTCCAGTAGTTATAGATCAACACCAGTCTAATACCAGATTGTACCATATTTTCCAGTTAGATCTGCAAAATTCGTGGCGAGAAAGCAGTGGGTTGTTGCTGGGGCTGATGACATGTTTATCCGTGTGTACAACTACAATACAATGGATAAGGTCAAAGTATTTGAGGCCCATACAGATTATATTAGGTGCGTAGCTGTTCATCCTACCCTCCCATACGTATTGTCATCCTCCGATGACATGCTTATCAAGCTTTGGGACTGGGAAAAGGGGTGGTTATGCACTCAAATATTTGAGGGTCATTCTCATTATGTGATGCAAGTGACATTTAATCCCAAAGACACCAACACTTTCGCTAGTGCATCTCTTGATCGTACTATTAAGGTATTGGCTGATATTGTTCTCTTATGTAGTTTATATGGACATCTTTACACGTCTTGGTTTCCTGTAATTGATATATTTTTTGGTAGATTTGGAATCTTGGTTCCCCTGATCCAAACTTCACATTGGATGCCCACTTGAAAGGAGTCAATTGTGTAGATTATTTTACCGGTGGTGACAAACCTTATCTTATTACTGGTTCTGATGATCATACTGCTAAGGTGTCCTTAAATTACCTTTCAACTCTTGATTGTATGTATGTTATGCATACTATCTGAAAGGGTTGTAAAATTGTTTAAACAGGTTTGGGATTATCAGACAAAGAGCTGCGTCCAGACTCTAGAAGGCCATACACACAATGTTTCTGCTGTTTGTTTTCATCCCGAGCTTCCTATTGTAATAACAGGTTCTGAGGATGGTACAGTCCGCATATGGCATTCTACCACTTATAGGTAACCCTTTACAATGAGTTAAAAGTTACTACTTCTTGTATCTATAAACCAACATCATGAATCCCTATGGATGTTTGTGTTGCCTTTATGGGCGTGTCTTGATTACTGTAAATACACGTCGTGGACTCTTATGCGCATCTTTATCCATATCTAATAATTTTAAAATCTTACACAATGTTATATTTTATTGATCGCCCAAAATATTAACTACTCTCATGCTTTTGGCCATTACAGACTTGAGAACACACTAAATTATGGACTTGAAAGAGTATGGGCAATTGGTTACATCAAAGGATCGAGAAGGTACATGTTTCTTGCAGTTGGTTCATGTGTGCTCTGGGAATTATTTTCTATGCATTAGGTATGTGCATGTGCTGTCATTAGTTAACATGGAGTTTGTAGTTATATATCATACATCTGGCAGTCATGTAATGCTTTGACATGTGTGCTTCGATATATGTGTGTAAGTAATCATTGTTAGCTATATAAACTTCTTAAGTCAACCAGTTAAGAATGATTCGTTACATGGTTGAGAATCTTACTTGACGAGCTTTATTATTTTGGGAATGTTAAATGCGCCAAATTTACTATTCCTCCTTAAGATCCATGGTTCCGAAGGTATATCTTGATCTGAACGGTTCAATTTTAGGGTTGCGATTGGTTATGATGAAGGAACAATCATGGTAAAGCTTGGACGCGAAGTACCCATTGCTAGCATGGATAACAGTGGGAAAATTATTTGGGCCAAGCACAATGAAATACAGACTGTCAACATTAGGAGTGTTGGAACAGATCAAGAGGTATGCTTTAATTTAAGAAAACAATGATGTAAATAAAATGTATTCTCTGAGCTACCTTTTCCCTTGTTCTTAGGTTGCCGATGGAGAAAGGCTTCCTCTGCCTGTTAAGGAATTAGGAACCTGCGATCTTTATCCACAGGTTTATTAAATGAACTACATGGTCTAATTATCTGTATAAGTGAAAGCCCCGTCGTTTTTTGTTCCTTCCACCATGTTAGCATTTTTTGTTCCTGGGTTGATGATTTCTATCATTCCTGAGTTGTCTCTGGTTTCTTTGCAGAGCTTGAAGCATAATCCTAATGGTAGATTTGTTGTTGTATGTGGAGACGGTGAGTACATAATATATACTGCTTTGGCATGGAGGAACAGATCATTTGGCTCTGCATTGGAGTTCGTTTGGTCAACTGACGGAGAAAATGCTGTGAGGGAAAGCACATCGAAGATAAAGATCTTCAGTAAAAATTTTCAGGTTTGTTTCTTGTTCCTTCTTTTATATACATCCTTTATATTACCAATATTTGATCAGGAAGTTTCCTCTTACTTCATTGGCTCCTCTTATTCCTTCTGTTTCTTGCTTTGTTTCTCTAGTGTAACTCTTGAAATGGCACTGAAATTAGCATATCAGGATTGTCATTGTTATGTCATATGTGATCATTGTGAAACTTAAGTGCTCTGTAGTTTCTACAATTTGTCAGCGTCAGCGACCATTTAAACTAGAAGGACTTTGTTCTTTCAGGAGAAGAAAAGCATCCGCCCCACCTTTTCTGCTGAGCACATCTATGGAGGCAATTTGTTGGCTATGTGTTCAAATGATTTTATTTGCTTTTATGATTGGGCTGAGTGTCGGTTGATACGTCGAATTGATGTCACGGTGAAAGTAAGAAAGCTGAAGAAATATGCCTATTAATTACTCAATGTTTTTTCTCGTTAAATTCTTATCCCGTATGTTTGTTGGTAACATTGGACCAGAATCTTTACTGGGCTGACAGTGGTGACTTAGTGGCCATTGCGAGTGATACATCATTTTACATACTTAAGTACAATGTAAGCCTTTCTATAAATCTTACTCTTTATGAATTTGCATGCTACTAGATATGTTTTGAATAATGCCCATTTACGTATTGCAGCGAGATGTGGTTTCTGCTCACTTAGATAGTGGGAGATCTGTAGATGAACAAGGTGTTGAAGATGCGTTTGAGCTTATTTATGAAATCAATGAACGCGTTCGGACTGGACTTTGGGTTGGTGACTGTTTCATTTACAATAACTCTTCCTCGAGGCTGAATTACTGCGTGGGTGGCGAGGTAAAGTATATCATTCACTATTCCAATCTTATAAGATGAAGTAGCACATAATGAAACTAATACTTCTTGTATGTTTCTTAGGTGACAACGATGTTTCACTTAGACAGGCCAATGTATCTTCTTGGATATCTTGCTAATCAGAGTCGTGTTTATCTCATCGATAAAGAATTTAAGTGAGTTTCTTCTGAAGGGTTTTAAGCAATCGTTGTAATATTCCACTTTGAGGAGACTTTTCGTATTGCTATTATATGAGTCTTTCCTACCTCTGGCAAGGATTCATGCCTTGTTTCTCAATGTTATAACTTGTGTGCATTTTTGTCTCTGGCTTGTATTTGCAGCGTCATTGGATATACATTGCTGCTTAGCTTGATCGAGTACAAGACTTTGGTAATGCGTGGTGACTTTGATAGGGCTAGTGAAGTCCTCCCATCAATCCCAAAGGAGCACCACAACAGGTTTGTTCATCGTTCTGATTTGATTTCTTGATACATTGTTTCAATAACATTGTGCTAGAACAGAAAAGAAATCAATCATGCGAGGTGAGCTGTATTCTGTTTCATATAACTTTTGTTCCGTCATTTTGTCGGATATTTCACAATGTGGCCAACATTTGGATATTTCTCTGGAAAACTCCATTGATGCTCAAACTTTTGAATCAGAAATTTTTTCCCACAGAAAGCCTTTATTTTATGTTATTCTTCTTGATTGCGCCTGAGATGATTCTCTTGAATACTGCTTTCATCTTAAACTCTTCGTTCTTGTGGCAGAAGGCCAGTCTGGTAGAAAGAAACGATATAATATTCCCTGTTTTCCGTTTTCTCATCTTCATTCCTATACTTAAAAAATTTCACGAATAACTTACTTCGTTTGATTTGGCATATGAACTGAATTCTTGGACAGTGTGGCTCGTTTCTTAGACTCCCGAGGAATGGTAGAAGAAGCACTAGAAGTTGCCACGGAGCCTGACTACAGATTTGAGTTAGCTATACAGTTAGGCAAGTTAGATATTGCAAAGGTAAAAACTTTAAATTCATTTTGGTTGCTTTGTAGCGTGGAAAGAAAAAAAAATACATATCATTTGATGGATCCTCTAATTTCTTTTCCATGATATCCCCTCCAGGGTGTTCTTTTCACTCTATAACTAGGATATCCCCATTCAGATTATTATTCTTAACCCTGTTTTTTGCCTTACAGGAAATTGCCCTAGTAGCTCAGAGCGAGTCTAAGTGGAAGCAATTGGGTGAATTAGCTATGTCTACCGGAATGGTACTGCCTTGTTCTGAGCTGCAAAAGCAATATATGTGTCTACAAAATATTAAGCTGATGTTTGATGAGGGGATTAATTCTCTTGCACAAATAGCCATTTTCTTCTTCTCTTTATGGTAGATGCTTGGATTCATATTTTATACAACCATAATGTTTAGTGCTCTGTGGTCATTTGGATTCCAGTTGGAGATGGCTGAAGACTGTTTGAAGCAAGCAAATGACTTGAGTGGTTTGCTGCTACTCTACTCTTCGTTAGGTGATGCTGAAGGTATTGCTGAACTTGCTTCTCTCGCCAAAGATCACGGGAAAAACAATGTTGCATTCCTCTGTCTATTTATGTTGGGTAAACTGGAAGACTGCCTTCAGTTGTTGGTTGACAGGTATTACTTGCAATCTCTTACTAGCTGCTCTCTTTTTTCTTGTTTTTTATACTTACTAGTGCATGAGTTTTCTACAGCAATCGGATACCAGAAGCTGCTTTAATGGCTCGGTCGTACCTTCCAAGTAAAGTGTCAGAAATTATTGCTCTTTGGAGAAAGGACCTCAGCAAGGTAAACTCATATTAATATCTCTGTTGGTCGGCGATTTTATTTGGTGACACTTCCTGTCCAAGAAACATGGCTATCTGCTGAGTTTTTTTAGAGTCACTCATCCCTATTATCTTCTGAATATGGATTGATAGCCGTCTAAATTTTGCAGATTAATCAGAAAGCTGCTGAATCTTTAGCTGATCCAGAAGAATATCCAAATTTGTTTGATGATTGGCAAATTGCTCTTTCTGTGGAAGGGAAAGCTGCTGAGGATAGGTATGTTAGATTTATTCATTTCTTTATATACTAAATTTGTCATTGCTCTTGTGCATGTGGACGTAAGCAGTGGAGAACTTTTAGCAAAATGCTTATATAATTAATGTGTAGGTGGCTATGTTTATTTTACGTTCTTGTTCCCAGAAATGAATACTGTGTTTTTTGCCAATTGTTATACAGGGGTAAATATCCTCCGGCAGCTGAATACGTACAGCATGCTGATAGATCAACTGCTAGCCTTGTAGAGATATTCAGAAATATGCAAATTGAAGAGGACGAAGACCCCATTGAAAATGGAGCTTTGGATCATGAGGTGAACGGTGAATCAAATTAATTGCTTTCCTTATTATACAGATTATATTAACATGCACACGGAGTTTCTGATGTGAGCTGCATTTATCATTTATATTCTCGATTAATCTACGAAAATCCAGAATAAAAAAGTGTAACCTTACAAAAGCTGTGGGAGACATTTTACCCATTGACCCATTTGGCGATGCTAATTACTGTATACATATTTGTCCTCTTTTTCACGATTTTGCATAGGTGGATGCTGAGCCAAACAGAGAACAAGTGCAAGAGGAGTCGGTAGATGAAGCCGAGCCCGATGAACACAATGGGAGCCAAGAAGAGGCTGTTGTTGTGGACGCTGATTCAGCTGATGGGGCCGTAATGGTTAATGACAGTGAAGCTGAGGAAGAGTGGGGTACGAATAGTGAAGGAAAATCGTCAGCCTAAAGGCAATAATTGGTTTGGCCGTTGTGTAAATTCCTAATACTTTCGCTGGCGATTAGTTGTCATTTTCTTGAAGTTTGCTTGTTGACCATCAAATTTTTCAGCTTGCTGCAGTTTTTGCGCCGTTGGTTCTTTGCATTCAATTACGATTCTGCCTATTTTCAACTGATCGTTTGTAGAATTCAGTTGAACGAGTTGTCTGGATTTTGAGAAATTCTTACAGCAGCTGACGCAATGGTCTTTTTAACTTGTCGTTCAAAGCTCCTAACGCTGTCTTTATAGGCGGCCCCTTCTGATCGTCATTCCTTTCATGAATTTCCGATACTATCTGGTGTGGGGAATTTATGACATTGACTTAGATTAGTAAGACTTTTACTCGCACTGAAAGTGAAAAATGCTTTTGCATTAGCATATTTCCTACTCCGTTTCACGACAAAGTTACATCAGGTTTCATTTTTGTTTGATAACTGAGCATTCATCATCATTTCGTTCGACATGGTAATTTTGGCTTGTAGTATATGCTTAATCTTCTGCTTGATTATTATCTGATGCTAGTAAAAGTTAAAGACAGTTGTTGCAGTATGAACATGTATTTATCACTTTCCACTTTTCTTTCACCAGTGCTTACGCCACGCCATGTCACTCAAGACAGTTCCAGCAGTTAACTGATTTTTCTCATGGTAAGACTTTCTCTTTCGATACTGTCATAATCTTCTAACGCATGGAGTGTTATTTGTTTGTCATTGTCTTGCGTAATTCGTAATTCTACAATGTTGTCCAAAAATGTCGGTAAAAATATTTGGAGCCGCATATCCATTTGATTGAATACAGTTTCATTTCTGTCTATGGGGAAAGAAGCTGCCGATCTCGAAAAGGATCGTTCATACGTTCTACGTCTTAAGGATTTTAAATGTTCAAACTTCATATTTAACTAAAACCTCTTCAAAACATATATGTTTCGAAGGCAAGCTCATTTTTGTCGAACCCCTTCTTTTGTTACATTATGCTTTTTATTTTTCCATGTGATTTCAACAGAGTTTCTGTAGCCTTGAAGAGATGTCGAAGGATCTGTTTTGTATCTTCTCCCAGTCCACAGTGGTGTGTGTGATGATAAAGCTGATATCTTTTGTAGAAAAGACTTCTGAGATTTGTTTGTAGTTCTATGATCATATCCTATTGTTTTTTTCATCCGAATCTTGATAACAGATGCCATGGATGTTATAGTTGCATATATACTATGTTACAGAATTGATTTGTTGTTTTCTTACCTTGAATTTCTCATGATTTTCGTCTCAAATGTTTATGTAAAGTCGTTTCTTTAGGTTATTAGTTCTTTGTGAAAGTCAACAATAGAGTTCATGTTAGACTTCGTTGGGACATCATCCTTCATAAAAATCCAACTTAAAAGTATATGCATGAAATAATTATATAATAATTCCTAATTTATTATTACAAATTTCATTATTCTGGACAAAATCAGCGTTTCTTGAGAACAATAACAAGCGATATAGACTTAATTTCTTCTCTCTCAATTTCTTCATCAACTAATCTCCCATAACATTCAAAGAGCTTATCCAAAATTCCTTCGCCAAAATGATGAGCAAGCGTCGATTCTTGGATAGATCTCACCGTTTTCGCCACTGCGATTCCATAGCTCTCGCAGATGCCTGAATCTCTCTCTGCTTCGAACATCTCAACCTTTTCGATGTCGAAGGAGCCTTCATTTCTCACGGCGTCGACGAGCTCTTCCTTTGATGGCGCGTAGAAGTGGACGTCGTATGAATCTAGCTTTTCCTCGTCCACCTCGCCCTATTACGATTTAAAGAACTTTCAATTTTTAACTTTATATGGGCAGAAAAAATTTGGGTTGAGGAGTTTATGCGAAGTTACCTCGGCGACGAGCGTGGCTAGGGATTTATAGAGGATTTCCCAGAAGAAAGAGTTGCCTCGATCGACGTGGCTGTGGCCAATTCTTCCCAAGAGTATCAGCATCATTCTTCCTCCGCTGACGAGTTCTTCGGACCGAGATTTGAGGAACATGGTGAAATCTTGTCGAAACTGTTTGTAGTAAGCTTTTGAGACATTTGGTGGGCTTCTCTCTGATATGTATATGCTCTTCTTGTTCGTTGACGCGCCGCCCTCGTCATAAATTCCTTGAGGTACCTGCCAGAGTTTTACATTAAGTTGTAATACGAAAGGGTTTCATTTGATGATCGATTGTCTGTGTTTTTTCTTGAACTGAAGTACCTTGGAAAGCCAATGTAAGCTGTTTGAAGAATAAACAAAGTGGAGACACTTGTCTGGGAAGAGCCTTCCATAGAAAGTCCCTGGATAAGCAGCTATGTATATCTGCGAAGAACCACCTTGCTTATTATTATTACCATGTCTGAGCTCTCTGTAAAGATCTGGCAACGCTTGGAAGATGGAGTTGAAGTCATTTGTGGGGAGATCGTTTAAGTATACTCTGATTTCAGGCGATTCTTGGCTGGTTTTCTCTACGGTGTTCACCAGCTGTTTGATATTCGAAAGCGTGTTCGGCCCTGATGAACAGCCCAGGTCAGCCAAGCCTAAGCTCTTTGGCCTTAGTTCAAGAAAAGTTTCTTCCATGGCCTGTAATGTTATGTGCTTAACTTTATCAGCTGCCCTTTTCTGTGTGGAAACAACATTTACTGTCAGGGTCTAACGTGCATCATATAACACCACTTTGGTTTCCCAGCAGTAAGAGAAAAGACAAGGATCCAAGAAAGGAAGAGAGAATACCTGAAGCGAAGAGTTCTTGGAATAACTTGTTTCTCCAAAGCCTCCCTTCATGTGGAAACTTCTCTCAAGATCCATTGTGATAGAAAAAGAGGTTCGTTGGTTATGATGAGAAAGAATGCATGAACTTGATGCCCCTTTTTAAAGCCATGTTCTGTGCCTTGTGGGCTTCTTTTTGCCTTTTTTCCTTTTTCTTGGTATTTCTAGCATATTAGGCCTACTAAATAATATGTGGGTCAAAGGCTGAAGCTTTGTTTTTCTTTATTACCATCATTATCTAGTTGGGACATGGGTCTCGATATTATTCCACTAAGATGGGTGGGGGAATTTTCATTGCATTATTGGGATATAAACGGTTATAAGTAGATGTAATGGTTCCCTGTGGATCGTGTCGTGACGACTCCCCCATTTTTGGAAGGAATTCAATTGAAACTCTTCTCTTTCTTTCTTGGATTTGACATTTGATCAGCCAACGAATTAACGTCACTTTTCTCGCGTGAAATGACCAACTACACTAGTCGGAATTTTGGTCAACCACATTAAAGGGCATGCCAATATCATCAACATGCAGTGTTTTATTGCGTGAATAAATGAACACAGAGAACATCATCACTTACCTTTGACTTTTGAATTGAATCACCCAATAGTTCATCTTCTTGGTGCTTGCTGGCTTTGCTGAATGACAGGGACTGAACATAGCGAAGCTTTGACAGAGAGATGGCCCCCTATTAAAGAACTGTGATATAGGGACAATAACTGATAAAAAGATTGATTTTTTAGGTCTGTTGCTCGATCAATCAAATCAAGCTCGTGCCTTTTTATACTGAAAAAATATATATCTTATTGCACTACATTACATTATATTACAGTACTGTACAGTACAAGGGTTTGAAGACACGTGTCGATCGAGGGATATTTCAACAAGGGAAGGGCAAATAAGTATACCCACGAACTATAGTGGAAATTCAACTTTTACAAATCTTAGTATTCATCATAATGGTTGATCTTGTTCGAAATGATATTTTACTTATCTTGAAATCCGTTTTTTGCTCAATATTTTTATTCTGAAGTTGTTCGTAGAAGAAAATTACAAAAAAAAAATAAAGGTACATATGATGGGCATAACATTTCTATCTATGATTTGATGATTTTTCTGTTGAAAACTCGACTACAGCTATCAAGCTGAAGCAGTTCAAGTATTTCTTGCGTTCTCCATAAATAAGACGAGTGGCCATCCACCACTTCCGTCACATCGACCTGCATTGATTTCATCCGTCGAACGATTCATAGAATATGATTTCCAGAAAAAAAAATAGGAAGGAAAAGAAAAGGGATAGAACTTTTGATCTCAATGCCTCGTTAATGGATGATTGAAACTTACATTTTCGATTCCATGTGAATCAACTTGCTGAATTCCTGCCAATCCTTGCGTGAGAAGGCTGTTCGTTCGGCCAAGAACGTAAAAACAGAAGTGATATTATCGCATTTTGTATTTTCAACTCGCGAAAGAACAGATGTAGTAGACGTAAATCAAGTCTCGAATCTAAGTATCAATGAGTTACTTACGTTGCACGAAATGCGACCCCGAGCATCCAATCATTCGTAGAATATACATTCAGAAATCTCCCAGCAACGACCTACACAGAATACAGATATGAGGGAATGATGTTTGAAGATTATGTTTGAGATATCATAATAAACGATGTTCTTCGTTTTGTAAGGTACTACTTTTCTAGCAGCATCCCAGTCCACGTCTTTGATCGCTATAGGGGCACCAAGTAGAATGACTCTCTCTACAAGACCAGCTGAGAGAAAGAGAAAAAAAAAGTAATAATAAAAGAACGAAAATGTGCCACAATAGGATCTAAATGTTGGAAAGCGTAATACTTTACCATTAGCTTCGCTTTCAGCCAAAGTCTGGAGGCACTTGAAAATTACCCTGGCTCCGAGCGAGAAGCCTACTAATGTCACAGGCCTGAGAATCAATGATTAACGATGAGATGTGTGTGCGTGTGTGTAAGCAATGGATTCATTTCAGGTGAATACCTGTGACCTTGTAATTCTTTTACCAACACTTCAGCAAGCAATTTTCCAGCTTTATCAGATCTACACACATTTTATTGCAGATATATCAAATCCTCCAATGAGAAGAGAATTACATTTCATGGCAAGGGAAAAAGAAAAACCTGTCAATTGCTATTGACCATTTGCTGTCTATTAAGTCAGCAAGAGACAGTAATGTGGTAGGCCAGGCAAGTGCTGAGACAAGGGTGCTTAGTACGGTAAGCATGGCGCCTTGCTTCATCATTTCCGTGGCGACCTCTGCAAGAAGAAATATCTATGTTGTGTCGTTCTTCTAAGCATAATACAAGCAAGTTTCTTATTTCAAATAGCAACAGAAATCTATTTTACTTGAGGCAAGCCAGTCTTGAATGGCATTGCTTAGAGCGATTAAGTTCTTGGATTCCCATTGAAGCACGTACCTGTAGCAGCAAATACATGCTTATCTAGGCATTTATGAAGTAAGATGCATAGAGAAAAAGAAATGCTAAATGCACATTGGAGTACCTCTCTGAGTTATCGTGTTCTTCTTCCCAGGGTCTTACAAAATCTTCTTCCTCAAACACGAATCCGGATATTGAGATCTCAACACCTAACCGCTGAATGATAAAATAAAAATCTATAAAGAGAGAGGTGTAGTCATAGACAACAAAACCTTCCAGCTATATACTAAAATTGAAAAGAAAGCCGTGTCTATTCGGATTTTTTATTCAAAGCTGTTCCATTTTTTGGCAACCAAACTGAGTTACTCACTCCTTTGTTATGGTTTTCTCCTACAGTTTTAAATTCGAATTCTTCAACATCGCCTATCCTCCGAGCCATCTTGGTCCCAGAAAGCCCAGCTCCAGCGGCTACATTAATTGAAAAAACTTGTTAGTTAATCAATATGCACATGTTGTTCAGGTTTCATAGATAATCAGTGGGAATAATATACTAAAACTGCATTGTTTACTTACCTCCAAAGGAAGCTGCTACTGCTGCAGAACCCGCGACAGTACCAGTAGCACTAGCAACAGCAGCAAATCCTGGTATTACAGTGCCCAAAGTAGGTGCTAAAGCAGTGAACCCTGAAGCTATCGCAGGGGCAGCCAAACCTTTAATTTAGTACAATAAATATAACGTTAATCGAAAATGAAATGCAGTAGTATCTTATGCAAGAAAATCAACATCATTAACTACGACGATGATGATGCAATGGTCCAAACATAATCAACTACGACGATGTACATCATCTCGATGACATTATTACCTCCACTTATTGCCATTAGGGTCCCTCCAGTTACAGCAGCAGCGCCGATGATCCCTCCACGTTTCCAGTTGTCCCATGAGCTTTGCAAAGACTGTCGTTCCCCTTCTTCCTTGGATTGTTCTTTTACAAGAGCCATTGCAGAACTAGCAACAATTGTCTCAATCGCTTCCTAAAAAAGGATGCAATTACTTCGAGAAAGATATATATAAGGCACGAGATACATGATATTGGGATATATGCTACCATTTTAGTCCATTTGACATCAAACCAAGTTGCTAGCAACCTCAACGCAACTCGGTGTCGTGCATCATAGCCCTTTATTTTCTTAGGAGATTTCTCAGCATCCTCATTGGCCAATGCAGCGGAGACAAGCTCATAGAGAACAGTGATCTTTCTAGGGTATGGAAGCTTATTGGCCTCATCCAATGGTTTTCCGACTATGTCCGACATAGATTGCTCCTGGGCTGCTTCGATAGCATATGCATTGTTAGCCTTTTTGTCCATCATATGTTCATTACCAAGCTTTTCTTCTGGGGGATCTGATTCTGGCGTTGTTTCATGGTCTTTCAGCTTATTTTTAAGGGAATGCTCGTATTCCATTTGATTTAGCTTTTCTGAATCTCGATCCATAGGAGTCTTTTCCATGCTCGAAGACACAGCATCGATTCCATTTGCTAATTCGAGTTCTCTATCATTAGCTTCTGGTGATGTTTGGCCACTCTCATCCACGAGTAGCTTCAGGAACTGGCAGCAATATAAGAGTAAGAATTACGGCATTGTCACCTAGCTTAATCAGTTGGTCCGTGTACCAGCTGATCCTTTTGACTCGAGCAGACATTCATTATTAAGCACTAAGTAAATTTTGTTTTGAAAAACAATATTTAATATAGTAACTCAAGGATGATCTCAAGATCCCAATTTTAAGGAAAAAAAAAAGAAAACAAAAACTCAGGAGAAGAACTAACAGCTCCAACGTGCTCCTTGGCATTTAATTCAAGCGCAGTTTCCACTAATCCACGCCACGCCGCCTCATCAATCTCCAGAAACCTATGAAATAACAAAATCAACAGATATACCAGAAAAATCAGACGTTTGATCGTACATTAACTTTGGGATATGCTAATAGCGTGGTTGTATGCTCGTCGTAAGTAAATCATTGATCAAACTTACGAACCAAACTTACACACACCCTAGCTAAGAACAGTACCTGAAGATTGGACAAAGCAAGCTCGTTGATTCGTCAAGCCACAGCTGATGGCGGCGAGTATCATCGGACACCGACTCAGTGCCGTTGCTGACGTGTCCGTTGTGAAGGCCTTTATCTACTTGCGATTGGTAGAGCGCCAGCCCAAACAATGCTCCAGCCGCGTACTTCTGCGCTGGCATCAACATCGGAGCTGATGACGACATGGACACGATCAGATTCTCGTTTGGATAACGAATTAAAAACCAAAAGAAGAATAGAGATTACTAATGATGATGATGATCTGTCCCGCGCTCTCGGTAATCGATCTTACATTACACCGCTCGTCTCATCCAACGGCTGGGATGGAGACACCATATTAGCTGATTTTGTTTTTAATTATTTTCGATATTAAGAGATTGGGCCAAAAGCCCATCACCATTATTGGGCCGATTTCCTAATAAAATTAAAAAGAAATATCCGTTGGCGGGACTTGAACCCGGGTCTCTCGGGTGAGAGCCGAGTATCCTAACCAACTAGACTACAACGGAGCTATTATCAGTTACGCATGTTATTTCTACTTACTTTGTGCCGAGTCATTTTCCCAGTCATCCGCTTTACTTCTCTTACATGCCTCTATTGCAAGCGAACTAGCTGAAATTCGTGGAAATCTCTGTGTTTCAGGTATGCTTGCTCCTTCCCTGCTTTACGTTTTCTATTTGAAGCCTAGTCGATTGTCTAGTCCAGCTACTCAATTGAAGGAGGTTGGTTAAATGAGTGATTTTCTGCGTAATTGCAACCCTATCTCGGTTTTATGTTCTAGAATCGCCGGAGGTCGATACTCTACTTCTGATGAAGTAGTAGTAGGCATCAATCGTCTCGAATATCATGCTTCTTGCTTGGCAATCTTTCTTTCCCAATTGATATAATTGGGTTGCACCGTCTTCTTTATCGAGCTTTTAATAGCAAAAGCTGTGGTTCCTGTGCAAAATGCGATTGACCTTGTTTCAGCGATATCTTGTCACATGTTTATGTGATATCGGATGTTCGTAACTCGTCTATGGAGAGTAGGAATCTAGCACAGGGTTTCTTATAGCCGATTGAGATAAAGACCTTTGCTTTGGCACACTGCTGCAACAACTATGGCTTTCTCATTACATAAAATGCCACAGTCCCTAAGCTAACGCTACCCTTCCTTCCTTTCTTCGTTTTCCACATTAGGTTAGATCGCTCCAATTGGTCTGTAATGGTTATAGAGGGAGCTCGTGTTCATTTAAAGCTATGGCAGCGAGCTGCTGTTGCCGCTGGTTCGGCCTTCGGAGCGTTATTAGATCCTAGGCGAGCAGATCTCATAGCTGCTTTGGGAGAAACCACTGGGAAGCCCGCCTTCGAAAGGGTGCTCGAGAGAATGAAGATGAGCGAAGAAGGGAGGGTAAGTCAGCCTTTATCTCCATTCCCAATCGTAAAAATGTATCAACTAACTAATTGACTTCAGCTGATAGTTGTGTTCATTATCTATTACTTTGATCCACATGCGTTTTCTAGAGCTTGATTTCTGTGCCCTATGTTAATTTGCACCAAAACTCTTCCTTGAGCGTGAAACTTCTGTTCTCCCTTGTCATTGTGTTCTAACCGCATTTTGTTAGGTTTCACAAGTGAATGCAATTGGATACTTTATTTCATGATTATATCAAGCAATAAACTTCCAAGATTTAAGCATCGGTTGCACTTATCCATCTCAATCGTAGAATGTATTGACTGACTTGACTTCAATTGATAGTTGTGTTTACTCTACTATTCTGATCAAGAGGTGATATTTTGTAGAGTTTGAGGCCAAAACTCTTCCTTGAATGTGAAACTTCTGTTCTCCATTGTCACCGTGTTCGAACCACATGTTATTAGGCTTCGTAAATGAATGCAATAAGATACATTGTCTCATTATATCAAGCAAAGAAACTCCCAATACTTCTCTTTTACCGACTTATTCGTCCATTTCCAAAACAGGCCGTATTAGCAGACCGTCCTCGAGTCATCTCAGCCAACGTGGGCCACGCATGGGACATGCCAGAGAACACATTTGGGGCAGCCTACGCAAAGTTCATGGGCTCAAGAAACTTCTCCCCAGACGACAGACCGCCGGTCAGGTTCATGGAGACCGACGAGCTAGCCTACGTAGCCACACGAGCCCGCGAGGTCCACGATTTCTGGCACACGTTGTTCGACCTTCCCACCAATCTGATCGGAGAATCAGCGCTGAAGGTCATAGAGTTCGAGCAGATGATGCTTCCCATGTGCGCCTTGTCAGTCGTGGGCGGCACTGCTCGGTTCGGCGAGAGGCAGAGGAAGTTGTTCTACGGGCATTACTTTCCCTGGGCTTTGAGGGCTGGCGTGAAGTGCACAGATTTGATGTGCGTTTATTATGAGAAGCGTTTTCACGAGGATTTGGAATGCGTTCGTCGGGAATTGGGGATTGTCCCTGCTCCTCCTCCTCCTTCGCCGGCGGGGAGCTGATTTGTTTTTATATTTCGTGTGATATTTGGTTAAAGGGTCCGTATGGATCTCGAAAATTTATTGTCTATTTATTCCATCTAATAAGAGTGAGGGACACCGTAATAAAAAATCTTTAAAATTTCGTTTAGTCCATATCTGTGTCCACAACCAAATATTGGGCATTAGTGGGCCAATGCCCATCACCCCCTATTGGGCCAAGACGTTTTTCATAAAAAGAAAAGTAAAAAGAGAATTCCGTTGCCGGGACTTGAACCCGGGTCTCTCGGGTGAGAGCCGAGTATCCTAACCAACTAGACTACAACGGAGGTACAAACGCTATGTATATATCGCTATATATATATCTACTTATGTGAACGTAATTTCGGAACCCTTGGACAAATCCGTTCATTCTCGAAGACCTATCCTCTCACTGATGCTGTTGTGTTGTCAAACGAGCTGAATTCGTAGAAATCTCTGGGTTTCAGGTATGCTTGCTCATTTCCACCTTTTGTTCGTGTTGAAATCCTTGTATGTTTTCTCGTTGGCGCCTTTACCGATTGTCTACTCGAGCTACTCGATTGAGGGAGGTTAAATGAGTGGAAGGTTGTCGTTGCATTCGCTGTGAAATGCTACCCTAGTTATGATTCATGTCATGGAATCGCCATCTTTTGATACTGTACTTCCGATGGAGTAGTAATAAGCCATAAGAACTTCGAATTTCGTGCTTCTTACTTGTCGATCTTTCTCTCCATTGATATATTTTGGGGCGGCCTCTTCTCTCTATTGATATATCTATGGTGTTCCTAATCTATGATTTCATTTTCCATGTTAGCTGAACAGCTGCTGTGTGAGATAGGGTTTATAGAGAGCTGGAGACTTGAACAGATTTTACTCGGACAAAAGATATGGCATCGGTTGGATCGTCTCGTCGTATAGCCAATTGAGATACGACCTTTGCCTACCCGTAAGGGCAAAACCGTCACATACCAATTATGCTGCTGCCGTTGGGAACGCTAAAAGTTCACACTCTCTCAAAGGGTATGAATTAATGTTCTTCGCAAGTTAATGTAAGCAATTCGCCATTGAGTCACAATTTCGTGTTTATCCTAGAATTGGCATCGCCCCGTCAACGTGGAGATGTAAACAGAGAGTAGCGACGCTTAAATGCGCCATGGATGCTACCTTTGGAGATGCTTCTAATGACTCGAGTGGTATCAGTTGATTATCAGTTTTTTCTTTGGCACTATTTGCTTTACTCTTATCGATACCAGTCAATCTAAAGGCTTATGTTGTTCGCTTCTCATCTCCTTTTCTTGCAGCTGTTTTCCCTAGGATCAACGTAAGGGACCCTTACAAAAGACTAGGCATCAGCAAAGAGGCCTCGGTAGACGAAATCCAAGCAGCTCGTAACTTCCTCATACAGACATACGGGGCCCACAAGCCCAGCCTCGATTCCATCGAATCAGCCCACGACAAAATCGTAATGCAAAAGTTCTACGAGAGGAGAAATCCCAAGATCGACTTCAAGAAAAAGTTCAGTGAAGCGACCCAAAATCGCTACGTCCAAGCTGTTTCGAGCAGATTTAGGACACCATCAAGGAGCGTCATCGTCAAGACGTCCATAGCATATGCAGTCCTCGGGGCGCTCACCGTACTGTTTCCAACCGAAGAAGGGCCGACTTTTCAAGTTTTGATCTCTTTGATCGCTGCTGTGTACTTCATATACGATCGCCTCAAGAGCAAGCTTAGAGCCGTCCTCTATGGGTAAGTTAAGGGTAACAAGCTCTTACCTTTTTCAATTTTTGCAAAGGTTTATCGTTTTTCCGTCTGAAATTTTTGCTGTCAGGGTTGGGAGTTTTGCTCTCGCGTGGCTCGTGGGAACGTTCTTGATGGTCTCCGTAGTCCCGCCCGTGCTCAAAGGGCCGAGGAGCTTGGAGGTGACGACTTCATTGATAAGCTACATTATCCTTTGGGTTTCTTCTACTTACCTTGTGTAGTTGATTTGATTCTCAGTCATTGTCACAGTTTTGTAAGATTTTGATGAAGCTTTTGCTGTAATAGAGAAATGGAGTGCTTGTTCATTTTTATTTAATGTGACAATACTATTTATGATTTGTTTTCCTTCCGATTATATATATAGTGATAAATGACAATAATGATGGAGATAAGAGTACTAGTAATAGATAAAGCGCCAAATGCACGACCATTCTGTGTGCGCCAATATCGGCCAAATTATTAAACTAGGTCGCTAGCTATGCCTCTTGTTAGGTCACTAAGTTTCGTAATTGCAAACTTAGGTCACTAAGTATCGTTATCGATTTTTTTAGGTCACTAAGTTTCGTAATTGCAAACTTAGGTCACAAAGTATCGTTATCGATTTTTTTTAGGTCACTAAGTTTCGTAATTGCAAACTTAGGTCACTAAGTATCGTTATCGATTTTTTTTGGGACATTTTTTGAATTTTTTCTGATAAAGCTGAATGGAATACACATGTGGCGTGACCGGCGTCCTAGATGGCAAAATTTTTTAGGCCACGTCACTAAAATAATTGTCCAACGTGTGTGTATAAAGAAAAAAAACTATATTTAAAGATTAAAAGAAAACTAGTTCCCTCCAAACTTATACGATTAATCTCCTAAACGACCAAATTGATTCCACAAAAAAGATATGTGTCCCTCATATGATGTGTGACTGCAAGAAACGCACATTCTTGATGACGTGTTGGAAAGATGATAACCTTTGATTTTAGTGACGTGGCCTAAAAAATTTTGCCATCTAGGACGCCGGTCACGCCACATGTGTATTCTGTTCAGCTTTATCAGAAAATTCAAAAAATGTCCAAAAAAAATCGATAACGATACTTAGTGACCTAAGTTTGCAATTACGAAACTTAGTGACCTAAAAAAAATCGATAACGATACTTAGTGACCTAAGTTTGCAATTACGAAACTTAGTGACCTAAAAAAAATCGATAACGATACTTGGTGACCTAAATTTGCAATTACGAAACTTAGTGACCTAAAAAACACGAGAGGCAAGTTAGCGACCTAGTTTAATAATTTGGCCGTCAATATCTGTCAAAGGCGTCAAATGCAAATTACAATCATAGCCTCATTCTTCTCCTCGCGGCAATAAAATCGAAGCGCGTTCTGATCTGATTCTTCGTCAGATACGTTGAATCTGATTGGAAGCTGTCGACATATTGCTTCTTTGAAAAGTCAAAGAAGATATTGTTTCACGTGGCAATTCTTTTCAAAGGTGGGCTTTCTATTGTTCACACATCGAATGATCTAAGGGGTGACGTGATGTGTTTTGTCTTCCTACTTGAGATTTATCACACACAGATAGAGAGAAAAGTGAGAGATAGAGAGAAATAAATAATAGAGAGTTTGTCGGTATTTTTCTCCGACTATAAGAGAGAGATTGAGGGTTTTCTCCTTTATAGATTGAGAGGTTGTAACTCCTATATTTTTCCTCTATAGTGGATTCTTCTTCCTTGCCCGTGGTTTTTACCCCGATTTGTTTGGGGGTTTTCCACGTTAAATCTCGGTGTCCACATTTTATCTTTAATTACCCAAATATTAGCCGCAATATTATTCGACCGGGTCCGCTGCCACGCCAACAATTGGTATCAGAGCCTAGCTTGGGTTTTATATATCTATTTATCGTATGCTCTGTGGTTGCCACTAACGTGGACCCTCCACATCAGAAAATAATAGATATTATACTCCCTTGTTACGGTGACGAAAAAGCCGGTACGAGTTCAATAATTATCTGCTGCAACCCCGTCGGAGGTATCACTCACGACTGAGCAGAAATTATGGCGGCGAAGTTTGATATCGAAAAGTTCAACGGGAGAAATTTCTCACTGTGGAAATTAAAGATAAAGGCGATCTTGCGAAAGGACGGCTGTCTGGAGGCTATCGATGGAAAACCAGCCACAGTGACAGACGATAAGAAATGGAATGAGATGGACGGGAGCGCCGTCGCAAATCTTCATCTGGCACTAGCAGATTAGATATTGTCCAGCGTTGAAGAAAAGAAAACGGCAAAGGAGATTTGGGACCACCTGACCAATCTGTACGAGCCGACGTCGTTACACAACAAAATTTTCTTGAAGAGAAAATTATTCACCTTGAGAATGTCTGAATCTACTTCGGTGACGGAGCATCTCAACGTCTTGAATACTCTGTTTTCCCAGTTAACATCGTTGGGGTATAAAACAGAGGATAAAGAACGTGCAGAAATTCGACTTCAAAGTCTACCTGATTCGTATGATCAACTCATCATCAACTTGACGAACAACGCGAAGGTTCTGGTTTTCAATAACATCGCAGCCGCTATTCTCGAAGAAGAAAATCGGCGAAAGAACAAGGAGGACCAGCAAGCAAGCTCGCAACAGGTCGAAGCTTTTACGGTGATGAGAGGGAGATCAACGGAACGTGGTTCAAGTGGGAGTCACATTCAAGGTAGGGGAAAATTAAGAAGTAAGAAGAAGGATATGAAATGCTACCACTGTGGAAAGAAGGGTCACTTGAAGAAGGATTGTTAGAGCCTGAAAAATTCCAATCCTCAAGGAAATCTGGCAAACGCGCCAGGTGGAGACGTATTGTGTAGCGAAGCAGCTATCTCAATGGAGAGCAGGAAGGCGTACAATGAGATATGGCTTCTTGACTCGGGCGCAACTTATCATATGACCTCTCGAAGAGACTGGTTCAACCACTACGAACCTATCTTAGGAGGATCTGTGTACAGTTGCGAAGATAATGCCTTAAAGATCGTAGGCGTTGGAACCGTGAGGTTAAAGTTGCACGACGGTACAGTTCGCACTATTCAAGGAGTGCGGCACGTGGAAGGTCTAAAGAAGAATTTATTATCTGTGGGACAGCTCGATGATCTTGGTTGTGAAATCAAAGTTCGAGGAGGAATAATGAAAATATTCCGAGGAGCACTTGTAGTCATGAAAGGTGAAAAAGTTGCTGCAAATTTGTATATGCTGTTGGGAGAGACGGTGCAAGAAGGGGAAGCATCTGTGGCATCAGGAGGTTCAAGCGAAAGATCTACTATGTTGTGGCATCAGAAGCTTGGCCATATGTCAGAACAAGGCATGAAAATTCTTGCGGGCCAAAATCTACTTCCGGGTCTCACGAAGGTGTCACTACCGTTCTGTGAGCATTGCGTAGCAAACAAGCAGCATCGGCTACAATTCAACACATCAAATTCTAGAAGCAACGATATTCTAGAATTGGTTCACTCTGATGTATGGCAGTCACCAGTTTCATCCCGAGGAGGAGGGAAGTACTTCGTGTCTTTCATCGACGATTACTCCAGGAGATGTTGGGTGTATATCATCAAGAGTAAGGGAGATGTGTAACGACCCGTCCCATACCGGGTGTCACTATAGCATCGGTCCCTACCAGGACCAGTGGGGTTGGGCCCACCACACTCCGACTGATAGTCTAGCCCCACTGTACCACCATTTAACCTTTTAGCGTGCTTCGTGCACTCGCTCACACGCACCCTGAGAAACTTCCCAGGGGGTCACCCATCCCTAGATTGCCCCAAGTCAAGCACGCTTAACTTCAGAGTTTCTATAGATGGACTCCCGAAAAGGTAGGTCGACCTTGGTGATATGAGTAGTACTATCAATTCTTTTATACGATTCTTAGCCTGACACGCCCATACATTGTCAGTCTCAGGATCCCCTCTCATTCTGGTGTTGGATCGGTTCGTTCATGTACCCCTACGCCTAGAAGCCTGCCAGGAGCCGCTCATTGTCCGTGCACCCTGGCACCGGCGATCACTCCCCGCCCTCTTCGGCCCCGGGCGTCACATGCCCACCAGCTTCGCTTGGTTCGTCCCCGAACCAACACCGTACTGCGAGAGGTTGTGCTCTGATACCACCTGTAACGACCCGTCCCATACCGGGTGTCACTATAGCATCGGTCCCTACCAGGACCAGTGGGGTTGGGCCCACCACACTCCGACTGATAGTCTAGCCCCACTGTACCACCATTTAACCTTTTAGCGTGCTTCGTGCACTCGCTCACACGCACCCTGAGAAACTTCCCAGGGGGTCACCATCCCTAGATTGCCCCAAGTCAAGCACGCTTAACTTCAGAGTTTCTATAGATGGACTCCCGAAAAGGTAGGTCGACCTTGGTGATATGAGTAGTACTATCAATTCTTTTATACGATTCTTAGCCTGACACGCCCATACATTGTCAGTCTCAGGATCCCCTCTCATTCTGGTGTTGGATCGGTTCGTTCATGTACCCCTACGCCTAGAAGCCTGCCAGGAGCCGCTCATTGTCCGTGCACCCTGGCACCGGCGATCACTCCCCGCCCTCTTCGCCCCGGGCGTCACATGCCCACCAGCTTCCGCTTGGTTCGTCCCCGAACCAACACCGTACTGCGAGAGGTTGTGCTCTGATACCACCTGTAACGACCCGTCCCATACCGGGTGTCACTATAGCATCGGTCCCTACCAGGACCAGTGGGGTTGGGCCCACCACACTCCGACTGATAGTCTAGCCCCACTGTACCACCATTTAACCTTTTAGCGTGCTTCGTGCACTCGCTCACACGCACCCTGAGAAACTTCCCAGGGGGTCACCCATCCCTAGATTGCCCCAAGTCAAGCACGC
Source organism: Craterostigma plantagineum (assembly GCA_027422505.1). Taxonomy (NCBI): domain Eukaryota; kingdom Viridiplantae; phylum Streptophyta; class Magnoliopsida; order Lamiales; family Linderniaceae; genus Craterostigma; species Craterostigma plantagineum. Next base: position 901,746 of record JAPQWV010000057.1, read on the forward strand.
TTAACTTCAGAGTTTCTATAGATGGACTCCCGAAAAGGTAGGTCGACCTTGGTGATATGAGTAGTACTATCAATTCTTTTATACGATTCTTAGCCTGACACGCCCATACATTGTCAGTCTCAGGATCCCCTCTCATTCTGGTGTTGGATCGGTTCGTTCATGTACCCCTACGCCTAGAAGCCTGCCAGGAGCCGCTCATTGTCCGTGCACCCTGGCACCGGCGATCACTCCCCGCCCTCTTCGGCCCCGGGCGTCACAAGATGTGTTCGTTACCTTCAAAAGTTTCAAGGCTCGGGTCGAACTTGATACAGGAAAGATGATCAAATGTTTGAGGACGGATAATGGAGGAGAATATACTGGCAAGGATTTTGATAGCTTTTGCAAAAGGGAAGGCATCAAAAGACACTTTACTACGGCGTATACTCCACAACAAAATGGAGTGGCGGAGCGGATGAACAGGACTCTGTTAGAGAGGACAAGAGCCATGTTGGGAGCTGCGGGTCTGGATAAATCATACTGGGCAGAACCAGTCAACACCGCCTGCTACGTGATCAATCGATCGCCTTCAACGGCAATTGATCAGAAGACGCCGATGGAGATGTGGACCGGAAAGCCAACGAATTATTCCAAACTCCATGTATTTGGAAGTCCTGTGTACGTGATGTACCAACGCCCAAGAAACTACGAAGCTGGATCCGAAGTCCAGGAAGTGTTTGTTCTTGGGGTATGCTGATGGTGTGAAGGGGTATCGCATGTGGGATCCCACTGCCCACAAGGTTGTCATCAGCAGGGAAGTTATCTTCTTTAGAAGATAAACTAATCGGAGAAAATGATAGCACTACAAAGGAACGCCCAGAATCTATGGCAATTCAGGTAAAAGGGAAGTTTGTGGAACAATATTCTTCTGAAGCTGCACCGGAGCACGAAGAAGGGCCAATCGAATCTTCAGAGCCAGAACTTAGAAGGGGCTCACGCAAAAGAGCCGCACCATCCTGGCATGAAGATTACGATATGGACAGTAACGTTGCATACTGTCTTCTAACTGATGACGGAGAGCCATCAACTCTTCAGGAAGCACTGAACAGTTCAGATGCAGATCAGTGGTTGGCGGCAATGCAAGAAGAAATGGAAGCTCTACGGAAAAATAAGACTTGGGAGCTGGTGCCACTACCAAACGGAAGAAAGGCAATCGGTAATAAACGGGTCTTTAAGATCAAGCGGAACAGCGATGATCAAGTAGAGCGGTTTCGTGCACGACTGGTGGTTAAAGGCTATGCTCAGAAAGAAGGCATCGACTTCAACGAGATATTCTCACCTGTGGTTCGACTAACGACTGTTCGGGTACTCCTGGCGATGTGTGCTACATTCAATTTACATCTAGAGCAACTGGATGTAAAGACGGCTTTTCTTCATGGAGATCTTGAAGAAGAGATTTATATGCTCCAACCGGAAGGTTTTGAAGACAAAGAAAAGCGGAACTTGGTTTGCAGGTTGAACAAATCTCTATACGGTCTCAAACAGGCGCCGAGGTGTTGGTATAAGAGATTTGATTCCTTCATCGTGAGCCTTGGATACAACAGATTGAATGCAGACCCTTGTGCATATTTCAAGAGGTTTGGTGAAAGTGATTTTATCATATTACTGTTGTATGTTGACGACATGTTGGTAGCAGGCCCCAACAAAGATCGTGTTGAAGAACTCAAGGCACAGTTGGCTAGGGAATCCGAAATGAAGGACTTGGGACCAGCAAACAAGATTCTAGGGATGCAAATTTACCGAGACAGAAATAACAGGAAGATTTGGCTTTCGCAGAAGAATTATCTGAGGAAGGTCTTGCGACGCTTCAATATGCAAGATTGTAAGCCAATTTCTACGTCACTTCTTGTTAATTTCAAATTATCCTCAAGTATGAGTCCTAGCAGTGAAGAAGGGAGGATGGAGATGTCTCGAGTACCGTATGCATCAGCGGTGGGAAGTCTTATGTTCGCGATGATTTGTACACGACCAGACATTGCACATGCAGTGGGAGTAGTAAGTCGGTACATGGCGAATCCGGGCAAAGAGCATTGGAGCGCGGTAAAGAGGATCCTACGATATATCAAAGGAACCTCAAATGTTGCATTATGTTACGGAGGAGCAGACGTTACTGTCAGAGGGTATGTTGACTCTGATTATGCAGGTGATCTTGATAAGAGCAAATCTACCACGGGATATGTGTTCACTCTTACTGACGGAGCCGTAAGCTGGGTATCAAAGCTTCAGTCCGTTGTCGCGACGTCAACAACTGAAGCTGAATATGTTGCAGCTACGCAGGCAAGTAAAGAGGCGGTATGGTTGAAAATGATCATGGAGGAACTTGGGCATGGACAAGAGAATATTACTCTGTTCTGTGACAGTCAGAGTGCCTTGCATCTCGCAAGGAATCCAGCTTTTCATTCCAGGTCAAAACACATACGAGTCCAGTATCACTTCGTTCGTGAGAAAGTGGAAGAGGGCACGGTTGATATGCAGAAAATTCATACGAAAGATAACCTAGCAGATTTCTTGACGAAGGCGATCAATACTGACAAGTTCGTTTGGTGTCGTTCCTCAAGTGGCCTAGCGGAAACGTAAGCAACATGAAAGGTGAGGAAGAAAGAATGGTTTGAAGATCCGATTGATCATCAACCAAATCTTCAAGTGGGAGATTGTCGACATATTGCTTCTTTGAAAAGTCAAAGAAGATATTGTTTCACGTGGCAATTCTTTTCAAAGGTGGGCTTTCTATTGTTCACACATCGAATGATCTAAGGGGTGACGTGATGTGTTTTGTCTTCCTACTTGAGATTTCTCCTATAAATAGGTAACGAGGGAGCAGCATAAAATCACACACAGATAGAGAGAAAAGTGAGAGATAGAGAGAAATAAATAATAGAGAGTTTGTCGGTATTTTTCTCCGACTATAAAGAGAGAGATTGATGGTTTTCTCCTTTATAGATTGAGAGGTTGTAACTCCTATATTTTTCCTCTATAGTGGATTCTTCTTCCTTGCCCGTGGTTTTTACCCCGATTTGTTTGGGGGTTTTCCACGTTAAATCTCGTTGTCCACATTTTATCTTTAATTACCCAAATATTAGCCGCAATATTATTCGACCGGGTCCGCTACCACGCCAACAGAAGCTCGTAGAGATTTGGCAGATTTGCTGACCTAATACTTCGCTGGTTGTTTCGAAATTATTTTTGATTTTTTCCAATCGTTTTCTTTTTGCGTTAAGAGGAAAGATTTTGGATCGGCAATGGCTTTGAAATCGATTCTGTCGGAATCGTAGGTAGGGATAGTTGACCTGATTGAAACGGCAATCAGAGTGGCAGCGACGGACTACGGCGAAGAACTGCGACGTCGTCGCGATAACATCGTTGAAGCTCTCTATGCGTCTTCATCGCAGGTTTGCCGTAATTGCGAGTATCCTCCCCCTCGAGAGAATACTGGCAGTTACAATCACGTCGAAGATGATAGTGGTAGAAGTAAGATCGCTACTCAGGATTTTGGTAGAAGTACGTTGACCTTGGATTCAGATGGTAGAAACTATAGCGAGAGAAATGAGGACGATGATGAGGATCCTTTTGCCAATTTGTTTGACGACGAGCAAACAGAAATTCTCAATATCAAAGAGCAGCTTGAGGATCCCCACAAGGTAGGTTTGTTGCGAGGCTTTCTTATTTTCTGCGTCGAACTTATATTTTAATTGACGTCTCATGTTTTAAATTGTTTGTTTAGAGTGAAGAAGCTGTTCTGGGACTGCTGCAAACTCTTGCTGACATGGACATCAGTTTCCAAGCTCTCCAGGTGAAATCTGTTTTCCGCTCGAGTTTGTGTTTGCTGTGGTGTTTTCCTCTGAGTGGAATTCAATTGATAAGCAGGAGACTGATATAGGAAGGCATGTGAATCAATTGAGGAAGCATCCGTCGAATGAAGTCAGAAGATTAGTGAAGCTACTTGTTAGGTTTACGTTTTTCCTTCTGTTTTCCTGCATTAAGCATTGGAGTGATTTTGCGTTTCTCATATCAATTTTGTGTTGTTGTGAAGAACAGAAAATGGAAGGAAACTGTCGACCAATGGGTTAATGTGGATTCGGACATACCCCGGGAGAATACAAACATAATTGGTAATACTACCAATGCCTTCCTATGTGGATTTTTTTCCTTCCTAAAGATAAGTTATTGAACTAATAACGGGAGATTGGTGTGTCTGATTTGGTGGTGTTGGTGATGGCGGCAGCTGATGAGGACTCACCTCAGCAGGACATACCAGAAAATCAGCAAAATGCCCATCACCAGGTGAATTGAAGTTGTTGCGATCAGTTATGCTTTTTATGATAGCAAAAGAAAACATAAATAACATACACACAACTCACCCAAAAATTGGGGTTTGGAATGTTCTGAATATCCGTTCTTGCAGGTTCGCGATTTTGGCTACTCACCAAATCCACGGGGTAAGTTCTTAGTATTGATCATTTGTTTGCAATTGGATGGTTCTTCCTTTTGTGCTATATATCTGATATGTGATGCCGGCATTTTTTATGTACTCATTAGATGCGAATTCCCATGAAGAAAATCACACTAAAGGACATGCGAAAAAGCCGCCTCGACAAACTCCTCCACCTGCACAACGAAGAGAAACTTCCTTCAGAACACTGAACACCACAATCAGTCCCTAAAGCTGCATCAGCTCCTCCATCTAGTGTATGGATTCTTGTACTCTGATTGCTCCACCTGATATAGTATAGATGTGAGCTTCTCGTGCGTGGTATGTTTTAACTTTCTTTTTGGTTGAAAAAACTAGTTAAAAGACTTGTATGTTGCGTGCAAACTATCCCAATGCACTCTTCGTTGTGTGTATGGCAAAATGTGAAGAATTGGGCTGGATATGATTGATTCGATTTTGTAACTACTGCATTTCCAGAGAGCCCAAACGAATCCGCTCGTAGATGACGAAAGGTTGAATTCAGCTAGACGGCGCCTCCAAGAGAATTACCAAGAAGCTCAGAATGGTCTGAACAACTATACTCATGGTTGTTGCATTATATATTATCGAAAGGCAAACCCTTACCTGTTGTTATTACTGTGTTCTTGTGTTTGCTTTAATGAAGCGAAAAAGCAGAGGACAGTTCAAATGGTGGACATTCGTGAGCTTCCAAAGCCGAGAAATGCCTTCTTCAAGAATAAAAGTGGGTTCAACAATGGCAGGCGCTGACAGTAGTTGCCTCTCATTTCCCTGAAAGGAGTTGCTTTTTTGGTCTGTATCGAAGACGTTTTCTGTACGAACGTTAAACGAAGTCGTAAGTGCGTGTCTGTATTTGGTTCGACGTTGTAAGAAGAAAGTGCTATTTTTCTGTGCTGATTAAGTGCTGAATATTTAAACTTTTCGGGTCGGGAGAAGACCCATCTACATTCCTCTTTATTAGGGTTGCAAACGAACTGAATATTTTCGGTTCGCTTCGAGATTCAATTCGAAATTTAAGATTCGAATTCGAAATAAACGAATACGAATACAAATACTTTTTTTTATTCGAATTTCGAATACGAATAAGAATATGTCTGTATTCGATTCGAAAAATTAATGAATATTCGATTCGTTTAATGTAATATATATTTAAATAATATAATATATTATATATACTTGTAAATCCAAATTATATATTTGTTTTAACCCATAAAAGGAAATAAAGCAAGCTCTTCATCTCTTTAACTCACGTTTTCAAGTGTAAAAATAAAAAGCAAATAAATCAATAAAACAAACCCTTCATTTGTTCAAGTCACGGCTCCATCTCCCACAGACGGTCACCACCACATAGTTTCTCTCTCGCCGACAGCCACTCGTCGTCTTGCAGCCATCGACAACCACCTGTGGCCCACCACCACATCACGACTCTCTCGACAGTGAAGGTATTTATCCTCGTTTGTTTAGTTCGAAATTGAGATCTGTAATACGCCATTATGTGTTTTAGTGAAGGTGAAGGTATCACGAAAAGCAGGCTAAGAAAGAAACATTGTCTATTAAGTAGTTCCCTCGTTAGTTTTTCTTCACAGATCGAACATATAGTTGTTTCTCAGATTTTGCAATTTCTCGGAATTATTTTGTAATTCTAACATGTTTATGGAGAAAAATTGAAATTTTCTCTCGAATATTCGAATATTTGAATATTCGCGATATATTCGAATATCGTTATCGAATCGAATTGATTTTAGGATTCGAATACGAATACTTGAAAAAATTAACGAATTTAAATTGAGTATTATGATATTCAATTCGGGTCGTCTGCAACCCTACTCGTTATTAACTAAACTGCGTAGCCCCATTTTTAAGCTTCGGGTTGGGTCGGCCATTCGTAAACTGGACGTACTTGTAGAAAAAAAAGGCCCAACAGAAAATGGTAAGAGCCCACGGTAGTGTTGCGCCAACGCAAGTACACAGATCGGTTTAATTTTTCTTTTTTCTTTTTCTTTTTCCAGAAATATGAGCACAGAGACTCTGCCTCGGAAGGAGGAGAACGTGCTCCGCGGGCACGAAGGGGCAGTGTTAGCTGCGCGCTTCAACGCTAACGGAGAGTACTGCCTCAGCTGTGGAAAAGACCGTACGATACGGCTGTGGAACCCACACCGTGGGCTGCACATCAAGACCTACAAATCCCACGGCCGTGAAGTCAGAGATGTCGACGTTACTCAGTAATTTCGGAGAATATATGCTCGCAGATTTATTTCGGTGGAGAATCCTAGTTATTTTGGTAGCCTATTTGGTTGTTTTTCAGGGATAATTCGAAGCTGTGCTCGTGTGGGGTGATCGCCATGTTTTCTACTGGGAAGTCGCCACTGGTCGCGTTATTAGGAAGTTTCGGGGTCACGATAGCGAGGTGTGGCGTGCCCACGTTTGCGTCTTGTCTTAACTTTTTTCGAAAAAAGTTGAGTTTGAAAAATGAGGGTTTGGTGAAAGTTTTCGACTTTATGCTCTTAAAATTGAAAATCTCCCTTGATTCATATGAATGCTAAGTTGTATGCCAGAATTCCGCCCGATTTCACAATCGAGCTATCAATGATTAGCCTCACTTTTTTTTTTTTCCATTTTGTTATGTTGATTAGATGAATTAATTTACTCGACTTGACGTTGGAATGAACAATGCTTGTGCTGTAGGTGAATGCTGTAAAGTTTAACGAGTATTTGTCCGTGGTGGTATCGACTGGCTATGACCAATCCGTGCGCACTTGGGAACGTAGGTCTCACAACACCGAGCCTATTCAGGTATTTTTCTTTTTCTTTACCTTGTCTTAAAAATGGTTCAGTGGGGCTTAATTTTCGATAAGCTTACTTGTATTATTAAACCTTCAGCTCAACTTAGGAATCTTTGTTGTGCTTATCGGCAGATTATCAACACCTTTACTGACAGTGTCACGTCCGTTTGTTTAACCAAAACTAGATAATTGCCGGAAGCGTTGATGGATCTGTTAGAACCTTTGACATTAGAATTGGCAGGTATGTGTTCTTCGCATAAGTCCTTAACATCTTTAAAAAAATAAAATACAAGTGTTTTACTTGAGTGATATTCATGATATGATCCTTTGTCTTTCGACGATTTATTCAGAGAAACATGTGACCATCTTGGGCAGCCTGTCAACTGTATTTCTCTCTCAAACGACGGCAATTGTGTATTATCAGGCTGTCTCGATTCTACCTTACGCCTGCTTGATAGGTAAGAATGCTTCGTCGTACTCTTGCATGTATCATATAGTAGTTACCAATTCCTTTGTTCCTTTTATCAGATCAAGCGGAGAATTGTTGCAAGAATACAAAGGCACGCTTGCAAGGTTCGTCCCAAGGAAAAACTAACTTCGAAACATTTTTAGATCATCACCTCACTGTCTCAGTGTCTCTTTCCTGAACTCAGAACTGACCTTTTAATGTTTTCATCTTTTGACATCTTCGCCAGTCATTCAAGACGGACTGTTGCCTTACGAACTCAAATGCTCACGTGTGCGGTGGATCGGAGGAAGGCTATATATACTTTTGGGACCTCGTAGACGCACGTGTGGTATCGAGCTTTCGCGCACATTCCTCAGTGGTAAAAAAAACTACTTAATCAGTTGGTGCAACTAAAGACCGTCAAACGATTTTTCTTCAGTGATTTTTTTTCGCTTTAATGATGGTAAAATACTGAACAGAAGGCTGAATTTCTCTATGTGTTGATTGAAAGAGGTGACTAGCGTCAGTTACCACCCCAAGGAGGATTGTATGGTTACTTCTTCGATCGATGGAATGATTCGAGTGTGGAAAGTATGAGGCCATGAAACTATAACGAGGTTAAGCTTTTTTTTTCTTGGTCTTCATCGCATGAACGTACTTGGATTTGTGGCGTGTTCAAGAATAGATGACTGAAGAAGGGAAAATATATGTCAATCCATGATTTTCATGGGAAATCAGTGTTATTCATGCAATTATTTGGAGGAGAAGAGACTGATATGTATACTCTTGTAATTGACTTAGTTTTGTAACTTTATGGACCAAGGCTATGAATGCATATGCTAACATTACATACTAGTATGTGAGGTGGTATCAAATTATTTTTTATTTTGAACATTTAATATTATTAATTAAAATTTTTTTAAGGATAATCTTGTAATAAATTAAAATATAGGGGTAAAATTACAATTAAGGGTAATTATAAATAACAATTAATCAAATTGAAACGTGTTTATCCACTACGCTATTTAATTTGTTTTTTAAAATATACTTGGGCTGGATGCTTATGGCCCAGGCCCAACTATAGGCCCATTTCGTCCATCAGTCGCGTGTCCTGCGCGAAATTGGAGAATCTGAAGCTTCCCACGTCTGAACAGTGTGAAAACTACGGGAGAAGAAAATGTCGCTGCCATTTTCCGTCGACATACTCTCTGATTCCGATTCCGATTCCGAAAACAGCCATCGACGTAAGAATACTCCTTGCGACACCATAGACCTGGTGACTCCCCCGCAGTTCCTTACGTCGAAGAAGAAGAAGCAGAAAACGGAAGCTGTTTCAAACCCTAGGGATTGTCCGGCCTTCGTTATCGACGAGGATGAGCCGAGGACGCGTCGGGGAGATAATTCGGGGGAACCTTCAATTCCAATTTTGGTTCCCGAGACTCCGTTTTCAGATGTACCAAAATGTTCGGCGAGGAATATTTCTTCGTTTTCAGGTAAGGCTTTTGTGGTTATTGGCAAGAGTCTGAGGTTGTTTTGATGATGATTTTATGTAAACCTTGGTTACACGCTATGTAATGTCCTGGTTATAAGTTTGATGTCTGGCAATACTGGGAAAAATAATATTGTCAGCCGAGATGAAACTTGGTGATTGAGCATTTATATTGCGGTGCGGAACTGCACTTCTGCTAAGTTCTTCTTTGGTAGTGGTTTGTTTAATATCTTGTTTTTGTCGATTTTAGGTGAAGCTCTCGACTTGGATGAATGTGTAGTTGCGGATAAACCAATGTCAGAGCCATTGAGGTTGAAGTTCCTATTGTAAAGTGCAATATGGGAGTCTCCAGTTTTGTACCAACCCGTTCGTTGCTGTCTAATCGTAACTCTGCTGGTAAGTTCAGTTTTTTTTTCCGGAAACGATAGCTTCAATATGATAAACAAAAGTACACGAGCTAAATAGCCCAAGAGGTCTCTCCAGTAATATCAACCTGGAAGAGAAACAATGCTCACACGGAGCAAAAAACACCCAACAAAAACGAAAAAACCGACAGAAAACTAAGATTCACTATCTAAAAACACGAGAACTAAAGAACATATCACAAAAAGGCTGTTAAGCCTAATTCACGACACTCTTCATTTTGCTCGGGCCATTTGACTATTGCATTCATCGGAAATGGCTCCACCAAGGGAGAATGGGGCTCCAACAAGTGGAGAAAGAGCTCCCGGCTCGAAGGCCGGGAGAAAGAGCTCCCGACTTTAAGTCGAGAGACACATGCGGGTAAACGGCAGTGATGGCGAGGAAAGGTGAAAGGGAGCGGCGGCTACTGCGATGGTGGGTGGTGAAGGCGGGGAATGGTGGGGCGACAGCCGGTAGAGCGGCGTAGCAGAGTGCGGCGGAGCGGAGGGCGGTAGTCGGCAGGGCGGGAGAGCGGAGGCGGGCGTAGGCGACCGGGCACCGATGGAGTCTCGACCTTCGCGGCTGACCACACGGCTGGCGGAGCTGGCGCCGCTGCTGGTGGTGACGGAGGCGACGGGCGGCGATGGAGGCGGCAGCGGTGGGGCTGGGGTCGAATTATTTTTTTTTTTTATATCAGACAGAATAGAAACTACAAACTAAAATAACAAGTAGATCTCCCCTACCTCCACTAATGGAGGAGGGGGAGGGTGGCGGCTGTTTTTTGGGTTGGGATTAGGGTTTCAAGCGCGAGAGAGAGAGAGAATTGTAGAGAGAGAGTGGTGTCAAATAGAGAGAGGAGGCTCGTGAACGATGAGATTCATGCTATCGCTGGTAAGTTCAGTTCGGTGCAATGATTTCGGGTTGAATGCTGACTAACCATTCAAATAGTTGGTGCTTTTATCAAGTAACCAAGCTGTGCTCCTTGATACGTAAATAATTATTTGTTTCAATAACCTGACTTATTATGTTTCAGAAATACCTGGAACTATTTGTGTTGATTCTGACAATGACCCTGAAGATCCTTCTGGGTTTTGTTTGTGCTTGGAAGCATAATGAGAGTGTGTTTTCTGCCAAGACGGTGGATGATCGAGAACTGGATTCTAGCGCCCCTTCAGGTTTGCATTGTAGTTCTGTTCGTAGAATTATCCGTGTTATACTATACGTCCATAATTTTGGATTACAGAAATTCCCATCTTTTAAGTTCTTTATATCGACTTTCAGGCAGTTCCTGTCAAGTTTACCAACTCAGAGGTTGTTCTCAGGGGAGGTCTTTCGAAGATGACATATCTCTGGTGAGTTGTTTGATGAATGAGAATTTTGGGTTAAGAAATTTGGAAATCGATGCACGGTGTTTGATTTCCCTGATATTGGCAGTAGCTGCATGTTCAGAAATAACTATGCAGCTGTTACCTAATTTTCTTTGACAAATGAATAGGCATTGTTTTGGATATTGCATTTGTAGATGCTAGAAACCTATTGCAATTCAGATATGTTTTTTACCTCATAATATGTGACCTTCAATCTGGATCTTTTATGATCGCCATCGTATGGCATTGTTTACGATCTCACAGGGACATAATATGTCAGACGGCAAAGCTGGTGTTCCAGATTCAGTGGGTCACGTCCATAAGAATCCTGATGAAGGAACAAAATTGAAAAAAAATTCTAAGGAGGATAAACTCCGTTTGATGGAAGAAAAGAAACAACAGAAAGAAGTAAGCCTATAAAGAAAGTGGACGTTTAAAGTGTCCAAAGAATAATCGAACTAATAACATTATATGCTCATGTTTGTCTTCTTGTATTTCTAGCTTTCCACACAACTCTCTTCTCCAAAAGAGGTTCGCAAGATTATTATTCAAAGATCACTTTCTGGCGGATTTGTATCTTACTTCTCTTGAGAGAGAGAGAGAGAGAGAGAGAGAGAGAGAGAGAGAGAGAGAGAGAGAGAGAGAGAGAGAGAGAGAGAGAGAGAGAGAGAGAGTACCATAAAAGATTTCTTGTGACTTTGGGTTATCTTTCACACACAATTGTGTGGCAACATAAAAAAAGAGGACAATGCAATCACCAAATAATATTATTTAATTATCTCCAAGAACGAAATAAGGATTCTTAATGCTAATGGAATGTATTTTAAGGCAAAATTTGATTTAGTTCCACTAGTTTGCTATTTTCTTCTTCGTAACTATAGTCCCATCCATATTCATATATACAAAAGACACTTATATTTATTTAGTATGAGAGTACACGTAATCTAACTTGTACATAGATAAATTAGTGTCACTTGAAATTCTTGAAGAGACGAGAAATAAAAGAACAGCGGAGGCATTTAGTTGTCAAAAGATGTTAACATATGATTTGATACATGTGATTTGTCGATAATTATTGTTCCGAGACATTTTATACTTAGTTATTGCACGAACCTCAAATCAAATCAATAAGGTATAATTTATACATCACGATGTTTTGAAATGCATTGATTGATTCATCATTTAAATACTACATCATATGTTGTACACAATGCCATTCTCCACGTCATCTTGGCCCCTCATCCATTAATCATTCATTAACTATTCCTTAAATTACCCATGACTTTCCCCAAATTTCGAAGCAAGGAAGAAACACACACTTGCATGCATACATTACACACATGCCCGTAGCTCATAGGAGGCGAGTGAGGAAGTCGCCTCAGGCCCAACGTCCGAAGGGGACCCAAAATTTTTTATACATGCATATATATATATATATATATATATATATTATCTAGTTAAAACTTAAAAATAAATCTATAAAAACTGTGAGTGGACTGTACAAGTCAGTTGGGCCTTGATGTTAATCAAAGAAAGCCCAAATATTGTGATTTATTAAAAAAAAATCCAGTTCAGTCCAAACAAGACATTAAAACTAAGGAAAAAAGAAAAAAAAGGAAACGTCATGTGGTTTCTTCTTCTATACTGATACAATATAAAAAGGGCTTCGCTTAGGTTAAAGGATGTCGCTATCTTATAAAATCCTTCACTATTTTCTTATCGGACCGACAGGCATCAGTGACCAGTGATATTTAAGGTATATTATGCTGCTCCTTATTTTATTAATTTATTTGTTTGGCTGCAGGCGCAATTTAATTTTTTCTTTCTCGACAAACAACGTTTTTATATTTAGGTTAGATTTGTTTCATTTTCATGTTTTTTTTCGTACCTTTGATTTGTTTTTGCTACATGTCAGTTAGGCCTTGATGTTAATCAAAGAAAGCCCAAATATTGTGATTTATTAAAAAAATCCAGTTCAGCCCAAACAAAAAATTAAAGCTTTCTATTAAGGAAAAAAAGAAAAAAGGAAATGTCATGTGGTTTCTTCTTCTATTCTATACTGATACAATATAAAAAAGGCTTCGCTTAGGTTAAAGGATGTCGTTATCTAATAAAAATCATTCACTATTTTCTTATGGGACCGACCAGGCATCAGTGACCAATGATATTTAAGGTATACTATGCTGCTCCTTATTTTATTAATTTATTTGTTTGGCTGCAGGCGCAATTTAATTTTTTTCTTTCTCGACAAACAATGTTTTTATATTTAGATTAGATTTGTTTCATTTTCATGTTGTTTTTTTTCGGACCTTTGAATTGTTTTTGTTACATGTCACGTTCCATCTTCTTTGTTCCTAACCGAAAACTGAAGCCAAAAAACCGAACCGAACCAAATTAAAACGGTTCGGTGATTAAGTATTTTCGAACCTTCCATTTATTTTAGTTACATTTACCATTGAAATTTACGCTATATTATACGTATCTTACTGTATTTGGAAATATATTACTGATCGGGGCCCCGAGATTTAAGTTTCGCTTCAGGCCCGTGCTTTCTCAGCTACGGCCCTGATTACACACACAAACACAGATTAAGTTCAACTTACATACTTATGTTGCTTTATTTGCATGCATGAGAGAGAGGGAGAGAGGTTTCAGATTTCCTAATATAATTACAACAATAAGATTAAAGAAAAATTTACATACGCACATAGTATTTATTGGAAGATTACATGCGTGAGATGGTGAAAGGGGGACGACTTGATATTCCTATCATTTGGATTTGAGCCAATAAATTAATAATCTTCTCTCATTTTCAGAACTGTCAGAATTATAACATCCCATAAGTCATGGAGGCTTTACTTTCACTAAATACGATGATTGATTGGCTAATCACAACCCGAGACGTACGTGTTTAGTTTTTATTAATAGGAGCATTACGATAGCTTTAAACCCTAGGGTTTCTATGATTGTGCGTGTGTGACTAGACTTATTACAATTTACACGGTGTTATAGCTTCTATGAAGACACAATCTATTAAAATATCCAAAATGAAAACTAAAACGAGCTGGAGCCTACTCAGCAAAGAATTATCTAGTTGGCCTACAAGCCACATTAGAATTTCGATCCATATCAGATATGCATATATATAATGATATATATACGTAGACATAACTTGTGTCTGTCATTGGAGTTATACTTATATACAGATCATTAGCTATCCTAAGATTCTGCAGAGGTATTAACAACCAAACTATATTGATTTATTAGTCTGTGGTATTATTTAATTTTGTTAGATATGCGGAAATCCCCGATAAGTATTTGCCCGAAAAATGAGGATAATAAATAAAAGAGACGAAAAATAAATTTGGACAGTGACATGAGATTTACGTGGTTCGGTCAGAATGACCTACGTCCACGGGCCGGAGGGTATAACTTCTTTATTATATGGAGTATTACAGACACGTACACGTGATACAAAAGCAATATAACAACTGCGGAGAATCAAAACTACAAAGAAATATCGGAGAAGTGTGACCGAGGAATAAATCCTCGCTGAAGATATTGTGGTGGTATCTGTGGCCTGTGGCAATTTCATCCTTCGTCGAGTGAAGCCTATTTATAGGAGAGCACTGTACTTGATCTGCCCGTCTCTATTCCATGTGAAAACAAGAATAATAAGGCAGCCACTTTTATGTTTAGCAACCCACGTGAAAATGCATTTATTTGACTATGCTTTGGACGGTGGGTACAAAGGTCACAATCAACAAATCTCCACCTTGACTTTGGTACTGTAGGTGACTCTACCTTAATTAGTAATACCTTTATCTCCCTCCGACCGTAGCCCCGACGGGCTAGTTCACCAGTTTTAAAACACAAATCAAGTCCAAGCAATGCTTGAACTTGGAAACTGGAAGAGCTTTCGTAAACATATCCGCAGAATTATCCTTCGTGTTAATCTTCTTGATCAACACCTTCTTATCTGCAATGATCTCACGAATAAAATGATACTTGACATCAATATGTTTAGTCCTTTCGTGATACATCTGATCCTTAGTCAAATGAATCGCACTTTGACTATCACAGAAAATAGTAATGACTCCCTGAATCTGAGTTAATTCGCTGAATAACCCTGTCATCCATAATGCTTCTTTGATCGCATCAGTAATAGCCATGTATTCTGCTTCAGTAGTAGATAGCGCCACTACATGATGTAGAGTAGCTTTCCAGCTAATTGCACAACCTCCAATACAAAATACATAACTAGTAAGAGATCATCGTTTATCGAGATCACCTGCGTAGTCTGTTTCTGCCAAACTCCAAACAAAAGCTTAGAGTACCCTTCAAGTATCCGAGAATCCACTTCACTGCTTGCCAGTGTTCTTTCCCTGGATTAGCCATATACCTGCTAACAACACTAACAGCCTGTGAAATATCAGGACGTGTACATACCATTGCATACATAATACTGCCGACTGCACTCGAGTAAGGAACTCGTGCCATGTACGCTTCTTCCTCATCTGATGATGGTGACTGAGCAGCGCTTAGCCTAAAATGGCTAGCAAGAGGAGTGCTGTCTGGTTTGGCATCGTTCATGCCAAATCTCTCCAAATCCTTCTTGCGGTAACTTTCCTGGGTCAGGTATAACTTACCAACTCCTCTATCACGTCTTAGCTGTTCCTAAATCCTTCATTTCAAATTCACCATTCAATAAGGCCTTCAACTGGTGAGTTTCTACAAGATTCTTAGCGCAATGAGCATGTCATCAACATATAACAACAGATAAATGAACGAACTGTCATTTAACTTCCGGAAGTAAACACAACTATCATACTTGCTCCTGGAGAAACCATGACCCAACATGAAAGAATCAAAACGTTTGTACCACTGTCTTGGAGACTGCTTTAATCCGTATAAGGATTTCTTCAGTAGACAAACTTGGTCTTCCTTTCCTTCAACTATGAAGCCTTCAGGTTGCTTCATATAAATCTGTTCATCTAAATCGCCATGTAAGAACGCTGTCTTGACGTCAAGCTGTTCTAACTCCAAATCGTACATGGCAACGAATGCAAGTAATACACGAATAGAGCTATGTCTAACGACAGGTGAGAATACGTCATTAAAATCTACACCTTGTACCTGATTATAGCCTTTCGCGACTAATCGTGCCTTATACCTTGCATCGTCATAACCAGATAAACCTTCTTTCTTTTTGAAGACCCACTTACTTCCAACTATTTTCTTTTTCTTTGGCGGCGGCACAAGAATCCAAGTACATTCTTGTGCAGAGACTCCAGTTCTTCATTCATCGCTACCAGCCACTTATCAGAATTATCATCGCTTATTGCCTCAGAATAGGTAAAAGGTTCGCCGCCTCCACCCGTTTCTTGCGCCACTGATAAAGCATACGAAACTAAAGTTACATACCGCTGTGGTAGTCGAATCTCTCGTCTCTCCCTATCTCTGGCTATAGAATATTCCTGCTCTGTACTTTCATCTTCAACAGGATCTGAATCAGGTTCTGACTCGTCCTCTTGATCTGTTGAACTCGTAGCAGGATCATTTGAAGGATCTTTGTTGATCTCGAGCTCCACCTCGTTCTGTACACTATCCTTCTTTTCTTGATTAGAGGGATAGTAGATTCATTTGAAGGATGCAACAAAGAAGACTCGTCGAAAGTAACATCTCTGCTAATTATAAATTTGGGTAACTTGGGATCAGGAAATATAGCCTATATCATTTCACCCCTAAAGCGTAACCGAGGAAAATACATTTCTTAGCTCTAGACTCTAACTTTCCCTCGTTTACGTGCATATAAGCTGGGCACCCAAATATTCTTAAGTTGGAGTAATCAGCAGGAGTACCTGACCAAACTTCATCAGGAGTCTTGAAATTGATCGGCGAACACGGTGAGCGGTTGACAATATAACATGCTGCAGCGATAGCTTCGGCCCAAAATCGTTTGTCAACCCAGCGTTGGAGATCATACATCGAGCTCTCTCTAAAAGCGTCCGATTAATGCGCTTGGCAACACCATTTTGTTGAGGCGTCATTCAAACAGTGTGATGTCGAGCAATACCTTTATTCTTGCAAAATTCGTTGAACTCGCTTCCACAAAATTTTAAGCCATTATCTGTCCGCAACCGCTTGATCTGTTTTCCTGTCTGCTTTTCAATCAAAGCCTTCCATTGTTTGAACATTAGGAAAACATCACTCTCCTGTTTAAGAAAATAAACCCAGACTTTCCTTGAAAAATCATCAATGAAAGTCAACATGTATCTTGCACCACCTTTGGACGAAACACGAGAAGGACCCCATACATCAGAATGAATATAGTCCAAAGTACCTTTTGTCCTGTGGACTGCTGGCGTTGAAACTGACTCGTTTCTGCTTCCCAAAAATACAGTGTTCGCAAAAGTTCATCTTGCCAGTACTTTGACCGCAAAGTAGACCCCGCTTGCTTAATATCGTCAAGCCTTTTTCTCCATGTGTCCAAGTCGCATATGCCATAATCTCGTGGTATCAATCTCCGGGGATGTCGAAATTGCAGCAGAACCTTTAACTGTAGTTCCATGCAAAATATACAAATTTCCAGACCTGCAAGCTTTCAGCACGACAAGAGCACCTTTGGCAATTTTTAAAACTCCACCTTCACCTGAGAACCTACACCCTTGAGATTCAAGTGTGCCTAAAGAGACAAGATTTCTCTTCATATCTGGAACATGTCTGACTTCTGTGAGCGTTCGGATGATTCCGTCGAACATCTTGATCCTAACTGTGCCTTTACCAACAACTTTATACGGAGCATCATTTTCCACTAAAACATATCCACCATCAAAATTTTCATATGTGGAAAAACAATCCCGACTCCGACGTATGTGGTAAGAACAACCCGAATCTAAGATCCACTCATTACCAGACCTAACAATATTTGCAGTTGCTACAAAAATAGTTCCATAGCTCTCCTCAGCAGCTAAACTAGCTTCGACGAGTTTATTAAATTGCTAATTATTTTTCTCCTTATTTTTTAATTTAAAACAATCAGCTTTAATGTGACCCTTTTTCTTGCAAAAATTACAGACTTTATTTCTGTATTTATACCTTTCTTTAGATCTGCTGCTTTCAGCGTCTCTACGCTCTGGTCTTCCCCGTGCAAACAGGCCTTCTGCCTGGCTACCACTTGTTTCTCCCGTAATATTCCTGTCTATCTGTTCTTTCGATTGTAAAGCGGATTTGACACTAGAATATGATATTGTGTCTTTTCCGTATAATCGTGTCACGAAAATGTTTTAAAGACGAGGGAAGGGAACACAACAATATTATGGCCTGATCTTCGTCCGTTACTTTTACTTCTACGTTCGCCGAATCAATAATGATAGAATCAAATTTATCGAGATGCGAGAGAATAGAAGTACCTTCCGTCATTTTCATATTGTATAGCTTCTGCTTTAAATAAAGCCGATTCTCCTTTTCTTCATGTAGATAGCTTTTAGCGCATCCCACATACCCATGGCCGTCGTCTCCGTGGCAACTTCTTGTAGAACCTCGTAAGAGAGATTTAATATAATAGCCGATCTGGCTTTCTTGTCCAATTCATTAAATTTGATCGTCCTTCATGTCGGTAAGTTTCTTCTTTGCGCCTTCAAGCGCCACCTCGCAACCGTCTTGAATAAGTATGGTCTCCATCTTGAGACTCCACATTGCAAAGTTGACGTTTCTGTCGAACTTTTCAATTGACATACTTGTTATTGTCATGGTGGCTAAAAAAATAAATCGAGATGGCTTTGATACCAATTTGTTAGGATATGCGGAAATCCCCGATAAGTATTTGCCCGAAAAATAACGATAATAAATAAAAGAGACGAAAAATAAATTTGGACAGTGACACGAGATTTACGTGGTTCGGTCAGAATGACCTACGTCCACGGGCCGGAGGGTATAACTTCTTTATTATATGGAGTATTACAGACATGTACGCTGACGTGATACAAAAGCAGTATAACAACTGCGGAGAATCAAAACTACAAAGAAATATCGGAGAAGTGTGACCGAGGAATAAACCCTCGCTGAAGATGTTGTGGTGGTATCTGTGGCCTGTGGCAATTTCATCCTTCGTCGAGTGAAGCCTATTTATAGGAGAGCATTGTACTCGATCTGCCCGTCTCTAATCCATGTGAAAACAAGAATAATAAGGCAGCCACTTTTATGTTTAGCAACCAACGTGAAAATGCATTTAGTTGACTATGCTTTGGACGGTGGGTACAAAGGTCACAATCAACAAATTTCTTACGGTTTGCAAGATAACGGACTATTATAATAGTTAATTTGGTGATATAGATATACCAAAGTTATATTTTCCAGTATAATAATGATACTAGGAAAACCCTTTTGGACGTATGTTTGGAATTACCTTAATAAAGTATAGTATTCGTTTACTTTCCAGGAAATTAAAATAATCTAACCTTTGTATGATTAATAATGACAATTATTTTTATGTGTCCAGCTAGCAAATGCAGAAACATCTTCTCGTGACACAAGACAACAACATGTGTTCTTTTTATATTAAAATTAAAAGTTGCTTTCTTGATATAGAACTATAGAAGATCAAGATCGTTATAAAAACCGTGATCTACTACAAATATTAATATAAGCAAATTGTTTAAACAGATTATTATTTTTGTATGCATTAACTAATACTTTTTTATATATTCTTCTTGGCAATTTAGGAATAAAAACAATTTAGGAATTGATGCGATACCAAGATTTTGTTTTCAGTAGAAATTATTGTTTGTTGCGATGGAGATAGAAGTGTCGCATACGTATCATTCTATTGGATCACATCTAATATGATGGCTAATGCTACGATAATAAAAAACAGAAAACAAAAAAGGGGCCACCATTTGCTTAAATAAAAATTAGTATTATAATCTTAATATCTAGCTATCTATATGGAACAATGGAAGGTATAGCCTGTTAGGCCAGCCGCCGGGCAGAAAAGTAAGAAAAAAATAATAATAAAATAATATTAATAATATTATCAGGGCCGGCTTTTGGGTAAAGCAAGTGAAGCAAGGGCTTTAGGCCTCGAAATTTTGAGGGCCCCCGATTTAGATATATTATGTAAATAAAATATAGCTGGTTAAAGAAGTTCAAAATTTAACATTAATATTCAAGTTTCACATATTTTCACTGCTTCAAGTGATTGTTATGACAAAAATAAGTAGTAATGAAAACTCAACGATATATTTTATTAAAAAGGAATGAGTAAACGTGCCACTCACTATTAGTGCTCTGAATTTTAAGTGTTTTGTTTTGTTCTTAAACTTTGTCCAAATATTTTCATTTTTTGTTATTTTTCAAGTTCTTTGGGCAAAAGAATTAAAGAACCGTGTTGCAAAGTTCGAAAAGCAAAAGGCCGCATCGAAATTTTGAGCGCCAATACTTAGAGGTAATAGTGATATGTTGGCGTGGAAAAGTTTGTCAATATACAATATTTAATTGCGTGAAAGGGCCTCATATTTGAAATTGCTTTAGGCCCCGTATTACGATGAGCCGGCCCTGAATATTATAATATTATTTTATTTATATAAAAGAAAAAGAAAAAATCTATAAATAGGCTGAGGATTCTTCAGTTATTATCATCCCAAATCAAGTGAAGATATCCAGTGAGAGAGAAATAGTGAGAGAGAAACTTATCCGGGTGGATAAGGGTGATATCGTGCTTTAGTTTCTGGGGTAGTTGGGAATAGGTACAAATATATTACCCGAATGGGTAAGGGGTCTCGAGTTTTGGTTTAAACACGAGTGTTAATTTGTACATTGTAATATTCTCAATATAGTAAAGTCGGTGCTCTCCGTGGAGGTAGGCGGTATTGGCCGAACCACGTAAAAATCTCGTGGTTCTCTTTCGGGGTCATTTCGGTTTTATATTGTCCAAACAGTCGCGGGTCAAAATCAACCTTCCGCTGGGCCTGAAAAATTACCGCTCAACCCCAACATAGCCTCCACGTAAACTATTACATTACGCAATAATTCAGCATGAATGTGGCATTCATCATATATCTATCATTTCTTGATATAGGACTTGTATAGGTGTAGGAGTGGTGTGTGCGTGTCTCTCGCTTTTTGGCTAAGTTTCGAGATTATTGAAATTGATTAATATATAGAAGGGGCACTTAAAGTTAAGGACCAAAGATAGTTTGAATTTAGGGATAAGGACCCTGTCAGAAAAAGTTTAGTTTTAAGGACCTGTTTTTGAAGTTTGCATAGTGTTAAGGACCCTGTGACGAAAATACCCCTGTAAAATATGAATGAGAAGTGGTATCCAGCGCCACTGTTGTGTTATCAAATCGCAGTGAAGTGGTACGTGTGAACAGTGAAGTGGTACTGTAGACCCATGAAGTGGTACGGGTGAACAGTGAAGTGGTACTGTAGACCCATGAAGTGGTACGAGTGAACAGTGAAGTGGTACTGTAGACCCATGAAGTGGTACGGGTGAACAGTGAAGTGGTACAAACATTTGTTGACCCATGGAGAGCTACTGTTGACCATAGAAGAACTGGTACGGGAGACCCATGAAGTGGTATTGTTGACGCAGAGAAGTGGTACAACAGTTTGTAGACCCATGAAGTGGTATTGTTGAACGGAGAAGTGTTACAGAAAAACTCTTATGTGTTTCTTGTGCAAATATTTACCCGATTTCTGCAGAAACACTAAAGAATTCTTCTGTACCACTTCTCCGTTCAACAATACCACTTCATGGGTCTACAAACTGCTGTACCACTTCTCTGCGTCAACAGTACCACTTCATGGGTCTCCCGTACCAGTTCTTCTCTGGTCAACAGTAGCTCTCCATGGGTCAACAAATGTTTGTACCACTTCACTGTTCACCCGTACCACTTCATGGGTCTACAGTACCATTTCACTGTTCACCCGTACCACTTCATGGGTCTACAGTACCACTTCACTGTTCACCCGTACCACTTCATGCTTTTATGGTAACACTTCCTTATTTCTGGATAACACTTTCTAGTAATTCATGAAGTGTTACCACTTCATGCTTTTCTGGTACCACTTCCTTATTTCTGGATACCACTTCATGCTTTTCTGGTACCGTCGTGTGTTTGGAAGAGCTGCTGGCAAATCTGTGTAATTTCCGCAACAAGCAGGGGCAAATGCGTCCTTTTTCACGCAGTTGGTCCTTAACTTTAAGTCCAAACTTGAAAATAGGTCCTTATCTCTAATGTAAAACTTATTGGGTCCTTAACCCTAACGAAAACATTCCAATTGGGCCTGAAACTTAGTTATCTCTATATAGAATAGTCAATTTCCAGATGGTAAGAAGTACCTGTGACTGACTTTTTGTGTTCGACGAGGTTAACCATACCATAGCCTTGCAATATAAACAATTCAAAGCAATAAAAAAAGACCATCTTTATTATAAAATCACGACTTAAACAGTCAATTTATTAAGATGACTTAAAGTCAACATAGACATCTTACAACGATGGTATTGAGGTCTCCAAATGTCAACAATCCTATGAATGAACGCTTTGTCAACATATAACGACTAAATCTCAGCCTAAATAGGCTATAAAATATATGATGTATCATTGTCACTTCTCTCAAACTAATGCTATAGATAAGCCTGAAAGGATAGAAACAATTGATAGGCAAAGCTAATGAGAAAATTAACCTTATGCTTCGATGTAGAAATCCTCTTTCTCAGATTCACTGGGCAAAAAATGAGTTTCATGAACAACTCTGGGAAGATAATAGCAGAAAATGTCTTCTTTTCAATCCTTGGCGATCTTCACGATCAAACCCGAGGCTGTCTAAACGGTCTTGATTTGTCCTAAACCGATTAAATCTCTGACGTGAAATCTCATATAAAGTGGAGAAAATCGAAGGCGCTTCTTCTCCAAGAGAGACATCATCATCTCCTTGTGTTTCCTGTGATTGAGGAGTGACAAAAGCTCCTTCCTTCCCTGAAAATTTTCACATGAAAAACTTTTGTTTTTTTCAAGCATTGAACCCTTTCGTTATGACATCGATCGTCAAATGAGTACATAAGTCTTCTTACCTGGGACAGACCTTTAAGTACTGAACCGATGTTTGGAATGGAGAACCAATACATGTTGTCATCAATTAGTTGACGGATCTATAAGACATCACAGAGTTATGATTGAAGATAACGAACTAGAAATCATAAACGATTCGTTGACATAAATCATCAGTAAGCTGCTTTCATATCGAAGAAGGAATGCTACACTCACAAGAACACCTGCATTAATTAATTGAGAGATGTGTTCCTCTTTCACCTTTCCACCTAGCGAGAGAAGTGAAACCTGCATAAGCCAAGAAGTGCAAAGATACATCTATAAGTTGCTTAGAAAACTAAGATCGCAAAAACTTGAGTCGTGCATAGGAAAAGAAATGTGAACAAAAAACAGCATTGATGCAGATGAAATATGAATGGATATCATAAAACCTGTGATTCACACAGCCATGAGATGTTTATATGCACACTGAAGAGAAGATTACTTACAAGCTCTTGATGACTAATGCTGCTGTCCAGCTTGGACTCTAAAACGTGAGTTTTAAACCACTGGAAAACGGTGAGGTCGTTTTGCATCTTCTCTTCCAACCTTCCAACAGCAAGTTCAATCTGAAGACCTCAAAAACAAAGGGTCGCACCAAGACCTCAAGGGACAGAGTAGTTCAAAATTCAATATCTTCTTCACTAGGATTTAACACTAATAACTAAAACCTGAATATTGGAGTTATTTCTAAAGTCAAGGCGACTCTATACAACCTTTTCAATGTGAGGGAACTGTGCACACATCATACGAAGTGCCATCAATGTGTCACTGAAAGTATACTTCTCTTCTGCACAAACATCGTCGATTAGCATTGCAAAACAAGCAACAGAGAGCTGAATAACAAATCAAATACGATATGGAGCAAGATCTAATAGCAAATTGTGTAATAGGCCATGTCGACAAGGAGAAGGATACTGTGAAAAATTGGTATGATGAAGACAACAAGAAATGCAATTGAAAGATGAAACAACCATAACCCCCGTAAAAAGTGCCAAGAAAACAAAAGACTACTACTGATGCGGACATAAATTAGGCAGGCAAAATAATGAGGATTAAGGAAATAATTAGCTTATGATAATTATTAAGTGAACTTAGAGTTTCCTTGAAAAATATAAGGTTAGATTATAAAGGGAGGCTTTAGGGACCTCCGAAAGCCTGCTGGGGACCTTCGACAGACTTTAGGGAGCTAACAACAGGTGCTGGGGACCTGAGGAACTACCTGGCAGCTCCCAAGGACGAACAAAGCTTTCCTAATACGCCACCAGTGAAAAGATACTGTAAAAAGGGAATCAAATGAAAGGGCCACGTGTCCGATTGAGATAGGGCAGCACCACTGCAAAAGCTGCGACCACTATTCACTGCAGACTGCACAAAGCTGTCCTGACATCCTATACTGTACACGAAAAGGCCCTATCAACAGGAATTCTGGGACGATGGAATGCGTCCCATCTCCAGGATTTCAGGGACCTACCTTCAGGCAATACCCAAGAGCTAGAGACGTACCTTCAGGCAATACCCCCAAGAGCCTCCTATATAAAGGGGACTTCACCATTTTCACAAGGATTCTCATTCCAACACTTCTAAACGTCAATAAAATATTCTCTCTCTACAAATAACGTCCTTAAGTATTTTAGTAGGTGTTCTTGATAGAGAGAGTGAGTTGTTTGAGTGCGTAATCGTCAAAGTATAGTAAAAAGAGGTTTTAGAGCGCCCGTGGACGTAGGATCTGCAAAGATCCGAACCACGTACATCTTGTGTTCTTTCTGTTTTACGTCCCCCTTTTATGTCCTTTGCAAACAAGCACGTCCCAATACGTCCCCAAGTACGTTCTACGTCCCCAAACAGGTCCTCAATGTCCCAAGACACTCCTCAACACGTCCCCATCACGTCCCAACAGGTCCCCAACGCCCCAAACAGATCCCCCAATGTCCTAAATACATCACAAACACGTCCCTTCCAATTCCTTTACAACTAAGCACCTTACGCACGTCACTTTATCGATTCTTCGGCTATATAAATTTCTTTACCCGCACATATAAATCTTGTTGATTGGGAGAGCCCCATATCAACTACAAATATACGAAAGAACAATAAAGAAACAAAACCCCAATCAAACATCATGAACATCGAAAGACAATACCCAAAATGAAGAAACAATAAGAAACCCACTACAATATCAACAAATGATCACAAAAATGTAGGCAATACGCCAGTTACTAGTGAGAAAAGAGGAGTACAGAATGAAATATCAACTGAGCAAAGCTTTTATCCCTTAAGATCAGCCATAGGCGGAGCCAGAGTAGGTCCAGTGGGGTCCATGGACCCCACTGGAAAGAAAAATTTTATTAGTAAAATAATTATGATTTTTTAATCCTAGGACTAAAATTGAAAAAAATAATCCTATTAGGACCCCACTGAAATGTTTTCAAAATATAGGGTTTGGGGTCCAATTATACTGGACCCCACTGATGGAAGCTCCTGGCTCCGCCACTGAGATCAGCCCATCTTGTTAGGGGTCGACCTTCGCTCGTCATATAGCGAAGCCACGCTAACAGCCGTTGTAGTGTAGAGAGGGATTTTTGGTGCCGTTTTGTTGCTATTTTAAGTTGAGGCGTAATGCTAATGTCCAAGTTAATACAGGTTAGTATCTAACTTCAAAATATTTCCTGTTCGGAAAAATTCAATGAAGGGATTGAATTAGATACAAACATGTACTTTTGGATAATTATAAATTTCTTTATTTCGATATCAAAGATAATTTTTTCAATTTCAGCATCATCTCATTTGGTATTTTGTTGGCCTATAAACACACACGGTTAAATATTTGATAAACAAAATACGAGTACGGACACAATTGTTTACACCGATTTGATAATCGATGTAGGACACATAAACACCAGACATAATAATGTCTTTAGAAGCATTGCTAATCTTCAAATAGCTAAATACTCAGAAACAAATAAACGTTATCCGTCTTCTTCACGCTGGTGCTGTAAAATTAGATAAGAAAAAGATTAATGAATATCATAGTTTGAAAATCTTTGCATTAATAAAACCAAGAAAATAAAATACCAGGAGCCTCATCCATCGTGCCGCTTGATCCAGCATAGTTTTCATCGCCTGGCAGAAGAGCGACGTTATCATTCTCCTAAAATGAAAAACAAACCGTAAGTAGAAGAACAAATTTTTCTTTTACGACAACAAGCAATTATTATTAATAAAAACACCTTCATTTCGCAAAAGATGGGCTTTCTCTTAGGAATAACGCAAACACATCCTCTGAATACAAAAGGTTGTCCTCCGACTCCATATTCTTTTGCAGTGAAACTAAGATAGTAATCGTAACCAACATTAGCCTTCAAAACCTTGACCAGCTCAAAGCCACTCATCTGGTGACAAACAGGGAAAAAAAACATTATCTAAATATCATAAAACATGTAAGAAAACGTAACAAAAAAAAAAAAAAGAAAATCGAACTTTGTTTTCGTTATAGAAATTCAGGCACAGTTTCGCAAAATCTCTCATTAATTCTTTGCGATCTGCATTAGTCACCGTAAATACTCCCCCTGACGGCTCGTCGTCGTCGTCATCCAAACCCGTCCGCGGTTCCATCACAAAATCACATAACTGAAGATAAGAACATAGCCAAGTATATTAGCAGACAGCGAAAAACTATTACGGAATTGACGAAATAATAGCATGGATTCCATACATAACGGAAAGTTTTCAAAGATGTCCCTTCTGTTTTCTTAGCCACGGGAGTCATGTATTTCTCGAACTTTCTATAATCAATAGTAGTTTCTTCCTCGGAATCAGACATCTCTTCTCCAACGCTACACATCAAACAAGAAACATCAACAAATTTTACCGAACAATAGGCCTTCAGATAATTCCACTAATCGTCCAGTCTAAGCTGAACACACAGGAAATCAGAAGGCAAAAAAATTACGATCTTACCTTGTTTTCATCTTTTTCGCAGGACACATTTTCCCTTCCATTGTTGCTTTGCGTACGTAAGTAGTGTAAAGAGAGAGGGCACCTTCATATAAAGAAAAAGGAATTAGCAAAGAAGAGAATGGTAAACATCGACAAAAACAATAAGGAACCAAAAACGACAACAACGGAGGGTTTTCACATAAGAAATAAAGATTTCCCAAATCAACTTCAAATACAATATACACAAACCCTAAGAAAGTAATTTTTTAAAAAAAAGAGGTCACCCCAATAATCGAAAGAATAAGAAATGAACCCGACTGCAACTGAAACAACGATCAACCAAACATAATAATGTCTTCAGAAGCATAACTAATCTTCAAATAGCTAACTACTAAGAACAAATAAACGTTATCCGGGAACATTGTCTTTTTCATGCTGGTGCTGTAAAATTAGATAAGAAAAATATTAACGAATATCATAGTTTGAAAATCTTTGTATTATTAAAACCAAGAAAATAAAATACCAGGAGCCTTATCCATAGTGCCGCTTGATCCAGCATAGTTTTCATCGCCAGGTAGAAGAGTGACGTTATCATTCTCCTAAAATGAAAACAAAAAACCGCAGGTGGAAGAACAAATTTTTCTTTTGCGACAACAAACAATTATTATTAATACAAATACCTTCATTTCGCAAAAGATAGGCCTTCTCTTAGGAATAACGCACACACATCCTCTGAATACAAAAGGCTGTTCTCCGATTCCATATTCCTTTGCAGTGAAACTAAGATAGTAATCGTAACCAACATTAGCCTTCAAAACCTTGACCAGCTCAAAGTCACTTCTCTGGTGACAAACAGGGAAAAAAAGCATTACCTAAATAGCATATGAATAACAAAACATGTAAGAAAACGTAACAAAAAGAAAAAGAAAATCGAACTTTGTTATCGTTATAGAAATTCAGGCACAGTTTCGCAAAATCTCTCATTAATTCAACGCGATCTGCATTAATCATCGTATATACTCCCCGCGATGACGAGTCGTCGTCGTCTTCCAAACCCGTCCACGGTTTCATAACAGAATCACATAACTGAAGATAAGAACATAGCCAAGTATATTAGCAGACAGAGAAAAACTGTTACGGAATTGAGGAAATAATAGTATGGATTCCATACATAACGGAAAGTATCCAGAGACTTCCATTCGGTTTTCTTAACCACAGGAGTCATGTATTGCTCCAACTTTCTATAATCAACAGTATTTTCTTCCTCGGAATCAGACATCTCTTCTCCATCGCTACACATCAAACAAGAAACATCAACAAATTTAACCGAACAATAGGCCTTCTGATAATTCCACTGATCGTCCAGTCTCTAAACTGAATACAAAGAAAATCAGATGCCAAAATAATTACGATTTTACCTTGTTTTCATCTTTTCCGTAGGAGGCATTTTCCCTTCCATTGTTGCTCTGCGTACGGAAACAGTGAGAAGAAAGAAGGCACTTTCATATATATATGTATATATTATATATATATAACCGACAACAACTGAAAGATTTCACATAAGAAATAAAGATTTCCCCAATATACACAAACCCTAACGAAGTAATTTTCTTTTTAGGAAAAAAAAGGTCATCCCAATAATTGAAAGAACAAGAGATGAACCCGGCTGTAACTGAAACAACAATTAACCAAATCCTATATCGAAGTGAAGAGCCGAAAATCACCTCACCTCAGTTTCGGCCTAGAGAACTATTTTCTTTTTCCTTTCTTCTTTCTCCAGCAAAGGTAACAACTGCTCGATGATAACCCCCTTCTGCGTGTATTGCTTACATATATAATTGATATTTCTCATGGGCCTTTATACGGCCAACAAAAATGGACTTCAATAAAGCCCGTGTTTAATAATTCTTGTTTGGGCTTTGATGTTGCATTTGGTTATAAGATCTATGTAGAGGCTCATTATAAATTTAATTTAGTAAGCCCAATATAGTTATTCTTTTTAGTTACATAGGGCTTAGCTGGCTTTTGGATTAAATACGGGCCGATAAAGATAAACCAACACAATATTATCCGTTATTATTTATATTATATGGACTAATATTGGGTAGCAAACGGAACAGTGAGGGTGTTAGTGTCAGCAACAGAAAATAAATCGAGATTTTTTTCAAGAAATGAAGAAGAAAAATATTCTTTTGATGATTATTAGTGTATCCCTGGAAATTGAATAAGAAGTGCACTTAGAATGCATGAAAGGAAGACGCGAGAATTCAGACGCAAATACAAACGATTATTGGGTGGCCAAAATTACCACGGTGAACCATGTCCGCTGAGACTCGAGTAGGGCTGGGATCAGGTCAAGTTTTTTGGGGTTCGGGTTTTTTCGGGTCGGGTGCCCGATTTTTTCGGGTTGTTATTTTGATACGCGATCCCGATTCGGTCAAATTCGGGTACGCGAAACCCGATTAGGTATCCGCGGGTAGGGTTCGGGTTTTTTATTTATTTATTTTTATTATTTTTTATTTTTTAAAATTTAAGTAAGCTTAAATTCAATTCGTTCAACAATAAAATAATTTAAACACCATCACAATAAAAATAAATTCAACACATCAAAACCAACAACAACAAAATTCAACACCACGACGATACTCGGGTTCGAAGTTATTTATTTATTTATTTTACTTTTACTTTTTGGCTTTAGATAAGCTTACAACTAGTTAAATTCCTTCAACAATAAAATAAAATAAACACCATCAACATTATTATACCAGTTGGTATAATAATGATAACAGTTGGTAATTAGAATAACAGTTGGTATAATAATCAAAAAGTTGGTATGGTGTCCAGTTTAATTTCAGAAAAGTGTATTTTTCGTCCGTTTAACGGTTGGGGTATTAAACACGAAATTCTTTGCAGATGGGTACTGATAAGTAAGAATTTTTATCAGAGATACTGATAAGGAAGTTCAAAATTTGAAAGTGACCGATAAGGAATTTATCCAAAAAAAAAAGGTACATATGATAGGCAATTAGGCATACATGGATCCATAGGCAAATGATTATAACATTTCTATCTATGATTTGATGATTTTTCTGTTGAAAACTCGACTACAACTATCAAGCTGAAGCAGTTCAAGTATTTCTTGCGTTCTCCATAAATAAGACGAGTGGCCATCGACCACTTCCGTCACATCGACCTGCATTGATTTCATGCGTCGATCGATCGATAGAATATGATTTTCAGAAAGAAAACATAGGAAGGGAAAGAAAAGGGATATAACTTTTGTTCCCAATCCGTCGTAATGTGTGTGTGTGTGTGTGTGAGTAAGCAATGGATTCATTTCAGGTGAAAGAATACCTGTGACCTTGTAATTCTTTTACCAACACTTCAGCAAGCAACTTTCCAGCTTTATCAGATCTACACACATTTTATTGCAGATATCTCAAATCCTCCAATGAGAAGAGAATTACATTTCAGGCAAGGAAAAGAAAAAACCTGTCAATTTGGACGCTGTGTCTATTCGGATTTTTATTCAAAGCTGTTCCATTTTTTGGCAACCAAACTAAGTTACTCACTCCTTTGTTATGGTTTTCTCCTACAGCTTTAAATTCGAATTCTTCAACATCGCCCCAGAAAGCCCAGCTCCAGCGGCTTCGTTAATTGAAAAATCTTGTTAGTTAATCAATATGCTCATGTTGTTCAATATTAACCTTAAGGATGCTTAAAAGGTTTCATAGATTATCAGTGGGAATAATATACTAAAACTGCATCGTCTACTTACCTCCAAAGGAAGCTGCTACTGCTGCAGAACCCGCGACAGTACCAGTAGCACTAGCAACAGCAGCAAATCCTGGAATTACAGTGCCCAACGTAGGTGCTAAAGCAGTGAACCCTGAAGCTATCGCAGGGGCAGCCAAACCTAATTGAGTACAATAAATATAACATTAATCGAAAATGAAATGTAGTAGTATCTCATGCAAGAATCTCAACATCACTAACTACGACGATGATGATGCAATAGTCCAAACATAATCAACTGTGATGATGTACATCATCTCGATGACATTATTACCTCCAGTTATTGCCATTAGCGTCCCTCCAGTTACAGCAGCAGCACCAATGATTCCTCCACGTTTCCAGTTGTCCCATGAGCTTTGCAAAGACTGTCGTTCCCCTTCCTCCTTGGATTGTTCTTTTACAAGAGCCATTGCAGAACTAGCAACAATTGTCTCAATCGCTTCCTAAGAAAGGATGCAATTACTTTCAGAAAGATATATATATAAGGCACGAGATACATGATAACTGTGATATATGCTACCATTTTAGTCCATTTGACATCAAACCAAGTTGCTAGCAACCTCAACGCAACTCGGTGTCGTGCATCGTAGCCCTTTATTTTCTTAGGAGATTTCTCAGCATCCTCATTGGCCAATGCAGCTGAGACAAGCTCATAGAGAACAGTGATCTTTTTTGGGTATGGAAGCTTATTGGCCTCATCCAATGGTTTTTCGACTATGTCCGACATAGATTGCTCCTCGTCTGTCTCGATCGCATATGTATTCTTAGCCTTTCTGTCCATCATATGTTCATTACCAAGCTTTTCTTCTGCCGGATCTGATTCTGGAGTTGTTTCATGGTCTTTCAGCTTATTTTTAAGGGAATGCTCGTATTCCATTTGATTTAGCTTTTCTGAATCTCGATCCATAGGAGTCTTTTCCATGCTTGAAGACACAGCATCGATTCCATTTGCTAATTCAAGTTCTCTATCATTAGCTTCTGGTGATGTTTGGCCACTCTCATCCGCGAGCAGCTTCAGGAACTGGCAGCAATATAAGAGTAATAAGAATTACGGCATTGTCACCTAGCTTAATCAGTTGGTACGTGTACCAGCTGATCCTTTTGACTCGAGCAGACATTCTTTATTAAGCAACAACGTAGCTGTCCCACTTTTTTAAGGAAAAAAAAAACAGAAAACAAAAACTCAGGAGACAAAAAGAACTAACAGCTCCAACGTGCTCCTTGGCATTTAATTCAACCGCAGTTTCCACTAACCCACGCCACGCCGCCTCATCAATCTCCAGAAACCTATGAAATAACCAAAAATCAACAGATATACCAGAAAATCAGACGTTTGATCGTACATTAACTTTGGGATATATGCTGATAGCGTGGTTGTATGCTTTGTCGTAAGCGAGTCATTGATCAAACTTACGAACCAAACCTACACACCCGAGCTAAGAACAGTACCTGAAGATTGGGTAGAGCAAGCTCGTCGATTCGTCAAGCCACAGCTGATGGCGGCGAGTATCATCGGACACCGACTCAGTGCCGTTGCCGACGTGTCCGTCGTGAAGGCCTTTATCTACTTGCGATTGGTGGAGCGCCAGCCCAAACAATGCTCCAGCCGCGTACTTCTGCGCTGGCATCAACATCGGAGCTGACGACGACATGGACATGATCAGATTCTCATTTGAATTAACAAACTAAAAACCAAAAGAAGAATGGAGAGATGATTGATGGTGATGATCTGTCCCGCGCTCGGCAATCGATCGGTTACATTACACCGCTTGCCTCATCCGACGGCTGGGATGGCGACACCACATTAGCTGATTTTATTTTTAATTATTTTCGATATTAAGAGATTGGGCCAAAGTCCATCGCCATTATTGGGCCGATTTCCTAAGAAAATAAAAAAGAAATATTCCGTTGCCGGGACTTGAACCCGGGTCTCTCGGGTGAGAGCCGAGTATCCTAACCAACTAGACTACAACGGATTTACGAATGACCGTTAAAGAAAAATACCAAAAGACAATCGAAGAAGAAGAAGGACACGAATTGGACTGAAGGGTCACCCCATTAAAGCGAGAGGCCAACGAAGACGACGTGTTATCACCTGAAGAAGAAGAAGAAACCTCAAAGTTAAAAATAGATCTGGTTCAACCTACTGTGAGGAAGGGAAGGTAATTGTACAGTTTAGTTTGATAAGAGAACTAGATAATCCCCACATTTATTACCATGTTGTCGTCCCATCAAACTAGTAAAATAGTTATCCCATTGCTTCTTGTTGTTGTTATCAAGAACAAGATGCTGGTTCGTCGTCCCACCAGTCAATAGCTCATTAAAAGATGTACCTTGATGAGGCATAATAATAGGCTTCAACCCTAGATATCCATTATCGTTATTACAATCCATTTTATTCTCCTCCTCATGAGCAAAGAAAGCTTTTTTCTTTCGCACGTTCACTTTACCCTAATACTCTCAGATCCGCACAGCGAAAGCCCAGAACCTTAACTCACACTGTTATTGTTCTCAGTGCTGACGACAGTAACCTCCATATCCACGTTGTTACTTCTGCTGGAGCTTTTCTCAGTACGAACTGAGGTTGCACATTAGCCTAGACTATAGTTTCGAATTTTATGTTTCTTTTTACTCGTCAATATTTCTTTCCAGTGATACAAATTGTGTTGGCTCATCTTCTTTGGTCGTTAATAAATCCTGGTTCCTGTGCAAGATGTGATTGAACTTGTTTCTGCAGTATATGATGTTCATAAATCTATCCTTTTGGCTTTTGATTTTAGTTTTGCACTGCTGCTGTCAGATAAGGTCTATCGAGAGTAAGAATCTATTTTTGTTTGGGCACAGTGGCGAGCGGTGCAACAACTATGGCGTTCTCATTACGTAACATTTCACCGTCCCTAACCTAACACTACTCTTCCTTTGTTTCTCCGTTCAGATTAGGTTAGGTCGCTCCAATTGACTTGTAATGGTTATGGAGGGAGCTCGTGTTCATCTAAAGCTATGGCAGCGAGCTGCTGTTGCCGCTGGTTCGGCCTTCGGAGCATTATTAGATCCTAGGCGAGCAGATCTCATAGCTGCTTTGGGAGAAACCACTGGGAAGCCCGCCTTCGAAAGGGTGCTCGAGAGAATGAAGACGAGCGAAGAAGGGAGGGTAAGTCAGCCTTTATCTCCATTCCCAATCGTAAAAATGTATCAACTAACTAATTGACTTCAGCTGATAGTTGTGTTCATTATCTATTACTTTGATCCACATGCGTTTTCTAGAGCTTGATTTCTGTGCCCTATGTTAATTTGCACCAAAACTCTTCCTCGAGTGTGAAACTTCTGTTCTCCCTTGTCACTGTGTTCTAACCGCATTTTGTTAGGTTTCACAAGTGAATGCAGTTGGATAGTTTATCTCATGATTATATCAAGCAATAAACTTCCAAGATTTAAGCATCGGTTGCACTTATCCATCTCAATCGTAGAGTGTATTGACTGACCTGACTTCAATTGATAGCTGTGTCTACTCGACTATTCTGATCAAGAGGTGATCATATTCTCCATTGTCACTGTGTTCGAACCACATGTTATTAGGCTTCATAAATGAATGCAATAAGATACATCGTCTCATTATATCAAGCAAGAAATTCCCAATACTTCTCTTTTACTGACTTATTGGTCCATTTCCAAAACAGGCCGTGTTAGCAGACCGTCCTCGAGTCATATCAGTCAACGTGGGCCACGCATGGGACATGCCAGAGAACACATTCGGGGCGGCCTACGCAAAGTTCATGGGCTCGAGAAACTTCTCCCCCGACGACAGACCGCCGGTCAGGTTCATGGAGACCGACGAGCTAGCCTACGTAGCCACACGAGCCCGCGAGGTCCACGATTTCTGGCACACGCTGTTCGACCTTCCCACCAATCTGATCGGAGAATCAGCGCTGAAGGTCATTGAGTTCGAGCAGATGATGCTTCCCATGTGCGCCTTGTCAGTCGTGGGCGGCACTGCTCGGTTCGGCGAGAGGCAGAGGAAGTTGTTCTACGGGCATTACTTTCCCTGGGCGTTGAGGGCTGGCGTGAAGTGTGCAGATTTGATGTGCGTTTATTATGAGAAGCGTTTTCACGAGGATTTGGAATGTGTTCGCCGGGAATTAGGGATTGTCCCCGCTCCTCCTCCTCCTTCGCCGGCGGGGAGTTGATTTGTTTTTATAGATTTCGAAATTTTTTTGTCTATTTATTCCATGTAATAAGGGGGACACTGTAATAAAAAATTAGATTAAAATTTCGTTGAGGCCATGTAAAAGGAAAAAATTATCCACTGATTGGGGATATGTATGTCCACAACCAAATTTGGGCCTGATTGGGTCAATGCCCATCACCCTCTATTGGGCCTTATTGGGCCAAAGACGGTTTCCATTTAAAAAATAAAAAGCATATTCCGTTGTGGAAAAGGACTCGAACCCGGGTCTCTCGGGTGAGAGCCGAGTATCCTAACCAACTAGACTACAACGGAGGTACGAACGCTATGTATACATCTTTTTATGTAACATAATTCGGAACCCTTGGAAAAATCCGTTCATTCTCAAAAACCTATCCAACTTCTTAGACTGATGCTTGTTGTGTTGTCAAGCGAGCTGAATTCGTAGAAATCTCTGGGTTTCAGGTATGCTTGCTGTTTTCCACCTTTGTTCGTGTTGAAATCCCTGTATGTTTTCTCGTTGGCGCCTTATCGATTGTCTACTCGAGCTACTCGATTGAAGGGAGCTACCCTAGTTCTGTTTCATGTCCTAGAATCGCCATCTTTTGATACTGTACTTCCGATGGAGTAGTAATAAGCCATAAGAACTTCGAATTTCGTGCTTCTTACTTGTCGGTCTTTCTCTCCATTGATATATTTTGGGGCAGCCTCTTCTCTCCATTGATATATCTATGGTGTTCCTAATCTATGATTTCATTTTCCATTTTAGCTGCGCAGCTGCTGTGTGAGATAGGGTTTATAGGGAGTTGGAGATTTGAACAGATTTTACTCGGAAAAAAGATATGGCATCGGTTGGATCGTCTTACAGCCAATTGAGATACGACCTTTGCCTAACCGTAAGGGCAAAACCATCACAGACCAGTTATGCTGCTGCCGTTGGGAACGCTAAAAATTCACACTCTCTCAAAGGGTATGAATTAATGTTCTTCGTAAGTTAATGTAAGCAATTCGCCATTGAGTCACAGTTTCTGTGTTTATTCTAGAATTGGCATCGCCCCATCAACGTGGAGATGTAAACAGAGAGTAGCGACGCTTAAATCCGCCATGGATGCTACCTTTGGAGATGCTTCTAATGACTCGAGTGGTATCAGTTAATTATCAGATTTTTCTTTGGCGCTATTTGCTTTACTCTTATCGATACCAGTCATTCTAAAGGCTTATGTTGTTCGCTTCTCCTCTCCTTTTCTTACAGCTGTTTTCCCCAGGATCAACGTAAGGGACCCTTACAAAAGACTAGGCATCAGCAAAGAAGCCTCGGTAGACGAAATCCAAGCAGCTCGTAACTTCCTCATACAGACGTACGGGGCCCACAAGCCCAGCCTCGATTCCATCGAATCAGCCCACGACAAAATCGTAATGCAGAAGTTCTACGAGAGGAGAAATCCCAAGATCGACTTCAAGAAGAAGTTCAGAGAAGCGGCCCAAAATCGCTACGTCCAAG
Organism: Craterostigma plantagineum; assembly: GCA_027422505.1. NCBI lineage: Eukaryota > Viridiplantae > Streptophyta > Magnoliopsida > Lamiales > Linderniaceae > Craterostigma > Craterostigma plantagineum. The sequence continues at coordinate 938,231 of JAPQWV010000057.1, forward strand.
CTGTTTCGAGCAGATTTAGGACACCATCGACGAGCGTCATCATCAAGACGTCCATAGCATATGCAGTCCTCGGAGCGCTCACCGTACTGTTTCCAACCGAAGAAGGGCCGACTTTTCAAGTTTTGATATCTTTGATAGCTGCTGTGTACTTCATCTACGATCGCCTCAAGAGCAAGCTGAGAGCCGTCCTCTACGGGTAAGTTAAGGGTAACAAGCTCTTACCTTTTTCAATTTTTGCAAACGTTTATCGTTTTTTCGTCTGAAATTTTTGCTGTCAGGGTTGGGAGTTTTGCTCTTTCGTGGCTCGTGGGAACGTTCTTGATGGTCTCCGTAGTCCCGCCCGTGCTCAAAGGGGCGAGGAGCTTGGAGGTGACGACTTCATTGATAAGCTACATTATTTTATGGGTTTCTTCTACTTACCTTCTGTAGTTGAGTTGATTCTCAGACATTGTCACAGTTTTGTAAGATTTTGATGAAGCTTGTGCTGTAATAGGGAAATGGAGTGCTTGTTATTTTTATTTAATGCGACAATACTTTTTTATGATTTGTTTTCCTTCCGATTATATATGTATGATAAATGACAATAATGATGGAGATAATAAAAGTACTAGTAATAGATAAAGCGCCAAATGCACGACCATTTTGTGTGCGCCAATATCTGTCAAAGGCGTCAAATACAATCATAGCCTCTTTCTTCCTCATTCTTCTCCTCACGGCAATAAAATCGAAGCGCAGCGCGTTCTGATCTGATTCTTCGTCAGATACGTTGAATCTGATTGGAAGCTCGTAGAGATTTTGGCAGATTTGCTGACCAACACTTTTTATCGTTCGCTGGTTGTTAATTGTTATCTTTCTGCGTTGAGAGGAAAGATTTTGGATCGGCAATGGATTTGAAATCGATTCTGTCGGAATCGAAGGTAGGGATAGTTGACCTGATTGAAACGGCAATCAGAGTGGCAGCGACGGACTACGGAGAAGAACTGCGACGTCGTCGCGATAACATCGTTGAAGCTCTCTACGCGTCTTCATCGCAGGTTTGCCGTAATTGCGCGGAGCCTCCTCCTCGAGAGAATACTGGCAGTTACAATCACGTCGAAGATGATAGTGGTAGAATTAAGAACGCTACTCAGGATTTTGGTAAAAGTACGTTGACCTTGGATTCAGATGGTAGAAACTATAGCGAGAGAAATGAGGACGATGATGAGGATCCTTTTGCCAATTTGTTTGACGACGAGCAAACAGAAGTTCTCAATATCAAAGAGCAGCTTGAGGATCCGCACAAGGTAGGTTTGTTGCGTTGCGAGGATTTGTTATTTTTCTGCTTCGAACTTATTCTTTTCTTATATTTTTAATTGACGTTCCATGTGTTAAATTGTTTGTTTAGAGTGAAGAATCTGTTTTGGAACTGCTGCAAACTCTTGCTGACATGGACATCGGTTTCCAAGCTCTCCAGGTGAAATCTGTTTTCCTCTTCGAGTTTGTGTTTGCTGTGATGTTTTCCTCTGAGTGGAATCCAATTGATAAGCAGGAAACTGATATAGGAAGGCATGTGAATCAATTGAGGAAGCATCCATCGAATGAAGTCAGAAGATTAGTGAAGCTACTTGTTAGGTTTACGTTTTTCCTTTTGTTTTCCTGCATTAAGCATTGGAGTGATTTTGCGTTTCTCATATCAATTTTGTGTTGTTGTGAAGAACAGAAAATGGAAGGAAACTGTGGACCAATGGGTTAATGTGGACTCAGACCTACCCCGGGAAAATACAAACATAATTGGTAATACTACCAATTCCTTCATATGCGGACCTTTTTCCAACAATGCTGATGGTTAGGTGGCTCGTTATAGCTAGTTTTTATGCGAAGAAAGATAAGTTATTGAACTAAATAATGGGAGATTGATGTGTCTGATTTCGGTGGTGTTGGTGATGGCAGCAGCTGATGAGGACTCACCTCAGCAGGACATACCAGAAAATCAGCAAAATGCCCATCACCAGGTGAATCGAAGTTGTTGCGATCAGTTATGATTTTTATGGTAGCAAAAGGAAAACATAAAGAACATACACACAACTCACCCAAAAATTGGGGTTTGAAATGTTCTGAATATCCGTTCTTGCAGGTTCGCGATTTTGGATACTCACCAAATCCACGGAGTGAGTTCTTAGTATTGATAATTTGTTTGCAATTGGATGGTTCTTCCTTTTGTGCTATATATCTGATATGTGATGCTAGCATTTTTTATGTACTCATTAGATGCGAATTCCCATGAAGAAAATCACACTAAAGGACATGTGAAAAAGCCTAGACAAACTCCTCCACCTGCACAACAACGAAGAGAAACTTCCTTCAGAACACCACAATCAGTTCCTAAAGCTGCATCAGCTTCTCCATCTAGTGTACGGATTCTTGTACTCTGATTGCCCCAACTGATATAATATAGATGTGCGCTTCTCTTGCGTGGTATATTTTAACTTTCTTTTTGGTTGAAAAAACTAGTTAAAAGACTTGTATGTTGCGTGCAAACTATCCCAATGCACTCTTCGTTGTGTGTATGGTAAAATGTGAAGAATTGGGCTGGATATGATTGATTCGATTTTGTAACTACGGCATGCTTTTTTTTTGCAGGGAGTCCAAACTAATCCGCTCGTAGATGACGAAAGGTTGAATTCAGCTAGACGGCGCCTCCAAGAGAATTACCAAGAAGCTCAGAATGGTCTGAACAGTTCAAACTATTAACTCATGTTATTGCATTATATGTTATCGACGGCAAACACTTACCTGTTGTTATTGCTGTGTTGTTTTGTTTGCTTTAATGAAGCGAAAAAGCAGAGGACAGTTCAAATGATGGACATTCGTGAGCTTCCAAAGCCGAAAAATGCCTTCTTCAAGAATAAAAGTGGGTTTAACAATGGCAGGCGCTGACAGTAGTTGCCTCTCATTTCCCTGAAAGGAGTTGTTTTTTTGGTCTCTGTCGAAGACTTTTCTGTATGAACGCTAAACGAAGTCATAAGTGTGTCTGTATTTGGGTTCGACGTTGTAAGAAGAAAGTGCTATTTTCTGTGCTGATCAAGTAGGTGTGTGTTCGCAATTCGGTAAATCGGCTGAACCGACTGAATAACCGAAATACGGTACAAACTGAATACCGAACTGAAACGGTTTTTGAAAAATAAAATTTCGGTAATTCGGTTCGATACAATATACTGGTTCGGTATACCGAACCGAATTACAGAATTGTTATACTTATTATTAAAAAAATGTATTAAATATGTTAAAACTAAACCATAACCAAGCCCAATTTTGAAATATTATTCATAGTATTAAAACATGTAAATGGCCCAGCCCATTAATTATCTCATCACTCACCTCACGCACCTCTCAGCGTGAGCTCACACCACACATTCGCACTCACAGTCACCTCACAGCAACGAACCCTAGTCAAAACAGCCCCAAATTGAAGACCTTATTTTCATCCGTCCAAAGTTCGATCACAGTTTGCCTCGCAGCGCAGCCATCTTCATTGCCTTTATTGTGTTGATTCAAGCTTTCGGAGTTTTCTATTCGGGTGAGTGTGTTTACGAAATTCCTTGATTCGAATTTGATACAGCAATCCTCTGCTTGACAGTCTTTTCGATGAATATAGTTAAATTTCCGAGAATTAAAGTCGTTTTGGGTCTTAGCATCCCTACGTTTTTTTTTGGAAATATTGCTCAATATCATGTTATCAATTTTGGTCGTAGTGTACAACTGCTTTTTTTTTTTGGTCTTCATAGTGCAACAGCAAGATGATATTTTATTTTTTATTTTTTTATATAAATTCGAGAAATTCGATTCGGTATTCTGTTTTGGACATAGTCGAACCGAAATTTCGGTTCGTTTCGTACCGAACAAACAGCCTGGAAAAAAAAAAGGCCCAATAGAAAATAGTTAGAGTCCAGAAAATTTAAATCGATCTGCACCAGACCATTTGGGAGTGTAGTAGTGTTGCCCCAACGCAAGTACAGATCGGTTTAAATTTTCTTTTTTCTTTTTCTTTTTCCAGAAATATGAGCACAGAGACCCTGCCTCGCAAGGAGGCGAATGTGCTCCACGGGCACGAATGGGCAGTGTTAGCTGCGCGCTTCAACGCTAACGGAGAGTACTGCCTCAGCTGTGGAAAAGACCGTACGATACGGCTGTGGAACCCGCACCGTGGGCTGCACATCAAGACCTACAAATCCCACGGCCGCGAAGTCAGAGACGTCGACGTTACTCAGTAATTTAATTTCGGAGAATATATGCTCGGAGATTTATTTTTTGTGGAGAATCTCTAGTTATTTTGGTAGGCCTATTTGATTGTTTTTCAGGGCTAATTCGAAGCTGTGTTCGTGTGGGGGTGATCGCCAGGTGTTCTACTGGGACGTCGCCACTGGTCGCGTTATTAGGAAGTTTCGGGGTCACGATAGCGAGGTCTGCTCACGCTTGAGTTGTATTGTCTTTAACTTTTTTTCGAAGAAAGTGAGTTTGGAAAATGAGGGTTTTAGGTGAAAGTTTTCGACTTTATGCCCTTGATTTCATATGAATGTTATTGTATGCCAGAAATCCCGCCCGATTTCACAATCGAGCTATAGATATTTATCACTTGAGTCAGTCAATGATTAGTTTCCATTTTGTTATGTTGATTAGATGAATTAATTTACTCGACTTGACGTTGGAATGAACGATGTTTGTGCTATAGGTGAATGCTGTAAAGTTTAACGAGTATTCGTCCGTGGTGGTATCGGCTGGATATGACCAGTCCGTGCGCACTTGGGATTGTAGGTCTCACAGCACCGAGCCTATTCAGGTATTTTTCTTCTTCTTCTTTCCCTTGTCTTAAAAATGGTTCAGTGGGGCTTAATTTTCGATAATCTTACTTGTATTATAAAACCTTCAGCTCAACTTGGGAATCTTTGTTGTGCTTATCGGCAGATTATCAACACCTTTACTGACAGCGTCACGTCTGTTTGTTTGACCAAAACTGAGATAATTGCCGGAAGCGTTGATGGATCTGTAAGAACCTTTGACATTAGAATTGGCAGGTATGTGTTCTTCGCAGAAATCCTTAACATTTCTTACTTGAATGATATTCATGACATAATCCTTTGGCTTTTTGACGGTTTGTTTCAGAGAAACATGTGACCATCTTGGGCAGCCTGTCAACTGTATTTCTCTCTCAAACGACGGCAATTGTGTATTATCAGGCTGTCTCGATTCTACCTTACGCCTGCTTGATAGGTAAAAAAATGCTTCGTCGTACACTCTTGCATGCATCATATAGTAGTTGCCAATTCATGTGTTCCTTTTATCAGATCAAGTGGAGAATTGTTGCAAGAATACAAAGGTCACACTTGCAAGGTTCGTCCCAAGGAAAAACTAACTTCGAAACCTTTAACTCAGAAAAACTCAGCTTTTAATGTTTTCTGTCTTTCAACATCTTCGCCAGTCGTTCAAGACGGACTGTTGCCTTACGAACTCAGATGCTCACGTGTGCGGTGGATCGGAGGATGGCTATATATACTTTTGGGACCTCGTAGACGCACGTGTGGTATCAAGCTTTTGCGCACATTCCTCAGTGGTAAGAAAAAAACTACTTAACGATTTTCTTCAGTGTTTCCTTTTCACTTTAATGATGGTTTAAATACTGGATTGAAGGCTGAATTCTTTGTGTGTTGATTGAAACAGGTTACTAGCGTCAGTTACCACCCCAAGGAGGATTGTATGGTTACGTCTTCGGTCAATGGAACGATTCGAGTGTGGAAAGTATGAGGCCATGAAACTATAACGAGGTTAGGCTTTTCTCTTCTCCGTCTTCATCGCAAGAACGAACTTGGATTTGTGGCGTGTTCAAGAGTAGATGACTGAAGGGAAAATATTTGTCAATCCATGATTTTCATGGGAAATCAGTGTTATTCATGCAATTATTTGGAGGAGAAGAGACTGGTGTGTATACTCTTGTAATGTTAATTTTGTAACTTTATGTAGGGGTGTTCAAATATCAGTTGTGACCGAACCAAACCGATCCGAATACCGAACCGTACCGAACCGATTCGGTTTCCATTTTGATTACCGAAAATAGTTCGGTTCGGTTTTGATTTATAACTTCGGTTTCCATTTTGATAGTATATTTTTATAAAATAAATCATGTTTATATATTAATTTTTTTTACTAAAATTCCGATTTCTCGGTCGGTTAACCGAACCGAACCGAAAAAATTTTGGTAAAAATCGAAACCGAACCGAAATATTTCGGTTCAGTTTTCGGTTTATAAAATCCACGAATCGAACTTTCGGTTAACTGAAAGTTTGGTTCGGTTCGGTTATAACGAAATGAACACCCCTAACTTTACGGACCAAGGCTATGAATGCATATGCTAACATTACATACTAGTATTTTTGGAATATAGCAAATTATTTTGTATTTTGAACAAATATTATTAATGAATAATATCTTGATTTAAGGATAATAATTTTATAGTAAATCAAAATATAGGGGTAAATTGAAATTAAGGGTAAAATTGTAAAATATTAATCGAATTGACAAATGATAGTTGTATTCCAATCCACTACGGCTATTTAATTTGTTTTTTAAAATATAATAGTATATATATATGTTGAGTTGTCACGTGTGAGGGCAAAAAGAATTGTCCCACATCGAAAAATGCATAGAAATTAAATTGGTTTATAAGCTTGATGGGCCACTCCTCTTAACACCAATTGGTTTTAAGAAGGAACCCCATCAAGCTTATACCAGGCATCGATCCTCCGTGTGGCGCATGTGCGTGGGCCTCGTTAACGGATAAATTACCGGAGGCCCGGCCCGAATTTCAACAATATATTTGGGCTGGATGCTTATGGCCCACTTATTAAGGCCCAACTATAGGCCCAGTTCGTCCATCAGTCGCTTGTCCCGCGCGCGAAATTGGAGAATCTGAAAGCTTCCCAAGTCCCCTCCGAACAGTGTCTGAAAACTACGGGAGAAGAAAATGTCGCTGCCATTTTCCGTCGACATACTCTCTGATTCCGATTCCGACAACAGCCATCGACGTAAGAATCCTCCTTGCGACACCATAGACCTGGTGACTCCCCCTCTCCTTACGTCGAAGAAGAAGAAGCAGAAAACAGAAGCTTTTTCAAACCCTAGGGATTGTCCGGCCTTCGTTATCGAAGAGGATGAGCCGGGGAAGCGTCAGGAGGATAATTCGGGGGAACCTTCAATTCCTATTTTGCTTCCCGAGACTCCGTTCTCATATTTACCAAAATGTTCTGCGAGGAATATTTCTTCGTTTTCAGGTAAGGCTTTGTGGTTATTGGCACGAATCTGAGGTTGGTTGATGATGATTTTATGTAACCCTTGGTTACACGCTATGTAATTTCCTGGTTATAAGTTTGATGTCTGGCAATACTGGGAAAAATAATATGGTCAGCCGAGATGAAACTTGGTAATTGAGCATTTATATTGTGGTGCGGAACTGCACTTCTGCTAAGTTCTTCTTTTGGTAGTGGTTTGTATATATATCTTGTTTTTGTCGATTTTAGGTGAAGCTCTCGACTTGGATGAATGTATAGTTGCGGATACACCAATGTCAGAGCCATTGAGGTTTGAAGTTCCTATTGTGAAGTGCAATATGGGAGTTTCCAGTTTTGTACCAACCCGTTCGTTGATGTCTAATCGTAACTCTGCTGGTAAGTTCAGTTCGGTGCAATGATTTCGGGTTGAATGCTGACTAACCATTCAAATAGTTGGTGCTTTATCAAGTAACCAAGCTGTGCTCCTTGATACGTAAATAATTATTTTTTTCAATAACCTGATTTTTATGTTTCAGAAATACCTGGAACTATTTGTGTTGATTCTGACAATGACTCTGAAGATGCTTCTCAGTTTTGTGCTTGGAAGCATAAAGAGAGTGTGTTTTCTGCCAAGACGGTGGATGATCAAGAACTGGATTCTAGCGCCCCTTCAGGTCTGCATTGTAGTTCTGTTCGTAGAATTATCCGTCTTATACTATACGTCCATCATTTTGGATTACAGAAATTCCAATTTTTTAAGTTTCTTATATCGACTTTCAGGCAGTTCCTGTCAAGTTTACCCACTCAGAGGTTGTTCTCATGGGAGGTCTTTCGAAGATGACATATCTCTGGTGGGTTGTTTGATGAATGAGAATTGTGGGTTAAGAAATTTGGAAATCGATGCACGGTGTTTGATTTCCCTGATTTTGGCAGTAGCTGCATGTACAGAAATAATTAAGCAGCTGTTACCTAATTTCTTTACAAGTGAATAAGCATTGTTTTGAGTATTGCATTTGTAGATGCTAGAAACCTATTGCAATTCAGATATCTTTTTTAGCTCATAGTATGTGACCTTCAATCTGGATCTTTTATGATCCACCATCTTATGGCATTGTTTACGATCTCACAGGGACATAATAAGTCAGACGGCAAACCTGGTGTTCCAGATTCAGTGGGTCACGCCCATAAGAATCCCGAGGGAACAAAATTGAAAAAACTTTCTAAGGAGGATAAACTCCGTTTGATGGAAGAAAAGAAACAACAAAAAGAAGTAAGCCTATTTCGATTATAGAATATGATGTTACTGCATCTTTGTAATATGCAACATGTCAGATTAACTTGGCATTTAAAACAGAGAGAAAAGTTGCTTAAAGCTGAAACAAAGGCTGAAGCGGCTAAAATGAAAATGTTCGAAAAGGAAATGAAGAAATGGGGAAACGGGAAGTATGCTTTAAAGTCTATTGTAGCAGAAATAGACAAAAAAGTGGTGGAGTTGGGATCTATTGGAGGTAGACCCTTGTTTCTATTGGATTTATTATTATCATTATCAATGATGTGATGTCTATCTTTTCTTTCAATTTGGTATTCACCAGTGATAGTCGGCCAGGTGCATAAGCTTTTTATTTCCCCTTTTCGTGTATAGGAAATCTGCTCACGAGGTTTGCAGAAAAAGGACTTCAATATCGTATAACATCAAATCCAGTGGAAAGAACTATAGTGTGGACCATGGCTATTCCCGATGAATTACCAATGGTAGTTGGTCTTATCTATTATTTTTTACTATTATTTCAATCAATGTATGATGGGTTCTGTATCCTAAGTCATTTTCTGTTTTGCAATTACCATGAATGTTTTGGCTTCCTGCTCAGTGTTGTGGCTTCTGAAGAAGCTAGGTATCCGTTTAGTGATGTTGCTGGTTTCTAGATTAAAGATAGCATTCTGATCCATTGCAATGCATGCTATCCGCTTATGCTTATCGGCCGACATTTGTTGTAGTTTAGTCATTAAGGTTCTCATCCAAAATTTCGGTTCGTCTACAACAAAAAAAATGGATTATTTCTCTGGCTAGTGATTGCATGTCTTCAGGAACTTTTGTGGTTTCTGATGATTTGATTTTGATGTATCTACTACTGCCATGTTGCACCTGAAATTCCTCCCCTGATTATGTAGCAGATTCCCACTGAGTGCATCAAGGTTTCATATGTGCTTGTTATATACGAGGCCGATGAGTTCTGTAACCTTGTTGTCAACAACTGTCTGATGGATCATGTTCAAAGTGTTCAGCATCGCTATCCTAATTACACTGTATGCTATCTCACAAATAGGTTGATGGCCTACATTAATAAAAGGTGAATTTAATCCGTTAATTAGTAAATTTATCCCGTAAATTGTCCATCGTTTTATCATGACATTGCTTGCGATTGTTGGTTGATCTGTTGGCTCAGGGAACAGGCACATTACAAAAATGCAGCCAACTACCCAGATTGGAAGCGCCCTGCTATAGAGGAGGTAACCTTTGTTTCAATGTAATGTTTTATTCATATGAATAACTAGTGGGACTTGCAACTGTTTTTTAAATGATTTTTACGAAGGTTCTAGCAAAGTTAGCCACTCATTTCTCCAAAGTACACTCAAGGCACTGTATTGATGAAATGGAATTAGCTGAACATGTAGTTGGGTTAACTTGCAGCCTAGCCTCTTGCAAATTTAGGTAACCTATTAAAACCTGCTTGTTATACAAAATACCATCATTCATACATCTGCATCAGTTTCTTTAAGTTCTTTCGATAATAATTGATGCAGGAAAAGACTGACGCGATTATCGGTGAATGCTAATGGATCCATTATCCCTAAAGATTGTGTTGACAAGAATTTGATAAAGAAGAACATCTGGTAAGTAGTTACCTCTAGGAGCTCAGCTCCTCCTTACATCACTTGATAATGCCCCCTATTCTTCACTTTAGGTTTGAATTAGTCAGCCGTGTTCCTCTATAGGCTGAAGGCACTGGTAGCAATTCCGAAAGTTCAACCCCGATTTGCTATTGCGATATGGAAGAAATATCCCACGATGAAATCCCTTTTGAACATCTACATGGATCCCACCAAATCTGTGAGTATTGTGTTATAAAATAGAAATGCAATTCGATATCCATTTTTGCTGCTAATATGCCTTGTTTATTCAGCTATGGTCCTATGGACCAATGCTCACTTAACTGTCGTAACAGATGTTTCTCCCATCAGACAACTTACATATAAACTAACTTCTTCTTTTTTTAATGGAGGGCCATGATATTTCCCACTGTTGACTTGTGTTTCACATCTGATCATTACAAAATGTTCTCAGGTTTAATTGCCTAGCAGCATTTACTGTATCGATATAAAAACACTTTATGTTGAGGAAGTTTGAGAATATTTCATTCAATACTATTGGATATTTCTCAAAGAGATCATTCAACTACATTGCCTCTTCTCTCTGTTTACACATCATTATTTCTTCGAGTCTGTTCAGACAATTTTGCCAAACAGTGCTGCTATTATCAATCTTTCAGGTCCACGAGAAAGAATTTCTTCTCAAGGATCTGACAACGGAAGGCTTACTAGGTGATGACAGAAGACTCGGTGAAGTTTGTTCAAAGAGAATATACAGAATATTGATGGCTCAATCAGGAAGCATCAAAACAGATGATGTTGAAAACGGAGCTGATTTCTTCATCCATTCTTCTACATGACAATTCTTTTTTGTGTGGCTCATCATCTACTCACCCCATGAAAAATGAAGGTACGTACTTTCATGGACGCTCTATTAAGTCCCTGTTTTCACTTTGACCAAACATTCCCTGTGAACCTCAGTTATTTTATGAGCCATGAAGTTGGAAAACACACGCAATTACTTTATTCTCTTTTCCTTTGTAGAATCTTAGCAGGGACCAGAGTCATGTTGCTATATCATCCTTATCATCCCAAAAGTAACTTTATCCCAATTCCCACTTTTAGGTCTTTAGGGTGTGAGCATCTACTCATTTTATAGCAAAATCTAGTTGGCTGCTTAAGTTAAATGATCTTATCCCAACTTAAAACAATGAAATCCCATATCGTGTTATAATGCTTGGATGATCGTTATGTTGACATGTTTTTTTAATATATCCAATAAAAGCCAACCAACCAGCCATCTTGGTCAGTTGAATATATAAATCCAGGAGGTGGATAACTACAAAACTGAGTCAAATATTTAATTTTATCCACTCTATACGACAAAATAGTTGTAGTCAGTTTCGTGTGTTTCAAGTGTGCATTCTTTTAAAGCCAGAGATAAATGCACATGGGATGGTTTCTAGCTACTCATTCTGTCTTAAAGATGGAGTCTTTAGTATTAAGTTTTTGTGTTCTGAAACATCTGATTCGATCTGATGAAGTTCACCATGGATATAGGACAACAATAGGCCTACCCTTTGATGAACACACTTATCTGCCAGCTTTAAATAGTGTACATCTACATACTTATCAGTTCATAGATCCACTGTGATTTTCCTCATTAAAGCCCTTCGGGCCCTTGTGGGCTCCTTCTACCTAAATTTTGTCGGGTCCACGCTGTCATTGACAAGATTTAGTGCGCTGAGCCATCATTTTATTGCTAGTGTTCCCACCATGTATAATGACTCAGCCAACTTTGTGCATCATTTAACTTTCCGCTAGGTTTCCTTTTGCTAATGATGGCCTGACATTTCTATATTTCTCCTCCTTATAGTTGCTGTTTGTTTGTGAAAGTCTAGGCACGCATGATTGTTGATTTTACTAGAAAGCATGCTCTAGATATGTATTTTCCCTTTTCTCATATAAAATAGTGTTGAAGTAGAAAATTAGGAATTTCAAATGAAGTTGCTTTCATTCATGCATGGCCCATGCAAGGCGCACTAATGCTTACAAATAACCTCGCACGAGGGTCCACCGTAATGATTTCTTTGTATATAATGCAGTGAGAGAGATGTGTCTCTCTTCATTCTTTTCGTTTCTGCTTTTTTTGTTGTGTGCCTTTGCTTCCTTCCATGGAGGAGAAGACCAATAAATCATTCCCTTACTACTCTTCTTCCTACGCAGAGGCGAGGTTCGATTTCGAAGATCGGTCCAAATCTTACAGCTTCAACGGTCCCGGGGACAACCCCGAAGAGAGGAGGAAGAAGAGGGTGGCTGCTTATAACATGTATGCGATGGAAGGTAAGCTCAAGTCTTCTTTGAGGAACAGCTTTAAGTGGATCAAAGGCAAGTTTACAAACACCTACTTTGATTCTTGAAACACCAAAGCAAGCCCCAACTACTCTTGAATTATGCAAAGTGGTGAAAAGTGTGTGTAATTATTGTCTTTTTTTTTTCTTCTGGGCCCTTTTTGGTTTCTCTTGGGATGTATGGTGGCGAACCTTGCTATATCCGAGCTATACAGATTGTGTTTTGTTTTGCCATGTAATCAATACTATTATACTAATATCCTCTCGAAGTTAAGCTGTCGGTGCTACTCGCGTTTCATCATTCATGAGGAGATTTCGACGGCTCTCTTTTGTTGAATCGAAGGAAGAAAAATATCAAAGGATGATTTACTGTAATTAAATCTTTTGTTCCAATCCAACGTGTTCAAAATTTCAGTTGGAACAAAATATTGGTTTCTGAAACCCGTCGTCCCCAACAATGATGCTCTTTTATTATCAAGAAAATAAAATTCAAGTTAAGTCATTGAAGTTTAAAAAGTAAAAAAATATCCGCTGCCGGGACTTGAACCCGGGACACACCGAAGTGAGTCGATCAACCATGGCATAATTGCTACAGCGGAATCTGTTAATTTTGTGGCTTGCAAATATATATATAGTTTCAGTAAATATCAAATAGTTAACTGATAAATCTCCAATAAGACAAAATCTAAAAAAGCTGATGCCAGAAACACATTACGAAATCACTTTCGCTCAGTTTACCTCAATCAGAAACTCTCTTTTTTCATATCTTTTCCTTCTTTTCCTTTTTCGTGATAGGTTTGATAGAAAGACTGTAATAGAAAAATCTCCAACATATCATGGTAAAATGTAGTAACTCGCAACTCACACACTATAAATAAGTAGTTTCTTTTCTATACATCATGGATTAACGTCGAAACAACTTGTATATGGAACACATCTGAGACATGTAAATCAAATTTATATTGAACCAAATAACGAGGTTTTATGAACAATTAACGATGTTGCCTGCTTGCTTTGCTGAAATAGTCCCACGTTGTCTTAGCTTGCCAAGCATATAGGCCATGGCAACTTTGGCACCAAAACTCGGATGGCCCCTAGAGAAGATTATTACGCTGCCGACAAGAATAATACCGTTTGCTATCATCTTATGCGAAGGCTTCCTCGTGAGTTTTCCTTGTGATCTTGCAGTGGCCTTGAGATTCCCCGAGTCCTTCTTGACGGTTTCGGTATCGTTTCTAGCTTCAAGTTCATCTGGGACCTATGTCAAAGGCCAAATATATTGATTCTCAAATCATTCCAAGTTGTAACCTTTTGTGTAAGAAGTATGTTTTTACCTTTTGGATATGCGTGATAGCAATGGAAGATGCAATCTGCCTATGCTGTCTTGACACAGAATATTTTCGAAAAGCATCGTTCATCTTGTTCACGTAACTCCATATCCCCTTGGCGAATGCCAGTTTTCCCATTTCTACATTGATGCCGGCGTCTTCTTGATGTATCATTGTGATCTCACATGCATTAGTACCAGGAACTGCATAACAACTTTACATGAGAGGATAATCGGGAGAAAAACGAACATTTCGTGTGACATACGTATGCCCGTTGAATGAGGAAAGAAAGGACGAGGGAAAACGAAATAAAGAAAGAAACTTGCCTTTTCTGATTCTCCAACCAGATTTATAAAACGATACTCTTATGTACTTTTTGTTTTGTGGTGCCAAATGATGTTGACAGTGCTGTTATTACAGAGCATTGGATGAGAGGCTTAACGCAGAATTTAGGACAGAAAATTGCAAAGACAGACATATGAAGATTTACCTTTGTATAGCAGTAGAAAGATCCATCAGCTCCTCGCCAGACTTTCCAAGCCAATACATACTCTCTTGGTGTCAAGAATGTGAATTTCTTTATTGTTCGACCAATCTCAACGCCACCGTCCTTATCCAGCTGCAACTGCTCGTGGTGAATCACTGTCTTGTCCCATTGCGGCCTATGCTCGGAGTCCATGTAAAAATTGAACAGGATTTCAACATCGCAATCCTCATATCTGGTCACGCTAAAATACTTCAAGGGCTCTCCATTCTGTGTAAAAAAAGGAAAGAGAAACAGATATGACTAATTTGACCACCAGCAATCATATTATGCTTTAAAGAACAGAGTGTACTGAAAACATGTTCTCTTCCATTCATTCTCAATAGATAAAGCAAGAAGGAATTTCCAGTTTCTCACATGTTTAACCAGACCACACACTCAAAGTACAGAAAGATACGATAATGTCTTCAAAGGTTAACCATGGTAAAAAAATGGAGTTATTACCTTTGGTTTGCAGCACTTGGCCTTGTAAGAAACAAGGTTGCTACTCTTGTCAATGACTGATTCCCACACTTCATCCTTACTACTAGTCTCCTCCATATTCTCAAGAAGACTTTTCAAATCCATATCAGTGATGATCCCTGGTGCACTGAAACAACACGGCTAACAATTTCATTTCTCCTTTCGATTAAATCATTTAAGAACAAAGCACATGGGCCATACAGATTCATGGGGGAAAAACAACATGAAAACTTTTCTCGCTATATGTTTAAAAAATAGATAAAGCTTCAAACTAACATCTCAACAGAATACTCAAACACCACAAGCTACTAATCAGCTGGGACAACTTAAAGAAACAGTAAAGGAGAGAAAGCTACAGCTACCTAGCAGATGAAGTGCGACGCAGCTTAGCATCTCCTTTGGAGCTGTTGGCGGACGAGGAAAATAACCTCGCAGCAAAACGGAAGCAGAAGCCGAAGATGTATCGAAAACGAAAGCCAAGCAACTGACAGGTGATTATCACCATTAACACAGCGAGAGTCCATTTCAGCGCCCACGGATACCCACCTCCGTCGATTTTTCCGGCAAATTCTTCTCCCCACGCCGCCATCGATAGCGAATTCAACTGCATCCCCAATCTTCCACGATAATCTCTTTGTTCTACTTCGATTTCATACAATTACGCCAAGAAAATCATCGAACTATGAATCGCACGTATCTTAGGAAATTGCGCGAACGCACGCATATAAATTAACGAAGTCGATTCAATCCTTTGTGTGGAGTGCGAAGAGCGTAGGCACTTAAAATATGTACGATTTAATATAACCCTTACAAAAAAATCAATTTTCGTAATTAAAAAATATATAGATGTGAGTGATGTACATTTAATGTTAATAATAAAATGTAACGGAATCTAATATTTATGGGTAGTAAAAGCCTTGCTACTATTTCTTCGGTTCTTCAAATCACTGTCTCTAAATTTCCTCCACACCATACGAGATAATTACAAATATTCAATCAGTTAGATACGACTTGTAGAATCTTGAAAAATCTTATTCCTTTCCTCAGTAACAAGACAACCACCAGTTTGTAGTAATCTATCTTAGAAAAATGCATTTATTTAGTAAAAAATGATTATTTATTTTTAAATAGTTTGTGACCCACACAGATTCTTGACACGTCATCAAGCTGATAAACTCATCGGCCCAATTTGAAGAATCAGTTTGGGCTAACATTATGTACTTACGGCCCATTTAAGTAGCCCATTAGGCCCGTAATAAAATAGAGAATACCCAAGTTGATGGTCCACTTGAGCATTTTCACCTCTACAAAAATTTAAAAAATCCTTTTACATCTATATACACTAGTTTTATGCCCGTGCATTTCACCTGTGTGAAATATGTGTAATTAAAACAATATAGTATTTACCACTTTGTTAGTGGGTGATTTTTCATTTTTTTTATTTTTTTATTTGTTTAATATGATAAAATTGGACGCGTGGCGCATGGAGAACAAAACTACATTTGATTGTATATATAAGATATGGAATAGAAAAATGAAAAGATTAAAGGCCATGATCAAGATTCTACATTCTAAGCTTTTCAATTGGGACCTTTGGAGAGCACTCATAATAAAATGGAAAAGAAGGAAAAGCAAAAACAAAAGCTGCCTACCATTTTCAAAAAGAAAAATCCCACTCACAAAAATCAATTAGACTTTATGAGCTTTATATTTATATATATATATATATATATCATTAAATTATTACATGTGCGAGCGAGCGTGTGTGTGTTTTGCTTTTCCATGTCCGAACTGAAGACTGTGTTGTTTGTCTCATTCACCACTACCACTGTAAAGCCAAGCAATGTACTCACTTGTCATTGAAAAAGCTGTCTGTAAAGCTTACCCCTAATCTTTCTTCAGTTTTCTAGGTTTTCTTTTGTTTGCCTTGCCAACGTTGCTTTAGTTTCTTGAAAATAAAAGATTTTTCGAAATTAATGGTGAACACCTTTGCAAGAAAGAAAAATAATTAACAAAGTGGTGCATTGCTCACTTCAAGACTAAGACAGTGCAATGATTTGATGAACAACAAACGAGGACTGAAGCCGCCAAATTCTAGCCTATCTACCAATTACGCTTGTGCTTGATATATTGTAATAATAAAAATCAAATCTTTTTCACGATCACAAAGTTAAACTATTATACCCACAAAGCAGCACATACACCTTAACCAGGGTTAGATAATAACCATACATTTTTGGCTTTATATAAAGAAACACAACTCGGTTGGAATATTTCCAGCTAGTTATGTACGTAACGTAATTGCCTAGTGATAGACCTTCACACTGTAGTCTAGTCCCTCTCTACTAGTTTGTTCACTTCTCACGCCTCAAAGTTTCGATTTTTTCTGCAGATTATCATTAAAGTTTGGGTCTTGATGAACTGATCTAAGCAATCATAAAAAAGCAAACTTTGGTTTCAGAATTTTTCCTTCACTTTATTGGTTTCTGGGTTTTTATTTTCCAACGAATGATGAAACGTTTAGAAAGAAGAAAAATGAAGTACCCGACAAAGATAAGGGACTGCACAGTAAATACCCAATTCGTACAAATCCTCGCCTTTTGCGATCGTCTGATTAATGTGCCGTGAGAGTTTGGTCACTGCTATTCTCTTGTCCCAAGTGAGAGAGGAGAAAAATAACCAAGATTTCCTTCATTAGATTTTGAAAGATTCAGGCTTTCTAGTACACTCTTAAGTCTTATTTATTACAAGTGGGGTTTTACCCTCGCCAGCCAATCAAGAAATGAAGAGGCTTCAAAACTCAACTACTGCTACAGTTTCAATCTGTCCCAACGCTTCAGGTGCTTTTATTGCGTTTTGTCCGATGCTTTCTTGTCCGAGTTCTTTACTAATTTCCTCCTCGATCGATGTCTCAGACGACGATATGGATCAAATGTACGCAGAAAGATCAGATTTTGAGGCCATGGTAGATGATTCTATCCCATTCCCAGCCGAAAAGAAAAGGAGACTAAGTCCCATTCAAGTCAAAGCCTTGGAGAAAAGCTTCGAACTTGAAAACAAGCTTGAGCCTGAAAGGAAAGTGAAGCTAGCCCAAGAACTAGGTTTGCAGCCTAGACAAGTCGCTGTTTGGTTCCAAAATCGCCGGGCGAGGTCTAAAGCTAAGAGATTGGAGGGAGATTATGGTTCCCTTGAAGCCAATTACGAAGGCCTTAAGCTCAGTTATGAGAAATTAAGGCATGAGAACGAAGCTTTGCTTAAAGAGGTACATATCTGTTGTTTCTTCCCTTCAAGCAGCTCAAAGATAGATAGATAGTTTGTCAGTGCCTTTTTTCTGTTTTCTGCAGATCAGTGAGCTGAAAGCAAAGCTAAGCTTAGCTGATAATGGAGAAGCAAAAACAATTACTGCTGCTGAAGCAACTGATGATAAGAAGATGGATGATGAAATGCTGCTGTGTGATAGTGATTCTAGTGCTATCTTAAGTGAAGATAACGGTAATAGAAACAGCCCAAATGCTGCTGCTGTTTCTTCCTGCCCTCGTCAGCTCAAGGATTTGCAGACATCATCGTTATCTTTGTCCAAAGATATCGCAATGAGCATCAACGGTGGAGATGATAATGATGACTATGATCATCAGTTCTTGAAGGCTGAGGAGCACCACGGCTTCTTTAACGGCGATGAGGGGTCGTGCGTTGATCTGTTCTCCGACGATCAAGCGCCGTCGCTTCCATGGATTTGCTCCGGCGACTGGGATTAGTTTAGTATATGAATGATTAGATATTTCATCTTCGTTAAAGTCAGTCCCTAATTGATCCATTAATGGTGGGTGAAGTGAAAGTAAGCCATTATATTACCGCAGGAGAGTTTTGTACAGCAGTTTTCTATGTTCTTCCCATTGTACTATGTAAGAATTCAACTGTTAAAAAGGGTTTGTGCCCCCATTTCATCGATCAAAGCTGAGGAATATGACAGTACACTATTGCTTCAGAGTTCACGTGGGGTTGACGGACGATGGAAGGAAAGGGAAAAACAATAAGAAGGAAAAAGAAAAAAAGAAAGAATAAGAATAACAATCGCTACCGGCAAAGACGATTTCATACCATAAAATGAATAATATATTACGAGCGAATCGTATCATATCGTATGTATTTCCTAACAACACGCAATATTAGGAGATGTACTAACATTTGATGACGAATAGATTAGTGTGTACTATTTTTGAGTTTATGAAGTACGTACGCTCTCACGTTCCGTGGGAGAGAGATGTTTGTATTGTATTATTATGTAGAGGTAATTGCATGTCAGGTCCATTTATTAGTTTTGCTTTTGATTTCAGGCCCTACTTATGTTTCATGATAGAGGTACCTAAATTGAAGTTTCATTTAGAAATAAGGACATAATCCAACATATTTGCCCATAATAAACAAAAAGAATTACGAATCACTGCTATCGGCTTCTTCAAACGAGCAAAGCAACCATGAAGAAGTGGTATACACTATATATGAAGTGGTACTGTAGATCGATGAAGTGGTACTGGTGAACATTGAAGTGTTACTGTAGGCCCATGAAAGTGGTGCTGGTGAACAGTGAAGTGGTACTGTAGACGCATGAAGTGGTACTGTTGAACAGAGAAGTGGTATAGCATTTGTAGACCCATGAAGTGGTAATATTGAACAGAGAAGAAGTGGTACTGTAGACCCATGAAGTGGTACTGTTGAACAGAGAAGTGGTACAGCATTTGTAGACCCATGAAGTGGTAATGTTGAACAGAGAAGTGGTACAGCAGAACCCTTAAGTGTTTCTGCAGAAATCGGGTAAATATTTTGACATGATCCAAAATTGAAATGTTTGGGAATTAACACATTTTCCGGATAACCTTTTTGTGCATATCGAGTAACATTTTCTACAGTAACTTTAACGAACGTTGCCAAAAAAATAACACTTAATTCAAACGAAATAACATGTTCCTGTAAAATAACAAAAGTGTTATCCAGAAATAACGAAGCGTATCCAGAAAGGATGAAGTGTTTCCCAGCAAGCTTCTAACTCAAAACTATACCAAATAGAGGACAACATGTAACACTTAAACCTGTTTCGATACCACTTTTAAGTAACATTTATTTACGCCAAAATTTTCCAGCGATTTTATTTTCAGCTCCATTAAGCTTGAACGACGAACGATTGATCCGACACGGTTGCGCGACGTAAGCTATGGGTCTCTCGAATTTATACATAATAGCTGCAATTTAGCCGAAAACTTGGATCGATTTACTTTTTTTTCGTATTTGCGTCAATTAGATTCGAAGTATACCCTCGCAAATCTTATATTTGACGACGTAATATCAAAATAAACTCTTATATTTGCAGCGGATGCTTATTTCGACTGTCAAAACTCATTTTATTATGTTAATAACACTTACTAGCTATATAATAACACAATATTTGGGCTGAGTAACACTTCCTGTTATGTGATAACTGATAACAATATACTGGAATTTGATAACATAACTGGTGCGCTGAATACCTCTTCATAACTACTCTTTTATAAGGGTATTTTCGTCCATTAACCTTAATTCTAACTTAAATTCTGAAATGGGTCCTTTAAATTATTTTTCCTCTGACATGGGCCTGAACCCGATTTTAAAATTATAAGGGGCCTGAACCCAATTGCCCCTATTATTTACAATGATGTCATTATCTACTTTATTTTGATATGATTCGTCTAATAGCTACACTTGACCCCATGATTGTCACAATTATTGTAATTTATCAATATCGTTTAATTAAAGGAAAAGCTAGTTTGTCGTGATTAAGACTAGCATGAATGCAGTAGTTTGATATGATCGATCTCCTTGTTAGAAAAACTGATGATTCAAAATTCCAAAATTACGGTCTAATAATTTTTATTCCCTCCGGCCCACTAACTTTATCACATTTTGCCATTTCGGGCGTCCCACTAATTTTATCACATTTCCTTATTTAGCAAAAAACTATCACAAACAATCAATATAATAATATTAAATATTCTTAAAAGACGTGCCAAAATATACACTTTATTACCTTTTCAATGTACTATATTATTATAATAATACCACCTTAATTTACGTGTCCGGCAACTATGTGATAAAGTTACCGGGACGGAGGGAGTATCAAGCGAATATATAGATTTAAAATTACGAAAATGTCTACACATGCTTAAATTTTGGGCTTGATGGGCTTACGTTTAGAAAGTAGAACTTTTCAGCCCAATATGTAAAAACTATTAGGCCAAATGTGAATACGGTGGACTCGAGCCATATATAAAAGGCTCTGATGCAAAACAAGGTGCTTGTTTGGTTGATAGGTTTATATAGGTTTATTTAAGTAAGTGTTTTATATAAAATAAATTAAAAGATATAAATAAAATGGGTGTTTGGTTAGTGTGTTTAAAATAAACACATACGGGGAGGTGTGTTTATTTAAATCCGTCTATATGGGTTTAGAGTGACTTTATATAAACTAATGGTTTAGATAAACCAACGAACCAAACTCACTATGTTTTAAACCCACGTTTAAAATTATTAACCCCTACTAGGGTCCGTTTGGTAGGGAGGATGTGTTTAGTGGTATTAGCTTTAGTTGGATTTAAATAATGGATGGTGTGAATTTTTACGATGTTTGATTGATGAATTTAAATAATGTTCTGGGATGGATTTGGTAGATAATTTAAGATGTTTTTTAAGTTTAATTAAATTCAATTACAAATTTATCCATATTTTGAATTGAATATGTAATAAATAAATGGTAATATTACATAAATGTCCGATATTAGCTAATGGTAGGATGAATGGTAGCTTTAGTTAATACTTTAATTAGGATATTAAGGAGGTATTAACTAAATCTCCCCTTTAAATAAACCATTCTACCAAACACTAATTCACTTAATCCTAACCCCGCTAATTCTCCACAGTGCCCCCAACCAAACACGCTCAAGTTGGATTTGGGAGCTTTACGTGGACATCTAGAGCTGATAACTACAGCAGCCGAGCTCCTTTGAAGATGAAGGTTTCTCCTCTCTTAGCATTCCATCGTTTTCTAGAATTCGTTTGATCTATGTGTCTGGCTCAGTTTTTTTTTTTTTTTTTCTGAATTTGGTTTTATATAGTTAAACATTGCAAATCCGACGACTGGTCGCCAGAGGAAGATCGAAATAGACGATGAGCTGAAGCTGTAGGTTTTTTTCTTTTTTTATCTTTTGCTTCTTTTTTGGAAGGATATGCTATTTCGTTTGTGGTGATATGATATCGTGATCCGCCGTTCCATGTAGATGTGTGTGTATAGCTGTCTTTTTGAGTTTTGATTGATGCGTTTTCGTATCCAGCGCAACTCATGGTTGATGTGTTGACGATGTCATCTTTTTGTTCTATGTTTCTTTCTTCTGCTCCTTTGCAGACGGTCATTGCATTTGATGCTTTCAATTCGCGTAACAGTATGATGGAGTCCATCATAAATTCTTTTTATGTTTGATCAAAAGGTATTGAGTCGAATGATTTTACCAATACTGCATTGTTGTTTTCCTGTAATATACGATACTCTGTTCGACGCGAATTAGCATATTTCAAGTACCGAAATAGAACCCACTCCACTTTTCAGCATATTCCGCTCTTTCTTCTTCAAATAGCTATGCGAGATCTTTGTGTGTTTTTTATTCTTTAACTATGTCCTCATCTGTTCTTCATGCTAATTGCGCAGCCGTGTCCTATGAGACAAGAGGATCTCCCAAGAAGTCCCAGGAGATGCATTGGGCGAGGCATATCCTCTTTCTAGTTCTACTTGATATCCCAAATCATACATGCCATAATACTACCATCCACGGCGTAATTATCGATCTCTTTTCCATTGTATGCCACACAACAAACATAGGAATTCAAGGGCTACGTGTTCAAAATCATGGGAGGCTGCGACAAGCAAGGTTTCCCCATGAAGCAGGGCGTCCTAACAAATGGCCGGCCGAGTCAGACTTCTTCTGCACAGAGGTATATCAAAATGGTCTTCTTACAACATTCTTCCGTGGCTATGGAAGGAGAAACGGCGAGCGCCGTAGAAAATCAGTTTGCGGATGCATCATAAGCCCTGACCTATCCGTCGTCAACCTAGTGATCGTGAAGAAGGGCGACGGCAAACTCCAAGGGCTCACCGATGCAGAGAAGCCAAGGATGAGAGGTCCCAAGAGAGCTTCCAAGATTCGCAAGCTCTTCAACCTCTCCAAGAAAGACGACGTTAGGAAGTACGTCAACACTTACCGCCGAACGTTCACCACAAAATCTGATTAGTTCTTCTTTTACTTACCATTTTCTGGGGAACCTTTTCTGTCGTCGACTTTCAACCATTTCTTGTGCTTGAAATAGGCAAAACTGTGAGCAAGGCGCCGAAGATTCAGAGGCTCGTGACTCCCCCCTAACGTTGCAGAGGAAGAGGGCGAGGATTTCGGACAAGAAGAGAATCGCCAAGTCGAAGTCGGACGCTGCCAAGTATCAGAAGCTTCTCGTCTTAAGTAGCAAAGGGAAAAGCGCAGCGACAGCTTGGCGAAGAAGAGGTCGAGACTTTCAGCTGATTAAGGCTCCGTTTGGTTTACGGATTTCGACGTGGAAAAGAAAGGAAAAAGTGGAATGGTACGATGTGTGAAGCATGTACAACGATTCGATGTGTATGGTCACACTTTTTTTCCGCGTCGAATTCCGTAGACCAAACGTTTTGACAATTATGGGCGTGAGGGAGAAATTTTTGGCATCGTATGAGATTATTTTTATTAGCTTATGTTCTCTCCTACTCAGACGTTTCTTGGTCAAATTATGATATTAAATATGTTGCTATCAGAAAGGCGAACTAAAACGAGATTAAAAAATTAAAACCCTACTGAAAAAGTCTTTAATTCAATCTGAATCTTTAAGATGCGGAATCTCTCGTAATCAACGGTCACGATCGCTCAATCTTTTCTGTCAGGTAAGAAGTAAATGAGGTTACAACTTCCCACTCCTCTTTCTTCCTATTCAGCAGCCACCTTCATTCTATTCTCTATCATCTCGGTAGTACTGTTTATCTGTACTTCAGCTGTGTCTCTCGGGTGGAATAGCTAGATAGGTCAGCCGTTCGCTTACGTCGGAGTTTTGGAGTATCGATTGAAGCGCCGAACATGTGTGGAATCCTTGCCGTGCTCGGCGTCGGCGGGGCGGTCGCCTCTCATGCCACGCGTTCGAGGGTTATCGAACTCTCCAGGAGGTATTGTAATCGTATGTTATTGTGCTTTTAATTATTGTTGCTGTGTTGTATACGGTTGTGGATCCTTCGATCTCTCTTATTACGAGCATTGTTAATTTTACTGTATCAGCTGACTGTTATTGACGCGTGGTTCATTTTCGAATGTCTGAGTAAGCTTATTGAAATGTGGTACAAAATGAAGACTGATGTGAATACAATTTAGATATTTGGTTGAATTTTACACGAGCCGTTGTACTTCAATGTTCAATGTGTGTTTATGTGCGAATCTTGAGCTGAATACAATAACACAGTGACTTGCTTTGAGATGGATTCGACTATTGACTGTGACCTTCTGCTCGCCACTGTATGTTGAAATCTTTTGCTAAGAGCTCTGTGTTTAGTGTGCTGTGAAGCCTTGAGAACTAACAGGCATCAGTTCGTAATGGTACTTTGTAAAATACAGGTTACAGCACAGAGGTCCTGATTGGAGTGGCTTGCATCAGCATGAGAACTGTTATCTTGCTCATCAGCGCTTGGCTATAATAGATCCTATGTCGGGAGATCAACCATTGTACAATGAAGAAGAATCAGTTGTTGTCACTGTAAGTGAATCTTTCGATATACCAAGGAGAAACGTATGCATAGAACTGCATTCCTAATCCTAAGTTGCTTCCTCTTTGACTATTTTTTTCCTTTTTAGGTTAATGGTGAAATATATAACCATAAAGAATTAAAGCAGAAGCTGAAGACCCATAAGTTCCGGACAGGAAGTGACTGTGAAGTTATTGCTCATCTGGTAAGTGGACAGTATTTTTGGTATAAGAACACGAGTTATGAGATCTCAGAAAATTAATTGGCAAACAGATCAGCAAACTTTTCTGCTATAGTGCTCCCCCTGTTCTTATCCTACATCACGCTGACTTAATTAATAACTTCCCAAGTATGAAGAACATGGTGAAGAATTTGTCAACATGCTGGATGGAATGTTCTCTTTTGTGCTTCTTGACAAGCGTGATAATAGCTTCATTGCCGCTCGGGATGCCATTGGCATAACTCCTCTGTACATGGGTTGGGGTCTTGATGGTACGAAACCTTTTGTACTGATTAACTGTGTGTAAAAAGCTACAAATAATACAGCCGGTAGAAGGGTGCTTCTTGGCGATGTCTCGTCTGCAGTCAACTGCATTGACATTTCTACATGAATAGATTGTGTTTTATATCCAGTTAAATATGTGTTTTCTGCAGGATCAATATGGTTTGCCTCGGAGATGAAAGCATTAAGTGATGATTGTGAGAGGTTTACCTATTTTCCACCCGGCCACATATATTCTAGCAAAACAGGTGTGATATTTAAATCGCAGCAACAACATTTCTTCTATTTGCTTTTTTGAGTCATTTATGTGATAATTCATTAGCTTCGTTCTGTCATTCATGATAATCTTTTCGAAGTCAAGTGAAAACTTCTTGGTTAAATCCCTTTCACTGGTATATGCATAGTGCTTCAAGATTATGTCGTCGGATCATAATATTTGTAAATGGTTGCCGTGGTGTTAAAGTTATTTAGTGAAAGTACCAGCTCTTTTTTCCTTTATACAACACTTTCCCGAGTGAGCTGGTCTGATGGTAACAGGGGGGCTTAGAAGGTGGTACAACCCACCATGGTTTTCAGAAGAAATACCTTCAGGTCCTTACGAACCTCTAGAACTGCGAAAAGCCTTTGAGAAGGCGAGTTTGAACATTTCTTTTCATCTCCCATCCATCTTTATCTCTGTTACTCACTAAATATGTTTCCGTATTGCGTTACTCTGTTGCAGGCTGTTGTTAAGAGACTTATGACAGATGTACCCTTTGGTGTACTTCTATCTGGTGGGCTCGACTCTTCGCTTGTCGCTTCAGTAGCATCCCGCTATTTAGCTGTTTCTGCGGCATCCCAGCAGTGGGGTTCGCAATTACATACCTTTTGCATTGGACTAAAGGTAATTGAAATAGTCAACTCGAAGAGTAGCAAACTATCATTTTTCACTTGCTTTACTTCTCCTTACAGGGTTCTCCTGATCTACTAGCTGCAAAAGAAGTGGCAGAATATCTAGGTACTAGGCACCATGAGCTTCATTTCACGGTTCAGGTAATACTTACAACTCGATGAAGGGTATCTGAGGTCATCTCTCGCACTTCAGATGAAGCAGTCCTGACTTTAATTTATTTGCCATCTTTAGGAAGGAATCGATGCCTTAGAGCAGGTCATCTACCACATTGAAACGTATGATGTGACCACTATAAGAGCCAGTACCCCTATGTTTCTCATGTCTAGAAAGATAAGAGCTTTGGGGGTTAAAATGGTTCTATCTGGTGAAGGCTCCGATGAAATATTTGGTGGTTATTTGTATTTTCATAAGGCGCCTAACAAGGAAGAGTTTCATCAGGAAACATGCAGAAAGGTACCTGCCCAGATATCTGCTTACACATGTTATTTGAAAATGAAAATAACAGATTCGCTCGATGTTTCGCAAATTACAGTTCTCTAAAATAGCTTCTCACTTACCCGCTTGGTATTTTTGCCAGATCAAAGCCCTTCATCTTTATGATTGTTTGAGAGCTAATAAATCCACTTCAGCATGGGGCGTTGAAGCTCGAGTTCCCTTCTTAGACAAAGAATTCATCAACATTGCTATGAGCATTGATCCCGAATATAAAATGGTATATTTGCTGGCTCGATTTTCCTACTTGTACTATCATCCACGCATGATTAGCACTTACAAGATAACAATACCGATTTAAGCTATCATATTAGTAATAACTAAATGTTGAATGTGCATTTCGCGCAGATCAAGCCTGAACTTGGAAGAATTGAGAAGTGGGTTCTACGCAATGCCTTCGACGACGAACAGAACCCATACTTGCCCAAGGTGGACTTGCATCGGTTCCATCTTTTAGACAACAACTCGCATTTTGTTCTATTATTCTCCTGAAAGAAGAAACAACCAACTCTTTTCTTTGGGTTACAGCACATTTTATACAGACAAAAAGAACAGTTCAGCGATGGTGTAGGGTATAGCTGGATCGATCGCTTGAAAGATCACGCTAACGAACAGGTTCCTATTACATCATCTCATCTCCTTTCTATTTCTTCCACATTCTCATATACATCATCATCACACCTCTTCGAAAAAGGTCACCGATTCAATGCTGGCCAATGCAAGTTTTGTCTACCCCGAAAACACTCCCACTACAAAAGAGGGTTATTACTACCGAACTATCTTCGAGCGCTTCTTCCCTAAGGCGAGTCCAACGGCCAAAACATACACTTAAAGAGTCCTCAAATCTCACGTTGTTTAATAGTTACTAATATAATTCTTTTTTACTATTATTATTAAATAGAACCCCGCAAGATCAACTGTGCCCGGCGGTCCAAGCGTGGCTTGCAGCACGGCCAAAGCAGTAGAGTGGGACGCGGCTTGGTCCAACAACCTTGACCCGTCTGGTCGAGCCGCCCTTGGGGTTCATGCTTCTGCTTACGATGGGGTTTCGTCTACACTCGAGAATAATGGTTCGTCTGCGAAATAAGGACGAAATTTATGGGTATGTATTTGTTCTCTGAAGATTTCAGTTCGTTGTGCCTTTTTCTCTTCTTTGGTCTGTTGTGTGTGTGTGTGTGTGTGTGATTAAGTTATTAGGATCAATATTCTGATGATCATTGGTAATTTGTTTTTCTGTACTATGTTCCTCCCTCCCTTTAACGGTATGCTACTACTACATCTATGATTTTGTTTGAAGTATTGTTAGTTTTAACTTTTTAACATATCGAAGAAGAGAACCACTTTTAATTCCGTATATTATGTAAATATATGTAACTTTATTGTGATATTTACTAAGATCTACTTTTTGCTACTTGATTTTCAAGGGCCGCCACAATCTCTGGTCGAGGAAATGATTATTACAAATGCCATCTTTCTGGCTACGTGAGCTTGATGTAAGAATTACGTCATTGCCTGAGTTGCTAATTTGCGAACATGCTATTTCTTAAAGGGTTAATTATGATTCAGGCCCCAAAAATGTTTTAAAATAGGGTTAAGGACCTGGCAGAAAAAAAAATTAGTTTTAAGGACTCATTTTCGTAAAATTTAGAGATAAGGACCTAAATTTTCACAAGTGGTATAAAATATATATGAACTGGTATCGGATGATTCTTTTGTGTTATTTCAGAACAATGAAGTGGTACTGCTGAACAATGAAGTGGTACTGCAGAACAATAAAGTGGTACTGCAGAACAATAAAGTGGTACTGCGGAACAATAAAGTGGTACTGCGGAATCATGAAGTGGTACTAAAGTACAATGAAGTGTTACTGCAGAACAATTAAGTGGTACTGCAGAAATCGGGTCCTTAAAACTAATTATTTTTCTGTCAGGGCTGAAACTTAAGTTCAGACCTGACATGGGCCTGAAACGTAATTTGCCCTTTCTTAAAACGCCTGTAGCAGATCATTAGGTGCATTTAATATTATTAAATAATGAAGCGAAAAAATTGTTAGGGAAAAAGGGAACAAATAGAAAAATTAAATTTTCCAAAGTAGAAATAGAAACGGTCATAATGAAAGCATTCTCATTCATAAAAATTGATCGTAAAGTTGCATCCTGCCTTTTTCTTTTTTATTTTTTCCTTGTGGGATCATTTCAAAATTGAAATATAAAAATAAATGGAAAGAAAGTGAGATCTGAAAAATGAAGCAAAAAGTGTGTCATCCATCAATGAAATGATACGGAAAAGATCGGCAACTTTTAGAAGATATTAAAAACGAATATTGGTATGCCCTTATACCTTTTAAAAAGTATTTCGATATTTCATATTTCATATTTATTGGTCTCCCTGCAACAAAAAAGAAAAAGAAATACGAAGGGGGAATCCATTAATGGATTAGGTGGTGGATGGTGGTAGTGCAAGAAAATAATACGCACAATCCACGCATACATTTTTCGAGACAAATATTAAATACTTGCACCAAGACAAAATATGAGTCAAACATTACTACTAGCGAGTAGCGTGTTAGAATAATAGTACAATCTAGAAATCTAAAATCATAAATTATTCGCCATAACTTCTTTCTCTTTTATCTTTCGACCATATAACAAAATTATACATTAGATACGTAGTCATGAGAAAGACAACTAAAGAGACAAAATTTGAATTCTCTTCTTTAATACGAGGTTATGCGGCGCCTAACGATTCCCCAAATCTCGCCATGATTTGCTCAAAGTACATTATCTCAACCTCAACAAATAACCAAACAAACCAATCCCCAAAACACTGGGAACTTAAATAATCATAATAATAATGTGATATTGCCTACAACATGATAGTATAGCATAATATGACACTATTGTAGACACGAACTACCCGTATTTACAAAAAATCAAAACCATGGTTGAAATATCACACACAATAACAGTTAATCTCTCCAAATATGGATCATAATTAGCCCTAACAATCAATAATCACTCGAACATATCCAAGACTCAATCGCAGCAGCACCTTCTTCACTCCTCGCAGTAGAAACATTATTTTCAAAACCATCCTCACCACTCAACGAATCACCATTACTATATTTAGCTATCTTCGTAATCCTCGCCATATCATCATCGCCGTCATGGGCGGCGGCGCCGGCCTTCGTAATGAACTTCCCTCCGTGGCCCGAATCCAACCCTCGATCTAAACCGTCCATTCCCATCAAACGATGTACATCCGTCGATGGTGGGATTGTGAACTTAGTGGTAGCTGTCTGAAGAAGAGAACTGAGAAAGGGATTGTTATAAAGATGATCTGAAGCTTGTGTATGAAAAGGAATGTTATGATCGTCACTACTGTCGACGAGGTTCGTGTTAGTGGTGGTGGGCTGAAACTTCAGTGGAAACGGACGGCGGAGATGATCGAGGACGGCCGTTGATCGGAAGAGATCATCAAGGCGTGATGATCTGCCGCCGGCGAAAGTGGTACTGATAATGTTAGAAGAACTGCTGCTAAAAGGCGTCGATGGTATGCCTGTGAATTCTTGAACCATAGCTCTGAAGTTAGAGGTGTCCGTGGTCAGCACGGTGGTCGGAGCGCGTCGGGAGGCCCTCGATCGTTTCCTCGGGTTACGCGCCGCCGTAGTAGCGTCGGCGGCTGCGGATGACGGTGGAGGCTGGGCATCCATTCTTTTTACCTTTCTTCACTTCGATCTCTTTTAGATCTTATCTGTACTTTGACAGAAGGAAAGTGATGCATAGCCTATGGAAGAATATTCAACGCAAAAAAAAAACAAAAAGCAAAGAAATTATCTCTTGATAGAAAGAAAGAAAAGTACAGAGATGATGAGAGAGAGAGAGAGAGAGAGAGAGAGAGAGAGTTTGAAGAAAAAACACAGCACAAGGAACATTTAAGAGATATTTCAAAGTACTGTACTTACACGAAGCTATGTGTGCTGAGAAACTCATCTGAGGAAGATCTTATCCGCTTATAGATCTAGCAATAACTCAACTAGGTTAAGTTTCCATTGATTGAAAGTATATGCCTAAGCACCGTTAAATAATCTATTTATGAAGGTAAGGAAAGCTACGCCATAGTTGATCGTGGCTGCTTGTTGAAAGTAGGGTTTCGTAGAGAGAGAGAGAGGATTTTGCACTAGAAAAAGATCAGAGTGGGGTCATAATTGTAATAAATAGCTAAGCCAATATCATAATGAACCAATATGTATAAGCTTTTTCTATGATTCGTCTCATTACAGTGAACCAATATGTAATCAACACGAACTATATTAATCCCATCACGTTTATATAGTGTGTCCAATATGGCATACATTATAACTGTAAGAAAAATACAAGAACAGCAAAATACAAATGATCATGGTGTATCAAACATGTACCAAGAATAAGAGGACACTGCTTATTGACCTGCCAAACTGGACAAGTCGAACTTATAAATCGCATCATTGTTTGTTTTACATTCTTATTATTATCAAAATTATGACACAAAAGTTTACTCCATGGATCGAATAATTTCAGATAAAACCCCCCTTGTTATGTATCTCCCAGGATCAGTCCCAGAAGCATTAATGTCGTTGTCCAAGCACTCCGATATAGATTTAATAAAAACAGTAGCTAAATAGTTGATTGTATTAAATGTATGCTTGCTCTCCATTGGTATTGAAATAATAATAGTAAAAAAAACCCATGATCATCACCAGATGTTGAATTAATTATATATTCCTTAAGGTAATAGTGGGCCGATCGATTTATTGAGCCCATTACGCACTGGGAGGTCCAAGTCCAACCAAACTTCTTATAAAGCTAATTCATCATAAACATAGATAATTTTAAATAAATTGATTTTACGGGTTGGTGCCAGCCATAAGAATTTTGTCATACTAGGAAATATGTATTCTTTTTCATCATCCCTTCATAGAGGAAGTTGACTTTGCTATGCCCTTTCACACCACTTTTTTTAAAAAGAAAAAATTGATCGTGACAAAATAATTTAAGAATCTTTGTTTATATGGTTGCAAAGAAATCTTGTGATAGTGCAAATCTCGAAATTGATCTTTTACGGTTCTATTCTAAATGAAAACTTTTTCTCCTTTCCAAGTACTTTGGCTTAGTGTGAAAACTGTCTTTGCATTTTCATGGTGTATATTTAAAAAAGACAAAGGAATTCGACTATTAGAATCATTGCACTTTTGATGGTTGAAAAATGAAGGCCATTCATACTCTCATCTCTCACAACGGTCCAAAAATATATAAAAGTGTTTTCCCCCCTAATTGATCTATGCATCGAACCATTTGATCACGGACAAATGGTTTCATAGATTGACAAATGGGCGTTTTTTAATTAACTATTTTTATCAAAGCTACCACCTTTAATTGCGTGCCAAGTGAACATAACATTAATGACATTATATTTACAACATTTATTAATAGGAGATGGAAGTGTCACTCTTTCATTGAATGAAGCTTTCCATGGGTTCGTTGGCAGTTGCATTGCCAAAATATCGATGAAAATTTTGATTAAAACTTAGTTTTCTGCAAATTGATGGCATGGCATGAGTTTGAAAGAACACCATAACATAAAGACATAAAAACAAGTTAGATGGAAAACCTAAACATAAGTACAATAAATTCTCTCCTTTTCGATCATGTAAGGAACAAAAACGACCTCCACGACCAAGAGAAAAAGAAAGCTATATATTATTACAAAGGTGAACAACCTATGAACAAACTTAACAAACTGTTCTCAAATTTCATCTGCAAATCTCAGAAACTCCATTGCAGTGACCCACGCAAACTCTAATAATACATACATACATGATATATATATATATATGTATATATATACATACATATATATATATATATATATATATTTATAGAGCTGCCCAATCAATCTCCACAGAAGGATGCTTCTGCAACTCAAGACTATCCCACTCATGATCAAACTCCGAGAAATCCATGAAACTATTATCAGAATCATCGGAAGGCGAAAAAGACGCAGAAGAAGAAGATGAAGTCGATTCCTCGACCACCTTCACCGTCGACCCACGGCGGCGATCGCCGCCGTCTTTGGTATGAGAAGGGGTTTTCTTCTGTGCCATGTTCTGACATAAAGATTCAAGCTTTGCTTCAACAGAAGGAGGCAAACGATTGAAAAAATCATCCTTACACAGCTTATTCTTGAGATGGGGAAAGTTGAGCCTAGCGAAATCGCCCCTAAGCATGTAAGAAGCTTTGTCGTAAGCCAAGGCAGCATCTTCAGCTGTATCGAAAGTGCCCAGCCAAAGCCTTGTCCTATTCTTGGGCAGCCTTATCTCAGCGACCCATTTTCCCCAATGCCTCTGCCTTACGCCTCTGTATAGCTTGGCCGCCTTCGGCGGCGCGTGGGGCTTTTGTTTCATGGGGATGTGTTTTGGGGAAAGAAAGCTAGCGAAATGGTTAGTGGGCTTTGCTGCTGCGCTGTTAATCGTTGCTTGGGTATGGTTTGTCTGAAAGATCTGAAATGGGTTGTGATCACTTGTTGAATATGGTTTATGATCATCAACCATTTGAGGAAAGTTAGGGTTGAACATGTCTAACTCAGAGTAGGAATTACAGTAAGAAGAAGGGTAATAGCAGGTGTGAGAAGAAGACGAAGAAGCACTTTTCATAAAAGGGTAAAGTGCTTGCATAAGCTCCTCTCTTACAGTATCAGAAGCTATAACTGCTGCCATGTTTAGAGCATCTCCAAGAACCCTCTATATCTGGCGTTTAACGTTAAGAATAGAGGTGAAGAAGCTCCAATGAGACACTAAACACCCAAGGTTGTAAAAAGCGCTAGGCGGTACCTGGGCGCCCGAGGGGGGCCTAGCGCCTAGGCCGCCTAGGCGGGTTCTAGGCGAAAATTAATCGGTATATTGAATTTTTATTATTATTTTTCTATAGATCATATATACCAGTATTATAATTTTTTTTAAGTATTCTGAATAAATAATGTTAATTATTTTTCTATAGATCATATATACCAGTATTATTATTTTTAATATTTCAGTATTTTTTTTCCAAACTTTAATATTTCAGTATTAAAAAGAGTCAAAATAATCCCAAGTCAGAATCGAACCCACCACCAAGAAGAAACCTAATACGTATGATTTTCCTATCAACCACTGAGCCAAACGAATTATTGGGCTCTATTTTGCATAAATCCTATTAGTAATTCCGAAACGTTAGTTCTGTATGTGGAAACATTTGTCCCACACCGCTTATCTCATTCAAGTTGAGGGTGATGTCTTTCTATATAAACACATACATTTTACTCGTGATACGACCATTGAATTCGGTGTGAACCATTTTAATTGAATGGCCCTTGCCAGCGATTCTTATTTAGTTCAAATGTTTATTTTTATATTAAAATATAATATCTAATATGTAATAGTTTGTAATTGGCTAATTGGCGGATTATTTTTTTAGTCGGCCAATTAGGCGGATTATTCGCCCGATTAGGCGGATAAATCGCCCGATTAGGCCGATTAGTAGGTTATTACGTTAATCGGGGCCGATTAGAGGGTATTCGCCACGGTGGTGGCCGATGAGCGCCTAGACGGCGCCTAGTCGGCCGCCTAGACCGATTTTTACAACAATGTAAACACCACGCTAAATGTGGAGGAGGGAACAGTGCACCCTTATCTATAGCGGGGGACTGTTCACCCTGTATACCTTTTTCTTTTTTTTTTTCCAATTTCCTTTTATTATTTTGATTTGATTAGGTTTTCAATTTGGGATATTTTAATTTGAAATGTGATCTAATGAGGAGTCCTAGACATAGGAGGTAGAAGACGATGAATAGTTGTAGTGCGATGTGTCTATCAAATAATAATAAATAATAATATTAGTTTCATATATTGAATTAATAAAAACGAAATAATATGCTTAATATTAATCAATACGTTCTCAAATCAATTAAATATATTATTTAATTTTTTTTGCATGTTTTTATCTTGTTTGGAAATATTAAAAAATAATTAGAACTTGTAATATCAATTAATATATGGAAGATATTGAGAATATTATTTATAGAGTAAAATATAAAGGAGTTGGTTGGAGTTTATTGATACTGTTCAAACTCTATATCTGGAGAAATTACACTGTAGCAACTCTAAATATAGAGGAATGGTTGGAGATGGCCTTAAAGATTCAATCTTTATCAAGAAAAATATGATGTATTACAGCTAAGATCAGCTTAGACAGAGGAACAAACGTAGAAATAAAACCTGTATCTTGTACAAAAAAACGTAAGAACAGGCGTTGAACAGCTTTGATTAACAAAAAAAAGTGATCTCCATTCTGAATCTAATAGCTTTCTAAATACAAAAAGAGGGCATTGTGAAGAAAATTCAAAACTTGGAAACCTTTTTTTTTTTTTCTTGGAAGACAGATGACAAGTGGGGATCTTCAAGAAAGTGGGGTGAAGAATTGCAACCCATCGTGGTTGAATTCAATTTGGCGCGCAGAGAAAAGGAGATGAATTTCTGTTTTCTATTTCTGTTAAAATGAAAAACGTTCTGTACAATCACGTTTTATACTATACTACAACTAACAATAAATTTACCAAAATACCCTTCCTGAATCTAACAAAAAATAACAGATATTGTGCGCGGTGTTCAGTGAACTTGAAATTGTTTTTCTGATGCAGATTGCTTAGTCACCCTGTAATTCTTCAGCCCCCCCTCAAGATGAGCGTGGGGGACCCAAAAGCGCATCTTGGACAGGATAGAGAGGAAACTCTGGGGCTGTAAGGATTTTGTAAACATATCTGCTAAGTTCATAGATGAGGGGACATGTGCAGGCAGTATGAACCCAGCTCTGAACTGATCACGGACGACGTGACAGTCAATTTCGATATGTTTTGTACGTTCATGAAACACGGGATTGGAGGTGATGTGAATTGCAGCTTTGTTGTCGCAGTAGAGAGAGATTGGCAGAGATACCTTTTGCTGTAGATTGGTCAGAATGTAGGAGAGCCACTGAAGTTCTCGGACCGTAGAAGCCATAGATCGATACTCGGATTCCGCTGTGGAACAGGAGATTGTGGATTGCTTCTTCGTTTTCCAGGAGATCAAACTGCTGCCAAGGAAGACACAATATCCTGTGAGCGAGTGCCTAGATGATCTACACGCTCCCCAGTCAGCATCGCTGTAAGCGTGGAGTTCCAAATCTGAGTCTTTAGAGTAGAAAAGGCCAGCTGAATTGGTGTGGTTCAGGTATCGCAAGACATGGTGAGCAGCCTGCCAGTGTGAGTCGCGAGGGGCATGAACGAACTGACTGAGCTGTTGAATGGCGTACGTGATGTCTGGTCTAGTGAAATTCAGATAAAGTAGTCTCCCAATTAGGCGTCTATATTGCAGAGGATCCTTCAGAAGTGGTGTGGAATCTGTTTCTGAGGCGGCAAAGGCATGGCCACCAGGCAGAGGGGTGGAGACAGGTGTGCTATCCAACATATGTGTGTCTCTGAGGATGTCTATGATATATTTCCGTTGACAGACATGAATTCCTTCGTCTGATGGTGTAATCTCCATGCCAAGGAAGAATCTTGCTGGCCCAAGATCCTTTATTGTGAATGCCTGATCTAGGTAGTCTTTTACATCCTGCATCTTTCTCATATCTGTACCAGTAAGCAGTACATCATCGACATAAACCAGTAAAAATACCTGAGCATGATCAGATATGAGAGTGAAGAGACAGTGGTCGTGTGAAGACTGCACAAAACCAAATTCTATCAGTTTGGTGCTGAATTCGAGATTCCACTGCCGAGACGCCTGCTTTAACCCATAAAGGGATTTTTTTAATTTGCAAACCAGTGAGGAATCGCACTTCAAATAGCCGGGTGGAGGTTTCATGTAAACATCCTCGTCGAGGTGCCCATGGAGGAAGGCGTTATTCACATCAAGCTGATGTAGAGCCCACCCCTTAGTTGCGGCAAGTGCAAGAATTACTCGGACTGTCACGATCTTTGCTACAGGGGAAAATACTTCTGTATAATCTTCTCCCTCGGTTTGAGTGAAGCCCTTGGCGACTAGCCGAGCTTTGTATTTGTTCAGAGAACCATCAGCGTTGCATTTCACTCGGTATACCCACTTACACCCAATTAGCTTCTTACCTTTGGGCAATTCAGTGAGTTCCCATGTGTTGTTGTCCTCGAGGGCCTGCAGTTCTTGGTTCATAGCATCAATCCACTGATAAACGTATTTCGATACGTTTATCGTAGTATTTATTTGGGGTATATAGAGCTTTAACAATCATTTTATGCATTGATTCGCCTTATTTACACTTATTTTGATATTGAAGGAGCTTAGGATGACTTTCGGGCGAAAAGGAGCGAAAAGGAGGCAAAAAGGAGCGAAAACAATGCAAAACGGAGCAAGTGTGCGAAAAACAGTACACAGTCACGGCCGTGACACACCCGTCACAGGCCGTGACACTTGACAGAGAATCTAGACAATGCATGTCACGGCCATGACTCCTATTGCACGCGGCCGTGACAAGGGACAGAGACCAACCAAAGGGACAGTCACGGCCGTGACACCTAATGCACCTGGCCGTGACACTTGGCAGAGAGGTCAACTGAAGATGGTCACGGCCGTGACCCCCTATGTACCTGGCCGTGACACATGGCAGCGATTATGTCGCGTCGAGTCGGTGATGGTCACGGCCGTGACAGCCCATGTCCCAGGCCGTGACCAGTGCGAAAATTCTTATAAAAACCCGATTTCGACTCAGAAAGAAGAGAACTGACCAGAGATCAACCCTAATCCCTCTAGAGACGAAAAATAGCACAAAAGAACACAGATTCGCGTCCCGGAGCGCAAGAGACGGAACATCGACGAATTCACGCCCAATTTAGCGAAGAACGAAGAATCATCAACGCTTTCATCACAGATCATCCGTATATCAAGATAATGAATTCTTCACCTTTATTCCTTATTTCTTTCGCTGTTTTCCCGTCGATTATGCATAGCTAATTCCCCTTGGTGTTTGGGATTAGATGAACGCTAGGATGTTTCGTAGTTAAGACTTATGATTATCGTGACAATGTGTTTGACTATTTATCGTTCTATGAATTTGTTTCGTTACTTTAATATGTCTATGTGTTAAAGTAATCGTATGGAAAAACGTTTAGGGCGACAGCTAAACAACGTTTAGGCCGTTCGTAGAAGATAGGAATCGAGTATAGGGCGAAAGCAAATACTCGATCCTCGCCGTTAGTAATTACTGAATTTTAGATCCCCGCGAGCGTTTAGGGCGACAGCAAACTCGTGAGCGGGTAGGAAAATTACTGCGATCTAGTCAAAATCACGTAGGAACGATTCCAGTGTCTTAGCCGATAGCACCTAGCGGGATTCGAATCCCGAGCACATCTTTATTATCTGAAGCTTCGTATCAGTGTTAAGCGTATTTGAATCTCTAGTTGAGTTAGATATAATCTGTTAGGTTAAGTCATAAAACAATTTGCGTATTTTATTAGGCTAAATATCGAGTCGATAGGTCACTACTAGTACTTGATTTATTCCTTGTGTTCGATACTCGTTTACTCACTTTACTGCACTACAAACGATAGGTCCACTGCCTATCGCACGTCGGTGATAGTAATTAGGTATTCGTTTTAATTATTACTTGTCGCACTTTTCATTTACACACCACGTGTCGATCAAGTTTTTGGCGCCGTTGCCGGGGAATAAATTGATATTAGGAACACCGTAGTTCGGTACTTTAGCCACTTTTATTTGACGTTCTCTTTGCTTTTACTGTTTGTGTTATTTGTGTTATTTGCATTAGTTGTTTTCCTGCGTCGTTATTGATTTCGTATTTTTATTCGTCGTATTAGTTTACTTCTTCGCTAATCTTTATTTCTGACTCATTGAAGGTATGATTCAGCGGTGAATGACCCGAAGCTATCCATCGGGCCCCATCGTTGAAGCAGACCCGGATTTCGAACGAAAGTTGCGAAGGAAGCTTAAGTACGACACCGAAGGAGCATCCACTAGCTCTCAGGACCGCTTAGTTAGCTATTCAGAGGATAGTTCGCAGGAATCCATCCAAAATTCACGTGTAGAGGCAGCCGTAGACAGTCCCTACACAGAAGTAGACATGGCGGACCACCGAGTGCCCGTCCATAACATTCCCGAGGAGGAACCATCACTTCAGGACCTCCTCAAGAATGCCGCGCTAGGCGGTACGGAGTCGGCGATTGTCATTCCGCCGATCGAGAACAACAATTTTGAATTGAAGCACTCTTGGCTTCAGATGATTTTCCAGACGGCCCAGTTCGAGGGCAACCCAAATGACGACCCTTACTCCCATCTGAAGGCGTTTCTGACGGTCACCGACACCATCAAAATCAATGGTGTTCCGGGCGACGCGATTAAGCTCATGTTGTTCCCGTTCTCTTTGAAGTTCAGAGCCAAGGATTGGCTTGAGATGTTGCCACCTCGCTCGATCACCACCTGGGAGGAGCTGCGAGCCGCGTTTATCGGCCATTACTTCCCATTGTCGAAGGTGCTACGATTGAAGACAGAAATCTCTTTATTCCATCAGAAGGAGTCTGAAAATCTCTACGAGGTGTGGGAGCGTTACAAGGCGCTACTGAAGAGGTGCCCACAGCACGGGATGTCGAAGGCAGCCCAGATCAACCGATTCCACGAGGGTCTCAATGATCAGACGGTCCATATGTTAGACGGAGCTGCAGGAGGAGGGCTCGTGAAGCTCAACGCCACCGACGCGTGGAATTTGATTGAGGACTACTCGAGGAACAGTTTCATGAGGGGCAATACCAGGATGAAGACGACGGGCGTATTTGGAGTGAGCGAGGAGACGGCCACTAACGCTAAGATCGAGGCGCTCCAGCAACAACTCGCCTCGACGAACTCTCAGTTGCAGACGGTGATTGGTGCATTGCTCCCGAAGTTCGGGCAGACTCAGCCCGTGAACGCCGTGACGACCACCGCACCGACACAGCACACCCCATACGTGCCATTGTGCGGGATCTGTGGCGCAGCCCACGAGACATCGGAATGCCAACTTGGGCAATCATTGGAGCACGTAGACTATATGGAAAATTACCAAGGTGGCCAGCGAAGTTACCAGCCCCGAGCGCACCCCAATCTGGCGTACGGGAATCAGAACAACCAGGGGCAAGGACCGCCGGGATTTCAGCCGAGGTCGTCTGGATTCCAAAACGGGCCGCCACGACAGTACCAGAACGCGCCCGCAGGAGGATCCGATGATATGAAGGAAATGAAGGATATGATGAAGACACTCCTCACGAATTTCAGCAGCACCACCGCAGCCCACGAAAGCCGAATGACAAAGATGGAGGAGTACATGGAGGCGAATGACATCCGTGCTCAGAATACAGACGCCTCGATCAAGAGGTTGGAGCAGCAAGTGGGGCAATTAGCAAAGCAAATGGCGGGGCGAAATCAAGGATCACTCCCGAGCTACACCGAGACAAACCCCAAGGAGTATTGCAATGCGGTAACCCTGAGGAGCGGGAGAGGATTACAAGAAGCTCCCACCAAGCAGAATTTAAAGGAGAAAGTCGATTTCGAGGGCCACGACGAGCCAGAAGTGGAGGAAAGCAAGAGCGACAGAGTCGAGAAGGTCAAGGATGACGAGAGAAAGACGCGACCATTCGTGAAGCCGTATCAACCAAAGATCCCGTACCCAGCTCGGTTGAGGGAAGTTGCATCTGAAAAAGAGAAGGTTCAACCTAAAAAGGAGGAGGCTATACCCGAAATAGAAAAAGCGAGGGAGAACGAGCGACCACCAGTGATGCCGTACCAGCCGAAGATTCCATATCCAGCACGGTTAAATAAGGACAATGACGAGGCGCTGATTGACAGATTCATGGGTATGTGCAAAGAATTACATATTAACTTACCGTTTGTTGAAGCTATTGCGCAGATGCCCAGTTTCGTTAAGTTCCTGAAGGACTTGCTGACGAACCAACGGAAGCTCGAACACGTCTCCACGGTATACCTACGAGGAGAGTGCTCGGTGATACTCCAGAGCAAGATACCGAAAAAGCTCAAGGACCCAGGGAGTTTTACTATTCCTTGTCGTATAGGTGATTTAGTTGTTGAGCATGCTTTAGCTGATCTAGGAGCTAGTATAAATTTAATGCCGTACTCCATGTTTAAGCGCTTAGGATTAGGTGAACCACGACCCACTAGGATGAATATTCAACTGGCCGATAGATCGTTAAAATACCCTCTAGGTGTTATCGAGGATGTTCTAGTTAAGGTCGATAAGTTTGTTATCCCTACTGATTTTGTGATCTTAGACATGGACGAGGATGAAAATGTTCCATTAATTCTAGGTAGACCATTCTTAGCTACAGGCGAGACCATGATAGATGTTAGGAATGGAACATTAATCTTGACAGTAGACGGTGAAAAAGTTACGTTCAATATGGCTGACTCGATGAAAAAGAGCAACGAGCAAGATGATAAATGCTATTTCTTAGATGTATTTGAGCACGACTTTCTCTTTTCCGTGAAAGGTCTGTCACAGGTCAGCAAGCATGATAGGCACACAATTATGGCAATCGATAAGTGTAGGGAGGAGATCGACGAACCCATCATAGCCATCGACGAGAGCAGCGAAGAAGTTAAGGACAAGAGCCCAGACGAGGAGCAACCGCCACTAGAGTTGAAACCGCTGCCCGGCGAAAGGCGACACCTCCAAGGTATGGATGTAGGCGAGGGAAACTTAAATAGAAAAGAGATGCTGTACCTCGACTTCCAGCCACCCTAAGCGAACGAAAGCACGTCACGTCCGGCTAAAGACGGTAAAGGAAGCGCTTCTTGGGAGGCAACCCAGGTGTTATCTATCTAGTATTTTTTTATTAGTCTATTATTATTACCATTCATGTTTTTTTTCTATTACGTTTAGTTTTCCTTTTAGTCATGTCAGGCACCACGAGTCACGATACGACAACCATCACGCGCTTAGTCACGACCACGTCAACATTTACCATCAGGGGAGTCACGCTCTTTTAAACTCTTTTTCCCTTC
Organism: Craterostigma plantagineum; assembly: GCA_027422505.1. Taxonomy (NCBI): domain Eukaryota; kingdom Viridiplantae; phylum Streptophyta; class Magnoliopsida; order Lamiales; family Linderniaceae; genus Craterostigma; species Craterostigma plantagineum. The sequence continues at coordinate 979,885 of JAPQWV010000057.1, forward strand.
CTTTTATCCTTTTTACGTTGAGGACAACGTTAGGTTTAAGTGTGGGGAGGGGAATCTAGTTTGAGAACTTACGTGAAAATTTTTAAATTTTTATGACGTGTCTATGAGCTATAGTTTTCGTTAGAAAGGCATGAATTATTGAACTCAGGCACGATTTTTTTGCATTTATCTCGAGTTAGTCTGCATTATTATGAATCCTTGTGAGCGATTAGGATATGCATGACTGATGGAATCATGTTTGCCTGAATAGATATAGCACTGTTTTGAGAGATTCGTACACATAACCCCGTTTCGTGTGAGAGTTTGAGCCTGACGAGCTTATGCTCATTTTTCTTGGATTGTGTGACGTGCCTAGTCTATATCTCTCTAGAACTTGCCTGTCTGATGTGTGTTGAAACTATTTTTGGTGTGTTAGTGTGAAAATGATGAGGGCAATAGGAATTAAGTCCACGGCCAAATTTTCCTTACCATGACTAAGCCCCTTAGTAGCCACTTTGAGCTTGAGCCTATTCGTTGCTTACCCGTATGTAAAAAAAAAAATAAAAAAATAGAGCCCCTGACCCGAATAAGCCTCCAGAGATAATATGAACCCCAGTTGATTAGAATAGAGCAGAAGTCGAACGTGAGAGTTATTGTTTCAGCGTATGATTTGATGTTCTTCTCTGCTATTCGTGAAATGACTCGCCCCTGATTTGACCGTTTTCTGAAATGACCTGATCCCTTTCATAAGCATGCCCATAAACCTTTTGGCAAGATATAGGTTTTGGTAATAAGTATCCCTAGGTACACAGCATTCGCTGTGACGATGTATTCTTTGCGACAAAAGCCGAACCTTGATGTTTTGAGGGAATAAGGGTAGTGCACTAGAGCGTAATTGAGGAGAAAGGGCAGAAAATGAAAGGGAACTGAGTTGACAGGGTCGGGCAGAAAAGTCTAGGATTTCGGGGCGAGAATGTTGAATCCTATGCTGGGACGAGTGATTATCTGTTTGATCATGCTATGTTCTGTGAAATTTTTTCGCTTGCGTACCCTAGCTTAAAGATTACATGTTCATTGTATATGCGTACCATTTCATGACTATTTGATCCATGTTCTCCCGAAAAGACCCTCAGATTTATGCTTGCCACTTTAAATAGTAGATATGCGATTAACCTGCAAGCCTATGGTAGGGGTTGGACTAGCGCACGAATTTGAGTGATTCACTATAAATTTAGCCTATACACTGAGCGACTTGAGCGAATCCTTGTGAGGTATGAGTCTCGATTAGCAGTGTGAAGGAAGTTTAGGTCGACAAGTGCAAGTCATTAGTGTAACATCCGTGATTGTTTGCTTGATTCCTTTTGTGCTTTCTAGCTTTGATGATAAATTGCGAACAATCGTGCCGTTATCTTGATGTGATGCCTAATCTTACTTCTAATTTACTTGAGGACAAGCAAATGCTTAAGTGTGGGGAGGTTTGATAAACGTATTTCGATACGTTTATCGTAGTATTTATTTGGGGTATATAGAGCTTTAACAATCATTTTATGCATTGATTCGCCTTATTTACACTTATTTTGATATTGAAGGAGCTTAGGATGACTTTCGGGCGAAAAGGAGCGAAAAGGAGGCAAAAAGGAGCGAAAACAATGCAAAACGGAGCAAGTGTGCGAAAAACAGTACACAGTCACGGCCGTGACACACCCGTCACAGGCCGTGACACTTGACAGAGAATCTAGACAATGCATGTCACGGCCATGACTCCTATTGCACGCGGCCGTGACAAGGGACAGAGACCAACCAAAGGGACAGTCACGGCCGTGACACCTAATGCACCTGGCCGTGACACTTGGCAGAGAGGTCAACTGAAGATGGTCACGGCCGTGACACCCTATGTACCTGGCCGTGACACATGGCAGCGATTATGTCGCGTCGAGTCGGTGATGGTCACGGCCGTGACAGCCCATGTCCCAGGCCGTGACCAGTGCGAAAATTCTTATAAAAACCCGATTTCGACTCAGAAAGAAGAGAACTGACCAGAGATCAACCCTAATCCCTCTAGAGACGAAAAATAGCACAAAAGAACACAGATTCGCGTCCCGGAGCGCAAGAGACGGAACATCGACGAATTCACGCCCAATTTAGCGAAGAACGAAGAATCATCAACGCTTTCATCACAGATCATCCGTATATCAAGATAATGAATTCTTCACCTTTATTCCTTATTTCTTTCGCTGTTTTCCCGTCGATTATGCATAGCTAATTCCCCTTGGTGTTTGGGATTAGATGAACGCTAGGATGTTTCGTAGTTAAGACTTATGATTATCGTGACAATGTGTTTGACTATTTATCGTTCTATGAATTTGTTTCGTTACTTTAATATGTCTATGTGTTAAAGTAATCGTATGGAAAAACGTTTAGGGCGACAGCTAAACAACGTTTAGGCCGTTCGTAGAAGATAGGAATCGAGTATAGGGCGAAAGCAAATACTCGATCCTCGCCGTTAGTAATTACTGAATTTTAGATCCCCGCGAGCGTTTAGGGCGACAGCAAACTCGTGAGCGGGTAGGAAAATTACTGCGATCTAGTCAAAATCACGTAGGAACGATTCCAGTGTCTTAGCCGATAGCACCTAGCGGGATTCGAATCCCGAGCACATCTTTATTATCTGAAGCTTCGTATCAGTGTTAAGCGTATTTGAATCTCTAGTTGAGTTAGATATAATCTGTTAGGTTAAGTCATAAAACAATTTGCGTATTTTATTAGGCTAAATATCGAGTCGATAGGTCACTACTAGTACTTGATTTATTCCTTGTGTTCGATACTCGTTTACTCACTTTACTGCACTACAAACGATAGGTCCACTGCCTATCGCACGTCGGTGATAGTAATTAGGTATTCGTTTTAATTATTACTTGTCGCACTTTTCATTTACACACCACGTGTCGATCATCCACCTTTGATCAGTCCTAGCATGGTTATAAGATTCAGGCTCATGAAAAGTAGACAGGTTAGCCACAAAAGTCCTATATGCAGGTGTAAGTGTGTGCTTGGGAAGGGATAAAACTGGGCTTGGACAGCCCTGAGTGCAAGAATTAATACTGATAAAATCTTTCATCCAGGAAGGGGGATGCTTTGGTCTAGAGCTGTGTCTTAGATTTGGTTGTGAAGGCAAGGAATTTGGCTGGGAAATGGACTGACTGACCAAGGAATTTGAGGGCTGTGTTCTTGGTAAGGAAGGTGAGTTTCTGATGAGTTCTGATGATGATGGAGGCACAGGAGAGGATGTCACTACTTGATGGTCACATTGTCTTGTGGAATGACTGGGAACGATTGGCTGCGCAGGACAATCTTCAAAGGGATCTCCAATGGAAATGTCTGGCAGCACAATGTCTGATCTGTCAAGGTTCAGACCAGGAAATGTCTCTTCATGGAACTCTACATCTCGAGTGATGATGACTCTGTTCAGGGAGGGGCAGAATACTTTGTAGCCCTTCTGCCCACTCGGGTAGCCAACAAATATCCCACTCAGTCCCCTTGGATCAAACTTATCCTTGTGTGGATCAGTGTTCACAGCAAATGTGAGGCATCCAAAAGTTCTCATATGATTGTAGGTTGGTGCTCTATTCATCAGCATCTCAAAAGGACTTCTCCATCGAAGGACTCTTGAAGGCAGTCTGTTCAGGATGTGGATGGCAGTGAGAACTGCTTCTCCCCAAAAGAACTTTGGCAGCCTCGACTGAATGAGTAAGGCTCTTGCCACCTGAAGAATGTGCTTGTGTTTCCTCTCAGCTACCCCGTTTTGCTGCGGATTGTAAGGGCAGCTTTTCTGGTGCAGTATTCCCTTGTCTGACAGAACTTCTTGGAATGAGCTGCTGAGGAATTCTGACCCATTATCCGAGCGCACAGTCTTCACTTCAGCTTCATACTGATTTCTAGCATAGGTGAGGAATTTCTTGAATGTTTCTGTGGTTTGTGACTTGTATTTTATCAGGAAAATCCATGTAAATCTGCTGTAATCATCAACAACGGTTAAGAAGTAGTGACATCCCGAGATGGTAGGTTGCTTATAGGGACCCCAAATGTCCATATGAAGCATTTCAAAACAGCATGAGGTGTGTATTTGGCTTGTAGGAAAGGGTGATTTCTGTTGCTTGGCTAAGGGACATATTTCACAGACAGCAAGATCAGGAGCAATTTCTTTATTGATAGAAGAATCATGCAAGTGTTTCATAACAAGAAATGATGGATGGCCGAGTCTACTATGCCATTTATTTGAGGAAGTAACAGCTAATGCATGACTGGGAAAGCTAAAAACTGAATTGGATGAAAGAATTCTTTGTGCACTCAAGACTGCCCTCTCTGAGAATGAGGTTTTGTCAAGTATGTAAAGCCCTTTGTGGCTCTTTCCAGCTGCAATAACCTTGTTATTCTGCAACTCAATCAACAAGAAAAAATCAGTGTAGAATTTGAAGTACGTATGGGATTCTTTTGTAAGTTTTCTGACTAAGAGTAGATTATAACGGAAGCTAGGGATATATAGGCACTGGTTCAGGGTAATTTGAGGTGAGAGGATAATGTTTCCTGTGTGCGAGACAGGTTTGATAGTCCCATCTGGCAAGCATACAGGCACAAAGCAGTTTACTGGTTTTGGGAATGGCATTAGGTTTAGGTTTCTGCACATATGACTTGTGGCACCCGTATCTACTAACCAAGAGTCATCACTTATCACATCATACTCAGAACTAAGCTTAGGGAGAATTGTGCTACCTGCAAAATCTTCAAGGTGCGCAAGGTTGACTGAAGCAGGTCCTGTTACTGCATCCATTTTGCCCTTCACCATTCTTGCCAGCTCTTTCTTCATCACCTCCATCATTTGTGCATACATTTCATCATGCTGCTTGTGTTCTGGGACATGCTCGTCCTCAACTAAATTGGCCCTGAAGGTATTTGCACCTCTCTTCTGCGCACCATTGACTCTGTTTGAAACAGAGTTTTCTGGAAATCCAATGAGTCTGTAGCACTCCTCTCTGACATGACCAGCTCTCTTGCAATAGCTGCATTCGGGCATCCCTTTCAGCTTGAAGCAATCCTCCTTTGTGTGGCCCGATTTCTTGCAATAATTGCAGGAAAGGTGGTTCTTGTCTGGCTTCCCCGCAAACCTGGAGTTAATCTGCCTTTTCTGATCAAAGCATTTTGCCAACATTGCTGCATTCTCTTCAGAGGTTGTCATGTGCATTGAAACCTCTCTGTGCTTTTCTGCCTTCACTATCATGGCATATATCCTGTTTACAGGTGGGAGATGATCCATGAACAGCAATTGGTTTCTCTCTGTATCGAACACCTCGCTAAGTCCCATTAGAAATTGCATCGATTTGTCATCCATCTCCCTTCCTTCGATCTTGATTCTGACCGCTTCAATCGCATCAATTGCAGGTCTCAACTGCTCGAGCTGATCCCACAGATTGCGAATCTTGTTGTAGTAGTCGACAACGCTCATATTTCCTTGCTTCAGGAATGAAATTTCTCGTTTTATCTCATACACAGCAGAAATGTTAGATGTGCCATACCTCTCGGCTATTTCGTCCCAGAGTTCTTTAGCATCATGAATAAAAATGAAGCTGTTAACGATGTCCTTTGAGATCGAGCTCTTAATCCAACCTGTCACCATGCTGTTCACTTTCCGCCATTTTCTGTAGTTCGGCGAGTCAGCGGCAGGTTTTCCATACTTGCCATTAACAAATCCTATCTTCATCTTTGCTTCGAGTGCTTCCACCATGGAACTTTTCCAGATTAAGTAATTTCTTGAGGTTAGAGGTGTAGAGACAATCATCATCCCAGGGTTATCAGATCCGTGCAGCTGATAGTCTTCTTCCATCTCTGCGGAATTCACTGGATTCTCCATACTAGTTTCCTCTTCTGAACTCATAATTCAACAACACAGGCAAAACAAACAGATTCCGTTTCTTGACGAAATCAAACGCTTCAACGTACTGCGAACTTAGCGATAGCTCACAGATGATTCCTGGCGATCTAACTAGCTCTGATACCATGAAGAATTGCAACCCATCGTGGTTGAATTCAATTTGGCGCGCAGAGAAAAGGAGATGGATTTCTGTTTTCTATTTCTGTTAAAATGAAAAACGTTCTGTACAATCACGTTTTATACTATACTACAACTAACAATAAATTTACCAAAATACCCTTCCTGAATCTAACAAAAAATAACAGATATTGTGCGCGGTGTTCAGTGAACTTGAAATTGTTTTTCTGATGCAGATTGCTTAGTCACCCTGTAATTCTTCAGGTGTAAGTAAGAGATATGGGGAGAAATCCAAACGAATATAAATAAAAATGTTTATGATTATTACTCTCTATATTTCGGTGAACTCACTTGTGTTTTTTTTCTTTCTCTCGGTGAAGGTATTGTGGTGGGTAGCTTGGTGTATTTAAAGGCCGAGTAGCTTCGTTTTTGAATAATTTAATTAATTTTTTCAAAGGAAAATATAATAATTTCCCAAATAATATGACGAGCTTGTTAATTAATTTCGTGGGAATTGTTAGGGATTAAAGCGGTCGTAGACGAGAAATTCAAATAAAATAACTTTTATTAATAACGACGGATGAATCGCACGGATATAAACGATACTATTAGCGACCTAATAGCTAAATCCGAAGTTCGAGAACTCCGACCCTCACAATCCGAGTGTTAGAGACACCGGCCCTCAAATATCCTAAACCCAGACCTCCCCATTATGCTACTGACGCCCCTCCTTCTCCTTGTATAAGAGAAACTAATCTAAAATAAGCCCAATAAGATCCCTAATAAATTTTATTCAAACTAAAGATCCCTAATAAATCTCTCTACCCGAACTAAATCTTATTCAAAATAAAATAATACAAATAATAAGAAAATAATAATATTAAATATACTACCCTAACCGAATTAATGTGCCTAACACAGGTTTGTTACAAGTTACATTCCTACAACCTAAATTGTCCAGATAAAAAGAGCTATGATCACTAGTTTGATGCGTTTCTTGTGGCAATTAATACACAATATAGGGATCATACTTTAATCAGAAAGGTTTATTATTGCATCCCCGTTGATAAATGAAATGTCTGCCATAAATATTGACCTCTCGGTATTTTTCAGATTTTTTTGTTCTTCAATTTCATCAGGCATTCAGTAAAAGAGGAAGAAATATGAATTATCGCGACATTAAAAAATAGTAATTATTTAAGAATCTAGTGAAGAATATATTATAACTAGTGAAAGGGACACTAATATTAGCATTGCACCCACTACAACAATGAACAGTACAGTATACATGTTAAAACCACGGGTTTTGTCTTTCCTACCCAATTGGGTATAACCCAACTCCCCTCAGAAAATGACATGTGTCACATTACACTCTACCCCACTATGTTAAAACACCACAAACGTGTTTCACTAAATAAAAGTTACACATTACACCCTACCCCACTATGTTAAAACACCACATACATGTTTCACAAAATAAAAATTAAACATGTTAATTTTTTAATAGGAGTTGGGTTATACCCACTTTGGTAGGTAAGTGAAGGCCAAAACCACGAGCGACGCTAACTTTGTAGGTGCTTCTAACTTTCCAGATACGAATGGCGTTTTTTTAATCGCGTGGTTTATAAAATTTCGAAATATTTAAATGGACGCACAATTTTTACTTTAAGAATTTTATTAAACCGAAAGTCAAACGTAAATTAAATATATGACATTAAACAATAGAAGCACGCGTTGCCTCGTGGGGCCCAGCTGACGTGGCATCCACTTGAAGCTAATCAAAGTGGTACAACCAACGCCATGGTTTTTGTCGTATTAGACTCGATTTAAATTCTATCAACTATCTATTTTCGCCGATATTTTAAATCATGAATTCCTCTTGTCGCGAAAACTTATGCATGAATGATATATTTTTGTCATTGTTATAATTGTCGCCACTTACATTGTCCTTGATCATTTGCATGAGCCATGAAACCGAAACAATACACATAGCTTGCACATTTACGAAAAGTAAAAGTATTTATTTTCGATACCGTACCACAACTTAGAGATGCAATGAATAACAATACACCAATTTGAAAGATTTAATAATGATAACCATGCGATCATGTGCGAGCTTGAATTTCGTCTTCTATTGTTACATTGAATGTTCCATAGGAAAGAAATTAGCATTTGGGCCTACGAATGGGCTGAGATTTGGATGATTTACAAGGCCCATAAATCACATGGCCCATAAAACGTAGCCTATATTATTGTTGTTGTATAACTATTTGTTTTATGTATTACATTTTTTTAATAAAATAATCTCTTTTTATTATAGCTCGTTCGCGTAAGCAAGCAACCCTCGCCAGAGCGTCAATGGCGAGAACCAAAGAAACGAGACGCGGCAAAAACCGAAAGAAATCGGAATCAAAAGCCGCCATACCCGCCAAGAAAAAAATCTCCAAGAAGGAAAAATCTCAGCTTAAACGGAAGATTAAAGCGAAATCAGAAGCAGAAGCAGAAGCAGAAGCAGAACCCTCTCAATCTTACCACGAAACCCTAATTGAAACCCTCCTCGAGCCCTACTCCAAAGACCAGCTCATCAACATCGCCACCGACGTCGCGCTGACCCACAATTCCTTTTTTGCGCTCGTCAAGTCCACGGAGGATCAAGACATCTCCCACCGCAAGATATTCGTGCACGGACTCGAGTTTGAGACGACGGGCCAAACCTTGGAGCCGATTTTGGGGCAGTTTGGCGCGCTTGAAGATATCCACGTCGTCACTGACCGCTCGACTGGTAAGTGCAAGGGCTACGCTTTTGTAACGTTCAAGTCCCGCAAGTCCGCCGAGGCTTTGCTGAAAAACCCTAAATTGAGAGTGGGCAGTCGAACTGTGTCTTGCCAGCTCGCGTCTGTAGGACGTGCGGACGCCAATCAGCTGCAAAACTTTGTCCCTCAGCAGCAGAATTTCGCCCCGTCTGATTATCCCGAGAGGAAAATATACGTCAGCAATGTCCCGGTCAATGCTGATATCAATAAATTGAGAATCTTTTTCGAGAAATTCGGTGAGATTGAGAATGGTCCCAAGGGTTATGACCCTGAGACGGGGAAGTTCAGCAGAAATTACGCAATATTCGTGTACAAGACTGTAGAAGGCGCGAAAAATGTGTTGAAGGAGCAAAATAAGATGTTTGATGGGGTTAAACTGTATTGTCGAAAGGCCGAGAATAAGACGGTTGGTGCTTTCAGTGGTGCAGCGTCGATAACCACAGCGCTACAACCATTGCAGCCACAGATGTTGGCTGCTGCTGCTGCGGGTCAGCAACAAAACGTTGGACTTTCGGGGAATCATCTACAGGCCCAAGCCGGGCTCTTTAATGCTGGTTTAGGTCCATTGATGGGTGGATACTATGGATTGATGGGATTGGGGATGGGGTTGGGTGGTGGGATTGGTAATGGAGTTTTGCCTGGTGGCTTTGGTCCTGGCGTGATTCCAGCGTTGCAGTATGCTTACCCAAACTTGCAGAACTTGCTTGGCATTCAAATGGCTGCAACTATGGCTAACCCAAATTTGCAGGGCGGGATAGCATCGATGGACAAAGTATCAGGGCCAATGGGTAGTGCAGATTCACTTGTTGGGACAGGTGGCCCTATGATTCCAGGGCTGCAGTATCCTTACCCGAATTTTCAGGGTACTCACATGGCTGCGTCTTTGGCACCTCAGATGGATTTGGGTTTGAGTGGTGCAGCTAGTGAAGGTAGCAAGCAGGCGCTTCATAATCTTTTTCCAAATGCACAAAGTGGGGCAGGTTTTTTGTTGGGCAATGGGTTGGGAGCAAGTGGAGGTGGGCAGCTTGGGACAGGTCCGCTTGCAGTGCAATCACAGCCAAATGTGATGAGCGTTCCATCATTGGGTAAGGGATCAGGGAAAATGGGCGGAGGTGGTTATAGGCCTACTTAATGGTAATGATGCTTTTTCTTTGTGTTTTTGTCATGCTTTTCGCTCAGCTTTGCATAGAGTTTTCTATGAGTTTAACTCGAGATTCGAAATGTCGAGCTTGAATTGTGGGCTCAACTTGGGAAGATATTATTTGGCTTTAGGGCAACAAATAATCCTTGGCCTTGTTAATGGGTGAGCCGTTATAATTTGAGGAGCACAGCTCATTTAGTACTCTTTTATTGGTTTATGCATGTTGGATGGAAAGACTGTTGGTTTTATTTGTGAAGTAAGCCGTAGACCTGCACGGCATACTCATTTTACAAGAAATTGACATCCTCTTTCTGAACAACTGACTATTTTTGTTTCTCGAATATAACTGCCTGTTACAATTAAGTTTTTTCTTATTATTTTTGCAGGGAAACGCAAAAGATGGCATACAGGTGGCCTCTGACTGTGATCATTATGTTGTGTTGTGGTCATATGATTATCCTACTTTTGGTTATTGTTTTACCTATTTTCTTCCTTCTCCGTCTTTTCCGCGGATCTATTGTTTAAACCTTTTATTTTCAATCATTGTTTTTGTCTTGAGTTGCACTTTGGGTTTCATACTTGTCTTTTTATCTTTATTTCTCTCTTTCCTTGCCCCTCAGTTTCCTTTCCTTTTTCTTTCGCTCTTTGAATTTTGAATTTTGGACCATAGATTTGGATACATAATCCTCCTTATATTTTGAAGACATTTTCCCTAAAAATTGTCATGTCCCGAGTCACTAGATTCTCGGTGACGACGGCACATATTTATACTATTTTGTTATCTTCATGTGTTGAGGATTTTGATCCCTTTCTTAACTTCCGAGCAGTCTCTTTTTAGCCATTGAAGAGAACTATGAACAGAATAGATTGCTTCCACGCAAGTATGAGGATAGAAATCTATTTGTGGGCAGTGCAGTTTGTTATTTCCCTTCTGGCTTTCTTGTTACGGATATAATGCTTTTTAATGTAACACAAAGGAACTCCTTTGTTCCATTTGTAAAACACTTCGAATATCATTGGGAACAACTATCTCATTTTACATCTCTATAGTTGAACTCATAGGAGCTGTTCACAAATGCTCCTTGGATAGATTTTTTTCAGACTGAATTCTTTACTCTCAGCCTTGTTACGGTTCCTTATACCTTTTCATTGAACTGTTTTTTCTTGCCTTTCACTAATAAATTGTCTGTTTACTATTTCTTGTTGGCCTTCTTCTAAATTGTATTGGAATAAAAAGGGGTACCTTTTTTTTTTGGTAGTTCAAGCCATTCCTAATTAATATGAAGGTAGCTTTCAGAAAAAAGTTTGGAATATCAGCTGTCTGTTGTCGATTGCTTCAAATTATATGTTCCTGAGTTGGTATAAGCATTGTGGGGTATGTCTTTTCCTTGCCAAAGCCAAAAGGGAAAGAAATAGAAGCTTTTTTAGGAAGGTTAGTTGTCTACCCACTTTTTCTTCGCATTTTCATCCAAAATTGATGGAAAGAATAGTATAAACAGAGGATGCATGCGTCAGATTACATGTTTGCACATATGCATCTCTTTCTCTCTATTTGCGATGATTTGATCCCCACCTTTTTTTTTTTTGGTGGAAGAACCACTTTAGTTTGATTGTGAATTAACATTTATTATGTACGTGTGTGTGTGGACAGAGTAAATAGCCTTAAAATTGGAATGATTGGTATATATATCTGCTGATTAAGTGGGCTTTTATTTAATAATATTACACTCACACTAACCTTGCATTATTCCCTCGGCAGTGTAAAGTAAGCCTCTTTCATGGTTAGGATTAGTGTTGTCCTCAAAATGGAATAAGTCCAATACACAGCAAAAACTAATCATTCATTGGGCTCTTTGTTGATTGGTGTGAATTTACTCGTTCGTTTCATTGGCTTGTTTTTTCGATAAAAATATTTTCTCATGTTGTGACAAGACAAGAAGAAAGTTCTTAAAAATTGCCTTGCAATTCTCTCATGGTTCCAACTAATCCTTGCCCCACTTTCCTATTAAGACTAATCACTGACATGTTTTGAAATTGATCACTGAAAGAAAGATAAATAAGCTTATCCATCGCTTGTCGTCTGTCTACGTCCTTTCATTTTATTTTTAAATAATCAGCAGGCCACCATTAAAAATTTATTAATCGAAGGGCAATTAGTATCTACAAAACTTGTTAATATCTTGCCGGTTTTATGTTGACCTAAATTTTCCATGGAGCAATAATGATAGGAAGTATAAACCATAGATGACATGTCTCCTATATAACGATGTCATGGTACCATGTTGTTAGTTCCCAACTTCGACTTGGCTTTTTTTTGAACAATAATGTGTACAATATTGTCAGAACTCAGCTATTGGCAAACTGATGACATATGCAAAGTACACTTCCCGCAAAAAACTACAATATCTTATAACATCACATCCTTCCCTACACATTTACCATGATAATAATAGTACCCCACCATAATCTATACGAGCAACTTGTGTTATATTATAATAGTAGGAATAATAAGACAAATGTTGTCATTGTTTTTCATTTCTTTATATTCTGATTCCCATCGTGAAATAATCTGCAACAGTCTAAGACAAATCGATTGGGATCGCCTGTTCTTCTTCTTCTTCTTCGTATTGTCGTCAGCAGAAGAGGTGTGTTCATAACTGTAACTTGGTTATCACAGTTGCTTTTTCATGTTACTTCGATCTTTTGGCTTTTGGATTGGAAAGGCTTCGATTTAAATGCTTTCATGGTTTCTTTCTTCTCTTGTACTTTCAAGAACCTTTTCTGTATATGAAAAAAAGAAGTACTTTCAAGAATCTTTTGCTGTATATTGCAGATGCTTTCCTTCTTATTACGTGAGATCTTTCTAAAGCTATTTGTTGCCATGTTTTCGCCAGCTCAATGATACTGAGAAGGAAAGAGATGATTGTTCGATCTAGCTAGCTAGGATGCTATAACTCAAATAGGTTCTTTTTTGGATCAGTTTCTTACACTTTTATGGGAAAAAAAAAAAGACTGAATATAGAAGAACACAATTCTAGGATCCTATTGAGCTTCTTGATTTTAAATCTCCCCATGACCCCATATTCAGTTCTTATTCAGTTTGTCTTTGTTTGTTCTTTTCTAAACTGTAAAAGGGTTGATTTTTTTCGTTAGAATCAGACAGTTAAGAAGATGAACACTACGACGACGACAACGCAGTTCGTTCCTACACGAAGAATGGGAATATTCGAACCTATCCATCAAATGAACATATGGGCTGACTTCAAAGGGGTAAACAACAACTCTGTCCAAGCATCGCCTCAAATGATTATAGAAGTCGATGATAAGCAGTACGATCATGTCAGTAAATACCTCTGCGTATCATCTTCTTCGACGGCATAAATCTTCATCTGTGATCTTATCTGTGTCCACCTTTTTTCTATGTCTAGTCATCAGAGAATACTTCAAATGGTACTCAAGAAGCTTCTCCCCGAAAACCCGATAAGGTATAGCATGACACACACGTGATGTTCTTATCAGAAGATTCTTCATGTCAACTTTTGGACCATTTTATCAGGTACTCCGACGCCTAGCGCAGAATCGTGAAGCTGCCCGTAAAAGTCGCCTGAGGAAAAAGGTAATAACAGCATTCGATATCTATATCTGCAAAAGTCTGTAAGTAGAAACTTTTAGACGATTTAAGGCTTAGTAAGTGAAGCTCTGCATTGGCTTCTTCAGGCCTATGTTCAGCAATTAGAGACTAGTAAGCTGAGGCTCGTTCAGTTAGAGCAAGAAGTCGAACGCACAAGGCAACATGTAAGAAGAAAAGAAGACTTAAGTTATTACAATATTCTCGAGTTCTCATCTCAAAGTTTTTCGTTGCAGGGTAGTATTGGATCAGATATGAGCCCTAATACTTACTCAGCTGCCATTAATCCAGGTTCGTGGATTGCCCGAAGCCCACAAAAAAAGAAAAAGAATACTCATATCAATCAATCTATCCTTTTTTCGGTTAGTCGATTCATTCGCAAGCCTCTGTAGGAATCGCTGCGTTCGAAATGGAGTATGGCCATTGGGTCGAAGAGCACAACAGGCAAATCGCAGAGATGAGGGACGTTCTGAGCAGCTCAAACATCGACGAAATGGAGCTTCAGATAATCGTCGACGGAGGGATCAGCCATTATTACAGCCTCTTCGAAATGAAATCGAAAGTTGCCAAGATCGACGTGTTCTATCTCATGTCTGGCGTTTGGAAGACGTCCGCCGAGCGCTTCTTCTTTTGGATAGGCGGTTTTCGCCCCTCAGAACTCCTAAAGGCAAACACTTTCTTGAAAATGCCCTGAACTTACACCAAACTAGAATCTTGATTTGATATACTATCCTTTTTCGATAGGTGATCGAACCACATTTAGAGCCCTTAACAGAGCAGCAAAGATTCGAAGCTTCTAATCTCAAGCAATCATGTCAGCAAGCAGAGGAAGCTTTGTCTCAAGGTATGGAGAAATTACATTACATAGCAGCTGAGTTCATTGGGCATAGACTTGGAGAAGAGAACTACTTACCGCAGATTCGATCAGCCATGGACAAGTTAGATGCTTTGGTGAGATTCTTAGGTCAGGTAATGAACGATCCCCTACTTCAGAGAGAAAAAAAACGATCTTTTTCCGTGTGTAATTCTTGGTTTTTGAATCCATGAACAACAAATAGGCTGATCATCTTAGGAAAGAAACTTTGCAGCAGATAATGCGTGTTCTTACCACTCGACAAGCCGCGAAAGGGCTCCTTTTGTTGGGAGAGTATTTGCAGCGTTTGAGGACTTTGGGTTCAATGTGGTGTTCGCGTAATGGGGAAACAGAGTAGGCCATCTCAGCTAAGATCTTCAGTCTCATTATTACATCAGAAATATTGTATGTTGGCGTATGTAATAATAGTCAGATAGTGTGTTGTGCTTTTTTGATCTGCTTCTTTATGTGATGGAGGATCTGTGCATAGTTTTGTAAGAGGAAAGTGTTTAGGGTAAGTATTCTTTTTTCTTTTTTTTTGGAACCTATGAACTTGTGTCATCGAATGTGGTAATAAATAATGGAAAAAATAGCTACTTTATTTCAAGAAATGAAACTGAAAAAACAATGTCATGAAGTGAAATTCATTCACTCCTCATGGCTCATATTATCTACATGCAAGCATAAACCGAAGAGATGCGACCAATCTTTGACTTACGAAGCAGTAAATAGAAAGAAAAAGGGTTTGCCGTTTCTTGATTTCCACAAAGTTGCAAGCATCACAGCACGAAAAAGGTTCGATTTTTCTTTTTCTTTCAGCTTTATAGCTTAGCCCTTTTCTAAAATTCGCTGCTGCCGTCTTTATCTAAGCTATTGGAGTAGATATCGTTTGTTCTTTTCTTCGATAATATAAAGGTTTTGTCATGTAATGCACTCCATCGCATTATAATAGTCATTATAAATGTGAGTTTTCAGAAACCCATGAAGCCAATCCCCTTTTTCTTCTCTGGAATAAATTGAGGATAAAGTAAAGGACATATTGGGATTCTGTCTATTCTCCGTCTACTAAAACTAAAAGCTGATCGATTTCCGTATTATTTGTTTTCCACTCTTTCGAGTAATCCTTCACTTGTTAACAAGAGCTGCACATGGAAATTATTTTCTGCAAATGCTGCTTCTTGTTTCTGCTTTGCTATGTGCTCTTCTCAGTTGGGAATTCAGGTTTGATAGCGTTTGCATTTTCGAAAAGTTCTTTTTTTTCCTCATATGGGCTTTTCATAAAATTGATTTTTCTTATTGGGTCATCTGAGTGAAGTAAGGGGATTAAATGGGAATGCAAGAGTTAGAGGAGTGAACTTAGGTGGATGGCTTGTGATTGAAGGATGGATTAAGCCTTCTCTATTCGATGATATCCCAAATGGTGACATGCTTGTAAGCTTCTCCTTTTTCTCCTTATTTTCATGACACTAAACTGAATATGCATATTATCTATGTGTGCCTTCTTTTCATTACAATGTAGGACGGCACAGAGGTTCGATTAGAATCAGTTACTCTTAGTAAGTATGTCTCAGCCGAAAATGGCGGTGGAGGTTTGGTCACGGTGGACAGAGACACTCCACAGTCTTGGGAAACATTTCGGGTCAGAAAAATGCTGTGATTATCAATCAATTTGTCATCTGATCGTACTATGATTCTCTGTTATCGCATGTAAGAAAAAAGGGACAGATACGTTCAGTTAATCGAATGCTGGTTGATACATTGCTTTGGCCTTGGTTAGGTTGAGCGAAATGAAATCAAGAATCTCTGTTTCAGACATGGCCTTTTGTTTGTCACTGTGTTGTTCAAACTTTCCCTACCTAATTAACTAAAATCGACTATTTCAGCTATGGAGAGTTTCAGATTCTATATACCAATTTCGAACTTCTGGCGGTCAGTTTCTAACATGCGATGGAGACGGTAATAATCTTACTGCAAGGGCAGATTCTGTCTCTGATTCAGAGACATTCTCCCTCGAAAGAAATTTCGACAATAGAATCCACATCAAACTCAAGAGTGGAACTTATCTGCAGGTAAAAAAAAAAATCGTTTGTTTAACATGTATGCTCCTTCCAAGGTTGTGCTCTTTTAACAGTTTCTGAAGTGTTTGCTAGTGAAATAATAGGCCTCGAAGGAAAATCATATCACAGCTGACTATCCTGGGATACCATCATGGGACGATAACGCTGCTACGTTCAATATGATTATCGTATCTAATAATTTACACGGAGACTATCAGCTTGCGAATGGATATGGGCATGATAAAGCAGCACAAGTCCTCAAGGTACCTTTATTTATTCGTTTTCTTCGTTTTTTTGCTACCTTTCTGAATAATAGAATGCTTTCAAATGTGCAGAAACATAGAGATACTTTCATCACCTTGGAAGATTTCAATTTCATGTACGACAATGGTATAAACACCGTTAGAATACCAGTCGGTTGGTGGATAGCCTACGATCCCGACCCTCCTACGCCTTTCGTCGGCGGGACCCTCGAATCCCTCGACAACGCCTTCTCGTGGGCCCAGTTCTGTCTTTTTTTCTTCCTCAATCAAATAATCATTACAGAAAAATAGAATAAAACTTCGTTCTTGATCTAAACGAACGCTTCTTTGTTGCAGAGAATACAGCGTAAAGTGCATCATTGACCTTCACGCTGCCCCAGGCTCACAGAATGGCATGGAGCACAGCGCCAGCCGGGATGGGTCGACGGGCTGGCCCACTTCGCCCGATTACGTCTCTCAGACAATCCACGTCATCGATTTTCTTGCATCAAGGTAGCTCTTTTTCCAGTCGTAATTTTCAATATTTGATGGGCATCTTTTTGCCCATTTATTCATTCGTTTCGAACGTAGCTAAAAACCAAGAATTATGTATAATAGATTGTATCATGAATCATCTCAAAAGTGAACCAATTATTTGTTCTTTCACAGATACGCAGACCACCCTTCGTTGCTTGGGATAGAGCTCCTAAACGAGCCATCAGCTTCAGCAGTGCCATTAGACATCTTAGTTTCTTATTACAAGAAAGGGTACGAAACCGTAAGGAAGTACTCAGCGAACGCCTACGTAATAATGTGCCAAAGAATAGGCAATGCAGATCCGTTGGAGCTCTACCAAGCCAACATAGGCTCAGAAAACACTGCGATCGATCTTCATTACTACAACCTTTTCGACTCATACTTTGCTAACATGAGCTCAGCTGATAACATACAGTACGTATATAAGAACAGGCAAGAACAGTTGCAGGCTTTGAACAGTGCCAACGGGCCGCAAGTGTTCGTCGGTGAGCCAAGTGGATTTTCTTTTTTTATCTTTTACGCTCTGTTTTTCGAGAAATTTCTTGTCTTTTTTTATTACAGGCGAATGGGTTAACGAGTGGGACGTGAATAACGGGTCAGAATCTGATTATCGAGATTTTGCGAAGGCGCAGTTAGATGTCTACGGCGATGCATCGTTTGGTTGGGCTTATTGGACTCTGAAGAACGATCGAAAGCATTGGGATTTCGAATGGAACGTTCGAAACGGTTATCTTCAGCTTCAGCCATCAACTGGTAAATAGTTTTTTTGCTATTTTTTCTTGTTTTTTTTATTTGTTTTCTTGGTGTTTAGACGCTGAATTTGCTATGATTTGAACCCTTTTTTTCTGCAGATTCTATGTACTACGTTGGAAGTGGTTGTTCTTCGCTGGGACATCATATGTTGACATGTTTAGTACTATTGCTTGGGTTTTGTTTTTCCTAACTTGTACATGAGATTAATTGGCTAGAAATATCGAATAAAGTATGTTTGTTTATTCCATGTTAACCTTTAAATAAAAGAAATAGAGAGAAAATTGCATTGCATGAATACAAGATGGATGGGTTTAATAATTGTTCTGTAACAGTTTCATTGCAGCGTGGTTTATGTAATAGGAAATGCAATAATTGTATTGTAAAGTAGCCATAAGTCGGTCTTTTTAATTGCTTGCTTACTAAGCATACGATGTACGTGAACTCTTTATCAATCACATGCAATAAAATTAATAATAAATTAATAACGGTGGTTTACAGTAGAGCAAACGCTCACATACCATTCCCAATTAAAAGATGGGTTATTATGGTAATCTGTAAGTCATGTATTTTCCCTCATTTAATACAAATTAAAATGTTACTGATTATGGTCGGTAAAAATTAAATTAATCATCAATTGATTCTCATAATTACCATAAGTTCTTAAAATAATAAAAAAAAGCCACTTGACCGTTAGCAAAGTCAAGAGATTCAAACTCCACCTCATAGTGACGGTGTTATTATCATCCCACGTTAATCATCTTTCTGTTTTTTTTGTCTTCTTTTCCTCAATTTTAAACGTTTGCTTTTTGCTGTTGGCAAGCAAAAAAGGCGTGAATTTTCTTTTTTAAAAAAAAGGAAAAGTTAAAGGAAACGAGGAAGGAAGAGAAGAATGTTTCCTAATTATAGTCATTAATTCGGATATTAATGGCGATAACTTTCTTTTCTAATATCCATGTAAAGAAAGTTTGAATCATTTTTTGAAGAATTTCACAAAAATTCATTGAACAGCAGAGAGAGAGAGAAGTAAAGAGGCGTCATTCTTGAAAGGAAAAGCCAAAGTAAGGTGTGCCTGCCTTCACTTGGTCTTCCTATTTCGTACTAGATTCTTTGCCCCGTAAGTCAAGTGGTGTTCATACGCTGTTTATTTATGACGGCAAAATCATTTAGATTTGAGTTGGTTTTGGGGTAGAAGAATCTTTGTTCTGTGGCTATTTATGGTGAATATTTTGTTTATCATTTCCTTATTATTCTCATCGATGCGATGATATGTCTTTATTTTTGCTCCAGATTCGAACTGTTCTGCATTTCTGCGTTTGTTCGAGGGCAAGTGAGTGAGAGAGTAACACTGTGACTGCGTGCATTTGTGCTGTGCTGACAAGAACACAAAGGGGGAGAAGATTAGTAAGATTTTCACTAAACCTCGTTTTGAAATGAAGTTCTTTCTCCTACTTTTCTGTTGATTTTTGTCCAGATCTTGTCTGGGTTTTCTCTTTTCTTCTTTATTTTTTTGGTTAAGTCTCTTCGTAGTTGATTTGGGAGTAGGGATCAGCTCTTCTGCTGAATAGGTTGTTGCACTTGTTTGAATAAAGTTGCAAACTTGTTATCCATAACAAGAATTATTACCAAACTGTGTGTGTTTTTAGTAACCATCTCTGATCTTCCTCTCAAATTTGTGATGCCATCTAGGGTTTTACTGAGTTCTTTCTACTGAGCACCTTTCGTATCAATGTGTGAAATTTCCTACTTGGGTTTTCTTTCTACTCTACCATCCAATTCCATTCTCTTTTGACTAATAATCGAACTCAAAATGGTACAGATTCTCATGCTATGTCGACCCGAGGACTACAATCTGATCCGATCGTGGGCTTGAGGTACTGTGGTCTCAGTTCGGGCTTGCCTTCAGTTTCAAGATTTCGAAGCGGTCATATGCCTTCAGGGATGAACGTTAGCAGAGTCATAGATAACTTGTCCGATTCTGACATGGAGACGTGTTCTGATTCTGAGGACGAACGTTATGGCACGAGGTCTTCGATCGAAGCATCCCCCCAAGACGACAAAATCCATGAAAGGCACTATTCTTCGAGCTCTGAAGTTAGCTCTGCGAATTCTACAGTCGACGGTAGTGGTTTAATGGGTACGAGGTACGAGGTGGGATCAGCATATTCAGACAGCACCATGCGATCGGAGGATATTTTGAGACAGGTTATAAAGTTGTCGAAAAGTCTCCGTTTTCTCTGTCTGTGTTATTACCACTAATTCATGTGAAATTTCTACGATTCACCTTCACTTTATTCCCATAAATTTTTCTCAGACCTCACGCAATGCAATGCCAGCACCAGTGGATAGGGTTGATGTCGATGTTCCAAGTGCACCGCCACTTAATGTCTCTTTTCAGACAGCTGAAAATAAGCCTTCCTCAGCAAAATCAGTGGCCTCTGCTAATGCGAACGCAGCTTCCTTGCATAAAAGCAAGACATTAGGGGCTACCGATGAAGTTAACAGTAGTAATAATAATAACCGTGAAGGGTCCACAAGGTACAATATCGGGAAATATAGACACTTATATATGGTGATTCGATGTAATGAAATTGAAACTGTGTTATTACAGGTCTGTTGCTTCATCGTCACATGCAGTACCTGCACGTTACCCCACATATTATGCAAGGTAATCAAAGTTTATGCTCTCTTTGTTCGATTCGACCACTTTTGAAATATTATTCTTATGTTGATATCAAAATGCTTCTGATAATCGGCACAGTGGCCTCGGTTATTGGTACTCAGTGCTGTCGTATGATGCTTGCGTTCGCCTATGTCTTCTTTCCTGGGCTAGGGGTTGTATGGAAGCTCCCGTGTTTTTGGAGAATGAATGTGCTTTATTGAGAGATTCATTTGGGTAAAGACGAAACATATTTTGGTGAATGTGATCTTCCCGTATGATTATTTTAGAAACTCGTTTTAATGTACTATTTCGCACTAAGTTATAACGTTATAATGGTTACTGTTATTGTGTAAATTGCAGGTTGAGGGACATATTGCTTCAATCGGAGGAAGAGTTGTTGAAGAAAGAATCCACCAATCTTGTCAGTGAAGGTGCATCTTTGAAGACCAAAAAAACCATTGGAAAAGTCAAGATCCAAGGTTCCACTTACATGTCTTTATTGCAATAATATGAATCTCATTTGTCTTGGATTCTATTTTTCGCATGTCATTTCGAAACGAACTCGTTATTTTTTTGCAGTGCGCAGAGTGAAAATGGGAATAGACCCGCCCACGGGCTGCACGTTCTCATCCATGAAGTCAACATCGATCGTAAAATTAGAAACTCTTCATCTTAGGTTGTCCAATACCAAATCAATCGTTTCTGCTGAGAGGAGAGCACTGAAAAGGGAACGAGTGAACCCAATTGTCAAAGTCAACGATACACTATTAAACCAAAGCTTGGCCTATGTAATAGTTGGAACTCGTCGTTGTTTGAAAGAGGTGCCTCAGCTCATTAAGATTGGCTTTAATGCTTGGAGGAGCAGTTCATCAACAAACCAGGCTGTCCAAGGTATATATATATATAGATATACACGTACGATAGGCACACCTATGCATGCCATTTTCTATCGATTGAGGGCTAATCTGATCTTCATATTTTCATTTACAGAATCATATTCGTGTTCGTTGAGACTGAAAAGTTCGCCAGGAGAGGACGCTGTGAGAATGCAGCCAGGATCTGGTGAAACCTGCGTTTTGTACGTGGAATTCTTACATCAACGATTTATTTTACTTGTTAATTTATTGTAATAACCACTTTCTCGATATTAGAAAATGGAGTTAAAGTTTCTTGCAATTCATGTACAGCTTGCCCGATGGGCTTGGAGATGAACTTGTGATTGAAGTCTATGATTCAAAGGGTAATCATTGTGGTAATGCTGTAGTTCAAGTCGCCGACATTGCTGATGAGTCGGTAAATGTCTGAATCCCACACTTTTGTAACTAAGTGGATCCTTTGGACATATAATTTCATGTAACTGATTTTGAAATTCAGGGCGACAAGTTACGTTCGTGTTTTATATATCACGAGCCAGAGCACGAACAAGTTGGGAAAATACAGTTATACATAAACTACACAACGACGGCAGATGAAAACAGTCAAAAGGTATTCAAGTGACATTTCTTTTATCGAAAAACAGCTTGCACTAACTCTGCGATTTTTACATGTTTAGTGTTCTTCAGTTGCTGAAACTATCGCATACGACTGTGTCCTCGAGACTGCAATGAAGGTGCAGCAGTTTCAGCAGAGGAACTTATCGCTTAATGGATCGTGGAAGTGGTTGGTGTCTGAATTTGCTTCGTACTTTGGAGTTTCAGACATATATACTAAGTTGAGGTACCTCAAGTTTTCCACCTTTTCCCCCTTTTCCTTCGATTTTCAAGGTTATCATATACTGTAATTTATTTTTTCCCCTTGTCTTAAAGGTATCTTTCATATGTAATGGACGTTGCAACGCCAACTGCTGACTGTCTAGATCTTGTGCATGATTTACTGCTCCCCGTCGTAACAAAAAGCAAGACCAAAAATACATTGAGTCACCAAGAGGTTGGTGAAATTTCTCAATCTTTGTTTAGCTACAAATTACGTACTATTTTTTATTGCTTAGCTGATGATGATCTTCGAGGTTCTAACATTTTTCATACTAGGTTCGTCTTTTGGGAGAAGTGTCTGATGAAATCGAACAGATACTTACCTTAGTCTTCGAAAACTTCAAATCGCTCGACGAATCGTCTCCCTCGGGCTTATTGGACGTGTTTGGGCCCGCGACTGGTGTAGCAGCACCTGCGCTCGAACCAGCTTTGAAACTTTACAAGCTTTTGCACGACATTTTACTGCCCGAGGCACAGTCGAAGTTGTGCAGATACTTTCAGGTAAAAACACGGTTCATCCCTTTTTTCTTTTTGGATTCTTTCTTGACGAAATTTGGAATATTTTGGCGCAGAACGCTACGAAAAAGAGGTCTAGGAGGCACTTGTCTGAAACAGACGAGTTAGTTTCCAGCAATAACGAGAACATTTTGATGGACACTGTGGCTCTTTCTACGGCGTATAAGAAGATGAAATCGATCTGTTTGAATATCAGAAATGAGATTTTGACCGATATTGAGATATACAAGCAAGATCTTCTTCCCAGGTAATACAAATTTCATCGAATACTTGCAAACACCCCAAATTCTTGAATCCTTAGTATCATATCTTAATCTTCTGAATCTCTTTCTGCAGTTTTATAGATCTTCCGAATCTTTCATCATCGATATATAGCTCTGAGCTCCACAACAGATTAAGGGCTTTCCTTGTCTCGTGCCCACCGCCGGGCCCCACACCCCACGTCGTAGAACTTGTTATAGCAACTGCTGATTTCCAAAGGGACCTTTCTTTGTGGAACATTAGGTAATTAAGCAGCTAATAATAGCAAATCCGTTGATATTTCATCACTATCGACCATAATCTTTACTGTTCGATGTTTTCTGCAGTTATATAAAGGACGGGGTCGATGCGAAAGAGTTGTTCCATGTGTATATAACTCTTTGGATCCACGAGAAACGCCTGGCATTACTCGAATTTTGCAAGTTTGACAAAGTAACGAACCTATTCAACGATTCTCAGTTAGTGGTCCAAGAAAATACGTTAGACGTTGTAGTTCTTTCTTACAGCTAACATCTTTGTGTGAATCCCAGGTTAAAGCTCCGAGCTTGCCTACACAGCACTCAACTACTTCGTTCATCGACGCAGTTTATGACCGTTTAAAGGAGACGCTCGCCGAATATGATGTCATAATCAGCAGATGGCCCGAATATACCTACACTTTGGAAAACGTAAGGAAACTCATAAACGTTATACACTTATCCTTACACGCCTCTCTCATTCGATCGCATCTTTCGCTCCTTTAATAGGCCATAGCAGATATTGAAAAGGCTGTAATAGAGTGCTTAGAGAAGCAGTACGCCGAAGTGTTATCTCCACTGAAAGAGAACACAATGCCAGTCAAATTCGGTCTGAAGTACGTTCAGAAGTTCACCAAAGGAAATCCATGTCCTTACAACATCTCAGCCGAGGTAACACTTGGAAATACCCTTAATTTCTAAACTTCTTGGTCACCCCTTCGATGAATAACATATGCAATACTATCTTCAGTTGGGAGTTTTGTTAAATACGATGAAGAGAATGCTCGACGTTTTGAGGCCACAAATCGAAGCCCAAGTCAAGGCTTGGGGCTCTTGCATTCCCGACAGTGGAAATATGGTCCCAGGCGAGAGCCTCAGCGAAGTTACAGTAATGATAAGATCGAAATTTCGAGTTTACGTTCAAGCGGTCGTAGATAAGCTCGTCGAGAATGTGAGTCTTGTTGTCCCTTCGCCTACTTGCGCTTATTCTTCGTAATAACGATTTAATGTTTGAAAAAAATGAAAAAAAAACTCTTCATTCTTGGACAGACGAAGCTGCACAACACTACGAAGCTGAAGAAGATCATCCAAGATTCTAAGGAGAACGTAATAGAATCAGACATACGAAGGAGAATGCATCCCTTGAAGGAGATGCTCGTCAGCACCGTAGATCAGCTTCACTCTGCCTTCGACACGCAGGTTTTTGTCATAGTCTGCCGAGGATTTTGGGATCGCATGGGTCAGGTCGGGGATTGACTTTTCCAATCCAAAGTCAACTCAATCCATTCATTCGTAAAGCTAACGTTATATTTTTCTTGATTCTCAGGACGTTCTCAAG
Organism: Craterostigma plantagineum; assembly: GCA_027422505.1. NCBI lineage: Eukaryota > Viridiplantae > Streptophyta > Magnoliopsida > Lamiales > Linderniaceae > Craterostigma > Craterostigma plantagineum. Next base: position 1,004,693 of record JAPQWV010000057.1, read on the forward strand.
TTTCTCGAGGATCGAAAGGAGAACAAAGCATGGTACAAAGCATGCCGAGTTGCAGTAACAGTAAGCGACGATTTGTAGCTTCGAAAATCTATTCAATTTTGGGGCGGGATTGTAATTTCTACTGATACTTTTCAGGTGTTAGACGACACGTTTGCTTCGCAAATGCAGCAATTGCTGGGAAATACGCTTCAAGACAAAGACTTGGAACCTCCTCGGTGTGTAATGGAAGTGAGATCCATGCTTTGCAAAGATGCTATGAACCACAAAGATAATAATTACTATTACTGAGCCCATTTTCGAGGGATAGAACCGCCGATCCTCGCGGCGGTTTTTACTCGGTATTTTTCTTCTCGGGTCGTGAGGTGGTTCATTTTCTGGTAATTTTGTTACTATGGCATTCTTTCCTTCTCTTGTATGATAATTGTCTTCTGATATTCTTACGATTTCTCATATTCTGGTAAAACAGTTTCATTCTTTTTCAATTATTGTCCCAAAACAGCTTCAAAATAATGAAATATTAATCGACATCATCATAAATAAAAATAATTAAAAATCCTTCAATATCTTGCGTACATGCTCGAGGGTGACGAACAGTACTACAGTGAAGGGCCCTTGCCTGGAAATAGTGGGAATGAATCCTTTGTAAAGAGCCATTAAACCCTCGGACTTCACCGTCTTTACCAAGCAGTCGACGTCGCCGCCGTAAGGAGCCTCGCCGTTGGGGCCGACCTTCATGTTCATGACTCGCGTCTTTATCACGTCGACGGGATTCGTGGCCACCGCCGCGACTATCCCTGCGGCGAAGCTCGCCGTCACGTGGGTCCCGAGGCCGTCCTTCATCAATCCTCGCCGGATTATGGTTTCCTTCGCCTGGTCGTACGACGCCAGCTGAGACGCCGTTACTAGCATCGCGCGGTTCACCGTCAGGCCTGAGCCTCGCCATAGGCTGCCTGCGATTGATTGGATTTACGACGAAGAATTTAAGAAGATGATTTCTAGGGCACAAATTGATTTGGGCGGTATTTGCGATCGTAGTTAGGGTTACCCACCGATTCCTTCGTTTTTGGTCATTCGTCTGATTGCATCGACGACGGACTGGTAATTGCGTCGATCGGCGGGAGGGAGGCGTCCGTCGGCCTGCATCCGCACCATGGCGACGTCGGCCGGGTTTCCTATCGCGGCTCCGACGGCGCCGGCGAAGAGGCCGGAGAGGATCTTCTTCCCAAGGGGAAAGTCGTTCGTCTTGGGATCCGTGTACTTCTGTTTAAGCATGTCGTACACTCCCATGCGGGTGGTGGAGTACAGCGTCTGGCGGAGGACGGTGGCGGAGACGCCGGAGTACAGGGCGACGCCTTCGTCCCTGACGATGCGGATCCCGACGGAGACGAGGCCGCCGGCGCGCGGAGGCCGAGGGTGATGGTGCTGGGGGAGGGTCGCCGGCGCCATGGCTGGGCGGAGCTGAGAATTGACGGTTGAGCTTCCCTCGCCTTGGAGCTGCATTCGGACTTTGATGAGGTCCAATGGGTGGGTCGAACAACCCGCCACGATCGATGCTGTCCCACCTTCGACGAATCCTTTCAAACCCATGAAAAAAGATGGAATTTTTGGGATCTTTTTCTTTAATCTTCTCTTTTTTTTTATTATTATTGAAGAATGTTATGTATTTATCTATTGTTTTGGATTTTTATATGCAGATTAGGAGAAAGTGAGAAGAGAAGATTAGGCTAGATCGAAGGAGAAGAAGATTCATCGAGGAAGAAGAAGAAACAGATTAGAATTAGGTTAATTTCCTTTCTTACCATGCATAGCAAACGTTCAGGGTTTAAAAACAAAACAGAAATGCATAATTGGGCTCACTAATACATCTTGTCCCAATTTAATCACATAGCTAAATTATTTAATTAATTGGCCCAACTCCAAGTTCAATCTTCAACCAAGCCCAACCCTCTCCAAGCATTTGTAGAACTCATGTCCTTTGAACTTCATCATTCTTGTCTCCATCGTAACCCACTTCAAACCCTTGCTCTTTACATCATCATCAATCTTGTCTGAAACAAAGCCAACTCCAGCCATAACCAAGTTATCTCCACTTGGGTTCATGACAAAAAATAATGGATTAATTGGACCAATTGGAGCTTGAGCTCATCTCAGCGGAGACGAGGAGATGAGAGTGGAGGACGAAGGCTATGGAAGAGAAGTGTGGAACTTTAGGCCTTTGAGACATATACACACAGAGGTATGTATGTATGTACGAGGTAGATGGAGAGGATGTCTGAGATCTCATATTTATAGGTTAGGGTAAGAAGAATATGAGGAAAGTCAAATCATATTATATTTATATTATGTCACGCGTTTTTATGGTCTTTTTTAGATTATTGTTCTTTTTCGTTGTTTCTTGGTGATGAATTCTGAATTATAGGACAAAATAGGGATAAAGCCTAAAATGGTCCCTCATGTTTACACTGCGAACCAAATTGGTCCCCGATGTTTCGTTTGGACCAATTTAGTCCCCGATGTTATAAAAAATGAACCAAATTGGTCCACTCCGTCAGTCCGGCGTCAATTTAGACGGCGCAGGTGTTAGCGACGGAAATAGCGACGGATTATCCGTCGCTAAATAAAAAAATTAAAAAAATTGATAAATTAAGCAAAAAAAGGAAAAAAATTTAAAAAAAAGAGTAAAAATTCAAAAAAAAAGAGAAAATTAATAATAAATTAAAATAAAATAAGAATAAAAAATTAAATTAAATTAAAATAAAAAATAAATAAGAATAAAAAATAATAGTAAAAATAAAATAAGAATAAAAAATTAAACAAAAAAACAAAAAATGAGGAAAAAATTCAAAAAAAAGAGAATATTACTAATAAATTAAATAAAATATAATAATAATAAAATAAGAATAAAAAGTTAACAAAAAATAATAAATAACAAAAAATGAGGAAAAAATTCAAAACAATTGCTAACAAATAAATAAAAAATTCAAAACAATTGCTAACAAATTAAATAAAAAATTCAAAAAATTCAAAACAATTGCTAACAAATTAAATAAAAATATATAATAATAAAAATAAATATAATAAAAATAAAAATATTTTACATATTTAAAATTAAAAAAGAAGGAAAACAAAATTAATGATAAAAAATGCCTCTAAAAGTTTTACGAAGACCGTCTGCCAAGTTAATGAGGATATAATCGTCCCAGTTCTCGAATTTTTGACAAATATACAGCGATGATTGCAGTATATTTTACGGGATGCAATCATCGCAGTGTATTTGTAAAAAAAATTACAGAACTGGGACGGTTATGTCCTCATTAACTTAGCAGTGACAGTCTCCGTAACTGCTAGTAATTGTTAGTAATTTGTTAGTAATTTTTGAATTTTTTATTTAATTTGTTAGTAATTGTTTGAATTTTTTCCTCATTTTTTGTTATTTTTGTTTAATTTTTTATTCTTATTTTATTTTTACTATTATTTTTTATTCTTATTTATTTTTTATTTTAATTTAATTTAATTTTTATTCTTATTTTATTTTAATTTATTAGTAATTTTCTCTTTTTTTTTTGAATTTTTACTCTTTTTTTTTAATTTTTTTCCTTTTTTTGCTTAATTTATCAATTTTTTTTAATTTTTTTATTTAGCGACGGATAATCCGTCGCTATTTCCGTCGCTAACACCTGCGCCGTCTAAATTGACGCCGAACTGACGGAGTGGACCAATTTGGTTCATTTTTTATAACATCGGGGACTAAATTGGTCCAAACGAAACATCGGGGACCAATTTGGTTCGCAGTGTAAACATGAGGGACCATTTTAGGCTTTATCCCACAATATTATTATGATGAATTGACTATCTGCGTTCTTTGATTTTTACAAGTGGAAAGGTCATAGTTAGCGGGATACTATTCACCCGGTAAACGTTTTTTTCTCTTTTTTCTTTTTGTTTTCTGTTTATTTCGAATTATATCCTATTATTGTATATTATATAGTGACATTTGACGGAAGAAGCTTGGGCATGGAATGAGTTTATTTTCATTGGAGTGGAGCAGATGAAGACTACGATGGAAGATTGGGGATATCGATGCACAATTACAATTATAACCTTAGCGAAAATGAGTTTTCTTTTTTCTTTATCTTCTTTTTCCTACTTTACGTGTATTTTTTTAAAAGCTCTAAAATGATATTATCAAATATTATAGATTTTATAAAATTTTAGGATGATAAATATTTTATTTTATAATATTAAACTCGAAAATGATAATACAAATGTTTATAATATAATTAAATTGAAAGGGATATTTTGAGAATACTCTGTATAGAGTAAAATATAGAGGAGATGATTGGAGTTTATTGATACTGTTCAAACTCTATATTTGGAGAAATGGTACTGTATATATTTAGAGTAACGGTTGGAGATGGTCTAATCCCTTGCTTGACCGGTGGGGAAAAGGCAAATGAATAGGTGAGAAATGAAGTGGTGGAATATTTTATAAAATTATTGGGCAATGATCATCTTACTGAAATTGCAGGCCATTTCATGACAAGCTTACTGTCAAAAAAGCTACGAAGAGAGCACCTAAGATTTAAGCGGGTGCACAAAGTATGTATTTTCCGCGTTGATTGATTCAAAGTTCCAAAGTGTGCGGCTGAAATGTGACCATGTATATAAATAGGGGGAAAATAGATTAAGAATAGAATGACCTTTTCTCTGTTAAGTTTTTTTGACTAATATACAAATGAGATCAATCCAGAATTTCTTGAAATAACAAAAACTCATTTAAGTAAATATAAATTTGGTCCTAGATAATCCATTTAAATGGTCCAGTCCAGCCAGGCCCAAGCCATTCTTCCCTTCGAAAGTCCGAAGTAAAGTACTTGTGATCGATGTTGAAGGGCAGTTAGATATGTCTTGTTATAAAAACCAAAGTACAAAGCAAACTGGTGATCTATCTCTGTCTTGCTTGACTTTACATATATCTATCTCTATGCCATAATTAGGGTTTTCTATGTGCAACTACTTGGAATTGTGGTAATGACTATGAACTAAAAGCTTTTCGTTTTTGGTGCATAGAATAAATGAGGGGAAAGATACCGTCTATAATGTAACGTCGATTATTGTTGGGGATTTTAAATGTCTTTGGAGTTAGGTGTGGACATACGTTTAATAGGGGACAGCGGCGGAATTATTTATTTATTTTTTGTTGGTTTGCTGTTAGTTTCTTTGCAACCATAAATGTGTTCGACGTCATTACATATTATTTATTGTACAAAATATGACGACAAAAATGCCATTTTTATCCTGTTAATTTAGGATGGGCCCCAAAACATATTTTTCAATTAAAGATATGGACCTGTGTAAATTACATTTAGAATTTAACTTTCATTTAGAGATAAGGACCCATGTGGTACCACAGATCCATAAAGTGGTACTACAGACCAATGAAGTTGTACAACGGACCCATGAAGTGGTACCACAAATCCATGAAGTGGTACCACAGATCCATGAACTGTTATTGCAGACCAATGAACTGTTACTGCAGAGTAATGAAGTGGTATGTGGGAGCCATGAAGTGTTTCTGAAGAAAATGGGTCCTTAAAACTAATGCATTTTCTGACATGAGTCTGAACTGTAACTGAAGCATAAAATGGGGTCTGATTCGAAATTTGCCCTTTTTATATCCTTTATGTGGGAAAATTTGGTGAAGGCTCGTATGTTTAGGGATGGCAATTGGGTCGGGCCTAGACCCGGACCCGCTTGGACCCGACCCTAATGGGCCTGGTATTTTAGAAATAAACGGGTTATGGGTCGGGTAATGGAATTCGATTCCTCTACCCGGCCGGGTCTGGGTCGGGTCGCGGGTTTAGGCATACCCGGCCCGAGACCGACCCGGGACCCGACCCGTTTAGATAACTTAATTTTGTTATATAATATATACTTATAATTAGGGTTAGCTATTTTAATTTCAGACTTCAGTTCTTCCTATTCACGTCCCGAGGCCACAGACAGCCACGGCCACACCTCCTGCGACTGCGACCACCACCCGCGACAGCGACCACCCTCAGCCACCACCTGCGACAGCGACCACCCTCAGCCACCACCATCAGCCACCACCGTCAGCCTCCATCTGCGAACCATCAGCCACCACCTGCGAACCATCAGCCGCCAGTGCCACCTACGGCACCATCTGCGAGCGCACCATCACCGTCAGCCACCTTCGTCAGCCACCACCCTCGATTCAGCGATTTGGGACAGGTAATTCTCGGTTCAATCTTTTAGACATAAACTGCTTTGATTCGATTTCTGTTTATTTTCATCCGGACACTGCTTCTTTGTCTATTCAATTGTCTGGGCATTCGATTAATTGTATAGATCGATGTTAATTTCTACATGGGTTTGTCAATTACTTGGTTTTGTTATGTATTTGGAGTGAGAAAAAATTTTGTTCGAAAAGGCTACGGGTCTGGCGGGTCCGCCGGGTCTTACCCGATTAGGTCGGGTCTCGGGCCGGGCCGGGTCGGGTTTTCTCGGAGCCGGGTCGGGTCGGGTAATGGGTCCAGCTTAAAATAAATGGGCCGGGTCCCGGGTCCTTCTTGACCCGGTTCAGACCCGGCCCGTTGCCATCCCTACGTATGTTCGGATCTGCCACCTACCAGTCTACCATTGACAAAAAAAAAATTTATATTTGTATGTATGTTAATATGTAGGAATTGCAAATTATCTAATAATTTTTAGATAAGCAGTGACGCACTTTATTGTTTCAAAATTTCACGATAAGCATCGACGCAATCTTTTGCAAGTAATTCTTGAAAATAAATGCAGATTGTTGTAATTTTCAACATCTAAGAAGCGTTACCTCAGAAATTCTTGAAAATAAAGACAATTATTTACATACATCGAGTAGATGGGCAAATAACATATTCTTCTGTAGGAAATTGCACAAAAAGAAAATAAAATTTTCAAAGTTATCTCATAAACGCAACCTTTATTTTTCCATCAAGAAAGAAAAAATGGACAATATATTTGACCAAAAAAAAAGGAAAAGTAAAATGAAAAAGAGGAAAAACCTACTACGCTTCTTCTGTATAAATTTAACTCAACAGACCATAGTTCACTCAACAAATAAATACATACATTACTCTGTTTTCTCTGTAAGCTGAAACAACAATCAAAAATGGCAAAATCGCCAGAAACAGAGCACCCATTGAAGGCTTTTGGCTGGGCTGCTAGGGACCCATCTGGCGTCTTTTCTCCCTTTAACTTCTCAAGAAGGTTTGTTCTATTGATTCTTGAATAAATAATCGAAGTCCATCTATCTCTCTCTTTTCTCTCGATTGGATCTATGGTGTTTTTTTTTTTTTGGAAAGTAAACTCACGTATGTTTATTGGTTAACTCTTTAAAAGGGAAACTGGGGAAAACGATGTTCAGTTCAAGGTTCTCTACTGTGGGGTCTGCCATTCAGATCTTCACATGGCGAAAAACGAGTGGGGTTTCACCCAATACCCTATTGTTCCTGGGTAAGAAAAATATTAACAGTAACAGATTCAATCTTTTTCATCTTCTATTTCCTTATTTCAGTGGGGGGTCTTAGAATCTTTAGGATTAAGAGTAAAAGATTCAATCTGGTCTTAGAATCTTTAGGATTAAGAGTAAAAGATTCAATCATTTTCATCTTCTATTTCCTTATTTTAGGGGGTGGAGTCTTAGAATCTTTAGGATTAAGAGTACAATCGTTTTCATCTTCTATTTCCCTACTTTGGTCGGTGGAGTCCAGAATCTTTAGGATTAAGAGTAAAAGATTCAATCTTTTTTATCCTCTCTTTCCCTATTTTGATGGTGTAGTCTTAGAATATTTAGGATTAAGAGTTAAATTTCAGTCTTTCTCATCTTCTCTTTCCCTATTTCTCATGATCTCTAGTTTGTTTAACCTGCAATGAAAATTGATCGCTTCAGCGATATGTAATTGATCGAATTCCACCATTACAACAGACACGAAGTCGTCGGAATAGTGACCGAAGTAGGCAAGAAAGTCGAGAAATTCAAGGTCGGAGACAAAGTAGGCGTAGGCTGCTTAGTGGGCTCTTGCCGAAAGTGCGAGCAGTGCAATAACGACCTCGAAAACTACTGTCCTAAGCAGATCTTCACATACAGCATGCCTTACATTGACGGCTCAATAACCTACGGAGGCTACTCAGACATTATGGTGGCAGACGAGCACTTTGTCATACGTTGGCCCGAGAATTTCCCCCTAGACATCGGTGCCCCACTCTTGTGCGCGGGAATCACCACTTATAGCCCTTTGAGGTACTATGGGCTCGACAAGCCTGGTCTCAGCGTTGGGGTCGTCGGGCTCGGCGGGTTAGGCCACTTAGCCGTGAAGTTCGCCAAGGCTTTTGGGACCAAAGTTACGGTGATTAGCACTTCTTTGAAGAAGAAGGAGGAGGCGATTGGTAAGCTCGGGGCGGACGAGTTTATCGTAAGCACAGATCCTCAGCAGTTGCAGGTACGGGGTTAACATTATTGGGATAGGGAATTTAGGGGTGACATTATATGTTAACTTTCAACATTAAGCAATTTAGGGGCGCTATACGTCAGGATCCTAGACATTGTTCCGAAATTGCTTAAATTTGAAAGTTACTGCCCGTATATAGTATCACTCTCTCCGTAACCATATATTATGCGCGAGAGTCCTAGCATTTGAGTCAAAATTTAGGATTCGGGGGTATAATGAAGTTGATGGTAGTAAATATTGGCTTCTTTTTTTTTTTTGCAATAGGCTTCGATGGGTACGTTGGACGGCATCATAGACACAGTTTCCGCCGCTCATTCTATTCTGCCATTATTGGGATTATTGAAGCCTCACGGTAGGATCGTCCTCGTTGGTGCGCCCGAGAAGCCATTAGAGTTGCCTGCTTTTCCTCTGATCGGCGGTAATAAGCGCAAAGATGAACCCTTTTTTTTTCTTCTTTCCAAAAAATGAGAGTTAAGAGATTTTATGTGATGGGTATTGCTATTGTATTGTATGTAGGCCGTAAATCGGTGTCGGGCAGTGCGATTGGGGGGCTGAAGGAGACTCAAGAGATGATCGATTTTGCTGCGAAGCACAACATATTGCCCGACGTGGAGATGATAGGCATCGACTACATAAACACTGCCATGGAACGCCTTTTGAAGTCTGACGTTAAGTACCGATTTGTGATTGATGTTGCGAAGTCGTTGAAGAAGGCCGATTGAGAGAGATAGTGATGGAAAAGACTGCTGTTATTATTGGATGTGTTGCTCTGTTTTAAGCTTTTTTATGAGCTGAACTCGTGTTTTTTCAAGGTGAATTTTGGGATTGTGATGATTTTCTGAGCATGGGAATAATGAAAAGACTAGTTGTTCTTATTTGCATTTTGTCTTGAAATGGCACAGGCCACCCATGAAGCTGTCAGAAAAACCCACTAATTATTACATTTAGAGATCCCATCAAAGATTTTAATACACAGTTTTAAGTGGAATTCCGTTCCTCTCCTCAAGCTTCACTTCCTTCTTCTACTCCTCATTTTCCTTCCCATTTTCCTTCTTTTCTTTCTTCTCCTTCTCCGCCTTCTTTTCCTCCTCCTCCTTCTCAGCCTCCTCCTGCTCCTATTTCTTCTTCTCCTCCTTCTCCTTCTTCCCTTTCTCCTCCTCTTCTTCTTCTTCTTCTTCAACTTCTCATTCTTCTCCTACTTCTCCTTCATCTTCATCTCCATCTCCTTCTTCTCCCTCCTTCTCCTCCTCATTCTCATCCACCTTCTCCTCCTCTTTCTTCTCCTTCTTCGCTCTCCTCCTCATCCTCCTCCTTCTTCTCCTTCTCTTTCTCCTTCTCTTCCTCCTCCATTTCTCCTTCTCCTTCTCCTTCTCCTTCTTCTCTTTCTCCTTCTTCATTCTCCTCCTTCTTCATTCTCCTCCTTCTCATTCTCCTCCTCCTTCTCATCTCCCCCTTCTCCTTCTCTCCTTTTCTTCTCCTCATCCTCCTACTCCTCCTTCTACTCATGCTCCTTCTCCTCCTACTTCTGCTCCCCCTTCTCATTCTCCTCCTCCTCCTCTTCCTTTTCCTTCTCCTCCTCCTCCTCCTCATTCTTCTTTTCATACTCCTACTCCTTCTCCTTCTCCTCCTCCTCCTACTCATTCTCCTTCTTCTCCTTCTCCTCCTCTTTCTTCTCATGCTCCTCCTCCTCCTCCTCATACTCCTTCTTTTCATTCTTCTGCTCCTTCTCCTTTCCTACTTCTCATGCTCATTCTCCTTCTCCTCCTCCTTATTCTCCTCCTCCTTCTCCTTCTCCTCCTCCTCCTCCTTCTCCTCCTTCTCCTTCTCCTTATCCTCCTCCTTCTCCTTCTCCTCATCCTCCTCATGCTCCTCATTCTCCTTCTCCTCCTCCTTCTCATTTTCCTCCTCCTTCCTTCTCCTTTTCCTCATACTCTTGCTCATTCTCCTTCTCCTGCTCATACTTCTCCTCCTCATCCTTCTCCTCTTCCTCCTCCTCCTCCCGCTTCTTCTCCTCCTCCTTCACTCATCCTCCTCCTCCTCCAACAACTTCTTCAACTGTCAATATTTGGACAAAGCGGATGGTGCAAGAACTTCATGAGCCATATCAATTAATTAAACCACAACGTACAAAATCTTCCTGTCTCTTGTTTCTCTTTTTTTTTTTTCACTTCCATCTACTCTATTTTTCTTTCTTTTTTTTCACTTCTATCTACTCTATCTTCCTATATACATTTACATATACTTGACGTTACATAGGTACAATTATAGTATTATTTAGGGAACAAGAAGCCCGGTTAATAATTATATACTTCCAATATTGATGGCTAATTTCTACTAAAATGAACGGTCCATATCGTGTAATAATGAGACACCAACAATAAAAATGAAAATTTAATTTCATTGCTCCCTTCCCTTCCCCTTCCATACAAAATAAATTCAAGGGGTAAATATTAACAGAGATATAACTCAATTTCGCACTTAAAATAATTAAAAATTTTACATTATATGATCTCCCTCCTCAGTTCACCCTTGTTCAAGAGAAAGGAAAACCGAACACTTGGTAATAGCAAATTCGAAGCAAAGCATGTTTGAGTATAAATTTAGCATTGAATTCTCTTCACCACAAAACAAAGCCTAAGTTGGTTTGTTTTCCCTACTCATCTCCTCAAAAGAATATCAACCTTCGCAAGATATACCATCATCCTCTCCCCATCTCTCTGTATCTCCTCTGTTCTTACATATCAGAACAGGGGGAATCGTTAATGGCGAGGAGCTGATTCAAAGCACTCACTCGTCTTCCTTCCTTCCTTCCTTCCTTCCTATAACTTTCTGTTCTTCGCAAGCTTTTCCCAGACAAATCGACGCCATAATCATGCAAGGTAATAAGTAAATAACATTCTCTGTTTCGATTCATCATTTGGTACGAAAATATACCTTCCAATTTCCAACAGATCAAGAAGGCGATCACACCATGGAGGAACAACAACAGATCCTCGAAAACAGAGACAGCCCAGAAACAGAGCAGCCATCGAACCCAGACGGCGAGGCGTCGCCGTCGACGACGGAGTGCGAGGAGCATTCGTCGCCGAGGGGCGTCCTCGAGAACCCAATCACGCCGGACTCTTACAACGGATTCGACGAATCGTACGATCAGTGGAAGAAGGTGCTCACCCAGGTGAAGAAGACGACGCCGGTGAAATTTCCGGCGAACCCTCTCCTCTACGGCTACAAGGCCTTCAAAAAGAGGCTGGGAAAGAACCGCAGCTCCGAGGACGTCATCGATTGCTCAGGGCTCGTCGTTCCCAAACCGTCGTGGAGGAATTTCACCTACGATGAGCTCAAGCTGGCCACCGACGGCTTCAGCCCAGGTAATAAAATCGGAGTTTGACCAAAATTTGAGAAAAAGATTGGATCTTTAATGCCAAAAATTTCAGGGCTACATTCTAAAATAAATTGGTACTTGGTGGATTGTCCCTTGATATACGAATTGGGCTTAATAAAGCTTTAATTTTTCATGTGACAACATTCGCTTTAATCCGATCACTTTTTTTCCATACGGTAATTGGTGGAATCGTCTGTTGTTATATTTATTGGGCTTTGATAAAGCTTTAATTTTCCGTTGTGAGACGACACACACTTTATAATCTGATCACCTTTTTCGATATCAGATAAGCTGATCGGAAAAGGAGGACATGCAGAAGTGTACAAAGGGTTCTTACCCGACAATCAAATCGTCGCGGTGAAGAAAATAATAAAGGAGAAGAAGAACGACGAAGAAAAAGTCGGAGAGTTCTTGTCCGAGTTAGGTATCATAGCGCACATAGACCACCAAAACGCCGCAAAATTTCTCGGATTCAGTGCCACTCGCCACGGCCTTCACCTCGTTCTTCAGTTCTCTCCCCACGGGTCCCTCGCCAACGCCTTGCACGGTATTTTTTTCTCATTTTCGATCGATGGGCCGACGTAATTTATAGTATGTCGAAAAATTCTAACATTTGCGCTTTTTGTAAGGTTCCAAAAAGAGCTTGGAATGGAGCATAAGGTATAAGGTGGCGGTGGGCGTCGCCGAGGGATTGCATTACCTTCACTACGATTGCCCGAGGCGGGTGATTCATAGAGACATAACCGCCTCCAACATATTACTCTCCGACGACTACGAAGCTGAGGTTTTTTATTTTATTTTATTTTATTTTTAGCGTAAATTTACTATCTTACCGTAATTCAGACGTTTCGTATCGTCGCAGATATCCGACTTCGGATTGGCCAAATGGTTGCCGGAATCATGCCCGCACCACGTCGTATCGCCGATCGAGGGCACATTCGGGTAATTAATTTAATTTATGTTCGTCGATTAATTTTTGGCGTTTCCAATTAGTTTACGTTCTTACGTCATATAGTCTTACGTACGTACGACTTGAATAATTATTAAATTTAGGTACATGGCGCCCGAATACTTCATGCACGGGATACTCCACGAAAAGACGGACGTATTCGCCTTTGGCGTATTATTGCTCGAGCTTATAACGGGTCGTCGAGCCGTCGACTCGTCCAGGCAAAGCCTCGCCTTGTGGGTACGCATTTTACCTAATCGTTTATCGCATCAAAAGCAAACACACAGGGTTCTAACAGCGCTGCTGAACGGACAATCACTTCGCCTGAAAGCTTAAAGGGTCCGTTCGGTATGCGTAACTCAATGCGAAAAATGAAAAGAAAAATGTGATGATAAGCATCAGATCATTGTACATCACGCTTTGTGTGTCGTACAATTACACACTGTCTTTTTTTCACATCAAATTCTGCATACATAACGCACCTTAAAAAGCGTGCACTGGTTCTTACACATATCTATTTTATTTCGTCAATCAAATCAGGCAAAACCGCACCTAGACAACAACAGCGTAACTGAGATCGCAGATCCGCGGCTAAGAAGAGAGAGTTACAACATCGTTGAGATGAAGCGCGCCATGGTCACCGCTTCTGCGTGCATTCATCATCTCCCCGATAAAAGGCCGACCATGAAGAGGGTATATTTAAAAAACAAACAACCCGAAAAAAAAAAAAAAAGCGCATGCTACGAAATAAAGAACTAACGAAGGGCTCAATTTTTTTTTTTCGTGCAGGTCGTTCAGATGTTAAAAGGACAGAGCGATCGCATCGATTTGAAGCAGAAGTCGGTGGGCGGGCGAGCGCTTTTGCTCGACACATGCGACTTGGAAGAGTACACCTCGACGAACTATCTCGAGGACCTAAATCGACATATGGAGCTAGTCATGGAGTGAAAAACATAGTACAATCAAAGATTCTAACATAAGCTTTTCTAGTTTGTCTATATTCATCATTCAATGTGGGATATGTTTATTTAGTTTGTTTTTGTTTGGTTAAAGAATGTTGAAACATAGAGTCGTCTTGAGTTTCCTTCCTTACCATGTTAATTTCTTTCTAGTTGTTTTTGCTGCTCTACGTTAATATGAAAGAGCAAAATAGGGTATTTGAAGGTTGGTGCTGTAATATATACGGAAGCGAACTATATAGAGAATGTTATTGATGATCCAGGGGTGTTTTCGACCATTAAGAATTCGTTTTTCCCATTTGTAATTTTATTACGAAGTGAAATCATATCATCGATCCTCGTCAGAAAAACTCAAGAATCAAAAGATCCATTTTTTCGATATGGGAAGTGGACTCACCATATACGTAGTCCAAGCATCGATCCTCTTCTTGTCGCTCGCCATCGTCTTCTTCCTCCCCAAACGAGCCAAAGCACTGCTGTCGAGGAATCGTCCGAGCGCCGCCGCCAACCGCCACTTCATCGCCGGAGCTCAGCTCCTCTCGCGAGCGCGGGCTTCGAAATCGAAGAACCACTCGCAAACCCTAGCCAAATCCGCCTCCGACCAAGCCGACCAGGCCCTGTCGCTGAACCCAAGGGACCCGGCGGCGCACATCCTCAAAGCCATGGCTCAGTCGCTGATGGGCCACAAGACGGCGGCGATCAAGTGTCTCGACGCCGCGCTCGCCTCGCCGGCGGTTAAGATGCTGTCGGATAAAGAGAGGAGCGACGCTCTGCTGAGGAGGGCGGAGATTAGGTTCGAGATGGGCAAAAGGAGAGGTTTGGATCTTGCGATTGAGGATTTGATCGAAGCTGTTGAGCTTTTCCCAGGTGAGAAATCTCCGTGGTTGTTGCTGGGCAAGTGTTATGAGATGAAAGGGTTGACTGATAAAGCCAAGGAAGCTTTTGACAGGTCCATGGTATATTTCTTGGTCTTTCTTGTTCACTGATATGCTTTAAACAGAGTTGCAGAAAGATTCCATCTTTTAAATCGATGAAATGGTTGATAAATGCCTGAGATTTCTGTAATGATAACTGCAATCTTTGTCATTTCCCATTTGGGATTTTTATTTAATGCTACATATGTTTTGTTGACATTATGCAGCTCTGCAATGGCTCCAAATCGAACTAGTGTGAGCCATCGACAAAAGGCTCATCAATGGATTCATTGGCTCGAATGAAAAAGATGGTTTCAGAAGTTAAACGCTTGGTGATAAAAGTATGTATTATGCTGACTCTGCTCATTGAAATGTGTTACATACAGAAAGAAATCTCTGATTTGATTGTAGCATTAATGTAAGAACGATTCAGGTAACAAATCTGCTTGAGACGAGACTAGTTTGCTGGCCTTTGGTCTAGATCAGTTCTGTTCTTGATCATATTATGATCGAATATGTAATGACTCATTGAGCATCAATCAAACATGAAGTTGTTAATTTGTTAGAACCAAACTTTGATGATCTTCCTCTTGCTTAAGCTCAGAATCAGGGCACTACTCACATTTCAAATTCTTGATTTGAGCACTACAAACTCTTTCCCAATAACTGTTTGGAGATGCGTTTGTGTCCCAGATTTTTTCAACTCTTGAAATCAAATCTAATTGTTAATGCAACAATAATTGCTTGGGCCAATCACTTTGCCATCATCAGCAGCCATTTTATTTCCTACCAAGACAAAAGATAGAGACAACTTTCAGATAGAACTTCATCAGATCAGAGTACTGGTCGCGTCGAAAACGGCCAAAAATAAATTAATCATCTTATTCACTAAACATTAGTATAGCGACAGTAAGGATCGTCTCCACAGGGAAAATGGTTGATTTATTTCTAGTTCAGAATTCGATCTATAATAATAATAATAATAATATAATAAGATCAATAATAGTAATACTAATATTACTAATAATAATATTTATAATAATAATATTATGGGGGGTGGGGAGGATTTAGCCGCTAACCATATTAATCAAATGCATATAAAATTAATATGTATATTAATGATGGAAAACTACTAATAATAAACATGACCGTGTGAATTATAAACTGTATGCAACATATCTCTTTCCACACAACACCTTACCTCAAGTCAACAAATGACTTAGTCCTCGAGAATTAGCATCAAAAGGAATATTCTTGCTTTGATTAGAATACTTGAATATTTAAAATAGCGAAAAATAAAAAAGAAAGGTACTCACAGCAACAATGGAAGAATAACAGTAATTCTTAAAATGAAGAAGCAATAATCGATATTCTTAAAATAACAGCAAGAAATGGACTCTCACTGAAAAGGTGCTCTCTTCAATCTCTCTCTCACATGGTCTCGCCATTTGATTTCTTCCTTCTCGATGAAACTCTCTGTAACGCTCTTAACATAAAAACATATAAAGATGAGAAACTGATCTCGACAAAAGAAACTATAAAGATAAAGAAAAACTGATATCTCCAGCCCTCTTCGTTGCTCTCTATTTATAGACCCTTCGTGATGCGAGGTGGACCAGTTTTTTTCTGCGATGAGCATGCTTACGCAGTTTATTTTCTTTGTTTTCTTCTCCACTGATTTTCTATCCTCGCAGCCTTCGAGCCGTGTGCATCGATCTTGAGCCGTTCGGTTGATGTGAGATGTTTGCTAATCTTCTAGTTGCAGCCGCCAAGATGATATCTTGTTTGTCTTCGATCCTGATTTTATTTGTTTCTCCTTTGACTATGAAATCCTTATGTGTTTGAGTGGCTTGTTAATTGTTGTATCCGTTGATGTTCTCCAGCCTTCTCTCATCTTAGGGCTGGGCCGATAATTGTTCATATGGGCCTTAATAAAGTCCAGCTCGTCCAGTAAAGCCCACTTGATCTGCTTACATGAGTGGTTTTCGGTCTAGTTTGCTTCGAAGTCTGTAGGAGATTTAATTGAAAAGTAAGTGCAGAATCTCTGTGTATGATTGTATAGTTATCAGACCAAAAACCCACTTTTACGAGATATAAAATAGTGTAAATTGTTATGTATCAAATTCCCCCACACTTAGACAATGCTTGTCCTCAAGCATTTACTCGACATAGAAGATGCAAACATTCTAATCAGGAGTTCACCGACATACACTAATTTGCCCTAGAGATAGCAATTATTCATAACTTTTAGCACTAGACAATTATATCAACTTCCGCGCTTTCATTAAAGCCTAAATGCACAAAAGCCAGCAACTCTCACAAGGATCGCTCAATGCGCTCATAGTGTTTATGGGATATATGCGTCTACG
Source organism: Craterostigma plantagineum (assembly GCA_027422505.1). NCBI lineage: Eukaryota > Viridiplantae > Streptophyta > Magnoliopsida > Lamiales > Linderniaceae > Craterostigma > Craterostigma plantagineum. Next base: position 1,021,776 of record JAPQWV010000057.1, read on the forward strand.
CTCAAATCAACACTATGAAACGATATTATCATAAGCTTGCTAACATATCACATTGTATTCACATAGCGAGTTAAATGTACAAATCAAAAGGTCTTTCATTAGGTTGTAATGGGGCTTAGGGATTAGGTAGGATATGTTGGGAAGTAGGTTTAAAATTATCGGACCAGATGATTATTCAATCGCTAAATTCCACGACTATCCCATGCGCACGACTATCTCAATATTAGAATCACAATGATCATACTTACAAGCTATTATTTAAAACAACTCAAAGTTTCTTAAGACCTAAAAAACTGACTAGCGCTTCATATATTTTTTTTATGAATTTTTTTTTTTCTAATACGTATTTTTTTCTTGTTTTTTTTTTCTTTTTTTTTTTTCGAATACATTTCTTCTCTTTTTTTTTTTCGTATTCGCTCTTTTTTTTTTCACTATATTTTTTTTTCGGATGATTTTTTTTTTCTCGCTGTAACTCTAAGACTCCTAATATCACATATTTGGACTCATTAGTTTATTATCAATCTCGAAATCGTGGAATCTAAGCAATTAATAACTCACCCAATCCGACAATGGGTTGAAAAGAAAGCCAAAAGGATATATCTGGGTAAATATAGTGACTTAAATTCAACAAGAAAAATAAGGCTAAGGTTCAAGTTGGCTCACTAAGTGGAAGATATTGAAGGTAGGATCAATGTGAGGCCAAGGGCTTAATCCTAAGTGCCTTAATCATTTTTGTACACAAAAAGCCGCTAATGATATCAACATGTATAATAGAGCAAGTTCTAGAATATTCGAAACATATGTGACGCTCTCGTAAAAAAATCTGAGTATAAAGATAAATACTCTCTTTTTTTTTTTCTAAAGGCTCAAATCTCACATATTTCAGTAGGCTTTGTGTCGACTTTTGCGCATCCGGTCTTAAATCAACGGAAGAAAAAGAATAATCATCCTAATACCAAATAGTTATTAGGCTAATTGTTTCTCTCATGTTCTAATTAATGCACATCGGTTCGCTCGAGACAGGATATTTGTTCCATCAACTAACATGATAAATCTCCCCCACACCTAAACTCTGCATTGTCCTCAATGTAGAATTCTAATGAAAATAGTAGCTAAAATCTAAAGATTCCCACCCTAATTTTCATTTTAATATTTCAGAGTAGATGTGAAGAAGTGATAAAAGCGATGCTGAAAATAAGACTTCCCTGACAGTGATGAAGCCGTAGAGAAATTCCGAGCGAGAGGATATTTGTTCCAGAGCCTAGTGAGATCTTGTAACATACTGAGCCGAGAGAAAACCTGCTTAATCATCATTGAAAACATAGATAAAATGGAAATATTGCAATAACAAAATAAAATAGGATAATGTTGGGTTGCCTCCCAATGAGCGCTTTTCTTTAACGTCTTTGGCTAGACGTAGTCTCCGTTCTTCGACGTCAAGCACAAATGGGTGGGCGCAGCTTGATTTCTTGAAGGTGAATTACTTGCTCATCTGGCAACTTTTCAGAAATCGGTAGTGGCTTTTCGTCACGAAACAAACGGCTCAAATGGTCCGCCACGGAGTTGTCCACGCCTTTGCGATCCTTGATCTCCCAATCAAACTCTTGAAGTAACAAAATCCACCGTATTAAGTGCGGTTTTAACTCCTTTGACAACAAATATTTTAGAGCTGATTGACCGTGAACTTCCGAAAGTGCGTGCAATGTCATGATCACATTTCTGATATCTTTGTCCGTTTCAAAATGCAAATCTTTTCCTGTTTTACTATTCTCAATCACATATTCGAGTGTGTCGTTAGTGAAATTACGCTCATCTCGAACAAATGCATTAATCATGCTAATAGATTTTGATTCATCAGGATATTTCATATCATCAAGTACATTCATAGTAAGCTTTTTCCCATCAAACTCAAAAGTAAGGGTTCCTGAATCAACGTCTATCTTAGTTTTAGCCGTTTTCATGAATGATCGACCTAATAAAATAACAGCAGAATCAAGTGCATGTTCATCACCCATGTCGACAATGTAGAAATCGGCGGGAAAAATAAATTCACCACATTTGACTAGAACATCTTCAACTAATCCTTCAGGATAAATAATGGACTTATTGGCTAATTGAAGGCATATATCAGTGCACTTAAGAGGTCTCATACTCATCTCATTGAATAAAGATAATGGCATAACATTGATTGACGCTCCTAAATCTAACATGGCATTATTTATTTTTCTCGTTCCTATAGTAACCGAGATAGCAAACATACCTGGGTCATTACATTTTTGGGGAAGTTTTCGTTGAAGCGCAGAGGAAACATTTTCACTTACTATGATTTTTCCTTCCGGTTTGTGTTTCCTTTTGTTCGAGCACATTTCCTTTAAATATTTTGCGTAGCGTGGGATTTGCTTGATAGCATCCAAAAGTGGAATGTTGATCTCGACTTTGCTGAAGGTCTCCATTATACTCTTTTCTTCTTCTTCTTGTTTCACCTTAGCAAACCTTCCAGGAAAGGGTGGAGGAATAACAATATTAGGTTTATCAATATTCGAATTATTACTTACCTTCTTCCCGCTTCCCTTATTTTTGTTATCACTTGAAAGTTTCGCGTGGGCTTCGTCATGACTTGGCTGCCCGATTTCTTTTCCATTTCGAAGAGTCACCATACTCACATTTGCTTTTGGATTTATTTCGACTTGGGCTGGTAGTTTTCCCTTCTCATTCTGTATTTGACTCATTTGTACCGCCAACTGTGATACTTGCCTTTCTAAATTTTGCACGCTTGAGCGCGTTTCGTTAATGCTCGATCGAGTTTCCTGTTGAAAAATGGCAGTACTAGTTGCTAAATCTTTAACAATATCTTCCAAAGACATACCTGGCTTTGATGGTGCAGTTTGTTGAGGAGGATTTGGTGGCCTTGGTGCTTGCTGCATGAAACCTGGCGGTCGATTTCCGTAACTCAGATTTGGGTGGTCACGCCACCCGGAATTGTATTGACTCGAGTATGGATCATAGAGCTTATGATATGTTCCTGTGTAACCCCCAATTGCATTGGCTTGCTCGCTAGGATTAAACTGAAGTGAAGGACAATTCGCTGTTGCATGTCCAGCAATTGTACATATACCACAAGCCTTTACCTGACTTGTTTTCCCAATCACAAGTTTTTCCACAAGAGACGTTAGCGAATCTAATTTTTGCTCAAATGAAGTAGCACTTACCTCGTTCATCCTTTGTTGGCCTACATCTTGACGTGTTCCAAATTGTTGCGCATTTGTAGCCATGCTTGAGATAAGCCGACGAGCCTCGTCTGCCGTTTTATCGACCAGCGCTCCTCCACTTGCTGCGTCAATCATGTTTCTCTCCATGGGTAACAAACCTTCGTAGAAATATTGAATAAGCGCTAATTCTGAAATTTGATGAGATGGACAGCTTGCGCACAACCGCTTGAATCTCTCCCAATATTCGTGTAAAGTTTCTCCGTTCCATTGTCGAATCCCGTAGATTTCCTTACGAATATTTGCGGCACGAGATGCAGGGAAAAATTTTGCTAGGAATTGTTTTTTAAGCTCGGCCCACGTAGTAATCGAACCAGATGGTAAGTAGTATAACCAGTCTTTTGCATGATCGGCCAGCGAGAATGGAAATGCACGAAGGCTTATCTGATCTTCTGTGACCCCGTTTGGCTTCATGGTTGAGCAAATCATGTGAAACTCCTTCAAGTGCTTGTGCGGATCCTCACCTGCGTTACCATGAAAAGTAGGAAGTAAATGAATTAGCCCTGATTTTAATTCGAACGGTGTTTGAAGAATAGGAAATTCAATGCAAAGCGGTCGTTGATTAACATCCGGTGTAGCCATATCCCTCAACGTAAGACGGATTGGCAGCTGCTGTTCGGTTTCCTCCATGTCGCTTGTAGAAGATTCTTGTTCGGATTCCGTGCTAGAAATTGATACAGTCGAATTTTTTTTTGTCTTTTTGCCTTTCGATTCGCCCTCGCGGTCCTCTCGATTTCTGGATCGAATATTAATATACCTGTTCGAGAAGATCGGGGCATAAACTAGAACAAAAAAAATCGAATTAAAAATAGAAGTAAATCAATAGACACCACCTTCCCCGGCAACGGCGCCAAAATTTGGTCGCGTCGAAAACGGCCAAAAATAAATTAATCATCTTATTCACTAAACATTAGTATAGCGACAGTAAGGATCGTCTCCACAGGGAAAATGGTTGATTTATTTCTAGTTCAGAATTCGATCTATAATAATAATAATAATAATAATAATAATAATATAATAAGATCAATAATAGTAATACTAATATTACTAATAATAATATTTATAATAATAATATTATGGGGGGTGGGGAGGATTTAGCCGCTAACCATATTAATCAAATGCATATAAAATTAATATGTATATTAATGATGGAAAACTACTAATAATAAACATGACCGTGTGAATTATAAACTGTATGCAACATATCTCTTTCCACACAACACCTTACCTCAAGTCAACAAATGACTTAGTCCTCGAGAATTAGCATCAAAAGGAATATTCTTGCTTTGATTAGAATACTTGAATATTTAAAATAGCGAAAAATAAAAAAGAAAGGTACTCACAGCAACAATGGAAGAATAACAGTAATTCTTAAAATGAAGAAGCAATAATCGATATTCTTAAAATAACAGCAAGAAATGGACTCTCACTGAAAAGGTGCTCTCTTCAATCTCTCTCTCACATGGTCTCGCCATTTGATTTCTTCCTTCTCGATGAAACTCTCTGTAACGCTCTTAACATAAAAACATATAAAGATGAGAAACTGATCTCGACAAAAGAAACTATAAAGATAAAGAAAAACTGATATCTCCAGCCCTCTTCGTTGCTCTCTATTTATAGACCCTTCGTGATGCGAGGTGGACCAGTTTTTTTCTGCGATGAGCATGCTTACGCAGTTTATTTTCTTTGTTTTCTTCTCCACTGATTTTCTATCCTCGCAGCCTTCGAGCCGTGTGCATCGATCTTGAGCCGTTCGGTTGATGTGAGATGTTTGCTAATCTTCTAGTTGCAGCCGCCAAGATGATATCTTGTTTGTCTTCGATCCTGATTTTATTTGTTTCTCCTTTGACTATGAAATCCTTATGTGTTTGAGTGGCTTGTTAATTGTTGTATCCGTTGATGTTCTCCAGCCTTCTCTCATCTTAGGGCTGGGCCGATAATTGTTCATATGGGCCTTAATAAAGTCCAGCTCGTCCAGTAAAGCCCACTTGATCTGCTTACATGAGTGGTTTTCGGTCTAGTTTGCTTCGAAGTCTGTAGGAGATTTAATTGAAAAGTAAGTGCAGAATCTCTGTGTATGATTGTATAGTTATCAGACCAAAAACCCACTTTTACGAGATATAAAATAGTGTAAATTGTTATGTATCAAGTACTTCTGTGTTGGGCCATAGATGAGTTGGAACTTCTCTGTCAAACTAAAGACATCTTCATAATAACACATTGTGATGGCAAAATGACAATACCAGCCGCAAAAAAAATGAAGCAACTTGGTTATATTTTTAGGACATGATATTTCTTTTTCTAGGGCCAAACCACACAAGTGGGTGGTGGTAAGTGGGGTCTTTCTTTAGGACTAATGTTCTTAATATCTACATCAAGGCAATGATCTTAAAACACACTTCAATTCATGTCCACATACATGCATAGTAATCATGGGATGTTAAGCCTTGTTAGAGACTGATGATCATAAAGTTGTTTTCTTACCAGTTGTTGAATTCTTTTCAAGGTTCATTGTATAGCTAGTTGACGAAATTGCAATCACAACAAAGGCTAAAAGACCGCAAGATTTGGACAATTCAAGCAATTTCATTACACATTAGAATGATAGCAAAAACTTATTTACAGGACAAGAACGGCAACCTTAAGTAGTAAGAAGGCATTGAACTAAGCATCGTATATGAACAGATAAGCCAGAGATTGAATGTAAGCCCCTCAATGCTATCTTCAGGTGATGTGAATCTTCTAACTTACTGCACCTCAATGAAAGTCTTTAAGATCCTCAGAACCTCCATTTTAAGTTCCATTCCAAGCAGCAGCAAGAAAGTCACTTGCAACAAAGAGAATAACTGATGCTGTAATAAAGGCTAGGAGCTTCTGTCAATAATGGGAAGTGAGCCACCTCTCCATATGGTATTTAGCCCCTGTAATATCATAAACAACAAACGCCACCTTAAAACTCTGTTTCCAAATATACATTATATTCCCAAAGATCAAGACATTGGACATTCAACGAGCTTAAAACAAGATCTCACCTGAAGAATCATCACTTGGTAGGCTCAAGAAATCAACCCTAGGCACTTGTTGCAAATTCTCCTCCATTTCTTGGCGATGGCTATGCCTATAGCAAGGGACCAACACGGCAAAGCAATGATCAGCCCCATCATCTTCTTCGTCGCCGGCGAACTCTGAGGCGTGAGGCTCTAACCACCCTATGGACCAGTCCGAGCCATCTGACTCATAGCCATAGCCCCCATCTGATGGAACTAAGACCAAGTTGTACTCATCGATTCTTTTGTCTGTATCTTCTCTGCTCTTCCTCTGTTTTGTCTTCGTGTTACTGCTTGAAGAAGAGGGATTTCCTCTCAACGCTAAAGCCCAAGGATTTGGTGGGTTAACAGAGAACTTGTTGGGAACTTGTTGTTTGTCCCTATCTTTAAACCACAACCATGAGAATCTTCTCAAGGAAAGATCCATGCTTCTTTTTTTTCTGCTTCCCACCTTTTCGGACTTCAAAGAACAATTCAAGAATGGAGTAATGGATTTGAAGCTTAAAGAATTCACGGCCGAGAAATAATAGATTCAGATCTGTACAGATTCAAGTTCAACGCCAAAAGGCCTTCAAATGCTATAGTACAAAACTTCGAAGATCCCCAAAAGAATAATTTGAGCAACTATGTTGTCCGAATTGTTTTCTATGTGAGGTTCAAGGAATGATTTTGAACGATAAAGATTCAAACTTCGATCCACAAATCGTTGACACGCTACAGGAAAGCTGCTGCTTCACGGAAGCAAACTGATGCGTCAGCGGCAAGAAAACAAAATAATAAAAAAAAAGCATTATAGATTCAATCAGATTCCCACAAACGAAGGTTGTACTAAGCCAAAAGCTATCTTCGAACGAAATTTATACCCATGAAAGTTGAAACCCTCAACCCACAAACTCATAAGCTCTCCATGATTAGCAGCTGTGAAGGTGGGTTGCAGATATATAGCGACTGCTCGTCCCATTTAATTGTTTATATTACAATTTAGCCCCTAACTTTTCTTATTTGCAACTGCTACGTCCCCTCAAAGTTTTTGTTTCTGGTACAAAAGTGTATTACCATAGGAGGCATTTATAATTGTTAGATTACATTCATGTAAATACGTAAAAGACCAGACTTACATATACTTCACGAACACGACACAATCAATCGGTCTATGATGTAATAACGTTTCAAATTTCAATCTCTTTTCGAGCTTTCTCTATTCTTGTGCTGTGCTGTGTGCCCCTCAACTACTGCATCTTGAAACTCAGACAAGTCGAGGCTATTTTTAAAGGAAGATCTGTCGAATAAAGAACACCATGTTAATAATTTACATCAAGATTTAATTTTTCTCATAGGTCTTATAATTTTCTTGTCTCTTAGTACTTATATACCACTGAGTTATGCATGTTATACATGTTCGTTCCCTGGTTAGGCCGAGACATGCGTTCATGCTCACATAGTAATTAAACTGCTGCTCATAAAAGGGAAGAAAAGCCTTTCCTTTGATTTGAGCTCTCTGCGAAGAGGCGAGGGAGGCTTCTTTTATATTCCATTGAAAGGAATAGGAAATATTGATCCCTTTTTAAGGCTTAGTTTATTATAATACTGTAAGAGAGAACTGGAAATTTTCAGAAACACCACGTTCGCTCGCAGTGATAACATTGATCTTCACCTTTTTCGTTAAATGTATAGTACTATAGAGCTTGTGACTCGAGGTTTGCCTTATTTTATACAAATAATTTATTATTTTACTGTCTAAAGAATAAATAGGTTGTGCTTTTGAAAATGGTATAAATTCACACCGGCGCCACGTGCCACCGACGATACTTTCAAATCAATAATCATATAATATGCCTCTTGATGAAATATGCATAATAATATAAGGGTGTGTAGTAACTAATAAGGCCAACAATATTCAAATGAACGTACAAGTACGATATATTATAAAGAAAGGGTTTTATAATATAAAATTTAGATGATGCAGACAAAAGAATCCATCACGGTCCAAGTTAGCATACAGACCGAGGATTTGAGTCAATCATCGGCGGATACTAATAATAGAGATATCGATAATCTCAAAAGATTATTCATATTGCTTAAATAGATAGATATAAACTGATTTTTCAGACCGACGAAGATCAAACGTTAGGTTAAAAAAGAAAATTACATAACAAAACAGAATATAAAACCTTACAGATTGCTCGTTATATGAGTTAACGTTATATGAATTAACTTTAGCTCGAAGCATGTTAAGCAGCCTCTTCAGCCCAGAATATTAGGGCAGCCTCTGCAAATAAAAGCTATTGCATTACTTTCCACTTTTTGTGTAGAATAATAAGTACATTGATTTAACTAATCTACGGTGAATAATATAAAGAGTTTGACTTACTCTCTCATGATATAATTAAAACTCACCGAAGCAGCTTAAGAGATGCATCGGAGCTTTCACAATCTTCGGGCGGACCATTAATGGAGTTATTACACTCATTGACTGACTCAGATGTTTGGTTCGCTTCACATATTATTGCGTTCTCTAAATCATCATCGCAGTTATTAACTGATAAGTCCCCCACCTTAAACGGTAATGAGAGAAGAAGAGAAGAAAGAAATAAAGAACAAACCATAGCAGTTTGACATTTATTTATCTGCAAAGAGAGAGTTGTGTGGTTTTTTTATTACTAAGGCACACCCTTTGTTTCAGTTTTTCGTTCTCTTCCACGAGCCCACGTTGCTGCAATAAAAAAAAAAATATCATCACTTTGCTTAAGATACAAAGAGAACAAATATATGCTGATTAACTAACCTTTTCTTGGAGTTCGTTGATTTGCTTCGTGATTATCTCGCTCTGAATAGATGGCAATGGAAATGTTGGAATTAGTCTAAAAAGAAATGAAATGGAAAGGCAAACATGTGTGTAATTAACCTGACCTTTTTTTCAAGAACACGGTTAAGCCCAACTTCAAGCGACCTCTCCAAAAGGTTAAGTTCTTCGATGCTCATTCCTTTCAGTTCCTCAACTCTCATGCGCCTATAACGATATACGAAAACACGTTGTCATTACGTATCTATGGGCTAGCTAAGAAAGGATCGATATATAATCGTAAATTATACGAAATAGAAAAGGCTTATTTAGGTATAATTAACCTGAGATCGTGGCTTCAATCAGCCACTTCTTTGCTTAAATTTGAGTAGCTTCTATCTACAGAAAGCTGTATACAAGGCGTAACACAATTAAGCTTCTTACATGATATTTGGTCGCACACTTTCACTTACATGGATGGAAAGATTTAAGTATTACCTGCACTTCAAGAGATGGCTCTTCCAACTTCTTGAGGTTCTTGGACTGAGAATCATGCCTTGCAAGAATTTCCTTCATACTAAACTCATATAACACAGATAATATGTATTTTTTTATATTGAAATGCTTAGTAAAATAGGAAGACCTCTAGCAGCCCACAAAGAGATGAGCATAAAAAAAGCATCTTCATCTATTCCGAAGGGGCATTCATTTTCATTACTTCCATACAAAGATCATCAAATCACTTCAGCCATTATTACCCAAACTCAATCTATGAGATTATGACACAGATAAATCATATATGTTGTTATTACCTTGAACTTGCATAGTCAAATAGCTTGCCAGTGGATGAGAATATGATGAGTCCAACATCAGCATCACAAAGAACTGAGAGCTCTTCGGCTTTCTTAAAAAGCCCTCTTCTCCTCTTTGAGAAGGTCACCTGCCTAGCTGTTGCGTTGTCTATTTTCTTGATCTTGATCTTTTCTCTAGCCATTTTGCTTGCTCACCTTGTTATTGTCTGAAACAAAAGTAGCAGCTTTCTTACAATATATCTGTGAAAGAAAAGGGTGAAAATTCAGACAAGGGTTTCTAAACCCTAAAAAAGGCAAAGAAAGGACAAACTACATACAACCAATGGAGAACACAGAAGTATTATTAGTGGGGGAAGGGGAAAAAAAGGTGAAGAGAGTAAAACTATGACACACAACACCTTGTCTAAGTACTAATCGGACATCATGTGCTGCTTTCACTGCAGAAGGTTTGATGCGAGTCTTTTTCCTCTTTGGGTACAAGTTAAAGAGAATCCACAGCTAAGTCATATTTAAGACAGGGAAGATGAGGGGTAGAGAGAAATAGAGTTGACTATCTTCTTTTTTACCACTTTTGGAATGGTAGTTGGATTTGCATTTTGAGACAATTTATTTATTTATTTATGTTCTTTGGTTGGATTGTTATAATTTTATATTATTATTGGGAAAGACAGAAACACTTGGCCTCAAATTATGCAGCCCAAGGACCTCGCTTTTGTTCTTCCCTTTTTAAATTACACAACTTGGAAATGTGACGACATATATTACATATTCAAATATTCTCTGCTGCTTTTCTTTACACCCCAAAAAGAAAAAAAGAAAAGGGAAAGAAATCAATACCCCACACAAGAAAAAGACTCTTATCAAGAAGAATCTGCTGAAGAATCGCTGGACTTAGCCTCTTCCTTACTCAGCAGCAATTGGCCCGATTCGCTCCTCTTGAAAAGCTTCTCAACAACATCGTTCCAGTTGGTCCTTGCGTTCTTACAAGACGATCCCTGCGATGATCTTACGCTTTCGTTCGTACGAGTTTCGACGCTCGCTGTCTCCTTTTCGGTGACGCCTGAAGATTCGCCTTCTTCTTCTCTGTCATTAGGGTTCACTGCATAAGGTATGTTCAGACTAACTGCTCTCTCTAGTGCATCCTTGTGTTCTTTCTCTAATGTCTTTTGCCTCTCGAACCTCTGAACTGCGGGCGGGGACATTGTGGTGGCTTTGGTCCCTTCCTTGCTCAGCTCCTTGATATTCTTATTACATGGTCGGATATAAGCGATGAGCTTTCGAAAATTCGACCTGAAATTTGCTGCAGAAACTGCTACGAAATCAAGAATTGAGAACAATGTTCTTATATGCTTACTTGTAAAGCCTTTTCTGCTTCTCTTTCTATCCATACGATGGCGTGATCAGAAGTAGCATTGCAAGACAAGACTATATGTTCGAATCTTCCATCGACTGGGATTGCTGTCCTAACCTCGGGCGGGTACCTTCCACATCTGTTTTTTTTTTCTCAGGAAATGAAATCAGTCAACTTTTCAGAGAATCAAGAATGCGTACAAAATGGGTCGACGAGAGGAAAGATCCAATTTTCAGTTTTTATCGACCTGCAAAATCTTCGCTCTACGACGTGATAGATACGCCCAGGCGTGTATAATCTTCTGTGATCTCTGAGCTTTCTTCCTTCAGGTATGAAAGTGTCCCTCAGACACACGAAGAACAATAAGCAGGGCAAACTGTCCAAAGCATCATATTAAGGCCTGGGTTTATATGGGTTGTAATAAAAATCATTCCTTTCAAGAACTGACGTGTAGTAAGAACATCAGAAAGATTCACGAAAGAAAACTCACCAAAAAATGGACTTGAATATGTCTTCCAATGGGGTAGGCGTTCTTGGCAAGAAATCATCCTATGAAAGGAATACGTTTTATCAATTTAACGGTAATCAATCATTGATTTAAGTCATTTATTACCTGCAAAACGACGGAATTTATCACATCCGCGTACTTGACGGCTAAATTCAAAGACATACACCTCGCCGGAGCTACGGCGTAGCACCTAACCAAACTCCTCGGAACGCCGCCCAATTTATCGCCGTGATTCACCACTATAACGGCCAACAGAGCAGCCACGCCCGACCCTAAAGAATGACCCGCGAATACCATATTGTACTTCCGACCCGTCTTCTCCCACAAGCCCTTCAACGTCTCCGACTCGGCGTTGAGAACCCACACGGCGGACTTCAGAAGGCCGTGGTGGACGTAGCCGCCGTCGAACATCTGCATACCCAATCTGTTGTCGAGCAGTAGCTTGTAGTCGCTCTCCTTGATTAAGTTGAGCCCTCTAATGGCGAGGACGATCTCTTGGTTGTCGTGGTCGAGGTAGACGATGTACGGCGGCGCGTGGCCTAGGGTCTGTTCGTAGGTCACGCGCTTGATGACCCAGTCTGGGTTTAGGCCGTAGCCGTTGGGCGGGGCGAACTTAGGGTTTCGTAGGTCGGGCTCGTACACGGCGAGGATGATGCGGCACACCTGGGGTATTGGGGCGAACTCGTCGGCGGTGGCGTCGGGCCACGTGGCGCTGTCGTCGGCGCCGATGTAGGTGCAGCGCTTCCACGCCCACCGCAAGCAGCCGAAGACCACCACGCATTCGACTCCGCACGATAACGACATTTTTCGTCGGAGAATATAACGGAAAATCGGAAAAAGGGCTGAGAAGTACAAACCTCAGAGCAGATCCATCGGAAAATTAGTTGAAATTTCCGGCGAAAATAAACGGTGGGACAAAAGAATATTATGCCTACTAATCAATCAAGATTCTACAGTTTGGAAATGAATAAGAAAAAGGTGATTACTTTTCTTCACATGGTGGTGGTGGTGGAGAAGAAGAAGATGGAAGCTTCTCTTCTTCAAAGTGATGCTCTTTACTTTTGGTTCTTGTCTTAATCTCTAAGATAATTGCTTTTTTTTTTTTTCTGTAGATTTCACTTCCCTCGTCAACTAGATTTCATTACAACAAATGTCGGATTAAGACTGTCAACAAAGGAAGGTAAAAAAATGGAGTCTTGAAAACATAAAACTAAATAAGGATCCATCATCATCACTGACGCTTGTCGAGGGAAGAGAAGACTCAGAAGAGGAAACAAAAGCAAAAGCAACAAAGACAAATTGTTGTGAGGTTGGCTTAGCTGGCGCTTTGATGATATGTTAATTTGGTCAAATCTTCTTTTTATGATTACTTTTGTTAATCAATTTAAGTGGCGCTTTAATGGGCTCAAAATCGAAGATATGTTAATTTGGTCAAATCTTCTTTTCATTATTACATTTGTTAAACAATTGAAGTGGCGCTTTAATGGGCTCAAATCGAAGCTCAAGCCCGTATTCAGCCCACTTATCAGCCCAATGGAAAATTATCTCTGATATATAACTAGCAGAAATTAAAGTTTTATTGTACAAAGCTAACAAGTAACTAAGCAGTTTAACAACATAAAAGTGCAGAGTTTAACAAACAAACATAGAAGCCAAGCGATGCCCAGAATAAGTTCATCTTCATCACTTCGACTATTCGCCTTCATCGCCTCATGAATCTTTATGGTTTTTCGCCTTAAACAACGAACGAAAACGATGAGCCAAAGCATTTGAGCTATCGTATTATAGCAACAAAAGAAGTTAGGAAGTGAGTGAGAAACTTACACTAATTTTCAGCATTTTATTACTCAGAATCGGAATCTCCGAGACCTGCTGCAGCTAACATTTCGTCGAGACTGTTCAGTATATTGCCATCGACTTCGCCAACTTTCTTCAATCGTCTTCTCTTTATCATAACTGCGCCTTCGCCTCCTTTTTCGACGATATTCACTTCTGTTTCTTCAACGATTCTCTTCCCTTTATCGTTGCTACTCTTCTTTTCGCCGCTCGCCTTCTTCCTCGAAGCATTATTTTCACCCTCGTCTAGTTTCTTCTTGTTCTGTCTCTTTCTCCTCCATTGTTCCTAAGACATGAGAATGTTACGTTCGATTCGAACCATTAAGTTAGGGTTTTCGTCGTAAATCATATAACGAAAAAGAGACGAAATCTTAGCAGCAACGAATCACCTTCAAGCATGCCAAGCGCTTCTCTTCCGCCATGACGATCTTCCTATCCTCTTCCCTTTTGATTCTCTCCATCTGCTTATTCGTAGCTCGATTCATCAGTAAATTTCGAAACGATAAAAGAATTATTAGAAGAAGAAAAAATATCAAAATTCGCAAACTGAGATTAATAACACCTGAGTTTTCCTTTGCTCCTCGGCCTTCTTCTGAGACTCGTCGGCCAACTTCAACTGCCTCATGACTTCATATTGTTGCTTGATTCGTTCTTCGTCTCTCTGAGCAACTTCACAGTGTGCGCTCGAAGCTTCGAGCAAATGGTTGCAATACTCCAAGTGAGGCTTCGTTTTCGCATCCTCCAACTTTGCGCTCGAATGGAGCAAAGTAAATACGCGGAGAGCGTTGTTGAGTTCTGACACGGAAGCTCGAACCTATAAATTATTCGGCAAAAAAAGCGACAAAACTTACGATTTGTAAGATCTATTATATTGAGTTGACGCGAGCTAAATAAAAGGATATACATATACATATATGAGTGAAACCTCGGCGAGTGTCTTTTTAGGTTTCTGAAGCGTCGACGCAGAAAACTTTTGCAAGACGAGCCCTAAGTTGAATCTGAGCTTAGGGTTAGAAGGGTTCAAATGGATAGCTCTGAGTAAAGAACGCCTGCAATCTTCCCACTTCTCGACTTCGTAGTGCACACGAGCGATGTAGAGATGCAGTCGACTATCCGCGTTGTAGAAGAACTTGTTCAGACAGTTTTCGTACTGCATGGGATTTTTACAAAAAAAAAAAAAATCCAATTTGTTGGAAATATAGAATATAAGATTTTAAAAAATGACAAGGTTAAAATGGTAGCAGAGCTCATGGATTTCAGATAATAAATAAATGAGCCTAGACGCAGGGCGTACGTTGGAAATACAATGTATAAGATTAAAAAACGAATGAATGTCCTGCAAAGCTCAAATTTTTAGGCGAAGTGATCATTCAACATAATTAATTCGATGACGTATTTGATCTCATACAAAATGATGTCGTTGGGCAAAATTTGTTAAAAACGAACCGACCATTTTGATCGCCATTGCGATATTTCCGAGGCCAAAGTGAGTATGCGCAAGATTGATCCAAATGCCAGGTACTTTCGCGTTCGAACTACCACTTACAGCTTCGTGCGCCTGCGGGAAATAATTAAAAATGAAAGAAAAAAGGCGAAAAGGGATTGAAACTGAACTCTTCGAAAAAGAAATATATTCCTACGACGAATCGTGATCTAGTTTTTAGCTAAAACCTCTACGAAAATGTCCTTCGCAGCATCAAATTGACCTCTTTCAGCAAATACTGTAGCAATGCCGTTCGCTGCGTATAGGTTATGAGGGTTTTTTGCCAAAACCTGCATGAACAACGATATACATTCTCAAGTCTTATCGCACATACATATAAAGTGCAATAGTGTAGCTGTTTAGCTAAGGAAGATGACTAATAAGCTTAATATTACATTGGTGTAAAGCTCCTTCGCCTTCTCAAAATGCGTAGCTTCCAGCCTTGGTGATTTTTTCTCGTTTCGAACTGCTGCGTAGTAGTTCCAATTTCCCTGCTTGTAGATTCGTTTTAGACAGTGTGCATATATTAGCATGTTCTATGAAAAGATAGAAAGTAGTCGTAAGAACATATAAGATTATTCTTGAATGTAGAATATTACCAGACAAATTGCAGAGAAAGAATCTTCTTCATTATTGGAAGCACTCTTTGCCTCGCGAAACGTTTCTTTGGCGTGGACCCACTGACCGGTCTTAAGCTCCAAATCTCCGAGCATTAGCAAAGCGTCGATGCAATTTTTGTCTGTCTTCAGAACATCTTCAAGCTATAGAATGCAAAAAACCCTTCCTTTTAGAATGATCGATGAACATGTAATAATAAAGAGAGCAACTTTAGGAGTGTACAAACCATTTGTCTGCATCTCTTAAACTGACATTTAGCTTTGGCTATGGCTGCAAGCCTCAGTTTAGCCTCTAAATACTCGGGATACTGAACATTGATAAAATGGCTTTATATATTAGCAACTTTTGGATGAGAAGTTTGAGGAAAAGCAAAGCAAAAATTACCCTCAGAATCCATTTATTATGTTTACCTTGAACAAGATCAAATGGTAGAAAACGGTGGCTTCTTCGGTTTTGTGCAACTGCTCAAGCGTTCGAGCGTAGTTGAATAGAGTCGTAACTTTGTCCAAAGGAAGATCCATAGCTAGTCCTTTCTCCTCGATTTGATTGAAGATTTCCCGTTTCTCAGGAATGTGTATGTCGATGCTTTCGTACAGAAGGCATTCTTCGCTGAAAAGCGTATTCAGATCAGGAACTCTTTCGTCTTCAGAAGGAAATAGGTAACACCATATTCCATCGCCAAGCGCTTCTTTGAACGCCTTAGCAGCGAGCTAGAATTTTTTCAGAATTAATTGAAGAGATTCAATGAATTGTAAGGCTCTCACTGCAAGAGAAGATTGCATTTTTTATTTATACCTCAAAATCTCCCATTTCTAAGCGGAGAGTCCCTATATTGTTAAGAAGCTCAATGGGTACGTCGGCGTTCATCTTCTTCAGCAGATCACATGCCTGAAGGATGGCATTTCGATAGTTTGAACATCGTAAGTCAATTGCTCAGTTAACAGAAAATCACTTTTAAGTGCTAAAAATAAGTTAGCATGAAAAGTGGGCTTACAGATATGAATGCATGTAAAGCTGCGGCGGTATCCGTCGACATTAATAGCTCAGCAAGATCCAAAAACGCCTACGAAAAATATATTCGTTATTATTGCGTCGACATATGGAAAAAGCGTACAATAAAGATGAAAGTAAGTTGCACTAATTATATATTAGTCACCTCTGCGTCATGAGGATCAGCTTTTGTCGCTTTTTTATACATTTCCAAGGCTTTATCTTCCTCTCCGAGCTGACGATAAGTATATCCAAGAGCCTATAAGTCACTCAGAAACAGCACACCAGTTAGGGTTTCGAAGCTCGAAAAAGCACAAAACGGTCATAAAACTTAACATATTTGATGTAATCGAAAGATATATTCCCCACCTTCACCGTCTCACGATTTGCAGGTTGAACTTCCAAGACTTTCTCTAAATTCTCCGATGCACTTTTGAAGTCTCCTAACTTCATTTGAACCTGTCCCAACCCTAATTCGGGCATTATGATCGTTTAGACAGATGGAGTAGTAAAGAAAAAAATGAAGTCTTACACTATTGAGGAAAATGCAGATATCTCATATTACCATAGTAAGGCAAGGGAAAGAACTGATGATTCTTGGTTTCATTCACTGCTTTCATGTAAAATACTCCCGCCCTTTCGTAGCTCCCCTAAAAGCGAACGAAAGTGAGAAAATTTGAATGGATGGACACAAAAAGAGGAAGCTTAACTAAGCAATGTAAGATGAATTAATCAACCTTAGCATGGTAAGAACGAGCCACATTGTAGTAAGAATGTGCCCTAGATGGCCCGTGATTGGTCGCAAGTAGTGCGCTTTCGCTCAGCTGTTCGACTAGGAAATGTTGGCCAGTAAAGAAGAAATGATTAGCCAAACAATTCAGTGCCGTCGTACAGTAAGGATATATCTCAAACGCTCTCTTCATCTTCTCCGTCCCACTTCTAACGCCCTCAGCTGCAAAATGGTCGTTCGTTTGGAAAAACACGAAATAATTAGGGTTTATCTTTCGATAAATATAAAAGATGTATGCATCGTATGAAACCCAAATAAGCTGACCTTCATCAGTTTGAATCTCACTAATGCCAACAGCTACAAGAGCTTCGACATTTTCAGGGTCCAACTGCATGAAAAAAAAAATGTTGTATTTAAATATGTCATCATAAAATCTCGGTCTTTTTTAACTATTGAAGAGCTTTCACTTTACCTCAAGAACGCGACTAAATGCGTGCCGTGCCTTGTTAGAATTGCCCAGTTTATAGTGGCAGAAGGCTATTCCCAGGCGTACGCCCGGGGCATTAGGATGCTTCCTCATAGATTTCTAGCGAACACAAATAACAATTCATGTTAGAACTGAGAAATGCAGATATTCTTACAATGTCAGATGATCGATTATCAAGGAGGAATTTTTGGACATACCTTAAACATAACCAGTGCGTCAACATATCGACCACGCTGAAATAGCACGGATGCCTGCACTTACGTAAACGAATTGAGTTAATGATGCAAGAACTGAAATTCAGTCGTTATAACGAAATAAAGAGTTCGTTAAGTACTATATATATATATAGAAAGATCAGTAAATCGTTAAGGCGAGCCAATATATGAACATTATACTTACCTGACCAATAAGACCTGCGACGCTATTTGGATCCTTTTCTAACGCAATAGAGAAGGCATTATATGACTGGTCTATGTCGCCCTTGGCTAGCAAAAGCTGACCTGAGAATGAACATATAGATATAAACACTACCTACAAGTGTGAAGAATCAAACAGAAACTTGTGAAAGTGAGAGGATATGAATATAGCAATATATGTGCGAGGTTCATACACACACAAAAATGCCCACCCAAGTAGTATGATACATGAATAACTGAATAAAAGCCACTCAAGTAATTAAGCTTCTGAAATAAACATATCTTTTTGTAAATGATAATATATCATCTTCATTTTCGTTTAGTTTAACCTTCTCTGCCTCCCATCTGAATCCAAAATCATCCATATGCATTGACAATATGGACAGCGGAAAATAATATAGTTACATGCTAACAAATCTCTCTGTGTATTAGGAATGAAACATAGTAGCTTTTGCAATGATAACTTAGGCAAGTGTAGTGTCCTTGAAAGTTTCATATGAAGAGACATCCTCTGACCAAAGAAACAATTGTAGACCATTAGGGGTTTCCAGTTAAAAAACAATACATAATCATAACATATAATAGTGAAAAGGTTCATATATATTAACATTTCATAATTACATATTAAATCAAAGATTAGTGATCACTTCATGTAAACACCAGATTTTATTATTTCAGATACAATATATATGTGTATATATATATAAGATATAGTACCTTTGCCTATCCAAGTTGAAGGTTCATTCAAGTTGATCGTTGATGCTGAGTTATAACACTTCGAAGCCTCTAAGAAATGATTCTCTTTAACACTGTGTCTGATCTCAGCTTTTCCAAGGTAGCTGTAGTATGATCCAAGGGCGTTCAAAATTGCTATTCTTTCATATGGTGATTGCGGATAATATTCAGCAATTTCTGCATACGAAATAAAATACATATAACCTTTTATATTATTATATGTAGTAAGCAAAGTTGATGAATGACCCACAAAAGTTGATGAATTAGGCATATATGTGTGTGTGTACATATATGTGTGTGTGTATGAACCTGGGCTTGATCCTTCTTCCAGTATTCGCGAAAAATGATCGATTTTCTGCTGTATGAAGTATTCTCTCTGCACAAGAAATTCATATGTATAAATGAAATGGTATTCATTGAAGTAATAAGGCAACTCATGTAAACGTGATAGATGTATCATGTATTTAATAAACTTTTAGTTTTCGTCTTTGCTGCTGCTTTGAACCAATAGTTATCCCAAAACGAATTTACAAAATACAGTTAAAAGGGTAAATAATAAATTTATAATGTTGTGTACGACAAAAAAGATGGTAATAAAGATATAAGTGTGTGTATATTTTATAAAAAAAAACATAAAAATTAAACACGCCAAGAAACCCTAATGCTCTTTTTCAAACACAACCCACCGACCAAAACAACAGTTGATTATTAAGCACATACAAAGCCCAAAACACACATGCAAAAAGAGACATAAAATGATAGAAAGTAAACCTCCAAGGCAAACCACAAAAAAAGAAATCACTAAAATTCAAGGCCAAGTTTCAAGTTAAAAGCCACACATGCAAAAGCTGGTCCTAGCTTTTCAATTTGACTCGGACATCAAACTTGTCCGAAGACAAAGAAAAGTTTAGATGTAAAAGAGACCATCTCGTGAACACCGCCGTCAATTCTTGACATGTATGTTAGTGCCTCTGATGCACTTCAAGAAGTAAAACAAAAAACAAAAACACAGAGAATTTCGTTGAATCCATTTCTCTCTTTTTTTTGTGTATACCGCAATGGTAAGCCATAGATCTAATGGAGCTTGCTCAGCTTTGAGGATGTTAATGATGTCGTGAACATCTTCAGGCAGTTCATCGAGCACCACCTCCACTCTTTCATTGGAGCTCTGAATGGGTATATATAAAGACCTCATATTTGACTTCAATTTTTCTTTCTGCAAATTCAAGAAAATTAAAAAGTGAAGAAAAAACAGCAGATAAGAGGCAAATTCAAGAGCTTTTCTATGGATGAAACTTGAACAAAAAAACCCTTGTTTACAGAGGAGAATCGTCTACTGCTGTGGGCTCTTGGGATGTGTGTTTATTTTCAGTGTGTTAGTAATTTGTCTGAAGCTAAGGTTGGTGATTGTGGACAGTGATGGATGGAAATTCTTTGTCATAAATACAGGTTTTGGTGTCATAAATACAGGGCTGGCCCACCAGCTGACGTCATATGTTACGTAGGAAAAAACACACGAACAAGCGTTCTATTGTAATTTATTAATTATTACAATCTACTTTGTTTAGCTACTCTGTAAATGAAGATCTGTAATAAATTAACAATCATGGGATTGAGATTGTGAATTTTATTTTGAAAAAAGTATATGTAATAAATGGATAATCATGGGATTGAGATTATAGATTTTATGAAAGGTTAAGGTTACAGGTTGACTTTCTTTTCATTTGTAGTGGGCAAAGGTAAGAAGGGGAAACATTCATTATTAGTATTAAATACTGATAACTGCTTTCATTAATATTAATGTCACATTATCATATTCGAGAGTGCCTAATATATCCTTAGTCGGCTCATCAATTGAAAATGCATTGAAGACGTCATAATGAGTTTTGGAAGAAAAAAAACATATTATTCATTAATGATGAAAGCCACCATACGTCATAAGTTTTCTAAGACGTCACTTGACCGCCTATTTGAAATTGGGTAAATTCCTTATCAAGCCCTGTCAGAAACTAAACTTCCTATTCAGTACCCCTACGAAAAAATCTTCCTGTTAAGTACCCATCTGCAAAAAGTTGTGTGTTTAATACCCCTAAACAGTGAACGGACGGAAATACCCTTTCCTGATATTAAATTGGGCATCATACCAACTATTCTGATTATTATACCAACTGTTATTCTCATTATACCAACAAAATAATGTTAAATTGGAAATTATACCAACTGTTATCGTTATTATACCAGCAGAATTGAACCTAATAAACAGATGGTATAATTTACTCAGTTTCTGGTATAATAGCAAAATTAGTTGGTATAATCTCCAATTTTGTTGTATAAAATTAAAATAACTTATTTATTGGTATAATAACTGAGATAGATGGTATAATAACGATAATGTATGGTATATTTTCCACAATTTATGGTATAATTGCAAAAATTAGTTGGTATATAATTCAATTTCGCTGTATAAAATTAAAATAACAATATTTATTGGTATAATAACGAAAATAGATGGTATAATCTCCTCAATTTCTGGTATAATAGCAAAATCAGTTGGTATAATGCCTAATTTTTTTTGTAAAAATTATAATACCTTTATTTATTGGTATAATTACGAAAATAAATGGTACAATTTCCATAATTTCTAGTATAATAGCATAATCAGTTGGTATAATGTTCAATTTCAGTTTATAAAATTCGAATGATAATAACGTAGTATAATGTTCGAACATTTGGTATAATTTCTACAAATTTCTGGTATAATTTCAATTTTATTGGTACAATAACAAGTTTTGTTGGTATAATTTATGTGAAATAATTTATTCAACTTCAATGGAATATGTGAGACAGGGTATTTTCGTTTTTTAACGCTGAAAAGACCTTTTTAGGTACTGCAGAAGAATAAATTTTCAGATAGGTACTTATAAGGAAGAAATAATTCGAGTGGTATTTAAGAGGAAGTTTAAACTTTGAGAGCGACTGATAAGGAATTAACCCTTTGAAATTTAGTGAAAGTTGAGAGAAACGTCATGGTTTATTAGGTTTTTTCATAAATTTTAAATCAATATATAAATCATTTTCCTATACATTATGAAATTTCCATCTATCATTTTTCCATATCTAAAATTTACGAATACGTTACGGTCTCTTCCTTCATATTGATATAATTTGCATTAATTTCTTCCCCAAATTTCCGGAAACAGCTTAAATTCAAATTCATATTGACGTAATTTGCATTCAATATTTTTTTGCTAATGTGACATAATTTAAATAATAACTCTCTCTCTTCTTTTTCTCCCGCCTCTCTCTTCTCTAACCCTAAAAAAAAAAAAACTCCAACGCCGTCAACCTCTCCCCCTCCTCCCCTTCCCCCTTCTCCATTATTGGAGGTAGGGGAACATGGAGGTAGGGGGAGCTCTTCTCTTTTCCTCTTCTTAGTGGTTTTTCTCTTTTTTTTTTTTTAAAAAAAAAATTTGCCGGCCTCCTCCGACTGCCGCTGCCCGCCGCCTCCTCCACCTCCGTCAGCCCGGCGCTCACCTCCGCCTCCGTCGGGACCCTACTGCACCGCCACCGTCTACCGCCTCGCCATAGCCATCCACTGCCGCCCCGCCACCACCACCGTCCGCCACTTCCTTTGTCTTCATTTTGGAGCTTCTTCTCCTGACCATGGTCAGGAGCTCTTTTCTCCCGACGTGGAGCCAATTCTCCCTTCGTGGGAGCCTTTTCCGATGAAGACGAGAGCCTTAATCGTTGGACAAAAAAAGTGTAGAGTATTGTAGGTTTGGCTTAATAGCCTTTTATGTGGTAGGGTCTATAGCTCTTTGGTCCAAGTTTGAGATTTTCTTGTTTTCTGTCGGCTTTTGTTACCATTGTTGTGTGTGTGTTTGCTCCTTTGTGAGCCTTTATTCTCCCGGTTGATGATGTACCGGTGAGACTCCTTGGGCTATTTAGCTCTGTATTTTTGTTATTAATGAAATCACCAGTTAAAAGGGAAAAAAAAAAAGAGAAAGAAAACAAAGAAAAGAAAAAACTGAATTCGTTTTCTAAAAGACTAAAGCCCATAACCCGTAATATTAGCCCACTTACTGTTGGGCTCACCATATTAGCCCAACTACTTGAGATTGACCTTTCAGACTTGCAAATATGCTATAGTTTAGGACCTTTTAGCAAATTATCATAATTTATATGTATATATATATATATATTTTTGAAGCATATCGTAATTTATATAAAATATCATAATTTATATTTGAAGTAAATATACATGGCACAAATCATTGTGATTTAGATGTCTGGTCAATTAAACCACGTGCCTAAAATCTAGAGCTTTTTTGAAAAAAAGGTCAAATATACGAAAGAAACCAATTAAGTAAATCTCATTACCATTAAATTCGTAATTATCATCATTTTTATTGCCAAATTTTATAAAACCCCATTAGCATATCATGGCAAAAAGCCACTTCGCCAAGAAAGACCCATATTAAGACATGCAGTATTCCTTTCACGAATTAACTCGTGAATTGTAACGAAATAAAAGAGAAAAACTTAAATATCGAAAATCAAAGATTCTCGAGTTACATAGATAGTCAAAAGAAAACCTCGCCAAACTTTGAATTTCCATACAAAACCTTCACTGCATATATCATATCATCCCCGCCTTTATGATTATCCATTTTCGCAGCAAACGCAGTGCTATATATCTTACGATAATTACAATCATTGCATAGGAAAATCGAAAAGAAAAAATTATGACAACGCAGCCAATAGTGAGCAAAGCGTACTGTTCTCTCTCCGACGCCGTTTTGACCGTAAGGAGGAGACCAAACGTAGCCAACGGCGGCGGGTTTTTGGTCTCAGATAATTCCGACCAAAGGGTTGTCTTCAAAGTCGACGGCTGTGGTGTTCTTGGTAAGAAAGCTGAGCTCATCCTCAGAGATGGCGAAGGAAACGAACTGTTGCTCATAAGGAAAAAGGTGGGTTTTTTTTTCACTTTTCTTTTTTCCCAACCACAATTCTTAAATTTACTTTCTTTTTTTTTTCTCGGGCAGGGATCGATGGTTGAGGCTCTGAGCTTCGCGAGGAAATGGAAGGGTTACAGTTATGACTACATGGGAAACCCTAACAAGGTTGTCTTCACAGTAAAGGAACCAAATTCTTGCTTTCTCAGCAGCAGTAATATCCCCATTAAAGTCTCAGTCGAAGGTGAAGAATGGTATGAGAAAGGAGGGTTTCTTGTGAAAGGAGATTTCCCAGGAAGAAACTGCAGCATTATTGCAGATAGGAGAGGTGATGTAATAGCACAGATTGGCGTAACAATGGCGAGCAGAGATGTGTACTGTGTGCTAATAAAGGCTGGGGTTGATCAAGCCTTTGTTTTCGGTATCATTTCAGTTCTTGATTATATCTACGATGGTTCCACGAGATGTTAAAAAGACTGCTGCTTTATTGTTAAATCATGGTCTTTATGAAAGATCGATGAATGAAAAACAGCATTTCGATTATTGATGTATAATTCTGTAATAATATTTCTTCAAAGTCGATGACTTTGTTCAGTTGTTGAAGGGGGAAGATGATGTAATGTTTTGCAAAGGAGAAACTATTTTCTTGACTTCTGCTGCGTTTTTTCATGAATGAGAGATGGAATCTGATTCCTCATAGTAGACAAAGAAAACTTCTGTATTAATATATGGCAGCATAGAATAAATTTTTAAACAAATGTTTATAAATTATAACCCATAAATCAAAATATGATTTTTAAATAGTATATCGGTTATAATTGGAATATAGGAAAAGCAAACTATAACGTGTCGACTCAGCTAACAGTAACGCTTTTTCTTCTTAAAAATCGTAGCTTGCTGTGTGAAACTACAAAAAGAAGCGACTTTTAATTCAATTTTCGTGATTGCCGTGTACTTCCTTCCTTGTTTAATCTTGGCTCGTTCTCATCCAAAATTCGTATGTCGCGGATTTCGCGTTCCGTTTCCTTATAGGTTTGCTACATAATATAATTCTTCAGATTTCCCGAAACCCTAGATTAGATTGGGTTCGTGCCGATTGTCGTGCTTTGGTGAGTAATCGTTTTGTCTTCTTCAACTCGTTGCAGTTAGCTTGTTTGTATTGGTAAAATTTCCCTATGATTAGTGGGTTTTGGCATGAATTGGAATCAAAATTTTGTTTACTTGGATTTTAGTTCAATATTTTTTCTGGATTTGCAAGAATTTTGATTTATTGTTCCGTTTTCATGTCTCCAAGGTGTATTTTTTTCGCAAGGAGCATTTGGATTTTCTTAATTTTTGCCCACATCACAGAGTTTTTTCGCTACTTAATTTTGATTTTTGTAGGGGTCTTCATATATCCTTTTCCCCTCTGATTGCACCTACGATGGCGCCGGGAGGTAAAGTCACTTATGCATCACTTTCTAGCCTGGAAAAAGAGAAGGGCAAGTTTACCTATGCCGACGAGTTTGACGATACTACATGGACCTTGCCCGACGATCAAGAATCAGATTCTGTGAATAAACCAATCTCATATCCATTTCCCGTCAACTCTGACAATTTCGTGGATAGCGGTTATGATTCTGGTGAGAAGCAGTATGCCCCAATTAGACCAAATGCCCAACCTGAGGTGAACCTGAAAAATGTGTTGAGTGGAATCGCTGCTATCGTCACGGGGCGTAACAAGAATCTTCCTCAGTTGCCACCAAGCTCAAACGTTTCCTTTCTTGGCTCCACAAAGAACGGAGAAACCATTTTGCAATCTTCTGTCTACGTACCAAGTGCTCCGCCCATCCTTGAGCAGAATGCCTTTGATTACAGCGCTTACAAGGAGGTTTTGGAAGCTGAACCACCCGAGTGGCTCCCAGATAGTTATGCAGCAGCGTGTATGCAGTGCAACGCTCCCTTCACTGCTCTGACTCGTGGGAGGCACCACTGTCGTTTCTGTGGAGGCATCTTCTGTAGGTCGTGCTCGAAAGGGAGGTGTTTGTTGCCCACTAAGTTCAGGGAGAGGAATCCACAGAGGGTTTGCGATACTTGCTACGATAGTCTCGACCCACTTCAGAGCGTGCTGATCAACACCATAAGCAATGCAGTGCAAGTCGCTAAGCATGATGTGATGGACTGGACATGCACGAGGGGGTGGTTGAATCTTCCATTCGGTTTGTCCATGGAGCACGAGATTTACAAGTCGGCCAGTACGTTGAGGAATTATTGCCAGGTTAACAACTATTCTGTCATCAAGATTTAGGATATTGTCAGAGACAACAATCGAAACCTATTACTATGTTTAACAGGTGGCTAGGTTGAATCCTGAGAAGTCCATTCCCTTGGCTGTTCTTAAAGGAGCCAAAGGTTTAGCTATCTTGACGGTTGCTAAGGCTGGAGTGGTGCTTGCCTACAAGCTGGGGACTGGATTGGTTGTTGCTCGAAGATCAGATGGGTCGTGGTCTGCGCCATCTGCTATTCTCTCAGTTGGAATGGGCTGGGGTGCTCAGGTATTCATTCATTCATTTCTGAGTTTGATGTTGATTTGCCTTAGACAATTTTTCGTTAGCACATCTCCCTTCACTGAAATTTGGCACCTATAGCATATTCGTTATACTTTTCCGCTATAATTTTTCAGGCTGGAGGTGAACTGATGGACTTCATAATCGTGATGCACGATACTAAAGCAGTGAAGACATTTTGTAGTCGATTGCATTTCTCTCTAGGCGCTGGTTGCAGTGCTGCTGCTGGGCCTATCGGGAGAGTCATAGAGGCAGATCTTCGTGCTGGAGAAAAGGGTTCGGGATTGTGCTACACTTACAGCTGCAGCAAAGGTATATATGCTACACTAAATCGACGTTATATAGGAAAAATCTTTGATTAACTGTACCTTGATTGGTTAACTACTAAAGCCTAGACTTGGATGCTAGAAACTAGTAAGCATCAGTGATGACATACATCTTTGTCATTAACAACTTGAGAATGCATTATGCATATAAGAGGAATTGATTGATTGATTGATTATCTGTGCTGTATACATTTACCAGGTGCATTTGTTGGGGTGTCATTGGAAGGGAACATAGTTTCGACTAGAATGGACACGAACCTCTCTTTCTACGGCGACCCTTACATAACAGCAGCTGATATCTTGCTCGGGACAGTCGACAGACCAAAGGCTGCTGAACCTCTATATGTTGCTCTGAGAGACTTATACACTAATTTGAGATGTTGAGTTTCTTATCTTTAGCATCATCGGTTTATGATTTTATATATACATCTACTTTGTTTCTATTTATAAGTTTGACATCTCACTGCTTTGCCCTTTGTATATAGACCATTTCTTCAATATGTACAGGGATTTTAATATTGATGTTTGCTTTATATGAGTAAGTTTGCTAACCCTACTACAGAAAGTTGGCTCGATTGATGTATATCTGTGTAAGCACGTCTATGTTGGGCCTGAAATTACATGTTTGCCCTAATCATCTTCCCCATTGTAACATTGGGAAACAAAGCATAGCTAGAATACAGAGTTCAAACTATGTCACCATGGGTGAATTTCAGACCATATCTTCATCAATGTCCACTGTAAGAAACATTGAAAGTGCAAGAAAAATGTCTTGCATTTTGATAATGGTACAGACCAAGACTAAGGATTAAAAGAAAAATCACATGTTTTATCGAGCTTTCAGTTCCTCCTCGAACTGAAGCAATTTCCCACGAACGGGCGGCAAGAATGATTTCAAATCCTGGATTATTCGAGTTCTATCTTCGGCGAGAACATCCTCATCATTGCTAATCTTCGCATGGAACTTCAACACAGAGATAGTAAGTCGACGTTCAGTTTGAACAAGCAGCACAAAGTGTGAATATAATCCAATATGTAAGTACCTCTAAGTCATCAAGCTCTCCGTAGGAGAATTCGGGGATATCTATGTGAGCTTTTAGTTTCTTACTTTCTCCTCCAATCTTCCATTCACCTGAAATTAGACAAGCAAGTCATAAGGTTCAACGACTAAAGCTGATGAAGAAGTTGACATGAGGCAAAAACAAGGTATGTAAGAATAATTGGTACCCTTCACTCTCAAGGTCAGCTCAAAAGTATAGCCAATCCTTTTCTTGTTCCTAACAGTGACCAAGAACGCCTGCAAAGACTCGCCATGAACTACTCTATTGTTGCTAAAGCATGATTAATCGATAACAGATCCCAACAAGGGGCAACCCTAAATCGAACTTTAAGTCCTTGGGTACTATTTATTTTTTCTGTAATCTTGAGGGTTCAACTCTAAAGAAAGACAAAATTTAGAAAAATCCCCTAGTAAAAGCATTGATGTTCGAGACATATAAGCGATTTAATTGAACAAGCACTTACATCTCCCGAGCATCTCGTAACTTCATCTATTTCAGCCTTACCGTTGGAGAACTCCAGCGACCCCACAGATACAAGCAACTCCTGCGGTGAAAAAACATCACTTTTTATCACCAAATCTTCTGCGTTCTACAAGCACATGACATCATTATCTTATAGTACGCCAACAAGTAATATGACCAGATTCGCATTACTCATCGAATGTAAACGCAACATTTGCCTATCCTCATCAACCACGAAACACCAGTGAAAGAATTAAATGTTCTGCTGTTAGAATAGAAGCAGGCACGTTACGACGAATGCGTACCAAAAGTAAAACTAGTCTATATCTCCTAACAAGATTTAAACTACTTGAATTCTTGACAGTTCACAAAACTGACCAGTGCAAAAGGGATTGCCATGGTTTAAAGATTTTTTTTTTGCCTGCACAAAGCTCAATGCTTATGCCTGAACTGAATTCAAATAAAAAATAATGAAAAAATCTACCAACTCAATGATTTCAACGAACGTCGGCAATAGATAGAAGAAATAAGAAATGCAAAAGATGAACGAACGAACGTTAATTCTATCAGATGCCCATTTATTCAAATTCTTCTCCTCCCATGTACCAGCCTGTAACAAGACAACCAATCACGTAGATTCAAGGCCAAAATCAAGATAAAAAAAAGTAAAACAAAATAAAAAACATTATCGATTACCGCATTCCACGCGGATCCAAGATGCGTCTGATTATTTTGATTCGAAGGGTCAATCTTTTTGGGCGCGGGCAACGGCGCGGCGTCGCCGGTCACCCCTCGGACCCAATACGTGTAAGATGCCGATTCGCTAGAAGCTTTTTCAGCTGATACAGCTTCGTTCTCCATCTCTCAGAAGATCGTGAAAGTTGTTATCTCCGTGAATTCTTCCTTCCTTCTTCTCCAAGTAGCTGAAGAAACTGCTCGCGACTTGGCTTTTGCTGTAGAAGAATGCAGATTCGCGAAGGAGTTTCCAAATGAACTTGTTAGGTGAGTTCAGCTTCAGTGCGAGTCCATTCTACATTATTACCATATACTGGCT
The DNA here is from genome assembly GCA_027422505.1 of Craterostigma plantagineum. Lineage (NCBI taxonomy): Eukaryota > Viridiplantae > Streptophyta > Magnoliopsida > Lamiales > Linderniaceae > Craterostigma > Craterostigma plantagineum. The sequence continues at coordinate 1,051,241 of JAPQWV010000057.1, forward strand.
CAGTCCCAAACCATTTTATACATTTTACTAAATCGATCGTCCCACATCTTTTATACATTTCCTTATTTACCAAAAAAATTATCACAAACAATCAATATAATAATACTCCCTCTGTTCAATACATGTCGTTTAAGGATATTTCACGCATATTAAGAAATAAAGTAAAATCTCCATTATACCCTTAATTAATTATGTTATCTAATACTCCATCTGTTCCTTAATACATGTCGTTTAAGGATATTTCACGCATATTAAGAAATAAAGTAAAGTCTCTATTATACCCTTAATTAATTATGTTATCTAATTTAATTTAACAATTTCTATTAAAGATAAGGGGTAAAACTGAAAATAATCAATATTGTTTATCTTGAAAACTGTAAAACGACATGTATTTAAGAACAAAAATAAATTCTTAAACGACATGTATTAAGGAACATAGAGAGTACTCCCCCTGGTTCGAAAAGTAAGTCGTTTCAAGAGAATGCACACTTATTAAGAAATGATTGAAAATACCCGTTATACCTTTCTTAATTGTTTGATCATATTTAATAGTTTTTTGGCTGCTTTTATTTAAAAGAAGGGTAAAATTGGAAATATTTAATAGTTTTTTATTGAAAAAGGTAAAACGACTACATATTAGAAACAAAAATAATTTCGAAAGCGACTTCTATTAAAAACCAGAGGGAGTATTAAATATTCTTAAAAAGACGTGTTAAATATACACATTTTTAACCTTTTAATTGTACTATATTATTAAAATATTCAGTTTCTTAATTTTCATGCCAACTGTCCATAAATACTTGGGAATTGGGACAAAGGGAGTATGATTTATTACAAAATAGTAAAAGTTGCTTCTGGAAAGTTCTACGGTACATTGAACTGAACTTTCCATAGTTGGGCCAGGCCCAACAAGATCTTTTCTCCTACAGTTATTTATTTTTAATTTATTATTATTTTTTCTGTTAGGCATAATGGATTTCTTACTTATGTTAATTTATTAAAATATGGATATATGATGTGTATTTGTAGTTTGCAAATATCTTACATTCATCATTGTAGTATTAGAAGTATATGTTCGTGCAACATCGTTGATTTGAATTTTTCCTTTGCTTTGAATTTTTTTTACCTTTTTAATGGTAATTTATGATTTTTAAAGTCATACCAATCACATTCGACACGTGTCCAATTTCCATTCAAATTCATGGAGATTAAACGGTAGGATCAATTTGGTTCAAATTCGACAAAATCGAAGAGTAAATCAATCCACGCGAAACATTGTAGACTAAATTGGTCTATGTGTTAAACATGTGGACCATTTTGAGTTTTATCCATTTATATTTATTTACAACTGTTTGCAGCTGCAGCCTATTGGCCGTAGATGTTCCATTCAAAGGTCAGCTTCAACCAGAGAACGAATCATGATGGCGAGGGAGGTAATTTCGATACCATTTTCACCCGCGAATTATTGCAACTTTGATGGTTTATGATTGTTACTACCGATTCTTTGCTGTAATTGCATCAGATATTTCTTAGCTGGTGCTTTTTAGCCAAGTATGTTGATTTTCTTCTTGACGCTTTTAGTTCCTGAAGCTGAAAATGAATCACAAATTGCAGTTGAAAAGGATATTGATTGCTTCGCATTCTTTTCTGTTTTCTGGGGTAAAATCACATTCATGTTATCAATTATTGTTTGGCTTATTTTTTCTTGTTCGTTTTTCTGTGGATCAGCCTATAGCGGCTGATGATGATGTTGGCCGGGTTTTCACGCTTGATCAAGCACTTGCCTCAGTTGGTGTTAGGATCGGTTTACGCGTTTAGAGGGGGGGTGAATAAACGCTTGTCTCTTTTTCGATCTGTCTTTCCAATGACAGGTACTCAATCAGTGACCGGTCAGTAAAAGTGCGGAATGTAATACTGACCGGTTGAAACTGATATGTGATGAGTAAATGTGTGTGCTTGTGTATGTATGAGACCGGTTTGTTTCTGGAAGTTCGGAGTTAAAATCTCCTACGTCTCCCCTTCTTCCTCGCAAGGAAGGTTCACTAGATCTTCAGTTATACACTCTTGTACAACCTACCCAGCTGAAACACAGCTCAAATCTAGCGAATCCCTAGGCAGTTGTTTACAACAATCCACCTACTTCAACAGCTTTTTACAGTCCGTCGGAGATAGTCACTATAGGCTTAAATCTAAGAAAAAAATATCTTTGGACTTCACTCTAATTTTTGTGCTCTCACCACAGCTCGTTGAACAGCTCAAACTTCGTCTTTTTAGGATGAGATCTCAAGATCGTAGAAATGTTGTAGTTCAGTGAAGTAGTCTCTTTTCTTCTAGTCTCTCTCCTTTTATGCTTGAAGTTTGAAATTCAAACCGTTGTGAGATAGGCTCTTCACTCTGATCGGTGCATTAATTGACTTTCCAAAAATGGGTCTGTCCGGTCTAAGCTGCAGTCTATCCTGTCACTAGCTTTATTCCTTATTTGCGTTAGTTGACCTTGTCTAAATACTGGACTTGCAGCATTGCATTGAATGACTGAATTTTCCTTTCTGTTTCAGCATGCACTTATCTCGATTGTCCAATCTGTCATTTGTCCGATATTGCATACTGTCGTACTTTTCTGAATCCACTTCACAGGACCGGTATCTTCAATCGGTATTGGTTTTAGTCTCTCATGCTTGCCCAGACTGGTTACTTACATATACCGCTTTTAGTCCTTAGCATAGACGATACTTTAGATATCCGGTTTTCTCATTATTAATCAGTTGCGTCAATTCACCAAAACCGATAGTCCGAATGTCTGAATTCGTGTTGCTAACAATTTCCCCCTTTTTGGTGATTGACAAAACTAGTCAGCAGAAAACCAGTTTTTATTCATATCAAAAGAGATTGATACAGACAACACTTTAGTTGTACCCCTTGCTCTTGAAGATCCGCTCTATCTCCTTCCTCTTGTTATCATCCTTGTATGCGTCTTCCTTTATGTCATGTAGTCTCCGAAGGTCCGCCAGCTGTTCCTTTGTTAGATTGCAGGCCAGATGCCGTAAGCTACTGCCATCATACTGGACTTCAACTGGACCAGTTTCGCTGACTGGTACAGCCGCAGTCTGGCTCTGTAAGACTGCATCTGGGATGAGTGCAGCTTCGATTGCAGCTCGTTTTGGATCCTTGGTTTTGACATAAAGTTTGGAGATAAACCTTTGAGGCTCAGATGAGCTAGAGCTGGGCGGTTGCTGCTGTTTTCTGCTGTCGCTTGCCGTACTTTCCCCCTTTTTGGCAATAACCGGGGTGATTAGCCTAGTCAAAGCCGTCAGTTGCTCTTTGATAACCTCCAGATCTGTACAAACATCCGAGCGGAGACCGATGATATCTTCCTTGAGCGCCTGAAACTGCTCATTATTGTGCTGTCGATCACTGTTGACAGTCTTGCTCAGAACGGAGATTGAGCGATAAGTCTGCTTGATCAAGGAGACTTCTCTCGGTGAGCTGATGATATCGACCGGTATGGATACACGATTTGGAGGTCCCGTTGGTTGCGACTGTGGAGGGATGACAGACTGAGTGTGTTCCGGTAATGCAGCGACGGAGACAACAACAGATTCAGTCTGAATGGCAGAGACAGGGATGCCATGCTCCGTCGATGTGCGGACTTCGAAAGCAGTTTCTTGCTCAGGTCGAACCTCGACCGGTTGAGGTTCTGCCAAAGTAGCTGAGAGATCCTGAATGTTGTCTGGAGAAGTGGGAGAGGAAGAAGATCCAGCTTCACCAGCAAAGGTGATAAGTAGAGGCAAGGGAGGTAGTGACTGTGCCTGAGAAAATCCACTGGCTGAGATTTGAATCGGTAGAGATAATGGTAGATACAGCCAAGGGAAAGATGGAGTAGGTTGCCGAAAAAGCAAGCATTCCTCAGAGACCGGTTCTGGTGAGGAATGAAGAACTGGACTTTGTACCGGTTGAGATGTATGCACAGGTGGAACAGAGGATGAAGGCGCGGGTGCGACGATCAAGGCCGTTGTCATGAGAGAGTCGTCCTGCGGCTGATCAAAAGAGGCAGAGATTGATCCAAATGCCACAGCCGATGCACCGGCGGAGGATGCCACATCCGGCTGAAGTTTTGCCCAAACAGCAGCATGATAGATCTGCATACCCTGCAGTTCTGCCTCCAGCCTGGATAGGATTTGGATCTCATGCACTGCATCTCTTCCTTCAGGCTGAAAGTTATCTCGGCGCTGCTCAATATAGCCCGTCAGATGCTTCATTTCAAGACTGACCCGGTATAGCTCTCGCGCGTCCAATAGGCGCCTGATGGATGCAATTCCCAGAGTCTTTATGAGCTTCCCTTCAGTCTGTCTGGCCTGTTTGAGTCGGTCAGAGAGACCTTTGGACTTCCAGATCTTCTCACTGTATGGAGTAAACCGGAAGTCGACCCATTCGTCATAGGCGCGTAGATCATCTGCAATCGTCTCAACAATTTCTTCTCGAATGAGAGTCCAGGCAGTCTCATCGATCGATTCGTGTCCTTGAGGGACCGCAACAGCTTTGCCCTTTCCTTTGTCAGTCGAAATACCTCGGACCGGTTCTTGAATCCTCACCCCACTCTGTGGTGGCGCAGTCCTGATCACCGAACCAGTTGTCTCCGAGAATGGAGTGACAGTGATGGTTGGTGTTATTGTAGAAACCGACTGGACAAGTTGTGTAGTTGTTGTCGGTTTTCTTGATGGGACTGACCCGGTAGAGGGCTTCTTGGAAGGCGTCATGGTCCTTTTCTTGGTGAGTACCTTCCGAAGCGGCTGAGTATCTTCAGAGGAGGAGGAAGACTCCAAGACCAGTTTCTTCTTGGAGGTTTTGATGAGACTTGCTTGTCATCAGTCTTCTTCTTTTTGATCGGCGAGGGTTTTGGACGAGGGTCAGTCTTTGATGTTCCCAGAGAGTGGTCAACAGCAGACTTCTTAGTTGGCTTTAGAGTGGACAGATCGTCAGTGGCTTTTCTCTTAGCCGGCTTCTTAGTGAGCGAGGATGTGCTCACCATCTGATGAATGGTTTCATCAGAGATGTAGTTTACAAACCCAATCCCTTCAGCAGGCCCAACATCTGCAACCTTGCGCTTGAGGAGGAAGGACAGTTGAGGCGCAAAGTTCTTGATTTGCCTATCACGAACTGGCAGTATTCCTTTGAGGACGGAGAAAATTACAGAAGACCAGTTGATCTTCATCCCAGTCAGAATAGCCACCATGGCCTGAACTTTATCGCTTGTGAGCATATCGAAGGATCCTGCCTTCCCCAAGATGGATTTTGCAACAATATCGTGAAGCAGTCGATACTCTGGTTTAAGAATCACTCGTTTATCCGAGTCTTTAAACGTTCCCCCTGTCAAAGACATCGTTGTCTTGAGACGTTCCTTAACGCCATCAGGTACGCTGATAACAGTGTCACCGGTGGTTGGTAGATGGAACAGCTTTGCAAAGTATTCTTCAGTGATGTCAAACTGATGTCCGTTGATCATACACTGGAAGCGGTCTCCGACGATGAGTACTGTGTTGAAGAACTGATGCAGAGCCTCTGGGTAAAATTCTGTAGTGCAGTCGAAGAAGCTTTGAAGGCCGGTTTGAATTAGGGCTTCGAATATAGGAACAAATTCCTTGTGTGCAGTCTCTTTGCAGCTAGCAAAGTAGATTTGAAGCGCCGTCCTTGTAAACTCTTTGTGTGCTGGGGCCATTTGTTCGAAGAATTGGATAGGGTTTCTGTAAGGAGGTTTAAGAGATTTTGGGGAAGAAGATGACGAATCGGTTGGAGAGAGAAGAATAATGATGGAATGTTTAATTTGAGTATGGGTACGAAATTTATTTAGCGGGAGAAGGCGTGTATTTGCATTAAATGCATAGGACGTCTTGTCGCTTAGCGTTCCTCTCTCATAGACTGCCCTACGTTCCTGCAGTGTTGTCAGATTTCCTGCGAAAGTGTTATGATAAAATGTGTGCAATTGATGACGTATATTTAATAAAAACGATTTCGGTCAGTCACTGATCTAGGCAGTTTCCGGTATCAATACCGTTTGGTAAAGGTGTACAGGTTTCGAAGAGAGTGTCCCGGTAAAAAAAAATCCCGGTTTTAAAAGAGAGTATCCCGGTATTAATACACCGGTATATAAAAAAAATGTATATACGTATATGAATATATATAGGTGACGAGAATCAGTTTTGGACGAAACTGATGGAATAAAAAGTTTTGATCAGTAGGAAGGAATTGACTGATAAAGAATAGATGGTTTGATACGATCATCACTTTGCACCATTTGGTGTAGGGTCGAGGTCACCAGTTATACCAATTAATTTGATATAACAAGGTTCCCCCTGACTCTATGCTTAGGTATTTAGGGTAAATCCAATAAACCTAAAGCATTTCGGAAGAAAAGGAACTTAGCTTCTGGTAGTGGCTTGGTTAGGATGTCGGCGACTTGCAGATCGGTTGAGATGTGTTCCAGCCGTACATTTTTCTTCAGCACATGATCTCGTATGAAGTGATGTCTTATTTCGATGTGTTTTGTCCGAGAGTGGAATACCGGATTCTGTGTGATTGCGATTGCGCTCGTATTGTCACAGAAGATAGGTGTGTCGGTTTCTTGTATTCCATAATCTTCCAGTTGGTGCTGTATCCAAAGAATCTGTGAACAACAGCTTCCAGCAGCCAGATATTCTGCCTCAGCTGTGGATGTGGCTATAGATGTTTGTTTCTTGCTGAACCAAGAAATAAGTCGGTCGCCAAGAAACTGGCATGTCCCACTAGTACTGCGTCGATCAATCTTGCAGCCTGCATAGTCAGCATCTGTGTATCCATGCAGTGATAGACTTGAGTCTTTGGGATACCATAGACCAACATTTACAGTCCCCTTGAGGTACTTCAGGATGCGCTTTGCCGCAGAGAAGTGGCTTTCTTTTGGATCAGACTGGAACCGAGCGCACAAACAGACACTATACATAATGTCCGGTCTGCTAGCAGTAAGATATAGCAGTGATCCGATCAGCCCCCTATATTTAGTAACTTCAATTGATACTCCAGTTTCATCTTTGTCTAGTTTGATTGATGAACTCATAGGCGTTGTAGCTTGTGAGCAGTTCTCCATACCGAACTTCTTGAGCAGTTCCCTTATATATTTAGCTTGATTTATGAATATCCCCTGCTCCGTTTGTCTTACTTGAAGTCCCAAAAAGAATGTGAGTTCACCCATCATACTCATCTCAAACTGATCCTGCATCATTCTAGAGAATCGCTTGCATAACTTAGGATCAGTTGACCCAAAGATAATGTCATCGACGTAGATCTGAACGATCAATAGATGCTCTCCTTTAGTGAATCTGAATAGTGTTTTATCAACACTTCCAATTGTGAACTTATGATCAGTTAGAAACTTTGATAGCGTTTCATACCACGCTCTTGGGGCTTGTTTTAGTCCATAGAGAGCCTTCTTTAAACGGTAGACATGGTTCGGGTACTCATGGTTTTCGAAACCGGGTGGTTGAGCAACGTATACTTCCTCAGAAATTGTACCATTCAGAAATGCACTCTTGACATCCATTTGATATACTTTGAAGTCCTTATAAGCTGCATATGCCAAGAAAATCCGTATGGCTTCCAGTCTTGCTACCGGTGCAAATGTCTCATCATAGTCTATTCCTTCTTCTTGTCTGTACCCTTGAGCAACCAGCCTTGCCTTATTTCTGGTGACAAGTCCATCTTCATTTAGCTTGTTCTTGAAAACCCATTTCGTACCGATTACAGTTTGCGTTGGCTTTGGAACAAGAGTCCAGACTTGATTTCGCTCGAACTGGTTTAGTTCTTCCTGCATGGCTTCTATCCAGTTGTCATCCTTGAGAGCTTCATCAACCTTTGTTGGTTGAATTTGTGAAATGAACGCATGACTAAATAGATTGGGGTTCGTCTGTCGCCTGGTTTTCATGGGTGCAGCAGGATCTCCTATGATCAATTGCTGAGGATGATTCAACTTTGTGCGGTTCCATTTGATGCGTTCCCCCTCAATTGATTCCTCTGGTGTTTCTTGAGTCTCTGTGTGAGTTTCACCTTCTGATCCAGCTTCGTTACCGGCAGTGTTTGGACTGATTGTTTCCACAGGCTCCATCTGTATCTCAGTGGTCGTATTTTGAGTGATGGTTTCTTCTACAATAGGTATTTCTGTCAGCTCCAATACTGGTTGATGTCTTTCTTCATCACTTTCATCTTCAAGATGGGATCTTTCCAGTTGGTTGCTCAAACGATTGATATTACTGTGAGTATGGTTATCAGTTTCTGACTCTTCAAAGACTACGTGTGCTGATTCCTCAATAGATAGAGTCTTAGTGTTGAAAACCCGGTAAGCTTTGCTGACTGAAGAGTACCCAAGGAATATTCCCTTTTCGGCCCTTGTATCAAATGCTGAGAGTTGATTCTTCCCATTATTGTGGATGAAACATTTGCTTCCAAAGGTCTTGAAGTAACTGATTGTGGGAACGTTTCCGGTCCATACTTCATATGGTGTTTTGCCCTATTTCTTGCAAATCATGGACCGATTCTGTGTATAGCATGCAGTGTTGATGGCTTCTGCCCAGAATTTATGAGAGATGTCCGCATCAGCTAACATTGTCCTGGCTGCTTCCTTGAGAGTTCTGTTCCTCCTTTCAGCAACTCCATTCTGCTGGGGTGTCCTAGCAGCAGACAACTCATGGCGTATACCATGGTCCTCAAGAAAATTGGTTATCGTTATGTTCACAAACTCAGTACCCCGGTCACTGCGGATCCGGTTTATGTTACCATTTTGTTCATTCTCTATTCTTCTGAAAAGCTTTATTAAGTTGACTGGTGTTTGGTCCTTGGATTTTAAAAATACAACCCAGGTGTACCTGGAGAAATCATCTACGACTACTAGTGTGTATCTAGCACCACCAAGACTGACTACTGGTATTGGTCCAAATAAATCCATGTGAAGTAAGTCTAGACACCGGTTTGACTCTATACTTCCTTTATTCTTAAAAGTTGACCTAATTTGTTTACCTAACTGACACGCTGTGCAGTGTTTATCTTTTGAAAACCTTAGATTGGGTAGACCTCTAACCAGATTGTTATCCTTAAGGACTGATATGGTCTTAAAGTTTAGATGACTGAGACGTTTATGCCACAGCCAACTTTTGGAGTTATGAGCTATTAGACAGGTCTGGGTAGAAACTGATTGATCTCCCCAGTGGACCCTATATGTACCCCCAACCCTATGCCCAGTTATCAGTATGCGTTTCTCTTTGTCCTTGACAAAGCATTTATCTTTTTCAAACGATATTAGGTAGTTATTCCTACATAGTTGACTTACACTTATTAGGTTGTAATGGAGATTCTGTACTAAGTGTACATCTCTTAGGGTAAGGTTTCTGTGAGTAATCACCCCCTTCCCTATTGTTTTACCTTTACCGTTATCTCCGAAGGTGATTGTCGGTCCGGTATGTGCCCTAAGCTCCTTTAGTAGTCTTCCATTTCCAGTCATGTGCTGACAGCATCCACTGTCCAGGTACCATACTGATCGGTTCAGCTCCTCAATGTATTCCTGAAAAAAAAAATATATATATATATATACATACATTGGTACCCAGTTTCACTTGGGTCCAGTATAGATTAGATTCTTAGGAACCCAGATCTGAAAGACTCTAACAGTCCGACCAGTTTGAGGGTCTATAAGATATTTGATGTTTCTATTCCTAGTCATTCCATATTTAGATGTATTGTGCTGTCTAGCCCGGTTTCTATACTCATATTCATACCTCCTATTCCCCCTATGCTCATGCCCGCTTGATATAGATCTGTTTTGTAAAGGCACTGTTTTTGGTAATCTTCTATTATGTTGAGCTTCTCTCTCTATCGTAACTGGGGAGCTAGGTATGTTACTGGTGTTGTTACCTTTCGAAGAGCTGGCTGAAGTAAACCTAATCCAGCCAGTATTCTTTTCTCTTGCTGTCGGTTCGCTCGATCCGGTTTCACTAAAACCTAGTCCAGTTTTGTCATTGCAAACCCTCAGACTACTCTGGATATTCTCTACTGTTTTCTTGGACTGACTCCAAGTCTTTACGATCGCATTAAGCTTATCGTTTTCAGTCCTCAACTGCATTATTTCATTTCTAAGTTCTCTAACTTCCTCATTCAGCACCTTCGTTTGACTAGAATCACTTTCAGTTTGTTCGACTGAAGTAATTTTCCCTTTTTGTTTAATCCTAGCGGAAAGTTTCTGATATTCTTCAGCCATTTCTTGAAGAGCCTGAAGAAGCTCTTCCTTAGTAAAATCATCCGGTACAGAATCACATACCTCATTGTTGATCGTATTTGCCATGAGACATTCATGAGATTCCTGATCACTTTCGGTATCTGACTCATCGCTGTTTGATTCTTCGGAGTCAGAGTCGTCCCATGTTTTTCCACTCTTGGCCACCAAAGCCTTTTGATACTTCTTTGACTTGGTACCAGTTTTCTCCTTCTCTTTCTTTGAAACTCGACAATCGATTGCAAAATGTCCTTTCCTGCCACATTTAAAACACGAGACATCAGTTCTTTCTGTTTTATTCTTTATGAAATTATTACCTTCAGAACTGTTGCTTCGATTTTTCTTCATGAACTTTCCGAATCTCTTTACGAAAAGTGCCATGACTTCATCAGTCAGTTCTTCTGATGTCTTCGAGGTTGAAGTTTCTGGTGCTACGAGAGCCTTGACAGGTTGTTCTGTGACTGACTCTTCCATTCTCGTTTGTAGCTCGAACTCATAAGCCTTGAGATCAGCAAATAGATCGTGAACTTGTATCTTGCTGAGATCCTTTGATTCTCTCATAGCCATGGTCTTAACGTCCCATTCACGGGGAAGTGCCTTCATGATTTTGATGGCTACATCTCGGTTCTCTAGCGTTCTTCCAAGAGCCGTGAGATCATTGATGATGTTCATGAACCGGCTCTCGAAGTCAGCCATTGATTCTCCCGGCTTCATCTTCACGCTGTCGTACTTTTGTATGGCAACAATGAGCTTGTTTTCCCGTGTAGACTCGTTTCCTTCGCAGATTTGACATAGTTTTGTCCAGACCTCCTTTGCTGTTTTGCATAGCATCACCTGTCTGAATGTTCCGGTATCCAGTGTTTTGAACAGAATGTCCTTGGCAACATTATCTAGATTCATTAGTTTCTTCTCTGCCTCTGTCCATTCACTTTTTACCTTTACAATCATTTGTGGCTGTGCGGTGTCTTGCGTATGCAGTGGATTGATCTTTTCTAACTTTGGAGGTCCATCTGTAATGACATCCCACATATCTTCGTTCTGGGCAGCTAGATGGGTCATCATGCGAACTTTCCATTCCATGAAGTTTTCACGGGAGAACATCGGCAGCTTGCTTGATGTATTCATCTTTATCAGTTTGATGATTGAGTAAAACCCGCTCTGATACCACTTGTTAGGATCGGTTTACGCGTTTAGAGGGGGGGTGAATAAACGCTTGTCTCTTTTTTGATCTGTCTTTCCAATGACAGGTACTCAATCAGTGACCGGTCAGTAAAAGTGCGGAATGTAATACTGACCGGTTGAAACTGATATGTGATGAGTAAATGTGTGTGCTTGTGTATGTATGAGACCGGTTTGTTTCTGGAAGTTCGGAGTTAAAATCTCCTACGTCTCCCCTTCTTCCTCGCAAGGAAGGTTCACTAGATCTTCAGTTATACACTCTTGTACAACCTACCCAGCTGAAACACAGCTCAAATCTAGCGAATCCCTAGGCAGTTGTTTACAACAATCCACCTACTTCAACAGCTTTTTACAGTCCGTCGGAGATAGTCACTATAGGCTTAAATCTAAGAAAAAAATATCTTTGGACTTCACTCTAATTTTTGTGCTCTCACCACAGCTCGTTGAACAGCTCAAACTTCGTCTTTTTAGGATGAGATCTCAAGATCGTAGAAATGTTGTAGTTCAGTGAAGTAGTCTCTTTTCTTCTAGTCTCTCTCCTTTTATGCTTGAAGTTTGAAATTCAAACCGTTGTGAGATAGGCTCTTCACTCTGATCGGTGCATTAATTGACTTTCCAAAAATGGGTCTGTCCGGTCTAAGCTGCAGTCTATCCTGTCACTAGCTTTATTCCTTATTTGCGTTAGTTGACCTTGTCTAAATACTGGACTTGCAGCATTGCATTGAATGTCTGAATTTTCCTTTCTGTTTCAGCATGCACTTATCTCGATTGTCCAATCTGTCATTTGTCCGATATTGCATACTGTCGTACTTTTCTGAATCCACTTCACAGGACCGGTATCTTCAATCGGTATTGGTTTTAGTCTCTCATGCTTGCCCAGACTGGTTACTTACATATACCGCTTTTAGTCCTTAGCATAGACGATACTTTAGATATCCGGTTTTCTCATTATTAATCAGTTGCGTCAATTCACCAAAACCGATAGTCCGAATGTCTGAATTCGTGTTGCTAACAGTTGGGTTCGGAAAATTTCAAGTTTTAGTTCTGGCTTATGCTGGGCTAGGCGCCATGGCCGAGGCAATGGAAGTGATGATACTATCTTTTATTGGACCAGCTGTTAAAGCAGATTGGGGGCTTTCACCCGAACTAGAGAGTCTTATAACCACTGTGGTTTTTGCTGGAATGCTCGTCGGTGCTTACTCATGGGGAATCATATCCGATAGTTATGGAAGAAGGCAAGCTCTCGCTACATCTTATTTTCACTCTTCTTTAGTAGTATCGTCATTTGCTGCGTTGTGAATTGGATGATGGACTTTTTAATTGTTTGTTTGTCGGGAAAATGAAATCTTTTCATGCCATCTCTCAGTAGTCACCTCATGCACAGAGTATGTGATGATTCTTGTGGTTGCCAGGACAGGCTTAGTAGGCATAGCTGTGGTAACTAGTATATTTGCACTACTAAGTTCCTTCTCGCCGAACTATGCTGCGCTGGTGCTCTTTCGTATGGTTGCTGGCATTGGTCTTGGTGGTGCTGGCGTCTACTCGTCATGGTTTCTCGAGTTTGTGCCCGTGCGAAACCGTGGCACGTGGATGGTTTTTTTCGCATCTTTCTGGACAATTGGTACCATAATCGAGGCTTCATTAGCGTGGGTATGTCTTGATCTGAAGTAGGGATTGTTACGTTTTGTTTTTTCATCATTTTGCTGCCCCTCATTCCTATTTCGTCTTTCATGTTTACCACTTGAAATATTTGTAAATTTCGACATTCCATTACCAAATTATTTCTAAGCCTAGCTCGACGTCTTCTGCAGATTGTTATGCCAAGACTGGGATGGAGGTGGTTACTTCTACTGTCATCACTACCTTGCTGTGCAGAATTTGTGCTGTATTTCCTTACAGTCGAGTCTCCGAGATTTCTGTACCTTAATGGAAAAATTTCTGAAGCACATAATATTTTGAACAAAATGGCTGCAGTTAACAGAACAAAGCTTCCTCCTGGGATGCTTGTCTATGTTGATAAGGTGGATGATGAAGAAGTTACTTCATTGGAGCAAGAACAGTCACTACTCACGGGAAGATCCAAACTTATGAGTCGAAAACCCGATTTTTTCACAGTATCTACGCTTTTATCGCCGAGTTTACGAAAAAGCACATTTCTCATATGGGCAGTCTACTTTGCAAATGCTTTCTGTTACTACGGGGTTGTGCTTCTGACCTCACAGTTCAGCAGTGGGCAAAACAAATGCGGGGAATTCGTCTCAATTTCGAACAGGTCAAACGATTCGAGCCTATACTCAAACACATTCGTAACTAGTCTTGCAGGTATGTTTTTTGTGCACTGTCATGGTTCCTTTCTCTTTTCTTTCTTGTATACATACCTACTACATGCTTTGTTTAGCGGTGGAGGCACATTAGCATTACATTCAGTCTCCAATTCTGTAAAAAAAAGCAACAAAAATTTTCCAATCATTGCTGTGATGATCCAACATTGGTGATTCTTTACGCAGAGGTTCCTGGGCTAGTTTTATCAGCAGTTCTCGTGGACAAGATAGGCCGAAGAATTTCAATGGCCATTATGTACGCATGTGGCATAGTTTTCCTCCTACCTCTAATGTTCCAACAAAATGAAACCTTCACAACACTTCTATTATTTGGGGCTCGCATGTTCATCATAGGGAACTATACAGTCGCCGGTGTATACTGTCCCGAGGTAAAGAGTCTGAAGAAAGAGATACAATTTCCTCTCTGATTCAATGCATTTCCCCCCTTTTTATAGTTTATCTCACTTATTACATCAATTTTGTGCCCATGTTGCAGATATATCCAACGTCTATTAGGACAACAGGCGTAGGCGTGGCTTCTGCTGTAGGTAGAATTGCAAGTATGATATGTCCACTTGTGGCAGTTAATTTGGTGTCCAACTGCCATAGGATTGCTGCGATTAGTTTGTTTGAGGTTGTGATAACCGTCGCAGGTATCTGTGTTCTTCTCTTCCCTGTTGAAACTAAAGGGAGGGAGTTGAATGATGTTGTACTGTAGATCATATACCTTGTATAAATCTTCATGTATTGAATTTTAAACTACATATGCTTGACTACGGATTTGTATAAATTCATTTCAATGTTGTATATTAGACAACATTTGAGGAGACTGAGTAATTGCTTATGGCACGTTTGATCAAGAATATGCAGAAATGAGGTACATGAAAAAAGAGAGGATTCTGAGGAAGATGCATGGCCTTAGCAGGATTTAGCTTGGAGGGTAGAAAGATAGAAAGAAAAGAATTTATACTCTAATCATATAATTTTCCTCGTGGATATTACGATGGATTGGGAAAAGTCCGAGTTATAAACGAGGAGACTATTGCAAAAATATTTAAGTTTTGAAACTTAGGGTTGCAAAACTAGTTAACTTTTTAAAACGACCAACTTTCTAATTTTAATTATTTTTATTTTCTTTATTCACCAAAAATTCTAAATCTTCACCATAATTATCTTACATTTGCATATAAATTAGCAACAATTATATTTTAACCCCAACTCAGTTTAACAAATTTTAAGCCATCAAAATATATAAACCTAGGTAGTTGTATTTAAACGGTTCCAGTTCTCAATGTGAAATTGCCGTTTCTATTGAACCAAAACCTCTTAATCGAGCTGTGGTAACATTGTTTCGATTATTATTTGGTATCCGTTGGAGCCGGTGTCGGTTTCGAACTCAAACCATTAATTCCGATTTTTTATGAATATTGTTTATTTTTCTATTTCTAATTGAAAAATCAATCTGAATTTCTTTAATAATGTACAAAATTATATTTCAAACTTAGAAAATTGAGGGAGATTCGGGAGAGATCGGATGAGGAAAAAGTTTGAAAAACCAAAATAAGTTCTCAATATTTACAAGCAAAAAATAAATAAATTAAAACAGTCATATGATCGCTGAGTTAAATAGCAACATATGAACAAATTCCCTACTAAAATATATGTAGGAAATTGAAAAAAAAAAAAACAACCGTTATAAACAACGATTCGATTTTGATTTGAACTGAAATCATTGTCCATCAGTTCGTTTATGATAATTTAAACCGAATGAATACGACCACGCATATGCAATAGTTAGTCGAACGTAAAATAAAATTTAATTTGACATCTGAGATGGACGACGAAGAAGCTTAAAATGCTCAATTCCCTATATATAATAACATATTATAATTTTCGGAATACTAAATCATATTAGATATGCTATTGCGATAAAAACTTACTAAAAATGAATTAGGGGTTAAAAATAAAGTTATTAATAATTTGTAGGCAAATGTGAGATAATAATTATGAAAATAAAAAATTTAGATAGTATTATGGTAACAATAATTAAAATTAAAAAAATGATTATTTTATACCAGTTTTAAAAAGTAATCTAGTTTTACAATTCTTGTTAAACATAACTATTTTTGCAATTCTCTCGACAGAGTAGTCGACGTCACTGTAATTGTTGGTTCTAATTCAGCACTAAAAGTTCAATATATTACGGAAATGCCTGAGGCAATGTGAAGCCAAGAAGATGAAGTGGCAAGCAGTGGGAAAAAAGGGGGTTTATCTGATAATAAACAAATAAATCAAAGAACAAAACTGTTATCCTCTCCCGCTTGGCTCCTTCCAAACCAATAGATAAAAGATTTTCTGTTTCTTTCAACAAATCTTGTTACTCTGCTTCTAGTCCTAAGTTAGCTTCTAGTTTCTACAGTTTCTTGGGTATTTGGTGTTGTCGTTTTGACGATTCTTCAACGATCCTTATCTTGTGAGCTGGGATTTATCTGGGTTTGCTTGATTGACTGATTTAATGCTGAAATCTTCATCCTTATTGCGTCTGTTCGAACAAAACTGCGCCTTTGCTACTGCCCTATGAGTGTGAAAAATGTGGGAGGCGTTACATGTTCTTCATGAGCACTTCAATGGTCTTATGTCAAAATCTAGTCTCGTCGAATAACTACATCCCTGATACTTCATTCTACTGTTGCAATGCTTCTGTTAACTTGTGTTTTGCGAAGAGGAGAAAGCGCGGCGGTCTTGGGTTGATCCCAAATGCCAAGAAAATACATCGAAAGAGGAGAAAGAGTTGGTGGAGGGATTTCTTTTCAGACGAAGATGGGAATTGGCTAGGTTTAAAAGACGAGGAAGTGCTCGACGCAGTTGAATCTGAGGGCTCGAGCGATGATGGGTTGTCTGAGAATGACAAGTTTGAGGCTTGGAGAAGAAGGGCAGAGGCGATTGTGGAGTTAAGGGAAGCACAAGAAGATGTAAAGAACGAGGATGAAAGGAGATGGGAGGATTGGATTGTGGACGATGATGCAAAAGTCGCTGATGACGAAAGAAATTCGATGTCTTGGTTTGAAAAGACGAACGGCGCTGTTACAAATCCTGGAGATGATTCAGGCGAAGAAATTGGCGATCTATTTTCTGGGAGGGGATTGGTTAAGTCTGTGAGGGATGCTGTTCTTGGACAAGATGACAATGATGATATTTTGTACGAAGATAGGGTCTTTCGCTACGCATCTTTGAACTCGGTGAGTATTGAATTCTGAAGACTTGATTATGCTAAAATAAATCATATACTTGCTGGTACTGGTAATTTTCTGCAAGCGCGGATTTAAGAATTTACAGATTTATATCGACGGGGTGGATAATGATACATGCATCTTTTCTTTGAATTCCTTATCTATCATGACATTTCCTTGTCTCAGGCGAAGTTTTTGGCAGTGTTGATCATTGTTCCTTGGTGTCTCGATTTCTTGGTTCACGACTATGTTCTCATGCCATTCTTGGATAGGTTTGTTGTTGATTCTTCGTCGAAAGATACCATCGAAATCAGCTTCAAGATCTTATATTTTTCATCAGTACAGTTATCAGTCTGTGTGCTAGAATTTGTTATTAGTTCATTGGAGACTTCTGACTAAACATATTGGTTTCTATTACGCGTTTTTCGAACAGATATGTGAAGAAGGTACCACTTGCTTCACAGATTCTTGATGTTCGGAGGAATCAAAAGCTTGAGATAGTCAAAGCTCTTAATACGGAGAAAGCAAGATACAGACTTGAAGTAGAGATTGGTAAATCTCCCCCTCTTTCCGAAGAGGAACTTTACTCGCAGTTGCGACATAAAGCGTAAGAAGCTCTTTATTATGTAATTTTTCTGTTGCAAGTTTGCTCCGTAAGATTGTTTATCTTCACATCAAGAAATTTATCTTCATTATCTTAAACTCCATTGTATGCTCCACTCTTGTGTGAAAAGAAGCATATTCTCATGGATACTTTTCATTCCACGGCGAAACACAATTTTTCGAACGATTATATTTTTTTCTTTGATAGGTTACAGCTCCGTGATGAATGGAGATTGGAGAATCGCAAAGCATTCGCAAACATTTGGTCCGATATAGTGTTTGGGGTCTCGCTATTCATCATTCTCTACTTCAGTCAGAATCAAGTGAGCGTTCATACAATTTATGCTCTCTTATCTTTTCCTTGGAAATACAAATTATTTCTTAGTTTCAATACGATATTTTATGTCTTATTTTCTGCAGGTCTCATTGCTGAAATTTACAGGCTATAAGCTGTTGAATAACATGTCAGATACTGGGAAAGCATTCCTCATTATTCTCATCACCGATATATTTTTAGGGTAATAAATACTCATATCATCCATGCACAACATGCTATCATCTTCAATGAGTTGATTTTTACTCCAAAAGTAGAAACTGGGCTTGAATCCTTAAGGAATCTTTCAAGGTTCTTTCCATGCCTATTGATGCACAGAATATGAACCAAGAAAATATAATCTTGAATAATCAGTTGACCCCACTTTATATTTCCTTTCATCAACTCATTCAAAGCTTCTTCATCTTCAGTGTGTTGATAAAATCTACAGATATCACTCAGAATCTGGTTGGCAGACATTGATTGAGATCATAGTTGAGCATTATGGCCTTGAAGTGGATCAAGCTGCTATTACCATATTCATCTGCTTAATTCCAGTCGTAATGGATGCTTGCGTAAAGCTTTGGGTATGTCTTCCTTCGTCTTTTTTACGAATAAATAGCAGGGAAGTAACTTGGCAGTGATCATCTTCTTACACTATGATCATCTTCTTCCATGTATCTTTTTTCTCAGCTGTTCAAATTCCTCCCAAGGCTATCTCCGAAGGTGTCGAACATTTTCAGAGAAATGAAGAGACATTAAAGAAGTGCTTGCGTAAAGCTTTGGGTACGTCTTCCTTCGTCTTTTTTACGAATAAATAGCAGGGAAGTAACTTGGCAGTGATCATCTTCTTACACTATGATCATCTTCTTCCATGTATCCTTTTTCTTAGCTGTTCAAATTCCTCCCAAGGCTATCTCCGAAGGTGTCGAACATTTTCCGAGAAATGAAGAGACATTAAAGAAGACCTTCTATCTTCTTCGTCGTAAATTTTTCCAAGGATTTCATTTATTTCTTCACACACTGGGAAACTTTTGCTACTATATTCACGTTTTTGGGTCGCCATTGATCTTTTCAAAAGGCAGGCGTAAACTATATATATAGAATGAATAATTCATATTCCTGTCCTGGGCTAGCTAGTTGTAATAAAAACATTGGAGTTATTACATTTAAATCCCATTCACGCTCTTCGGTTTCATTTTTTTTTAATACAATCGGTATCGACATGTATCTATGATTTAAATATCTACAAAACGTATAATTCGAAACAAATATTTGTTGAGTTAGTCAAATACAAATCGAAGGCAGTTGGTTATATTCGAAAAGTTGTTTCACGACGAGATTATGATCTCCAACAAAAATTCGAATTTGGTAATGCTATATTTAAGTTTTAATATGAATGATTTCGAATCCACTATTACTCCACCAAATTTAGACATTTTTTAACTTCTCAAACTCTATATTTGGTTATTGATTTTATCTTATTACTACATTTAGACTTCTAATGTCCTTCATTTTCAACTTGCCTAAAGTAGTAAATATCATATATAGTGAAAAAACAACAAAACTAGCCTAAATTTAGGTTCACAGTGCAGTGAAAAACAGTATGTCGTAAATTGTGGAGATATCATCTGTTTGTATTCAAACCCTCCCGCGAACGCAAAGCTTCGGTGTTTCTTTCTTTCCGCCATATCCAATTTCTCTCTATGTATTTGATCATCAATTTTGGTGGGTCGTCGTCGTGTATCTGAAATCTCCAAAGTTGGTTTTTTTTTTCTGTTTCGAATTTGATCATGTGCTAATCATATCGTCGAGGATGGAAGGCGCGAACCAACAGGGCATCGATATATTCTCTGCGATCCCATCTCATGGTAGGCTTCAGTTTTACTGTGATCTGAGCAGTGTTCGTTACTTTTTGTCAGTTTTGTGTTGTTTTTCCTTATTCATCTTGTAAGTTTAGGGGCTCTGTATGTGTGCAAGGTAGACTAATTTGATTAAGGTATGATTCACCACGCGTTAATATTAAGGAAGAAAGTCTCTTTTCTCAACGTAAGAATAAAATCCAGTATTTTCAAAAGATGCATTTTCTGGATTGTATTGGTTTATATTACTGTGTTTTCTTTCATAGTGATGGTCATTGATGGCTGCGGAAATACTTCAATGAATTTTTGTGGATTATGATCTGATCTTCCTTTAATCTGTGTTGCTTCACTTAGGGGGAACATTTATCTTTTGTTCAATATGGTGTTGTATGTTTAACAGTATTATTCCTCATTCTCAATTCTAGTCGTTTCTGTTTACCGTTTCCTAAGGTTATAACAATGGCAGTGGAAAGTGGGATGAACAGCATTCAAACTATGGCAATGTGAACAACAACTTGCACGGCGTACCTCCTGTAAGCAGATGAATATTTGAGGTTTGCATTACTTTTACGGTTCACATCGCGCAAAAACTGAGTTTTTCGTCACTTTTGGTTTTAGGGGAATTCGTCGCTCTACTTCCCCCATGGATATGGCTATGATGCGTTTAGTCGATTTTCTCCACTTGCTAGCCCGATAATGGTTGATGAGCAACTTGTCTCTCCACAGCAGATGCCTATTAATCCCCCTCATTATCCCTCTCCAGCTTCACCTGCACTATCATCTTCACAGGGCGAGTTTGTGTCGGCGGGGAATATCAGCAAAGAAAATCGTACTAACAGTTCATTTTTGGGTACAGATTCCAGTTATTATCTGCGTTTTGGCTCTTTTGGTGGAGATTTCTCTTGCAACGGTGGCTTTGGATCTAATGAATCAATGCCTCAAAATCCAAGTTCAATGGATATTGGGAGGTTCATGTCTCCATTAAATTCTGGGAGCACATACCCTCAGCCTATTGGAGTACTTGGATCATATGAGCAAAATGTTGGACAGGTTTATTTATTTATCTCTCTCTTGAAACACTTGAGCACTACAGAATTGAAACATTGTCTTAGATCATTTGGAAATTTCGCCTATCGATTTTGGCATCTTGGTGGTGCTAGCAAAAGACATCTCAGCGTGTTTTACTGAACATACTATATATCGTCAAGCCTCTCATGTATAATGTTTATATCCTTGACCCATGGCTATTCATGATTCATCATATGCCATTTCTTATTTTCTACCTGGTGAAGTTGATCCTTAGACATGATCCCTACTCATGTTTCTTGCCTTCAAAGTTGGTCTCTTCAGAATCTCACCTCTTTCTTAATTGGCCATTCTATTACAACAATCACAGTTTCGAAGTTTTGGATTGAGTTCAAACCCTTCATCTGGGCATTTTAGCAATGCTGGTTCTTGCCGAATAATCGGTCCCACCCCAAATCATTCCCATTCTGCAGCAAACTCGAAAGGGAGACATGGAACAAATCTTGAGTATCCAAGTATCTCTTACGATACTATTGGTAGTTCAAATGATAAAAACCGAGGACCAAGGGCTGCAAAGATCAAAAGTAAGAGCTTTGCGGAAGATGTTGAATGTGCTGAAGCGAGGACCAACCGCATCAACTCTCCAGATTTCATCACTGATTACCAGCAAGCGAAGTTTTTCGTTGTCAAGTCCTTCAGCGAAGACAATGTCCACAAGAGCATAAAATACGGTGTTTGGTCCAGCACCCCCCTTGGGAACAAAAAGCTTGATGCTGTCTATGGTAGGGCAAAGGAGATCAAAGGCCCATGTCCTATCTTTCTCTTCTTCTCGGTAAGAAAATCATAGCCATTGTTTCCCATTCTTTTTCACTTGGCTCGTTTTTTCTATCTTCTATTAGTTCCTTGAAATTCTTAACCAAGAATGCCTTTGCGATGATCCCACAGGTTAACGCTAGCGGGCAGTTTTGTGGCGTAGCTGAAATGGTTGGACCCGTTGACTTTGACCACGACGCAGATCACTGGCTTCAAGATCGTTGGATTGGTCAGTTTCCCGTCGATTGGTGGATCATAAAAGATGTTCCCAACAGTTGTTTTCGCCGTATAGTTCTTGAAAACAATGACAACAAGCTAGTTACGCAAAGTCGAGACTTGCAAGAGGTTGAATCTCTTCTCAGTTGTTTTCTCTTCTTTTTTTCTGTGTGTGTTTGTCTGATATAGCTGGTGAACGTCTAACTAAAAGCATTTCTAGATATTGGCTTTTCAAACTCAAGTCATCAGCTCAGTTTATCCTTTATTTCGGGTCAGCAGAAATTCTTTAAGGCCTTTTTACACCGTCGAGAAGTGAAATCATGCTATTTTATTACAGGTGAAACTAGAGCAGGGAATCGAAATGCTGAATATTTTCAAGAACCATGAGTCTGATACAACCCTTCTTGACGATTTCAAGTTCTACGATGAACGCGAGAGGGTTTTGATGGAGAGGAAGGCAAAGGAAAGAGCCAATTCGATGATTATGGTTGACAGAAGTGAATCTGTAAATAAGCTCTCAGACAACTTGACTAAAGCACTTCGCATCTGATCTTTGAAAAGCGAAGTATAGCTGTGTTCGTTTTTTGTTGAAGTAAAGCAGCTTCAGTTATATTACTACAGAGATCCTTGTTATGTAATATAAGACTATAGCAGAAATTTGATGAACCTTTTGTTTCTTCTTGTCTTTGTTTAGACATCAATATACTTTTTAATTGTTCTTTCCCATTGCACTTCTTCGCCAAGCTTGAATGAATACTAAGATAAAACGGTAACTGTTCAGAGATATAATTTACGTATTAGAAGCTGTTAACTTTCTTACACAGTGGTGTTAACATAACATCAATACCTAGAATATTCTTGATAGATGAAATACGAACATTAATTGAATTTCTTACAACTCTTTACCTAACAGCATTATAACCTAACAATACAGTAGAGTCTTGGTCGTCGATCACATTATATTGCACAACATTTACGTCTCCGACACTTATCAGAGATTTTGGGTTTGATTTTTCTTACCATACCATCGATTTGGGACTTCAATATATTGCGTCGTCTGCATAAATTTATCATATATGATTTATGCTCAAAGATGACGATAAAGCTGAGAAGTAAGTTAAACACACGATAGTTCTCAAAACTCATTCAATATACTGGAAACTGAATCATCTTCGTATAGAAGCAAGAAGATTAGGTTAGTGAATCAAAAATTTAGATCATCAAACAAGAACAGAAAGGAAACTGATATTTGATTACGATCCAATTAATAGACAAAACATATAATAACGTTGAAGGACGATTATCTAAGTCATTTGGTAACTCAAAAAAACGTTCAGTACCTCTAGTTATCGAGATCAAACCCTACTCGAGTTAAAACAACATTTAGAAACTACTAACACTATTCTCATAATTTCAGCAATGTTTACCAAACCACTTGAAACAAAATGGTATACAATTTAAGCAAGGTATGTTTATATAGATCATTTTTAGCCGTTTTCGAACATTTGATGGATATGTAAAACCAAGAAAATTAGGTTGCTTGGAACACAGAAAGCTAGTTATATCTTTCCCTCAGTCCTTGTAAAAATCTCAAGAATACACACACGAACATAGAGTCATAGACACACAGTTCAGCACTGAAATAAAATCTTCTTCATGTCAAGGCTATGTTAGTATACTACCTGCCTGGTGATTTCTTCAAAAGAAGTAGTTTAAATCCAAAATGCTTCAATTAATAAGCATCCTTTTTGAAGCTCGATACTTGGATCAACCCATGGTTAAAGATTCCACGCAGAGATGAACAACCCTTTTGCTGGAACTTAGAGCAACTTAGAAGCAATTCCAAACTAAATGCTTTCCAAAAACTGCAAGAAAATGTTCCTAGTAATAAAAGGTCACAACGTTCAGAATTTCACACTGTGAAAGAGTTAAGAGACGAAATAGGTACCTTAGCCAGTATATATAAGTATATATATACACACACACATGAGTATCTGTTTAATTTGTTAGCCAATACATACTTGTCCTTGTTCATACTGAAAATGGGCGTTTTTAGCAAAAAGAAAATGGAATTCAAAAGATGAAAAAGCTTACACTTTTCACATGGCATCACATCCCCTAATCTGCTCCGTTTCCTTGCCTGAAGGTTGAGAAATCTTCCCAATACATTTAATTTGAGGAAATCCAAGGAAAATATACATCTCTTTTTCAACAAATCCAAGACAAAATATAGCAAACATAACACATGTTAAGCACAGTTTTTGACGGCTCCTCTACATGCGAGATACAGGAATATTAGGCTATAAAGCAAGGATAATATGAAGCGATTGTTTTTTGTCATAAATAAATCAAACAGTTCAGTCAAACATCTGTAACAAAAAGGAATCTGCGAAACTCATTAGAAAGCAGAAATGGCATATGAACAGGTAATGGAAAAACTACCTTATGAACTGAACTAAAGCCACCAAACAATTTATTATACTTCCCATCATTAAATCACAACAGTAGTGAGGCGAGGCTTCCCATCTATCAAAACCAAATTTTTAATTATTATTTGAGGATAGGATTAAAAGTGGGGTTTACTGTATCATAAAAAAGCCTGCTTTGCTTGCCCATAAATCGAGGGAGACAGCCATTTAT
Source organism: Craterostigma plantagineum (assembly GCA_027422505.1). Taxonomy (NCBI): domain Eukaryota; kingdom Viridiplantae; phylum Streptophyta; class Magnoliopsida; order Lamiales; family Linderniaceae; genus Craterostigma; species Craterostigma plantagineum. The sequence continues at coordinate 1,075,732 of JAPQWV010000057.1, forward strand.
TTGAATTTTCTCTTCCCAATATCTTCTCAAAACATATCCACATTCCACACATAAAGCAAACATCTCATATCTCCTGTTGTATTGCAAAAGGCCATTGCAGTGTCAGCTGTTGTCTTGTGTTTTTTGACCTCGTGTGCGTCTATGAAGCTTATCTTTTATTACAGATTCCTGCAGAAAGACTGAATTATCACCAATCATTTACCTTTCTTTGACCCTAATTCTCGAAGCTAAAGCTATAGAGTGACAGAAAGAGATGTGAGCACACGTAAAAAGCAGTTCATTTATAGAGAACAAAACTGCCTTCTTGTGCTCACTCTCTTCTGTCACTCAAAATTCTGCACTTGGCTTTTGCTTTTGAAAAAACCCTCATCTTTGATTGTTCATTTAGGTGTATAAATTTTTCTTTTTTTCTGACACTAGTTGAGAAGAGAAGCTAGCTGTTACAGAAGGAAGAAAATAAAACTAGGGTTGGGGAGTGTGGCAAACAGAAGAGAGGTGACTTTACTATATAAGGGAGATTTCAGTTATTAAATGATGAGGTAAGTGGTTGTGTGTTAGTAATTAATTAGTACTCCGCTGGAATCAACTTGTCAATGTCTGTACTTGAAAGAAACAGACAAAAGACCAAACCTAATAGAGTGAAGTGAATAACTCGACTCAACTAGCAATTCAATCAAACTTCATATACTACTATTTCTTACATACCCTAACAATGTTGAATAATCAGGACTATTGGGAGTCTCACATCAGGGCAGTTGAACCAAGTTCACTAAGGTCTTTTTAATGTAGGAACAAACAGCACTCAATTGTTGAATTCGTAATTCCTCAAAAATCACATCTTGATATGGACTGTCCCCAAGTGATAAGTCATGGAGATGTTGATTCGATTTCATTTGGGCACTTAGGAGGGACATAGAACAAATTTATTGAAAAGTGGATTCTTCACATAGGTAGCTAACAATAAGATTTAGATTCGATAACACTTAATAATGGAGTTCAAAACTTTGAAATATTATGACAAAGCACGCTCTCTCCATTACCGAGAACGGTAAAGGCCACAATACTAATAAACCCTGCAACAGAAGACAAGAGGGTAAACATAATAGCAAAAAAACCAATCTAATAACTGATAGCTAACAATATATATAGCAAGAACATAATACATATAAGTAAACTTTTAAATTTCATCAACCACTTTCTATTATAATATTCATCTTGGGACGAAGCTTTCTGCATCAAAAATCAAAATAAAAGAAGTTGTGGGCCAAAAGCAAGTGCACAGGTGCAACTAACTGTATTTGTTTTCGTAGATTCAAAGCAAACACATGCATTTCCAGGGACCACGCAAACTGCGTTTGTCGTTTTGAGGAATTATATTACACAAAGTCTTACCCCATTTCTAGCTTCATATTGTTGAGGAGACTTTGGACTTTTGATGTAATAAATTTGTTTCTATTTTTCATGTTATGAGGAGAACTGGTATGATTGGTGCTGCTCTAGTGTTGTTAAATCAAATTGTACCCACCACTTAATAATAGATATCTGACAAATTAGATTGATGACTTCGTCGCATTTACACATATCAAGATATCGTAGATGATAATCATTTTTGTCACTCTCTTGTTGAGCGTAAGACAATGTATGTAGAGAATTGACTTTGTAATATTAGCAAGTCTTGATAGAAATGGAGACCTTTGGCAACGTTGATCACATTCACAGTGCTCTTTACCCTCCTTAACCAACATGTTGATGCTGATAAGTTAAGCATTCGATTCGAAAGTGTGCAAGGAAAATGATCAATTGTTTCCAATTTTTAAGAAGATAAATTCCAATTTGAGAAGATAGGTTTCCTTCACCAAAGGCCAAAGCTATTACGGACCAAAAACGCCCGCCTAACATAATACGCTGATGTCTTCTCTTCCAACTCCCGCGAACCACATCTTAGGTAGTGCAGTCTCTCTCTCTCTCTCTCTCTCTCTCTCTCTATAACACAGAAGGCGAGATTTTTATACCAGAAATAACCTTCTGCAACAGCCCAAAAAAATAATAGGAATAGACTCTCCCCCCCCCCACCCCATCTTCATCATCGACTTCACTAGTGTCCATCAATGACGCTTATTATTATTTATAACTGTTGCTCGAATCATGGGCTTTTTCGGCCTTTGCCTTGGTCAGAGTTTTTTTTTTCACAGGAAACCCAACGCCAAAGGAAAATCAAATCACAGCCAATTTTCCAGTTCCTTCCCACCACCTCATAGTTTTCCTTTTCTATATGTCTATATGTGGCTCTCTTCTTTCTTCCCATATGTCCTATCCATCTATATCTATTTCCCCTTTCCTATCTTTATTGCACGAGCCCACCTCTATTTCGTGTTCATCATAAACTATTCACCGTCGAAACCTATTTCGTCTTGTTGCGATAAGTTAGATAGGGGTTGACAAGATCAAAGGTCAGACCTTTTCGTGGTTCTTTGGGTTTTGCGTGAGGATGTCTAGGAAGATCAAGGGGTTTTCTTTGGATTCGAAGGCAGCTGTTGTAGAGGATGTTAAGAAGGCCAGATTGAAGCATCAGAGCCTAATTCAGGACTACGAGGAGCTGCAAAAGGTTTTATTTTAATCCCTTTCTCCGTTGCTTTGGCTGTAAATTTTGCAATTCTGGCGTTTCTTTTCATTTTCTCGGCCATTCGTTTTCTGGGTTTTGTCCTGAATCTTCGATCAGTTTTAATTTGCTCGTTGTTTCTTGTGATTTTTTTTTAGTTTCATTTTTCAGATCATATGGAACTTGATCTGTTTATCTTTCATTCTTTTTTGGCCTTGTTTTATGTTAGACAACAGTTATTGTATGTGTATTAATAATCTCTTGATGTTAGATAGAATTGTCTTCCTATACACAGTTTTTTAGCCTCTTTGAAGTCTTATTACTGTTACAATGGTCTTAAGAGTTTTAATCATGAATTTCCAGTCTCTTTTATTTCACCTGGGATTTAGGACAATTACCTTCTCAATGATCACTTGAATATATCTGCATATGAACTTCAATTGATTGTAGATAAGCACTTAAACTTCTTGTGAATGACCTTAAAAGTTGATCTTAAGTCCTCTGTTGCTGCTTACATTTTCTACAGATCCTCATGTTCTTTCAGTCGTTTCTGTAATGTGTTTCACTGAATTATACATCATCAATCTCATAGGAAGTGAATGCTATGAGAAGCCGATTGGAGGCAGCAAAGAATAAGAAGCGGATCCTCGCTGCTGAAGTTCGGTATATCCTTTCAAAACCTTGAATACATACCTTCTTACAACATATGGCACTTTTATCGATCGAGTCTTAATCAGTTCTGTTACCTTATCATTCGTAGGTTTCTACGAAGAAGACGCAGATGCCTCGTCGAAACAAACTCAGCAGCACATTCAGCGCAAGAACAATTACAAGAACATGGTTCGACTCCTCTGCATCAAACCGAAAGAACGAAGAAAAGGCCCACCAAAACCACAAAAGAAGCTGCTGCTAGTAATAAGCGAACATTGCCTTCAAGTTTGCTTTCAAATCCCAAGAAGCAAAGGGAAGTTAATTGGGGACGTAAGGTAGCGTTCAGTGGTGCGAAGGAGCATAACTTTCCTCAAATTCACAGTGTCCCAATGGCAGATTTGATGAACCACAGAGAATCAAGAACACTTAACACCCTTGATTTGAATCACAAGCCTCCTTCTGTGAAAGCTCCAACCTTTGACTTGAACGAAATATCGGTACGTAAAGAGGTTTGTTTCTCTGTTTTTTTTTTCACTTTCGTGGAAAATACCCTCTAATTGTTTTTCCTATGCAACAGAATGGGGAAGACGCAAACGGTGGGCTTGAATTAGAGTCGAGTAAAAGCGTATTAGAAGTCGAGCATCAGAATGATTTGAAGTTGAGTTCGATTTCTCGTGTAGGAAAGAGAAAGATATCCTGGCAAGATCCCCTCGCCTTGAGAGTTGTATGAAAGATTAGAAAGTAGCATACTTTGCTTCTTCTTCATGGACTATGTTAATATTATCAGAGTCAAATAGTGGGTGGTTTTACCAATATTATCATTGTAAATGGTACATAAATTGCAGAATACATAAATGTTCAGAACCAGAACCACATTATCCCTCAACAAGGATCACATGATAAATTAAGTCTGCAAACTAGCGAAATATAAAACAAAAAGAGCACAAAATTAACAATTTATTTTTCTATTTCTTTCCTTGAACATAAACAGGCAATGGTAGGAACTCTTCATAAACTATGATGACGATGAAGTGAGAGGATAGCTCTAAAAAAAGCCCTCACAAGCTGAAACTTCCGAAGCTTGCGAATCCAACTTCTTACCATTATCACGAGCCCACAACCTTCATCACACCACCGAAAAAAGCTTCCTGGTAAAAGACATCTCCCACTTTACCGAGAATTTCCTTCACTGCCTCGGAGTCCAGCGTTCCATAGAGAACCAATTCCCCGACAACTTCACCAAAGCTAGACGGTGCTTTTGGTAAATCGATAGCAAGATCGTCCAAAAGCCCAGCAAAAAGGAGGCACCCGTCAACAACATCTTCTGCTCTTACAACTTTCATAGCACATAAGTGGATTAGAAGTTTCCCAATAGGCTCGACATGAGGTGGGCTTTTCTCCAAACCAAGCGATATGGCTTCTTTAACAAGCTGAGGATGATAGCTGGGAGTCTTCAGTTCTTCGACGCACCGCAAAGCTTCGTCCAAGAGCCTAACGTTAAAGTATTCCTCGAGCAGCGAGCGTGTCTTTCTCTTCACCTCATCTTGGCTCACTTTCTTGGACGGTGTTGTTTCAGTCCCAGGAGTGGGCTGAGTCACCTGACCAGCTGGTCTATATGGGCCTTGTGGTTGAGGAGAAGGGTCCATAGCATAGTAGTTTGCTTGTCGACCATAGGTTCCTTGTAGAACAGGGCTAGTTCGACTGCTGCCTATAAAGCTCCCACTGCCTTGAGGTAGCAATTGATGGTTCACTGAAGGGGAGTTTCCAACATATGGCGTAGCTAGCTCATGGGTCTGAAGATTTGAACTATCACCCCGAGGCATGGATCGAGACCTGGGAATCTCCCAAATTTCATTATTCATCCCAGGCATTCCAGGCTTTTTGCTAGTACCAGGCATTCCAGGCATCATACCACCAAAACCGGGTCGGTTGGTGGGGAAACCCGTCGGGCTAAGACTACCCTGGGATGCAGCTGCAGTGGATCGACTGTTTCTAATGCTTGCAGTAGCACCTGGACGAAGCCCGAGGTTTTTTTCAGCTTCTGAATGAATCTCGGAGATGGTTTTGGCTTTCATCTGTGAAGCAGTTTAGCAATTATGTGATACAGAACACATGCGATATTTAACATAAATGAGTGATAGATACCTCTTCACGCCTTGGAACCCAATTATTGGCACGGAGATCAAGAATGTTGCGGACCATGAACCTAAGACGTGAAGCCAGCTGAGAATTTGTGGACAGATCTTTCAGGCGACCAAAATACATGTCGTTGATGCGCTTTGACTTTTGGTTCTCATCAAGCTGCTTGCCGATGGTGTTAAAGAACTGACATATGGCCTCAACATTCTCCTCAGGGGGGCAACTCTTTGGATCTGGACCCAGAAGCTCCTGTCAAAAATTCATCTTTTCAGACAGTTAAGCAAAATGATAAAGCTTAAGATTACTACTAAGTGAAGATGATGAAAGGACCTGAACAATGTGATGAACAATCTTCTCTGGAACCATCTTCTGTTTTAAAAGTTCGCCAATCAGACGAATGTTTCCTAGGGTGCGAAGTTTAACTAACCGGTCTTTGTCTATTCGTTCCTGTTCTTGCTCAGGAGCAGTCATATTCTGTACCTCTTCCCTTAATTTGTCAGCACCTTCAAATGCTTCCTGGCAATTATTCAATAGAACCCGCTTGAATGTGATCTCTTTTCCACCTGGCTCATCCGATGGGAATGGAGGAAGTTTCTCATTAAGATGGGAACATAGCAAGGCATACATAGGGCAAAATGTTGGCTCCAATACAGCCTTGTCAAATATCAAGGAGATAACATCCTGCAAAAGAAGCAACAGTAACATAAAAGGCCGAGGAAAGCATATAACTCAGAGAACTGAGCACTTAGATGTAAAAGCTTAAAAAAGAAACCTATAATACATTATATTACAGCACTACAACAGGATGAACTACCTTCAAAATGTCAGCAGATGTGATTCCAGCATCAATCAGTTGGCCTTTCAGAAGTTCGAATTTTTCAGGAGTCAGCTTATTCAGTATCCTGCATATGAAGTGAGTTGATAACACAAATCCAGATGATAATTTCACAATTTTACCAAACCAACACGTCCCAAAGAACATAGGCAGGACTATTAGATAACTGAAAAAATAATAAAAATTCGCATTTACATACACATGAATGCGGTGGTGTAAGACATTACCCCTTCACTGTTTTCAGAACACGGTCCTTCTCAGAAAGGCTCCCTCTTTGGACAGACCATGGTACCTCTGCCTTTATTAGAGCAGGAGAAGCCTACGTCAAAATAAGTGAAATGATTGGTATTTGTAGATAAACGTATGAAAAACTATCACCACTATAGTATAACAGAAAAACAAGATGGAAGTCTCATAGTATGCTATTCGCTAAAGATATATGTACCCCTGGGTTCGAAGAAATCTGTGCCCTTGCAAACTGTGAATTCAGCTGTTCTTGCTTCTTGTATTGAGTTGAGTCATGGACATCGAAGTCTCTGGCTCGTGTTGCCTCCCAGGACCTCTCCTCATCAGAGGCAGGAAATTGTGCAGATCGATTACGCCAATCGCGGCTGTCAGGTTCAGTATAGCGACCCGGGGCCTGTTTCTGGATCTATGACAAAAAACAAACACTATCTGTATCAAAGGAAGAAAAAAATATATAATTAAAAATGGATATAAAAGAGAATAACACAAACAAAGCCATCACTGGTCCTCACAAATCCACGAGCTTCGATGAATCAATCAAGATCATGGAGAGAACAGTAGTCGCAAGATGAATCACAACACAACATGTCAAGCTTGTTATTGACGACTTACATTAGCTTCTCCACCGCTCCGGTTGGTGTTTGAGCCGAAAAATTCAGCTTCAACTTCTTGTTTTACTTTTAGAATATCCTCCGTAATAGTGATAACCTACAGAAAATAAAAAACGGAAACAGATACACAATTTATTTTCTTCTACTATTTATTACCTATAACCTAAAGAAAGACGGAAAAAAATCCAAAATGACGATAATAAGCAGATATCTCTAGCAATTTTACAACTCTACGAGTTCACGTAAACTTTACCTTTCTCAGCAGCACCAACTGGTCTCTAGTGTAAAGGATTCGTTCTTGGCCCGCACGTCGAGACTCTCCTGCCTGTTAATACGTTATATATAAGCTTTTTATCACACCAAACAATCATACAAAAGTGGAGGCAAAAACATAATGAACATATTCTGACCTTCCAACCAAAGACATTGAAGGAAACATATATCTATGGGAAGTGAAAACTAGCGATGCATAAACATGAGATGGGAACATCAAACTTGAAAATCTCCAGACTTCACACGGGCCCATAAAATTCTCCATAAAAAAAGGCAGAACAAACGCTTATATAAAAATTATCCAACGCACAACAAATCAAATCATCCTCGAAAGAACCTTATCCTCCAGTCTAGAAATACTTATATAAGCCCTAGATCTGATCGACAAATCCGCTGAAATCCAGCTACAAAAGACGAAAAGAACAGACCTTGGAAGAAGAAACGGAACCACCACGGGGACGCAGCAACGGACCATCGGAATTGGCCGACGAAGACGAATCGAATCGAGCGGCACCAAAAATCCTGCTTCCACCGCGATTTCCACCACCTGGTCTCAAGCTCAGCGCAGCTTGATCAGCCTGCATAACTCAACAAATCCACACCTCAAATCTTCAACGACAGATCTCCAACCTATCTATCTATGCGTGCATCCACACACAGAGAGACTATTGCCTTTATATATGAGTCGACGGATAAAAAGAGGAAAAGAATGATTTGAGTTGTTGAAGATGTTACTCTCTTCGTGGAGAAGAGGATGATAGTGTTCGCAGAGTAGGATTGAAGCCTTTCAATAAGAGAGAGGTAATTACATGTCACCCCTATTAATAGGGTTGCTTCTTATTTCTAAACTCTATTTATGTTCATATAGATAGAAGTACCTAAATTTAAGTTTCATTTAGAAATAATGACCTAATTCATGATAAAAGACATATTTGCCCATAATAAACAAAAAGAATTACGAATCATTGCCACGTCTTCTTCAAACGAGCAAAGCAACCATGAAGAAGTGGTATAGAGTGTACATGAAGTGGTACTGTAGATCCATGCAATGGTAATGAAGACCCATGAAGTGGTACTGTAGATCCATGAAGTGTTACGGGTGAATAGTGAAGTGGTACTGTAGACCCATGAAGTGGTACTGGTGAAAAGTGAAGTGGCAGCATTTGTAGACCCATGAAGTGGTACTGTTGAACATAGAAGTGGTACAGCAGACCCCTTAGAGTGTGTTTGGTTGGGGGTATTAGGGAGGATGAGATGTGTTAGGATTAAGTGAAGTAGTGTTTGGTAGGATGATTTATTTAAAGGTGGGGCTGAGTTAATACCTCCTTAATACCCCTATTAAGTTATTAACTAAAGCTACCCCTCACCCTACCTTTAGCTAATTCCGGGTATTTATGACAAAATTACAATTTATTTATTATATATTCAATTCAACTTATGGGTAAATTTGTAATCGAATTTAGTTAAAGTTAAAAACCTCTAAAATTATCTACTAAATTCATCCGAGATCATTATTTAAATTCATCAACCAAACACCGTAAAAATTCATACCCTCCATTATTTAAACCCAACTAAAGCTAATATCATCTAAACATATCCTCCCTACCAAACGGACCCTAAGTGTTTCTGCAGAAATCGGGTAAATATTTTGACGCGATCCAAAATTGAAACGTTTGGGAATTAACAAATTTTTCGGATAACTATTTGTGCATATCGAGTAACACTTTCTACAGTGACTTTAACGAATGTTGCCAAAAAAGTAACACTTAGTTCAAACGAAATAACATGTTCTTGTGAAAATAGACAAGTGTTATACAAAAATAAGGAATTGTTACCCAAAAAGGATAAGTGTTTCCCAGCAAGCTTCTAACTCAAAACTATACCAAATAGAGGACAACAGGTAACACTTAAACCTGGTTCGATACCCCTTCTTAAAAAAAATATAGTTTTACGTGTTTCACATGAGATACCTCTTATTTGTTTCGCAATGACAAATGACTTGAAATTCGTATCACTTTAAGAAACATTTATTTACGCCAAAATTTTCCAGCGATTTCATTTTCAGCTCCGTTAACCTTGAACGACGAACGATGGATCCGACACGGTGGCGCGGCGTAATATCCAGGCTATGGGTCTCTCGAATTTATACATATGAGCTGCAATTTTAGCTGAAAACATGGATCGATTTACTTTTTTTTCGTATTTGCGTCAATTAGATTCGAAGCATCCCTTGCAAATCTTATATTTGACGACGTAATATCAAAATAAACTCTTATATTTGTAGCGGATTCTTATTTCGACTGTCAAAACTCATTTTATTCTGTTAATAACACTTATTAGCCATATAATAACATAATATATGTGCTGAGTAACACTTCCTGTTATGTGATGTGATAACAATATACTGCAATCTGATAACAAAATAGGGCGCTGGATACCACTTCATTATTACTCTTTTATAAGGGTATTTTCGTCACACAGACTTTATTCTAACTTAAATTCAGAAATAGGGGCCTGAAACTAAATTTTATCTGACATGGGCCTGGACCCTATTTTCAAAATATAAGGGCCCTGAATTCCAATCGTCCCTTTAATAAAGACCCAGTGTCAGGGGTAATTCGGGAATAAAAAAATACGATTATTATTTACTTAATATTCACCAAATTATATATGTCTCTTTAATATCATGTCAATCGCCGCCGTGTAATCAACGGGCGGAATAAAGCTCTGTATCGTCGGCGTCGGCGTGAAGTCGCCAAAATCTTCGATCCCATCGTTGGACTCAGCTTCGAAAATGGGAACGCCCTCGCCGTTCCAGTGGAGCTGCACCCTAGAGCCGCCTTGTGGGTCCCACGTCAGGCGGCCGGCGAGTGGGTGGAAGACGGCGAGGGCCTTTCTCAGGGAGGTAATGAGCGCTGAGATGGGGTCTAAGGACTGAAGCGCCGGCGAGCTTTTGTAGAAGTAGATAGATTGCGGGCGTGTGTGTGATGTCTTTGATTTGGTCGCACGAGTTCAAGTGCATGAACACCTCCGGCGAAGGCTCCGGCGGCCGTACGACGTGGGTTGCTTTGATGTGGCGACCACCATTGTTGTCTGTGTTTTTTGCCGAGATTTTTTACTACGTTGTTGAGACTTGAGAGGATATTATGGTTTGTCGTCCCTCTTGGATTCTTGGGAACGTAAACTTTGTCATGGTATAATTTCATTTTCAGCCCAGTCCCTGAACTTATGTAAACTTGCAATTAGATAGATACCCATAAAGTTTGCACATTCAAAATGAGACCTCGAATTTGTAGTAGTTGACTCTTAATTAAGCATGGTGTTTTGAAAATCTATTGAGAAAATTAATAAAACAGTAAATAAAAAGATAAGTGAATTTGGAGAAATTATATATGTATGTTAAGTAAAAAATATCTCATTAAAGGACCCTACTTACATATTATAGGGTTTTAGTGAGGTTCTCAATATTTTCTCTTCAACCTTCTTCTCTTTGGTGCTTCTCTTATCCACAAACAGAAGCACACTTGCGAGCAGCTATGGCGTCAACAGCACCATTTTCGCCGAGCCCAAGAGCTCAGTTCCACTACACGTCAGCATCTTCTCAACGGCAAAGGACCACCAAAAGATTAGCTATACTTTGCGTTTCTAACCCTCAGCTGCAGAATAATTCACAAATCATTCAGCTGGCGTCTTCGTCTTTCCCACAATCACTCAAATTACCGTCGATTCACAACCCAACCCAAGCTCTCCCACCTCCTCTGTCGGATTCTACCGACGAGAACTTCACCGATTGCCCTGAAAAGATGGCGACTCTACGGAGAATTCCTAATGGGTTGTCGTCGAAGCTTACAAGGGATTCCAAGGAAAGAGTCTTCATCCAAGATCCTCCTTGGGTTTCCTCTCTTTACATGAAGAGTCTGTTCTTTCCGAGCAGGAGCAAAAATGGGGTCAAGATAGCGTTTCAAGAGATGGAGAGGCGGAAGTATCATTTGCTCAAGAAGAGGCAAATCAAAGCGGAGACGGAGGCATGGGAGAACACGGTGAATGAGTACAGAGAGTTGGAGAAGGAGATGCTCGAGAAGAAATTGGCGCCTAATCTTCCGTATTTTAAGAAGCTGATGCTGGGTTGGTTTGAGCCGTTGAGGGAAGCTATTGAGAGAGAACAGAATTCTGGGAGGTCGAAGAAGAACAAGGCTGCATTTGCACCTTTTGTTGATGCATTGCCCGCCGATAAAATGGCTGTGATTGTTATGCATAAGATGATGGGATTACTGATGATGGGTGGTAAGGAGGATCGGTGTGTGCGTGTGGTGGAGGCTGCAGTTCAAATTGGCGTGGCTATTGAGCACGAAGTAATCAACCTTTTCCTGTTTTATGGAGTTTGGAGGATTATTTTTTGTTGTTATCTGTATTCTTGCTTTTTGTGTCGATGCATTCTATCTTTAGATTGACCTTTTTGACTGACCTACAACTTCGTTATGATGATCACGGTGCCTTCGTTCTAACTGATTGTTGTTCCAGGTTAGAATCCATAATTTCTTGGAGAAAACGAAAAAATATGAGAAAAGGGAGATTGTTGGTGAGGGTGAAGGCCAAGGGGATGTGATCTCAAGTAAAGAAGCTGCAATATTGAGGAAGAGAGTCAGGAATTTAATTAAACGGAATAAGGTAATGGACGTGCAAAAGCTGGTGAGAAATGAAGACGTGAAGTCATGGGGTCGTGACACGCAGGCTAAGGTTTGAAAACTCTATTACCTTTAATCTTATAATCCATTTTTGATAGTATATATATAGTATGTACTTTTATATTTCTTGTATAACAATTTATGTTTCGTGCAGTTAGGATGTTTACTGATAGAATTGTTAACGCAAAGTGCTTATGTGCAACCACCAGTTGATCAATCAGCTGACTCTCCACCTGATGTTCGCCCAGCTTTTAGGCATATTATAAAAATTTCAACCAAAGAGCCCGGGTATGAAGTTTGTCCCATAGAATATTTAGCCTATAGCTAATAACCTTTTATGAATAGCTACCACAGTTAAGAAATGGTTAGAGACTGCGACACCTTTTATCTATAGGCTCTTTATATATAATTTATGAAGAATATCTGAATGGTTAGGCTTTGTATCTGTCAGGCAAACACTTGTGAAGAGGTATGGAGTAATAGAATGTGATCCTCTGGTTCTTGAGGGACTTGATAAGACTGTGAGTCAATTTCACTTCATTACATAAATTGCTCCTTTATTTATTTGAAAATGCACAATTGGAAGGTTTTCCAGTGATGTGGTAGATGTTCTCCTTTTTCTTTCCGTAATTATCTTTTATCTCGCCTTTATCACTGGATTGGTTTTTTTTTTCTATCACTGGATTTTTTTTTGAAGACTGGATAATACTTTGCAGGTTAAGCATATGATGATTCCATACGTTCCAATGTTGGTGCCACCTAGAAAATGGAAGGGGTATGCTTGCTGTAATAAAAAAAACGTGACTAATAAACTCTTGTGTATATACAGTTCATTATCTTTGACACCTCTCAGGTATGACAAAGGTGGATATTTCTTTTTGCCATCATATTTGATGCGTACTCATGGGTCTAGGCAGCAACAGGATGCTGTCAAAGCTGTGCAGACAAAGCAAATGCATCGAGTATATGAGGTGGGAGCTTGAATTCTTCATTTCTATACGATATAATTCCATGTTAGTTATATGCATAGTTAGTATCTCATTCTCATATATTGAATCCCCTACCCTCTAAAATGTATGTTTCATCCGAGAGGGTAAGTTATCAGTATTTTAGATTTGTTCATGTGTTTAAGAGCTGTTTGACATTAACTGCATATTCCTGATTAAGCATGCAGGCCCTTGATACCTTAGGAAACACTAAGTGGAGGGTCAATAAACGTATACTAAGTGTGGTGGAAAACATTTGGGCTGGTGGAGGAAACGTCGCTGGTCTCGTGAATCGAGAGGATGTAGGTGCTCCTTTAGTATTCTTGCCATATTCTTTTATCACAGCCCATATGACACTCTTTGTACTAAATGGGCTTTTCTTTTTATGTTATGCTATGTTATGCTAACCTTTTGATTTTTGGCATTTTCATGATGAAGCTACCAATCCCTGAGTTGGTCTCAGATGACGATGAAGAAATAAAGCAGTGGAAATGGAACCGATTTAAGGCGAAGAAAATTAATCTAGAGAGGCATTCACAAAGATGTGACATGGAACTCAAGCTTTCTGTAAGTTCGATGTGATTTTGTTTATTGTGAGTTGTCACGGTTAATCAAATTCTGACAACTCTGTACTTGAAGATGATACCCATGTAGATGGTTACTAGCATGTACTGTCTTTGTAATAGTTATTTTCATCGCATGTATTCCCTAGTTGATTTAACAGCATTAGTTATATATATGATTATACTGGTAAAATTAAAGGTAGAGTGATTACATTTAAGCAATGTATTGTTAACAGGTTGCCAGGAAGATGAAAGAAGAGGAAGGTTTCTATTATCCGCACAATCTCGACTTTAGAGGCCGTGCTTATCCAATGCACCCACACTTAAATCATCTAAGTTCAGATCTGTGTAGAGGAATTCTTGAATTTGCTGAAGGGAGACCTTTGGGGAAGAATGGGTTGCATTGGTTGAAAGTCCATTTGGCGAATCTATATGGAGGGGGCATTGAAAAGCTTTCGTACGAAGGGCGCATCTCATTTGTGGAAAACAATATTGCAGAGATACTCGACTCTGCTGATAACTCTCTCAATGGAAATCGCTGGTGGTTGAATGCCGAGGATCCATTTCAGTGCTTGGCTGCTTGTATTAATCTTTCTGAAGCCTTAAAAAGCCCATCTCCACACACAGTTATCTCACACTTGCCTATTCATCAGGTACCACTGCATGCATTCTTCTTCTGTCTTGACAAATGCCCCTGAACGTTAAGGAAGAGAGGATATGAATTGAAAATGATATTTATTACACTTATATTTGAAATAAGTGAACTAAATTTCAGAAGGTCATATCGTCTGGATTTCTTACTTAACTTTTTCTCTAGCAATTGCCTAGCAGTGGCAATTAATCATTTTTGCTATATAAATAAGGCACTGCGTTAAGATTATATCGTGAAAATTCCTTGATAAAACTCTTTTCTATTGGATTATGCTTATTTCACGCTCTGTTCAATCTTAGGATGGTTCGTGTAACGGGCTTCAGCATTATGCAGCTCTTGGAAGAGACAGTGTATGTGTTTCTCAACATTTTGCTGCCTTCTTTTAGAAGTTTATACTTTTTGTAATATAGTTGGGGTGAATGTTGCATAATCCATTCAACTATTCAATGAACATTCATGCATGGAATGGAAATCAATAGATGGAAATATTCTCTTCAATCAACTGACATTCATGCCTGATGATTTCAGTCTGAGGCTGCTGCAGTCAACTTAGTTGCAGGCGACAGACCTTCAGACGTGTACTCAGAGATCGCAGAGAGGTTGGTTCATTTCACTATCTTTTGTGCTAAAAGTTCTGGAATTGTCAGTCAAGTAGATAGAAAAACTTCTATCTTTTACCAATGGAGTAATAGTAGATTATATTTCTCACTTCATTTCTTATGAATTCGCCAAGTAATTTTCAGATGAAGATATAAGCATATGATTTGTTTTTCTCCTTAGGGTTCACAATATCATGAAAAGAGATAGCGAGAAAGATCCTTCTTCAAATCCAAGTGCTGTTCTAGCCAAAATTTTGATTGGTCAGGTAAGTTTACAGTTAACGACTAATATTTCTTTAAGATTATTTTTCTATATGCAACTGATAAGTGCTTTTCAGGTGGATAGAAAACTAGTGAAACAGACAGTGATGACTTCAGTGTATGGCGTCACATATGTTGGCGCAAGAGAACAGATAAAGAGACGTTTACAAGAGAAGGGTCTCATTGATGACGACAGGTTGCTCTTTAGTGCAGCTTGTTATGCTGCTAAAGTAAGTTTCATTTGCAAAAAAAATTATTTTCTTTTTTAAAAGTGAAAGATTGGCAGCTTCCTCGATAATATGGCAATGATTATACCTTCTCAAATAATATGCTTAATCTTATCACCATAGGTGACTTTGGCAGCTCTAGAGGAGTTATTTCAAGCTGCACGTTCGATAATGGGGTGGCTGGGTGATTGTGCAAAGGTCTGTAAATTAACTTGAAAAGAGAGTACCCTAAAATTTGAAATTTCATGTAAATAAAGTTGATTTATTTTGGGACTATTATATGTATGAAATACAGATTATTGCCTCAGAAAATCAACCCGTTCGGTGGACAACTCCACTTGGTCTCCCCGTTGTGCAGCCATACTTCAAATCTCAACGTCATGTGGTTAGTCTTTTGTTATACTGATGGGAGAATTTCATCCCTTATATATAATATATATATGTACATATTTTGTATGTTAGATAATGCAAAAAAACCACGATAGTCCTTTGATTGTTCGACATGTTCTTACAACATATCTTGACCTTCAGATACGAACTTCTCTTCAAGTATTGGCTTTGCAGAGAGAGGGCAATTCGGTGAGTTCTAAATATTTAACTAATTAAGTTGCATTTTTTTGGACCTCATCATTACAATGGCTTTCGCACCTCCCAGGTTGAGGCAAGAAAACAGAGAACCGCTTTCCCACCCAACTTTGTGCACTCATTGGATGGTTCCCACATGATGATGACTGCTATTGCTTGTCGAGACGCTGGACTACGTTTTGCAGGTTTCACCTCATTCAACTGCCTCTAAAAAATTCTTCAATGGTCATACATTTGCCCTAAAAAAATTGCGTGTTGATAATAACCTGAACTCATCATTTGCTTCCATCTTTTGCCAAAGTATTGTGCTTACTGTTCAATATATTATCATCTTGTAGACGTCAATCACAGTTCCTCAATGCATTTGTGTAGGTGTGCATGATTCGTTCTGGACACACGCATGTGATGTTGATAGGATGAATCAGATACTGAGGCAGAAGTTCGTTGATCTTTATAATATGCCAATACTCGAAAATGTAAGCCATTTCTCCATGCTTACTAACTTGGTTTATCTTTTTCTTTTCTCCCATCATGAAGAAGGGCTTACTTAAGTGTTTATAATTACCGAATTCAGCTACTCGAGGACTTCGAAGCATCGTACCCAACACTAGCATTTCCTTCTCTGCCGAGTAGAGGAAGTTTTGATCTCAATAGTGTTCTCGAGTCTCCATACTTTTTTAACTGATCTTAACCAACTCCATTTTGCGACGCAATCGAGCACTTTTGGAGCTACTGATTTCAAAGCATTGTTCCTCTGTGAAGAAGAGCCATGAACTTCAGGTGGACGATGAAGAACTGCTAACAATTGAACTTGTTAAAAAGCGACGCTTTCATGTCTTTTTGGAAAATGGGCAGCAGAAGCAGAGTAGGCTCAGCCTATTATGGGCACGATGGTTCGATCAAGCCTTTACAGAGTAAAGTTATTGTTTTGTGAGAGACCCTAGAGAGAAAGCATTAGATTAGGAAGAATAGTTTCATACTTATCATCGGGGAAAAGATGTTAGTGAACTACCATTGAGTTATATGTAGGCATGGCTAGCTTAAACAAGATGAGGGAAAAGAGATTGTCCATGAAAAAGGTTGGAAGGTATGTATAGCATTCTTATTATATGTAGATAATGGATATTTAATAGTATATTCTGAAAATCTCATGCAAACTTCTCTATAAATAGAGATTACAAATAAAAGATTTTCGTTCTTTAAATTAATGGCAACCCGTGTAAAAGAAATCTGTTGCATCTGCATAAACCAAGAGCCAACAATAGGCAACAAACTAAGTTGAATGTGTAGTAAAGAATTACCTTGAATAGATGCCATCCATGGAAAAGTGGCTGACTGCCCACATATTATGTGAAGAAAGGCTAACAATAGCACTGCTTTCTCGGACAAATTCTTCTATATAAGCTTCCCATCCTTTATGTTGATAGGCAAACCGCCCACACATATTGTCAAGAAACACTATTAACTTACGATACGCACGGTTGTGAATATATCTTGTATATATAAATTCCCGAACGCATTCTGTATAGCGAGCTGACCATGCAGATGAAAATGGGGAAGAATCTTGTGTTGTTATTCGTGCTCGTTTCTATGGTGTCGTGGTGTGTTGTAGCAGAAGGTAGAAAATCCGCAAAGGCGGTGAAGAGGACAGTACTGCTTGATCCTACTTTAGGTAAGTCGTTTTCTTTTAGTAAGGGCATAGGCATCGGAGGTAGTGTTGGTGGTGGTGGTAGTGGCTCGGTTGGAGGTGGTGGTGGTTCTGAAGGTGGTGGTGGAGCAAGTGGCGGCACTGGTGGTGGGATTGGGGGTAGTATTGAAAAAAGAATTTGGGGCGATGTAGGAGGAGGAATTGGTGGTGCTGGAAAAGGCAATGCTGGTGGTGGTGGAGCCGGCGGGACTGGAGGTGGTGGCGGTGGAGCCGGCGGGACTGGAGGGGTTGGGATTAGTATTGAAAAAAGATTTTGGGGTGATGTAGGTGGTGGTGGAAAAGGCAATGGTGGTGGTGGTTCCGGTGGCGGAGCTGGTGGTGGAGCAGGTGGCGGCGGCGGGTTTGGGATTGGTATTGAAAAAAGATTTTGGGGAGATGTAGGCGGTGCAGCTGGTGGAAAAGGAACAGGTGGTGGTGGCAGCGGCGACAAAATCGATGGTAGTGTTAGTGGTAAGAATGGCGGTGGTGGTGCTGGAGTCGGTGGTAGTGCCAGTGGCGGAACTGGAGGAGGTTCTGGTGGTGCCGGAAGTGGATCAGGAGGGATTGAAAAAAGAATCGAGGGTGGTGTAGGTGATGGAATTGGTGGCGATGCGAACAGAAGCAAAAGTGGATCAGGAGGGATCGAAAAAGGAATTAGTGGTGGAGTAGGTGGCAGTATTGGTGGAGCAAGTAGTGGAGGAGGTGCCAGTAGTGGTGGAGGAGCTGGCAGTAGCAGTGGAGTAAATGGTGGAGGCGGTGGAAGTAGCGCTGGAGCAAGTGGTGGAAACGGTGGAGCAAGTGGTGGTGGTGGTGGTAGTGGCAGTAGCGGTGGAGCAAGTGGTGGTGGAGGTGGGAGAGCAACTAGTGGGCAAAAGAACAATGGATCGGGAGGGATTGAAAAAAACATTGGAGGCGGATCCAGTAGAGGTGGCGGCGTTAGCGGAGCCGTAGGTGGCAGCGGAGGAGGTGCAAGTGGTGGTGGACTAAAGCACAACGGATCGGAAAGGTCCGAAAAAGGCGATGGTGGTGTAGGTGACAACGCTAGTGGTAGTGGTGGATCCAGTGGAAGTGGCGGTGGAGTCAGTAGCGGTGGAGTTAGTGGAAATAGTGGTAAAATTGGGGCAGGTACGAGTAGTGGTGAGCAAAAGCACAATGCATCAGGAGGGAGCAAGAAAGGCACAAGCGGTGGAGCCAGTGGTGGCAGTAGTGGAGGAGGAGGAGGCGGTGGTTCCAGTGGCAGTGCAGGCGGCGGTGGCACTGGAACAAATAGCGGTGCGGTTAGTGGTACAAGTGGTGGAAGTGGGGATGGTGCGGGTAGTGCTGGGCAAAAGCGCAATGCATCCGAAGGAATCGAAAAAGGCACTAGTGGTGGAGCTAGTGATCATAGTGGAGGTGGCGGTGGAACTAGTAGCGGTGCAGTTAGTGGTCCCAACGGTAATGATGGGCAAAAGCAAAAAGGCAATAGTGGTGTAGGTGGCGGCAGTGGTGGTGGTGGAGGTGGTGGTGGACAGAAGCAAAACGAGTCAGAAAAAGGCAATGGTAGTGTAGGTGGAAGCAGTGGTGGTAGTGGAGGTGCTGCAAGTGGTGGCGGGAAGAAGCACGACGGATCAGGAGAGTCCAAAAAAGACAAGAGCGGTGTAGATGGTGGCAGTGATGGTAAAGGAGGTGCCGAAAAAAACCGCAACGAATCAGAGGGGACCGAAAAAAACAATGGCGGTGTAGGTGGTGGCAGTAGTGGTAGTGGAAGAGGTGGTGCTAGTAGTGATGGACAAAACAACAAGGGATCCGGAGAGCCCGAAAAAGGGAAGGATGGTGGTGAAAGTGGTGGCGAACAAAAGCACAAGGGATCGCCCGAAAAAGGCAAGGATGGTGGTGTAAGCGGCGATGAACAAAAGCACAAGGGATCGGGAGAGTCCGAAAAAAGTAAATGTGGCGGTAAAGGAAGTGGTGATAGACAAAAGCATAAGGAATCGAGAGAGTCCGAAAAAGGCAAGGGTGGTGGCAAAAAAGATGGTGAAATTGGCGGAGAACAAAAACACAAGGAATCAAGAGAGTCCGAAAAAGGCAAGGTTGGTGGCAAGGAAGGAGGTGAACAAAAGCACAAGGAATCAAGAGAGTCCGAAAAAGACAAGAATGGTGGCAAAAGAGATGGTGAAAGTGGTGGTGAACAAAAGCACAAGGAACGAAGAGAGTACGAAAAAAGCAAGGGCGGTGGTGAAAGTGGTAGCGAACAAAAGCAAAATGGATCGGGAGGGACAAAAAAAGGCAACGAGGGTGTAGGTGGCGAGAATAGTAGTAGTCAAGGTGGTAGCCGATCCGATGAAGGTGCAGTTAGTGGTAAGAGTGGCGCGACTAATGGTGCAGGTAGTAGCGGAAAAAAGAACAATACATCAGCAGAGATCGAAAAAGGCATTGGCGGCGGAGCAAGTAGCAATAGCAGACAAAAGCAAAATGGATCAGAAGGGTCCGAAAAAGGGACTGATGGTAGTGTAGGTGGTGGTGGCGGCGGCGGTTCAGTTAACGGAAAAACCGATGGGGTTGGAAGCGGTGCAGGTAGTAGCGGACAAAAGCACAACGAATCAGTAGAGATCGAAAAAGGCATTGGTGGTGGAGCCAGTGGCAAACAAAAGCACAACGGATCAGAAGGGTCAGCAAAAGGTGTTGGCGGTGGTGGAGCCAATGGTGGTGCAGTTAGTGGTAACGGCGGTGGGATCGGTGGTGGTGTAGGCAGTGGCGGAGAAAAGCGAAATGGATCATATGGGACCGAACAAGGCAATGGCGGCGGTGCAGTTAGTGGAAACAGTGGTGGTGCAAGTAGTGGTAACAGTGGTGGTGTTGGTGGAGCCAGTGGTGGTGCCGTCAAGGGCAATAGTGGTGGTGGTGGTGCTGTAAGTGGTGGCGTTGCCAGTGGTGGTGAAAGTAGTGGCGGTGCAGTTAGTGGTAACGGCGGTGGTGGGACCAGTGGTAGTGCAGTTAGTGGCAACAATGGTGGTGGTGGAGCAACTGGTAACGGTGCAGTTAGTGGCAACAGTGGTGGTGGTGGTGGGGCTCGCGGTGGTGCAGTTAGTGGCAATAGTGGTGGTGGCGGGGAAAAAAAGCAAAGTGGATCGGAAGGTACTGAAAAAGCCGGTGGTAGTAGTGAAAGTGCAGGAGGTGGTGCTGGTGGTGCTACAGGCGGTGGAATTGGGGGTGGCAGTTGGCAGCCCGGCCATGGATCAATTGAGATCGGAGAAGGTGATAATGGCGGCGAGAAAGGTGGTGGGATTGGGGGCAGTGTAGGCGGCAAAAGTGGCGGAGGCGGTGCCAATGGCGGTGGTGGGGAAAGTCAAGGTGGATGGGGGATTGAAAAGGGCTTCAGTGGCAGCGTAGGCGGCGGTGGTGCCAATGGTGGTGGTGTAGGTGGCGGCGGCGGACAAAGTCACGGTGGATATTGGGGGATTGAAAAGGGCTTTAGTGGTAGTGTAGGTGGTGGAGGTGGACAGCATGGCCAGGGATCTTGGCGGTTCGAGAAAAGTTTCAGCGGTGGTATTGGTGGCGCCGGCGGTGGTGCAGGCGGTGGGAATGGTGAAGGTGCCGGGATTGGGGGTGGTGGACGCATAGGTGGAGGTTTTAGCGGTGGAGTGGGCGGCGGCGGAGACGGCGGTGGAGGTGGTGGTATCAGAGGCGAATGGAGATTTGGCGGTGGAGGAATTGGAGGAGTCAACGGCGATGGAATTGGAGTGCCACGAAATTATTAATTAGGACGACGTTTCCTTTTTCCATTTTGTGTTATATTATAACATTCCTCGATTGCGGCATTGTATGTATGTAATAAGTGCAATTTTACCGAAATTAAATTGAGTTTATGAAGTCGCATAGTCTCTAAAATTATGCTAAAGAATTCAACATATTTAATTCCTCATTAAAATAAGTATTGAATATTATAGCACAAAAAGTAAATGAATGAATTCAATCATTAGACTTGGAGCAGCTATTTACGAGAAGTTAGATATATACAAAGATCCATTTTTTGACGTCGTCTTCGTTACTGAGTTTTCGATATCACAAACTGACACGCGCCGAAGCGCGCACAGAAAATGCGTTTTGTTGTCGCAGCGAATATTTGCTTTCATTAGAAGGTAATCTCTGCCTTATTTCTCTAATTACTTCATGCGAATACAGTAATGCTCATCAATTAGAATTTTCTCAAGTGAATTACTTGACCACCATGAAGTCTTAAGGTAAAGCGTGACGAAGATGATTGATCTAGGGGTCTTCAAATGTCGGTTAACCGAACCGAAACCGAGTTCGTACCGAATACCGAATCGAAAAACTTCGGTTCGAAAATTCGGTTTTTATTTTGATAACCGAAAATAATTCGGTTTGGTTTCGGTTTATTACTCCGAACCGAACCGAAAAACGAATTCCTATTTTTTTATATTTTTTATATACAAATATATTATTATATAAAATATATAATGATATATTTTTATATATGTTATTTATTAATATATCCACCATTCTTAATAAAATATGGAAAATATTAGGTAAATTGAAATTCTATACAAAATATATATATGATAATATAATTTATAATATAAATCAAATTAATATATTTAATAAAACATGGAAAATATGAGGTAAATAAAAATTTTATACAATTATATATATGATAATATATTTTATATTTTAAATCATCTTAAGACTATTATTTTTTATTGTTTTTATTAAAATTCGGTTATTTTTATATGATAATATTTCGGTTCGGTTTCGATTTATAAAATTCTCGAACCCGAACTTTCAGTTACAGAAAGTTCGGTTCGGTTTTTACCGAATGAACACCCCTAGGTTGATCTCTCACTATAAATAAAACTAGATTTTTTATGTGGTAAAGTAGGGAATTGATTGGCAAGTACTGATTAGGGCTGGGGAAAAATACCGAAATACCGAAATACCGTTCTTATCGTATCGAATCGTATCGAAAATATCGAAAATTTCGGTATACCGAAGTTTTTGGTAAGGTATGATACCGTACCGAAAATTTTCGGTACGGTAATGGTATGAAAGTTTTTAAAACTAGGTATACCGATTATACCGAATACCGAAATACTAAAATTTTTAATATATTATATATATATATACACACACACACCTACATATATTATATTATTTCAAAAATATAAAATGAAAAATTAAGGATCTTCATAAACTTATTTAGCCCATAAATTATTAACTTATACACAACTTTCTAAGATTAGGCCCACCATATTTTACTTATGTAACTCAAGTAACGTTTAATTTTTGCATTTTTAATTTTTTTCAGGATTTTGAAAGCGTGAAGATGCAATACAATTACTTTTTATTAATCTTTACTAATTTTTTAAATATAGCCGCTTCGTTCTAATTAATCTGTATATAAAGTTGCATTTTGTGGTTATGTAAAGTTTTTTGTCTTACTAAGGAGACTGGCTAAAATATGTAAATTATTTAAGTTTAAAAAAATCTTTTTATTTTGAAAAATTTGGTATTAATAATCTATCTTATTGGGGCCTAAGGAGTTTGAATTGATTAAAAATTCCAAAATAACGAATTAACGAGTTACGAGACATGCATGTAAAAAACCCTCCGTGTGAATGGTATAGAAGGTATGATACCGATACCATACCGAAATTTCTGTATGATACCGTATCGAAATTTAAGGTATATCGAAATTTTGGTATGGTATTGGTATGATTTTTTTGGATACCGAAATTTCGGTACGGTATACGGTATCACAGTTTTGGTATGGTATACCGTACCGAACCACCCCTAGTACTGATCATTATAAACGAGGCCTTGAATCAATCATCTTATTGTGGATTCTATTAAAGTTGGCTGGATCTTTGTTGTCTAATAATGAAATATTTAATGAAAAGTACATTTCCTTTATCAATATTGAAAATACGGTAATACCATAAGTCATCATGACCAAAAAAAAATTAAAGGAATGACTTCTGTGCGCCTCCTAATTAATTAATTAATGGATATATATCCATTAATCAAGGCAATCTTTACTAGCCTGACAAAAATCTAATACTACTAAACTACTACCAATCTCGGCGCCGCCTACATATCATACCATCAATCAATGCCTTAATTTCCTTTTTTCATTAATTTTGCTTTTGTCCACCACCACTCCCACTGCCGCCGCCGCTGCCACCACCTCCAACCCCTCCACCGCCGCTAGCACCGACGCTGCCACCGACACCACCACCTGCCCCGCCGCCGGCGCTACCATCGCCGCCGCCTCCGCCGCTTCCACCACCACCAATGCTCTTTCCACCACCGATTGAACCACCAAAATCACCCCCAAATCTTTTTTCAAAACCTCCCCCAAAACTGCCGCCAGCTCCTCCACCTCCACTCCCGCCGCTGCTCCCTCCGCCGCTGCCTCCGCCGCTGCTCCCGGCGCTACCACCACCAGTGCCTTTTCCGCCGGCACCAGCCGCACCACCAAAATCACCCCAAATTCTCTTTTCTATACCACCCCCAATCCCGCCACCGCCGGCCCCACCACCACTCCCTCCAGCCCCACCACCGGCACCACCACTTCCGGCGCCGTCGCCGCCGCTGCCGCCACCAGCGGCGCCCTTTCCACCGCCGACCGAACCACCTACATCACCCCCAATTCTTTTTTCTACACCACCCCCAACCCCGCCGCCTGCTCCACCACCTCCAGCACCTGCAGCCCCTCCGCCGGCACCACCATCTCCGCCGGCGCCGCCTCCGCCGCTACCGCCACCACCGATGCCCTTTCCACCACCCACCGAACCACCTACATCACCCCCAATTCTCTTTTCAACCCCACCACCAGCCCCGCCGCCTGCTCCACCACCTCCGCCACCTCCAGATCCGCCGCCAGCACCACCACCATCTCCGCCGCCGCCTCCGCTACCACCACCACCAATGCCCTTTCCACCGCCGATTGAACCACCTAAATCACCACCAATTCTCTTCTCAACACCACCTCCAAACCCGCCGCCGGAGCCACCATCGCCGCCTCCTCCGCCGGCACCACCACCACCACCACCAAGCTTACCGCCAAAATCACCCCAAAATCTCTTATGAATACCACCCCCAATCCCTCCGCCGCCGCCGCCACCAGCTCCACCACACCCAGTCTTGCCGAAAGCAGGATGAAGTAGTAATGTTTTCTCCACCGACTTCACAGATTTCCTACCTTCAGCTACAACACACCAACACACCATGGAAACTAGCACGAAAATTAAAAGAAGATACTTTCCCATTTTTTATTTATTTATTGCTTGATCAGCTTCCTTCCTTCCTATACAAAAAAAAAAAAGTAAACACGAATTTCAAGAATTTATTTATATACAGTGTTTCTT
This sequence comes from Craterostigma plantagineum, assembly GCA_027422505.1. NCBI lineage: Eukaryota > Viridiplantae > Streptophyta > Magnoliopsida > Lamiales > Linderniaceae > Craterostigma > Craterostigma plantagineum. The sequence continues at coordinate 1,100,695 of JAPQWV010000057.1, forward strand.
CACAAATATTTGTGGGTGGTTTGCCTCTCAACAGAAAGGAAAGGGAAGCTTATATAGAACAATATGTCCGAGAAAGCAGACCTATTATTAGCCTTTTCTTCACTGAATATGTGGGCAGTCAGCCATTTTCCATGGATGGCATCGATTCAAGGTCATTCATTTACTACACATGAAACTTAACTAGTTACCTTGTATTGTGTCTGTGTTAGGACAGAGAACAGATTTCCATTTCTCAAGGGCTGCCATTAATTTAAAGAAATAGAATCCTATCGGCTAACTCACAATGCGAAGGAAAGTTCTTGAAAAATGTTACTTTTACCAAAATGAAATTAACTGAAATCAACCCATCCTCAAGAGAAATAATACAAAGCATACAACTTTAAGTCATGATCATGGCCTTGACAGAATAGTTACGGATTCCCACTCAGAGCTGCATATTATGTCCTGCAAAAAATAAAATAGAATCACAGTCACTGAACCACCTAAAAGGAATCATATTTTTACATAAGATTCTTTACTTCACTAACAGAAGATAATTTCAAAAGCCCCACTTATCACAGAAATGATGCAGAGCAGAAACTTACCGAGGGATTTTGTCTGTCGATGTCCAAGTTGTTTATCGCACACGGTTCAGCTAAGAGTTCCACTGGTTCTTCATCTGCTTAAACAAGAAAAATGTATCATTGTTTCGTTCTATAAACATAAGTAGGCGGCGATAGAAATTCATACCTTGCTTAATCACGCCAAGGATTCCATCCTCCGAGCAAATCACAGAGGGTAGAATCCTCGAAGACGATGAGTTGTTGGCCACGGAAGCATGTGTGTAATTGTCGTAGTGTATTTCCCATACGTCACTTTCCACTAATGGATTTCGGGGCGCTCCATTGAGACCCGACCCAGACAGTAGAACCGATTGTGTTGGTTGGCGTATATCCCATGCAAATACAGTGCCATAAGAGCCCCCTGCCTTTAGACATGATAGATAGTAGCAAAAGAATAAGGACAGAGATCAACTCTTTGTGCATCTTTTATCTATTATGGCACTGTACTCATCCTAAATTCAACGACCCTTGTCTTCAGAGAGTTTATAATTAAAGGCCGCCGATGGAATGGAGTAGTATGATTTAGTCCCTCAAGAAACTTAATGTAGAAACGGATAAGATAGAAGCATTATGGCCTAAATTGAGAATCAAATTCCCATCCCATGTAAAAAAGTTTATATTTTTTAATCCACGACTGACCAAGCACACGAAGAAGGGTCTTACTATGCAAGTATGCTTTCGAGATGGGTGGACGTCGACGCAGTGTACAATCCCAGAAGCAGTTCCATGTGTCCTGTTGTCATCAAGGAAGAAAAAAAGCAAGCTTCAGCTAAATAGTAGGAGCAAGTCCTTCAACGGTAGCTATCGATCGAATTTCAAGAATGAGCACCTTTCAGACAACACTTTTATCACAAGTACTCTATGTAAGTTAACTAAAGATATCGATGAAAAGATTTTCCAGTTCTAAGACAATAAAAAGAGCTTCGAATGATGGTTGTCATTCTAACCAATTGTCCTTAAACGTGGCGACTGGCCCGCCATCTTTCCTCCGATCCCACCAATGCAAGCCAAACCCTAACCCGCCCGTAACAAACTCCATCGGCGATGCCCATTTTACAGCATTGTACGCCACCAACCCATTGCTGTCATAAATCCTCCTAAAGCCCATTTGACCCCTCGCAAGATTGACCAAATTGACCCTCCCATCAGCCCCAACGCTCAAACATTCCGCCCCATTTTCGCTCAAATCAATCCCCGACGCAGCCCCGCGGTGAAAATCCGAACCCTCCTCAGAACCCACCTCGAACTTCAACGCCAGCGACGACCCATCCGACGAATTGACTGAGAAGAAAAGGAGCGAGCCGGCAAATGTCGAGGCGGCGACGAGGGGATTGACGGCGGAGGTCGACACCTTGAGAGAAGTGACCCTCGAGTGCAGTGATATAGGGGATTGACGTCGAGGATTGCTCTGAGAATCCGAGAATGTTAGGGTTTGGAGAGATGGCGTTGAGGTTTCGGGGTCGAAGGTTGAAACGACGACGTGGCGGGTGAACGGCGACGGTTGAGGTAGCCAGCGTAGGGCGTCGACGTAGCCGTCTTGTGGGAATTTTTGGACTGAGTTGACCGAAGAGGATTCCATTGTCGGACTGAAAGGGTTTTAGGGTGAAGAAAGGGAAGGGAATGGCTTTGAAGAAAAGGGTTTATATATATTTCGAATTCAACATTATTTCACATGGTACTTCTCAAAAAAAAAACATTATTTCACATGCCCTGAAGCAAAAGCTTCAGTTTTTACATTCTTGGTTATTTAGTGTTCTTACATACGATAAAAGATCGTATAATTCCTCAAACTTCTGTTATGAAAACTCATCTTCTACTGCATCAAGTAAGAAGATATTCCAATGGCGGTTTTAAATTTTAACGAATCCAATATTATTCATAAACTAAAGAGGGAATACCAATAAGTGAATATGAAAATTCAAGTCTCCAACACGTTACAGATGACTCGTTACAACAACGTTCCCTCTAACATCAAGACACCAATTCAAGAAATCATCAAACAATTCAAGATCACCTCACTGTCAAGTATTTGATCTCCACTCACTCATCAACAAAGGGCATGTAAAAACATTTTAACTCGAGCACATCATAAATTAGTCATATCCTCCATATCTATCTTACTCATTTCTTGGCTACTACATTCTCGAGATACCACTTATAAGTATCCCTAACCCCATCCCTCAAAGAAATCTTTGGCTCCCAACCCAAATCCTTCAACTTTGAACTATCCATCAACTTCCTCGGCGTCCCATCGGGTTTGCTCGAATCCCAAACAAGCTCGCCTTTGTAATCCACTACCTCCTTAATCAACTCCGCGAGCTCCTTAATAGTCACCTCTTTACCACTACCCACGTTTACATGTTCCAATCCACTGTAGTTCTCCATTAAAAAGATCACAGCATCTGCCAAATCGTCAACGTGGAGAAACTCACGCAATGGCGTGCCACTGCCCCACACCACAACCTTGTCCAAGTTATTGACTTTGGCCTCGTGAAATCTACGCAGCAGCCCGGGCAACACGTGTGAGTTTTCTGGGTGGAAATTGTCGTTTGGTCCGTAGAGATTTGTTGGCATTGCTGATATTGCATCGAATGAGTGTTGGATACGAAAAGCCTGGTGATCAATCAAGAACAATTGAGGAGGATAAACAAGATCGAATTCAAGCAGTTAAAGAAAACTAGAGTCTTGATTTGATATTTACACATGAAGCTGGGAAATTCACTTGCTTGCTTCAATGAAATTAGCAGCTACCAATCGATTTTATCAGCTACGTCGGAGCATATTGTTACTACAGATATCAAATAGCAATAATCTTCACGGAAATGGAAATATCTCTATCTCAAACTACCTGGCACATCTTTATCCCGGCGATCTTAGCCACAGCATACCACTCATTGGTAGGCTCAAGGGGACCCGTCAATAAGGCAGATTCAGGGATCGGCTGAGGTGCAAACTTGGGGTAAATGCACGAAGAACCCAGAAATAAGAGCTTTTTCGCCTCGTACTTGTGCGCGGAGGTTATGACGTTGGTCTGTATCTGCAAATTGGTGGTGATGAAATCCGCGGGGTACGTCGAATTGGCGTGGATTCCTCCCACCTTAGCTGCGGCGACCACGACGTATTGTGGCTTCTCGGCGGCGAAGAAGGCGTCGACGGCGACTTGGGAGGTGAGGTCGAGTTCGGAGTGGGTTCGGAGGAGGAGGTTCGTGAATCCGAGGCTTTGGAGCTTACGAACTATGGAGGAGCCGACGAGGCCTCGGTGGCCGGCGACGAAAATGGTGGCCGATTTGGGGATTGAAATCGGATCCATTTGTAGAGAGAGAGAGAGAGACTGTGTTTGAGCGCTCGTAGTGGGTTTGGGCCTCTTCGACTTGGACGATGATTCCTGTAAATATTCTTATTATTTCATTTTTCTTAAACAGAATCTTTTCTTTTTCTTCATCAAAATGAAAAAAGAAAATAGAGGTGTTAATTTATTATTTTATTACCTTTTTATTCTTACGTTATCTTATTTGAATTTAATTTATAGTTTGTATCTGTCATTATTTTTTATTTTAATTTATTAGTATTTTGGTATTTTTTGTTTTATTCCTCTTTTTCTAATGGTAATTTTTGAATTTTTTGGTCTGACCAATCATATATCGACACGGGCGGAGCTCTAACAGCAGGACCAATATGATTCAAAATCAATAACATTGGAGACTAAATTGGTCCACGCGAGATATCGGGGACTAAATTGGTCAATGTGGTAAACATGGAAGACCATTTTGGTTTTTCTCCCCATTTATCAAACTATATTCCATTCATTAAACCCATTGGGATAACATAGCTATCCGAGAGGAGGGCAAGTTTTAGGTTTGTAGGAGAGTCTTTAAATATATCGCTATGAATCAGAATTCAAAATCAAAGTGACTTCTTTATTTAGGTGTAGCATTAAATGTTTCAAGCCGCGTATCTTTAATAAAATAATATGTATTCTTTATCTTAATGATTCAAAAGGCACGACACGACCTTTTCGTCCTTTTTTAACCAAATAGATTATTAAATCTAAACAATAGGTTAGATATTGAAAAGTTCATCAACAAAATCATATATAATGATTAATATGAACTAAGTTGGATAGTTGAGTAGGCCCCGCATGATCGACAGCAATTAAATCGACGGCATTCAATACAATTTATTGAAAATTTATACCCCCACCCAACCAAAGGGAAACACAGTATGTGAATGTGACTAAGAAAAAAGATACGAAAATAAAAATATGCTTAAAGAAAATGTTTTGTACAGCTTCTGTATGCCAAGCCAACCCATTACTACCCCAACCCAACATTACACATTCTGCAACATTTATTTCCCTGCCCTCATTAATTATACATACAACATATACATATAAGCTATTTATTTTATTTAGCTCCTACAATACAAATTTCCGTGTATAGCAAAATTGCCGACTGTCAATTTGTTGGCGCAAGTTGATGGTTACTATGTATAGTTGGTCTTATTTATTACAGGTTTTCTACTTCTTTCCCTCTATATATAATACATAGAACATATGTATAATCAATAGAAAAGGAGAATTCAAAGTGTAGCTTTTTCGACACAGAGTTACTTTTCCTTTCCATGGCTGGTGCACCACTGCGTTCTTGGCCATGGGAGTTCTTGGGTAGTAACAAGGTATGTCTGAATAAGCCAAGAACATAACTTTTCCTCTTGTAATAACTCCACCGTTGAAATAGAATACACACATTCAAGCGACTGATGTTCTATGTGTATTTTTTTCTATGAACAGTGGGTGTTTTATGGGTTATTTCTGGGCAAGGGCATGTACTCGAAGTACCATGAAGTGCCCATGAAAGAAAACTTGAGCCTTCACATCTTTCTGCTATGTGTTATGAGGCTTGGAACGTACGCTGCTTGGACAACTTATAGTAACATGCTCTTTCTTACAAGAAATCTTCGTATTGTTAAGAAAGGCGTCGACTTTAAACAGATTGACCAAGAATGGCACTGGTAAAATTAATATATAATATATACAGTACAGCAACTGTTAATTCTTTCGTTTTGATTTTTTCTGTTTCTTTGTCCCTTTTTCTCAGGGATAATTTCATTATACTTCAAGCTATAGTGGGTGCAATTTTGCTGCACATTTTCCCAATTTTCTCCTCGCTTTCTTCTCTATGGAACTTGAAAGGAATCATAGCAGCAATAGCACTTCACATCGCCATCTCTGAGCCTCTTTACTACGCCGTACATAAGCTCTTCCATGGCGGCGACGGCCATCTTTTCAAGAACTATCACTCTCTTCACCATTCCTCAGCCGTGCCTCAAGCTCCTACAGGTGAAATATATTACATCAAGATTTCATTTTTCTTACCAAACCGTTCTTCGGTTTATCGCTTTAGAGTCGTATGAAGTTGTTTAATTTTTTGTTTCTTTAATTTTTTTTCAGCTGGGCATGCGACGTTTTTGGAGCACCTTTTCTTGACTGTAATAATAGGCACGCCCATAATCGGTTCCTTCTTGGCCGGCCATGGATCTTTGAGCTTGATCTACTTGTATGTCCTGGGATTTGATTTTCTCAGATGCTTAGGGCATTCTAACGTCGAAATTGTGCCCAGCTATATCTTTGAGAAGATCCCTTTTCTTAAATACGTCGTCTACACTCCATCGTAAGTCGATTCTGTCCCCCCAAAAACGAGCGAATTAACGTCGTTAATTTCTTGTAATAAATAACATTTATGTTCATGTTCTTCATCTTTTCCAACAGATACCACAGCCTTCATCACACAGAAATGGACTCAAACTACTGCCTTTTCATGCCCTTGTTCGATGCGCTGGGAAATACCCTGAACCCAAAATCGTGGAACTTTCACAGGGAAAACAGCTCAGGTTAGCAAAGAGATGAAAAAAAATCGTATACGAATCAGAAGAAGAATCGATCGAAAAAAGATGAAATTTTTGCAGGTAATAACAAGCGATCACAGGTTCCTGAATTCGTGTTCCTCGCGCACGTGGTGGACATGTCCTCGAGCATGCACGCGCCCTTCGTCATTCGATCGATGGCCTCTTTGCCTTATTACACGAGGATATACTTAGTCCCATTCTTGCCCTTGTCCTTCCTTTCGATGCTCGTAATGTGGGCAAAGTCCAAAGTTTTCTTGAACTCATTCTACAACCTCAGAGGAAAGCTCCACCAAACATGGGTCGTTCCTCGCTTTGGATTTCAGGTTTTTTCCCCGATTTTAGTACCAAGAACAGAAAAAAAAAACGCGTAATATAAGCAGCAACAAGCCCTAACGATGATCAAAATTGCTCGTTTTTCGCAGTACTTTCTACCGTTCGCTGCAGATGGAATCAACAAGCAGATAGAATCAGCAATTCTCAGAGCTGATCGACTAGGCGTTAAAGTCATCAGCCTAGCCGCTCTAAACAAGGTTAGATATCTATCTGAATAATTAATATCTACTAAAAAGACATTTGTGTGGTTCTAATTCTTACATTCGATAAAAATCGTGTAGAACGAAGCGTTAAATGGAGGTGGGACATTATTCGTAAACAAGCTACCTAATCTTAAAGTACGTGTCGTCCATGGAAACACTCTAACAGCTGCTGTGATCCTCGACGAAATCCCTAAGGAAGTAAACGAAGTGTTCCTAACAGGCGCAACTTCCAAGCTCGGTCGAGCCATCGCCCTTTACCTCTGTAGGAAAGGAGTTCGAGTTCTTGTAAGAAAAAAGATCATAGTTTTAATCTTGGCCCGAGTGTTACCCGGCGATATAACAAAAACAAAACGTTACGTATATTTGAATTGCAGATGCTAACCCTATCGACCGAAAGGTTCAGAAACATTCAGAAAGAAGCGCACGTCGAACATCAGAAGAACCTAGTCCAAGTCACCAAGTATCAAGCTGCCCAGAACTGCAAAGTAGGGCATTTCTTTTTTCACTCAATATATTATATTGTTGGGTGTCAAACTCAAGTCCACGTGGGATAAATCGAAGAAGTTGGTGATGCATATAAGCTTGTGGGTTAACTCACTCTCTATTGCCAAATTGGTTTTAGAGAGTAACCCCACAAGCTTATATGGGCTTGGACTTGTGCTGAAATTGAGCCTGAAAATATTCCTAACATTACACTATTTTATCGTATGTGCAAGTGAAATATCGTATGTGCAAGTGAAATTGAATTTCTAAGATTTATTACATGTAATTAACAGGCATGGATAGTGGGGAAATGGATAACCCCTAGAGAGCAAAGCTACGCCCCGAGCGGGGCCCACTTCCATCAGTTCGTCGTCCCGCCCATACTGCGGTTCAGAGGAGACTGCACTTACGGAGACTTAGCTGCTATGAGGTTGCCCGAGGACGTCGAAGGGTTAGGTTCTTGCGAGGTAATAAATAAAAAAATAATAGTCTCGAAGAAATGTTAGAAACGCGACGAAATCGATGATTTTGAAGAATTTTTTTTAATAAAATAGTATACGATGGAGAGGGGCGTAGTCCATGCATGCCATGCGGGCGGAGTCGTTCATTCTTTGGAAGGATGGGCCCACCACGAAGTCGGGGCGATAGACGTCGAACGAATCGACGTTGTTTGGGAAGCTGCACTTAGGCATGGATTGAGGCCAGTTTCTTCTTCGTCATCTTCTTCAAAGGGTACATTGGGGGAAAATGACGACTAAGTTTTGCAGCAGAATTGTTGCAGTTTTAAGGGATGATTATTATGTATTTTAGATGTTTGAATCGTCTTCTAGATATTAGGATATATATCTATATATGGTGTGTTATGATGAGACCGACCATGTATTATATTAGTTGCCATTTCGTTCGGTTCTAACAAATATATTATTTCGATAAGAGGACAATATACTAAATAGATTACGGCCAACAACGGTATTATAAAGCGAAAATGCGAAATAATGGGTGGATAATGGCGCGGCGATATGTTCAATCTTCATCACCTGCGAATATATGTAAGGAAATTTAAACAAAAAAAATTATGGAAAGTATTTCGAAGTAATTAAATGCACGATTATTGGTTTATCTGACCTATAAAAAGTGTTGTAGATGATAAACGTCGCGACTTCGGCTAAAGATCGCATTGTCTTGTTGACCGATTGATGCCGATAAAACTGCAACCACAAAAACCATATATGTTATGTACATATATATTAAATATCATATGAAGAAGAAATGCAATGATTGCTAAATATTATTCAATAGTCATACTTACATATTCAATTTGAGCGCCTCCTCTCTCTCGGGTCTCTTTCGTCCACTTTCCCTCAAGCCTTTGAGTGATCGATAAATTACTGCTATTATTATTATTATTATTATTATTAGGGTTTAATTCTTGATTATTAACTGGAATCAAAATCCAGTTAGGATTATCGACCCTTTTCTCGGTCGTCTTCACTCTTCCTTTCTCAGGTTGAGGTTCTAAGGCGTACAGCTTGATATTGCTAGTTCCAACCTAATTTTTAAAAATAATCAGTCATAATTAAATGCCCATTCCTTATATCTATGATTATTACATAAATGTTAGTTAGTATAGTTAACCTGTTGAACTTGCAATAAGTATTGAGATGTGTTTTGACATTGAAATAGCTTCAGCACTATTTCTTTGTTGTCTACCACCGTAGATGATGGTCGATCTCTCCTCCGTGACGACGACGACATGTCCTGAAAATTAAATAGAATTCAATTATTTCAGTAGTTACTTGGCGCATGTTGTTATTGCTTTAAGTGTGTAATATTAGAGCGCTACGCCCACCTTCGTTGTATTTAGTACTACATACAACATGTGTATATCTAATTTAATAATAATATTCGTACGAAGTAGGACATTTTGAGAATATGTATAGTATATAATAAATAATTAATTTTAATACCTCGAAAGGAGGAGTAGGGTGGTTTGGTGTTGTATGACCGGAGAAAGTTTTGATAGGTTGAGGGAAGAGAACTCCGTTGACTCTCTTGCACATAGTCAGATGGTCAAACTCTTCGTTGTAAGGTGGATTCATCTGAAAAATATAAAATAGGATAATCAAGATACAATAATCAACAACAATGATACACTTGTAGCCCACTAAAATAAAGATATCATCACTTACATTTGTCGTTTTTTATTTTGTTTTGGCCGCCGGCGAGATATATGGTTTAGAGCTGAGAGCTGATGCTATTCTATAATTCTCTCTTTTGTATAGATAGATATGATAGTACGACAAATATGTTTAGAGTATATGAGTGTATTTATAGTGTGGCAAATCATGTAATGTCTAATATTTCCAACTTGCATAATGTTGTAGCATACATGGAAATTTAACTATCACATTGCAATTTTTATGAAAGTCATGGTCAAAATTTCATGACTCTTCCTCAATCATATTACGTTCTTATATCAATAAAAATATTACGTAAAAAGGATTTGACTATGACCGCTGACGAAAACGGATAAGAACGACACGCCAGTGGTTGCGTTTTCGATTCGATTTGGTTCGTTTGCAACCCATCGGTTTCTAAGTAGTCCATATCCACAATTATGAAACCTAATCATAATGTCTTAGCATATTAATATTTGCTCAGTAGTGTTTCTTATTGGGCCGTATATTATTGGGCTTTTGTTCTACATATGCCCATATTAAATGGCCCGAAAAGCCCAATTTCGATTCTAGAACGTTGAGGTATCATCCACGCAAAATCTAACTGCCACGCGTCATAATTCAGTAAGACGTAGTTCCTCCGTCATTTCGACACGTGTTTATAAGAGCTAGTCTTCCTTCTTTTGTCATTTTCGCCCCTTTTTCTCTCAGAAAGGACACGATTGAGCTAGGTTTCAGAGTAAAGCAGCAAGCGAAGCAAAGCGATGGCGAAGAAAGTTGCAGCTCACAAGAAGGCGACTGCGCCGGCGGCGATCGTCACTAAGAACAGCAGCCAAAGGTTCAGGAAAAAGCTGAAGAAAGCGCTGGGCAAAATCGTCGATTACATGAGATCGGACACGTACATGTTTTCGCCTTTGGTCGATCCTCCTAAATCTCCCTTAGTAGCTTCCTCAGGTGATTTCTAATCTATTAGGTCTCTTGCTTTCTTTTTTTTTGTTTATTTAGTAAAATTTCTAGAATTTCATCGTCTGAATATCTACGCGCGCGAAAGGTGAAGGGACCTTCGAAGAACAGAGTATGATCGGAGGAGAAATCGCTGAAGGATGAGTATCTGAAATGCGATTTTCACATGTATGCGCCGCTGGCTATGGAATCTGCTCCTCGTTACAACCAAGATCCTTCTAAAGGTATAGTAATTATACATACATATGTGTGCATATCTACATGTCAAATTGCATACAGATATATAGATTTTCCTCTTGTGTTCAGACACAGTAGAAGCAGGAGAAAAAGCTGGAAATAACAAGAAAGGTAACCATGATTCGAAACTGATAGCTCTTAAGCAAATCCTAGTGCATCGTCGAGAGACTGTAAAGCGTGTGGTTCATCAGAATGGGCCATCCTCCAACACGCCACCAGGTTATTATTACACGACATGTAGAACATTTTCCTTTCAACCCAAAATTGTGATCCTTTTATGTAAAAAATCAATATCAATTGCAGGAAAAGTGGCATCAAGGAGACGACGCCCACACCACATAGGGCGAGGCTGGTGAGCTGATCAGTCTCCATTTGTGTTGTATCATCATCGTATAGCTTTTAGTTTTATTGGAGTCGCATAGATGTGATGTAATAAGTCAGTTATATGTATGTTGTCTAGAACATGACATTTGTTTTCAGTTCATAGATTTTAGGTATCAAATCAATCATTGTAGTCATCATGTGATTCCATCAAAGTTACTTCCTTTATCTTGGTATTGCTGTTGAACTTGTGATATTTTGTTAGTCCGTTTGGTTATAAGGGACATATGTAAGCCCGTTATCAATCATCACAGCCCTGTAAATTAGTTTGTTTAGTTTGGGATTGTAAAACGACACTATATTATCTCATACACCCTCTAAATAGAACCCTCCAAATAGAAGTCGTTTAAGGATTTGTTCACATATATTAATAAATAGAATGGAATGTTTCATATCCCTAGTTGTTAATTCTTTCCTGCTGTTTAATTAATGGAATGGCTCACCATCTAAGAATAAAGAAAAAATCACATAAAAATGGTAAAATTTGAAATATAGTAGAAAATCACATTGGAATGGCTCACCATCTAAGAATAAAGAAAATCACATAAAATGGTAAAATTTGAAATATAGTAGAAAATCACATAAAAATGGTAAAATTTGAAATATAGTAAATATTTGTAGTGGAAAATTTGAAATATAGTAAATATTTGTAGTGGAGTTTATAAAACGACTTAGAGATGTCAAACGACCCCAAATTAGAATCAGAGGGAGTATTATTTATATTATTCGAGCTTATACGCCCTTAACTACAACTAGACTTCGGAAGACGCTCAAACTTTTTTCCCTACAGGAACTACATTACAAAATCACAACTAGAATCTTCTTCAAGAGATCTTCATCATCGATAAGCGTTCAAACTCTGCGAAGAAAAAAAGGACGATGAACGAACACCACAGCGTCGGAACATTGCATGCATGAAATATATCATCAACTTACTGGCGATAATCGATCTTGATAATCCCGGCGACGGGATTAGCAATGTCGGCGAACGCCTCTTTCGATAGGTCCAAAGTGCCCCCGCATCCTGGGCAATGGTCGACTATCTTCACCACGACGCTCCGACCCGTGCATGGGTGGGGCACCGGGTTTGTGGGCCCCGTGCACGTCACGTTGAACATTTTCCCGCAAATCGCTCCATTTTGCCAGAGCGGGTCGCTGGCCGCCGCTATCATGGTGCCGAAACCCTTTCCCCCGTAGCATGCAGAGGCTGTAAATTCAATTATCTTTAATATGATGGAGAATTTACATTGAAGCCCCTAACAGTATAAAAAAATCAAATATAGCATTTTCTTACATCTAGGTACCTAGTAGAATAATTTTTTTATACAAAAGTACTTTTGACTGAAGGTACATACATCGTTAGAGCTGTAAATTCGGCCCGCGGTCCGCAGGCTGCGATTTTTTAGGCCCGCAGAGGGGCGGGCCAGCCCGCGGCTGGGAGTTGGCGGGGTGGGGCAGGCTAGCCCGCGTGCCGGCCCGCCCCTTTAAGTAATTGTTGGTCCGTTTGCTCTACATGATAAGCCCACTTAATATAGATAATATTAGATAATATAGTGTTTGTATTGTAATTTCGGCCCGATATTAATTTTTTAGCCCGATTTTTAGAAGCCCGCAAACAATAATGTGCCTTATCAGGCCATGATAACTTATAATGGGCTTAAACATAATAATTAATACTGGGCCTTTATATCCCCTTTATAACCAAACGCAGCATATATATATATATATTATATAATATATACTAAATGGACAATAAATATTAAATTAATTAGATAATTTATTCAATGGTTCTTTAATTATATCTAATTAATGTCATGTTTATTAATAAACATAGAATTAATAGGATGTTTCTATGTAAAATACAATAATTAATAAAAAATTATTAGTAAATTAACATTTTAAAATTAATGTAAATAATATTATATTTTCTAAGTCGCGGGGCGGGGCTGACTCCAATTTTTACCAAATTGACAGCTCTATACATCCATCATATTAGAAATTTCGGTACCATAAGGGAACGCGTTGAAAAAAAGGTATGTCAAGCTTACAGAGATATCACACAACAGTCGGAAATTAGGTACCGCATATGTACATGATATGATACGTAAACGATGATAAGCTGGTCATAACAACCAAACATGTCAATATGTGTAAAAATTTATTCTACTAGGTACCTCTATATAAATTTTTCTGACAGGAATGAACTGATAATTTGTAATACTTTTGGGTACTTGTTAGATGCACCTAATATGATTATATTATCAAAACTATACGTTTAGTGATTTTCATTAATTTATTTTTTTGTACTAAGTAAACTCACGAGTGTAGCTGGTGTAGAAGGTTGCTGTTCCTGGGGTAGCTAATGCAACAACCATTAGGTTAGCTAAAACGCCAATGAGAATAATGTGCTTCATTTTTTCAAGAAGTTAAGGAGAAATTATTTGATGAGTTTTTGGTTTATAAGTTGACAAAATGGATTTTCATGCATTAGTCTAGTGTGGAAGATCTTATATTATAGTGACTGGGAAAAGGGATAGTAGCTATTGATATAAATGTCAAATTCAATTTATGGACTGTAATCCAATTAATTTTGTTGGCAAGTGTCATTTATTATTGGATATGGAGGCAAATGATATTTAATTGGAAGGTTGATTTTTTTTTTTCGAAAGAAGGTTGATTTAGGAGCTGAAAATGGTGGTCATTACATTCGTTGTTAAAGGAAGAATATTAGACTTCCAAATCTGGATTTGCTATTACTTGAGGGGGCTAATAATAAAATTCAACTGTCAGGTTATTATTACCTTCCCTTCCCATGTATGGTTTATTTCTCCTTTCAATGCTGGCAATGAATCAATCATCTATCCTCTTATATAAGGACCTGCCAATTTGATTTGCCATAGTTATTTATAATTTTATCCTAAATTATTTAATTACAATTTAATAATTAATATTTTTATAATTTTGCCCTTAATTATTTTACAATTTAGTAATATTTTAACTTATTATAAGTTTATCTTTAATTTAAAATAGTGTTTTTAAATAACATCATTAATAATATAAACTGTTTAATATATAAATGATATTAATATTTTTGTTGGTGTGTTATACTAGTCACAAGAAGAAAACTTTGTTATTTGTTCATCTATACTCTTATATTAATGATGAATGTGACTGCTTTTTGATGTACCTATTAACCAATCAGAAATTTTCTCAAATTAAATATTAATATAAAATAAAAAATAAATATTAGACCACGCCTATTCTATTTTTAGTAAAATGCTAATTTTTCTAACTAAAACAAAAACCTCTTATTAATTTTTATTTTCATGCACACGGATATGGTGTGCAACATATACTAGGTTTAATTAATGTGAAATATTTTGCTACTCGGAAAAGAAAAAAGAGGAGAAGAAGTCACATAAAAAGCCCATAATGAAGCCCAAAAATCCTATATGACGACCCAAATTAAAAAACTTCCAAATATTGATAAATGAAATTCATGAGTTGGTGACATGGAAGTCGTGACCAATATATAAACCACTTGAGGTATCGTTGAGATTCCCTATTCATGTTTTTTTTTCTTTGGTTAAAGTTTTTTTGGTTCTTTTGTTTGTGTTCATTGACTTTCTTTAAAGATGAGCCACTCATATCAATCCATCCATCTTTCTTCTAAAGTTCGTCTCATTCTAAATTCTTTTCGTGGTTCTTTAAATCCATCGCATAGACGCACAAATGTTACCGAAATGTCGTTTGTAGTTCTTTCAGAATTTGCGGGGCCTTCCTCGAGTAATAATATATATATATATATATATATATATATTACATATGTAATAATTGAGAGAATTAAGTAATGGCATCTGACCTAAATTATGGATTTATCTAGTTTCTTTTTCTTTTTTTTTTTAATTACCAAGGAAGTCTAGAAAAAAATGGATATTCTTGAGATATGTAGATAAGTTTTATCTCATCATCGGATTGATAAAGTAAGCTCCTTTCCGTTTTGAGTTTGTGATAGCCTTCAATTATTAAAGATGGTTGTCTTTCTCAAATTTTACAAGTGTCACACTCTATAAAAATCACATCCATACATCTATCTTTTTGTATGCGAATTGAACCATTTAAACTAAAATAAAGAATCTATTAGTTGATATTTTATCGATGTGTTCTTAGTTTTGACACCGTGTAATAATGAACGAATATAGGTCATAACTCGTAGGATAACATGTTTGGACAAAGATAAGCATAAGATTGACATTTTTATTTCCTCACCTTTATTAATGTAATGTAAGTAGGCAGGCGCACTCCCAATATTTATATCCAAAGCAAGTTGAAGTACAATATAATTGAAAAGGAGTTTAATAATAAAAAAGTAAAAGTCAAAGATGATTAGTTACGTGGTTCCTCGATGGAAGCAGCTTCCTAGGCAAGAGCATTGATCAATCACATACTAAGGGCGATGGATAATTAGATAGAGACGGATTTAATATAAGATTTTTATTTTTTTTACATTTGGGTAACTATTTAATTATTAATTCTACACCTTCGCCAAGGTTTAGTGGTGGTTTCTGGACATTGTTGACCCACGCAACCTTAGCTAAAACGTTGCAAGAAAATCTCCCAACCACTTTCTTACATCTCATTTTATGAATTCATCAACGGCCATTAAATTTAAATGATATATCCGTCGATCTTTTATATATATATATTTTATATTATCCTTGTGGGCTCGCAAATCTTTTGCATAGATTTACAATTTTAAGACCATTCTAAGGAAACCAGCCACGTGTATATTTCTCACGATAACATGTCATTGTCTTTGTAAAGTTGGGATGAGATGATGAAATTTCAGTCCATTACATGAAAGCCCCACATATTCACGGAAACTACAAAAATAGTGGGGACTTATGTAACGATATTTTAGTTTTAATTTTATCGTAAAAAAGTCACAATTCCATATAGGGATCGCGTGTGACAAGACCGATTGAAGTTAAACGTCCAAAATTTTTACATATATATTTCGATTATTAACGTTCATGCATCTGATGTTCGTTACTAGACGTGTTCGTACTAATATTCTTTTCCTCGTCCTAAGTTGAATGCATGAATCAAAATTAGTCACGGCTTTTATTCACTTTCAATATACAATTATACATACATATATAGTTGACCGAGACTTTGACTCATAATTGGTAAGCACCATTTTGTTAGTAACTCCCCTATATCAAATTCAATGAGTTAAGGCATGCAATATATATATATATATATATATATGTGTGTGTGTGTGTGTGTGTGTGTGTGTGTGTGATGTGTGTATATGTATATATTACATGGGAAACGGATAAGCTTGAGAAGAGTCAAACGTAGATATTATGACGATAATAGTAATGTGAATTGGAATATTGCGATCTGGAAATTACTGCTCTAAGTCACGCGTGCTTATTTTTGTAATTAAAAAAAGTATACAAAATGGAAATTAAGATAAATCAAGCAGCCAATATTTTGAAAAGCAGAATTTGGTTTTTTTTATTCGAGAAAAACGACATGGTGGTGTCGAATATTGGGATATATCTTTGTATATTTTATTGTCATATGTTTATCGTGCATATTATTGAAAATTAAAGGAAGATCTTGATAGCGACCTAATTAATGGTCTAAATAAAGATTTACCAATATTAAAGAATTAATATATCGTTTTTTAATGTTCGGTAGCCTTTTCTCATTGGTGGGCATACGTGGAATTCATCTTCAACCTAATACACCTACAATATTTTACGCAAAAGATTAGCAATTGATTACCGAAATTGCTTTTAAAAAGGGGGATATATTATTCTTATTTATAATTATAACTTAGGTGGGCAGGGGCACAACTACTTTTTGTTACCAAAAAAATAACTAAGATTTTTTTTGTATACCATTTATGAATCAAATGGATAGATTTCATGATTAATGATCTCGCGACATACTAAACTAATAAATACAATAATCTTTAAATTTTGTCGCTTGGTAAAGAAGTGGGTGGCTAAGGTCTCACCAAAGTTTTTAAAATAAGCCAGCGAATCAAAATTCAAATCTTTCAACAATAAAGTTAGTTAGGTTATAATTATATTCACGCCCATTAAAACAGCTTTATGCCGCATTTCGACAAATTAATGTGACATCTAATCAATATGAATGGATTTTAAAAGATTTGGTAGGCTGTTACATACATACTGCCTAAGAAATAATAAAAACAAAACAATTCTCCTTTGAAAATTCAGAATCTCCTCCCACTATAATCAAACACCAAAAACACAATTTAAAATCCAACCATACAATTGGAAGTAATAATAGATGGGGTTTATATTTTGCTTTAAATTAGGACAATTTTGAATACTTCGCAATTCTCAGAACAAGGTTGAAATTGGTCCCAACAGATAAGCCTATTGATCCCATCACATTCTCCTTCTAGATTTTCAAACTCAAAAATCTCCGACACGTGGACACAATCTGAACCGTTCGATCAAGCATCTTTAAAACCGTTGGAAGACATAAGTCCAACGTTAGCTTAGAATTGTCAGACATGGTCTGCACGCCACGTTTTGCTCTATTTTTAATCAACACGTCGTCGTATTATTGTGGCTGCTTTTTAATCTTCTTCTTTATTTTATTGCCTTTTTTCTAATTTCAAATGAAATTCAATCACGTAACTCTCTCTATACGAATTGTATATGCCTCATTTTGACCCATGACCTTATCCTAGCCAATTAAAAACAATTCAAAAGAAAAATTTACGATTCATTCATTTACCTTTTCTTTTTCCATATTTGAAAATACATCCCACATGTCGTCCTTATCCGCAAACTACATAAATAGGCATTTATTATTACACGTAATCAAAGATACCAATGGATAGTCTCTTCCACGTCCCCTTGCTCAACTAATTTATTATTACATAAAAAATATACATACGCATACTCACGGATATTATTCTCCTTTCATTATCCAAAACGGAAGAAATTGCATGATATAAATTAAAATAGCTATTAGGAACAATAATAGAATGTTAGAAGTAAAGTTAGAAACTTTAATTGTCTTTAAACAGTATGAAATAAAAATAACCTTCACTTTCTATGATAGTATAAATGACGGGAAAGGATCGACAAGATTTCGATTTTCATATATACCAATTTAATTAAAAAAAATTAATGATATTTAGCTATATTCAATACAATACAAATCGTAGCCGTTAAATTTCAAGAAAACCAACCAACCAACCCATTACGTCTACAGAACTGGTAAGTCGGTCATATCCTTCGTTCTTATCCGCACCAATAAATAAAAATAATAAAAGTACCATAAATACATATGTATATACATCCTCTGTTTGAACGTGTATAATAATTAAATATTAATATATCAACCCTTAAATTATATATCCATTTTTCAAGGCCTTCCTCCCTCCCCAAGTCATTAATGGAAATCTCAGTATGTTGCTATCGAGTTGTTTACAAAATCTTGATGAACCCCACAACGCAACCCTCCTATAATAGATAAACACAGAAAAGACACAGGGACCATAAAGTTATTGGGGAAAAAGATTGAATCTTTATGTGTGTTTGTTGAAAAGAACGTTCCTTTGAGATTGAATTTTTCTTGTTCCGCGATACGTTTTGCCCTTCGAGATTTCATATCTGAATACTTTCTTCTCCGATTGGGTTTTTTTTTTTTTCTCTTGAAGGTCAACCATGTTGTCGAGTTCATACTTTAATCTTCTGAATCTTGAGGATTATTCGAACGATCGAACGCGTATACCTAGATTGATCTCCGTTCCTGGGATTATCTCAGATTTTGAGGACATGAATCGCAATGTGGACAGCCCTAAATCTCCGTCCAATCAAGAAAGGAGAATCATTGTGGCCAACCATCTTCCGTTGAAGGCAAGCCGCGAAGAAACCTCGGAAGGTGTAAAGAAATGGTGTTTTGATTGGGACAGAGACTCGCTGTACTGGCAGCTGAAAGATGGGTTCTCAGCAGATGTTGAGGTTGTCTACGTAGGCTCTTTGGGCGCTGAAATCGATGCATCAGACCAAGAAGAAGTTGCCCAGGTTTTGTTCGATAAGTTCAAATGTGTCCCAACTTTCTTGCCCTCGGATCTTATCAGCAAGTTCTACCATGGTTTCTGCAAGCATTATCTCTGGCCTCTGTTTCATTACATGCTTCCCTTGACGCCAAATCCTGGCATAAGGTTCGATAAGTCCATGTGGCAGGCTTACGTGTCAGCAAACAAGATATTTGCAGACAAGGTTATGGAGGTGATTAACCCAGATGAAGATTACGTATGGGTTCATGACTATCATCTCATGATCTTGCCTACTTTCTTGAGGAAGAGGTATCACAGGGTAAAGATGGGATTTTTCCTCCACAGTCCCTTTCCTTCGTCTGAGATATACAGGACTTTGCCTGTAAGAGAAGAGATCTTAAGGGCACTTTTGAATTGTGATCTTGTCGGTTTTCAAACATTCGACTACGCTAGGCATTTCCTTTCGTGCTGTAGTCGAATGCTTGGATTGGACTATCAATCGAAGAGGGGTTATATTGGATTGGAGTACTATGGGAGAACTGTTAGCATCAAAATCTTACCAGTTGGGATTCACATGTCTCAGATTCAGTCTGTTATGTCTCTGCAAAACACTGCTCGAAAGATCAAGCAGCTTAAAGATGAGTTTGATGGGAAGATTGTGCTGTTAGGTGTGGATGATATGGACATCTTCAAGGGTATCAGTTTGAAGTTCATGGCCTTGGGATTGCTGTTAGAAGAGAACCCTTCTTACAGGGGAAGAGTTGTTCTTGTTCAGATAACAAACACACCGAGAAGCCAAGGCAAAGACATCCTAGATGTTCAGAATGAGATCGATAAGGTCGCCATGGAGATCAATCAAAAGTACGGCAAACCAGGCTATCAGCCCATCGTCTGCGTTAATGGGCCCGTTTCGTTTCAAGATAAAGTCGCCTATTACGCCATCGCTGAATGCGTAATAGTCAATTGCGTCAGAGATGGCATGAATTTAGTCCCTTACAAGTACACAGTTTCAAGGCAAGGCACTGCAGAGCTAGACAAAGCATTGGAAGCAGCAGCAGCAGCCCAAAACGAGGCCAAGAAGAGTGTGATCATCGTCTCCGAGTTCATAGGATGCTCTCCTTCGCTGAGCGGTGCCATTCGAGTGAACCCTTGGGACATCAACTGTGTGTCCGAAGCAATGATCAGTGGCATCACCATGCCCGATTCTGAGAAGGAACTGAGGCATGAAAAGCACTATAAGTACATAGCGTCGCACGACGTGGCTTACTGGGCTCAAAGCTTCCATCAAGACCTCGACAGGGCTTGCTCCGAGCATTACACAAAAAGATGCTGGGGAATTGGGTTCGGGCTAAACTCGAGGGTTGTTGCTTTGGGGCCCAACTTTCGAAAGCTATCCGTGGAGCACATTGTGTCTTCTTACAGTGGCACTAACAGCAGGCTTATCCTATTAGACTACGACGGAACGATGATGCCTCAGGACAGAGTGGATAAGTCTCCCAGCCCAGAAATCATTTCTCTCCTTAACAGCCTTTGCAATGATCCTAAGAACATGGTGTTCATTGTCAGTGGAAGGGGTAAAGATTCGTTAGGGAAATGGTTCTCAGAATGCGAAAGGCTGGGACTTTCTGCTGAGCACGGTTATTACACAAGGTAAGGTCTTTTTCTTGATATTTCTCTGCGAATGTATCTTCGTTATCGAATTCGCTGCTGAAATCTCCTTATTTTCGTGTTCTCTGAAGGTGGGCCAAGAATTGCGAATGGGAATCTTGCGGGTTAGAGTTCGACATGGAGTGGAAAAGAATCGTAAAACCCATAATGGAACAATACACTGAAGCAACCGATGGCTCGAGCATCGAAGAGAAAGACAGCGCATTGGTTTGGCATCATCAAGAGGCCGACCCTGATTTTGGTTCTTGGCAGGCGAAGGAGCTTCTCGACCACTTGGAAAGCGTACTTGCAAATGATCCCGTCGTAGTCAAGAGTGGCCAGCAGATAGTCGAGGTCAAACCTCAGGTAAAAATCTGCTCCAAGTTTCAGTTTTTTTGTAAGGACAAACTCTTCAAGAACTATTGAAAGAAAAAGAATGCATTTTTTTGGGCGAAACGCAGGGCGTCAGCAAAGGACTGGTGGTGAAGAATCTCATGGAGTCGATGAAGAAGACTGGGAATTCGCTGGACTTTATCCTATGCGTGGGCGACGATAGGTCAGACGAAGATATGTTTGAGGCAATTGCGAGTTCTATAGCAGACCATTCACTGCCTGAGAAATCCGAGGTGTTTGCCTGCACTGTGGGTCAAAAACCGAGCATGGCCAAGTATTATCTTGACGATACAGTTGATGTCATGAGAATGCTTCAAGGGCTTTCGAATGCTTCTTCGTCTTCGCCGAAGGTGGGGAAATTGTCTTCTCATCGGTCGTTGAAGGGTTTCGTTTCCTTTGAAGGTTCGGCTTGAAATGGGTTTCGAAGAAAATGTCGACTTTTCGTTTGGGTTTTAGGGAGAAAAAAACGCTACCGTTGTACATACATACATACATACGGTGATCGACGGTATGTACGTACGTATACACACAGCATAAATTCTGTCTGGTTTTTGTGGTGGTGTTCATAGTTCTGCTTTTGCTCTATACACAGAATTAACTGTTACAATCTTTTTCTTCTTTGTTCTTTCTTCATTTGGATATTTTCCATCGCCGCGGCTCTGATCTCATAACATATAATGATTCGTTTATTATTTTGCAGACTGGTTGAGAAAAACCTAACAAAATCAGACAAGAGTATACATATATGCTCATATATATACATAATGTAATAACATTGATAGTTCAGGGAAAGAAAGAAGCTCGAATGCATTCAACAATGGCGATTCCCAGCAACATAAACTGTACAGACAAGACAATATCGTTACAAACTGATCAACAATCTCATATCTTTTGCTGCTGCTTGTCATAAGTTTTGCTGCTTCTTGCAAAATCACCTTTCTCCACGTCCATCATCCTCTCAAAATCAATCTCGCTCGATTCATACGTAAGCTTAATCCCACTTTCCATCCACGATTTGATGCAAATCAAAGCCCTTCCATCGTCTCGTCCCATGGAAAATCTCATCCTCTCAACCTCGTCTCCCTTATTACAGAACACCTCCTCGGGGCCCACAGCTGTCGGCTGCACAGCCAACATGTCCCGAGCCCTGCAAGACAACCTAGGAAACCTCGAACTGTTCCCTCTCCACCACTCAAACACGTCAGTCGTCATAGGGACGGGCGGCTCAGAGAAGTACTGAGTCAGCTCGTCCGTAGAAGAACTCAAGCTCGCCCTTCTCCTCTTACGTGCAATCTCTTCAGCAAAGGAAAAGTCTGAATCTTGGCTGACGTAGGACGAAGAAGCCATAGACGATGTGTAATAACATGAGGAGTAATCGGCGATGAAGTGATTCCTCATCTCTTCTAAGTAGCTCTCTGTGCTTAAGTACTCGGGCATGAGCTCGATCTTTATGCGTGGATCGAGGACTGCGCTCATGTACATCGAAGCATTGCAGACCTGCCCAGTGTAGCTTTGGGCCTTCGACTGCATCTCCTCGGAGGCTGTCTTGAGCCACTCGGGGATTTGTCTCGAATCTTTGCACTGCGAGATTATTTCGGAGATGTGATCCATGAAGAAGAGGACGAGCCCCACCGTTAGGAATTTGTTCGTACACATGTCGTTGATGGTTTTGTAGAATGGCTCGAGATACTTATGCATTATGTTGACCACGTTTCTCTCTCCCGAGTTTAAGACAAATGGCACGCTGAGATGTTCCTCGTACTTGCTTGCTACAGCTTCCATGGATTTACCTGCCTGAAAAAAACAAAACGATTGGCCAATGTACAGATATATCCTGCATTTCGTTTTTTTTTTTACCTTGCGTGCGATGTCGAACATCTGATAACTCCCTTTCCACCGAGCAGAGGCATCCATGGGAAATTCCCAGCTTCCTTCGTGATAAACGGTGGCGTACTGCGAGAATTCCTCAGCCATAGATTTCGATGAATTGAGTTCAAGCACAAACTCTCTGATCTTCGAGACGATAGACATCGTACTTCTCAACCCATCGCTGATAATCGAGTTCAGCGTAAGGGCAGCGCATGGGACGTGACAAAAGGGTCCAACTTTTCGACTGTCTACGTCATTTTTCAGGTTATGACACGCATGCAGCATATTCGGACTGTTATCGTGTGTACAAGAAATAACCTTATTTCCCAGATTGTAAGAATCGAGCACTTTCCATAGGGCTTGATAGATCTGGTCCCCACCGCCTGGGCTCGGGATTCTTGAAACATCGAGGAGAATCTTATGGAACGACCACTCCTCGTCGATCCACCGACAAGAAACACTCATGTATGTGATTTGTTCGAAAGATGTCCAGAAATCTAGGGCCAGAGAAACCTTTGACGAAGATATTTGCTCAATGTTTGACCTCACCGTTTCTTGCATGCTTTTGTGAACTTCGTGGAGTACGCTCTGAAACTTCTCGTCGGGCCATAGCTCTAACGATGGATTTAGGAATTTGTAAGAGTTCACGAGCCACTTTTCAGATAGAGTAGACAAGGGAAGAGACGATTCGACGAGCCATTTGATGAGTAGCCAATTCAAGTGGTCAAGTTCAGGTCTGGGCAAGGCCAACCTAACATGGGAGGGAGATTTCTTGGGCACTGTCAAAGGTTGCGCGGAAACGACTCTGTTGTTAGAATCGTTCATTTTTTGGTATCCCGGGTGTCGGTTGCTGAGGTGGCGTCCCAAATTGCCTTCGAGAGAAAAGAAAAAAGGGAACAATAAGGTGAAGTAGGGAGAAAGAAGGCCAAGTTCAACGAATTTTTCCAAGATTAAATCCCTGTACTTACTTACCAGTGGCTGTGGAAATAGAGTAGCTTTGTCCGCAGAATTTGCATATCCTACTCTTACCGTCTACTGCTGTTTCGAAGTACTTGAGATACAATGATGTCATTGTCTTTTTTCTCGGTTTTGTTGCAAGAACGGTGTGATTTCCCATTTCGGCTGAGGCGTGAAGCATATCTGTTGGTGCTGCATCCATGAATGGTTTTGGATCCTTGGTTACTACAAGGAAAGAAGATTACACATAATAGGTCACATTATGGCCGAAGAAGAAGAAGAGAGTAAAATCATTTTATTTAATATCAATCACAAATAGCTCAATCGCTGGAGTCTTAGCATATCCTTGCTGAGTAATAACACCAATATCTGATGAATTTCAAGGAGGTCCTCACTCAACAAGCTTAAGCAATGGAAAAAAATTCAAAAAATCTTGAATAGAAAAATTAACAAAGCAAACCTCTTGAGCCCTGAAGACTACTATCATATGAGTTTTATCTTCACCCCAATAAATCCCATTCTCAGCTGCTATACGAACTCCACCCAATTTTTCTCCTTTCTGCGTCACAAAATCAGAATTCAGACACAATCACTGAGAAAACCCAATTCAACGTAAGGTAGGAATGAAACAAAAAAAAAAAAAACACATTTTCAACAGAATACTCATGCACGGCTTCTCCAATAAAATTGAGCTTGGATGAAAGAAACAGTTCTGATTTCAGCTGGGGAAATCATTCAGTAGCACCAGGGTTGCTTGAAAACATAAGAACGAGTTGCTGCAGCTGTGAATGCGATCCATTACTGCGAAGTACGAGGAATAGAAATGGGTTCTTTCTATGTTCTGTTGCAGATTATTTAAAAATGGAGGGAACTTTTCTTTTTTTTTTTTTTTTTCTTTCTGAAATCTGAGATTGAGCTTTGAAGCTGAGATTGAAAGTCGAGCCACAGATCTGAGCGGAGCCGCCGCTGAAGAATGGAGAAACACAAAGAACAACGACTAATTAAAGCCGTCACGCCAACAACTTTCATTATTGAAATTGGAGGATCTGATTGAACTTTCGGAAATAGTTTAAGGGCCTAACTGAAATTTATCAACATCTGAAAACTTTGCGCGTGTGAATATTAGGATCATCAATCGAGCAGAGGAGCTAGAAAATTTGGCAGTGAAAGCACACAGTTTTTAGCAAATCAAGAACTCTTTTTACACTGATTGAGGTTGAGTGAAGCAATTTCCAGCCGACAAGTGAGGTATTTTCATATGATTTCCCATGTTTTCTTTGCGGAGACAAAGATTATTGCCATTATTGAGTCGTGTTTTCATTATCAGAATTTGATTGTTCTTGATAGTGTACAAGTTGGATAAAGAATATTTATGCCTTCAGTAGAAGAGCACCCTTTGCTTTGATCAATATGTAAGGCATCTCCAATGCTCTTTTTTCTTTTCTTTGGCAGGTGATAATCATCTCTTGGACACTTCTTGGGGATTTCATTACACATTAGGAAACTTTAAAGGTGTTTGATTGCTTTGTTGAGCTCATCATGTACTAGCCGCTGCTAACCTTCTTCGACTGTTCTCTCAAAGTTCGCTCGGTTATTTTGCAGGTGCAAATAGAGAAAGGGTTGTAAATGGCTGCGGTGAATAAAAAGAGGAATATGCTGGAGGGTTTGGTTAGAGAAGGTTCATTCAAGTGGTTGATGAGACAACAAAGTAGCTTATTTGACGAGGAAACGCATGGAGAGACCAATGAGCTTTGCGAGCTCTCTTCCATGGCAAACGCAGTTATCCGTAGATGTTCAAAGTCAGTGCTTTATATAATCAAAGTAGCTTTTTCCATTTATTCTAATCCATTTTTCTGGTGATGAATGTCATGCAGAATCCTTGCGCTTTCTGTTGAACAGCTCCGAGAAAATTTTGTTTCAGAATCTTCGGATCCTCTCAAACATCATCAATCAAACTTTACGCGGAACTTTCTGGAATATTGTTGCTTCATGACTCTTGCACGGGCAATACAAGAAATTGGCTATCTCGCTGACAGCAAATTTCGACGTCTTACATTCGACATGATGATTGCTTGGGAGTATCCTGATGCTGCTTGCGAAACGCTTTCCCCTGTATGTTTCTTATTACTGTAATAAACTCGTTCATATAGAGCTTATTTAGAGCTAGTGTGTTATATATGTTCATATTTCACTTAGTGAAACATGTGTAAGAACTGTGTCTCACGTGGAACTTTTGTTTGGTACAGATGGACGATCATAATACTGTTGGGGTTGAGGCATTTGCTCGGATAGCTCCAGCAATTCCCCTTGTTTCTAATGTGGTGATTAGTGACAAGCTTTTTGAGGTTCTTACAACATCAACTAATAATCGACTTCATTACTCTGTCTATGATAAGTATCTTGCTTGGTTAGAAAGGTGAAAACTCCATTATTTTGTTCATAATTATATCCGTCCAATCCGTCTTCAGAAACATTGTCTTGAAAAATGCTTTAAGTTAGGCTATTTCTTCTGTTTTTCCTTTCTTCAGAGCAATACAGAAATGGAAAGCGCAATCTGAATCCTCCCTCCTTTCACCTCTTCGTTCAAACAGAGTGGAGAAAATTCTGGAAGTTGATGGAACTGTCACAACCCAGCCAGTTTTCGAACATGTGGGCAAATCTGCATGGCCTGGTAAGTGATGCAATAAGTCCCAAATGCGTTTGGGGCTTTTCACATTCTTTCTGAAGCAGAAATGATATATTATTACAGGACGTTTGGTTTTGACCGACCATGCTTTATACTTTGAAGCCCTCAAAGTGGTCACTTATGATAAAGCAAAGGTGTACGATCTCGCTGATGAGTTACAGCAAGTCGTCAGGCCCGAGCTTACGGGCCCATGGGGATCAAAACTTTTCGACAGGGCTGTCTTCTACAAATCAATTTCATTGTAAGTAGAGTTTGTGAATGAAAATCTTACATTCGGTTAAAACCATGCAGATCTTTTAGGGATTTCAATGCAGATCAGAGCCAATTATAATGGGGTTTCCTGAACTTAAGGGCCATGCACGCCGTGACTACTGGCTAGCTATCATCCGCGAGGTTCTAAACGCCCATAGATTTCTTCTCAAGTTCCGTATAAGCGGCCCTGAGCGTGAAGAAGTTCTTTTGAAGGCTGTGTTTGGGATTCTGCGTCTTCAAGCTCTTAAGGAACTTATTACCACGGTTCCTCTTCCCTTCGATTCTCTCCTTATGTTCAATGTCTGCGAGCACCTTCCAGGCGGAGACTTGATTCTTGAAAAACTCGCAAGCATGTTGACCGCGAGGGATTTGGTTCAGAGAAATGACGGAAAATCTTGTAATGGAATGTACTCGGTCTCTGCTTTGTCGATGGCTTCAAATCTGGGATTTGCCACTGGGACATCGTCGTCTAGCAGAAATTATGACAGTGAATTCGTGGTCGGCGAGATGACTGTTGGAGAAACGACAGCTTTGGAGAAAGCTGTTAGAGAAGCTAAGAGCAGCTATGAGAGTGTAGTGCTTGCTCAAGCATCCATTGATGGAGTCAAACTCAATGGCATCGGCACAAAGTTAGCCGTCATGCAGGTAATCAAATCGTCTGAAATCCCATCTCAAGAAGTTCGACGGAGAACAGTGCAATGAAATTGTGCCTCGTTCTTTAGAATCGACTGCTTTAAGCAGCCCTCATATGTTATATTTTTCAGGAACTAATCTCCCCTGCATTGGAATGTTGGAATTTGCTTGCATTTCTTCATAACTGGGAAGACCCTTTCAAATCCTCGGCGTTCTGTGCTGTATTCACTTACGCCATCATCAGGTTTGTTACAAAAAATTCTTAAAAAAGGACATTTTTTTCATAATTTACTGCAATTTTCCTTTCGATTTCATTCCTGCAGAGGATGGATAGCGTATGCAATTGCGGCAACGTTAATCTTCACGTCCCTCTCTATGTTCCTAACTCGTTTCTATGGCCGAGGAAAACATGTCCATGAGCTGAAGGTGAACTTACCCCCTTCAATGAACGCAGTGGATCAGCTTTTAGCAGTTCAATGCGCAGTTTCCAAAGCAGAAGAGTTCATACAAGACGGAAACATTATACTCCTCAAATGCCGCGCCTTATTCCTTTCGATCTTCCCAAAGGTAGAAAGAAACCTTTCTCCTTATTATCAGTCAGCTTATGTCATGGGATGAGATTGTTATAATATAATCTGAAACCTTACTACTATATAACATATGCAGGCAACTGAGAGAACTGCACTTGTGCTGTTGATCATTGGTTTGTTTATGGCATTGGTGCCTATCCGATACGTATCTGCGTTGTTTTTTCTCGAAATTTTTACGAGATATTCGCCGTTTAGAAGGGCGGGCACGGAGAGGTGTATGAGGAGATGCAGAGATTGGTGGTTTAGCATACCTGCGGCGCCCGTTATTGTACAGAAGAAGGCGAGCGAAGAGAAGAAGAAAAGGTGATTGATGTGCAGAAAAATAGTAGATGATGTGGTGATATATGTCTTAAGTAGAG
Source organism: Craterostigma plantagineum (assembly GCA_027422505.1). Lineage (NCBI taxonomy): Eukaryota > Viridiplantae > Streptophyta > Magnoliopsida > Lamiales > Linderniaceae > Craterostigma > Craterostigma plantagineum. The sequence goes on from JAPQWV010000057.1 coordinate 1,129,423, forward strand.
TGTAGTGTAAATATGCCAAAAAAAAAACAGTTATTATTGTCGGAATTTCAATGATTTAAAGTATCTCCGAGGTAACAGAAAGGTTTTTATTAAAAGCCCAAGCCCACATATCAAAGTAGAAAAATCATGAAAAAAAGACCCTAAGATAGGCCAATGTAAAACAAACATAGGGGTATTGACTAGTTTTTCTAGGAATGTACTTTAAAAAAAAAACTATTGATTATTATCAATTTTAAAAAAAATTTATTAGATAGGAATATGTTCAAATAAAAAAATGAATTGGAATTGCGTAGACTACCCATAGTAAGATAAAATGAGTTCATCTTCGTATGATAGGTTGGAAACCAATTGGAACGAATCGAATAATATGATATTCTAATAAAAAAAAATACGATTAATTTGCAATCCTAAATCAGGACGTGTATGATAGTCAAATCCTTTTTACGTAATATATTTATTGTTATAAGAACGTAATATTATTGAATCAGAATGAAGAAATTTTGACTATGACTTTCAAAAAAATTGCAATGTGATAGTTAAATTTCCATGTCATGAATGACATTACATGATTATAATGTTCAGAAATAATGCCACTATAAATAGAGACCCATATTCATACTCTAAACAACTGTCATAATATCTATCAATACAAAAGAGAGAATTATAGAATAGCAGCAGCTCTCTCTAACCATTATCTTATAATCATCGCCGGCGGCCAAAAGAAATAAGAGAGAAACGTAAGTGATGATATATCTTATATAGTTTTGCATGGCTATTACAAATTTAAATTACTATTATGACTATCGTAAATACTGATTATCGTATATTAATATTTGTCAGATGAATCCACCTTATAACGAAGAGTTTGAGCATCTGACTATGTGCAAGAGAGTCAACGGAGTTCTCTTCCCTCAACCTATCAAAACTTTGTCTGGTGATAATACAACACCACCTCCTCATTCCGAGGTATATATATGATATATATTATCACATAATAATATCCGTTACTCAAATACAATCTATAAAATAAAATTATTATTAAATTAGATATAGATATGATGTGTACAAATACAAGGAAGGTGTGTGGGACGGTCCTCTCAGTTGAAACTCAAATAACCTTAGAACAATTACTGCAAGCTAATATATGATTGTAGCGCTAACATTAAATACACTTAAACCAATAACAACATGCGCTAAGTAACTACTAAAATAATTGAATTCTATTTAATTTTCAGGACATGTGGTCGTCGTCACGGAGGAGAGATCGACCATCATCTACGGTGGTAGACAACAAAGAAATAGCGCTGAAGCTATTTCAATGTCAAAACACATCCCAATACTTATTGCAAGTTCAACAGGTAACTATTAAACTAACTAACATATGCAACTAAATAATAAATCATATAAGGATTTAACTGTGAATTGATTATATATTTTAAAATTAGGTTGGAACTAGCAATATCAAGCTGTACGCCTTAGAACCTCAACCTGAGAAAAGAAGAGTGAAGACGACTGAGAAAAGGGTCGACAATCCCAATTGGATTCTGATTCCAATTAATAATCAAGAGTTAAACCCTAATAATAATCATTGTAGCAGCAATTTGTCCATCACTCAAAGGCTTGAGGGGAAATGGACGAAGGAGACCCGAGAGAGAGGAGGCGCTCAAATTGAATATGTAAGTATAACTACTAAATAATATTTTAGCAATCACTACATTTTTTCTCCATATGACTTAATATATGTATATACATATATGGTTATTTTGTTAATTGTTACAGTTTTATCGGCATCAATCGGTCAACAAGACAATGCGATCTTTGGCCGAAGTTGCGACGTTTATCATCTTCAACACTTTTTATAGGTCAGCAATATTCAACGAGCGCAATTATGTAACTTAAAATAATTTTTCCATAATTTTTTTTCATTTCTTATTGTTGTTTGCAGGTGAATTGAGGATCGGGCGCTCGTTCATCCGCTTACCTTTTTTTTTTGCAATAAAATCGTTTTTTTTTTTGTTATATTTCTTGAATTTATTGAGAATATATGTGGTACAACATATGGGGAAATTACTTCAATGATCTGGTAAGTTATTCCATATATATGTACACTTATGTAACGTTATCCGCTAGGGATAATGGTTATTATATCAATGTGATTTTTCGTACATCAGCCAAAAGATCGAATTTCGCTATTTCTTCTGCTACTATATCAACATGCATGCATAGAATAACCTTATTCCAAGAAATGACGACACATTGGCTATAAACAAGGGCGGATCTAGGATTTTTTAGGGGGTGGGGGCATAACCAAAATTGGCGTGGGTAATGAGACCATGTAGAAAATAATTTTCATTTGACGTCTTCTATTAAAAAAGGTTACCAATTGAATATATTTTTCGTTGAAAACTATGAATCTTAAAACAAATACACAACGAATTATCAATAGTATAAATCAACTGTAATCTTAATGAAGATCTAACAACCACAACATGTCACAATACTAATATTGCGAAGCGTGATGCAATATCAAAGCTAAACCGTAACAGTCTCAGATCGCTTACAATTTCTCATTCCAACCCTCCTCGTCTTCCCCGATAAGCTACCAATAATCTCGCAATATCAAAAGAATTGGATTTGAACACAATTGTTTACGTGGTTCAGATTCTTTGATGAATCTTACGTCCACGGAGAATCGAGAATTCTTTTATTAGCAGCTGCTGAGTTTTACAGAGAGACGAAGTGTGTTGAAAAGTAATCAAAATCATAGCACTGTACACAACTCTATTTTATATTCAAAATACGGTTAAAAACCGTTGCTCCGCTCCTCAGGCTTAAAACGTCGGCATCACCCGCGACTTAATAAGTGATGGTGCTGGTCAATTAGGAACGCGCTTTTAAAAGCTTCTTTTAAACCTTCGCGCGTCTTACAATTCTGTTCCAACTCTGTTTATTCAACTTCATCAGCTGAGTGATCTTCATGCTCTTCTTTACTTCGTGTCTTCAATACGCCCCCACAAGATGAATGGAATAAATTTATTACAGACATCTTGACTAAGATCTCCTGCAAAGAGGGGCCCGTAAGTGGTTTGGTGAACACGTCTGCGAGCTGATGCTCTGTTCTGACCGGAAGTAGTTTGATGGCGCCGGTTTCTACGTGGTGTCGAACGAAGTGACAATCCACTTCGATGTGTTTTGACTTCTCATGAAACTTAGGGTTGGAAGCTAGTTTGAGAGCCGACTGGTTGTCGCAGTATAACACTGGTGTCTGAGGCAATTTCACATCCAAACTACTCAATAGATGCTTAATCCAAAGTATCTCGGCCACGAGTGATCCTAATGCTCGATACTCTGCTTCGGTGGAGGATCTAGACACAGTGGCTTGCTTCTTTGCCTTCCATGTAATTAGAGAATCTCCCAAGAAAGTACAATAACCACTGACCGACTTTCTAGTGTCAGTACATGTTCCCCAATCAGCGTCTGAAAAACCAGTCAAGTGAAAATTCTGCGCCGAACTGAGAAGAATGCCTTGTCCTGGAGCTGCTTTAAGATACCGCAGTAGGTGGTGTGCAGCCATCATATGTCCTGTACGTGGTGCTGATATATATTGACTCAGCTTGTGTACGGTGAATGCGATGTCTGGTCTGGTAAAGGTGAGGTATAAAAGTCTTCCTATCAGCCTTCTATAGTGGAAAGGATCTGACAATAGTTCCCCATCTTCCTCTGTTAATCTCCCACTGGGATTCATTGGCGTAGAAAGAGGCTTAGATCCCAAATATCCAGTGTCATTCAGCAGTTGCAACGCATACTGTCGCTGTGAAATGTAAATTCCAGATTCATTTCTAGCTACTTCGATGCCGAGGAAGAACTTGAGGTCGCCGAGATCTTTGATTCTGAACTGGGCCCGCAGAAAGTCCTTCACCTTAGCTATCTGCCTCATGGATGGTCGGTCCGGCAAGGATTATGTCGTCCACATAAACCAGTAGGATGACCAAATCATCGCCCCTTCCCTTCAAAAACAGCGTATGATCGGCTTGAGTTTGATTGAAACCAAAAGCTTTAACAGCATCCGTGAATTTCTTATTCCACTGTCGTGATGCTTGCTTCAAACCGTATATTGACTTGTGCAATCTGCACACCATCCTAGGTGCTCCTTCTCTGCTGAAGTCTTGGTAGAAACCTTGAGGTAAGCTCATATAAACCTCCTCTGTTAGGTCACCGTTCAAGAATGCATTATTTACGTCGAGCTGTGTTAAGTTCCATTTGAGCTTTGCTGCGAGGGAGAGAATGATCTTGATTGTGTTTGGTTTGGCCACGGGTGCGAAGGTGTCTATATAATCCACGCCTTCCCTTTGATCGTACCCCTTCGCAACCAAACGCGCCTTATACTTTTCTATCTCTCCCTTAGAGTTGTGCTTAACTTTATATACCCAGCGATTCCCAATTGCCTTCTTCCCTTCTGGTAGTGGTACGATGCTCCAAGTTCCATTTTCTTCTAATGCCTTGAGCTCCTCTGTCATGGCTTCTAACCAGATTTTGGAAGATGCTGCTTGAGTGAAGTGCTTAGGTTCCTGGCTCATGGCAACACTGCAGATAAAGTCTTGATGCTGTTTGGAAAACTGGTGGTATGAAAGGACTTGTGAGATGGGGTACAATTCTTTCCTATCTGACACCTTATTGCAATGATAATCCTCCAAGTAAGCCGGCCTTCTTGATTGCCTTCCTGTCCTTCTCCCAGGTTCTGGTTGGGGCTGCTGATGCCCTGATTGTGTTTGAGCAGGCTGAGCAGTGGAGGCCTCTGCCTCTGTCATCTCACTGCCACCTGGTTCTGCTGTTCCTTGACTGGAGGTTTCAGCCCCTGATGATACTGGGGGTGGCTCAAATGGCACATAAGGCATGGGCAGTACACTATCAGGAAATGGATTTTCTGAGACAGGAGGATTATGCTGTCTAAATGGGAACTCGTCCTCCTTAAAACTGACATCTCTCGAGACAAAGATCTCCCTGGTTTTGAGGTCCAACACTTTGTAACCTTTTATTCCACTTGGGTAGCCTATGAAGACGCATTCCTTTGCCCGAACATCAAACTTTTTCCTACCTGTTGTTAGTGTGGAACAAAAACAGAGGGATCCAAATGCCCGCAAGAAATCATATTCAACAGGTTTCTGGAAGAGAAGTTCATAAGGACTCATTTTACCTAGCTTCATGGAAGGTGTTCTATTTATCAAATAGGTTGCCGTAAGTACGCATTCGGACCAATATTCAATTGGCAGACAAGATTGAAAAAGCAGTGAGCGAGCAACATTAAGTAAATGTTGATGCTTACGCTCAACGACTGAGTTTTGTTGGGGTCTTTGCACACATGACAAGTGATGCATTACCCCTTTCTCTCTAAAGAAATCAGTCAAGTTGAACTCTGTTCCATGATCTGATCTCACTGTCTTAATTCGACTCCTAAATTGAGTTTCCACATAGGCAAAAAAGAAGGACATCACTGCCTTTACATCTGATTTGAATTTTATCAAGAATACCCATGTAAATCTCGTGTGATCATCTACTATTGTAACAAAGTAACGGTGCCCGAGATGAGAGGGGACATTGAAAGGTCCCCAAACATCACAGTGTACAAGGTCGAAGGCAGAACAAGCTAGCTTATTTCCAACCGGGAAAGATTTCTTTTTCTGTTTTGAAAGTGGACAAATTTTGCAGTAAGAGTTGCTAGAGTGATCTTCATGCTCTTCTTTACTTCGTGTCTTCAATACGCAACAATGCCTTCGACGTCCCTTCAGCCAAAAATTACCACCAAAATCCATCACTGAACGAACAAATCAAAGCCATTATCAACAAAAAATCTTAACCGTGAGTGACAAACCTGTCATCTCCATTCTCGAGCATCCATCTTCGGTGCATTAACAACGACACTGTCAATCGAAAAAACACAATCGTAATTCTAGCAGTTCCTATTCGTAAAATTGTTCGTCGAATTTTCTGTAGATCGTCGACCCATTATCATCGACGTCTTGTTTTACAGAGTTGAAGAAGAAAACAACTGGCCATTCGCAAGGTTCATGCTCAATGGCCTTGGGTTAAAGGTAACGAGGACATCTTTCCAACTCCTCCAAGTTTGAAAATTGCAATGGCAATGCGAGCTCTTTGGCTGTGATGAGAGTAGCCCCAAGAAATAGACACGGACCATTTGTGGCCTCGGTGGTAGCAATAGCACTGCTGTATAGTATCCTAAGGGTCGAGCTTGTATGGCTTTCGTAAGCTCTTTAGTGAGGAAATCTGCCTTTGGTTTGGGAATAATGGGTTTATATCGTCGAGGTGGTGGAGGGACACGAGCGGTTCTAATGGGTGGGCTGATAGTAGGCCAAAGGGGTCGCCTCTTATGTCAAGCTGGGAAAACAAACATAAATAAATGCCTTATCAAGAATAATGATCATAAGCAAAAAAGACAACAACCTTAAAGATTTTGTCGGCCAAAAAATCACGGAATCGACGGGTAAGTGTGTAAGCGTGGCAGCAGCACTGTGTTGTGTCATGAGAAGAGAAGAACTCCAATGCCTACTTAATTCGCATACAAATACATGCAGGGAAATAATGCACTCCGAGTTCAAAATGAATGGTAGATTCTTGAAGATGTGACAAGATGCATTAAAAGGGAAAGCTAGCAAGATTCAATTTTTAGTTCATCATTTTGAATAGGTATGGAAATATAAGAACAAAAACACATTATGTAATAGAAATCACATTAATAGAAAATGTTAGGCATAAGCCATTGTGAGCTGCCACATATTGTTGTTGATAAACATTAGTTAATTGCGTGGTTTTTGCTACATAAAAATGTAAAATTTTTCTGATTTTCCTTCGTGTTATTGTGTTGTATTGTGATGTCTATTTATCGTAGAAGGACAATAAATCTAGGACATTCTACATGCAATCATTATCGTGCGTGATTTCATATCCATTGCTTATTTGAAATTGTAAATGGGCCTATTTTATAAAGTAATTGGGGCACATTGGAGGAATGTATAAATACGGATTCTAAAACCTAGAATTAGGAGAACGCGCGCAATTTTAATTCAGCGAACAGTCAAAGAAGCATGTTTTTCCTATTCCTTCATCTTCTAAATTTCTTCCATTTCAACGCGATGGCTGATCAGCATTCAAACAAAAAGGATGCAACAAAGTACATTATGATAAACTTTGTAAGTTCTGATGTCTGAGTTCAAAAGTTAGATGTGTGTATTTAGCTTACAAATATGGCAGCAGTTACATATATACCACGCGGAATACGTTGCACTGAAGGTCGAACAGGTTCCCAAAAGAATCAAAGTCACTGTGGAATTAGCTTGCGTTGGTAACATGGTGATTGGCGTGATTGACTCGGCAAACGAAGCACAACAACTAGATAAGGTCCTCGTTGCAGGGATTCCATGGCGGGCTAACAGAGCTACTGGGGTATTGTTTTTGCCAAAATTTTCGATCGCTAGTTTTCTTCTGGACCTATACGTCCTTATTTGCAGCCTCTGCCGCCGTCCAACGGGAGACGATTTTTCCCATTATTTGATTGGCATACATGTCAATTTGCCGTAATCTTTGCTCAAGCCTTCAATTTGTTTCTCGGGTTAGAAATCTATCGAGCCTCCAGGTATATAACCTTTAGTTTTTATCGCGTATACCGCAATTATACATAAACTTTGAGAAGCTTCATCCTACTTCCTAGAAGCAGGCCACCACGCTGGGATCGGACGTGTTCGTGGAGAGCCAGCCGGGACTGGACATGCAGTTGCTCAGGGAGAGCCAACCGGGAAATGATGCGGGGTTGCTCGTGGAGGGCCATGCGTGGTCGGGGTCCTCGCGGTTGCTCGTTGAGAGCCAGGCGTGATCGGACGTGCGGTTGCTCGGGAAGAGCCAGTCGGGATCCACACGGTTACTCGTGAAGAGCCAGTCGGGATCCACACAGTTGCTCGTGGAGAGCCAAGCGTGATCGGGCGCACAGTTGCTCGGGGAGAGCCTGCCAGGGTCCACGCGGTTGCTCGTGGAGGGCCAGGCATGATCGGGCGCTCGGTTGCTCGGGGAGAGCCATCCGTTGGTAACATGGTGATTGGCGTGATTGACTCAGCAAAAGAAGCACGCCAACTAGATAAGGTCCGCGTTGCAAGGATTCCATGGCACGCTAATCATTTTGTTGTTTATCAATTATCTTGGAGAACGGGGAAACCCAGCAGAAAGCACGTCAAAATGGCTAGTTGTTGGGATTGGTTGCTTGTTGGGAATTAGTGCTTGAATGCAAATACTACAATTTTTATTGGGCATCTTGAGAAAAGAAAGATTCTGCCAAGACAACAACACTCTTCTGCGTATGCGGTAGATGGAGATCAAAACCGGACAAGGTTATGTGCATGCAGTGGCGTGTACCGAAATGATTTTGCAAATATGTGGTTAAAGGACAAATTGGTTGCAAGATTTTACTTCGATGTCCAGGATGTTTTTTTACCACATGTACAACGCATACCCATGTGCTTAACGTGCTGATGTATATTCGTAAAGTTGGGATGCTTTCGGATTCTGCATGCACCTATCCTCAGGAGAGGAATATGGTAGCAGAGTTTGTCCATTCGGTGAGAGGTATTATTTTTAAGTATGCATGAACAAAATTCTATTATTAATTTTTTTTTGCAAAAGTCGTTTTGCGTAAATGTTTTGCGAAACATTTTTTTGCAAGACCTGCTTTGGAAAAATCATTTTGCGAAAATATGTTTGCAAAATGGCTTTTCGCATTTTAAGAGGTTACAAAATATTTTTTTTGCAAAATCCTGACGCACTTAACACAAAAAAAAATTTCGATTTATAACATAAAGTTTTCCAAATTAGCTCTGGTAATGATCGAACACTCATACCCTGAGCACTAAGCACTCGATTAAACACCAAAAATACCAAAACATTATCGAATTTTGAGCACTCATTGATGGTCTGAGGCATTATCATACTAATCGAAGAAAGAATTTTGAGTAATCGAGATTTTGATGGTTTGAGGTATTATCGTACTCATTGAGCAGTGCTGGGGACAAACAAACATGGTGAGTTCTGTTTACTGCAACTTTCCTTTCGGTTTCATTCTTGCAGAGGATGGATAGCCTATGCAATTGTAGCAACGTTAATCTTTATGTCCCTCTCTATGTTCCTAACTCGTTTCTATGGCCGAGGAAAACATGTACACGAGCTGAAGGTGAACTTACCCCCTTCCATGAGCGCAGTGGATCAGCTTTTAGCAGTTCAAAGCGCAGTTACCAAAGCAGAAGAGTTCATACAAGACGGAATCATTATACTCCTCAAATGCCGCGCTTTATTCCTTTCGATCTTCCCAAAGGTAGAAAGAAACCTTTCTCCTTATTATTAGTCAGCTTATGTCATGGGATGAGATTATTATAATATAATCTGAAACCCTTCCACTATATAACATATGCAGGCCACTGAGAGAACTGCATTTGTGCTGTTGATCATTGGTTTGTTTATGGCATTGGTGCCTATTCGATACATATCTGCGATGTTTTTTCTTGAAATTTTTACGAGATATTCGCCGATTAGAAGGGCGGGCACGGAGAGGTGTATGAGGAGATGCAGAGATTGGTGGTTTAGCATACTTGCGGCGCCCGTTATTGTAGAGAAGAAAGCGAGCCAAGAGAAGAAGCAGAAGAAAAAGAAGTGATTTATTGCAGAAAAAAAATAGTTGAAGATGTGGTGATGTGTGTCTTAAGAAGAGTGTAGTGTAAATATGCAAAAAAAAAAAAAAAACAGTTATTTTTGTCCGAATTTCAATGTTTTGAAGTACTCCGAGGTAACATAAGGTTTTTATTACAAGCTCAAGCCCACATATCAAAGTAGAAAAATCATGAAAAAAAAGACCCTAAGAATGTACTTTAAAAATACTAGTGATTATCATCAATTAATAAAAATTAATAGATATGAATATGTTCAAATAAAAAACGAATTGGAATTGCGTAGACCCATAGCAGATAAAATGAGTTCATCTCGTATGATAGGTTGGAAACGAATTGGCACAGAGTCGAATAACATGATATGTTAATAAGAAAATACGATTATTTTGCAATCCTAAATCATGACGTGTCAGTCCTTATCCGTTTCCGTCAGCGGTCATAGTCAAATCCTTTTTTACGTAATATATTTATGGTTATAAGAACGTAATATGATTGAATCAGAATGAAGAAATTTTGACTATGACTTTCATAAAAATTGCAATGTGATGGTTAAATTTCCATGTATTGATACATGAATGACATTACATGAATTTTAATGTTCAGAAATAATGCCACTATAAATAGTGACCCATACATACTCTAAACAACTATCATAATATCTATCTATACAAAGAAATATAGAATAGTAGAACCTCTCTCTAACGTTATCTTATCATCGCCGGGGGCCAAAACAAATAAGAGAGAAACGCAAGTGATGATATCTTATATAGTTTTGCATGGCTTACAAATTTTAATTACTATGACTATCGTAAATATTGATATCATATTTTATATTTGTCAGATGAATCCACCTTATAACGAAGATTTTGACCATCTGACCATGTGCAAGAGAGTGAATGGAGTTCTCTTCCCTCAACCTATCAAAACTTTGTCTGATGATAATAATACAACACCACCTCCTCCTCATTCCGAGGTATATATGATATATTCATTATCATATAATAATATCCTTTACTCAATTACAATCTATTTATTATAAATAAAATTATTATTAAATTAGATATAGACATGATGTGTACAATAAAAGGAAGGTGTGGGCCGGTGCTCAGTTGAAACTCAAATAACCTTAGAATAATTACTGCAAGCTAATATGATTGTAGCGCTCTAATAATATTACACTTAAAAGCAATAACAACATGCGCTAAAGTAACTACTGAAATAATTGAATTTATTTTACTTTTATTTAATTTTCAGGACATGTGGTCGTCGTCACGGAGGAGAGATCGACCATCATCTACGGTGGTAGACAACAAAGAAATAGCGCTAAAGCTATTTCAATGTCAAAACACATCTCAATACTTATTGCATGTTCAACAGGTAACTGAAATAACTAACATTTATGTAATACTCATAGATATAAGGAATGAGCATTTAATTATGACTGATTATTTTTAAAAATTAGGTTGGAATTAGCAATATCAAGCTGTACGCCTTAGAACCTCAACCTGAGAAAAGAAGAGTGAAGACGACCGAGAAAAGGGTCGATAATCCCAACTGGATTTTGATTCCAGTTAATAATCAAGAATTAAACCCTAATAATAATAATAATAATAACAATAGCAGTAATTTGACAATCACTCAAAGGCTTGAGGGAAAGTGGACGAAGGAGACCCGAGAGAGACGAGGCGCTCAAATTGAATGTGTAAGTATGACTATTGAATAATATTTAGCAATCATTGCATTTCTTCTTCATATGATATTTAATATATGTACATAACATGTATGGTTATTTTATTAATTGTTGCAGTTTTATCGGCATCAATCGGTCAACAAGACAATGCGATCTTTAGCCGAAGTTGCTACGTTTATCATCTACAACACCTTTTATAGGTCAGCAATATTCAAGGAGCGCAATTTAATTTGATAATTTTCCATCAATTTTTTTTTTTTTTATTTCTCGTTGTTGTTTGCAGGTGAATTGAGGATCGGGCGCTCGTTCATCCGCTTATTTATTTATTTTTTTTTTTGCAATAAAATCGTTTTTTTTTCTATTTCTTGAATTTATTGAGAATATATGTGTACAACATATGGGGAAATGACTTCAGTGATCTAATAAGATATTCCATATATATGTACACTTATGTAACGTTATCCGCTAGAGATAATTAATGGTTATTATATCAAAGTGATTTTTCCTATATCAGTCAAAAGATCGAATTTCGCTATTTCTTCTAATACTATATCGACATGCATGCATAGAATAACCTTATTCCAAGAAATGATGAGACATTGGCTATAAACTATTCTTTTTCACATGATTTCGTTATTAAATTATAGAAACTTCTATTTCACGCCATGATGCAAGCGAAGGACGCGTAAATCAAGAGATTAACAAAAAACAATAATCCATGAATAAGGTTATTATTACCAAGCTAGCAAGAGCTGGCGAAGTATTACATAGGAACGTATTGGTTAGGATTGAAAAAAATGGCAAGTGTTTGTAAAGTATAATGATTAGAAATTGTAATGGATTCAAAACAATAACCAAGATTAGCACAGTAACAGTCTTGATGTTTGGTGAACATTTGAACCAACTACTCTTCTTAATCCATATATTATAATGTCGACAAGTACATATTATTCTAATACGGTTTGCTGATATTGATTGACGTTATGACACTTGAAATTTTATATTACAAGAGCCGACATTAAGCTTCATAATCACAAATCTCTAGACTTAATCAACTTTTAACCACCTACTTCCTTATGGAGAGTAAATCAAAATTCGGTATATATAAATCGAAGAAGCTATTTATATTGGTTCTAGAAAATGGAACATTCAATTGAATATACGTTGAGATTTAATCTCACTCGCCATAAGCTTTTGTAAATTAATCACCTACTCTTATTTCCTAAGCTAACGTAGATTAAATATATACATATTAATTACTTATATATGCGTGTCGTTTTTGTATGTGTGAATCAAGAAAAGTAATAAATAAATGAGAGGACACGTGTCAAAAAAGTATTAATTGACGATGATTATGAAGGTACAAGGCATTTTATGATTGGATTAAAGATAAGAGAATAGCCAGGGCTTATGTTATTTGGTAAGAGTAGATAGGTTGGTTGGCAATAGCAGAAGAGACTATTGGACAAAACTTGCCGTAACACTCTATGCTCAGATTAATATGTAGATGCATTTCATATCCCATGTAAGCCTTAAAATAAAATAAAATATCACTATCTTTGTCAAAATGTTAGCTGTAATAATCTACAATAAACAAAGACTTGTACAATTATAGCCTACGCTGCCCAATAGAAGAGCTTCTCCTTCAAGCATGAGATTGTTATAAGAGTACTGAACTCGCCATTATTACAAAACCTGATCTTACATGAAGCTACTACCTTAATTTCATCTATCTATATATCATAAATACTTTCTATTACATCTGAATACTAATAATATTACACTTTTGCAATAAGAAAAATGATGAACATGGAGGAAACCCTTCCTCCAGGATTCAGATTCCATCCCACAGATGAAGAGCTCATCACTTATTACCTCACTAATAAGGTTTCGAATTTCGATTTCTCGACTAGGGCTGTCGCAGAAGTCGATCTTAACAAGTGCGAACCATGGGATCTTCCAGGTAATTTATTTAAAAACACATATATGTTATTAATATATTAATCATATGCATGTATTTATATATATAATTCTTTTTTGCAGCGAAAGCTTCGATGGGAGAAAAGGAATGGTATTTCTTCAGCCTAAGGGATCGAAAATACCCGACGGGCTTGAGAACGAACCGAGCTACTGAGGCGGGATATTGGAAGACGACGGGCAAAGATCGAGAAATTTTTCGAGGGGAAATCTTGGTAGGTATGAAGAAAACCCTAGTTTTCTATCGAGGGCGAGCGCCGAAAGGCGAGAAGACTAATTGGGTCATGCACGAATATAGGCTCGAAAACAGCGTCTCCTTCAACCCTACAAAGGTACCATTTTTAATATTATTACTATTACATTCTCTGAATTCATTTCATACCCTATTTGAACTATGATATTGTCTACATATGTCATAGGAAGAATGGATAGTTTGCAGAGTGTTTCAAAAGGCTTCCCCAGCAAAGAAGCAGCAGCAGATTATTACAGCGATGGGTTCATCTTCTTCGCCGGCGAATAATTCCCAAGAATATTCTCCTCCATGCGAGGAAGCCAATGCCATGGCAAATGAGCTTGGAGACATAGATCAGATTCAAAGCTTTAACAACCTTAACAACGTCGTACTTTCGAATTGGAACAACTTAGGACCACCAAATCCATTGCTGCAATCATCAGTAGCTAATGCTTGGCCATTGTTGGGCGGCGGCCATACTTCAGCTTCTAACCTTTCGATGAACTCTTTGCTGCTCACTGCTTTACAGCTCAGAGGACGACATCATCAGAGTAGTAGCAGCATAAGAATTGGAGCCAATAATGATAATAATCCTTACACTCTTTTGCCCCTACAGAGGAATAATAACAACAATGATGGTAATAATTCTCAGTTGGGACATGATTTCGGGCTGTTCGACAATGTGGGGTCGGGCTCGGAGTCGAAGCAGTTTCCTTACAGCAACGTAGAATCCAATATTTGGTGAAGAAGAAGATATGATCAATGTTGTTCCCTTGAGCGATATATATTCTCCAAGATCATTGAGGGAGTTTAAGGTTGTCTAAGCTGTAATTAGTTGCTTTTGATCAATGATTGATCAACTATAGGTTATGATGAATGTCGTCGTATGTCAACTGTATATTTCGTCGGAATAATTAAGCTTCGAAGTCACTTAAGGGTAGTGTCCACTGTATCTTATTATTTTCTTGAACATATTTGCTCAACTTTTATTCCACGTGGATATTTGTGTTCATATCTTATGCAATAAATATTATAATACAATATGATATCATTGCACGGAATTAAGTGGGGTCTGGCAAGAAATATCACACATCGATTTCACCAATATCCCTTTCTTTCTTCTCTTAGTTCATCTAGACTCTTTGGTCATTTTATCATCTTTCCACAAAATAAGACGAAAATTATCTCCGAACCAAAATTAAATTATTATTATTACAAACATCATTGTCAAATATCATAAATATCTTGGTGCCGATGATTTCAAGTTAATTAAAATTAAGATATGACGTATATTATCGCTTTCTTATTCTTATTAGTTTATTCTTAATAAATTAATCTGATTTGCATAGTTCTAAAATAAACATGCCACAATTTGCCAAGGAAGATTTCATAAAGTGAGGGGAAAAAGTGCATAAAATAATGAAATATTGCGAAGCTATAAAAGATAAAACTCCACGTGTAACCCATTTCTATCTTACACATCTCGTTCTTTGTAATAGGATCGAAGTATGTAATGGATAAATATTCACTGCAAGAGCTTCTATAAATAACAATCAGCCTTATCCATCCAGCCTGCCTTCAAACACAGCGACGGAACCAGACTTCCAGATCTGGGGGGGCAAATTTAAATATGCCGAAATTGGGGGGTCAAAGTGAAACTAAAATACTTCAGAAAAACAAAGAAAAGAACCAAATAGGTATTCGAACCCAAGGTACATGACTTGAATGAGTTTATCTACTTCACATTTTCCACTGGACTAAGCACTAATTTCTGATTTTAGCTATATACTAAATGGCTATGGATATTTTGGCTGGGGGGTCAATGGCCCCCCCTAGCCCCAACATAGCTCCGTCACTGTAATCAAACATAAAAGCCCCCGAGAGAGAGAGAGAGAGAGAGAGAGAGAGAGAGTTTTTGGGAGTTCAAGATTTTGAATAAAGATTAAAACTTTAGTAAAAATCATAAGTGGGATTTGTGTTGCAAAGATGTTGGAAGGCAAGGCAATGATAGAGGACACAGATATGCCATTGAAGATGCAGATCCAAGCCATGGCTTCTGCTTCTCAAGCATTGGATCTGTACGACGTTCTTGACTGCACATCCATTGCAGGACACATCAAGAAGGTACGGTACGGTCATCGATTGCTTAAGAAATTAAACTGTTTTATGTCTGATCTCAAACTGTTAAAGATTATGACTTTATTGCAGGAGTTTGACAAGAGATACGGAAATGGATGGCAATGTGTGGTGGGATCCAACTTTGGGTGCTTTTTCACTCATAATAAGGGAAGTTTTATCTATTTTGCTTTGGAGAGACTCAACTTTCTCATCTTCAAAGGGGCTTCTTCTCCTCCCTCGTCTCCTTGAGCTTCTGATATCATCTAATACTGTGCTGCGAGATTGAGAAAGATTTATGCTGTCATAAAACAGACA
Source organism: Craterostigma plantagineum (assembly GCA_027422505.1). Lineage (NCBI taxonomy): Eukaryota > Viridiplantae > Streptophyta > Magnoliopsida > Lamiales > Linderniaceae > Craterostigma > Craterostigma plantagineum. The sequence goes on from JAPQWV010000057.1 coordinate 1,145,474, forward strand.
CTTGTTTTTTATTTCGTGGAGTTGTAGTGTGCAGTCTTGTAAGGAACGTTGTTTATGGGGTTGTTTTCTTTTCCATTTCCTTAGGCATTTGAGAGTTTTAGAAGGATTCACCGAGCTTTGTACATAGATGATGATGATGATGATGACGAAGATGATTGATGGTTACTCTTGTGTTCAATAATTTTACATATTTGGAACTCTTGTGAACCATGGATGAAGACGAAGAAGAAGCTCTGTTTTTTTTCTCATTCCTTTGTTACCTTTTCTTGCTTTTTGCTACCTGTAGTGTAGGTAAATCTTCCAAGAACTCTCCTTCCTAACAACCATTGACTCAACCATGATAATATTTGTAATTTCATCTATTATTAGTTTGCAAATCTCTTCAGTAATGTTACAACTACAGTAATTCTGAAAAAACGCAAAGACACGAAAGTACGTTAATTACATGTACATGCCCGATACTCTGTTTTTTGGCTTTTTTATATGATACAAGAATCAAACTGAGCGTTCAAGAGGAAAAAAAGTCGATACCATAAATAAAACAAGCAGAGAGTTGAGTTAGATGTTCGAACTTGGCTGAGCCTCAGTTTCTGACGGCTTAGGCGCTGAGGAGCCTCCGTTCATTCGAGCACGTGCCTCGGCGAACATCCTCTGTTGCTCAGCCAATGCCTCTTCCTCGGTCATTTCAGCTACATTGCTGCTACATTTTCCACTTCTCATAGTTTCCTGAGTCAAAAAGCCACCATTTGTACAAGCATTTTTAGCATAAAGGACTGAGATTGAAATCAAGGAGAAGGCTACAATGAAGAAGTAGCATTTTTCGAAGCAGTGTTTGTTAACAAGGACATGAATAAACTTAACCTCAGATGAGTCTTGCGTAGTGTCATGATTGCTAGAAACAGCATATAAACCACAGATAAACATGAGAAACAAAAGGAGTTATCAGTATGCTAACCAAAGTCTCCTGCCTGTGTTGCTCGTACGCAGTGAAAACTTCTTCGACATATTCCCCGAATCCAAGAACCTGAAAAATAGTTGTTTAGAGAAGAGAAGATAATGCCCTTTGCCAAGGTGGTGGCTGCTGAGTTTTGAAGGATCATTATCACGTCAAATTGTGGAAAAGAAAGCAAAGGGGAAGAATCTGAAGAACGTTAGAGATTGGATCAGCAACCTGTAAGGCCTTCATAACATGTTCTGGTGCAATTGTTTTTCTGTCCTCTCTGTTACAAACTTCATTTGACTCAGATGATACAAGATTGATGAATTCTGCAACACAGGCAAAAGACCATTTAGCACTAAAAAGAATCAAGACGCGTCATGAAATCAACCGCAACTGAGCAAGAAACAAAACACTGCAATCGATAGCTGTACACACGTTTACTGAGCCAGCTATGTTTATAACCAGCACACAGTTTTGAAGCTTTAACACCCAAATACAATTCATCAATGGTAGGAAACTCAGCAAAGCTAATGGTGTTGATTACAATGTAATCTCAGTGCTCAATTTGAATAAAATTAGGATGACTATAACCCGAAAAACCAAAGGCAAGTATCAATCACTCACCCACACAACATTCAATTAAGAGATCTTGAGCGTCTCTTGCAACACGAACATCTGGAGGCAACATCTCCTTGATGATTTTTGTCATAGTAGCTGCAAAAAAAAGATTGAAAAGCAAAAATTGAGAAAAGATAAAAAACGAAGCAGAATCTTCACAAACTGGGCATGCAAATAACGAACCTTTCGGAAGAGAAGCGTCCTCTTTCGCTTTACCCACGATGTCCATCGACTCCATATTTCTTTTTTCCAAAACCAACAAAGAAATTGCCGAAGACGATTCAAATCAGAACTGCTGAAAACATTTTCAACGATAAGGAAAACAGATAGGGAGGGGAGTTACGACTACGAGGTCGGAGAAACGAACGAAATCGACAAGTACCATACCGCGATTATTAATGGATTCGACTCGATCAGCTGATCTAGAGGAGAACGGTGGCGATTCGAGGTCCAAGGCGGCGGTTCAGCGATCGTTGAATTGAGCGTTTCAGTGTGTCAGCCACACAGACTAGGGCTAGGGCAAACAATTTTTTTCCAATTGCGCGTCACACCACGCGCCATATCGGCGCGTATGTGAAAGTGCGAAGCGTACGACTCGCGTGAGAAGCACGCCCAAGGATCATGCTTTTGTTTGGGCTTTATTACATGAATAAGTTTACGATGAGCACCTTATGCGGGTACCTGTTAAATGTGGCATCGATTCATGCATTTCAACATTCCACATCGACAATTAAAGTTATGTCGTCTTAATTAACACATGCTATGTGACATTAATCGATATTTCGAATGCTGATTGGCATATTGATGCCTTACATAACATTTTACATGTCAATGAAATATATCGCATCAATATGCCACATCAGCATCCGAAATGTTGATTAATGGCACCCAGAAGGTGTTCATTAAGACGACATAACCTTAGATATCGATGTGAATATTGAAATGACACGAATCGATGCCATATCAACATTTGTCAACATAAAGTGCTCACCAGTAACCACCATAAAATTATTACACATATTTTTAAGTAAATTATTTTACTAATTCAACCATAAAAATAATAACAATAACAATCCCAAGTAAATACGAATATTACATTTGTCTCCCCACAAACTTCAAATTCTCAAGAAAAGCTCATCATGCAAAGACTACCACCAAAAGACTTGCTAAAAACTGCTACTCTGATGTGCTTGAATACAAAAGCGTGAAGAACATCTCAACCTCAGGTATTCCTCGGACAACGCTTATATACCTATTCCAATTCGATTCTTCGAGCAGAAGCTGACTCATCTGAGAAATCCGAGGTATAAGTTTTGCAAGAGGAATTCCCCCCGCTAAGTTATTTCCTCCGAACTGTATGCTGAGATCTACCACGATTTGGCTCGCCAGCGTTCTCATGGATACATCCACGATATTTGCAAATTCAACGCTGTCCCAGAAAAATAAAAAAGGAGTATAAGAACACAGTCTTGATGAACAACTTGGTAACCATTCGTTTATACCTTGATATTACTTCACGAGTCTCTCCCATGAGAAGTTCGAACTTTGTGGCGTTCGTTAGATCAGAGGCAGTACTCGTCGAGGGTGCTACGAATTTATAAGCTCCTGAATCTTGGGGCATTAAATAATTAGCCCAGAAATTAGGACTGTGTGCGCTCGTAAAGGAGGCAAGTATGTGGATGATTGTGTCGTGGAGTATCGAGACATTGAAGAGGTCCTTCAGTTGTTTGCTGCACATATAATAAAACAGTGTTAATCCTCGTGTTATGAAATGGCCATTGTTTTGAAAAAAAATGGATATATGCATTAGATACGAAAGGTTGTAGAGTATAAGTTCATACGAAAGCATACCTACTGAGAACATCTGATGCAGCAGTTTCGACATTAGATACCAACAAAGGCAGTCCATAGTTGGATAGGTAATCAGCACAGGCCAAGAACTGTTGTTCGTCGTTTTTGTCGATGAGTTCAGTTTCGTCCTGTATTGAACGAAGAAATTCGAATGAGAGCAAGTTCGTTTACGTCTTCACATTAAGGAAGATTGACTAACTACTCTATCAGAAAAGAACTATAAGCAGCATTTTTCTGACCAACAGTTGAGAACTCCCAAGACCTCGAGCTGTGTCAACATATAGATGTCTCCCTAATATGTTGACTTGAACCCTAATGTAGAGGCTCAGCAAAGTCACGGAAAGAAGAGAAGATATCAATTTCGTAAAACCTGGGCAGGAGGTAGCATAGATATGTGATTAACCAAGAAAATGACTACACTGTTAGAGAAGTAATGGTATATAACCACGATAACATACTCATCGTCTTCAGTCTATCCCATAATTCGAGCTTCTCTGTTGTGGTTAGAGTGTTTGGTTGGCCCTTTCCTTGCATTAATCTCTCCATCAATGGTGTGAGGTCCAAGTTCTCTTCTAGACGACCATCTAAGGATTTCATTGCATGGGGAAGAGTTGTTGAATCGGCTATCATCTGAATGCTCTCAAAATGTGCCCGAATTCTAACAAACACAAGTATAAGACATAATCAAACCGAAAGAATTAAAACAAACAAGATGGTGTGAGAAGAGAATCTCACTGAGCTTTGATGAGCTCATCGCTTTCCCTTTCAATGGCAAGTACTTTCTCAAGATCAGTAAGTCTACGTCTGTTAGCATCATAGAGCTTGTACAAAACATATCCAGAACCAAAAACTCCAAGTGTTACGTACACTTTTCTCTTGTGTCTTTTCAGAAATTGCCTGTTAATTAAACCAAAAGCCCGAGAGACGAAACATCAATCGCAATTCATACATGGAAAGGGAGCATTTACAGCTTCATCAGATGTAAGGAACTTGGCAAGACAGAGAAAAGAAACGTTTCAAAAAAAAAAGGTCTTGGTTTTTCCGGTCAAAATTCGAGGGAAAAACCTCAACGTAATACCCAACTAACAGAGAAGATCAAACAACATGATTTTACAGTAGAGGAAATCGAACACGTAAAACTGATTTAGGGCAAGGAACTGGATTATAAAAAGGTTAGATTTTTCACACCAACAGATGAAACCCAGTAGGAATTGAGTGGGAATATACATAATTTAATTCACGAGACAAGAAAACAAATCAAAAATTTTCATAAATTTGAGCACACCACATTCAGCTCCTTCACTTGGTCCTCTTCTGAAGATGATTGTGGATAAGGCTCTATCGCCGGCCCTAAGAGTGGCCGGTTTTTCCTCCGTTACTACCACAGAAAGATGATTCGAACAGACAAGAGAGTACAGTAAACAAAATCAAACTGTGGAAGGGGATTCTCCTTAAGAGCTAATTGTCACGCCCCCACAAATTTGACCAAGAGTCGAGGCGAATCGGGCGATGACCATGCGAGCCAAGAGGGTCGAGGCGCCCGAGAAGTAGACTTTTGGGACCGGCCAAGCTTGTCGCGCGCGGGACGTCGATCTAACCAAGCAAGGCCGAGGCACGTAGCATCCGTTCAACAGGGAGACGGGGCTAATGAGGTTTACCACGATTATTGGCCCATCCGGATTCGTGTGGAACCTTCCGGAAGATCGTGGAACCGGGCGGAACATTGCGGGTCATTCTAGAGAGTCAAGAGTCCAAGTGTGGAGAATGCTATGGAACTCTCTAGAGAGGAATATGCCTTTGGATATTCCTGGAATAGTCTAGATTGTAAATAATAGCCGTTAGATCGAGTAGATCTTAGCCGTCCATCGAGTTGGACAACTTGTATATATAGGGGCTTAGAGTAGTTCATTTGTATCCATCAAACAAGTGGTAAAAGCCTTCATTGTAAGCACTTTAGTGTGAGAAAGAGTCGAGTTCTCTCTCTACATTACTTGTGTGGTTTTCCTCTTGCACTTAGGCACGTTCAAGCCGAGGGTTGTCCGACATCTTGCTTTCTTTCGAGAGCGTTTGGGAGGCTGACCTAGTAAAGCACGCGAGGGGCTGCTTAAAGGACTAGGTGCCGCACGGGAGCTAGCTAGCCAAAGTCTAGGTCCGTGACAAGTGGTATCAGAGCCAAAGTTAGCGAAGATGGCCGAGACAAATGAGCACGTGAACGAGGAGAGGGGTCGTGAGCCGGCTCCTAGCCAAGGTGGGAGGAAGAAGCGGGATCAATCGAAGGCACGAGACCCTTGTCCGTGGGAAGGCACCATCGCGGAGATGGGCCAAGCTGTTACAGCCATGGGGGTGCGGCTTGAGGAGGTCGAGGAGAACGTGACAGCTCTGGAGGAGCACGTTCTTGGGGAGCTCGACCATGTCAAGGCCGACATCGAGAAGGTTGTGACGGTAAGTGATATTGTTGAGACCTTGCAGGGGCAAGTTCTCAAGGAGTTCGAGGCCACCAAGGAGGATTCGAAGGCATTGAGGGAAGCCAACGAGGTCCTGAAGGCCGAGAACGAGGTCTTGCGAGGCGAGGTGGCCAAAATGAGGGAGGCCATGGATTCGCTGCAAGAGCAAGTGGCATTATGCCGAAGATTGGCACTAAGTGGAGGAGGCAACGGAGCTAGCTCGACAGGGGGATCGACTAGCCAAAGGCCTATCGACGTGCCAAAGCCGTGTGGGTTCAACGGCAAGCGAGACGCCAAGCTAGTGGAGGACTATCTTTGGCGGATGGAGCGGTACTTCGAGGATCTAGGCATCGTCGAGGAGGCGTACAAGATCCGTACTGCAAGCAACTACCTCACCGAGACCGCGGCACTATGGTGGAGACGTGTGCATGCCGACATAGAGAGGGGCGCGCGTGGCTTGGACACGTGGGAGGAGTTCAAGAGGGAACTCAAGCGCCACTTCTATCCCGAGAATGTGGTCTATGAAGCTAGGAAGAAGTTGCGGGAATTGAAGCAGCGAGGCTCAATTCAGGCATACGTGGACGATTTCACGATGCTAACTCTTCAGATTCCTACCATCACGGACGATGATAGGTTGTTCAACTTCATAGATGGGCTACAAAGTTGGGCTAGGCAGGAAGTCCAACGTCGGGGTGTCAAGTCGGTGGACGAGGCCATAATGGTTGCCGAGTCACTCGTGGAGTACCAGAGGGAGGCTCCAAGGCGCGAGCAAGAGTGCTCAGCCAAAGGTGGGGGAGAGACCCATGTTCGTGAGCGGGACGCGGGGCGATCACCTAGTCGAGACCGGGGATCCACGCAAGGCCGACGAGACTATGAGGACAAGAAGAAAGCATTCGTGCCCAAGGGGGGTTGCTTTCTGTGCAGGGGGCCTCATAAGGTGTCGGAATGCCCCAAGAGGGGGATGCTCACGGCCATGATTGCGCAAGGAGAAGCGCAAGAAACGGAGGAAGCGCCCGAGCAGAGGCTTGGGGCTGCTCGAGTCTTGAGTGGTGAGGAGGCCATTCAAGTATTGAATGCCATGGAGGTCAAGCTACCACCTGTACGACCATGCGAGGGGCGCATGTTCGTCGAGGCAAAGGTGAATGGCAAGGAGACCAAGGCATTACTCGATACCGGGGCAAGCCACAATTTCATGACGGAGGCCGAGGCCAAGAAATTGGGGCTTAATATTGGGGCCTTCAAGGGGAGGGTCAAGATGGTGTCCGAATGCACGACCGTGCGCGGGGTAGCTCGAGCGGTGAAGCTACAAATTGGTGCTTGGGAGGGCCAGGCAGACTTCACGGTGGTGCCGATGGACGACCACACACTCGTGTTGGGCATGGACTTCATGGGTAAGGCCAATGCCATCCTTATGCCTATGCATAGCTCGTTGTATTTGTTTGGGCAGGACGGGAAGTGCTCGGTGCCCATAATATCCGAGGAGGCAATAGGCGAGACCAGGGAGCCGAGACGCATGGCGAGCATGCGACTCGAACAAGGGTGTGCCAGCAACGATCCAAACATGTTAGGCACAGGGGTGCCTGCCGAAGCCAAGAGGGACTCGGGGAGATGCGAGGACGCTGCTCGCACCAACAAAACGGCTGAAGTAGGGACTCGGCCAAGAGGATTCAATTCGGGTGACCAAGTCAGGGCCATGCCAAGGAAGTTGAGGACTTCGGAGGGCAATGGGGGCAAGACTAGGCATCCGAAGGGGCCAAAGCATGAGATGCGGCGGCACGGCAACGGGGACGTTGCCGATTTGGGTGGGGGAGGATGTCACGCCCCCACAAATTTGACCAAGAGTCGAGGCGAATCGGGCGATGACCATGCGAGCCAAGAGGGTCGAGGCGCCCGAGAAGTAGACTTTTGGGACCGGCCAAGCTTGTCGCGCGCGGGACGTCGATCTAACCAAGCAAGGCCGAGGCACGTAGCATCCGTTCAACAGGGAGACGGGGCTAATGAGGTTTACCACGATTATTGGCCCATCCGGATTCGTGTGGAACCTTCCGGAAGATCGTGGAACCGGGCGGAACATTGCGGGTCATTCTAGAGAGTCAAGAGTCCAAGTGTGGAGAATGCTATGGAACTCTCTAGAGAGGAATATGCCTTTGGATATTCCTGGAATAGTCTAGATTGTAAATAATAGCCGTTAGATCGAGTAGATCTTAGCCGTCCATCGAGTTGGACAACTTGTATATATAGGGGCTTAGAGTAGTTCATTTGTATCCATCAAACAAGTGGTAAAAGCCTTCATTGTAAGCACTTTAGTGTGAGAAAGAGTCGAGTTCTCTCTCTACATTACTTGTGTGGTTTTCCTCTTGCACTTAGGCACGTTCAAGCCGAGGGTTGTCCGACATCTTGCTTTCTTTCGAGAGCGTTTGGGAGGCTGACCTAGTAAAGCACGCGAGGGGCTGCTTAAAGGACTAGGTGCCGCACGGGAGCTAGCTAGCGAAAGTCTAGGTCCGTGACATAATGCTTAAGAGCAACTATTATATTTTACTTCGATACCGCCATGATGGCGGGTCGGGTTAAGAAAATAAGGCCTTAAACACGTTATTGCCCAGTAAATTCTTTTTATATATTGCTAATTAAATACTCCCCCTGTCCCATTAAATTATGGATATTTGGGGTGTGGCGTGGTTTTTAAGAAACTGAATATTTTAATAATATAGAACAATTAAAACGTAAAAGTGTATATTTTAACACGTCTTTTAAGAATATTTAATATTATTATATTGATTGTTTGTGATGATTTTTTACTAAATAAGTAAATGTACAAAAGATGTGGGACGCCCGATTTAGTAAAATGTACAAAATTTAACGGGACGGAGGGAGGGAGTAGCACTTAATTTATTGAAACAAATTTTCTTTTTTAGCGTTTACCAAGTTTTTTTTTCCTCAACGCAAAGGCATTGTTATTCCATCCGACTAAATTTAACTTAGATCGGAATTAAATCATTAATTTCATGGTTACATCCAATGTTTCAAGCAACAACCTCATGGAAAATATCCACAACGGAATTTACGTATATTAAAACGGATGATTTTTAAAAATCCTTACATTACATTACGAAAAACCCTTACCTAATTTAGTGTTCGAGTGTTACACATTATAAATTTATAAATTAAATAAATTATAGAAAAGTGAATCATAACAATGACAGCAGTTATACCAAAATAAGATGAGAAAGGGAAAATCAAATCCATGATTGTGGGCATAACAGAACAAAAGAGACTCCATAACAATCAATTATCCAAAATTAAACGCAGACAAGAAGTTCCCCAAAATCAGTACGATGAAAACACAACTTTTAGCACTCAATTTAAGAAATCTAACTTAAACTCTGCTTATGACAGAAAGATACATGCATAGAGCTTTTAGTAGCGCCCAATGCCCCAAACTCGCACGACGCCATCTGTGAAACCACTGAAGAGTGTGCTTCCATCGGCACTCCAGTTCAAACAAGTGCAGTAAATTACCTATCGATCCAAGAATACGAACAATGTTTAGCAATATCAAATGCCATTACAACAATGTCATAACACATTGGAACAAACAAGTAACAATTGCTGCAAGTGTTTCTATCAACTCTGAACAGTTAAAAACACGAGACTCTACCAATTCAATGGCATGGCATCTATCATCTTTAGTTCCTTTACCATGAGTTTTCACCAAAACAGCATATGAAAACACGAGCTTTTAGTGTTGAAAATGCTGTGAAACAAACATAACCATCAAAGCTCACCAAGAAGGCTCAATAAGACTACACGCCTATCGCAGCTACGTAGCCATCAATGATAAAACAGATGAGCAATTCAAAGTACTAAAAGAAAGATTATACCTTTGTCTTGGCAGCAGTTTGTGCGCCCTCAGGAATTAACTCGCTCTCTTGCTTCAAGTCAACCTTAAGATCGACAACAATGCTCTTACTCTCCAAATCCCAAATCTTAATCCCCGACTCAGTGGCCGCACAGAGCCAATACCTGTTGGGACTGAAGCAAAGGGCATGGATAATGGAGCCAGAATCCAAAGAGTACAGTCTCTTGCCCTCAGCCAAGTCCCACAGCAGTATAACACCATCTTTCCCACCGCTCGCACACAAAGAACCATCGGGCGACACAGCCACGGTCTCCACATACCCAGAGTGGCCGGCGAGGGTCGCCCTGAGCTTGCAATTGGTTAGATTCCAGATCTTCACCGTCTTGTCCCAAGAGGCGGAGACAATCGTCGGCTGTAGATTGTTAGGCGAAAACCTCACGCACGACACCCAATCTGAGTGCCCGTCCTGGTCCTGAATGGTGTACTTGCACTCGCCCAGCGTGTTCCACAGCTTAATCGAACGGTCGCGCGACGCCGACACGATCTGACGGTTGTCGAGGGAGAACGCCACCGACATCACGTCCTTGGTGTGACCCGTGAACCGGCGGGTGGTCTCGCCGGTCGCCAGGTCCCACAGGCGGAGATCTCCGTCCCAGGATCCAGACAGGGCGAACTGGCCGTCGGACGACAGCACCACGTCCTGCACGAAGTGACCGTGACCGGTGAGGCGGCGGCGAGCGACTCCGTAAGATCCGCCGTCGGACTTGTTCAGTGACCAGAGGATGAGCGACTTATCACGAGACGACGTGACGATCATGTCGGTATTGTCGATCGGCGCGGCGATGGCCGTCACCCAATCGGTGTGGCCGTGCATCGTGCCTCTGAGTACCAATTGCTCTTGCGCCATCTTTGTGATCTAAGCTTAGTGACTGATTTTGGAGAAGGGTATGAGAAGAGTGTGCAGCTATCTCAGAAGCTCAGGATTTGCTCTATATATATATATAACGTTGCGTAATTAGGGTTTTCAGGAAATATGGGCTTTTGGTGGGCCCAAGTATGTGCAAATTGGTTCTTATTGGGCCAAAAAAAGTGGGCCGCTCTCCAATTAATTTTTCTACTCTCCACAGCCCAATTAAATCATGGGGAATCTACAGAAAAATACTCATTTGTATAAAAACTTGCAAGTTAGTCGTTGTCGTGTTTTTTTATATGTATATTGGTATCTGATCCGCCGCAAGGTACGTCATATAACACATTTTAGGTACCAATATAGCAACGTATTGTGATACATAATTCAGTGAGAAAATGGTACATCATATAACACATTAATGAACCATATAAAAATATATATTGGTCCCATATAAACGCGTGACATGGTACATAATACACATATAAAAAGGTACGCCAAGACTGGGAAAATGGTACACACAGTCAAACGGGTGCTTATATAAAACAATTCTGACAGAGGTACTGACATGCAAATTTTTTATTCAAATGAGTATTTTTCTGTAGATTCACCTTAAATCAATATAATATTTTTTTTCAAATTCAATCAGCATGGACAAAAGCTACTAAATATTTGTATGAAAGTGAAGTGGTTACAACTTACAAGCAATAGATGTGGCAAGTAATGCAAAATGCATATATATGACATTAGGGGTGTGCTAATTCGGTATACTGACCAAATTTACCGAATTACCAAAAATTCGGTACAAAACCGAACCGAAAAATTCGGTTCGGTATTCGGTTATTCAAAAAAAAAGATTCGGTAATTCGGTAAATTCGGTTCAGTATACATTTTGAATTTCGCTATATTCGGTATACGAATTACCGAAATTTTAAAATTAAAATATATTTTATTATATTAATATTGAAAATAAAATTATAATTATATTAATTATACGTATTAATTTAAATATTACTGAAATTTTTATTATTATTATTTAAATTTCTGTTATTTCGTTAAAAACCGAATTTATCGAAAAAAATTCGGTATCTAAAATAGGTGTACCGAAAGTTGGATCGAAATTTCGGTTATACCGTGCCGAACGAACACCCCTTGACATCATTGTTCTCATACTGTGATTTGATGATATCTTAATTAGTAAAAAATAGAAAATTGAACATGACGCGTTACAACCTTTTTTTCAGCAAGAAATTAAGGTTTTCGGCTTGCACATGCTTTGATTACCCATTTAGCGGATTCGGATATAAAAAATAAAGGAAAAGGTTTCTTTTTTTTTTTGGACTTATTGATTTTCTTTCTGTCTTCAATTAATTATGATTGAGGTAATAATCATTATCTTTGACGCCCAACCTTGACAAAGCTGTCTTAAAAGTGTTGCAGGGAAGAAACGAGAGAAAACACACATCATGAATTGTTCACTGAAAGTAACTTCAGAATATCCATAAGCAAAAACACTCCCAAAAATATAATACTTCCATTCAACGATGGCCCATCAAATTTAGGAACACGCCTTTAAGAATCAATAGATTTATTGTCTATTTATACTCCAATTCTTCAGCTCTTACAAGCGACGCAGAGAAACAGAGAGAGAGGGCTGGTAAGATTTTGATGCTGTAAGAACATCAAGGTTCAAGTACTCGAAATCGAAGCTGTAGGAGAAAATCTTGTGTAATTTTTTTTTGTTTTTTCTCTTTTGTTATAAATATTGAGAAGAGATTTGGGGTTGTTTTAAGTATGGGTGGAGGGACATTTGCGGATAACTTTCGTCGCCTGTTTCAGCGTCGACCTTCATCTGTCTCTAACAATAATAATAATAACATTAATTTGACTCCTTCAAACAACATTATTGATGCTGATAAAAATAGTAATAAAGAAGACACAGCCCAAAATGCTGTCCTGAGAGAGGAAGGAGAAGAGATTCAAGGGCTTGACGTAGTTGAAGATTCAGACATTTCAGAGCTTTCTTCGATCAAAGTCCCAAAAAGGGTTCCTTTCACTGGGATTATGGATCCTCATATAAAGGTTGCCCATTTCATTTCTTCTTTTTTTTTTTAAGCTTTCGTGGTTTTTACTTCACAGATCTGCTTGTGTTTCTCTCAAGTTTTTGGGCTGTGGGCTGTGATCTGAAGTTGACTTATTCGATTTCTTTGATTGATTATTCGTCTTCTGCCTCATTGAGCTACTATGAATGAGCATGTCTGATCTATGACATTTTGATTGCATTCTTACATCATGTTCCTTCATTTCCTTCGATAAAGATGTCACTTCCAAAGAACGATCCAAGATTCCCAGTAAATAAAGTTTCAACCTTTAGCAGTTTTCGTCGAAAAAGCTTATTGGATGAGATTCTCTGCTAGTTAGTAAGCTGTAATAAGCTTATGATGTGATATGGGGGGACTTTTTTTTTTTCACTACATTCAACTGATCAAATCTTGAAATTTTCTCAAGAAAAGCTCAACTTTTTCGTCACAGAACAACCTCGAAAAGGAGTTCTTCACAGAGTACGGCGAGGCGAGCAAATATCAGGTCCAAGAAGTCGTTGGCAAAGGTAGCTACGGCGTAGTAGCTTCAGCCATAGACGTCCACACGGGCGAAAAGGTTGCGATAAAGAAGATAAACGACGTCTTCGAACACGTCTCTGACGCCACTCGAATCCTCAGAGAAATCAAACTCCTTCGCCTCCTTCGCCACCCCGACGTTGTCGAAATCAAACACATAATGCTTCCTCCCTCGAGGAGGGAATTTCGGGACATTTACGTAATCTTCGAATTGATGGAGTCTGACCTTCACCAAGTGATTAAGGCGAACGATGACCTATCGCCCGAGCACCATCAGTTCTTTCTTTATCAGCTATTGAGGGGCTTGAAGTACATACACGCAGGTTTTTTTTCTTACCTTTTTCTTCTATTACATCACTTTTTCCCAAGCTTTTGGTGTACATTTGTGTTTACTTGCTAGTACTTTCTGCGTAGTAAATGTGTTTCACAGAGATTTGAAGCCAAAGAACATTCTGGCAAACGCCGACTGTAAGTTGAAGATTTGCGATTTCGGGCTTGCACGTGTTTCTTTCAACGAAGCCCCATCAGCAATTTTTTGGACAGTAAGTCTAAAAAAACATCAAGAATTTTTTGCATCTCTTACAACTTATCAGTAACTGAAGTGTTTGTAACTGAAATAGGACTATGTTGCAACTCGTTGGTACCGTGCGCCTGAGCTTTGCGGTTCGTTTTTCTCCAAAGTAAGCTTTTTTTTTTACATTCCCCTTCGATCCCACCATCCAAAAAGCGATCTTTTCGCAGAATTTTGCAGATTATTCCCTTCACATTCTTTGTCAGTCGTTCTTTTTCTTTTCTTTCTGGGCAGTACACTCCCGCCATCGATATATGGAGCGTTGGCTGCATATTCGCGGAGATGCTCTTGGGAAAGCCTTTATTTCCCGGGAAAAACGTGGTTCACCAATTGGACTTAATGACCGATCTTTTAGGCACTCCTCCCCAAGAAACTGTCGCAAGGGTTAGTTAGGATTACGATTGTCCTAACAATGTGTTTTTCTTTTTTTCTGCTGTAGTAATTAGTCGTTCATCGTTAAAAAAAAATGGCAGATCAGAAACGAAAAGGCGAGGAGATACCTAAGCAACATGCGTAGGAAATTGCCCGTCCCATTTTCTTATAGGTTTCGAAACGCAGATCCTTTGGCCCTTCAGTTGCTCGAACGACTCCTTTCATTTGATCCCAAAGATAGGCCCACCGCTGAAGAGGTATTATTAGGACCGAAATATATATATATATATACACACACACATACGATTGTAATCTTTTCTTTTTCTTTTTTGAAAAAAAAAGGCGCTGGGCCATCCTTACTTCGGCGGCTTGGCCAGCGTGGATAGAGAACCGTCGACCCGACCCATATCGAAGCTCGAGTTCGAATTCGAGAGGAGAAAACTTGGGAAAGACGACGTCAGGGAATTGATTTACAGAGAGGTTACGCCTTTTTTTAAAAAAAATCTTATTTTTTTTAGGTTCGACCGCTGAAATATCGAGCTATAACAACAGATTCTCGAGTACCACCCTCAGATGCTCGAGGAATACCTCCGCGGCGGAGATCAAACTAGCAGCTTTATGTACCCAAGGTAAATAAAAAAAAGTCCCTTCTTTTTTTTTTGGTGCCAAAAAGAACATCGAACGAATGGTAATAAGATCGTTAATTTTCGATACGCTGATGCTCTGTATCTTTTTTTCTCGAATATGGGTCCCAGTGGCGTCGATCGATTCAAGCGACAGTTTGCGCACCTTGAGGAGCATTACGGAAAAGGCGAAAAGAGCACTCCTCTAATGAGAAAACATGCTTCCTTACCAAGGTCTATACTTACGCATATATATACGTATGTAATAATACGATATTGTCGATAATCTCACATTCTATTCTATCGTCGCAGAGAGAGGGTCGTGGGGCCCAACAATAAGCCTGTTGATAACGAAGACGATTCTGAGCATAGAATCGCTGCAACGCTTGAGAGTCCGCCGAGGGAAGGCGATGCGCAAATTTCGGGACAGCTCAGCGCTCGAAGCTTGCTGAAGAGCGCCAGCATCAGCGCTTCGAAGTGCGTAGGCGTACAGAAAAATAGAGACGTCGTCGAGGTTCTTTTTTTTTCTTGAATTTTTTTTCTTTTTAGAAGTTTTTTCGCTGGCCGTAATAATGTTGATCGACGGGCAGGGGGAAGCGATCGAAGAGAAGTACGAAGAAATGGATGATTTGTCTGAGAAAGTCGACGCCCTACGAGCTTGAGATTTGTCTGAGCCCGCCCCTTGAAGATCAAAAAAAAAAGAAAAAAAAAATTAGCAATTTATAAACAAGGGGGGAAGAAAGGATGGCTGATCTTACTACATATTTCTTCTTGAAATTATATTGTTCGAAGTTTTGTTGTTAGATAAGGTTGTACAACTACAGCAATGATCATCATGCTGCTTTTTTCTTTATATTCCAAAAAATGTCGAGACATGAAACGTATTATTTAATTTTCTAAGTATATATTACGCCGCAAAATTTGTGAAAGGATAGAACGCGTGTATGTACTATCGGCCCACTAAAAGTTGGGTAGGCTATTTTAGCATTAAAAAGACTAATTATAAAGCAACGATTTTTTTAACCGTTGTTGGTGTAAGAAATTTCAATCCGTATATACTTTGAAGTCCTTGTTGAGTATATAATCCTTGGTACTTTGATAGGGAGAGGCAGAGCAGAGGACAAGTTGAAGTTGTCTTTTTGAATCTCATTTTCTTGGAAGAAAATATAAGGAAAGAGAAAAAGATTTAATTTTTAAATTTTTTTATTTTTATTGCAATAGTTAGGATGAGAATGATATTACTTCCATTCCACTTCGTAGTTCTTTTTCCCACTTGGTATGTCTTTTGCTTGTCCCCCACAGTTTGTGCATTCGCCTCTCCTTTCTATACAGTATTATTTTTCACTTTTTAATTTTCCTAATTGACCAATTACGGTCTTTATTTCTCGATTATTGTTAAAATAATGATTATAACATTTGCGAGCTTCTTCCTACTCCACAGTTACCTAGTTTCTTCACCTCACCCTTCAGTTCACACAATCCAAAGATACAAACTTTCTTGTTTTTACTTCGTCTCTCTCGACATTTGACTCTCTCTTCAGTCTAATCGGTGGATTGCTGAAACTTTATTCTGAGGATTTCGCAGTCCGCGGAAAAAAATTATCGCGCACACTCACGCGGAAATCGATTCCTTGTTGGGGTTTTTCTTCCTTTCGGTTTATTTTGTGATTTGGCTGGACTAAGAGACGTATCGAATTGGTTAGCTTCTGAAGTTGGGATTTGTATCACGTTATCTGTATGAATTATACTGGTATGTACCTTTGAGTTGTCTGGACATTTGACCCAGAAATTCGCGTCAGTTTCTGTTTAGAATTATTGTACGGCGGAGAGGAGATATCCTTGGGGTGAGAAGAACAATGGGTAAAATCGTGCGAAGGTTGTTTGTTCTTTAGCATTGCCAATTGTGGCAACTGAGAAGGGAAAAGGAAAAAAAAATAAAGAGAAAAAGATGAAAAATCTTCTGAAGAAATTCCACAGAGGAGGATCCAATCACTCTGATGATTCAGAAAGCTCAACGTCGTCGGCTAAAGGCAGTGGTTTTCACAGATTGAGCGATGGCTCTTCGACTGAGAAGCTTTCACACTCTAAGTCAGATCATAGTAAGCCCTTTTCGGCTATATCTGGTTGGTTGAATTCTGTGACGAATAGGCACAGTAATAATCCGAGCCCACCTTCATCTTCTAATGTTGTAAGAATGGAACCTTCTGATTCGGGTGGTAGCAGCAGCTTGGAAGGTGCTTTAGATGCAGTGAGGGCCGTTGATCTTGGCTCGGGAAACTCTAGGGATCAAGAGATCGAAGAGGAGTATCAGATTCAGTTGGCTTTGGAGTTGAGCGCAAAAGAAGATCCCGAGGCAGTTCAGATCGAAGCTGTGAAGCAGATTAGTTTAGGGACTTATCCTCCTGAGAATACTCCAGCCGAAGTTTTGGCTTATAGATATTGGGTAATGTTAAACAAAAGTTATTTCCATAGTAATTGATTTTCGTAGTGATCTTAGCGAATTTTACCTCAGTTAGCTACACATTTGCCAGATACATGAGCATGTAGTTATGATCAAATGCCCGTTATTTGGTCAAACAATGGAATCTTTTAATCTTGAGTACCTTGTGAACTACTTTGGGTGAGTTTATCGCCTTTTTGCTAGTTGAAGGCCCGAGATTTCGTAAATGCTTGTTCATGACTTATCTTTTGATCCATTTGCACGATAAGATAGAATCTTTTTCAATGTAACACTTAAGATGTACATAGTCAGTTTCCCCGAGTCATATGTTTATGATCAACCTTATTTCCTTTCTACCAAGTTAACTCATACCCTACATTTACCATTGGTTCGCAGAATTACAATGCTCTTAGCTACGATGACAAGATTCTGGACGGTTTCTACGATCTGTACGGTATTGTGACCGGGCCCACCTCGTCGAGAATGCCTTCGCTGGTCGATTTGCAAGAAACGCCCATAACTGATGATATTACATGGGAAGCAATTCTCGTGAACAAAGAATCTGACCCCAAGCTTCTGAGCCTTGAGAAGAAAGTTTTGCAGATCTCTTGCGAACATAGGGCAGATTCTGCAAACTTAGCTACGTCCAATATGGTGCAAAAGCTCGCTGCTGTAGTCTCTGATCACATGGGCGGCCCAGTAATCGACCCAGAAAACATGTTAGTGGCTTGGAGAAGCCTTCATCATAGTTTGAAGGCTGAAAATAGCAGCATGGTTTTGCCACTTGGTTCGTTAACCATTGGATTGGCTCGGCACCGTGCTTTGTTATTCAAAGTACTAATCTTTGTTTTTTATTAGAGTATTAGTCGCTGTTGTACATCATTTTTATTTTCTTGCTACTGAAAAATGAGCATCTTTACACCAACCCATGATCATCTTTAAAGATTAGATCCATTTGATAATTGCTTTTGCAGGTTTTGGCTGATAGTTTGGGGATTCCTTGCTGCTTACTGAAAGGGCAGCAGTTCGCTGGTTCTGATGACGTGGCGATGAACTTTGTCAGAATTGATGATGGAAGGTAATGACCAACTTGGTTCCTTTTTCGAGTACTTTTACGACATGCCTAACTTCTTATTCTAGAATCCCCTTGATTCAATACTGACAAACTTATTTTCTTTTCTAACTATTATGTGGATATTAAATCATCCATAGGATTTGCTAACTACCCTTATTATCGAATTTGTTTCTTGAAAACGTAAATAAATATGGTACAGGGAATACATTGTCGATCTTATGGCTGATCCAGGCGCACTTATCCCAGCTGCTGCCGTCGGCGGAGACGTAGTCAACAAAGACTACCTTTTCTCTACTGTTCCTAAAGAGCCCGAAAGCGTTTCTCAATTAGCTTCATCGAGCACTTTAGTAACTTCTTTGCTCAATGAAGCTAACGAAAGATCCACATTCAGCCAAAGTACTCCTAATGATAAAGTCGAAGATGGGCCCACATCATCATCGGTCGTCAGATCACAGCAACCGATAAGAACTCATAGAGCTTCGTACGATAGGGACGACTACATCAAGCCCACTCATCACACTCACGGTAGATCTCCCTCATGGACAGAAGGCGTTAGCTCGCCAGCCGTTCAGAGAAATAAAGTGAAGGACGTTTCTCAGTATATGATCGACGCTGCAAAGGAAAATCCCAACTTGGCTCAGAAGCTCCACGATGTTCTCCTCGAAAGTGGCGTCGTCGCGCCGCCGAATCTGTTTGCAGAAACCTACCCAGATCAGATCAGAAGTGTCCCGCTAGTTGAAACGAAGAACAGCTCTGCCCAAGATAGTGAAAATACAGAGAGAAACAGGGCAAAAGATGGTCTTTACTTCAGCAATCTCAATCAAGCTTCCCTTCTTCCTCCTTTGCCTTACCCTAGACAAGGCATGGCCAAGCTTTCACAGCCTACTTTGGACCTAAGCAGGGTGTCTGAACAAGACGTATCATCAGTAGTTGCAGCTGCTGTTGTAGCTTCATCAGTGGTAGTTGCAACTTCGAAGATGAACACTGACCAAAAGCTTCAGCTTCCTATCGCAACAGCTGCAGCTGCTATAGTTGCTACAAGTGCAGCTGCTGCTAGTAAGCAATATGAGGCCTTTGAATCTTCTTTTTCTCCGCCTCCTTTAGCAGAGAGTAGCCATGGCGATAGAGAAAATGAAGGCGTAGGAGGGTCGAATTCTGAAGGCGAGAGGGTATCTGATCGATCGACTGGTAATGAGAGTTCGAAGTCTGATGCTATGCTCGACGACGTGGCTGATTGTGAGATACCTTGGGAGGATATTGTCTTGGGCGAGCGTATCGGGCTTGGTATGATTTTTTCTCTTGTTATTGTTTGATTTAGTTATTTCTTTTTGTTTATTTTCGAGATATAGTTTCAGACGTTCGATGGATGATGGATGTTGTAAATTTGTTTTCAGGATCGTATGGTGAGGTTTATCGTGGAGACTGGCATGGAACTGTGAGTTTACTAAGTCTCTTGTTGCTTGGATAACTTGTTTCGAAGTCTTGGAATTGAGTAATCGAACGTGTCATGGAGTATTGGTTATGGTTAGAAATTCACGCGTTTTGTCTTCAATTGACTGTAGTGAAGTGAAGTGAAACTGGGAACTCTTGATAGATCTCATGATCATCGATGTCTCCATGTTTGTAACACATTCATAGGGATATTTGTCTGTTTTCGAAATTCAGGAAGTTGCTGTCAAGAAGTTCCTCGACCAAGATGTTATCGGACAATCTCTTGAGGAATTCAAAAGCGAGGTAAAATGTTCTTTTCATAAAATTGGGCATCCTCCTTTTTTTATTGCAAACTTAAAGTCATATTTTCTAGTTTTTCTTTTGTTTCTATGATATTCACCGCCCAACAACATCGTGTATTTTTTACCAGGTGCGAATCATGAAGAGATTGAGGCACCCAAATGTAGTGCTCTTCATGGGAGCGGTCACTCGTCCTCCAAATCTTTCCATCGTAACTGAATTTCTTCCAAGGTACTTCATTTCTACATTTTCTAGTATGATTATCAACAATTTTATCTACAAGCCATTGCTTCATCTGATTTACAATATATATATATATATGTATATATATATGTATATATATATATACATGTATATATGTACGTATGTTGCAGGGGTAGTTTGTACAGATTGCTTCATCGTCCGAACAGTCAAATAGACGAGCGCAGGCGCTTAAAGATGGCTCTTGATACAGTATATGCTTTAGTCCCCATTTATTTGCTTTTCACATTTTGTGCACGCAATGATTTATTTAGGTGCTAATCGACCCCTCTTAATCACAGGCTCGGGGAATGAATTATTTGCATAATTGCACCCCTGTGATAGTTCACAGAGACCTCAAGTCCCCAAACCTCCTTGTCGATAAAAACTGGGTTGTCAAGGTGAACCATTTTAAGCCCCAGCTAATAATATTATTGTTTTCCATCATCGACCTTTTTTTATCCATCAGGTATGTGATTTCGGTTTATCAAGAATGAAGCACAGCACATTTCTCTCCTCACGTTCCACTGCTGGGACGGTAAGCAAGCTCGAATCTTCTTCGCGTTTACCAAAAATTGAAATCTTATTACAAGCTCTAAACAATTACAATCTCTGAATTACCTTTTATTTATTTACTCGATTGTTCTCTTGAAAATTCCAGGCAGAGTGGATGGCACCCGAAGTTTTAAGAAACGAGCCATCCAATGAGAAGTAGGCACAGATTACTACCACGTTATGACATGCTAATCAGTTAAAAAAAAAAACTTATTTTTTTTTTCTGGGACATAATCATCATCTCATTGTCTATTTTATTACAGATGTGATGTATATAGCTTTGGTGTGATTTTGTGGGAGCTTTGTACTCTGCAACAGCCCTGGGGAGGAATGAACCCTATGCAAGTCGTTGGTGCTGTTGGTTTCCAACACCGTCGACTCGATGTACCGAACAACATCGATCCCCTTATTGCAGATATAATCGAAAGATGCTGGCAAACGTTAGTAGGAAGAAAATTGAACATAACGATCCAATTTTTTTAAAGCAAGCCATTGATATAATCCTTTCTTTTACATTATGCAGAGATCCCAGTTTAAGGCCTTCGTTTGCTGAGATTATGGCTGCCCTAAAACCACTTCAGAAGCCTAATGTAAACTCGCCAGCACAAAAACAGAGCAGGCGAGCCGAGAAAGGTCAGCCCTCGGCGAATTTAGAAGACGGAGAGTGATCATTGAAGCCATCAAAGATAAGGAGAAAAGAAACGTAATATCAGGGAAGAAGGAAAAATCGATTCTTGTTTCTGAATTGGACATTCTCAGCAGCACAAAACAGTCTCAGAAAGATTCTTTTTCGCAGGCATTTCAAGCTTGTTCTTTTTCGAATCTGTTTTTCACTTATGTTTCTGTCTTTTTCGCCAATTGTGCAGATGTTTGAACTTTTAGATAAACCTTTTGTCTCTTCTTATCGTCGTCTGTAGATATTTTGAGTAAAGTGGTTTACCGTTACGGATTTGCTGTTTATCAGTTCTTTTTGGGCGTCATCGGGTTTGGGTCGGGTGGATTACCCGACCCGCCCCTTATGAGTTCAACACGTAGGGCCAGGACCACATGAGTTTCTAATTCATGATGACCTCATGATACAAAATCTGGGACGATTTTTAGCTTACTCAGATATCTTTATTTATAAATAGATATAAATATATATGTATATATGTACAAGGGACAAGTTCTAAAGCGTAATAAGGAAACTGATGTACCTCTTGTCTGCTTTTTTATTTTGCTGCATGCATAGTTTTAGGTATTGTCATTTTCTTGAGAGCTGACATAGCGATGTAACTCATTAACATTAATTATATATATTTTAATTACAACCTGTTATCGACTGTGTACGTCTTAACTTTAAATGAGTTGCAAGCTTTTTGCCAATGATATGTATAATTCTGTCTCAACTTCGTACGATGGAAAATATAAATATAAAATGAGAATTCATTGAAGGATACGTACAGTTTTCTCCTTTCAGCTGTGTTCTTGCAAGTCTTTTTAACCCTAGCTCTATTATTTTTGCGTAATAGTGAGGATATGGTTTATAGGGTTTCTTTAGGAAAATAGCAATTTCAAACTAGTATTTAGCATGCATACATACATTCACAAAATTTGCAAAACAAGTCCCGAGTAAATATATAATATTCAAATATCATACTTGAGAAAGTCAAACATGGAATACAGATAATCAAGAATCTGATTGAAGCAAAAGCAGGCCTAGCTATGAGCTACAGTACACTACCCTTAATGCAAAATGACCTAAGCAATTATTGACTTGCGAAGAAAAAACATAGTCAAAATGCAGTTTCAGGCAATGCTTCCCATCTTTTCATGACAAAACCGTCTTTAACGAAGTGTTCTTTCAAGACTAGACTGTGACATCTCATGCAAAAAAAAAAAAAGACAAGCCCTTCTTTAGTTTAGTTCTTCAAAGGTAGGAATTCGAAAAACTGATAACTGCTGTAATTGGGAGAAATAGTCGTCGTCTTAATGGCTGCTTGTCCATATTCTTCTTCTTCTTCATGAACGCATCCTTCTGAAACGACGTCGCTTCGAAGAGGGAAGAGTTGCAGTAGGGTTTGTGAGCCATCGTCCTTGTTATTGACGATCGTAGGCCGTTGGATCTTTGCTCTGACAACTTTTGATGGAGCAGTTTTGACAGTTGAGATAGCTACAGAGGTAGAGTTTATTAAGTTGGTGGGAGATGAAGAAGAAGAAGAAGAAGAAGAAGAAGGGCATTTCATGAACTGCCACGTGGCATTCCTCCTCTGCTGCTGCAATAATTCTGCACCGTCAACGTCGAACAGTACCCATCCACGGTCCGATTTATTACATTCTGCCTTCGCTGTTTCCTGAAAATGACTTTAATTTCTTTTTATATGTATCTTCACAAGGTTTATTTGCCAAGAGATAGTTAGAAAGACGTAGCTAGCTAGCTTCCTATTTCTAGCTAGCCATGGCAGTCAAAAGATATAATGGTATAACTCGCTGGGCAAGGGTCAAAACTGTGTTTCAGTACTGTAGAGAGACCGAGAATGTATAAACATCAGTTTTTGTAAGAGAAAAGAATGAATTAAGAATAAGCACAAGCCCCAAGAACCCTAGCTATATATGTTTCACTTTCGCTACAATACAATAATAGGAGTCCCCGACAGAAAGGAAAGTGTGCAGCTTTTGGATTTTTTTTGATCTCTTTTCATTCCCCAAGAGACAAATAAAAAGCTTTTTCATGTTTTCTTGAAAACCCCTGATGAAGAAACTGTCCCAAGTAATATATACGCTGTATGTTTCGTTGGATAAAAGGAGGTGTTTTACATATAACACTAAACCTATGTAATAAAGCTAATCATGCTAGTAGAATAGAATCTGTTGCTTTTGCATAGATTATTACAAGAACAAACAATAGGGTTTAAATGTAAAACAGACCTCATCTGCAGCTATTGCTATACTAGAATTTGCAGGCCAGTTCTTGTTCTGTTGATGTTCTTCAGATTGTGTCCTATTTTCCCCTGCAATATGCGTCGAAAACCGTATAGAAACCCTAAATCTAAGCTCTATAACGAGTCAGAATATGCACACCTATGCTATGAGAGAGAGTTGTGAGAGAATCGTTTAAATATCAAAGCCAAAAAATCTACCATTGCGCGAAGAATGCATCTTTGCAACGACGTTGTTGATCTCTCGATCAGTGCCACCACCAGCGTTGTTGCTGTTGTTCATCAGTGGTTGTTCGTCTGACGAGGGCTCCAACTGACGGCGTCGTTTCTGCCTCTCTCTTGCCTTGTGATTCTGAAACCAGTAGAACACATTCTTTCCTTCGATCTTTCCGTACCTTCTGAGCTCAGCCGTGATTCGCTGAATCTCCTCCGCCGACGGCGTTCGTCTCCCACTTCTGTAAAGCTCCTCTAATGCCCGAAGCTGCTCAGGCGTTGGGTTCCACCTCGAACTCTGAGTAGTATTATTTATACTGAGCTGCTGATGCTGCTCTCTTATGTTATGCTCATCAGACGCCATTTCTGCTGCTGAGAAGAAACATATGACTAATAGCTAATGAGGTAAAGATATCGATTTAGTCAATACTGTGAAGAAGATATATACTTGCCCAAGGTGGTAATGATTTAGGGCAAAGAAATGATCTCGGCCGTGAAGATGATGAGCAGTGTTATAGTTATTGGGGATATGCTTGGAAGATGATTATTTTTATAACAAGGTGGAGCTGCTGTGACTATTCTTGGTCTGTGTTTACTACGAACGAACATTTAATGGATGATCTTCAATGTTGCTCAGAGGCTCCTACCCCATCATCGTTGCTGCTTCTTCTGCCCATAAATCCACATGTTATCAATCCATGTTATGTCTACTCAAGAAACAGTCAATGGTAATTAGCTAGGGTTTACTCGAGAGAGAGATTTAATATGTAACTTTTAGTAGAGCAATAAAACAAGAAAAGGAGAAGCAGAAATGGGACGATATAAATGATGTTGAAAGTACTTGGAAAACCCTTGAAGAAGGCAGAGGGCAGGAGATGGATATTAAAAAAATGAGCTTTGTATCATATTAGAAAGAGAAGAATAGAGTGCAGGAAATGGGAATTATTATGCAAGAAAAAGGGTACAAAGAGTTTTCAGAGAAAGAGATGGAACAAGGGAGACAAAACGAGAAAGGGAAACAACTAAAGGTAGGAAAGGGGGTCTATCTATATATGTGTTTGTTGAATTTCGAGCAAGACATGATGAGGTTGATTGAAGCTTATAGCAGCAGATTTGTTGTCGTCGTCATGACATATATAATTAAAATCTTGATTGTGTAGAATAGTTATCGATAGATGTGTAATAAGAATGAGAGGGACGTGACGATCATGATTCATGAGGGACTATGAATGATCATAAGCCTCGCCTCATCCCCTTCTTTTACACTTCCTCATTTATTGTTTCTTTCTTCTGCTATACATTTTTGTCTCATCCCTTTCACGCCTTATACTCAATCCAAACTGCCTCTCTCTCTCTCCCTCTCTCTCTCTCTCTCTCAAACATAAGCATATATATATAATATATATATATCTTGAGTTTAGTGCAAGTTTGTCTTGTTCAATCTGCTTCATGTGAGCGTTTGCAGGCCATGGAACTGTTCTCACCTTTAGCTTTTCATTCACAAGGCAAGATATGTATTCTTTACATTCTTTGTATTCTTGGGATTCATTACATGGACTAAGAAACAGCAGAAATAATGAGTCTTTTAGGCCAGGCCACATATCATCATAATCAGACGTACAACTTTAGTACAAAGGTTCTAACTTTATTTAATCTAATCCTTAGAGTAAAAGCAGAAACCCAATTTGAGGAATATAAATGTCTGGGATAATCATGAGAAAGCTTTATCAAGAATTTTCACTTGTGGGCAATGAACAAACCCCATCTCTGTTCGCCTGAAGAACTCCTAACGAGCTTCGCGTTCCACCCTCCCACTATGTCATTGTAGTCTTCCTACATATAGATTAAAAAGAAGATAAGATCAGACAAGGAAAAAGCATTACTAATTACCGAAAAATCGAGAAAAAGGGTAAAGAAGCATACTTCAGAGAAATCCCTTATGAATGTTTCTTTATCCTTCTCCACTGTTTTCAGTTCATTCTGCAGAACATTAATGAACTGGGGAGGAGAAAAGAAATCCTTTAAGCTTATTTCTTAAGCTCCC
Source organism: Craterostigma plantagineum (assembly GCA_027422505.1). NCBI lineage: Eukaryota > Viridiplantae > Streptophyta > Magnoliopsida > Lamiales > Linderniaceae > Craterostigma > Craterostigma plantagineum. The sequence goes on from JAPQWV010000057.1 coordinate 1,171,493, forward strand.
AAAGTATGAAAAATTAAGTTAGGTAGTAAAGAAAAGCACCTGTTCGGTTCTGTCCTCGGCTATTACATCAGTGAAGCCAGCATTTCGAAGCATCTGCACACCGATAAAGAAAGAAAACACATGGTAATGAGACTCAGAATCTTGATATAACTATTCGATATTGATTGAATATGCAAATGAAAAAATATCGGTGCGTGTTTGGGACATTGCCTGGCCATAAGCCTTCACATCATGCAAATCGTAACCCCTATGCTTGATGTACTCCGAAAACTGAGGAGATGGCATCCCATCGTTCTTACAGTAGTCGCTGATGAGGATTTTACCGCCTGGCTTTAGCCACTTGTAGAATGATCTGAACAAAGCAGGTTTGTCCTGAGAAAACAAAGCCCAAAATCGATGCGCAAGTTAGGGACACAAAACTCAAACAACATAGGAAAAATGATGTTTCTGAGATCGGTTCAGTAGCAGCTTCGAAAGGAGCCAAAAGTTATACTTGGATGTGGAGAATGGTATCGCGACTGTAAATGACATCGAAAGTGCCCTCTGAGTAATCTTTCTTGGTACAGTCAGCAACCTCAAACTCCACAGCACACTTGAGACCAATAGCACATTCCAAGGCGAAAGATATCATATTGATGGAGAGATCAATGCCCACCACATGAACATCGTACTTCTCTGCCATGTAAAAGTCTCCTCCTCCTATACCACAGCCTACGTCTAGCACTTTCTGGCCGGGCTTGAGATCCAATCGTTCAACAAACTCTTTTGTTGTATCTGTTTTTGTCAGTAAACAGAATATCATAAGGTGTGTTTGGACAAAGATAGATTACTATAGATTGTTTTGATCAATTTGAAGTGTATAATAGGCCCTTAAATATATGGATCCAATGAGTTGTCTGAAGAAGATGATTCAAGAACGTACCAATCCCACCAGTGCTAACAAACCCCTGTCCAAATACTCGCTCGTAACGCATTATGCTGCTACATTTATACTGAACGGTGTCCAAGAACTTTTGGAACCCTCTATCATCATCGGAGCTAACTTTTTGCCATAGCCAACAAATCTGAGTAAGGAAATAGCACAAAGTTCATTACGCATAGTTTTATCCCAACCCAAGGCTTCTTAAGTAATAGCGGGCTCGGTGAAGGCAGCAAAATGATACCTGATTTTGGTTCTTTTTGTTTCTTACATAGGCACCGATGCACTTACACCCTATGAGAGCAAGTTCAAATGGATCTCCCTTGTTATTGTACGAGTGACATTCTTTGAACACCTGCGAAAATGAGAAACATTCATTGACATGCTAGAATAGGGGCTTAGAGGATTTATGTAGGCAACTGAAATTGTGTCATTTTATTTCAGGGGTCTCTTTTAAGCCTCGGTAATTGGCACCTTGGTGTAAAATCTTGGCGAGCGATAATGGGTCGGGTTAGATTTTCGCTTGTTGTCACCAGATTGATGAAAACACGATTCTCTGAAGAATATGTGACCGCCAACTTTTAGCCACTTGATCATTTTAGCTGCAAGCTCCTCTACCTAACAAAAGAATCAAGCAACAAGCATACTATGGAACTACACAGATAATAAAGATTGAAACAACTCTTAATGAATTTGAGGATGCAAAAAAATATTCACCTCTTTGTCTGAAAGATACATCAGCAGCCAGTTTGAGAATATCAAGTCCAAAGATCCTTCGGCAAAGTTCAGGTCTGGGGATGTCACATCAGCGCACATGAATTTGACGTTTTTATGGTGTCCATTGATGGCTTCGTTCTGCAATATATATAAAAGAGAGAGATTCCATCTTTCAAAAAAAGTTCTCGACGAAATTCATCTAATAGCCCACCGAAATGTCAAGTATGTATAACCTTCTTAACCACGCTTTCAATGAAGTCCAAGGCAACAACTTGCTCTGCATTTTTGGCTAATTCTCCAGTGAAACGGCCAATCCCAGCTCCAAGTTCTAGGATGTTCTTCCCTACGTATGATGGGAGCAAAGATAGTACCTGACAAGTAATCGTTGAAGCAAGCAGTGAAGTTAAGGCCTTTTCAAACAATCACATAATAGAATTCGTAGTTTTCCTAGAGTTAAATCTTTACTAATTGACAAGCATTGTGGGGAAAGAAAATATTGAACGTCATTGCACATAATAACAGAAATAAGTAAGAAATCTAAAGTGATCTCAGCATCAACATCTGCACGTAAGAGGACAGGGAAGAAACCATAGGGAAAAAAGCTCACTTTTTAGACTTAATCCACTTATCGAATCCAACCTCACAAGAACAAACTTTTCTGATACATATGGAAGAACAGAAAAACAGCTACGGCAGAGAGAAACACACAGAGAAACATGACCATAATATAAATATATTTAATATATAAGATGATATACAGATATATATAAGCCAAAAATATACCTCAGGCCTCTCTTCTTTGTCTAGATCGGATGCTTTGGAATCAAGCATCATGGCTTCAAGAGAAAGATCAACAGAATGCTCCATCCAATAATGCTTTTGAATCTCACGCTCTTGCTCTGCCAATCGAAACAACAGAAGAAACACACACACACACAAACGAAAAAAAAAGGTCTCCTTTAACCAACCTCACATCTTCAACAAAAACGTCAAGACTCGATCCATTTTAACAAAATGCTTATAACCCAACAATCTTTGAGTCTTGAATTTACCTGTAATCGCAGCCATGGTTGGAAGAGGAGGACTATCACGCCTCTGAATGGAGTTCTCTGATTGTTTGGGTGGTTTCGAAAAAGATTGATAGCAAAATACTAATTCAGCTAATTATAGTAATTTCAACAACCCTCGACCGCAATGCGGGATCTTGAAAACGTCCTCGACCTTTTATTGTGGGCTTTACCCTTTTGCTGCATTAGCTGCTTGCTTGCTTGCTTGCTCGAGTGATTTGCGAAGGGAGGTTATTATGGGCCCAAAAAGGAAGAAAATCAAAGTTTCCTTTTTTGGGAAGAAACGTTAAAAACGAGGGCTTCGGGCACTGCCGATTTAGTCGCCGTCAGAGAACTGCCGACGACGGCGTAAATATCGGATAGAAATAACGTGAGAAACTGAGCTGAGATGCGGAAATTCGGCGGTGAAATTCGTTTCGTTAGTGCATTCATGGATAATTTCAATATAGTCCCAATATCTTTACTATTTACAATTTCATCCTCAAATAACTCGTTTTGAAACAAAAAACAATGTGTTTGGTGTTTCACATGATTTTGATTTACCTTTTTTTCTTCGGAGGAAATTTTGATTTACCTTTAATAACTATGCAAATTTCAGTTTTGAGTTTGAACAATCGTTGAATGGAATAAACCCTTAACCTTTTATGATGTTAGTGCGATTACAATACTAAATGTAAGTTACAATCTATCATTTGAAAGAAATACCGTTCTTTTGTAAATTATATTCACATGTTATTTTAACGTTTGGTGTGAATGCCTATAAAGCTTAGATATTTATTTATTGTCTTCCGTTACATACATATCATTTATACATGCAAAAACCTCGTACGAAAAGGGATCATAAGTCATAACATTTCATAACCTATGATATTAAAGACTTCTTTTAGAGCATGGAATATCAATCCACTGTAACTCCACTTCAACCTCTCCACACTCAACGTTGTTCAATCTCAGGCAAATCTCTTGAACAACGCTTCCATCTCGCCACGTCACTAAGCTGTCTTTCGACAGGCAATTCCTTCTAGAAGCTTCTACTATTGCAATAACGTTACCTTCGTCGTCAGCTTTCCCTAATCTTCTCATCTTCTTCACTGCTTCCATGAAAGGGTTTATATCAATCTCAGCTTCTCCCATTTTGTCGTCCATACTAAACTTGTCATGATCGAACACAATCTACCCAACAATAATATTAAAATTAAGAACTATGTCCTAACTATAAATAAAAGCCACAAGAAATAAAGAAAAAAGAAAAAAAAAACTCACAAGAGAAAATGGAGAGTTTGTGTCCGAAACAGAAAGGGTTAAGTCTTCGTCCCACTCGGGGTTCATGTCGTTTCTTATGACTCGAGTTTTCAACCTCTGCAAAATATATAGCACATAGATATGATTAATATTTCATAAAACTTGCAAAACATTAATATGAAAATATAATAGATGTATGTATTTTATTTTATTTGAAAACCTGTCTGCCCATGCTTATTACAACGTAAGGATCACTGCTTCGAACATCACGAACGGCGAGGTTAATCCCTCTCTTGACATGGACTCTAATCAGTCCTAGCAGATTCTCCATGGCTTAACGATGATGATGATGATGAGTTTGATGAATTTAATGATTCTTTTCTAGTAATAATTTATTAAAGTAGATTATATGATTATTCAAACTTGACCAACTTTTCTTCCCATCGTTGCTTATTCGCCACCTTTCTTTCTTTCGTGTCCTTTCTGCAATAAAACGACAAACAAAATGTCGTTTTGTGGGCAAACATACGTGGGCTACCAAAATTCCTGCTATTGGTGTTTGATTATTCGTTGAATCACTATTGGGCCTTAATGGGCTGGGCTGGGTTGAACCGGTTTATAAATAAATTAAAAACCGAACCGGTTCGGGAGAACCGTTCACCAGGCATGTCCCGCCTAGAGAAACGAAAATCTTCCTTTTTCTTCACTCCAAGCTGAAGCAGTGCTGAGAAAGAAAGAAAGAAAGAAAGTCAGATAATTAGGGATTTGGTTTTCGTTATAGTATGAGAGGCGACGATTACAAGTTCATGCAGATAGTGGACGCCATATCCTCAATAAATCAGAGAGTCAATCTGATTGGCGTTGTTGTGGAGGTGAGCCTTCCCAAAAACACGAAAGGCACCGGTAAATCTTTTTGGAATGTTTCGGTAGCTTGTTTAGGAAGCGTTCTTCCTGAAATCTGTTTAACTTGTGCTTTTCCCTCTTTTTACTTGTGAAGATGTATTCTGCTCTGTGAAGATCGTTGACGAGTCTAGGCCGAGCCTTGGGATTTATGTTAACTTCTTTGCTGCTAGGATGGAGAATCTTCCTTTGGTTGAGAGTGTTGGGGATATAATCATCGTTTGTCATGTTGTGGTGAGTATGTTTTGTCTCATCTTGCTTTATTGTGTAGTACGTGGTAGGACTTAAGAAGAGTGTTAGTTGATTTTTCTTCTCTTGGTATGTTCAGATGAAAACTCGGGGCCCGGAGGTTTATTGTTTGTATAACAAGAAGTTCTCAGCTTTCGGGTTATTTGAAGGCAGAGATTGTAGTAGCAATGATGTTATGCCGTATCAAGTTTCGTCAAAGTTTCAAGCTAGGGAGCTTGACAAGAAGTTTGTACTGGGGTTAAGGACGTGGTTGGCCCATCATCAGATTGAAGGTAAGATGACGAATTCTTTGCTTAATTCATGTTGTTCAATATGTCGTTAAGATGTTTCGATCCTCGAAACGAGCGTACTATATTCTATTCTTCTGAATTTTCTGCAACCTGGATTTTGTTGGCTTGAAAGATTGGATTTTCCTGGAAGTTAAGATGTGTATTACACTATTCATGTTAGGCCTCGAGGATGCGACATCGATTAAGGAGATTGTGGAAGGCAAACATTTCAATCTGCTTGCAAAGGTAATTATGTAATAGGCACATTGGATCTCCGCTGCCCCTGGGAAATTTGTTGATAACCGTCTTACTTTTTTAATCTCTCTCCTTTTCTTTTCTTCTGCTTCCTTTGCAAGATTTTACATGTTATTGAAGTTAAGAAGGGCGAATGGGTGGTCTATGTGTGGGATGGAACGGATGCACCTCCCATTTCTGTTGGATCCAAGTGTGTATTTTTCTGACCTCTCCCTCATTTTTATCCATTGAGCTGTTGTTTCTCTATATATCCCACTGCTAGGTAAACTCATCATTTGAAGTTAAAGTTGTGCTACTTCAAGTTTTTCCTCCATCTTATTCATGACAAGCTTCATATTTTTCTTGTATAGATGTGGGCACACCGCACACCTTTAAGATATTGACTAATTTAAGCAGATATGTTTGTTAATCCATTGCTGCTTGCTGTAAATGTGAACGAAAACTATCTTCTGACACTCAATGAATGAAAGGGATTGCTGCTGGTGCTGACCCAGTATGCGATTTCTATTGCAGATTGGACGATGAGATGGAATATCCAGTACACCTACACTTGGAACACGATCCTTTACCAAGAGACATTTTGTGTACCTTTCCACGCGTTGGAACTGTCTTGAAGATGTTTGTTGATCAAAGCAATGTTAAGATTGGGATCAACTTGTTGCATCCAAATAGATGGGTAAAATTCGTTAGCGTTACCTCTGAAGTCCTATCGACTGATACGTGGCGTGCTGTGTTGATGCCCTTCTCTAAAATTTGCTATCTGCCCGATGACGATTTACGTGTAACAGAACGACAAAGGTCATTGCAACTTGTTCAATTTGTCTATTGCATGATATATTTTTCATTTTTTTCTGTTTAATTTGATGATATACTGATCTTTATGATTCAGTTTTGCAAATACAAACAAATATCTCTTCTGAAATAGTGTTTTAATGATCATTATGATTCAGGTCCTATGATCAGCGAATCCATTCAAAATGGGGAAGGATACCTTTTACAAGCTTTCCATGGCCATCCTCCATAACAGGTTTCATTTTGATCAAGCGATGTCATCATCATACGAGTTCAAAATGTTGTAATGAAAGCTTACCATGTCTTTTATTCACAGAGACTGACTATCCTGATATGCCCTTTGTAACCCTTATGGATATGATCACCTACCCAGAGGTAATGGTGTGTACTGATTCACCATGTTTTATGCCTCATATGCCTTGAATGTTTTATTGCATGTCATACATCAAATATAGATAACCGTCACTTTTAGTACATCAGGTGACAAGCAAGTTCAAGTGCGTAGTGCGTGTTGTTGCTATGTGTCCTTTGGGACCTCAAGACTTTTGCTCTCCTGCTGGTACTTACAGAATAAGGTTCACACTAGAAGATCCTACTGCTAGAATCCATGCTTATCTTTATGGGGATGATGGGGTAAGATTAAGAAAGAATGATACTGCTTTGTCTGAAACTTACATGTCCATCGTTAGTTAGTTAGGAGCATTGATACCAATCGATTCGAGGACTGCTCTTGTTTCTGTTCTGTTTTATTGCACAATATTTTGTTGAAGTATCTCAAATCTGCAAAAATGATGCTTACTCTCACAATTTATATACTCGCAAAGGTGCACTTTTTTGGTGATTCGGTATCTGCTGATGCGCTGGCTTACAAGACGGACATGTTGCTTGGAGTTGCTGAAGAAGAGAACGGTGAAGCGGAGACGAAGAATGCTTCTTCTAGAAACCCACCGTGGATACAGTGTTGCATGAAATCTTATTACATCGACAAGAACGATGTGTGGGCCAGTAGAAATTATCGGATCTTTGCTACCAAACTTACCGGGTAAGCATTGTTGATGTACACAAACACTGTTTAGGAACAACTTCATGTACATAAGCTGTCTTCTGGTAAGAATACTCCATGGTATGTTTTCACTCATTTCTTTGTATATATTTGAAATTTTAAGAACATATCTAGAACGATCGCCAACTACCATACTTAGCGACCGAATCAGAGAAATATAAATAAAAACATCACAACAAAAAAGTCAAAAAGAATGCAAAAAGTGTTTACTACGTACTAACTCTACTGATAATCATGAGTTTGAGTTTCAATTATAGTCTCCAGTGAAGGCTGCCATGATCTCTGCCTTGAGTATCTCTTCTGTTCATCATCATCATCATCATCATCATCATCATCATCATCATCATCATCATCATCATCATCATCATCATCCGAAGAACCATTATTACAGTTCTTGTGATTATGATTACTAGGGAAGAGACAAAACTCGGGGAAGATCTTGGAGAAGTTAACAGCAGAAGGTAATGCTTTCACTCCTTTAGTAGTGTTGTTCCTCAGCAGGCACTTCATCTCATCGTAAGTGAGCACAGAGTAAAGCATATCCATAGGCAAGAGGATATAAACCCGCCCTTTTTCCAGCTCCTCCTCGGCGCAAATCCCTTGAATCCTCTGGCCAACCGTTAAATGCATGGAATCGCACAGAAACATCCCAGGGTTTTCTAACATGATCTCAGCTGCCCCGACTTTTTCCCTCGTGTATACGAGCAATCTTCCATCGTTCGAGAGTATTCTTGTGAAGTTGCCTGAGGACATTCTTGAAGGTACGCATAATGCTGCATTGCCCATAGTTTTTCTGATGATGATGATGATATGATTATGAGCTGTGGTTTCTTTCTTTCATAAATACTTATGAGTGCTTACAGTCTGGCTATGGAAAGTTCAAGTATAATATTATTGATGAGTTTTAACTACCTAATGATTGTGTAAGAGTGCCGTATGATTAGATTCCATGATGTTTTTGACAAGTGATGGTTTTGAATATTTTATGTAATTTCTTGATCTTGTTTTATTGATTGGATTCGATCTGAGCGCTGCACATGTTAACCAGGCCAATAATTGGATTTGGTAATGATATATACTATGTATATAATTGTTTTCATTTTGGCATTATTATAGGTCGGGGCTCGGAAATTAGAAAGAACTACATTATTTGAGCTGGTGAAAGAGAATCTTAAACTTGGAAATTCTTGTCAGTGATGTATGGAGATTAGAGAAATACATTTAAATTTGGGATTCGATTTCAACTGCATTTAGTTAAATTCTGGGACCAAATTGGGACATGGAGTTATCAAGATTTCTTTTATAAGATGCTTGATCATAAATATATATCGTTTTAGTATAATACGAGAATGTCTGAAGCCCAAAGCCCATTTCAATAGGGCTTTAATAAGCAACGGCCCGTTCTTCAAATAGTAAATATTGAATACCATAACAATGGAGTCATTGCATGGGGAAAAAATGAAATATTAAATTCCTTAATTTATTGGATTTTATTTTGGAGATATGATGATTTTTAGTCCAATTTTTGGGGATTAATGCAGATACTATATACTATTTTTATGTGTAAATTGCTGACGTATTTTTTTCCGCTTTTAATTTACCTTTATATATTCGAAATAAGGAAAATAAAGGGGAAAAGAATTGGGAACAGAACGCAGCATTACTCACCCCTTCACTGCTCCTCTTTCCTCTGTTCTCATCTTTGTCTCGCGAAACAGAGGAAATTAGATACAGAGGGAAAAACCCAGCTAGAGATACAGAGCAAAACAGAGTGTCGAAGCCGTCGCCCGTTTCGACCTTTGATTTCGTGGTTAAGCTCTCCCGAAACCCTTTAGATCTCTTCGATATGCTCAAACTCGCTCACGTGCATTGCAAGGATTTTGTGCGGCTTACTGTTCAATGCGGTTCTGTTTCTGTGTTTGTCGACTCCCTGTTTTCAGTAGCATAGTTGTCGTTTGTGATTGATTAGTACCAAATGGCTGCTGAAGTAAGTAATAGCGGTGGCGCTAACGTTGATGTTTTCCCATGGCTTAAATCAATGCCCGTGGCTCCTGAATTTCACCCCACGTTGGCCGAATTTGAAGATCCGATTGCGTACATTTTCAAGATTGAGAAACAAGCCTCTCAATATGGTATTTGCAAAATAGTCCCCCCAGTGCCCCCTCCTTCGAGGAAAACATTCCATGCTAATTTGAATAAGTCCCTTCTGTCCCGCTCAAGTGATTCCGATTCGGGCCCAACTTTCACCACTCGACAGCAGCAGGTCGGGTTTTGCCCGAGGAAGCACCGCCCGGTGCAGAAATCTGTGTGGCAGAGTGGTGAGAGGTATAATTTCTTCGAATTTGAGGCGAAAGCCAAGAATTTCGAGAAGGTTTATCTGAAAAGATATGCGAAGAAGGTTTTGAGTGCTTTGGAGATGGAGACCCTTTATTGGAATGCTATGATAGATAAGCCCTTTGATGTGGAGTATGCCAATGATATGCCTGGATCGGCTTTCCCGAAGAGGAAAGGTGTTGTGAAGAATGAGGGTTCGTTGAATGTTGGTGACACTGATTGGAATATGAGGGTAGTTTCGAGAATGGGGGTTTCCTTGTTGAGATACATGAAGGAGGAGATACCTGGCGTGACTTCGCCTATGGTTTATGTGGCGATGATGTTTAGTTGGTTTGCTTGGCACGTTGAAGATCACGATTTGCACAGCTTGAATTATTTGCATATGGGTGCTGGAAAGACTTGGTATGGTGTGCCACGTGAGGCTGCTGTTGCGTTTGAGGAAGTTGTTAGGGAGCATGGATATGGTGGAGAGATTAATCCTCTTGGTGAGATTGGTATTTTTGTTGAGCTTTTGATCTTCTACTTCTCATGTAGCTTCATTTTTCTGTGTATTTGCCTCCTTCAGAATTGTTATCTTTACGTCATGAAAGGGGTAAGTGCAGATTTTAGCTAATCTAGGATTATGAATTTGAATGTTTATGCCTTTTTCACTTTTGATGGAATAACTTAAGGGATAACTAAAAGGAATAATCGCCTGTCTCATTTAGAGATTGTTTGCATCTTGTGACTGTCAGTTACTATTGGCATGTGTTATGTCTATATGTTGGTCCTACTGCTAATACCATAATGGAATTTTACTTCCCACATTCTCTTTCAATGTGTCCTCTATTTTAAGGATTCATATGTAACTCCGTGTGCATTTTCTTTCAGTTACATTTTCAAGGCTTGGCGAGAAGACCACAATCATGTCCCCTGAAGTACTTCTTAATGCTGGTGTACCCTGCTGCAGGTGACTGTTGATAAGGATTGATGAGTAAAAGCTGCTTTTACTTAATGTTTCTTTTTCGCATTGAAAATAAGTTGACAGTATTTAATAGGTCGTAATTGTTCCGCAGTTTCACTTGTCCGTTACTGTTCACTCTCTTTCAATATGTGGTGTTATGTCCTCTGACCTTACTTCCATCGTAATACTGCTTTAGGCTTGTTCAAAATGCTGGAGAGTTTGTTATCACTTTTCCAAGAGCATATCACTCAGGATTTAGTCATGGTGAGATGATATATGATGGCTAAATATCAGAATTTGGTTCAGTTGAACTAAAACCATCGTATTCTTCAATAGATAAATCTTGATCTATCTTTACATCTTACTTAGGATTTAACTGCGGAGAGGCATCTAATATTGCTACTCCTGAATGGTTGAGGGTTGCAAAAGAAGCTGCAATTCGTAGGGCGTCAATTAATGCCCCTCCCATGGTGTCCCACTTTCAGTTACTGTATGACCTAGTAGTTTCTTTGTGTTCGAGGTATGTTTTCTCCATGAAAATATCTATCTTTTGATTTCTCAGAGTATAGGTGTTTCCATTCTGTTGTAATACTGTGCAGCAGTTGAAAAATATTATACATATGTCTCAGCTAACTCTGCCTGGAACCCTACATACTTTTACTTATGCAGGATTCCCAAAAGCATTGTTATGGAACCACGGAGCTCGAGATTAAGGGATAAAAAGAAAGGAGAAGGAGAAGCGTTGATTAAAGAGCTATTTTGCCGAGATATGATGAAAAATCACAACATGCTCCGCGTTCTTGGGAAAGGATCGCCGGTGGTGCTTCTCCCCCAACATTATTTAAATGGATCTGTTTTCCCAAAATCACAAGCCGAGGTTCAACCACTTGGAAAAGCCAGATTGTTCTCAGATTTGTGCATCAGTAGCAATCCTAAAGTTCTTGGTGAATCCATGCTAGAGCAAAACCACAGGAGAAAACAAGCTGAATTCAACAGAGTGAGCGGAAAAGATTTTTCTTCATGTGAAAGGGATATGGACTTGCACATGAATAAAAGTTCTCAAAGCGAGCATAGTCTATTTTCATGCGTCACTTGCGGGATCTTGTGTTTTGCATGTGTGGCAATAGTTCAACCTACAGAAGAAGCCGCGCGTTACATGATGACTGCTGATTGCAGTTTACTTAGTGATTTGACAATAGCTAAAATCGGTCCCATCACGGACCCAGTATCAGGTATGCGACTTACGCCACTCTATATTACATTTTTCGATAATGCTTCAGTTTTAGTTGGTGGGGTTTGTCCTAACAGCGAATTTAATGTTTTTGTCAATCAAATGGCTAGAAACATATCTGATTATCACTTTTTTTGAGAGCTGTGACCATATCTTGTTCGTTGTATGCACATATAGATGTTATCTGATGCATCTTCTTGCTTCTTAAACGAATCAGTGTGTGGGTTGAATCAATTGAAGTGTGATTCTTAGACTGGATTAACTGGTGCATTATCTCTTAGTGGGTCTATATCTAACTTGTAATGCAAATAAAGACTGACCTTAATTATTGCTTTCAAGTGTTGGTTATATATTCTTGTTACCGTTTCAGATTTGGTGCCAGAGAAGCCACGAAATATATGCGCTTCTAGTCCAATTCAAACCGCAGTTAATGAAACTTTGGGTAGTGATCCTACTGTTAGTGCATGCAAAGGCCCCTCATCACTTGGCCTGCTGGCTTTAGCATATTGCAATACCTCTGATTCTGAAGCTGATGAGGATGGAACTGACAATTCAATGAACATAGATGCTGATTATATAAACCCGAGAGATTCTTCCGAGAATAATGACGTAGAGATCATCGACAAAGAGAATAATAGTTCCATTCAGATGTCTAATTCATGTACAGATTTTAGCATAGATAGAGAAGCCCTCGCTGCTGAGGATAGTCATTTCTCTGTGTCTGACAAGACGAAAAATTCTGATGTTGCTGTATCAAATCCTCTAACCGATGGGTCTGAGATTCAAATTACAACAGTTGTCTCAAGCACCACAATGGTACACCGTGAAGCTGATGAGACAGTTGGTGATGGATTGTCACAATTAGGAAATAGAATTATTAATTATTTTCCATCAAGATCAAATGATGATTCTTCTAGGTTGCATGTCTTTTGTCTTGAACATGCTATGCAAGTAGAGAGCTGGCTTAGTTCTATCGGTGGAGCCCGCGTGTTTCTCCTATGCCACCCGGGTATGTTCTTTTCCTCATGTTTTTTTTTCAATAGCCATTGCAAGTAAATAAGCTGTTAGTTGTTTCTGTCCCAAGCATTTTCCAGTCATCACTCATAAACTATGCAATTGAACTTCCAATGTTGGATTTATATCGGAACCTTAAGCATTTACAAGTTTCTTCGGTATTATTATGGCCCTATAGATATTTATGATACCCTTTAATAAGTTCCATATTTCTTAGTCTACTGTTTGATTAATGCATGGCAGAGTATCCCGAACTAGAGTCAAAAGCCCAAAAAATTGCTGAAGAATTGGAAATCGACCATCCATGGACCGAAATCTCCTTCCGTGAGGTGACCAAAGAGGATGACAATATGATGCGATTGGCTCTGAATAATGAGAATGCAGTACACGGCAACGGAGACTGGGCTGTGAAATTGGGAATTAACCTCTTCTACAGTGCAAACCTCAGTCGTTCTCCTCTCTACTCTAAGCAGATGCCATACAATTCCGTCATATACAGTGTGTTTGGTCGAAATTCTTTATTAGACACTGATGCAGATGTGAATAATGGGGTTGAATATAAGGCTTTGGGTAGGCAGAAAAGGTCAGTAGTTGCTGGAAAATGGTGTGGCAAAGTTTGGATGTCGAGTCAAGCCCATCCTTTACTTATTAGAGACAATAACAAAGAAGCGGATGAATCAGATGTTTGGACAAGAACCGATTCAAAGCCTGAGAGAGAATCAGCAGTGAAAAATGAAACAAGAATGTCCACTACTGCCATCAGAACGTATAAGAGGAAGAGCGTTGCTTCTAATGTGAAGACGCCGTCTCTTGAGGATGAAATATCAGACGACACGTCTGAAGACTTTACCCTCAGTAACATGCACAAAAAGGTTACGAAGAGCAAGAGAGGAACCAAGAGGTTGAAGAAGGAGACACCTTGTGTTGACAAGTTGGATGAGTCTGATGAAGAGTCTCAGTATTATACTAATTCTTCCAAGCGAGCGAAAAATGCGAGTGGGAGCAAGCGAACGAACAAGGAGACCCAAGGGAGTGGAAGTTCTGAATCTGACGAGTCTTTGGAAGAATTTCAAACGGGCAATTCCTGGAAAAAGCAGAGCAAGGGCAAACAGGCATCAAATGCTATGCAAAATAATACTCCCCATCCTGGTAAAAGCAAGAAGAAAATCGAGAAAAAGACCATATCACTGCTCGAAGATGAAGATGAAGAGAAAGATGGGCCCAACACTCGATCCAGAAAAAGCACGAAGAACGCAAAAACATCATCTGCCAAAGCCAAACCAGCACAAACCAACCATCAGAAAGGAAAGAAGGCCAAGAAAGCTAAGACCACGAAAGCTCCCCAAAGTTCAAATGCTAGTGACAACGAAACAACAGCAGAGTATCCATGCGATGTTGAAGGATGCACAATGGGATTTCACACAAAGCAAGAACTCGCTCAGCATAAAAAGAACATCTGCCCAGTAAAAGGATGCGGTAAGAAATTCTTCTCTCACAAGTACCTTGTCCAGCACCAACGTGTACACATGGATGATCGTCCTCTAAAGTGTCCTTGGAAAGGTTGTAAGATGTCTTTCAAATGGGCTTGGGCAAAAACAGAGCACATAAGGGTTCATACTGGGGAGAGGCCTTACGTCTGCACTGTGCCTGGTTGTGGTCAGACCTTTCGATTCGTGTCTGATTTCAGTCGTCACAAGCGTAAAACTGGACATGTGGCAAAGAAAGTTAGGAAATAAGTTTAGAGCTCTGTTTTTTCCCGTTTACATTGTGGATCAATGTTAACTGTTAAGTAGAAAAAAGATTGTAGCTTTGATCGCTTGTAGAAGTGTTTTTTTTTTTTTTTTTCTGGATTCCTCATTTAGAGACTGATTTATTGCTTATTGCAAAGATGAATTGTCTGTAATGGAAATTTTCTCTCAGTTGGTCCCTTTTTTTTTTTCTATTGTGGTGTTTTGGATGCTGTGGTTATTTGCATTTTCCTTGAGGAACGTTCTTTCATGTCTTGCTAGTTAAATACTATTATTTATATAAATATTGTACTTGTGCTAAAAGATAACTAGTTACGATATTTGGTAGGCAAGCAAAGACCATGTTTTATATGTTTTTTTAACTATTTCTACCGTCTATTTTATCTAGACGGACATCGTAGAAAATATTCTAGAGTATATTTAAGTTTCCTACAAGAAATGTTGGGCTTTGTTTTTTCGATTTCATTGTTTGTTTTCGGAACAGTTAACTTGTCGATCGAATAAAAACTCATTAGGTGTAACTTTAAAATATTGACTCTCAATAGTGATATCACTACAATACTAGTCGATCTACAATTACAGAACGTATAATAATTTAGTAATTAATATCGGGATATTATATAACAAAAGTAAGAAATATGTACTCCATAGTCAATAAAAGGTGAAAGATTATTTGTATAATTATATTTCAACCTATTTTAGGATAAGAACATGTTAACATATTTCTGTACGTTAATCTGGGATATATTGTAACTAGTAAATTAGGCACATTCCATGTGCTACTATCATAAAAATATTATATAATTTTTTTAATATTGATTTTAATAATAACATTTTAATGTTGTTTACTATAGCATAAAATGAATTTGTGGTGTTATGTTTAATATAAAAGTATTTAAATGATATTTTTAATTTTATTCAATAATGGAAAAAGCGTGCGATTAAATTGACATTATAGACGTCCATATTACTTTATTCATTTAGAGCTAAACGATTCTTATATATTTGTTTTGTTTTTCATTAATTTGTTTAGATTGAAGCTATATTTAGTAGTGGGTGGTTATGTTAAATCAACGTAGTTATCTTATCTTATATTAGAATAGAAATGTAGTTGTCCTTTAATGCTGCCAGCTGTCCACAGTGGCGGACCTATGTAGGGGCTCGGGGGGGCCATTGACCGAGACGTGTTCAAACGGTTCACGGTTATGGTTCACGGTTATAACCGCCGGTTCACGGTTAGTGAAAATCTCTAACCGTAACCGAACCGCGGTAATCGCGGTTACGGTTACGATTTGTAACCGGAGATTACGGTTACGGTTACGGTTTGAACCGCCGGTTACGGTTTTAAATATTTTTTAATTTTATTTTAAAAAAACCAAGAAAAATAACTTCACTAAACTAAGAAAATTAATTTTATTTAGCAAAGTCAAAAATTTCATTCCATTAAAAAAACACAATTACACCTTAAAGTTTAGAAGAAAAATTACGATCGTTCAATCTTCGCTTCCGGTAGTGTTCGACGAACACTCTTCATAGCCATCTCCTTCTTCGTCCGTGTCGTTGAAGTTAGGTTCTTGTGTTCTTGCATCCGCCCTTGTCCAATCATCGAGCAAACATTGGTTCTCTAGATTTTCAACGGTTAATCTCGATCGCCTTGAATCCAATGTATATCCTCCAACGCTAAACGCTTGCTCAACGGAAACCGTTGAGGCGGGACACGCTAATATTTCTCTTGCGATCATTGTCAACACCGGAAAAGATGCCACTTTCGTCGACCACCACTTTAGAAGATTAAAATCTTCTAAGTTATATTCAAAAAATGAACTTAAATAACGGTCGATCTCGGCATAAGCATTTTCTCCACTGTAACTCCTTGCGCGTTTGTTTGCTCTCGAGTGATATATGCTTTCAAGTGGCGCAAATATCGGATCACGTCCCGAGCTACTTCCACCTTCACCTTGTTGACGGTCGAACGCATCCGAAGTATCACCTAACTTGATCTTGTATTCTTTAAAGATTTCGCTTAGAAGATCCTTCGCACCGTTAGCGACGAAGCTCGGACTCGGTCTTTCGGCGTCTTCAAAACCTATATCAAATTCAAATACCTCTCTCGGACCAAACAAGCCATCATAATAAATTTTTAACATTTGCTCTAAACCTTCTAAACGGATTCGGGGATCTAATAGCTTGGCGACTAAAAATACTTCGGGAATGCTAGAAAAATACTTCAACCACTTTTTTTTCATTTGCATAATGCACTCACCCAAAATCGGACATGAAGAATATTTTTGAAAAATAAGCGCAATTTTGACACAATGATCTAGAACCAAAACGGATGTAGGATAATAAACACCGGATAATTCTTCGGTAGCTTCTTTAAAAGTGCGCAAAATTTGTAACAAAATTGTAACATGAATCCCAAGAAGTCGGAAATAAAATAATATTATGCTCGGGAAACATACTAAAAAATGCACATAATGCTTCTTTATACTCATATGAATCATTCAACAATTTATAAGTAGAATTCCAACGTGTCGGCACATCAAGAGAAAATTTACGTGGCGTCAAATTCACACTTTTACAATATCTAGACCATTTTTTTACAAGATTTGTATGCCTAGTCAAAGTCGCAATAGCATGCCTAATGATGGACACATTATCTTTCAACGTATATAAACCATCTTGAACACATAGATTTAAAATATGACATATGCATCTAATATGAAAAAAACGAGCACCAAATGATGGTTGGCAAATTTGAATAAGTTGCTTTAAACTTGCGGTGTTAGAACTAGCATTATCGAAACCAATTGAAAAAATTTTCGTAGTCAAACAATATTCATTCAAAATAGTTTGGATTTTTTGTGCAATGTTGCTTGCATTATGCTCACTATCAAATTCTCTATATGCAATCAAACGTTTTTGCATCTTCCACGATTCATCAATCCAATGACAAGTAACACCCATGTAGCTATGCGTATTAAAATGATCACTCCAAATATCGGAACAAATAGAAACTTTGTAATCAATTTTTGAAAAAAAAACTGAATAAGAGCAAATTTATATTCACCAACAACTTTACGAATATCACGAACGACCGAAGAGCGTGAAATCTTTTGGCTTGCGGGGTTAAAACTAAGTTGTGTAAAATTTTTGTATAATTCATCTTCGGCAAAATTAAAAGGGAGATGTTTAGCACACACAAATTTGGCCAAATTTTTTCTATGCACGGCATCGGAATATTTAAATAAAGGAGAGCTTGTACCATGCGAAGTCGAGGATGACGTGAATTGGATTTGCGTTTGAGACCGTTCACATCCAACTTTGTCGGGATGCTTCCTATCCAAGTGGGTTTTAAACGTCCCGTATCCTCCTCCTTTGGAAATTTGGTAGCTAACCCCGCAATAGTTGCAAATGCCTTCGTAATTTCCGCATCCGGCCGGCTTCTTCTCTACTTTCTTGAAATGGACCGTGAATATGTCGGATTTTAGCGTCGGACCCGATTGTGGCTTGCGTCGTCCTTGAGTACTTTGAGTTTGATTTTCTCTTTCGGGCACCGCTTCGGACCTATCGATTCCGTCGTCGGCTTCGGCCTCGACATCGTCACAACTTATAAATGTTCGATCGTCGGCACCCCAATCGGTCGGAATGTTGTTGTCAACATGGAATACGGGCGACTCGGAATCGGCTACCATCGGACTCTTCCCCTTGTTTCCGCGACGAGGACACGATCCGCTTCCACGACCACGACCACCACGACGACCTTCCATTTTTTATTCGGATTTTATTTTTCTGTTTTTCTAATATAAATATTTTTAACAACACTTAACAAATATTGGAGAGAGTTACGGAAATTAGATAGTGTTTTGATTTTAACTTGGAGAATTGAAGGGAAAAAAATATCTGTGAATAATTCCAACAAATTTGCCACATATATAAAGAATTACAGAATTAAAAAGAAAAAAAAAAAGAAACTAAAGATGACAACGGTCACATGAGACTTTAGAGCCAATTAAAACAAAGTGGAAATGGTTACTTGTCACTTCATGTCTGAGACCGTTGGGTGGAAAACGAAAAAAAATATATATATAGTACAACCATGCATAGTAGGTAACACCCATAGGTCCCTACATAATTAATCATATAAAACTCATTTCAGCTCACATTTTAAGCCCATTCCAAAGATTTATTTCTATGTAAACCGGCGGTTATAACCGCCGGTTTACGGTTTGAGAATTCTATAACCGTAATCGAACCGTATCAAATAACGGTTCGGTTACGGTTTGAACCGTAACCGTTGACCACGGTTAACCGAACCGATACGGTTCGGTTACGGTTTTTTGAACCGTCTGAACACGTCTTGACCCCCCGGCCGCCGGAGAAAAAACTAGTACTATAGCTCGGTAGTTGGTTGTCCTGTGCATCAATGGAGTTTTCGTGACTCGTGAGGAAAAAGAAGATAACAGTAGGGTTATTTTGATCTGAAAATTCTATTTATTGGGCTTTGTTTTTACCTTTGGGTCATCATTATATATTTTTCACATGTTTTGGGCCACTCTAAAGATGTAAATAGCTAACAATTTTTAAGCCCATTAACTTTAACAGTGAAATAGCGTGTAGATAGCCAACAGTTTTTAAGCCCATTAACTTTAATAATAAAAAAGCCTTAGTGAAAGAATAAAAAAAAACAAAAATTCCACACACACCATACGAAATTAAAGAAGACTGAAAGTGACATAGGAGTACATCAAGGCACCAAAGCAAACAAGAAAAAGCCATTTTCGATAGTCCAAGGTTTTTTCAATGTTATAATCTAATACCTTATTTATTAAATTCTTGACATTTTTTTTCAAACGCACATGTGCGAGCCGATGAGGCTTGGCTCTACTGGTCAAGCTGAGGTGCTTAGGGTCATGTTGGGAGAGGTCGTGAGTTCGAATCTCTCCATGTGACATTTCCCTAGGCCTGTCCCACATGGGCCCACACATGTGCGTTTGAATCGGTCGGTCTGTTTAGCAGGTAGTGGGTCGACCCCGGGGTTTCACCTGGCGGCTCCGGTTACCAAAAAAAAAATCTTAACATTTTGTCATCTTTATTTCGACTGCTCATTCTAGGTTTTATGATAGTTGGAATATTTTTTGATTTTTATATTTTGTTTTAGTTTTTGAATATTCATAAAATTGGAATGATTATGTAGGAATGCAAGTATGGATAAATGGGTTATTAAAACAAAAAGAAACTCGGAATCGTCTCTGAGAGTTGGCACATCTTTATCGAATGAGGTTAATTCCAATGATGATCGAAGTCGTAACGAGGTCGGATGGATGAGTTATTAGACGGCGATATTATTAGTGTCCGGCATTATGCAAGCCGATTAATAGCTATCCTATTGAAGTTAGAGATGGCTTAAGGAGACAATATATAGTGAAAGACCCTTGTCAAGTCTAACGAGCCCCCCAAGCCGTGAAATCCTGGGTCCGCCTCTGCCTGTCCACGATAATAATTATTTATAAATTTTAAAATAATATAAAAAATATTCAAACTACCCACTATTAATTGATTTCATGGCGGTTTAAGCCATGCCCTCACCATTAATAAAAGAAAATAGATAACGATTCCAATCTATGCCAACATATAGACCTGGACTTTGGGCCGGATGGGCCGGTTCTACCGGTTCCGGTTCAACCGGTTTCGCAGTGGGGCCGGTTCCGGTTCCGGTTCCGGTTCGGGACCATTTTCCCGGGACCGGCCCAGAACCACACTTAGAACCCCCGGACCCGTATTGGGCCGGCATTTAATTTTTTTATTTTTTTTACTTTGAAAAAATTCTTTAGAAAATATCCAAAAATTTTATTAAAAAAAACAAAAAAAACATAAGAAAATTACAAAAAAATAAAAAAAACTACCTAAAAAATACAAATAAAAACATTAAAGAAAGAAAAAAAAATACCTAAAAATTACAAAAAAGGAAAAAATATTCGAAATAAAATATACAATTTATTCGACTTGACTATTAACTAAAACTATGTTAGAGGCCTCTTCGTCTTCGTCCGAACTGGAAGAACGGAACTCGTCGATGGCGTTCTCCCGTCGGTTCTTCGATTCGGCCAAATACCAATCCTTCGATAATGTTAACATTGCGAGGGAAGTCGGGTTAATGCTCGTGTGTCTGTCGCCGATAATTCGCCCGGAAGTAGAGAAGGCGGACTCGGAGGCGACGCTAGACGCTTGCACGGCTAAAACGTCTCGAGCGACGGCGGAGAGGGTCGGATAAAGAGGCGCGTTCGACTTCCACCAGGCCAAAACGTCGAAGTCTTCAGGAGTCTGAAAGTTGTGGCTCAGGTAGAGATGGATCTCATTCGTGTTCGACCCCGATGCACGCGTTTTGGTCTTCGTCTTTTGTGCCTTCAATCTTCGTAGTAGTCCCATTGCGCCGCCGCCTCCTTCCGACGAACCGGCTTCGCTCACTGGTACGGGTTGCTCCACACTGTGTCCCTGCTCAGCTGCATAAACAGAAAAAGTTCTTGGAGAGAATCGTGAATTGACGCCTTTTGGTCGTCCACTTTCTTTCCAAGAAATTGAGCATAATAATCGACAAAAAATATCAAATGTATCAACACCGCAACTAGGGTTGAGTAAGGCCGACAAACCGTGTACTATTGGGATGGTTTCCCAATACTTCCTGAACTTCTGCTCCATGTTTTGGATGAAACCACTCAAGTATGGACTGTTGCGATACTCCACGAACTTGTAGCACATCGCGAAGAGGTTCGGGACGAATAATGGGGACGTCGGGTAGTGAACTCCGGAAAATTTTTCCGTAGCCTCGGCGAACACTTCAAGTATGGACACGACCAAACCTACAATATCCCAATCAGTTTGTCGTAATTCATACCTGGAGGTGTTGCCGACTGCGACCTCGTTCCAAAAAGGCGTCAACAAGTCCTTGTAGCGCATGAAGGTGCTGAGGAGGTGGTACATCGAGTTCAGTCGGGACTGGCAACGGAAACTTCTTGTACGTGAGGCCGGCGGCAAGGACGGTTTGCTTCCACGACGTTCCGTAGCGGCGTTCCCGAAGTAACTTACCTATTACCTTAAACTTTTCTATAATATCTCCCAAAATTTCGTCAAAAGCACATTGCACACACAAGTTAATAATATGGCAAGCGCACCTAGCATGTAATAATTTGCCGTCTAAGGGTAACCTAAGATGCCTACGAAGGATCCATATCGCTACGTTGTTCGCGCTAGCATTATCTAAGGTGATAGACATAATTTTATCTTGAATACAATATTTATTAACGACATTCAACACATAGTTCGATATCGTAGTGGCGTTATGTTGCGAATCTAGGGGATCTAGGGAAAGAATACGTTTTTGCATGGTCCATGTTTCATCTATCCAATGGGCGGTGACGACTAAATAAGATTGCGACGTAATGTTAGTCCAAATATCAGTAGTCAAACTAATCCTATACGAAATGTCGGCTAAATGACTAATTAAGCTAGACTGATATTCCTTAAAAGTTTCTAAGACATATTTCCTAAGGGTTTTACGGGTCACGTTATGGAATCCGGGTTGTATCGTACTCGTAAATTCGATAAACCCTTCACTTTCCGCAATGCAAAAGGGTTCTTCACACATTACTACGAATTTAACTAATGCTTTTTTAGAAATTTCCCTAGTAATAACAAAATTCTTACCCGTACTTACGTTTATTTGTTGTTGTCGGGGTTCGGTTCCTACCGTCTCTAGATCGTCCCCGAAATTATGCGCCCTTTGTAGGTGTTTTTTCATCGAGCCCGTCCCACCTTGATTCGGTCCGGTCTTAATCGAGTAGGGATGGCGGCACATTTTGCAATAAGCGGTACCTACAGCGGGATTATTTTTATCCATTTCTAAGTCGAAAAAATTCCATACCTTAGACCGCCGACCACGCGGTTGTTGCTTCCTTCTTGTCGTCGCCGTAGAAGCTTGGCTCGGTCCCTCGTCGGTCGCTCCCGTTGGTTTCGGTTTCGGTACATCGGTCTCCTCGTCGGTGTCGGCATTTCCCTGAAATGTATCGGCGTGACCTAAAACCATAAAAACATCTTCGTCGCGAGGGTTAGGATTTCTCGATGACGACGCCATAGTATAAAATAATAATTCGATTATTTGTAATAATAAGTGAGTGTGTGTAGTAGTGTAAATAAAATAATTATTATTGTTAATAATATTAAATATTAATATGAGGATGATTTTTGAGTGTGTGTAGTAGTGTAAATAAAATAATTATTGTTGTTAATAATATTAAATATTAATATGAAGATGATTTTTTGAGAGCTTTTTGAGAGAGAGTAGAAGAGATTTGGATGTAATTGTGAGTTAAAATGAGGTGGTTATAGATTTTTCGTTCGGGGGTAAGATGGTAATTTTTCAGTGTTTAAAGAATTAAAAAAAAAATAACATGGCCGTTGGCCTAACGGCTATATAGCCGTTGGGCCGGTTCCGGTTCCGAACCGGTACTCTGAGTTCCGCGAACCGGCCCAGTTCAGTTTAACTGGGCCGGTTTCCGGTTCCAGAACCGGATCTACCAATTCCGGTTCTGGGCGGGTTCCGGGTTGGCCCGGCCCAAAACCCAGGTCTACCAACATAGAATTAGTAGTACATTTCTACCTATTTATGTAAGATAATTCGAGGTATACTTTAATCATTTTTATATTTATTTTAACATTTTTGCCTTCTATCAATTTCGAAAGTATACACTTTTTTTTTTTTTTTGGTAACCGGGTAAAGCCGATGGTAAACCCCGGGGCCGACCCACTACCTGAAAAAGTATACACTTTTTCGCCTGAACGTCGTCTCCTCTCTCCTCGTAGGATGGGATTATACAAATTGTTGACTGCAAACTCAGTGTAGGGTTTGCTGCCTTTAAAATCTTCAGTTCATTCCTCAGGTACACATACGCTCCTTCTTTCCTTGCGTCTATTAGCTGCTACAAAGGTGACGATCTCTCTCTCTCTCTCTCTCTCTCTCTCTAGGGTTTTATTGATTTGTAAACTGTATCTCGGTTTTAACTTCAGTTTCTCATTCCTCAGGCACACACGCTCCTTCTTCCTTCCTTGTTCTTAACTGCTACGAAGGTGACGAATCTCTCTCTGTGCTCTCTCTAGGGTTTTCTTTCTGGCATCTTCTATTTCATTCTGCCATTGATATAAGAGTCTCTGTAGGGTTTTCTTTCGGCATCTTCTCTTTGGGTTCTTCATGATATGTATATGGTTTCTTTCCCTCTATCTGTCTCTCTCTATGGGTGTGTGTATGTGTGTGTGTGTGTGTGATATTTGTGTTCCAATTTCTGTTTGATTTCTGCATTGCATATGGAGACGTTTCTCCTTGGATCTTTCTTTTCTCAGTTTCAATTTGTAGTGTTAACATATGCATTTTAACATCTTTTCCATGTCCAAAAAAGACCTAATCAAAAGAAGATGTCTTCTTATGGAGCCCTGGGCGATTCCTCTCCTAAAATCACTCGATTCATCAAACTCGTCTTGGGCGAGGTCCACGACAAGGTCATGGTAATAATATTGTCAGAACATATCTTCATATCTCCTATGTAATTTCATCTTGTGATTATTAAAACCAAGAAAAAAAATGGTTTTCTTACAATGTATATGTGACCTCTTCTTCTTCATCTTATTATTATTACACAGTTGTTGCCTCCAGGCGTCGAATCAATCATGGAACACTTGTCAGGGAAAATTCTTACGCTGAAAGACGACGAAGGATGTTGCTATCCCATACTACTCTCCCGCGAAAAGGGCAATCTTGCATTTACTCGCGGGTGGGTCCCGTTCTATCGCCACCTCATCGACGACCTCGAAAAAAAAGAGCCCATCTTTCTAACATTCGAATACGAAGAGGGAAACGAAGAAACCCTATTCGCCCGCATATATAAGCAGAATGGCCTCGAAACTCGCTGCAATAACGCCAACAGAACCCAAGAAGCAGCAAATCGAATCCCCACTATTACGATCTCAGACGACATCCCTAGAAAAGAAGGTAGTAAAAAAAAATTTGTTCCTTTTTTTCTTCCTACGCATGCGATTAGATTAGACTTTCCCCGAGTTGACAAAATCTTTGGTAATTTGATTCATCAGTTGAAAAAGAGGTGGATTCTGGTAATGTAATAAGTAAAGCCATGGGCAAGAGAAAGCTTGGTGAGACGTCGCCTGAAGAACGACCGAGAAAGAAGAGGCAAAAGCTCAAGGTTATATAAATAATGCTCTAACTCTCCATTTATTACACAGAAAGTTTTTTTTCTTTTTCCTGGACATTTAAAAGGGTAAGAAAAAACGATCGTACTTTCGATGATGATTTAATTAGGAGCTGCCTATACCTCCAATTCCGGCGGCAGGGGGCAAGAGGTGCAATGAGGAGAGGGGAGAAGTGATTTATATCAGAGGTCCAAAGGGATTTGTTAGGCCATTCTACAACAAAGGCGGGATATTATCCGTTAAGGTGTTTGCGAAAGCATGGATGAGATTCTGTAATGAAAACGAAATCGCCGATCTTGGCGATGAGTATAGGTTCGAGTTCGAAGATGGTCATGATGAGAGCTCCTACATATACGCTTTTCGTATGGTTCTTCGTCGTTCTCCTCTTTGAGATCAGCCTTCTTTTCTTTCTTGCAACGAAATTGTCTTTGTCTGTATTTTGTGTGCTGTCAAAATATGCTTTCTTGAACTGAAGAACATGCATACAAATGCAATGGTGTCTGTGTCTTTGCTGTGTTGATTGACTTTTTGCAGATTTGGAATATTTTGAAAGGGGGAAATAATCAGTCCGAGGTTTTAAATTGAGGATTTTTTCTCTGTCCCACAAATTATTATTTGAAAATGATTGGTATTTATTGGAAAGAATTGACGGCCTAAACTAAACTAAGCCCCAAAACAGAGCTCCAATATTTCAATGGCACTGTCAAAGCTAAACCCTTTCTCTGTAATCTCTCCCAAAACCCTAAACCCAATAGCTGATCGATCGCTGCTGCCCACGAATCTACGCATCAAACCCTACAAAACCCATTCGATTCCCAAGCTCGAGGCGCAGATTGTCGTCCCAGAATCGAAGCGAGCCCTTTTGGTAGAGCGCGAAAGCCCTTGGGATTCCGATTTAGCGGTGGCTTTTCCTTCGCTGGCATTTTCGAATGTCCTGCTGTTCAGCTCGGCGTACAACGTGCAGGTGTTTGTGGGCAGCGGCGAAACTGAAGAGGCGCTCGTAAGCAGGTTTCGCCGCGAGGTTTCCAAGGCCGGCGTCTTCCGAGAGTGTAGGAAAAGGCGGCGCTTTGAGAGCACGCGCCTGCAGAAGAAGAGGAAATCGCGCGAGGCGGCCAAGCGCTATCGGAGAAGGTAGCAAATTTTTTTTTCTTCTCTTCTCTTCTTCTTTGGTGCCTCGGAATGGCCTTAAGCTTTGAATGCTTATGTTTGCAGTAGTTAGCTTACAAATATATATCTTAGCCAATGTATTCCCCACACAATGGCATTTCACATCATGGACTTGAGTTTTCTTCAACTGAAGCCAAAATTTAGGACCACCTCTGAGTCTGTCATTCACTTGCCATTTCTTTTGTCTATTTTCTTGAAAGGAGCCAAAGGAGCTAACTTGCTGGATGATACTATACTGCCATTAAGCTTATGGGCTCGTCTACCTTTCTTTTTCAGATTTTTTGTCTATTACCTCCAAGATTTTGGTTTAGGCTTCTCATCGGAGCATCTCTGTGCAATAACTGTAATTACTCATTCATCTATTTCACTCATCATTGATCTGTATTCTACGATTGCTATCGATTCTCAGGCGCCCAAAGCCAAGAGCATCAAAGAATGATGAAGCAGCAAAAGCTGCGCCAAAGACAGAGATATATGACTCTGATGATGATAACTGGGAATGGCTTGATGATGTACAACTTCCCTATACTTGTTGAACGCTGTTATTACAGAGTTCTCCAAGGATCAAAGGGCTCTCATTTTCCAATCCTATTTCATTTAGAGTTTGGTTTGCTTTTTCTTGTAGAGAAAATCATGGTTTGGCAGCTGTTTTGTTTTGTTTGGCGACCCTTCGATGTTGATTTATTAGATGTAAATTTTATATTGGGCTAATAAAATCTTTTTGTAGGCCCATTTACAAATATTGGGCCGTTAAGACGTAATTCAAGGCCCAAATTCATTAGTTATATAAAGCATAGCCTACTATCGCATTGGCTCTGTATTATCTGAAGTGCACTTGCGTTTGTCTTGTGAGTAAAGAAACCATAGATGGCATCCATGGAAGGGGTAGGGGAAGAAGGGAAACAGCAGCCGCAGCTAGTCCTAGCTAACAAATTGTTCCTCCTATCTCAGAACGACATCGATGACATAGAGAAGGTTCGGCTGAGGGATGAGGTCTTCAGCTTCATCCGTGAAAATGGTAAGGGTTTTTCCTTTCTGAATTTGCGCTCGCTCTTGATTCTAATTTTGACGAGGAGTTTGGGTATTGCAAGATTCGCTTTAATTGTCTTTTTTTTTTGTTGTAATTTGTATGGGATTACTTTTAGATATGGCCCCGTTGTACGAAACCCTAGTGGCGAACAAGGTGCTTGAATTGGATCAGAAAGCGCTCGAATCCATGCGACTGAAGATCGATGAAGAACTCAAAAAGCTGGATGAGAAGTAAGTTTGACTTATGATTTATGTTCGGGAGTTTTTGCCTTCTCAAACTGTTATTCAGTTCCGCGTGGACACAAGGTTTACTGCGTTGTATGATTTGGTTGACATTTCCATTTTTAGGCATTTTCCTGAATCAGTTATTTGGAATGGTAGATGATATGGATAAGTGTAGTTCGATCTGTTGAAGTTGAAATTCTCTGCATACTATCACTATTGTATGTGGTGTTGCATTCTTTGCTGTCAATGGATTTCGTGGAATCAGAATAAATTTTTACTTTGAATCGAAAGCATATCGTATTCTACTTTGAGATGTGCGACGTAATTGATGTTAACATTTGATAAAGGAATTTAAACTTTTAACACAAATTGATTTCGCACAAAGTTCGTTTTTGCTTAACTCATTGTAGGGTTGCTGATGCGGAAGAAAATTTGGGTGAAAGTGAAGTTAGGGAAGCCAACTTGGCCAAAGCGTTATATTACATCAGAATTGGCGACAAGGTAGTGCACCCTACAAATTCATTTTTCATACGCTGTCAGATATGGTCGTGTAACGGATTTCTTGTGCTATCTTTTAATTCCAGGAGAAAGCATTAGAACAACTCAAGGTGACAGAAAGCAAGACAGTAGCGGTTGGGCAGAAGATGGATTTGGTCTTTCACACGCTGCTAATTGGTTTCTTCCACATGGACTTTGATCTAATTTCTAAAAGCATCGACAAAGCAAAGAAGTGAGAGGCTTTGTGATCTGTCATTTTGTAGATAAACTTGCACTTCTTCCCTGAAATTTACTTCTTTAATTTTGATTGTAAACATCACAGTTTGTTTGAAGAGGGAGGTGACTGGGAGAGGAAGAACCGTTTGAAGGTGTATGAAGGCTTGTATTGCATGTCGACTCGTAACTTCAAGAAAGCAGCCAATCTTTTCCTGGATTCCATCTCAACCTTCACAACTTATGAGCTATTTCCCTACGATACATTCATATTCTACTCTGTTCTTACAAGTGTTATATCCTTGGATAGAGTCTCCTTGAAACAAAAGGTACATGATTTTCCTTATAGGCAGAAGCTTCTCTGGTCTAATAAACAACTTTCCCATCATTTATTTATCTCTCGCTTTCAATTTCTAACATCTTGCAGGTAGTAGATGCTCCAGAGATATTGACAGTAATCAGCAAGATCCCATACTTATCAGACTTCCTAAACTCTCTATACGAATGCCACTATAAGTCGTTTTTCATCGCCTTTGGTACGTAAAAATACGTTTTTCTAATTCTTTAGAGGAAGAACCCAAAATAAATAAAGTAATCCCCTTTTTTTTCCATTTATAACTTCTCAGCTGGGCTGACCGAGCATATCAAGCTAGACCGTTACCTCCACCCACACTTCCGTTATTACATGCGCGAGGTACGAACTGTCGTCTACTCGCAGTTCCTAGAATCTTACAAGAGCGTCACCATCGATGCCATGGCCCAAGCTTTTGGGGTCACCGTAAATTTCATCGACCTGTAAGTTTCCAAATCTTTTCTTGCTGCTTTCGAGACAAACTCTTACGTGTGCCTTTAGAGCTTTAGCTCTCAATACTTCGTCCATGTACGTACAGGGAGCTGTCTCGTTTCATTGCTGCGGGAAAGCTGCACTGTAAGATAGACAAAGTCGCGGGCGTGCTCGAAACTAATCGCCCAGATTCGAAGAACGCACTTTATCAGGCGACTATCAAGCAAGGAGATTTCTTGTTGAACCGTATCCAAAAGCTCTCTCGTGTTATCGATCTCTGAGGCTTGAGTTAAGGTGCCGGCCTTAGCTTGAATGATATACTATTGCTGTTGTTGCTTTGCTGTCCCAAACAACTACAATATGTTGGTCTTTGATTCTATTTCTCAGTTATTATGAGTTTTTTTACCTCTATTGTGAAAGAGTTTTTCTTACTATGGATAACTAACTATATTCACAAATTATTCCGTGTTTTATCGAATCTTAGCTATGCAAATATTTGCATTGAAGAGACCGTGGATAAACTCGTCAAACTCAGAGATTGTGAGATTGGAAGCAATTTCAGTAATAAAAGAAATAGTTGAAATTAGAAAAGGAATACGAAATTCTGAAATTTGGTGATGGGGGAAGCAAATTAGGGAGATACGTTTCAGAATGTATAGAAATTCCGAAGTGGAATTAATTATCTTTTACAGGAAAAACAATCGAAAGGAAAACAGATTTGAAAATATAATTGTTGGGTTAAAATTCGAGCGTTTAAATTGTTGAATAACTAATTAATTTGGACATTCGTTGTAATTTCATGAATAAATTAATGCGCCTTTTTAAAATTTTAAAATTTTGGTCATACATGGAATGGAGGCAGCGTAGGCAGCCCTTGTCTGACTCTGACCATTTACGATATTAATTTTCAATTTCAAAATAATTACATTACGTTCGAGTTCTCCGCCCAATGTCGTGAACATTTACTCTCTCTCTCTCTCTCTCACACACACACACGCCCACACGCACACTCACACACAGATATATATACACCCACATACTGACGCCATTCGTCCTTCACTCCATACCCGTGAAAGAGAAACAAGTAGGCATCCGTGAATTGAATCAGTAGTCGAATGGCGACGTCAGCGTTCAAATCGACGACGAAGCGAGCGTCACTAGGCGACGGCTCCGCGCCGCGATCTTCGGCCGTACGGTCCAGGAGCGTGAGCCGCCCGCATCGAGCTGCAAACGAGTCGGACTATGCCGACGCGCCCAGGGGGAAGTTCGTGAACACCACGCGAGGCTCGACGACGCCGACGTTTACGGAGATCAGCCTTGATGATCTGGCGATGGAGTTCTTTTCGGACTCGCAGTCTTCCAATTCGAAGAACGAAGGCGTTCAGGGGAACGAGAGGAAAGGACGGTCTGCTTCGAGGAGAGTTGAGAGGTGGGCGAGCGATACGGCGTCGTCTTCTAGGAGGCGCGTGAGGTCTGTGTCGAGGACCCGAGGGAGTGGAGTTAGGGATGTTGAAGCTCCTTCTGGCGGTGGCAAAAGTGTTAATACGACGCGGCGGAGATCAATGTCTGTTGCTCGCTGTCAGCTTAGCGACTCAGAGGTGAACTATTTCTCTGTTTTCTGTTCCTAGTTATATGTTTTGGTGAGACTTTTCTGTATGTAGTTTATGAATCATCTGCCAGAGTATGGTTACAAATTACTGCGAACTTAACCTGGATGGCGCTTGGGTTTGTGTTTTGATTCAGTAATTGGCAGCTCAGATTGTTGTTAAGGCTCGCTGCTCCTTAAGGATTTTGTTTTAATCACAGGCAACATATTGGTTTTTATGCCGATAAATTATAAAGATCAGTTTTGGGTCTCCGAATCTTCTTGTGCTTGCTATTGGATAAAAAGATCGAAAGTGTGATATTTTGATGGTTGAAAATATTCATGTTGAGTATCTATATTCAATACACATTGCATTGCCCACTTGATTGTATTAGCTGTTCCAAGATAATGGAATAATATCTTTCACAATTGCATTACAGAGTGATGCTGGTCAGTCTCGGGACTCAAGAATTCATGTTAGTCAAAGGTCTCGCGTGAATGGCAATATTCGACTGCAAAATCAAGCCGCTCCAAGCAACCGGCGTCTTTC
This sequence comes from Craterostigma plantagineum, assembly GCA_027422505.1. Lineage (NCBI taxonomy): Eukaryota > Viridiplantae > Streptophyta > Magnoliopsida > Lamiales > Linderniaceae > Craterostigma > Craterostigma plantagineum. Next base: position 1,202,541 of record JAPQWV010000057.1, read on the forward strand.
TAGATCCCAACGCCGCGAAGATATCTTACCATTTCGTGATGGTTACTCTGTAAGATGTTATCTTTTTTCGGTTTATGTAGCATGTTTTTGCATGCTTAAGCATGCGAAATCTGCCTCCTTGCTCTTACAATGTGTGTGTTTATGACAAATCAATGTTTATTTGAAATTAAAATGCTAAATTATTAGATTTCATATTTAGGATGCATCTGATGGTTCTGTTTTATGTTAGAAGAAATTTTGAAATCTTTCTCTGACCTTCGTGTGGACGTATCAGAGCCACTCTTCAGCAATGACTGATGATGAACACAAGGCTACTCGTGCTGGGAAAAATGGTTTTGAAAAGAAGACAGTTCAAGCAGTTTATCCTCAAAAGGTCAAATTCTATTCGTTTGTCTGTATTGACGTTGTAGTTCATCGTACTCCTGTTGTATGAAGGTTTTTTGGTCCTGTTTCGTAGCTCTGTGCCTCATCTATTCATGATTTTCAGGCTAAGAATCCTTCCATGGATGTCAGCGATGCTGGACTATACGAAGCGATGAAAACAGAACTACGATATGCTGTTGAAGAAATCCGAACCGAAGTAAATCAAGTAACTCAAGAATATTTTACTTTTTAAGTCCTTATTAGATAATAGATAGTCTCTATTAGTGCAGGAAAAGACGTTTTTCCGTTTTACAATCTTCTTTTGTCGTGCGCAGGCAGTTGCCAGAAACCAAACTACTTTTAGAAGTGACGATCTCTTAGATAATTACGACTCTCATCAGGATTTCAGAGAAGGATATGCAGCTAAGTTCGAACAGGTATTTCCTACCTTAAGGATGACTGGCATTATCACATAACTTACAGCTAGGCATTAGTTGATTGAATCAGCCGCTAAAATGAGATATACTTCTCCATTATAATTGCTGACTGTAGTTTTTCATTCTTTAATATGATCTCTTTATGATCACCAAAACTTGTAGTTGGAAGCGCACAAAGCAGAACTTCTCAAAGAAATGTTACTCGAGGAGCAGAGAGGTCGAGAGAGATCTAGGTTTAATAACAGAGAACGAGCGAATTCAAGAACTTACGCCACAGCAGAGAGGCGGTCACGGTCAAGAAAGGTATCTTTACGTGCATGCTAGTGTTATCAACTTATTTACCCAAATCTCACCATCATGTCTTCATGTAATAGCTATATTAATCCATGAACCTAATCTCCCCGCCAATATACTGACTGATGCTGCAGAGAAACAGCGGAAGAGGTATACTTTCAAATGCTTTGACTGACGAGACAGAAAAGGACATAGAAGAATTCATCAGCAATCTCGAAGATATGGACTTAACCTCTTTCGACGGAGAAGTAAGTGATGGAAGTTCTAGCTTTGGAGGCAGCACCATGACGAGAAGTTCTGCAAAACCCGACAAAGAATCACATAGAACGCCCGAACCACCATCACTTTCATCTCATAATCCCCTTGGGATGGATGGAGTTGCCTTGCCTTGGCTGAACTGGGAAACTAATCAAGATAGTCCATTTACCGTAAAAAACAATACGCAAACCCCAGTGACTCCAAAGACACTACAATGGGACCCAGAAAAGGTTAGTGACCTGTCTTGTTATTGCAATCCTGAGTCTTACATTTGTTAATGAGCATTACTGTTTCTTCTTAGAATGTAAAGAATCCCATGGTCGATCCATCGAGCAGTAGTTACGGTAGTTGCAGCCCTAGCCTGTACGGTAATAATGTTCCTCTAACTCTTACGGATGAAAGAGGAGGGCAGATTGATCGGAAAAAGTCGAGCCTTGCGAACAGTGAGGAGTATTGCAAGCTTCAGAAAACCGAGGATTTGCTGTTCGAAATGTATAAGGAAAGAAACAGAATATCTGCTGGTGGTCTATTGCTTTGTAGCAGCGGCTTTTATTGAGCTTCTCTCTGTGGCAATTTTAAGCCCTCTGCTCCATTGGCTCAGGTGTGTATATATTCATTCATTCTACTGTACTGACTGAAAAATAGATACAAGTTATATGAGAACTATGTATGCATTTTTTTGGGTCAATTTGAAGCCCTCTGCTCCATTGGTCATGTTCAAATCCCAAATTTTTTTCAAGGAAAACAGATTTACGTAGTTCGGCCTTAACTTTGGCTTACGTCCACGGATCAACCAAGCCTCGTTCCGTATTAATCACAACACAAGAATTGTACACTGCCGTGTCCTCTACAACTCTTATGTTTAACTCACACTGTGATTCTCACTCTACAAAAAGATTCGAACTCTCAAAGATACTAGCTTGAACTTGGAAATCTGATATTTATAAACCTGAAGTCATGTTTAAAGTGTGATGCGCGATCAATCTTCAGCCGTCCGTTCAATCTGATCCCACGCTCCGTAGCTCGCCACCTGTCCAGTGCTTTCCACGTGAAGTTGCAAGTCCCTCGTGCGATTCTATAAGTGAATTTGCACTTTTATTCAGAGCCATCCGATTTTTTATCTAACGTTCCATCTTCGTCATCCGCATCATCACCTCATGTTTAATCTAGGCCATCGATCCTATTCGCGCTCTATCCATCGGCTTGTATTTAATTCCCAGACTTTAAATCCAAACCACACGATCGCGCGCCAAACTTGATCCGATGGCTACTGTGCGTCGTGATTATTTCTTCAGCAAACCTTCAGCTTTCAGACCTCAGTTCGAGCAGCTCCAACCGGCCATGTTCCGCGGCCATTTCCGGCGATCTCCGGCGAGTTTCCGGCTCGTCATTCCCGACATATATCATACCGAAGTTTCGGTACCGAAAAAAATCATACTAATACCATACCAAAATTTCGGTATACCTTAAATTTCGATACGGTATCATACCGAAATTTCGGTATGGTATCGGTATCATATCTTCTATACGATTCACACGTAGGATTTTTTACCATGCGTGTCTCGTAACTAATTCGTTGTTTTCGAATTTTTAGTCAATTCAAACTCCTTAGACCCCAATAAGATGGATTATTAATACCAAATTTTCCAAATAAAAAGATTTTAATTCATAAAATAACCTTAATAATTTACATATTTTAGTCAGTCTCCTTAGTAAGACAAAGAACTTTATAAAACCACAAAATACAACTTTATATACCGATTAAATAAAACAAAACGGCTATTTTGTATTTCCTTTTGTTTTTTTAATGTAAGTAAAATATGGTGGCCCTCAATAATCTTAGAAAGTTGGGTATAGTTAATTATTATGGGCTAAATAAATTGATGAAGATATTTTTATCCATTGTATATTTTTTGAAATAATATAATATATGTAGGTGTGTATATATATATATTATATATATATAATATTAAAAATTTTAGTATTTCGGTATAATCGGTATGCGTAAATTTTAAAATTTTCATACCATTACCGTACCGAAAATTTTCATACCTCACCAAAAACTTCGGTATACCAAAATTTTTGATATTTTCGCTATGTTTCGATACAATAAAGACGGTATATCAGTATTTCGGTATATTTTCCCAGCCCTACGTAAAATCATGCTTGCTCTTCGGCTTCTTGCAAGCCCATTACAACTTTTTTGCTTTGATAATCATCAATGTATTAATATATAGTAGTACTTTTTTTGCGGACTATACGTGTGTGCTCAAACTATAATTTAATATCACTTCAATTTTGAAATTTGTAATTTTTAATGAAGATAGAAATATATTTTTTAAATTTAAAAAAGAAAAATAATATATAGAGGTATAATAAGGACAATAATAAAAAAGTAAGAAGTGATATGATAATTATTTAATTATTAATTTTATAAAAGAGTATAAAAAAGTTAAATAACCAAATTGACTGTTTATATTCACCCATGAGTCATGAGTCATCACCTTAATATAACGGAATAAATTTTTTATATACTTATTCTATTTCAAACAAATCAGTTTTCCTTGAGGGAAGGAAAAGTGTTTCTCCTCTTTTTTGCTTTAGAATCCAAAACATTAAAAATATCAAAAAAGTAACAAAAGAAGAGACAACGCATGCACGTCGTTCCACCTGTCCTATACACGTATCCCTTATTCTTCCATCTCCATTATAGACATCACATTTACTCACACACCTCTTCTCTTTTTAATTTTCTTGTCCGTGATTTACAACATTAATAAACAAACATCACAAAATATTTTTCAAACCCACTCGCCAAGGACATGAAATATCTCTGCTTCCCAAATATAAACCCCATCACGGTAATAACTTTATAAGAAAATTTAACCAAAAGCATTTTCATGGTAACGAACATAAGAAATATTAGCGACGACGACCAACCATATTTGTTATGTGTATAGATGAGAACAAGCGAGAACTAAACAAAAGGTACCAAACTAAGGAGAGAATCCGAAAAAAGATGTAATCGAACATATAACAATTTACAAATTTAGCACAGATCCTTTTGCAACAGCCACGACCAAACTCTCCTCACATCAAAACCCTAGTTAGCCCTCTTTTCTTACAAACAGATATTTAGACAAGAGAGAATTTCTTAGTAAATATCATCATCATCATCATCATCATCATCACAAAAGGATTATTTATAGATTTGTTATATTGATTAATTAACAATAACTACTACCGACCCATAGTGATAGAGCGGCGGTGGTATCGAGCCTCCATGCAAATCCTCCGCCGTCCATCTTCCACACATCGCACGGCACCGTTTTGTTGCTTATATTATTATTATTATTATTATTATTCTTATCCTTGTTATTCCCACCGCCGCCGCCGCACGTGACCACCCTCACCCGGCACGTGAATCCCACGCAACCCGCCGGAACAACCACTCCATCCTCCATGGCGACCCACGCCACCACAGAGGCATCGTCGCCGCCGCCGCCTGCAACCATCTTCTTGTAGGCGTCGTTGACCCACACGACGCTGCATCCGCCGTCGGTGACGAACGCTGGACACGTGTCGCGGTCTAGGAGCGCCACCCTCTCGACGTCGGTGAGCCGCCGTTGCAGAGGAAACGCGGCGCCGGCGGAGTCTGCCCAGTGCGTCGTCGTCCACGTGTCTGTCACTCGCTCGACCTTCACCCACGAGGCAACCGCCGCGCGGAGGGTGGAAGGGAGGACGGATCCGCCGCCTCCGCCGCCGCTGAAGCTCAACCACAGCGGCGAGGAAGAAGAAGTCGACCTTGGAGACGACGAAGGGGAAGGAGAGGAAGAAGAAGAGTTTTGCCGCCTGCTGAGTACGTCTGGCTTTTCTGGGATGAAAGACAAAGTCTTGACGGTGGGCTTTTTCTCTCCATTTTCCGGCGAATACGTCGCCGGCGACGGCGGCGACGTCGTCTTCCTCTTTCTCTTGCTTCCGACGGCTCCACTCCTACCACTGCAGTCGCTGTTCAGTTTTGTGGCTCTCTTCCTTCTACCACGCATACTCCTCCGAATAGTGACCGGAGACACGCCGGAGCCGCCGCTTCCTCCGCCGGAACTGTTATTACCATCGTTATTAACTGGTTTTGGAGCTATGGGCCGAAACTTAAGCATCACTCTTTCAACCTTAGACATATCATACGCCGCCGCTCCATTGCCGGCGCCGGCGTACCTCGACGCTATGCAACAACCGCCGCCCCTCTGATTCATAACTGAAATTATTCTGTGTTTTTTGATTAATTTTTTTCCACTGCTGCGAAAGAATTCGGACAACAATGGTGTTGAATATATACTAGGAAGGGCACGTGTCAAGCATGTGAGGCTTAGAAATGAATTATTGCTCCATTTATCTACGGACACCTACCCTTTTACTCATCGATGCATCAACATCATTTTCAATTACGTTTTATCAACATTCATAAATTTAAATGTACTTTATTATTAAATTAAGTGCCGTTGTTTTTTTTTTAATATGAATTACACTTTACTCCGTAATGGCGAACGAACCAATCTGATTGGTGAACGTGGTTACGTGGGCCCCACGCGCGAGTAAGTTTAGACCAACCAAATCGAGAAGAATTTGGTGGGGACCACCTTCGACCAATCAGAATCGTCGTAGTGTTAGGGCACGTATAGCTCCATATATTAAACCTAATGTCCTAATGTTAGTGACGCATGTTCGAGAATCACGTTTACGTGGTCCAATCACAAAAACGGATCTAAAAAAGAAAACATTTTGTTTTCATATATATAAAATATAACCGAATAATTGTTGAGTTGACAACAGGTGTGTGTGTTTATGGGATTCGGTTTGAGAGATCGTATAATGGAGACATTTGATCTTTTGAAATACACATAAAAAATATGATGATTTTTACTACACACTAGGTGACCGTAACTATATAGAAAAGAATATTATATTTTCGGTGAATCTATAGAAAAATATCCAAATGAATAAAAAAAACCTACAAATCAGTACATATATCAGAAATTTTTACACATAAGTATCCGTTTTACTGTTTGTACCATGTTTCTTAGTCTTGGCGTACCTTTTCATGCGTGTATTGCATACCACGTCACGCGTTTATACGATACACTATACGTTTTCGATATGGTACCTTAATGTGTTATATGACTTAACCATTTTTTAATTGTATTACGTACCACAATACGTTGTTGTATGGTACCTATATATGGCGTATCGTGCGGCGGATCGGGGTAAAAAATTTATTCTAATAGGTACCTAATATAAAAAAATAATGACAGTGTACTGAATTACAAGTTTTTATGGAAATGCGTATTTATGTGTAAAAACCCCTATTTTTTATAAAGGAAAGAATATATATGTATATATATAGAGGAATTTTATTGTGCTCCCTTATGTGAGCACCTTATGTGGACACTGTTGCTGTGTCACCGATTCATTCCATTTCAACAACTCACATCGACATCTAATAAGGTGTTCACCTTATGTGAGCACCTTGTGTGGGCACATGTTGCTGATGTGGCATATTGACGCGATATATTTCAATGACACGTAAAATATTATGTAAGGCATTAATATGCCACATCAGTATCTGAAATGTCTATTAATGACACCTAGAAGGTGTTAACTAAGACGACATAACCATAAATGTCGACGTTGGATGTTGAAATGGCACGAATCGGTGCCTCAGCAACAAATGCCCACATAAGGTGCTCAGGTGAGCACCATAAAATTCATCTCTATATTATATATATATATACATATATATATATATATTATATATATATATATATAATATTTATGGCTATGGCGTAACCGTTACGATTAAATTCAAGTTACGATTAAATTCAAGTGAATAAGACTTCGCCAGATGGTTGGCTGATTATTACTTAAGTGTGAGGTTGATTATTTCAACGCTTGACGAATTGGTACTAAGTAATATGTCGGGTTTTTAAACGGCATTGCTTGGACTTTGGGGGAGGGAGAGATATTTTTTGTTCCTTTTATTTAATAATATTTAAGACTTTATATAGAGTTATTTTTATTATCAGGTATGGTGTAATCATCTATTACTAGTACGGTTTGCACACTCAAATGCGCCTGCATATATAAATACAATATATTAAGTTTAGCTTAACTTAAAATAGTTAATTTAAATTAATTATGTATAAATTATAAAATTAAAGGTATCAGAATGAACTAAAAATAGTAATCAACTAAAATATTAATTAAAAGATATTGGATGACTTTTAAAATTTTATTATATTTTTATCTATTGAAGGACACATATTGAGCGTAGAGAATGTTGGTTAACTTTTTATATTTTATTAACTCTTAATTTTGTCAAAAACAATATTGAAGACCAAATCAATTAACTTTTTGGCAGTTTTTATGAGGCCTAGAGCCTTTATATAATATATATACTAGTTTAAATTGCACACTCATATGCATGTGCTACATAATATATAAATTATTTATTAAATATTAAATACCAATTACTAAAATAGAAGGGTAAATATGACAATATATAATGCAAGGTAGTGAGTGATTTCTTATTTTTTATTTTATGTTAATTATTAATTTGAGAAAAATTCTAATTGGTTAAAAGATACATCGAAAATCAGTTTTTAACTCACCCTCACCATTAATATAAGAGTATATATAATACATATACTAGTACTTTCTTGCACACCCAATGTGTGTGCTTAAAATATAATAATATTGAAATTATTTTAAATTTTGAAATCATAATTTCTAGTGTTTAAGATGAAATATAAATTTTAAATATATAAAAAGAAACTTAGTTGTAGAGGCATAAGTACCGTAAATAAAAAATTAAGAGTGATATAAAAATTATTTAATTATTTAAATTACAAACGAGAGAGTAAATTGCAAATAAGTTACACACCAAATGTGGCAAAACCAATTATATAATAGTATATATATATATATATTGCGTTTCTCTTTATATGTTATGCTTATAAGTGTGTATTTTAGGTTGTGTTATATGTGTGTATGGTATAGTATTAGAAGAATAGAATCGTAACGGCATATAAATATTATTATTAGTCGGAAAATAAGAGGTGAGAAGTTAGTTCCTTGACCTTTATCTTCCAATCCAACAATTGGAAAAAAGAATAAAGCAATATTGTAAGAATATCAGACCAATAATTCTTTCTTGATAAAGAGCTAGAGAACACATGGTCCAATAAACAGCTGATTAAGCTTATAATGATAATGATGATGCCCATATTTAAAGTAAAGCTGTTTATTATACAAATAAGTAATAATTGTACGATGGTTTTGGAATATAAGGGCGTGCGAATCTTTGCTTTGGTAATCATACGTTCGATAGGATATCTTGTATTTTTCTAGCGTCTTACGTTGCGTTTAATGCATGGCAAGAAAATATATTGATATAAGTATTCGTATATGCATATGTAGTATACCAATTAGAGAAGTATTCCTGAATGTCGATTTCAATTATGCACGTACCCGATAAGCATATATTATATATATATATATATATATATATATATATCATACTAGTTTTATGCCCTTGTATTTCACGGGTGTAAAATATGTGTATTTAATATAACATTATTGCATAACAATAAATAATATAAGTTAAATAGTTGCCCATCTGTCGGCTATGCTTTGGAACCAAACGTGAAAATAAAGTGTTTTCCACTTTGTTAGTGGGCAATTTTTTCATTAATCCCTTTTTTATTTTTATTCGGTTAATATAATATAAATGGACACGTGTCACAAACAGAAGCAAACTACATTTCATTGTATATATAAGATATATATATATATATATATACATTATATAAATGGTGTGGGGTGGCTATAAACTAACACGTTTGATTTGTCATATTTATTTGCAATTTAGCCCCTTTATTTTTTATTTAATTACTTTAATAATTTTCATGTTACTTTTATATTATATCTTTATTATACTTACACCCCCTAAAAATTATTTTTCTTTTATGTAGTTATAAATTATATTTCATCAATTCGACAATAAATAATAAATCTAAGTATTAAGAGCAACACAATATATTAAATCATATGCACACGCATTGAGTATGCGAAAAATTACTAGTATATTATAAATGGTTTACATGACAAATTTAGTTTAATTCAATCTAAATTAGATAACATGGTACTATTGTATACACACGTACTTAATATCCATATAAAAACCTAATATATATGCATATAACAATGGTAGATTTTGACGTATATGCTTCTCTTTATTATTTAATTAAAAATATTTGTTAAGTAGTAGTACAATTTAGTGGCTTTCGATGTGTAAATGTATTTGGCATGAGTATAATATTATTACAACAGGGGCGAAACGGTCTTCGTTAATGACTAAGCAGAAAAAACAACAGTGAAACTCTGACATTATCCATAACGACTGGAGATCAAATAATTAAGGATTAAGCCCCACAGTTAAAAAGACACGCGCCATAATCCCCACAAATACATGTACCAATGAAACTATAAACGTATATTTAAAATTATATGATATTTAAACAAAATCAAATCCTCGTATCACTTTTGTGGTCATTCGTCCCTGTTGTTCGGTATTAGATATTATAAGTCGCTTGTGAGATACGATGATATTTGTGTGGACGGACGACTTGATTAAAAGATAACATTGGCGTAATTTCATTAAATCAAATAAACAAATTAACAATCACAGAGATAGATATGCTAATTTTTCCCATCGAAATTCACGTCCCTCTCACGATATAGTATATGGATCACTTCCATCATAAACAAAAATCATATCTATATACGTATGCGGCGGAGATATGTAACAAATAATAATGAATGCCCTTGTTACCACGATCCCCCAAATTATAGTATTTTAGTCACTATCAAAGCCATTAATATTGACTAATATAAAATCGTATATATATACATATGTCGTAGGGCTCGAAATTATGAGTTTAATTAGAACCAAAGTAGCAGTCATCATTGACCATCAAAATGCATTACCTCCGATGATTGGAAACATTTTAAGCTTTCATAATTCAGATAATTAAATAGAATTTAAAATGATACATAATCCAACCTGCTCCAATGATTTGTCCCATTTCATCCACTAACATTGCAACAGCTGCAGATAAAAATTCAAATGATAAATGTAATAGGTCTCTTTCTTGTCTCGATTACCTTAAATTTATTATAACATGTTTAATCTTAGCTTTAAGATGGAAACACAATCATTGATTTGTGCCACGTATATATATTCATGGGCAGCTCAAACCTATTTAAGTTATACCTAACTGAGGTTGCCATTCATGACAGCAATAAATTATCTAAAATTGAATGATCTGACAAATGTTAATCTAGGTTTCATAAATACGTTACGTAATATAGGAGCCACACACACTTTATCCATACACGAATTGAAAAAAAGAAAAATAAAAGAGATGAAATATATAAACTCATTTGCAAGCCTAACGACGGTAAGGAAAGAACCAAAGAGAGAAACCTATCAAAAAAACATATTATTAATTCGACATAGAAAAAGGTCCATTACAATCAAACATTATTACAATACAATTAACAAACATACATGACCCAAAGAAACGCCAAGAAAATGTTCGAACGAAAGAACTTATTATCATCATCTTTCCCACGCAAAACAATCCGACGATCGAAATTCAAAGCCTCGACCCAGTAATCATCGGACTGTGGACGACGATGTAGTTATAAGCGTCGAGCGTGAGAAAATCGTCCAAGGTTTGAGCAGTGCACTGCTTCGTAAAGATCTTACAAGCTTCCCTAAACTTCCCTTTCCCAAACCTTTCCTTCCCAACTTCCCTCTCAATCCTCGCCATCTCTTCCTCGACGACCCTACCAAACAGTTCCTTACCAACCCTAACTCCGAGCGCATCTCCGTCGAGCTCGGCGCCGTACCTAATCCACTGCCAATTCTGTACGCGGCTGATCTCCGCCGTAGCTGCGTCTTCCATGAGGTTGTAAAGAGGAACCGAGCCAGTCCCAGTTAGCCAAGCCTCTAGGTATCGGATTCCGACCCTAGTGTTGAGCCTCAGGCCTTCCATGGTTCGTTGGCCTCTAGGGATTTGAAGGAGGTCTTCTTGGGTTACGGCGGCTAGGGTTGGGAGTGGTGGCTCGGACGACGGCTTGATTTGGTTCGGTCTGGTGCCCATATGGCTCGTAAAGACTTCGTCTATGGCTCGGATTAGGCCTGGGTGAGCCGCCCATGTGCCGTCGTGGCCGGCCTTGACTTCCCTGAGTTTGTCCTTTTTTACTAATTCCAGCGCCGCCTCGTTGGCTTTGGGGTCGTCCCTTATAGGGATCTGAGCTGCCTATTACCATGGAAGACGATTCTTTTCTCAGAAAATCCAAGGGATGCACAGAAGAAAATCGGTGATGATGATGAGTTATTACTTACCATTCCTCCCATGGCGTGAACGCCGCGCTTGTGGCAAGTCTTGATGAGGAGATCTGAGTAGCTTCTCATGAAGTGCTGGGCCATTCCGACCTGAACTCTGTCGGGGAGTAAACGGTCGGCGTGGGACTGAAAAGTCTTGACGTAGCTGAAGATGTAATCCCATCGCCCACAGTTTAAGCCTATGGAATGGTCCCTAAGTTCGTATAGAATCTCATCCATTTGAAAAACTGCTGGTAAGGTTTCTATCAGAACTGTTGCTCTTATGCTGCCGATTTCTATGCCGAAGCTTTTCTCGGATCTTTCGAACACTTTGTTCCATATCCTAGCTTCCCTGTAATAAGAGGAAAAAGACTAGCCTTTTGAGCACTGTTGTGAGTTTTCAGGCGTGTTTAATTTTCATTACAGTACCTAGAGTGTTCCATTTTGGGGAGGTAGAAGAAGGGTCCAAAGCCTTGGCCTTGGGTTCGCCGGAAAGTTGACCAGTTGTGGAAGAAGTATAGGCCGAAGTCAACCAAGCAGCCGGCGGCGGGTTCGCCGTCGACGAGGATGTGGGCCTCGGGCAAGTGCCAGCCTCTCGGCCGGACGAAGAGCTTCGCCGTGTCTCCATCGTTGAGTTTGTAGACTCTGTTTCGAGCTTTGTCGTGGAAGCTTATGGTGCCGTTGACTGCGTCCTTGAGGTTGACTTGTCCTCTCATTAGGTTTTCCCACGTCGGCGAAAGTGAGTCTTCGAAGTCGGCCTAAGCGCAGACATCGATTGATACGACGATAATGTCTTGCTTTTGTTTGATGTAATAAAATAAAAATGCGATCTTTTAAAAGGCAAGAAAGAAATTGTCAGTACCATGAAGACTTTGGCGCCAGAATTGAGGGCATTGATGATCATCTTCCTCTCAACAGGGCCGGTGATCTCGACCCTCCGGTCGGCCACCGGCGGAGGCACGGCGGCGCAGACCCAATCGCCGTCCCTGACGTGGTTCGTCGCCGGGTCAAAGTCCGGCAAAGCGCCGGCGTTGTACCTACCCTTAGCCTCTTTTCTGCAGTCCATGGCATACCTTATATGATTCCTGAATTCTCTTTGCAGGCCGGCGACGAACTGAAGAGCTTCTTTGGTAAGAATCTTGGCAAAGTCTTGGTCGAATCTTCCCCTTATGTCGACTCCCTCGGGGACGTCGTAGCCCATTACCGTCGGCTTTCTCTCTCCTTGATCAAGATATGTCTCAAATCCAACCATTTTTGTTAGCTTTACTTCTGTTATTTTGCTCTGAAGGGATGAGTGAAAGGTTTTATGTTTTTTTGCTGTAAGTGATGAGTGAAAGGAGTTGAGAAGGTGGCGTATTTAAATCGAAGATGAGATGGGGTTATGGGTGCGTCGTCGATAGGATAGGCATGAAAGTTCTCTATTACATCACTTCGTTGGTGAGTGTTTATCACAAATCCAAAATGACATTGCATGGGCAAAGCGAAGGTGATCGTCAGTGGATAGATATGGGCTTGGGAATCTTGAAATATGTGCCCTGCCTATAGAAATGTGTAATCAATGATTAGGATCGAGGGTGACACGTGGCTTTCTTTTAGAGATGGTGTGACGTGTCATAAAAAGATAAAGTTTTCAACCTGCGTTGGTATAGAGGTTTTATTTTTTTTCCCTTGTAAAATGCTGTTATAGTGAATACTGAATGGGAAGCGTAAAAAGAGAAAAATCAAGATTTCTTCTTATTGGCCAGAGAGGATATGAGCTTTCATAGTTCTATAAGCAACATTGTGATTCAGACAAACAAGATGATAGGATTAAGTTACTTACTACAAGGATAGTGAGACCCATTGATTATTCTCATTAATGTTGTAGTGTAAAACCCAGAAGCTGGATAACGATTATATCTTTTTTGAAGATATAAATGTGCCTAAGAGGGGGGGGGGTGAATTAGGCCTATAGAAATTTTTGCTTCTTTTCACAAATACTAAGTGTGGTGACTTAGATATGCCTACTGATGTTTGTGACGAGTGCCTGATATATCCTAGTAACGTCGGATGTGCGTCGGGTCTGTCTCACAGCGATAAAGAAATAACTGAAAAGTAAATGCGAGACAGGATTTTTATAGAGGTTATATCCCCAACTGGGGTTTACTCCTCTCCTTGGGATTTTCTTCCCAAGAGTTTAACCAATCACTATAATGCACCGTAGCTGGATACAAAACTGATTGGTTAGCCCAATACACAACCGAAACAAGTCGAAACACTAGTCACTACTAGGTTACCACACGCCGAGTTTCGTTCCTCGGAATCTCCTTGATCCCGACAGACACAGCTCGCTACCGAAGGGCCCCCGGACTTGTCCTTCCCTTCACGTGTGCGTAAGCGTCGACCTTGCCTCCTTGGTATCGCTCACGTCCGAAGACAACACGTCCGAAGACAGAATATATGGCAGGGGATGATGGAATATCTGATGAATCACTCGCTCAGTGATGGATAGGCAAGTTAAAGTTCGGGTAGGCAGAAAGCTATCGCAAGTGACTGGCTCAGGAATATCTTAGTATCTCTCTGCTCAAAAATCTCTCGTAGACTTAAATACGCAAGTTCTCTGTTCTGTGTTTCTGTACTCCGAAAATCTTAAGTGCAGCTCATATAAATTCTTTTCTAATAGCACTTCACATGGAAAGTCATATCAAACAATAATCACCAAATCAAGCATAGTTTCCATGTAGCTTTCGAGTCAATCATACCATATAAATCATGCTTCTAATAAATCGTCACAACGGTCATATAGCACATTAAAGCATGATTATATTCCATATAGAGCTCAATTTTCGTACTCAAGCAATTTCAATCATTTCGCATATATTTTCCATATCGAAATTGTCCATAAGTGATTCCCTGCTATCAGTTCCTAGTAACGAGTTTTTTTTAGATTTACTTTCCAAGTATGGCATGCAAGATAGCAATTCATCAACACGTTTTCCATGTACAGCTCATATCATTTAATCGATATATTTACCATGTTTAGCACATAAATCAGATCAGAGCTTACATAAAACGATTTATCACATCATGGCACGACTTTCCTTATTTCAGAGATCACATCCGTTTATAGCACATATCATATAAGATCACTTTATCCATAATCAAATCAAATCTTTCCTAAATATAATAATCCAATCAGCACAAGGAAAGATATCAATTTAATATTTAGCATTTAATTCAGTGCAAGACAAGCAAGGATCGTACATATGATTTTCGTCCAGGAATAAACTGGTATCAACGGATATATCACTTTCCATATATAAACAGCATATTTTCCATATATAGCTCAGTAGGATATCTCATGCATTATTTCCATATATAGCACAGAACGATATATCCTATCTCATGGACTGTCTATAACATGCGATCACATAGTTCCATCGAATCATCACAAAATCACACGCAATTCAAATATTCAACACTTTAACAATTTTCATCTCATTTGCAATGCATGGTTGAACATTATCATGAATTTAGACATTTTATTTTTCCCAAATCGAATTGCTTATTTTATAGACCTAATGTCATCACAATTACATCGTTCATCAAAACTCTCTAACATATATGGACCAAAAAGGTCAACATTCTCCCCCTTTTTGATGATGACATGTAATTGATGCAGCACGGAAGCAAGTAAGCATATTCGATTATGCAAGTCCTAGCGCATATGTCTAAGTGTTCCATAATCACAAAGCAGAGCATACGATATTTCCTAATCACATGTGATACATATTTGCTCCCCCTGCCTACGTGCAGTTATCTCTATGACATGCTATGATATATCATGGACTAATTTTGCTCCCCCTGTCTAAGTGCGGATATATCCTATCTTTTCTATGTTATATCCTTAGTATTAAAAATTTAGAGATTACCCGTGAGTGTGCTCCCCCTGCCTAAGTGCGCATTTTCCAAGCATGGTTCAAGCAATCATGTAATCATCTCAGCAGGCACTTAGCATTTAGTAAGAATTTTTATGCAAGTCAAGTAGCACAGTTACGCATCAGAGTGTGAGATCAACAAACGATATATCCTAAGATCAGAGCAAAAGATGTTAAGCACAGGAGATATATCATAATAGCAGCAAAATATTATATTAGGGTTCAACGAGCCTCCCTATACATACTTACCACTAACAAACTTAGACGCTAAACGTCTAAACTTACCTTACTACTACTCCCCCTTCATCATCAAAAAGGCGGGAGGATCAACTAAAAACTGAACAGAACTGGAATATCCTAGTGGCAACTAGGAGCAGAAAGGAACTAGAAGGGCAGCCTACTGGCTTGAAGAGGTTTCAGAATCGGCGGGCTTATTAAGGGACTTCTTGACGAGCTTTGAGAGCTTGGATAGTTTCATCGATAACTCAGTATACTGCTCTTTGAGCTTGCGGAAGCGCTTCTGATTATCAGCCTTGATATCGGAGATATCGCGGCGCAACACCGAGATTCCAGCCTTCCCGACACTGAGCTCATCTTCATAGTCCTCGTCGTCGTCGCTCTTGACCTTTGCTTTTCCTTTCGCAGCCGACCGTTTCTGGGCGCTATCCACTGACCTACTCTCCTTAGCCTTGAACCAACCTTGGCCCTTTGTGTAGTGAATACCCATCCGCTTCAAGGTCACAAGGTCCACAATGTGGACGGCCTTATCTTCCCAGCCAGGTGGCATAATAATGCCCTCGCACTCAAACATATGAGTGAGCAGCATTCCATAGGGCAGCGCCTTGTCCTTGCTCTCAACGGCCTGAATCATGTGCTTCATGACGGTATATCCGAGGTTGAACTTGCGATTCTGAGATATCATGTACACGGCAAAAGTGCTCATGAAATTCATAGTGGTAGAGTGGCCGCCACTTCCGATTTTGGCACTCCACAAGGTCATGTTCAGCAGCTTATGAAGGAAGAAGAAATCTATGGGAAGTTGATTGAGAGCTTCTCCATCTGAAAAGCGGGGCTTGGTGCGGGTATTCCAGAGTTTCTGAAGGACATCACTGGGGTCGAAACCATCAGCATGGCACCAGTCGTTCATGTCGTAGTGGCAGAAGGGTTCATCAGGAACTGCAAGCATAGCATTCATCTTCTTAGTGGTCCACTCGATCTTGTGTCCGAGAACATAGGAACGGATGGTGATATGTTCTTCAAACTCGTCGTAGTCGAAGTTTGCATAGAACAGTTTGACGACCTCAGGATAGAATGGCGTGTTGAGACTAAGGAATTGCTCCCATCCGTAGTCTTTCAGCCAGGTTATAACAGTTCCAGCAGGCAGATTGTCAAAGGCAACAGCGCGACCACGGGCGATATCTCTTTTGAGGAGGCTTTTGTAGGTGGTGCGGTTACTTTCTTCCAGAAAAAGGTGTTCAGCAGGGATCTCACTCGTTTTGGACAGATCAAGAGGCGGAATGGTAAAGGACTTTGAACTTGATGGCGGAAGTGGAGAGGTTTTTTCAAGTGGTGATGGCTGTTTTTCAGGAGACTTTGGCGGAGGTGATTTCTGGGTTTCAACTGGAGTTGGGGATCGCGGCGGCGATTCCTGGGTAACCTTGGGAACTTCTTCAGGAATTTCAGAGCTTGAGGCAGACTTTTCTGGTTCGGGCGTCTTGGATTTCTTGGTTTTCTTCTTCTTCTTTGTAGTTTTGGAAGGGGATGAGATCTTGTCAGAGGATTTGGGAGATTTGGCTTTGGAACGGGTTTTGCGAACAGAAGGCGAGGCTTGTTTTGGTGATTTGGAAGGTGATCCGAGTGGGGCTTCTTCAGTGTCGGAACTGGGCTCCTTGCGTTTACGGCTTGATGATTCAGGGTTGACAACTTTGGAAGTTTTGGCCATTGATGAAGGTTTGAAGATCGAGAGAGTGTTTGGAGAAGATGATTGAATGATGAAGGTTAAGGAACGGTTCTGAATTTTTAAAGAATAGGATCGGTTTATTTTGGGAAGAGATAAGGATGAATTTCGAAATTTGAAATTTGAAATCAAAAAGATAATGGAAAACTGTCAGGGATATCAGACTGATTTGACGGGATCTCATAATTAAGGAAGGGATGTGACTGGACTGGATAGGAATATATTATAAAGGAAAATGAGTTTCCTAGAATAACTGGACGGCTGAAATAATATCCACGCGTTCCTACCTTAAATAACCTAATCACATTTAAGAACGAATCTAGAAGATCGGATATTCCTAAAATAAACTAGATGGCTGAAGAAATATCTTGGAAGGGATAACTACGAATTTCTTCCTAAAATACGAGAATTTTACTTAAGGAAAAGATCTATAGGATCCACAGAAGTATTCTAAGGGCTGAATATCTTAAGATGGGATAACTATGAATTTCTATCTAAAATAGAATAACCTAGAGTAAATGATAGAATTAGGCAGATTTACTAACCTTATTAAGCTCGAGGATTCCCAATCGATCACGGATGTCGCAGAATCTTGCCTCTATTAGGGGTTTAGTGAAGATATCAGCGAGCTGATCATTTGTTCCTACGAATTCCACACTGATATTCCCTTTCTGAACATGGTCTCGTATGAAATGATGTTTAACCTCAATATGCTTAGTACGAGAATGATGCACGGGATTCTTAGTAATACTAATAGCGCTAGTGCTATCACACATAATGGGAATTTTGTCATAGCCTAACCCAAAGTCACTAAGGGTTTGTTTCATCCATAGAACTTGTTGACAACAATTTCCTAAGGCCATATATTCAGCTTCGGTTGTGGAGAGGGCGACAGCATTTTGCTTTCTACTAGACCAAGTTACCAGGGAATTTTCAAGTAATTGGCAAGTTCCACTAGTACTTTTCCTATCTTCCCTACAGCCGGCATAGTCGGCATCGGAATATCCCATTAATGGGAAGTCATCCGTATAGGAGTACCATAGACCAAAATTGACAGTACCCTTGATATATCTAAGTATCCGCTTGACTGCGGTCAAGTGAGATTCCCTAGGGTCAGACTGATATCTCGAACACATACCAACAGCAAACATGATATCAGGGCGACTAGCAGTTAAGTAAAGAAGGCTTCCGATCATACCTCGATATTGTGTTTGATCAACCGGTGTACCTGATTCATCAATGTCTATTTTGGTGGTCTGATGCATAGGGGTGGAAATCGCTTTGGAATCACTCATCCCGAATTTAGTCAGTAATTCCCTGCTGTATTTCGTCTGGGATACGAAGGTTCCATTGTCAAGCTGCTTTATTTGCAACCCGAGGAAGTAGTTCAGCTCACCCATTAAGCTCATCTCAAATTCCTTCTGCATAGACTTAGAAAATTCCTCGCAGAGAAGGATATTAGTACTTCCAAATATGATATCATCAACGTAAATTTGGACTAGTATCATGTGATCACCTTCATACTTAATAAACAGCGTGTTATCAATAGTTCCAGTTGAAAATCCTATGTCAATTAGAAACTTACTTAGCCTTTCATACCATGCCCTAGGAGCCTGCTTTAAACCATATAGTGCTTTATTTAATTTAAAGACATGATTTGGAAAATCTTCCCTAGCAAAGCCCGGTGGTTGTTCTACATAAACCTCCTCATTTATAAAACCATTTAAAAATGCACTTTTTACGTCCATTTGAAAAAGTTTAAAACGTTTAAAGCATGCATATGCAAGTAAGACACGTATAGATTCTAATCTAGCTACCGGTGCAAAGGTTTCATCGAAATCAATACCTTCCTCCTGGGAATAACCTTTTGCAACTAACCTCGCTTTGTTTCTTGTGACATTACCGTGTTCGTCGAGTTTGTTTCGGAAGACCCATTTGGTTCCTATGATGGATTTATCGTCTGGTCTTTTTACGAGTGTCCACACTTCGCTCTTTTCGAACTGAGATAACTCATCTTCCATGGCTGAGACCCAAGATATATCATCTAGAGCTTCATGGACTGTCTTTGGTTCCATCATTGAAAGCAGTACATCATGAGATTCCTCCGTATCTTGATTTCGTACAGTTGCTCGAGTTTTGATTCCAGATCTGATATTTCCTATCACTTGATCTGTTGGATGACTGGATGCATGTTTCCATTTTCTAGGTTGCAGCTCTCCAGCTTCTGGTTCCACTGCTTCAGTATTTTCGTCTTCAGGAATATCTTCCTCACTGTCTTTAATATCCTGCAATTCTGCACAGGGCAAATCTATACCTTCATCATCAGTAGCATCTGTGTTAGGCATCTCATCAAAAGTAACATGTATGGATTCCTGAACAGTCAGCTTTCTTTTATTATAAACACGATATGCCTTAGACGTAAGACTGTAACCAAGGAATATCCCTTCATCAACCTTAGAGTCAAATTTTCCTCTCTTATCTCTATCGTTCAAGATAAAACATTTACATCCGAACACATGAAAGTAACCTATATTTGGAGTTCTACCATGCCAGATTTCATAAGGAGTCCTTTTTAATATCGGCCTAAGGAAGACACGGTTAGACACGTAACAGGCTGTACTAACAGCTTCCGCCCAAAACTGTTTAGGAATATCATACTCATGTAACATAGATCTGGCCATTTCCTGTAATACCCTATTTTTACGTTCAACTACGCCATTCTGTTGAGGAGTTATAGGGGCAGAGAAGTTATGACTATATCCGTACTGATCACAGAATGATGCAAATGCCTTACTATCAAATTCCAGTCCGTTATCACTGCGTATCCTACATAAGTTTGTTTCTTTTTAATTTTCAAGTCTCTTAACTAGCGATGCAAAATTATCTAGTGCCTCATTCTTATGTGCAAGGAATATCACCCAAGTGTACCTGGAGTAATCATCAACGATGACAAAGGCATATCTTTTACCTCGCAGAGACATCGTCTGAACCGGACCAAAAAGGTCGAGATGCAGCAGTTCCAGAGGTCTGGATGTAGATATCACATTCTTTGCTTTGAAAGATGTCTTAGTCTGCTTGCCCATCTGGCATGTCTTGCATGTTTTGTCCTTGACAAACTTTATGTCAGGAACACCTCGTATCAGTGCATTGCTTGTGATGTGAGATAGCAATTCCATGTTGGCATGTCCTAGGCGTCTGTGCCATAACCAGGTGTCATCCTGTGTAACTGCTAAACACTTGACATTCTGGTCAGTGATATCATCAAGAGTTATACAATATATATTTCTATCCCTAGATGCACTGAATAGTACCTTATCATTATTTCTAACTACACACTTATCATTTTCAAACGTAACCGTATGACCTTTATCGCATAATTGACTGATGCTAATGAGATTATGTTCTAGATTCTTAACCAACCATACGTCATCTATAGTAGTATGTAACGTGTTACCGACAGTTCCCACTCCTATAACCTTAGCTTTTGTATTGTCGGCGTAGGAGACATATCCTCCATCATGTGCTTTCACCGACACAAACTTACTGATATCACCTGTCATATGGTGGGAACACCCACTGTCGAGGTACCACTTGTTCTTCCTACTGGATTTTCTTCTTTGTACCTGCATGAATCAGTTCTTTTCTGAGGTGCCCAATTTTGATTGGGTCCTAAATGGTTAGCAGCAAAGTAATTCCTGTTAACACGTGGCATATCATGTATCACAGGCTGTGATCTCTCAGTCACAGGCTGACCAGAATTAGAAACTTCAGGAACTTTCTTAGGTCTCCAGACATATCTGGATTTATCAGCTTTCTTCAAGAAACAGTGGTTAGCATAATGACCAAGACGACCACATGAAAAACATTTAGGTTTCCTAACGTTTTGTGGAGGTGCAGCATGTTCATGTGTTGTGGAATATCCTAATCCTGTTTTCCCGATTTGTGCAGGAACACTAAGTAACATATCAAGATTTTGTTGTCCCTCAAGAAATCTAACATTAGTACGAGAATTTTCTTCTAAGAAATCCTTAAGAGCGGACATGTCCCTAGATATATTCTTTTGCTTCCTAAGTTTCTCGCAATTACACAAGGTCTTTTCTTTCTTAAGAATCTCTAGCTCGGCTTTCAGGCGCTCATTTTCTAGATCCGTTTGATGCTTCTCTCTAGCTACTTCATCTCGTTGCCTAATTAGACCCTTCACTTGTGAGTTGAGTGACTTAATCCTTCTTTCTGCATTTTGAATTATCTCAAACATCTCTTCTTTTTCATCTACTTCAAAGGCTGAGGAAGCGTTATCATGAGATTCATCTTGCCTAGCATATAGTTCATTCAGAAATAATATTTTCTTAATAGTAGATGAGTCCGATACCTGATCATCATCCGCGGCCATGTAGGCGAGATCTTCCTCTTCTTCGCTCCCGGCCTCTTCCCAGTTTGTGACCATGGCCTTCTGTTTCTTTATCTTTTGTCACCGTTTTCCATCGGGCAGTTTGATGCAAAGTGGCCTGGCTTGTTGCACTTGAAACATTTCTGTACATTGTTTCCGGATGACGATATTCCCTTGTTCCTAGGTTGGAACTTTGAATTTCCCTTGAACTTTCTTCTCATCCGAAATTTGTCAAACTTTCTGGTCAGCATGGCGATCTGCTCCATTAGGTCCTCCTCAGATTCTTCTTCGCCTTCAGAGTCGTGTTCTTGTTCGGTATTAAAGGCAATGTTTGGTTGATTTCGGACTGGTGGTTTTTCTTTGATGGAGATCTGAGTCATCTCGTAGGTGGTCAGAGATCCGATCAGTTCTGACACTGAAAGTTCATCCAAGTCCTTTGCTTCATAGATGGCGGTCACTTTGGGATTCCATTCTCTAGGAAGAGATCTCAGGATTTTTCGCACTTTCTCACCATCTTCTATTTTCTTTCCCAACGAGAACATTTGATTAATGATGTTCATGAATCTGGCATACATGTGGCTTATGGTCTCGTTGTCCTCCATCTTGAACAGCTCGTATTGGTGGGTCAAGAGGGCTATCCTTTCTTGCACAACTCGAGTGGTTCCTTCATGTGTGACTTGAAGCATGTCCCACATATTTTTGGCAGATTCACATGAGCTCACACGATTGTACTCTTCTCTTGTGAGTGCGCAAGCTATCATGTTCTTAGCTTTGGCATTTAGGGAGATTCCCCGCTTGTCTGTTACATTGTAATCAGGGCCTTTCTTTGGAGTTCCATCTTCGTTTTTGGGAATGTAAGGTCCTGTTGCGATGATATCCCACAGGTCATAGTCTGTAGCGATCAGGAATTCCTTCATGCGATTTTTCCATATGGCGTAGTTTGTTCCGTCGAAGAGTGGTGGCCTGGAATGGGATTGTCCCTCTGCAAAAACATCAAAACTCGAAGAAGCCATTAGATCTTTAACTCAGGCTTGTTAGGCCCGTCGTTTGAGTAACCCGCTCTGATACCAAATGAAGATATAAATGTGCCTAAGAGGGGGGGGTGAATTAGGCCTATAGAAATTTTTGCTTCTTTTCACAAATACTAAGTGTGGTGACTTAGATATGCCTACTGATGTTTGTGACGAGTGCCTGATATATCCTAGTAACGTCGGATGTGCGTCGGGTCTGTCTCACAGCGATAAAGAAATAACTGAAAAGTAAATGCGAGACAGGATTTTTATAGAGGTTATATCCCCAACTGGGGTTTACTCCTCTCCTTGGGATTTTCTTCCCAAGAGTTTAACCAATCACTATAATGCACCGTAGCTGGATACAAAACTGATTGGTTAGCCCAATACACAACCGAAACAAGTCGAAACACTAGTCACTACTAGGTTACCACACGCCGAGTTTCGTTCCTCGGAATCTCCTTGATCCCGACAGACACAGCTCGCTACCGAAGGGCCCCCGGACTTGTCCTTCCCTTCACGTGTGCGTAAGCGTCGACCTTGCCTCCTTGGTATCGCTCACGTCCGAAGACAACACGTCCGAAGACAGAATATATGGCAGGGGATGATGGAATATCTGATGAATCACTCGCTCAGTGATGGATAGGCAAGTTAAAGTTCGGGTAGGCAGAAAGCTATCGCAAGTGACTGGCTCAGGAATATCTTAGTATCTCTCTGCTCAAAAATCTCTCGTAGACTTAAATACGCAAGTTCTCTGTTCTGTGTTTCTGTACTCCGAAAATCTTAAGTGCAGCTCATATAAATTCTTTTCTAATAGCACTTCACATGGAAAGTCATATCAAACAATAATCACCAAATCAAGCATAGTTTCCATGTAGCTTTCGAGTCAATCATACCATATAAATCATGCTTCTAATAAATCGTCACAACGGTCATATAGCACATTAAAGCATGATTATATTCCATATAGAGCTCAATTTTCGTACTCAAGCAATTTCAATCATTTCGCATATATTTTCCATATCGAAATTGTCCATAAGTGATTCCCTGCTATCAGTTCCTAGTAACGAGTTTTTTTTAGATTTACTTTTCAAGTATGGCATGCAAGATAGCAATTCATCAACACGTTTTCCATGTACAGCTCATATCATTTAATCGATATATTTACCATGTTTAGCACATAAATCAGATCAGAGCTTACATAAAACGATTTATCACATCATGGCACGACTTTCCTTATTTCAGAGATCACATCCGTTTATAGCACATATCATATAAGATCACTTTATCCATAATCAAATCAAATCTTTCCTAAATATAATAATCCAATCAGCACAAGGAAAGATATCAATTTAATATTTAGCATTTAATTCAGTGCAAGACAAGCAAGGATCGTACATATGATTTTCGTCCAGGAATAAACTGGTATCAACGGATATATCACTTTCCATATATAAACAGCATATTTTCCATATATAGCTCAGTAGGATATCTCATGCATTATTTCCATATATAGCACAGAACGATATATCCTATCTCATGGACTATCTATAACATGCGATCACATAGTTCCATCGAATCATCACAAAATCACACGCAATTCAAATATTCAACACTTTAACAATTTTCATCTCATTTGCAATGCATGGTTGAACATTATCATGAATTTAGACATTTTATTTTTCCCAAATCGAATTGCTTATTTTATAGACCTAATGTCATCACAATTACATCGTTCATCAAAACTCTCTAACATATATGGACCAAAAAGGTCAACATTTTTCAATCTCTTATTCGAATTAATTCGATCTTCTGATTGTTTGCGATCATCAGCAAGTGAATGCATCACATAACATGCTCGAGTGAGTTAACTTTCCAAAGGGATCATATGTATGAATTAAGATGCAATGAATCAATAGATTGTAAAGATTAGTCACAGCTCAATAACAAAATGGACTCAAGAGATAATAATGGCAGTTGGCATTATTGCTGAGTGGACAAAACATGCCAAAAGGAACTGCCCACGTGATTCACTTAACGTGGCTTTTTATTACTAGAAGTAAGTTCATTCTTCAAGAGAAAAAGAGAGCTTGTATTGAAAGCAGAAAAAGAGAGAACGCTCCGTAGTTTTTGGTCTTGTAATCGAGAGAGTGAGATCAAGAGAGAGTGAGTGTGTAATCTCTGTAATGATCAATATAAGCGAAGAGTTCTCCCGTGGACGTAGGATTCACATCGAATCCGAACCACGTTAATCCCCGTGTTCTTCGTTTTCGTTCGTTTTAATTTCGCTTTGTCAAATTTCCCAACAAATGGTGCGGTGAGCGTGGATCGTCACGCGAAAGGAACGATAGATTCGACAAAGTCTGAAGTTAAGAAATTCATAGGCTCGAACGGTATCGGCCTGTGGAGGAAGCAGCGGACGGCGAGGAACATGTATCCCACGTACGTTAGGCCTGTCAATGAGGAGGCTAAATCGACGTTGGGGAAGATCGTCAACACGAGGCAGTCAAGAGACGAGGCAGGCGAATGTCGTAAGTCTCAAGCCCCGGGTTCGTCGGCGAGATCGTCAATGAATCGGGTGGGGAGGACTGCTACCAGGTTGACCGGCATGAACCGTTGACACGTGTCAACGGTGGCGGGAGAAGTACCGGCCGGGGCCGACGAGCGAGTGTCGCCGGGAAGGGTTGATCGGCTGAACCCGAAAGCAGCCGAACCATGGTCGGGAGGTGAGGCCCGGCCGCACCATCAAGGTGGGCACGCAGACCAATCAGGAGATCGGCCAAGAGCGGAGCAATCCTGGCGAGACGAGGCGAACGGGCGTGGTCATTAGGCCAGCAACAAAGGCATGCGAGGCCAGACATCGGCCAGGCCAGATGGGCTTGTAGACCAGCAACAAACCCTGACAAGGTAGACCAACGAGGCGCAAACCAGCTGAGGTAGTGCGCCGAGGCGGGTGCTTGAGGTAGGCACCGTGGCGCGCAAGGTAGGGTCGCATGTGAAATTCAGCCGAGGTAGCAGTGGCAAGATGGGCACGAGCAGGATCAGCCAATATGGCCAGCGTTGAGTGCCAAATCTAGCGACTTGGCAGTACAGAACGAATTGCAAAGCATGCGATTTGTGAATGCAGCTTAAGGTGGAGAATCTTGAACACCTGCAAGGTGAGTTTGTATGCAAGCGAACAAGGTGCACGTCAATGCATTGAAGAAGGCGCATGCGAGACCGGAGGTCGGCCAAAAGCTGAGCAATCCAAATGAGGCAGCAGAGATACAAGTCATGCAACTGGGGTATGAGACGCTCGACGCGGTCAAAGCCAGCGAAGTGCTTGTTGAGGATTGCAGCCTCCATGTAAGCATGTTGCCAGCCAAGGAAGGCAGCGTGAGCGCACAAGTCTTGCAGCGAATACACAAGCCATGCAGCGTGGGCGCAAGGCCAGACGTTGAAGGTGCGCGGACCACGCATGAAGCTGGTAGTAGAAGATTCAAGTACTGACCGGATGCTATTCTGGTAAGGCAAATGTGCTGGCAGAATGCAGAAATATCAGAAGCTGCTTAAGGTAGCGTATGTCGTGAGCTTGTGACTAAGGTGGAGAATTGTAAAGATTAATCACAGCTCAATAAGAAAATGGACTCAAGAGATAATAATGGCAGTTGGCATTATTGCTGAGTGGACAAAACATGCCAAAAGGAACTGCCCACGTGATTGAAGTGGAGAAAACTACCACTTAACGTGGCTTTTTATTATTAGAAGTAAGTTCATTCTTCAAGAGAGAAAGAGACCTTGTATTGAAAGCAGAAAAGAGAGAACGCTCTGTAGTTTTTGGTCTTGTAATCGAGAGAGTGAGATCAAGAGAGAGTGAGTGTGTAATCTCTGTAATGATCAATATAAGCGAAGAGTTCTCCCGTGGACGTAGGATTCACATCGAATCCGAACCACGTTAATCCCCGTGTTCTTCGTTTTCGTTTTTCGCTTTGTCAAATTTCCCAACATAGATGATAAGCCAAAATCCACCAAGTGAGTTTCTCCCAGTCAAGACTCAACTAAAGTACAATGAAAATGTGTTTAGCCTCAGTAGAGACAGAAATAAAATTATTTTTCCGCCTGTCGAAGACAGTTTAAACGTCGCTCAGCGCCAAAAAGAAAAACAAAGAAGGGAAAGGTAAACAGTCTAGCTCCATAGTTGTTAGAAACTGAGCTTAAAGAAAGCAAATCAATGTTTACTTTGACAAAAGAGAAAACAAAATGCAAATCATGGATGCATCAGGAAAGTGTCTTCATAACCTCAGATGTGACTTCCTGGGGAGGTTTCTCAGCAGGGAGGTTAGCAACAATGCCCTTCTTCTTGTAGTAGTCGATGACCTAAAGAGGTCGAAAAAAGCTTTATTACCACTATGAAATCTTAAAACAACCTTTGAACATGTTGTATTCCAAATCATGATTTTAGTTTCATGGCGATTGGCAAAAATAGGAGCAAACTGAAAAGCTAAAACATGTTTTATAGAAAAAGGTACGCACAGGTGCAGTTTGTCTGTGGAAAGCTTCAAGCCTTGACTTGAGAACAGCAGCAGTGTCATCCTTACGTTGAATTAAAGGTTCTCCAGTTACCTTCATAGATGAGGGAGATAAAAAACGATACATAAAGGGTCATGGCGAGGAGATTCCATGTACTTTATCCACAGAATATCAGAAATTGTTTGCTAAGATGCAGTGGTAAAGAAAGATTCGATAGAATCATTACATCATCAACACCAGGAACTTTAGGAGGAGCGAACTTGGTGTGGTAAGTACGTCCACTTGAAGGGTGTATCCAACGACCGGTGATTCTCTCCTCGAGGATAGCATCGTCGACGGCAAAGTTGAGAACTTTGTCAACCTTAACTCCACGTTTTTCTAGCATCTCATCAAGCTGAATATAGCGAAAGAGAGGCACGACGTTAGGACATTATTGACTGTCACAAGCCAAAGGAACAGAAACATTTCCAGGGAAATCATACAACCTTTTGTGCTTGAACTTCAGTCCTTGGAAAACCATCGAGAATGAAGCCTTTCTGACAGGAAGGTTTCTTCAAAGCATCGTCTATGATCCCAACGACTAGATCATCAGAAACGAGTTCTCCCTATAAAATTCAAGGTGAGAAAACAAAGTATTAGTGACGTATGGCCCACAAAAGAATTTGGGTATGTAAAAACATTTATGTAAGAAACAGATCTAACGAACACGTACCTTCTCCATTGTTTCTTTAGCTTTTAACCCGAGGGGAGTTTTGGCAGCAACAGCAGCTCTCAGCATGTCTCCAGTAGCCAAATGGCAGAGGCAATATTCATCTTTAATAATTGGCGATTGAGTACCCTTTCCCGAACCAGGAGGACCTGAAACAAACATACAAAGGGTTACCAAACAGACTCTTCGAAGCGTTTTATACGATACATCTGAAGGTAAAGGAAAATGAATGTAGGGAAGTTATAATCTATAACTCCATGCCCAAATTGCTCATGATTCACTTAAATAATTGAAGAAAATCCCTTTTAACAGACAGCACAAGCTTTCTCTTTAGACTGTTATACTATCTGTCATAATTCATCAATAAACCCGTCGAAAAATACTTAGTTCAACAGTTCTTCGATCATAAGAGCGTAAAAATAAAAGATCTCTGGGAACACGACTTCTCAACTACATCAACATTATCATTTATACTAGATTTTCACCATCCCAATTAAATCTATTGGGTCGGGCAAACACTAAGAAATTTTCCATCCTTAAAACAACGTCAAATCTTGGACTTCTTCTACAAACGAAACCTAAAAAAATTGAACGACAGACCCGATCCCAGCTGCAAAAGTCCTTATTAAAACGAAATAACAAGCCAACAAACGAACCCACGTGCCACAACGCAGCTGACGCAAATCAATCAGACAAAAAAAAATTGAAAATGAGGAAGAAGCAATACCGACGAGGATAAGACGCTTGTCTGGCTTTGATTGGCACTTCATACGGCGGAGCAATTCGCTCATGATATCAACCGATGGCACATCCTCTAGATTCGCCGCCATTACCGTTGATCTCTGCTATGTGCGATTGTGTGTGTGTGATGTACTACTGTAGGGTTGTAATATTTCTGTTCTTACTTAGCTCTTTCCTCGGTAGTTGGGTGACTTCGGACCCTTCAACGCTTTCAGATTCTAGGTAAGGTTTTTCTTTTCCTTTCAATAGTTAAAAGACCTTTATGACCCTCAATTTATGATAGCATAGGTGAACAACATTTCACGTAATTATCTTTTGGTGGCTATTTCAACTGCATTTGCTCTCCAGTGATTTATGATTAAAATGTAAGAAATTGATTTGATTGAAGGTAAAATCTATACTATCTATGCTATTATATTAATGGGGTGTTTGGTTGGCGGGTTTAAATAATGATGTTCCATATGTTTGATAGATGGATTTAGATGATATTAAATTAAATTGAATTAAATTACGAACCTACCCTTATTTTGTTTTGATTGGACATATGGTCCTAATTATGGATGGTTATGTTCGGAAGGAGAGATGGATGAGAGAGAGAGAGAGAGATGGATTCAAGAGAGAGAAAGATGGATTCGAGAGAGAGAGAGAGAGAGAGAAAGATGGATACGAGAAGAGAGTGTGTGTGTGAGAGAGAGAGAGAGATGGATTCGAGAGTGAGAGAGAGAGAGAGATGGATTCGAAAAGAGTGTGTGTGTGAGAGAGATGGATGAGAGAGAGAGAGAGAGAGAAAGATGGATACGAGAAGAGTGTGTGTGTGTGAGAGAGAGAGAGAGAGAGAAAGATGGATTCGAGAAGAGTGTGTGTGTGTGAGAGAGAGATGGATTCGAGAGAGAGAGAGAGAGAGAGAGAGAGAGAGAGATATGGAGTTGAGTGATATAACGTAGAGTGAGAGAGAGAGAGAGAGAGAGAGAGAGAGAGAGAGAGTGAGAGACGATGGTTTAATTTTTTGAATAAAAGAAGATAAAAAAAAATGAAAGGATAAAATTGTCTAAGATGGGTGGGATTAGTTAAAGGTAGGTGAGGGGATCCCTTTAATTAATACCTTATTAGAGGTATTAATGTGGTATTAGTCAATTCTCCCCTTTAAATAATCCCACGAACCAAACACTGCTTTAATAAATTCTAACCCCCCTAATCCCACCTAATACCCCCAACCAAACACACCCTAAGGGTGATGAAAAGCTATTAAGTGCAATTTAGTATGTAAAATATTTACAATTTAACCTCTCTATTTCTAATTTCATTAATTAAATAATTATCACATTTAACCCCTCAATTTTTAGTTATTATACGTATACCCTTAATCATTATTTTCCTTTTATATATATAAAGTTATATCTCATCTATAAATTATAAATTAACTAAAATTAAAACAATTATATTTTAAATTTTAAACACACGCGGAGAAGCTCGAAGGAGTTGATTAATTTTTCTCAAGTTGAAATTTTCCCAAAGATAAGGTTATTATATAGATGCAAACACTCTTAGTTCTATCTATTGTCCCAAAAGAGCAAAGTGAATTTTGTTCTCCCTAGTACGTAATAATTGGAATAGTGGTTACGAATTTTCAAAACTCAGAAGCTTATAGTGTTTTGCTTGTCTGAAGGTGCAACACATTGCCAAAGAGAACGATACGCCCCGATTTCAGCAGCGTCTACCCCGAGAGAAGCAAGATTACGACCATATTCCTGAAAAAAAATCGCGGGATAATAATCAGTACATAATGTGGAAATTACCAAATAAACTGAGTAGAGGAATGAGGAATTTTGTACAGAGTAAATGAGAGATTAGTATAAAACCTGAATATCGAGAAAGAGTTGCATGCACATCTTGTCTGTATCGGACACATTCTGGTCTGAGACGTCTGAACTAGCTCCAGCTCGCCTTTGAGCAGTTAGACGTATTTTCTGAAGTGAAGATTCTGTTTTTCTAGCCTGTTTAAGATTGCAAAAAAAAGATGGTGATTTCTTACGTATTTGGAATCCTTACAATGTGCAATGATTGAAGCTGACTATAGTCAATTCATCACAAACTAACGAGCAGTGAAAACGTACCACACTGACAACATCAGATGCTAATTCATTATATTGCTGAGTGATCTTGTGCGCAGCGCTGTGTAAGAGCTCTTTGCGCTGGTCACTCTTCAGATACGCCGAAGCTCGCTCACCGTCAAGGAATGCCTAAAAATGTGAAAAGCTGAGACCCTTTATTTATAGAGAAAACAAAATTCATTGAAGTTTTTGTCCAACCTAAATGAAAGATATCAAGTCAGAGAAGGGGCCGTACCTTTAGATGGCGTAACACACCTGATACATAAGGTGAATGGCGAACAGGAAGAGGCTTGTTTGTCATGCGGTAAGTAGCAGTTATTCCTTTCAGTTGTCTCAGGTCCTATGTAATTGAAAAGGGATTTATCCATGAAAAAATCCAGATTTAATTGTTAACAGCTTCCTAGGAAATTCAGTCCAGAGAAAATAACTTGCCTCCATTGACCTCTCTACTAGAGTTTCAACTATTGAGTTTATCACGAGCGGCTGAAGAGCTTTGAGTGGATTGGAGCCATGTAGAATGCTTTGCTTCACGAGGTCGAGTACTTCAGGAGAGCATGATTTGAGAAGCTCCAACACTTTAGCTAGGTAATTCCCACACACTTCCTCAACTATGCAATCTAAATCGTGAATTATCTGCAGAATATGTTTAAAACATTAGGTAAACGAACCCCACTGTCCACATATGATTGTCATGAAGGCATTGTTGATTTTCTAGGTAATATATTAGACAGTCAGTAAGCTCTAACGAACTACATGGCCTGACAATCATTTTACTTTGCAGTATACTGTAAATTGTAATGTGCAGAAAGGAAAGAGAATCCAAGCATGATAGTGTTCAAGGGTCACGCGTAAGTTAGTTGGCATCTGTAAAATAATAAAACTCACGAAGATAAAGTCTTCCAAAGCAGCGGAAGAGGCCCACTCAGATCCAAAGGTCGCACTTGTACCACCAGATTTGCGAGCATTCAGTCCAACTGATAACCATACTGAGTATCTACATTGAAAACAAATTAGATATTTTGAATATTCTACAAACCTAGTCATCCGTGGTGAGAAATACACAAAAATGTAGTGACCTTGAAAGAAGTTGCAAAAATAGACGCAGGAACTTGTCAGCACAAGAGAGCACCACAACATCATCTTTCCAGCATGATCTCAAGCAATCCATCAGAGATATACTTTGCTTCAATACCAAGCCAAGAGAATCATGGGGCGACGAAGGTGAAAGGGTATTACTCATAAGAGCAGAATCCAGAGCTCCAGCTATTTCCTGAAACCTGAGACAGTATCATCAGTAGCCCTGTTGATTAGCTAGATATTATTTCATTACTAAAATTTTCCCCCCAGGATAACACTGATAAGTACATTGAATAAAATGTAAGTTGAATGTATACCTCAACGAGAAATAAACTCCAGTATTCCACTGCTTCATGAATTCTGCATAGACTGCCTCCGCTCGAAATTTAAGAACTAAAGATCTAGAGGAACAGTAGCCTAACATGACAAACAAAAATAGTAAGAATCATGAAGTTCTAAACTAAACTGTGAAGGTTTATGTATGTTCCTTCAGTACCTTCCAAATAGGCCAAAAAATCAAGGCTAGACTTATAATTTCTAATGAACTCTGCGGGTCTTCCAGGAGAAAACGCCCCTGGTTTTCCTTTCTGGATGGCTACTAGAACCTCTCTGAGAATTGAATTAGCCAGAAAGCTAAAAACATGCAGACCTGAATTTTCTGCAGATAAACCAAGTAACCAATCAGCTTGGATTAAGTACAAGAATGTAAAAATGATATGTGAAGAATGCGCAAAAAAGGAGATACTATAGACACATAATGCCCCAGCTTCACAAAGCAAAATAGTCGAGGAATCTGAATTTTTTATGAATTATCAATCAAGTCAAGTGTGCATTTTGAAATTACAGACTTGATCAGAGTATGACTTCCAAAGAGAAAAAGGGAATATGCACAGTGGCCAAGCACCTGTTGATGATATATCCAAAAGAAATTTACAATCGTCTTTGATGTACTGCTTTATTTTTTCATAGTCTTGCCCAAGCTCATCTCCTGATGAACCAAGGTCAACACCAGATGGGCCATACGGCACGACTTTCTGGAGGAGTGGTGCAACAACTGTCGATCGAAATATTTCTTCAGCACTTTTAGTATTATCAATCGCAGCATATGCACGTAAACAGTTATAAATGGCATTCGCATCTCGGTGCTCCAACGCATCCACGAAACAATGTCCCAGGCTTGTATCGAGTAACAAGCTAGCATTATGAATCCTCTTCTGCATGTTCTCAATGAAGGGCATACTCTGCATTTCCATGATAGAGGTTAGTCAAGATATGCATTCCAAGTTTTAAAGGAAATATACACATGGGGCGGAAACACGAATAAGGACAGGCACAATAAATGCAGAAAATGGCATCTTCATTAAGTGACATAAAAAATGGAGGATCGAACATAAAATTGAGATGAGAATATAAAACCCTTTAATAAGGATGTAGAAAGATAAGACCTGGGCATGATTCATATAAAACTTGAGCCGATTCATTTCACTAGCAATCCTCTCCAAAAGCATGCTTTGTGTCTCCCTAACATTAGATCCATTTTCAGCATGATGAACGGAAATGCCATTGCTTAATTGATCCGCCTCTGAAGGAGCTGCTGTTCCAGCGGAAAAGTCAGATGGAACACTAGGCAGCTCTCGTATTAGCTTTTCAACCTGAAACAGCAGAAGACATAGTTCTTAATGCAAAGAGAGACACTTGGCGAGAAAACTAATGGCAACAATCCATGGGAGAAAATTCACAGGCTATATATGAGCAAAGAGAGACGCTTATAGTTTAGGGACATTTGCAAACGTTACAAGCAAGCAATTCTCCACTTTGAAACCATTTTAACGCCCGCACATTCTCACTTTCTTGGTAAGCTAAGCTCTTTTAAGATCGTTTAACTGCTTTACAAGAACTGAGCTCAATCAATCACATACACTGCACTATCACTCACCTTCGAAACCACGTGGAAAGTATCGAGCAACAACTCCAAAACTTCCCTCGCCTCGTTGGCACTCTCCCGCTGCTCCAATTTCTTCTTCAGTGCCGTCAACGAACCATCCAGCGATCCGCGAAAGCTAAGAATATTCTCCTTCACCTCAAGCAAAGGAGCTCTCATCCTAACAACCGCAGAATCCACATCGACGAGCTTCGTACTCAGGCTCACGAAATCGGCATAATCTCGATTGATCAGCTCGACTAGCTCGTTCCTCAAGGTGGACAGATGAGATCGGAGCTCCGATCGCAAAGTGTCGAATGGCACGAACGTCCGCAGATCCGATATGTACGCCTCTGGGTCGAATTCCGGGTCGGTGAATCTGTTCGGGTTGAGCCATAGTGGGTGGTCGTCGTCGGTGGGGTCTCCGAAGAGATCCGCCGTGGATCTGGGAAGCGGCGAGTGTGGGTTGCGGTGGTTCTGATCAACTACAGTCGCCATTTTGAGATTTGAGCTAAGAAGTTATTGGATTTCATTCACTCCATCGTGGTTTGGGTTTTGTAAAGCGCAACTTGTATTTCACTTGGATAAATAAACAATTTAATTTTATGATCGGATTATTCTCTAAATAATCATATGATATATGCAATAATTTTCTATACTATTCCTCGAAATAATAGTGAAATATGCGTCATTATGAATTCGATTGAATGCTGATTTGAGCTCGAGCTTTGCCACGACCTTTCGAAAACTCACGAATTTTTTTTTATATAAATTGCTTTTTTTTAATCTAATTGTAAAAAATATTAAAATGACACAGTTATGGACTAATAAATGTAAACAGCAACCCATCAGCTCTAACTTGAAGAATCTTCTCCTAACTTAATTAATTTTTAATGCCTATATTGATGATATTATGCGAATAAATCCAAAATCTCAGTTTTCTTTACGTTTCTCCTTTGTTTTTCTTGATTTTCTTGCATATATATATATATATAAGTGAAATATGATAATTATACACACATTACTTACAACTGCTATTTCTATTTCTCTCACTCTTCTTCTCTTCTCTCTCTAAAGGGGGATAATCAAAAGAAGACGCAGAGATGGTGTCGACAAGGAGGAGCGGATCTCTGTCGGCGAACAGCAATAAGAGGCAATCGTCGTCGTCCGGCGATAGCGACGGAAAACCTTCGTCTCCCAAACGTCAAAAGGTACGCACTTTTGACAACTCAGGAGGCACTCTTTTACTCTCTAAACGCCTTGAGTTAAAACCAAAATTCCGCTGAATTGTTATTGGATTTCTTGGATGTGAAATCTAAGACTTCAATTTCGTTCTTTTTCATTCGTTAATTTTCTTGTTCAGGGCGAGAGCCGTGGTAATACTGACAATAACAAAAGCGAGAGTCATTCTCCGGCGGAGAATCCTAAGGGGGTGAGCTCTAATGATCCGCCGGACCAGCCAGTTGCATCAGTTTCGACGCCCGTGGTCAATGAAGGTTTGGTTCTTGGAAGAATTTTGATTTACTTCAGATTCAGTCTCAGGCCATATGTTTTGCGGGCTGGTGACAGTTCTTTTATCCTGCTTTCGTTAATTTCAGATGGGGCCGCTGCCGCTGAAAAGCCCAAACCGTCGTTTTTTAGTCCGTTGAAGATGCCTCAGGTTTACTATACCAACACGCCTTGGTGCCGACTTCTGTCTGAATCTTCACAGGTGGTTTTTT
Organism: Craterostigma plantagineum; assembly: GCA_027422505.1. NCBI lineage: Eukaryota > Viridiplantae > Streptophyta > Magnoliopsida > Lamiales > Linderniaceae > Craterostigma > Craterostigma plantagineum. Next base: position 1,238,400 of record JAPQWV010000057.1, read on the forward strand.
TTTCTGTAAATTTCGAAAAATTGTATTATGTTTTGCTGGTCCTTTTTTTCCCGTTCTTGCTGTAGCCTGTAGGCTTGTGAATGCTGGATTGATTCCTTTTTCTTCTGCGGGTTTGATTTGGTGGTTATGTTTGCAGAATCCTAATGTCTCCATTTATATGACCAAGTTCGTGGTTGGTTCGGGTGCAAATGCCGATCTTTCAATCAAAGATCAGACGATTAGTGGATGTTTATGTGCTATAAAGCTCATCGAGGTATTATTTGTGTGAACTCAAGTTTTGTCTATGATCTACACTAATGCATGTTCAGGGAACTTGCTTCGTGAACTTGGTCGATGAAGTACGTCTAGATCAAGAACTGAGAATATTATTGGATTGATGGATTTGGATTTGTCAGAAGGATTCTGTTGGGATTAAGTTAAAGAGGATTTGATTTTTTATGAAGTTATTCACACAACCTATATTGCTGTGATGAAAACAGTGTCTATCATTGGATGCTGTGAAATTTTTTGTTCTTCTCATGATTCACTTAGCATTGCCTGGAATTCTGTATGTCATAGTATATATTTCTCCGTTGTTTGATATTTGAGTAACTATTACTTACTTTCCCTTTGGAATCATCAGCGTGGTGACAAATATGTTCCAGTGCTTGAAAGCCGTGGACACAAAGGAGTTTTGCTACTCAATGGAAAAGGGTTTCGGAAAAACAGCACCTGCGATCTAAATTCAGGGGATGAATTGGTTTTTGGTTTTCTTGCAAACCACTCATACGTATCCTAGTAAATTATGTACCATGTTTCTTAACATTTTGTTTGTAATGAATCAATATTTTCCTGATAGTGATCACCCTTAATGCCCAGCATAGATATTCCAGAAACTACCTTACGAACGTATAGTTGAGACTCCTCCGCCAGATATGTATACCAGTATAGGGAAGTTGGTAAACGCTGGGAAACGAGCTGGAGATGATTCAGCCGTTGCTGGTGCTTCGATTTTGGCATCACTTTCTAACAGACGGAAAAAAATGCCATGTATTAAGCCTACGTCTCAAACCAGTAAGAATTACAAAGCAGCGGAAATACCTTCCGCACCCCTTGCAAATGAAGACGAGCTCGATGGCCAAGAGGTTGATTCGGCTGCTGATGTAGCTATGGAACCAGCTGCAGATGTTGCCAGTACAAGCAAGGTACCACCTCTTGATGTAGAGGTAAGTAACCTGGAACCTTAAATAGTTTAAGTGTGATGAAGTTTCAGGACTTTATGTGTATTTTATCTTAACCAGGATGAAAGAGACTGTGTCAGGAATTTGACTCCAGCTTCGTCATCTGGAACGTCTGCACGGAGTTCAACATTTAGAGAAGATATGCTTGAAGCGATCCTCGATGGACGTGAGCTTGAAGTTTCCTTTGATAATTTCCCATACTATTTGAGGTATGCTAATCTTTGTTTCACACATTTGTTACCAAGTCTGAGCTGTATCATTGTTTGAAATGCAGTGAGAATACAAAGAGTGTGCTTATTTCTGCTGCGTACATACAACTAAAGGTGAAGGAACAGGTTAAATTTACATCAGAGCTTCCAACTATAAATCCAAGAATCTTGCTTTCGGGTCCAGCAGGTTGTTATTGTTTTCTATGTTAATTATTATTCCGTAACTCATACTTTTCTGAAGTTTACTTGCGATTTTATTACGATAAGCAGCTTTGCGACATGGTTATAATATACATTTGCAGGATCTGAAATTTATCAAGAGATGCTTGCAAAGGCTCTTGCGCACTATTATGGGGCTAAACTGCTCATTTTTGACAGCCAATCATTTTTGGGAGTAAGATTATCATATTGGTTGTGTCATTCAAGTTTCTTTTCCCATTTTGTTGGATTCAAGAAAAGAAAATAGAGGTGGACGTAAATAGTTTATGCTACTGTTTCAATATTTGATTCTGTTCGCACCTGTGTTATTGTTGATAACTATGTTTGCTAAATAGGGTTCTTCAAAGGATGCTGAGGTTATGAGGGAGGTAGGTAATGCACAAAAAGTGGCCAAACGAAATCTTGGATCTGATCTCGCCAAGGACATGGGCCCTTCATCTGGTGAAGCAAATTCCCCTAGTTTGTTAAACTTAGACGTGCAGGCAAAGATGGAAACTGACAATGATTCGCTACCGGTCAATACTTCTAAGAACCAATCTCTTAAAAATGGTACAATCATTCCTTTGTCAATGTCAAGTTTATATGTCTTTATAGTCCAAACCAAATCACAAATGTGCACTCCAAACCAAATCACAAATGTGCACTACGTTATTTAACTCTCTCATTATAAATTCTAATAGTCTAAATTCACAGGTGATAGAGTTAAATTCGTTGGTACAGTTGCTGCTTTTTATGGTGTTTCCCCAAGGTAATCTGGAATCCGATAACTTCTATTTTTATATGAATGAATAGTTGCATGGTTCTTTGGTGTTCTGGTGAATATAATGCTCCAGTGGATCATTATTTTTTGCATTCTACAAACAACATACGTTTTAGAATTTTGTTAACAGTTCGATTGCAGAATTTCAATGCGTATATCAATGCACAAACAACATAAGGTGTGTCATAATGGACCAGTGACAATGGTCATAGTCAGCTCTTGCCTTCCGATTGACAATTGACATGCTGACTTGCATATTTACACATCGATTTTTACAACCTAGGACATTGTCCACCTTTCGACCTGTTGATTTTTACAACCTAGGATTTTGTCCACGACCTGATCTTTGATTCAGATTCACCTTATGTTAGGGAAAATAATTGTAATTGCTGGTCCTTGGCATTTCCTTGCATACTTCATTTTTCATGAGGCACCATGCATTACCTTTTTCTGTTAAATCTTTAGGGGACCGTCTCATGGAATGCGAGGCAAGATTCTTTTGTCATTCGAAGAGAACCATTTATCAAAAGTTGGAGTAAGGTTTGACAAAGCTGTGCAGGATGGAGTTGATTTAGGCGGTCTCTGCGACAGTGGTCATGGATTCTTTTGTAATGGTAATATCCGGCTTCTTTCAAGATCTATTCCAAGTTCGTTGATCCTTTGAATCCCATCTTTTTCATACTTTCTGTCTCTCTGTCTAGCTACTGATCTTCGCCTTGAATCCTCGGGCTTGGAGGACCAGGACAGGCTACTTATTAATGTGATGTTTGAGGTACGATAAAATCATTAGTCTCTATATTACAAAGATTAGGAAGTATAGGTCTGCGATGTGAGGCTGATGTGTAGAATGAACAGACTGTATATGATCAGAGCCGGGATTCTCCTTTCATCCTCTATATAAAAGATGCTGAGAAGTTAATGGCAGGAAGTTCTGAGGCATACGCTATGTTTAAGGTCAAACTGGATAAGCTTCCTAATAACGTCGTAATTATTGGGTCGCAAGCTCAATCAGACAACCGAAAGGAAAAGGTTGAATTGATGTCTATTTCCTTACACATTTGATTAATGAATTAGTGACCTTTTAACCTGTGCTTGTTTGTATCATCTTATGATCCATAGTTTCTTCTTTCAGTCTCATCCAGGTGGCTTGCTTTTCACGAAGTTTGGTGGTAACCAGACAGCTTTGCTTGACTTGGCTTTCCCTGTAAGAAAAACTCTCCGATGCATCTATTGTTGTCCAGTTATTTTTTAGTTAGGTACTATAAATGGAAAGAGTGTTGGGACTTAGCATTTTTCTATTATTCCTGGCACTTAAAACATTTGCTGAGAGCCTAAGATTATCATCTACAGCGGAACATATATGGATTGTATTCTGTTTTTAGGAAGCACCTATCATGCGAGCAAATTTTTGTTTCGAAATCACTGATGTTTTTACGTCTTTCTTACGGAACCATTCACATACAGTAAAGTTTCATTAAGCAAGACCAAGTTTTATGTACTAGATTCTTCATGTTGACTGTTTTCACTATCTCAGCTGTCTTTGCAATCATCCAAGATAACGCCCAGAAATGCAAAATATGACTTCTTAGTATTTTTTTTCCCTTGTGTTGTCTTCTATATCTGATGCCTTTTCAGTCACCAGCCCATGTGTTACAAAACATAAACCATTTCTTTAAGTGGCTGACATGACATGATTTATCATTATTTATCTCAGGAAAGTTTTGGTAGGTTACATGATCGAACCAAGGATGTTACCAAGGCAACAAAGCTTCTGTCAAAGCTATTTCCTAACAAAGTGACAATTCACATGCCTCAGGTTTGTTATTGGAATCGCTTTTGTGCCTCAGTTTAGTGTCAATAAAAAAAGGGTACTGATGCTGCAGCGTTACTCAGGATGAAGCCCTTTTGGTCAGTTGGAAGCAGCAATTGGATCGAGATGCCGAAACCCTAAAGTTGAAAGCAAATCTCTATAACCTGCGAAATGTGAGTGACTTCTTTTTATAATCATAAGGGAGGTCCCATAGTCGTCTTTCTCCATCATATTAAAAAATCTGGAAGCAGGTCGACTGATCTCTCAAGTTGAAATGATTATTGCTACTCGGAAAATGAAAATTTAGGAAAACAGGCACAAATTAGTTGCTTCTCTCAACAACTTCGTAAAATTGCATTTATTGGGTTAATGATTCCTGTATGCATGAAAATGGGACACAGCTCCTACATCTGTGCTATTCTTTTTATGAACACCAATAACCAGTTATATGTATGATAGGCGTGGTTATATCCATGACGTACTAGAAGAAGCTTATGTTTTTTGCTATAGTAGGTAATACTTCATTTGGCTTTTCCATGCTTTAAATTGAAGGTCTTGAATCGTAGCAGCATGGAGTGTGAAGGTCTTGAGTCGGTGAACATTAAAGATCAAACACTAACAAATGAGAGTAAGCATTTTCTGTACTCCATTCATCAGATTTTATATTTTGCTAAAACAGAAATGTAACCACACAATTTGAGCACAGAAGTTGAACGTAAGCCGTTTCCAAATATATTTTGAAGGTGCTGAAAAAATTGTTGGATGGGCTTTAAGCCATCATCTAATGTCAAATCCTGAAGTTGAACCCGATGCGAATGCAAGGCTTGTCTTGTCTACAGAAAGGTACAAATAGGTTACCCCTAGCCTCTGGTGATTCATGGTTTGATTTGATACCAGTTATTGACAAGCTAACAAAAAATCTCTTGTTGGACAGCATTCAATACGGTATTGACATTCTAAGTGCAATCCAAAACGACTCCAAGAGTTCAAAGAAGTCCCTAAAGGTCAGTGATATTTTGTACCTTTTTACATTAAAAAAGGCCGCCGTTTGTTTTCTGAGTCATCATACGTTCTGCATAATTATAAATCAACTAATTGTTTGTCTTATTCTTTCTTTTTGCAGGATATTGTGACTGATAATGAGTTTGAGAAGAGGCTTCTTCAAGATGTGATTCCTCCTAGTGACATCGGTGTAACGTTTGATGATATAGGAGCATTGGAGAATGTTAAAGACACGTTGAAGGAATTGGTGATGCTTCCTTTACAGAGACCAGAACTTTTCGGCAAGGGTCAATTGACTAAGGTTAATTTCCTCTCAGTATTTATAGCTCATTGCCAAATACTGAGCCTTAATATGAGTAAGTTATGTGCATACGGATAAAGATTCATATCAAAGATATGTCAGTTGCGCAAAAGCTCAGTACGGATTTGATGTTTGGTAACAGCTTTAATATTTTGTTGCAGTTTTTGGTTAAATGAAAAAGTGTCATCAATATGTTTGTCTTGCAGCCCTGCAAGGGTATACTTCTGTTTGGCCCCCCTGGAACTGGAAAAACTATGCTTGCAAAGGCTGTTGCTACGGAGGCTGGTGCGAACTTCATCAATATTTCGATGTCCAGCATAACTTCGAAGGTCCTCTTTCTCCACTCTTTTATACACTCAAACGACCAATACGCCAAATTTTTACGATGTGTCTTGTAAATTTGAGGTTTATGCATATCCTTCATTATCTCTTGTAGTGGTTCGGTGAGGGGGAGAAGTATGTCAAAGCCGTTTTCTCTCTAGCCAGCAAAATCGCACCAAGTGTCATATTTGTTGATGAAGTAAGCCCTCCGCAATACATTTCCTTTGCTTTAACATCTTCCACATTACTTTCACATTATATTATATCTTTTCATCCCTTATCTCTGAAAGGTTGATAGCATGCTTGGTCGAAGAGAAAACCCCGGAGAACATGAGGCCATGCGTAAAATGAAAAATGAGTTCATGGTGAATTGGGACGGGCTCAGAACAAAAGAGAAAGAGCGTGTTCTTGTGCTTGCTGCTACAAACAGGCCCTTCGATCTTGATGAAGCTGTAATAAGGAGGCTACCGAGAAGGTAAAACTAGGGTTGGTTTTTTTTTTTAAAGTTTCAATCATCTGTTGTTGATTTTCTTGCTCTGTGTTTCACGTTTCTTGTAGGCTAATGGTCAACTTGCCTGATGCTCCTAATAGAGCTAAGATCCTTAAAGTGATTCTTGCCAAGGAGGAACTGTCCCCTGATGTAGATATTGATTCAGTTGCTAGTATGACTGAAGGTTACTCGGGAAGTGATCTCAAGGTTAGATTTTTGTTTACTTGGTGTTATTTACCTCCTTTTGCGTCTTTTTGCTGTATAACAATTTTTTTGTTCATTTTCCCACCTTCCCAGAATCTGTGTGTGACGGCTGCCCATTGCCCGATAAGAGAGATCTTGCAGAAAGAAAAACAGGTGAAAACTCGTTTTGGGTCGTTACTTAAATTATGACATATGACTTGTAAGAAGCAGACATATGACAAGCGTACTAATGACTTGTAAGAAAGTTAACGTTTGCCCGAATTTATTACACAGGCACAAGAAGCTGCTAGTGCTCAAGGTAAAAGTCCACCAGCTTTGAGTGGTAGTGCTGATATTCGCGCACTTAACATGGATGACTTCAAATTTGCTCATGAAAAGGTAAGAAATGAAGTAACTGAAAGCATAGTTCTTTCCTTTTTTCATTGACCAGTAGTTTAATTTAGTATTCGTTCTCTTGCTTTCATAAGGTTTGTGCCAGCGTTTCATCGGAGTCTATAAACATGAACGAGCTTACGCAATGGAATGATCTATACGGAGAAGGTGGCTCAAGAAAAAAGAAATCACTAAGCTACTTCATGTAAAAGCCAAGCTTCTCAAACTGTAAACAATAAAAAGAGGGGAGAAGAAGAGCCTCCCTCAAAATTAGTATGTAAAATTTGAGTTTTTTTTTTCCTTCCCAAATTTTCCGATTCTTGTTTGAACTTCTGAGGTGGTGTTGTAAAGTTTGGGAATAGCAGAATGAGTAATGTTTTTGCTGCATCCCTTCTGTTTTGTGTCCATTTTTGGTTCATTAGAAAGTGATGATGACGTTATAGGTTCTTTTGTACCATTCTTACATTGTTGCTGTGTCTCCTACACGGTAAGATTTCTAAGTTGAATGGCCTTTCTTTCACTTGATTGATTATCAAGAGATAATAATGATCAACATTGTTCCATGAAATTCTAAAGATTTGATTTTATATGGAGGTATTCTTACTCAATTGTGGGTCAGTAGAAAATGTCTCACCCAGCAATGTAAATCATGGGATTTGAATTTGTGGTCAAGGGATATATACATACATATATATATATATACATATATATATATATATATGCCCAACTGCTAGATCATACACCATTGATGGTCAAAATTAGGGGTGGTTCGGTACGGTATACCGTACCAACTGTGATACCATATACCGTACCGAAATTTCGGTATGAATTAAATCATACCAATATTATACCAAAATTTCAGTATACCTTAAATTTCGATACGGTATCATACCGAAATTTCGGTATGGTATCGGTATAATACCTTCTATACTATTCACACGAAGGATTTTTTACCATGCGTGTCTCGTAGCTCGTTAATTCGTTGTTTTCGAATTTTTAGTCAATTCAAACTCCTTAGGCCCCAATAAGTTGGATTATTAATACCAAATTTTCTAAAATAAAAAGATTTTTAATTCATAAAATAACCTTAAATAATTTATATATTTTAGTAGTCTCTTTCGTAAGACAAATAACTTTACATAACCACAAAATACAACTTTAACCACAAGAGTTGAAGTATACTACCTTAGCAAAAACAACGTAGAAGATGAGATGATTCTTGTATTTGTTGAATGTAGAAAGTAATCGACATACAGTGACTTGGGTCTGTAAGCAATCGACGACGTCGATTTGAGGAGGAGCCGAGTGAATGTCGTCAATGTGATTTGGCGGGTCTGTAAGTTTTCATTCGTAGTAAACAGAACAAACATGTATTTTGTATTTTCTTTGTTTTTTTAATGTAAATAAAATATGGTGGGCCCTATGTGTAAGCAAATGCGGATGGTGAGTATGTGCTTTGCCGATGATTTGTTGATTGTTTGTAAGGCTCATGCCAAGACCATTGAGGTAATTCATCAGTGTTTGATGGATTTCCAACACACATCGGGGCTGGGAGCTAATCCTGAGAAGTCTAGCATGTACGTAGCAGGTACTCCCTCTGCTGTGAAGAATGACCTGCTTGCTCTAACAGGATTTGGTGAGGGTTGCTTTCCGTTGAAGTATCTGGGTGTTCCCATCTCACCTACAAAATGGTCCAAGAGTGATTGTGACTTCTTGGTTGAGAGAATTATCAAAAGAATTACTTGTTGGACATCAAGGAACTTGTCTTATGCGGGACGGTGTTGCTTGATTAATTCGATTCTTATGGCTCTACACTGCTATTGGAGCACAATTTTCCTATTGCCCCGAAGTATAATTCACAGGATCAAGTATGTAGGGATTTTCTATGGGGCAGAGGTATTGGTGGGAAAGTTAAGGCTTTGGTGGCTTGGGAGGTTGTGTGTCATGAGAAGAAATGGGGGGGTCTTGGCATCAAGGACTGTGGAGTGTGGAACCTTGCTTGTATTGGGAAAATGGTATGGGATATTTCGAGGAAGAAGGACTGTTTATGGATAAAATGGTTACACTGTGTCTACTTGAAGGAGCAGCTTTTTTGGGCGTATAACCGTTCCGGGGAGTGTAGCTGGCAATGGCTGCAGATACTTAAAGTCCGGGATATGTTCCGCGATGGGTACGAGATGGGCAAGTGGAAAGCTAAGGAGGATGGCTGCTATACTATTTCCTCGGGATATAGCTGGCTTAAAGGAGGGCTTGTTCGGTTCGCACCTGCTCAGGCTGTGTGGAACCGTTTGAATATGCCTAGGCATTCCTTTATCCTATGGCTTGTTATGAACGGAAGACTCTTAACGCGGGATCGTTTGGAGAAGTGGGGAATGGCGGTACCTGATGGGCGATGCGAGTTATGCAGGGGGGGAGCTGAAACTGTACATCATTTGTTTTTTGAGTGTGCTTTTAGCACTGAGGTGATTGTGAGAGCGCGCAGTTGGACAGATTTTGACCTCCCTGTGCAGTTCGATGGCTGGAGTAGGAGGATCATTCAACTGGGATTTTTGAAGAATCGGCTTGCAAAGATTCAGCTAGCGGCCTTTGCGTGGCTGGTGTATGCCATCTGGAAAGAGCGTAACGGGCGAATTCACGGGCGAGCCGAGCACTCGGCCAGGGAGCTTCACTTGATGATCCAAAATGGATTCAAAGTTCAGTTTAGTAGCTTAGAATTACATAAGGTGTCGCGTAAGGAGTGTGATATGTGGCAAGCACTGAGTTGCTAGTGTGGGTGATGAAGTTAGCGTGTTTGGATGTATGATGTAATGTCGAACTCGTGGTAATGAAAGTCCTTATTACCAAAAAAAAAATATGGTGGGCCTCAATAATCTTAGAAAATTGGGTACAGTTAATAATTGATGGGCTAAATAGAAGATCCTTATAATATTTTTAGCCATTTATAATTTTTTGAAATAATATAATATATGTAGGTGTGTGTATATCTATATATATATATATATTATATATAATATTAAAAATTTTAGTATTTCGGTATTTCGTTATAATCAGTATACCTAATTTTTAAAATTTTCATATCATTACCATATCGAAAATTTTCGGTACGGTATCATACCTTATCAAAAACTTCGGTATACGAAATTTTTTGATATTTTCGGTACGTTTCGATACGATAAGGACGGTATATCGGTATTTCGATATATTTTCGCAGCCCTAGTCAAAATGTATTTTGGGTGCGAATAAACAGTGGAAGGGTCACTACGAGAAGTATGGAAACATCAGGTACCAAAATGTAATTATCGTCGAAGCGGGCTATTTTATATATTTATATCAGTGTTGAGAGCGAAAAGGGACCCTTGAGAAAATATAGAGAAAGAAAATTAAAGAAAAAAGAAGAAAATCGAAGGGCCATGGAAAGTGGCTGCGCCGAATCTTCGCCGAGCGGTTCTACGAATCAGACGACGGCCAGCGAAACATCCAAGTTACTCGAAAACCTTCCCTCTCGTGGCTTCTTCTCCTCGTCCGCCATCTCCACGAATCAGGCATGTGATTAAGTTGTCACATTTGCACTAACAGCCTTGGTTATCGACATCTGTAGCTTGTTTTCTCAAGATAGTTCTTCTTCTGTGTCTCTGATTTGAGAGTGCTGAGATTTTTCTCTTGCGTGTTCTTGGAACGCATTTGGTAATTGAGGAGAATTTGGAGGGTTTTGTGTCATCCTTTTGAGGCTTAGCAGCGTGGAAGCTTTTTCTGGTTGTTGGAATTTTTTGTGGGTTCAGTCTGAGTAATAGTGATGATGAGAAATAAGGTGAAGTTTGAGATTTTGGTGAAGTTATTTTACCTGTGACCTGAGTGGTTAAGAAAATTGGAAGAATGAAGTGGAGTAAACTTCTTTGGTTTTAATGTGTTCTATTGATTATTGAATTTTTGTGAACAAGACCTGAAGTCACAGAAAAACCATATCTTTTTTCGTAGTTTAGCAGAAACCTTTTAAAGGTTGTTATAGCCATTTATCTGAGAATCTTGCATTTGATCTTTAAAAGGAACAAAGCATTAGTTGCTTGGCATTTGGTATTGGTCCTATTTTAGACGAGTTCATTTTTTCAGCAAGGAGTCCTGTGATCACTGCTCTGATGTGTTTGTCGATGATGCCTTACGCAGTGATGTCTAGTGGCAAATTTGTTATTGGACGTCAAAGTTGTCAGTTGTTCTGATGAAGATTTTGGGTTTTGTCTATTTGTAATGTTAGCTTGATAAATTCATTGTCTTGTGGGGATGCTTTCACTTGGTTTTGGTCAATAATTTCCTTCGAAATGCAGCACCTGTCTATTTGCACTCAGTTTCTATTTTATGCAGGGGTCAATGCGAGTTTACATCTGCGACCACGATAGGTGTCCTCCAGGTATCTACTATGTGTTTTGCTCAATCGTCTTCCTCCATCTTGGGATGTGTACTGGATAAGTTTTACGCAGTTGATTTGCCCGCACGTTTTAAACGAAGAATATTGATTTTCGGCGTGGATATCATGGAATGATCGTATTTGACTCATGACCATCATTTTGATTTCTTGTCTCGGCAGTTTACACTGCTTTGAAGATGTTTGGCAGTATACGGATTGTATTGTGTTGTATTTTCTTTGATATGCCTGTTGTATGTGTTATTCATCCTCGTCAGACTTAGTAAGTTCTTTTCTCCGTGAAACTTTCCATATCAGAGGATCAGTATATAAGGACAAACCAGAAAAATATACTGATCAGGTCCCTTTTGCTTCAAAATCAAAAGGAACGCAGTGCAAATCAAGGTGCTAGGAAACGGTAATATAACTACATTGCTTATTCTCTTTATCATCGGTAATAAATGCATCACTGTTGGTTTTTATTGAATGATTTACTGCAGTTTCTATATTTCCTCCTGCTTACGTTAATTACTTTCAGGGCTGCTGAGAAAACTCTGGATAAGGCCGCTGGAAAAAAAGCCATGGTAGGCACAAAGCTCGCGCCGTCTGAAGGTTCGATATGCACCCTTTATCTTGTTCGGTTTTCATCATACTTGGATACTCAACAAACTCGCACGCTACTGACTTTTTACGCATAGTTTCATTTAATCTGATTTTGATTAATTCATGCAGAAGCATCATCTTGCATGCAAGAAATAGATCTTTCTCTCTTGACTGTAGAGAGACTCCGCACTATGCTCAGGGAAAAGGGTCTACCCGTGAGAGGAAGAAAGGCAAGTTCTCTATTACGAGATATGATTCCACATTCAATTCGAAAATGTCCTTAGTCTTCATCCCATTTTTAACTTGAAACATCATTGCGAATGTCAAGATTCCTCAACATGGCACACGCGTTCTTCACCTCGTTCTTCGAGTTTCTGAAATGCAGCACTTTCGTTTCGTATTTGTCAGGACGAGCTGATTGCCCGCCTGAGATCAGAAGGCTAAATGCTATTTGGACATTTGGGATCCATACATACAATAGCTACTGTATGTGATGTATGATATCATGCTTTTGATCCTGACTTGAATTGAATTGTCTGAAATGCTTCTCTTTTTGGAAATTTTACTGAAATGACTGTCCTCATTTTACATGTATATCAATGGGACTTTCTTAATGTTTCATGTGCAAAATGAAACTACACATGTAAGCAGTTTGAAATAATTCCCATCACAATTCATTCATTCATTCGTTCATTGCCCCCGTCGTCCTCCGTAAAAGCACTAGCGGGAAAAGACCTTCCTATCCCCATCGGCGTCTTGAAATAAATACTCTTCTTCTTCTTCTTTTCCTCCACGGACATCTCGACTAGTGGGACCCACATCATGAGCTGCTTTGTCCTAACGCCGCTCATCTTCTTCATCTTTCCCTTCTCTACGTACGCTGTGACCTCAGCGTCGTACTTAACCAGCGTTTTCGTCTTTACGAAGAAGTGTTCGTATGGCGCTTTCTGCTTCATCCATACGAAGCCAGTCTCCCATACGAGTCCGCATTCTTCGAGGTCCTTCAATGGCAGAATGCCTTTTGGGAAGCCGAGCTCTTGTAGTAATTTTAAGGAGTGGTTGTAGCAATTTTCTGGGCCGTGGACTATCTCTGCATTTTCTCGTTCTTCGACGGCGGCCGACATTGTAGTAATCCCTTTTTTGTTGGAATTTTTTTTGGGTTTGATCGTAATGTTACAGAGAAGTATGTGAATTACGAAGGGAGATGAGATATGCTATATATATGTAAGTGTGAAGAAGAGATATGGATATTTTTATTTTCTTATGGTTGTTCATCAGTGTCGATGGGAGTTGAACTACGTTTTCGTTTCAAGTTGTTTAACAAACAGCAAAAAGAAGACACTCTACCACGTTATGTGAAGGGGTCTTTTACACATAAATACCCATTTGTAAAAAAACGTAAGTCAGTACCCTGTCAGTAGTTTTTTATATGTAGGTACCTAATTAAATAAATTTTTTACACGTAGGTATCCGATCTGCCGCAGGTATGACATATAACACATTTAGGTACATAACAACGTATTTTGGTACTAATACGTTGAGAAAGTTCTACGTCATATATAACACACCAAGGTACCATATAGAAAACGTATAGGGTACCGTATAAACGCGTGACGTGGTACGCAATACACACATAAAAAGAGGTACGGCAAGTTGAAAAAATTGGTACAAGTAAAACGGGTATATATCTGTAAATATTTCTGACATAGGTACTTATTTGAAATTTTTTATTCAATTGCAGTATTTTTCTATAGATGTCATGAATTGTCTTAATTACCCCTGTCGGGGCAAATTGGGCCTGTAAAAGTGTAAACCAAACCATTAACATGGGACATCTCATGTAATAATTGATGTGTAACCGGCTATAAAGAACAGATCTTCCACACTAACTAAACCCAAACAAAACAAATATGTATATATATATATATATATATATATATATATATATCGGTTTAAGGGCTATTTTTCAAGATTGATTAGCAAGTACTGCTACCATTACAGAGCATATTTAAGACCATGAAGAGGAGCTTAATAAACAAGGATAGCATTGCCTATTGATGTATTCTCAAGTCTCATCGTAGATTGATTTAAAGATGTTTGTGAATTCAAGCCATGCCTCTAGTTGATGCTGTTCGAATAATCTGGAATATAACTGAAGACAAGAAGAGAAAAACACAGCAAATAGCTATAAGCAAACTAAACATGAAAGCGAAAACGAATTGTTATTAGTAGCTGAGAATAAACTAATCAAATGAGATGAAGGGTACTTACAAGATCCGACCACAACGAATATGAAGAACCCGAGAACTATGGGCCCCACGGGATACGAACTTCCTTTCTTCTTCGTTGATTCGCCTCTTCTGTTTGAGTTCTTTTCGAACTTCATCACCTTCTTATCGGCCAAACGCTTTGAGGTCGTCTGAAAAACGCAAAAGAAAACGATATCAACTTTTTGGTTGCTGCTTGAAGGAAAATGAATAACCTGCTATAGTTGTTCAGCACTTCTAAACCATTGAAAGATCAACCTCAGTACTTAATAATGATAGTCACATAATCAACAAGTATAGACTAAGAACATTGATTTGTTCCCTTTCGAGTAACAACTTTGCCAACAATATTACAGCTTGATTAACAGCAGCAAGGAAACTTCAGTTCTTCTCAGTTTCATGTTAAAGTATCCTATTTCAACCATAGACAACGAAGTAGAATAAGCACCCATAGATAGCGTACGAACATGATTCATGGGATTACCAATCGAAAGCGACCTTATTTCGCCTAAAATTAACAAAATGAAGAATTTTATCAATTACTGATCAAAATCAAGCATCGACTGCACAATCGAAATCAACGAGTCGAAAACACGACGAATAATAATAAAAAACGGAGACTCTTGATCGGAAAATCATCTTTCGAAAGATTTATTACCATCTTTCGGCCAGAAATTGCGAGTTGGAAAGCTGTTTTCCGATCACTTTCGTAGTTTTGCGAACTGATTTTAATTGATTCCCAATTTGGCAATTTCTTGTCGGTTAAACCGAGGCAGTACAGCACTTACCACTTCCCTACCGTACGGGTCGAGTCGGTGCGGGTCGGATGCGGTATAGTTAGTTTCGCACTCTTTCTGTAATATTTTATTTGCCTTTGCTATGTCCAATATATGTATGACCTTTTCTAATACCTAAAATATGGAAATTGTTGTCATATACGAACAATTCTCATTACACTCTAAGTTTGATACGTAATCTAACATTGCATGTTTAATACTCTAACTAACTAAGTAGCTATAAGTGGCTTTTCGCCCATAGATTCTTTGGTGATATAACGTTATTTGGTCGATTGAAATTCGAACTAAATAGAGAACACGACTACAACGAGAATTTAAAGTCTAGCAACTTGGAGTGCATAAATAAATTAAACATCATAAATCTTGGAGGACCACAACTTTATTTCTCCTTATTTTATTTTTTGTTCCTTTCATTTATCATCACTGAACATCCACTCGCATCATGGCCAACCATTCAAAATTCCACGTCAGAAAGATAGGAAGAGGCAAAAAAATATCATCGTATGTATTTGGAAATTATTAAATTTCGATTAATCGCTAGTACATAACTAATTATTACACAATAGTTACAACCATATATCGGCCATGACTACTAGTGCAATCTACACATTCTAATATTCCATATAACCTATGCAAATAATACATTCATAATACATTTTTTAATCTTATTTAAAACAAAGGGTATTTCGGACTTTTCACCGTAACCCTGTTCTATAAGGATGATTGCTCCGTGCATTCTATCGATATACTAAAGAAAACTAACCCTTAAAAAACTAATTCACAAACGATACTCTCCGCCGCCATATCTCCGCCGTCGCAATCATGGCTACCGCCGCCCGTCCATCTCCGGCCACCACCATCTCCTCCGCCCACCACCACCCCAATCACTCGTTTCCCAAATTAACCCTACCAATTCCTCACCATTACCACAACCAGCGCCGCCGCCGTTCCCTCCGTATCTCCAATGTCCTCTCTTCGCCTTCCCCGAACAAGCAGCAAAGCCAAACCCTAACCAAAATCGAGGAACCTTCAGCTGCGCCGTTCGTCTCCCGCTACGCCGCCGACGAGCCGCGGAAGGGCTGCGACGTTTTGGTGGAAGCGCTGGAGCGCGAGGGCGTGACCGACGTGTTCGCGTACCCAGGCGGCGCGTCCATGGAGATCCACCAGGCGCTCACGCGCTCGCGCGTTATCCGAAACGTCCTGCCAAGGCACGAGCAGGGCGGCGTCTTCGCAGCGGAGGGATACGCCCGCGCGTCGGGAAAGCCCGGCGTTTGCATTGCGACGTCGGGGCCTGGCGCCACCAATTTGGTCTCCGGCCTTGCCGACGCCATGCTCGACAGCGTGCCGCTCGTGGCGATTACTGGCCAGGTGCCTCGCCGGATGATTGGGACCGACGCTTTCCAGGAAACGCCAATCGTTGAGGTGATATTATTTCCTGAAAATTTCTCTTTTTTTCCTCCGATTTTGTCTAGTTGGGCTTCCATCAGATGATTGAATCTGAATCCGAGCTAAAATGAAGCTCAGATTAGGTTTTGTTCAGCTAAAATCGAGCTGCTTTGGGAATTATTTTTCTTTCAATTTCAGCACAAACACGGTCAATCTAACATGAACTTTACCACTAAATCATCTCAATTAACAGGTAACAAGGTCAATCACCAAGCACAACTACCTCGTCCTCGACGTAAGCGACATCCCA
Source organism: Craterostigma plantagineum (assembly GCA_027422505.1). NCBI lineage: Eukaryota > Viridiplantae > Streptophyta > Magnoliopsida > Lamiales > Linderniaceae > Craterostigma > Craterostigma plantagineum. The sequence continues at coordinate 1,255,067 of JAPQWV010000057.1, forward strand.
AGGGTTGTAAAAGAAGCATTTTTCATCGCAACCTCGGGCAGGCCAGGGCCTGTCTTAATCGATATCCCGAAAGACATTCAACAACAAATGGTAGTGCCCGATTGGAACCAAGAGATGAGGCTAGGAGGATACTTATCGAGATTGCCTCGACCACCCATCGAATCAATGTTAGAACAAGTGATTAGGCTGATCTCAGAGTCGAAAAGGCCCGTCCTTTACGTGGGAGGTGGATGCTTAAATTCAAGCGAAGAGTTGAAGAAGTTTGTGGAGCTCACTGGGATCCCAGTGACTAGCACATTGATGGGCTTGGGCTCGTACCCTTGTTCAGACGAAGAGTACTCACTGCAAATGCTGGGAATGCATGGGACCGTATATGCTAACTACGCCGTCGATAAGAGCGATCTTTTGCTGGCCTTTGGCGTACGATTCGACGATCGTGTGACTGGGAAGTTAGAGGTGTTCGCCAGCCGTGCTAAGATCGTCCACATAGACATCGACTCGGCTGAGATTGGTAAGAACAAGCAGCCCCACGTAGCTGTCTGCGCAGACGTTAAGTTGGCTCTGAAAGATCTGAACAGAATGTTGGCGAAGAAAGTCGGCGGTAATAAGGGAAAGAGCTCCTTCGACTTCTCCGATTGGAGAGCTGAACTGAAGGAGCAGAGGAAAAAGCACCCATTGAGTTTCAAGACTTTCGGCGAAGCCATTCCGCCCCAATACGCCATTCAAGTGCTAGACGAGCTGACCAATGGGAACGCGATTATTAGCACTGGCGTGGGCCAGCATCAGATGTGGGCCGCACAGTTCTACAAGTACAACAAGCCAAGGCAGTGGCTGACCTCGGGCGGGCTCGGGGCGATGGGCTTTGGGCTGCCGGCCGCCATAGGGGCGGCGGTGGCCCGGCCCGATTCGGTGGTGGTGGACATCGACGGGGACGGAAGCTTCATCATGAACGTTCAGGAATTGGCCACCGTTAGGGTGGAGAACCTCCCAGTGAAGATCATGCTTCTGAACAACCAGCACTTGGGAATGGTGGTTCAGTGGGAGGATCGTTTCTACAAGGCGAATAGGGCCCACACATACCTGGGAAACCCGGCGAAGGAATCTGAGATTTTTCCCGACATGTTGAAGTTCGCCGAGGCTTGCGATATACCGAGCGCCCGCGTGGCGAGGAAGGAGGATTTGAGGGAGGCGATTCGAAAGATGCTCGATACGCCTGGGCCTTACTTGCTTGACGTTATCGTGCCTCACCAAGAACATGTCTTGCCTATGATTCCCGCCGGCGGTGGGTTCAATGATGTTATTACAGATGGAGATGGGAGGACTAAGTACTAGAGAGGATGATGGAGACAGAGTGAGTCTTCTTCCCTTTTTTTATTACCAGTTTTAGTTGGTTGTTTCTCTCTTGCAAGAACTTTTCTTGTACTAGTGTTTGTTGGTGTATTATATATGTACTCTGTTGAGTTGTTGCCTGACTTTTTCATGATGGGATGATATGTTGTAGTTTTCTTGATGTTTCTTCTCCAAGCTTAAAATACATGAGCCATGTAATTTGTATTAGTTCAATAGTACTTTACAAGGATTTGTGTGAGGACATAAAATTGTAAGGATTGTATATTTGAAGGATGAGACGACACGGGATTTCAGGAATTAGTTGTTGGTCGAGCTCGACCTTGTCGTGAGAGAAGACCTCATATCGACGATAGCCGAAGGATCAGCTCCCAACTTTACAGCCTCTTTGCTTGCTTGTAAGAACCTCGAAACAGCGCCTCTTACGTAATCGTAACCTTCTCTTACGTTCATCTTGTTCTTCATCCCAACATCATCTTCTGGTAAGAAACTGCTTCGAAGATGGTCGCCGTTCAAAACAGCGGCTAACTGAACCACTTCGCTCTGAAACTCAGACAATTCTCTGTTTTCATCTGCCATGGAGCTTCTCAATGGAGCTACGTCGGGCAGTACCTCTGCCAAAGAAAACGAATCACCTCATTCTAACAGTGGTTTGGTAATAACGATATGTTTTCGAAGCTCTTTTTAATAACTACCTGGGCAATCTGTTCTTGGAGATGTCAGAGAGATGACTTGCTCGAACGTCCCAGCCCAGGCATCTCTATGCGTTAGGAAATTCGACGAAAGGTTGAAAATTTTCTTTATAGTTGCCGGGATTGATGAGTGTTCGTACTCCGATTCTGGCGTTGGACCTTCGGGCTTCGTTATTACTGTACGCAATCAGATCAGACAAACACAAATTGAGATCATAATGCTGTAATAATGAACATTCAAGCCTCCAAAAGCCGATCTTTCATTCAAGAACTTCGAGAAACAGCAGTTACCAATTAAGCACAAGAAAGATGAAGATCTTCAAGTCGTATTAGTTAATTACCAGTCCCTTTCTTGATCCAAGGAGACACCATAATCGTCGGCACACGAACGCCTAGGCGATCGAACTTGAAGAAATAAGGCGACGGGCCCGTATTTCCATCTGGGTTAGGAACATCGACGTACGGCGTCTGAACATGGTCGTAGAATCCACCATGTTCGTCGTACGTAATAACAAAAAGTGTCTCATTCCACTGCGGGCCACCCCTCAAAGCTTCGTACACCTCCTTCACCAGCTTCTGCCCATTTGCCACGTCGTGCGATGGGTGGTCGTCGTTCGCCGGAAAACCCATCAGATCGAAGTACCTCGGCTCGATTACGGTCAGATTGGGCAGCTTCCCATTTCTAGCATCCCTCTTAAACCTTAGGTCGTACTGTCTGAATTTGAACACGTACTTGAGCTTCCTCAGATTCCTGTAGAAAAGAGTCGTGGGTATGTTCTGAAAGTAGATCCCAAAATCGAGGCCGTTTTCGTGGACGGAATCGAAGATGGTCCTCTGAGGGTATCCGCCGGCGAGCTGCCTCTTGACGTGGCTCGTCGAGCCGTGGGAGGTTGCCGAGTAGACGAAGAGGCGATTGGGCTGCGTGGGCCCGGGGATTGAGCTGAACCACCGATCGAAGACGGCGAACTCGCCGACGAGGCGAGCGTAGACGGGCACGCTCTCGGGCTTGAAGCCCTTCATGACGGTTTCGGACATGTTGGGAGATACGGTGAGGGCTTGCCGCACGAAGCCCGACATGGTGGGGACGGTGAAGTTTGCGCCGCCGAAGACTTGCTGCTCGACGGCCTCGAAGGAGTGGGCCGGGTCGGAATCGACGTAGTCGGCGTCGTCGGTGAAGCAGATTCCCGGCGAGGTTTGGTCGGAGGAGAAGTAGTTGCATTCTTCGCCGGTGACGCCGTCGATCGATGGGTTGACGGATTTCTTCATCCACCCTAGCATGTGGTCGAAGGATCTGTTTTCTAGGACTAAGACGACGATGGTTTTGATGGGATTTTGATGGGCTTGTAAGAAAATGGAGCTGAGGAAAAGGAGGAGAAGAATCGTCTTCATTTTGGAAGCTTTCATTGAAGAAGAAGAAGAAGATGATGATGATGATGATGATGATGATGATGATGATGAGTAGTAAGGTTAGCTCAGTTCAGTGCTTTTTTTTTTTTCCTTCTTTTTCTTTTTGTGGTGGAAAGTGACTGTACTACGGAGACAAGGGAATGATATTATATGTTTATTATATATATATATATATATATATATGTAGTGGTGATTCCATTTTGATTTTGGTGTGATGGTTTGTGGTGAAACGTGTTTGTTTGTAGTGTGATTTGCAATGGTGGTGAGGATTCGCTGCCATTTTTGTTGGATATTATTAGTTCTATCTATGCATGCAATGTAATGTTGGGTAAAGTGCAGTGTATGAAGAAACCGACGTTGTTATCTCTTGATTACAGAAATGAATGTGTAAGAAAGAAAAAGAAGAGTAATTGAATGTAAGTGTGTGGCGCACCACGTGATTTTAGGACGACAACTGTTTTGTGCTGTATTCATTCCCCCACAAGTCCACTCACAGAATTTTGTCCGCTTATGTAATAATTATGATTTAGTTCTCAGAAGATATACTTTTCTTCAGCTATTGGAGAAAGAAATGCCCACGTCTTTTGTTTTTTATTATTGCAAGTATGATCTATAAGATTACTCTGTCTGTTTGTGATGAGTAATCTTACTTTATATCCCGCCTTTAGTTATGGACATTCTTTTTCTTTTTATTTCCGACAAACAAAGCACCTATGATAGTTACGCTAATTATCAATTAATATAAGGGATAGAAGGGCCTCGTGATATATCACTCCAAAAAAAAAGATACTAAAGCATAAGGTCAAAAGCACTTTGCGAAAAGACTAGACAGGTTCCTTTGCTGTTGTATTGTGTTTCTTTTTTCTTTTTTCTAATTCTCTTTTTTTTTTTCCTTTGACAAAGATTGACGCACCGACAAAATAGATCACAAAACCTAAAACCTGAATATTATTAAGATCTATTTTAGAGTTTTTTTTTTTTTTGGTAACCGGGTAAAGCCGATGGTAAACCCCGGGGCCGACCCACTACCTGCTAAACAGGTCGACCAGGTCAATCGCACATGTCTGGGCCCATGTGGGCAGGCTTAGGGAAATGTCACAGGGATGAGATTCGAACCCAGGACCTCTCCCAACATGACCCTAAGCACCTCCCCCTCAACCAGTAGGACTGAGGGCTCATTGGCATCTATTTTAGAGTTCATATCATAATATGATGGTTGGTACAATATCGAAAGTCCCACATTGTCCTCATATCTATTACAATACAATACAATACATTACAGCTCAACAAAAGAATAGATAGATCATCAACTGTTTCAAGTCCTTTGTATTGATGAATCAACATGTCTTATTGTGTTCTTTTTTTTTTTGCTTCAACATCATCATCATCATCTCAAAAAGATAGAAAAAATGTTACATATAAATCAATTTCCATCATTTACCTGATATGTTGGATCAATATACTCAATTTCCAGTTCGTCTTAAGAAGGCGTACACGCCTAGACCGGCGACTAGTGCAGCCCCAGCAGCTACTGCACTATAAGCCGAAGCCCAATCATCGGCTTGAGCATAGTCCAAATTTCCCGAGCCCGAGCTTCTCCTTCTTCGTGGAGTTCCCGAATAATCTAGATGTAATCTTAGTCCCTGTTTTAGGTATTTTGCAATGAGTCCATATATATATATATCATTAATTCATTATACACCTATTCAAATATATACCTCTCTACATATACTACTGTGAGAGAGAGAGAGAGAGAGATAGGAAAACTTATGAAATACCTTCCAACCAGCTTGCTTTGCATGTTCGACAGCTGCTTGGAGATCACTGTCTGTAGCTAGGACGACCTTATCGTTGTCTTCATCTTCGTACTGTATGAGTTTTTAAATTTCTGAGAAAATAAAGAAGTAACAAGCAAGTAAAAGCAGTTAGGAGATCAAATTATTTACCAGAATTTGTGGAACGTTGTTGCGGTCAATCTCATTTCCCAACCTCTGAAGAACTGATGTAATGAGATTTGATATATTTTGTGTTTCTGAATCCAAAAGCAAAGAAAACCGGCAAAAAATGGTTAGGACCTGGAATTTACAGTTCGTGACAGCAAGGTGAAGGTGCTTTAATAGTGTTATGGGAACACTGCAAGAACGCACCGCATATAAACCTATGCATTCTTCCTTTCCTGTCTTGAATCTTGAAAGCAAAAGCATTAGGCATGTTCGAAGAGGGATAAGGAAGAGATTGACCAGTTTCCCCACCATCAGAAACCAACTTCAAGGAATTATCACTGGGAAATCATAAAATTATGTGAAGAAGTTGGCACCAAAACTAAATTAACGTATCCATGTTTCGGTCGCAACCTTCGAGTGTCTTCTTCATCATCTGGCGTTAATGCCATTGCTGAATCCCAGAAAGTTTGCATCAAACTGTTTGCAGCTTCACTGCTAACTCCAGTAGTGTTACCAACCTGTGAAACTAAAATCAGTTAGAAGATGAATCGCAATGAAGTATGGTAATTAGTGAAGCATAGATCAAATTAGAGTGCATATATATAGACCTTTTTAAATACTTAAAATTCAACCATTTACACTATTATAATTCTTCCAGCCGTTGAGATGGATCACTCACCGTTGCAATAGCAGCATGAGTGATATGAAGCACATCCACAACAGCTACAACGAGTCCATCTAAACCACGCAATAGTAAGTGTAGTATGTTCGGTGAAAAAATAGAACCGTTCATAGAAAGATCCATATAGAGGTATTACTACCTCTATCAACAACAGGAAGGTGTAAGAATTTGCCATCATGCATAATATGAAGAGCATCAACAATTGGGGCATCAATTGTACCACATTCTGGATTTGGAGTCATCACCTGGACAATTAATCGTAAGCAAAAGATTTAATGTCGAATTACATGCAATAACTTATGGAAAAAGTATATGCCTAAGCCAAGGAAGTTGATTCTATTCTCTAAAGCAACTAAAGAAACTACTTCGAGCAAATTAAGTTGTTAAATAGAAAGTGTGACCCATTCCAAAGAGGATATATATCTAAGTAGAGAAAGAGTGGGAAGGCATACTTTCTCAACAAGTGTAGAATCTGGAGGAAGGTCTTGAGCTATGACTCTCATCAACATATCTTTTGAACTGGAGAAGTGTATGAGTCAGAACTTTTTTACATAATTTTTTTTCATAAAACAGTAAATCATTACAGAAGCTCACGTTAGTATTCCCCGAGGTTTATTTTCTACTGTTACAATTGCACAGCTTGCCCGATACTCGAGCATCTTTTTTGCAGCAACTAGGACTGTGTCACTTGGATCCACTGTTACAATTCTAATGAAGACGGGTGCATGAGGCTGCTTGCAATCTTATTTTAGAGAAATAACCTTTACGCGAACACCAGACTCATATATAACAATGCATGTAAAGAGCAAGTGAAAGATATTACCTACTTTGAATTCTCTGTGATGATGGTAGACAAGCATGGCCTGAACATCCGGTCTTTAAGTGTCTCGATGAATGAGTTAGGGCCTGAAACACCATCCATTTTAACTCGCCAATCACGGTGATGGGGATGCAAAGGCAGATAATTATAGGAAGAAAACAGCCTAGACTCTAGGGGGAAATTATCTAGAAGCAAGTAATCCACAAACCAGAGACTGATGCGCCCCAGTGCTTCTCAACACCTTCAACAGCTGCAGCAATTGCCTTGCCCTTCTCAGCCGCCCTCTCCATACGAGCGATAGCATCATACAAGCACTTTGTTATGTCAAGTAGAGAAATAACCTCTCCATTCTCGACAACAGGTAAGTGTCTAAATTTCCCTGTGTACGAGTACAATGTTAGTCGAGAAATCATCTAAAAAAGTACAGGGTTCATACAAATGTGGATGACCTTGAACCATCTTTTGCAGGGCTTCCACTGCAAGAGAGTCGGAGAGTACAAATACTGGGTTTCTTGTCATAACCTTCGAAACAGTTGTTTCCTCGAGATTTACTTCACGAGCAATGACTCTTAAGGCTATATCCTGAACTTCAAAATAAACATGGAACATAAGTAGACATGACGAATTTGGACAATATAAATAGTTGTGCAATTAATATCACGATATACCTTATCTGTTAGGATTCCACATAACAATGCATTCGAATCAGTCAGCAACAAGGCGTCGACCCTACGTGCAGCCATCCTCCGACACGCTTCACTGATACTTGTAGTCTCAGGTACCGTCAAAGCTCTCGAGAGCCTTAACCTCTTCACTGTACGGTCTCCCCTATAATAATGATGGGGAAAGCATATCAAATACAACGTGTCAGTATCAGCACAAGAAAATTTGGTTGCACAATTTTCTCATTCTTTACAAACTTCAGTAAAAGCAGACCTAATTAACTTGCAGGAAAACATGACGTATCTATCATATCCTCTTTTAAGTTCAAAAGATTTATTTCAATGTTCATATTCATGATCAGCAGAACACAAGAATATCATGCTAATCCACAAGTAGATAGCTATATAAATTCATATTCAACCCACGACTCAAACAACAACAAATGCATAAAAGCTCGACTTCTATACGGTATATGCAAGCACTCCATGATTGAAACATTTCTAGCATGATAGATAAGCTGACTCTGTGTTGAATATCAATCACCTAGCTAGATCTATCTAATAACACGTATGAAACCAAACACATAAAAACTCTGAATACAGCCAATCTCCACAAGCACATCAAACAGCGTCACGAATAATCTCCTGACAGAAAAAAAAAAAAAAAGTTAACGTACATCGAACGAGAATTGGATAGAGATTTCCGATGGGACAACGAATCAGCGGCATTTTCAGATTTCCTGTTGGTTATATTGGCCGACGACATGCTCCTCCGAGACGATGATCCACCTCCTTGACTCGTCGTCATTTTCTACATATCAAAACATTCACAAAAATCAGGGAAATAATTTCCTACAACATGCAAAAAACAACAACGCATACAAACATACAGCTATTACCTGGTTTGATTACGGTGTATCTAGCGCCAAGAAATGACGATTTTGGCGGGTCAAAGGGAGGATAGCTTCGTTTCTTTTTGTTATTATTTTTCCTTTTTACTTTTTCGAGTTAAATATAATAAATAGTCCACTTTCCTGGAGAGGAGAGGACAGAGAGAGAACGTCCTTTTTATTTTAATTGGTTCAATTTATTTGTGCGGAGTCTATTGGGCCTTTATGCGACTTAATTGGGCTTTCATTTGGGCTCGAAAATTATGAGTCCATTCTACAAAACAGTTACAAGAGACGTTATTGTAGTAGTCACAAATTTGTATGGTGATTAATACAAATAGCTTTAAGTTACCAATTCAAAATAAAAGTCGAGAAAAAGCAGATAGTTCGCATTATTTATGTGTGGTTCGCTATGGAAGAGGTAGACATTCTTTTTCATTAAAATTGTCCAATTTGTTTTTTTACATTTGAGACTTGGCACGCAAATTAAGAAACTAAATATTTTAATAATTAAAATGTAAAAATGTGTCTATTTTGACACGTCTTTTAAGAATGTTTAATATTATTATATTGATTGTTTGTGATAGTTTTTTGGTAAAAAAGGAAATGTACAAAAGATAGCGGGACGCAGTAAAATGTACAAAAACTATTGGGACGGAGGGAGTAGCTAAGAACAACATCACATGGAATCGAAGAAAAAAGAACATCATAAAAATAATGCCATATAGCACAAATCTTTTGATAATGATGGGTCTTTGGTTATATGGGGAAGTTTGGAAAATGTATGAACCAGCAATCGCCTCGATGATTTATAACAAGCTTGTTCTTTTCTCAAATATATTTTGTTGGTAACACTTATTATTTACGTAAACTCTTTACTATCTATTTTGTTGGCTATATCAACGGTTTACTCATCTTATGATCATCAAGTCGTGTAATTCTTGGTCTGTAAAATTTTACTCGAGCCAAGAATTAAATAAGAAACGATTTCCCTTGTCATATACAATGAATTGAATATTAACCCTACATCCTTGACTATTTTTCACGTCCCGCCTACTACTAAAAAAAATAAAATAAAGGCCAAATTATTAAAATAGGTCGCTAACTATGCCTCTCGTGTTTTTTAGGTCACTAAGTTTCGTAATTGCAAACTTAGGTCACTAAGTATCGTTATCGATTTTTTTTAGGTCATTAAGTTTCGCAATTGCAAACTTAGGTCACTAAGTATCGTTATCGATTTTTTTAGGTCACTAAGTTTCGTAATTGCAAATTTAGGTCACTAAGTATCGTTATCGATTTTTTTTGCCTAAACTTAGTGACCTAAATTTGCAATTACGAAACTTAGTGACCTAAAAAAAATCAATAACGATACTTAGTGACCTAAGTTTGCAATTGCGAAACTTAGTGACCTAAAAAAAATCGATAACGATACTTAGTGACCTAAGTTTGCAATTACGAAACTTAGTGACCTAAAAAACACGAGAGGCATAGTTAGCGACCTATTTTAATAATTCGGCCTAAAATAAAATCATGGATTCAATTATTCAACTCATCTCAAAGACGTTTACTGCGTGCTCCACTTTGTGTCTTCAAACAACGAATACACAAAGTCGTACACGCATTTACACACACTTGTTCGTTCGTTCGTTCGTTGGTCTCTCTCTACTTTCTCTCTCTTGGTCTCAATCACTGCAACAACGATCTTCTTCAACCTTCATCTCTATCTATATATTTCCATAGCTACCACCATTAATTTCTCAACTCACCCAAGAATATAAATAATATATAAAAGAAAAAACAAATATGGGGATGGTCTCTCTCTCTCTCCCTCTCTCTGCTTTAAACTTATTTTCTTGATTGGCATTTGATAGTGTAAAACCATCTCCAACAGTCAACCGCAAACGCATTTTGCAGTAACAGTCATAGTTTGCAGTAACCGTTCTCCAACAGCCAAACGCACACGCAAAAGAATATTCCAGCAATATTCCATTTCATACCAATTTTATAACTTTTCAATATCACCCCTATATTTTACTACTTTACAAACTAACTACAATATTCTTTTAATTTTGAAGTCATTATTTATACATATTAAAAACATAAAACAAAATATTTATTAAAAATATCGAAATTACACAACATAACAATTGAAATACATTAAGATACACGTCGTACAAATAGAATATAAAAAATTATATTTGTGGTTATACAATATTTAATTATATTACATCTAAATAAAATATAAAAAAATAATAATAAGATATAAAAAATTAGTACTAAAATAAGTGTCAAGGTTAAAATAATTATTCATTATATCAATATAATTTACAATTTTCAAATTCTTTTGTATATTTTTATATGTTTGATTTAATAATCAATACAAGTAAAGGGCTTATTTGCAATTTTAAAACACCAAACGCATTTTTGCATTCAGACGCAAATTTGCGTTCGAAAGAAGAGAGAGAAAGCAAAAAATGCATTTTGCGTTTGCGTTTGCAGTACTGTTGGAGCAGTTTTACTGTATTTTTGCGTTTGCGTTTGCGTTTTTCGGTACTATTGGGGATGGCCAAGTGAATAATAAAGGTTCTTTATTTTGTTGCTTGCAGGAAAATAATGGAAGAGCCCGAAGAACCGGCGAAAGAAGACGAAGAAGCGCCGATCGGCTGCGACTGTAAGCCTGAGCCCGAAACAGACGATTCGAAAGTCGAATTGAAAATGAGTGAGCTTTACTATTTCTACCCACAGCTTGAGAAGCCAAGTTTATTACAGTAGAAACTCTATAAATTAATACTCGATAATTTAATAAACTCTTTAATATAATATTTTCGGCCGGTCCCGACTCGGAGATAACGTACTAAATTAATAATTCTCTAAAATTATAAGATAATAGACTTTTGATAATTTCCATAGGTCCCGTATAAATTATAAATTAATATTCCATAAAAACTTCCTCATAGTGTATTATATAGAAGATATATTTATTAATATTACTTAAATATACATTAACACCATACGGATTATGATAGACTTGGGAGATTGAATGTTTGATCCTTAATTTGACGTTGAATAAGGATATATGAGATTGAAGGTTATTTGATGTTTGGAAGTTTGAAAGGTAATATACACTATAAATTAATAAATATTAATTTATCGATAAATTATTAATTTATCGATTAATTAATAACTCTTTTAATTAATAAATTTGGCCGGTCCCAACTGTATTAATTTATAGAGTTTCTACTGTACCATAATCCGAGGTTTGTGGTGGAAGCTGATACGCATCACTATGATGATGCATATCCTCCTCCTCCTCCGCCGCCGCCGCAGATGTTTAACGGAGGGTATAATTGGTATTGTATAATTATGTTTGGGCGTTGTGATCTATCTACACTAATAATTACTAAGGCTGTTAAAAATCGACCCGACCCGCCAACCCGACACGAACCGCACCCGAAAATAGCAGGTTCGGGTTAGCATTTTTGACCTGTTTACGTAAATGGGTAAACCCGAACCCAACCCAATTATTAAGTGGGTTAGGTTAGGGTTCGGATTTTCAACCCGAAATCAACCCGGAATCAACCCGAAATCAACCCATTTAACCCGAATAATATATATTATTAAAATATTATTAATATAAATAAAATAAAAGGGTTAACCCTAATTCTCTATCCACTCTCACGTGATGCTTTAGAAAAAAATTGCACTAGTTCTCCTTTTTTTTGTTTAATTTGGATTTATAATTCTGTCAATTTTGTTTTTTCTTTTTCTTTTTTTAATTATAAACGGGTTGGCGGGTTGGAGGGTTGGGTTAGGGTTAAAGCAGGTTGGGTTTGGGTTTGATTTTTCAACCTTTTTAAGTAAACAGGTCAGGTTAGGGTTGAAGTTTTCAACCCTTTTATTAAACGGGTTGAACCCGAAGGTGACCCAACCCGACCTGTTTACCACCCCTAATAATTACTACCGAGAAAGTTAAAATCGGAAATATGAGTCGATATTTGAACTTTTTACTTCTTCGAGGACTATTATGATACTTCTCAAGAACTCTCTTCTATTCTTTATTCATTTAATACAGTGATCTTATCATCTTCCACTTCAGATGCTTCATTTAATACACCAACTCGTAGTTTAATTCCTCATGATAGTATTCGAACTCGATCCACAATTTTATCCATCGTCTCCTCTCTTTCACTTCTCCAAGTCCTCCTTCCCTTCGCCAGCGTCCCCTTCTCGGTAGCTCGCTCCTCCCCCAACTTCAAAGAGGTTGGGGGAGCCTTGTTTTTAATTTCTTCCTTGTTTTTCTTTTTTATTTTTAATTTTTTTTCAACCAAGCTCCGCCCTCCGCCCACCTCCGCCAGTCAGCTGCCCGCCTCCCACCGCGGTCGACTTCCCACCAGCTACCCGCCCCGCCTGCAGCGGTCGTTCCGTCGCACCTGCCGTTCCCTCCCGCCCGCCATGCCGCCCCCACCGTCTGCTGTCGCCGCCGGTCGCCGGTCGCCGCTCCCCGTAGCCGCTGAACTGCGGTCCACCGCCTACACTCGCAGCCGTCTCCGCCTCCGCCGACCTCCGCCTTTGCCTGGCCGCGACCACCCCAACGCCCAGCTCGTCAAGGGCAGCCGCCCGCCGCCCAGCCGTCGCCCGCCGGCTGCTGCCCATCCACCGCCCGTTGCCCGCCGGCCGCTGCCCGCCGCCCGCCCTCGCCACTGCCTCTGAGTTTTCCCGTTGTGGGACCTCGTTTCTCCCGACCCTCGGGTCGAGAGCCTTTTCTCCCTTCGTGGAGCTTTCAGTCCGATGAAAACAAAACCCAGAAGTCGAAGATTAAGTTAAAGTGAAGAGTATAGTAGATTTAGCTTAATCGCTTTTTCTGTTATAGGTTCTTTAGTTCTTGGTCGTTGATAATGGTGTTCTGTTTTCTGTCGGTTTTTTTGTCACTTGTTGACCCTTTTCTCCCAATGCTGGGAGTGTTTGTTTCCCCTTGTGGGATTGTTTTGCTCCTTTGTGAGCCTTTGTTCTCCCGGTAAATGATGTATCGGTGAGACCCCCTTGGGCTATTTAGCCTTGTATCTTTTGTTATTAATGCAAGCTATCGTTTCGAAAAAAAAAAAAAAAAAGATATAGAATAACTATGATCATTATCAAAGGAAAAGGTTGATTACTTTTATTACCACTCAAATTGGTCCAATTACGATACAATACAAGATTCCTTGTGTGCGGTTCTTTTCTTTACTATTTTGTCCTCCCCATGAGAAAAAACATACCGTAATTAATACGAGACTTACTGTGCAATTATTCGTTCTTTGATTTGATTGATTTCATCCTAATGTCTTATATATATTTATTTCATATAAAAATTCTAGTACATCTATAATTGAAAAACTAGTTTTTTGCCCGTGCAATGCACGGGTCATAATTATTTATAATCAAAAAAGAAAATATTATTTGAGATCAGATAATAATTGTTGATTTTAATATATAAGGAATGTTCTCTGTATGCATCGGAGTTATTCTATAAATTATAAAATATCACATCTAATATCCAAAAAGACGCATTAAAAAAATCTAAGAGACGCAATCAATTTCAACCGAAATATAAGGTAATAAAACGGAACAAATATTATGACTCGACATCAGTCCAAGATTATAAGGATAATATCGGTGGCAATCGGACTCATGCCCACTACATCGTCTTATCCAGTCTCCTCACCATCGGATGCAAAGAAAATCTCCTAAAAACGTTATCGTCACAAATTGATAACGCCGATAAAGTAGAATAAAATCCGACCGCAGGCTCGACAAAGATAATAATAACGAAATTACCATGACATGAAAACCAACCGTTCTATAATTAGTGGAATAGTCGGAGGCCGAACATGAATCGGGATCGATCCGTACGCGATTCCAACCCGGGTAAGCAATGGGGAATAAGTTGGAAGTATCTCTCAAAATATTCTAATAACCTCAAGAGATGATCGTCATGTGTAAGTTCATATGAAATGACAAGTCTACATGCTTCCTAGTACAAAAGCTTCAGGACCTGATCTGCATGGCAAACTTCAACCAGTAATATACCGAAGAATTATCGTAGTGAAAGTAAAAGTCTAATGCAAAGATCATACCCAAGATATTTTCAGCTAGTTGAATCGGAAAAGACGCCGTCGTAGCATGACCAATGATTTTTGTGTCGAGCAAAGAGAACACCTGAAATAAAGGAAAACTAAGTACCGTAATAATGTAAATCAATCATAATATTCAAGAAACAAATTGATGAGGCAAAATATTCAACCACCGATGAAAAAATCAATTAGAGAGCATTTAGACAACAACACTTAACTCCTGAATTTAGCATTTAATAATGGAAAACAGCATGTCCGTGAAAAAATAACTACAAAGCATATGGACATGATAGTGATGCCAGAAGGACGAACCCAACGGCTGCTTCCAGCATCAAAAATAGGAACAAAAGGATGGCATTGATCGTGGTTTTCACGGATTCTCAAGGATGTCAAACATTCGTTGCTGCTCCAAAGAGGCCATGCTTTCCCTTTGTTCTGTGCCAAAAAAGGTGTAAAAGAAGAAATGCATGAAAACTACAGAGAAGATATAGTAAAATGTAATGTAATTACACGTATAATGTCAACGCCCATGTACCATGTCATAATCATTTAAGTACTTCATTGAACCACCGGTATTAGCAGAGCTCATCAGCTGACTCTGCGGTCCAGAATTACGTCGAACACTCTCATCGCTTTCTGAACAACGTCGTTCTATTGCAGAAATGATCTGCTTATGCAATATAAGCTTGCATCCTCATCTCGATCGAAGGCTGGAACACCTGCAAAAGGACTTCAAAGGTTACATAAAAAGAGAGGTTTGGAGGCGTCTTGGAAGGTTCTAACCACTTTATGAGCGGGCGGTGATCGACTACAAATCGACAAACCAGTTACCATGAAGCGCTTTCTGTCTTTCAAGTCCATGGAAATAGAATACTCGACATGACATATTCTGACAACGCAGGTTCACTTTGGTCTATCATGATGGTAGGCATTGGAACCTATCTCCGGCTCAGGTTTCTGCTGATGTGAAATGTGTAAAGAATCGAAGATGATATTACAATGAAGGTGAAATAGCTGTGTAACTCGGGAGAAATCAAGAACCATGCATCTTTCCTCTATAACTAAACTATCACACCTTGAATATAGATTAGTAAAAACGTTTTGTCTCATCATATATATCAAGAACACTAATTAGACGATTGGAGAAATTTTTCACTGACCATGATATCGAATCAAGCGATCTGCTCAAAGGCGCACATCAAGACAAATTAGTAAATTAAAGTGAACCAAACCATCCATCAAATAACATCATATTATCGGATGTTCCAGGAATCAATTCTGAGTTCGATTCTTGAGCTTTATGTAGCTGAATCCTAAGATTTGTGCTCGTTTCTTTTACTTGAGTTAGCTCTTCTTGAAGCTCTTTGACAACAACCCACCAATCTTTCCCATCAGATTGCACTCTACAGACCAACAAAAAAAGCAAACATAATCTCATGTTTACGTAAGCAAAAAGGTCATCGGTATTATTTAAAAAAAGAAACAGAAACCAATCTTCAAACATCCATTTTTAGTTCTCAAATCCCTGCAGAAATTTAACGCCAAACATTTTCACTATTTTCCCAAATAGAGCAAATGACAAAAGCTTATATAAGCTTGCATTAGAGGTGCTACTGAATAAAAGTTCTACTGCGGAAATATTCAAACTTATAAAAACATACCTGGAACAACCGCGACAGCCAGCAAACTTTGCACAAAATAATGCATTCTACCTGAGTAAGCAAACCACAAGAACCCTCGAACACTGGCAAAGCAAGAGAAATCTCAAATTCTCAAACAAACATAACGAAAAAAAAATATTATGGCCAATGCAAGAAATCGATCCAGCATAATCCAATATCAGCGAAGAATAAGACCATCACATACAGACAAAAAAAGGTGCCTAGTACCATACCGAATAGTGTCAATCTATGATTTTATACACAGATAATCGACCACAAACTGATTTTCCGGGACGGAAGGTGATTGGTTTGTAAGTTCAGCCCCACGTTGCCGATGTGGTTCACCCTTTACACAGCTCCTCACACGGAAAACTCATAGGGTTTCAGGCAGGGGCGTACGTCTCGTAATTGTCGACGTCGCGGAGGATATTGGTGGTCACCGTCGTAGGCGAAGAATTGCCCATCATTCTGGTATTGATCGATCATCTGATGCGAAAAGGAAAATCTGGGGATGGTGCTTTTGGTCGATGAGTAGTTTTAAACAATTGGATATTGAATCGTGGAATGGAGAGTAGGGGTGAGCGCGGTGCGGTTAGGGCGGTTTTTATCGAAAATTTAACCCGACCCGATGTATTGCGGTTTTTTTATAGTATACCCCAAATCCGATCATAAAAATCTTAACCCGATAGATTGCGGTTTGCTTGAGTGCGGTTGGGTTGGGGCGGTTTTTGCGGTTTTAATATTTTTTAATTATAACGAAAATTAAGTATAATATTTTAAGTATAGATAGAGCAAAAAGATATATGATTAACCTATACAAATATAAAAGTTCATATACATAAATGTTATTATCATAGTAATAAATAATAGTAAGATAATAAAAAGTCCGATAAGAAGCTTGATTAGAAGCTCATATTCCTTTTTCACGGCCGGCTTTTGGTAAAGCAACTAAAGCAAGTGCTTCATTTTGATTTAAAAATTTCTCTTAAATAAATTTTTTGATTTTAAAATTTTAACTTGCCTTCTATAAACGTCAAGTGTTATTGTTGTTGATCTCAAGTCCGGATAAAGGAGGACGGTTGCATTGGATAGACATATAAATATTGTTTTGCTACTTAATATTTATTTAAAAAAATCATCATTTAGAACTTAGCTTTACGCAATGTATATGGTTAGGCCCTATCCTCGTAGAAGAAAATTTTTTATTTCAAAATTTTAACTCGCCTTGTATAAACTTCAAGTGTTATAGTTGTTGATTCCAAGTCCAAATAAAGGATGAGGGTTGCATTGGATAAACACGTAAATTTTTTTCACTATATAATATTTATTTTTTTATAAAAAAACTCATATAGAAATTAGTGTTACGCAACGTACTGTTTATATGATGAGTCGATATCCTTGTATCAATAGTAATTAATATTTTTGGCCATCACTATCATTATGAGTTATATCTATTACTTTAGGAACTATTGAATAAAATATAATAAAATTTTATTGTATTTTAAATGCGGTTGGGTGCGGTTTTATGCGGTTTTAAAAATACAAAACCAAACCCGATTGCAAAATATGCGGGTTTATATTTAAAACCCAAACCAACCCATCAAATCGTTAACCCGACACTTGCGGTCTGGGTTGGGTTGGGTCGATTGGGTGGGGCGGTCCGACGGGTTAAATGCTCACCCCTAATGGAGAGTGGGTGTTTTCTTTTACTTATTTTATTATTTAAATTAATAAAGCCTTGAGGACACGTGGCAGCACCACATGAAACATACATTTCTATTTATATATAAGATTTCCACAAAGGCCACCTTGTACGTAGATCATTGCAACACCACCTATGTCCCTCCAAATATATATTTATATATATATATAAAAGATAAGAACTAATAACATCCAAGAAAACTGAGTGAGTTCTGCTAATAATCCTTCCGTAAAAAACCTGCGAATGAGCAGCTGCAGAAATAAAGAACGAAGAAGATGAAAAGGCATACATGTTTATTATCCATCATAGTCACTGGTTATTCTTATATATTATTTTTTGAGAATAATACGATCTGATTAATATAGTCCAACACCAAATAACAAATATATCATCTACATAGTTATCCGTGCTTGTAAACTGCTTGTAACCTGCTCCTTCTCCATCTTAGTCAACTTAATGATGGCCAACCCAAATTCTCCTGTCATGTCCTTCATGCTTGTTAAGCTCACTAAGGAGTCAGCATGTAATTGCAACACCCAAATCAATCATTTTACATAATTAAACGATCCCACAACACAACACATGAACATCTGTAGCTAAACTATATAGCTCGACTTGACTTTGTGATTTAAGAGGCTATGCTCTCTATATTATAGAATCAAAAGCAAGCACAACTTTCATCTGATAAGATTTCAACGCTGACTACTGTCCATAGAAACAAATCGCTAAAATAATAAATCAGATACGAATGTGGGACGTTTACTGGCGAACCGAACCATCAGCTCCTCGTCTCGTTGTTGCGTAATCCGTAGCATGTTAGGCAATCATGCAGAAATCTTACATACAACTTACATCAGCTTACTAATTTTTGACCTTTTCTACCATTTAGGAACGACAAATGAAACCAATTGTCAAATGAAATTAAATCGAAAACTTACCCATGAAGAGAGGGCTTTGCAGTTGGGAAGAAGATTTCGTCATGTCCTGATGCAAGCTGGGGTTCAGGTGATGGCATATTGAATCAATTGATGGTCGTGGAAGAAGCTGGGGTTCGTCTATCCATCTATTTGTTCCTTAGAAAGCCTGCTCGATCTCTTCGTCTGTCGACCATGCTACCACGAAATGGGACATTACAGGTCCTGCGATACTTATTTTCTTCTACACCATGAGAAAATTTTTCTAATGCCAGGTAGAAGGCGAAGTGACTTAGGAAAGCAGTTTCCTTAGATTGTGCGGGTAGTGGTGAGGCGATTATTTTATTATGAGTTTATTAGTTATTTTAACAAAATCCCTACTCAAATTGACGTGAAGAGAATCTTTTGAGGGTGGTTTTTTTTCCATTATTTTTTATTTAATTTTAATTTGTCTTAAGTTAGAATGGACACGTGTCCCTTTCCCCTGAAACCTACATTTCTATTTATATATAAGATAAGATAAGATGTATGTTTGAGAATTAATAAAATCAACGGCTAAGTATAGTATAATGCACATCATTTTATTGTTATTGCTGAAAAAAATAAACAAAAAATTCCTGAAAAAAGATGCCCGCTAAGTACACCCTCGCATCGAACCAAAATTTTTCAAACCCCAAAATTTATGCCCGCCTTTTAGACCCTAAGACAACAAAATTGAGCTGAGCCCTAATTTCTCTGTTCAATCACAGTTCATTTTCTCTCGATTAGCCCTCTGATTTATATTCAATCACTGTTCGTTGTCTCTCGATAAGATTCTCGGCCACCGTCCTTGCAATCGGAACCGACAAACAAAACGCTGAATTTCAAGTCGCAGTTTTCGTGCGACAGTTTCTTGGGATAATAAATAGTTGCTGATATAATGGCTGCGGAGGGAGAAACGATTGGGGAGAAAGAGAAGCTCGAGGAAGATCCAGTTGAAGTTAAAGATGAGAAGAATGAAGCACAGGATAAAGAAAACGAAGGTAAAACAGGGGAAATTGAAGAAGGCGGGAAAGAAGAGGAAGTAAAAGAAGAGGGAACCAAGAGCGGGGATAAAGATGAGGAAGAGGAAAAGAGTGAGGAAGATAGACCTGAAGAGGAATCTAAGGAAGAAGAGTTAATGGAAGAAGATGGTGTCGAAGATGAGAAAAGCGAAGGTGAAGAAAGTGGGGACGAGATCAAAGAAAAGGAGCCAGAGAATGAGAAGGGAGGGGAGGTTGGGCAGTTTTCGTCTCCAAGGCCAACGAGGGTGAGGAAGACTGTGGAAAGGTTCATGGTGGATGAGACACCCAAGTCCTCCTCACCGAAGCCCTTTACCATTGAAAAGGTACGCACTTTTCTTTCTTTTTCTTTGTTAAATTTCTTTATAATCTTGCGGCTGTGGGTAGATCGGTGAGATGGAATTCTATATATCTGATTTTCTTGTGATTCTTTATGTGTTGGCATTATTCAATCAGGATTGATTGGATTTGAATTGAAGTTGTAGAATATAATTGTTTTGTGGCTGGACACCTACTTAGACAGATACATTGAGTTTCAAGGGTTCTGGTTTTCAGTGATGATTGAAAGCTAAAACATCTAAGTTGTTCATCACCTTGATACTGTGGCAGTGTTTTTTTTTTTAAATGATAAATGGCTGTAACTGAGCAATCACTTATCATCTGGACTTTATGTTGTGTGTTTGATTTTGTGGTGAACACTTTATTTTTGTTTTAACATTTATTTTTTGCCTTTATTATTTCATTGATGGCTCGGGCTGTTCAGGGATTATAAAAAGTTTTGTATTGTTGCATGCCACTAATACTATCTCTTCTGTGGTTCAGGGTCAAGGTACACAGTTGAAGGATATCCCAAATGGTACAGTTTTTTTTTTTTTTTTCTTTTCTGCACTTATATGGGCTGTTGTTTGAAATGTTTGTGTCCTGGAATTGGCTGTTCCCCTTGTTGCTTGTACCGATCTTATCTTGTCAAGATCTCCCTTTAGCTTGGGGTTGCATATTAATATCATCAATTATATGATCTGGAAGTAAGGTGGTGATTTATTGTTTTTTTTTTGTTATTCCAAAATCCAATCTACCGACTTGTGTATAATGTTGTGAGTTATGAGTTTGATTTAACATGTCTGTACTGAAATCTCTCTCTGACAGTAGGCTATATTGTTCTGTTGAAGCAGCTTATAGTACGTTGCCGAGCTCATCAATAATTTTAGTAAATGGTACTTTAGTTCAATGTCTTATCAAAATACAAAGCAGTTGTGCTCTGCTCTTTGAAAAGTATTGGCGGTCGGCGTCGTTTTTCATCTACCTTTTCCTACATTTTTTAACCGATCCTTGTCCGGTATTTTAGCCCCGATTAGGAAAGGACCGGAGAAACTTTCTAGTTATGAATCGGATAGGCCAAGTTTCTTTCATCTGAATGCTAATTAAAAATGTATAAAACCAATCTATTTGTCTATCTCTAATGTTTTTGAATTTCTGAATCTGCTTGATTGAGATTTTTTCCGTCATTTGGACATTTTACGATAAATTGACTCACTTAATCCACTGCCGTGTGTTTTGCATTTGTCAGTGGCGTTCAAGTTGTCCAAGAGAAAGGCTGATGAGAACCTGCAGATTCTGCACAGTATACTTTTTGGCAAAAAAGCTAAGGTTTGATATGATACTTTATTTTTTACTCTGCCAATTGTTTGTTCGATTTCAAGCATTTTTTGTGAAAATAATCGTGAATTTTTTTATTCAGGTGCAAACTTTGAAAAAACATCTAGGTCTCTTTTGTGGTTTCGTCTGGGCTGAGAGTGAGGTAAGCGTTGCTTTCTTCATATTCTTTCTTTTCTATTTGTTCAATATTAACTAGGTGCTTGATCACGTTCAACTTCAAATGTTGTGGTGTTGGGAAGACAACTGTTTTATTGGATCAGAACTCTAGAACAGCAAATTCCTACTGTGTGCCTAGGAATTCTTATTTTGAATCCGTTCCCTCTCAGCTTTTTTACTTTGATGTCGGCAGAAGGAAAAACAGAGGAATAAGGTCAGGGAGAAGATCGACAAATGTGTGAAAGAAAAGTTGTTGGATTTCTGCGATATACTCAATATTCCAATCAATAAAACTACAACGAAGAAAGTAAGACCCTCCTGTTGATCCTATTATGCACTCCATTTTTGACTATTAATCTCCATAATTATGTGGTCCAGGAAGAGCTCACTTCGAAGTTGTTAGAGTTCTTGGAATCGCCATATGCTACAACAGATAATTTGCTTGCTGACAAGGAGAAGGTAAAGTTTCTCATTTTCATCTGCTTGTTGATTTTGAAATTTCAGTCGTTCTTGACAACTACATTGTTGAAATGGTTAACATCATGATATTCTTTTTTTTCAACACCTAAAGGGTAAGAAGCGTATGAGTAAGGGCTCAAGCTTAAGTTCCAATGCATCGGCAGGGAAGTCTACGAAGGTTCGAATTTGGCATATCTCTCCTCTTTTTTTCAGTAGTCTGCCCTGCCATAGCCTGGACTTTAGATTCTAGAGAACTTCTTTCAGTTTTTCAGGCATATTATTATGATATAAATCTGTTGCAGATGGTTGAGCTAGAACATAAACTGAGGTTGGTTAGACATGTAATGGTTACCACCATGTCAATTATCTTTAGTTCCAATTCACTCTCTTTCTCTGTTATGTAGAAGCAAAAATTGGATTCTGAATCTGGAAAGAAGGAAAAGCATTCAGATGATGAAGAAAGCGATCATCAAGTTGAGCCTTCAAAAAGTGAAGATGACAAGAATGATGACAGCACTGATCATAGATCAGAGAGTGAACATGAAAAAAATGACTCCGAGAAAGAGGCGGATGCAGATCATGATGCATCTGGAAAGAAGATTGCTGAGAAGAAGGGTTCTTCAAAGAAAAATGCCTCATCTTCAAAGAAAAATCCGAAGGAAAACACTGATGTCAGTAGTGCAAAGTCTAAGACTACTAGCAAAGCAAGCGCAAAATCCAGTAAAAACGTGGGTTCAGCATCCAAGAAGCGAACCCCTGAAGCTGGACCAAAGGGTAAAACAGAGGCTCCTCCAGCTAAAAGACAAAAAGTTGAGAAGGAAACCGAGAAGCATCCAAGTTCACCAGCAAAGGGTTCGACTTCAAGCAAAAAGAAATCAAGCAAGTCGTCGAACAAAGGTTTGTGAACAAAATCTATTATGTTTGTGAAGCTTTAGCTCGACTTAGTGACTTATCACGTATAATGCGTTATTATATAACTTGAGATGTTCACGCCTTGTAGAAGTTCATTTTAACATCTCAGTTGTAAACTTGTAATCAGTAACAGTGATATCCTAACTGGACTAACTATCAGATATTTTTTATTTCTCAAGAATAGTGTCATGGAAACTTCATGATCACTCATTGTTGTAACTCAGTTACATAACCTTTTCTTACCAGGGGAAGGAACAAGTACCAAGAAGGTTAGAAAGACTAAAGAGCCCACTAGAGAAGAGATGCATGCTGTGGTTGCCGACATACTGAAAGAAGTCGATTTCAACACTGTAAGTCGTAAATGTAACCCCTAGGTTGCTTATTGATGTATACATTTAGTTTGGGAAATATCATCTAATACCTGATTCTACCGATAATGCAGGCTACATTATCTGATATCCTCAGACAACTGGGTAAGTCATACCTCTGTTTACTTTTGGCTCTGTTACGAATTTTGCTTAGTCATTTCAAAAACCTGTACTATAATTTATAAATCTGGGTTTATTAATGTTGCTTTAAACCTATTTCTTGACAATCTTTAATGCATTCGATGACGATGTTGATCAGGCGAACACTTCAAGGTGGATTTGATGCACAGAAAATCGGAGATTAAAGACATCATTACAGATGTAATAAACAGCATGTCCGACGACGAAGAGGAAGAAGAGAACGAGCCTGGAGATAACTCAGGTAATGAAGAAGATGACAATTAGATTATTCAAACATCATCTTCTGTCGAATGAGCTTTGACTTCAAAAATCATAACTTGATTTAGATGCTGAAATGTTTGTCGTTTGAGTTTAGATTCTCTTTGGGTTATGAAATTTTTAGCATGTGGATTATAGTGTTGTGCTATTATAACTGCTTCATGAGATTGTTGTTGATACTAATGATTATGTCCTCCTAACCTTGCGAGCCTCTTTCGACTTTATTTATCTGTTCAACAATAATGTGGGGAAATGGTAATTGATCCATCGGTTTCATAACATTTCATTTGCTATTCACCTAATTCACTTTATGCATAGTGCTATTTGTACAACTACAATTGAAGAAATATCACTGTATTTAGAGAGTATATCCGAAGCTTTGCTATCACTGTTTCTGGTTTAGCTGATTTACTTTAGTTTTTATATCCTACTCATTAAAGTTCACAAGATATGAATATTATGCCATGTTAGGTCTTCAATATGGTTGAAGAGTTGGGCGACCCTCATTAGACTATTTCCATTTCCTTGAATATAATAATTCCTCATATATAGTGTGTGCCTGTGAATTCCAATAGCTCTATTTCACCTACTCCTCACTAATAATATATTTATACATATATTATTTCTCCTACACTCTACTTCAACCTATTGTATACCAAGTTGGTGCAACAAAATTACCCACTCAATCAATTTAATATAATTTACCTATATACATTAGATATATAGAACTTTCATCCATGGAGTTGTAGTCATAATCATTTATCACTTGACATACTACAAACCAAATGAAAATGGCTTTCCCAACTGAAAAAAACTATGATTCCAAGCACTTCAAAGCAAACATAGTAGCAATGCAGAGCATAATGCCATCAAAACAAACCGATCCAAGAAAATCCCACAAAGTTCAATTAGCCCCCAAAAGCCAAAACATCGCCTCGAAAACCCTAATTTTACGAAGGCGTTTGCAAACGATTCTCTGCTACGGAAAGTCCCCCGAAGATGACGATGAATGCTCGGGATGGCTAATGGCTGGCTTCATAAGAGAGTCCCTCGGAAGGGCATTAGTGGAAAATCCAATATTTGCTGGAAGGCTTAGGCCATTCGACGAAGGCGATAATAATGATAATATGATAGTAGTTTCTAACGATTCGGGCGTTCGTATGATCGAGGCGAGAATCGATGTAAGTTTAAACGATTTTCTTGAGAATGTTAAACGTATTAGTGGAGAAGATGAAGAAAATGAGCTCGTTTTTTGGGAGGACGTTGATGAGCAAAACCCTCAGTACTCTCCTTTGTTCTATGTCCAGGTATATGTATATTAAAGCCATTTTTTCTTACACGATGTAATATAATTCATGTCTTTCGGTTGATTATGTCATCTTTATCTCTCAACATTTTCAGGTAACAAATTTCAGTTGCGGAGGATATTCGATAGGCATAAGTTGCAGCCTTCTTCTTACAGATCCATTTACCCTAACGACCTTCTTCAAGAAATGGGCTGAACTTCATAATAACGAAGTGATTATTTCAACCTCAAACATGTCCAAAACTCCAACTTTTTACTTCCCAAGCATTAAAAACAAGCCCAACTCATCCATATCTTTATGTGCACTAACGAAGCCAAGCACTCATAATACTCCAGCGAAAAGCATAGTATTTAAAATCCCAGCAAGCAACTTTTCAGACGACGATGGAAATAATCGAACTATTCAAAACCTTATAGCATCATGCGTATCGAAGACCGAGAAGGAGCTTGGCCTGACAATAGCTTCTTCAGAAGCTTTTTACTCGGTGTTTTATTACAGCGGTTCTAATGGTGGTTGTTCTGAGGATGTGAAGGTGGAGAAGTTTTTGAGAGATGGTTTATTAAAAGGTGAAGAATTGCATGGATTATTAACCATGGGCTTTAGTAGCAGAAAATGGGATGAGCTTGGATTGGATAGCATAAGCTTTAATGGAGGGAGAAAGGCAGTGTACGGATCATGTTGGATCAACTCTTCTAACAGTGATGAAGGGTTTGTAATGATGGTTCCATCGTTAGATGGCGACGATGAAGTAATGAAAATTGTGGTTGCAATTTGATTGTAATTATTATTGTTTTTGAGTATTTTAAGGGGCTTATCTATGTTATGTTATTTAAATTTTCTTGCATAATCTTTGGATCTTGCGTTCAAGTAATATGGAAGCTGTTTGATTGTGAATGTGATGTGATCATTCAAGAATGGATCCTACTATTCATACCCCCTTACACTCCATTTTACACCTTCTTTTACACCCACCTAGTAAAAAACACATGAAACTTATAAAACTTATTTTAGCTAACCTAACCACATGAATCCAACAATTCTTATTTACTTCTTTTTCCATATAACTAGTTTTTGCCCCGTGCAATGCACGGGCCTGTCTTCTCTCCCGTTCATTTATTTCACATGAGGTAATAGTTGGAGTTCTGAAAATGTGTTATGGTTAGACCTGTCAAAACGGGCCGGCGGGGCGGGCCGGCCTGTAGCCCGCCAAAGCCCGCCCACCTGCGGGGCGGGGCGGGCTAGCCCGCCAACCGGCGGGCTTAAGAAAGCTAGGCCCGCGCCCGCCCACTGGCGGGCCGCGGGCCCGGCGGGCTTAGCCCGCATAAATTAAAAAAAATAAAAAAAACCTGAAAATATTTAATATATTTTAACTGTAGAAAATATTAATTAATTTATCTTTTAATTTTATAAATTATAAAAATATAAAAAATTATATAATTTATATAGAAATTATATAAATTATATAATTTATATATAAATATATATATATTATTATTTAAAATATATTATTTATTATGGGCGGGCTAGCCCGCCCCGCCCGCCGAAGCCCGCGGGCCGTGCGCTGCGGGCTTTTTAGGCCCGCCTCCTGGCGGGCCTGAAAAATCAGAGCCCGCGGGCCGCGGGCAATATTGCCACCTCTAGTTATGGTAATAAGGTTGAAGTCTAGGAGGTAATTGATGGAGATGCACCATATATAAAAGCAGATATTTGTATCTGGTCAATGAATGAACTTCAAATAAAAAATAATTGAACTGAGCAACCCGAACACCCGAAAAGAGTCCACTTTTGGACTCACTTCTGCAGTTCACCCGTGAATGACCTATGAATGTTGTCTAACGGCGTGATCTTGTGGTCGTATCATTCCTCTTCAACATTCATGCTCTCTACTACCTCGATTTTGGCGAGCCTTCATTCGATTTGGGAAAAAACCGTACCCACTCATGTCATTCCGCTTAATAAGAGGTGTACTCATAAGCAGAAGCTTGACATCATTCTTTGTTGGCTGTTGGATAGCACTTTGGCCATTCGTTTGAAAAAGGTAAACAAAACCAAGGTTGTCTTCTCGTCCGACCGCTTACCCCAAAAGTAGAGAGCCGTGTTGATAGGCAGTTGTAATTTATATGATTGAAGTAGATTGGATGCACTTGTGGGATCTCGCCCTGAAGCGTTACCTTCCAGGTATCGACTTAGAGCACAAACACATAATGTCTTTTGTGCACGGCTACACAACAAAGTATTTGCAATCATATAGATGTGTGTGTATCTACCATTTTAAAGGGAAAAAAAAAGAGAAGACGTAGTTTAAAATTTAAAGCTAGCGAATATGAAGAAACAGAGCAGAGCATTCATCTCGAAAGAAAATAGTGCGACATGTATTGAATTATCTCCTTTAAATTTGTCATCTTCCGCAATGACGCCAAATGTTTCAGCTGATTCTTGATCCATGATGCCATGATCCATGTTTCAGCTGTTTCTTCCGCAATGACGCCAAACGTTTTTCGAATTGGCATGGGAAAAGAAAAGAGGTGTAAAATTATAATATTCGATCGAAAACCAAGCCACCATGCGTGATTGTACTTTTCAGTTTCGAAAACCAATTGGAAAAACACTTCAGTCAATCATTCGTTGCAAATTCAACACCATCAGTGAGAAATTCAGATTAAAAAATGCCAAACGAAAAAAGAAAAAAGAAACCTGGTTGACAGGTTGAAGCATCATCTGAGCATACACCTCGTCAGTTTCGGGATCAGCCTGATATAATGTATCATTTCAAAATCGAGAAAATCCTCTTTTTTTCCCACATAGAAAAATGTGTACACAGAGGGTAATTATTGTGATTATACATGTAGGTGATGTTGTGGAGCATGCATATCAATTTCGAAGGAAGATTGGGATAGCTAGGGATTCCATCAGCTGCCTTCTGATGGCTGTCTTACAATATTTAAGTAGTACAGTTTGCTGCTAGCTGTTCATCGTACATCTAACCCGATAAAGTGATATTGATGTCAAACTATACAATTATGTAAATCTACTAATGAGGAAGATAAAAAAGGCTTACCAAGTTTAGAACCATAGCTTTTGGAGGCAAATGAAGCGACAATATCACGTACTTGCAGTCTTATATTTGTGAACAACATTACATTATTGTAATAAAACTTCAGTCACACATTTGGCAAGCAGTCATACAAACTTGCAGTCGTACCAATTAGCAGTATCACACTGTTGCAGTCTTAGAAATCCGCGTCGCGCAAATTTACAGTCTTACAAATTGTCTACCTTACGAAGTTATAATTTTTTTTATTTTTAAAGCCAAGTATTTATTGCTTTTAGATACCATAACTTTACGCACCTAATTGATGATATTATGTGATCATAACACACGTATAATATGGTCAATACTATGTATGCAGAACTCTTTGAATTATAACAGGCACTCATCAAGAAAATTGAACTGCAAATAATATTTTTACCGCCAACATAGATACCCAAAACTTCTTGGTGTATCGCAAAGTCTGAACAGACTGTATATAATGTATTACAATATAATATATCATAATATAATGTAATATATCATAATATAATATATTATAATAAAATCTAATATAGTATAATATAATAATTTATTACAATGAAATGTAGTGTACTGAAAACTGCTAGACCGCAAAGTTCGAACTTCACTACGATGTAATATACATTAATATAAAATAATACTATCCTATAAGATAATAAAATGTAATACTTATTGTATACTGCAAACTGCTTGAAGTCCCGCAAAGTTCTATTCACAGATTTTAGACATTAAGAGTGATTAGATTTTATTTTCTTTTTTTTTTTCTATTTTCTACCGTGCAAGAACTTCCGTACATGCAATAGCTGGCTGCTAGCATGTTCTTCACTGGCTGGAGCACGCCTTCGAGAGAGGGTACGTGGCCATCCTTGATTGCGTAGTTCCGAAAAATCTACACATAAAGATAAATTACTCTCTACTCCGTATATATTACTGTAAAGTATTTCCATTTGGTTGAGAGTATTTACCTCCCAATCGAAACACCACAGTCGCCAGTCGATGTAAGAAGATCCATCCAATGAGTCGAACACTACGCAATACCTACAAATGATGTTAGAACGATGTCGCCAAGCACAACATTAAACTCGAAGATGTCGGACTGCAGCAAAATCTGGCACACCTGATAATGTCGTCTTCTCTTTAACACAATCACTCTCTTTTAAATAATCATGTATGAATATAATCATGTATGCACCCTTCTTTTAAAATGTGGGATATTCGACAACAATAAAGCATGTAAGGATACTGAAAATTTACCATGAAGAGGAAACACTTCTTTGACTATCCCTAGCTGTTCCAATTTCGAACTAAGAATTCTCCAGGTGCCCAATAGATGCTTTCTTTCCCATCTTTCCTCAACATTACAGCAGACATTTCTGTGTTGTCCTGCACAGTTCTTCATCTTAAGTTAATGAGCAGAATTTCAACAAAAAGACGAAATATCTGAGTAACAACGCACGATTCCAGAGATTGTATGACTGTAGCAGCAGAACCTTTCGCACCAACTAAAAAGTGCACCAACTAAAAAGTGAACCATCTGGCATCTTAACGAAAGCTTCAGACTCTTTCCATTGTAACACAAAATCCATTCCTGATAAATAAACCGGATTATATTTTAAGATTTTGTAAAAATATATGTTGATAACGTGAGAGAGGGAGAGATAGTGGGCATGAAATAGGAAGAGGGCATACCTATGTGAGTCCTCTTTCTAACGTGTAACTCGGCTTGATCTACCAAAAGCTCCTAATGGAGCTGCCAATTGTAGCACCATAAATGTTTGAATCCCATTTCGGTATATGCTCATAGAATTGGAACTGCTCATAAAAGAAGACACATGGAAAGATAGAAGATTGACATTTGGCTATTTGCTTATTTAAAAGAGGATTTTGTAAATGAATCAAATCGTACCTTGATAAATTCACTCTACAGACCTAAAACTCTTTCAACACTCATATTATACATCATGCTGCTACTACAAATCCAGCATCACCTGTAATACTCGTTAAAATTTAATACGGAATTACGGTGTAGTTAGCGGACTAATTACGCAACTTCAAAATATTATAAAGAAAATATAAGTTTTTGTAGGATGTGTAGGAAGGTTTTGTGGGACTAATAAAATTTTCCTACATATAAACATATATAGAAACTACAAAGATTTTTTGTTGAATTAGTATAATATATATATCCAAGTACAATGATTGGTGTAAAAGTCTTAAAGCACACCTCAAGTTTTCGTTGCCATTCATCAATATATATGCACTTTAACTACACCAACCCTAAGAGGGCCTAGGGTAACACGTGGTGACCTTGACGTTATTATTAAGAATGACTAATATAGCTTTACTTAGCCTAAGGGTAATCGATACATCGCTTGATAAGCACCAACGTATGCACACACTACCAATACAAGATATATATTATATATATAAGCTACCATTCGAAGAAAGAAGTAGAAAGGAGCAGGGAACGAAACTAGGAGAGGAGGAAGAAATGTCAACTAGCTTAATAATCAAAAATCAGAATTTGAAAAGGAGGAAGGTAAAAGCCCTATATATATAATACGTAATTTTTCCTATGCTTAATAGAACAGATGTTGGGTTAATTTAAGGAATTGAGTGTAGCATTATTTCGGGGTATGATTTATTATTTAGGTATATGATTAATCTTGAGACATAAATAGGATTCGGTATTTTAGCTTTTGGGCAGCATTAGGGTTTTCGATGCCTAGATGTATAGTAATTTGAAACGTTTCAGCAAGCTAGCTCATTGTTTTCGTGAGATTAGTCTATTTTTAACACTTGATTTATTTAGAGTATGTGTATATGACGGACTTTAGCCATTTAAGAAATTTCTATACTTCAAGCTTCGATACGTTCAAGGTGAGGAGTGCATGAAGCTTATATGATCCGTGTTTAATTATTGAACCTAAAGTAATCTTTATGAGTTAGCAATTGGTTACTATATATATATAGATTACATAGTGTAGATATATCTGATAAGGTGGAGTTTTCGGGGTGTGAGATTAGGGTGATAACATATATTACTTCTTGGTATTGATAAATATGATGAAACTCTTTTCGGTATTATAATAATATTCCCAAGGTTTTCAGTATTACCTACATGCATAATATTTTCAGTACTAATTAGGATTTCATTATTTTAGGGTTTTCATGATTTTTAGGGTTTTGATAATTTTAGGGTTCTCGATACGTAGGGATCGATATTCAAAGGTTTGAAGCATAGGGAATTTCCCGAATATCGTGATTGACTTTATCGGAGGACAGGTAGGTGAAATCCACCTACGACACGTAAACGTTCTGTGTGAATTATTATGTGAGTATGTGAATTGGGTGAATTATGTGCTTCACATGTATTAAATATTTTTGCATATTACATGCCTGTTATTTGCACTGCATAGCATGTGCATTACACGTCATTTCACGGAGTGTACCGTGGTGGAACGGTGGTACTGTATTGTACCTAGTGAGCGAGTAGCCGATATTGGCTGTCGACCCGTAGAGGAGTCACGTGAGTGGGGGCATCTGCTGTGCATCAGCGCCTGTGACGGTGAGCCATTGGCCCGTTGGACATTGTGCGGCAGACTGCGGGCGACCTAGAAAGGAGCGACTTGGGATATCCCCAAGTAGGCTAGCTAGTGTAGGCCACGCTGTCGCATGCGGGAGGAGGCGACCTGGAGGGTGCGACCTGGGTACCCTTACGGGACCTAGTGTAGGCTACCAGCGTGGGCACCGCAATTGGCAGAAGAGGCGACCCGAGAGTGTGACCTGATACGGCTCAGGGAGGCTGCTCGGTGTAGGCCACTGCCGTAGTGTTGTGATCGTGTTGTGGTAGTGTTCGTGATCGTGGTAGTGATTTGCGTGATGGTGCACAGTATGGAGCCCGGGGCCCGTTGTGAGGTGGTGAGTGTATCCCGGTTGTGACGAGTGATAGTGAGTGGCATTGCATTGGTGAGAACTGGGGGTGAGTGAACGCGAGTGAGTCACACGTGCATGTGCACTATTTCACCTACTGAGCGAGGAGCTCAGTGTTTACGTGTTGTAGGTACCGAGTCCGCGCTGGTGCGCGTCGCGACTAGGCGGGCTGACGGCGGTGCTCCACAGACTTTTGAGGGCGGGACTGTACATGGATGCGACCTGTGGAGCGACGTTAGGATTTTCAATATTTTGATTTTTGGGGCTACGGCCCGTGTATATTAATATATTTTATTTTAGAAAAGTTTTTGTTAGACGGGTCTTCCGCGACTTACGTTGCGAAAAATCCGCCACTAATTTTGATTAGAAAAGGAGGGTCGCCACAGGTGGTATCAGAGCTTCGGATATAGATTCTGTAGACTGTCCATGTACTACCGCTCAAAAGCCTGGAGGATCAGCCTTGC
Organism: Craterostigma plantagineum; assembly: GCA_027422505.1. NCBI lineage: Eukaryota > Viridiplantae > Streptophyta > Magnoliopsida > Lamiales > Linderniaceae > Craterostigma > Craterostigma plantagineum. The sequence goes on from JAPQWV010000057.1 coordinate 1,287,661, forward strand.
CTGTAAGTTTTAAGTTTGACGCAATTATGTGATTATAATAATGTGCCTGCTATGTGACTAATTGTACACTATAGGAATAGGGAATAGGTATGCCAAGGGTGCGCAGTGGAAGCGTGGTAGAAATAGGAATAATGCTTAGAGAACGTAGAAAGTAGAGGGCGAGCTTAGTCATAGAGCCGAGATCGAGTCCCCTACCATTGAATTTCGGGGACGAAATTCTTTCTAAGGGGGGGAGAATGTAATACTCGTTAAAATTTAATACGGAATTACGGTGTAGTTAGCGGACTAATTACGCAACTTCAAAATATTATAAAGAAAATATAAGTTTTTGTAGGATGTGTAGGAAGGTTTTGTGGGACTAATAAAATTTTCCTACATATAAACATATATAGAAACTACAAAGATTTTTTGTTGAATTAGTATAATATATATATCCAAGTACAATGATTGGTGTAAAAGTCTTAAAGCACACCTCAAGTTTTCGTTGCCATTCATCAATATATATGCACTTTAACTACACCAACCCTAAGAGGGCCTAGGGTAACACGTGGTGACCTTGACGTTATTATTAAGAATGACTAATATAGCTTTACTTAGCCTAAGGGTAATCGATACATCGCTTGATAAGCACCAACGTATGCACACACTACCAATACAAGATATATATTATATATATAAGCTACCATTCGAAGAAAGAAGTAGAAAGGAGCAGGGAACGAAACTAGGAGAGGAGGAAGAAATGTCAACTAGCTTAATAATCAAAAATCAGAATTTGAAAAGGAGGAAGGTAAAAGCCCTATATATATAATACGTAATTTTTCCTATGCTTAATAGAACAGATGTTGGGTTAATTTAAGGAATTGAGTGTAGCATTATTTCGGGGTATGATTTATTATTTAGGTATATGATTAATCTTGAGACATAAATAGGATTCGGTATTTTAGCTTTTGGGCAGCATTAGGGTTTTCGATGCCTAGATGTATAGTAATTTGAAACGTTTCAGCAAGCTAGCTCATTGTTTTCGTGAGATTAGTCTATTTTTAACACTTGATTTATTTAGAGTATGTGTATATGACGGACTTTAGCCATTTAAGAAATTTCTATACTTCAAGCTTCGATACGTTCAAGGTGAGGAGTGCATGAAGCTTATATGATCCGTGTTTAATTATTGAACCTAAAGTAATCTTTATGAGTTAGCAATTGGTTACTATATATATATAGATTACATAGTGTAGATATATCTGATAAGGTGGAGTTTTCGGGGTGTGAGATTAGGGTGATAACATATATTACTTCTTGGTATTGATAAATATGATGAAACTCTTTTCGGTATTATAATAATATTCCCAAGGTTTTCAGTATTACCTACATGCATAATATTTTCAGTACTAATTAGGATTTCATTATTTTAGGGTTTTCATGATTTTTAGGGTTTTGATAATTTTAGGGTTCTCGATACGTAGGGATCGATATTCAAAGGTTTGAAGCATAGGGAATTTCCCGAATATCGTGATTGACTTTATCGGAGGACAGGTAGGTGAAATCCACCTACGACACGTAAACGTTCTGTGTGAATTATTATGTGAGTATGTGAATTGGGTGAATTATGTGCTTCACATGTATTAAATATTTTTGCATATTACATGCCTGTTATTTGCACTGCATAGCATGTGCATTACACGTCATTTCACGGAGTGTACCGTGGTGGAACGGTGGTACTGTATTGTACCTAGTGAGCGAGTAGCCGATATTGGCTGTCGACCCGTAGAGGAGTCACGTGAGTGGGGGCATCTGCTGTGCATCAGCGCCTGTGACGGTGAGCCATTGGCCCGTTGGACATTGTGCGGCAGACTGCGGGCGACCTAGAAAGGAGCGACTTGGGATATCCCCAAGTAGGCTAGCTAGTGTAGGCCACGCTGTCGCATGCGGGAGGAGGCGACCTGGAGGGTGCGACCTGGGTACCCTTACGGGACCTAGTGTAGGCTACCAGCGTGGGCACCGCAATTGGCAGAAGAGGCGACCCGAGAGTGTGACCTGATACGGCTCAGGGAGGCTGCTCGGTGTAGGCCACTGCCGTAGTGTTGTGATCGTGTTGTGGTAGTGTTCGTGATCGTGATAGTGATTTGCGTGATGGTGCACAGTATGGAGCCCGGGGCCCGTTGTGAGGTGGTGAGTGTATCCCGGTTGTGACGAGTGATAGTGAGTGGCATTGCATTGGTGAGAACTGGGGGTGAGTGAACGCGAGTGAGTCACACGTGCATGTGCACTATTTCACCTACTGAGCGAGGAGCTCAGTGTTTACGTGTTGTAGGTACCGAGTCCGCGCTGGTGCGCGTCGCGACTAGGCGGGCTGACGGCGGTGCTCCACGGACTTTTGAGGGCGGGACTGTACATGGATGCGACCTGTGGAGCGACGTTAGGATTTTCAATATTTTGATTTTTGGGGCTACGGCCCGTGTATATTAATATATTTTATTTTAGAAAAGTTTTTGTTAGACGGGTCTTCCGCGACTTACGTTGCGAAAAATCCGCCACTAATTTTGATTAGAAAAGGAGGGTCGCCACATCACCCCCCATCTTCTTCACTTGATACTTCAATTCTTCTAATGTTGCTGCCCAACGACGAAATCCCAACAGCTTTGGGGGTTCTCACAAAGGGGATTTTGTAGATGTTTGAGTTGTGCGGGTGCAAAGCAATACAGGGAGGCTGTCGCCTATTCGGGGGGACTCACCATGATGACATGTCAGCACAGCCAGGATTCTGCTTAAAAAAAAACAACTTCCATTATTTTTCATTCGATCGATTCGCACGATTAGGTGTTAAACAACCATGACCAACAACAATAGCAGTTGAGTTTTGTGGCTTTGATATTCATAAATGTTTTTTAAAGATACACCCCGATAACTAAAAGAGTAGATATACATAGCAATGCAAGCCAACGTACCTGAATCGATGTAAGTATTGCAGCCACATCATATATGGGACTCCACTGATTTTGCAAAATATCCAAGCAAATACTCCCATCTGCATATACCGATAAAGGGAAATATGTTGTTGAGCGGTATGTTAGTCTGGAGGAGAACATAAAAATGACTCGGTGAAAAGGAGAATGAAATGGCACATGCCATAGTATGTTGACTAAGAAAAAGGAAAATGGTCAATCAGCTCCTACATTGCAAAGTGGAAGAAAGAGTTAACTTACTGTTTGGATAGAACATTCGAGAGATAAATCGCACTGTTGGGGGTTTGTTTGGATAATCCTATGTGAATTGGAGTGTCAAGATTTGACATGCAAGATCATATAGTACTTAAAATATACTTGACATGCAAGATTTGACATGGGGGATTCACAATGATATTTGACATGCAAGAAAAGTAATTTCATATACCTCCCATGATCATATATACTTAACATACTTCAAACGCACAAATGCAAAAACAACATCCCAAATATTTCAGTAAACTGCACTCAAAAGGATGAATCAAAAAAATTCAAGACAAATGAGCCACATCATCAATTATATGCTTCAGAGCTTCATCCTGTTCATGTGTGAATATGATACCTGCCATAAGACGTAAGGTTCGATTGTTTCCAATGGCTGCATCAGCTGACAACCATGAAGACTTGAGATGACTACTTCCTTCAAAACATGCAATCAAAAGATATAATGAAGTCCAATTTTATCAAGAGTAAAAAATCATCAGCAGAATCAAGTTGTTAATGTAAAATTTTTGCATAATATATCACAACCTTATGAAATAGTAACTGAAAGGCCATCTTAGTTATATTCACTTATACTAAAAGTCCATCTGGGCAGTAGAAATCTAATTGAAGGGAATGCATAGGCATCCCTGCCGTCACGCCATCACGCACAAATTAGGCTTCATCCTTCGACATAACCAACCCACAGCAGTTAGGTAGTAATCGTAATTCATATCTACCCTGAAGACTGAATCCATAATTGAAGGTAAAACTCAAATTCATATCTACATAAACGGCCGATAATGCCCTCTTCTCCTTTAAAACGGCCGCTCTCTTTTGTTCCCTCATCTATAAAGCAGAAAAGTTTCATTCAAAATCTAATTCTTTAACTACAAATTGAATAATTAACTGTACTTTGGCAAAACTCATATCATCTCACAAATTGCATCTAAAATAATATTTAAGGCATAATCTTATTCCGCTGAAGCTGGGCAGCTTTGGCTCATTTGGCAATACATTTATCTGGTGTGAACGTCCTGATTTTATTTGAACAAAGGAAAATAATAGTGAACCAACCACAACGAATTCCAAGGCAAAAAGGAATTATCCACAAAAATAAACCTACAAAAATGAAGCTCTAATCTTACACCCCCTCTCAGCCACAACCGGAATTTTTGCATGAACCTTCGTCGTCGCAGGTGAAATCAACTAACTCAACTTCGGAAGTCACCTCATTGCATCAAAGTAATCATCTTAACAACGAAGGAGGCATTTAAAAACCTCGGAGAAACTGTTATAACTTCCGAAAGTATCCAACAGAAGTTTAATGTCAATGATATGATGTGTGTGTGTATATATATATATATATATATATAACCCACATGTAGGTCGTATGGCTGCCTTTGCTTGTTTGCTTTGTTGAGCCTCTCACCTTGTGCATATGTTCATGTAGATTTGAAGCACACTAACTGAGAAATCTTAGCGTTGAAACAAAGATCCTTGACATCCTTCTATCAAAGCTTGCAACAAAGATCTACCTTTGAAGGTAAGAAACGTAGCTTTCCAATACGCCGCAGCACGCCGTCTTCTTGCTCGTAATAACCTGACCATTGACATCCTTCTATGATGTGGCCTAAGCTTGAGGCGTTACCCAGACGCACTTCGGGTCCTGAGAAAAACACGGTACAATAGTTTTAGAACAGAATTTAGATGATATTTTTCGGCATCGTCTTCACTGGAAAAAATTTATCAATGATATTTTTAAAATTGGTCGAAGAGGTGCTCACCTTCTCTTATCCGCACTAACGTTTTCAAACCGTGAGCATACTTCCTCACCCTATGGCGATGCCCGTCAAACTCAAGATTAATCCTTGATAACAGAAAATAATTACATCAGCGATTATGACTTCATGTCTGAAAAATGTTGATCAAGGTAGAAAGGATTATGCATAGGAAAAGGGCTCATCACTGCAGCCCAAATGCAGCTCTTGCAAAGATATAAAAGGCAGTTCTATCATCAATATAGATAAAAATTATCTAAGAAAGAATATACGTATTACTCGTCTTCCATGGTCAGCTTGTCCCTTACACTACGATCTCTTAAGAGCTCATATTCCACCTGATACAATAAGGAAAAATTTGTAAACGCACAAAATACCAATCTCTGCGAAATGTTATTGGTTGGAGGGGTCTTCCGTTGCCGACGTGTCATCACAGTAGAGACAACATTCTACTTATATATTAGCATATATATATATATATATATATATATATTCTGGGAAAGTACCCAAGAATCACAGTAGGCAGTAACCCATGAGCTCCCATGACAACAAATCACCCAACTTGAAAAGGTAACGACGCTAAAATCATCAAATGCTCACCAATTATGAGCAGAATAACTAAGAACCTTACCATTAACATCATCAAACTCCACAAACCCAGACCACTTGAGAGACTCAGACTCAAAGAGTGGAAAACCAGCATCGGGTTGCCCTCTTCTGATGTACCTAACACAGCATAGAATTGTAATAAGTGAGTAGACAAAGGCGCAAATATAAGCAGACACAATAAGTAGATGCCCGACAGAAGCCATACTCAATCCTTGTACTTCTGCTTTTAATAAACTGAAATTATCTAAAGCATAAACCGAGACAGTGATGAGCGAATCCTTATTTTGTTGTAAATAAGCTCTGTAACTTCATCGGGGCAGCCATTAAGATAGCATATCCTCTTGTTAGTCTCTGCAATCAAAAGTTAGCATTCATAAATTAAGAAATAGAAAATTTATGTGCAAGAATAGATAAAAATCTATGTTGATTGTTGCTAATTGCCTACCTCAGCTAAACGATCAACATGGGTTACTTTCTTTACATTGATTTAATCCAGCGAATGAAGATGAATCAATGCGTGATAAATGGGATTTTTGGAATAATGAATACCTTGGAATTGAAAGCGTTGTATGCATGTGAGGCTTGTCATCTGTCATATAATATTTAAAAAAACGAACAATCTAAAACGAACAGTCTCTTGATAATATGAACGCTGAATATCTACCATTTTTCCACTATTTAAAAACGAACAGTCTCTTGATGATACGAACATTGAATATCTACCATAATTGAATAGTTTTTTGGACTGTTCATTGCCTATTAAATGGGACAATGAATCGGATAAATACAATGTCTATTTGTCATGCACATGCGAAGAATATGGACACATTAATCTGCACTGCCATATACATTCAACGAAAAAAAATCATCCTCACATTTTCCGGGGGGGGGGGGGGGGAATTGTTGCCACGTGTCACCACAATAGGGTCCCTATCCTACTTTTATAGTATATAGATTCACCACATTAACGCATTGATTGTTCAACAAATTATATTTGATTTATTTTTATTTTATATCTCCTCATATTAACTTACGAACCTTTATATTAACTTTAAATATGTTACTATTATTAAATTTTAATATAAATATTTATTAGGTTAATAAATATTTATATAACACATATATTTTGTTAACATATACAAACTTAAATAAACACACATAATATAATAATTAGCTAAAGTAAATATCGTTTATATCATTCCAAAGAGAAAGCCGAAACGATGTAATCAGTCAATTGTCTCTTCTCTTATGTCAAAGGAGATTAAATGTGTATATATTACTTTCGGGAGCTTTTAATCAATTGTTTTGATTATGTCGATCAATTCATCCCAAAGAAAGTCGAGTCAATGAAATTAGTCAAATAATTATTCATTGAGTGACGTATTCTGCTTTTGGAATTCCCTGATTTACTTCCCTTATAATGTTATATGTAAATAGGATAATTAAATTATTTTAGGAAAATTTTAAGAATATAATTAATAAAGTGATAAACATTAAAAATAGAAGTATTTAATGACTTACTTCCATTATTACGGGGTGTAAATAGAAAAAAAGAGGGTGTGAATAGAACGACCCTTCAAGAATTGATCATTGGATGATTATTGCTGTATCTTTACTTTATGAAATTAGAGTAAAGATTTTGTTCTTTGTTGACTACAATCGTAAAAATTCCAACCTTCTTTCTTCCTTAGTAATCGTTTTCGCCTACAAGCCCATACGATTATTTCCATTGAATGGTGCCTTTTAAAAAAAAAAATACGTTACAACTTAAAAATATAATTTCTAGTTATTGATTAAATAAGGTCTAAATCAGTAATAACTAAATCAATAGAAGAAAGCCGAGAAAATTGGACGCAAAAAAAAAAAGTCGGGCCAGAACAACCCTATCTCGAAATCAGTAATAACTAATAAAAATAAGCATTTTCGTGACTATTAGTCGTCACTAATTGAATGGCATTTTAATGCATCAATTTTTCCGTCGTTTTGTATTCGTATTCTACACTTTTTGTCGCTCCAAAGGACGTTGCCCAATTATAGAAGTCGTTGTTTTGGGGGGAAAAAAAGGACGTTGCCCAATAGCAATAGAAGAAAGCCGAGATAATTGGACTGCAAAAAAATTAAAAAAAAAGTCGGGACAATCGTTACATTCGAAAAAAACACATAGATTAAGTTCTAATATCGTTGATCAGCGTCCAATGTCACATAAAAAAAAAGGTTTAGTCGTTTTTTCCTCTTTAGTATATGTAGGTCGTGATGAATTTCGTATTTTCCGATTACATTTTACCGATTTTCATGTGTTGGGATCGTGAACCGGATGTTAGAAGGGGTGAATAACATCGGTCACTATTTTTCGCTCTTTGTGGGTTTCACGTCCGGTTAGAGAGTGAAACCGATTTTCAATCTTCAATCAAAGCCAAGCGCGGAATACCATATACTTTGATTGTGAATTATATGTAGTGGTTTGTGTATGTAAGTGAATTGGTCCGATTTTGGTGTGTGAAGGTGGTTGAGGCATTTTGTCGAACACCTTGGATGTGGGTGTTTGAGAGTGTGTGTGGCGTCGGTTTATAGAAGTAGAGACACAAGAGTTTAAGGAAGTTCGGAATCTCAATACTCCTACGTCTCCCTTCTTCCCCACAAGGAAGGTATCACTAGAAGCCTTGGTTTACAATCCATGTCGTACAACCTCCTTAACTAGACTCAATCAATATAACCCTCAAGGCTATACTTTGCTAACTAAACTCCTACACCAATATAAAAAGCTTTTTACAGTCCGTCTCTTTCAAGAGCTTTTTACAGTCCCTTGAGAACTTACGACACCCCGCAAGGTCAACCGTAATGGTTGTAGCCCGCAACCTCACAACCTGCTTGATTTTTTACGTCTCTATGCTAAGAAGACACCATTCTTTCTTATCTCGATGTGAAGACTATATACACTTGTTTATAGTCTATGTGTTAAGACTTCTCACTCAAACTAAACTACGTAAAGCTCTCATTTCTATTGTGTGAGTGAGGTGTGTGAGTTTCAACTTTGTAGCCCTCTATATCTTTTGTAACCCACACAAAAAGAGGAAGAATTCTTCTTGATTATCTTCTTTACTCTTGTTCTTCTCTCTTTGATCTCTCTTGAATGTGTACTTCTACGATCCTTGGTTTGTTTATGCCCTTCACTTGTGTATTTATTGGCTTCCAGCTTTGATGTAGTCGTTAGATACATTAAAATAGCCGTTGGAAGCTTTTGTCTTGGCTTGGTCAATGTTGTCAGCTTCAGCTGTTTGTACCTGTTGCTGCATTAATATGCTTGTACACCAGTCAACAGTTGACCAGTCAATTCAGTCATTGATCGGATCAGTCTGAGACCGGTCAGTCAGTCTAAGATCGGACCAGTCCAGTATTGGTTGAAGCCGACCAGTCCAGACCGAGACCGATCAGTCTAGTCCAGTCTGAGATCGGCCAGTCCAGTCTGAGACCGGGAACCGAGATCGAGACTGAGTTGACTGTCAGTTGACCGCATTGACCAGTGTTGACCGGCAGTTGTCCTCCCTGGCTACCAAATGCTTGAGTTGAGTCTGTCACACATGAACTTGTCCTAGTGTGGGGTACCTGGTTGGCTTGGTTTGCAGCCTAGCACGTCAGCGGGTTTACCTTTCCCGCACGGTTCCCCGGGTTTAAAAAAAAAAGAGTATATCGCCGAAGCTTTGCTATCATTTTTTCATTAGATTTAGCTGCTTTACTTTAGTTTTTATGTCCAACTCATTTAAGTTCAACAAGATATATGAATCATATCCCATGTTAGGTCTTCAATATGGTTGAAGTGTTGAGCCTCATTAACTTCGACTATTTCCATTTCCTTGAATATGATAATTCCTCATATATCGTGTGTGTGTGAATTCCAATAGCTCTATTTCACCTACTCCTCACTAATAATATATACATATATATATTATTTCTCTAGACTCTACTTCAATCTATTGTATATAAACTTGGTGCAACAAAATTTCCCACTCAATCAATTTAATATAATTTACCTATATACATTAGATATATATCCATGGAGTTGTAATCATAATCATATATCACTTGACATACTTCAAAACCAAATGAAAATGGCTTTCCCAACTGAAAAAAACTATGATTCCAAGCCCTTCAAAGCAAACATAGTAGCAATGCAGAGCATAGTGCCATCAAAACAAACCAACCCAAGAAAATCCCACAAAGTTCAATTAGCCCCCAAAAATCAAAACATCGCCTCGAAAACCCTAATTGTACGAAGGCGTTTGCAAACGATTCTCTGCTATGAAAAGTCACCCGAAGATGACGATGAATGCTCGGGATGGCTAATGGCTGGCTTCATAAAAGAGTCGCTGGGAAGGGCATTAGTAGAAAATCCAATATTTGCTGGAAGGCTTAGGCCATTCGACGAAGGCGATAATAATGATAATACGATAGTAGTTTCTAACGATTCGGGCTTTCGTATGATCGAGGCGAGATAATTGGACTGCAAAAAAATAAAAAAAAAGTCGGGACAGTCGTTACATTCGAAAAAAACACATAGATTAAGTTCTAATATCGTTGATCAGCGTCCAATGTCACATAAAAAAAAAGGTTTAGTCGTTTTTTCCTCTTTAGTATATGTAGGTCGTGATGATTTCGTATTTTCCGATTACATTTTACCGATTTTCATGTGTTGGGATCGTGAACCGGATGTTAGAAGGGGTGAATAACATCGGTCACTATTTTTCGCTCTTTGTGGGTTTCACGTCCGGTTAGAGAGTGAAACCGATTTCCAATCTTCAATCAAAGCCAAGTGCGGAATACCATATACTTTGATTGTGAATTATATGTAGTGGTTTGTGTAAGTGAATTGGTCCGATTTTGGTGTGTGAAGGTGGTTGAGGCATTTTGTCGAACACCTTGGATGTGGGTGTTTGAGAGTGTGTGTGGCGTCGGTTTATAGAAGTAGAGACACAAGAGTTTGTTTAAGGAAGTTCGGAATCTCAATACTCCTACGTCTCCCCTTCTTCCCCACAAGGAAGGTATCACTAGAAGCCTTGGTTTACAATCCATGTCGTACAACCTCCTTAACTAGACTCACTCAATATAACCCTCACGGCTATACTTTGCAAACTAAACTCCTATACCAATATAAAAAGCTTTTTACAGTCCGTCTCTTTCAAGAGCTTTTTACTGTCCCTTGAGAACTTACGACACCCCGCAAGGTCAACCGTAATGATTGTAGCCCGCAACCTCACAACCGGCTTGATTTTTTACGTCTCTATGCTAAGAAGACACCATTCTTTCTTATCTCGATGTGAAGACTATATACACTTGTTTATAGTCTATGTGTTAAGACTTCTCACTCAAACTAAACTACGTAAAGCTCTCATTTCTATTGTGTGAGTGAGGTGTGTGAGTTTCAACTTTGTAGCCCTCTCTATCTTTTGTAACCCACACACAAAGAGGAAGAACTCTTCTTGATTATCTTCTTTACTCTTGTTCTTCTCTCTTTGATCTCTCTTGAATGTGTACTTTTTGGCTCTACGATCCTTGGTTTGTTTATGCCCTTCACTTGTGTATTTATTGGCTTCCAGCTTTGATGTAGTCGTTAGATACATTAAAATAGCCGTTGGAAGCTTTTGTCTTGGCTTGGTCAATGCTGTCAGCTTCAGCTGTTTGTACCTGCTGCTGCATTAATATGCTTGTACACCAGTCAACAGTTGACCAGTCAATTCAGTCATTGATCGGACCAGTCTGAGACCGGTCAGTCAGTCTAAGATCGGACCAGTCCAGTATTGGTTGAAGCCGACCAGTCCAGACCGAGACCGTCAGTCTAGTCCAGTCTGAGACCGGGAACCGAGATCGATGCTGAGTTGACTGTCAGTTGACCGCATTGACCAGTGTTGACCGGCAGTTGTCCTCCCTCGCTACCAAATACTTGAGTTGAGTCTGTCACACATGAACTTGTCCTAGTGTGGGGTACCTGGTTGGCTTGGTTTGCAGTCTAGCACGTCAGCGGGTTTACCTTTCCCGCACTGTTCCCCGGGTTTAAAAAAAAAAGAGTATATCGCCGAAGCTTTGCTATCATTTTTTTATTAGATTTAGCTGCTTTACTTTAGTTTTTATGTCCTACTCATTTAAGTTCAACAAGATATATGAATCATATCCCATGTTAGGTCTTCAATATGGTTGAAGTGTTGAGCCTCATTAACTTCGACTATTTCCATTTCCTTGAATAAGATAATTCCTCATATATCGTGTGTGTGAATTCCAATAGCTCTATTTCACCTACTCCTCACTAATAATATATACATATATATATTATTTCTCTAGACTCTACTTCAATCTATTGTATATAAACTTGGTGCAACAAAATTTCCCCCTCAATCAATTTAATATAATTTACCTATATACATTAGATATATATCCATGGAGTTGTAATCATAATCATATATCACTTGACATTCTACAAAACCAAATGAAAATGGCTTTCCCAACTGAAAAAGACTATGATTCCAAGCCCTTCAAAGCAAACATAGTAGCAATGCAGAGCATAGTGCCATCAAAACAAACCAACCCAAGAAAATCCCACAAAGTTCAATTAGCCCCCAAAAATCAAAACATCGCCTCGAAAACCCTAATTGTACGAAGGCGTTTGCAAACGATTCTCTGCTACGAAAAGTCACCCGAAGATGACGATGAATGCTCGGGATGGCTAATGGCTGGCTTCATAAAAGAGTCGCTGGGAAGGGCATTAGTGGAAAATCCAATATTTGCTGGAAGGCTTAGGCCATTCGACGAAGGCGATAATAATGATAATATGATAGTAGTTTGTAACGATTCGGGCGTTCGTATGATCGAGGCGAGACTCAATGTAAGTTTAAACGATTTTCTTGAGAATGTTAAAGGTATTAGGGGAGAAGATGAAGAAAATGAGCTTATCTTTTGGGAGGACGTTGATGAGCAAAACCCTCAGTACTCTCCTTTGTTCTATGTCCAGGTATAATGTAATTATAGCCATTTTTTCTTACACATATCTTATATCTAATATAATTCATGTCTTTTGTTTGATCATGTTATCTTTCTCTCGCAACATTTTCAGGTCACAAATTTCAGTTGCGGAGGATATTCGATAGGCATAAGTTGCAGCCTTCTTCTTACAGATCCATTTACCCTAACGACCTTCTTCAAGAAATGGGCTGAACTTCATAATAACGAAGTGATTATTTCAACCTCAAACATGTCCAAAACTCCAACTTTTTACTTCCCTAGCATTAAAAACAAGCCCAACTCATCCATATCTTTATCTGCACTAACGAAGCCAAGCACACACAATACTCCAGCGAAAAGCATAGTATTCAAAATCCCAGCAAGCAACTTTTCAGACGATGATGGAAATAATCGAACAAATAAAACCCTTATAGAATCATGCGTATCGAAGACTGAGCAAGAGCTTGGCCTGACAATGGCTTCTTCAGAAGCTTATTACTCAGTGTTTTATCACAATGCTGCTAATGGTGTTTCTTCTGAGGATGTGAAGGTGGAGAAGTTTTTGAGAGATGGTTTATTAAATGGTGAAGAATTCCATGGATTTTTAACCACGGGCTTTAGTAGCAGGAAATGGGATGAGCTTGGATTGAATAGCTTAAGCTTTAATGGAGGGAGAAAGGCAGTGTACGAATCATGTTGGGTCAACTCTTCTAACAGTGGTGAAGGGTTTGTAATGATGGTCCCATCGTTGGATGGTGACGATGAAGTGATGAAAATTGTGGTTGCAATTTGATTGAAAGTTTAGGGAGATCATCGACTATAATTATTATATTCCAAGTGTTTTAAGTGACTTGTCTACGTTATGTTTTATTTTGTTGCATAATCTTTGGGTTCACGTAATGTGGGAAGTTGGTGCTAAATTCTGATATCATCTAGAATTGATCATTGGATGGTTATTGCGGTTTCTTTATGAAATGGAATTATCATTTTGTTGTTGAGTACTATCGGAAAATTTTCTCAATAATAAAAACGCATCGATCTCCTCGGTTAAGCTCCTAAGAAATCGTGGGTCGGCGCCAATGTTCCAAAAAACAAGGTATCGCTGATTTTTTACTCTTTACAACTTGTAAATCGTGATGGATGTTGAGACACATCGGATAATTGAAGCTCTTGAAGCTAGTATATATATAAGAGGCTTTCTCCTCCCATCACCAATTGATTTTAGGAAGGACTACTCGATTTCTAATATGGTATCAAAGCGAGCTTCCGCTCACCGTTACCCGTCATATGTCCACGTGTTAGGCCAGTCATGCCACACGTGAAGGAGCGTGTTGAGATTCTAAGTGGGTTTCGTCTCGGATAATTCAAGCTCTTGAAGCTAGTATATATATAAGAGGCTTTCTCCTTCCATCACCAATTGATTTTAGGAAGGACCATTCGATTTCTAATAATAAATTTCGTTTTTTTACAGATTACAATTGATTTTCATGACCCTACGATGTAATCAGTCAATTGTCTCTTCTCTTATGTCAAAGGAGATTAAATGTGTATATTATATTACTTTCGGGAGCTTTTAATCAATTGTTTTGATTATGTCGATCAATTCATCCCAAAGAAAGCCGAGTCAATGAAATTAGTCAAATAAATTATTCATTGAGTGACGTATTTTGCTTTTGGAATTCCTTGATTTACTTCCCTTATAATGTTATATGTAAATAGGATAATTAAATTCTATTTTAGGAAAATTTTAAGAATATAATTAATAAAGTGATAAACATTAAAAATAGAAGTATTTAATGACTTACTTCCATTATTAAGGGGTGTAAATAGAAAAAAAGAGGATGCCAATAGAACGACCCTTCAAGAATTGATCATTGGATGATTATTGCTGTATCTTTACTTTATGAAATTAGAGTAAAGATTTTGTTCTTTGTTGACTACAATCGTAAAACTTCCAACCTTCTTTCTTCCTTAGTAATCGTTTTCGCCTACAAGCCCATACGATTATTTCCATTGAATGGTGCCTTTTAAAAAAAAATTACGTTACAACTTAAAAATATAATTTCTAGTTATTGATTAAATAAGGTCTAAATCAGTAATAACTAAATCAATAGAAGAAAGCCGAGAAAATTGGACGCAAAAAAAAAAAAAAAAAGAAAAAAGTCGGGCCAGAACAACCCTATCTCGAAATCAGTAATATCTAATAACTAATAAAATAAGCATTTTCGTGACTATTAGTCGTCACTAATTGAATGGCATTTTAATGCATCAATTTTTCCGTCGTTTTGTATTCGTATTCTACACTTTTTGTCGCTCCAAAGGACGTTGCCCAATTATAGAAGTCGTTGTTTTGGGGGGGGGGGGGGGGGGAAGGACGTTGCCCAATAGCAATAGAAGAAAGCCGAGATAATTGGACTGCAAAAAAATAAAAAAAAAGTCGGGACAGTCGTTACATTCGAAAAAAACACATAGATTAAGTTCTAATATCGTTGATCAGCGTCCAATGTCACATAAAAAAAAAGGTTTAGTCGTTTTTTCCTCTTTAGTATATGTAGGTCGTGATGATTTCGTATTTTCCGATTACATTTTACCGATTTTCATGTGTTGGGATCGTGAACCGGATGTTAGAAGGGGTGAATAACATCGGTCACTAATTTTCGCTCTTTGTGGGTTTCACGTCCGGTTAGAGAGTGAAACCGATTTCCAATCTTCAATCAAAGCCAAGTGCGGAATACCATATACTTTGATTGTGAATTATATGTAGTGGTTTGTGTAAGTGAATTGGTCCGATTTTGGTGTGTGAAGGTGGTTGAGGCATTTTGTCGAACACCTTGGATGTGGGTGTTTGAGAGTGTGTGTGGCGTCGGTTTATAGAAGTAGAGACACAAGAGTTTGTTTAAGGAAGTTCGGAATCTCAATACTCCTACGTCTCCCCTTCTTCCCCACAAGGAAGGTATCACTAGAAGCCTTGGTTTACAATCCATGTCGTACAACCTCCTTAACTAGACTCACTCAATATAACCCTCAGGGCTATACTTTGCTAACTAAACTCCTACACCAATATAAAAAGCTTTTTACAGTCCGTCTCTTTCAAGAGCTTTTTACAGTCCCTTGAGAACTTACGACACCCCGCAAGGTCAACAGTAATGATTGTAGCCCGCAACCTCACAACCGGCTTGATTTTTTACGTCTCTATGCTAAGAAGACACCATTCTTTCTTATCTCGATGTGAAGACTATATACACTTGTTTATAGTCTATGTGTTAAGACTTCTCACTCAAACTAAACTACGTAAAGCTCTCATTTCTATTGTGTGAGTGAGGTGTGTGAGTTTCAACTTTGTAGCCCTCTCTATCTTTTGTAACCCACACACAAAGAGGAAGAACTCTTCTTGATTATCTTCTTTACTCTTGTTCTTCTCTCTTTGATCTCTCTTGAATGTGTACTTTTTGGCTCTACGATCCTTGGTTTGTTTATGCCCTTCACTTGTGTATTTATTGGCTTCCAGCTTTGATGTAGTCGTTAGATACATTAAAATAGCCGTTGGAAGCTTTTGTCTTGGCTTGGTCAATGCTGTCAGCTTCAGCTGTTTGTACCTGCTGCTGCATTAATATGCTTGTACACCAGTCAACAGTTGACTAGTCAATTCAGTCATTGATCGGACCAGTCTGAGACCGGTCAGTCAGTCTAAGATCGGACCAGTCCAGTATTGGTTGAAGCCGACCAGTCCAGACCGAGACCGTCAGTCTAGTCCAGTCTGAGACCGGGAACCGAGATCGAGACTGAGTTGACTGTCAGTTGACCGCATTGACCAGTGTTGACCGGCAGTTGTCCTCCCTGGCTATCAAATGCTTGAGTTGAGTCTGTCACACATGAACTTGTCCTAGTGTGGGATACCTGGTTGGCTTGGTTTGCAGTCTAGCACGTCAGCGGGTTTACCTTTCCCGCACGGTTCCCCGGGTTAAAAAAAAAAAGAGTATATCGCCGAAGCTTTGCTATCATTTTTTATTAGATTTAGCTGCTTTACTTTAGTTTTTATGTCCTACTCATTTAAGTTCAACAAGATATATGAATCATATCCCATGTTAGGTCTTCAATATGGTTGAAGTGTTGAGCCTCATTAACTTCGACTATTTCCATTTCCTTGAATAAGATAATTCCTCATATATCGTGTGTGTGTGTGAATTCCAATAGCTCTATTTCACCTACTCCTCACTAATAATATATACATATATTATTATGAATATTGTTAGTAGTTAGTTGTTAGTGGATGTCAATTAATGCTTTAAATGCGTTAGTTGTATGTGTGTTTCTATAAATAGCCATTACCTCCTTGTAATAATGTGTGAAGAAACTTAATAAAAATTCTACGTACGTTTAATATCATATCTCTATTTCATACTATATAATCATAAAGCTTTATCAAGTAAATATTATATAACACGTTATCAGCACGAGACTCTACCTATCTGAAGACTACCAAGAACACAATCCGGAGGTATAAATTATTTATTTATATACATATAAATAGTTTATTATATATATGTTATATATATATATTTATTATATATATATGCACGCGTGTTTGGGTTCATATACATATAACTACATACATAAGTTATATATATAAATATATCTACATAACTGTGTATGTTGTGTTTATATATATTACATATATATATATATATTAACCGTATAACAAAGTGTCATAGCGCGAGTGGTTTCGCGGAATATCATCACTAAAAGTGGTGAGAGGTCCAGATTTCGAATCCCCGTCGTGGCAAGTGAAGATATTTTTAATGACTTACGAAAATATATTAACATATTTTTATTTTTATATTAATTTATATGACTTTAATTTTTATAGAATAATGTCGTTTTATTTACGGTGATCGTTACCACTATGTGGATAATATTTTTACGAAATTTTCCAAAATATTATTATTAATTGTAATGTTTTATTAATATTACTAATATATTGTATTTTGAAGGATGTTGTCCGATCTGATCATCGAACACTTGCTTATGAGTATTATTATTACATGGGCACTTCTTTTGACGTTGGCAATGTTTTTCATAAGAATTTTTTCAAAGGAAGATACTGAAGAAGATACTGACAACGATACTAAAGAAGATTAGATATGCGTGTAATATTTTGTTATATTATCATTGTTAAAATTTTGCTTTTGTATTTTATAGTAATATGACGAATTTGGCGAGCCTTGAGTTTGTTGCACTTGATATCACTGGCCGAAATTATTTATCTTGGGCACTAGATGCCGAGATTCATTTGAAAGCGAAAGGTTTGGGTGATACCATCAAACCGACCAATACGACATCCGAGCAGGACAAGGCGAAGGCAATGATTTTTCTTCGCCACCACATTCATGAAAGTCTGAAAATTGAATACTTAACGGTGAAAGACCCGAAAGACTTGTGGAAAAATTTGGAAGATAGATATAACCACCTTAAAACTGTTATTCTCCCAAATGCAAGGTATGAATGGGTGAATTTACGTTTGCAAGATTTTAAATCGGTAAGCGAATACAATTCTGCTGTTTATCGAATTACTTCTACACTGAAATTATGTGGAGAAACTATTACTGATGCAATTATGTTGGAGAAAACGTTCACCACGTTTCATCCGTCAAATGTTATTCTACAACAGCAATATCGAGAGAGAAAATTTGAAAAGTACTCAGATCTCATTTCTTGTTTACTGTTGGCTGAGCAAAACAATGAGTTGCTGATGAAAAATCATGAGTCCCGACCGACTGGTGCTGCTGCAATCCCTGAAGTGAATGCAGTCAATATTAATAATGATAATAGTCGAGGTAATGATCGTGGACGTGGTCGTGGTGGATATCGCGGCCGTGGACGTGGCCGTGGTCAAGGTCGTGGTCGTGGCCGAAGTTATCATGGTTATCAATATTTCCGTGGTGGTTATCATAATTATCGTGGTGGTCATCACAATCTCCAGAAGAAGAAAGACAGTAAAAATGAGAAGAAGCAGACTGAACAAAAAGTGAACGACGAACAATGTTACCGCTGTGGTGGTTTGGGCCATTGGTCCCGCAGTTGCCATACGCCTAAACACCTTGTTGAGCTGTATCAAGAATCAAAGGGCAAAGGAAAGAAAATTGAAACGAACTTCGTTCATGGAGAAATTCCTTCAGCTTCTGGTGTTAATGATGAAGGTGTTAATTTCGATGTCGACGATTTCCTGAACCTCTCAAATGAAGAAGTTTGACCTGCTATAATTTTATAAATTATATGCATAATTATTGTGTATTTTGGTGTGTATCATTTGAATGTTGTATTTGCTATAAATTATTATCGTGTGAATGTTATTCATGTGTTTACTATGTACCATTTGTTTTCAATAATATGTATTAATAATTACGTGTTTGTTCATAAAGGATTTTATATGATGGACACGAGCATGTGCAATGGAGAATTATGTCTTGCAGACTGTGCAACCACTAATACAATTCTGAAAAATAAGAAATATTTCGAGCATATCGATATGGAAAAGGCCAGTGTCATAACTATATCTGGGAGCATAAATATAATTGAAGGCTCCGGAAGAGCTAATATATTGTTGCCCAAAGGAACAAGGCTGATTATTGAAAATGCCTTATATTCCCCTAAGTCTCAAAGGAATTTATTAAGTTTTAAAGCGATTCGAAATAACGGATATCATGTTGAGACTGCACAAAAGGGAGATATTGAATATTTGCACATTACAAAAGTGATTCTGAATAAAAGGATAATTCGGGAAATATTACCGTCTTTTGATTCTGGGCTATACTACACATATCTTCGAACAATTGAATCATATGCTATCCAAAAGTTTAACAATGACAGTACATTTAGTGTTTGGCATGACCGGTTGGGCCATCCCGGTACAATTATGATGCGAAAAATAATTGAAAATTCACGCGGACATTTATTGAGAAACCAGAAGATTCTTCAATCAAATGAATTAGCATGTGTTGCTTGCTCTAAAGGGAAGTTAATTATTCGACCATCACAAATGAAAGTAAAGACTGAATCTATTGCATTTTTGGAGCGTATACATGGTGATATTTGTGGGCCAATACATCCATCATGTGGACCATTTAAATATTTCATGGTATTAATTGATGCATCAAGTAAATGGTCCCATGTATGTTTATTATCTACTAGAAACGTGGCATTTGCAAGATTACTTGCTCAGCTGATTAGATTAAGAGCACACTTCCCAGATTATCCGATAAAGAAAATACGTCTTGATAATGCTGGTGAATTTACTTCCAAGGCATTCAATGATTATTGTATGTCTATTGGTATTGATATCGAGCACCCTGTGCCACATGTTCATACGCAAAACGGTCTTGCAGAATCGTTGATTAAACGCCTGCAATTAATTGCAAGGCCATTATTAATGAAGTCGAAACTTCCATCATCTTGTTGGGGACATGCTATATTACATGCAGCGGCATTAATCCGCATCAGGCCAACAAGTTATCATGACATCTCCCCATTGCAAATGGTTTATGGTCAGGAACCAGATATTTCCCATCTAAGAATATTTGGATGTGCGGTATATGTTCCAATTGCGCCACCACAACGCACAAAGATGGGACCTCAAAGGAGATTGGGAATATATGTCGGATTTGAATCTCCATCAATTATAAAATATTTAGAACCCTTGACTGGAGATCGATTTACGGCCAGATTTGCCGACTGTCACTTCGATGAAACAAATTTTCCGACATTAGGGGGAGAAAAGAGACAGCTGGAAACAAATATTAGTTGGAATGAATTATCACTAAATCATTACGATCCTCGAACTAAAGAATGTGAACTGGAAGTTCAGAAAATAATTCATCTACAAAGCTTAGCGAATCAATTGCCAGACAGTTTTGCTGACCCAAAAAGAGTGACAAAGTCACATATTCCAGCTGTTAATGCTCCTGTTAGAATTGATGTTCCTGTAGAACAAACAAATAATAGTATTGAGCCTAAACCACAGCTGAAGCGTGGTAGGCCTTCGGGTTCCAAAAATAAAAATCCTCGGAAAAGAAAAGGAGTAAATAATAAGAATGGTCCAATCGAGGATTTATCGACTAGAGAAGAGTCGATGGGCATAAATGATGATAAGAATGAAAGTCAGGTACCTGAACAAACTGAAATTAATGATAATGAAGAGATCTCGATCAATTACGCCCAAAATGGAATTAGATGGAACCGAGATGAAGTCAACGTTGACGATAAGTTCTCATTTAACGTAGCGCTACATGAAATGAATAAGATTAATGAGAATGAGGATCATGAACCAAGGAATGTGAATGAATGCAGACAAAGAAATGATTGGCAAAAATGGAAAGATGCAATCGAGGCAGAATTAAAATCACTTGAGAAGCGAAAAGTTTTCGGACCTGTAGTCCGCATACCAGAAAATGTAAAGCCGGTTGGATATAAATGGGTTTTCATCAGAAAGAAAAATGAAAACGGTGAAATTATGAGATATAAAGTACGGCTTGTTGCACAAGGTTTCTCGCAGAGACCTGGTATTGATTATGAGGAGACGTATTCTCCCGTGGTGGACGCAACGACTTTTCGTTACATAATTAGTCTGGCAGTACGTGAAGGACTCGATATGCATCTAATGGATGTAGTCACTGCTTATTTATATGGCTCGCTTGACAGTGATATTTATATGAAGCTTCCAGAGGGTTTTCGACTACCTGAAAATTCAGGGCCGCGAGATGAGTACTCAATTAAACTAAATAAATCGCTTTATGGATTAAAGCAATCCGGACGTATGTGGTATAATCGACTAACTGAATACTTATTGAAAGAGGGGTATAAAAATGATCAAATTTGCCCCTGCATATTTACGAGAAGATTTAAAAATGATTTTGTTATCATTGCAGTATATGTTGATGATATAAATATAATCGGAACTCCTGAAGAGTTATCAAAGCTATTGTTTGTTTGAAAAGAGAATTCGAAATGAAGGATCTCGGTAAAACTAAATTTTGTCTCGGACTGCAAATAGAATATTTAAAGAATGGAATATTTGTACATCAAGAAACTTATACGAAAAGAGTACTGAAAAGATTTTATATGGATGAAGCTCATCCATTAGATACTCCAATGATTGTCCGATCTTTAGACGTGAATAAAGATCCATTTAGACCATGTGAATATAATGAAGAAGTACTTGGTCCTGAAGTACCATATCACAGTGCTATTGGAGCACTGATGTATCTTACAGGTCATACTCGACCAGATATAGCATTTGCTGTAAATTTATTGGCAAGATACAGTTCTTCGCCGACTCATAGACATTGGAATGGAGTTAAACGAATTTTTCGATACCTTCGGGGATCAACTAATATGGGATTATTTTATTCTAATGAGATGAAAGATAACTTAATTGGTTATGCAGATGCTGGATATCTATCCGATCCACATAATGCTCGATCGCAAACCGGTTATTTATTTACACACGGTGGAACTGCCATTTCATGGCGATCAGTTAAGCAAAGTTTAACGGTTACATCATCTAATCATGCTGAAATTCTAGCTATTCATGAAGCTAGCCGAGAATGTGTTTGGTTGCGATCGGTGATTCAGCATATACAACAAACTTGCGGTTTATTATCGGAGAAACTACCTCCGACAATATTATATGAAGATAATGCGGCATGCATCGCCCAATTAAAGGACGGATATATCAAAGGAGATAGAACAAAACATATTTCACCAAAATTTTTCTTTACACACGATTTAGAGAAAAATGGTGATATTGATGTACAACAAGTGCGCTCTAGCGAGAATTTCGCAGATTTATTTACGAAAGCGCTTCCTCCTATAATATTTAGAAAATTGGTACATTCAATTGGAGTTCGAAGACTTCGAGATTTGAAGTAATGCTATCATCAGGGGGAGAAATACGTGTTGCACTCTTTTTTCCTTCACTGTGGTTTTTCCCATGTGGTTTTCCCAGTAAGGTTTTTAATGAGGCAGCTATACCATCAAATTCTGAAGGACCTATCATTAAATGACATCCAAGGGGGAGTATTATGAATATTGTTAGTAGTTAGTTGTTAGTGGATGTCAATTAATGCTTTAAATGCGTTAGTTGTATGTGTGTTTCTATAAATAGCCATTACCTCCTTGTAATAATGTGTGAAGAAACTTAATAAAAATTCTACGTACGTTTAATATCATATCTCTATTTCATACTATATAATAATAAAGCTTTATCAAGTAAATATTATATAACATATATATATTATTTCTCTAGACTCTACTTCAATCTATTGTATATAAACTTGGTGCAACAAAATTTCCCCCTCAATCAATTCACTACAAAACAAAGCTCAAACGGCGACTACAGTTAGCGACTAACACCACAGTAGTCGCAAACTTGACAAATTAGCGACTATACCTAGAGGATTGCGACTACAAAGTATTAGTCGCCAATAGCGACTACAGAAAAAGAAGCTAGCGACGAAAATGCGGTCGGCAAATTAGTTAGCGACTACATTTGTGTAAGTTAGCGACTACGGACATGTAGTCGCTAAAGGCGACCAAATATTTGGCGGGGTCTCAGTCGCAATTTTTCGTTTAGCGACTACACTTATTCACATTAGCGACCACACTTCTGTAGTCGCTAACATTTTACCCTAAATTTCCCCTGATCTGAAGTATTCCCAAACCCACAATTCCCAAATCCGAAAATTGGATCCACCATCGATCGTACCAACCCGGTCCGACCTCCGCCGCCGTTCGTCCCGACATTCGCCGCCGTTCGTCCCGACATCCGCCGCCGTCTGTCGCCGTCCGCCGTCTGAAGCCGTTGCTCGCCTTCGCCAAATCAGAAAGGCCTCCAAACAGTCGCTCGTTTTCCACCTTCGCCCGCTTCTCTTCGCCGTCCGCCATTCGTCGCCTTTATCAGGTACGATTCCGGCTGAAATCACTGCATCAGTCTGCGTCCGCCAAACAGTCGCTCGTTTTCCGCCTTCATCCGACGACCTCCGCCGCCGTCGCTCGCCTTCGTCGGTCTCTTCGCCGTCCGCATCACTCCGCGTCCACCGTGCCACCACTGCCCTCGTCGTGCCACTGTTGAGTGAATTTGGGTATTTATATTTTAATTTTGGTAATTTTTAACTCGTTTGGCGTATTTTAATTTATTTCCTTCTTCTTTGGATAATTGTTCTCTTTGTTACAGATGGTGTCGACAGAGGACATGCTTCTTCCAATTGTCTGCTGAAGAAGAAAATTTATTTCTCACTTGACTTTTTGTTCATAAAATTGCATTTCTAACCTGCTTGTATACCGTTCTTGGATGTAGGCTAAACATACTTGCTGAACTGCTTTGATTTGGTGACAGAAGAAAGCAAGGATGGCTGAGGAGGTAGACTTAAAATTTTTAAATGCACATAACCTTGTCCTCTTGTTTTATTGCAGAAATAACTTACTTATTTACTGATTTTCTTTTGTCTTATGCATTAATTCAAACCGATGTTGCATCTGGAATATTAGTATTGAAGAATGTTGAATATGGTAAGTTAAGCTATTCTGGATTTGATTAAAGAACAACACACCTGAGATGTCTGATAATGAACTTCTAGTTCGGGAGCAAAAGGTTTTCTGAACGTCCTTTTAATTCTGATGCAGGGAGTTGCAATTTTGATCGCATTCCTTGTCTCTGCTGTTTTACATGAGGTATTGTTACCATACGAACCTTTGGGAATTTCTCGTTCTAAAGTAGCATTCCTTGTCACTTAATTAAGAGGTTTTTCTTTTCCTATTTTTGGTGGGGGTGTTTTTTTTTCGTTACAGACATCTGCAGAAGAATCTTAAGGAAGTGAAGGTGAACAAGAGCTGCCTTCAGTTGTTGCTCTGTAATAAGATAGATGGGGGCAGCATCGACCTTTCCAGATGAAGGTGAACAAGAGCTGCCTTCAATTTGAATCGAATTAGCATAATTGGATGTGACTTGTCTTGAATTGTATTTTATATTAAACAATGTATGACTTCCTAGTTGGAGGATATGGTAATTTGTAATGCATTACCACTATTTTGGATTTTTTTTTGAATTGATATTCTGTTTTTTAGTTATATTTGTATTTAATTGACCACAAAAAAACAATAAAGAGTGAGTAGATGACCATCGTAATAGATCCCAGCGACTACAAAACTGGCCGCTGTCTAGTAGCTGTTTAGCGACTACAGGTGTAGTCGCTGTGTAGTCGCTATTCAGCGACTACAATACGTAGTCGCCGTGTAGTCGCTAATAGCGACTAACTGCCGACTGCACCAATTTAGCGACAAGGCATATAGCGACTACGTCTTGTAGTCGCTAATGTAGTCGCTGATCGTCGTTAGCGACTAACTTTTCTTGTTTAGCGACTGTAATGTGTAGTCGCTAAAATGAGTTTTTTTTGTAGTGATTTAATATAATTTACCTATATACATTAGATATATATCCATGGAGTTGTAATCATAATCATATATCACTTGACATACTACAAAACCAAATGAAAATGGCTTTCCCAACTGAAAAAGACTATGATTCCAAGCCCTTCAAAGCAAACATAGTAGCAATGCAGAGCATAGTGCCATCAAAACAAACCAACCCAAGAAAATCCCACAAAGTTCAATTAGCCCCCACAAATCAAAACATCGCCTCGAAAACCCTAATTGTACGAAGGCGTTTGCAAACGATTCTCTGCTACGAAAAGTCACCCGAAGATGACGATGAATGCTCGGGATGGCTAATGGCTGGCTTCATAAAAGAGTCGCTGGGAAGGGCATTAGTGGAAAATCCAATATTTGCTGGAAGGCTTAGGCCATTCGACGAAGGCGATAATAATGATAATATGATAGTAGTTTGTAACGATTCGGGCGTTCGTATGATCGAGGCGAGACTCAATGTAAGTTTAAACGATTTTCTTGAGAATGTTAAAGGTATTAGGGGAGAAGATGAAGAAAATGAGCTTATCTTTTGGGAGGACGTTGATGAGCAAAACCCTCAGTACTCTCCTTTGTTCTATGTCCAGGTATAATGTAATTATAGCCATTTTTTCTTACACATATCTTATATCTAATATAATTCATGTCTTTTGTTTGATCATGTTATCTTTCTCTCGCAACATTTTCAGGTCACAAATTTCAGTTGCGGAGGATATTCGATAGGCATAAGTTGCAGCCTTCTTCTTACAGATCCATTTACCCTAACGACCTTCTTCAAGAAATGGGCTGAACTTCATAATAACGAAGTGATTATTTCAACCTCAAACATGTCCAAAACTCCAACTTTTTACTTCCCTAGCATTAAAAACAAGCCCAACTCATCCATATCTTTATCTGCACTAACGAAGCCAAGCACACACAATACTCCAGCGAAAAGCATAGTATTCAAAATCCCAGCAAGCAACTTTTCAGACGATGATGGAAATAATCGAACAAATAAAACCCTTATAGAATCATGCGTATCGAAGACTGAGCAAGAGCTTGGCCTGACAATGGCTTCTTCAGAAGCTTATTACTCAGTGTTTTATCACAATGCTGCTAATGGTGTTTCTTCTGAGGATGTGAAGGTGGAGAAGTTTTTGAGAGATGGTTTATTAAAAGGTGAAGAGTTCCATGGATTTTTAACCACGGGCTTTAGTAGCAGGAAATGGGATGAGCTTGGATTGAATAGCTTAAGCTTTAACGGATGGGTCCATGGTTAGATGGCGACGATGAAGTAATGAAAATTGTGGTTGCAATTTGATTGAAAGTTTAGGGAGATCATCGACTATAATTATTATATTCCAAGTGTTTTAAGTGACTTGTCTACGTTATGTTTTATTTTGTTGCATAATCTTTGGGTTCACGTAATGGGGGAAGTTGGTGCTATATTGTGATATCATCAAGAATTGATCATTGGATGGTTATTGCGGTTTCTATATGAAATGGAATTATCATTTTGTTGTTGTTGAGTACTATCGGAAAATTTTCTCAATAAAAAAAATGCATGATCTCCTCGGTTAAGCTCCTAAGAAATCGTGGGTCGGCGCCAATGTTCCAAAAAACAAGGTATCGCTGATTTTTTTTTCTCTTTACAACTTGTAAATCATGATGGATGCTGAGGCACGTCGGATAATTCAACCTCTTGAAGAATTGAAGCTAGTATATATATAAGAGGCTTTCTCCTCCTATCACCCGATTCATACGTCCACGTGTTAGGCCAGTCATGCCACACGTGAGGGGGCGTGTTGAGATTCTAAGTGGGCTTCGTCCCACATCGGATAATTCAAGCTCTTGAAGCTAATATATATATATATATGTCATATATATATATATATATGTATACATATATATATATATGTATATATGTGTATATATATATATATATAGGCTTTCTCCTCCCATCACATGTTGGTTTTAGGAAGGACCCTTCGATTTCTAATAATAAATTTCGTACCGATTACAATTGACTGATATTCATGTATAATCAATCTCGACGTTTTTAATTTTTGCCTAAATTTTGCGTTTCTTGAACATGAAACGACATAGAAATATCCGTCGATATTTTCGCAAAATCATGGTAATAATATTTTTTCGATAAGCTTGATTGTATGACTATCAGATATCATTATCATGTTCAATAATAAATTTATCGAATAGAAGTGAATATTATTTTTTTTTCCAAGAGGCTAGCTAGGTGCGATTACTTCTCCAAAATTAAAATTTATTTGTTTTTTTAAATAAATCTGTAATAATCGGTCTTATTTGAAAGAAATCCCATTAAACGACGTCGTAAACAAGTAACCTTATTTTGACCTAGATCCTCGCAGCGACACGAGGAGAGCTTTAACCGTGACATCGCTGCTTCGCTATGATCAACCATGGCGAGACTACTAGTCGTTAACTCTTGAGCAGATTTCATCGTTTTCTGCTTGGGTTGCGTTCTTCCATGTCCAATGACGGCGCAATATCCATATGGCTTCGTATTTAATGATCAATTATTTTCCCTGTGCTTATTTTGTATTCGAAAGAGACTGAGGATAAGTGATTTTTTGTCCGTGTGCTTGTCGCATCGTATGGCTTCGCCTTGATTCTTGTGCTGATAATGCCATTTAATATGTAAACCTATTTGTCTGTATAAGTCTCTGTTAGGTGAAAATTTTAACTTGTAAACAAACCTCTGCATTATGACAATTTGAATCGCTGATAATTATTTTTGTAATCCGTGTTGAATGAAAATTTCTGTTTCCAGCCATTTTGGAGACTTTGGCATCCTCCTGGTAGTGATGGCTGTGGTGTAATAGGTAAATATGATCTTTTTCCTCATTGAAAAGTTTCTTTGTGTTGATATAAATAAATAAACAAGTAGAAGCGTTTAGTCTTCTTTTGTTCATCTTGAAGGTGTGCGACTAGCCAATTCCATCGAAGTCGCTCATGACAAGCAAGGTTTGAGCAACCTACGTTCTTTCTGGACTTGAGTTACGATTATCCAAATGCAAAAAACATACTGGTTCTGTTTTTTTTTGCTTTTAATTTATTTGATTTTATTCATAGTTCTCAGTATTTGTTTGAAGTCTCCATTGATGAGTTTTGTGCTTCTTGGATATCAGGTCTACTAACTGTCATAAAATTGGCTATGCTCCCCAAAACAATAAGATAAGAAGTCTCACAAACAAGGTAAAGACATCATTTTCTTGTGATAAGTTTATATTTATAAAACATCTGCTTCTGCAGGCATTTTCGTGTAACAAGTCGATCTCTGATTGATTGTTAATGACAAAAACCTCGGTAAATAACTAAAAGAATGTTATTACCAGTTTTTCAGTCACAGTATGGTATCGATGTTACCATTGGAAGGTATGTTGCGGTCGAAAATACTATTTGTCTTCTTCAATTCATGTAGAATTATGTGTTTGATCGTCTCAAGACAATCTATCTGTAGAAATGGATCCATTTGTGAAAATTTATAGTGGTGGGTAAAATGGTGAAGAATTGTAATGATATTTTTTCTCAGCGATTTTTACCGAATTCCACCTGGTCGACCCAGTTCGATAAGCATGCCTGAGTTAGGTGAATCTAGGTGTAGCCTACCTGTCTGACCTAGTTCGATAAGCATGTCTAAGTTAGATGAACCTAGGGGTAATAAAGGGGCGATCCAATTCGAAAATACACCAAAGTTGGGCAGGCTCCAATTTGAAAACATACCATAATCGGAAATCCTAGGTTTTTTGGACATCTTGGGCTTCGTGGGCTTCCGATAGCTATTATATATACGCCCCGCCCCCCTTATTCTATTACATTAGACCCTACATAACTCTAGCTGTTACAACCAAACCTCGCTGCGGCCAAAGCTGCTCTAACCCTATTCGAAGAAGAATGGTAGGAGATGGAGTCGGTTTTCTTTATGTTCATGATTTGTTTGCTGCAAAATAGATCTTCTTGATGGCATATCTATTTAGACCCTGAAATCATCTTACATTCTTTTAGTTTATACATGATTTATGATGCGGAGTTTTCATGATTTTGTGGGCATGTTTTTTTATTTGTGTGGCTCATATCAGCTGCTATAGAGGGCTCTTTTTTTTTTATTTTTTTTTATCTCAGCTCGTGTGTTGGTAAATAGCCAAATTGTATCAGCCTTTGGTGTTTTCTGCTAATCTACACTTTCAAACATTATCTATTTCTTTGCTGTTAAGTTTAGTCATCAGATCCATTTTTTTGAATCAGGTGGTGTTTATGGTTGATATTCTGATGCTATTTGAATATATGATGTACCGTTGGTTGATGAATTCGTTTTGGTTTCGCTTGTATTTGGCAGGATAACGGTGGAAAGTCTGTGCAACCATCTCACGAATGCATGACTCATGCCTTTTTGACAGAAGTGAAGTCCCTGCTGACGGAGTACTTATTCTTGCTTAATTTATGTACTTTAGCAGACTTTTATTGTTGGCTAATTTTAATGTATTTCGTTGGATCCAAGTATTCCAACTGAAGCTCGTGATGCTTTACGAGAACTACTCCTTGACGAGCTGGACACAGAAAAGAAAAGGTGTGCTGCCGCTGAAGCTGAGGTAATAACTTAAATATCAAGACTTAGGCCATTAAGGATTATTGATGAGAAATTAAGTTGAGACTTTGTTCTATTCCTCAATCAACTGAGCACAGATTCAGAAATTAACAGCCGAGTGTGAGGATATAAAGAAGGAGACAGCTATTCTCATGGAAGCATATTTAGAAGAGACGCGGAAAAACGCACTCGAAATGGAGCAACTCAAAGCCGAAACTAAGGTAAAAAAGGGCTTGGTCTCTACGTGTTTTGCCTGTGTGGGGCATATGAGTAAAGTATTTTGCAAGATTTAATAAGAATTTAAAAACATCTTAGTTATTGACATGGTTGATATCTTCATCATCAGGCTATAACAGACATGAACGATTTCCTGAGCGACGTCCTGGACAAGAGTGATGGAGGTGCATAGGATGGTTGCGATGGGGGCGAGAGAGAGAGAGAGAGAGAGAGAGAAAGAGAGAGATTTGCTTTCCTTTTGTTTTGTTTGAATAAATAATGGAAGACACAAACATTCCCATCATTGTGGTTTGCTGCTGTTAAAACTTAAGGGTTTGGGAGCCCGTGCTGCTCAAATCTCTCTATGAATACTTGGAGACTTCGTATCCTCACACGGGCTCCCAAACCCTTAAGTTGAGACTTTGTTCCATTCGGTCAATCAACTGAGCACAGATTCAGAAATTAACAGCCGAGTGTGAGGATATAAAGGAGGCTATGGAAGACACAAACATTCCCATCATTGGAATATCAAGACTTAGGCCAATAATGTTTGAAACTAAGGGTTTGGGAGCCCATCCTTATGAATGAACTATGTGGATTGATTATTGGCTTTTCGTCTTATCTCATTTTAGTTTTTACATCATGGTTTTCTTACATCACTCCCTAATCTATCTGTACTGTTGTTTGGTGAACTCATAGTTGATGTTTCTGGTCATCGTAGCATCTCTGCTTGGGATTCTTTTATTTGCTGAAACAGGTGTGTTAATTGGGCGGGATTGAGTGGCAGGAATAATTAAGAAGTCCAAGTAGCTAATATCTTTAGGATTTAACTAATAATATTGTATCTTTAGGATTTTATTCGTTTTGATTAGTTTCCCCAAGGGATTTGCCAAGAATTATTGTGAAAGTTTCTGCAATTGTATCTTGACATATTATTCTCTATGACTGAAACTGAACTGTTATTGTCCTTTACACAGAAACTGGCAAGCAAACAAACATTCAAATGCCTTCTTCCCTTTATTCCAAACATTATTCAAAGTTAAAGATGAACTCTTCCCCAAATCCAAATCGCCTCTCAGAAACATCTGTTTGAAAAGAGAGAGAAAAAAGAAGTGTTTCGTTTGTAATAAACGGTGGATATAACGAAGGTAAAGAATATTAACCTCAGCCTCGATGCTCAGCTGGTGTATCGGGTTGCTTTCCAGGCATGGCGTTCACAAAAGATGGATTCTCTTTGTACGAATCTTGAAGCCTCGAAAGAAGAGGAAACTGGCCCTGCAATTTTATGCACGAAAGATGGTAAAGATGAAGTTTTTTTTCTTTAATCTCAAACCTGAATCTGAAACAAGTGTACTGTTTTGAGAAAAAAGTTAGAATCGATCTATGTAGTAATCCAACATTGAACGCATACCATATCAATGCTGAATCTTCTCACTGCACCATCGATCTGAGGTGCCAAGTACAAATCAGCCTGAAAAAATTTATAGATAATGATCATATGATTCTGAAACTTCATATTTGATAGGGAATGTCTTTCAGTTTATAGTTCACAGACAAGCTTAGTAATAAGTACCAGAAAAGCTTCGTCTGCGGTAGCATATTTCCCAGCATGGCTCTGCAGAAGCTTCTCAAGAGCTGTAAGAACGAACAAAATACAGTCAGTAGTGACGAAAATTTCTCGCTGCTGTGTTAGAAACAACAGTCCATGAATTACCGGCAAATCCATTTCTTATATGAAGCTGAACCCATGCAAGCATCTCATCGGGGCCAAGTTTTTCCTTAATGGTCGACTATCAAAATATATAAGAAAAAAGATATATCAAGAATAATCGGCCTTCTAATAGAGAATATACGCTTCAAAAAGAGGAACTCACTATGATCGGTATGTTCTGATACGGCTGTATGCTAGCACCAACAATATTTGCTGCCTGCAAATTTACTTGTCAAACTTGCTACAAAGGGAGTAGTTACTCAAGGCTTTTCGACATCAGTTTTCATATGCTTTTCTGTTCTACATTATATCTTGAAAATGAATTCTCGCAAAGCAGTTTTCAGCAAACTTTCATGTGACGCCAATTTTCAGACATGATTGTACCTGGTAATTTAAGGCTTTCTTCGATAGGTCCTTAGGCAGTATAGGATGTTGAGGATACTTCTCTTCTAAGTACTGCACATTAACCATCATAATGTGTAATCATTCAACACTTTAAAAGCTAAATACATATATTTCTCGCGTAAAACTTACCAATAAGATAGCAAAAGAGTCGGAGATTACAACATCACCGTCCACGAGCACTGGCACGAGCCCGAGCGGATTAAGTTTCAGAAACTCTGTTGCAAAATATAAACCAATTTATCATTCTTCGTTGTAATAATCATGGGATCGATTCGACTATAGCTATGTAGAAAATAACATCCAAGAAATGAAATCACACCAGGAGATTTCTGCTCTCCTTTGAGCAAGTTGACGGCTATGTATTCATAATCCAGCCCTGTCAACAATTTTCCTTCCCATATTACATCAGAGGACTAATCATAAAATATAGATTCTTGAGAAAATTAAAAGAAAGTTCAGAAATTAAAACCCATAAAAGAGATACCTTTCAAATTCAGAGCAATACGGACACGGCAAGAACACGAGCTTCTCCAATAGGAATAGAGCTTTAGCTGCTTCGACCCATCCTAGATTAAGATAGCCCACAAAGCCACGTTCATAAATACAAAAAAATGGGAATCACAAAGAAAAGATTTTTAATTGATTAGACTGTGAAAAGCTACGAGCTTGAGAGTATTTACCATGATTGAGATTCTGGAACTTCAGCAATCAAACGGAAGATTTCACCTCAATCTTCAAAACAAGACAGAGAGTGTGTTGTTTGTGCGCTTTGAGTAGTGGATAATCGATAATCCCTCAGTACGATGATGATGATGCGGTTATTATTATTTAATTCTGATTATAATATTATCCATGAAACAGTTAATTTGTCGTAAAGAATATAAATTTACAAAGGATCCCAAGATCCCACTAAGGTGGAATTTTTATTTTTTTGTAAATTATGAGCTTTTATCAAGATTTGAAGATCCTTCTACTCCCTTTAGACTCGACAAAATCGAATCTTTAGTGTAAAGTTGTTCTCAAGAATCACTGGGCTTCATTTAGAAAACCAGGCAGTGAACCTACTCTTGTTAGTTTATGAATTCATTTTCACTGCCTGGTTTTCTAAATGAAGCCCAGTGATTCTTGAGAACAACTTTACACTAAAGATTCGATTTTGTCGAGTCTAAAGGGAGTAGAAGGATCTTCAAATCTTGATAAAAGCTCATAATTTACATTTAGAAAACATGGGTTTACTAGATATTGATGTGTTTGGTTCATGGATATATATAAACTATGGTTTTATATAAAACATGTTTAAACCCACTTGAGTAGGTTTAAATAAACACACCCTTGAGGTGGGTTATTGAAAACCCACTAATTAATTTACATTAATATCCCTCAACTAAAACACACGACGCTGTCTTTCGCAGAAGTTACGGCTTCAATCGGTCTTATATTTCTTTTTGCTTTTTCACGGAGGAATCATTTTTCCCCGAGGAATCGCGCTGCTGTTCAAAGGTGAGAGGAACTAATTACAAGAAGCTTTATTTTTTTACTTTTCTACTGATCGAGAAGTCCAAGGAAAGTGGTCAATGACATCAACAATTTATTATTTAAAGATGGCGTCTTTTAATGGCTTTGTAAAATTGTATTTGTTGTACGTATATTGTAATTTTACTGAGGGTAAAAGTGTACTTTTATCAAATACCCATTTACTAAACCCATATTTATCCAAACATATACACATTATTTAAACCCACCAACCAAACACACATTTTATTTATACCCATTAATTTGTTTTATATAAACACATACTTATTTAAATCCTCCTAAATATAAACATATGAACCAAACGATTGCTAAGGTTAAGGTTTTCTCAGGAATCTTGTCTAATAATAGAGCAATAAAACTGCCTCTTCTACATATAAAGATATTACTGCTGCTGAAGGCGTTTCATGATGAGCATAGACATATCCATGTATCGTTGAGCACAGTTAGTGAGGCAATTCGACTCGCTAGAACTGAGTTTGCTTCCTGGACTTCCACTGATGCATTTGTCCCAACACACAGATGTCAGCTTCCCAATCATTTCATTCACCATAGCCTTTTGTTTCTCTTGCTGCACAACAAATTTAAAAGGTAGAAAGAAACATACACATCAGATATCAGTAGTACAAAAAGCCCCATTTTGATTGATTTGCCAAAGGAGCAGTTTGGCTATAACTTCGTCCAACTTCCAAGTGATACATTCACTAGCTAAAATATACATGTTTTTCTTCCTAGATGAAATATCAGGGAGGGAAAAGATACAGAAATCAAATTCATCACAGAAACGCTGAAGCTTGTGGTTTGAACAGAAAATTACAGGCAAACAGTACGGCAATGTTTTGCTACAGCTACAGCAAAAAGCTCCAAACTTGAGCGTAGATAAGCATGAATAGATAAAATCCAAATAGTACGTCAGTTCCTAAGTGCGTTAATAATCTCTTCAAAGTGAAAATATGTCAACAACCAATAGACGGAGAAGAAAACCTATCCAATTATACTAAGCACAAATCGAACAACGGAAAAAGAAAAACATTAATTCGAAAGAACTTACGTTGAGAAACCTCTCCAATTCAGGAGAGTTCAACGATGAAGGATCCATTCCTCGCCTAGCAATTCTTTTTTCAGCCAAAGGAGGATCGAAAAAGGAGCTGAAAAAGCTACTACTGAGTACTGACTGAAGTAGTTTGACAACCCTAAGAGCAACAGTTAGAAGAGTACGCTTTGGTTTTATTTGGGCTTCAAGCCCAACAAAACATAGGACACAGTAGGCCCAATTAATAATAAACATAAAATGGATATATAAATTAGGGAAAATTATAAAAATGGCTCACTGAGTATCACAAATTTCGATTTTGGATTACTATGTTTGTCAGTTACAAAACTAGGTCACTAAGTATGTATATTAGTAACAAAATTGAATCACTGACCTCTTTTTTCTTATTATATACATACTTAGTGACCCAAATTTATAACGATATACATACTTAGTTTTGTAACTAGTGACTCAATTTTGTTACTATATACATACTTAGTGACCTAGTTTTGTAACTGGTAAACATAGTGATCCAAAATAAAAAAAATGGTATACTTAGTGACCCATTTTTTTAATTTTGCCTATAAATTATAAATCGCAAAAATTAGCTAAGCTGAGCGGCAGCTGAACAACAGCACAATGACGCTCTCAAACGCCTCACTCTTATCTTCATCTTGCAGTATACTAAACCCATTGCTCTTCTCCACGAAGCTACGATGCCGGCGCGTCTACCTCTCACGCGCTCGCTTCATGCGTTTCAGAACCAGACACTTCGCTACAGGTATGCGTTGCGTTATGTTGCGGTAAAAGATGAATTAGGAATTTTTTTTGTCAATTGTCGCTGTTTAGTTTCGTTGTGATTGGAAGGTTCTGGCGGGAGAAACCTTTTGTAATCGAGCTTTACAATTTGGTATGTATTGCTGATATTGCACTTTTTTCTGTATTTTTAGTGGCTGTTTCGGAGAGTAGTGGCGTCTTTACTTCCCCGGAGACGGCGAAAATCTTTGATTTTACTGTGGAAGAGAGGATATACAAATGGTAATTTGTTTCCTCAATCTTGTGATATGTTTCTGGTGTTATTTTTTCAGAACCTTCTATGAGTCTGACATAGGAATAATGAGGTTGAAGAGACATGGTGTTATATAAGTATTGAGCTGATATTTATTTCATTATTTTGCGAGTATTGCTGATTAAAAGCGTATAATGTACCTTAGGTGGGAATCTCAAGGATATTTTAAGCCGAGTTTTGAGCGGGGAAGTGAGCCATTTGTTGTTTCAATGCCGCCTCCTAATGTCACTGGATCCTTGCACATGGGGCATGCTATGTTTGTGACTCTTGAGGTTAGTGTGCCAATAAGAAGCTCTTTGTACATAGGCGCATGCACATGCACGCATGTCAGTTATTGATCTTCTTTCTTATGATATTAGGATATTATGGTAAGATATCACAGAATGAAAGGCCGACCAACCCTTTGGCTTCCTGGGACTGATCATGCTGGTATTGCGACCCAGGTTTTTCTATGCCTGAGATATATTTCTTGATAATATCACTATTTGTAAAGGATAAATATATTTTTAGTGAACCATTACGCTCGTTATAGAAGATTTTTTAATCTTTATCTGTAAATTAAGTCGATCAAGTTTAATCATGTATATTGGAAGAACAACTGACTTGTTTTGGTCGTATTAGTTATATTGAATTGTTTTTTCTTCTTCTTTTTCTTTCTCTAAACTCTGTTAGATGTTGTAAATGAAAAAACAACAAATTGTTTCAGCTCGTAGTTGAAAGAATGCTGGCTGAAGAAGGAATAAAAAGAGTAGACTTGGGTAGAGAAGAATTTACCAAACGAGTATGGGAGTGGAAGGAAAAGTAATATAGCTACTTCCTCTTCACATATGTTGTAATGATCTCTGCTTATTATTTCATTCCACCACATTCCAATTTTTATGTACATAAATGTTCATCGAGCTTATTACTTGTAAAGGTACGGTGGGACAATAACAAACCAAATCAAGAGACTTGGTGCTTCTTGTGATTGGACCAGAGAACGTTTTACGTTAGATTCTCAGCTGAGCCGTAAGGCAGTTTATCATCCAGTAATCTCACTTCTACATTGTGTTGCATTATGCATAAGTGCATCGAAGTTACATATTTTTAGGCTTGTCCAAAGTTCGATAAAGTTTGTTTTATACCAGTTTAGTAAGCATGGTGCAATCGTAATCTGGATCAGTATGTGAGGCTATTGTTAGGCTTAACGAGAATGGCTAATCTAAGTTATTGTCTATAAACAGCATTCCACTTTTACTAAGCATGGTGCTCTCGTCATGCAGGAGCAGTACATGAGGCCTTTGTTAGGCTTCACGAGAAAGGACTAATATATCAAGGTATAGAATTTATTACCTTTTCTGAACCTTATTCTCAGATGCTGGCATCTTTTTACTGCATTTCCTAATCTTAACCTCACCCTATATAGCTTATAAGATAATCCCATTTGTTTCCTGTGTGGGTTGTACAAAATATTGTCTTTACCAGTTTATCGTTACTTATTGGATGTATGGAACTGATATGTATATATATATGCTCTATATATATATATAGAGCATATATATAGCTTCAGTTTGTTTTTTTTCCTGCAGTAACAAGTAAATTATTTCAGGTTCTTATATGGTAAACTGGTCCCCGAATCTACAGACTGCAGTTTCTGACTTGGTAATAAGGAGTGGTTCTTGGTCATCGTATATCTTGTTCCCGTTTAATTTGGTTTTTAAAATTACTGAATTAATTCGTCTTTCTTTAGGAAGTGGAATACACTGAGGAACCGGGCTTTTTATACCACATTAAGTATCGTGTTGCTGGTGGCACAAAGTACCTTAATCTGTGCTTTAGCAACTTCACTGAAATTATTAGATCTTGCAGTCATGTCTCAAAAGGCTTATAGTTATTTATTCATTTGTTATTCCTATATCTGCATAAGTAAGTTGCTTCTACAGCTCCGTTATATGTTAAGTAAAATTATTTTCCTCTTCATCACAGGAATGACTTTTTGACAATTGCAACAACGAGGCCTGAGACATTGTTTGGTGACACAGCAGTGGCAGTGAATCCCGAGGTATATA
Source organism: Craterostigma plantagineum (assembly GCA_027422505.1). Classification (NCBI taxonomy): domain Eukaryota; kingdom Viridiplantae; phylum Streptophyta; class Magnoliopsida; order Lamiales; family Linderniaceae; genus Craterostigma; species Craterostigma plantagineum. The sequence continues at coordinate 1,325,333 of JAPQWV010000057.1, forward strand.
CGTGTTGTATCTATGATTCTTTTGGTATACATTTTGCTTGTTCAATCTATTTTTAGTGTGTGATATGCTTTTCTGTTCTTCTCTTTTCTCTCTTTTTTTCTGTGGACATTTCAAAGTGATTAAGCTGTCGTTTAGCTCCTATTATTATGAATTAGTTTAAAATTATTGATTCTATGAACCATTATCACATCATTCACAAATTTGATGTCTTCTTAGGACGAACGCTATGCAAAATACATTGGTAAGATGGCGATTGTTCCACAGACTTATGGTCGACATGTTCCCATCATATCTGATAAGGTAAAAAGTTTATCCGTCGCCATATTTTAGATTGCTGCAGGCAAGTGTACTTTGAGTAAGCGTCGTACTATCAACGATTATCCCGTCTTTCTGTACGAGTCATTTGTGTTAAAGCTTTGAGTGTGTGTTCTGCGTATATGTATCATGCGTGCCTTGTTGCTGTGTCGCAGTATGTTGATAAAGACTTCGGAACTGGTGTCCTAAAGATAAGTCCCGGGCATGATCACAACGATTACCTTCTTGCACGGAAACTCGGCCTCCCTATTCTTACTGTCATGAATAAAGATGGAACACTAAATGATGTAGCTGGCATATACTGGTAGTTGCTGAATCTTGGTGTATTGATCTTGTTTCAGGAACAGTAGAACTTATAACAAACTTAATTACTTGCTTATATATATATATATATATATATATATATGTTACGCAGTGGTCTCGATCGGTTTGAGGCTCGTAAGAAACTTTGGACTGAGCTCGAAGAGACGGGATTAGCAGTCAAAAAGGAGCCTTATACCTTACGAGTTCCAAGATCTCAACGCGGTGGAGAGGTGCTTTTATTTACATTCACTGTTTTGCTTCTAGATGCAACCTTTATGATTTGTCTTGTTCTTACGTATAGCTTCTTGTGATTAGATTATTGAGCCCCTTGTAAGCAAGCAATGGTTTGTCACAATGGAACCATTAGCAGAGAAGGCACTACAAGCAGTGAAAACAGGAGAACTAAAGATCACGCCTGACCGGTTTGAAAAAGTAACCAAATCATTTCATTATGCCGAATTTATATATTTTCTTGACTTATGTTTTACCAGCCTTAAGATGGTCTTGAATTTATTGTTTTCTGTGATGAGTAGATATACAATCACTGGCTTTCCAATATCAAGGATTGGTGTATAAGTAGACAGTTGTGGTGGGGTCATCGTATACCAGTTTGGTATGTAGTTGGCAAAGACCCCGAAGAGGACTACATAGTAGCTAGGAGCAATGAAGAAGCTCTTGAAAAAGCTCAGACAAAATATGGAAAAAATGTCGAGATATATCAGGACCCTGATGTTCTAGACACGTGGTTCTCGAGGTATCTTCCAATCTTGAGCAGTTCCCTTTGATTTTAGTAATGGTTGAGCTATACCCTTTAGAACATTATGAAAAAGAAGAAACCTAAATAAATTAATATGGTATGTTCAACTCAAACTACAAACGTGTCTAGTCTAGATATTATGTTGTGGATTACTTGATTTATCTTTTCTATTTTTGATTTTCTGCTTCTTCTAGTGCCCTGTGGCCTTTCAGCACTCTTGGTTGGCCGGACGAGTCTGCAGAGGACTTAAAGAACTTTTATCCAACGTCAGTTATGGAGACCGGGTACGACTTACGTCTGATACTGTTTGTACATAGTTTTCAATCTTGTATGTATGTTATGATGTCTTGGTTTAGTTACTCATGCCTATTAACTATTAGCAGTATTCCATATAGAGGCTGAAGTGACATGCTTTTGTCAAAATGTATTTATACAATATTCTTTACACTTTACAGTTAGCATCTGTTACTTTATTGTGGCTAAAGATAACAGAGTGCTTCACACTTTTTTAATCAGGCACGACATTTTATTTTTCTGGGTCGCACGAATGGTGATGATGGGTATAGAGTTCACGGGAAAGGTTCCATTTTCAACTGTTTACCTCCACGGACTTATTAGAGATGCACAGGTGAAAGGCAATGACGATTATAGGGCCTACTAGAAAAGTACATCTAGGCACAAAATTTGTAACTATTTTACTAATCCATTATTTTTTTTAGGGCCGAAAAATGTCTAAAACTCTTGGAAATGTCATTGATCCCCTCGATACGATCAAAGAATATGGCACTGATGCTCTACGATTTACTCTCTCTCTGGGAACGGCTGGTCAGGTAAGTTTCTTTTTTATTTTGGGCATTTCCTCGTATTCCCTAATAGTGTATGAACCACTTACAATAAACAGTATTGCACATGAACACAAGATATTGACAATCCCATTTCATATTTCATTGTTTATCAATCATATGGTTTTATATACCTTTTTTGTCTCTTCTTGGTGCAGGATCTTAACCTATCACTCGAAAGGTTGAGTTCTACCAAAGCATTCACTAATAAGTTATGGAACGCTGGAAAGTTCGTGTTGCAGAATTTGCCTCCTCAAAGTGATTTATCTGCTTTCGGAGCTGTACAAGATGTCAAGGTCGTCTCTAACATATTCATCTCATCATTTCGTGATAATCGTGTCTGCATCTTGAGCTGTAACATATCTGTAGAGATCTCTAGTTGATATAAATGATCATGCACACGTAATTCTTATATAATGCGATCCTTGAAAGAATAATTTGCTTATTTTCTGTCCTTTTGCAGTTTGAAACAGAAGAATCTCTATTACGTCTACCCTTAGCAGAATGTTGGGTGGTAAGAGACAGATGTTGTATCATGTATATGCCTGTGCTATGCAAGTATCCTTTTTTATTACAGTTAGTTAACAGAACTTCAATGCAGGTATCAAAACTTCACATGTTGATAGATGCAGTTACCACAAGCTACGACAAACTCTTCTTCGGAGATGTTGCAAGAGAAGTATATGATTTCTTCTGGGCTGATTTTGCTGACTGGTACATTTAAAATTACTATTATATTAATTAAATTGTTTTCCCGATTTTCATGATTTAGGCCCTCTTTTCTGGTTACAGGTATATAGAAGCAAGTAAAGCCCGTTTGTATCACTCTGGGAGTGATTCAGTAGCTTTTGTGGCACAGGCAACCTTGTTATACGTCTTCGAAAACGTACTCAAACTCCTTCACCCATTCATGCCTTTTGTTACTGAAGAACTCTGGCAAGTAAGATACATCATGATTTTTTTTTTCAGAATCGAAATCTTTCCCCCTAAAATTATATGGAGAACGAGCTCGTCGATGAAACTTTTTAACTGATTTGACTTCCATTCAATGCTGCAGTCATTGCCCAATCGTAAGGATGCTCTCATAGTATCGGCTTGGCCACATACTTCATTACCGAGGCATGCTGAATCTATAAAAAAGTTCGAGAATTTACAAGCCTTGGTAATTTCTATTAGTTTTTTTTCTTTTCCTTGTTTAAACTTCTGCAGTAGAACCAACGTATAATAAATATATCTTTTTTCATATACATTATCCATTTTTCCGTCTTATTCCAGACAAGAGCCATTCGAAATGCACGAGCAGAGTACTCCGTCGAACCAGCCAAACGCATCTCTACCTCGATTGTTGCAAATACAGAAGTGATCCATTACATCTCAGTAAGTGCTAATATATCTCCATCGAAGAATGCAGAGGTTTCGCTTAACGAAAGAATCATATTTTTATTTACGTTCATTATTCAATCTGCAGAAAGAAAAAGAAGTTTTGGCTCTACTTTCCAGACTAGATTTGCAAAACATCAGATTCATGGAATCTCCTCCAGGCACTTACCATTGCGTTAGCCCTTCGTTTCATCTTATTTTATCCTTCTAAACATAAAAAAAACACGATTAAAAAATCTCCAGGAGATGCAAATCAATCAGTGCACCTGGTTGCAAGCGAAGGCTTAGAAGCTTACCTTCCCCTCGCCGATATGGTTGATATCTCTGCTGAAGTACAACGCCTTACAAAGCGTGTGGAGAAGATGCAGAGTGAGTACGATGGGCTTATGGCTCGTTTGAGTTCTCGCAATGTAAGTAGTTTACAAAATTCCATATATTATAATAACACTGTTAGCATACAATACGATCTTAGTCCGAAAAATACATATTTACAGTTCGTAGATAAAGCGCCTGAGGATATTGTTCGTGGGGTTCGAGAAAAAGCAGCAGAAGCTGAAGAGAAGTTGAACTTAACTAAAAACAGACTTGCTTTTCTTCGGTCCACGGTTTCTATGGCCAAGTAAGGTAGAGAGAGCTCTTGCCTTTAGGTTTTTTTGATGAAATTATTTATGATTAAATTATTGGAAGATATTTGTTAGAAAAATACTTCAATAACGTATTTTCATGGATCTTGAAATAAAAAGACGGCCAGTCCCAAAAGTGATGAGCTTTTTCCTTAAGGACCGACTAAGGGATAGTTGAACATAGACTTCCTTGTAAATGCCGATCTTACAAATATAATCAAACATAACCAAATTCGAACATATGCTTTGTTGCATAACGAACATAAAAATGAATTCGATTTTGAAAGCCCACTTTTTAATTCTGCATGACACAATTGTGGTCAAAGATATCGAAACCCAAACCCTAAAATATTACAATCAAAATAAATTATTGAAGGTAACCACGTTGCTCTCTTGACAGGGATAACCTTGACGAATTAATACGAGTCAAAGCCCTATCATTCACACTTCATTTCTTTTTAATGCCATTCTTAAAAAAGCTTCCTCACAAAAAACCTTCCAAACCCTAATTAGGAATACCCATCAATTCTAATTACACACAACTATCTCAATCCTCGCAATAAAACGACCCTTAATGGATTACGTCAAATCTCTTACATCAAATGAGACATTTATTATTACAGCTATACTATTCTTTGACTTTTGACTATTTTCCCCAAAAGTCTCTCTATAAAGACCTCTCCCCATACTCTCATCACATCTACACCAAGAACAAAAACAATTTTCCCAACATATACTAATTATCAATGGATCAGAAAAACATTCATAGCCCATCTCACCAAAGCTTTCAAAGATCTCAGATTCTCATTAGGGTTTTCATTAGTACTTCTGTCCTCGCCGCCGCCGTGCTTATGTTCACTACCAAAGAAACCGCCGTCGTTTTTGGCATCAAAGCAGACGCACGCTATAGCTATTCGCCCGCTTTCAAGTAATCAAATTTCAATTATTTTTCTTTCTACATATACTATTCGCCTATTCGATTTTTTTTTCATAAAATGAAGGTTCTTCGCTATTGCAAATACCGTGTCTTCAGCTTCCTCCATTGCTGCCCTCCTCGTCAGCCTCCTTTGCGCTCGTGGGAATAAGGCTAATTCGAAGCAGAATTCGTCGCACGTCTTCTATTTTTTCGTGCACGACTTGGTATGTTTTTATTCTCGTTTCGAATTTCTTTTTTCTTGCTGGATGATAAAATTATTACACATCAATTTTTTAATGGGGGTCGAAAAATTCGTGCGAAGGCGATCACGGTTTTGCTGACGTCAGCGTGCGCGGCGGCGACTGCGATAGGCTACGTGGGCAAATATGGAAATTTGCACGCGGGTTGGATGGCGATTTGCCAACATTTTGGGAAGTTTTGCGATAAAGCGACGATTTCTACGGTTTTGTCTTACTTGGGATGCGTTCTTTCTTTCGTCCTCACAATCTCTTCTGCACACATATTAGGTTTTCACGAGTAGGAAGAAAGGGTTTTCAGTGGTGTAATGAGTTATGAAGTGTTTTTAAGGTTTATTATATGTGAAGTTTTTGATGTTCATGGACGCCATGAAAGAAAGACCTTTGATGTGTATTCTGGTTGTGAGTTGTGACCTTTTTGTGACCAAGTGTTGCTTGCATTGCATGGGAAAGGTTTATATTTATTGGGCTCATTTAATTTTTTCTTCTACTAAATAATTGTTTCGAATTAGTAATAATAACTCGTATTGTAACTCAAAGAAACTGTTTTTTCACTTAATTATGAAAATAAGTCACTAACTACATTTTGTTGGAGTAAATTTGAATTCTTTTTATTCGTTTCTCCATAAAATAAGCCAAGAATCCTATTTGGCTGTGACTGAAACCCTAAGGCTCCGTTTGGTTTACGGATTTTGACGTGGAAAAGAAAAAAAAAAGTGGAATGGTACGACACGTGAAGCGTAATGTACAAGTACAATGACTCAATGCGTATGACTTAATTCCGCGGACCAAACGCACCCTTAAGTTGTGATGGGATACAACTTATTTTATTGGAGAAAAAGACCAGGCCTTGAAATTTATTCTGAGGGTATGAAATTATTGACTCCATTTTGTTTACAATATTAAATATAGAGACCAAAATCGAAAATCGATATCTTTAGTGGTCCAAAGTTATAATGGGAAATTCCATGTGGTAACCTCGAGTTTTCGACTTTTCCAGTTGGTACCCAAAGCTGTTTTTCGATTCCGGCTGGTAACCTCGAGGTTTCGACTTTTCCAGTTGGTACCCAACGCTTGTTTTCGATTCCGGCTGGTACCCCTGAGGTTTTATGAATTGTAATTTGGTATCCCTGAATTACCAAAACTGGATTTAAAATACTTAAAATAATCACAAATTCAAAAATAAATTATTTTTTATTTAAAAAATAATTTTAATTATAAAAAATAGTATATAGTTGGGAAAAGTTATAAATTTTAAAATAGAAAAATAAATTTTTTGAATCCCGCACGAACGTTGAGATCGAAAATATTTTAAAATGTAATCGAGAAAAAATTTGGGTACCAACTGGAAAAGTCCAACTGATACTCATGAGGTTTTGTGAAATGTAATTTGGTACCCCCGAATTACCAAAACTAGATTTAAAATACCTAAAAATAATCAAAGATTCAAAAATAAATTTTTTTATTGAAAAAATCTTTTTAATTAGAAAAAATAATATAGTTGGAAATATAAATATTTTTAAAAATAAAAATTATATTTACCGAACCCCAAATCCACAATGTTTCAATTGGGTTTTTACTTTGCTCACGATCTCTCACGGTAATTGATAATAATAATAATAAAAATATATAGTCCATGATAAAAATATATTTTTCGATATGAAGGCTGGATTTTCGATCTCAACGTTGGTGCGGAATTCGAAAAATATATTTTTCTGTTTAAAAATATTTATAACTTTTCCCAACTATATACTATTTTTATAATTAAAATTATTTTTTAAATAAAAATAATTTATTTTTGAATTTGTGATTATTTTAAGTATTTTAAATCCAGTTTTGATAATTCAGGGGTATCAAATTATATTTCATAAAACCTCAGGGGTACCAGCCGGAATCGCAAACAAGCTTTCGGTACCAACTGGAAAAGTCGAAACCTCGAGGTTACCAGTCGGAATCGAAAAACAGCTTTGGGTACCAACTGGTAAAGTCGAAAACTCGAGGTTACCACATGAAATTTCCCTTTATTTTTTATCTGTGCTTACAAAATGAAGTTGGGCCGTAAACATTAATGGGCCTAATTGAGAGGCCTACTTACAGACGGTAGGCCCATTAAGGATCTTTTCCCATATTTAAGCAGAAACGTTTCGCTCTCCCTCGTCTTCCCTGCATAAGCTCTAAGATTGCTGCTCAGCCATAGCTCAATTTTTCGAACGGCAATGGCGAACGCGTTTTGCTTGTCAGTCGTTGTCGTTTTGTGCACTACTTTATCGTGTTCTGATGCTCAATCGCCGTTCATCGTCGCACACCAAAAGGTTTCTCATGGGAAGCTGAGTTCGAACATCGAACGCGTTTCTGTTTTGATCGACGTACGTTTATAATAGTGGATCCGAGTAAGCACTTTTATGTTTAGTTTTTCATCGAATGCTTTTCGACTTCGTCGATTATCTGCTTGTTGTTTGCCTGTTTGGGCTTAATTATTTCATATAGTTGCAGTGTAGAATGTGGGATTTTTGTTATCCGGAGTTTTATGGTTTAAACTATAATTCTTTAATTCTGATGATATTGATTTGATGGATTTATTAGCTGAGTTTGATTGGATTTTATCTCGGTCGATCTCTTCTTATGAATTTGTGCTTGTATAGCTCTGTTGTCAAGATTGTAATAAGCTTGAGTTGATTGATGATTATTCACTTGTCTAACTGTTTCACATTGGCAACAATTGCTTCTTTTCCTCGACAGAGCTGCTTATGATTTAACGCTTACTGACGAACATTAAGAATCAGAGGTTTTCGATAATATCATTGGCAACACATCTTCGTCCTGGGTAAAACTCGAACCGTGAGTATCTCAGAGTTTTCACTCATTTCTGAAACTCGTCATTTGATTGTTATATGTCGGGGATTTTCTGATGAATTTTGTTTCCTTTGATCTCTTAGTGGTTCTGCCGTGTCCCATTCATTCATTCATTCATTCGAGTTGGAGTCTAAAGTGAGAACTGTATATTAGGGAGCACCTGCCTTGATAACTTACCGAATGCCCACCAATTCTAAGCTTCAAGTTTTCTTTCCCTCTTTGATCATCATCAATATGCACATGCGATTTCATATTAACATGCTAATCTCTCTCTCTCTCTCTCTCTCTCTCTCTCTCTCTCTCTCTCTCTCTCTCTCAACTAGCCAGGAAGCATATTCGACCCCAATTCAACCTCTGGAACTTCTCTCAGATTCACCTTCTTCAGAAAAATTAGAAATCGTAAGGTTCTTGTACTTTTACAGTCTTGATACCACCAACATTTATATGGTGCTTGATATTGGTTCATTTTCATTACAAGACTGACCCAAGATGTCTCTTATCTATCTGTCTCTGGGCTATCAATCATCATCTCCACAATGTACTTCATATTTCCAAGCGAAGGTGTAAGTCCCTCTCTTTTTGCAGATTCCAAGGAAAATTTCGATGAATTATCATTCTACGGTAGCTCTACGTAGAATTTCTTACATGGTCCGTCTCTTACGACCTGTTAATATTTATTTTCTTTCTCCAAATCTGCAGAGGTTATTAGCATGTTGTAAGATCCCGTCCGGTTTATGGTCGGTTTCTTACTTGTAATTAAATCAAACATGTGATGTGCGCGTTTTGATAGTTGAAAAGAGAAAGATCGAAGGACGATCGAACGAGGAGAGGTCAAGATAGATAGAGCTGAGAGAGGTAGAGAAGTTCGAAGAAGAAGAACATATAGATTTGAGGAAGAAGAACTTAGAGATTGAGGGAGAGGAGAGGAGATCGTGAGGTTGAAGAAGATTAGAATTGTAATTTCTTGCTTAATTCCCCAAAGAGCTCATTACATGGTTTTTATAAGAGAAAATACATTTGGGCTAATTAAATCTAAGGCCCATTTAGACATATAATAGGATAACTGAATTGCAAGCCCAATCCCAAGCGTTCAGTCAACCCCGTTCAGCCAATCCCGACCCTCTTCACTCGGGTCCTAACACATGTCTCAGGTGATTCTCCTCGTTGTGCTGTTTGCTAACATCATCTCTGCTCCATCAAAGTCAACTGCTGCTAACAAGAAAAGGCATTGAGTTCTAGAAAAAAAAAAGAGCAAATAAACAATCAATATATGTACTCTTTTTATACAAAAAGAAAATGCTATCTTTTTTAAAGGAAAATGAAATTGAGTCCAGTGAATTTGGAATTTTGCAACGCATCATTTGGTTGATTTCCAAAGAAATATAAATGGGTAGAGTAGAGGGTAACGTTTATATTATATTAATTAAAAAGAAAAAAAAAAAGAAAGATAAATCAAAGATTCAAAGAACTGATGGAAAGAAAGTGGCAGTGAGTCAATCATCATCAGATCGATCATTGATGCTGAGGTGTATGTAATAAAACTCAACAGTGCCTGCGAATCTCTGCCTTACAACTTACGAGGCCCTTCGAAAACCCCAATTTTCGACACGAAAAAGTCTAATTTAGTTCATAAGATAACTAACAAACGGAGGAGGAGCAATGGCTACGCGTTATTGGGTGGCTTCTCTATCGATTGGACAAGGCTCATCAGCTTCATCTCTGTGGAGCCGTCTTCAAGAATCAATCTCCAAGCAAGCTTTTGACACGTCGCTCTACAGGGTAATTTTTTAAGCTGAGGTTGTTGTGGTATCTGCTTCAGATCTGCTATCAATTGCAGCTCCTTTTGTTGAATTTGACTTTGATTTGCTAGTTGATTGCGAAAAGTGGGTTCTTTTGGGGATAATTAATCTGGGATTTCTTTTTTAATTTTAATTCTGCAGTTCAATATACCGAATCTACGCGTGGGGACGTTGGATTCATTGCTGGCACTAAGCGACGATCTTCTGAAGGTACGATGATTTGAATTGAATACCTTGGATCATGTTCTGGTTTAGGGATGAGTGTTTATGGCAGTAAATCCCCAATTTTTTTTACCTTGATTTCATTTCTTGCCCTAGATAGCCACAATGTCTCTTTGTCTTCGATTACTACGAATTCTGCATTTTGATCATTTTTGCTTTCTTCTGTGATTGGAGAGATTAAAGGGACTTTGATTTGCTTCTGTTTATTTTTTTCTCATTTATTGGTTTTTCGCTTTGTTTTCAGTCGAACAGTTTCATCGAAGGAGTTTCACACAAAATCAGGCGACAAATTGAGGAATTAGAAAGGGTTTCAGGCGTTGTGAGCAGCTCTCTTACCGTAGATGGAGTCCCAGTCGACTCTTACCTCACTAGGTACTTTGCTGAATGTTAATAGTGATACTTCCTCTATACATTTGTAGTATAAATTTTTTTAATGAATTTTTCGTGTGAGACTAATCTAGGTTTGTGTGGGATGAGGCAAAGTATCCAACAATGTCACCACTCCGCGAAATTGTGGATGGAATTCATGTACAGGTCGCCAAAATCGAGGATGATCTTAAGGTAATAAAAACGTAGTTTGTCTGAAATTCAACGTCCTCGCAAAATCCACTTTGATTTTAGACTTCTTACAAATCCTTGGACTTGAACTCAATCTTCAAGGTTCGTGTTTCTGAGTACAACAACGTTCGTAGCCAGCTTAATGCCATAAATCGAAAGCAGACTGGGAGGTTTGTGATTGATTCATTATTGCAGAGGAATCATATAAGGATCTCATGAAATTCATCATTTGAAAAAATGATCGAAAATATTCTTATGATTGAATGCTACAGCTTAGCCGTCCGCGATCTGTCAAGTTTAGTGAAGCCCGATGACATCATCATTTCGGAACACTTAACCACACTCCTTGCGATCGTTCCAAAGTATTCCCAGAAAGATTGGCTATCTTCCTACGAGACACTGACAACTTATGTTGTAAGAAAGAACTCATCTTCACTTCCTATTGAAGTGGATAATTATTCGATTTAAAAAACTTTTTTTTTTGTGGACTGTTATGTGTATAGATTAAGTTCGTGAATCTTCATCGATTATTTTTAGGTTCCTAGATCTGCTAAGAAGTTGCACGAGGACAACGAATACGCACTATACACAGTGACTGTATTTACTCGTGATGCTGATAATTTCAGAATTAAGGCGCGGGAAAGAAGCTTTCAGGTGATTTATGGACCATTTCTTTTTTTTTTAATCATTTCGATAGAAAAGATTCGCTACATATGTGCTGTTTGTTATTGTACTTTAGGTACGTGATTTTGAGTATAATCCCGAGACACAAGAGACTAGGAAGCAAGAGATTGAGAAGCTTATGCAAGATCAAGACGCCATGCGGAGCTCTTTGTTGCTATGGTGTTACGCAAGCTATGGAGAGGTAGCATAGCATATCAATCTTCGTTTTAAAACATTCCCATGATGTTAGAATATGTATTTTCACACACACGCGCACACACAGACACTACTGTTATGTAAATGATGAAAGGAATCATAAACTGCGAAAGTAGTCAGAGAACATTGAGCAGAGAGCAGTCGAAGGTTAAGCTCACGAAAACTGCAGCATTAGCTCTAAAGATTTCTTGCGTGGAATTATTCTGGGAATTAATGGATCTTTTTTTTTTTTTCCGTCGTTTTTGGTTCGATAGGTTTTCAGCTCGTGGATGCACTTCTGTGCGGTACGTGTCTTCAGCGAAAGCATTCTGCGATACGGCTTACCTCCTCAGTTTCTGGTAAGAAAAATTCCCTGCTATAAATCGAACTAAATTATTACGCCGAGGAAATATTACATTTATTCTTTTTCAATTTCAGTCTGTTGTACTCTCCCCTTCCGTGAAACACGAGAAGAAAGTGCGCTCCATTCTCGAGGGACTCAGCGACAGCGCAAACAGGTCAAACTTGCTTTCGAGCAGTTACGACAGTTAAAATTCAGTTGCGTGAAATTGTTGCATTATTTTTTTTCCTTTTTCTTAATTTTATTACAGCACATATTGGAAAGCTGAGGACGAAGCAGGCATGGCAGGTTTTACGGGTGAAGCAGACGCACATCCTTACGTCTCCTTCACGATAAATCTCATATAGTTCGAAGGCAAAACGCAGCTTTCGAACTTTTTCGTTCCTTTTTTTTTTTTAATTATTTCGGATATGGTATGTCGATGTTCGAGCTCTCGATCATCCCTTATTATGGAAAAATAAAGATTGGATTCTTTTCTCGACGTGTTTCTTTTTTTTGTATAAAAGGAGCTATTGTTCTTCGAGCGAACTATTTCTACTGTAATAATCCTTCGAGCATTTGTTTCCTATTTAAGGGTTCGAATTTATCAATAATGTGAATCTTGGTGTCAATACATAACCTTAGTAAGAGGTCTTTACACATAAATACCTCATCTGTAAATGAACTTGTAATTTAGTATCCTGTCAGTATTTTTTTATATGTAGGTACTTAACAAAATAAATTTTTTGCAGATAGGTACCCGATCTGCCGCAGGTATGTCATACAACACATTTGGATACCCTATATCAACGTATTGTACGTACGTTTAGAAAATGGTACGCCATATTAGCACATTTAGGTACGCCCTATTTACACATTAAGTACGCCGTACAAACACATTTAGGTACCCTATATCAACGTATTATGGTACGCAATACACACACAGGAGGTACGGACTGAAGAGATTGATTCAAATTAAATCGTGTACCTATTTGTAAAAATTTCTGACATAGGTACTGATCTATAAGTTTTTATTCAAATATGTATTTATGTGTAGATATCCGACTTAATAAGGTCAATCCATTACACTCTCTACATTATTGCAAAAATCACAAAAAAGGAAAAGATAAATCGAAAACTATATTAGATACCGAACAAAAGAAAATCCTCCCAAGAATGGAATAAAATTTGGATAAAATTTCCTTACTTTTGCTCCTCTGCAGGCGATTTCCCGCCGGTTGTTGGCCTAAACAAGAAAAATAATATATTTTATATATTTTATATTAATTTTAAAAAATAAATAGTATATATATAGCTTACAGCCCGGAAAAAACTTTGACGGCGTCGTAAATCCCCCACTGAGTTCCCGTTAGGGTTCCGATCATCACTATCCTCAGAGGTAGGCCGCGGGTGAACAGTCCCATCAATCCCAGCTTGTTCACAGCCTAATGAATTCCACAGTTAGAGCTTAGATTTCAATCGAAGATGAGCAGAGAATTGATGGAAAGATTCATTAATTGGCAATTTTTTAGCTACTCACGTCGCCGATGGTTGCGCCCTTGGCGTTATTCAGGAAGGAGACCAAATTATCCGCCGGATGAGAAACCACGGCGCAGAAAACTCCGGCGATGTACCCGCCGGTGAAGCTGACGGCTAGCTGCAGCGGTTGCCCGCACTGATCCTTAGGCGTCGGAATCACGTGCTTGTAGATTCCCTCCACGATGTTCTCGAACGTCGCGAACTTCATCATCGTGTCTGCGGAGGATTAAATCACGGTACGATTTCGATTAGGGATAAGAACAATATTTTTGTTCGTGAGCCGATTTTAGGGGAAAAAGTGTATTGTTACATGGAATCTGTCGTCCCCATAGCGGAACAATCCCTTTGTATAACCTGCAATTGGATTGTACAGAGAAAAATTATCCATGGCATCACTTTCATCAATCAGAATTCAGAGCTGCGAAAGTTCTAACATACACATACCCAGAAAAGCCTTCGGCCCGTACGATCTTCGGCAGCCCATCGGCCAAACCTCGAGCAAAGCCAGGCTGAGTCTGAACACGGACCTTGACGGCCTCCATGGGACAGAGAGCTATGTCGGCGAAGAACTCACTCGAAGCTGACCCAGCGAGGTAGATCAAAGTCTTGTACTTGTCGGCATACTCAGGGCCCACCAAGTCGGAGTACTTCTTCTTGAAAACCTCGTACAGGCCGTACTTAAACGCTCCCTGGGCACTGTAGCCGAACAGAGTAGGAGCCCACCCCTTGAAAAAACCCCTTATTCCCTGCTCCTTGAGGATGATTCTGTAGCCGCCGGTGATGCTTTTGTACTTCGCAGGGTCGATCTGCATGTTGCACTTGAGGACGTCGAGTGGGGTCACGCCGGTGTGGGTCGGGCCGCAGCTGAGGATCCCAGCCACGGCGCACGTGGCGTAGTAGGCCGGCGAGTGCATCTCTATTCTTTTGCTGCTGTTCTCTTTAGGCGCGGGGATCAAGATGCCGCCCGCCGTCGTTGGCTCCGGCGGAGCCGACGGCCGGAGGTTCGCCGCCGTCTTTGATTTTTGTTCCAGCTTCGTGTTATATAGGTAACTTGGGATCAGAGACTTTGTACTACTGTTGTGATGATTGTTTTCTGACAAAGCCATCTTTTTTCTTGTTCTTGGGTGGTGGGGTGGAAGGAAGGAGAAAACAGAGAAATGGTGAGAAATGTCAACACGTGGTAATTAGGCGAATTGAAAATTTGATTGAATTATTTTCTTGCTTTGTCTATATATATGTTATATATGTATGAGAATATTCTACCTTGTGTCTATGTGGAGGCTATTATTGTAGAAGTTTGGTGGGAAAAGTTGCATCTCATGGATGTGGACAAGTTGACCATTCTGTTTTTGCGTGTCAATTTTTGCAAGTATAAGTCTCCTTTCTTCTTTCTTTCTTTCTTCCTTCCTTTATGTATACCTACGATCGATTGAGCTCAATTTTAGTCGAATCAAAAATCTTATTGTCCACGAAAACTAATATCCTTGGTCTGCATATTATTCCAGGTCCATTGAATTCTCGAATTGAGTTTGTTAGTTAAAAGTTATGCTTATTTGGTTAATTTATTATGTAATGATCTTCTATATTTCTTCTGGAAGACGACCCCAGTACAAGGAAAAAGCTCATTTCAATTCTTATTAGGTTCATTTTCTTGCATATAAGCATTTCATGTATTGTATCGTGTATTTGATATTGATTTATTTGACCAGTTTGTATGACAACAATAACGAAAGAACGATACTGTCTATTATTTGTAAAATAAACATAACCATGTTTTTTAAAATGATCTCCAACCTTTTTTTATATGAGAATTTTGTAACGAGAAATTTTAGGAGAAAATAAAATGGAAGTATTTAAGGCAGAGTCACGTGCCTCGTTAGGGCGTATCACGTGCGCATGCATCATCGCTCAATTCCTATTGGCTGTTTGGCATGACAGTGTTAAATACGGGAAGTAAAACAAGAACAATACAGAAAATTAGTGACGATTTTCTGTAAATTACTATTTAGTCAGTACCGTGCCGTTAATTAAGAGAAAACACAAGTCCTTAAAAGTTAAAGCCAAAGCTCTGGCGTTAGTGTAGTTCTTCCGATTCAATTCAATTTTGATCCGTTTTGATTATTTCGAAAGCCTTTCTTCCATCACATCAGAGGTTGAATCAAGTTGTCAACTCCGTTTCTGTTGGTAAAGCTGCTTGTTTATTTGTTTCTGCCCTTGAATTTTGTTTTAAGTTTGGATCGATTTTTATTTTTTCGCATTCATTCTCCAATTCTTGTGTTGCTTGGTCGGATCGAAGTAATTGCAGAACACTGATCTCGTCATTTTAGGCGTGGGATGCAGATTGCAAGTTTCTGTGTGCTCATTGATATTCTTGTACATTCTGGGTTTTGATTAGCGAAATGATCGTTTCTCGGATTGCTTGTTCTAATGGGATTTTGCTGATATGTAGATTTGGATTGGAGTGAATTTTGGGGCGAAGATATCATCAAGATTTCTTCTCTCTGATTGGTTGAATTATGTCGAATCAGGGAGGACCTAGGCCAGGAAATCTCCCACCAAATTACATCCCTAATGCACTTGCTAATAACATGCAGAACCTGCAAATCAGTCAACCTAATCAGCCACAACCGAATAATGTTGGCCCTAGACCCAACACAACCCCTTTTAGCCAACAGCCACGGCCTATTCTCGGTGCCCAGCCTGGTCCACCACCTCCTGGTGCATTTGCAAGAAGGGCCCCACCACCAAACGTGCCACCTCAATCTGCTTTTCCACCAACAGGTCCACCACCACCACCGCCTGGCTCTCAGCCAAGTGCTTTCGCTTCAAGACCTCCACCACCAGGCGTGCTACCATCATCAGTCGGTGGAACAACCGGCCAAGCACAATGGGGCCCCAGGCCTCTCTCCACTGGTCCTGTGACATCGTCCGGTCTGCCACAAATGGGTGGGCCGAGACCAGTTAGTAACGGGCCGCCCTTGTCCTCTGGCTCGCCACATATGGCTCAGGCTGGGTCAGGATTCCCACCTCCAGTGGGTGTTATGTCTAGGCCACAGACACCGATGATGATGACAGCCGGGCCACCACCTCCTCAGCCCCCTCAAATGAGGCCAGGCTTTGTTGGATCACCAGCTAGTGCTTCACCGCCGGGGCCACCCTTCTCCACCTCACAACCACCAAACATGCCGCCCCAGATGGGGCCTTCTCCATTTTCCAGTCAATCGATGGGCGTGCCTCAATCACCGTCTTCACCCTATGGGATTCAAACATCTGCATTTCCACCACAGGTCCAGCAGGTTACGCTTCTAGTTTCCCGTTGTAGTGAGTAATAATTGAAATTTGCGTAATGATACGTTTCGTAAGTTACACACTGAACTAACTGTTTATGTGTAGTTTGGTCCTCCTCCTCCCATCCCTGGTCCTATGCAGCAGCCTCCAAGATTTGGCATGCCACCAAATGCTTCACAATTTCCAAATCAATCTACGGATTTGAGTCAAACTGGGAGAATTGACCCCAACCAGATTCCTCGCTTCACCTCTGCTTCTGCTGTGACTTTGTACGAAACACGCCAGAACCAAGCTATTGCTCCCCCAGTAAGTAATAACATATTTTTATTTTTATTATTGGCTGTGTCATATTCATTGTTATTATCTCATTTGGAAGTTTATTGATTCTTCTGGTTTATCTTTGATTTTTAAATTTTAAGCCTGCAACAAGTGACTATATAGTCAAGGACACTGGGAACTGCAGTCCACGCTATATGAGGTGTACTATAAATCAGGTTACAGTCTCTCTGGAGTTTGTATTTGTTAAATTGCAGAGGTCTTGTAGTCTTACATTGATGTGTTTCATATTTTGGTGAACTGCAAATGGCAATCTTTTCCTGTTTTTTTACAGATTCCATGTACTGTAGACCTTCTGTCAACATCTGCCATGCAGTTGGCGTTGTTGGTTCAGCCGTTAGCTCTTCAACATCCATCTGAGGAGCCCGTCCAAGTAATGCTCACATTATGTCGTTTTGCACCACACGATACACCTGGAATTCAATCATATTAGTTATCATCGCTTAGAAGTTTTCTTGTGTTATGCCATTATTTTACTTAGTCATTATATCTGGTAGGTCGTCGATTTTGGAGATAGTGGACCTGTTCGATGTTCTCGTTGCAAAGGTTACATCAATCCTTTTATGAAGTTTATTGATCAAGGCCGACGTTTTGTATGTAATTTGTGTGGTAAGCCTTGATTCTTGGAATTTTACCATATCATTCTTGGATTGAGAGTTTGTTTAACTATTGATGGGTGGCGTTCATTTATGCTTAACTGTTTTCTGCGTTCGACTATTTTTTTTTTCAGGTTTTACGGATGAAACACCGCGTGATTACCAATGCAACTTAGGTCCAGATGGTCGGCGCAGAGACGCAGATGAAAGGCCCGAACTGTGCAGAGGAACTGTTGAATTCATTGCTTCGAAGGAATACATGGTTAGTACTGCTCAGCGTGCACTGTGTCCTGATTTGGACGTAGTAACATCCTACAGTTACTGGAAAAGTATTGGATATAATATTGTGGTACTTCAGGTGCGGGACCCAATGCCGTTGGTACTTTTCTTCCTTATTGATGTGTCCATGAATGCCATTCAAACTGGTGCAACTGCTGCAGCTTGCAGTGCAATCAGCCAAGTCCTTGCTGATCTTCCTGTAAGCTAATAATCTACTTGTTTTCCTGTGTTCTAGCATCTGGGGTGTTATGTTTAGTTAATTAACTAGATTGGAGTAGCCTGTTCATGGACTTACCATGATTACGGAAATTTGTTTCAGGTGGGTCCTCGGACAATGGTGGGCATTGCTACATTTGACTCCACAATCCACTTTTACAACTTAAAAAGAGCCCTACAGCAGGTTAGACATGATTGGACTATATTAGATTGAATGTTAATGCTGCTCATCTGTCTTTCGTCTTTCCCTTTTATTACCGAGATCGAGAAGATGATATAAATATAATATACTCACAGTTAAATTACTTGTTTTTTTCTCTTTCCTTGCAGCCTTTAGTGCTTATAGTCCCTGACATCCAAGATGTCTACACTCCTCTGGAAAGTGACGTAGTTGTTCAACTTGATGAGGTTGGTTATTACTGTTTTTCTCAAAAAATAAATTTCTAGTAACACGTCTCTAACATGTTGGCTCACGCTGTCACAATCTTCCTCTCTTTGAACAAGCGGCATCAGTTCTTGCATTTGTTTCATGTGATTGCTCCATTTTTGTAATTACAGTGCAGAGAACACTTAGAGATATTGCTGGAAAGTATTCCTACAATTTTCCAAAATAACAGGACTGCTGATTCCGCTTTTGGCGCTGCAGTCAAGGTATGGAGCTGCAATAATTTTCATCCCGTTTTTCTAAGATGCTAAGCTGTGTCGTGCCCTTTATAAGAATCGTGCTAGTTAACTAGTGAAACATTGTTTGAACTGAAGGATTTATTCGTCCCTTTCTTACTTCAGGCTGCGTTTTTGGCAATTAAAAGTACTGGTGGCAAGCTCTTAGTTTTCCAATCGGGTAAGCTGAAAATCTTCATTTATGAATTACAGAAAGTAAATGAAAATGCAACATCTTAAAGCTAGTTTGTATTAATTTTGTGTTGGCTTAGGCGTTAGTTAAGATATCTCTCCATTTCTCATTCACTTCGACTTTTTTCAGCGATTGACATTTTTCTTTGGTGGAATTTATTGGACTGGGTTCCTTATAAATCTGGTTTACCTTTTTTGTTGGATGTTTCCCCGATTCAAAGTAAAGAATTATTATATGCTAGGATTTCTTGATAAGTTTTTATTGCAGGATTGCCATCTGTTGGCATTGGATCACTCTCTGCTAGAGAAGCGGAAGGCAGAAGCAATATATCAGCTGGAGAAAAGGTATTAGACTGGTTGATAAATCATTTGTATCTGTTCACGTACTCTGTTTCTTGTAAGTTATTAGACACATATATGTCAAAGTTCTTGACATTTTTTTGCACTTGTATTACCCGCTATGTTGTGTTATGATATCCATTGTTTTAGTTTTAATTGGTTTGTCTTGATTTTAGGAGGCTCACAGGTTACTCCAACCGGCTGACAAGACACTAAAGACGATGGCAATCGAATTGGCAGAATATCAGGTGACATTGAATTGCAACTTCCACATATATTTTCTGAACATCTATGAAATTGCTTTATTTCTGTCGTGATGTTTATTATTTATTTGTTGTCTCGTATTACTTGACAAAATCTTCAGGTTTGTGTTGACTTGTTCATCACAGCACAAACGTATGTGGATATTGCTTCCCTCTCCGTCCTTCCAAGAACTACTGGGGGACAGGTAATTAATTTAAAAAAATTTGATTCCCTGCTCATTAATAGTTGCCATTCCTAATTTTTCACCTCAAATGAATTTATATCTTCCCCGAGTTCTCCCTGGTTAGCATTATCAAGTTGCCTTGTTCAAAATTCCGGACCTCAATGGTATGAATATTCAATTATCCAGGTGTATTATTACTATCCTTTCTCGGTCATTTCTGATCCTGCTAAGCTCTACAATGATCTTCGATGGAATGTAACAAGACCTCAGGGATTTGAAGCAGTGATGCGCATTAGATGCAGCCAGGTGTCTGTATTTTGATTTATTTTGTAATAATTGTTTACATCATGAAATTTCACTTGAAACGTTGTTTGAGTTGTGATGATGACATCTCATATCATCTTAAATTTGCATGAGCAGGGTATTCAAGTTCAGGAATATTCTGGAAACTTCTGTAAGCGCATACCGACAGATGTGGATCTACCTTCAGTATGTCTTTCTCTTCAACTCTTTCTCTTATACATATCAAGTGTTACAACTTACAAGTGCTGATCCTACTTTTGGTCAAAAGTCATTTTAGAGTATTATCGAACGAACTTGGTAATATACGACTTCTTTAATTATTTTCTAGCATTTGCCATATGTTGACTCCAATTGCAGTTTGGAATCTGAGTTGAGCTTCTGAAATCACTTAATTTAGCCAAGAATTATTCTTTGATTTTGAGCATAGGACGATAAGATCAATCCTATTTGAGCCTGATTCGGTTTGGTTTTTGTCTCACAAGCAAGTCCCTATGATTTGTCAATGCATTTTCTATTTAGCTTTTATTTTTCCTTTCTAAGACTGTTCTGTTCTACCTTTTGTGTTGTTGCTCTCTGGTCTTTCCATTTTAAGCAGTGTCTGATATAGAGTTCTCTCCTAAGGTAAATTTCACACCTTTGCAGATCGACTGTGACAAAACAATTATGGTGACTCTGAAACATGATGATAAGTTGCAGGAAGGTTCAGAGTGTTCCTTTCAGGTATACGTTATCTATGCAAAGCCACTCTCACATGGTGTTTTGCATCATCCTCACTCATGCATTTCATGTATAGGCAATCACCATGTTTATTTCTCCCTTCCTCTGAATTTTGTTTTACTTGCTGTATATGGGGATCACGAGTCTTCTAAGTACTGTCTAATCTATGTCTGTACAGTGTGCTCTTCTTTACACCACGATACATGGACAAAGAAGAATTCGTGTCTCAACCTTATCTCTTCCTTCCACAAACTTGCTTAGCAATCTCTTCCGCTCTGCTGACATGGACACTCAGTTTGCTTGTATACTAAAACATGGTAATTATTGCTCTTCATAGTTTGTATTTCCTCTCTGGCTAGTAATTCAGAATATTGTAAATGTAATATCTGGCTTTGGTATGTATTGTGTGATTCATAACCCACCAATTCATTTGCTATATTTCGCTTTTCACGCACGACAGTGGCTGGTGAAATTCCTTCCTCTCCTCTACCACAAGTCAGGGATCAAGCCATGAATGCCTGCACTAACATCTTATACTCATATCGCAAGTTTTGTGCTTCGGTATCATCTTCTGGACAGCTCATTCTGCCTGAGGCCCTTAAGTTGTTGCCCCTATATATACTTGGTATGGTCTTAACCTTTCACAAGTCTTGTCCATAGCTGAAAGATTGTAGTGAGTATCAACTTATTGTTGATAATATTTCTCAGAGATATATTGTAATAGTATCTGTTTTTTACATTCAATTTTCTCATTGATTCATAAACTTTGTTCTTCAACATTTTTCCTTTCTCAGCTTTACTTAAAAGTCCCGGCTTGCGCTCAGAGGGAAGAATTGATGATAGGTCCCATTGGATTAATTACGTTTCCCCTTTACCTACTCCTTTGGTTATCCCTTTGGTGTATCCCAGGATGATTGCAATTCACAACCTTGACGAGACGGTAAGGAGCTTTCTATTTTCATTGCAATAAGAGTACTGCGATACTGCTGCATGAAAACGCAGATAAAATATATTCCACCTTTTACGTAGAAACATAATATTGTCAACAATTAGAACGACGATACTGGAAGATATGAAATAGTTCTCCACACATTATGAAACTGCTCAAGCTACTGTAATCTGCTCTTCGTAACAAACCGTATCTACTTACATCTTATGTGTTGTTGCCTCATGAATTTTGCTCAATAATTAGGATCTGGATAAAACGACGATTCCCGAATCTATTCCACTTTCGAGCGAACACGTCTCAGATGAAGGGATTTATCTTCTTGAGAATGGAGTGGATTGCTTGATATACATTGGGAGTTCTGCTAAACCAGAAATCTTGAAGCAGTTATTCGATATCTCGTCGCCTGAGGAAGCTTCTCTTCAGGTACTTCTCAACCCACTTACGACTGGAAATGTTATGTTTCTAACCGAGGAATATGCTTTATAACAATCCATTGCATGCCCTCCTTCAGTTTGTATTGCAGCAACTCAACAATCCATTATCCAAGAAATTGAATGCCATCGTTAATGAAATAAGGCGCCAGCGATGTTCTTACCTACGGTACTATACCCCAAGAACCTGATAACATTTTATTCTGCACAATTCTATTGTCTTATTTCCTTTTTTTTTTCCCTCTTCTCTGTAGCATGAGATTGTGCAAGAAGGGAGAACCATCAGGTGAGTGTATGAAAGAAATTACAGAAATGTTGGAATTACATATAGATATGTTTTCGATGATTTCATTAAATATTCTAACCGTTGTAATTAATTTTTTTTTTCTCCCTAGGGACGATGTTCTTTTCTTACATGGTGGAAGATAAGTCTCAAAGCGGGCTTTCATATGTAGAATTTCTTATACATCTCCATCGACAAATCCAGAGTAAAATGGCTTGAGTGAGTGAGCATTTTTAATAATTTTTTTGGTAAAATGTTAAATTAAATGATATGGTAGAGGGCCATGCGATCATGAACATTTATTTTGGAGATTATGGTATTTTGAGTGGCAAAATTGCACTTTTTGATGGTTTGAGGAAATTGCGATGAATTATAGTAAAGTTCTTTTTATCATTACCGTTGGTTGCATGTTGATCTATCATTTTCAATCCATTTTCATGACTGTAGCTATTATGATTTTCTTTCTTTAATTTATTTACTACTGATGGTTACATAGTATCATAATCAACGCTCTCATCTGCAAGGAAAATCAAATTTGAAGAGACAAGATAATCATCGCTATCTTGTTACAATAAATAATGGACCCTGATATCTTGCTCATGAATTCAAGTACTTCTCTAAAAAAATTATTCGTCATTAATATGAGGATTGTAATGAAAGAGTTGGTGGAAGACATCTCCATGGCACTTAATATTAGTTTGGTAGATTAACTTACCCTTTAGTCCCATCGATTATCTTAGAAATAAATATGTCGAAGTATAACGTTCTTTATATAGATGAGATTTAGTGTATGCTGGTGAATTTCGTCCGTTGAAAATTCAAGATTTGTAATATATGACCAATCTTGGACAACCAACACATTAGTTGTTTGTGGTTGTATTGTCTACGGATCATCGATAGTCACTAGTATATTTAAGAACAATGTGTGCTCCAATACATAAATATATAGAATATTATTTTATTTATATAGTTATTTTCACTTTAATATGTTTCATATATGATATGATGATTCTATTTGAATTAAGAAAAATCTTCTGAGGGGAAAATGATTTTATGGTGATATCATTAGAATAAACTAAAAAGTTAAACGAATTGAATTGTAATTAAAAATAAAATTGACATACCAAATTAAATTGGATAGTTTAATGACTTCTCCAATTACATAATAGAAAGATAAGTTTGTACATTATTGGTTTTATTTATATGGTCATGAATTGATCACGTTTCTTATTTTGTGTCGCGTACTTAGATTCAAACCATATGTGTTATAGCAGCCATATATAAAATCAAACAAGCATGTATCCTCATTCATGTTCTAATCTTTTTGCTTGATTTGTTGAACAGTAATATATATATATATATATATATATCAACAGATCAAACAGTTAAAACATATCTTAAATCGTCTGTGAATTGTCTTGGAATCATTCGTGCGTGAGTTTCTAGCTGCTGTCTCTCAAATGGAATTTTTTACCACCTGCTTCTCGCCATCTTTTTTTCATATAATATACAGCAGTAAAGATCATTCATGTCTTTCTAACATCAGTTATCAAAGTTGGTGTAATGGAAATTATATGTAATAACCAAGGGTTAGTATTGATTATTACGGAGAGTGTAATCCCAGTTCAAGATTGAACCAACGGCTCCAATTTCTCCTTGGTGGACTGCAAAACCTTGTGTCTGTTCAGGCGCAATATCTGGGGATTCACTACAAGAAAACATAGTATCAGACACGTGGTTTCGTGTCTAAATTATGAGTATTGGAAACGGATTCTGACACGGTTTTCTATTTTTATTTTAAAATAAATTAATGTTTTTATTTAGACACGGATTAGATACGGAAATAAAAACGGAAATATGATAAAATTCATTTTAGAATTGGTATATATCTGTATCCAAATTTGCCACGAGAACAACACATACGGAGTTTTGGTTTTAGACACCGAATTTTCCGTGTCTAATATGCATATTTTCTAGTAGTGATTCATGTGGCTTTTTAAGGAAGAGTTCGTGGAAGACATCTCCATGGCACTTTACAATTAGTTTGGTAGATTAGCTTACCTTTCAGACCCATATTATTATATCGATAATTCCCTAGTTCGAAAGTTAAAGCTAAATATAAACTTATATATGTTAATACAGAAATCAAGTAAGTAGTGATGCTTTTTGATATTATATACTTGTTGCCCTTGGTTTCTTATATAGAAAAGATTTGGTATACGTTGTTTGAGACTTTTAATGTGGTCCATCTTCAAATATGGCAACCACTTGATGAGTGTCTATGGGGGTTGTAAGAACGTTTATAGTCTACGTTTTTCTTTTTATTCTAGTTTCTATTTCCTCGCTCTATCTGTGTGATTTTAATGTTATTCTGTGTATCTATCGTTCGCTAAATGAAAAATCAAGAATTTACGGCCAACTGCCGACGATCTTCAATAGTAACCATATAAGGAATGATTAATTAATTAGGTCCATTTTTTGTATGTCTTTGTTAATATTGATTGCTGCAGACTAGTATTGAGGGACAAAGAAACCCTACCATGGCTTTAATATTGATTGAGATCATCTCATCAGCAATTAATATACATACATATGCATACAGCCACCAAAGTTGGATCAATATGGAAATTAATATACCCTGCATTTAAATCTGGATAGCATTATTAAGCTAAATGAAAAATCAAGAATTTACGGCCAACTGCCGACGATCTTCAATAGTAACCATATAAGGAATGATTAATTAATTAGGTCCATTTTTTGTATGTCTTTGTTAATATTGATTGCTGCAGACTAGTATTGAGGGACAAAGAAACCCTACCATGGCTTTAATATTGATTGAGATCATCTCATCAGCAATTAATATACATACATGCATACAGCCACCAAAGTTGGACCAATATGGAAATTGATATACCCTGCATTTAAATCTGGATAGCATTATTAATTAGTCTCTCACGGCTCGTCTGATACGGATGTGTAGATGGTTAATAAATGGGTATGAGGTGTGTATGATAAATTTAATCCTGTTTGTTATCTTAGTACCGTTATACACGCCTTGTATGCTCACACACGTCCTTTACACACATTTTGTTCGTAACTCGTGCAGTACCGTGCCCATCAAAGAGGTGGGTATCCCAATACACGTCTTGCTAATATCAATTTTGCCCCTCGCCTCGTTGATTAATTTGCCTCTGCAAATCCATCTTTCCAAAATCAGTTCTCGGAACACAAATCGATCTCCATCAAATATTGGTCTCCACACCTCGATCTATCAGTTGCCGTCATCAAGACCCCTCTCCTACGTTCGAGACCTACCCAATAATTTTTTTGGAAGCTCAGCACTTGATGCGTCATCCATCAGCTAGGTGAAAAAATGGGAAGAAATTTTTGGTGGTTCGATGCTCGGCAGCAAAAGGCTGCGAAGAAGCCGCGGTAGGTGGTGGGTCGCCGGAGGAAATGAGGAGAGATGTTGGGTAGAATAAATATTAAAGTTTGCTCCTTCTCAAACGAAAGAGACGAACAGTACAAGCATAGATATATTATATCTTTATTTTGTACAAGGGCAAAAATGTCAGTTTTTATATTTAACAAATTCTATACACACCTCAAACATATTTATCAAACATTGTTCTATTCATTACCCAAATAATTAAAACATGTGTATCAAACATGTTAAAATATTCTATCAACAAAATCCTTGTATACCCATACACAAATAACTTATACCCATGTAATCTGCATACACACCTATCAAACGAGCCCTTAGTTGCGTTGTAAGAGCTAGGTAAGACTAAAAGATCACGAAAAAGAAAATATATAATAATTACAGTAGAGAGTAGGGTTGCAAACGAATCGAATCGAATACCACCATATTCTATTTGTATTCTCTTATATTTCGAATATTCATATTCATATTCTTTTATTATTCGATTACTAAAATTGATTCATATTCTATTTGATAATATATTCAAATATATTTGCGAATATTCGAATATTCGGATACGAATAATTTTTCTTCAGAAAACCTGTTTTAAGAAAACAAATAATGCAAAAAAAAAAATACGTACTGGATGAAAAATGTGGTTACGATATAAAAAGAAAGACGTAGCAAAACATATCATTAGGTTATCTGAGACATCATACGGAAGTACAAAAAATCTTTCATCGATAAATTCCAACAATAATTGTTTTCCTTAGCTTGCTTCGATCATCACCCATGCAAAATACCACATCAATCGATCTTCTTCTATCTATAGAATAATAAGAAATTGATTAATTATCATGAAATATATCATTTACGTGCGTCTGGCACTAGAAGCCCGAGGGAGAGCCAACGTCTGGTGGCCGTGAGAGAGAGAGATGCGACTGGTGGTGGCCGCAGGTGGCTGTGCGAGGGAGAGCAGAACTAGAGTGGCTTGCCGCTCAAATTATTGCAAGAAGCAATTCAATCGTCTAGGGCTTACTTTTAATTGTTTATTAGTTTAACTATTTTCAATTAAATCATTTGGTTTTTCACTATGGCCCATATATATTCTTTTAAGTGTTTCATTTATATTGATATGTTAGTTTAACTAAAAGTATTTATAATATATATTATATTATTCGAATCGAATATTCTAAAAAAATTCGAATCGAATATTGCCATATTGTATTCGTATTCGAATATTATTCTAATCGAAAAAAATATTCTTATTCGGATTTGATATTCTAATATTTCGAATCCGAATCTTAAATTTCGAATCGAACAAAAAGATTCGATTCATTTGCGGCCTAGTAGAGAGTCTTTCGTCTTTGTCAAAGGGGTTGTTATTATTGCAGTGTAGCGTTTGAACCCCTTCTTTAGAACTCTCATAATCTTAATAACCAAGCAAAAAGGCTTTTTCTTGCATGCATGATTCGTTATCTTGACGAGAACTCTCATAAACTTAAAAGCTTAATTCGTGGAAAATCTTGCTCGAGCCCTATCTGCTCATGTTCCTTATATATTAAAGCTTTGGTACTAAATGATCCATAAATTTCGTCCATTAATGAGTTTGTGCATGGAGATGTACGTAAGTAAGATATTTCACCTATTTGGTTTTATATATATTTGGTGAATAATCAAAGTCGTGTATTTCATGTGTATTTACCAGCTATATCAAATCAAACGTGCAAGTCCGATTATTTATTTAATGTCCCTCTAGTCTCTACCACCTTTTTGCTGTATTAATGATTGTTGAACAGTAATATATTATAGAATTAACAAATTAGTACCCTGCCATTATGTCTCCGAATTTATAAATTATAACAGCCACACATCAGTTTAACATCTGCATATTATTTAACATTATCATCCTTCAATTGTCGTGAATATAGCATATATGCAGACGACAATGCATTAACAAAGAATTGCCATTACGTAGTCCAAGGTAAGAAAGAACACAAAGACAACATGCGTACAACCCGCAATTATTCTTGGACATACATATTTAAACACACACACACACATCATATAATTATTATTACTTGGCGCCGTGATGATCTTCAATTGCTTTAGTTATAGTGATGCACCAATTTATGTACGCAGCAAGGTTTGGCTTGTCTTCATGGAGCTTCTCATACTCAATAGTCCACGTCACCACATGGTCATCGCCATGAGTGTCCACGTGGAGGGAAAACTTATACTCCTTGAAAACTTCAAGAACCGTGGAACCCTGTAGAAATTATCTGTAGAATTTCGGGCCGGGCCTCTGCGTCATCGAGGCCCGCGCACACACGCCACACGGAGGATCGGTGCCCGGTATAAGCTTGACGGGGTTCCTTCTTAAAACCAATTGGTGTTAAGAGGAGTGACCCATCAAGCTTATAAACCATTTCAATTTCTTTGTAGTTGTCGATGTGGGACTTTTGCCACACGTGATATTCCAACACTCCCCCTCACGTGTGAGCCCGTGTCTTTTTTAAATCGGGCGTGTCTGCCCATGTATTTTTAATTGGACGGGAACGCTATTCTTTTCGAACCCGTCATATATTAAACTGAGTCGGATCTCTGCCCGCTCTGATACCATGTAGAAATTATCTGTAGAATTTCGGGCCGGGCCTCTGCGTCATCGAGGCCCGCGCACACACGCCACACGGAGGATCGGTGCCCGGTATAAGCTTGACGGGGTTCCTTCTTAAAACCAATTGGTGTTAAGAGGAGTGACCCATCAAGCTTATAAACCATTTCAATTTCTTTGTAGTTGTCGATGTGGGACTTTTGCCACACGTGATATTCCAACAAACCCTCAAGAGCTTTGACTGTGATCGACTTTTTCTCTTCGTTCAAGTCTTCGATTACAGTTTTGATCACCTGCTTCTCACCATCTTAATATTCATACACATTAATAAAAGATCATCTCGGTTTTAGTTATTACCGAAACTAAGTGATGCAATAGAAAATTAGAAACTAATATATATAATCGATATCGAAGTAGTTAATACCAAGAGTGTAATCCCAGTTCAAGATTGTTCCAACGGCTCCAATTTCTCCTTGGTGAACAGCACAGCCTTGTATGTGTTCAGGCGCAACATCTGAAGACTTATGTGGTTTGAAACTGAAGAGTTGGTGGAAGACGTCTCCATGGCACTTGACATCAGTTTGGTAGATTAACTTACCCTTCAGACCCATTATTATATATAGTATTATATCTCTACAATGTAATAAAGTGATCAAGTTAATAAGGATATGTTAATCTTCTTCAAGCCCCTCTCGTGTTCCTTATATAGCTGAGATGTGGTGGTTGATCCATGAATTACAGCGCATTTTGGAATTGTAAAATTCGTAATGTGGTCCATCGATGGATCATATATATATTCTATATCTATACTATTATATAATTGGGGAGAGGGGGATACAAACTGCCAAATCAAAATTGATTTGATCTGCAGTTTTTTATTAATAAAATAATAATATATTATATTTAAAGTAAACAATAAAAAATAAAATATACATAAATAACCACCCACTACTCTCAGTTAATTACTATGTTACCCCTCTATTTTTAGTTAAAATTAACATGATTTATTTTATGTTATTGCACACGCATTTGAGTGTGCAGAAACATACTAGTCTATACTATATATAAATGGTGAGGGTGAGATATAAATCGTCAATTCCAAATTGATTTGGTCTGTAGATTTCTCATTAATTAATAAAATAACAAAAATATAAATTAGTATAACCACCCACTAACATAATATTTTTATATTCCCAAATTTGTCCTTCTATTTTTAGCATTGTGATTTCTTTATTAAATATAGATAATATTATATAGCACACACATCGGGTGTGCAAGAAAATACTAGTATATTATGTAATGGCTCTAGGGGTGATAAAAACTGCCAATTCCATTCTAATTTGGTCTGCCAATTTTGACTGAATCAACCAATCATATTTTTTTCTCTAATTAATAATAATTGATAAAATAAAAACCTATAACTCCACGTCCAATAGCAAGTTATCAACATAACCGACCGCTAAACAATTTGCCCTTCAATCTTCATTAGAAATTTCCCCAAATTGAACCGACTTATTGAACGAGAAACCCCAATCGGTATACTGATCGGCGAAGACGACGACGATTGTAACCTAACGAACGATGTAATCTCTTAGTATTTCGATTTGTGATGTTTTATCTCTCCTTTTTTCTTCATATTTCGCAATTGTTTCATGGTAATTAGGAAGTCATCGATTAAACGACCGCCTACTCCTGATGCAGAAATCGACCGCGAGCCGACACTTCAAGAAATTGTCAACTTAAAGGTGAGTCCTGTTTTTTTTTTTTTTTTTTGGTTAGTTCTTTGTGGTGGTAATTGCTTCTATGGTTTGTGTATGGGGGTCGCTGTAAGATCCCAATTGAATTTAATCGGTTTCTTACTCTTCCTTAGCGATTAGATTATTGATTCATGCACAATTTGACACTCTGCAGATCAAGACACCGTCTCAGATCATAAGAATAGGATGAAAAAATAGAAGAAGAATAGAAGAAGAGAGGGTCAGAGATGATATAAACGAGAAGAAGATAAAAAGACAGAAGAAGAAGAAGGTAAAGGAGAGATGAGTTAATTCTTTTCTGATTAATTCATGTCATTCTCACGTCATATGCATAGCATCTATTCACAACTAATATGAGCATCTCTGTCCAATGTAGTGAATAATCTTCTCAAAGAACATGGCGTAATTATGTTCTTGACAAAATAACGTGATGTTCTAAATTCATTTCCATTCCATATTTAATTAGATTTGTTGTTTATATTTTTTTTACATCCATGTTCGTTGCACACGCATCACGCATCTGAGTGTGCACGGTTGCTAGTATATCATAATATGTGTTGGCTTGCTTGGCTTCGTAGGGTGAATGACGAAAGTACAACATAATAATATCTGGGAAAATTATAAAAATTGGTCACTAAGTATGCCAATTTTCGATTTTGGATCACTATGTTTGGCAGTTACAAAACTAGGTCACCAAGTATGTATATAGTAACAAAATTGGGTCACTGATCTCTTTTTTCTTATTATATACATACTTAGTGACCCAAATTTGTAACTATATACATACTTAATGACCTAGTTTTGTTACTATATACATACTTCGTGACCTAGTTTAACTAGTGACTCAATTTTGTTACTATATACATACTTAGTGACCTAGTTTTGTAACTGGCAAACATAGTGATCCAAAATAAAAAATGGTATATTTAGTGACACATTTTTATAATTTTGCCTAATGAATTATGATTGATGAACAGTACAGTACATGGGAACTAATAATTGAGAACAAGCAATTATTCAGAGCCACACAGTTGAACAAATCATCGTGGCATTTATGATTCTGACCATACGAGCCATTTTACTATTGGACATACTATCCTTCTGTCATGAGTCTGTCGTAGGAAGATAAGATTTCACTCAGTAAAGAAAGAGATAACGGAAAGAAAGATAAATGAATGTAAGGTTCATTTTTTTCAATACATATAATTTCATTCAGAAAACGTGCAACAACTGATAAATCTGTTGAAACCAACTTGTGCTTTCTTATTTCGATTTTCATGTCTTGTGTGTGTGCTGTGTGTATTTGGATAAGCTGCTTTCAGACCCACTATTATTATATCCAAGTTAGAAAGAAATATATCGAAGTAGAGAGTGATATAGTGCTCTCTTCTCTTATGATATGTAGCTGAGTTTTTGTACTACTTTGGCCAATCAATCTTGAAAACGACAACTCACATGTGTTTGTGTGGATCATCGCGAAATTTATCTAACATTCCTTTGGTTTTATTTGTACACAATCGGATGATCGATCACGTTTCTAATTTCTTGTTTCTCTTGGAACATTTTGATGTTAATATCTTGCGTCGTCAAAGCAAGTCTTGGGCATACTATATTCTAATTGGTCGATATGCATACATAAATGTATAAATTATGAACTTACGAATAAAACGAAAAAAAAAATCTTATTTTATGACCTCACAACTCACAAGCATGATAAAAAGTAATTAAATATTTGGCACAAAGATCCATTGTTACAAGTTAAATGCAATGATGAATCATCACCAAGGTTTTCTTTCTCTACCTTATTTGAGGTTCTAGACATTTTCTTCTTTTCCATAACAGAGGCCACTTTGACATTCTGCTCAAAACTACAAAAATGAATGCTGAAACAAAGATAGAACTAACAGCAAGCAGATGAGTAGGCTTCGAGCTGTGCTTCAATGGCATCGTGGTGTTATATATGCGTATTGACGCAAATCTTTCTCCAGGTTCTTTCCTCCTATGAACAAATTGATTCTCCAATGTTAGAATTGCATTAACTAATAACTTACTTCATATAATTCTTGACGACGAGAAGATTGTTGTTTAAGAATGCATTGCAGATGTTTGCAAGAAGTGGAAGACTAGAAAAGCGAACAGATGTGAACAAACCTAACGAAGTCTTTGATTGAATCCCACCAACGACTGTCATTTTTACTTGCATCGCTCGAACTTTGGTCTGTGTTGTCTTTCTCAGGTTTCCCTGCGAAGTGTGTGTAACGAAACCATGAATGTAGCAATATATGTACACACACGGACGCACACAGACACAAGCTCACAAATAAATACTTGCTAATTATTAATCCAACAAACCTTGATTATGCTCTGAAGGTTGGCCCCTGACTTCCCTTAGAGAAGCCAACTTTTCGACCAGGAATCGCTCTTCTTTGCTAAAATGATTGAGGCAGAGGATACCATTTAGTAGTAATTACATTTATTGAACTGTTAGGGCAAAAACGTGTATGACCAGGGATACAAACCTAATGTGTTTAGGTATACGCACGTCCACAGTGAAAAAATGATCACCTCGTACAGAAGGTTTGTTCATCTTTGGCACACCCATGTGCGATAGTTTTAGTACATGCCCTGGTGAAGTCCCTGAAGGAATACGAAGATCTTTCACACCTTCGACGGTGGTCACCTGTAATTTGTGGAAGAAGATTGTGAAGGTTAGTTTAGTAAGGAAATGGGGTAAAAATTTGAAAATGATGTTGTAAAAAGATAACAAAAGCAAGGGGAAGTGCCACCCCACAATAAAAGAATATAAAAGCCTAATCGCCAAAACCCACCAGGAGTTTTTACCTTAACAACAGTACCCAAAATGGCTTGTGTAAAATCGATGTCTACTTTTGAATATAAATTCAAACCATCTCTCTGAATTCCTCTTTTCTCCTCGATGTGGAGGATCAGGTACAGGTCTCCAGCTATACCCCTGCACCGAGACAGCGGAAAATTAAGTATTTTCGAGGACGTTATTCATATACTAAGCATCAAACATATGAGGAAACAGTTATTAAATATATAGAACCATTCAACGAGCAGAAAGTAGACAATGAGCAAGTCAAGTACTCAAAGAGTATATCGTTCTCTGAAAGAATTAAGTTCTTCCTAACCAAAAGCAAGAGAAAACTAGAAAAACGGAAATTTACTCTTCAAATGTACCTTGTTTTGTCAGAATTTCCTTCCCCTTGAATTTGCATAGTGGCTCCATCATCAGCACCGGGTGGGACAACAACCTTTATATTTCTTTTTGATTTAATTTGACCATCACCATTGCATCTGCGGCAACGATCAGTAATTATCTTCCCGGCACCGTTACATTTCGAGCAGGAAGTGACCTAGATTATACACACAATCATCTATAGAGAATGTCAATTGAGATAATAATAATACCTGACGAATCCAAAATCAAATGAAGATTGAAAAATGCACTTATCATATAGGCACTGGGCTAAACAATTTGACAATCAGGAAATGTTTACATTCAAAGAAAGCAAAATTAGAAAAGGCAACTGAATATTTCTCTCAACCCTGCTGGGCACTCATGAGTAATGCAGCGGCTATGTGGAATTCCCTGACTGAGACTGGTGAAGTGCATAAACACAATGAATGACGGTACAAAAGCAATGTATGATTTGATGTTCAAGGCAAAAAAGAGAGGACTTAAATGTAAGAAGAGTGAACAAGATGAACAAGTCACATGTTCGAGCATATTACTCATACTCGGGTGATGCAGTTTCAGTAACTACAGCCTTGTACAAACAACAATAAAACGTTTAATAAAAACATAATTACTAAATATGTACCTCAGACATTATTCCAAATGGTGTCTTCTGTGTCTTTATTGACCTGCCATTACCTCCACAATCCTGGCAAGGTTTTAGAGAATCACTGGACTTCGCACCCGTTCCACCACAAAACTCACATGACTCTATACATGGTACATCGATGTCACGTTTAGCTCCAAATATTGCTTCTTCGAAACTCAAATACAGATCATATCTGTGATGTGATATAAATTCAACAATCAAATTAATGTATTGTAAATGATCGAAATATGAAACGACTGCTCAGTGAATGATCGAAACGCAACAATATTTACAACGTTGTACATTGATAAGCCTATGATCTTGTTTAAAGGTAAGAGTACATTAATATTTAATACAGAGTATTGTTACCGAATGTCAAGATTCTGTCTGCTCCGCTGACTAAAACTAAAGTTGAAGCCTTTTGGTGGTTCACCACTTCCTCCAAAAAAGCCATTTGACTCTCCAAAATATTCAGCAAATACTTGAAATGGATCAACCTAATATTAGGAAAGCAGTTTAGATAGCAAAAAACTGGATTAAAGTCAGAGACAAAAATGAGATTAAATTTACGTATAAGGAGAAAAAATGGTCGTTGAAATGCACATGACCCTACCCCTTGTGGACCAGCCCATGCAGTATCGAACTCCCCACGCATACCTTCCTCGCCAAATTGATCATATAAGGATCTTTTCTCCCTATCTGATAACACCTGAGATTATACTTTGTCACAGTAGGATCTAAACGAAGCAATTCCAAGAACTAAACTGAACGTGCTCGAACTAATGTAATTGCATATGCACTCGGAATACGGAAATACGCCACATCCTATAAGTGTGAAAGTCACTCTCAAGTCTGCCATCACACCGATGTTCCAAGAACAATGCTTGACACATGACAGTATTATACCTCATACGCAGCAGCAATTTCTTTAAACTTTTCTTCAGCACCAGGACCTTTGTTCATATCAGGATGATACTGTAGCCAGAGGATATAAGCAAATTAATAAAAATAACACTTACTAAGAATACAACATGCCGTCAAAACACCAAAAAACGGAATCAAAGAACCATCACTAGATAAAAATTATCTATTCTCCACGACAAGCACTAAATGCAACACCTTGCGAGCAAGCGAGCGATAAGCAGACTTTATCTCCTGCAAACTCGCATTTCTGTTGACATTGAGCACGGAATAGTAATCAGAACCTGAACCCCCTTTAGCCGCAATATACGGAGCAAAACAACGACGTCTCCTGCGACTAAACTTATCCTTGGATATGGAACCTAAAGTTTGAACGATCGCAGCAGAAAATCCCAAATTTCCTAACCGTAGAGCAGCTGAACAATTCGAATTAGGAATGACGAAGCTCGGCTTTATGCAGCTAGATCGGATTGAGCAGAAATTAGGGTTTAAGGATGCTTGCATTTTCAGAATGGGGACAGCTCCTGGGCTGCTAACTGTTCAATGTTTCTCACCTTTTCAACTTAATTTTTATTTTATTAAATTTAAAAAAAAAATGACAAACTTTATTGGGCAACATCAACTAAATCCCCATTCCCTTATTTTCCATCAACTAACTCCCTATTACACATCACTTATTACCAAACTCCTTAAAGCAAAACTATCTTACACATTACTCCCTATGGACGATTTTACCCCTCTTTTATTTATCTTTCTTCTCCAACCCATTAATTGAAGCACCACGTAAACAACCTTGAACTGGTAAAGCTGTCGCCGGCGACATAACAGCCCTTGTCCACGCCGGAAACGCTCCGAGCTTGCCTAATTTATCGTGGGCTTCTCGATCTAAGTAAGTTGAGGTAGGTTTTTGTTGGTTTTCTTTCACTGTTCTTGACCTCGATCGAACGATTTTGAGTTAGGGAACACTCCGGTGGGTTTTACAATGAACGTCCGTGGCAATAGCATCGACCTATATTGGGTATCGAGTTGTGGGTATCGAGATTAGGTGTCGAGGTGTGGGTGTTGCGATTTGGGTGTGTAGCTGTAAAAAAATTGAATTTCCTCATGTTTTCTACAAATTAGCACAATGTGGGTGTCGACGGAGGTTAGTATTTGGTTAAAATTTGGCTAATTTATTGTTTAAAGCAATTTATTATATGCAGTACCAAAATATATTGAATTACAGTACCCACATTTTCTTCTACTGAAGTATATTTGAAGCTCTATAGCAGTATCATATGGTAATAGTTTGTTGTTTTACAGGTCATATTTACGAAGCTATGTTGTCTACGAATGTCTTTGGTAGGTTCACGTTTCCATATGCAAATATAAGAAGAACACATATTTCTTGTTTGATCGATGAAACATAGGTTATGACACATTCTTTTTTCAATAGGTTGCCGATAGGTGATCGCACATTCTTACGTCGATATGTATTTTATTACGATGTTGGTGGACAAATGATATTAATATTGTCGATATGTTTAATAGTAATATTGTTGGTGGGTGACGATATTAGTATTGTCAATATATTGATATCGATACTACTATTGGATGAATAATGTTAATACTGTGAATGATGTCGTGTTATTGTCGGTGTTCCAATATGTTATTGGTATTACAGATTGGGGTAGGAGTTTCGATAGTTTCGATTGTTTGAAACATGGTACTAAAAAGATACTACAAGTAACACACTTATGGTACTACACTATCATAGGGTATGGTTTCACGAACATCTATATATTGGAACTATAAACACATATATATATTGGTACTACAAATTTGGGTAGAAGTTTTTTGACGCCGTCCGAGTTATTTTTGGTCCGTGACTATGTTTCCATAGTTATAAACACTTTTTTGATGATTTAGAATTATGGACTATTACGTTGAAACCCCAACTTTCTTTTCTACTTATTATGATACTAGTAAGAACATCTTACTAAATAGTCGTGATTTTTGATCGATTGAAAGTTAATGTCTATATTTTATGTTATCGTGTGTTTAATTATATTATGTGCCGTATTTTGGAAGTTCTCATGCCTTATTTGCACAATAATCTACGCATTTTCGATAATTTAAAATGTGGTATGGAAAAGGTACTACAAGTAACCTACCCATGATACTACACTAGTTTATGATATGGTACCTCAAACGTCTATATATTGGTACTATACATATATGTATATTGGTACTACAAATTGGGTAGGATTTTCGTTTGTTAGAAACGTGGTACGAAAAAAGATACTACAAGTAACACACGTATGGTACTACACTATCGTAGGGTATGGTACCACGAACATCTATATATTGGAACTACAAACATATGTATAATGGTACTACAAATTTGGGTAGGAGTTTTTCGACGCCGTCCGAGTTATTTTTGGTCCGTGACTATGTTCCCATAGTTATAAACACTTTATTGATGATTTGGTATCAATATTAGTGGGTTAATATTTAGAATTATGGACTATTACATTGAAACCCCAACTTTCTTTCTACTTATTATGATACTAGTAAGAACATCTTACTAAATAGTCATGATTTTTGATCGATTGAAAGTTAGTGTCTGTATTTTATGTTATCGTGTGTTTAATTATATTATGTGCCGTATTTTGGAAGTTCTCATGCCTTATTTGCACAATAATCTACGCATTTTCGATAATTTAAAATATGGTACGGAAAAGATACTACAAGTAACCTACCCATGATACTACACTAGTTTATGATATGGTACCTCAAACGTCTATATATTGGTACTATACATATATGTATATTGGTACTACAAATTGGGTAGGATTTTCGTTTGTTAGAAACGTGGTACGAAAAAAGATACTACAAGTAACACACGTATGGTACTACACTATCGTAGGGTATGGTACCACGAACATCTATATATTGGAACTACAAACATATGTATAATGGTACTACAAATTTGGGTAGGAGTTTTTCGACGCCGTCCGAGTTATTTTTGGTCCGTGACTATGTTACCATAGTTATAAACACTTTATTGATGATTTGGTATCAATATTAGTGGGTTAATATTTAGAATTATGGACTATTACGTTGAAACCCAACTTTCTTTTCTACTTATTATGATACTAGTAAGAACATCTTACTAAATAGTCATGATTTTTGATCGATTGAAAGTTAGTGTCTATGTTATCGTGCGTTTAATTATATTATGTGCCGTATTTTGGAAGTTCTCATGCCTTATTTGCACAATAATCTACGCATTTTCGATAATTTAAAATGTGGTACAGAAAAGATACTACAAGTAACCTACCCATGATACTACACTAGTTTATGATATGGTACCTCAAACGTCTATATATTGGTACTATACATATATGTATATTGGTACTACAAATTGGGTAGGATTTTCGTTTGTTAGAAACGTGGTACGAAAAAGATACTACAAGTAACATACGTATGGTACTACACTATCGTAGGGTATGGTACCACGAACATCTATATATTGGAACCACAAACATATGTATAATGGTACTACAAATTTGGGTAGGAGTTTTTCGACGCCGTCCGAGTTATTTTTGGTCCGTGACTATGTTACCATAGTTATAAACACTTTATTGATGATTTGGTATCAATATTAGTGGGTTAATATTTAGAATTATGGACTATTACGTTGAAACCCCAACTTTCTTTTCTACTTATTATGATACTAGTAAGAACATCTTACTAAATAGTCATGATTTTTGATCGATTGAAAGTTAGTGTCTATATTTTATGTTATCGTGCGTTTAATTATATTATGTGCCGTATTTTGGAAGTTCCCATGCCTTATTTGCACAATAATCTACGCATTTTCGATAATTTAAAATGTGGTACGGAAAAGATACTACAAGTAACCTACCCATGATACTACACTAGTTTATGATATGGTACCTCAAACGTCTATACAATGGTACTATACATATATGTATATTGGTACTACAAATTGGGTAGGATTTTCGTTTGTTAGAAACGTAGTACGAAAAAAGATACTACAAGTAACACACGTATGGTACTACACTATCGTAGGGTATGGTACCACGGACATCTATATATTGGAACTACAAACATATGTATATAGGTACTACAAATTTGGGTAGGAGTTTTTCGACGCCGTCCGAGTTATTTTTGGTCCGTGACTATGTTACCATAGTTATAAACACTTTATTGATGATTTTGTATCAATATTAGTGGGTTAATATTTAGAATAATAGATTATTACGTTGAAACCCCAACTTTCTTTATACTTATTATGATACTAGTAAGAACGTCTTACTACGTAGTCAAGATTTTCGATCGAGTGAAAGTGAGTGTATATTTTATGTTACCATGTGTTTTAATTTTATCATTTGACGTATTTTGGAAGTTCACATGCCTTATTTGCACAATAATCTACGCGTTTTCGATAATTTAAAATGTGGTACGGAAAAGATACTACAAGTAACCTACTCATGATACTACACTAGTTTATGATATGGTACCTCAAACGTCTATATATTGGTATTATACATATATATATATATTGGTACTACAAATTGGGTAGGATTTTCGTTTGTTAGAAACGTGGTACGAAAAAGATACTACAAGTAACACACGTATGGTACTACACTAGCTAACGATATGATACCACAAATATCTATTTATTGGTACTACAATATATGTGTATTGGTACTACAAATTTTGGTATGAATTTTTCGACGCCATCCGAATTATTTTTGGTCTGGTAAAGATACTACAAGTAACCTACTCGTGGTACTACATTAGCTTATTATATGGTACAACAGAAGTCTATATATTGGTATTACAAATATATGAATATTGGTACTATAAGCGTTTTTCAGGTATTATCAAAATAATGGGAGCATAAAACAAGTCTCAAGCAGAACCTCAACCTCAGAAACATAAAAAACGTCTAAGAACAGGTTCATTGAATCTCAACCTCAGAACAACATATCAGTCTCAAGTCTAACATCTTACGAACATTGATAATATCATTCAAAACAAGTGGAACATAAAACCAATAGGATCTCTTAATATTGTGGAAGCCATGGAGCAACGATATGCATCGACTTCGACATCGTCAAGATACCTTCCACGATCTGTAGGTCCGGCGATGTATGTTATCCATGGACATTGCAACATGTACGCCGCAATCCACGCCCTCCGGATTCTTCTCCCTCGTGTACGTGAATAAATAAAGTACCATTAATTATGTAATGCAGTACCAAAACCCATGAACAAACAGTACCATATTCAAAGCACATACAGTACCATGACAACAAGCAATTACCTTACAGTCGAAACTTACTCTTTTTCTCTCTCGTTCAACAGATGTGTTGGAAAACGAAAGCTTGCATGTTCGCTTGTTCTCTATCTCGAAACCCTAATTTGAAAGATATCAAAACACCGAATTGAATAACGAAAAATAAAACTCTAATTTTAGCCCTAAATCCCAAATTCAAGCACTAATCAAAGAAATTAACATTGCCCGACATGAAAGCCTTGAAGAAATGCACATATCAAGTCCTAAGCTCTACATTAACCCCAAATGCCAATAAAG
Organism: Craterostigma plantagineum; assembly: GCA_027422505.1. NCBI lineage: Eukaryota > Viridiplantae > Streptophyta > Magnoliopsida > Lamiales > Linderniaceae > Craterostigma > Craterostigma plantagineum. Next base: position 1,366,083 of record JAPQWV010000057.1, read on the forward strand.
TCGAAAAATTAAAAAACATGAAGCTTACAGTAGCTCGCTCGTTCCTTCTTATGCGTTCAACAATGGTGGAATCTTCCTCGTGAAAGCTGCTCGTGGAAGCTAGCTCGTTCGCTCTCGTTACACAGGTGTTTGAAAGTGAAAGCTTGCTCGTTCGTTCGTCATCTCTTTCTCGTCACTAGTTTGAAGGTGAAAATGGTGGAAGTTGGGGTGTGACTAATTCAATTGGTTTTTTGGTATGTTTTACAAGGTTATAATTGTATATTAGGTAGGTATTTGATATATATGTTTGAAATGGGGAGTTTTATGATAATTAAATGAGGGTGGGGGAGTTAGTTGATTGGTAGTTTGGGGAGGAGGGATTTGAGTGTAGATTTGCCAACTTTATTCGTCTCCATTTTTCAATTTTCAGCTATTTTCGGAAATTTTCGGGGGACCCACACAGAACATGACACGTGGCAAAATAAAATCCTATCCTCATCCACAGATTACATTATCAACCATAGCTCTTCGTCTTCAGTCACTACTACTGCGAAGCAACTAAGCTCAGCTCAGCCAAAAAAATCCTTCATTGTATACAAACGCAGAGCAGAGAAATCGAAGGAATCGTTGAAGAAGAAGATGTCATTATCTTCCACGCTCCTCAACTACTCTCACTCTCCGCTCAATTTCACACCACCTAAGCCCCACCAAGCTCACCGACTCCGACGGCCCCTCACCGTCGTTTCCGCCGTAGCCGACACTCTCTCCGACCCGACCGCAACCCTAGCCGTAATCGGCGGAGCCTCCGCCATCGCCGCCGTCATCAGCCTCTCCGACCCGGAGAAGCGGAGGCGAGAGCAGGCCGAGCAGATCCAAGGCGGGGACAAGGAGGTGGTGAAGGACTACTTCAACAACGACGGATTTCAGCGGTGGAGGAGGATCTACGGCGACGGCGACGACGTGAATAAGGTGCAGAAGGACATTAGGCTGGGCCATTCCAAGACGGTGGAGAACGTGATGAAGATGCTTTTGGACGAAGGTAGCTTGAAGGGCGTAAGAGTGTGCGACGCCGGCTGTGGGACTGGCTCTTTGTCGATTCCCCTGGCCAAGGAAGGCGCGGTGGTGGCGGCCAGCGACATATCAGAGTCCATGGTTGCCGAGGCTGAGAAACAGGTTCTTGCATATGCCTTTGGTTGATCGATTCTACTGATTTGATATAACGCCTGCAAACTGTTTGATTGAATGCCAATTCAAACAGAGCATAGACAAAAGTAGATTTCTTATTCAAACATGTCTTTGCTCTGAGTGATGCTTTTTTTGGTCAATCTCAGGCCAGAGAAGAGCTTCTCAAGGGAAACGCGGAGCTCCCGCCAGGGATAGTGCTGCCGAAATTCGAGGCGAAAGATTTAGAGAGCTTGAATGGGAAATACGACACAGTAGTATGCTTAGACGTATTGATACACTACCCACAAGGCAAAGCTGATGGCATGATAGCCCACTTAGCTTCTCTGGCCGAGAATCGACTGATACTGAGCTTCGCCCCGAAAACGTTGTACTATGATGTTCTGAAGAGGATTGGAGAGCTATTTCCCGGGCCTTCGAAGGCTACGAGGGCTTACCTTCACGCCGAGGCCGACGTGGAAAGGGCTCTGAAAAAAGTCGGTTGGAGGATAAGAAAGAGGGGTTTGATCACAACTCAGTTTTACTTCTCGAGGATTGTCGAGGCTGTCTCAGCGTAAGCGATGAGGAGAAAGAACGAAAAAAGGTTACATATGTATTATGTGTTGTGATTTTCTTGATTGTGCTTCAACAGAGAGAGAGAGAGAGAGAGACCTTTAAAAGTGTATGTAGTAGGGATATGCTTGTAATTTTTTGCTGGTTTATCATTGATTGATTGATAGAGCTTAAAAGGTTGCCATGGTGATTGAAGATGGTGATCTTTGAGGTAATGTGGTATGGTAAGTATTGGAGTTCATACTAAAAAGTTATTATGGGATATAAATCCTCACTAATCACGACATTGTAAGTGAAAAAATAATGCTATATAGTAAATAGATCAGTATAGACTTGTGGAGCGTGTAATAACAAAGGTAAATGGATATATATTCTATTTGAGTTTTGACAAGTAGGCATTTAATTATGAAAAAATATATATAATTTAAAATTTAAATTAGAAGGATATACTCCCACCGTCCCATTAGTTTTTGCACATTTTACTATATCGGACGTCCCGTTAGCTTTTGTACATTTCCTTTTTTAGCAAAAACTATCACAATAGTGCCCTAATATACACTTTTTACCTCTTAATTGTAATATATTATTAAAATATTCAATTTCTTAAAAACCGTGTCATACCCCAAATATCTATAAATTAATGGGAGGAGGAAGTATGTGATAAGGTAATGCATGAATTAATTACCTAACCATTAAAGTCCTTACGCATAAAGACATTAATTGAATATAATATATTTCAATCGAATATAAATATTCGATATTTTAGCAATGAATAATCGGAAACATATACCGTCATTTTTGCCCTTCAATTGCTGCTTAAAGGCGGGAGCTTTGCGATTCTAGCCGCTCTGCGTCTTTCGGATATCTTCTTCAGTTCAGAAACCAGAATCAGATCGACGAAAGCAGATATGAAGAAGCCGAAAATTGAAGTAGACGAAGGAGAAGAGCAAAGGATGAGTAAGCGAGAGGAAGAAGCAGCACTCGAAGAACTCGTCGCTTGTCGAACTAAGGAAGTTGAGAACCTACGAGAGCGTATCTCGTTCTATAAGTCTCAGGTTGCTTATGGTCTTTAATCCGTTTAATTTCTATTTTTCTTTTGTGGGTGTTTATATGTTCGTCGGTGGTATGCTTGGGGTGCGTGGTTCTATCCAAAGATGTTTATGAGAGAAAACTAAGGATGCGTTTGGTAGGTGGAATTTGATGCGAAAAATGAAAGGAAAAGTGTAATGGTACGACACGCAAAGCATAAGCTGTAATGGTTCGATGCGTATCATTACAACTTTTCTTTTCCGCGTTGATTCTGCATGCCAAACCCTAAAAGTGCTATATTAGGTATTTCCCGTTTCTGCTGATGGCTGTGGGTATTGGGCATGGGATGTGATTGTTTAATATGAACACCAATCAACATTCTTGACTTGTGGGTCTTAGATTTGGATTCCACATGGTGCTTGTGAGGTTTATCTTGGTTTTAAATACATTTGTGTTCTCGATATTTACTTCTTGAGTTTTCAACTCCCGCCATGGGTTTTCAATACCTGTGGATTCCAGATATCTATTGTAGATTGCTTTGGGTCGTTTTTTTCTGTGTAGCTGTAACATCTCTTTTCGGGCATCTTCATTAAAAGCTTGGAAAATTTTCCTTGGTTAGAGCATCTTAATTGCCAAGCCAAACTCCTTGATTTCCAAGAAATGTCGGATATTGAAACATTTGATGTAAACTTACCTATATTGAGGTCAAAGTTGCCGATTTTTCTGGGAACTGACTGCTCAATTGCGGTCCGTTTATACATCCGTGGCTTTACGGCTTTTGGGATATTACCGAATTAAGTGTCTTGTATTATGTATGAGCTTGCAGCTTGATGAAGCAGTGAAGAGGTTGGAGGATACAAAAAGATCATTATCTCTTCTCCGTGAGAACAATGCCACCGAGGGTACGAAGCAGTTCATGGGTCAGAAAAATAGCATAAAAGTTGAGGAAGCATCTGGGAGTCCTATTATTCATATCAGCGATGATTCTTCTGAAAGTCTCGCTTGCGTTAGTGAAGCATCATCTGGTTCCAAAACCCCACCACAAGTTCTGCATCAAAAGAAGCTGAATGTGAAAGTTGAAAATTCAACTGATGTTTTTGGTCATGAAAAGGAAACTTCCTCACAGCAACTAGGGAAGGCTAAGATGAAAATTTTAATTCCTTCTATTCCGCTCACCCTGAAGAGGAAGGGACTTGGAAATGCTGTTTCTGATTCAAAGGCCACTGAATCAGAAGCCATTTGCATGGATAAAAATGTTGATACGGAATCGAACAGAATCTGTAGTCCGTTGCCTAAGCAAGACATCATGGAAAATGAACCTAAAAGAACAAAAAGAAAGGCTGGTATGACTTTTTCCTACTTCTATTAGTATTAGGTGCATTGGCTTTTCCTCTAGTCACATTGTCTTCCTATCACCGTGTTTGGTTTACGACATTTCTCAATCAAGATACTTTGTTCTGACTGTCTTTCCTTTACATGACAGATCGTACTGAGTCTAAAAGTTTGATTTCATTAGTAACCAACTCCTCTTCAGCACAGCCAATCAGCTGCCAGTCCACCAGTCTTTTACCTAGTCAGCACAAGAGAAAGCTCAGAAATCTTGTGCTCAGCCCAACCAATGATCAGTTATTTATTACTAGGTGTGTTGGACTTGATTTAATTTTTTTTTTTTTTGGATCATAAAACTGGTCATATTTTGGGACCAACCTTAGAAAGGGACTGTTCTATATAAGCTGGATATTTGTTGATTTTGTCTTTTATTACAGTGGTCGAGTAAGAAATATTATCTGTGCCATTATATCCTGTGCTTCATCCCTTTACCAGAAATTACTGTTGATTGCTTCTACCGCTCTTCTAATATGCTTGATCTCTTTTACAGTTCATTGGACGGAGCTGTCAATCTTTGGCAACTTCAGCAAAGAGGGTGAGTATCTTGGAATGCATATTTTGTCTAATCAATATTAAATATTGCCTCTACTCTCATGTGAAATAGAAACCAGTTAAAGCTTGGCTATTTATGAATTCTATGAACTTATATTTACATTTTTCTCACCAAACATATTGCAGTTCCTATGCTGAGCTTCTAAGTACGACAAGTTGCCTATCAGACAAGCAACGGAGATGGCCTGAAGATATAGCATGGCATCCCAACGGGGGTGAAATATTTTCGGTATATAGTGCAGATGGTGAAGATTCTCAGATATCAATTACATCTTTAATTAAAGGTAAAAAGGTAATGTTTCGTTCTAAATCTGAAACCTTTTCATGTAACTTTTACTATTCCTGCTTAGGTATTCCTTTCTTTATTGATTGGTCAAGAACTAAATTATGCAGTTTTTACAGCATCTTGCTTTCTGAAGCACATCAACTTATGAACCTGACCTCTTATCCAAAATTTACAGAAACCATGTGTAAGGTTTCTTGAAGACAAGCCTCATGTAAAAGGGCTCATCAATTGCATAACCTTTGCTCCTTGGGATAACAAGCATTTTTTCACTGGTGGAAGCGACCATGCTGTAGTTTTATGGAGTGAAAAGGGTGGAAAAGACTCGTGGAAACCTAAGATTCTGCATTCGAACTACCACTCATCTGCTGTAATGGGACTCGCTGCAATGAGGCATAAGGAAGTTGTGTTATCTGCTGGCGTCGACAAGCGAATTGTGGGGTTCGATGTAACCAATGGAACAGTAGATTTTAAGCATCAAATAGAAAGCAAATGCATGAAAGTTCTACCTAATCCGCGTGATTTCAACCTCTTCATGGTTCACACTGGGTAAGTCTTCAACCTCTGTTTTGCATTTCTTACCTTTGTCTGACTGATATGTTCCCAATTGCTTTGTATTCCACACTCTCTCTCACACAAGGAGCTTACTAAGCAAACCAATGTCCATACTGATCGTTAATATCCTAAGCAAATCTCGTTCCAATTTGTGTTTATTTGCAGTACGCCTGATCGCCAGCTGAAACTATTCGATCTTCGTTCAAGCCCGAAAGAGATACACTCGTTTGGATGGAAGCAACAAAGCAGCGAAACACAATCAGCACTCATAGGCCAATCTTGGTCGCCCGATGGCCTATACCTGACTTCTGGCTCTGCTGATCCATCTTTTCACATTTTTGATATCAGATACAAATCTCAAAACCCGTCTCAGTCGATAAGGGCCCATCACAAACGCGTCTTTAAAGCAGCTTGGCACCAAGCTCTCCCTATACTGATCTCAATTTCATCTGATCTCAACATTGGACTGCACAAAATTACGTAAGACCTGCCCATGGAGGATATGGGCCGAGTTTTCGGTCACTTTTTTTTTTCCTCGTCTTTTGTTGTCATCATAGATCAGTTGTGTCCAAGTCATGACAAGTTATTCATTTCCAATTGGGTGCTGCTGTTAGCATAATGGGAGAATGGAAATAGGTCTCTCCACATTTTACGTACACAATATGATAATTGAATATTCATACTATGAATATTTTTATTTGGAGTAATACAACAGCGAAATGGTAAAGCTCAAAAACCTGCAGTGACTCAAGTGATCCAAAGGTAAAGAACACTAATCTTCAGCTGTCACAAAACACAATGTACTCACTCAGGTGATAAATTTCCCTTAAAAGGTAAGATGTATTATCAGCTCAGGCTAAACATCACTGTACTTGTGAAACTGAGATTCTTCAATTTGAATTTGTGCTCTCCTCTTTTGGTTTGTGAACTGTTTCGAGACATTCTTTGGCTCTATGAACTTTTGACTGAAGATAAAAGCTCCCACTCTGTGCATTACGCTCGAATAAATTGTTGTACCTCTGAAGATGAATAGACAAAAAAGATGGAGTAAGAAGATGAAAATTGCGTTTAAATTCTAAAAATTTAAAATGCACATTCGCTGTCACAATAGCAAAACCTGCAGAATTTCTTCCCATGATGAATTCTCGGTAACGCCGAGGATTTGCCTTGCTTCTGCCTCTGTCATCGTTTTACTCCCTTTTTTAATGTTTTGTACTGCTTCTTGAGCTACTCCACTCTTCGAAGCATCTTCAAGATAACCCAAAATAATTAAGGACATGTAACATACAGAACAACTTAGGAGGGGGAAAAAAGCTTCATAAGTCAGCTCAATTTTATTTCCATGAGAAACAAGATCAACCACATAATGAATTGGTTGCTGACAAATCAAAATCCGACAGAAAATGAGCCTTTTTTTCGTTTACATAGAGAAACATTAGCTTAAGCTACGAAATATTAAAATAGTGTCGAAAGCTCACTTGCTAGTGCCTGACGATATGCTTGTACGAATGCTCTTGCTACTATACCAGAGCCCACGACTATTAATTGTGCTATAATCCTGGCAGCCTATCAAAGACGAGAAGTGTTCAAGATAGATGAGATTGAAAATTCAAGATTGAACTTTTAGCTTCTGCTGACATAATTCTCAGCGATAACATAGGAGATCAAATTATAAGAAAAATACCATTTTTGTAGATGAATAAACGAGCAACGAGATGCCACTTACAGAAGACCTGCAACATGAATGAATGATCTAGTGAAGCTCATGCCAGTAAACCATGCAATCTTTTTTGTTTTTACAATAAGATTACAACAGAATGACGGACCAAGATCGAAGATAGTAGTTTACTCCAATGAGCTTAATACAAGCATTCAGTTCGAAACATAGGCTCGATTTATATCAATGCATTTGAAAACATATATTCGTCTAACATCAAGCTACCTCAGAAAATATAATATATAAAAAACGCTCACGTTTTGAAATTTTACGTCAACGCAATCAACAAAAGGAAAAAATTTCTAAGATCGTGTGCCCAAAACAGTTCACTCAAAGATGAACGACAAATTTCAGCTTGGGAGTTTTGAAACCCATCAATGTAACATATGATTTACATGAACAAAAAAATCCTCGGCAATTCCGTAGAAAAAGACGGCACACAAAATCATCAAATACAGCCTACCCACCCAAACGCAATAAAGCAAATAAAAAAAAAATCTCCCGATAAAGAAAGCTTAAAGAGAATCGAGCCAACACGCAACAAAGAAAACCAAAATCAGACGAAATCCACAAGCAATGAAGAAAACTTACCAGGAATTGCGAAAATAATCAGCAAAATGGTTCAAAGCAACGTTCTCTCCTCGTGTCAGGTGTATAATTACACGGCAGCTTGTGTAATTAGGGCTCCCAATATGAATGATCCTTCCTTTCTAAATAATGCCAATGCCTTGCTAGTAGTGAAAATTAACGCCAGACGAATATTTATATTCCCAGAGACAAATCCTTCTGGAATTCCACTTCTGCCCCCACTCGATGACGGTAAAGTACTAAATTGTAATTATTACCTAAAATTCAATAATAACAGAACTAAAAGGACTAGCATTATATTTCTAGATTACAGGGAACCCAAAAGCAATAAACCCCAAAAATTATACTTACAGCTTCACTTTCACAACACAAATCAATCACGAATGAAACATTAAACAACTCCCCACGTGTTTGAAGAAAAGTCGCATTTCGTAGATAACCTCAGCTTAGCCAAACATCTAAAACCAACCAAAAACTACACATCTTCGATGAAATCTTGGCCATAGATCGATTATCACACTGCACTGCGCAAATTCCTTGAACGATTGAATCTTCCTTCTTCTTCCCAAGTCGCTCGCTTTCGATGGGGACGTTAAACTGATCACTTTTTCTGTAAGAAATTCAAGCTCGGTTTGTTTCTCTTCACAGTTCTTTCCCAGGTCGGAAGAAAGAAAAAAAAATGGCTTCTCTAGTATTATCATTCTTACTAGCAGCAGCTCTATCTCCATCAATACTACTACTACTCCTCCAAGCTTCTCCAATCAAAACCGAGGTTCATCAATCCCCAAAGTTCTTGTCCGAGCCAGGCTCAGTCACTAACAAATTCTACTACAACATCGATTTCCCCAAAGGCCACATAGGCATAAAGAGCTTCGACGCCGAATTAGTCGACGAAGAACAGAACCCTATTCCCCTCCACGAAGCCTACCTCCATCATTGGCTCGTCTTCAGATACTATCAGCGCATAGGAACTTCTTCAGACAGTTCTGATTCTGATCGCATATTCGTAAAGAACAGTGGAGTCTGCGAATTTGGGCTGACTCAGTACTTTGGGTTAGGGGCGGAGACCAGTGGCGGAGCCAGAGACTTTGGACACTGGGGTCCAATTTGTGTATTAGAATTTCATTCCCCTTGTATTTATAAATGATTTATTTTAGTGGGGTCCATTTACTTATATTATAAGTATCAATTATGTAGATAATTATATAGATAATTATATTTTTCAGTAGGCATTATAAATGAAAAATAAATTCCAGTGGGGTCCATGCACCCCACTGGCCCAAGGGTGGCTCCGCCACTGGCGGAGACCCGTAAGACGCCCACGGATATACCCGACCCGTACGGGCTCGAAGTGGGTCGCGGGGCGGACGTTCCTAAGGGCTTCGAAGAGAGATGGATGCTCAATTTGCACGCCATAGATACTCGTGGAGCCGAGGATGTGATGGGCTGTGCTGAGTGTAGGTGCGATCTGTACGATGATTTTGGATCGAAGAAATCGAAATCGTTGCCCGAGGATTATGTGGGCGGGCTTAGGTGCTGCGTCGACGGGTCGAGGTGTAGGGTTAGAAGGGGATTTTACGGCCCGAAGAGGAATCTTTACCTTCGATATACGGTGAAGTACGTCGAGTGGGCGGATTCGATCGTTGTCCCCGTTAGGATTTACGTGCTCGACGTAACGGACGCGTGGAAGAAAGGCGACGACGAAGGAGTCGAAAAGAGGCATCCTTGTCGGGTAGTAATAACATGATTTGGGTTTTTTTATATTCTCGATATCTTATTTGTCCTAAGCTTTCGAACATCGTTGAAAGCTTTTCGATTCAAATTGTTCAGATGGAGTACGACGTCGAATCTTGTAGTCCTGATTTGGGGGCCGACGGGGAGCGCTTTTGCAAGCACACGAAAACACTAGAGCTGAATTCTCCGATTGACGGCGACGTTATCTACGCCGTCGGCCACCAGCACGCTGGTGCCGTCGGCATAACTCTCCACGGTCAGGTATAGTGTTTGAGTTTGATATATATATATATATATATATATGTTGATCTATGACCGCCGATCGACTCGGAATTGACCTGTGTTTATGCGTGTGCGAATTGATCTAGCCTAATCGAGCAATCGCAGCTCAATTCGATCTGAAAACGCAGCTCAAAACACAGAAAAATGAAAACAGCATTTTACGTGGTTCGGCGATCTTCGCCTACGTCCACGGACCAACAGAGCTTTCCTTTGTATTGATCACTAACTAGAGATTTGTAATAGACACGGAGGTTTGTAAATCTCTAGTTGGTGATCAATACAAAGGAAAAACTCCACCTTGGGCCTAGAGCTCGCAATCCATGCCTCGAACTCCTCCGAACCAGCCCAAACACAGGAGTTATTCACAGCTCAAAACCCATACCAGAATCAGTTTTCAACTCTCACATCTTCAGGAATTTTTCTGCCTCTGCCCAAATTCCTCTCGCTGCTCTCGATCGCAGCTCCACCTCGATCCTAAACTCCGCTCTGTTGGTCATCAAGCCCTTAGGAGCTTCGAGCCTCGAAAGAGACCTTGTCGAGTCCAAGTGAGATTGAAATCTCCCACTTGGAACCGATTCGGCTCTTCGAGTTTCCAATCTTCGTTTCCCCCGAAGATTCACCTTTCGCAGCTTCGAGACTCTCTCTCCAGGCCCATCCACAGCTGCCCTTAGCTTTCCTCTTGGCCTCCTTACTGTGAGACGTCTCAGCAGCTCGCAAAACATCAATCGCGCCGGCTGCAGTTCTGCTTTTTCAGCAGAAACACCAGTTTTCGTCGAACTTTCGTCATCCGTTTCGACCTCCATATCCGAGCCTTCTTCCACCTCAGAGCTTGACCTCTCTTGTGGCCTGATAGGACTCGCCATAACAGGTGAAATCGCCTCCACCTCGAGCTCAGAATCATCCCCATTCGAGCTCACTTTAGCCATATTCACCACAGCAGTTTCTGCGAAAACTGCTCCAACCAAGGGTTTTGTGCGACCTCGCTTTCCCCTCAAACGAGGTTTCTGTGGTCTCCCTTGCACCACATTCAAGGCTCTACATTTCCTAGTTTCCGTAGATGCAGCTTTCGTCACAGAACAGCCTTCTAAGACATAGATTCCATGCCTCCGAACACCGGATAAAATCAGCCTCCTCTGTTTTAAAACTGCTATTTTTCCAGCAAAGGCACTCGTGTTGTAACCCTTCGAATCCATTGCTCCGATGGATAACAGGTTCCTCCTCAACTCAGGGACATACCTAACATCCTTAAGTATGCCTACACCACCTGACTTGAGCCTCAAATACACGGAACCAACCCCAAGAACGTTGCAAAACTTGCCATTTCCAAGCCTCACTTTACCTCTCGATGCTTGAAAGTTTTGCAACCATTCTCTGTTGCAAGACACGTGAAAGCTACATCCCGAGTCAAGGATCCATTCCTTGCTCGCCTTGTGCTCAGACACATTCAACGCCTCAGCGAAATCGCAGCCAACAACAGCTGAATCTGCAGCACAAACTTCTTCAGAATTCGCTTCTGAAATTTCAGCAACTTTTGAGCCTTTCGTTGCTACGGTCTCAACCTCAAGACGAAGATCTCCCGCAGGTTCTCGATCTGCAACCAATCCTCGACATGTACTTGAGGTTCCAGCTCCACCGCTTGACCTAACCACAGCCTCAGCCACCTCAACATCATCGCAAACCGCAGCCGTTCGAACATCACCTCCGAACTTCGTCGTTTGCCTCCGATGCGGACATAACCTCCGAATGTGACATTCCTCGTGGCAATGGTAACACCTCAGAGGCCTCATGAGCTTCCTATCTGCAGCCTTCTTTGAATCACTTCGGTTCCTACTCAACCGATTCTTCCTCACACACATCGACTCCTTCGACGAACTCGAAATCGACTCGGTTCTTTCATCGAGCAGCTGTGAGAAGATCTCCGAAGGAACATTCCTCGATTCCTTAGGCTCATCCAAGTACAGCTCATCCAATCGCCTCCATATTCCGTCCGTGGTGGACTGCTCCAAGACGTTTTTCAGAACATCATCACCTAGACTCAACATCAACATGCTTCGAGCCTTCGTTCGGATGATTTCCTTCTTCGTTGCACTTGAATCCTCAGGTAGCAACTCCTCCTCAAGGCCGTACTCAACCAGACGAGCCTTCATCTTCAACTTCCAGGCATCGAAATCCTTCGATCCATTGAAGATATCCAATTCCAGTCGCATCGCAGCCATACAGCGAAGATCGAGCTCGTCGTCCACGCTCACCGCACCAATTGTTGATCTATGACCGCCGATCGACTCGGAATTGACCTGTGTTTATGCGTGTGCGAATTGATCTAGCCTAATCGAGCAATCGCAGCTCAATTCGATCTGAAAACGCAGCTCAAAACACAGAAAAATGAAAACAGCATTTTACGTGGTTCGGCGATCTTCGCCTACGTCCACGGACCAACAGAGCTTTCCTTTGTATTGATCACCAACTAGAGATTTACAGACCTCCGTGTCTATTACAAATCTCTAGTTAACAACTCTCTAATTCAAACCCTAGAGAAAGTTACAAGCTCATAAAGATCGCCCCGTCGAGCCTCTGTTTCTGGTATTTATAGCAGCAGTTTTCAGCTGCTTCTCTGCTCGCTCGCCATCAGCCGTTAGATCAATTCCCAAGCCATCCAACGGTCAATACTCATCTGGAGCTTAACACTGATAACGTGTTTCCACTTATAGAGTTGCTAAACAACTCTTCCAGCAGCGAATCTCGTCCGTTGATCATCACTAGTGCCATATCGAACGTCCGATATTAAATCTGCCACATTCAAACCTCAGCCATCAGATGATGCACCAACAGATCCGACGGCCCTCATTTAATCCAAGTTTAACACTTCAGAACTTAGTGTTTTCTTCAGCAGTTCAGCTCTTCTTCAGCAGTGATGACCGGACCACTTTTCCGGCGACTTACCGGCCAACTCCGGCGAGTTCTTGGCACACAATTCCCAACAATATATATATATATATAGAAGAATTTTATGGTGCTCACCTTATGTGAGCACCTTACGTGGGCACCTGTCGATGTGGCATTGATCGTGTCATGCTGACATACCACATCAACATTAGATGACATGACACTAATTAACACATCCTAGGTGTCGACATCTCGGACGATGATGTGACATGTTTATGCACACAGATCAATGCCACATAATAGGTGCCACATAAAAGCGTAAACATGTCACATCATCATCCGAGATGTTGACCAATAACACCTTGATGTGTTAATGAGTGTCACGTCATCTAATTTTGATGTGGTATGTCGACATGGCACGAATTAATGCCACACATCGACAGCTACCCCGCCTACGTAAAGTGCTCATATAAGGTGAGCGCCATAAAATTCCTATATATATACAAACATATGATGTGGGATTGAGTTTGATACCTTAACAATCTTCTAAATGTCCCCCTCTCACGAGTAAACATAAAATGTTATGGGCGACGGCACTGTAGGCGCTGATTCCTAAAAAACTGACGCCTATGATGCGCGCAATGGCTTTTCGTAATTATTTTGTTCTTCGACAGGGAGGGAGGGAGATATGCGCTTCTTTCCCGACTTACGGTGAGGGAGTCGAGGCGGGGAACGAGACAGGCTACGTCGTGGGAATGTCTGCCTGCTACCCTCTTCCCGGGTCGGTCAGAATAGCATACGGAGAAACTCTGACTCTGACGTCAAACTACAACAATAGTAGGGGGCACGTCGGAGTCATGGGGCTATTCTATCTGCTAGTGGCCGACACGCCGGCGGCGAAGTACGCTAAGTATGTCGTCGTCGGGCGCAATTCCGGCCACTTTCTGGTAAAAAGAAAAAAAAAAAGAATTGAAATTATTCCGAGAAAATATTGCTGGATTTTTTTTTATTTAATAGTGCTTGTGATTTTTTTTTCAGGTGAGTGATGAGATTGTGAGGAGGATGAAACTTTACGGGGCAATGATTGGCTTCTTCGGAGTAGCAGCGGTTCTTGTGGGCGCCATCTTGATGATGATAATGCTGCAAAGAGGATGGAATAATAATACCCAAAATGGCTACTACGAGTATGTTAAGTATTTAAGAATGCATATTTGTTACATTGTAGTATATGTAACCTCGACGGTATGCAAATAATGAGAAATCTTATGGAGGTTGATCACCTTATTTGAGCACTTTTATGCGGGCACCTTTAGGCTGTGTTTGGATCGAGGAAAACGGTGAGGAAAAGAAAACTAGAGAGAAAACGAATTCCACTAGTTTTTTCCTTCATTTTCCTCACTATCTGTATCTGGTGAGTAAAATGGTTTTACATGGTTTCTGCTTTAAGATAACTCAAGCAAACAAAAAAGTATTCGTTTACCATTTCTTTTCCTTTTCCTCACTAAAATCCTTTAACCAAACACACCCTTTAACGTGGCATTAATTGGTGCCACATCAGCATAGGATGTTTCATCTAATTCCACTTTAAATGTGTCAATCAATGCTACGTTGTCTCCATATTATGATTTAGCATGCTACCAACTAATGCTCCACCGTAAGATTTTTCGGCTTTTTTAATTAAATAATTAAAAAAATCAAACATTAACAAAATAAACAAGAAATAAAAACCATTAATAAAATAAAGATTTTCGTATTCTGAGATTACGAGTTACGTAACTCGTAATCCCAGAATACGAGTTACTATCCTCGCTGGCGTGAGAGTCTTACATGGAGTAACTCGTAATCCCAGAATACGAGTTAGATCTGGGTTTCAAGTAACTCGTAATCCTAAGTTACGAGTTACATTCTTTTTTTTTTTTAATTTTTTTAATTTTTGTATTTTAGTTTATTTTATATTTATTAATTATATAATCCACCAAATCATAAAATCATCGTTATCTCATGTGATTTTCATAATAAAAAATAATAAATGCATCTAATTTATTCTTTGTTTCGCGACGATTAAAATGATATGCATATCTTATATTTTTCGATATTCAAAAATATTTATTATTTTTATAAACTTGATTTGTAATAATCATATTTTCATGAAAAGTCTCTATGTACTATTAACACAAGGAAACAGAAATACAACGTGTTTTCTGTCCAGGCAACAAATGGATATGGATGCATTTCATTCATTATATATATATATATATATATATATATAACTATTCAATAGATAAGCGCCTAACGAAAATTGTAATGACAAAACGAATATGAAATGGTTAATCAAATTAATAGTACATGGACACTCTTCATGAAAATATGATTATTACACATGAAGACGGTTCTATAAAATAATTAAATATTTTTGAATATCGAAAAATATAAGATATGCATATCATTTTAATCGTCGCGAAACAAAGAATAAATTAGATGCATTTATTATTTTTTATTATGAAAATCACATGAGATAACGACGATTTTATGATTTGGTGGATTATATAATTAATAAATATAAAATAAATTAAAATACAAAAAAATTAAAAAATTAAAAAAAAAAGAATGTAACTCGTAACTTAGGATTACGAGTTACTTGAAAGCCAGATCTAACTCGTATTCTGGGATTACGAGTTACTCCACGAGACTCCCACGCCAGCGAGGATAGTAACTCGTATTCTGGGAATACGAGTTACGTAACTCGTAATCCCAGAATACGAAAATCTTTATTTTATTAATGGTTTTTATTTCTTGTTTATTTTGTTAATGTTTGATTTTTTTTTAATTATTTAATTAAAAAAGCCATGATATCCACGATGTCATAAATAACAAGAAAGAAACACGGGCTATTAGTCAAAACTGTCTCATATCAAAATCAAAAAACCAAATCAAACTCTCGATTAAAAAAAAAAAGAAAAGAAAAAAG
Organism: Craterostigma plantagineum; assembly: GCA_027422505.1. Lineage (NCBI taxonomy): Eukaryota > Viridiplantae > Streptophyta > Magnoliopsida > Lamiales > Linderniaceae > Craterostigma > Craterostigma plantagineum. Next base: position 1,381,776 of record JAPQWV010000057.1, read on the forward strand.
AAAAACAATAGAAAAACAAAACAAAAGTCGTGCGTACTTTCCTTCCTCTAAAGTTAATTTATAACTACAGTCTCCACTTTTAGTATACCTCGGCGCTTGCCATCCCAAAAAATTAATAGATGAATTCCCATTTGCGCATTCACAACTGCAACAAACAGAACAAACTTCAAAAAATGAAATAGGTCGTCGTATTTAATAAATCACACGGATAACTTGTCCCTGATAACAAACATTATAAGGCAATAAAACAAGCAGAAACTGATGCCTGATATAATACATAATACATGCATGCATTTATGGATTTTTAAGCGTGGATATGCATAAAAGCTACATATATCTATCTATCTATCTATATATAAATATATATGCGCTATAACGACAATTCAAAGCCAATGCCACACATTCTCTTCACCCCCAAACTAAAACAGAGCCGAATTCCCCTGTTTCTGTGGGATGGAAGGGTGTAGTCACTCGACTCTGAATGTGACTTCCTAAATATAGAAGAAAAGATAGCGTAACGAAACCATCATAATACGAATGAATAGCCTAATGGAGTATCGTTTCGTTACCAATGCAAAGTTTCCTTAAAAGACTCTGCTTTCCCACGCAAAAAGGCTAACGCAAAAGAATACGCGCAAAGTGCGCAAAGTTTTAGAATAAAGATTGCAGATATATCCAGCGCATATTCTGAACTGAGATATGGCGCATATATTCGACGCTCGGGAGATATAACGCCGTTCAACAACCATCTTAAGGCAGGACTTTGACGCAAAACAAAGGGCGTCCGTTTTTTCTATTGATGCTAAAATTCGTCGATGATGAACACAGACGACGATGGCGTGCAGAGGATAGGAATAGACTCCTCCTCCTCAGACGAAGAGGCAGACACTGATCCCTAAAGGCGTCAGAAGAAGCGAAAGATGAAGGCTCTGCTGGCGAATTACGAATTCGCCCCCCGAACCCGTCTCCCTCATCAATTCATCATATGAAAAATAGCGACGGTGTTCGGAAGCACTTTTTGAAATGGACTTTTAAATCAAAAGTCCTTTTTGAGAAGTAAATACGTTAGATAAAAAATCTGAATGGAATTCTAAAATAAGTTACTTCTTTAAAAGTCCATTTGATTAAAGCAACTTTTAATTAAGAATCGCTTCCTCCACTTTTTCGAAATTCCATTCTCATCAAAATACCAAAAAAAAAAAAAACTAAATTTATATTTAGAAAAATTACATCTCAAAAAGTTCATTTACCAGATGCACTTATGATTCAATGTGGAACCAAACTAGCCCATATTTTTAATTGGATAAATCGATGAGTAACTAAGCTACGTGTCGCGCTATTTATGCAATGGTTCAAGAAAAAAAAAATATTCGATCAAATACTTAAATCGATGAGTACACTTTTGTTCGAGACTTTTGTCTTGTTGAACGCTTGGGCCTACTGTTTCCTGAAGCAGGGCAGGAAAAGCCTTCGCTCCGAACAATGGAAAGAGGTGACCGAAAAGGTCAATGAAGAGTCCAGGATTGTACGAACCGAGACGCAATGCAAAAACCGCATCGACACTTTGAAGAAGAAATACAAAAGGAGGCAATGTTTGCAGATGGTAATAGCAATTGGGTCTATTTCAAGTAGTGTTTTAAAAAGCGTAAAATAGCGCGTTTCATAACGCGGTATAGCGCATTTTAGCGATAAAACGCGTTAGAGCGCAAAAAAATAGCGTTTTGTCCTGAGCGCAAGTATTTTGAGTAAAACGCAATTGTCGCGCGAAATTAGCGTGTCATATTATTTTTCTTTCTTTTTTACGACCTAATCATTAACACACTCAATTGACTATAAAATTATACCACGTACTTTGAGGGCAAGACTAATGCTCAGGGACAAGTGAACATTTCTCAAATTTATTCATTAAAATGGGCATAAGAATTAAACCAATTACTATCGCGAGTTCAAATATAATTTAATAATACCGATTCTTTTCCAATTTGGTGTCTAAAGTTTACATATTTGAGTTATTTGTGATAATTAATATCCAAATGTTATTTTTTATATTAATATTAATGTTAAATTGCTTGGATGATTACATTATATATATTTTTCGTTAAAAGTGGTCTACCGCACTTTTTAAAACATTGATTTAAAGAGAATCGACGCTTTTGTGCAAAAAATCGTTTTTTTTTCTCCTTGCCCGTTAGTTATTTTAAATTATTTATATTTTTTGGGAAATGTTGATGGGTTTGTACACGTCAGCCTTATTAGCCAATGGGAACGGGGCACGTCTTAAAAGTAAAATTAGGTGTTGAAATAACACGGATGGAACTAACAAGTCTATGATAAAATGCATGCATCGGCTGGCCAATATTTCCCATAGGTTAAAAAATAATGGTGCGTGTTATATATAAATATACCACGAGTCCATGCCATGCGTTGTATCATTTAATTTACTTTCCTCATCAATTCATCATATAAGAAATATGTTTTTAATTGGATAAAATCGATTCAGAATCCAAAGCTTTAGCTTTCCTTGTAATCAAGAAAATGTAAGAACAACATTTTCTGATCATTTCAAGTGGGGACTCTTTAGGCTTAGTAGGAAAACTGCATTTCAGCTGTCTAATGAGCTTTACCTCCACTTATTCCCAAATTACAACCTAAGCTAAGCAAAACCATAAACAAACGAAACAGTGAAGTAAACTCCACTTCAAAGAAAACCCTTCCCAACATCCTTTTTCACTGCAAGAAAAACCTTTAAAAACCTCAACACAAATCACTCAAATCCCAAAAAACTCCCAAAACCCCAAAATTCCCAAGAAAGGAAAAAAATGAGAAGCAACAAACTCATAATCACAATCACAACCCTAATAACCACCTTCTTCGCCTCCCAAACGTTCGCCTCGGACGGCGATAACCTCTACGACACATGTCCAACCGACACCTCCCAACAGCACAAAATCTTCATCAACGGTCTTCCCTGCAAGAACCCATCTAACATAACATCCTCAGACTTCAAATCCTCAATCTTAAACGAAAGTGGAGACACTTCGAACTTTTACCTCTCATCCACGGTGATAGCCACAGCTTCGACTTTTCCCGGCCTCAACACCCTCGGGCTTTCAGCTGCGAGGACTGATATAGAAGTCGATGGAACAGTGATGCCCCATTCTCACCCGAGGGCTTCAGAGGTGATGTTCGTCAAGGAAGGCGTTGTGGTGGCTGGCTTCTTAGATTCGAACGGTAGGGTTTTTCAGAAGAGGTTGAGGGAAGGGGAAGTTTTTGTTTTTCCGAAAGGGTTGCTTCACTTTTGCTTCAACGGAGGGTTCGATAGGGCGACTGTTTTTTCGGTGCTGAACAGCCAAAATCCTGGGGTTGTTAGTGTTTCTGATGCTATGTTTGGTATGGGAGATGATGAGGATGGTATTGGGATGATGATGAAGAAGAAGATGAAGGATTTGGCTAGGGAGGATTTGGATGGGGTTAGTGTTATGGATTTGGTCGATCGAAAGAGGGTTTTCTTTCGAGCACCAAAGCTGATTTGAGGTTTCTTGGGTGTTTCTATGGCCGATTTTTTTGTCGGAGCTTTCTTTGTAATTTACTTTTCTGGTCTACTATGAAAGTAAGCAATGTTTTATGACAGTAAGAGGAACATGTGCGCAAGAATGTGAGAAAAAAAGATGCAGAATTTTATATATGATCTCCAGGAGAAAGACAAAAGTGAAACATCTGATGAACAGCAATCAATATATAACAGAAACTGTCACGCCAAAGTGAAAGAAAACCATCGAGATGCAATAATCAAGTGTACAAAAGGAAGGTTCCGCAAATTGACAACTGAAGAAGGTGAGTCTTTTAGAGCATAGCAGCAGCACAGAGGTAGTTTTGAACGTGTGGGGTCGGTTGAAGGTATGCTGGCTTTTACTTACACGATAATGTTCAAAGAAAACAAAGGAATGTCCTCCATAAAGCATAGCTAATAACCTTTGTTTCCACGGATTCTCGCTCTCATATCAACCTTGAAGAACGTAAAGAACACGAGAATTAAAGAAGGATGGATCACTAGCAATGCACATACAATGTTTACTGCAAATTTCAATTTAAAGCTCAAACCACGAAACAAGAAATACACATTACGATTTGTTGATAGCATTAACGGAAGGGTGTGTTGCTTGTTTTGTGAGTGTTACATGGTCAGATAATCAAAGGATCAAAATTCATCGAAACCATTGAAACAACCAATCAGTTTTCTTCACAATAGGGATATCATCTAAACAAGGCAGAGTTTTATGCACAACGATTGAAGGTTGAGAAATTACGTTTCCAATTAGCAAATTCAAATGAATACAACAAAAGAGCAGAAACTTGCCTGTCCTCTCTTGCAATTGAAGTACGTTTCTCTGAGCCCCACACACTCACTCGGGATTTTAGGGCTCTTCTCCTTCGCACACTCCCTGAATGGTCTGTTCTCCACCTAAATCAAATACAATGGGGAAAAAAAATTAAACTTACAAGTTCCTGCAAAGCGAAAAAGGAAACAGACAATCGCATACCTTAACGCATTCAGATTCACTGAGACACTTGACGAGCTCTGCAGCTAAACCTTTGCAAGATTTCGCCATTCCTCTTCCCTAAATTTTTCGTGATCTTTAATTAATTCTGTGTACTATTCGTTCTTAAACCTCTTTTCTCTTCAAAATTCATTACGGAATTTCAAACTTACAATTGAGCCCATCATGCTGAGCCCAATTGTAAGTTTTTCGGCTCAGCCCATTAATTTGCCCTATATTACTATTTTCGACGGCTTGATTACCATACCATTATCTTATCTAATTATAGAAACTCGATTGCTATTCACCGCCCCCTTTTTTCTAGTCACCGCCCCCTAAAGGGCTGGAAAAAGACGATTTTGCCCTTATGATATTTAAATTAATTTAAAAAGAGAAAAGGGCCTATTTTCACGACTGGTAAGCCAAATTAACGTAAAACGTTGTTCGAATTTCAACTCGACCGAAAGAAGAAAAAAAAAAATTCGACCAAAATCAATTTTCGGTCAGTACTGTACTGACCGAAGATTTCGGTCAGTACTGTAACGACCGAAAATCGATTTCGGTCAGTACAGCACCGACATCGCATGTCAGTTTATAGAGGAGAATGGAATTACCTGAGGAGGCCGGTGGCAGATCGTCGCCGGATGACTCAAACGATGCTCCATCATCCGGAAGCGGTGGAGGGGGTCTACTGCTTCCTCCGGGTAGGGTCTTTCCACCCTTGGTCTGTAATTAAAAAATAAATAATACAAATAAATAATCCAAATAAATAATACAAATAAATAATACAAATAAATAATCCAAATAAATAATAAAAATAAATAATCCAAATAAAATATACAAATAAATAATACAAATAAATAATCCAAATAAAATATACAAATAAATAATCAAAATAAATAATCCAAATAAATAATATAAATAAATAATCAAAAAAAAAAAAAATTCGACCGAAATCGATTTTCGGTCATTACAGTACTGACCGAAAATTGATTTCGGTCACTACTGTATCGACCGAAATCAATTTTCGGTCAGTACTGTACTGATCGAAATCGATTTTCGGTCGTTACAGTACTGACCGAAAATTGATTTCGGTCACTACTGTACCGACCGAAAATTGATTTCGGTCGAATTTTATTTTTTTTTTCTTTCGGTCGAGTTGAAATTCGAACAATGTTTTACGTTAATTTGGCTTACCAGTCGTGAAAATAGGCCCTTTCCCTTTCCTAGTCCCTGTCGGCGATCCATTGCGATTTCAGTATTTTTTTTGTTTTTGTCTGATTTTCGATATGTGATTTGAAAAGTGTTGTCTGGAGAGAGCTTTAAATAGATATTTTTATTGTTTATTATAATTTTCTCTTTTTAAATTAATTTAAAAATCATAAGGGCAAAATCGTCTTTTTTCAGCCCTTTAGGGGGCGGTAACAAGTAAAAAGGGGCGGTAAATAGTAATTCCCTTATAGAAATGTAGGTGGCTTAGAATACTGACACATATCATATATAATTAATTATAATAAATAAGTTAAAAAACATTGAAAACTACCCACTATCCCACATAATTGGACCATAATTTTACCCACTATCATACGTTCAGTTAGTTATTTTATTTATGTATAGTAATTACATAAAGTTCATGCCCGTGCGGGTAAAAAATAGTTGGGCATTAATGTAATGTAAAAACATTGAAAACTACCCACTATCTCGCAAAAAATAGTTTGAAAGTCTCGATGCGTGTTTTAGAAAATAGTAATGGTGATTTATTTGAGCTTATGATTACCAAGAATCAAATTGATTGAGAGAAATGAAGTCAAAAAGGCAGTGTACAGAGGATGGTGGGCCTCACTCTTTCAAGAACTAGAGACTTACCTTGAAAGAAAACGAAGGAAAGCCAATACAAAATCAAGATACAAACACTACCCTAGGGTTCGTATCAAAGAAGAAAGAATATGGATGCTATCAATGCACAGCTAATCCCCCTTTCATGCGACGACACTTACTTCTCCTTAATCCTCAGAAACAACGAAGAAACCTCAGATCATCATGAAAACGAAGAAAACCCAGTATCAGATTCCAAGTACGCAGAAGAACTGCAGCTCCAAGAAGCCATAGCTGCTTCACTCACCAACATTCAAACCATAACCCCAAAACTGGTGGCCGTTTCTTCTCAAGAGTTGGGCTCATCATCATCGGGTGTTTTCCCAGCAGAATCATCGACAACAACGTGCGAAATCTGCGCAGAAACTAAGGACAGAGCCGAGATATTCCCAGCCGACAAGAACATATGCTCACACAGTTTCTGCAACGCCTGCATCTCGAAGCACATCTCCATTAGAGTACAGAAATCAAACGCTAATACCACAAGTCAAGCCCATTCCTTTTCTTGCCCTGGCATGGGCTGCCTAGGAACAATCGAGGTAGAAAAGTGCAGGGAAATCATACCTGGGGAAGTTATTTCGATGTGGGACAAGATGATTAACGAGTCTTCGATCGATCCCTCCCAGAAATTCTACTGTCCTTACAAAGACTGCTCTGGCCTGCTGGTGAACGATGATGGCCGAGGGACCATCATCAGAGAAGCAGAGTGCCCCTACTGCAATAGATTGTTCTGCGCCAACTGCAAAGTCCCATGGCACTACGAATTTCAGTCTTGCGAGGAGTTTATCAGCTTGAATAACGGCAATGGGAAGGGCAGAGAAGATCTTTTAGTGCTCAGCCTTGCAAAGGCCAAGGAGTGGCAGAGGTGTCCCAATTGCAGGTTCTTTGTTGAGAGGAAGGATGGATGTCTGCACATTACTTGCAGGTAGTATTAATAATTATGATTGTTAAATATCTTAACAACTTCATAAATTTACCAAAATACAGGTGTGAACACCAATTCTGCTATGGCTGTGGGAAGACTTGGAGCTCAACTCACATTTGTCCGCCCAAGTGAAGGCGCCTGCGGTGAACTGATGAAGTATCGCTCGAGTATAGACCAAACTAGTCGTCGTCGTTTTATATGAAATGGTATCATTAATGGATGATTTATCTTAGTTTCACTAGTTACCTTCTTTGTATAACTTTCATCATCAGTTCAGCATTTGAAATTTATCGTACAACTCAACATGTTTCCTGGAAAAGAAGCTGATAAAATGAATCATGTTCGAAGCATTTGAACGAAAAAAGGTACACTTTTTGCTGCTCTGTTATATGTATGGTTACACCCTCATGGACTTGTGCTCCTCTGCGAATCTTCACGAGCATGTAAGATAGCAAAGATCGTCCATTCTCGCCTGCGATACGTTAGAATATGGGAACACTCGAAACTTGCCATTATCATTACAAGTTAAGGTTAACTCCTCCGAGCTTGCCATCATCTGCGCGATAAAAGACGGGGAAGACTAATTCGTCCTTGTACTTATCCAGGGTATGTTTATAAAAACTAAACGTAAGGCACTACTAACCTCACACCCCATTGTTTTGCCATTACAGTTCCACCATTTCAACGGAACACATTCGATGTACTGACATGAGTTGCAGAATTTGTTCACATTTATGTCTTGCATAACTGCTACTACAACTCCTGCAAGCCTGAATCAGAAACAGGGAAGAAAAAAGAAACGAAATTTTTATGGATATCACGACACATGGCACGTGATGGTTATGTGAGTTAACGTAAAGCGTACAATATGTTAGAAGTAATAATGATGAACTCACAAAAGACTGAAGATGACTAGAGAAGCACTCCTTAATGCAGGTTTGTCCAGTTTCTTATGAATTTTCACAGAACGCTTGATGTCGTACTCAAAGATGCCTCTTTTGTTCTGATACACTTTCCTCACTTTGGGCTCGGACAAGAGCATGAGAGCAGTGAGTAAGCCCGCTACAAATCCTCCTATGTTCGAGAAGGTGCTTACCAAAGGCATGAAGCCAAGGAATGAGTTTAATGTGAAGATGAAGAGAAGGACTACGAGCGCTGCACACTGCAATATGACCCACCATATATGCATAATTGCAAGTAAAAATAAAGAAATGACACGAGTGGAAAGTGAAATGTGGGTGGTGACGAAATAAGGTTTTTAGAACCTTTTTGGTGTAGATTTTCCAGTTTTGGACGAGCCCAGACAATGCAGCACCGAGCAATCCAAATAACGCTCCTGAGGATGCAATGGATGGCCTATCTTGCAGAAATAATGCGGCTAAAGAGCTACCACTGAGTGCTGAGATTATGTAGATCAGCCCTATTCTCACTAAAATATCAGGGGAATATCAACAATGGAGTACATGATGTAGTTATTTTGGAAAGCACTACTAGTGAAAGAGCTTAATTAATTACCTGAACCAAACTCTTGCTCAAGGTGAATCCCGACGAAAATTACACTCGATAGGCTGATGACGAGGTGGAGAAGTCCTGCGTGCAAGCACGGGCTTGTGAAGAGACGCCACAGCTGACGAGTGTTTGATGAATGCTTCAAGCGAAGAGCTCCCATTGCATCGAGTCTGTATTATGACAGTGAAGAAGAAAACAGAGATTGTGGTAGGAGATTGTTACAACATGAAAAATAGAATCTGATAACAATGTCTAATCTAACACTAGAGATCAGCAGCTGTTCTCCTAAATGCATCTTTCTCGATCAAAATTGACAGATGCCCTTCAATAGACTTCGACAAAAATAATTTTTCTTCAAGAGAGTTCAATACAACCACCTAAACCCTCATTGCAAAACCCTAATTTGTGCTCCAAATCATCAACCCGAATAGAAGGCAATCACGACAATCGTCAAAAAATTAGAGACTCGAACACAGATTCAACATCAACCCAGGCCAAAATCAAGCAACCAATCACACACAGAGACCAAGGAAAGTTTTCATATGTAAACTCACGCAGAAGCAGAAGGACCAAGGAAAGGATTCTCATCGAGCGGCTGAAACGAAAACCTCCCAAGCTGCTTAAGCACGCACTGCTCGTGAGAATTACGCCAGCAATCATTTACGATCATCGTGGCCGCGAAGGCTATCAAGTGAAGAATAACGAACACGGAAACGATCCAAGTGTTCTCCTTCCTCTCAGAGAGCGGCCTGAAGAACGGAAAGGGGATCCTCTGCTCCTTACGGAGCTCCTCCGCCGTAAGGTCCACAGAGATCCTAGGCTTGATCTCTATGTGCGTTTGAAGCTTGGAGGCGCTTGGCGTGCTGCAATTCGCCATCACTCTGATATGATTTTGCTTCGTAATTGAAGGGATTTTGGCAACGACGATGAAATGAAGCTCTGACGATTGGTAGTTATCGAGCTCATCAATGGCGCGTAATTGGGGAGTTTAAAAGGCGTTTTTTGGTTGGTTGTTTGTTTTGAGAAATATCTTGATTGTTAAAAGTATAAAGAGAAACAAAAAAACAATAAAATATAGAAACTTACAAAAAAATTTCTTCATCTCACAGTCAAGAGAAAACTAGTACTATCTGGCCACTCTATACATGTTTTTCAAATATAATTAATTTTGAAATTTATAATTTATGTTTTGCAGATGAAATATAATTTGTATATATATAAAAGGAAAATAGTGAGTATTAATATATGTATAATAACTAAAAATTGAGGGGTTAAATATAATAATTATTTATTTAATGAAATTAGAAATAAAGAGGTCAAATTGTAAATATTTTACAGCCCAAAATAGCACAGCACCCTTAATATAATAAAATAGATATGCATGAAAACAAAATCGAAAAGATAAAAATTTAAAAGTAATCCATATCTAGAATCAAGATGATTAGTTTTTACGGTGATTGAAAATATTAATCCCACGACATTTTAGTTCGTGTTTCATCTATTGGTTTATTTAGGATATATTTGATAGTACCCTTTTCCATCGATTCCCACGATTGCGTTGCATGCATCTTATTTTCTAGCGTAAAAAACACATTTCCAAATCGGAAAAAAAAAAAAAAAAACAAGTTGTTTTAAATTGATCGATATTTTCCACAAGTCGAAACATAAAATAGTATTTTATATAGATTATATTAAAAAATATCACTTGTGAAGAGGTCGTTTGCTCCTTCTTTCGGGGAGTCCGATTAAAAGGTCAGTCTCAACGTCGTCGTCTGATATTTCACTATTGGTAGTCGTCGTTTCTGCAGAAGCTGATAATGCAAGTGACGAAGAAGAACCATTCACTCCCTCTAATACCCTTATTACTCCTTTTCTCATTTCTTCAACTCCCCCAAGCTACGAACGACGTATATTTTTATGTAAGAAAAACAAATAAATAAATTTTCAGATTGGCCCATTGCAAGAAAACGTAGGTGTATTTATGACATTATTACTATTGCATGAGAAGAGCCTCACCTTCTTAACTAGATTGGCATTTTCTTCAGCTAGGGCTTTTTCCTGGTCAAAAGAAAAAGATTTTTTTTTTTAAAGAATCGTTTTGATTTGTACTATATTGGAAGAAAGATGCTACCTTTTCTTTTAATTGATCCATCTGTTGCTTGAACACTTGCATCTAAACACATAGAAAACATAATCGAAGTTATTGTTCATGTAATTAAATTGAATTTAACATTAATTATCGTAGCTTTGTGTTTGCTTATTACATACCTTTCTTGCTCGAATTACGCCTATGCTACGCTCCAACTGTTTCTCAAGATCCTGAAGTTCTTCAATGGTGCATGAGCCTAACCCTTCTCCCAGAAGCTTCCTAATTTTTCGATCGAATTATATAATTTAATTAAAGTTAGGGCAAACCAAAATTTAGCTTTTTTTTTCATCTTCAAATTTACCTTTTCGAAGCTTCGAGCTGCTCGATCTTCTTCATCATGCTCGCCGTTTCGAGCTTCAAGTGCTGAGTTCTCATCGAATTTAGTTATACACGAAATGCAATTGGAAGAAATAAATGGAATAATAGAGAAGTGATTCAAAGATCATGAAGAAAAAAAATGAGAAAACCTAACCTGCATATTACTCTCTATCTCTTCCTCTTGAGGCTTGCTAGCTTGAATCTCTCTAGCGTGGCTTTGGTAGCGATGAATTATCTCTTGGATGCTGTAGAAATATATGTATGTATATATACAATATATATATATATATACACACACATCAAATCTGCCCTAAGTTAGGACTTCCAAAGTATATGCAATGTGTAGTTATTACTAAATCCCATGCGTGCGTTAAGATCTCTCACATATAGTAATAGAATGAGAGAGCACAAGTGATGTAAGAATTATTAAGATCATTGCATGTACATATTTATCCTATGTTCATGAATTCACAAAAAAGTAAGTAAAGTACAGAATACTAAAAGGAAGCACATGGGATTGATTATTCGTGTGCTAATTTTTGTAAGGCAATTATTAAAAGCAACAGTCCGTACAAGCACTTATGGGCACTAGAAAAGATTCGTTTCAAGTGTATGATGTAATTAATTAGGGGAGCATATCATCAATAGCATGACTTGGTGATCAAAAAGTCAGACAAAAGCATATACATGTAATAACTGGGTTATTGATGACAACTGTCTCCTTACTTCCATGCTTGAACTTAGCTTGATATTAGTCCCCAAGAGATTTTCAAAGGGAGACAATTAAAAGAAAAGGGCGGCTAACGTATGGAGCCGTTTTTTGTATTATAACAAATGATCGCACTTTTTTCAACTAATAAGTTTAGTGGGAATCAGGCAACTATTTCAAGACTTAACTGCTATGCAGAGGAATGAGTGTGTTCTACTACTTATGATTCTATTGCAGGTTTTGCTTTATTTGATGTTTGGTTTTCAGTTATTACAGCAAAACTTAGTGGTTCTCACACGAAGCCATGTGTGCCTAATTTACCTAACAATTCTTTCTCTTGCTTGGAATCTTGACATCAAGCCAAGTGAATCTCAAGATCCATCGAGAGAGAGAGAGAGAGGGAGAGAGAGATAGGGAGCATACAGTTCTTGTATAGACAAGAGAGTTCCATCAGTTCATAAAAGTTAAGAAATCACTTTGAGATAGAAGGGTCTGATTAAAAACTAAACCTTTCATAGGTACTCGAAGAAGAAGGCCCTTGTTTGACCTAATTTCATTTGTTCATTAACATTCACGAAAAAAAAACCCATAAGAAGTGTGTGTCTTTTGTGTGAAACATACCGATCAAGAAGAGACAAGAAAAGAAACCATCATATGTCTTTTCCATACATAATAAGTGCAAAGACGATCAAGGAAGAAAACAAATAAAAATCGAAAATTTGTTCTTCTTCCAAGGTAGAAGGATAGACATAAGATTCCGAAGTTAGTCAAAGACTGGAAACGATCATGGTCGAGAGACCCCAGTATAATAAGTAGCAAAAGATCAGATTTTTAAGAAAGAAGATATATTAGAACAGATGAACTTTCATTATCAAAGAACTAACTAACCTTGAGCTTGCATATTCATAGAGTTTGCCTCTAGGAGAGAAGATTATGAGAGCAACTTCGGCATCACAAAGAACAGAAAGCTCAAACGCTTTTTTCAGCAAACCATTTCTTCTCTTGGAGAAAGTCACTTGCCTGCTTGTCGCGTTCTCTATACGCCTCATTTGGGTTTTTCCTCTCACCATATTTTTTCCTTGCAAGAAAATCAAATTCAGGTAATAAAACCCCAGAAAGTAACGAAAGAAAGACGGAAAAAGACAAAAAAAAAAAGGTTCGATTATTCGAAGAGAATGAATATAAACAGTAGATGAGAAGTCGGCACGCCCGAGGATTATATGATGAATCTCATTCTCAGCACATATACAATCTTTCTTGATACTTCAACGATAATTGTAGTTATTATTACCTGCGGTTTGTGATCCTTTTGTCTTAGTAATTTGCCAAAAGAGGGTTTATACGATACGAATACGAAAGATTTGATATCAAAAGACTTCCGAGATTTGAAGACAGAACACAAATATAGCAAAAGCCCAGCGAAACTTTTTACTTGCAGGTAGGAAATGGAAACAGGCCCTATATAAGGGAAGCAACAAATCTGATTGTATGTGTCTCTCCCTGGTGTGTGCTATTGCGTGCCTTTCTCTCTCTCTGCGTATGTAAGAGAGAGAGAGAGAGAGCTTCGAATGTCCAATCTAATAATTGTTTTGTATATAGGCAGTCTCTTAGTGCTCGTTTGGTTGATAGGTTTATATTTATGAGGGTTTATTTAAGTAAGGGTTTATATAAAACAAATTAATGGGTATAAATAAAATGCGTGTTTGATTATTGGGTTTAAATAAACACATGTGAGGTGATGTGTTTATTTAAACCCGTCTACATGGGTTTAGAGTGATTTTATATAAACCAATAGATTAGATAAACCGACGAACCAAACACACTAACATCTTTTAAACCCAAGTTTAAAATTACTATACCCCTCAACCAAACAAGCACTTACTCTATACCAAAAATAAAAAACATCAAAGCCTTAATCGTTTTCTAATTCATGTGCGTTTGTTTCGAAATATCTTCTAAACATGGAAATAAAATAAAAGCTTACATGTGTGTCATTAATTCATAGCAAACAGAAAACTCTAATCTCATTACATTTGAGAGAGAAGAAGCAACTCTACTCACAAATAGGAGAAGCTGTACGATGTTTGGGGTTTCGACTTCTGTATATTTTTTTAGTACGATGCGAAAGGAAACGAGCCAATGAGGCTACGAAAACACACATTGGCTTTTTCCAATGATTTTATTTTTTCAGTGAAGTGATGTTGAATATATACGGAAAAGATTGAAGGACAGGGTTTTTTCATTTCCACGTGGGACCAAATACACTATTAAAATAATTTTTCATTTTCCCATTATGTAATATTGTGTACGACGGATAATTAGAAGCGATAATTTGGTCAAGTTGGTTGAAAAAAATTTGATAAATAGACTAAAGATAAAAAGTTTTAGGGTTGAATGTTGATGCGATCTAGGGTTTAAGACAGTAATGAGTGTTTAGTAACTTTGGGAAGTAAATTTCCGTATATAGTTTTTTCTTACACTAATGTATCTACTGTTCTTTTTTTGATGAATCCCTTTAATGGATATATTTGAATTCAGGTCCCTTTAAAGTTTTTAAATAGGTTTCTGACCATGTCAGAAAAAACTATTGTTTAAAGGACTCATCTAAAATTTAGAGTTAAGGACCAAAACTTAAAAAAGTGTTATAAAATGTATATGAACTGGTATCGGATGATTGTTTTGTGGTACTGCGAAACAATGTAGTGGTACTGTGGAACAATGAAGTGGTACTGCAGAAATCGGGTCGTTAAAATAAATTTTTTCCTAACAGGGCACGAATCTTAAATGAAAATTTTGACGGGGCCTGAAATGAAAATTTCCCAAATTTAATTGCAAACGAGATAGTTGTAGGGAGTCACTTCAACTATTATACAAGTCAAATCCTATTTATGATATTCCTCGAAAATAAATATTAGCAAGTTGGGTAATTTGTATTTTTCAAGGGTTAAAGTTCATTATGATAGCTAGCTCTAGCTACATAATGTGGATATGTAATAATGTGGATATGTATATATAATCTATTACCAAATATCATATCCAAAATTATTCGAGTTTCAACGATAACGGTCAATGTTATCGCATACGGTTAAATAATATGAAATATTCGAATCGATCGCAAAAAAAAAATACGCATCTATTACAGAACCCCACGTTAAGATCCATTTTTTAATGTTGCGTGCATATCTGTCAGTCACCTGTAATCCACCCACCAGATAAAATTATTTCGTTCGGAACCGCTATCTCATTAAATATCTTTTTTGCTAGCCAATCAACTATCTTAACTTTTCTCATTGCCACTCAAGCTAACTTAAACTTGCAAAAGAAACACTTCCAAAAAAATTTCATTTAAAAAAATTATTGAAAATTTCCAAAAATATAAATAAAAAATCTTAATGGTCCCGGTGAGAGAAAGAACACAAGTCAAGCAATTAAGCAAATGGCTACAAAGACCCGTGAAATTGATTCTCAAGTGGATATATATAGTAATTATAGTACCATTACATCTTTAAAAAGAGGACTTAAATATAAAATTAACGGCAAAAGAGGGGTAAAAACAGTATTTTGTGTTTATTATATTGAGACAAGAGGCACTTAAAAGAATAAAAGTTGCAATGCCGACACCTGTCGGGCGTGGATGGGTGGGGCATAGTTTTTTGGCCTTTTAGTGGAATTTTTAAGAGTTTTGGGTTCGAATATTAAGACAAGCTTTGAGGATTAACGTGGTAGGGGACCAAAATTAAAGCCTGAATTAGCGACTTTTAAAATTCTTAATGTGTATTGTAATAGATTTCTAATTGTAGGCATTATGAATGGTGGTTGAGCAAAGCATAAAAAAGGGAATGGGTAGCTTGGTAAGATGGAAAGAGTAATCCAGAAGAAATGAAAAATTAAATACAAAAAACAGAATTTGTTGAGATTTAGGGGAAATTGCACTAATTTAACTTAATATGTACGTACGTTTAAGATTGAACTAAGAAAAAAAATTAATTTTCTTTCAAGATATATATCCTTTTTATATTCTACGACAATAAATAAGGGTAAGGAATATTTAAAAACGCTCAATTTAACAAAAAAAAAAAAAAAAGGAATGAAAGAAAGATAGATAAATTGTTGTGCTACTTATTCCCTCGCCTATATTCGACCTGATTTATGGAGCAATGGAATGCACAAGTCAACTTATTTTAGGTAAGTTTCCATCTTTGGCAATTATTATATATCTCTCCTTTTATTTTCTTCCTTTTTTTTTTCTTCCACGATGTATATTTATATATTGTATTGGATAGTGTGTCGATGCCATGGTGCTTTTCGAGAAGTTGGTAAATATTATTTAATTGTGGTTATGCCCTAACTTGACTTGTGGAAATGTCATCTTTTTTCTCTTCATAATATGCAAGAATCCTAAAAAGCTTATGGCTACTACACGTTAAGAGAATGAGAATGGCCTATGGTTATTCCAATTCGAGAATCAAGAATAATAATAGCTCACCTATTCGATATAATACAGAGAGAGAGAGAGAGAGAGAGAGAGAGAGAGAGAGAGAGATTACTAACATCAAACTGAAGTTTTAAAATGTAATTTGGGAAAAAAAATTGAAATTTTAGTTGTTCACATAGTAACTACTAACTAGGCCTAGGCCCATACAGGCCCAATAATATTGGGCTTCTTCTGAAGGTATAGCCCACTTATAATTTAGAAACTCATGTAATTAACAGCATTAATTCATCATTCCTGGAAATTTATCTGTCACGTACTCAAATTCTCAAACTTCATCATATTTTATTTTGGTAAAATTAAAATTAAAATACTTTATAGTATTTGTGGAGCATCAGTTCGCCAGCACTCACAAGGTTTGGTAAAATTGAATTTAAACACTTGGTAAGTGAAAGCACAATGCCCAGTCGCGTCAAAGCCGTAGTAAGCTTTGCAAAGCCCTAAACATCTTTCGTCGTCTACGTAATTCATCGACCCGAAATCCTTGCTTTCGTAGCAATTTCCCGGCCCATTCGGCAATTTGTACCTTCCTATATTTTTTTATCATTCGAATTATTGTATATAAAGAACATATATATAGGATGATGATTTTTGTTGCATGAAATGAAATTATTATTATTATTTACCAGGTTTGTAGAATGGGTTCCATATAGCATAAGCCAGAGGCAAAAGAGCCACTAGGAGGACGACTAAAGGGCCAATACTCGATGAATTCTTCTTCATTATTATTCGTCTTTTTGTTTTCTTTGCAGTTGATGGGAGGTGAAAAATGATACGTGATGCTTATTTAAAAAAAAAATTAGCAACGGTTTCGACATTGTGTCATTCATTTAAAGCTGCATTTATGGATGAGAGGTTATTAATGCTGCAATTTGAGCAGTAAATGCATGTGTTTTTTTTACTTGTTGAATGATTTGAACTTAATAACTAAGTTCAGTTCACTCTCAAGTGAATTTAAAACTTTCTGTGGCCTTGAAACGATCGGTATCATGTCCTAAATTTATATAAAAGTCTAAAATTAATGAGTTTAAGTAAAGTCGAACCCATGGCGTCCATATGTAGATATCATGACCAGACCACTTGAAGTCATTATTTAAGCCAAGAATTTAATTCTTAATAGCACATATGATTAGAGGTGTCAAGACGGGCTGGCGGCGCGGGGCGGCCCGTTACCCGTTAAAGCCCGTTATTTGGCGGGACGGGTTGGCCCGCCATGTGCGTGGCGGGCCTTAGAAATTGAGGCCCGCCCGCCTTGAAAATTTCAATTAATTCTAATAAATTTTTATTTATTACGATATTTATTAATAGATTATAAATAAAAATGTCATTAATTATGTTTTTATTAATAAGCATGTCATTAAATTATTATAATGAATGAATTATTAACTATTAAATTTAATATATATTTTTAATATAATGTATATATTGTATAAATTATTAATTACATAGCCGGGCGGGACCTTGGGGGGGCCTAAAATATCGCAGCCCGCCCTGCCCTTTGGCGAGAAGGGCCGGCCGGGCCGCGGGCTACCGGCTTAATTAACAGCTCCATATGTTATAAAATATAATGTTAGTATCATAAATAAACAAAAACATCATATCACATATCTCATCTCATTAAATCAAAGATCCCTTGGATCAACAAACATGGCCGTACAAGAATTCTCATACCTACACCATTCATCATCATCATCATCATCATCATCATCATCATCACAATTGTTACAAGCGTCAATATTATTATTACCATCTTCACTACCATAATCTCCAACTAATTTCTTAATGCACCAAACATCCTCGTCCCAAGAAAACCTCTTCCAATGAGGAACGGCCTCCCTAACGGGGTCCGCGGGCCCCACCTCGGCCACCACGACCCTACACTCGGGACTTTCCCGAGCCATATTGTGCACGAACCTACACAAACTCCTCATCAACTTCCTACCTTCCCCGCCCTCCATGTGAAGCCCGTACAAAAAATAAAACCCGAAATTCTCCACAAAATTGGGCACGGAAGGAACCCTAAGCCATGGAAACAGAGCGTCGATGGCACGAGTCCCTAACGAGGCGAAATTTTTTATCCCCGAAATGCCCCTCACCTGCACTCTGTACACCTCCATCGCGTTCCACACGCTTAGGACCGCATAGGAGGGCGGGAGTTGTAATAAATCTAGGGTTTCATGGACAATTGAGTCTTTCTTGGGGAAGGCCATGAAAGTGCCTACACTTATTTTGTTTTCGAGCAAATCGATTATGTCTTTAGGGAAGAATTCGGCGCGGGAGAGTACTTTGCGGTATATTTTCTCGGCCAACTTTGGAGAAATTTGGACGATTTCTACGTCGGGGGATAAGGGTTTTCGGTGGAGGTGGACGGGTTGGACGAGGACCGTAGGGTTTCGGAATTTTACGTAATTGCCCTTTCGGGTGAATAGGTTTATCGAGGGCTTGTTGGTGCCCTCGGTGGCCATGTAGGCGTACTCCGCCCCGTTTTTTGCGCACCACTTTTCGAGCTCTTGAACGAGTTTCGTGGCTATGCCGAGGCGCCTGTGGTTGGACGAAACCCTAAGCCCAAGTACGTAGGCTAAGTTTTTGTACTCGGAGGACGATTTCGACTTTTTCCCGTGCGTCATCACGGTTTTTATGCATCCTCGGACGACTCCCACGATTTCTCTCGAATTTTCGAGCTCGGCGACCTTTTTAAATTTGAAAAAAAAGAAGCAATAATTAGATGTAGAAAATTTCATAATTTTCGTAAGAATATGATGATATACAAGGTGTTTGATTCTAATTCGATGTGGTGACATATAATGAATAAAGATATACCATATTGGTGGGGTTTCAATGGATGGCCATGTTTAAGTTCATCGAATATTTAATTTATTTATGTTTAGTAAAAATATATTAATGTATATAGGGGTATATTGTATCTATTACTATACAAATGCAATAGGCTATTATCTTAATATAGTGGGTCAAAAATCTCAAAATAATAATACGATGATTATAAAGTGTTGGATTCTAATTCTATGTGGTGCTATGTAATGAAAAAAGATAACCCATTTGGTGTGGGCTTAAGACGATTTATTTAAAAATGATGCAATATATATGTATGTATATATACACTACATATAAATGCAAGGGACATTTTGATATACCTAAGTAAAAAAATCTCAAAATTATTTACCAGCATGACATGGGACGCGAAGTTTCGAACACGAGCAATGGGGTCGCCCATGAGGTCGGTAACTAGGGTTAGTTTTCCGGGCGGGCCCACTTCGCACCTCCGTTCGAGCTCTTCCACGTCAGCCTTGTCTCTCTCTTCATCGTATTCTCTCACCACCACAATCGCCGGAAAATTCGACTTACTGTAATAAATCTCATCGAGGGTGGCCGCTATTTTGTTCGAAGACATGGTTTTTGGATTATTACTATTAAGTATTTGTGTAAGAGAATTAGATTCTTTAGCCAGCTACTTGTCAAGTTGAGAGAAGTTCATGCAATCTTTCATATCCACAACGGCTATATATATGTGTAGTAAGTAGTATGTATAGAAAATTAAACTAAAGGTAAGGTTGCTAACGTGGCATATCCTTTTTTTCGTTACCCTACCTGTCGTATTTATATTTGAATATTAGAGTTATGGATGATCGCAATTCATCAAGTACACTAAAGGATATTTGCTAATTTTCTTTATTTGAGAGAATATATACTTCATGATCGTAGGACATAAAAATAGATCGAATCGAGGAGTATACAATATATAGAACTTCGTATCCTTTGGATTGATCTGAGAAATGAATTAAAAGTTATAAACGGACTTTCAATAATTATCTAGAGAAGTGGAGTACGTCACAAATTTGAGAAATTCCCCATCTTTTCTTATCTTTGGAATATATCGAACTATGCTATATAATAATTCGCGATTTGGTATCGAGATAAAATGATTATCACTTCTCTGAATATTTATCACATCTACAAACCCCATATTATTTATATATATATATATATATATATATATAAATGTATATAGAGCCAATGCAAAGCGATGAATGTTGACCAAATCTCGCAATTATTGTTAGATCTTTTGTCCTAAGATTGTCGTCTTGTGTGTTTATGGCTGTGGCGGCGAATATAGAACCTTTGTATAATTTATAACACGATAAATATGTCTTTAGACATGAATAAGATTCTACGCAAATCACACACACACACACACACACATATTCATTTCCTTTGGTCTACGCCTTGGTTTGGGCGAAAGTGATTGCTCTAATTACGTTTATTCATGTATAAAAGTAGAGAATAATATATATTAGGTTCAACACAGACATGCAATAATGTGAACGAATGATGCGAATACGGCACATTGAGACATGGTTTTAAAGCCCTACTAGTTGGGTATTAATAATATCATCGTAAAATTATTAAAACTCCTCGTTAATCAAATCCTTTGCTTTTTGCCTAATTGATTTTTCTTTTATAACCCTCCATCCACGCTCCATAAAATATATAACGATGCCGACGATGATCATCATAATAATAATGACACTACATAGTGACAATAATATATATGGTCATTGTCTAGTGCATGAAGCATCATCGACGAGCATGCTCGCGTCATTTCATAATTACAGAATCATTTCTTGTTTTTTTTCTTATTCTTTCTTTTTTCTCTATTTTTCAAAACTTGATGATTACTTTTGCATGTTTCCCTCATTCAATTATATTTCGATTGTATAATTATGCCCTATCATGCAATAAGGTCGAACTAGGAACAAAACTCTCTCTCTCTCTCTCTCTCTCTCTCTCTCTCTCTCTCTCTCAAATATGTACATACATATATAATATCCATTCTAACGTTTTCTAGCAGCATCTATTATATGCTCTAGAATTAAAATAACTTGATTAGCATAATACCTAAAAAGGGAAAAAGACGATTTGTCGAGCTCCACAAATGCATATATTATATAATAATTTAAATAATCATGTCTATATTATTTAATGAATACCAATCATCAGGTGAGTATGGTGAGAAGTGACGAGGCACTAGGGATGGAATCACGGAAAATAAATAAAAATCAGCTTTAAAAAAAAAAACACTGATATGATTTACGTTAGTTATGTAGTGAATAAACTCTGGTCCTAAGTTGGATCGCCGCTGTAATAATACACACACAAAGCTATGATAATTGGTACCATTTTTATTTAATTAATATTAAATAAAAAAAGTTTAAAGACAGCATGTGGATCGTTACTTGGTCGTATGATTGTATGTTGATGGCAGCAATAATCGTTCAATAATTATATAATAATAAAATCAAATCCCTTTATGAAAAGGATCATCCATAAATAATGATTCAACATGGAGACAGGTGTTTGATGTATAACAAATAGAGTGAAAACAACATAAGCTTGTAATAAAAATTACTTTGATTGGCTGACGTGGCCAAGTTTTATTTGCTCGATGAAAAGGTTTTAACTTTAACAACTTGTGTGTCTGCGCTCCTCAAAGTAGTTTTAATTTTACAAATACCAAAGTTTGTGTTAGAGCTGCTTTTTATATATGCTCGACTTTCATTAGTGTTCATAAAAGAATTTGTATTTAATGGAATTGTAGTTATGTAACTATCAACCCACTTGCCCCATCAATTTTCTTTAGAAATTGCACAAGTGGGTTTAGATTTTGCAATTTTTGTTTAAAAAAAAGCCATATTAACCAAATTTATTGGTTAGTGGCTTCATTTATGGTTTTTTTTTTTTTCATTTTAGCGGATCAAGAGATAATTAGATGAAAAATAGGAGCATAGGACTCGATTTTTATAAATTTGTGAATGTAAGATCAAATAAAATTGTACCATTTTGAACAAGTGCAAATCAAGAAAGGTGAATTGCATTGGTAATGGCGTAGTTAAAAATGGTTAATCAAAAGGAAACTGCCCATTAAGGTATTTGTAAAGTGCGATATCTTTCCAACTTCAATAATTATCACATAACGAGTTTAAAAAAATCTATAAAAGTTGTACCTATATTAATATAAATAAATATCTCATAGGAGGACACAAAATAATGCTAATTTTGTCTTCTCGTTTTCTGGCTCAGCCACTTCTTAAAAGTTCGCAACTTGCTATATTTACCTTTTTTTAATACTATAATTTGTTTATCGAAAGTTTCAAAGCCGAACTCTTTTTAATAAAAAAAAAAACTTTTAAAGCCCATTGATTGATGAGAATTAACTACGCTACGACATCAAAATAATAGGATTAGTAAATGATCATAAAAATAGAAGTTAGTGACACCAAGTTTCTTTTTTTTTTTTTCCCTTCTCATAAGCAAAATACATATGCCGATAGACGATAACAGCCCATCAAGACAAAAACAGAGAGAGAAGCCCACATTACATTAGATAAACCTTCTTCTTTCTAGAATTATGAAATATGTAGAAAATATCTTTTACTAGTTAACTCGGATATACATTCAATCATTACAAGCTTGGGACCCTTTGAGAGGAAAGCAAATATCACACAACACATATGTATACAATTATATTTCCTTTCCATGGCTTCTTGCACGTCACCACATACCTTGTTATCATCTATCATTTGCAATAATACAAGACAGCTCATTAGGTCTCTTTCATTACACCATTGTAATGAAATCTCACCATTGCCTCCTCCACATGCATCTACCTACCACCATTATATATCAATATATAGATAGGTTTATGCTCTTATAGCAATTAATCCAAGCATATACTATACTAAATTTCCTCTCTCATGGACATCGAACAACCGCCATCGAAGAAGGTGCGAGAAAACGAACCCACGACAACCAACGAAAGGGTAAGAACTCGAAGATTCTTCATATGCCTCATAGCCATCTCACTACTAACCCTAACCGCCCTATTAACCCTAATCCTCGCCCTAACGGTGTTTAAGGTAAAACACGCAGTTACAACTATAAACTCCATAACCCTGTCGAACTTAGGGTTCTCCCTAGACACCTCCCCGAGGGTGCGAATAAACCTAAACGTAACCCTCGAAATCGACGTTTCTCTAAAAAACCCTAATGGGTTAGGGTTTAAGTACGAAAACACCACAAGCCTACTTAGGTACCGAGGCGAAGAGGTGGGCCATGCGCCAATCCCGGGCGGTTATGTGGGCCCGCGAAGAACGAAGCCCATGAAGCTTAGGTTAGAGTTGTTGGCCGATCGAATGCTTTCGAACTCGGCGTTTTTTTCAGATGCAGTGTTGGGCGGTGCTTTGCCTCTGCAGACTTATGTGAAGGTGCGTGGGAAGGTTAGGGTTTTCTTCTTTGATTTTCGTGTCGTTGGTTCTTCGACTTGCAATATTGAGGTTAGCCTTGCTAATCGAAGTGTTAGTCGGCAGGCGTGTCACTATAGGAACAAAATTTAGGGTTTTATTAGGGTTTCTTTCGTATTGTTTGTGGTTGATTTTATTTCTACATGGAGAGAGAGAGAGAGAGAGAGAGAGAGAGAGAGACTTGTGTTGGTTGTATATATATGAATCATAGAAAATTAAAGCTCTATTTTACATGATTTTTGCGCGTTACATGTCAAATATTTCGTTTTAGTCAATAGAATCTTTTCTACATAAGCAATTTAATTTGTCTTGGAGAGTTGTGGTCCAAGCAAGGATAAAGAAGTTTCGTAAGTTAGTTGACTACATTAGCTAGGAGAGTTGGTCAGCCTACATTTTTGACGGATTTGTAATATTCAACAATGTGATAAATGAATATAGATTAGCTAAAGATTCTCGAAGTAAACGAACAATTCAAATAAATGATGCCAACTATTATTAGCAATATCATATTCACACACCAACTTTGCCTTGCCCTAATTCGAATATAACAAAGACGGTAAATTGTAACAAATGTATAGACACACGCGAATACATTTTGCTCACAGCTCCACACGAAGAAAGTATCGTGTTTTACGAAGTCAATAATAATAATTGTCAAATAGAACAAAAGCAAAGCATGGCTTGCTTCAGATCTGAGGCATTTATTTTTTAATAAGTCATTTTCAATAATATACGTATGTAATGTAACAATAAAAGAATGGTCGGTCCAACATATTTAACAGCGTTGAATCCGCGTATTGAATAACTCGGCACATATAAAAAAGGAATGCTATGCACATGCATATATCATCTTTACCATTGAGACATTATCACAAACACCTAAGGCACATCAAATCTAATGGCGAAGGCAGAAAACGCTTTAGACGGCAAGAAACTCACCGTACGGCCCGGCGGATCTTTCCGCCTCCGTAGCCCTAGCCTGAACTCCGTCCGCCTCCGGCGGATCTTCGACATGTTCGACAAAAACCACGACAGCATCATCACCGTCGAGGAGCTCGAGCAGGCCCTGACGCTCCTCGGCGTCGAGGCCGATTCGGCGGAGCTCCGAGCCACCGTTCAGGGCTACATCCAGCCGGGGAATCAGGGACTCACATACGACGACTTCGAAGGCCTCCACGGATCGCTGTACGACGTCATATTCGGAAGCGGCGAGAGCGGCGGCGGGGGAGACGACGAATCGGATCTGTGCGAGGCGTTTAAGGTGTTCGACGAGGACGGCGATGGGTACATATCGGCGAGGGAATTGCAGGCGGTGCTGGGGAAATTAGGGTTGGTGGAAGGGAGTGAGATGGATAGGGTGGAGATGATGATATCGTCGGTGGATCGGAATTGCGATGGGTTCGTCGATTTCGTGGAGTTTAAGGATATGATGCGATCGCACGCCGTCGTCCCTTCTTAGTTATTATTTAGTGCCTTTTTTAAGCTTTAAATATGTCTTTTTTTTCTATTTCATTTCAGTCCGTTTTTGCTTGTGTTTGCTCCTCTCTTTTATTTGAGATGTGTTAGTTATTGTCCAAAATACAAATAAAAAAGGGTGAATCTACTGAAAAATACTTATTGGTATAAAAAATTCAATACTCATGTCAGAAAATTTTTATGTAAGTATACGTTCGAATGTGTGTACTATTTTCCCAGTCTTGACGTACCTTTTTATATGTGTATTATATACCACGTCACGCATTTATATGGTATCTATATATGTTTCTTTATGGTACCATAATATGTTTCTCTATGGTACCTAAATGTGTTATATGACGTACCTTGCGGCGAGACATGTATCAATGTGCACAAAATTTATTCAAATAGGTACCTACATATAAAAAAAATACTGACAGGGTACTGACTTGCAACTTTTTATATAATTGGGTATTTTCTGTAAATTTCCCGTAATAAAGAACATGAATTATAAACTACTTTCAAGTTAAACAATGTTTTCATTACTAACAATTTTGTGAACGAATTCCAAATTTATAGTCAGACCTACGTAAATGTTGAGAGCCATCGAACGTGGCGCTGAATGCTTTGCGTTTAAAAATTAGAGTTGCACCCTAAACATCATCTATAGCTTTTGATGCAGCGGTAAACGCTTGGTCATAAAAATAAACTACACGATCTGAAAATACTATTATTAAATTATATTCCCTCTGTCCCAAATGTTTATGGACATTTTGAAGTCGGCACGGGAATTAAGAAACTGAATATTTTAATAGTATAGTACAATTAAAAGGTAAAAAAGTGTATATTTCGACACGTCTTTTAAGAATATTTAATATTATTATATTGATTGTTTGTGATACTTTTTTTTGCTAAATAAGGAAATGTACAAAAGATGTGGGACGCCCGATTTAGTAAAATGTATAAAATGGTTTGGGACGGAGGGAGTATTATCTTGAAACATCTCTCTCTATCTCTCTGTATATATGTGTGTACAAATACATTAATGGAATGCTAAAAATGATGAAAGAAGATGATGGGTAGCACTTGGCACAAAAAATGTTACGATACATTAAGATTCAAGAAATCATCAGAATTTAGTACTTGCTTCCCAAGAAGCGTTTCTTGCGCAACAATGGTATATGTATCAATGTCGATATTAACTGAAATTAAAATGTCGATATTCACATGATTGGAAAAACTAGAAAAATTATGAAGATGGAGGACATGAATGCAAGAAGATCATGCACCTGTCTAAACGTTTTCCTTAATTAATCGCTGAATCTTTCTTGTCCAAGTTAGGAGAAATAACCGAATAATTATTATTACTATCTCCATGAAAGCCCACAGCTAAGTAATAACATATGTTCGCTTATATATAAGCTGCAATTCTTACATCAAGTTCCAGGTTAGCTCATCCGTGCAAGAGAAAATGATAGAAATTCTTGACGGGCCAACGAGACGAAGCCCGCGAATCTCAGCCGTCGAAATTCCTCAGATCTCATCTGCCAAAGTATTCGACGGTGGCGATGACAACGAGGACATCGAAGGGAAGCTTACGAAGACGAAGATGAAGAGAAAAGTCGATGACGTCTCTAATGGTGGTAATGTAGGCAAACAAGTTTGGAAGGTATAT
The DNA here is from genome assembly GCA_027422505.1 of Craterostigma plantagineum. Classification (NCBI taxonomy): domain Eukaryota; kingdom Viridiplantae; phylum Streptophyta; class Magnoliopsida; order Lamiales; family Linderniaceae; genus Craterostigma; species Craterostigma plantagineum. The sequence continues at coordinate 1,408,737 of JAPQWV010000057.1, forward strand.
ATTATTTCTTACATCTTCGATTATATTATTCGTTGCAGAGAGTAATAACTTAATTTCACACAGGGCAGAGAAGGCAACGAAAACGAACATGGTGAGTTATACATTACATGACATTGATTATATACTGCTATGAAGCTGGCTGATTTTCTTTTCTTCTCTCTCTTTTTCATTTTTCTTCGATCACCAGTCGATTGGAAACGCCAGAAAAACGAAGATCGCGGGAAATCGAAAGGTGGTTTTTTTTTTTTTTTTTCTTTTTTTTTCGAAGTTCTTTCTTGAAATTACGACTCGTTTTAAGGCAAACCGCCGTCGCCCACGCCTCCGAAGCATGTGTTAGAGCTCGTCCTAGATATGCTTCAGAGGAAAGACACCAACGAAATGTTTGCCGAGCCAGTCGACCCAGACGAGGTTTTGATGTTTTTTCGAATACTTATTCGCCGTAACGTTTTTATTTTTTTTGAAATCTTTCGACGCTTAAAAATGTGCAAATTTTTATTACGGATCTCCTTTTCTTTCAGGTCGAGAACTACTACGAGGTCATCAAAGATCCAATGGATTTCGGCACCATGAGGGCTAAGCTCCACGAGGGAATGTACGAAAATCTCGACCAATTCGAGGTCGTATATAAACCTGTTGACAATATTATATATACATAATTAAAAAAACAATACACTCCATTTGAGTACAAATCTCACCATCACTCATCTAAGAAAATTACAATCCAAAACCAAGGCTGGATAGTAAAGAAATCAGCCTAAACGTGTTGGAAATATAACTTCTATACTTAAAAATGAACACTCCCCTGCAAGTTTAAGCTTTTAGTTGAACTGGTCATTCTTTCTATAACGTAATGATACATATTCCCGGGAAAATGTTTTTTTCTTTTGCAGAACGATTGCATCCTCATAACGGAGAACGCAATGCGCTTCAATTCCTCCTCGAGCGTCCACTTCAGACAGGCTCGAGCCATACACGAGCTTTCAACGAAAGTGTTCCACGTCCTTCGGACAAATCCCGAGAATTTCGGGTCTGAATTCTCGGGAACGAGGCGAAGATCGCTCAGGAAGGCATTGAGCGACGCGGCTAAAGAAGCAAAATTTTCCAACACGAACAATAAGAGGCTATTAAACCCGTCCCAAGCAGGTCCCACGAGCCGTCGTAGGGCGGCCAGGACGAGAAACCCTAATTGCAATTCGATTCGCGGTAAAGATTCGATCTTTTTTTTTTTTGCAGCATTCCTTTTTTCTTTTTTTCGTTGCAAGAGTGCTGTAATATTTTCTGATCATGCAGTGAAAGAGAACGGCGGGCTTGAGAAGGTAGAAGAAAGGCGATCGACGTACTTAAGGCCGTTGTCGAATTCTTCGTCCATAACGAACGAAATGGAATTCTCGGGCTCGATCTTATTCAGCAGTAGACAGTCCTATTTTCTGGTAACGAGAAAAAGACATCTCTTTTTTTTTTTTTTTGGTTTCATGGCGTGCTCTAATGAAGAAGAAGATGAATTTCACACATTGCTTATTTTATTTGTCTTAGATGGACAAGGGAAAGATCACATACGAAGACAGTTTAACGTCTTTCGTCAATGAATTGGGACCAATAGCTCAAGCCATGGCGAAAAGGAAGCTGTTAGGAAAGCAATCGTTGAAAGAGACAGAAGCCATGGATGATAATAACAGAGCTGAAGCTTTGATAAGGTTCAGCAACTTTTCTTCTTCGGACATACCCTTTCACAGTGCGAACCCAGCGATTGATTTGCCCAGAGAAGAAGGGACGAGCGGCGAGAAAGACGATATGGTCCTCGTCAATGGCGGCCGGAAAATCAAGAAAACGGTCGATTTTGAGGTTCAGACCGTTGACGACGAAGGAGGGATCTGTACGAGGTTTTCTCCGCCGTCGATCAAGCGTGGAAGAATTAGAGATGGGAGGAGATCGGACGACGATCCCAGGCCGGTGATATTAGCTTTGGAGAACGCCCATTTTAAGATAGCAGAGTACAAGCCAAGAAATAGGAAGAGCACCGTCGCTCGTACCTCGGCGGAGATGGACGCGCCTGAGACGACGGCGGCGGCGGTTAAGTGCCCGGCGGTAATAAGGGATAATATGGAAGAGCTGAACAGTGCCACGTGTCAGCTTCCCAGACAGTTTATGCCGAAATCTCAGGCCGATAATCCTCCTCCCATGCCGATGGCGAATTCCCAGTTTACCTTCGACATAACTTTCTTGAAGGCGAAGCTGAATCAGATGAACAGCAGTACGAGGTTTGGAGGGTTGCCGAGAACTGGGCTGCATTTAGCCGGCGCCGGCGGCGAGTTGTTGAGAAGGGATTATTTATCAGGCAAAGGAAAGGTTGAATCGAAAGGGATGATGATCAGCCCTTTTGCGTACGGCCCATCGAGCTCTTCTTCTTCGATTGATAGGTTTGATGCCAACTTGACGCTTCAGTTTCTGTGATTAACTGTTCGTTTTTATGGTTAAAGACTTCTTTTAAGTAAGAGATCATTCATTCATTATCTGCATTTGTGTGTGTAATAAATATCAATCCAGTCTATATACTCTGTCACATCAATTAATGGATTTTTTAAGAAAATAGCCCTTGAGCTGGTCATCTTTAAAAAATAGCACCCAAAATCGGACTTTACCTTTGTACCCTTACTAACTCTGCTCTAAAGACTATTTTACCCTTATTTAATGTCAATCAACAACCTCAACAACACTTAACGATAAAATTAATTAAAGGGTTTACATGTTACACTGTAGCGAATATGAAACATCAGACCCGTTATAGAAGAGTGGGGTAAAAGTAAAAAAAAGCAACCACTTTCACTTCCAGTAAAAAAAGCAAGCGTGTCTCCCGCCCTGCACTGCAAATCGTCTCCACTTTCACTTCCAGTAAAAGAACAAGCGTGTGCTCTCCCGCCCCTGCACTGCAAATCGTCGTCTTCTCTGCAAATCGACTCATTCGACAATGGCATTCAACGCGAACGTGGAGGTATGTGTTCTACTCTTCGTCTTCTTCAATTTAACGCGAGAGGGGATCTGGGAACGACCCATCGAACCCTAATTTGGTGCGGATCCGTGCTTGCAAGCATAGGACAGAGCTTTGGTAGCATAGGACCTGTGCTTGCAAGCATAGGACCTGTGCTTGCAAGCATAGGACCCGTGCTTGCAAGCATAGGACCCGTGCTTGCAAGCATAGGACATGGGTCACGCGCGCGCAAGTTCGGGGGACCCGCGCGTTATAAGCAGGGGACCCGCGCGCTATGCCCAGGGGACCCGCGCTTATACGCAGGGGACCCGCTCTTATACGCACGGTTCCCCTGCTTAAACGCTCGGGTCCTCTTACCTTAACGGGCGGGTCATGTGCCACTGCGCGTGCGCAAGCGGGGGACCCGCGCGTTATAAGAAGGGGACCCGCGCTTATACGCACGGTTCCCCTGCTTAAACGCACGGGTCCTCTTACCTTAACGGGCGGGTCCTGTGCCACTGCGCGTGCGCAAGTTCGGGGGACCCGCGCGTTATAAGCAGGGGACCCGCGCGCTATGACCAGGGGACCCGCGCTTATACGCAGGGACCCTTGCTGGGACCGCGCCGATGCGCAGGGGTCTCATGCGCGTCCGTGCTTGAATCTCAGCATATGCGATGCGGTCCCCTGCGCATCTATGCATAAGGGTTTTCTGTTTTAATTATTTCATACCACGTAATTTAGCTAAAATGTGTTTTACGCATAAATTAGGTTGTGATGCAGAAGCAGTTCGACACAGTGGACGAAAATCCCCGTTTGAGTGTAAAAATGAGCTCGTTATACGCGGATGCCAGCGAGCTGATAAGACAGTGTCTGAACCACCACGAGTGGGAGATTTTTAGGAACGAGAGTCCGTTCGGCCGCCTTGTTATGGCTGAGCCTGATTTTAACCTCTCGGGACAGTTGGTGTGGTACCTCATGCAGAACCAGACGATGCTGCACAACCGGGAAGAGCTGTGGATGATTTTTGGCGGAAAACCACTCCGATTTTCAAAGTCAGATTATTGCCTAATCACCGGGCTGAAGTTCGCAGCCGAGCTACCGCCGGTAAACGACGGCTCACAATTCACCGCAAGACATTTTGGCAACAGCTCAAAAGTCCGCATGTCGGACGTCAAGCGTGTGTTGGAGGAGTTGTCTGGAGACGAGGACGATGTCGACTTCGAGAAGCTGAAGTTGGCGGACGTGTACTTCGCCACCGCCGTGTTGATGCCTCGACCGTCGAAGAAGGACACCGTCGTCAGTACGACGGTCCTTAGTCTCGTCGAAGATCAATTTGCATTCTCCCAGTACCCTTGGGGCACCGTGGCTTTCCGTGAGGTGATACGAAGTGTTAAGGTAAATCTACGGGAGAGGCCACGGGACTGGCTGATCAGTGGGTTCGTACAACCACTTCAGGTGAATTATAACTAAGCTTCTTGCATACCATGTTTTGAGGGACGTTTGTAAGATTTTTTGCGTTATTTGTATTCAGATACTAGCATACGAGTGCATGCCGGGGGTTGCAGACCAGTTTGCGGTTCGCAAGGAAGAAGATTTCACGCCACGCATGCTCAGGTGGGCGACGAAGAATTGGGGTCGCAAAGCATGCCCGACTCTTAGGACGGTCGCAGATGCCGTCAACCGCGATTTTGTACGAGGGTTGTTAGTGCCGTCAGCGGAAGAGTTGGAGGCGGCGTACTTTAGGGACAGCGTTTTCGACGTTGGGGCGGCACACGACATATTCGACCGTGTGACGGGCCTACTCACGCGGGGAGTGGAGGTTAGGTGTTTCCCTGTCCACCTCGATGGTGGCGACGACGATCATTTAGCGATCGTACCTGTTGAAGATTTTCCCACACCTGTGGAGGTGGTTGAGGCGGGAGACATTGGTGCTTCGTCGAGTGCCCGAGGAGTTCGAAGAAGAGGCAAAGCGCCTGTAGATGTTGTTGATCTAAGTGATGAGGATTCTGGCTCAGATAGAATGAGAAGTGGAGCAAGAAGTACCTCGGGCGATGGAACTTCTCCGGGCGTGAGCTGATTCATGAGCACGATCGCGTGCTCATTGACATGTACCTTCAAGCGGCAAGATTTAGGTAAATGTTTACTTTCGATGTCAATCTCGTCTGACATGTGCGACGTGGATGCCCAAGGCTTCTACATGCTGCTCTTCCATGATATGCTCAAGTCCAATTGTCTTGACGCATATCTAGATTGCTTGAGGCGAATCTATGCGGACAATGCCAATTATCCTCGCGTCTTCGTCTTTCCAAGTTACGTGCAAGACGAGCACTTTAGGAAGGCGCAGAAGTTGAATAGGAAGGCGAAAGTCGGGGTGGATGATATGGAGAGCTTCGTGAATGGATTGTCGAGAAGCAGTCGGAGCTGGTTGGAGCGTCTCACGGAGGATGAATTGCTACGATGCAAGTACATCATCTCTCCTGTTTGCGCACGGGCCCACTGGACAGTGCTTATTTTTGACGCGTCAACGCAAACCTTCGTCCTTCACGATTCATTGGGCGCGCATGGTGTGCAGTTCGCCGGGAGAGTGTTCGTAAGTAGCTGAAATCCGTTTGTCTATCATTTTTATTTATTTAGTGACATGTTCGGTGTTTGCTATATTTTGCAGGCGGAGTTTCTTTCCGCATATTGGCGTTTCAAGTTCGACATCGTGACGAAGCCGAAGTTGAATAATAAAATGAATCGCCAGCAGAAGGCTGACAGCTTGGATTGCGGGGTTCATGCGGTGTTGACGGTGGAGACGATTATGGTTGACACGCCCGAGTTTGATGAATATCAACGGCAGATTGATATTTCAGCGTATCGAGCCACTATGGCTGCACGGATATTGCGTGACCCGCATAGCTGTACGAATTGATTTGTTTGGGATAGTTTGGAAGTGTTAATTGTAAGTGACTTTGTAGGTTTAATGGACTTGGTGTAGTTTGTAGGTTTATGGAACTAAAAGTTTTTGATATTATTGAATGAATTGATTCTCTGTATGAAACGAAAGTACGTGATGGGTGATTTGACTTGTTACTGACGAAATTATTTTGACCAAATACTCAGCAATATGCGCGGGTGATTTGATTCTCTGTATGAATAATTGATTCTCTGTATGAAACGAAACGTGATGGGTGATTTGACTTGTTACTGAGGAAAATATTTTGACCAAATAATCAGTAATTGTTCAATTATTGGTACGACTAAAGAGAAACCCTAAATTGGACAGCGACCCGTTCATATACATACCTATACGGGACGCGTCCCATCAGCGCCAACGCAATAAGCACGGGTCCCCTGAGAATGTTTTGGTCCCCTGATTTTACGTGCATTTCCCATGATTTTAAGTTATGGTCCCTTTAGCACGTTACCCACCATATGACTTGATAAACCTTTAAAATAATGCACGACCATTTTTTGGTACAGAAAGCATACATTCCACAGTCGTACGATCACTTTCGGTGATAATCATGACGATCACCAGCATTGTTTTTCAAGTCGATGGTAAGTGGGTAATTCGCGAGGACAATACGTCGAACTGGGTTCCGGATCCAACTTGCCGTTGGCAATCAATCTTGGTCGATGAGGAGTCATGCACGTTAGTGGATCTCACTAACGAGATATTGAATGCATTGTCGTTACGCAACGACAATACCAAACTACGATAAGCTACATGCCTTGCATAGACTACAATTATGTGCGCCCCATCTACATCGAGAACGATTACGGCGTACGTGCGTACGTTGGAGGTGGTTGCCCACGATCAAGACCACCTCTTCACGTGGAACTTGAATCAGACATCATTGCGTCACCGCCACATCAACCTCATGATAATGATTTCTCTGGTTTCGACGTCGGCCTTATAGCGCATTGCGATACAAACGCCGAAATCCAACCATTTGAGGGTTTTCCCAACACATCTTACAACCCTCCTTACCAAAGTAATGAAAGCAGTGGCTATGTAGGCGATTACTCCGGAATGTGCGGCCAAGGATATGATAATGAGAACGAGCAAGTCGGACGGGACGACGAAAATGAGAACGAGGAAGGTGCCTTAATGCATGATGATGATGATGATGATGATGACGCACATGATGACGATTTTGACGTCGATGTGCACGACGACGCAACTGATGTGGCCGACGATGGTACCTATTCGTTTACGGATGGTTCGACCCTATATGTTGGACAAGAATTCCGTAGCAAGAAAGAATTGAAGGACGAAATCACTAAAATCGCTGTCGCTGCATGCTTCGAACTCCAAGTGGATAGGTCAAACAAAACCCTGTACGTAGTGAAATGTGCGAAGGAGAACTGCGAATGGCGCATACGAGGTGCACAGGATAAGGACTCCCCCTTTTTCTCAATCCGAAAGTACGTCAACACGCACACGTGCGGCGTCTCATCGACGCCGTAGACATCGCCAGGGAAGTTCGTCGCTCGTATCGAGCACGTTGTTGGAAAATTTCAGGGATCCTAAAGACATCCCCGCTCCCAGTTCCATACAGTCGATGATGCAGAGCAGGGGAGTAGAAGTTTCATACTACAAGGCTTGGAGAGGAAAACAAATTGCGACCGACGAACTAGTTGGTAACAGGGACGCTTGCTACGGTTTACTGCCGTCTTACTTAGATGCGGTGAGGCAAGCCAACGAGGGCAGTATCACTGATTGGGAGATGGACGAAGACAATCGGTTCAAGTACATGTTCTTGGCATACGGAGCATGCGTCAGCGGCTTTACGTTCATGAGGAAAGTCGTTTCTATCGACGCCACTTTTTTGAAGGGGAAGTATAAGGGACTCATGATGATTGCCACTGCGCAAGACGGCGATTTCCATCAATATCCTTTAGCATGGGGTATTGCCGACGGGTCGGAGGGAACCGACCCATGGACGTGGTTTCTCTCGAGATTAAGACGTTTTGTTGCGGATGGCGACGATCTCGTTATAATTTCCGATCGGAACCCTGGAATCAAGAATGCAGTTCCGGCCATTTTCCCAAACGCGTTTCATGGTTTCTGTGCATGGCACCTTCAACAAAACGTGAAGACGAGAATGAAGAAGAAAGGTGCTTGTCCAATCTTTTGGCGTGCCGCTACTGCCTACACGAAGAGCGAGTCCGACCGTCATTTTAGGCAGCTTGACGGAAAATATGCGGACGTGCAGAGGTATCTTAACGAAGTCCCAAAGGAAACGTGGACGCGAGCATATTGCCCTAGATCAAGATACAACATAATGACGACCAACGGATCGGAGTCTATAAATGCAGCTCTACGTAAGGACAGAGAGCTTCCAATTATTGGACTGTTGGGCTCGATTCAGCGACTAACATCATCATGGTTCAGTAAGCATCGGCGCTCTGCGAAAGCTTCAATCGCCTCGAACATGACTAGGTTTACGCCGAAGGTAGAGTCGATCATACGAGAGAATTTCACCGAGTCGCAAAAATTTCATGTGTCGGAAGTCGGGCATCTAACATATAACGTATACGGGCAGCATGTGAACGAGGTGGTCGATTTGGGGCTGCGCACATGCACGTGCATGATGTTTGACATCGATCGTATCCCATGTCCACATGCGGTTGCAGCTTGTGGTTCTGCCCAAGTGCCGGTATATTCATTAGTGCACGATTATTATACCTTGGAGTTCTGGAAACTGGCATACGAAGGTACTATACGCCCGGTAACGGACCGCATTGAAAGTAGTATGGACATGTTGCCGCCTCGTGTTGGTTCACAACGTGGACGACCCCAGGAAAATAGGTTTCCTTCGACGGGTGAATTTGGTAGGAGATAACGTTGTAATATGTAGTTTTCGTATTCAGAGTGGCTTATACGTCGCCATTTGTGTTATGTTATGTAAGGTTGTGTTAGGCGAGCTTTTGCGTGAATATGGAAGTAGAAAACCATTATGCACAAATGCGCAGGGGACCGCATCGCATATGCAGAGAATCCCGCACGGACGCGCATGAGACCCCTGCGCATGAATGTGGTTCCCGCCGGGTCCCCTGTCTTCAATGTTTGGGTCCCGTGAAAAAATTGCGCTGGTCCCATGTTCCTTGCGCGCAGGGAGGGGCGCGTTACTTCCATCGGACCCAAACGTTAAAGGGAGGGGACCTGCCGATTAGCACATGGTACCCCAAATCATTAGGGTTGGTCACGTTCGCTTACTAAGTTGGTCCAATAATTGTTCAATTATTGATGAAAAATGACATGTAGCAGTGCTTCATTTATTGGTGAAGTGACATGTCAGAGCAGTGTCATTATACAGTTCATCAGAGACAGATGACTTGACATTTGATTCCCGATTCCACTTTTTTGTCCCCGGCGAAAATCTAATATTATTAAATTCGTTAATAAGATAATATTGTCCACTGCGAAAATCTAATATTATTAAATTCGTTAATAAGATAGTCATTAATAAAAAATTAAAAAATTCGTTAGTATGGGTATATTTTTTTATATGAATTATATTTATTTATAAGATTAAAATCGTATTTTTTATTCAAGAGGGGGTGTGAATAGTAGCCCCCTTTAGAAAATTACGGTACGAATATGGAAATAGAAAACCCTTATGCACAGATGCGCAGGGGTCCGCATCGCATATGCAGCGAAGCGCGCACGGATTCGCATGAGACCCGGCGCATCTTTGCGGTTCCCGCCGGGTCCCCTTCCCATAATGTGAAGGTCCCATGATATTAAGGTTTGGGTCCCGTGATAGTAATGCGGGGTCCCATGAGTCTTGCGCGCAGGGAGGGCGCGTTACGAGCATGGGACCTTCCGATTACCACACGGTACCCGCACATTAGGGTTAGTGATGTTCGCTTATTGAGTGGGACCAATAATTGCTCAATTATAGTCAAAACTGACATGTCAGAGCAGTGTCCCTATTTATTCGTCAAAAGTGACATGTCAGAGCAGTGTTACTATACAGTATGTACAGGACAGATGACTTGACATTTTATTCGCGATTTGCTTGTAATGTTGTGAAAATCTAATATAGTATTAAATTCGTTAGTAAGATAAAAACTAATAAAAAATTAATAAAAAATTAAAAAATAAATTTAAATAACCACTCGATTAACAATATCTAACTCCAAGTTTAGAAAAAAGAAAATATATTTTACAACATGTATTTCGAGTGGTACGATCATTGACGTGAATCTAGTAAGAGAGCACACCGATAAAACATACTCATGTTTGTGATTTATGTAGGCTGTAACAATCTTATAAAGTGAACGTAATTCTTTTGATTACCTCCATTTTTTTGTTCTGTGCTATTTTATGATGACTTTATATTGTAGTCTACGATAAACAAAGTATAAATACGCTCAATTAATCGCTTACTTCCATGAATTAACATTGCAAAAATCGCACATGAACATAGGGGACCCACATTTTTTGAACAGCGGACCCACTCTTCAAAACAGGGGACCCGCGATGATTGCATAGTCCCCACACTGAGATGTCCGGGTCAGTCGTGGTCCCGTCAAAATTGTCCGCATGTCATTGCCGGGGCCCGACTGGTCCCTTCGAAATGTCGCTTGATTTAAGCAGAAGACCCGCTCGTAAAGGTCACGGGACCTGTGCGTTATAAGCATGGGACCAGCGCTTGTATTCAGGGACCCGCTAAGGGAGCGTTAATAGATAACACGGAAAACTTAATATGAAAAAAGTTAAGTTATGTCAAATCACTGCCATTCGCGTTATTTTTATGTCAACTCACACATCACTCTCACTGACAAAATCACCTCTCACAATTTCTAAACCCTAAATTGATATCAAACACACGTAAAGCAGATGACTTCTATCAAACAACTAAAATTAAAATTAAACAGAGATCACAAACAACACATAGAACATTTATTCAACAACAGAAGAAAACTAGAAAGATTTCAAATCACTTAAAATTCAGTTCTTTTTATTTTTACGTCAAATCACACATCAGTCTCACTGACAAAAAGTTGGAAAACACAGAGAAACTCAATCGTTCACAATTCTAAACCCTAAATTCATATCCACCAAACGATATGCACAAATCAAACAAGTAAAATTAAAATTCAAGGGAGAAATTCAACAACACATGAAATAGTTCGTGAACATCGCAAATTTTAATTAAAAAAAAGGGTATACTAAAAAGTGTCCCAATCATTATTGAAAATAGAAGATGCGAGGTATTTTCTAAACTCCTGCATATGAGTTTGATTGAGGCGGGAGACGTCGTCCTTCTTCATCATAAGCGACATTGCCGCCCGCAACATCGCCACGCCATCTTCTCCCCTGAAAATCATATCGAAAAAGACACTTATTTTTAAACACGACGACAAAGTAATAAAACGCATCATTCATGAAAACTTACTGATTTTGTTTCCTGAAGTCGCGACACCACCTAGCCGGCCAGCTCTTGCCCTTGTTAGGCATGCGTGTTATCAGTTTCAGTTCCTTGAAAATAGCCGGGATTACGATCCGAAGTTTGTTGATGTCGTCGGCGATAAAGCGCAGCTCGAAGCCAGGAGGCGCATCGGAGTCGTAAATCGTATACTCCTTTCCCCGCACATCAACAACGAACAACACCCATCGGCCTGACGTACGCATGAGGATGGCAACTTTGGTCGCTAGATCCCACGACCTGCATTTCCAATCTTCGTCCTCCCCCCTCGCGAACGGGAGCAATTTCTTGAAGCCTTTCCCACACGGCTTCCCGACAAAATTTAGCACCCCTCGCTCGTCGACGAGCGTCTTAAACTTATGGGGCATGTACGCGACTTTGCTCGCAACCGATTTGCTAAATTTCTGCATGCGTTCGATCCCAGCGAGGCATTCATCGACATGCTGCAATAAAAGCAAACCGGTTTTCAACACATTCAAGTAAGGTGACGAAAGGTATTTGGTAAATTTATATACGTACCATCTCATCGAGTTTAATACCCTCAGTCGCAAGGTTCAGGAGCCATGTAGGGTCGTGTTGTCCTAGGATCCCTTCGACTTTCATGCCGGTAATCTGCAAAGCCGTTTTTAGCTGACTTTCGACTTTTGGCCACAAGTGTTGGGCCTTGAACTGGATATGCCGCTCGAACGCCGAAAGCTTTGGAGGTTTGACTGTATTCGTCGAGGGGAAATCGGTGAACGGCGTCGTGGTGTACCAAGATGGCTTCTTCATCCGCTCAGGGGTCTGTTCTGTGACGACGCCTTTTCCTTTGTCGGTCGCTTGGACAGAAACCGAAGCCTCGGCGTGCGTCTCCAACTGAGGGACGTCCTGTAGCAGCTCGGCGTGCGTCTCGAACTGAGCGTGGTCCTCTGGATGCTCGTCCATGGTCTCCAACTGATCAGCGTGGTCCTCTTGAGCCTCTATGTCCGTCGCTGCCTCGTGAACCCCGAGACCATAAGCGCCCCTCCACGACGATGGGTCGACCACCTCGGGCGGTCTCTCTTCATCGGACCGAGCCGGTGCGACATATCCAGCGTAACGATTTTGCGCCCATTCAGACGGACTGTGACCGTCCCATGCCTCCTGGCTCGGAATATAGCCATCCGGTCCCATGTACGATGTGTTCCTCCATCTCTCATCGTAATCTATACAAGAAATTCGAAAATAACTATAAATTATTTTTCACGTCCTTAAGTATAAAAACTGACCAAGCTCGGGCGGTGTAGCGTGCAATCCACCACCAAACTCGGGCTGTGAAGCGTGCGATCCACTAGCAAACTCGTTTGGATCGACATCTACATCGTAAATAGTAACTGTTGAGTAATCTGCGCAACTAATTAAAAAATTAAGTATAAATAAATAACTTACTATAACGAGCTTCGGTAGGCGGAGTGCGAGACCCGTGATAAAATCTGCTCGCCAAACCCTGAACCGAGTTCCCCAACTCCCTGAGGCTGTCGGCCCACGATCGCATTTCCGTCCAATGTTCCTCGTACGCATCCCACCTTCTCTCGTTCGTCGACCACCGTCGACCCTCTTCTTCTTGAAACTGATGCAATTGCGTGCCAAGTTGGTCGAATCGCCCAAACAAGTTGGTGAAGTTTTGGTCCATACGACTTTGCCATTCATCGAAGCGTGGACCCGAGGCGAAACCCTGACCACTTGATCGTGGGGTCTCCGGTGTTGCATGAAAGGCGTGCTCGTGCGGAGGTTCGGGGTTGCCGTGCGGATGTTCGGGGATTTGGCCGTGATGCAACATTATATCGGTGTCGCGTCGCTCACTGCTCTCGATCTGGGCGATGGTCTCAGGCACCAAATTCTGCTGGCTAGAACCCTCACCGCGACGGCGGTGGCCGCGGGAGCACCTAACCTCCACTCCATGCAGGAGTAGAAAGGTCACACGATCGAATAGGTCGTGTGTCGGCCCAACGTCGAAGACGCTGTCCCTATAGTACGCCGCCTCCAGCTCGTCCGCTGACGGCACTATTAACCCTGCTAGTACATGGAACTTGCCAGCGGCCTCTGCGATGCTCTTCTGTTTCGGGCAATTCTTGCGACCCCAATCCTTCGTCCGCCACCTGCACATGCGTGGCGTGAAATCTTCTTCTTTGCGCAACGCATAGGTGTCTCCAATGCCCGAGATGCACTCATAAGCTAGTATCTGAATACAAATAACACAATAAATATTAGCAATTACTTATATGTAAAAACAAGGTATGCAAAGAAGCTTAATAATAAATCACCTGAAGTGGCTGAACGAACCCACTTATCAGCCACTCCCGTGGGTTCTCCCGTAGATTTTTCCTCACAGCGCGCGTGACCTCCTTGAAAGCCTCGCTGCCCCAAGGATACTCTGAGAAAGCAAACCGGTCTTCAGCGAGGTGAAGGACCCAGGAAGACACGACGGTGTCCTTCTTGGACCTTCGAGGCAGCAACACCGCGGTGGCGAAGTAGACATCCGCCAACTTGAGCTTCTCTTCGTCCGCACGTTCCTCGTCGCCAGACATCGCCTCCAACGTCTGCTTGACGTTCGACAGGCGAATTGTTGAACTAGCGCCAAAATGCCTCCTCGTGAATGCTTCGACGCGGTCCACCGCCGGTATCGCGGCTGCGAACTTGAGGCCGGTGATTAGGCAATACTCCGATTTTGAAAATCGAAGTGTTTTTTGCCAACAACCATCCACAGCTCTTCGCGGGTGTGCAGCGCCGTCTGCCTTTGGATAAGGTACCACAGCAACTGAATCGAGAGGTTAAAGTCCGGCTCGGCCATGACAAGGCGGCCGAACGGAATGTGGGCATAATATAGGGCCAACTCCTCATCGTTAAGGCACTGTCTTATCAGCTGGCTGGCCTCGCCGTATAGCGAGGTCACTGTAGGACGACAATCAGGAACTTCTGTGCCCAACTGCGTCTTCATCACAACCTAATTTATACGTAAAACACAGTTTAGCCAATTACTTGGTATATGAATATTGAAAATCGAAAACCTTATGCACATATGGCCAGGGGACCGCGTCGTATATGCTGACAGTCAAGCACGGATGCGACTGAGACCCCTGCGCATGAGCAGGGGACCTGTGCGTATCTTCACGGGATCTGTGTCTACTTTCACGGGACCTTTGCGTATATTCACGGGACCCGCCCATAAGATGATGGACTAGGCAAGGGTCCCCTGGATATAAGCGCGGGTCCCTTGATTATACGTGCGGGTCCCCTGACCGTAGCGCGCGGGTCCCGTGTTGTTCTTCACAGGCGCAAGGTCACGAGACCCACGCGCTGCGACCAGGGAATCCGCTCGTTATAACCAGGGTACCACGCTTATACGCAGTGGACCCGTGCTGGGGCCATCATTTTATGGGCGGGTCCCGTGAAAACGGGCCTGTTCAGTTCAATTCTAAGCACGGTCCTATGCTTATCAGCATGGGTCCGCACCGAATTAGGGTTTGCTGCGTTAAATTGAAGAAGACGCAGAGTAGAGAAAATACCTTCTCGGTGTTCGCGTTGATTGCCATTGTCGATTTACGCTCTAGGACTGGGTTTTACTTGCAGAGAATAGTTGGACTTGCAGAGAAACGATTTGCAGGGCGTTTTGTGTGCAGGAGAAAACGATTGAAGTGAATTGAAAGTTAAAGTGGTGGTTCTGAAATGCTTTTAACTTTTACTGTTCCATCACGGGTCAGTTACTTGCAGTTAAACCTGAAAATCCTTTAATGTAATACCCCTTTATGTTGATTACATAACTAACCTAATTAAATTAAATTAAATACCATAGCACTATCTATATTTTTTAACGGAACTAAATATTACATTATAAAACATAGTTAATTTAAAATACAGTACTAATTATATTGTCAAGGTCACGTACATCAATAATAATAGCATATCTTGATTGATAAAATTATTAAATAATTTATTCTACCCTTCTCGCCCTTCTCCACCAACCGGAGCTTGGTCGACATCCTTCTGCACAGCGTTGTTTCGGTCGATCCAACCTGGGCCTTGGATCACTTCGCTCTCAGCCTCGTCGTCGTCGTTTCGGACAGCCTCGGGTGCTTGTCCTTCGATAACTTCGCTCATAACATCGTCGTCGTCGACCTCGAGAGCATCGTCGTCGCCGTTAGGAATCTGTCGATCTCGGCCACGATCCACGCCCTCCTTTGGGAGAGGTCGACACCGAGGTCGGCCTCCAGACGGCGGCGGACGGCGGCGGCCGTGGTAGTCCAGGGGTCCGAGTGACGGACGATTTCGTGGAGGCGGGCGACGATTTGGGCGTCCGTCACCATTCTTCCTGTTTTGTTTCTGGGATTATTTTTTAAAAATGTTAGATGCTGTGTGTTTGATAAATCCAAGCCTTATATAGCTTGCAAAACGCCGTAAGAGCTTCCCAAAACCATAACATATAACGCGGGACCAAGCTCTAGTACACGGGACCCAAGCTCTAGTGCGCGGGACCCAAGCTCTACTGCATGAAGCATGCGCGGGTCCCCTGTGTTTACGCGCAGGTACCCTGCATTTATGCGCGGGTCCCATGATCTAATGGGCCTGCCCTAATGTGCGGGGACAATGCACTGATGCGCGGGGCCCGTGAATTTATGGGCGGGTCCCGTGAATTTATGTGCGGGTCCCGTGATTTACTCGCCGCACTAATGTGCGGGACTCCTGCTTTAATGTGGGGTCCCACGTTGTAACGCGCGGAACGCGCGGGTGGCCTGCTCTGCTTTCAAGCAGGGTCCCCGGATCAACTGGAAGTAAAAACAATGAACATGTTCGGCCTTCCAAACCGGAATTTCCGAAGCTTTGAGAACCCATTGGAAGGGTTTAGGACTGAGAGTTACAGATTTAGATGGTTATATTCAAAATACGACCCGGAAAAATACTTACACTGAAGCGTGAGGTTCGAATCTTTCGTTCGCCGAGGACTTTCCAGTTTCCTTCGACTGTGAAGAAGCGCGATATGAGGTCGGGGAATTTCTCTTAAGGACGAGGACGAAGAAGAAGAAGAATTTGGTGAGGTGGAGTGGAATGAATGCTTTCTGCTGCAAAATGGACGTGCAGCTTTTAATTCATTTCAGGCGTTGTATTTTATTTTTGTTTTTCTTTTTTTTATTAATAATAAGGGATTACGAAAAGATGATTAAGTGTTAATTAAAAAGAGTGCTATTGACCAAAAAAAAAAGTCAAGAGTGCTATTTTTTTAAACTTGACCGCGTCAAAGGCCATTTTTAAAAAGACCCTCAATTAATCCAATGTTTCGAGAATCATATGAACCATTTATCATATAACAATTAAGTTTGATATGTATTATTTTTCTAATTTATGTTAGATCAAGTGCAAGAATTATATTGAAATTGATCCCATCAATCCTTAAACGAATCCTAGGCTTTGTGTAGGAGGCTCTTACAATCAAAATATTTCCAAGAATAGTACTCCACTCCACTTTCTTTATGTATAGATGTATGTATTCAATTTAAATAGATTATATATGATATGAGGAGCATTTTTCAACCTGTCCTCAAGTGTAATTTGGAGTATTTTGGAGATATAGAGGGAATCCTATGCTCCAAGGCCACACCAAATAGGGGAATATTCGTTCGATTGGACTTCACAGTTAAAAAAATGAAATAACTTTTTTGTTTCATTTTCCTTCCTTAGGGCATGGTGAAATAATATGAAATTCATATATAATTTTCTCGTTAAGTGACCATTTTCTAAAAGATTCGATTGCGTTACTTTTTAATTTTATATAATTTATTTACAACACGCCCCTTACGTTTAGGCTGAATTCACTATTATCTAACTTTAGACATGTAACTCCCACGAATGAGTGGTCGTGGGATTCGTATACAGACATGCAGATTCACACTTTTTAATTTTACATAATTTTATTTCTAACATTTTTTTCCTTTCGTATGTACTTACGTTGCCCTAAACGGCGCCGTCGGGTTACGGTCGGCCACTCTGTCCTCCAGATAAGCATTTGCTGGCACAATCATCAATTTATTTTTAATGCCAAGTGGGATCCACATAGAGTGGGCCCCAGATGGGCCATGCATGCATGACACGTGTCTCCACGGTTGAAATGAACGATTAACTGTAGTACCTATTTTTGTTTTTCCTTTTTTTTTATTTACCACTCAATTTGGTACGAGGGAGATGTGATTATATATAGAGAGAGGTGTAGTGTAGTAGGAAAACGATGGAAAACACGTGATTACTACACAGTAAGAAAAAGAAGGCCACTGTTATAATTTAGTGTGGAATGTGGATATACGTTTATTTATTTGTTACCGCGTATGATTAGCTCCTGAATTGAATTCAATGTATTTTCAGGGGTTTCAATAATAATTGCTTTTTGTTTTTGGTGTATTAATGGCATTTTCAAACTACAAGGGAAAACTGGAAAGAAAGATCTCGCCTCGCCTTCTGTATATTTCCATTCATAGACAACCTTCTTCTAATACTCTCTTTGTAATCAACTCTTTGCTCAATCAAAACCCTCCCTCAACTCTAAGGTATTCCTCCCTCTCTCTCTCTCTCTGTGTGTGTGTAACTGTTGCTAAAAACCCTTGTAAGAAAGATTTGTTATTTTTAGGTATGTCGGGGCTATACAAGTCCAACTTTTCGCCGGCTAGAGCTGCCTCGCCGCAGATTAGGAGCACGCC
This sequence comes from Craterostigma plantagineum, assembly GCA_027422505.1. Taxonomy (NCBI): domain Eukaryota; kingdom Viridiplantae; phylum Streptophyta; class Magnoliopsida; order Lamiales; family Linderniaceae; genus Craterostigma; species Craterostigma plantagineum. Next base: position 1,426,829 of record JAPQWV010000057.1, read on the forward strand.
AGATATCGATAGGTTTCGTTAACTGTTTCCCCCCCCCCCCCCCCCCCCCCCAAGATTTAAATGATTTAAGGATGATTTGAGTTTCAACTAATAATAACCTTCGTCGTTGTTTTGCAGCAACCAATACTTGTCTGAACTCTTGGCTGAGCATCAAAAGCTTGGCCCTTTCGTCCAAGTTCTTCCGATTTGTAGCAGGCTCCTAAATCAAGGCACGTCTTTTTTGTTTCTCTGTTTTAATTCAAACTCAATTCTTTCCATTGTCCTTTTGGGCCCTCGACTTTGTAAGGAATTGTCAACTCTCATTTGTGTTTCTAATGGGTTGATTTGTTAGCTTAGAATGGTTTCGCATGGCGTTGTTTCTTATCATAGCTTTTGCAGTGAACTGAAAACTTCCCCTGTCTCTCTGTGTGTAATAAGAACATTATCCATTCATTAGCATATCATAGATCGTTTCTTCTTCGTTCAGAAATTCTACGGTACACTTCGATGATGCCAAATCAAAGCTTCGGCGAATTCGAGAGGTTAAGACACAGAAGTCCAAGTCCTATGGCTTCCCCTAACCTTTCGAGCGTTTCAGGGACGGGATTATCTAGCTGGAACGGTATTCCTCAAGAGGTATTCTGTGTCTATTTCTCCTCTTATTATTACCATCATAATCGATATGTTGAAGGGACTTTGTGTAAGATGAAATTCTCACTGAAGTGAAACAGAGTTAGTTAGAACAGAACACTTTTGTCTTGAATGAAACAGAGATTGAGTGGGCCCCACGGTATGGCGATGGACTGGCACGGTGCGCCGGCGAGCCCAAGTTCTTACACGGTGAAGAGGATTCTTCGACTGGACATTCCCGTGGATAGCTATCCTAACGTATGCTCTTTCTTGTTTAATTACCCTTTGATGATCCCTTTTTCTTTTAGGATGTGTTTGAATCGTGGAAAGTGGTGGGGAAAGAAAACTAGAGAGAAATTGATTTCCACTAGCTTTTCTCTCCTTTTCCTCACCATTTGGCAGGAAGATGATTTTTCATGGCTTTTGGTGTAAACTTAACTTAAGTTTTCTTTTCTTTTCCTCATCTATTTCTCTAGTCAACCGAACACAAAAAATGATTTTTCTTTTCCATTTCTTTTCCTTTCCTCACTAAATTCTTTAAACCAAACATACCCTTATTGCATATGCGTTTCTTCGGTTTTTGTTAGTTCAATTTCGTCGGTCGACTTTTGGGGCCGAGAGGAAATTCGTTGAAGAGAGTCGAAGCTACGACGGGATGCCGTGTATTCATCAGAGGAAAAGGCTCCATAAAGGACCCCGACAAGGTAACTAATTCATCTGGTTAATTAATTATCAGTCCAGTAATTTAGAGGGGTGACATTATACGGACTATAACATTTAAAATTAAGCAACTTAGGGACACTATACGGTGGAATTCTAAATTATGTCCCAAAATGCTTAATTTTGAAAGGTATCGTCCGTTTAATGAACACCTAAAAATGCTGGAACTCTAGAATTTCGACAAAAAATCGAGGGTTCTGGCATGTGTCTCTAAATTGCTTAATTTTGAAAGTTATTGTTCCTATAATATCAGCTCCTAAATTCGTTGTCCTTATAATGCTACCCCCTAAATTACTAGACAAAAAAATATTTGAAATATTAATTAAGGACGATGACCTGACATTATAGGGATGGAGAATTTAGGGGTGACATTATACCTACGAAAACTTTCAAAATTAAGCAATTTAAGGATGCTGAAATCCTAGATTTTGTCCCAAAATTGCTTGATTTTGAAAGTTATTGTTCTTGTTCGTATAATTAACCCCATAAATTTGCCAGAACCCTAGAAATCTCGGCAAATCAAGATTTCCAGCGTATAATGTCCGCTAAAATTGCTTAAGAAACTTATTTTTCCTATAATATCCGCCCCTAACTTCGTTGTCCCTATAATGCTACCCCCTAAGTTACTGAGCAAAAATAATATTTAAGCCTAATTCATTAAGCAAGCAATAAATTTCTGCTGTCCAAAGATGACAAAGACAAAACCAGTATATTTTTTTCTCCCTATATTCTGCCATCATATTTTAAGGAAGAAAAGCTTCGAGGAAGGCCGGGCTATGAGCACCTCAACGAACCTCTACACATACTCATCGAAGCAGATTTGCCTGCTTACATCGTCGACCTCAGATTAAAGCAGGCGCAGGAGATCATCGAAGAGCTGCTCAAGCCAGTGGTAAACATATATATATACATGTTTCTGATTTCTTGATGGGATTTTTTCCATCATATATCTAAATCCTTTTGTATCATATCGTTTTTTATATCTTTTTTTTTCTAGGATGAGTCGCAGGACTTTATAAAGAGACAGCAACTGCATGAGCTCGCAATGCTGAATTCGAACCTAAGAGAAGATAGCCCGGGCCCCAGCGGTGGCAGCGTTTCTCCGTTCAATACTAGCGGGATGAAGCGTGCGAAAACGGGGCAGTGATTGAAATTTTTCGATCGGTGAAAATATTTCGAGGAAAACCTCCCCTTGGATAAAGGAAAAGCGAGCCTCTTTACATCCCAGGGTTGACATAACGATTGTAATGATACAAAGCAAATCTACAACAGCAAATGGCTAAAAATCGGAGCTTTCGGTAATTGAGCTTCGTCGTTGTTCCATATTTTATCTCTGTTTATCTATTTCTGGGACAAAATTAGCTGAACCAAGTGGTGGTTCTCATATATACAGCACTTATTTGTATTTGTTCATTTGTTGATTTTTCTCAGTGTCTGAAGTTAGTTATGTGAGTTCTTATCATTGTTTTGGTAGTTGGGATAAACAATTGTTCTAATGCAAGCAGGGAAATATGATGTCTGTATATGTAACTTTCTGTCTGGAGTAATATTGTAAGTACAGACTTTGCTTTGCTCTATTGTCTCCTTCAAAGACTCTCTTGTCTAAGATTTTCGAAGATCTTAAAAAGAACATAAACATAGGTTAGGACTTTAAAAACATGCCCTTTGTAAATCATCGCCTATGAAGGAAAAATCTCACTAGCCTACGATTTTCCAGTGTTCTTACCGACCAAATCCTCACCACTAACATATCGAGCGATGAAAGATATGAACCTAAACGGTGCGCCGATCAAAGGAGCATCAGTTATCGGGACATCGCTTTCTTCCTTGTCTTGGGTTGTTTCTGTAATTTCCCGCGTACGATTCTCCTCTTCCTCTAATGGGATCTGCATTACTTCATCAACTTCCTCGACTATCTCCGACGAGCTTGTAACAATCTCGAGGACGTTTTCGTCATTTTTGCCAAGCTCGCCGTTCTTCTGATCATCTTTAGTAATGACAATATCTTCGAAAGGCTGGCGAGTGATTTCGGGTGCTTGTAATAACGTTACGCTGGCAACTTCGGTTTTTGAATTAGCAGATGATTCTTCTTCTTCTTCATGATTTTGATCGCCAGAAGATTGAGCAGAGACATCGTCTGTTACTACATTTCCTTGGCCGTGAAAGTTGTTCGCCTGAAAATTAAGCATTTATTTTTTATTACATGTCACGCCGTATGCGATAAACATGACAAAGATTGTAGATCAGTGGATTTTTAGAATCATCTCTCTCACAGTCTCAATTGGTCCATGCGAAGCAACTTCTATGTGGTTCCCATCTTCAGGAATCTGAGCCACAATTTCAAATGTCAACCAAAGCATAAGTATCATAGATACGCTGTCAAGAAGAGTTCAGCTCTTACAAGTTCGTCGGCTGTAGATGGAATAGAATTAGGATATGCTGTCTTTTCGAGATTTTTTGCCTCGAGCTGTAGATTGGAGATAGTTTCAGACAACCTTACTGTTTCTTCTAGAAGAGCGTTCCTCGATTGTTCCAACTCTAACACCTGAAAGAGTTCTGATCTTAACTCAAAAACAAGAGATTTAAGCGCACTAATGCATAGGGATTGCTCAGATGATGTGTGTACCTTTTGTCTTAGATTGGTGTTGTCATCTTCCGTACGAGCGATTGATTCTGTGGCTGAGTTCTTTAACAGTCAATGGAGGGTTTCTATTGGTGAGATCTTTGAAATCTTTTCGAAACATATTATAATATCATGACATCCAAAGAAAATCAGACAACGAATAACAAGGTTATTACCAGTTCATTAATCAGGGAATCCCTTTCTCGTTCCATCTGATTAATGGTTTCCTGTAAGATGGCCTGCGTTCGAAGGATGTAATAATGAAACAAACATTGAGTTATATGGTTATGAGATTGAGAATTGATGAAAAGCTCACCTGTTTATGGATCGAAGAGTCTCTTTCGCCTTGAAGCTGTACAATTTTCATCTCCAGGGAAGCCTAAATTCGTACGATCTCATTAGAAAAGATCAAATGTGCACCGTATATTACAAGAATAGTTCATTTCGATAATAATCATAATAAGCCAAGAGCAAAAAAGAAAGATTGGGAAAGAGAAGCACATATTCTACCTCTTTTGAAGTCCACAAATCCTTTTCTTGCTTCATCTCAATGATATTTTCCTGAGAGCTGGCCTGTGTTCACATGATGCAATAAATACAACTCGCAAAAATTCAACGTTTTTCAAAATCGTTGAAAATTCGAGAAAATCGATAGAAACGCAACCTCTTTCTGAAGCCAGGTGTTTCTTTCCTCTTCAAGTTGAAGAACATTCCTTTCTAAAGCAGCCTGGCAACAGAACAACAAAAATGATGACCAAAATTCGTACAATCTTTGGTTGAACCAGCCAACCTCGTCTGTCTTAAATTTTTAAAAACGTTACCGCTTTCTGCAAATGGGTCGCCTTTTCGTTCTCTGATTGCTGAATTGTCTGTTCCTTTAGCATCTATAGCTCAGAGAGATGAGAAAGTCACATGCTTAGTAGATCCATAGAAGTTCAAGAATGATGAAGATGAGCAAACTCCTAGTGTATTCTTACCACTTTCTGCAAGAGATCTTCCTTTTCCTTCTCCAGTTGAATCAGTTTCTCCCTAAGGACATCCTGAAAAAGTACGCATTCAGAGTGCTTCCACAAACACACTCTTCTGCAGATGAAACGTATATTGGTACAACTATTATCACCTCTTTCTGAACTAATTTATTATTGTATTCATTCAATTGATTGAGTTCTTCTTTTTCCTCCAAGAATTGTTTGAGTTTTCCCTCAATGACTGACTGCAGCACGGTACAATATTACATGACAGATATTGCAAAATGTACCAAAAAGAAAAACAAAAATCGAAGACGAATGCAAGTTCTATCCTGTAATAAACAAATCACCTCCGTTGGAATCTGTGCATCCTTGGCATCCTTCAGTATCAGTTCTTTAAATCTCTCTTCATACCTAGCCTATATAAGTACCAACATTTCGAGAACTGAGGAGACAGAAATAAGAAATCTCAAAAAGCACTGCTACGATGAACTCAGTGTTCTGACTGTAATAGATATTACAATAATTGATTATGTCCAGACCTCTCTATCCAGCCAATACTGCATATAACGATCAGCCATTTCTTTCTGCTAACAGCGTTAGTGCTATTTCGAAACTACACCATGAAATATTACTAGCAAACAGAAAAGAACACTTTTAAATAAACAAATGCACCAAGTACCCCATCTGTGCCATTAGGACGAAGCTCGTCCCTATCTGTGATAGAGCCCTCAACGATATCATTTCTAGAATGTTCCGTCTCTACGAAATGGCTTTGATCAATAGAAGCTGATCCCTCAACATGGATCGTCTCAGTTGTTTTATTTGGTTGCTTATTCTTCTTCTTTTTGTTTTTCTTCTTCTTATTCCTTTCTTCCTCCATTACTCAATCAATAAATACAACTTCGGCTACAATGTATCAGACACTTGATTTCTGTAATGACGCAAAAGAAACATCGCAGAAATTTAAAAAAAAAAATAATTGAGCTAAACTGAAGGAGATAAATCAGACAGAAACACTCCATACAATGAAAAAATTAATTATTTCTACAACCCAGAGTACAATCAAATCTCAAAACTCAACAACATGATTTTTAGCATTTGATATAAAATGGAACAAAGGGAAATCGAAAATGCACACAACGATTTGGCGTAAATGTTCCTTCATGGAAAATCAGCCCATCAAATTACGGCGTATATCTACAAAGAAATCAAGACTGATTGATTTTTCGATTTTACTCACAACATACAACAGCAGTTCGCCTCAAATCCAGGATTTTAATACCTTTGCTCCTTCTTAATCAGACAAAGAACTGAAATTTGTAAGGCGTGAAAACGAAAGCTTCTGCGTTTCTGATTCAGCTTCCTACAAAATGCAATGCAAGTGAGATTTGCAAAAAAGGATCTCAACTTCTATCACAACCTTCGTAATTATTATTTTTATTTACTTCCTCATAAAAGATTAAGTAATTAAAGATTTGTTTAAAATAAATTAAGATCAATCTACAGTGATGAGTAATAGACTAATTTGCCATCCATGAAAACCTAGTATTTACGAAGGGCAAGGAGGAATCTTATAGAAAGTTCCAAGGGCGAAACGGAGAATTGACTTCAAGGGCGTGCCCTCAAATGACTCGACAAATGACGATGATGGATTATTTGTTGGCATTGATCAGGGCAAAACGCTAGGCGAAGAGATTTGGGGATTGTGAACGGTTTGATCCTCGGTTGCTTTTTCGATTACTTTTCCTTGCTGAATTTCGATCCGTTTGATCCTTTTGTGTTTTATTCTTCGCTTCTCCTCGTGTTCTTTGTCTGCTTTTTTGTTTTTGCTTTTTTTTTTCTTCCTTTTTTCGGGGGTAAAACTTTTTTGCAGGTGCTTCTCACCTGATTTATCTGAGGATTAGATAGTTACTCAATGCTTCGTTTCTTGTATTAGTGTGGTGCGTGATGTTTTTTTTTTCTGATGTTATTGTTTTCCTGCGTCAGGCTTATACGTTTTTAAGGGATGGCTTCAAAGCGTATTCTCAAGGAGCTCAAGGATCTTCAAAAGGATCCTCCTACTTCTTGCAGTGCTGGTAACACTCTTTGTTTTTCTTTTTCTTTTTTGTGTGTGAGTGTGTGACTAGATGCGTGAAATTGAAGTCCGAGGGTTATTCCTTCCTTTTTTCTGAATCAACTCTGTGGCTTGTCAAAACTGAAAGTTCTGGGAAGATCACTGTTTTCAGGGTCTCTGTCCAGCTGAATTTATCTGATGACGTTGATTTATGGGGAAAATTTTAGTCTTTGAACAATTTAGTGTAGAAAAGTTTGTGTTCTTGAAGAAAGTCTCCTGTTCGTAGAACTAACTGTTTATCCTGCTATGATTTGTAGGGAGTTATTTATGGAAACTTGTAATTTTCAAACGTTTCAGGGCCTGTTGCTGAAGATATGTTTCATTGGCAAGCAACTCTAATGGGGCCTAGTGATAGCCCATATGCTGGTGGGGTTTTCCTTGTTACGATTCACTTCCCCCCGGATTATCCATTTAAGCCTCCAAAGGTTCTTCTTAGGATTCTTCCATTTTATTATTAAACTTATCGACATGATGAGGCAGTTTGTTTGAACAGCCATGTCTGTTACTTTTGGACTAGTCGATCGATTTGAAATCATGACCTTACTTTTGTTATTCTGCTCAGTTAAACTTCTACGTCGGGACTTGTTTTCTTGTTGACAAGTTCGCTTAGATAAATCAGATTAACCTTGCTCCTTTAATAAGTTGGGTTAAAAATATATATAATCGAGTTGCTCCAGTCATTTCTTTTCTATCTATATAACGATGCGGATATCGCTGTGATTCGACTAATATCGAATTCGGTCTTTATTTACAATGATTCCACCATTTTCTTGGTTACGTCAAGCATTTCATTCTCGCCTTCATATATTTCTGACTATGTTTTTCCTAATCCTCCCTTGAGAACTCTACTAACATCAAACTCGCAGGTATCGTTCAAGACCAAAGTTTTTCATCCAAACATTAACAGCAATGGAAGCATATGCTTGGACATACTCAAGGAGCAATGGAGCCCCGCTCTCACGATATCCAAGGTACAATTCAATTCAACCTCGTTCGTCTCATTTCTTTCGCCCTTTTTCCATTGTTCCCATTTAGTTTGAGTAACTAGAAATGCAGTTCGTTAATCACTTGCCCTTGAGGTACTTCTTTGCGTACTCTTAACATATCATTAAATCCCATATATGTATTAGGTTCTACTCTCTATCTGTTCATTGCTGACCGACCCAAACCCCGACGATCCACTCGTGCCCGAGATTGCCCACATGTACAAAACTGACAAGGCTAAGTACGAGGCTACTGCCCGAAGCTGGACTCAGAAATACGCCATGGGGTGAAAAAGTGAATCTTTTCTTTATGCTATGTCTTAAGATTATAATATTCTACTAAGGCACTGTTTGCCTATGCTTATGCTATCTCTTTTGTGAACTGTTTGCTTGTGTTTGACTTGACCATTTCGTACCTACTTCACTTGGACGTGTTGAATGCACTTTGAGAATCAATTAAAAGTATTTTAATACGTTATTACTATTCCTTCCACGCGTTTTTGAATAATGAAGGTCATGTATTCTAAGCTATTGTCCCACTTGACCCGTTCCTAAAGTTGCTTTACATAAAATAATAAAATTCTGACAAATTTCTAGGTCAAGTGGTTGAGCTTTCTGAATCTGATAATTTTATTTGGATTTCTTGATCATCATAATTCTATGTAAACTCGTGACACTATATTCAGATTAGAGTGTTGGTCCCATTGAAAATTGGGATCTTCTATAGCTAATGATGAAATTTAGATTCAAACTCAAAAGTTAATTTAGTCGGAGAATAAATGAAGACTGATAAGGATTTGCGGGAATCAAGAAAATAATGTGGGCACTAGATAAATAGGAGCACGCTTTTACCGTATTTTTGGTGTTAGGCGCGTTTTTCTTTTCTTTATTATTTTAGTTCAGCATTAAAACTCCGAAGGACGAACGAACTATTAAACGAGAAATTTCGAAGCATCTGACCGAATTTGAGAAAAAAAAAACCCCGCTTTTTGTCTCGTCTCCCATTTAATTGAGGGGAAAAATTAGGCATAGCGTTGTTTCTCGAGGCATCCGAGGTCGTTAAAAGCTTCCCTCTTCTTGCTTGTTTTTTGTCTGAAATCGTAAGTTGTTTTTTCTAAATCTGAAACTTTTGATTTTGGGGAATCTTTCTCTCCTAGCTAGCTAGCTATCCTTATCTTGGTAATTAGTTAGTTTCAGTTTGCGGATTGTTTTTTTCGCGCCAAAGGGTTAAGAATTGGAAAGCTGATTCGAGTTGATTGTCAGCTGGGCAATGCTATTTTTCTTAAATTTTAATCGATCGAAGATTTTGGGTCTTTGATCTGTTTCATTTTTTCATCAATTGATTGCAGAATTCGCTGGTAAAGGTGGGATAATTGCGGCGGACAAAATTGATCATCCTTTGGTTAAGCTTATAATGGGCAACTGCTTCGCTAGGGTATATGGATATGCTCTCTAGCTTGATGAAGTGTTAATTTTTTGTTATTTATTTTTCATTTATTTATAAATCCATCCTTGTGATCGCAGCCAAGAAAAGACAAAGATGACTCTGAGCATCACGTTGAATTTGCTGGTGGAAATGTTCAGCTCATTACAACAACAGAGAGCTGGGAAAGTAAGATAGCTGAAGCTCAAAGAGATGGGAAACTTGTGAGTGTATTTTTTAATTTCCTTGCACAAAAATTGGACTGGCCATCATCTTTTTTCAGCACACATGTGTCTTTTTTTTAATGTATGGATTGTATTGAAATGGCGTTGTTTTTGTGGTACGAAGGACACTTGTAATTGAACCCTTGATTTCACTCATCTAATCACTCATATGATTCTTGGGTGTAAGTCTTTTGAGTGGTTTAGCGAGTATTCAAGAATTTTTTTTGAGATTTGCTGCTTCTTAGTCTTAAACACGGTTTCCTCTGTTTGCAAAACAAAATCTTTTTGCATATCTGGTGCTACTGTCTTAAACTTACTAGTGAAGGTAAGGAACTTACGAAGATGCAATGGACAAGAAAACCTTGCAACTTTGTTTGTCCTAAACGATGCTTCTGCCCTGTCCCGTTTTTCTAATTCTGTACTTATAACATTACCCCCTTACTTAACGCACATTTTACGCCAGGTGATTGCCAATTTTAGTGCAGCATGGTGTGGCCCGTGTAGAATGATCGCACCTTTCTATACTGAGTTGTCTGAAAAGCATCCTTCCATCATGTTCCTCACAGTCGACGTCGACGAACTTACAGTGAGTTTCTACCATTAAAATCGCATGCAAAGAAGTGTAATTTGCTGCAGTTTAGTCTTCAAAAACTTCAGACATCACATTCGTTAATAATGGATGATTCTCAGGATTTCAGCACAACATGGGATATCAAGGCAACCCCGACTTTTTTCTTCCTTAAAGATGGGCAGCAGTTAGATAAGCTCGTGGGTGCGAACAAGCCTGAACTTCAGAAGAAGTTGACCGCCCTAATCGACTCAGACGCCATGGATCAAAGTCAGACATCTTAGTAGCATTTTAAAGAGGTGAAATTTCTTATTTTGGCATCTGTTTGTGTAATCTTTTCTCGTCTATCATAATTTTGTGTTGTAAATCTTTTTGGTCTTTTGATGCCTGGAGGACTGATGATGATGGTTGTTTTGATTTTGATTTATGAATGAAAAACTGCAATAAGTTTATTATTTTTTTTTCTTTTCTTTTTTGCTTCATATTCTTGACATTACAGGTAATAACTATAGACTCTTGAGTCCAATGAGTTGAGAAACATGAGAAACAAGTAATTGATGTTCATTGCTCTAACCATGGTTAGATTAGGTTATCTAATTAGTTGAAAAGTAATTGATGTTTAGTAATCTAACTAATGTAATAATTATAGACTCTTGAGAGTCTGATAAATTGAAAAACATGATAAACAAGTAACTGGTGTTTAAAACTCTAACAAATGTAAATAGTTATAGCACAGTTCTTACATAAGCTACAAATCATGAACGAGACGACATAGTTTAAGTTTAATCATAAATAATATTTCGTCAAATGTGTTAACATTATTACAATGCACCCAATCAACTATTCCGATACTTGATGTACCCTTATGGTTCATTAATTAAATTACAATAAAATGTGGAAAAATTCTTATTAATAGTTTGTATAATGCTATGAATTAAGGTTTGATAAGACAAGATTAAACGGCTGGAATCATGGATTACGGTTCATATATATTCGAGTTACGACGCATTATCAAGTAAAATCAATACGAAGTTGCCACAACATTTGTATTGATACCTTCTTAAAAATTAAAATTCACATCACATAACATAACGTCACAAAAAACAAGAACAAAAATAAAAATGTAGAGATGATCACCTCATCATCATCATCATCATCATCATCATCATCATCAATATTATATTACGGGACCGATGATTATCTTTCATTGAACACTTTTTATTAGTTAAAATTTTAACAAGCCAAGTCAGCCGTGAGAGCCAAGAACAAGACCTGGTGCCGTACATCAGTTTATCCCATCAGCATTGCTATACTTATTTCCTATTTCAATGAACCCAAATAAAAAAAAATACGAATATAATTTTTGAACGACAAAAACCAAATGAAAAAAAAAACTAATGAACATATGTTAAATTTGACCTGCATCTGCATGAGACACCGAGGAACCACCTGATGATGCTACCATACCTGCAAATTTAAAAAAATATAAAACTTTTTTAGTTTATTGCTCAACAAACAACGTAATATAAATAAGGTGTAATTACGTGTCGGGCCCCAAAAGATGTTTTAAAATAGGTTTCAGACCCTGTCACAAAAAACTATTGTTTAAAGGACCTAACTTTTATAAAATTTATAGATAAGGACCTAGACATACACAGGTGTTATAAAGTGTATATGAACTGGTATCGGATGATCGTTTGTGTTATTTCAGAACAATGAAGTGGTACTGCATAACAATGAAGTGGTATTGGAGAAAAATGAAGTGGTATTGGTGGACAATGAAGTGGTAATGCAGAACAATAGAGTTGTACAGAAGAACAATGGACTTGTACAGAAGAACAATAAAGTGGTACTGCAGAAATCGAGTCCTTAAATTATAAATTTTCTGACGGAGGCCTAAAACCTAAGTTTAAACTATGAAGGGGCCTGAATTGTAAAAGCCCCTATAAATAACTGCATTATTATTACCTTGGCATACGCTTGATGGATCAAGATTTATACCGCAGTACTGAGGCAACAAAAGTGCCTGGCTTATATTAAACCCTCCGAGGACGTCAGGGTTATTATAGTAATAACACAAACACGACAGGTCAGCGCTGTTGCTGACCTCAGAATTGATAGCATTACAGCAATCTTGAGATGGGTTCGTCGATCCAATGTAGTTGAGGCAAGGGACTAAGGGAGTCAGGCAATCCACCGTCGGCGGGTCGTCGTCCTTGACCGTGGCGGCGCCGGTGGCCGCCGCCTCCGCCGCCAGTAGCACCACCACCATGGCCGCCGCCGCGAGGCATGCGAGGCCAGTTGAGATTTTCTTCATGTTGTTTTTCTTTGAAGGAGAGATATTGTGGTAGAGATATAGAGATGAGCAGTAATACGGTATATGTAATGTATATATATAGGGTGGGGCGTGTGAGCATGGAAAACGGTGAAGAATCTCTTTATTCAAATAGTACGAACAGGAAAATTTAGAAAAAAAAAAAATGGGAAAAAGAAAGGGTGATTGATGTGATCATACGAGGGAACAGTTTTGTTATGATGTTGGTAGAGTTTTCTTGCATGAGCAGACGATGAGTTTCTTGTTTGAAAATAGTGGTTATCGAACGATTGTTGTGCTGTAGATATATAATGAGTGATTGATACCGTCTACGACTTTGTTTACTTTTATTAGCATATCTGATAAATAAATAACAATGTATTATTATTATTTTCTTGTATCTGATAAATTACCTTGGAGCAATCGTCCCATTTGCCAGAATGTAGAACGTAAACCGATGGATGAATCCAGGCAAACTTTTTGAATCCTAGCATCGTTTGCGGCGGCGACAATATTCAAATCTTTTATTACTAATTACTATCATTATTATGAATCGCCGTTTCGTAGCAACGACTTCTTTCAATTCAGTCACGAAACATTAGGTTTTTACATTACGAAATTGATGTGGACTAAAATAGATGGGCCCGAGAAATTAATAAATAAAGGCCCAGTAGGCCCATAAATTGGGCCTGGGGGACCTCCGACAGACCTGGGGGAACTAACAACAGGAGCTGAAGGAACTAGGGACCTGAGGAACCACCTGGCAGCTCCCAAGGACAAACGAAGCTTCTTCAGTACGCTTTATAAAGGTAAAAGCTGAGGAGGACGTGACTGATGGGACATGACAGAAGCTATGACTGTTGATATACGTCCTACACTGTACACAAAAGGCCCTATCACCAGGAATTAGGGGACGTAACGCAGACTGCTTGCAGCTCCCCGATGTGATGGAATGCATCCCATCCCCAGGAATCTAAGGTCGGACCTACAGGCAATATCCAAGGGCTGGGGGACGTACCTTCAGACAATATCCAAAGAGCCGCCTATATAAAGGGGCCTTCACCATTTTCACCATTCATTCACGTTTCAACACATGAAACACTTAAGAAATTTCTCTCTCTCACTATGGAAACACCTTTCTTTATTATAACTTCTGTTCTTGAGAGAAAACATGAGGAATAGGCAGTTTGAGTGTGTAAATCATTAAAGTATAGTGACAAGAGGTTTTAGAGCGCCCGTGGACGTAGGATCTGCAAAGATCCGAACCACGTACATCCTGTGTTCTTTCTGTTTTACGTCCCCCTTTTATGTCCTTGGCAAACAAGCACGTCCCAATACGTCCCCAAGTACGTTCTACGTCCCCAAACAGGTCCTCAATGTCCCAAAGCACTCCTCAACACGTCCCCGACGTACCAAATATACCACCAACAGGTCCCCAACGCCCCAAACAGCTCCCCCAATATCCTAAATACATCCCAAACACGTCCCTTCCAATTCCTTTACAAATAAGCACCTTACGCACGTAACTTTATCGACTCTCCGGCTATATAAATATCTTTATCCACACATATAAATCTTGTTGATTGGGAGAGCCCCACATCAAATGGCGCCGTCTGTGGGAACTTCTGAGTTGAAGGCGTGAGTAATTTTGCTATGTTGTGCGAAGTTGTGCTGAGGATTTGCTGCCTTTTCCCATCTTCTGTTCTGTTGGGGCAAAAAGAAATACGCGAGACGTCAATGGAGGATGATTTGTCCATATTGAAGAACCTAGACCCACCATTTGGGAAGGAGAACCTCCAGAAACTGTAAACATGTTGAGGAGCGGCCAGGACCTGAAACACGGGCCTAGAATGATGAAGACGAGCAAGAGTATGCAGATAAATCTTAAAGGGATCTCAGAACACCCAGGCGGACCTCCACGAGTCCCGCTAGTGAGCCACCCGAAAAAGCGAAGGGAGCTTGGAGCTCCAACGCCACGGCCTCACCACCAGGAACCCTGAGAATCTCCGCCAAGAATCCATGGAGATTCAAACCACTATGCAAATCCAGAAGACATACGGACACTAGCCTGGGGACCTCCCATGATGAGGGGACCCTTAGCCAGAATCCAGGGCCCTCTACATCTCATTTTCATTCACATTATCAATATCATGCTAAATGCAGGAATCACACTAACAGTTGCTATTTTGAAGGACAATATAAAGAGGCACATCTAAGCAGTTGCCGTAAAGGAGTTTACCCGAGGTACCGTGCTAGATCCTAGAGCAAAATTCGAAGCTCCCTCGGGTGAGGGAAGACCATCTCCACCGCCTCCAAACAAAAGAGCTCCACTACCACTTAGGGCCCTGTGGTCATTATAGTGGGAGGTCCTAGTGGAGAAGATTCCAAGAAAGCTAGGAAAACCCGAAGACTCGAAGCTCCCCCTTTGAGCCCCAAAAGCCCAGCTCCGCGCTGGCAGGAAGATCCGAAGCTCCCCCTGCGGGACCTAAGAGCCCAGCTCCGCGCTGGCATGAAGACCCGACGCTCCACCTTCGGAACCTAAGAGCCCAGCTCCGCACTGCCAAGAAGATCCTAAGCTCCACATTCGGGACCTCCTTGCTCCGTGCCGAGGTCCAGAGGTCCACGGGAGATAAAAGCCCAGTTCCATGCGGGCACATGAAGACCCACGGAAGACGTCCCGTGATGAAAAGGGCTCTTAGCCGGAACTACAGGGCCCTCTGAATCTCATTTTCATTTACTTTACCAATATTATGATAAGTACATACATCACACTAACGACTTCTACTGTTTGAAGGACCAAATAGAAGACCCATCCTTGTATGACGTCTAGGGAGGTCCGTCAGGCATAGCCCCGACTAAGGTCCGAAGGAAGCCAGAAAGGGTCCGGGGGATCTGTGCCGGCCAAGGCCAGACAACTCCCGTGTCCTCCAGATAGGGGCCAGTTCCAGTCAGGACTCATGTCCCTGTCACAGTAGGAGTGCGAAGCACTAGGGACTCCAATGGCCAACAGAGCCCGAATCATGCACCTGAGCATTTGAAGGACTTAGAGGTCCAGCTTCACAATGGTGTACAAAGGCCAGAGGGACCTCAAATCCCAGCTCCACGCTGGCAAGAACACCTGAAGCTCTACATCTAGAATCTCTCCAGCTCCCCGCTGGCAAGAAGATCCGAAGCTTCGCATTCTGGATCTCCCCAGCTCTGCGCTGGCACATGAAGCTCCATGGGAAATCAAAGCTCAGTTCAGTACTGGCGTACGAGGACCTCCGTGTGTGCATTAGCAGGTCCCGTATTGCGTCCCTGGGAGCACCTACCACCATTTTCTCCGTAAAAAAGGAGTGCACCAACCAACGACCTCCATGAGGGGAGCTCGCTGTGTCGTTGTCCCAAGAGCTCCCTCAGAATTCCATAAAGCTGTTATGCTAGGAAGAAACAGGCGAGATACGCGCCCATGGAAAACCGCCTCAACCTCAGGATAGGGAGCTGTCGGGACCTCTTCCTAGGGTCCTAAAGAACCTCATTCAGTTATGCAACAGCATGAAGGAGATCATCACTATCCAAGGGACATCTCGGGGCTCTTAGCCAGAATTACAGGACTCCTAAATCTCTTTTTTTATTTTCATTATCGATATCACAAATGCATCGTACTAACAATTACTATCATTTGAAGGATCGAAAACATTCAAAGATGAAATCGAAGGCCCCCTCCTACTGGGGAAGTTCGAAAAATAGGGCCCTGACCAAGGTCTGAAAGCAGCCGAGAAGGAGCCAGGGGGATCTGTGCCAAATAAAGGCAGACAACCCCATCCTCCTCAGAAGGACCAGCTCCACTTAAGGCTCAGCCTCAAAACCCGCTCCGCGCTGGTAATGAACGTAGAAAGTCCAGCCGAGCTCTGTGCTGGCGTACAAAATCCGCAGACCTCAAGGCCCAGCTCTGCGATGAGGACCTCCCACCTCTGCACTGGCATATAAAAAACCACGAGGATTTAAAAGCCCAGCTCCCCGCTGGCACGAAGACCTACAGTCCAGCTCCGCGCTGACATGAAGGCCCTAATTCTCGGGGACCTAAAGACAAGCTCCTTGCTGAAAACAAGGACATGATCCGTGTGTTCGAGATCTCCACGCTGAGCTCCTCGCCAGCATGCGAAGTTCGTTATAAGGGATCTCCAAACCAGCTGAAACCTAACTCCGTGTTGGTTGAAGGCAAAGAAGTCAAGCTCTGCGCTGACACATGAAGGTCCAGGGGCCTAGAAGATAGCTCCATGCTGACATCCAAACCTCCAGAGATCTGGAGCCGAGGACCTCGTCATTAATCAAGAAGAAAGGAGCTCCATATCTCCGTCACTTTCAAATTCTAGGCCACCACGAGGAGTCCGGATACTAAGCGAGATGGCGCTATAACCACGCATGTAAGCGAGCGGGCGCTATAACCACGCACTTAAGCGAGCGGACGCTATAACCACGCACTTAAGCGAGCGGGCGCTATAACCACGCACTTAAGCGAGCGGGCGCTATAACCATGCACTTAAGCGAGCGGGCGCTATAACCACGCGTTCAAGCGAAGCTGGCGCTATAACCAGGGTAAACTAATTATACCCTAAGAAAATACCGCCTTGTCGGAATATATACATTTTATGATATAATAAACAGTGCACTCGTGAAAATAGTCGATACCAAAGGTCGACGGGCCTGCGGCGTACAAAGACATCAAAGACTGATAGTCTGCGACGTGAGATGATGCCAAAGACCGACGGGTCGGCGGTGTACCCGACATCAAAGGCCACAGGTCCGCGACGTGAAAGATGCCCATGAGGGCGTACAAGATGCCGCCGCTGACGGGCTGCGGTGTACAGGACATCAAAGGTCATCAGTAAGGCCTGCGACGTGTATAGGTACCTCAGCGTAGCTGGCGCTATAACCAGGGTAAAACGGTGGGGGAGATCCCCACTTTTTAGGACCTTCGGGCCTATACTACTGAATTCGCTAAGGACAAAGAGAGCCTAGCGCAAAGCGGCACCCGAGGACAATAAGACGGTCATTGCAACCAAGGGCGTGAATTCGTACTTGGCTTACGAATTGAATAAGCGAACTGGCGCTATAACCATGCCACAATAAGGATGTTCCCAGAAACATCGCTCAGGTCCCACAATGACGAAAGACAAAAAATAAAGGAGAAAGGGAACTCCGATGTAATCGCGAACATGGGGAGTTGAGCTCCCCATACCATTATGCCTCGAAAGAAAAACATGACAAAGTATTTCTTATAGGCCATCACCACCATCCCGAAAAAGGCAAAAGGGAACTCGAAGATACGTACAGCAGGACCTAGGGACCTCCTTACAAGTGCAAATGCTCGAAGAGGAGCTCCCCCATCAGGTCCCCGCCAGGGGAGTTGAGCTCCCCTAAAATATCGCAGGTCCTAGGATGCCCGAAAAGCCTCCCACCAAGTTCCGTGAGGAGCTGGAGATGACGTCTGGGAGATCGCAGCATGGGCCAGGACCTCCACATGCTCATTTGAGGTGCCGACCCAGAAACGAGGACTCTCGGGAGCTTGGGGACCTCATTCAAAGCAATCAAAGATGGCAGCTCTTGAAGATAAGCCAAATGCACCCTCGTCATACAGGCGAAACCGACATCCCACTCTTCCTTCTCCTTACCGAAGGAGCTCCAGAGATCCTCCTCGCGCTATCTCATAAGAGCTGCATTTATGTCTTTCCCTCTCCAGGGAGCTCTGCAGTTCCCTCTCGTACTAATCTGTCGACTTTGTCTAATCAGCTATCTCCAGGTCCCGGGTTGACGACTTGGCAGACGGTCCGGTAGCTTCAAAGCCGACCACCTGGGAGATGACCTTTGAACGTCTGGGAGCACCCAACGAAGGGAGCTTCACCTCTGTCCAGATGGTCCACAGGAAGTAGGGAGCTCAGCCAATGAGGTCCCCATAGGTCCCGTGAGAGGCTCAGCATATTCACCCCATGGGGAAGAAGAACGTAACTTCATTTTTGTGTTTCTTTCTGACCCTTTGACGAAGTTGTTTTCATGTTAACACCAGAAACAGGGGCTGTGATTCTCGAGCTCCCCTAATAAGAGAAGGAACCACAGGGACGTCTGTCGTCCCTGCAAAAGGAGGAATCTCCTTGCAAACATCCCTTGCCACTAGGACCCGAGGAAACAAGGGAGCTACAGATGGTGCGCTGGCTTGGGGAGTCGGAGGGACTAAGGAGCTGGTTGCCTCCTCCACATAAGCCAACAGAACGTGTCCCTTCAAGAGGTAATTGTGGTAAGAGAGGTAAGGCCCATCTTACTATTTTACTCTAATTTACTTTTTGTCCCAAAAAGCAAATTAGAGTAGGGGAGTGGTTGATGTGGACTAAAATAGATGGGCCCGAGAAATTAATAAATAAAGGCCCAGTAGGCCCATAAATTGGGCCTGGGGGACCTCCGACAGACCTGGGGGAACTAACAACAGGAGCTGAAGGAACTAGGGACCTGAGGAACCACCTGGCAGCTCCCAAGGACAAACGAAGCTTCTTCAGTACGCTTTATAAAGGTAAAAGCTGAGGAGGACGTGACTGATGGGACATGACAGAAGCTATGACTGTTGATATACGTCCTACACTGTACACAAAAGGCCCTATCACCAGGAATTAGGGGACGTAACGCAGACTGCTTGCAGCTCCCCGATGTGATGGAATGCATCCCATCCCCAGGAATCTAAGGTCGGACCTACAGGCAATATCCAAGGGCTGGGGGACGTACCTTCAGGCAATATCCAAAGAGCCGCCTATATAAAGGGGCCTCCACCATTTTCACCATTCATTCACGTTTCAACACATGAAACACTTAAGAAATTTCTCTCTCTCACTATGGAAACACCTTTCTTTATTATAACTTCTGTTCTTGAGAGAAAACATGAGGAATAGGCAGTTTGAGTGTGTAAATCATTAAAGTATAGTGAGAAGAGGTTTTAGAGCGCCCGTGGACGTAGGATCTGCAAAGATCCGAACCACGTACATCCTGTGTTCTTTCTGTTTTACGTCCCCCTTTTATGTCCTTGGCAAACAAGCACGTCCCAATACGTCCCCAAGTACGTTCTACGTCCCCAAACAGGTCCTCAATGTCCCAAAGCACTCCTCAACACGTCCCCGACGTACCAAATATACCACCAATAGGTCCCCAACGCCCCAAACAGCTCCCCCAATATCCTAAATACATCCCAAACACGTCCCTTCCAATTCCTTTACAAATAAGCACCTTACGCACGTAACTTTATCGACTCTCCGGCTATATAAATATCTTTACCCACACATATAAATCTTGTTGATTGGGAGAGCCCCACATCAGAAATATTGTTATTAATAGTACCATGGGATTTTACATAAAAATATCCATTACTATAAAAAATTAGCAAGTTAGTACCATGTCAGTGCTTTTTTATATGCTGGTACCTGTCAGAATAACTTTTTGCACATTGGTACCTGCTCGCCGCAAGGTACATCATATCACACATTTAGGTACCATAGAGAAACGTATTGTGGTACGTAATACAGTTGGAAAATCGTACCATCATATAGTCAGCTGCAAGGTACCGTATAGAACGTTGATAGGGGTGACTTTTGGGTCAGCATTCCTCCTAAACTGACTATCTGCCAGGAAGGACCTTCTCGGCACGAGGCCAGATGAGAGGGAGAGCTAGAGATGAAGTATAGCCGACCAAGGGACACGTGGAAGACGAGTGGCTGACATTATAACCAGGAAGGAGGCGTACCAGTCTGACAATAGTACACCTGCAGCTACTGTTTCTCCTAGGTTGTACCAGAACTGCAGTCGGGTGGTCCCAAAGGACGGCCAGCTGGACGGGAAAAGATAAAATGGGCTAGAGAAGGCCCAGATTCAAAGGAGACCTAACGCAATATACCTAAAGACTTAGGCATTTCTCTAAGCAGTTATCATCTTCTTCACCATTGAAACACTATAACGAGAGAAGTGAGCGTGAGTGTGTATTTCTTAACTATGAATAGTGAACACTGTTCCGGCGGCCCGTGGACGTAGGACACATGTCCGAACCACGTACATCTTCGTCTCTTTTGTCTTAAGCATTAAAACACAGATCTTAGCACACACACCAAACGCCTGATCCAGCCCGTTTCACTCATCACCTCCTATTTCCGAACCAAATCTCGTTGATCGGGGTCATACCCGCATCAAACGTATATAGGTACCATATTTGGGTACCATATAAATGCGTGACGTGGTACGCAATACACATATAACAAGGTATGTCAAGACCTGGAAAATGGTACGCACAGTCGAACGAGTACTTATATAAAAAATTTTCTGACATTGGTTAATGACTTGCAAATTTTTTTATACAATTGTGTTAGATTCACCTAATACCATTTCATTCATGTCTTTTGACAAAGGAAATTAGACTTTCTTTTCGCGTGTATTTGAGCAAAGAAAGCCGCCTCTACCTTAGCCTTGACACGATATTTCGGGCCGGGCCGGTTATTACAGGCACTGTACATTTACATCGTTGAATATAGTCTTCCATTCTCTATCAGAGTGATTATCTTGCCTTGACTTGAGAATCTGTACAACACACAGATCAATATCCTCATCCAAAGAAAGGATATTGTCTGAATAATTACATCATCCAAATGAACAAATGATGGATCTTTTTGTCTTCAAAGATTAAAGTACAATTTAACAACACGAATCCCAAAAATCCAATATTAAAAAAGAATAAAAACAATTCTATGTTTTGTACAGACATTTCTGTCTAAGAAAACTAAAGACAATAAAGAAGAAAAAAAAAACATCGACATTGGAATAGTTATGCTGGTCCAATGTCCAATCGACATACCCCCCCTCTCTTCTATCTTCTCTCATTTCTTTCATTGAAGAAAAATACGTTTAGGCTGGCAACACTATCCTTGTCGAACTTACAATATTCACACTTGCCGCCGTCGTACTACTCATAGAATCGTCACCACCACCAACAACGCCGGCGGCCCTCGACAACCTCTCACCACCACCCATGAGCCCAGCCGCCCACCTCCTCAGTATCCTAAGCAGAGACGCCGCCTTCCTCCTCGCCCGCCCCGTCCCCGTCCCCATCACCTCCCACACCACCCTCTCTATCCCCGCCACCGCCGCCACCTGTCCCACCACCTCCGCCCCGCCGTGTCGGCACACGCTCACCAAGGTCGCCGCCGCGCTCTCCCTCGCCCTGTCAGAACCCTCCCTCAAAACCTCCGCCAGCCTCCCCACCACCCCTCCGTGGCGGTACACCGCCGCCACCGCCGGCAGCCCGCCCCGCTTCACCACCGCCTCCACCACCGCGGCGGCCTCCTCCGCCAGCACCTCCATGACCTCTCCTCCGGCGAGGCCGATGACGCCAGCCTCCACAAGCCTAACCGCCGTCTCCCTGTCTCCGGCGAGGCTCAGCATAGCCACCATGGCGTCCCGCCTGGCGCTGGTGGGGCCCGCCCCGGCGAGCTCGACCAGGGAGGAGACGACGGGCTTTTTCCTGCCTAGCTTCCTACGGTAGGCGTGGACCCCGCTCAGGCTGAAGATGGTGGCGGCGGCGTTGCCTTTGGCTTCCCAGGTGGTGCCTGATTTTAGGACGTCGACGACTCCGTTCAAGACGCCTTCTGTCTCCATTATTCTCTTCTTGTTTGCTTCGAGGATGGAGAGGTTGAGGATTGTGGTGATGGCGTTGACCTGTAGGCTCGGGTTATCCGAGCCTAGGAAGTTGAGGAGAAGAGGGAAGGCGCCGCCTTCTCCGATGTAGCTTCGGCTGTCCGAGTCCGTCTTGGCTAGGACGCGAAGCTCGTGGACCACGCAATCGACCTCTTCTGAGGAAGATGATGACGAAGGCGTGAAAGATGATAGCTTGTTGATGAGGAAAGCGACTGTCATTCGAACTGCTTCCATGGCTGTCTTGTTTGGGGCGGCGGCGCGGCTTGGGGCGGCGCGGGTGGGCTCCGTCGGCTCGAAGGGGAGGCGATGGTCGCGGCACCACTGAGCGATTAGGTTCTTCAGGGCTAAATTGGGAATCATCTCTTTATGGGCTAGGGTTTGACCCGTCTTGGGACACGTGTCGTGTCCTGATTCGATCCATAGGGTTATGGACGGGCGGTCGTAGGTCTGGCCGGTGGCGACTACGACGGGGTCTCGCATCAGCTCTAAGGAGATTGGACAGCGGTAATCTGAGGGGACGGCGGTGGCTTCGAACGACGTCGTTCGCCGGACGTGGTGGTGGTGACTGGTCTTCTTTGGGCAGACGGCCGGCGCTGACGAGGCGCCGTACAGCACGCACTTTGCGTAGCGTACGAGTCCGATGAGAGAGACGGCGGTGGCCTTGGACTCGCCGTCGCTTTGGATCTTGACTTCGTCTTCTAGGTTTTCGATCTCGGCCGTACAGCTCGCTGAATCGCTTAAACCCAACGTCTCGAAAAGCGCAGATAAGATCTTGTGATTGGGGACGATTTCACGCTTGATCTTATCCAAAATCCCCAAAACCTCATTTCTGAGAATCTCGTCGGCTACATCCGTGAAATCAGCCGCCAGGCACTGATTTCTGGTCAAATCGAAGAATTCAACCACGTCGTCGGCCAGATTCATCTCCTTCGCCGGGAAAATATCCAAAACCGTAGCCAATTCGCCGATCAGCTGACGAAACGAGCTCGCAACGGTCGGAACTTGAGTCAACAGCCAAATCCTGCTACACCTACGGCAATCGTCGAGTAAAACTTTGATTCTCTGCAAAACTATGTACAACTCTTCGAAGCATAAGGCGGCAGAAGCTGGCAACTTGCTCGTCGGCTCCAAACGGAGGAGCTCTTCGAACAGTACCGAAATCAACCTCGATTTCCTGATTACTGTAGCCGAGGTCTTCTTCAAGAGGATCTTACTCAGCTCATAAGAGGAGATTTCCCGCGAGAGATTAACCAGCGATTGGATAAGCTTTTGATCGGAGATGTTGGAGGACGTAGATGCTCCGGCCGACGTCCGCCGCTTTCTCGCCGGGAAATTATCGTCGGACACCGCCATACACACCCGGAGATTGTCAACGCCAACGCCAATAGTTTAAAAAATTCGTTGAAAATGAACAAATCAATGAAGAAATTCCTAAAAACGTTTAGATCGATGAGAAATGGACAGGTGAGAAGTTATGAATAATAATGCTTTGAGAAAGACCTTTCTTTTCTCTTTCTTCTTTTAACGATCGAAAGTATGAGCTGTGGAATGGTAGCCAACCGAACTAAGATGCTCGTCGTCTAAAGTTTACTTTTATATCCCCCTAAGAAGGTGACCAAAATTAAAATAAAACAATAAATAATTGAATATACTAAGACAATTTCTATGATAATATTGATATATGCTACCTCACCAAGACATTATCTTCTATTTATTCAATTTAAAGACAATAGTAATACGTTCCCTTAATTAATTATGGCTCGGTATTGGTAGCTTTAGAGGTTGTAGAATCTTTTAATTTAATAAGATGCATTATAATAATAATATATGGGTTTCATTTTGAGATTAAATTAGAAAAAGGAGGTTGCTTCGCAAATGAGCTTTTAGTTTATTTTTGTTGATTTGGTACTCGTTTACCAAAGCAATATTCGGCTAATAAAATAATATAATAGATTTGGTCTTATTTGTCACATTGCGATTAGAACAAGAGTTGGATTTGGTTGATAATATAATACACGTGTTTAGAGATAGGAGTTGGATTATTTCTTACACGACCGGGAAAACAGTAGCCGCCGTAAGTCGGCAGCCATCTTAGAGAAAGAAAGAAAAAATAAATAAATAAAAAGGTTGTAAGTTCAACCGTAATGGAAAAGGGTAATTGATCAATTCATATTATATATTAAAAAATTAATTGCTGCATGATATAAGGGTCGTCATCGTATTTATTTCTGGCTAAGAATAAGGGAATTGGGAGGAGTTGATAGGCAATTAAAACATGGTTGGTGGTATGGGGCTCGTTCTAAAACTGCGTATATTAATTGTATAACAATTGAAATAATGAAAAAGGTTACGTGGGGTCTCTGTTATAATGATTAATTATTTCTTTATTTTGGAAATAATGAAGCTAAAGATTATCTTACATACGTACTACACAACTTGGCATTTGTGTACGTGACGTGGCGGTTTGTTTTTTCGCTTTTTCTTTGCTATCTTCGTATTTAAGTTTCGATGGATTGCTTGCTTTGATGACTTCTGACGTGGACCGCGTAAAACGACTTTCTTGAAAACGGCAGTTGGCGCAGTTGTTCCTCCCTCACAATTTCTCCGGCGCGAGTTCTTCGGCCTCGTCAATCGTTTCCGTCGAGCCTATCACTCAAAACTCAACAGAAAAACACGTCATTAGGGGGCCGGGTTGGTACCGGCGTAGCCCCTCCGATGCTTAAGTCAGAAAGATGGGTGAATGTAGGTGTTTTAGGCTCGTAGATCAGTTTCTAGTATTTCGAAAGCGTACCTGAGAAATGAAATAACTGTCGTTATTTATACTAACCTCGTACCATCTTCGCCTGGACCTATTCTTCACCCAGGTCCGCTTTTTTCGCGAACCTCGCACTGAGAACGTGGTCTTCCCCACGATCCCACGTTCTCATTTACTTTTCTTCCTTTCAGTTTCTTTCGTGATTTTATCCCTCCTCGCGAAACTGCCCTGCTCGGGCACCTTCTCTTTGCCCGGCTCTTTGCTCGGCCTCATCCTCTCGACCGGGCTCTTGTCTTCCTGTTCTACCCGTTCTCAGTTCGAGTTCGCCTATCTTCGGGCAGGTCTCGAGTATTCCGACCTCTTCTGGCCTCCTTCTCGCCCCAGGGCCGCCCGATTCAATCGATATGCCCTCCTTCTCTTCTCGGGTACCTCTGCTCGGGTATTTTACCTTCCCCTGAGCTGGGCTACCCCGATCACATTACTCTTCTCTGAACTCCCTCCTCTGCGGAGGGGCGTCATCCCGTCGCGCCTCCGTATATTTCCCTCGGGCTACCCCCCGGGGATTCCTTACTCACTCGCCTTCCTCCTTTCGCGCCCATTACTCAGCGGGCTTTTCGGCAGTTACCATTATTTTACCGTTAGCTAGAAACCATTATTCTACTGCATTGCAAAAATAATATAATATGTGCTTTTAATGGATAATTACGTGTTCGAAATGATATTTGGACGTTATTTTCAATTATTTATACCCATTTTCTCCAACTGTGTGGGCAAACAAAAGCCCATATAGTGAAAATGGGCCCAGCCCATTATACTCGAGCCTAAATTCATTTGCAAATTGCACAAAATATCTCTGCTTCAAAAACAGTTTCATGGTTCTTGCATATTAAAACCCTACGGTACACTTCTCTGTGTTGGGGGAGAAGAGAATGAATTCAAAGCCCTAAACCCTATCCTCTCGCGCATTTTACCATAATACCCCTCACCCACGCCCCGCCCCCATATTAACCGCTATGCATCCCAAGCTTCTCCCTCTCCGCCCAATCTTCAGGCCCATCGTTTCCGTCGTCTTCCCTCACAAGCTAAGGTACCATTCCTCAGTCCCTTCGAAGCTGCAGACGAGGCTTCTTTTGAGCCGTACGCTAGCGATTCCGCCGACCCAAATGGCGAAGATGTCGACCCGGTCGGGTCGTGAAAGGATGGGTACGGGTCGCGAGGGGCGGGTCGGGGCGTCCAAGAGCTTGATTGACGACGAGGCTGAGCTGAGCGACTGGGTTAGCGGGCTGAGTTCGAGCTCGTTTAAGAAGACGAAAGTGTACAGCGATAGCGAGGATGATGTTGGCGATGGCGGTGTTGGTGGTAGGGGCAAATTGGGGAAGAGGAGAAGGGAGAGTGCGACGAACAGAGATAGTGACTTTACTGCTACGCATAGGCGAGGCATGAACAAAGGTGCTGACTCTTTTGCTGCGCCTAGGCGAGGTGGATCGGAGAGAGACCGTGGGAGTGGTTATGACCGTGGGCTTAGAGGTAAGGGCCGTGAGTTTGGTGATTTTAAGAAGAGGGAGAAGTTTGGAGGTGGGTCGGAGATGAAGGGAGGGAATGGTGATCGGTTTTCGAACCAAAGGAGGAATGGGAAGAGTTTGAGAACAGAGTACGGTAATGTGAAGGAGAGAGAGTACGATCGCAATCGTGATGTTTTGGGAGTGGATAGAGCAAAGAATCGGTCGGATAGAAGTGGCTTCAGTTTAATGGATGATGTTGAAGATGAAGACGAGGAGCAGGTGAAGGGATATGGGAGTTTTAAGGAGTTGATCGATAGTGAGGACGAAGTGGATGAGGAAGACGGGGATGAGTTGGATAATGGAGCTGATGGGTTAGTTGAGGCGAGGAGTGATTTTCCACGACCACCTCAAAGTTCTTCAGAGGCGAGCGATTCCTATCTTAGTGAAAGCAGGTAATTTTCTGAAACTAGTGTGTTGTATTGGAGACTTTTGTTTTTCGTGGAAGGTTGGTTGCTTTTATTTGTTATTTGTAGACACGTTTTTTTTTTGAGACTTCATAGATGAAATGTTCTCTCTAATGATCTTCCGAAACTTTACTTACGTCCACACAGGTTTGATCAATGTCCCATCTCACCATTGTCACTTAGAGCAATCAAAGATGCTGGGTACGAAAGGATGACTACGGTGCAAGAAGCAACCCTTCCTCTCATTTTGAAAGGTAACGAAGTAGATGCATCTCAAGTTTTTAACCCTTGAACTTATCTTTTTTGGATTTTAAGATGGAAACTTTTTTTTCGTGGTTCTTGCGTTTGACCTTTTATGATCATTGCGTTATTCAGGCAAAGATGTCATGGCCAAGGCCAAAACTGGAACTGGAAAAACCGTTGCCTTTTTGGTATATACTTGTGTAGACTTGTATTCCACTTTGTTCCATTTCGTGATGTTTTCTGTCCCCAATAATTTAGTTCAGTGAACCATGGCTAGCTACACACACTGTGAGAGAAATCTGTAGCGTCTTTGTACTGATAATTTACTCACTCTCAAGTCTCAATGGTTGTTCAATTCAGCTTCCTGCAATTGAACTTGTGGCGAAACTACCTCCAGCTGATCGCGATCAGAAAAGGCCTCCGATATATGTGCTTGTCATATGCCCTACTCGAGAATTAGCATCTCAGGCCACTGCAGAGGCGAATAAACTGTTGAAATATCATCCATCCATCGGTGTTCAAGTCGTCATAGGAGGCACACGGCTTGCACTTGAACAAAAGAGAATGCAAGCTAATCCATGCCAGGTAGATCTTTCTCTCGTTGCTAATGATATTTTTTTCGCTTGTATGAAGTGTTTGTTGAATTAGAAGGTGCAACCAGTTCGTGTGCACTTTATTCGAACATATCTTTCCATGTGTTTTCTTTATTGATTCTCTTTTAGGTCTTAATAAATCTGTTTTTAATTGAAATCTAGATACTTGTGGCCACACCGGGAAGGTTAAGAGATCATATAGAGAACACGGCTGGCTTTGCAACTAAGTTGATGGGAGTTAAAGTGTTAGTCTTAGACGAAGCTGATCATTTGTTGGACATGGGATTTCGCAAGGAAATAGAGAGAATAATCTCTGCTGTACCTAAACAACGTCAGACCCTTCTGTTCTCCGCAACAATTCCACCCGAGGTGATTTTAGTCTTAAATCATCTTTTGCTTGTTAAACAAAAATCAATTCTAAACGTATGAGTTCCCCAGGTTCGCCAAATTTGCCATATTGCTTTGAAAAGAGAACATGAGTTTATAAACACAGTAAAAGAAGGAAGCGAAGATACTCATGCTCAGGTATCTTGATTATGGATGTATATAAATATTTCTTCAGTATACTTTTCTTTGTATTTACTGTTACATAAGGATACATTTTTCAGGTCAGACAAACACATCTAGTTGCACCTTTGGACAAACACTTTCCCCTGCTTTACTCTCTGCTAAAGGAGCATGTCGCAGACGATGTCAACTATAAGGTTCATTTATGATGAAACAATAACTAGAATATTTCTGAAAGGAACGATAAATTTCTTCAACTTTACTATTTCATTTACGTCTTTCGAATATGAAACAGATCATCGTGTTTTGCACGACTGCAATGGTAACGAAGCTTGTCGCTGAGGTTCTTTCCGAGCTTAAGCTCAACGTACGTGAAATTCATTCTCGAAAGCCTCAGAGTTACCGAACAAGAGTCTCCGACGAGTTTCGAAAGTCAAAAGGGCTAATTCTCGTAACATCAGACGTGTCTGCACGCGGCGTAGATTATCCAGACGTAACGCTCGTTGTACAGGTGATACAATTTCTTACTTCACGTTCACCTTGCTTTTACAAGCCTATTTATTGCACATCATATCATTTGAGTTGAGTTCCCATAATCCCAAAATCGCCAATTTATGCTAATTTTTTCGTCAAATGCCTCTGTAGATTGGCGTTCCGTCCGATAAACAACAGTACATACATCGACTAGGGCGAACTGGACGAAAGGGAAAAGAAGGACAAGGCGTACTTATGTTGGCTCCTTGGGAAGAGTACTTTCTGTCTAACATCAAGGATTTGCCAATCTCCAAAGCAGATGAACCTTTACTAGATCCCGACACCACGAAAAAGGCAAGCCCATTTTCCATCTTTTCTTACATGGGTTTCCATCGAATGATGATATTTTCATAAAAGATGACAACTTTTTTAAGAATCTTCGAATGGGCCGTGACAGTTTTTATGGTTCTTGATTGAATGATAGGTTGAGCGGGCACTATCCCATGCTGAGATGAAGAGCAAGGAAGCTGCATACCAAGCATGGCTAGGTTATTACAACTCGAACAAAAACATTGGACGGGACAAAGCCAGGCTTGTACAGCTTGCAAACGAGTTCAGCCGAAGCATGGGGCTCGACAACCCTCCTGCTATACCTAAGCTTGTCCTTGGCAAGATGGGGCTCAAGAACGTTCCTGGGTTGAGATCTAAGTAGATAAAGTGCTGTCATTTTAACGTTTGAGTCCGTTTTTCCTGAGATTCTATCATACGACAATGATAGGTAATGGTTGGAATCTTTAGGTCATCTGTAATGGAATTTGGACCACAAATGAGTACTGTTTTTTTTTCCTATTTTCTTTAGTTGTTCATTCCCGCGAAAACAATTACACCTTCAGATGCATGTGAAGTGAAGATCTTTCTTCTGTTTTCCCTTACAAGCACTATTAACTAAGCATACGGTTCGCAGTCTAAAACATCAAGTAATATACATATATAAGTTATTACTACCTTTGAATAGACAGCTACCTATCAAGTGAGATTGATAGTTCAAACGAACTGATTCCTCTCAAGTAGTTTAAGGCTTAAGCTCAGAAGCTTGAATGCAAAAACCGATTTTGTCCACTATAACCTCTGCACCTCCCATGGATCTCCTGCATAACCAGCACCGAGTCATCAACCATGAGCTTGCTTGCATATATGATCGTATGAAAAGATTCGTGCCTCTTGCTAGGCATAAACTCAGCCAACTCAATCAGAGGATCGGTGATCACCCTTCGGTTACAAACCTCTTTCGCGGGCTCAACATGGTTCCACCAAAAATCAGACAAGGCCATCTTCAACAGTTCCCAGTACTCTCTGTTTCGGTTTATCCTAAACAAACTGCTCCCATTAACTGTCCAAACGTAAAAATCCAACCAATCACAGTCCATTATCTCCATCAAACCTTGGGCTTGTGGGATATAATGCACATGCACTCTTTTCCAAGGAAAGTCAACGCTCCTATCGTCGCCGCCAAAGTAGGGACACTTTACCTCAAGAACTCCATAAGAGGCGTTTGTACTGATAACGCTGGCAACAACGCCATCGGGCGAAGCTGCAAGCCAATTTTCTTTGGGGTTCTTCGTATCGTACACTTGGAAATTAGGGTACGACACAGAATTATCGGTCAGCAGTTTGTACCTTTCTAGGGCTTCTTGCTCTTTGATGTTGCTCCAACAAGTAGCGATGTTGCCCGCAAAGGGTTCGATCATACCGAGCTTTTCCAGCCACAGTCTGATTCGCCCGCGAGGCCAAAATCCTACGGCCGAACTGAAAGTGCTTGCGGTTAGTTTGTTTCTCCTCAGGTGCTGCCAGTTCTTGAACCAATGTTGAAGATTCGGAGATTGGAAAACATGGTGATTGTTGGATAAAATCCCATGAGGGTATTTAGGACCTTCGTTTTGCTTGGTCGTGCTTGTGAAGCATCGAAGCTTTGATGTTTCCTTCGTAAGAAAATGCTCGATGGGCATCGTTGCATTGGGTGCGCCCGACTTGAACCTGAGCATATTTATATGCTTCGTAATCAACGCGTGTTCTTTCTCTGCATGCTTTATAAGGGTGGTTCTTTCTCAATAAGTCAGCCAAAGAGATGCAGGGATATGAATGAACCAATAAGAAAATTTGACGGCTAACAACAATAGAATCTAAACCACTGGAGAAACAATAAAAATGATATTCTTCATCAACACACAAATCCGACTTCGTTCAGGCAATTAATCAAACATTTTATCATCAATAGTTAACAACCCAGCCGCCCATTGAATCCATGGCCCTCACTCACACCCATCTACAAGATATAATCTTTGCATCGCAATCGTTATAAACTCATGAAGATTATTTGGTTTGGCATCAATACCAAGCAGTGGACGCCGCAAGAAACTCGAAAAACTAGAACATATATGTTTGGCTTGAAGCACTCAACATAGAACAATCAACCAAATAGCAGAGACTTAATTAAACCACTAAACTTCACGGAAAAGCTCTTACAGAATACTCAGCGCAGTATCCTTTTCCCGGCCACCTGTGAAGCTTAAGGTGGAGCTGCTGCAATTAGCTCTTCATTGTAGTCTTAGCGCCATAATTTATATATTTGCAATTAAGTCCTCCGTATGAGTATTTGCAGACAAGTCCCCGAGAAAATACTATTTTATGGAGTAAGGTCATCTAGGGTAGAGCTAGGGCTAGGGCTAGGGTGTAATACCCGTGAAATTAATACGGGATTATTTTTGTAATGTTCGAAATTAATGAAGTTAATTTTCGGACAAACCTGATTTTCGAAATCAAGTCGAAAATAATAATTGGACCTGAGAGTTGAATAAATTAAAATGAGTCAAAAAGCTAGGAAGCCCAAGTAACGAATATAGATCCAAAAATATAAGTGAGGCTAAAATTAATAAAAAAAGGCCCGATAACTCAATAAAGCATTAGATGGGAGATTAGTATGGCGCAAAAAAAAAAAAAATAAAAAAAAAAATAAAGCCCAAGTCCAAAGGGAGTTACTTAATGCAAAGGGTAATACACGTATGTGGGGTGTCATTTTCTTGTTACTTACGTTAGAAACAAGCATCTTTATCCACATGAACCAACGTGAAAGTAAAAAGAAAATAGAAAAGAGAAGTTGAACAAACGAAAGGAAGAAAAGAAGAAAAAAATGATAGAAAGAGATCAAGCCTTGCTCATCGAAAACTAAAGTGAGGTATGAAAACTTACAACATGTAAACTCGGTTATGTTTAATATATATTTTCATAGTTGGATGTCTAAACGTTGCTTAATTCAAGTCTAGGAAGTTTTCGTGATTACACTATATGCTTTAAATGCTTACGTTAGTATTAGTATTTGAGAGTTAGAGGATATTTTTGTGAATGCTTTACTGTTTAGGAGGCTCAGATTTAATTTCTTGAAATTAAGTTTCTACTCATATTTGGACGTGAGTGTACGAGTATTAAAGAGGGTATGAGGTTCATTAGGGATTGTTCTTGGGTATAAGATTTTCTGGGTTAGGAATGATTTTCGAATATGAACATGATAGTATAGGAATGTCATTTTTAGGGTTTTTGGGAGGATCACGATTTTTATAAGATGTCGAGCTATATATTTCAAAGATGTCGATATAAGAAGTAGGTTTCGATATTTTGTATGTCTCGACATTTTGTTTGAGCTCGACATTTTGATATGTCCCGACATTTTATAAGGTTTCGACTTAGATCTCGGCAAGCTTGTAAGATATCGACATTTGTTACCTCGACATTTAATAAAGTCTCGACATTTTACAAACACTTCGACATTTACAAAGTATCGACATTTTGTATGTATCGACATCTCTAAGGTTTCGATATTTCATATTTACCATGGTCTCGACATTTTTCACAAGGGCTTCGACATCTTACTTTAAGAGCTCGACATTTTCAATATACTCGACATTTCACATGGGCTTCGACATTTTTAGTTATAGTTACCTCGACATTTTTAGGTGAGAGCTCGACATTTTTACCAAAGATGTTTCGACATATGTATGATAAAGTTTCGACATTTTTAAGGTATCG
Organism: Craterostigma plantagineum; assembly: GCA_027422505.1. NCBI lineage: Eukaryota > Viridiplantae > Streptophyta > Magnoliopsida > Lamiales > Linderniaceae > Craterostigma > Craterostigma plantagineum. Next base: position 1,459,694 of record JAPQWV010000057.1, read on the forward strand.
ACATTTATATTTTTGAGGTCTCGACATTTTTGTCCGAGTAGTAATAAATGTCGATATAAGGAAAAGGTTTAGATATTTAGATATCTCGACCTTTTCAAGATTTCGATACTGTATTTCAGTTAATAAATTTTCGGGATTTTAGAATTTTACTATTTTTAGGGTTTTCTATAATTGGGAACTTAAAAACTTACACAGTTTAGTAAATATACTGATATAATAATATCTATTTATTCAGAGGGTTGACTTATAGGGATTCCGCCAGACCTTCTATTTGACTGTAGCAGAAGGACAGGTAGGTGAATTTTCATCTACAACGCGTAAACACCAATGTGACATTTATGTGCTTTTAAGTGCTAAAACAAATTATGTGTCTTATGTGGTTACGTGTGTTTTCATGTGGCATCATGTTCCATGTATTATCACGCAAATGCTTGCATGTGCATTACACGTCATTTCACGGAGTGTACCGTGGTGGAACGGTGGTACTGTATTGTACCTAGTGAGCGAGTAGCTGATATTGGCTGTCGACCCGTAGAGGAGTCACGTGAGTGTGGGCATCTGCTGTGCGCCAGCGCCTGTGACGGTGAGCCATTGGCCCGTTGGACATTATGCGGCAGACTGCGGGCGACCTAGAAAGGAGCGACTTGGGATATCCCCAAGTAGGCTAGCTAGTGTAGGCCACGCTGTCGCATGCGGAAGGAGGCGACCTGGAGGGTGCGACCTGGAGGGTGCGACCTGGGTACCCTTACGGGACCTAGCGTAGGCTACCAGCGTGGGCACCGCATTGGCAGAAGAGGCGACCTGAGAGTGTGACCTGATATGGCTCGGGGAGGCTGCTCGGTGTAGGCCACTGTCGTAGTGTTGTGATCGTGTTGTGGTTGTGTTTGTGATCGTGGTAGTGATTTCGCGTGATGGTGCACAGTATGGAGCCCAGGGCCCGTTGTGAGGTGGTGAGTGTATCCCGGTTGTGATGAGTGATAGTGAGTGGCATTGCATTAGTGAGAATTGGGGGTGAGTGAACGTGAGCGAGTCACACGTGCATGCATTATTTCACCTACTGGGCAATAGCTCAGTGTTTGCGTGTTGTAGGTAATCAACGATCGAGGCTGGCTATCGGAGCTTCCATGGGCTTTTGAGGGCGGGGCTGTACATGGATGACGACCTGTGGGCGAGTGATAGTATGATTTGGGCCTTCGGCCCGCTGATATTAACTTTTTATAGACAGAAGTTTTTGTAAAATGGGTTCTCCGCGGCTTTCGCTGCTAAACCCGATGCGAGTTATCGCTAATTAGCGATTAGAGAGTGGGGGTCGCTACAAAGGGTAAGGCTGAAAACTCCTATAAATAACCGAGTTTCGAAGAGAAGAATCAAAAGCCGCAAATTACGATGTATCATTTCATCTTTCTTCAGATCTACAATGTAGCAGTTTCTCCATTGTCCATCCATAGATCCGTCGAGTAAATCAGGTATGCTCAAACAATCACCATGCTTTTTGTGTTTACCTATTGATCCATATACACATTGTTTGAAAACTAGTTTGCTTATGAATTTTGCGCATCAAATGGTCAGATCTGTTTTAAGAGATGTCATTTTTGCTTGGAATTTATGCTAGGATGTCGATGAGCATTAGTAATTCAAAGAAAAGGAGAAATTGTTGATATATATGAGCTATCCAAGTGTAGGAAGGTGTTTATCGATGTTAAGGCAAATCTTTGCTCAATTCTTGTTTAGTACTATCTAGCTAAGGCACTGAGTGTCTCGTGGTTTTCTGATAAGTGATGAAAATTTAGGTTTTCATGTCTGAGAATCGAACTGTCTGGTCTATGTATCGAAATAGGAATTATATTTTAGTGTGTTGTGTAAGGGGCATTCTGATATAGGAAAACTGTCACATGACTGCTGCCCTATGACCGGTTTTTCTGGTTTTTTCGTCGTATGCCATCTATTAATGCTTATACGTCTGCTTGAACCGTTTGTACATTCAAGCCTTTAACTACATTTTGACCTTTATCTTGTCGGAGTTGTTACGATTTCTTTAAGGAAGGAAATTCAGTTTGTTAAGCATATTTGTCATTGTTTGGTTGACGAGAAGGATCAATGCGTTACTTTTGACCGATGCTAAGTTCGTTACTGCTCTTCTCAAAGTTCAGTTGCTTAACCATATTCTACTTCTTTTTCAGGCATCTATTCGCAACCGCATGGCGCCACGTGGTGATAACTTTGGCGCACGATTCGTCGAGACGATATCTGCCCTTCGTGTCCATTGCTCTACAAAGCCATTTCTTTCAAGAAAAGAACATCCCATTCCCTTGTCCTTACGTACAATCCCTTCAACTACTACCAAAGATGGGCAAACTGCTGCATTTCTCATCTAGAAAAAGAAAAGGATTGATCCCGATATCAATGTTTGGCGTGACTAATAATATCACTTGCCACTGCTATCCACGTCGTCTGAGGCGGCCGTTTGGCGAAGCAGAGGCAACGAATAAGCCCTTCCACCGTTTCATTACGTCTGCCAACCATGCTCTCTAAATTGGTTCGCTTAAGGGCAGAAAAGCACCACGACCTTGTGTGTTGCTTCTTAGATGACTCAGATAACGATCGTGTCTCTAAGAGGAAAAGAGGAAGTGAAGTGTCTGATCCCCTCGGCTGCAAGTGAAAGAGATCGTTCAGTCGAAGAAAAAGGGCTGAGAAGACTGCTCGTCCGGGGATCAGATACTGAGTGCTCTATTCCCCATTTTGATGGGATGGAACGGTTGGAAGGGTTTATCAGATTATGGGAAACAACAATTCGTCTGATTCGTCCGTGCCTTCCTCGTCAACGCGTGATTCGCACTCCGCCCTGAGAGGACTGCTCGTCGAAGGATCAGATATTGACTGATATATTCGCCATTGGCATTGGTTTCTTGCTAATAATGAGATGTGTGGTATCGTTGCTAAAACTTAGCAATGCTAACAAACATGTTATTATTATCTTGGAACCTTTTAAGTCCAAGTGATGCAATTTTAGTACTTTGGTTGTAGTATCAGACTAGATTGAATTTTATTTTATTTGTGTTTGATCTATATTTCAAAGAAATGGAACTTCAAATATATTATTACATCTATTCTTCGTCATCCTTGTTCTTTTCTGTGGTGAACGGAGACATCTATGAATCAATTAGTTCTGATGAGAGATCAATTTGTCCGAACTGAACATAAGCTCAGGCTCAGCTTTGTAAATTGTAGTGAGAGTGAGAATATGATGAATGTGCCTGATCAAGAAAGGACAGAACAAATCAAACTGAATGGAAGATTACTTTTTGTAATTAACTCATTTATAGTGAACAATTCTTGCAAATTATTCGGCGGAGTACTCATCGCCACGATCAAGACCAGCCGTCATTCTCATCGCTCTATTAAGCCATTTCTTTCAGGAAAAGAGCATCCTAGTCCGTTGTCCCAACCTACCATCCTTGCATATCCTACCAAAGATGGGTAAGTTTCTGCACTTCTCATCTAGAGAAAAGAAAAGATTGATCCCGATATCAATGCTTGGCACGACTAAAACTATCACTTGCCACTGCAATCCACGTCATCTGAGTCGTCCATTCGGCGAAACAGAGCCAACGAATAAGCCCTTCCACGCAGCTCATTATGTCTGCCAACCATGCTTTTCAGACATAGCTTGGTTCGCAGAAGGGCAAATAAACACCGAACATGATGGAAGTAGGGTTTGGGTAAGAGACAGGCCCAACATCCCTCGGCCTCCTCTTGGGTGGGACCGACGTGTGAGACTCAGAGTTGAATGGAGTTCTTCAAGATTTGCAGACGGTGATCGTGTCTCTATGAGGAAAAGAAAAAGTAAAAGTATCTGATCCCCTCGACTAAAGAGAGCATGTAGTGGCTGAGAAGATTGCTCGTCTGAGGGTCAGATACTGAGGCGCTATTTTCCCCATTTTGTTGGGATGGAACGATTGGAAGGGTTTCATCGTCTGAGGGTCAGATACTGAGGCGCTATTTTCCCCATTTTGTTGGGATGGAACGATTGTAAGGGGTTTCTACTCGTTTCGGCCGCTGACGATAGGATGGCATTGGCGTTGGTTTCTTACTAATAATGAGAAGTGTGGTATGGTTGCTAACACTTAGCAATGCTAACAAACATGTTATTATTATCTTGGAACCCTTCTAAGTCCAAGTGATGCAGTTTTAATACTTTGGTTGTAGTATCATATTAGATTATATCGTAGTTGTGTCTAATGGAACTTGTTTATGATCTCAATAGGGAAGTTAAATTTATTATTGCATCTGTTCTTCGTCATCCTTGTTGACGGCTAACAAGAGCAGACTCTTAACCACTGGAAAAACAATGAAAAAACGATATTTTTCCTCACCACATAAATCAGATAAAATGGAGTCCTCCAAAATTCCCAACAAATTCCCTCAAATAAAATGTACAATTAATCAAACACTTAATCATCCATAGTTAAAAACCACGCTCACCGTGAATCCCTTATGAGGCCCTCACTCTCACCCATCTACAAGATATAATCGTTGCATCGCAATCATACTAAATACATGAAGATTATTTAATTTGGTATATGGGTGTAAACGAGTCGAGCACGAACATGGCCCAGCTCGAGCTCGGCTCGATTAAGTTTTATTGGGCTTGAGCTTGGCTCGGTTAAAACATTTAAAGCTCGGCTCGGCTCAATAAGCTCGATAAGCTTAATCTAAGGCTCTGTATTTGATCTCGAGTTCGGTATACATTAAATGAAATACGTATTTTAATATAAAATATTATATATTTAAAAAAAATAAAATTATCGGCTCGATAAGGAATCGAAAAGCCACGGGCCAAGATATGACATAGGTTTGAGCTCGATTTAACCGAACCAGAATTTTACATTAGTGCTCTTTGCACTTTTAAATACGTGTGTTATAATATATAAATATATAATATTATAATAGTTAATCGAAATAATAATTTAAATTTTATTATCTATATAAATTATAGAATTAAAGGTACAAAATTAATCTAAAATAGTAATTAACTGAAAATAATAAAGAAAGTATGTGATTTTTTAAATTTTAATATTAAACTTTGTGAAATTGACAGATCAATTTATTGCGCTTAATAAAATAAATAGAATAGACAATTTCAAATAAGTCCTCTCTTTTAAGTATTTACAGTCACGACCCCAATACAATTCTATTTTATTGTAAGGTCATTTAGGGTTAGGGCTAGGGCTGAAAACACCTATAAATACCCGATTGTCTAATAGAAAAACCACCAGCCGCAAATAACGTTATCTCAAATCTCCTTTAGTTCTACGATGTAGCTGTTTCTGTATTGTCCAACCACAGATCCGACGAGCAAATTAGGTACGCTCCAATCAATAAAATTACTTGTTTGTGCTTAACTCTTGATTCACCATATACGTCTCGTTTGAAACGAGCTTGCTTCTGAATTTTGCGCATCAAATGGTCTTATCTGTTTTAACTTGTAAGAGATTTCATTTGTTCTTGGAATTTATGCTAGGATATTGATGAACGTTGGTAATTCAAGGAAAAGGAAGAAATGGTTGGTAGATATGTGGTATCCAAGTGTAGGATTTAGGAAGAGTGTTTAAGTCGATGCTAGATCAATTTCATTTTGTTCCAGACTATGATTATTTAGTATTACATGAAGCTAGGTGTTGTTTAGTTTCTCGTGTTTTCTGATAAATGATGCCAAACTAGGTTTCGATGTATGAGAAACAAAAACTGATCTATTTATGTATCCAAATAGGAATTTGTTTGATTTTGTTGTGTAAGTGGCATCTCAGCATTCTATCGATCTATATTCTGATTTAGAAACACCGCCACGTGACCGCTGTCCGATGAACGTTTTTCTATTTTTTTCGTCGTATATCATCTATTAATGCTTATCCTTGCCCGAGTTGTTAAGATTTTGTTTCGAATTTTCACTTGATGTTGTAAAGTTCGTTATTTGGCGCTTTTCGGTTGACGAGGATCAACTTGTTACCTTTAACTGATGCTAAGTTCGTTACTATTCTCAAAATAGTTTATTATAGCCCTAACTATATTCCATTTCTTTTTCAGGCTTCTATACGCGGCCACGTCGGGACAATGTCGACCCTTCTTGCTCATCTCTCAACGAATTCATTTCTTTCAAGAAAAGAGTATCATAGTCCCTTGTCAGGGAAAGCTGCTGCATTTCTCATCTAGAGAAAGAAAAAGATTGATCCCGATATCAATGTTTGGCGTGACTAAAACTATCACTTGCCACCGCAATCCACGTCATCCGAGGCGTCCTTTCGGCGAAGCGGAGCCAACGAATAAGCCCTTCCACCGTTTCATTACGTATGCCAACCATGTTCTCTAAATTGGTTCGCATAAGGGCAAAAAAGCACCACGACGGCGATATCTCTGGAAAAGACGACCGTCTCGCCAAAACAAAAGCGATGCGGTATTCGCACATCTGCCGTGAGAGGACTGCTCGTCGAAGGATCGGATAATGACTGATTTATTCGCCATTGGCATTGGTTTCTTTCTAATAATGAGATGTGTGGTATCGTTGCTAATACTTGGCAATGCTAGCAAACATGTTATTATTATCTGGGAACCTTCTAAGTCCAAGTTACTTAGGTTGTGTCAGACTTCAGATTAGGTTGTATTTGCGTATGATCTATATTTCAAAGAAATGGAACTTTTGTATAATCTCAGAAGGAAACTTGTATTATTGCATGTATGCTTCGTCCTTGCTGCTAGTGAGAAATTGTGGTGAACAGAGACATCTATGAATCGCTGGGATCAATTTGTCTCAACAGACATCAGCTTTGTAATGATATTATCACGAATGTCCCTGAAAGAAGAAAGACTCAATGGACGATTACTTGTTATTGTGAAAACGAAAAACACACTTGAAATCTATTGATAGGACCGTGCATTATTCTTGATGAGCTCTAATAACATGGTAAACCTTGTATAATTATAGAAATGTAATTGGTTTAAATTGTTTAAAATGCTTCCACGTGTCCAATAATTATTAATTATAAAAAGTAAAAAACATCGAAATCTACCCTCTATCAAATATAATTGGACCATTTTTACCAAATATCTTACATAAATTTCAATTATTTTATTAATACATAATAATTATAGATAGTCAATGCACGTACTATGCAATGGTAAAAAACTAGCTTGAAAATTATTGAACAGTTCTTGCAAAATACTCAAAATAATTCACGAATCATTTAGTGAAATTGTAGTCCGAGTTACACAAATTCTTCATTGACCGGAAAAAAATAAGGATTTCACTAATAGAACAAGTACAATTCCAAATCAAATTGAAAGAACGACAAAAGAAAAAAAAAAGTGACTCAAAAAAGAAATATCAGTTCTAACAAAAGCAGTTGTAATACTAAAAGATACGAAAAGTGGCAAATATTCAAAAGAAATAAATGCTCGATGCCCACTAAACTATCGTTTCTTTTGGGTACCTGTGTGAAGCTTGAGGTGAGTTAATAATTAGCTCCTTTAATCTATAATCTTATATTAATGCTCAGCAGGAGTTAAAAACTGCTCAATTTGGTGTATCAATCGACCAATCAGATTTTTTCTCAAATTAATAACTAACGTAAAATAAAAAATAAGAAACCACACACTACCTTGCATATATATATTGTCACATTTCCCCTTCTATTTTTAGTAATGTTATTTAATATTTAATAAATGATTTATATATTATGTAGCACGCGTCTATGAGTGTGCACTTTAAACTAGTTATTATAGTTGGGCCTACCACACAACACCACAACTTTATATAATTGTAAATAAGTCTGTATATATATTTGCAGTCAAGTCCCCAGAATTCTCTTTATTGACTAAGCTCACCTAAATCTAGGGCTAGGGCTTAGACCTCCTATAAATACCCAAGTTTCTAATAGCAAAAATCAACAGCACCAAATGGAATCTCCTTTGGATTTTACAATGTAGAGCCAAGTTTCTCCAGTGTCCATCAATAGAGCCGACGAGTAAATCAGGTATGTTCAAATCAATCAACATACTTTTGTGTTTTGTTTCCTCTTGATCCACCATATACATACATCTCGCTTAAACAAGCTTACTTGATGAATTTTGTCCATCAAATGGTTTGATCCGTTTTAAGAGATGTCGTTTGCTTGGGATTTATTCTAGGATATTGATGAACATTAGTCATTCAAAGCCGAGGAAGGAATGGTTGATAGATATGAGATGCCCAACTGTATGGAGAGAGTTTAAGTCGATGTTAGGGAAAGATGGGAAACAGCACTTCTCATATAGAGAAAAGAAAAGATTGATCCCGATATCAATGTTTGGCGCGACTAAAACTATCACTTGCCACTGCAATCCACGTCATCTGAGTCGTCCATTCGGCGAAGCAGAGCCAACGAATAAGCCCTTCCATGCAGCTCATTATGTCTGCCAACGAACATGATGGAAGTAGGGTTTGGGTAAGAGACAGGCCCAACATCCCTCGGCCTCCTCTTGGGTGGGACCGACGTGTGAGACTCAGAGTTGAATGGCGTTCTTCAAGAATTGCAGACGGTGATCGTGTCTCTACGAGTAAAAGAAAAAGTAAAGTATCTGATCCCCTTGAGCATGTAGTGGAAGAGGAAGGGCTGAGAATATTGCTCGTCCGAAGGTCACTGAGGTGCTATTTTCCCCATTTTGATGGGATGGAACGATTAGACGGGTTTCATCGTCCCGTAAAGGTTTTCTGCTAGCAAAGACGTTTCGGCAGCCGAGGATATGATGGCATTGGCATTGGTTTCTTACTAATAATGAGATGTGTGGTATTGCTAACACTTGGCAATGCTAACAAACATATTATTATCTGCGAACCTTTTAAGTCCAAGTGATGTAGTTTTTAGTGCTTTGGTTGTATTAGACTTAAGATTATATTGTATTTGTGTCTAATGGAACTTGTTTAGATCTCAATAGCAAAGTTAAATTTAATATTGCATCTATTTTTCACCATCCTTGTTGACGGCTAAGAGCATCTCAAACCGAGACGCAAAAACCTGAAAAATTGACTACTAGTACCCTGAAGGAAACCGAGCACGAACATGGCCCAGTTCGAGCTCGGCTCGATTAAGTTTTAGTGGCCTCGAGCTTGGCTCGGTTAAAAACATTAGAGCTCGGCCCGACTCGATAAGTTATGTCTAAGACTGTATTTGAGATCGATCTCGATCTCGAGTTCGGTATATATTAATAAATTAAATACATATTTTTAATGAAATATAAAATATTTAATATATATAAAACAAAATTGCCGGCTCGAAAGGGCTCGACAAGCCACGGGCCAAGATATGATATAGGCTCGAGCTCGTTTTAATCGTACCTTAATTTTATATTAATACTCTTTGGACACTCAAATTCGTGCTATAATATATAAATATATAAACTAAATTTATTCTGATTTAAAATAGATAATCGAAATTACAATTTAATTTTTACTATGTTATATAAATTATAGAATTAAAGGTATAAAACTTAACTGAAAATAATAAAGATAGTGACTATGTTTTAAATTTTAATATTAATTTTATGTGAAATTGACCGGAGGGGCAATGCTTAATAAAATAACTATAATAGATAAGTTCAAATAAGTCCTCTGTTTAATTTATTTACAGTCAAGACCCCAATACAATTTTATTTTACTGTAAGGCTATTTAGGGTTAGGGCTAGGCCTAGGGCTAGGGCTAGGGCTGAAAACTCCTATAAATACCCGATTTTCTAATGGAAAAATCGGGATAAAACCTAAAATGGTCCCCGATGTTTACCCTATGAACCAATTTAGTCCCCGATGTTTCGCGTGAACCAATTTAGTCCCCGATGTTACCGAAAATGAACCAAATTGGTCCCTCCGTCAATTCGTCCGTCAATTTAGACGGAGATTGCATTTGCGACGGCTTTAGCGACGAAATTTCCGTCGCTAATTGAAAATTTAAAAAAATAAAAAATTAAATATTAAAAAAGAGGAAAAAATGCAAAAAATAGGGAAAAAATTCAAAAAATACAGTAAAAAACTAAAAAAAGAGAGAATATTACCAAAAATTAAATAAAAAATAAATAATAATAAAAATAGAAAATAATAAAAGTAAAATAAAAACTAAATTTAAAATAAAAAATGATAAATTAAACATTAAAAATGAGGAAAAAATACTAAAAAAGGAATAAAAATTCAAAAAATAGAGTAAAAAATTCAAAAAAGAAAAATTCAAAAAAAAAAAGACAATATTACCAAAAACTAAATAAAAAATAAATAATAATAAAAAATAAAATGTAATAAAAGTAAAATAAAAACTAAATTTAAAATAGAAAATGATAAATTAAACCTTAAAAATGAGGAAAAAATCCAAAAAGGAAAAAAATTCAAAAAAAAAGAGTAAAAATTCAAAGTAAGAGAATGTTACTAATAAACTAAAAAATAAATAATAAAAAAAAATAACAAAATAATAATAAAAATAAATAATAATAAATTAACGTATTTTATTTTTTATTTTTTAAATCATAAATTAGTTATTATCATTTTTTATTATTATTTATTTTTTAATTTATTAGTTTTTCTGAATTTTTATTCTATTTTTTGAATTTTTTTTTCCTTTTTGGATTTTTTTCCTCATTTTTAATGTTTAATTTATCATTTCCTCTTTTAAATTTAGTTTTTACTTTACTTTTATTATTTACTAATTTTTATTATTATTTATTTTTATTTAGTTTTTGGTAATATTCTCTTCTTTTTTGAATTTGTTCCTCTATTTTTTGAATTTTTATTCCTTTTTTATATTTTTTTCCTCATTTTTAATGTTTAATTTATCATTTTCTATTTTAAATTTACTTTTTATTTTACTTTTATTATTTTTTATTTTTTATTATTATTTATTTTTATTTAATTTTTGGTAATATTCTCTCTTTTGTTTTTGAATTTTTTACTGTATTTTTTTGAATTTGTTTCCTTTTTCTTTGCATTTTTCCTCATTTTTAATATTTAATTTATTAATTTTTTAAATTTTCAGTTTGCGACGGAAATTCCGTCGCTAAAGCCGTCGCAAATGCAATCTCCGTCTAAATTGACGGACGAATTGACGGAGGGACCAATTTGGTTCATTTTCGATAACATCGGGGACTAAATTGGTTCACGCGAAACATCGGGGACTAAATTGGTTCATAGGGTAAATATCGGGGACCATTTTAGGTTTTATCCCGGAAAAATCACAAGCCGCAAATAAAGTTATATCAAATCCTTTAGTTCTACGATGTAGCTGTTTCTGTATTGTGCATCCATAGATCCGACGAGCAAATCAGGTATGCTCAAATCAATAAAACTACTTCTTTGTGCTTAACTCTTGATTCACCATATACATCTCGTTTGAAACAAGCTTGATTATGAATTTTGCGCATCAAATTGTCTGATCTGTTTTACCTTGTAAGAGATTTCATTTTTCTTGGAATTTTTGCTAGGATATTGATTAACGTTCAAAGTAAAGGAAGAAATGGTTGGTAGATATGAGATATCAAAGTGTAGGATTTAGGAAGAGTGTTTAAGTCGATGCTAGATCAATTTCATTTTGTTCCAGACTATGCTTATTTAGTATTACATGAACATAGCTAGGTGCTGTTTAGTTTCTCGTGTTTTTTGATAAATGATGCCAAACTAGGTTTCGATGTATGAGAAACAAAAACTGATCTATTTATGTATCCAAATAGGAATTTGTTTGATTTTGTTGTGTAAGTGGCATCTCAGCATTCTATCGATCTATTTTCGGAATTAGAAAAACCGTCACGTGACCGCTGTCTGATGAACGTTTTTCTGTTTTTTTTTGTCGTATATCATCTATTAATGCTTATTCTTGTCCGAGTTGTTAAGATTTTATTTCGAATTTTCACATGATATTGTAAAGTTCGTTATTTGACGCTTTTCGGTTGACGAGGATCAACTTGTTACCTTTAACTGATGCTAAGTTCATTGCTACTCTCAAAATAGATTTTAACGTAAAGTTCAGTCGTTTCTCATTTATTACATTTCATTTCTTTTTCAGGCATCATTACGCAGCCACATGACTTTGCTTGATGATAATGTCGGCGTAGGATACGTCGGGATAATGTCGACCCTTCTTTCTCATTGCTCTACAAAGTCATTTCTTCCAAGAGAAGAGAATCATGGTCCATTGTCCTTACCTAACATCCTTGCATACCCTACCAAAGACGAGAACGCTGCTGCATTTCTCATCTAGAAAAAGGAAAAGATTGATCCGATATCAATGTTTGGTGTGACTAAAACTATCCACGAATTCCTTCTCGCGTTACTCGGTGCGCTCGAGAAGCTTCCGGTCGATCTCCAAGCTCTGCAATCGTGCAGCATTGGTCGATCTGTGGGCCGTCTGAAATCCCACAAGAATAGGGAAATCAAAAGCAGAGCGAGGGGTTTGGTCGAAGCATGTATGAAGGGCAACAGTGCAAAGTCTGAAGCTCCACCGAAGTAATTCTTGATATGCCTCAATTGCAGAATAAGGCCTTGCCGAGGAGGAGATGAATGTTGTTGATTCTCTTTGGGAGATAGGTTCAGCATGGTGCTGTTCCTAATCTGAATGATCTGCCTGGGATGGTTCAATCAACGAGGGAAGGCGAAGGGCCGAGCACCACCACCACCACGGCCGCCTCTTCCTGTGGCGGAGGGGCTTAGGTTTCCGGCGAGAAATGCAAACTGAGCTGTGGAGACTACTACGCCTATGCTGCTGAATCGAGGGAGAAATAATTCCCCTTTTGATTACCAAACGGACACATCCAAGTGGCAGTTTGCGCCTTCAGGCGTTTCAGCGTTTACCGCCGAAGCTTCCCTGGCGTCGGTCCTTTCGTCCCGCCGAATTTTCAGATCCCTTCGACTACTCCTTCAATCGGAGCCGCCACGTATGGAGAGCCGTCGGCGGCGGGTCCACAGCTTCTTCCTTCTCAGTTTTCGCGGGGTTATGACGTCAGCCCTACAGAGGTAGTGGTGATGGTTCGCCGGAGAACCGTAGGTGATCGATCACACAATCTGGGAGATGACACGGTTGACGATTGTGTCTCTAAGAGGAAAAGAGGAAGTGAAGTGTCCGATCCCCTCGGCTGCAAGTAAAAGAGATCATTCAGTCGAAGAAAAAGGGCTAAGAGTGCTCGTTGGAGGATCAGAGACTGAGTGCTATATTCCCCATTTTGATTGGATGGAACGGTTGGATGGGTTTATCAGATTTGGGAAACAACAAATCGTCTGATTCGTTTGCGCCTTCCGACGACGGCGATACCTCTTGAAAAGACAACTGTCGCGCCAAAACAAAGCAACGCGGGATACGCACATCCGCCTGAGAGGACTGCTCGTCGAAGGATCGGATAATGAGTGATTTATTCGCCATTGGCGTTGGTTTCTTTCTAATGATGAGATGTGTGGTATCGTTGCTAATACTTGGCAATGCTATCAAACATGTCATTATTATCTGGGAACCTTGTAAGTCCAAGTTACTTATGTTGTATCAGACTTCAGATTAGGTTGTATATGCGTATGATCTATATTTCAAAGAAATGGAACTTTTGTATAATCTCAGAAGGTAACTTATATTTATTGCATGTATTCTTCGTCCTTGCTGCTAGTGAGAAATTGTGGTGAACAGAGACATCTATGAATCACTTGGGATCAATTTGTCTCAACAGACATCAGCTTTGTAATGATATTATGATGAATGTCCCTGAAAAACACACTTGAAATCTATTAACAGGACCGTGCATTATTCTTGATGATCTCCAATATCATGGTAAACCTTATAAAGTTATCGAATGTAATTGGTTTAAATTGTTTAAAATGCTTCCACGTGTCCAATAATTATTAAGGCTTTTTAAATAAAATAATGCAATTTTAATCAAAATTTAATAAAATGGGGTTATTCCGTCTGAAATTAGTAAAATAGGGCAAAACGCGGTCATTAAATGCGACGTCGCGACCATTAGCCGCGACGATGACGTGGCACGTATACGGAGGCCCTATTTTTATTTCTTTTACATGCGTCGCCCCCATTAGGGGAGACGTTCACTTTTCTTTTTTTTTTATTTATTAATTTAACTTATTTTATATTATTTATTATTTATAAAATCTACCAAATCATAAAATCACCATTATTTCATCTGATCAATAAGCGCATCTAATTATTGTTTGTTTCGCGACGATTAAAATGATATACATATCTTATATTTTTCGATAATCAAAAATATTTTTTTATTTTGATAAATTAAAAAATACTTAAATTGAAATAAATTAATGTTTTCCCGTCGCAAATAGGACTCCCTCTTTTTAAGCAGAGATATCAACAATTTCAAAAGATCGTTTTTGAAACGTCGTCCGTTCATTCATTTGCATAGATAATTGTTTTTCCCGTCAAAGTCACAATCATTGATAGTTCAACTTTCGTGGTTCGCATTACACAAACAGATTTACTGACCTATATTGCATTACAACGATTATATAATATAAAATAAAAAAAAATAGAAAAATAAAAGAGAAGGTCGAATATCGAAAAATGATATGCATATCTAATTTAATTGTTTTTTAAATTTATTACAATTTAAGTATTTTTTTTAATTTATATAAAAAATATTTTTGATTATAGAAAAATATAAAATATGCATATCATTTTAATCGTCGCGAAGCAAACAATAAATTAGATGCATTTACTGATTTTTATTATCTAAATCAAATGAAATAACGACGCTTTTATGATTTGGTGGATTTTATAAATAATAAATAATATAAAATAAGTTAAAAAAAAGTTAAAGAAATAAAAAGGCCATCCTTATACGTGCCATCATCGTCGCGGCTAATGTGGCGACCCTACTTTTCTAATTACAATTAGTGGCGGATTTCCGCAACGTAAGCCGCGGAAGGCCCGTCTAATTAAAAACTTTTTCCTATAATAATATACATTACGACAAAATGTCGTCTACATAGTCAGCCTATACATAGGCCGTAGCCCCAAAATAATAAAATAGCAAAAACCCTAACGCCGCTCCACAGGTCGCATCCATGTACCGCCCTGCCCTCAAAAGTCCGTGGAGCACCGCCACCAGCCTCCTCAGCCTTGACGCGTAGCAGCGTCAGACTCAGTACCTACAACACGTAAACACTGAGCAATTTGCCCAGTAGGTGAATAAAATGCATGTATGCAAGTGTGCACTCAATCCCAATCCCCATATCTCACAACATGATATAATGCACACTCTTTCTTTTCCCACATCCTATCTCATATTACAATATTGGGGCCCATGGTTAGGCTCACGCGCGCAATAAATATCATGGGTGGTCACGTGATTCCACCCGTAATCAGCGGTAAGCTACGCCGGTAGTGCACTGATCGATCACGTCAATGGCCACCTACCAGGTCGTCTCTTCCACAATAAATCATGGGCGATAAAGCCCGTATCCATATATATATATATATAATCATCTGGCGTTTTGCACCTCGAACCGACCACATCCGAGTAGACAGATCGATCACGTCTGTCTCGGCCAGGTAATCTGTGAGCCTAACAAGTCGTCTTAATAATCTCAATCTACCCCATACGTCAATATCTCATATCCTTACCGTCATCCTACGGTACAACCATATCTCGCCCTAACGTGATATGCACATGACATGATGTTCACAAAATCTCATAAAAGCATGATTTATAAAACGTACGTAAAACATGTAAACACGTAAATCATATAAGTCACTTAAATCATAAAATCACATGGAAACACATAAATTCACATTTGTGTTTACGTATCGTAGATGGATAATCCACCTACCTGCCCTCCTGCTATTTTCGGTCAAGAGATCTGGTGAAATCCGTAAATGTCGAACCTCTAAATAAATAAATTTTATTAGTATATGTGCTAATTCTCGAAAACCCTAAAATTATTGAAACCTAAAAATAATAATATTCCTAAAGATAAATAAACCATAAAATATTGAAAACCCTAGAATATAACAAAATTCTAAAATACCGAAAATTTATTAACTAAATCAAAATGTCGAAATCATCTAATAAAATGTCGAGTTTTAGCATAATAGAAAATGTCGAGATGTGGGTGATAGGAAGATGTCGAATTGTCTAGCTGATAGAAGTCGAACCTACAAGTGTCGACATTTCTTGAAAAAGTCGAAATCTATCTAAGCATATCTAATGTCGACATTTATACTAATGTCGAGGCTATTTATTAAAATGTCGAAGCCTTTGTTAAAATAAATATCGAGACCCTATTAATAATGTCGAGATATCTTTGGTTAAAATGTCGAGACCCAACTTCTATTAAAACACCTCGACATCTTTGTATACTACCTCTCGACATCCTTCTATAATAGCTGTCGAAATTTATTTTTTTTTAAAATGTCGATATAATACAAATGTCGAGACATACCAAAAATATCGAAACCTTTGCAAAATGTCGAGTTCTCATAAAATGTCGAGTTCCCATAAAATGTCGAGTTATATAAATAGCGAAATCATAAAAATGTCGAAGGCTTAAGCTAAATGTCGAAATCTTCTTAAAATGTCGAGCACTCTTCTTACACAAAAAAAATAAATCTCGGGAGTCGAAACTTTACAAATGTCGAAGCTTATAAAATATCGAAACTTTATAGGTGTCGACGACTTTTCCATAAAATATCGAGACCTCCATATGTAATAAACAAATATCGATATCTTTAAGCAATGTCGATAACCTTGCTAACATGTTAATGCTGAAAACCCTAAGATAGAATTTCATATACTATAGAGGTCAGCTTCGAGCTTATTCCTAAACCATAAACTCTTGCACCTTAAAACATTAAATTCTAAGGAACATAATGAACTCTTAGGAACATTACATGTCTCGAATTCACTAAGACTCATATCATATAAACACCTATAAATATAAGTCGATTCTCAAAGAGATAGGGTTTCCATTTATGTTCTAGCATCGAAAACCAGTGCTGAACATATCAATGTGCACTTAACATGACAAATTCGACATTCTGGATTTTAAGTTTTAGAATAACAAGTCACATAAGTTTCACATAATTCATGTTCAACACACACACACACACACACACACATATATATAATCGTATGGTAAAGATAAGAAAATAGTATACATGCTAGTGATAAAGTTTTGATCTTCCTTACCTCAAATCTGATTCTCGATTTGTTACAGCACCTATGGATTGACTATTTGCTCTTGAATTTTCTCTCGTTCACAAAGTACTCTCCTTATCACTTATGTATTTGTTAGATATACTTGAACACTTTGGGATTAGTGATTGACTAGACTAGATATCATAATGATCAACGTTTCCCTTGAGCTTAAGTAATCTCATTCCTTATCTTTATATAGCTTTGGGCTTAAGTCACGAATCTTCTTTTAATTGTAGCCCAACTAAGTTGTTCCAAGAATTGTATAAATATTATTTAATTCTTTGGATCAATTTTGAATAAATCCGAAACTATTAAAATTTATGTCTTCGTTCATAATTTAAATTTCGTTGTAAATTTCCTAATCTGAAAAATAACTCTACAGATAATTACAGTAAAATCCCGTATCAAAATTACGGGTATTACATCCTCCCTCCCTTAAAAGAATTTCGTCCCGAAATTCAGTGGTAGGGATTCGAGTCCGGCTCTACGACTAGACTCGCTTATCGATTTTCTACGTCCCCTCACTTCTACTACGCTTCTGCTGCGCACTCTAGGCGATAAGGAGTTTTATAATTAGGGCAAACCCTGGAATTAGATCTGTCCTGAACCGTATTTCTCGATTAAGGGGTAATTCCGGGAGATCATTGGGAAATACATCCGCATACTAATTAACTATCGGTATGCTTTTCAGTTCTGGCTGAGGTAATTCCTCCACCTTCACCGTATATACAGGAACAAGGCTCGCAACCTGATCTCAATAGTCGTTGAGCCTTCAAAGACGGATATTCGCGGAACACTATTTTTATTCACCTTACCCGAAAAATGAATACCTCTTCTTCGGGCACGTGAGATTTTACGACCTTCTTGTTACAATATATAATGGCTTTATATCTCGAAAGCCGATTTATCCCAAAGATGACATCACAGTTATTCATTGGGATCACAATTAGGTCGACACTCAAATTTTCTATCCTCAATGTTCACGGAGTATTCTTTTAGCACTTGGTTAGTGCGTGTAGGATCAATGTACGGCAGAGGAACTATATGGTTGCACTTAAATAAGGTAGGAAAGATCCTATTCCTTCCTCTTGGCCGACACGAACGAATGTGTGGCCCCAGAGTCATTTAACACAGGAGTAGGCATGCTATAGATGGTTAACGTACCCGTTACTAAGGAGGGATCCGCTTCAGCCTCCTTGTTTGTTAATGTAAACACTCGTGCTGACACTAGAGGAGGTCGGGTTAGAGGTTGATTCGGAACTTGAGGCACATTCACGTGACACGTTCTAGCAAAATGCCCAACCTTTCCGCATCGAAAACACTGTGGAGTCATATTTGGTCCTGTTCTCTGACATACGCCGTAGTGGTGGCGTCCGCACTGTTTACATTGCGGTACGATGTTTGGGGGTCGGTTTGGAACGTTAACCGGTCCTTGGTTCGGCCTCGGTTGCCAGTTTTGTTGGCCTTGTGGATTCCCGTGGTAGTCTGGCCCCTTATCGAATAACTGGCGCTTCTGGTTCCCTCCTCCCTGTTGTCCTTCAACTCTTCTCTTTGCTTCATGCGCCTTTGCAATCCTGGTCTCTGCCTGTTCTGCCACGATAGCTCGCTCGGCAATTCGAGCGTATGTCTTCCCTTCCGTATCATACATACTCACGTTTCGGAAGAGCTCGGGCTTGAGACCCTCCAAGAAACGCTCGATCTTTAGCTCGTCGGTAGCTACTATATGTGGCGCAAACCTCGAGAGTTGCTCGAACTTACGAATATAGTCCGCCACCGACATTCCTCCTTGTTTGAGGTTGATAAACTCGTTCATCTTCTGTGTTCGATCTGGCGCTGTAAAATACTTTCCCCTGAAGATCGTCTTAAACCTCTCCCAGGTCATGGTGGCTGGGTCTTCAAGCACTTGCACTGTGTCCCACCAATATCCCGCATCTCCACGTAGCATGAATGCGGCGCACATCACCTTCTCAGTATCAGGTAGATGGCTAACGCGAAACATACTTTCGACAGTTCTAAGCCAATCCTCCGCGTCAGTAGGATCGGCAGCCTCCTCAAAGGCAGGGGGATTTAGTATGCGGAACCTCTCCCCGGCTGCTTCTACTCGTTCTAGTCCCGGGGATGCATGACGTTCCGAAGAATTCTGACGGTGAATGAGATCATTGATCTGATCTGACTGTCGCCGGATCAGATCGGTCAACTGATGGATGGTGGAATTGTCGTTAGGTGGGGATTCAGATCCCGCCCCACGACTAGAATTGCCTACCCCTCTACGTCCCTTCGGCATTTTTAACTAATTCTACAGTCAGTCATAGAAAGCACACATATCAAATAACATGTAATCACATAATCAATCATTGAACTTACAGGCCAGGCTGGTTCTCCAGACTTTTGAGCGGCAGTACATGGACAGTCTTCAGAATCTAAAGCCTACGCTCTGATACCACCTGTGGCGACCCTACTTTTCTAATTACAATTAGTGGCGGATTTCCGCAACGTAAGCCGCGGAAGGCCCGTCTAATTAAAAACTTTTTCCTATAATATACATTACGACAAAATGTCGTCTACATAGTCAGCCTATACATAGGCCGTAGCCCCAAAATAATAAAATAGCAAAAACCCTAACGCCGCTCCACAGGTCGCATCCATGTACCGCCCTGCCCTCAAAAGTCCGTGGAGCACCGCCACCAGCCTCCTCAGCCTTGACGCGTAGCAGCGTCAGACTCAGTACCTACAACACGTAAACACTGAGCAATTTGCCCAGTAGGTGAATAAAATGCATGTATGCAAGTGTGCACTCAATCCCAATCCCCATATCTCACAACATGATATAATGCACACTCTTTCTTTTCCCACATCCTATCTCATATTACAATATTGGGGCCCATGGTTAGGCTCACGCGCGCAATAAATATCATGGGTGGTCACGTGATTCCACCCGTAATCAGCGGTAAGCTACGCCGGTAGTGCACTGATCGATCACGTCAATGGCCACCTACCAGGTCGTCTCTTCCACAATAAATCATGGGCGATAAAGCCCGTATCCATATATATATATATATAATCATCTGGCGTTTTGCACCTCGAACCGACCACATCCGAGTAGACAGATCGATCACGTCTGTCTCGGCCAGGTAATCTGTGAGCCTAACAAGTCGTCTTAATAATCTCAATCTACCCCATACGTCAATATCTCATATCCTTACCGTCATCCTACGGTACAACCATATCTCGCCCTAACGTGATATGCACATGACATGATGTTCACAAAATCTCATAAAAGCATGATTTATAAAACGTACGTAAAACATGTAAACACGTAAATCATATAAGTCACTTAAATCATAAAATCACATGGAAACACATAAATTCACATTTGTGTTTACGTATCGTAGATGGATAATCCACCTACCTGCCCTCCTGCTATTTTCGGTCAAGAGATCTGGTGAAATCCGTAAATGTCGAACCTCTAAATAAATAAATTTTATTAGTATATGTGCTAATTCTCGAAAACCCTAAAATTATTGAAACCTAAAAATAATAATATTCCTAAAGATAAATAAACCATAAAATATTGAAAACCCTAGAATATAACAAAATTCTAAAATACCGAAAATTTATTAACTAAATCAAAATGTCGAAATCATCTAATAAAATGTCGAGTTTTAGCATAATAGAAAATGTCGAGATGTGGGTGATAGGAAGATGTCGAATTGTCTAGCTGATAGAAGTCGAACCTACAAGTGTCGACATTTCTTGAAAAAGTCGAAATCTATCTAAGCATATCTAATGTCGACATTTATACTAATGTCGAGGCTATTTATTAAAATGTCGAAGCCTTTGTTAAAATAAATATCGAGACCCTATTAATAATGTCGAGATATCTTTGGTTAAAATGTCGAGACCCAACTTCTATTAAAACACCTCGACATCTTTGTATACTACCTCTCGACATCCTTCTATAATAGCTGTCGAAATTATTTTTTTTTAAAATGTCGATATAATACAAATGTCGAGACATACCAAAAATATCGAAACCTTTGCAAAATGTCGAGTTCTCATAAAATGTCGAGTTCCCATAAAATGTCGAGTTATATAAATAGCGAAATCATAAAAATGTCGAAGGCTTAAGCTAAATGTCGAAATCTTCTTAAAATGTCGAGCACTCTTCTTACACAAAAAAATAAATCTCGGGAGTCGAAACTTTACAAATGTCGAAGCTTATAAAATATCGAAACTTTATAGGTGTCGACGACTTTTCCATAAAATATCGAGACCTCCATATGTAATAAACAAATATCGATATCTTTAAGCAATGTCGATAACCTTGCTAACATGTTAATGCTGAAAACCCTAAGATAGAATTTCATATACTATAGAGGTCAGCTTCGAGCTTATTCCTAAACCATAAACTCTTGCACCTTAAAACATTAAATTCTAAGGAACATAATGAACTCTTAGGAACATTACATGTCTCGAATTCACTAAGACTCATATCATATAAACACCTATAAATATAAGTCGATTCTCAAAGAGATAGGGTTTCCATTTATGTTCTAGCATCGAAAACCAGTGCTGAACATATCAATGTGCACTTAACATGACAAATTCGACATTCTGGATTTTAAGTTTTAGAATAACAAGTCACATAAGTTTCACATAATTCATGTTCAACACACACACACACACACACACACATATATATAATCGTATGGTAAAGATAAGAAAATAGTATACATGCTAGTGATAAAGTTTTGATCTTCCTTACCTCAAATCTGATTCTCGATTTGTTACAGCACCTATGGATTGACTATTTGCTCTTGAATTTTCTCTCGTTCACAAAGTACTCTCCTTATCACTTATGTATTTGTTAGATATACTTGAACACTTTGGGATTAGTGATTGACTAGACTAGATATCATAATGATCAACGTTTCCCTTGAGCTTAAGTAATCTCATTCCTTATCTTTATATAGCTTTGGGCTTAAGTCACGAATCTTCTTTTAATTGTAGCCCAACTAAGTTGTTCCAAGAATTGTATAAATATTATTTAATTCTTTGGATCAATTTTGAATAAATCCGAAACTATTAAAATTTATGTCTTCGTTCATAATTTAAATTTCGTTGTAAATTTCCTAATCTGAAAAATAACTCTACAGATAATTACAGTAAAATCCCGTATCAAAATTACGGGTATTACAGCTAATATCCCTATTTTATTAATTTGAGACGAAATAACCCCATTTTAATAAATTTTGATTAAAATTGCAATATTTTATTTAAAAAGCCAATTACTAATTATAAAAAGTAAAAACATTGTAATCCACTATCAAATATAATTGGACCATTTTTACCAAGGACCATTTTTACCAAATATCTTACATAAATTTCAATTATTTTATTAATACATAATAATTGTAGATAGTCAATGCACGTACTATGCAACGGTAAAAAACTAGCTTGAAAATTATTGAACAGTTCTTACAAAATAATCACAAATAATTCACGAATCATTTAGTGAAGTTGTAGTTCCGAGTTACACAAATTCTTCATTGACCGGAAAAAAAATTAAGGATTTCACTCATAGCACAAGTACAATTCGAATCAAATTGAAAGAATGACAAATGAAAAAAAAAAGTGACACAAAAGAAATGTTAACTCTAACAAAAGCATTTATACTAAAAGATTCGAAAAGTGGCAAATATTCAAAAGAATAAATGCTCGATGCCCACTAAGCTATCTTTTCTTTTGGGGACCTGTGAAGCTTGAGGTGAGTTCATAATTAGCTACTTTAATCTATACTCTTATATGAATGCTCAGCAGGAGTTAAAAAGCGCTCAATTTGGTGTATCAATCAGCCAATCAGAATTTTTCTCAAATAATAATTAATATAAAATAAAAAGTAAGAAACCACCCACTACCTTGCATTTATATATTGTCACATTTACTCTTCTATTTTTAATAATTGTTATTTAATATTTAATAAATGATTTACAATTTAAACTAGTTATCATAGTTGGGCCGACCGCACAACACCACAATTTAATATAATTGAAAACTAGTTTTATGCCCGTGTATTTCACGGGTGTAAAATATGTGTAATTAATATAACATTCTTGTATCACAACAAATAATATAAGTTAAATTGTTTAACGAAAAATAAAATGTTCCTACTTTGTTAGTGAGCAGTTATTCTATTATTTTTTATTTTTTATTTGTTTAATATAATGAAAATGGACACGTGTTAGTTGTAAATGATTCCCGTAATTAGGGGAGAATATAAATTAAATTATTTTAAAAATAGACAGTTGTGTTAGTGGGGAAGCTGTAGTGTAGTCCAACGTTTGATATGGTGGTTTAAAGATAAAATAATATTTAAGTAATATTAGCAAACGTAAACCAAGATAGGACATAGTAGACTTTTTTTATGGGACATGTGGCGGAAGGAGATGAAAACTACGTTTAATTGTATATATAGGATAAGTCCGTATAAGTATTTGCAGTCAAGTCCCCATAGAATTCTCTTTATTGAGTAAGCTCACCAAAATCTAGGGCAAGGGCTAGGGCTAGGGCTAGGGCTTAGACCTCCTATAAATACCCTAGTTTCTAAGAGCAAAAATCAACAGCAGCAAATGGAATCTCCTTTGGATTTTACAATGTAGAGCCAAGTTTCTCCGGTGTCCATCCATAGAGCCGACGAGTAAATCAGGTATCTTCAAATCAATCAGCATACTTTTGTGTTGTGTTTACCTCTTGATCCACCATATACATCTCGCTAAACAAGCTGAATTTTGTCCATAAATGGTTTGATCTGCTTTAAGAGATGTCGTTTTGCTTGGGATTTATTCTAGGATATTGATTAACATTAGTAATTCAAAGCCGAGGAAGGAATGGTTGACAGATATGAGATGCCCAACTGTATGGAGAGAGTTTAAGTCGATGTTAGGGCACAATTTGCTCAATTTCTTGTGTAGTTACTGTCTAGCTAGGCGTTGAGATTCTCGTGTTTTCTGATTAATGATGAAAAATTCGATGTTTGAGAAACAAACTGATTCTTCTATGTATTAAAATAGGAATGTTTTTCATTTTGTTGTGCAAGTTGCTTGATCTATGTTCTGATATAGAAAAAACTGCCACCTGACCGTTGTTCGATGACCGGTTTTTCCGTTTATCGTATCACATCTATTAATGCTTTTATTTCTGTGAATCGTTTGTACATTTGCGCCTTTTTCACGACATTTTGACCTTTATCTTATCTGAATCATCGAGATCTTGTTTCAAATAATCGCTTATATTGTCTTTAAGGAATAAGGAAGGAAAATGAGTTTCATAAGCAAATATAGCGCTGTCTGTTTGACGAGGACCAATGCGTTACTTTTGATCGATTATCAGTTCGTTAGTACACTCAAAATAGGTTCTTCTGTAAAGCTCGGTTGTTTCTCCTTTATTATAGCTTTAACCATATGATATTTCTTTTTCAGGGTTCTACGCTCAACCTAATGGCTCCATGTAATGATATTGTCGGCGGAGTACTCTTCGCGACGATTAAGACCACCCTTCTTTCTCCTAGTCCATTGTCCCAACCTACTATCGTTGCATATCCTACCAAAGATGGGAAAGTTTCTGCACTTCTCATCTAGAGAAAAGAAAAGATTGATCCCGATATCAATGTTTGGCGCGACTAAAACTATCACTTGCCACTGCAATCCACGTCATCTGAGTCGTCCCTTCGGCGAAGCAGAGCCAACGAATAAGCCCTTCCACGCAGCTCATTATGTCTGCCAACCATGCTTTTCAGCTATAGCTTGGTTCGCAGAAGGGCAAAAACACCGAACATGATGGAAGTAGGGTTTGGGTAAAAGACAGGCCCAACATCCCTCGGCCTCCTCTTGGGTGGGACCGACGTGTGAGACTCAGAGTTGAATGGCGTTCTTCAAGAATTGCAGACGGTGATCGTGTCTCTACGAGTAAAAGAAAAAGTAAAGTATCTGATCCCCTTGAGCATGTAGTGGAAGAGAAAGGGCTGAGAAGATTGCTCGTCCGAAGGTCAGATACTGAGGTGCTATTTTCCCCATTTTGATGGGATGGAACGATTTGAAGGGTTTCATCGTCCCGTAAAGGTTTTCTGCCAGCAAAGACGTTTCGGCGGCCGAGGATATGATGGCATTGGCATTGGTTTGTTACTAATAATGAGGTGTGGTATCGCTGCTAACACTTGGCAATGCTAACAAGCATATTATTATCAGGGAACCTTTTAAGTCCAAGTGATGTGGTTTTTTAGTGCTTTGGTTGTATTAGACTTAAGATTATATTGTATTTGTGTCTAATGGAACTTGTTTAGATCTCAATAGCAAAGTTAAATTTAATATTGCATCTATTTTTCACCATCCTTGTTGACGGCTAAGAGCATCTCAAACCGAGACGCAAAAACCTGAAAAATTGACTACTAGTACCCTGAAGGAAACCGAGCACGAACATGGCCCAGTCGAGCTCGGCTCGATTAAGTTTTAGTGGCCTCGAGCTTGGCTCGGTTAAAAATATTAAAGCTCGGCCCGACTCGATAAGTTTAGTCTAAGACTGTATTTGAGATCGATCTCGATCTCGAGTTCGGTATATACTAATAAATTAAATACATATTTTTAATGAAATATAAAATATTTTATATATATAAAAACAAAATTGCCGGCTCGAAAGGGCTCGACAAGCCAAGGCCCAAGATATGATATAGGCTCGAGCTCGTTTTAATCGTACCTTAATTTTATATTAATACTCTTTGGACACTCAAATTCGTGCTATAATATATAAATATATAAACTAAATTTATTCTGATTTAAAATAGTTAATCGAAATTACAATTTAATTTTTACTATGTTTTAAATTTTAATAGTAATTTTCTGTGAAATTGACCGGAGGGGCAATGCTTAATAAAATAAATAGAATAGATAATTTCAAATAAGTCCTCTGTTTAATTTACTTACAGTCAAAACCCCAATACAATTTTATTTTAGTGTAAGGTTATTTAGGGTTAGGGCTAGGCCTAGGGCTAGGGCTGAAAACTCTTATAAATACCCGATTTCCAAGAGAAAAATCACCAGTCGCAAATAACTTTATATCAAATCTCCTTTTAGTCTACGATGTAGCTGTTTCTGTATTGTCCATCCATAGATCCGACGAGCAAATCAGGTATGCTGAAATCAATAATCCTACATCTTTGTGCTTAACTCTTGATTCACCGTATACATCTCGTTTGAAACAAGCTTGCTTCTGAATTTGGCGCATCAAATGGTCTGATCTGTTTTAGCTTGTATGAGATTTCATTTGTTCTTGGAATTTATGCTAGGATATTGATGAACGTTAAAAGAAAAGGAAGAAACGGTTGGTAGATATGAAATATCCAAGTGTAGGATTTAGAAAGAGTGTTTAAGTCGATGCTATATCAATTTCATTTTGTTCCAGACTATGCTTATTTAGTATTACATGAACATAGCTAGGTGTTGTTTAGTTTCTCGTGTTTCCTGATAAATGATGCCAAACTAGGTTTCCATGTATGAGAAACAAACTGATCTATTTATGTATCCAAATAGGAATTTGTTTGATTTTGTTGTGTAAGTGGCATCTCAGTATTCTATGGATCTATTTTCTGATTTAGAAAAACCGCCACGTGACCGCTGTCCGATGAATGTTTTTTTGTTTTTTCTTGTCGTATATCATCTATTAATGCTTATTCTTGTCCGAGTTGTTAAGATTTTGTTTCGGATTTTCACTTGATGTTGTAAAGTTCGTTATTTGGCGCTTTTCGGTTCACAAGGATCAACCTGTTACCTTTAACTGATGCTAAGTTCGTTACTAGTCTCTAAATAGATTTTAACGTAAAGTTCAGTCATTTCTCATTTATTATAGCCCTAACTATATTCCATTTCTTTTTCAGGCTTCTATACGCGGCCACGTCGGGACAATGTCGACCCTTCTTGCTCATCTCTCAACGAATTCATTTCTTTCAAGAAAAGAGTATCATAGTCCCTTGTCAGGGAAAGCTGCTGCATTTCTCATCTAGAGAAAGAAAAAGATTGATCCCGATATCAATGTTTGGCGTGACTAAAACTATCACTTGCCACCGCAATCCACGTCATCCGAGGCGTCCTTTCGGCGAAGCGGAGCCAACGAATAAGCCCTTCCACCGTTTCATTACGTATGCCAACCATGTTCTCTAAATTGGTTCGCATAAGGGCAAAAAAGCACCACGACCTTGTGTGTTGCTTCTTAGATGACACAAATAATGATCGTGTCTCTAAGAGGAAAAGAGGAAGTGAAGTGTCTGATCCCCTCGACTGCAAGTGAAAGAGATCGTTCATCGAAGAAAAAGGGCTGAGAAGATTGCTCGTCGAAAGATCAGATACTGAGTGCTATATTCCCAATTTTGATGGGATGGAACGTTGGAAGGGTTCACCAGATTATGGGACAACAAATCGTCTGATTCGTCCGTGCCTTCCGACGACGGCGATACCTCTGGAAAAGACGACCGTCGCGCCAAAACAAAGCAACGCGGGATTCGCACTCCGCCCTGAGAGGACAGCTCGTCGAAGGATCAGATAATTGAGTGATTTGTTCGCCGTTGGCATTGGTTTCTTTCTAATAATGAGATGTGTGGTATCGTTGCTAAAACTTAGCAATGCTAACAAACATGTTATTATTATCTTGGAACCTTTTAAGTCCAAGTGATGCAATTTTAGTACTTTGGTTGTAGTATCGACTAGATTGGATTGTATTTTATTTGTGTTTGATCTATATATTTCAAAGAAATGGAACTTCAAATATATTATTACATCTATTCTTCGTCATCCTTGTTCTTTTCTGTGGTGAACGGAGACATCTATGAATCAATTAGTTCTGATGAGAGATCAATTTGTCCGAACTGAACATAAGCTCAGGCTCAGCTTTGTAAATTGTAGTGAGAGTGAGAATATGATGAATGTGCCTGAATCAAGAAAGGACAGAACAAATCAAACTGAATGGAAGATTACTTTTTGTAATTAACTCATTTATAGTGAACAATTCTTGCAAATTATTCGGCCCAGTATCGTTTTCTTTTCCCGAACTGTGAAGTTTGAGGTTGAGTTGATAATTAGCTCAGTTGGGCCCACCCCACCATTATTTTTAGGGTTAATTCCTCATCAGTACCTTTTGAGTTTTCAAATTCCTATTAAATACCCCTCAAATTATTTCTTCCTTATAAGTACCCATTTGAAAATTTCTTCCTGTTCAGTACCTAAAAAAGGTCTTTTCAGGGTTAAAAAGTCGAAAATACCCTGTCTCACACTTCAAATTGGACATTTATACCAACTTATTTCGAAATTATACCAGAAAGTATAAAAATTATACCATCTGTTTTGGTTATCGTACCAGTAAATAACGTTATTATAATTTTATACAGCGAAAATTGGATATTTATACCAACTGATTTTGAAATTATACCAGAAATTGTACAAATTATACCATCTGTTTTGGTTATCGTACAAGTAATTAACGTTTTATAATTTTATACAACGAATTGGACATTTATACCAACTGATTTTGAAATTATACCTGAAATTGTAGAAATTATACCATCTGTTTGCGTCATTATACCAGTTATTTTAATTTTATACAGTGAAATTGGACGTTATACCAACTGATTTTGAAATTATACCAGAAATTGTAGAAATTATACCATCTGTTTGTGTTATTATATCAGTTATTTCAATTTTACAGTGAAATTGGACGTCAAACCAACTGATTTTGAAATTATACCAGAAATTGTAGAAATTATACCATCTGTTTGTGTTATTATATCAGTTATTTCAATTTTACAGTGAAATTGGACGTCAAACCAACTGATTTTGAAATTATACCAGAAATTATTGAAATTATACCATCTCTTTTCGTTATTATACCAGTTATTTTAATTTTATACAGTGAAATTGGTGTTATACCAACTGATTTTACTATTATACCAGAAATTGTAGAAATTATACCAACTGTTGTCGTAATTATACCAACAGAACTGTACACTATATCAATTGGTATAATAATGATAACAGTTGGTATAATTAGAAAAACAGTTGGTATAATAATCAAAACAGTTGGTATGATGTCTAGTTTAATTTCAGAAAAGGGTATTTTCGTCCGTTTACTGTTTGGGGTATTAAACACACAACTTTTTGCAGGTGGGTACTGATAAGGAAGAAATTTTGACAGGGGTACTGATAAGGAAGTTTAGTTTCTGACAGGGCCTGATAAGGAATTTACCCTTATGTAATTGTAAAAAAGTCCGTATCATAAGTATTTGCAGACAAGTCCCCATTGAATTATCTTTTACTGAGCTAAGGACAGCTAAATATCTAAGGCTAGGGTTAGGGTTAGGGTAAAGGATAGGGCTAGGGCTGAGACCTCCTATAAATACCCGAGTTTCTAATAGAAAAAAAAAACAGCAGCAAATACGTTATATAAATCAATCTTCTTTAGATCTACAATGTAGCAGGTTTCTCCAGTGTACATCCATAGAGCCGACGAGTAAATCAGGTATGCCCAAATCAACCAGCCTACTTTTGTTTGTGTTTACCTTTTGATCCACCATATACATCTCGTTTGAAAACGAGCTTGCTTATGAATTGTGCACAGCAACTGGTCTGATCTGTTTTAAGAGATATCGTTGCTTGGAATTTATGCTAGGATATTCTATGAACATTAGTAATTCAAAGCCGAGGAAGAAATGGTTGATAGATCTGAGACAAGTGTCGGTAGAGCATTTTAAGTCGATGTTAGGGCACGATTTGCTCAATTTTTTGTTTACTACTATCTAGCAAGGCGCTGAGTTTCTCGTGTTTGCTGATTAATGATGAAAAGATAGGTTTCGATGTTTGAGAACAGACTGATTCGTCTATGTATTCAAATGGGAATTTTATTGATTTTGTTGTGTAAATTGCTTGATCTATGTTCTGATATAGAAAAAACTGCCACCTGACCGTTGTTCGATGACCGTTTTTTCCGTTTTTTGTCGTATTCCATCTATTAATGTTTATATTTCTATTCGAACCGCTTGCACATTTGCGCCTTTTTCACGACATTTTGACCTTTATCATGTCTGAGTCATCGAGATCTTGTTTCAAATAATCGCTTATATTGTCTATAAGGAAGGAAAATGAGTTTGATATGCAAATATAGCGCTGTTTGTTTCACGAGGACCAATAAGTTACTTTTGATCGATTATAAGTTCGTTAGTACACTCAAAGGTTCTTCTGTAAAGCTCGGTTGTTTCTCCTTTATATAAAGCCTTAACCATATGATATTTCTTTTTCAGGATTCTACTCTCAACCACATGGCTCCATGTAATGATATTGTCGGCGGAGTACTCATCGCCACGATTAGCCGTCATTCTCATTGCTCTATGAGCCATTTCTTTCAAGAAAAGAGCATCCTAGTCCATTGTCCCAACCTACTATCCTTGCATATCCTCCTACCAAAGATGGGAAAGCTGCTGCACTTCTCATCTGGAGAAAAGAAAAGATTGATCCCGATATCAATGTTCCGTGCGACTAAAACTATCACTTGCCACTGCAATTCACGTCATCTGAGTCGTCCCTTCGGCGAAGCAGAGCCAACGAATAAGCCCTTCCACGCAGCTCATTATGTCTGCCAACCATTCTTTTCAGACATGGTGGAAGTAGGGTTTGCGTAAGAGACAGGCCCAACATCCCTCGGCCTCCTCTTGGGTGGGACCGACGTGTGAGACTCAGAGTTGAATGGCGTTCTTCAAGAATTGCAGACGGTGATCGTGTCTCTACGAGTAAAAGAAAAAGTGAAGTATCTGATCCCCTCGACTAAGAGAGTATGTAGTGGCTGAGAAGATTGCTCGTCTGAGGGTCAGATACTGAGGTGCTATTTTCCCGCATTTTGATGGGATGGAACGATTGGAAGGGTTTCATCGTCCCGTAAGGGTTTTCTGCTAGCAAAGACGTTTCGACGGCTGACGATAGGATGGCACTGGCGTTTGTTTCTTACTAATAATGAGATGTGTGGTATCGTTGCTAACACTTAGCAATGCTAACAAACATGTTATTCTTATTTTGGAATCCTTTTAAGAAGTCCAAGTGATGCATTTTTAGTGCTTTGGTTGTAGTGTCAGATTAGATTATATTGTATTTGTGTTTAATGGAACGTGTTTATGATCTCAAATAGGAAGGTTAAATTTATTATTGCCTCTATTCTTCATCATCCTTGTTCACGGCTACTCTTAACAACTGGAAAAACAATGAAAGACGATATTTTTAATCAACACATAGATCAGAAAAATGGAGTCCTCCAAAAATTCCCAACAAATTCCGTCAATTGGGAAGCAGAAAACGTATATAGAACATGTCGGAAAAAGAGCCAGAAATATTATTAAACTACGTTCAGGCAATTAATCAACACTTTCAATAGTTAACTACCACGCTCCCCGTGAATCCCTTCTGATGAGGCCCTCATTCTCACCACCCATTGGCTCGATTAAGTTTTATTGGGCTCGAGCTTGGCTCTTAAAAATATTAAAGCTCGACTCGGCTCGACTCAATAAGCTCGATAAGCTTGGTCTAAGGCTCTGTATTTGAGGTCGAATTCGATGTTCATATCGAGTTCGTTATATATTATTAAATTAGTATTTCACTATAAATATACATTTGTATTTTATTTATTAAAAAAAAAATTTCGACTCGACAAGGGATTGAAATGCCAAGGACCAAGATATGACATAGGTTTGTGCTCGATTTTAACCGTACCAGAATTCTTTGCACACGCAAATGCGTATATAAAATATATAATCTTAAATTTATTTTGATTTAAAATAGTTCATCAAAACTATAATTTAAATTTTATTATATATTGAGTTAAAGGTAAAAAAAAGTTAATTTAAGCTAATAATTAACTGAAAATAATAAAGAAAGTATGTGATTTTTTAAAAATTTAATATTAATTTCTGTAAAATTGACCGAGGAGGGACAATTAATAGTGGTTACTAAAATCAATAGAATAGATTTCAGTTAAGTCCTCTTTTTAAGTATTTACAGTCAAAACCCCAATATAATTTTAATTCAGTGTAAGGTCATTTAGGGTTAGGACTAGCTAGGGTTAGGGCTGAAAACTCCTATAAATACCCGATTTTCTAATGGAAAAATCACCAGCCGCAAATAAAGTTATATCAAATCTCCTTTAGTTCTACTTCTACGATGTAGCTGTTTCTGTATTGTCCATCCATAGATCCGACGTGCAAATCAGGTATGATAAATCAATAATACTATTTCTTTGTGCTTAACTCTTGATTCACCATATACATCTTGTTTGAAACAAGCTTGATTATAAATTTTGCGCATCAAATTGTCTGATCTGTTTTAACTTGTAAGGGATTTCATTTGTTCTTGGAATTTATGCTAGGATATTGATGAACGTTGGTAATTCAAAGAAAAGGAAGAAATGGTTGGTAGATATGAGGTATCCAAGTGTAGGATTTATGAAGAGTGTTTAAGTCGATGCTAGATCAATTTCATTTTGTTCCAGACTATGACTATTTAGTATTACATGAACAAAGCTAGGTGTTGTTTAGTTTCTCGTGTTTTCTGATAAATGATGCCAAACTGGGTTTCCATGTATGAGAAACAAACTGATCTATTTATGTATCCAAAAAGGATTTGTTTGATTTTGTTGTGTAAGTGGCATCTCAGCATTCTATCGATCTATATTCTGATTTAGAAAAACCGCCACGTGACCGCTGTCCGATGAACGTTTTTCTGTTTTTCGTCGTATATCATCTATTAATGCTTATTCTTGCCCGAGTTGTTAAGATTTTGTTTCGAATTTTCACTTGATGTGGTAAAGTTCGTTATTTGGCGCTTTTCGGTTGACGAGGATCAACTTGTTACCTTTAACTGATGCTAAGTTCGTTACTACTCTCAAAATAGATTTGAACGTAAAGTTCAGTCATGTCTCATTTATTATATTCCATTTCTTTTTCAAGCATCATTATGCAGCTACTTGACTCTGTTTGATGATAATGTCGGCGTAGGATCCGTTGGGACAACGTTGGCCCTTCTTTCTAACTGCTCTACGAAGCCATTCCTTTCAAGAAAAGAGTATCATAGTCCATTGTCCTTACCTAACATCGTAGCAGATCCTACCGAAGATGGGAAAGCTGCTGCATTTCTCATCTAGAAAAAGGAAAAGATTGGTCCCGATATCAATGTTTGGCGTGACTAAAACTATCACTTGCCACTGCAATCAATGTCACCTAAAGCGTCCATTCGGCGAAGCAGAGCCAACGAATAAGCCCTTCCACCGTTTCATTACGTCTGCCAACAATGCTATCTAAATTGGTTCGCATAAGGGCAGAAAAGCACCACGACCTTGTGTGTTGCTTCTTAGATTAACGATCGTGTCTCTAAGAGGAAAAGAGGAAGTGAAGTGTCTGATCCCCTCGACTGCAAAGCAAAAAAAAAATCATTCAGTCGAAGGAAAAGGGCTGAGAAGATTGCTCGTCGAAGGATCATATGCTGAGTGCTATGTTCCCCATTTTGATGGGATGGAACGGTTGGAAGGGGTTTATCAGATTATGGGAAACCAAAAATCGTCTGATTCATCCGCAGAGTCCGACGACGGCGATACCTCTGGAAAAGACGACCGTCTTGCCAAAACAAAGCGATGCGGTATTCGCACATCTGCCCTGAGATGACTGCTCGTCGAAGGATCGGACAATGACTGATTTATTCGCCATTGGCATTGGTTTCTTTCTAATAATGAGATGTGTGGTATCGTTGCTAATACTTGGCAATGCTATCAAACATGTTATTATTATCTGGGAACCTTCTAAGTCCAAGTTACTTAGGTTGTGTCAGACTTCAGATTAGGTTGTATTTGCGTATGATCTATATTTCAAAGAAATGGAACTTTTATAATCTCAGAAGGAAACTTGTATTATTGTATGTATGCTTCGTCCTTGCTGCTAGTGAGAAATTGTGGTGAACAGAGA
Organism: Craterostigma plantagineum; assembly: GCA_027422505.1. Lineage (NCBI taxonomy): Eukaryota > Viridiplantae > Streptophyta > Magnoliopsida > Lamiales > Linderniaceae > Craterostigma > Craterostigma plantagineum. The sequence continues at coordinate 1,493,931 of JAPQWV010000057.1, forward strand.
CATCTATGAATCACTTAGTTCTGATAAGATGAATTTTTCTGAACATACATCAGCTTTGTAATTTGATGAATGTGTCCCTGAAGCAAGAAAGACTCGATTGAAGATTACTTGTGATTGTGAAAACGAAAAACAACCTTGAAAATCCTATTTAATAGGACCATGCATTATTCTTAATGAGCTCTAAAAACATTGTAAAATCTTATATAATAGAATTTAGAAATGTAATTGGTTTAAAATGCTTCCGTGTTTTCGATAATAATTGATTATAGTACGTAAAAAACTAATATAAAAAACATTGAAAATTACCCACTATCAAACATAATTGGACCAATTTTACTAAACATCTTACATAAATTTCAATTATTTTATTAGTGAATAATAGTTATAGATAGTCAATGCCACTATGCAATGGTAAAAAACGTTTGAAAATTATTGAACAGTTCATACAAATAATCAGCCCAATAACTATCGTTTCTTTTGTGGACCTGTGAAGCTTGAGGTGTAGGTGTAGTTGATAATTAGCTCCTATCATAGTTGAGGGCTCGTAGAGCCCGAGCTCGACTCATTTTCTGGGCTCGAGCTCATCGAGCTTTTCAGCTCACGGCTCGAGCTCACTAAGCTCATCGAGTTCGAGCTCGAGCTTTTAATAAAAAAAATTAATAAACTAATAAAAATAATATAAATTAATAGAACATATAAAAAATTTTAAAAATATTCGAGCTTTTAGTAGAAATATTTATAAAATTGGAAAAAATAATATAAAGTATATAAGAATATTAAAAATATAAAAAATTTAAAAGAAAAAGCTCGTGAACCTGTTCGCAAGCTTTCGAGCCACTACATCCGGGCTCAAGCTCGAGCTCGACATAAACGAGCTCGAGCTCGAGCTCAACTTAAATGAGCTCGAGCTCATTTGTATCGAGCTCGAGCCGAGCTTTTGCCGAGCCGGCTCTACTCATCTTTCACCCCTTGGGCCGACCGCACCATAACTTTATATAATTGTAAATAAGTCCGTATAAGTATTTGCAGTCAAGTCCCCATAGAATTCTCTTTATTGAGTAAGGTCACCTAAATATCTAGGGCTAGTGCTAGGGCTCGAGCTAGGGCTGAGACCTCCTATAAATACCACCCAAGTTTCTAAGAGAAAATCAACATCCGCAAATCGAATTTCCTTTGGATTTTACAATGTAGCAGTTTCTCCTGTGTCCATCCTTAGAGCCGACGAGCAATTCAGGTATGCTCAAATCAACCAACCTAGTTTTGTTCGTGTTTACCTCTTGATCCACCATATACATCTCGTTTGGGAACGAGCTTGCTTATGAATTTTGTCCATCAAATGGTTTGATCTGTTTAAGAGATGTCGATTTGCTTGGGATTTATGCTAGGATATTGATGAACATTAGTAATTCAAAGCCGAGGAAGGAATAGTTGATAGATATCAGATGAACAACTGTAGGGAGAGAGTTTAAGTCGATGCTAGGGCATGATTTGCTATATTTCTTGTCTAGTTACTGTCTAGCTAGGCGTTGAGATTCTCGTGTTTTCTGATTCATGATGAAAAATAGTTTACGATGTTTGAGAAACAAACTGACTCGTCTATGTATTCAATTAGGAATTTTTTTGATTTTGTAAGTTGCTTGATCTATGTTCTGATATAGAAAAAACTGCCACCTGACCGTTGTTCGATGACCGCTTGCACATTTGCGCCTTTTTCACGACATTCTGACCTTTATCTTGTCCGAGTCATTGAGATCTTGTTTCAAATAATCGCTTATATTGTCTATAAGGAAGGAAAATGAGTTTGATATGCAAATATAGCGCTGTTTGTTTGACGAGGACCAATGCGTTACTTTTGATCGATTATAAGTTCGTTAGTACACTCAATGGTTCTTCTGTAAAGCTCGGTTGTTTCTCCTTTATTATAGCCTTAACCATATGATATTTCTTTTTCAGGCTTCTACTCTCAACCTAATGGCTCCATGTAATGATATTGTCGGCGGAGTACTCATCGCCACGATTAAGACCAGCACTCATTCTCATTGCTCTATAAAGCCATTTCTTTCAAGAAAAGAGCATCCTAGTCCATTGCCCCAACCTACTATCATTGCGTATCCTACCAAAGATGGGAAAGTTTCCGCACTTCTCGTATAGAGAAAAGAAAAGATTGATCCCGATATCAATGTTTGGCGCGACTAAAACTATCACTTGCCACTGCAATCCACGTCATCTGAGTCGTCCATTCGGCGAAGCAGAGCCAACGAATAAGCCCTTCCACGCAGCTCATTATGTCTGCCAACGAACATGATGGAAGTAGGGTTTGGGTAAGAGACAGGCCCAACATCCCTCGGCCTCCTCTTGGGTGGGACCGACGTGTGAGACTCAGAGTTGAATGGCGTTCTTCAAGAATTGCAGACGGTGATCGTGTCTCTACGAGTAAAAGAAAAAGTAAAGTATCTGATCCCCTTGAGCATGTAGTGGAAGAGGAAGGGCTGAGAAGATTGCTCGTCCGAAGGTCAGATACTGAGGTGCTATTTTCCCCATTTTGATGGGATGGAACGATTAGACGGGTTTCATCGTCCCGTAAAGGTTTTCTGCTAGCAAAGACGTTTCGGCAGCCAAGGATATGATGGCATTGGCATTGGTTTCTTACTAATAATGAGATGTGTGGTATCGCTGCTAACACTTGGCAATGCTAACAAACATATTATTATCTGCGAACCTTTTAAGTCCAAGTGATGTAGTTTTTAGTGCTTTGGTTGTATTAGACTTGAGATTATATTGTATTTGTGTCTAATGGAACTTGTTTAGATCTCAATAGCAAAGTTAAATTTAATATTGCATCTATTTTTCACCATCCTTGTTGACGGCTAAGAGCATCTCAAACCGAGACGCAAAAACCTGAAAAATTGACTACTAGTACCCTGAAGGAAACCGAGCACGAACATGGCCCAGTTCGAGCTCGGCTCGATTAAGTTTTAGTGGCCTCGAGCTTGGCTCGGTTAAAAACATTAGAGCTCGGCCCGACTCGATAAGTTTAGTCTAAGACTGTATTTGAGATCGATCTCGATCTCGAGTTCGGTATATATTAATAAATTAAATACATATTTTTAATGAAATATAAAATATTTAATATATATAAAAACAAAATTGCCGGCTCGAAAGGGCTCGACAAGACACGGGCCAAGATATGATATAGGCTCGAGCTCGTTTTAATCGTACCTTAATTTTATATTAATACTCTTTGGACACTCAAATTCGTGCTATAATATATAAATATATAAACTAAATTTATTCTGATTTAAAATAGTTAATCGAAATTACAATTTAATTTTTACTATGTTATATAAATTATAGAATTTAAAGGTATAAAACTTAACTGAAAATAATAAAGATAGTGACTATGTTTTAAATTTTAATATTAATTTTCTGTGAAATTGACCGGAGGGGCAATGCTTAATAAAATAAATAGAATAGATAATTTCAAATAAGTCCTCTGTTTAATTTATTTACAGTCAAGACCCCAATACAATTTTATTTTACTGTAAGGTTATTTAGGGTTAGGGCTAGGCCTAGGGCTAGGGCTGAAAACTCTTATAAATACCCGATTTCCAAGAGAAAAATCACCAGCCGCAAATAACGTTATATCAAATCTCCTTTTAGTTTACGATGTAGCTGTTTCTGTATTGTCCATCCATAGATCCGACGAGCAAATCAGGTATGCTGAAATCAATAAACCTACGTCTTTGTGCTTAACTCTTGATTCACCATATACATCTCGTTTGAAACAAGCTTGCTTCTGAATTTTGCGCATCAAATGGTCTGATCTGTTTTAGCTTGTATGAGATTTCATTTGTTCTTGGAATTTATGCTAGGATATTGATGAACGTTGGTAATTCAAAGAAAAGGAAGAAATGGTTGGTAGATATGAGGTATCCAAGTGTAGGATTTAGGAAGAGTGTTTAAGTCGATGCTAGATCAATTTCATTTTGTTCCAGACTATGCTTATTTAGTATTACATGAACATAGCTAGGTGTTGTTTAGTTTCTCGTGTTTTCTGATAAATGATGCCAAACTAGGTTTCGATGTATGAGAAACAAAAACTGATCATTTATGTATCCAAATAGTAATTTGTTTGATTTTGTTGTGTAAGTGGCATCTCAGCATTCTATCGATCTATTTTCTGATTTAGAAAAACCGCCACGTGACCGCTGTCCGATGAACGTTTTTCTGTTTTTTTTCGTCGTATATCATCTATTAATGCTTATTCTTGCCCGAGTTGTTAAGATTTTGTTTCGAATTTTCACTTGATGTGGTAAAGTTCGTTATTTGGCGCTTTTCGGTTGACGAGGATCAACTTGTTACCTTTAACTGATGCTAAGTTCGTTACTACTCTCAAAATAGATTTGAACGTAAAGTTCAGTCATGTCTCATTTATTATATTCCATTTCTTTTTCAGGCATCATTATGCAGCTACTTGACTCTGTTTGATGATAATGTCGGCGTAGGATCCGTTGGGACAACGTTGGCCCTTCTTTCTAACTGCTCTACGAAGCCATTCCTTTCAAGAAAAGAGTATCATAGTCCATTGTCCTTACCTAACATCGTAGCAGATCCTACCGAAGATGGGAAAGCTGCTGCATTTCTCATCTAGAAAAAGGAAAAGATTGGTCCCGATATCAATGTTTGGCGTGACTAAAACTATCACTTGCCACTGCAATCAATGTCACCTAAAGCGTCCATTCGGCGAAGCAGAGCCAACGAATAAGGCCCTTCCACCGTTTCATTACGTCTGCCAACAATGCTATCTAAATTGGTTCGCATAAGGGCAGAAAAGCACCACGACCTTGTGTGTTGCTTCTAAGATTAACGATCGTGTCTCTAAGAGGAAAAGAGGAAGTGAAGTGTCTGATCCCCTCGACTGCAAAGCAAAAAAAAATCATTCAGTCGAAGGAAAAGGGCTGAGAAGATTGCTCGTCGAAGGATCATATGCTGAGTGCTATGTTCCCCATTTTGATGGGATGGAAGGGCTGGATGGGGTTTATCAGATTATGGGAAACAAAAAATCGTCTGATTCATCACGATACCTCTGGAAAAGACGACCGTCTCGCCAAAACAAAGCGACGCGGTATTCGCACATCTGCCCTGAGAGGACTGCTCGTCGAAGGATCGGATAATGACTGATTTATTCGCCATTGGCATTGGTTTCTTTCTAATAATGAGATGTGTGGTATCGTTGCTAATACTTGGCAATGCTATCAAACATGTTATTATTATCTGGGAACCTTCTAAGTCCAAGTTACTTAGGTTGTGTCAGACTTCAGATTAGGTTGTATTTGCGTATGATCTATATTTCAAAGAAATGGAACTTTTGTATAATCTCAGAAGGAAACTTGTATTATTGCATGTATGCTTCGTCCTTGCTGCTAGTGAGAAATTGTGGTGAACAGAGACATCTATGAATCACTTAGTTCTCATAAAATAAATTTTTCTGTACATACATCAGCTTTGTAATTTGATAATATGATGAATGTGTCCCTGAAGCAAGAAAGACTCGATGAAAGATTACTTGTGATTGTGAAAACGAAAAACAACCTTGAAAATCCTATTTAATAGTACCATGCATTATTATTAATGAGCTCTAAAAACAGCGTAAAATCTTATATAATAGAATTTAGAAATGTAATTGGCTTAAAATGCTTCCGTGTTTTCGATAATAATTGATTATAATACGTACTAATATAAATTAAATAACATTGAAAACTACCCACTATCAAACATAATTGGACCAATTTTACTAAACATCTTACATAAATTTCAATTATTTTATTAGTGAATAATAGTTATAGATAGTCAATGCCACTATGCAATGGTAAAAAACGTTTGAAAATTATTGAACAGTTCATACAAATAATCAGCCCACTAACTATCGTTTCTTTTGGGGACCTGTGAAGCTTGAGGTGTAGGTGTAGTTGATAATTAGCTCCTTTAATTATCATAGTTGAGGGCGGTAAACGAACCCGAACTCGGCTTATTTTCTGGGCTCGAGCTCATCGAGCTTTTCAGCTCACGGCTCGAGCTCACTAAGCTCATCGAGTTCGAGCTCGAGCTTTTAATAAAAAAAATTAATAAACTAATAAAAGCAACATAAATTAATAAAACATATAAAAAATTTTAAAAATATTCGAGCTATTAGTAGAAATATTTATAAAATTGGAAAAAATAATATAAAGTAATATAAGAATATAAAAAAATATAAAAAATTAAAAAAAAAAGCTCGTGAGCCTGTTCGCGAGCTTTCGAGCCACTACATCCGGGCTCAAGCTCGAGCTCGACATAAATGAGCTCGAGCTCATTTGTATCGAGCTCGAGCCGAGCTTTTACCGAGCCGGCTCTACTCATCTTTCACCCCTTGGGCCGACCGCACCATAACTTTATATTATTGTAAATAAGTCCGTATAAGTATTTGCAGTCAAGTCTCCATAGAATTCTCTTTATTGAGTAAGGTCACCTAAATATCTAGGGCTAGTGCTAGGGCTAGAGCTAGGGTTGAGACCTCCTATAAATACCACCCAAGTTTCTAAGAGAAAATCAACATCCGCAAATCGAATTTCCTTTGGATTTTACAATGTAGCAGTTTCTCCTGTGTCCATCCTTAGAGCCAACGAGCAATTCAGGTATGCTCAAATCAACCAACCTAGTTTTGTTCGTGTTTACCTCTTGATCACCATATACATCTCGTTTGGGAACGAACTTGCTTATGAATTTTGTCCATCAAATGGTTTGATCTGTTTAAGAGATGTTGATTTGCTTGGGATTTATGCTAGGATATTGATGAACATTAGTAATTCAAAGCCGAGGAAGGAATAGTTGATAGATATCAGATGAACAACTGTAGGGAGAGAGTTTAAGTCGATGTTAGGGCATGATTTGCTATATTTCTTGTCTAGTTACTGTCTAGCTAGGCGTTGAGATTCTCGTGTTTTCTGATTCATGATGAAAAATAGTTTTCGATGTTTGAGAAACAAACTGACTCGTCTATGTATTCAAATAGGAATTTTTTTTGATTTTGTAAGTTGCTTGATCTATGTTCTGATATAGAAAAAATTGCCACCTGACTGTTGTTCGATGACCGCTTTTTCCGTTTTGTCGTATTCCATCTATTAATGCTTATATTTCTGTTCGAACCGCTTGCACATTTGCGCCTTTTTCACGACATTCTGACCTTTATCTTGTCCGAGTCATCGAGATCTTGTTTCAAATAATCGCTTATATTGTCTATAAGGAAGGAAAATGAGTTTGATATGCAAATATAGCGCTGTTTGTTTGACGAGGACCAATGCGTTACTTTTGATCGATTATAAGTTCGTTAGTACACTCAAAATAGGTTCTTCTGCAAAGCTCGGTTGTTTCTCCTTTATTATAGCCTTAACCATATGATATTTCTTTTTCAGGCTTCTACTCTCAACCTAATGGCTCCATGTAATGATATTGTCGGCGGAGTACTCATCGCCACGATTAAGACCAGCCGTCATTCTCATTGCTCTATGAAGCCAATTCTTTCAAGAAAAGAGCATCCTAGTCCATTGTCCCAACCTACTATCTGTTAACTTGTGTATATTATGGGGTTTCTTTAGGAAGGAGAAGAGCAAAAAATAAAAGAACTGATAAAATGAGGAGAACGAAATATTTGGAGAAGAGAAAGTTGGTGACATGACACAGCAGAGGACTTGTTTTTTTTTTATCTCATTTGCTCGTTACTTGATACTATATGCATGCCTTGATTTTTATAGTAACACATGGAGGACTTTAGAAAAAACACCATCTTAAGATGTTCCCCAATTTACTCCTCAACATAAGGAAATGTCTGCCATTTCAATAATGCCTCCTCAACTTAGGTTAGGTAAAGTTGTCTGTGACGCCCGGGGCCGAAGAGGGCGGGGAGTGATCGCCGGTGCCAGGGTGCACGGACAAGGAGCGGCTCCTGGCAAGGCTTCTAGGTGAAGGGGTACATGAACGAACCGATCCGGCACCCGAATGAGAGGGGATCCTGAGACTGACAATGTATGGGCGTGTCAGGCTAAGAATCGTATAATAGAATTGATAGTACTACTCATATCACCAAGGTCGACCTACCTTTTCGGGAGTCCATCCGAAAGAACTTCGAAGTTAAGCGTGCTTGACTTGAAGCAATCTTAGGATGGGTGACCCCCTGGGAAGTTTGCCCAGGGTGCGTGTGAGCGAGGACGAAGCACGCTGAAAGGTTAAATGGTGGTACAGTGGGGCCAGACTATCAGTCGGAGTGTGGTGGGCCCAACCCCACAGGTCCCGGTAGGGACGGATGCTACAGTGACACCCGGTATGGGACGGGTTGTTACAGGTGGGATCAGAGCACAACCTCTCGCAGTACGGTGCTGGTTCGGGGACGAACCAGGCGGAAGCTGGTGGGCATGTGAGGCCCGGGGCCGAAGAGGGCGGGGAGTGATCGCCGGTGCCAGGGTGCACGGATAAGGAGCGGCTCCTGGCAAGGCTTCTAGGCGAAGGGGTACATGAACGAACCGATCCGGCACCCGAATGAGAGGGGATCCTGAGACTGACAATGTATGGGCGTGTCAGGCTAAGAATCGTATAATAGAATTGATAGTACTACTCATATCACCAAGGTCGACCTACCTTTTCGGGAGTCCATCCGAAAGAACTTCGAAGTTAAGCGTGCTTGACTTGAAGCAATCTTAGGATGGGTGACCCCCTGGGAAGTTTGCCCAGGGTGCGTGTGAGCGAGGACGAAGCACGCTGAAAGGTTAAATGGTGGTACAGTGGGGCCAGACTATCAGTCGGAGTGTGGTGGGCCCAACCCCACAGGTCCCGGTAGGGACGGATGCTACAGTGACACCCGGTATGGGACGGGTCGTTACATTGTCTCCCCATTAGAGCTTAATATTATTTTAACATCCCCGCCTAAGCTCGATTGTCCTTTCCTCGTACTCCAAGTTTGTTCTTCAGTTTTTCAAATGATTCCAACGGTAACGGCTTGGTTAATATATCAGCAACTTGTTCTCGGATTGCAACGTATTCAACCTCTACTTCATCATTTTTCACGTGCTCCCTTATCGAATGAAATCTGACATCAATGTGTTTGCTCCGTTCATGGTGAACCGGATTATTCGTTAATTCGATTGCTGATTTATTGTCGACGTAGATCTTGGTAGCTTTTCGCTGTTCCACTCTAACCTCTTTTAGTAGTCTACGTAGCCATATTGCATGACTCACACATGAAGACGCCGCCACGTATTCGGCTTCGCATGTCGATAAAGTTACTATCGACTGTTTCTTGGATGCCCAACCGAAAACTGTATTGCCAGCAAAGAATGCATATCCAGTCGTGCTTTTGCGGTCGTCCGTATCTCCACTCCAATCGCTGTCAGAATATCCTGTGATTACAAAATTGTTTGTCCAAGGATAGAACAACCCGTGAGACGCCGTCTTCTTTAAATATCGAAATATTCTTTTCACGGCCTTCCAATGAGTTGCGCTTGGGTCTTCCATGTAGCGGCTTACGAGACCAACTCCGTAAGAGATATCCGGCCTTGTACTCGTCAAATACCGTAGGCATCCAACAGCGCTTCGATACATAGTTCCATCTACCTTTTCAGCTTTGTCGAACTTGGACAATTTTGTCCCGCACTCGACGGGTGTGCTTGTTGGATTGCAGTCGTTCATTCCAAATCTATCCAAGATCCCAAGCGTGTATCGTTCTTGTGACACAAAAATTCCGGTCTTCTCCTGTTTCACCTCGAGGCCCAAGAAGTATGACATTTTTCCTAGGTCACTCATTTCAAACTCGGTCTTCATCTCGGACTTGAACTCGGCGATCATCTTTTCGTTATTGCCTGTAAATATTAGATCGTCTACATATAAAACAACATATAAGATATCTGCCTGTCGCACCTTCACGTACAAAGAGTGTTCGTAGGGGCATTGCTGAAATCCTCGGTTCTTGAGATATGTATCGATTCTCGTGTTCCAAGCTCTTGGACCTGCTTTAAGCCGTAAAGGGCTTTCTTCAACTTCAGCACCTTCTCCTCTTGTCCGATCTGCTTGTAGCCGGGAGGTTGCTCGACGTAAACTTCTTCTTCTATTTTTCCGTTCAAGAACGCCGAATTAACGTCCATTTGATATATGACCCACTTTCGATAAGCGACAATGACATTAGCAGCCGGATTGTTTCCATCCTCGCAACTGGCGCAAACACTTCTTCATAGTCCATTCCAGCCTTTTGTTTGAATCCTTTTGCTACGAGCCTTGCTTTATATCGTTCCACTTCTCCTTTAGCGTTTAACTTCTTCTTGTATATCCACTTTACGCCTATCGCCTTTTGTCCGTTTGGTAAGTTTGCGAGCTCCCAGGTTTTGTTCTTCGTGATGGCCTCCATGTCTTCCTTCATCGCTTTTCTCCACCTTTCATCCTTCGTTGCTTCCTCAAATGTAATATTTTCTGCATCTGCGAGTAGACATATGAGGTTCATATTATTCGATGTTTGGTAAAGATCTGTTATGGTCCTCGTTCTTCCTTGTAGGGGCTCATCGTCTTCTTCTGAATCTTCCGGTTGGTTGATCACAGTTGTCGTCTCCTCTTCGTTAGATGGATTGGTCACTAGAGGTGGTATCCTTCCAACATCTGATTCGATGTGTATACGTCCCATTTTCCAGTTCCAGCAGCTATTCTCGTCAAACTGTACGTCACGACTTACAATAACTTTGTTACTATTTGGATTAAAAAGTTTGTAAGCCTTTGACCTTTCATCGTATCCGATAAAGACGAGCTTAATACTCCGATCATCTAGCTTCGTTCGTTGACCATCCGGAACGTGAGCGTATGCTATACAACCAAAGGTTCGTAGATGTCCGACTGTAGGCTTTGTGCCGCACCAAGCTTCCTGCGGTGTGATATTTCCCTTCAAGCTCACTGACGGGCAGCGGTTCTGCAAGTATACGGCACATCGAGTTGCTTCTGCCCAAAACTTCTTCGGTATTTCTTTACTTTTCAGCATACAACGGACCATATTGAGAAGCGTCCTATTCTTCCGCTCCGCTACGCCGTTTTGTTGAGGAGAGTACGGAGCCATGAGATACCTTCGAATCCCGTTTTCTTCACAAAATGCTAGAAACTTTTTCGACGTGTATTCGCCGCCTCTGTTGGATCTGATAGCTTTTATCCGCTCTCCGCTTGCGTTCTCAGCTAGGACTTTAAATTTCTTAAACATCACAAAAGTTTCTGATTTTTCTCGTAAGAAATATATCCAAGTCTTCCTCGAATAATCGTCAATAAATGTGAGGAAGTAGCGATGCTTACTAAACGACTCCGGAGTAATTGGTCCACATATTTCAGTGTGAACTAGCTCCAAGACTCTTTTGGCTCGAAATGTTGTTTCCTTCGGGAAAGGATTTCTTGCATTCTTTCCAATGATGCAGCTTTCGCACATGCCATCCGCCGTTCCTAAATATGGCATGCCGTTTACAATTGTCTTGTTTGCTAGATCCCTCACGCTGTTGAAATTTAGGTGCCCGAACCGTTGATGCCAAAGCTTTACTTCACTATCTTCGGTCATCTTTAGACATTTCTCCTGCACATGTTCGATCTTTAATTTAAACATGCGATTTTCGGTCATACTCACCCGTGCCACGAGTTGCTTAGCGTTGTCTCTGATTTCCATCATGTTATTCTTCATGATTACCGTGAAGCCTCGTTCAATTAATTGCCCAACGCTAAGTATGTTGCTTCTCATTTCTGTCACGTAGTAGACGTTAGATATGTATTTGTGATGACCATTCTTGCACCGAATCTTCACTCGTCCATGACCTTCGACTTTAACCTTGGATGCATCACCGAAGGTTACTTAACCTCCCTTCGTTTCTTGTATCTCCACGAACATATCTCGATTGCCACTCATATGGTTGCTCGCCCCTGTGTCGAGGTACCATTCTTGACTTTTATGTGAGCTTTCCTCCTCGCTCGCCATCAGCAGGATCTCTTCCTCAGTTTTCTTATGCTCTTTCGTTTCGCTGCTTTGTTCGTTGAAGTAGCATTCAGCAGCAATATGACCGTACTTCTTGCACGTGTAACATTGAACATTCCTCTTATTGTGTCTACCTCGGCCTCGTCCGCCTCGATATGTGTTCCACGAGCGATTTTTGTTTTCTATGTTACCTTCATTTGATGAACCTCTTCCTCTTCCTTCTGATCTTCCACGTCCTCGATAAGTTGCTCGACCTCGATAGTTTTCTCGTTGTCGGCTTCTGTCGTCATCTTTGTTGGGATTGTCGTCTTTTATTTTCAACTTCGCCTGCAACGCTTCTTCTGTCGTTTCACGTTTTCTAGATGCCCTCCTCTGTTCATGAGCCTCTAGAGAACTTGTCAACTCATTCACAGTCATCTCAGAGAGATCTTTCGATTCCTCAATGGCACATACGATGCTGTCAAAATCAGTGGTTAAGGATTATTTCGACTATTCTGTTCTCCGGTACCTCTTCACCGTTCCTCTTGAGTTGATTGGCAACGGTTTCGACCTTCGTAATGAAATCGGATACGTTATCTCCTTCCTTCATCCACAGCGTCTCAAACTCCCGTCTAAGAGTTTGTAGGCGAACCTGCTTCACTCGATCCGCTCCTTGATACGCCTTTTCAAGAATCTCCCATGCTTCATTGGAACTCTTTGCGCCGGCAATTTTTTCGAAACCCGATTCGTCTACGGCTTGGTAGATCAGGTAGAGCGCAATCTTGTCTTTCTTGCGTGACTCTTTCAGCTCTTTTACTTGGGTTCCGGATAAGCCTGCTACTGATTCATGTTCTGTATACCCGGACTCGACGACTTCCCAAGCATCTTGTGATCCAAGCAACGCTTTCATGTGTATGGACCATTTGTCGTAGTTCGTCTTTGATAGATGCGGACACATCATATAGTTGATACCGGCAGCGTTTGTATTATTGTTTGCCATGGAGCTCTGATACCACTTGTTAACTTGTGTATATTATGGGGTTTCTTTAGGAAGGAGAAGAGCAAAAAATAAAAGAACTGATAAAATGAGGAGAACGAAATATTTGGAGAAGAGAAAGTTGGTGAGATGACACAGCAGAGGACTTGTTTTTTTTTTTTTATCTCATTCGCTCGTTACTTAATACTACATGCATGCCTTGATTTTTATAGTAACACATGGAGGACTCTAGAAAAAACACCATCTTAAGATGTTCCCTAATTTACTCCTCAACATAAGGAAATGTCTGCCATTTCAATAATGCCTCCTCAACTTAGGTAAAGTTGTCTCCCCATTAGAGCTTAATATTATTTTAACACTATCGTTGCATATCCTATCAAAGATGGGAAAGTTTCTGCACTTCTCATCTAGAGAAAAGAAAAGATTGATCCCGATATCAATGTTTGGCGCGACTAAAACTATCACTTGCCACTGCAATCCACGTCATCTGAGTCGTCCACTCGGCGAAGCTGAGCCAACGAATAAGCCCTTCCACACAGCTCATTATGTCTGCCAACCATGCTTTTCAGCTATAGCTTGGTTCGCAGAAGGGCAAATAAACACCGAACATGATGGAAGTAGGGTTTGGGTAAGAGACAGGCCCAAACATCCCTCGGCCTCCTCTTGGGTGGGACCGACGTGTGAGACTCAGAGTTGAATGGCGATCTTCAAGAATTGCAGACGGTGATCGTGTCTCTACGAGGAAAAGAAAAAGTAAAGTATCTGATCCCCTCGACTAAAGAGAGCATGTAGTGGCTTAGAAGATTGCTAGTCTGAGGGTCAGATACTGAGGCGCTATTTTCCCCATTTTGATGGGATGGAACGATTGGAAGGGTTTCATCGTCTCGTAAGGGTTTTCTGCTAGCAAAGACGTTTTGACGGCCGACGATGTGTGGTTTCTTACTAATAATGAGATGTGTGGTATCATTACTAACACTTAGCAATGCTAACAAACATATTATTATGTTGGGACCCTTTTAAGTCCAAGTGATGCAGTTTTAGTACTTTGGTTGTAGTTTCAGATTAGATTATATTGTATTTGTGTCTAATGGAACTTGTTTATGATCTCAATAGGAAAGTAGAATTTATTATTGCATCTATTCTTTGTCATCCTTGTTGACTGCTAACAGCAGCAGACTCTTAAGCATTGGAAAAATAATGAAAAACGATATTTTTAATCACAACATAGATCACATAAATGGAGTCCTCCAAAAATTCCCAACAAATTCCGTCAATTGGGAAGTCGAAAACGTATATAAAAAATGTCGGAAAGAGAGCCAGAAACATTGTTAAACTACGTTCAGGCAATTAATCTACACTTTCAATAGTTAACAACCACGCTCCCCGTGAATCCCTTTTGAGGAGGCCCTCACTCTCACCACCCATTGGCTCGATTAAGTTTTATTGGCTCTTAAAAATATTAAAGCTCGACTCGGCTCGACTCAATAAGCTCGATAAGCTTAGTCTAAGGGTCTGTATTTGAGGTCGAATTCGAGCTTCATCTCGAGTTCGTTATATATTATTAAATTAGTATTTCAATATAAAATATACATTTGTATTTTATATATTAAAAAAAATTGTTGACTCGACAAGGGATCGAAATGCCACGGACTAAGATATGACATAGTTTTGTGCTCGGTTTTAATCGTACCAGAATTTTATATTAGTACTCTTTGCACACGCAAATGCGTGTGTTATAAAATATAAAATATATAATCTTAAATTTATTTTGATTTAAAATAGTTCATCAAAACTATAATTTAAATTTTATTATCTATTGAGTTAAAGGTAAAATAAGTTAACTTAAAACTAATAATTAACTGAAAATAATAAAGAAAGTATGTGATTTTTTAAATTTTAATATTAATTTCTGTGAAATTAACGGAGGAGGGACAATTTATAGCGCTTAGTAAAATCAATAGAACATATATTTTCAAATAAGTCCTCTTTTTAAGTATTTACAGTCAAAACCCCAATATAATTTTATTTCAGTGTAAGGTCATTTAGGGTTAGGGCTAGCTAGGGTTAGGGCTGAAAACTCCTATAAATACCCGATTTTCTAATGAAAAAATCACCAGCCGCAAATAACGTTATCTCAAATCTCCTTTAGTTCTACGATGTAGCTGTTTCTCTATTGTCCATCCATAGATCCGACGAGCAAATCAGGTATGCTCAAATCAATAAAACTACTTCTTTGTGCTTAACTCCTGATTCACCATATACATCTCGTTTGAAACAAGCTTGATTATGAATTTTGCGCATCAAATTGTCTGATCTGTTTTACCTTGTAAGAGATTTCATTTATCTTGGAATTTTTGCTAGGATATTGATGAACGTTGGTAACTCAAAGAAAGGAAGAAATGGTTCGTAGATATGAGATATCCAAGTGTAGGATTTAGGAAGAGTGTTTAAGTCGATGCTAGATCAATTTCATTTTGTTCCAGACTATGCTTATTTAGTATAACATGAATATAGCTAGGTGTTGTTTAGTTTCTCGTGTTTTCTGATAAATGATGCCAAACTAGGTTTCGATGTATGAGAAACAAAAACTGATCATTTATGTATCCAAATAGTAATTTGTTTGATTTTGTTGTGTAAGTGGCATCTCAGCATTCTATCGATCTATTCTCTGATTTAGAAAAACCGCCACGTGACCGCTGTCTGATGAACGTTTTTCTGTTTTTTTTTCGTCGTATATCATCTATTAATGCTTATTCTTGCCCGAGTTGTTAAGATTTTGTTTCGAATTTTCACTTGATGTTGTGAAGTTCGTTATTTGGCGCTTTTCGGTTGACGAGGATCAACTTGTTACCTTTAACTGATGCTAAGTTCGTTACTACTCTCAAAATAGATTTTAACGTAAAGTTGAGTCGTTTCTCATTTATTACATTCCATTTCTTATTCAGGCATCATTCGCAGCCACATGACTCTGTTTGATGATAATGTCGGCGTAGGATCCGTCGGGACAATGTCGACCCTTCTTTCTCATTGCTCTACGACGTCATTTCTTCCAAGAGAAGAGAATCCTGGTCCATTGTCCTTACCTAACATCCTTGCATACCCTACCAAAGACGGGAACGCTGCTGCATTTCTCATCTAGAAAAAGGAAAAGATTGATCCCGATATCAATGTTTGGTGTGACTAAAACTATCCACGAATTCCTTCTCGCGTTACGCGGTGCGCTCGAGAAGCTTCCGGTCGATCTCCAAGCTCTGCAAGCGTGCAGCATTGGTCGATCTGTGGGCCGTCTGAAATCCCACAAGAATAGGGAAATCAAAAGCAGAGGGAGGGGTTTGGTCGAAGCATGTATGAAGGGCAACGGTGCAAAGTCTGAAGCTCCACCGAAGTAATTCTTGATATGCCTCAATTGCAGAATAAGGCCTTGCCGAGGAGGAGATGAATGTTGTTGATTCTCTTTGGGAGATAGGTTCAGCATGGTGCTGTTCCTAATCTGAATGATCTGCCGGGGATGGTCAATCAACGAGGGAAGGCGAAGGGCCGCCTCTTTCTGTGGCGGAGGGGCTTAGGTTTTCGGCGAGAAATGCAAACTCAGCTGTGGAGACTACTACGCCTATGCTGCTGAATCGAGGGAGAAATAATTCCCCTTTTGATTACCAAACGGACACATCCAAGTGGCAGTTTGCGCCTTCCGGCGTTTCAGCGTTTACCGCCGAAGCTTCCCTGGCGTCGGTCCTTTTGCCGGCGGCGAATTTTTCTTCCCGCCGAATTTTCAGATCCCTTCGACTACTCCTTCAATCGGAGCCACTGCGTATGGAGGGCCGTCGTCGGCGGGTCCACAGCTTCTTCCTTCTCAGTTTTCGCGGGGTTATGACGTCAGCCCTACAGAGGGTAGTGGTTGACGATCGTGTCTCTAAGAGGAAGAGAGGAAGTGAAGTGTCCGATCCCCTCGGCTGCAAAGTAAAAGAGATCATTGAAGAAAAAGGGCTGAGAAGAGTGCTCGTCGGAGGATCAGATACTGAGTGCTATATTCCCCATTTTGATGGGATGGAACGGTTGGATGGGTTTGTCAGATTATGGGAAACAACAAATCGTCTGATTCGTTTGCGCCTTCTGACGACGGCAATACCTCTGGAAAAGACGACCGTAGCGCCAAAACAAAGCAACACGGGATACGCACATCCGCCTGAGAGGACTGCTCGTCGAAGGATCGGATAATGAGTGATTTATTCGCCATTGGCGTTGGTTTCTTTCTAATAATGAGATGTGTGGTATCGTTGCTAATACTTGGCAATGCTATCAAACATGTTATTATTATCTGGGAACCTTCTAAGTCCAAGTTACTTAGGTTGTATCAGACTTCAGATTAGGTTGTATATGCGTATGATCTATATTTCAAAGAAATGGAACTTTTGTATAATCTCAGAAGGTAACTTATATTATTGCATGTATTCTTCGTCCTTGCTGCAGGTCGGAGATCGATCAGGCAATCTGCGGTTGACGATAGGTTGGCATTGGTTCATCGCATCCCATTCTTCGAGCGCCTATATTCCCCACTTTTGTGTTGTGTTTGTTTACCTCTTGATGTTGATCCACCATATGCATCTCGTTAAACAAGCTTACTTGATGAACTTTGTCCATCAAATGGTTTGATCTGTTTTACGAGATGTCGTTTTTGCTTGGGATTTATGCTGGGATATTGATGAACATTAGTAATTCAAAGCCGAGGAAGAAATGGTTGATAGATATCAGATATACCCAACTTTAGGGAGAGAGTTTAAGTCGATGTTAGGGAACGATCTGCCCAATTTCTTGTCTAGTTACTGTCTAGCTAGTGTTGGGAAATTTGGTACCGTTGGAACCGTGATTCTATGTCGAATACGTGACACTCGTAGGGATCGAACCGAACAAACGGAATTGAAAAACGGATGAAAAATGAAAGAGAAACAGCAGAAAAACACACAGGATTTAACGTGGTTCGGCCGACTTTGGCCTACATCCACGGATCAACCGAGCCTCCTTTGTATTAACACCCAACACGAAAGTTACAGAACTCATAGCACTCTACACTTTTCGTGTTTACCACTCTACGTGATTCTCACTCAATACAAAGATAATTGCTCGCCAAGATGATCAGTTGAACTCCAAAATCCTGAATTATATAGCAGCAGAAATCGATCTTGGTCGTTGCTTCCGATCTGCTCCGTCGCCTCAGGACGCCACGTCACACTATGCATCTCACATGATCCAGATCTAGATCTAGATCTAGATCAATAGATCTAACGGCTGAAATTGTCGATCCATCTTTATCATCCATCGTGACATCTGAACCGTTCATCCCCTTTTCGCGCCATCTGACGATCTCGATTCAAAGACCGACCTTTGAATCTCAGCCCTTGATCTCGCGCGCATCCGATCCAACGGTTACTTTGCAATCGCAACCATTCATCAGCATTTCCAGCTCTTCTTCAAACTAGCTCGATCCGACGACATTCCCGGCTATTTCCGACGATCTTCGGCGAGTTGTAGACTCGAAATTCTCAACAGCTAGGTGTTGAGTTTCTCGTGTTTTCTGATTAATGATGAGAAATAGGTTTCGATGTTTGACAAACTAACTGATTCGTCTATGAATCTTAATAGGAATTTTTTTTATTTTGTTGTGTAAGTAGCAGGATATATGTTCTGATATAGACAAACTGCCACCTGACCGTTGTTGGATGACCGGTTTTTTCGTTTATCGTATGCCATCTATTAATGCTTATATTTCTGTGAATCGTTTGTTCATTTATGCCTTTTTGAGGACATTTTGACCTTTATCTTGTCTGAGTTGTCAAGATTTTGTTCCAAAATTTGGCTTCTGTTGTCTATAGGGAAGGAAAATGAGCTTGATATGCATATTTAGCGCTTTTTGTTCGACGAGGTCCAGTGCGTTACTTTCGCTCGACTATAAGTTCGTTAGTACACTCAAAATAGGTTGTGCTATGAAGCTCGGCTGTTTCTCATATATTACATATAGCCTTAACCATAAGCTATTCCTTTTCAGGCTTCTACTCTCAACCACATGGCTCCATGTAATGATTTTGTCGGCGGAGTACTCATCGCCACGATTAAGACCACCCTTCTTTCTCACTGCTCTGCGAAGCCTTTTCTTTCGAGAAAAGAGCATCCCTAGTCCATTGTCTCAACCTACTATCCTTGCATATCCTCCTACCAAAGATGGGAAAGTTTCTACACTTCTCATATTGAGAAAAGAAAAGATTAATCCCAATATCAATGTTCCGTGCGACTAAAACTGTCACTTGCCACTCTAATCCACGTCATCTGAGTCGTCCATTCGGCGAAGCAGCGCCAACGAATAAGCCCTTCCACGCAGCTCATTTATGTCTGCCAACCATTCTTTTCAGACATGGTGGAAGTAGGGTTTGGGTAAGAGACAGGCCCAACAACCCTCGGCCTCCTCTTGGGTGGGACCGACGTGTGAGACTCAGAGTTTAATGGCGTTCTTCAAGAATTGCAGACGGTGATCGTGTCTCTACGAGTAAAAGAAAAAGTGAAGTATCTGATCCCCTCGACTAAGAGAGTATGTAGTGGCTGAGAAGATTGCTCGTCTGAGGGTCAGATACTGAGGTGCTATTTTCCCGCATTTTGATGGGATGGAACGATTGGAAGGGTTTCATCGTCCCGTAAGGGTTTTCTGCTAGCAAAGACGTTTCGACGGCTGACGATAGGATGGCACTGGCGTTTGTTTTCTTACTAATAATGAGATGTGTGGTATCGTTGCTAACACTTAGCAATGCTAACAAACATGTTATTCTTATTTTGGAATCCTTTTAAGAAGTCCAAGTGATGCATTTTTAGTGCTTTGGTTGTAGTATCAGATTAGATTATATTGTATTTGTGTTTAATGGAACGTGTTTATGATCTCAAATAGGAAGGTTAAATTTATTATTGCCTCTATTCTTCATCATCCTTGTTCACGGCTACTCTTAACAACTGGAAAAACAATGAAAGACGATATTTTTAATCAACACATAGATCAGAAAAATGGAGTCCTCCAAAAATTCCCAACAAATTCCGTCAATTGGGAAGCAGAAAACGTATATAGAACATGTCGGAAAAAGAGCCAGAAATATTATTAAACTACGTTCAGGCAATTAATCAACACTTTCAATAGTTAACTACCACGCTCCCCGTGAATCCCTTCTGATGAGGCCCTCATTCTCACCACCCATTGGCTCGATTAAGTTTTATTGGGCTCGAGCTTGGCTCTTAAAAATATTAAAGCTCGACTCGGCTCGACTCAATAAGCTCGATAAGCTTGGTCTAAGGCTCTGTATTTGAGGTCGAATTTGAGGTTCATATCGAGTTCGTTATATATTATTAAATTAGTCTTTTAATATAAAATATAAATTTGTTTTTATATATTAAAAAAATTGTCGACTCGATAAGGGATCGAAATGCCACGGACCAAGATATGACATAGGTTTGTGTTCCTACCAAATATAAAATATATAATCCTAAATTTATTTTGATTTAAAATAGTTCATCAAAACTATAATTTAAATTTTATTATCTATTGAGTTAAAGGTAAAAAAAATTTAATTTAAACTAATAATTAACTGAAAATAATAAAGATAGTATGTTATTTTTTAAATTTTAATATTAATTTCTGTGAAATTGACGGAGGAGGGACAATTTATAGCGCTTAGTAAAATCAATAGAATAAATATTTTCAAATAAGTCCTTTTTTTAAGTAGTTACAGTCAAGGCCCCGATACAATTTTATTTCAGTGTAAGGTCATTTAGGGTTAGGGCTAGCTAGGGTTAGGGCTGAAAACTCCTATAAATACCCGATTTTCTAATGGAAAAATCACCAGCCGCAAATAAAGTTATATCAAATCTCCTTTAGTTCTACTTCTACGATGTAGCTGTTTCTGTATTGTCCATCCATAGATCCGACGAGCAGATCAGGTATGCTCAAATCAATAAAACTACTTCTTTGTGCTTAACTCCTGATTCACCATATACATCTCGTTTGAAACAAGCTTGATTATGATTTTGCGCATCAAATTGTCTGATCTGTTTTACCTTGTAAGAGATTTCATTTATCTTGGAATTTTTGCTAGGATATTGATGAACGTTTGTAACTCAAAGAAAGGAAGAAATGGTTCGTAGATATGAGATATCCAAGTGTAGGATTTAGGAAGAGTGTTTAAGTCGATGCTAGATCAATTTCATTTTGTTCCAGACTATGCTTATTTAGTATTACATGAATATAGCTAGGTGTTGTTTAGTTTCTCGTGTTTTCTGATAAATGATGCAAACTGGGTTTCCATGTATGAGAAACAAACTGATCTATTTATGTATCCAAATAGGAATTTGTTTGATTTTGTTGTGTAAGTGGCATTTCAGTATTCTATCGATCTATTTTCTGATTTAGACAATCCGCCACGTGACCGCTGCCCGATGAACGTTTTTCTGTTTTTTTTCGTCGTATATCATCTATTAATGCTTATTCTTGCCCCGAGTTGTTAAGATTTTGTTTCGAATTTTCACTTGATGTTGTGAAGTTCGTTATTTGGCGCTTTTCGGTTGACGAGGATCAACTTGTTACCTTTAACTGATGCTAAGTTCGTTACTACTCTCAAAATAGATTTTAACATAAAGTTCAGTCGTTTCTCATTTATTACATTCCATTTCTTTTTCAGGCATCATTACGCAGCCACATGACTCTGCTTGATGATAATGTCGGCGTAGGGTCCGTCGGGACAATGTCGACCCTTCTTTCCCATTGCTCTATAAAGCCATTTCTTTCAAGAAAAAGAGCATCCTAGTCCATTATCCTACCAAAGATGGGAATGCTGCTGCATTTCTCATCTAGAAAAAAAAGATTGATCCCGATATCAATGTTTGGTGTGACTAAAACTATCACTTGCCACTGCAATCCACGAATTCCTTCTCGCTTATATTGTCTGTAAGGAAGGAAAATGAGTTTGATATGCAAATATAGCGCTGTTTGTTTGAGGAGGACCGATGCGTTACTTTCGCTCGACTATAAGTTCGTTAGTACACTCAAAATAGGTTGTGCTATTTTCCCCATTTTGATGGGCTGGGACGATTGGAAGGGTTTCATCGTCCCGTAAGGGTTTTCTGCTCGTTTCGGCCGCTGACGATAGGATGGCATTGGCGTTGGTTTCTACTAAATAATGAGATGTGTGGTATCGTTGCTAACACTTAGCAATGCTAAAAAACATATTATCTTGGAACCCTTTTAAGTCCAAGTGATGCAGTTTTAGTACTTTGGTTGTAGTATCATATTAGATTATATCGTATTTGTGTCTAATGGAACTTGTTTATTATCTTAATAGGGAAGTTAAATTTATTATTGCATCTGTTCTTCGTCATCCTTGTTGATGGCTAACAAGAGCAGACTCTTAACCACTGGAAAAACAATGAAAAACGATATTTTTCATCACCACATAAATCAGATAAAATGGAGTCCTCCAAAATTCCCAACAAATTCCCTCAAATAAAACGTACAATTAATCAAACACTTAACCATCCATACTTAAAAAACACGCTCCCCGTGAATCCCTTCTGAGGCCCTCACTCTCACCCATCTACAAGATATAATCGTTGCATCGCAATCATACTAAATCCACGAAGATTATTTAGTTTGGTATATCGGTGTAAACGAGCCGAGCACGAACATGGCCCAGCTCGAGCTCAGCTCGATTAAGTTTTATTGGCTCGAACTTGGCTCGATTAAAAACATTAAAGCTCTGTCCAGCTCAATAAGCTCGATATGAATAATCTAATGCTATGTATTTAAAGTCGAATTCGAGCTTGATATCGAGTTCAGTATATATTATAAATTATATTCGTATCTTAATATAAATTATAAAATTTCATATATATTAAAAAAATAGAATCGTCGGCTCGATAAGGGATTGAAAAGCCACGGCCCAAGATATGACATAGATTTGAGCTCGATTTTAACCGTAGCAGAATTTTATAATAGTACTCTTTGCACACTCGAATGCGTGTATTATAATGTATAAATATATAATATTAATTTTTTTATTTAAAATAGTTAATCGAAATTATAGTTTAAAAATTTATTATCTATACATAAATTATAGAATTAAACGTATAAGAATTGATTAAAATAATTATTAACTGAAAATAATAAAAATGGTGATTGATTTTTTATATTTTAATATTAATTTTCTGTGAAATTGATAAAATGGGCAATTTTTTTAGCGCTGGTTTAATAAAATAAATAGAATAGACAATTTCAAATAAGTCCTATGTTTTAAGTATTTACAGTCACGACCCCAATACAATTCTATTTTACTCTAAGGTCATTTAGGTTTAGGGCTAGGGCTAGGGCTGAAAACTCCTATAAATACCCGATTTTCTAATAGAAAAATCACCACGAATTCAGGTATGCTCAAATCAATAAAACTACTTCTTTAGTTCTATCTCAAATCTCCTTTACAATTTGTTTGGATGAGGGGTTTAGTAATTCTAAATGTGGGTTTAAAAGATGTTAGTGTGTTTGGTTCGACAGTTTATTTAATCCATTGGTTTATATAAAACCACTCTAAACCCATGCAGACGGGTTTAAATAAACACACCTCCTCACATGTGTTTATTTAAACTCACTAACCAAACACGCATTTTATTTATACCCATTAATTTGTTTTATATAAACCCTTACTTAAATAAACCCTCATAAATATAAACCTATCAACCAAACGAGCAGTTAGTTCTACGATGTAGCTGTTTCTCTATTGTCCATCCATAGATCCGACGAGCAAATCAGGTATGCTCAAATCAATAAAACTGCTTCTTTGTGCTTAACTCTTGATTCACCATATACATCTCGTTTGAAACAAGCTTGCTTCTGAATTTTGCGCATCAAATGGTCTGATCTGTTTTAACTTGTAAGAGATTTCATTTGATCTTGGAATTTATTCTAGGATATTGATGAATGTTGGTAATTCAAAGAAAAAGGAAGAAATGGTTGGTAGATATGAGGTATCCAAGTGTAGGATTTAGGAAGAGTGTTTAAGTCGATGCTAGATCAATTTCATTTTGTTCCAGACTATGCTTATTTAGTATTACATGAACATAGCTAGGTGTTGTTTAGTTTCTCGTGTTTTCTGATAAATGATGCCAAACTAGGTTTCGATGTATGAGAAACAAAAAACTGATCATTTATGTATCCAAATAGTAATTTGTTTGATTTTGTTGTGTAAGTGGCATCTCAGCATTCTATCGATCTATTTTCTGATTTAGAAAAACCGCCACGTGACCGCTGCCCGATGAACGTTTTTCTGTTCTTTTTTGTCGTATATCATCTATTAATTCTTATTCTTGTCCGAGTTGTTAAGATTTTGTTTCGAATTTTCACTTGATGTTGTGAAGTTCGTTATTTGGCGCTTTTCGGTTGACGAGGATCAACTTGTTACCTTTAACTGATGCTAAGTTCGTTACTACTCTCAAAATTAGATTTTAACGTAAAGTTGAGTCGTTTCTCATTTATTACATTCCATTTCTTATTCAGGCATCATTACGCAGCCATATGACTCTGTTTGATGATAATGTCGGCGTAGGATCCGTCGGGACAATGTCGACCCTTCTTTCTCATTGCTCTACAAAGTCATTTCTTCCAAGAGAAGAGAATCCTGGTCCATTGTCCTTACCTAACATCCTTGCATACCCTACCAAAGACGGGAACGCTGGTGCATTTCTCATCTAGAAAAAGGAAAAGATTGATCCCGATATCAATGTTTGGTGTGACTAAAACTATCCACGAATTCCTTCTCGCGTTACTCGGTGCACTCGAGAAGCTTCCGGTCGATCTCCAAGCTCTGCGAGCGTGCAGCATTGGTCGATCTGTGGGCCGTCTGAAACCCCACAAGAATAGGGAAATCAAAAGCAGAGCGAGGGGTTTGGTCGAAGCATGGATGAAGCGCGTCGAAGATAAAGGCCTCAATTGCAGAAGAAGGCCTTGCCGAGGAGGAGATGAATGTTGTTGATTCTCTTTGGGAGATAGGTTCAGCATGGTGCTGTTCCTAATCTGAATGATCTGCCTGGGATGGTCAATCAACGAGGGAAGGTGAAGGGCCGCCTCTTTCTGTGGCGGAGGGGCTTAGGTTTCCGGCGAGAAATGCAAACTCAGCTGTGGAGACTACTACGCCTATGCTGCTGAATCGAGGGAGAAATAACTCCCCTTTTGATTACCAAACGGACACATCCAAGTGGCAGTTTGCGCCTTCTGGCGTTTCAGCTTTTACCGCCGAAGCTTCCCTGGCGTCGGTCCTTTCGCCGGCGGCGAATTTTTCTTCCCGCTGAATTTTCAGATCCCTTCGACTACTCCTTCAATCGGAGACGTCGGCGGCGGGTCCACAGCTTCGTCCTTCTCAGTTTTCGCGGGGTTATGACGTCAGCCCTACAGAGGGTAGTGGTGATGGTTCGCCGGAGAACCGTAGGAGATCGATCACACAAACAATCGGGGAGGCTGGTCGGAGATCGATCAGGCAATCTGCGGTTGACGATAGGTTGGCATTGGCATTGGTTTCTTACTAATAATGAGATGTGTGGTATCGTTGCTAACACTTAGCAATGCTAACAAACATGTTATTATTATCTTGGAACCCTTTTAAGTCCAAGTGATACAGTTTTAGTACTTTGGTTGTAGTATCAGATTCAGACGTGTGTATGATATCAGAAGGAAAGTGAAGTTTATTATTTACATCTATTCATCATCATCCTTGTTTGTTGCTGCTATTGAGAAACTATCTAAGACTCACGTAGTTCTGATACGATCTTTTTGTCTGAAAATGATCTCAGCTTTTTAATGAGAATAGGATGAATGTGCCCTTAAATAAGAAGGGACACAAACAAATCAGGCTTAAACTAAGATTTCTTGTGAAAACTAAACACTAACTCGAAATCATGTTAATGGAACCGTGCATTATTCTTGACGAGCTATGGAAACAGTGTTTGAAAATTATGGTACTCGTCGGCCAACTTGGAGATTGTTCTAGTATTAAACCCACGATTTCAAATTAACTCAAGAATCATTAGTTCGTTAACCTCCATTTCATTGGGTAGATATTTCGTCTAGGGGGGTTCATTCGGTAATAACCGAACCGAACCGAACCGAACCGAACTTTCGGTTAACCGAAAGTTCGGTTCGAGAATTTCATAAACCGAAAACCGAACCGAAACAATTCGGTTCGGTTTCGGTTTTTTACCGAATTTTTCTCGGTTCGGTTCGGTTAACCGACCAAAAAACCGAATTTTTAATAAAAAAAGTAAAACAATAATATTAATATGATTTTAGTTACATATTTTTATTATCATATTTTATTTGTATAAAATTTTCATTTACCCCATATTTTCCATATTTTAGTAAATATATAATTTTATTTATATTATAAATATATATTATCATATATATATATATATTTGAATAAATTTATGATTTACCTAATATTTTCCATATTTATTAAATATGGTGGGTAATTATTAATTTATTAAATAAGACATATAATAATAATATATATGTATTAAAATTAAAAAAAAAAAGAATTCGGTTATTCGGTTCGGTTTACCGAGGTAAAAAACCGAAATCCAACCGAATTTTTTTCGGTTATCAAAATACAAACTGAAAACCGAACCGAAACTCTTCGTTCGGTATTTGGTACCTTCGGTTTCGTTCGATTCGGTCGGTTAACCGATATTTGAACACCCCTAATTTCGTCTCTCTTCATGGGCTCTGATCGAAAAGTAAAAGATGATACTTTTGTTCTTCTTCTTTTCAGTCAAAAGATCTTAAGTTGCCGCCTGATAAAAGCAATCTAACAAGTACACTGTTGTTCTTCCATTACTACTTTTTCCTCTCAGATCAGATTCATACATACAGAGACCTTCTCATAACCTTAAACAGAGCATCCTCTGCTTCTTACAATCATCATGGTTCCACACTGCAAGAGAAAATCATCGACGATGAGAGCAAGAAAAACCCTAATCAAGAAAGAGTCGAATGTCCAAGCGAAATCGAATGCGAAGACATCTACTGACTCGTCGAAGCTAACTAACTCGAACATGGAAATGGTCTGCGATGTTTCTCATCATCATCACAGATTGCTCTTTTCGACGCCAAAAGGTGAGAGATTTAGGATACCAAAGATCATCAGTTGCCCTGGAGCACCAAAGAAGAGGAGGAGGACAAGAGTCGAAAGCACTTTTTCTTTAACAAGTATTAGCAGCAGGCAATCAATGACCTTCGTCGATTCTCCTGATGTAGAACTCTTCTTTATCAATCTTGCTCGTAATGGGATGGCCCAGTTTTGAATTATTACTATCTTTTCTATGGTAACAATCATTATTTACATACACATATACATCTGTATGTGTGTTGTGTGTGTGTTCATCTGCCTTCTATATATGTGTGTGTGATTTGGAATTAAGGTAGGTATTTGCCTGCTTTTTCTCTTATTTTCTTTTTTTTTTTTTGGATTTCTAATTAATATTAGCTGCATAGGGGCATATATATACGAGCAATATAATTGTTGTGCTCGTGATTTATTATTGATCGCTTGTGTTCTCTAAGTCTATTTCAGACTTGGTGCTCTGTGGAAGAGTGAAACGATTTCTGTTCTAATTTTTGTTTCTATGTTTCGAAATTTAGTTGTCAGTCCAGCATATTGTCTTCATTCAATCAAATATATTGTGTTTATGTATTTGGTTTTCAAAATCGTGACACAAATAAGAGTTTTCCTGCCGAGAAAATAGACATTTTTGGGCTTATTCTATCACTTTAAAGGGAATCAAATGAAAGGTCATTTTGGTATCACTTGAGAATTGTATATGCAATTTGAAACGATACGGCCAACTCTAATTTAATTCACATGAGAATATTTTAAATCGATAGTTAGTTCTGTCACGCGAATTATGTCTAGGTTCAAACATTTAATCATATCATATACGTGTTGTATAATAATCAATGCTATGATCGTATGTAATATACTATGTACGATATACACGAATGCCTTCCAAGTTTGCTACATAGAGATGTCCTATTCGTGTGGACCACTCCTATTATGTATGTGAAAGGTCTTGGAGGAAATTAAATTAAATGCTTCTAGAATATGTTTGACTAAGAAAACATTTTATTTAATTAATTGTGATAGCAATAGGAACAAGCATCACGATTTCCACTAATTTCAATGTTTCTCGTGTCTAACTTTTAGGTACTAAATTAAATTTTGAAAGGAAAAAATAAAGAAAATATTGGTATGGTAGATAGCTGGCGAGCTACGTAGGAGAGAGATAGGGTGTTAGGAAGGAAGGAAGGATTTTATTTTTTTGAGAGAGAAAAAAAGTCGTATTTCTTTGTCTTGACTCTCACCTCACCATGGAAGATGATCATTCACACGTTGATTTGTCTTTTTCTTTCAAATCCCATCCCTCGTTCGTCGTACTCTTCTTTCTTCTCCTCCGAGGCTGCCACAATTGACCACATCTAACCAAGAACACATTTCCCATTCAATTTCAAGGTGGGCTTTACCTATTTTATGTTAATCTTTACGATTCATCGATCATCTTCGTTTTTCCGCAATCAAGTCTTTCGCGGGGTGCCTTCTTTCTTTGATTTTGTTTCTGGGAAGCAGTGATGATACGATTTCAATTCGAAAGTTTGAAAATTTTTTCTCAAAACGTTAGATTATCTATGCTCTTTTTTTTTTCTCATAGTTTCAGACAGTAGCGTTTAAGCAGAGTTCGTGTATGATCCCTTGGTGGTTTTCTTGGTGTGTTTGAGCTTCTAGAAGCTAAAGAAATCGTAGCAGTTCTTTTCTTACGTCTTTCTTTTTTATGTTACTTGACTAATTCTCAGCTCTGAGCCATGGGAAATTGCTGTGCAACTCCTCCTTCAAACAAGAAAAAGAAGAACAAACCAAACCCATTTTCAGTCGATTACGGCGCTTACCACGGATCTGCTGAAGGTTCTAACAACCTCGTCGTACTAAAAAACCCTTCAGGGCACAACATTAAGGAAAGCTACGAATTGGGCCGTGAGCTTGGAAGGGGTGAATTTGGGATAACTTATCTATGCACAGATATAGAGACTAGAGAGAAATTCGCCTGTAAGTCGATATCGAAGAACAAGCTAAGAACCGCCGTCGATATTGAGGATGTAAGAAGGGAAGTTGAGATAATGAAGCACCTGCCCAAGCATCCCAATATAGTGAGCTTAAAGGACACTTACGAAGACGATAGCTCTGTTCATATCGTTATGGAACTTTGCGAAGGAGGCGAACTTTTCGATCGAATTGTGGCTAGGGGACATTACACTGAGAGAGCTGCTGCTGCTGTAATGAAGACCATCGTCGAAGTTGTTCAGGTTGGTTAAAAGGCTGCGATAATTTTCATATTTTCGTTGATTCTTGGCTTCGTTTTCGGTGAAAGTATCTGTATATAACGATATATCGATTCATAACGGTAATAGCAAAATTGTCTTCTTACATAATTTGTTGCACTAGGCTTGCCATGAGCATGGAGTGATGCACCGTGATCTCAAGCCTGAGAACTTTCTATTCGCTAATAAGAAAGAAACGTCTCCCTTGAAAGTAATCGACTTTGGCTTATCAGTTTCCTTCAAGCCTGGTATTTATCTTTCTTACATCCCCCCTCCCCTTTTTTTTTGTTTCCTTCGATCTTCGTCGAAATTTGCTGAACGATTTGCGTACTTTCAGGCGAAAGATTCAATGAAATCGTTGGAAGTCCTTATTACATGGCCCCAGAGGTGCTAAAGCGCAACTACGGCCCTGAAATCGACGTTTGGAGCGCTGGAGTTATCCTCTACATTTTGCTCTGCGGCGTTCCTCCGTTTTGGGCAGGTTTGCGCCTATTTTTCGGGTTTCTCTTACACGCCTCAGATTAACTTTATTGCAGCTCTATTAAATGTCCACTTTTCCTAAAAGCTTAAGCTTCTAGTGTAGGTAGTGAATCATTGTTTGTTAATTTTATATATTATATTTCCAACAGTCCCCTAACGTCTAGGCTGGTCTTTATTGTCTCTACCCTCAGACATGCAATTTTCTTTAATGAGTGGTCGTGCGGATTCTTACCACAGACCTGAGATCTGATACCATGTTAAATGACTCTTCACCTAAAAGCTTATGTTTGTAGGGACTGTATCATTTTTTTTAAAAAAAATTTATATGTTATATTTCCAACAATCTCCATTGTACCATTCTGTGCAGAAACCGAGCAAGGCGTGGCCCAAGCAATAATCAAATCCGTAGTTAACTTCAAGAGAGATCCTTGGCCCAAAGTGTCCGAAAACGCAAAGGATCTCGTGAAGAAGATGCTCAATCCCGACCCCACTCGGAGGCTCACCGCTCATCAAGTCCTCGGTAAACTTAACATCTTTCTCCATGCGCTTTTTTCTGCTGGTCAAGCGCTTTATTACACGATTGATTTTTTTTTTTACTCTTCGCTCTCAGAGCACCCTTGGCTTCAAGACGCTAAAAAGGCGCCCAATGTCTCTTTGGGCGAAACCGTTAAGGCTAGGCTTAAGCAATTCTCTGTGATGAATAAGCTCAAGAAACGCGCTCTAAGGGTAAATATAATTCCCACGGCAATCTATAATAGCAACGGAAAGCGGAAAAAAAACGGCCCTTTTTATTTTTTTTTCCTCCTATCGTTCACATATTTTATAGGTCGTGGCCGAGTTTTTGTCGGTGGAGGAAGTGGCGGGAATCAAAGAAGCGTTCGAAATGATGGACATGGGCAAAAGGGGAAAGATCAACGTCGAAGAGCTAAAAAACGGCCTTCACAAGCTCGGCCATCAAATCAACGATGCCGACCTTCACATCCTCATGGAAGCCGTGAGTCTTCCTCTCCTCTCATCTCCCTTCTTAAATCGTCGTAATAATAAGCGCACGAAAGAAAAAACGAATTTTTTTTTTAATTTTTCTTGGGATTTTCGAAAGGCGGACGTGGATGGGGACGGGACGTTGAACTACGGCGAATTCGTGGCGGTTTCGGTGCACTTGAGAAGGATGGCGAACGACGAGCACCTTCACAAGGCGTTCTCCTTCTTCGACCTCAATAAGAGCGGATATATAGAGATGGACGATTTGAGGGACGCTCTGGGCGACGAAGACGACGAGGAAGTTATCGTCGCCATAATGAACGACGTCGATTCTGATAAGGTTGGCTTTTTTAATCGTTTTCTTTCTTTCTTTTTTTTTTTTTTTCGTTCTTACGCGTGGAAGAAAAAAGCGATCGATTTCGGCGATTCGCAGGACGGGCGAATAAGCTACGAAGAATTCGCGGCGATGATGAAGGCGGGAACGGACTGGAGAAAGGCGTCGAGGCAATATTCGAGGGAGAGATTTAGCAGCCTAAGCTTGAATTTAATGAGGGATGGTTCCATTAAAGTCACCTAAGTGTACTGTAGGTTATATTATATATATAGAGAGAGAGAATTATTTCATTACAAGTCTTTATTTGTACAACAAGAAGGTTATTTGCAAGTTTGTAATTAGGTTGTGTTTGGTGAACACACTTTTTTTTTTAACTGAAGGTTCAAAGTAAAGTGTGTCCAGGTTCATTGTCTCTTCATTGCTCTTAGTAGACGCTGTTCTTATTATTGGTAGTCACGTGCCAGGCACGTGAGGGAAGTGTCTCGTTTGTTCCGTCATTCTCCATTAAGCAAAAATATCTATCACAGAAAAAAAAGGATCGACCAATCCGCGAAAAAGAGGAAAAGCAAATCTTTCCACACGCACACAAGAGAAAGTAGTCCATTTCCTGCTGATTCTACTGTGCCATGACGACGTCGTTTGGTGCTTCGTTTGCTGCTCCGGCGACGTGTGGGGGCGATCATAAGCTGCGGCGGGGTTTTAATGGCGTGAGAAGCGCTTCGAATTCTCTTCTATTGAGCAAGCAGGCGGCGTTTTTTCTCCGCTTCTGTGACAATGCTTCGTATGTTGGCGCTGGGTTTGTCGTCAGAGCCGTCTCTAATGTAAATGTTTTTTATCTTTTTTCCCTTAATTCGTCGTTTGTTCTATTCACGCTTGCTTTTGGTAAAGAGTGGAAAAAGCTTTCAGTTTGGTTTCATGTTAATTTGGTTCATAATTATGGATACACAGAGAATATAAAATGGCAGCATTGACGGGTGAGTGTGCAGTCTCATGGAAATACAAATACTGAAATGCTGAATGCTCTTCGAAAAATATTCATGGAATGAAGAAAATGCAGCGTGAAAATTAGGATTTTCTTGTCATGATTGAGATGCTGCTTTCGTTTTCATTAGCTCTAAGTGCTATTGTAAGATTTTGTTCCTTTGTAGCTCATATGTCTTGATAAGTTCTTTCCTGGACTTTTTTATCTATATTCCACCGATCATATACTAATGCTTTCAGCATTTATACGCAGGCCGTGAAGCCAGAAACTTCTGCAGAGCAAAAGCGAAGTAAAGTCGAGATCTTCAAACAGCACAGCAACTTCATTCGATACCCACTAAACGAAGAGTTACTGACCGATGCCCCAGGGATCAACGAAGCTGCTACTCAACTCATCAAGTTCCATGGAAGCTACCAACAATACAACAGAGATGAACGAGGAGCAAAATCCTACTCATTCATGCTTCGAACGAAGAACCCTTGTGGCAAAGTTTCGAACAAACTCTACCTAGTCATGGATGACCTAGCCGACCAATTTGGGATAGGCTCACTTCGATTGACCACTAGGCAAACCTTTCAGCTCCATGGAGTTCTGAAAAAGGATCTTAAAACTGTTATGAGCAGCATCATTAGGTGTATGGGGTCCACGCTTGGGGCCTGTGGTGATCTCAATAGGAACGTTCTTGCCCCAGCTGCTCCATTGAACCGTAAAGACTATCTATTCGCTCAGCAAACTGCTGAAAATATAGCTTCCCTCTTAACTCCTCAGTCAGGGTTTTACTACGACATGTGGGTGGATGGGGAGCAGTTTATGTCTGCTGAGCCTGCCGAAGTAGTTAAGGCACGTAATGACAATTCGCATGGTACAAATTTCCCAGACTCGCCAGAGCCAATCTATGGAACTCAGTTCTTGCCGAGGAAGTTCAAGATTGCTGTTACTGTGCCTTCAGACAACTCTGTGGATCTTTTCACTAATGATATTGGTGTGGTTGTTGTGAAAGATGCTGATGGGGAGCCACAAGGGTTTAACATATACGTAACTCTCTCTTTTCTTTGCCTTTTTCTGCTTTCTTTTGTTGATTCTGTGCTTGTGAGTAATCGATTTAGACAAACGATATTTGCATAGGTTGGTGGTGGAATGGGAAGAACGCATAGGTTGGAGAGTACCTTTCCTCAGATGGCTAAACCGTTAGGTTACGTGCCTAAAGAGGATATATTATATGCAGTGAAGGCTATTGTCGTAACGCAAAGAGAGAATGGGAGAAGAGACGATCGTAAGTACAGCAGATTGAAGTATTTGATTAGTTCGTGGGGGATCGAAAAGTTCAAAACTGTTGTCGAACAGTACTATGGAAAGAAGTTCAAACCATGTCATGAGTTGCCTGAATGGGAGTTCAAAAGCTACTTGGGATGGCATGAACAGGTTTGCTTTTTTCAACTCATGTAGCATTCTTTAATAATATCACGAATCATTTTTGCGTTTTTTTAACTGCTTTGTTCATAGGGTGATGGAGGATTGTATTGTGGTCTCCACGTAGACAATGGAAGGGTAAAAGGCGTAATGAAGAAGACACTGAGGGAAGTAATCGAAAAGTACAACTTAAACGTACGCATTACGCCGAACCAAAATATTATACTTTGCGATGTTAGGCCTTCGTGGAAACGCCCTATAACCACCGCTCTTGCTCAGGGCGGTTTGCTGGTGAGAAAACCCTTAAACAAACAGTATTTTCATGTTTTGCACATCAAATTTCGTCCGTATTCTCTTACGGCTATGGGACTTTGTCATGAAACCACTTACTTTTCTGTTAAAAAACAGCAACCAAGGCTCGTAGATCCTCTCAATATTACAGCAATGGCATGCCCAGCTTTGCCTCTTTGTCCTCTTGCTATAGCCGAAGCAGAGCGTGGAACGCCTGACATTCTTAAGCGTGTTAGGGCTGTTTTCGACAAGGTAACTTCAACTTCAATCTATATTACGAGGGAATTTGATTTGTTTTTTAACATTCTTTTATCGTATATCCTCTTAGGTTGGTCTAAAGTACAAAGAATCTGTTGTAATAAGGGTGACTGGCTGTCCAAATGGCTGTGCTAGGCCTTACATGGCCGAGCTCGGCCTGGTCGGCGATGGTCCAAATAGTTATCAGGTAAAAGAAAAAGAAAAAAAAATCTCCAATTTATGCTTTAATGTCGGAAAAACTTCAAACTTCCACCGTTCTTCATAGATTTGGCTTGGAGGGACGCCGAACCAAACATCACTAGCAAGTTTATTCAAGGATAAGGTTAAGCTTCACGATCTCGAAAAAGTCCTCGAACCCTTGTTCTACCATTGGAAACGTAATCGCCTCTCCAAAGAATCATTCGGCGACTTCACGAATCGCACGGTACCTACATCATAATAGCCCTATATAAAAATCATTTTCTGCTTTTTTCGTATGGTAAGAAAGCAAAAACTTGGCATCAATTTTAGGGCAAAGAGAAGCTCTTAGAACTTGTGGATAATTGGGATGGTATACCACTGGGAGCGTCGCGTTATAATTTGAAGCTTTTCGCCGATAAGGAGACGTACGAAGCCGTGAGTGCTCTGGCGAAACGTGAAAAGAAGACTGCCCATCAGTTAGCAATGGAGATAATTCGAGACTACGTCACCTCGGCCCAAAATGGGCACGTCAAATAAAGAATATGATAAGCTTATCGTCGAATTTTCTTCTGAGTTTGCATTATAAGCCCTTTCTGTCTATTTTTTCCTGGCAGTTACTGACTGGTAACTACTGCTGTCTATGAATGGATTATATGACATGGTAAAATCTGCAACACTATGATTTTTCTCTCTAGCATTTTATTTGAATGTGAGCCACAGTTTTGCGACTACTTCGCTCTGAAAATCGAGGTATTTTTTTTACATCGCATTGCGCAGACAATAACAGTTTATGAGGTAAACATAAGTTTACTACGGTTGGTTTAGAGAACGAACGAAGTTCTTCTCCTTCAAGCTCTCGACAGTTTCCCTTAGGCTCTCTTCGAATGCGGTGAACTCAATCCCGAGAGCCTCAGCTCGCGCATTCGAGACTCGGTTAATAGGAGGAATCGGCCCGTCGTCGGCGCACCTGCGCATAATTTTTTTGTTTCTTTTAATGCGAGCAGATAAACGAATAGAGTTTCGTTGAATTTTACTTGTCGGGGAGTTTGGCGGAAGGGTAGAGTTTCGGACACAATGTACCTTCCCTCGGCCGACGGATCCTCGAGCGCAAGGACGTGCGCCTTCGCCACGTCTTTTACGTTCGCCCAAGCGAGCGTCATATTAGGGTACGTTTCCGTTCCTGCAAATTCGAGAATAGTTATCTGCTGAGGTTTCTATTCCATCCCACGTCACATAATTCAGCTCACCAGACTCAATTAATATATCGAAGTGGCAAATTCGCCTATCACCGTTTGATTTTAGGTTGAAACCCTCAATTTCTGTTAGTCCCGAATTTCCAATTATTAGAAAAACCGTTCATTAATATAATCGTATGCAATGCAATTTTTCTACCGTCTATCAGCTTCAGGATCCAGTCCGAGCTTGCGTTGAGCGTCGGCTGCAATAACGGGCCGATGACCATTACTGGGTTGATAGACACCATGGCGATGCCTTTTTCTTCGGCGAATTTCCAGGCGGCGTCCTCAGCCAACGTCTTCGAAAGCGCATACCATTCCTTAGCAAAAAAAAAGGTTACTGGCTAGTTATAAAAGAAGTGGGTTGTCGTACACTGATTAATCAAGCTCTCAAAAGCCATTTAATACGTGAAGAGATTATATCCTCCTATCATCAATTGTTTTAGGAAGAACCATTCGATTTATAATAGGGACAGAAAACGATTATTATCATTATTATTTACCTTCTCTTGTATGCAGACGTCTGGAATGGACCACCAAGTCTCGTCGATAACCACGTCGGGCGATCGAGGCTTGCCGACGTAAGCCATGGCGGCGATCGAAGACGTCAATATAACCCTTTTGATCGAAGACATTCAGCGTGCCCTTCACCGCAGGGTCGAGGAACTCTACCTAGGGGAAACGGAGTTCCCGCCCCGAAAAAGAATATATATATTAGAATGCTGAAATCGAATGTTTCCTTCCTAAAATCAATTGGTGATAGAATGAAACTGCCTCTTGCTGTATTAAGTGAAAAGATGAGCTTTGATTTATTAGATTTGTGCCAAAAAAATTTTAACCTGAGGATCATTGATGCCGAGGAAGTAAGGCGAAGCGGTGTGGAAAACGCCATCGCATCCATTTACGGCTTCGTCGAAGGAACCTTCTTCGAGCAAATTGGCTCTTAACAAGTGTAGCCTTTCTCGGGCTCCGTCGAGGGCGAGTAAGTGCTCGGTTTTCTTTTGATCATCTTTTTTTTTTGTTTATATATGTGTACGTAGAACAATCAAGGTATGAATTACCAATTCTTTCATTGTTTTGCCCTAAATTTTCGGACAAAATCATAAAGAACTTTATACTTACCGAGATTACGGACGGTTGCTCGAACAATGTACCCACGTTCGAGCAGCATTTTGACGATCCACGAAGCTATAAAACCCGAGGCGCCCGTTACGCAGACGATCTTCATCTTCAAACTTTCTTAATGTCAAGAATCTGAAGAAAAGATCGCAGGTAAGCTTTTGAACTGAAGTGAACTGTAATAAGTTTGAACTTAAAAGGCAACTGCCAAAGGTGGGTGTTTCCTAAAGAAATAGCTCGTCAGGAAAAAAAGGTTTTTCTTTTTTAATCGATCAATCAATGCATTAATTTTTTAAGGATGTTTTTAACCAAACCCACATTGTTACGACAGGCTTTTAACTTATACAATATATATGTAGCTATCTGAATACGTAATTTGCCAAGAACGACCACTAAAGGCCAGAAATATAAAGACAAGACAACGCATTGGTATCATACATAGACAAATCGCAAAGTACAAACAAATCAAAATTTCCATCACATGGTCATATAGTACTAACATGCAAAATTGTTATTGTGAGTGAATCTTGGTGTTATCAATGAATAGAGGAACAAATACCCTCGTTTGTTTGTATTCTGCTTACGATCGATTATTGATTGTATGATCTAGTATCGGTACTACCAAGGATTTTATATATATACATATATATATAGTATATTATTATTAGATCGTATAATATGTGTAGAAAGTAGCCTAAATATGTGAAGTTATGTAAACGAATCCCAATCCAATGCAAGAAAATTTCAGTATACAATGTTATGCATTGACTTCAACTTCAAGTCCATTGATTAACAAACTCCACTGAGACAAATTATTTCTAGGGTTAATAGTTTTTCATATTCGACGCTGTTATTCATTCCTCAAAGTCAAGGGAATATTCAACAACACAACAAAAACACAATGCAATGCATATATACTAAGCTACTTATGTAGGCTTAAAGAAGTTCTTCGCCTTCAAGCTTTCGACCGTCTCCTTTAAGCTCTCTTCGAAAGGCGTAAATTCGATCCCGAGAGACTTCGCTCGTTCTCTCGACACTTGATAAATCGGAGGAAACGGCGCGTCGTCAGCGCACCTAAGAAAATGTAGAGATTTTCCGACTAAACATTATAGCTCGGAAATTCTCAAAAATGAAAAAAAAAAAAAAAACGATGGCGTAGTACCTATTTGGTAGTTTGATGTCGGGGTATAGTTCGCCCAAGATTCTCACAACCTCTGAGAAGTGCTTAGTGCTTTCGGACACGCAATACCTTCCGTTCGCCGACGGGTTTTCGTACGCAAGGACGTGCGCTAACGCTACGTCCTTCACATTCACCCACGCAAACGTTAAATTCGGGTACGTCTCCGCGCCTGCGAGTGAAAGAAACAAAAGCGCATTTTGCTGAACGATCACTTCGCCCGAAAGCTTAAGATCAAAGGTGGTGGACATCGTATTTTTTTAAATTCCCAACATTTTCAACATGCCCCTCACTTCTGTGCTGATTTTTTTCATGTCTAGCCTTAAGACGTGTAATTTTTACTTAATTACTGGTTGTGATGATTCGTACGTATCAATAACCTTTTGGGCAGCAGCCCTGCATTCTGATACCAATGCTAAATGATCATTTTACCTATAAAACCTAAGGTGCTTACAGTGAGTCTATCATATTTTAAATTTACATTATTACCGTTTATCAGCTTCAAAATCCAATCGGAGCTTGTGTTGAGCGTCGGCTGTAATAACGGGCCGATGACCATGGCCGGGTTAATAACGACCATTTCGACGCCTTTCTCCTTCGCAAACTTCCAAGCGGCGTCCTCGGCCAACGTCTTCGAAAGAACGTACCAAAGCTGGCGAGCGCCAACGTCGTAATTAATTAGGACATAGAAAATCAGTAAAAAGAAAAAACGAAGCGAAACTGAAGATTGTTATTATTATTATATACTTGCGCCTTTTCGCATATTTCGGGCTTCGACCACCAAGTCTCGTCGAAGACGGCGTGGGGCCCACGCGGTTCGCCGTTCAGCATAACGGCAGCCAGCGAAGAAGTCAAGACGACCCTTTTGACCGACGGCGTTTTGGCGCACGAGCGAAGGACGTTCAACGTCCCCTTTACGGCTGGGTCGAGCACTTGTACCTAATTAAAAATCAAAGGTGAATTCTTTCTGATCCATCAATCACTAGCTAGACAAGAACACCTTATTATATATATAGATATTATAGATATATATATGTGTGTGTGTGTGTGTGCGAAAATGGAATTGAAGCGAAATTTTTTATAACCTGAGGATCATTGATGCCGAGGAAATAAGGCGAAGCTGTGTGGAAAACACCGTCACAGCCATCGACGGCTTCGTCGAAGGAGCCTTCTTCGAGCAAATTGGCCCTTATAAAGTGAAGCCTTTCCTTGGCTCCGTTAAGTGCCATTGCTCGGTTTTCGTTGGATCGTCTGTATATATATGTATAATATATGTATGTATGTGTGTAGGCAGAAAATAGCTTACTATACTGTAAAAGAAAACGATGTAAAAAAGTGAACTTTGTCTGAAATTGGACATCGTTATACTTACCGAGGTTGCGAACGGTTGCTCGGACAGTGTAGCCACGTTCTAGAAGCATCTTGACGATCCACGAAGCTACGTAACCTGAAGCGCCTGTTACGCACACAGTCTTCATCTTCTTCGACGATGTTTTTCTTTTTTGTTTTTTTTTTTCAGTCTATTTTCTCTTGCAGTTAATTACTGAAGAATTGAGAAAGTGAGAGGTGGGTTTGACTTATATCAACTTGTTAAGTATGTAGTTGTGGATGTCTATGGTGTACAATACAATAGGGCCAAATGGAGGCTACGGAGAAAACGAAAGGTCATGAGTATTATTAATTTAATTTAGTACTGTCCCGGGGAAATATACAGACAGCGTTACAGTTTTTGCATCATATACCAATGATAGAATCAAATCGAATCTCATCTTCTTAGTTTCTTGAGGTCCACACGAATTTGGGATTCTTGGAAGGAAAAAAAGAAAAAAATGTCACACTCTCTCTTCCTCGGCTTCAGTTTCTTGCTTCTTATCTTTAATTGTTACTATGGCCACATTGACACCAATTTCTGGGATTTTCGGAGCTCTCCATCTCTCATATCGTCCAAATTCAAGAATCTCTTACCTGAAATTAACCAGCAAGCCAAGAACAGTCATCTCAAAAGCATCCTCACAGCCCAACAATAGCAGTTTCTGTCGTAGTCCCCAATGTAGCAAATCAATCTCTGAAAGTTCAAGATTCTTGCTCGT
Source organism: Craterostigma plantagineum (assembly GCA_027422505.1). Lineage (NCBI taxonomy): Eukaryota > Viridiplantae > Streptophyta > Magnoliopsida > Lamiales > Linderniaceae > Craterostigma > Craterostigma plantagineum. The sequence continues at coordinate 1,533,889 of JAPQWV010000057.1, forward strand.
TCAAGCTCAATCTAAAAGGATGTTTCTAGCAAATTCCTCCTCAGGGTCCGAAAGTGGCCCGAGTTTGAACTCATCGAGCCCTTTAAACACTGTAAGAACGATGCATTCAAAGATAGCCATGTCAAACCTTTTCCATCGTTAACAGAAAAGATCCTCGTATCTATCTCTCTCTCTCACATGTTAGGTGGTTAAACTGCTGCATTTGGTGGTCTCACTTGGGATCATACTAGCAATGGACAAGTTCTTGAAGAAGGCATTCGTATCAGCTGCCATCAAATTCCCAAGCGCATTATTCGGAATGTTCTGTATATTCACCGTATTAATCGTTCTCGATTCTACGATCCCAGCAGCAGCAGCCAATCTGATGAACTTTTTTCAGCCCGCGCTTTCGTTCATTCAGAGGTGGCTTCCTCTGTTTTACGTGCCTTCTTTGGTCGTTCTCCCCCTCGCCGTTAAAGATATACCAGCAGCTTCAGGGCTTAAAATAATCTTCATCATAGGTTGGTCACATTTTCTTTTTTCTCTTCATTCACATCAATCATAGAATAACTATCCATGTTCTCTGTTAAAATTCCTCGCAGTTGGAGGATGGCTAGCTTCTCTTACAGTGGCTGGTTATACAGCGATCGCTGTAAGAAATCTGGTCAAAACTGAGATGACTGAGGCCGAACCAATGCAAAAGCCTTCGCCTTTTTCTTCGATTGAATTGTGGGCTTGGCTCGGAATATTCGTAGCATCATTCGTATCGGCGTTTCTTTATCCTACTATACTCGGAACAAATGCGTTGACGTGCCTGCCTTTTCTCCTTGCTGCTACTGTCCTAGGCTACATGTTTGGCTCAGGGTAACGATAACGGCAAAGAAAATGAAAAAAAATCGTACTTTTTTCTCGAGCCTTAAATGTAGTACTTTTACGATAATTTGATACAATATAGGCTACCTTCTGGCGTAAAGAAGGTGTTCCACCCCATAATTTGCTGTGCACTATCAGCAGATTTAGCAGCGTACGCCTACGGAGAGTTATCGGGTTCAGGGCTCAATGCTGTCTTAGGTATGCATATATAATCTTCTAACCAAAGCTTCGATTTCTTTTTCTTACAGATTTCTTTCGATCTTCGTAAGCGTGTCTTTTTCTTGCGACTTTTTTCGCAGGTTACTACCTTACGAAGTCTGCCTCGAATCCTGGAGCAGGCGACGTACTGATGGGATTTCTGGGATCGGTTATTCTCTCCTTCGCCTTCTCCATGTTTCAACAGAGAAAGGTTTAACTGCAAACAGTTTGTAATAATAGAAAGTATATCGATTTCCCGTTAGTTAAATGTATGCAGCATATATATGCTACTATGCTACGCAGTTGGTGAAGAGACATGCTGCAGAGATATTCACTTCTGTCATAATCTCCACTGTGTTCTCACTATACTCGACGGCTCTCATCGGGCGTTTAGTTGGCTTGGAGCAATCGCTAACCATATCGATTCTCCCGAGATGCATCACCGTAGCACTTGCCCTTAGCATCGTGTCTTTCTTCGAAGGTTTGAAAGACCTCATAACACATCTTCTGTCCAAATTTTCTTGCTGTAACTTTTTCCTTTTTTTTCTTCCCATAGGTGCCAATACATCTCTTACAGCAGCAGTTGTTGTAGTGACTGGTTTGGTCGGAGCCAACTTTGTGCAGACAGCTCTCGACAAGTTGGGCTTTCGCGATCCTATCGCTCGTGGAATAGCGACTGCGTCGAGGTACTGTATATGAATCTGACCCCATATATAACTCAGTATACGAAGAATAAGACTCTATGTTCTGCTTTTTACCGACACTTTTTTGTCTCCTTTTTTTCCCTTTCGATGTTCGCAGTGCTCATGGATTGGGAACGGCTGCATTGTCGGCGAAAGAACCCGAGGCTCTACCCTTCTGTGCAATAGCTTATGGGCTAACGGGAATTTTCGGTTCGATAATCTGCTCGGTTCCAGCCGTTCGACAAAGCTTGCTAGCAGTCATTGGTTGACAGATTTGAATCAACTGTAATGATCAAGACTGCTATATAAATCATTATGTGCAATATCCTGCGAATTCGTTTCTGTGTAGCAAGATCTTCTCCACGGAGCAGTTTCCCAAGATTAAGAAAAAAGGATTTACAACAAATCGATTTGTCATAAATTTCCAAGGTTTCTTACAAGCTACCACATGGGCAATGCCACACCACCAATCCAAAACATATCGACATATCGCATTCCATGCTAATAATTTACTTTATATCAAAATTCCAAAATCACGAGTCAGCAATCAAGACTTACCCGTCTCAAGAAAAAGGCAACAGAGGACTACGATATCACGTCTCCCAAGAAAGCAAAAACTCTCCTTTTAAAGAACAGTGCAAGGTTCACAATCTCAGTTTCCCTTGTTTCCTTCATCTTAGCGTCCTCTTCCCACGTGAACAAACCTTTATACGTCAATCTGTTGGCAACGTCAACACTCACACTAGCCATTTCTCTCGTGCTGGTCAACGTTTGCAAGACGGGTATCGAATACTGAGGGTGCGATACGAGTCTGTTCAAGAAGATGAGAGTTTCCCGGATAAGCAAGCTTCTGCGAGAAATACGAAATAGTATGATGTTAGAAATGATGTTTTGGAAGACTGAACTTTGATGATAGTAATTACTGTTCCATGCGAATGATGGATCCGTGAGGCAACTTTGATGACATCATGTCCATATCTGAAGATAAGCTTTCCAAAATGATGCATAGAAGATTGGCTCCCTTGTGTAGCTCGTGTTGCTCTAGCAGAATATCGAAGCCTGCCCTTCCTGACGATGCTAAGAAAGCGAGAAAATTTATCGCGTTTCTTCGAAGCTTCATTTCCTGAAAGGGAGACTCAACAAATCTATTCTCCGTTTTTATGATCCAAAGCTAATGAAGTCGAAGGAGGACGATAGTATTCCACTTAGTTTCACACAAAGCAGCTTAAGGATAGCATGTTGAGTGAGATTCTCGGGATTACCTCTGTAGTAAAGCTTCCACAAGAAGCAACACAATCTGCCAAGCTAATTAAGATCTTATCGAACTCTTTCAGTATCGAAGTGCTTTGGTCACGGGCATCAACTATGGCCAAAACTTTTGGACCTGCAGGTTACACCAATATATGAGCAGTGGGTATTATATTAGACCATTTTATTACAAGAGAAAAATATCACAACTGATGGCACAAAGTCGACACGACAGAGAAGAAATCGACACAAGTAGATGAAACTAATTAGAGATGCACATTGATATCCCACTACCTACGGTTAAACCCTAAAGTAACATTAAGGAAACTCACAATTGAATAGCAGATAAAGAATATTAACAGCTTGGTCCTGCACAAAATATCCGGATTCCCTCTTCAAAACTTGTGATAGACATTGAAATACCAGTTCTCCAGCAAACCTGTTGTAAAAAAGCCTCCATTTCAGAATATTTCACAAAGCTAGAAATATCAACGCTTATGAAAACACTTACTTGTCTCTCTCTGAAAATGCATTTTGTCTAAAAATAATCAGATCCATGATTGAAAGCGTATCCCGCCTTATTTTTTCTTCTTTGTAATTTTTGCAAATTTCACACATATGTTCGAAAAGAGAAACCCAGAAGGCAACAGAAATTGATGCCGTCATGCCACGACCGAAGGGTCCAAAACTACCAGTAGCCTTTAAACCCAGCAACTTATTCCCACTCTGTGCTTGGCCCATCTTCAATAAGTCTGCTATATCTGGAAATACACCTTTGTTCACCGAATCTCCAGACCGATTAGTATTATATTTGGGATCCGAGCAACCTTTCTCGATTATAATATTTTCCCTGGAAGAGCCACACTGGAAGAAATAAAATTAAAGTGGACACGGGAGATCAATCATCTGAAAGAGACCTAGTCGTCTACAAGAAGAAAAACATGCAAGTTCATGGGGGTTCTTATATTCTGGTTATGCTTTTTATTTAAGCATGTGAGTAGATGTAATACATGAACAAATGAAAGAATTCAGAAAAGAGAAACCGTCATTCCTCATATGTATGCTGAGTACGAGCAGAATTTTCTTCCAAGACCAGAAGGAATATGAAGCACGTTAGTCAGACAGTATGTCAAAGGTATTTATTTTACATCATACCTTTTAGAAAACTTCTTCTCTATGATGAAGGAGTTTCTCAAGAGCATGTGGAGAATACGAAGTGAAGTACGCACAATAATTACCTACACCAGACCTTCATTTGCTCAGGGAAGTGTAGCGAAATAGAGAAATGGGATGGATTCCAAAATGAGAAATAAGAATGGTTCGAGTGTGAAGGATGAAATTAAAAAAAAAAACGACTACTTAAGAAATATCCTAATCGCATACTCGATAAGTATTATTCGTTATTGCTTAGGCATTTCAAAGCAAGGATATTCCTAACTCACATTTTCAAGAGTACATAAGTCATCCAAAGCTTTCAGCAAATCTTCCACTCTCGAGACTTCATCACTAATCTGCAAAATCATTACATAATAATAGAACACTCAAGACCCACTGGTGACGGAGATACAACATCTAACATGTAGGGAATATTGGGTATTGGCTAACAATGTTTACAAGAGGACCAGCAAAAGTATTAGAAAAAAGAGGTACTTGTCCAATTGGGACCATTTACCTTGGTCAACACAGAATAGAAATGTGATACTTTTGCCATTTCTGTGGGCAGGGGAGGGCATATTTTATCTAATGAAGCTATCTTTGGGTCCTCGTGAGGATGATTCACATCTGTCTTACTTGGTACATCAAAGCTCATGTATCCAAAAAGGATTTTAAATTCTGCTTCACAAATCACCATAAGCTTGGTAACCAAATCTCTTCGCTGACTTCGATCACCCGAGTTCCACATATCAAGCAATTTTTTCGATCCAAAAGTAATATTTTGTGCAGTTGAAGTGTTTGCTTCAGTGGCTTCATCTGTCTGTACTCCTACAGTATTTAAAGCTGATTCTCGAACTTTTCAACAAAAGGGGAAGGTACTAAAACATAATACTGACTAACTCAATTCACAAAAAATACCGGCTTACATTTTCTCCAAGAGCCAAGCAGCATATCTGGGGAATTCGCATTTTGGCCTAATCTAGGCTCGTCACCCTGACTATCCCTGCCAAAGTAATTATTACTTAAGCCAATACATTAACAGAAAACATGTCATAAACATTGATGTGGTGAAATCATTATCTTTCAGTGACATACGCATCATGACATGGCACATAGTTTGCGATGTGCCGATTCACTATTACAGATTATGAAGTTATATTTCCTACCTTCAAATCAAATAATATTCTCATTTCCTACATAGCGTATTAATTATTGAAACCTCCTCCAAAAATCAAAAGCTTCTCACGTAACCTAAAAAAAATATTTATTTTCTAGTTGTCACAATACAAACAAAGAATGCTATTGTCCACATTTTCAGCAAGCTAAAACATAATACAACAGAAAATAATCCAAAGTATCAACTGAAGAATTCAAATGCCACAAAAGATAATGTTTGAATCAATCCACTTACAACCCCACGTTCTTCAAGTGATTTCCATCCTTAGTCCTAGCCTTTATCCTCGAATGTACTACATCCATCTGTTTGCCATCATTATTCCTTTCCCTTCTGAGCTGTAAGCACTCCTTTTCCTTCAATCACAAGATAAAACTATTATTTCACGATCAAAATCCCTTCAACACTCGAGAGACAGGAAACAAACGCACAACTTTCGCAAGACATAGCAAGGAACGCAAATTATTCGACCATCAAACATACAAACAATTTGCAATAATAAGTTACGGTATCATGTCGACTCACCAAGTGATCAAGCTGCTTTGTAACTCGACTGAGCTCTCTCTGCACCAAGCAACAGAACCGTCGTGTCATATTTTTGTTCATGGAAAAAAAAGGCCGATACTAAATGAAACATAAATCAAAAGGCGTATAGCGAGAGATCAACTCTTAGCCTGTCAGTTTCGTTCTCCTTGGCAGACTGAGGGGCGAAAACTTCGGAAACCGCCTCAGAGGTTGTTGTTGTTGCCTCACGAGGCGGTCTCTGCGAGAGACAGCGCGGAGGCGAGTAGCTGATGGTAGTAAACTCACGCGTCCGAGGAGGAGGCGCGTAAGTCGGAGGAGGAGGCGCGTGACTCCGAGGTATCGCTAGCTGCTGCTGCTGATGCTGATGCTGGGTGGATAATGCTAGTTCCTCAGCTTGCACGAGCTGATCGATGAACTCAGCATCCCATTCCTCCTCGTCCGCACCAAAACCCTCGCCACTCCCCATCGAAGCTTCGATGGATTTTAGAGACTCTGAGGAAATAAATAGCGATTATGTATCATCCAACAGTTGTGCTTGTTTGTGTAATTGTTTTATGCTGTTAATAACATCGAAGTCCTCCAACTACCAGATAATTACAATATGGGCCTTATTTTTCTTAAGTAATCATCATAAGCTACTCTATTTTATCTTATTTTAGAAGTCGGACACTTCATCGCATTCGCAAAGCAGAAACCAAGTCATTATACAAACATATCATCATACGAAAGTCTCCCTCCATCAGTACTTGAGAGAACATTAAATTTACTGTAAAATCATTCACCACCACATATATATCTCTCTCACAAAGTGCCAAAACAAAGGCGTAATTGAGTATAAAAAAAAATAATCAGAGATATTTGACCATGCCACGTCCCTCGACACTGAGCTTGGTGGCCTGTAGCTGCCTCCTCTTTGGTGCTTTCAACTGCTGCAACTTCTTGTTCATCTGTGTTCATATCATGACATTGAATTGATCTTAGAAACTCGGAAACTGTAACTTGAGTTGAGCCAAAATCCCGAGTGAAAGTAATGGGAAAAAGGTGAACATATATATACCTTGGCCCGACGCTGATCCTGGACCATTTGCTTGGCCCGAGCACGAACTTCCTCAGGGTCGACCTTCGACTGTGGACGCACCAGAAAATCCATGGACATAGCCTCGGGCCTTGAGGCGTGCTGCTGTCTAGAAGACGATTGCCCAGATTTCGAGCCCCTAACGTATTTTTTTCATAACATGTTAAATAGTTTGGATATGTCGAATGAGAAAAGAATTTGGTGTGTCCCGACACAACTAATCATTAATCATGTTTTGCAGTAGCAAGTTCACGAAAACCGTATCACTTACTGTGAGAAATCAGCTATGTCGATGTCTTGGTCTCGAGATGACATTCCTCCAGCTCTATTCACGCCCCTGTGAAAGAAGGAAGATCGAATGTAGTGCCTCGTTGAATGGACATGAAGAAATTTGGTGATAATGTGATGCATATTCAGTTTGAGGCAAGAAAGATGACTAAAAGATTTACTTCTTAGCAGGTGTTCTCCTTGCAGTTGCAGCCCTTTCATCCTCGAAACTCTTCATATCTTCAAACCTTGTGCTCTTATTGAAAATGGGACGACTCTGCGTCAACAAAAACTCGTGAATTTGATGTACAATTGGAGCTAACAATTATTTAATTCTTGAATGTGTAGAAAAATGATAAGATACCCATTTGTCAACCAACTCTTTGGCAAGTTTCCGGTTGGATGTAGTCTCCTCATCAGACTTGGACAAAAACATAATGACCTGAAGAAATGCAAGATAATATATCATATTTAGCTCCTTTGGAATTACAAAGAAGAGATTGTAAAAAGGGCAACCAAGCATGTCAGCATTCAATCGATATTATACGAGTAAAACAGTACCTTCCCAAGGCCACTCCTCTTCAATTGCTCTCTGCGATCATGCTGCTCAAGGTCAATAGGAAACTGCAACAAATATTAACTTCAGTTTCCAAAAAGTAATTTTATCCAGAAAATGTAAGAATAGAATACACCATTCCATACATCATTTAGAATCTGAAGAACAGCCGCACGGATATTTATATTCGGCAAGCTACCATCAGGCAGCGGCTCAAGCCAATTCTTCAAAAGGGTCAAAACTCCATGGTCTAGAAATTCTTGCTGAAGTTGCTTTCTGCAAAGAAAAATAAAAAAATCCTCGATGTAACAAATCAAAATAGCTCAATAATACATGAAGCAAATAATGAACTGACTAACTTGTGTATTTTATTGGATAAACCATGTAGAGTCGACAATGCGAAAAAAATAACATCAGAAAGATACATAAATCTCCTAAAATAGAAAAATCAATTTAGACATAACCAACACATCTTACTGACTTTGAGAGAACATCAGTCAGAAGTGAGAGCTTCCTTAATTTATTAATGGCAGGTTTCCCCTGACGATTCAGTTCAGCATCTTCTTCCGCAACTACTTCAAGCTCTGCCATTACGTTCTCAACTAGAAGAGCTATTTCTGCAGCACTTTTCTCAGTCTTTCGCTTCTTCTTTCCCGTCTTAAAAAGTGCCTTAATTTCATCATCCTCCTCTCCTTCTTCAGCCTATGAAACAACAAGGAGAGAAATTAAGCATCAATTCCTTAACGCGAATTATTAAAATAAAACAAATTTTCACTCATTCTTGCAATCTCTGGTTCAAGGTCAACGATCTCCTATTCCGGATACATATTTATGCAAAATAAATAGGAAAAAGACCTTTCTAATCGACCAGCGAGCAGGTATGGAAGACATTAAGCTATTGATCGGCGTAAAATCGGATGATGGGGAATGATAACGAGGCGAAGGCTTAGAGATATAGTGGCAGACGCTAGGGAACAAAAGCGGTAAATAAATAAGAAGAGATCTCAGAGATAGTTAATAAAAGGAGATTGCAGAAATTAACAAAAAGAAACGTTGACTACCACGGTAGATTTTCAATTAAGATTTTGCAAGGAAATGAAAACAAGATTAGCCATTTAATAATCATCCCTATTTGAAAACATTGGCGAGGAGAAATATCTCAATTCCAAAAGCACCCATATCAACAAAATTTTGACTTATACTGAGGCTGAGAACGATATATAGCAGTGGAGAAACCGATAGGGATAATAGGGTTATGCCAAAGTAATCTGAAAATATTGAAATATATGAAAAATTAAACCCAAATAGCGCCATAATTTGTATGAATGCGAAAGAAACATGCTGACCTGCAACAGGAAGTAATATACTAACAACTGGGAGGGCACCAATTTGTCAATAATGCTATTCAAGAATAAGGATCCTCACCTGAGGAGCACGACTTGGAGAATGTTCACGGTCATCTCCATATCGATCAGCAGTGTCTACGCCACTGTCATCTATGAAGTTATCATCATCCACGTTCCTTACCCCCTCATGGTCATCCTGTATATTCATGACACTATAAAATAGCAAGCATTTCCATGTGAAACAATTGAATCCAGAAAGTGATGGAAAATTGTCGGCTGGTTATACATATTTAGAATGTTGAAACATGAATCTCAATTATAGGACACTGAAATAGCTTACTACACAAATGTCAAAATGGAAATATCACAATACAACACATATACCAGACAAAGAAAAAAAAAACAACAGAAAATAATGAAAAGAAAAATATTTTTTCAAAAAGAAAAGATAAATACCTCAGAATCTCCCCCAGCAACAGTATCCCACATCTCCTTCATCTCAGGGTCAGCATCGTGATCCCTCATTCTTCCTCCGCCTCCTCCACTTTTCTTCAACTTAAACTTTTTCGCACCTTTCTCAAACCCCCGCTTATGCTCTCCACTCATCCTCTCAACTCTCTGTTTCCCTTTCCCTACGTCCAAACGATTCTCTCTCACCATCCCAGACAAATCATCCTCCTCAGCGCCATAACCCCTATGATTACCACCACCCACATCATCGTCGTCAAATCCAAAATCCACTGGACCTGATTCTCCACCAGACGATGATTTCTTGACCAATCGCCTCCTAGATTTTCCATTCGAGTCGCCGTGCCCCTGAGTTGGCGAACGTTCAGGAAGATCATAGTGAACATCATCTTCAACATCGAAAAGCTGTTGCTGAGGTTCATCGTGATCAGAATGGACATCCTCGTCAAAATCCATCAATGGCTCGCCATCTTCGTCCAGATAACTGATTCACAAGATAAAGATGTCCACCAGTAAAACATCAGAAGAAAGAAATCGTTCACTGCCCGGCAGAAGAAATAAAAAAAATCCAGATTCACACGAGACGATTGCTAGACTCCGAACCCGATCGTCATAAAAATCATATGGTACACATGAAATTGATCAAAATCATACACAAGAAACGCGTAAAAACTGAAAATCGAAGACTTACGGATCGTTATCGTAACCCATGATTGATAAAGATGATAACCCTAGGATTCGCAAAGGAAAATAGACAAGGTGTAGCTAGATGCCATGTTTTAAAGGGGTTCTTTTAACAAAAGGGAACGTTTCCTATTTTAATTAAACAAAAGGGAACGGACCGAAAGTTACTGAAATACCCCAACTTAAGTAGCATTTATTCGAGTAACTAAAAATTCGAATTAATTCGAATAATTTTTTTTTAATTCGAATTTATTCGAATTAATCAATTCGAGTAAAAAAAACTCGAATTGAAAAATATTAATTCGAATTTTTAATTCGAATTTTTTTTACTCGAATAAGTGTTATTTTTCTATTCGAATTCACTCGAATAGTTCGAATAAAATATTCGAATAAATCGTTTTTTACTCGAAAACGTCGATTTCAAGCTCAAAAACACGAAAATTCACCCAGATTTGGGGTTAATACATGTAAGAATCACGAACCCATCGATTAAAATCTCATTTCGACATGAAATTTCAGTCGAGCGGATCAAAATGATAATCAAACACTTCGATTTTTTTTTTTAAAACACCCAATCCTTTTTTTTAATTAGAAAACCTAGAATCCTCTTTTTTTAATTTCACACAAAAGTAATCCTATTTAACAAAAAAATCCGTTTTAAAGAAGGGGAAACTTGGATATATTATTTTTTAATTATGTTTTTATTATTCTTTTGCCTTGGCAGATGGATGGGATAGAGTGTTATATCATTGAAGTCCATTTTATTTGCACAAGCCCATCTTGCAATAATGTTGGGCTCTTATCATTAATTCATATAAAAAATATGATGAAATAAATAGAAAAAAATATGTGAGAAGAAAAGATTAGAGACCAAAAATGTCAGATAGGGGTTAATAAGCTAATATATAATCCCTACTCACAAAGTGCAAACCAATCCAAAAAGCGAAACAACGGCATAAACTTCAATTTGAATAAAAACAGAAATAGTTGCTGCTAAAACTAGACCCTCATTCTTTCATCATCAACATGAATTGATTATGAACACATGTTCAAAATCTAGAAACTCTTCTTCTTCAGTCATCATGCCTGCAAAAGCTGCTGTATATTTCCATGTAATAAAGCCGTCGAGCAGTGGTGGTGTACCATGTACCATTGCCCGTCATGGAGTTCATAGACATTAGTCATATGAAAAGACACATCCATCCCAATGTGAGCTTTCATGGTGACCCAAGCTGACTCTGAGGTTACACGAACCCTTACATCTCGAACCTGGAAATTGCCAGCGTGTTCCCAGTTATAAGCCATTTCCCAACTCGCCATGACCTCATTGTAGCTGAAAAAGGAACAGTTTCGAGATTTAACAAGTCCCCTCAATTATAATAATGTGAAGTTAGGATAACATATGGTGTACAAAACGATGGTTGTCCGCGAAACTGGATTCAACAAAGGTTACTAACGTGCACAAGTTTGATCGCCTCTAGCATCATACACAAGATATTCAGAAGTTGGCAATAATATCTGTGAATAAGTCAGGATGGAAAAGTGGAATTACCCGTGAAATGACTCGCCATTAGCATGAAAACAATTCACATAATCTGCATTAAGCCAGAAATGAGCCATGGCTTGAAGTGATCTGTCTCTTATAATCCTAAAAAATTCAGCATTTGTATTCACAATTGTTCTTGTAGCAGCATAGTAAGCTTTCCAACCATCGGGAGGGATAACATTATCTTGCTCCAAATTGAAATCCTAAAAGATAGTGGCAGGTATATAAATTGTTGTCTTTGCTGCTAAATCAAGCAAGCTTTCGATTGAAACTCAAAAATACAACAAACATAAACACAATCAGAAGTGACAAACTCCACCAAGCACCATTTGATAAGATCCAAAAGCTCACATAAACATTTCAAGAGATATCGATCTTAAAATAAATAATCATACTTTCTCGCTGAAAAGCCAAGCAACTCAATACAAATGACACTAAAAAAGAGCAAAATCTATGAGATGTGAATATATTATTTTCTTCTATCATGTTCCATACTCCATAGCCGTGCAAGCTTTTTCTACCAAAATCAAGCTTTTTAACACTCTCTACCTTCCAAAATCACACAACTGGTGTATCACAATCCAGGGTTTATTTTCCTATCGCTAGCCCTAATTCTTACAGACCGGAGCAAACCAAAGACATTAGATACAATACAACAGGAAAACAAAGCCCAAAAGGCGAGATAACAAAGCATGATTAATCCTAAATCAAATTCAAATCAACAGCAATACGCATAAACCGCACAATCCTCAAAAATCCTAATTCATCGACCGGCAACATAAAATCACCGAATTCAAACCTTATGATACAGCGCCTTCCACGCGTTATCATCGTTGGCAGCCCTCCTCATCAGCGAATTGGTCATAGAGAGGCTGCACAGGCTCGTATGATCCAAATAACTCAGCGCGTGAGTCGTGATCTCAGGAACCATCTGCTCCATCATCGACGGAGCCGCCTGCTTCTCCGCCATCACCGTATCTCCGCCGTCTTCGCCGCCATTAACGCTGCCGTTTAGCTGACCAGCCATCTCCTTCGATTGCAGGCCAATAAGTCCTTAAATTTCCGCGAAGGAAATGGGCGTCCAAAGTGCGAGGGTTTTTTATTTTATTTGGGAGGCGTTGGCTGAGCTGCTGTGTGTGTACCGTCGTAGTGACGAACTCAATGTGTTGGTATTTATACGATTACAGTTTTCCTTTGTATTTCTTTTCTTTCTTTTTTTTTTTCCGCTATGGTGTGGATATGTATATATTTATTATGTTTTTCCATTTCTCACAAGTCAACCTTCTCTCTTAATGAGCGTCATTTACAAATTATTACCAAATTATTATACCATAATCATCTGATCGTTCTCTCGATTTGTACAAAATGATGTCTATGTGCATTCAACTATGCCTATAAACATAAGAAATAAATCTACCCTTAATCTGGCCCAAGGTGCATATAGGCCCGGCCCGGCCCGATAGGCGCGCGGCGGTCGATAGACGAGTGAAATGGCACGTTGAAAGCGTTATTATTACCACGGCGAGCGAAGGTTCATCTTAGCGCGCCGGCCATTCCTTAGATGTAGACATCGAAAAAAATCGAAGACTTTCGGTCGAAAGACAACGCAGAGGGCGCAATGCGTTGCCATTTAGACGCATCGACGCCATACGCGGAAACAAAAAAAGAAAAAATAACTAGTAGTGTTAATATTTTATACAGAAGTTATGATCTTTGATAGTGCACTTGACAAAAAGAGGTATAAATTGACGCATGTTATGCTATTTGTACCCCTTTTTTGTGATGTATTTGATGAAGCGTGGAAAAAAAACGACAGTGTCCAATAGGCATACCAAAATGAACTTTATTGTATGTGCAGTTTATAAGTTCTGTTCTTGAGAATGGCATATTCAAAGTCCTTTCGGACATTCATACAGTTAGGTTGTGTCTGTGGTAAGGAACTTATTCTTTGCTATGCTTAGGATGGCCTTTTGTGTTTTAGCAGATGAGTTCTATTCTTAGCAATTTGTACGAAGAACCCCGACAAGAACCCGATTCCGTAGAAAAACCGTACATAAAAATGCATTTCAATGGCACTTGGTCGTCGAAAAACAGCTTAAATTTCTCCGTAAAAATTAAAAAAGACAGTTCTTTGTCCTGTAAATTTCAAGTCACGGGCTGCGTCCACACCAAGAAAAAGCGCATTATCGAGGACCCTTCGATGCTTTCTTCCCAGACGAGATGTACGTTCCTTTTTCCATAGGTCGCAGCGCTCATAATTAGATGTTTGCGTGTATAACGGCGATTCTCAGTTGAATTAATGGTCTCAGTTTATGTGAAAGAAGTCAAGCAGTTGCATGAACTTTTCCGAAAGCTGGGAAGCACGATAACTGACGACGGCTTCATAAACAGAGTTAGAACGATGCGCTTTTTCGCCGCATTTTTCTGATGGTATTTGGCCTCAGCGCAGCTTTTTCTCTAACGCGTCGATATTTTTTTTTTTTGCCGAAGGAGGAGTTCAAGCTCGGCTTGTTCGGGGATAGCAAAAAGCAGTCTTATTTCGCCGATAGGGTCATATTTTTAATCATAATAATCTAAGCCTTTCGTTAAATTTTTTACCACTGATTTTATTTCATTAGTTTCAAATATCAGATGTTCGGTCTGTTCGACACAAAGCGCGATGGAGTTCTTGATTTCGGCGACCTCGTAAGATCGCTGAGCGTATTCCACCCCAAAACTCCTCATGCCGAGAAAATCGCCTGTAAGGAGTATTTTCACGCCGTCTTAGTTGTAGTAAGTATCGATTTTTTTTTTTAATTTTGCAGTTGCGTTTAGGCTATACGACATATACCACACGGGTTTCATCAAGAAATACGAGGTAATCGCCGAAATTCGAAAATGCGTAATTTCGACAAATTTCTCCCTCTGATGATCTACGGTGATAAATAGGTCAAGGAGATGATCGTAGAGCTTCTAAACGAATCAGAACTTACCTTAACTGACGAAGACGTCGAGGCCATAATAAATAAGGCACGACGATATATATTAAATTCTTCTCTTTTCGGCTAAATTAAAATCATTTTTTTTGCGCCTTACGTTTTTCGTGCGTAAGACATTCGAAGAAGCAGATTCGAACAAAGATGGAAAGATAAGCATGGAAGAGTGGAAGGAGTTTGCAGAGAAGAAGCCATCAGTGCAGAGAAATATGACTATCCCTCAACTGAAGTAATTGCGCTCTCTTTTCACTTCGAGCCAGTGGCGGAGCCAGACTGTTAAATCAGTGGGGTCAATTTGATAATTGTACTAGGAAATTGGAAATTGGACCTCATATCCATAATTTTTATAGATTTTCACAGGGGTCCTTTCAGTATAATATTTTTCAATTTTAGTCCTAATATTAATTTTTTCATCCTAATTATTAATAATTTTTTTCCCCAGTGGGGTTCATGCACCCCGCTGGCCCAACGGTGGCTCCGCCACTGCTTCGAGCGTTCGCCTTTTTATTTGACGGCGTTTATTTCGCATTGCAGCGACTTGACGACATTTCCGAGTTTTTCGATGAGATCGGAAAAAGAAGACACGAAGGTTTAGTGTCGGCGTGAGTACTAAAATATCTGCTCGGATTACTCTATTTAATAGGACATGAAATTGTATAAAATTAAAATACGTTGCGCTTCGCTTATCTTTTAGGTGAAGTGTTCATTCAACATGACATCAGAACTCAGACGAAAGGTCTTGGGCACGAATCTTCACATCCACCCATTTAAGAACTACAAATCTAAGGTTAGCTAAGAAAGGAATCAGCTGGCGCGTTAGACGTAAAAGTATATAGAATTAAAATAGGAGCTACACTGCTTAGAAGCTTAAAATTTTAGGTGAAGCGCTCATTCAACATTTGCGTCTGGGAGTCGCAAACATCGTACTAGTCTTTAGTTTCATAATCTAGACCTATCGCACAAATCGTAGAAACCGTCAGAGATTAGGAAAATAAAGTCGTCGATTTCGAATCGAACTTAAGTACAAATAAAGAACAATTGCGCCTCGCAAATTATCAAACGAAAACTCGAGTCGTTCTCAATCAACCACTTCGCCGCTAAAAAGCTCGAAGTCCTCGGCGTCCATGACCAACTTCCTCACGGACGAAAACGCCCCCATAACGCCCACGCAGACAAACGCCGCGACGATCGACACATTAATCACGTACACGAAAGACTTCTTCCTCGGCCTACGAGTCATGTTGTAAAGAACCATAGGAAGAACAAAGTCGAGCGGTATAAAACCGAGCGCTCCCACCACGCCGTTGATGTCTCCGAAGAAGGGAAGCATCGCCGCGAAAAACCCGCAAATTATTACGTAAGTCGAACGAAGAACGATCCTCGGCACTAAGTTCCTTCTCGAGAATACGCCCTTCTTCGCATCCGCCGATTTCTTCTCCATTATTTCGTACGCCACTTGTGAGTATACCTATGACACAACAAATGAGTAAAAATCGTAAACAAAATTATAATAATTAACGGTTAAGTATGAGATCGTTCTTACAAGTCCTATGGCGAAGAGTTGGAGCAGAACGAAGACGACCGCAAGGTCTAAAACCCATAAAGGCGCCAACGAAGGTTTATCGTCGGGCATTAGGCTTTTAAGGATGTTAGGGTTCGCTTTATTGCCGAAAGCGTAATAGCCAGAAATTGCGGCAGAATAAAACGTAATAAAGATTACGCCGTAGCACATAATGAGGCCTTTCAACATCTTGCCGGCGACCGGCGGGGCCAACGTAGCCTATACGAAAATTGAATTATAAAAATATTCTCAAACTCTCTTTTTGGAAATTCGAAGATTATTATCCCACACTAATACCTGTATTTCGGGCAGTATTCCGTTTCCATATATAGCGGCTATGATGGATATTGAGGCGAACGCATCGAATATCCTCGCTGAACTCGAAGGGTTTAACGAGTAATCTCTCGGCGGTCTATTTCTTGCAGTAGCTTAATTCACAATGTCAGAAAAAAAACCCAAGAAAGAGGCGATGATCGTTTAATAACATTCATGACATAACATATATATAAAGAAATTCGTAGATCGTCGTAGGGTTTTATCGCACCTGCGTTAATGCAAGCGCCTACGACAAGAAAAGTGTAGCCGAAGCTTAGTACGAGCGAACACATATTGATATGCCTAAGCGAATGAAAGCTCGGAAACTGCGAAAGAAGAACCATAACGAACGCCACCATGGCTACGAAGTGGTATAGCTTCAAAGATCCGTCGGGAAAATGATTTGAGTACATGATCTGTATTTGCCCCGAGAAAGCCAAAGATTATTAGTATATATATGTCTGAAACTTTTGATGTATGCATTAGGGTTTTGTATGTACTTTGAGGCTTTCGCCGGCAAGAAGTATAGCTGCGATGCTTATCCCGGCGTTGATCGCCGTCTGAACAAACACGACGAAGTAGAACATCCATCCATATCCTATATACATTCAACTAGAAATCGAATTAGCAATAACAAAGAGCTTAATTAAATTTTCATTCCTGAATATCAGAGGGTAGAGCTGTCAAAACGGATCGGCAGAGCAGGCACGGGTCCTGAAAAATGAAGGCCTGGCCCGCTGCCCGCCAAACTAAAAAAAAAAAGAGAGAAAAAAATAATAAAAAATTTAAATATTTACTCTTGAAATTACTTTTAATCAAATCTAATCTCGTTAACAATAATTAGTTTATATTAATAGGCTTGATAAATTAAAAATCGGAGCTCAAATATATAAAAAAACGAATATAATTTATTTATATATCAATATTTAATAAAAAAAAATTGTCTTATAATACCTGACGGGCCTGCCCGCACCCCGCTAAACCCGCAGCCCGCTCCGCGGGCCGCAAGCCCAATTGCCAGTACTATATGAGAGTTTAACATTTTAAGGACACCTAAACCAGGGGATTATTCTTATAGGACAATAAGCTTTGAGTTGAAGCAATTAGAGAAGTCTAAATTAGGTTTTGCAATTTGAGGAGATTTTTCAAATTGAAGTAATTTGAAGACAATAAGTTTCAAAGTTGAACTCGGATCGTTTCAATTTCGGAACTTCTCAAAATGACATTACTTTAAATGTTCTTATAACGTGATCACCACTTATATATAGGATAAAAAAATAATTAAGCCTAACAAAAAACGAGCGAAAAGATCCATCAAGTAATAAAAAAAAACGCGACTTTAGTTATACCTAAGACGTCGGCGGCGTGTTCCCTGAACCTTATGTGTCGTCGGCCGGCGTTTTCGCAGTGTTCGAGGACTAAAGACATTAAGTGGTACGAATAGAAAGTTACGATTCCCATAACAGTTAGGCTAAAGATCCCTAAGGCCCACCCGAGGCTGGCGAAGGCGTAGGGAAGCGTTAGTATCGTGGGGCCCACGATGGCCGTCGTCAGATGAAATCCGGCGTGCCACCATTTTCCTAATTCATTGAAAAAATAAGTTTCTCTTCACTTCATTTTATTAATGGCTTGTGTTTCCTTATTTATATATATATATATATATATATATATATATATATATATACATGATCATTTAGCATAGTACAAATTTTGAAAAAAAAAAGAAGAGGGAACCTTTGGATTCTAACACAAAAGCTGCTCCGGCGTCGTCTTGCTCTTGAAGAGGGTTGTTATGATTATGAGGCATTTTTTTTATCGTACTTCTCAGTTCATATGACTATGGAATTTATTAACGAAAAGAAAGATTAAGAGGCTCCAAATCTTACAAGAGAAGGCCCCCAAATCTCAGTTGTTACAGATAGTTACACAAAAGAAAGCATCTACGAAATAGAAAATATGATATTCTTTCGTGTAGATTATCACATTAAGGTAAAATCTTGATTGTATAAGCATATATCGGTGGGAGGAGAATACATATCTTGATAAAAAGGAGCCTTTTTTTAACAAGAACCGTGCAAGAGTTGTCATTTGGGTTTTTCCAAATTTTAAAAGCGTCCAAATCAAATCATCAATAGATTTGATCTTCATATATAAGTTGGGTGTAACATAATCAATAAGTGCCCAAAAGTTGAGAAAAGTAAATATCTTACTATGGAAAAAGAGAATCAATCTGGTTTATATAGGGAGTTGAATCACGCAAGCTTTTATTTAATATTTTCAATCATTTTTAGCTACATGGTTGAAGCCATTTCTTTTAACGAATCAAAGAAGGAAAAAAGCATGATATAATCAGTTTAATCTAATCGAGAAATAACATCATTTGATTGAAAAGGACTAACTCGAAAGCTTAATTCTCCTACACCACTTGCAAGAATTGTTCAACTTCAAGGATTAGTTGAACGAACGAACAAACTACCTACGACTATCACACTACTGCAAGAAAATAAAAATCGAATCTTTTAAACCACAGACTCAGCCGCAACTTTCTTCTTGTACTCCTCAATCTCCTTCTTGTAAGCCTCCATAGCCAAACCAGCCTTCTCATTCCAAACTCTCCTCTCTTCATCCTTCAATTCCTTCCACTTCACAGAGATCAGAGCATTAATGGTTGCGTTATCAGTAATCTCAGGACGCTCCTTTAGCAAGTTCTTCCTCGTATCTTTGCTGAAGAGGAGGAAAGAAGAGGCAGGCTTCTTAGGCTTATTGGGATCGACGGTCTTCTTCGGTTTCTTCTGCTTTTGCTGTTCGACTTTGGCCTTCTTCATCAGATTGTCTGCTTTCTCTTTCTTCTTCAGCAGCTGCAGAGCTTCTTGCTTCTGAAGCTTCATGGCTTCTTCCTCTTCTTTCTTGACGCTAGCTGCTTCTTCTTCCTTCATCTGCTTGTACGCTTCCATTTCTTTCGTGTACTGTTCTTTGTTCTTATGTGCCATCTGAAATGAATGAAGACAATGATTCAGATTACAAGTTCTTTGTTTCATAAAAAAACAAAGGTGATCTACCTCTTCGTATGGCGATTTCTGGGCTGCAGACAAGTTCTTCCATTCCTCAGAGGTAATCTTAGCAATCTGATATGAGAAAAAAAAAAAACCCAAAAGCAGCTTAGTGATTTATCTCAGCACCATTCAAGAATATCTTTTACCTCTAAAACATTCTTGTTCTCAGCAGTAAGAGCTGCACGGCGCTCGTTGCAGAAGATGAAGTAGGCCGACAAGGGCTGCTTAGGCTTTAATGGATCTTTCTCCTTCCTAAGTAAAAAAGAAATCATACGAAATAAATCAGGAAAACCGTGCCTAGAAACACGAGAAATGAATAATTTTTTTCCCTTTTCACTCACTTTGGCTTCTTCTTGTTTTCGTTCTCGGTTTCTTGCCTGAAAGCAAGGTACTGTTCGAGCAATTCCATGGCCGTCTTTTGCTTGTGATCTTCCTCCAAAAGCTTCATGGCATCTTTCTCTCGCTTCTCATTTCCCATGGCTTTCAAGTACGTCTCTTTCTCAGCTTGGTACTTCTCTTCGTAAGGCTTCTTCTCTTCGGCGGTTACCGTTTTCCACTTCCCAGACATTAGATTCGACATCTCCTTGAAATCAGCTTCAGGGTTAGCCTTCTTCACCTCACTCCACTGATCTTTGCACCACAGCACATAAGGAGGAGATGGCTTCTTTATCGAACTCTTCTTCTTCTTCTTCTTCTCCTTCTTATCTTCCTCGCCATCTCCGATCTGAAACCCTAACGGCAGCGTCTAAAACCAGACAAAAATCAGGTCAGAAAAGAAAAAACCCAAAAAGAGGGACCGCAAAAATCAAGAAAACAAACCATGTTGGGCTTAAACTCCTTCATCTTCTGCAACTTCTTGAGCTCAGCCTTGAGCTTTTCTTGCTCCTTATCCCTCGTCTCAATCGCCTCTTCCTTTTGCTTCAGCGATTCCTCGGTAGCCCTAAGCATCTCCTCAGTCTTCTCCTTCTCAAGCTTCAGCCTTTCGAGCTTCTCCTGCATTTCCTGCATCTCCTTCTCAAAAGACACGTCCTTCTTCGACCCTTTCGCAGACGCCCCTTTCTTGGCCTTGTTCGGCAATTTAGGGTTAGAAAGGCTGGCGTCGTTTTCTTTATCGACTGAATTTTCAAGCGGGTTAACAATGGGGGAAACTTGCTGGGCGATAACGTTGTTCGTCGAATCGCTCGTCGTTTGCTTTAGGGCTTTTCTTGATCTTCCCCCCTTTTTGGTGGGCTTTGTCACGTCGGCCATTTGAGCAACTTCAGCCATGTGAGATGAGAATTGAAGAAGAGATTAAAGAAGATAATGCGAAAAGAGCTGTGATTACTGTTTGAAAGTGGAGCGTGGGTGAACAGAGGTTATAAAAGCAGTGGCAGTTCAACGGTCGATTAATTCAAATTTTGAATCTTGGGAAAGTACCGTTGGTAAACTAAATTACACTCTTTTTTACCCCTTATAAGTTCCTTTTGAATATACTGTACTGCTATACAAAAAAATGCTGTGTTGTATTGTAGTGTATATGGAAATTAAATAATATAAATATCATGTTGGTGATTATTAACGAAACTTATATGGAACTAGATCAAATGTAGTTTCAATTTAGAGGTACAGGCTTTAGATTATTGTTATAAATCTGATTTAAACACAATAGAGATATATTGTCTATCAAGTCCGTATAATTGTTAACAATTTCCATCTAGCCCCTAAATTGTCATCAACGACCTCTTTCAAAATCTTGATTTTTCCAGAGGGCCGGGGTATATGTTCTTGATTTTTTAGCCACTTAAGGGGTGTTTGTTTCTGGTGATCCATCATATGTGATACTCGCATCATCGTAATGTGAGTATCACTGTGATGTGGATCAAGGTGATATATCATCAGTATGTTTGTTTTGGGGTGATATTTCATGTCGCATATCAAGGTGATATTGGAACATTATGTTTGATTAGTCACGGTGATGTGTGGGGTGACATTGCATAAATGACATATTTAACCCTACTTATATCATATAGATAATGTGAATTAATATGTTTATGTTGAGATGATATTTTACGTAATACTGATCAATGGTTTAGTATCGAGTTGAAATTTTTGTTAAGCATTAATTATAAGTCTATTATATAATTATCAATATTATTTTATATTTTAATTATGGATATGTTTTTAAGATTTAAAATAGTTAGTTACATAATTTAAAATATGAATAAGGTTAAGGAATAAATGTTAAAATATCATGGGTAATATTGTCCAAATAAAAATTCCAAATATCACATCACAACATAATGTTGGATCACCTAGCTTTTAGGGAGTGATCCAAAAGTTGAAATATCACCCTACTTTGATCACCTAGGCGATCCTTCATTATGGTGATGACTCATCACCTACGAAAAACAAACACAGTGATGAGAGGTGATATGATGATCACGGTGATGTTTTGGAAGATCACCTCAAAACAAACACCCCCTTAGAGTGTGTTTGGTTGGGGGTATTAGGGAGGACTAGAGGGTTATGATTAAGTGAAGTAGTGTTTGATAGGATGGTTTATTTAAACGTGAGATTTAGTAATATCTCCTTAATACCCTTGGTATTAACTAAAGCTACCCCTCACCCTACCTTTAACTAATCCCGGGTATTATGAAAAAATTATCATTTATTTATTAAATATTCAATTTAAAATATGGGTAAATTTGTATTTAATTAAACTTAAAAACATCTACAATTATCTATCAAATCCGTCCGAGATCATTATTATGTATTCATTAACCAAACATCGTAAAAATTCATATCATCCATTGTTAAATCTAACTAAAGCTAATATCATCTAAACTCATCCTTCCTACGGGCCTTATAGTTTATTAACTGAAAGCTCTCAATGATAAAAAAAAAAAAAAAAACAAAAGACGGAGAAATCAACAGTTTACCTCATCATTGAAAAAAACAAATCAATAGTTCCCTCCAACTAGTTACATTACAATCAACCATTTCCCCCCACCATATGCATCAAAAGATCATTCCAAGAATCAATAGGCCCAGGCAAACACCAATGCAAGCAATCACTGATAACCTTCGAATCCTTACCCTTTGAAAAAGGCTGAAAGAATCTGTAGGGCCCGGGATGCCCATCGGGCCTCAACAGCGAAAGATGATTCACGTCGAAGAAATTCAAATCCACCCTTCGTTCTTCGGCCCTCGTCGAGGCCTTCTGAAATTCCTCCAATTCGACTCTTCGAAGCATCTTCGTAAGAACGTTGAGCTGAAACTCACCCTCTTTCGCAGGCCTCGTTCTGTTACAAGTCCCTCCATCGTTCCATAAACCATGCTCGAAGTGGACGGGCGTCGTACTTCTGTAAAAGATCGTTCTTTTATTGCTGGCGTGGGAGTTGATTATGTAATCGAAGACTTTGTTTATCACTTTTCGGTAGGCGTTGTCCAGGCCCACTTCTGTTAGGTTCTTCTTGCAGTAATGGCAGCCGAGTATTGTACCATTTTCGTAGTATAGGGCTGATCTTACGAACCACTTACCGCTCGAAAGTATTGAGTAGTCGAAGCTTTCGAAGGGGTCGGTCCATTTCTCGTCGAGCACGTCGAGGTTGACTTTTATGTCTGAATCTGATGCAACTCCATTGCTTTCTTCGTTTATGGCAGCTTTTGCTAAGAAGGGAGACCAAATTGTCGAGACTGTGAAGTTGTAAGAAGGGAAGATCCATCTACGCAGATTATCGTCCAAACTATGGTAAATTTCGACTGCCTCCTCGACCTAAAGACCGTTTAAAAAAAGACAATAATGTTGAATCAGCAAAGACGGATAAACCGACTAATATATTACCGTGGAAAGCATGCAAAGGAACGACTGGGCGTGATTTCTTGATATCGAATCGCCGATGAACGCCCAGTTTCTGTTCTTCATGAATTGTAAGAATCTTTTGGGATCGAAGCAAAGTGAAGAGCGCTGGGACTAAGCTGGATTACATTGCACCTGAGCAGGCTGGAGACCGTGTATTGGGTCATATTGAGCAGGAGGATGTTATCGATGAAGTGAAATACTGGAACTCGGCGATAATTTGCTATGTACTTGGCTCGAATCCGCCTTTTGCTATAATGAATGGTTTCCTCAACAGAGTATGGAAGAAGTTTGGGTTACAGAAGGTGTTGCAGATCCGGGGGGGGCTCTTCCTAGCTAAGTTTGATACTGAGGAGACAAGAGATATGATTCTACAATCAGAACTGATTCACTTTGATAAAAAACCAATGATACTTGCACCATGGACTGCCCATACACAGTTCAAGAAGGGAGAGATAGACAGGGTACCTGTATGGATTCATTTCCCGCACCTTGAGCTCAAGTATTGGGGCACTAAAGGGCTTAGCAAAGTTGCTAGCTTAGTAGGGATGCCTATTATGGCTGATGAGATCACTATGAAGAAAGAGAGGATACAATATGCCCGAGTCTTAATTGAGATTGACCTGAACAAGGAATTAAAGGATAAGGTACATTTCCTGAATGAGTATGGACAGATAGTAGAGCAGGAAGTACAGTATGAATGGAAACCGGTGAAGTGTACATCATGTGGCCTATTTGGTCATGCTGAGACTGTGTGTAGAAAGAATGCTAAAAGGGAGAAACATGTACCTAAACTCACAAATGTACAGGAGGTGGTCCATGAGACTGTCTTGGACACTAACACTGCACAGAATGTGGGAAACAAGATACCTGCTGCTAGCCCTAAACAGAAGGATGAAGGTGATGGGTGGATCACACAAGGGAGGAGAACCCACATGAGAAAACCTGTGGCAACTGGGCTGATTGATGATCCTAGAAGTGGATCCCAAACTGACCTTGGGATAACTGAGAATATCATTATAAGTGGGGAGGATGTCACAAAGGGGGATGGTGATCCACAGAGTGTGATTCCTCCTCATGGATAGTGCCCTCTTATGGAATGTACGGGGTTTAAACACCCCTAATAAACAGGCCGAGGTAAGGATGAGGTGTGGGAGGCTTCGTGCAAACCTTGTGTGCTTGGTGGAAACAAAAATAAAGAAGAATAAAATGAGTATGGTTATGAACCGTTGCTTTAAAGAATGGAAGTATGTACATAATCTGAATAATCATCCAAATGGGAGGATTATGCTATTATGGAATAAAGAGTGGTCTGTCCAAGTAATATCACAAACGGATCAATTGATTCATACTCAGGTCAGGAATCAGGGCTACCTATTCTACATGACTTGTGTATATGGGCATAACAGTATGGAACTGAGAGAGAGGCTGTGGGAGGACCTTAGAGCCTTAAGTGCCATATCTGAACCGTGGATTGTATGGGGGGACTTCAATAATGTCCTTTGTCCATCTGATAAGTTGGGTGGGAATGCAATTCTACCAAGAGATTTTGAGGGCTTCAAGAAATGCATTGGGGACTGTGGACTAGAGGAACTAAGGAGAAAGGGAACCCATTTTACATGGTCTAATAAACAAAGTGGTGATGATAGAATCTATTGTAAGCTTGACTGGGCCTTTGGGAATCTCCAGTGGCTGCAGCAGTTCTTGGATGTTGAGGCTAAGTTCTTGAATGAAGGTATATCAAACCATTCACCTATCCTACTCTATCATACGAAGGGGCAGCAGTTTAGGAGGAAGGATTTTAAATTCTACAACATGTGGGTCGATTCTCCTAAGTTCCTACCTATTGTTGAGGCAAACTGGAGTAGTGGATCTGAGGGATGTAGAATGGGCAGCCATCTAATATCCCAACTGAACAAACTGAGAGGTCCCCTCAAAGAACTTAATAAGTTGCAGTTTGCTAACATAGTTATAAAGACTGAAGAAGCCCGGGTGGAGGTTGATCAAATACAGGATGCTCTTGCTAGAGACCCCCTTAATAGCAGCTTGATGGAGCAGGAACGTGTCTTATCTGAAAACTTTGGTTATCTCAGCAAGGCTTGTGTGAAGTTCCTCTCTCAAAAGGCTAAAGCAACTTGGATGCAAGAAGGTGACAAGAACTCCCACTACTTTCATGCTTTGATCAAACAGAGAATATATAGGAATCGAATATCCTCTATTGAAACTGAGAAAGGAGAGGTATTGGGGGAGCCTCAGGCTACAGAGGAGTACTTTGTTCAGTACTTCCAATCTATTCTGGGCACTTCTTCTTGTACACTAACTGCTGTGGATGAGAGAGTAATTGGGCAGGGGAAAGTCTTATCTGTTGATGAACAGTTTGGACTTGTAGCTCCCTTTTCTAGCAATGATATAAAGAGTGCAATGTTTGCTATACATAGTGGTAAAAGCCCTGGGCCGGATGGGTATAATAGTGAATTTTTCAAGGCAACTTGGAATATTGTGGGTGGAGATGTAATTGGGACTGTCAATGAGTTCTTTAAGACTGGAAGATTATTGAAGACCTTGAATAACACTACTATCACTTTGGTGCCTAAAAGTGTGCAATGCATTTCTGGGAAGGACTACCGGCCTATTGCTTGTTGCAACTCCATCTACAAATGCATTTCAAAGCTACTATGTACTCGGCTCAGAGCTGTTCTTCCTTCTTTGGTCAATGTTAACCAAGGTGCGTTTGTCCCGGGGAGAACTATTGGGCACAATATTATGTTATGCCAGGAGCTCCTGAGGCTCTATAATAGAAGGCATGTGTCTCCTAGATGTATGCTGAAAATAGATTTAAGGAAAGCATATGATTCAGTGGAATGGGAATTCGTGCTCTCCCTACTTCAACATCTCAGGTTCCCCGTGACATTTGTGCTCTGGATCAAGGAATGTATCTCAACTGTTACATACAAACTTGCTATCAATGGACAATTGGTTGGCAATATCAAAGGTGCTCGAGGCTTGAGACAAGGTGATCCTATATCTCCATTACTGTTTGTTCTATGTATGGAGTACTTAACCCGCAGCTTGCTATTGACTTCTACTCATGAGGAGTTCAGATTTCATCCTCTGTGCAAGCAACTTAAGATAGTTAGCATGTGCTTTGCGGATGACTTACTTATTGTATGCAAGGCACAACCTAAAACTATTGGGTTGGTTAGTGAGTGTCTGGAGGCTTTTCAAAAGGTGTCTGGGTTGGAAGCCAATCCGCTTAAGTCGAATATTTACATGGCAGGGGTACCTGAAGTACAAAAGAGAACCATACTGCAGACTACCGGGTTTACAGAGGGCATATTTCCTATGAAATACCTTGGTGTTCCTATATCACCCACCATGTGGAGTAGGAGTGACTGTGAGGCTTTGGTCGAGAGGGTTGTCAAGCGAGTGACAAGCTGGACTACAAGAAATCTATCATATGCAGGGAGATGTTGCTTAATTAACTCAACTCTTATATCATTGCATAGTTATTGGGGTGCTATATTCTTGCTACCAAGGAGCATTGTGAACCGTGTTGATCAAGTCTGTAGGGACTTCCTCTGGGGCAAAAAAGTTGGAGGGAAGGTGCTTGCTTTGGTTGCTTGGGAGTTGGTTTGTCTTGAGAAAAAGTGGGGAGGGCTAAATCTGAAAGAATGCGGGCTGTGGAATTATGCGAGTATTGGCAAGGTTGTATGGGATGTCTCTATAAAGAAAGACAATTTATGGATCAAATGGCTTCACTCATATTATATTAAAGAGGATGATTTCTGGACATATGTTCGAAGAGGGGAATGCAGCTGGCAATGGTTGCAGATTCTAAAAGTAAGGGACATGATTTCTGATGGTTTTGTGAATGGGAGATGGACTGCCGAGGAAGATGGATGCTATACTATTGCATCAGGATATCGATGGCTTAAAGGTGAGAGGGACAAGTTTCAGTTTGCTTTGGTGGTATGGAACCGATGGAACTTGCCAAGACATTCATTTATTATGTGGCTCTTGATGCATGGAAAACTACTAACTAGGGATCGTCTTACACAATGGGGGATGCCTATTCCGGATAACAAATGTGTTTTGTGTACGGAGGAGGATGAAACGCAGCGGCATTTGTTCTTTGAATGCAGGTTCAGTCGGGCTTTTATCCAAACTGCTGCTCAGTGGCTGCAGATACAGGTGTCTGAGGAGTTCGAAGTGTGGACAAAGGCGGCTACTAAACTGGGGCGAATGCGAGGGAAGATTGCCAAGATTCATATTGCGGGCCTCGCTAGCGTTGTGTATCATGTTTGGATGGAGCGTAATATGAGAATTCATGGTGCCAAGGAGAAGTCTGTTGGGGAGATTTTTGCAATATTCAAGTGTAAGTTCCAAATGCAAGTTCGAAGCTGGAAGTTTAAGCGGCTATCGAGCAAGGAATCTAGTTATATTTCTACTATTACTTGGTAGATGAGGTTGGGTTGAATACGTTGTAATTGGATGGTGTTTGGTAATGATAATTCTAATTCTTACCAAAAAAAAAAAAAAAAAAAATAGAGGCAGCTCACAATCATGTGGCTTCCATCTCCAATAGAGATAATCTGTATCGGGTCGACCATTTTTTATGCAGTTTTGGTGATCTTGGATGAAGCTGCAGCTCTTACTTGTGTAAGAAGGTCCCAATTTGTTAGGGATCCATTCGCCCGAATAGATATTGCACCTTTCTTTACTACGATGCATAAACTCTGTAATATTTTCTGCAAATGATTCGAAAAACGTAAGCCAGCGTACACAGACATGCATCTTAAACCTGCAAATCCATAACGATGGCGACGTTTTTACCTTTCGACGCATTCTGATCTGTATCTTCTCGAGAAGTAGCATTCGACACTAAAGAAATATTCGGGGTTTTGTTGTAGAAAAAGATAACAGTTAGACCCAACAAAAGAACTGAAAATCCCAACTGTAAAGGGCTACTCAGAGATTTGCAGTGATCCAACACTTTGACAGCTCTTCCATTGATGCTTACGCTGTCTCTGATGTCTGACTTGAGGTTGTTGCTTGATGCAGAGGATTTCATGGCCTTACAGTCTTTGCTTGTCTGAACTGATGGAGATTCTTTTATTCATGCAACAACGTCATTAAAAAACTATAAAATATATATTCTTAAGAAAGAAAATGGATGGAGAACTCAAATCTGAAAGTGCATCATTACATATAAAAAACAACAGACATGGTGGTTGGCGATTCCATCTAAACGAGTTTTGACTGAGATCGATCTAACCTCTACACTAATCTTGGAGCACATGTATCTGAACTATGCCAGCTATTCCTCATATATATAAATATATTGTCAAAGTCAAATGGTTGAGAAGCTGTTGAATCATCTGAAGCTACTGAATCTGCAATCGAGTGATAAATCTTGGAACTTTCATACCAAATCCTTGCCCAGCCCTCTCAACCCTGTTTTTTTTTTCCACGTACATCAATATACAGATTCCTTTTTTCTAGTAGAAATAAAGAAAACAGAAAAAGCTTACGAGGGTGCAAGTTTGCCAAGGCTGGCCAGTTCCTGACCAGTCTGCTCATTGATCACTTTCCCAGACATAAATACGATGTAAGATCTGTTTCTTGTGTGTGGAAGACCTCTCCGTGTAAGAAGATTCATGTCTTTCTCGTATAGTTCGCGCCCGTTTACATAAACGCCTGTGTTTCCAGCTGCACAATTCTCGGCCATGGGATAGTTAAATTCTTCAATATTCGGCTGCAGCAGATTAAGCCATTGTCTGTCATCTTAAGTAAAAAAACAATGTGTTCTTAAATAAAAATACAGATTAAGGTATACTCACCATTATAATGCCCAGACAAGGATGGCCCATCACGCCCCAGAATCCAGCCGTTGAATCGTACCTAGTCAAAATATTTAGTTGTGAATTGAGGTAGAAACAGAATGGTTAATTACGACAATGACCGTTAAGACATGGAAGTTGCTTTTCGACCTAAAAGAACGGATAAAAAATTAGTTAACGAACGCAGGCTTACCAGTATTCTCCTGGTTGTATGGGGCCGGCGAATTCCTCAGCTTTCTTAACATCGTGATATGGTATCAAATGCCCATTAACGAAAACATTCGATTGAGCATTCGGAGAGATTTGGTCAGAATTATTGCCGTCTCCACCCTTTTCTTCAGAATCATGCGAAGTGGAGCTATTCGGCAGTTCGCTTAAAGACACGTCTATTTCAGTCGCCTTTGAACTGCTGTCTAACCCTTCCAAAGTCAGTGAGTTCCCTTGAGATTCATCAGCAGAAGCTTTCTTCTCAAATTCAGACCTTTGATTTCCAGACGTTTCTTGACAGAACGAATCGAGGTTCACAGCGGACTCAGATTCTGCTGTTATGCGTAACTCCGACGATTCGCAACTTAATTTTTTAGACGACTGTATATTTTCCAATGTTTTCTTCTCTTCGTTCAACGAAACTCTGCGACCAGGCGCATCATTACAACATGCACGACTGTCCGAACTGTTCTCATATACCTCACTACATTCATCTTTCGTACCACGATCTTCACAAATGTCGCCTGAAACCGACGAAATGAACAAAATTATCGAAGAACACGATCCGCACTTCACATTCTTCTGCGAAAGCGTCATGCGTTTCCCGGGAATCTTCAGCAGTTCGAAGCAGTTAGAGCACGCTATAATAGGCGCGCCGCCTGCTATGGGCCGCCATAATATTCCATCCCTTTTCTTAGGCACCAAATGTTTCTCCTCACTCAGATTCACGCGGTAATAATCAAATTCAGATCTTCGATCGGACAAAAATGGGGCACCACCGACATCCTCACGAAAACGTAGGTTACAACCGTAGGAGTATGATGCCTCGGGCTTGCAAGAAATTACCTCACTTGGCCACTGACGAGGATAATATGAGCGCCTCGAATCAGCAGTATGAGTATTAGCTGGGCATGGGCCTTGTTGAACGCGATAAAGAGTATCCTTCAACTCGTCGATTTTCCTAATGAGCTCGGCTCGATCAGTTTCTAGGTGTTCAAATGCGTCAGGCTCGCCGTGATGATTCGAACGATCGAATACTAAATCTTCGTATTTGATTCCATCGTCGAGGCCAATATCGAAATGCTCAAATCTTCTGAGCCTTTGCCTTTCAGCGAATGCTTTTCTTCGTTCACTCCTAGTTTCTTCCATTGAGTCTTCAACGCCGAGCACAGAGTTTTACGAATCGAATGGCTTGAATAAGGAACTTTCACATGCCCTGCAAAACATCGTTGAGCAGTCGAAGAATAAAGCCACACATATGGTATTCTTGGATTTATCGCACCATTTCAGTCGCAAGTAAAGCAGAAATATGCAAAATACACGTAAAGCCCACCCATTCGAATTGCACTGAAACCCAAATAAATAGCAAAACCCATTTTTCCTCCACGAGCTCGAATCCATTCAAGACAAGGACTAATTAAGCATAGGAGGCCAAGGTTAACCAATAAACAGCACGAGAAATTTCGATTTTGATCGATTTAGGGAAATAATTTCCAGACCGACCTCTCTTAATCCATATGAAATCAGAAGGCATAAATTCAAATTGGACACAAAGCGTAGGAAAAATTCGAGAACCTCACCGAAAGGAACCAGGAGACTTGCAGAGCAGAGAATTCGACAACGTTGAGAATGGGTTTTTCAGATATTCTAAGGACGTACATGCCAACTGCACATTTGCTGCTGCGACAGCTGTTTTCCGTACGATTAACTTGTTCTAACGCAAAGCAGTTGTTTACTTCTCCCCTCCCACCTTGCTTGTTCGTTCATCTTCAGTGAAAAGATGAGATAAGCTCACGTGGCAAAATGAAAAGTCAACTATTATTAATCGTCTAACTTGGCACCCTAGCTTCGATGTTCTTGAAATTTAGCATTATACACCCAATATTGTCTAAAACTTATCATTGTACTCCCTAACTAGGGGGTAAAAATTGAATGAGCGCATGATTAAATAAAGGGGCCTTTTAGGCTATTTATAAACGATAGGGGTTCTGATGCTTAATTATGAGTTACATACAGTTTAGCCAATATTAGATATGGGTAGTCCTTCGAATCTTCAACTAGAGTCAATGTACATAGGCTCAATTTTTTTGCATTTTTTTAATAAGCTTAATAGTTTTTTTTTCCGAAACGATAGTGGATATATTAATTTCAAAATGCTACGTACATGCGGCTTAGTCAAAGAGGGGAGATAAGCTCAACGTGGCAAAATGAAAAGTCAACTATTATTAATCGTCTAACTTGGCACCCCAGCTTCGATGTTCTTGAAATTTATCATTATACACCCAATATTGTCTAAAACTTATCATTGTACTCCCTAATTAGGGGGTAAAAATTGAATGAGCGCATGACTAAATAAACTATGATGGTATTTTAGGCTAATTATAAACGATAGGGGTTCTGATGCTTAATTATGAGTTATATACAGTTTAGCCAATATTAAATATGGGTAGTCCTTCGAATCTTCAACTAGAGTCAATGTACATAGGCTCAATTTTTTTGCATTTTTTAAATAAGCTTAATAGTTTTTTTTTTCTTTTCGAAACGATAGTGGATATATTAATTTCAAAATGTTATGTAGATGCGGTTTAGTCAAGGGGCCTAATTTGCAGACAAAATACAAAGTAAGGCAAAAGCTCAAAACAGTGAGCAAGACTGAGATCAAAAAGATGAATAACAAAGGAAAATGTTTATGAGAGAAAAGAAACCACAGATAAATTCCAAAGAGAGAGTAAACAAAGTTAATATTAGACCAACGCGCTGAAAGTCGTTTCCTAACCGACAGTGAGATAATTATTCGTGAATTTGGAACTGCAATGGCGTTGAATGAGACAAAGTGATGGAATCATTTCTAACTGCTCGTTTGATATCATTGTTTATGGATTACATGGGTATAAGTTATTTGTTGTATGGGGATACAAGAATTTTCTGATATTGTATTTTAATATGTTTGATATGTGTGTATTAATTATTTGTGATGATATAAATTGTGTTTGATAGATATGTTTGAGGTGTGTATGAATTAGTGATGCACATCCCATAACCATCTTAGAGGTGAGTATGCATATACACGCCCTATAACCAAAATCCTTTTAATAGAAGTGTATAACCATACAAGGCATGCATGTCTATACACAGATATCAAACACGACATAACTTATTCATACCCACCCATACCCACTTATCAAAGATGCAAGAAATTTAAAATGGAGGCAGTAAGTAGTCTGAATTTTGGGAAATAATACATTAGTTGTACTTAATACAGCCTTTCTAGCACACAAGTGGTAACTGGAATCAATTTCCAGTCTATTATTATGATTATCTGTACGCAGATCTATCTATCTATATTTTATATATCAACCCATCCGTAACAACCAAGCACAATTGAAAGATGATTAACATACTAAGGCGTGTTTTATTATATTTTAGGATATTAATGAACAAAACAACAGGAGGAAAAAGGGGGCAGCTTTTTACCACATTAACTTGCGCTTGGATTGTCGAAACTGCTTCTTCGTCTTGCACCAAGATTTTTCAAAAGTGCTCAACTGGAAAAAAAATAAATAAGAAATTAATCTCTAAGCAATTATTAAGGACATAAAAGAGATTTGGTGAAGTAGTATTCAATAAAGATGTAGCAGCCATCAGTTACATTGCTGACGAGCTTCGCCCCAAACCAAGCAGAATCTGGGCCGCACGGCGGAGGAAGGACTCGAATGCCATTGGATATGTAGCTCGAAAGACGCCCGTAAAGTTCTTTCTCGAGTCTCTCTGCAAACAACAATATTATAAACAATTAAAATCTCGAAAATAAAAAAGGAAAAAAAAAACCCGCTAAAGATAAATAAAAAACGGTAGTTACGTAATAAAGACCTGGTAATCCAGGCAAACAAGCAGTGCCACCAGCCAAGACAACAGTTTTATACCAAGTGTCGTCGCCAGTTAGTTCAGCGTCGTGGCAGTGCTCAATGCAAAGGGCAACTGCGTCGTGTAGGCCCATGGCCTGCCTGAAAATTACCACAAATGTGTTTGTATGAGTAAAAGAGATAGTCTATTGTCTGTTAATGCCAGAATAAAACTATTTAAGCACTTACACGTCTGCAATACGAGGTTGGAATAATATTTCCCCGGTCTGAAATCGTTCCTTGGAAAGTGTAAACGACTGGTCAGGAGTTACTGCAAAAGACGCTTCGGTGTCTTTCGAAAGTTCAGCTGCGTAGTCTAGAGCAACGTAGCACAAGTTCTGCCAAGGGCATGAAGGGAAATATGCGAATAGTGATTATTGTTCATCAATCTATGTCACTATGATTGTCTCAATGCAAAAAATAGATGAATATGTTGTGTACCTCTTTTAATGATCGGACGGTATAGAGCGAGTCAAAGTTAATATTGTTCTGAAGCATTTTATCCCTAAGGAATCCTGTGACTTTCAGAGCTCCGATTCCTACCACTTCAACTCCCACCTTACGCATTACTTTCCCACGTAAAACTGTAGACAAACAACGAAGACTAAGTTGTAACAGGTTCTGCTCACACTATTTGAACTATCCATAGCACAAGTTTTTTTTGTCTTCTTAAATGACCAGTGGGCAGTGGCCGCAAAGAATATAGGGAACCAAGTATATATCACACAGTCTGAAAACAATATGCCTCATAAAGGGGAGAAAACATGAGAGACAGTAGAACTTACTGGGAACAACTGAGGTATGATGGAAACCGATGTTCACTACAATTCCTGATGTCCGTCTAGCTGCAAATAAAGCCAAAGTTGCCTACACTCCCAAAGAACACTTTCTGAGCTCACAATTTGGATTGAAAAGTAATATGCGACGTGCATATTCAAAATTATTGATCATGTGTTGTGATATTGGCCAGTTCAATTTCAACTGAAATTTCCATTTTGCATATGCAGAGAGAACCTAAGCTAAGACCAAACTCAGAAACGCCAGAGAAATAAGAACTCTCGATCGAAAGAGAATCAACTATATGATAATGCAAAGATCATAACCACAAAAAATGAAAGTGTTACTATATCCACATGGAATTCATGGCAGAGTGAAAAAATAAAATTCTGTTCAAGCAAGCATGGAGGAAGAAGTACCTGGTTGATGGCACATACTGCAGGAACTTTCATATCAAATAATGTCGAGTAGATTGCATCCTTCAGTTGTCTTCGAGAATTTTTGGCAGCCTCAGTATCTTTGTCATAAAGAACAAATGTAACTGGAACACTTGAGAAAGAGGATCTCGAAAAATTCTATAGGCAAAATGATATTACTGTTATTTGTCAAAAAGGTTTTTAGCCATCAAACTTGCTTAAACCCATTTTCAGTTTTATCCCCACCTCCCTGGATCATTCGGGGACTGATTTAATACAAAGAGTTTGCAAAGATAAAAGGCCATTGCTTGATGAAGAGTGACAGATAGCATATGCATAAAAGTTGTACAAACCATCGTAATGGGAGATCGGGATAGAAACTACAATTGGCCGTGCTGATGTTTTAACGTGCATCCTGCATGGAAGTAGAACCAAGCCAATCATTTGAGCAAATACAGCAAGGAAAGGTCTCAAGAGGATGCAATGAACACTGCCTTAAAATAATGCAAGTTTCCTTTTCGTTCAGCACCGAAATCATTAAACAAAGATAAATGCAGTAATAGACGATAGGTCAGAAGTCACTTAAATTATCAAAGTAGAAGAGCACACAAACTAGTCAATTGCATGCTCTGCTCAATATATACACATATATATACATATATATAACACCAGAAGATGACCTGTTACAAATTGTTGAAAAGAAGTGTCTGAGTCTGGAAGTCATTGGAGACTCGATGTTCCCAAATTCCTGAAAGTAACAAATATCGGGAAGGTTCAAGACACCAGAGTAATTAGTCACGAAAAGGGTATCAGCAAGTTATCTATCGGGGAATGATACGAGAATGACTAACCAAAAACGTTGCTGAGCGCCCAGACGGAGACGAGTACTTGCTCCACCCATACTTGCAGTACCCTGAGCCACCTATACGAAAGATATCTCAGAATGTTATTATTAGCACACGAATCACTACTGCTAATGATTTTCAACATTATTCGAATCCAAAACCTATTGTCTGCCTATCAGTTTGAAGATTTCCGCATCCTTAATTTTGCAAAACTCATCTACTTCTTTCACTCTGTTAATAGCTCACAGCCATAGAACATGTTTTATAGAAGACGTGAAAGAAGGGGGCAAGAGACTAACACAGGGGTTTGTATATGGGACCATCGCAAAGGTTTTAATACTCACCGTCAATGATTAGAGCTCCAGAGACTTTAGCACGCTCTCCATAGATGTGCATGAACGACAGTTCGTTTATCTGGGTAGGAAATGCTCTGCAGGTCACCATAGAGCACCTCATCACCATTTAAACCAATGAAAACTTGATAGCCAATCATTAATAATACTGAGTTTTCAATTCACAAACACATATTAGACAATAAATTCGATCAATCGAAGCAGCAGAAAGAACTTCTACAGAATCCAAACACCATCAGTCGGCCCCACTCAAATCTGGTTGTTAGGTATCATAATTTACTCACCATTAACCAAAGGTAAAGAATTTAAATAAATTCTCGATTTCTCGCAACATGGAAGAACGTAAAAACAAAAAGGACAAACTAATCGAACATCAGTGAAGCCACGTACTGCAAAGGACGACCGTGGCGCAAGTTCGTCTCGGCGAAGAACACAGAATCCCAAGGCTCGGGATGATTTTGCAGGAAATAAATCCACAATCGATTATCCCTAACAATGAAATTCCACGCCTTGCAGACCGCGCTCAATCTAGCGGACTCCTTAGGACCGAGAATCTTCAGAATCTGCATGAATATATCCACAGGACACCGATCGAATTCGCCGGTCGAAGACGCCGAATAGATCTCCATGGACCGATCGAAGTCGTAGACCGGGTTAGAGCTCGGCCCGCCGTCCGATCGGCTGGTGACGTGGCCCCACACCTTGCGTATCAGTGACGTCATCGATCGATCAGCGAAGTGCATGAAATGAAACGCGCGTCGATCTTTTCGTAGGACTGGTGGATACTGAAATCACACGTTTGACCAAGTTTAAGCTCATGACTCAAATGGTGACACGTGTCAAGATAATCGGCTTAGAGTCAACTCTTTGAACTCGTGAGTCATGATGAATGTAAAGAAAATAGAATTAAATCGTTAATAAGAAAATAATAATTATACAAGTCCTATGGGGAATTTTTTAAAAAAGCGAATGAGATCTAAAAGAATTAAACAAAAGGGATTGAGTGAGAAAATGACTAAAATACTCTTACTAAAAAAATGACGAACGTTAATTTAGATAATCATAATTTGAATTGTAACAAAAAATTCGAATAATATACCTTTTCTGAATAAGTTATTCGAATGTTTTCGATTTTCCAGACTTGCTCAAATTGTTTAATTACTCCCTCCGTCCCATAAGTTTATGGACATTTGGGTATTGGCACGGGAATTAAGAAACTGAATATTTTAATAATATAGTGTGTTGGAAAGGTAAAAAAGTGTATGTTTTGGCACGTCTTTTGATGATATTTAATATTATTATATTGATTGTTTGTGGTAGTTTTTTGCTATAAAAGGAAATGTCCAAAATGGTTTGGGACGCCCGATATAGTAAAATGTCCAAAACGGTTTGGGACGGAGGTAGTATTTATCAAACTTTGAATCTTTAAACTGTATTCGTATTCGAACCTATTCGAACTTCCATATTTTATTCAAATAATTTATTTGACTTGTCCATTCTAATTATTTATGTGAACTACGTTTCAAAAAGACCCACTTTAGACGTCCATGGACTTCGAATTTAAAAAGGTGTAAAACACGAAAGTTTTGTATAATTAAGTTAACTGTCCAATAAAATTCAAATCCGGGTAATTGATGTCTTGGATCAGAAGTTATGAACGAAAATGTGTTAACTGCCATTTCTGAACAGTAAATTCGAAAAAATGCCGACAACTTACGGAAAACACATTTTCGAAGTCAACAGTTCGAATTCATAAACGTGTTAAACATTAAAGTTTTTTATAATCAAGTTAGATATCCAAAACCGTTTGAATCGGGGTAATGGATGCTCTGGATCGAAAGTTATGATTGAAAATGTGTTAACTGCCATTTATGAACAGCAAATTCGAAAAAAATCCGACAACTTACGGAAAACACATGTTCGAAGTCGATACACTTCGAATCGTAAACGTGTTAAACACTAAGTTTTTATAATCAAGTTAGCTATCCAAAACCATTTTAATCGGGGTAATTGATGCTCTGAATTGAAAGTTATGATTGAAAATGTGTTAAATGTCATTTCTTAACAACAAATTCGAGAAAAATCCGACAACTTACGGAAAACACATTTTCGAAGTCGATACACTTCGAATTCGTAAACGTGTTAAACATTAAAGTTTTTTTTTAATCAAGTTACCCAAAACCGTTTGAATCGAGGTAATTGATGCTATAAATCGAAAGTTATGATTGAAAATGTGTTAACTGTCATTTCTGAACATCAAATTCAAAAAAATCGGACAACTTACGGAAAACACAATTTCGAAGTCGATACACTTCGAATTCGTAAACATGTTAAACATTAAAGTTTTTTATAATCAAGTTAGCTATCCAAAATCGTTTGAATTCGGGTAATTGATGCTCTGAATCGAAAGTTATGATTGAAAATGTATTAACTGCCATTTCTGGACAGCAAATTCAAAAACCATTCATAAAGTTAGCCAAAACACTCATTTTTTTCCAAGCCGATAGAATTCGAATTAGAAAATGTGTAAAACACAAAGGTTTTCAATAATCAAGTTATCTGTCTATAGAAGTTTGAATAAGGGTAATTGATACTTTTATTAGAAAGTTATAGTCGAATATGTGTTAGCTGCCATTTATGGACAGCAACTTCGAATGACACATCGAACATGTTGAACGTATTGCATTTTGCGACTTATGATTCATATATGTGCCATGGAATGTTAAATGTGTTGCTTATCTTAGTAAATAATAGTAGTGTTTTAAAGAATCATGAAAGTAAACTACAGTATATCAAATTAAGATATGATACCATCTCTACAAACTTATTCGAATAATCGTTATATGAAGACAAACATTGTCAAACATTGTATTTTGCTATAAAACATCGTTTTTGTCATTTCATTATAACTCATGCCACGATTATTATCAAACCTTGTTTTGTTTATCAAGCGACTTATTAACTTTGTCAAGGCTCTAAAACATCAAAATATTGATATTTTTATACCTAGATATTTAGATAATCATTATTCGAATTTTACAACAAAAAAAAAGAATATATACCTTTTTCGAATAAGCTATTCGAATGTTTTCGATTT
This sequence comes from Craterostigma plantagineum, assembly GCA_027422505.1. Taxonomy (NCBI): domain Eukaryota; kingdom Viridiplantae; phylum Streptophyta; class Magnoliopsida; order Lamiales; family Linderniaceae; genus Craterostigma; species Craterostigma plantagineum. Next base: position 1,572,845 of record JAPQWV010000057.1, read on the forward strand.
TCCAAACTTACTCGAATAGTTTCATTTTTATCAACTTCGAATCTTTAACAGTATTCGAGTAACGTTTTCAAACCTATTCGAACTTCCATATTTTATTCGAATAAGCTATTCGAATGTTTTCGATTTTCCAACTTACTCGAATAGTTTCATTTTTATCAAGTCCGAATCTTTAACAGTATCCAAATAACGTTTGCGAACCTATTCGAACAACTTTTTCGAACAAAAAAAATCGAATAATATATTCGAATAGCCGAAAAACGACGTTTTCTTTCAAATTTACACAGATCGACCGTGAAATGCTAACCACAACTACCCAATGATGCGAAATTCAAATTCCCGATACTCTGACATGTATAATTGTGATTTGGCTCCGTTCTGTTTTTTGCTCCGTTTTCTGTTTTTGGATGCATTTTTCGTTGATTTTGTTTATATTAAAAAAGATATATTTAATGATTTACTTAATTGAGGTATTAGTTAATATTAGTTAATTAATTAAACCCAATCCTTTTCTTTAATTGATCAAGTCAAACTCCTTTTTTTAAAAAGGGATAGAAAATAAATAATCCCTTACGTTAAACCGTCCTATGTGTGCTTTATATAAATTGCAAAAAAATTGAAATTAACACATCAATTGACACTTATTATGTGCACCACCCTTAAAAATACCGTTGTTTGTGCATATCTTTGATGGGTCGGGCCGCTCTCTTACCTAATTGTGGTCATAGCTTTGGTAGGCCAATAAATGCCAGTTAAAATGAATTCATTGATCAATATATTTGATGTTCTTTGTGTTAGTGAGAATATAACAAAAATCTTAGCATGAAATGGTATTTTTTCCATGTTGTTTGGTAGAAGGATTAGAGTCCGATTTGACATTTATAGGCACTTTTTTAATAGTCATTTACAAACATATGCACTATGTGTTAACCGTTACAAAAATAGGCATTATAATTTCTTTTCATAATTTTTTATTGGTAATGTATTTCTGATTTATTTTTTTACTTAATTTAACATCTTCATAGCTTGGTTAACAAATTGAATCAAACCAAACTAGAAATCGTTTATCTCGATTACGGAATGGGTTTTTCAATTCGGTATTTGGTTTCTAATTTTTTATAACATCATTTTTTCGATCCACCGAAAATCAGAGCTTTATTTTTTTATTATTTTATATCGTAATATATACGATTTTTTATGACTAAATAAATAAATAAAAGAAATATTCTATTTTTAATTAGCAAGCAATATTTTTGAACCTCGTCGATATATAATTTTTTTTCGCTTCGCCGATTTGTTTTTTAGTTGGTTCTGTGCAGGTTTTACCTATTCATGACAAAAATTTATCGAATTTCGTGTCGATAAAAATTACTTTTCAAAAGCGGTAATTACTATAATTGCCCGGTTGTGCAAATTTATTTGTGTGAATCATATGTTTATCTTTCTTTATTTTATGAATTATAGTTCAATTGTATTACCTTTTTTAATTGTGTATATTGTCAAACTTATTCATACAAAAAATAAATTAAAAGGATGCCTATATTTGTAGTATTTTTATGCAAATAATAAAATTAATTCACAAAAATAAAATAAAAGAATGCCTATTTTTATAATAGAATACACATAGTGCCTATTTTTGAAATTAAGTTTGAAAAAGTGTAAACATTTGTAATTAACTCGACAAACTAATTAATGGGATCGAGTGGTCGCTTTTCATTCGACGCACTCTGGAAATATATCATCAATTACAAACAAACAACGATGAACAATAATCGTAATAAATTTTTACCTACTTACTAATAGGGTTGCAAATGAATAGAATCTTTTTGTTCGATTCGAAATTCGATTCGAAAATTTAAGAATCGGATTCGAAATATTAGAATATCAAATCCGAATAAGAATATTTTTTTCGATTCGAATAATTTTAGAATACGAAAATAAGACAATATTCCATTCGAATCTTTTTAGAATATTCGATTCGAATAATATAATATATACTAAACAATATATATTTATAAATACTTGTAGTTAAACTAAAATATTAATATGAAGCAAGCTAAGGAAAACAATTATTGTTGGAATTTATCGATGAAAGATTTTTTTGTGCTTTCGTATGATGTGTTGGATAAACTAATGATATGTTTTGCTACATTTTTCTTTTTATGTCGTAACCGCATATTTCATCCAGTACGTATTTTTTTTGCTTTATATTTTTTGTAAAAATAGGTTTCCTGAAAAAAAATTTATTCGTATCAGAATATTCGAATATTCGCAATTATATTCGAATATATTATCAAATAGAATATGAAACAATTTTAGTATTCGAATAATAAAAGAATACGAATATGAATATTCGAAAAAATAAAGAATACAAACAGAATATGATAGTATTCGACTCGATTCGATTCGTTTGCACCCTACTTACTAACTTCAAATATTTATATGGATATCCATTTTGCGATAATGGGATAAAATAATGGCACGCAAAACTAAAGAACAGAGTCGTCGACGGCTAACTCGTGTCAGATATTTTCCCACTATTGCAATATACTTTATTTATATATTTACTATCTGCAATAAATAGCTGTCCATTAATTTAATTTCATAGGCGGATGAAAGGAAGCAGCTTTTAATCGACGCTTGAACTTCGAATTCTTCATCGCCGATTACATCGTAGTGGTAATTCTTTAGATGGGTTCTTATGCTTGTGTGTTAATTCGAAAGGATTCATCTTCTGTTACGTTGATTTAAGTTCGGTATAAACTCTCCGATTGTCGTGCTGTTCGAAGTAGCTCAAAGAGGATTTTGTTTTTTGTTTAAAAAGTAAATTTTGGGACTAACCTTTTTTATTCCAGGCGGTGGTTGTCGGCGTTTGGCGGCGGTGGTTGAATTATGTCTTCGTTCGCTACTGCTGAATTATGCGACACCAACGCCGCGCTCATCTCCGACGGGGACATCCGCGTACTGCCGCCGATGTTCAAAATCTACGGCCAATCGAAGTCGTTCTCCGGCCCAATCACCACCGTGAAGGTGTTCGAAGACAACGTCTTGGTACGGCAGCTCCTAGAGACCAAAGGCGAAGGGAGAGTCCTCGTCGTCGACGGCGGCGGAAGCACGCGGTGTGCGGTGGTCGGCGGCAATCTCGGCCAGCTGGCGCAGAACATGGGCTGGGCGGGGATAGTGGTGAACGGATGCATAAGGGATGTCGACGAGATAAACACTTGCGATATTGGGGTTAGGGCATTGGCTTCTCATCCTCAGAAATCGAATAAGAAGGGGAACGGTGAGGTTCACGCGCCGGTGTTCATCGCCGGTGTTATGATCTGCGACGGCGAGTGGTTGTACGCGGATAGCGATGGTGTTCTCATATCGAAAACTGAGCTTTCGGTTTAGCGTTTGGTACGGTGCGTGTGGATTGAAATTTGAATGATGTAATAATAATAATAATAATATCGAATGATGCATTTGGGCTTTTTATGGATCGGTAGAAATTGCATTCTGACTAAATTCCCCTTTTTTTCTTCGATGATGGATATACTGAGTTGAATGTCACCGTGAATATTGGCGGGGTGGCGGCGAACGACTGTGTCTGTGGAGGATGTTTGTATGATGTATTGTTTCTCTATGCGTTTTATTTTGAAGCAATATTTAATTACAGCTAATTGTATTATATGTTTCAGTTTTGGAATGCTTCTTTGGTAGATATATGTTAACTTTTATGATAGCTTGTAAACCCTACACTCTACACCATAAACTCTAAACTCCTACCACAAATCCCGAAACGCCTAACCCCCAAAGGGTAATTCTATTCACACCCTCTTTATTACTAAAATAAATACTATTAAAAAATAGTATCTTTTCAAGTTTAGTTAATTCGTTGTTTGTTTATTCTCTCTCATATTATTCCATTCAATTCATAGAGAAATTTCAACGTAAATAATTACTACTTTTTTATCAACCAATAATATTACTAACTTCTAAAATTATATAATTTTAATTCAGCAAAATATATAAGTATGGATTTCTTTTTGTTCGTCATATGAATTTTATTGATGCTATCTGCAATATAGAAATATTATATTATTTATATACAATGTGTATTTGACAAAATTAGCTTGTAACTCTAAATTAACTTGTATCTCTTTTTCAATTGTATAAGTTAATAAGAAATATTACTTTCTCGCTGCATTAGGTTTTCAAGATAAGCCCAGATAATGGGCTATCATATTATTAGTAACCTATTATATGTTGGTTGGTTATCCTGTCAGCAGATTAAGTAAGCCCGCACATGTTAGGCAGGCCCTTTATTATCAATCTCAAATGAACCCCCATTATTATTTTATCTTGTATTTCGAGATATGTGAGCCCAAAACTCATAAAGCGGGCTTTGACCTCGTATTAAGTGGGTTGAAAACCAAACTCAGCGTATATGGTTATTCTTATTCAAATAAGTTAATTATTAGTATTTATAAATTTAAATAATATTTTTTAGTTAAAGAGTAAAAGTGTAGTTAATATAAAAACAAAATTTTATTAAATGAGATGTTTTAATAAAAAATAAATTAATTAACAAAAGTATAATTGTTGAAGAATTATTGCACTATCTTGTATTCTTGTATACAAATCGTTTATTGCTTGTATGTAAAATATTTAATGTATTAAGAGGGTGTTTGGAAACATTTCCGAGACAAAAGTCCTTTTAAAAATGGACTTCTAGGAAGTGGATTTTTTAAAAGTTTTTATTGAGTTTTTGTTTTGTTTGGTAAATTCACATTTTAAAAGCCCATTTTAAATCATATGTGAATGTGTTGTCAAAAGTCAGATTTTTGCACTTCTCCGTAATGGACTTTTGAATAAGTTGACTTATCAAAAGTGCATTTGGAATTAATCACCAAACATTAGAAAAATCTGTAAATGTCATGTTGCATTGTGTATGTAAAGTATTAATGTAATGGGGTTGTAAATAGCATTTTTTATTCAATAGGGGGTGTGAATAGTAGCACCCAACCCTAAATCATAACCCTAACTTAAAATAAAAGTTCCTCACTCAGTTTGATAATCAGAATTCGTGAATGCAAACCACAATAGAAAACTAAGTTCCAACGTCAAACAGTTCCCATCTCAACCAAACACGAAAAAAAAGAGCCAAAAAAAAGCCGCACAACAACTCGAAAGAAAAAAAAAAGAAGAAATCAATCGGGAATCTGACGCCTGTTATGCGCGGCCTCGAATCTTCTACACGAATCCTCCCTCATCTCCGTGCTCATATCATCCTCCGGCGCCGGATAATAGTCCTCCCTCAACTGAACATCCCTCAAATCCTCAACGTCCAACAAAAACGTCAAGAAATGCTCGTTCGCCGTCCCATGAATGAAGAGCTTCCTCAAACCATGGCACTGCTGAAGCAGCCCAGCCGCCGGCAAGGAAAGGCTCCTACGGTTCACATCCCTGTCTTGGGGCGGCCAATAGTCGAGCTCGCCCAACCCCAAATGGCCCACGCCGAATAAATAAAACCTCTCCCAAAGGCTAAGGTCCATCTGGCCCGAGGGTGCAGTGTGTGCGTACCCTATGGTGTCACCGCAGTTCACCTTCAGCCTAGCCAGGCTAGGGTAGTTGGTCAGTGAGCTCAGGCCAAATTCGCGCTGTAATGGCTTGGACAGCTCACGGCAGTCTCCGTCGACTTTGATGTCGATTTCCTCGAGGTTAGGGCAGTTTTCGAGCATCGGGGGCTGGACGAGTGGGGTTAAGAGATGGCCAACGGCGATCCATACGGAGAGGTGCTTCAGCCTATCCCAAGATTGTCCCTTCTCGTTTTCGTAAGAGTTTCTGCACCTTTTGTTCGTCTTGCTGTCATGGTCGGGGATGTCTTCCCATACGCAGTCTATGTGGAGCCTTTCGATTCGCTCTTGGATGGGTTGTAGTGATCTCAGTGAGGCGGCTGAGTTCAGATTCTTACAGCAAGAGATGCTCACTTCTGTTAGCGTTCTTTGGAGGAGGGAAGATAAGGTCCTCAGCCCTCTCATGGTGATTAGATTGCAGCCGGCGATTGAGAATTTTTTCAGGGCGGAGCAGCCTCTGGCGATGGAGATGAGGCCCATGTCGTCCAAATCGCCGACGTTTTGGATGGAGAGAGATTCGAGGCTATGGCAGAGGGCCACGCCGTCCAATTTGGAATCGACGGGGGTCGAAATCCCCCAAAATTCGCCCAATTTGAGATGCCTCAAGTTGGGACATTTTCTCTGCAGGACTTCGAACATGGGACCGCTGTCTCTCACCCTGTTGCAGAGATCAAGAACGAGTTCTTCGAGCGATGGAAGCCCAGAAAAAACCTCGATTAGAGTTGGAACTGTGATTCTTGCCTCTTCTTCCCTATCGTCGTAGTTTCCTCTAGGGTTCGATAGGGCAAGAGTATCGGCTAGATGAAGAACCCTTAGGAGAGGACAGTTAGCAGATAAAGCCAACAATGCTTCGTCCCCTACGAATCCCATAAATCTAGGATCGAACATACAAGCAGCTTTGAATTCCATCAGATTTGGACAGAGTTTTGTGATTACCTTGATTTCCTCCGATTTAAACCCTTCGGAAAAGGAAGGGTTCAGTAGATTCAGGCAAGTCAGTGAAGAGGCGACGGTGGGGAAGGCCTCGAGCGCCGGCGCCACGTCATCGGTCCAGCAATAGAACTCAGAACAGTCGAGGGATCTCAATCTGTTCTCTCCGACGCAGTTGGAGAACAAAACCTTAAGCTCGTCGCCGGGGGAATCGATCTGCGGCCGCTTGTGCCACCTCACAAGCTTCAATCGCTCGATTTTACCCTCCCAAAGCGAGGATATCAGCTGCATCGTCAAGGCGTCGCGCGCGTAGAAGGAGAGTGAAGTCACGCGCGGGAAAGCCACCTGAAGCAGACGCGCGAGGAGCGGGGAGGTGAAGGGGTGGCCGTAGGGCGAGATGAGGGACAGATCCAAATCGGTCGCCGAAGTAAAGCACTTGGTGGGGAGCATGAACAGATCGCGGAGGTTGCCGCGCAGGACGACGGCGGCGCGTGTGGATCTCTCGAGCTGGTACCACTTGCGGCAGACCAAGGACGCCGAGTTTCGAGCGCGCGTGTCGGTGACGAAGGAGATTACGGTGGATAAGATCGCGTCTGGTAGGTCGTGGATGGAAGAGGCGGTGATCGCATCGGCCATATTTCTCCGATGATCTTTATCAGTTGCGTTGGTGCGAAAAATGGATGATTTTCTGCTTCTCTTTCTCACTGTCTATGCGTTGAGGAAAAGTTGGGAATTTTATCCAAAACTGTGCCTTTGTTTTTTTGCTTCTTTCTTGTTTATAATCTGTTGTTCGTTGTCTATTATCCGAAAAAAGAAAAAAAAAGGAAATTATAATTGTTCGGTTCGGACCATTAATGATTAATGGATAAGAAGAGTAAAAAACTAAAGAAACCATTATTCAACAAAAGCCCACAAAATTTTACAATCCTAAACAAAAAAGTACAATCTATCATATGATACCATCCTTTATTATCATACTCGCCGTTGCTCCGCCGTGAACGCCGGCACCTCCGTCAGAAACTGCTCCCAGAACACATCGTTGGCCACCGAAGGAACATAAACGTCGTCGTTTTCTCCGTTTTTCTGCACTTCGCCGCCGACGTCAGCAGAAGAAACCTTATTATTAGCTGAAGGGCTCGAATTCACGTCAACGTAGACGGACGATATTTCAGGGCTATCGTCACCGGCGGCGGCGTAATCCTCCTCCTCCTCTCTACTTTGCCGGACAATTCTCTCCCACGATGTTAGAGACGAATCCAGCCTCTGCAATAACTCCATACTCACCAATGGCGAAATCTTTTCCCACGCCCCGCGAGAAGTAGGGTTTCTTCGGCCCAACCCATCGTCTTCGCCGCCGTTCAAATAGTCCAACGCCGGCAACCTCCTCCTTTTGCTGAAGGATTCCGACTTGTAAAACATTTCCGACAGAGCGTTCGTCAGCTGTCGGTGCCTTTGGTCAACGCCGAGCAAGCTCTGCTGTAATAAAACCAACTGTGATTCGTATTCTTGATTATCCCTCCTATGCCTATGCACCTCAGACTGAAGCGCCATCTTTTCTCGCCTGAGCTTCTCAATCTCCCTCTCAAACTCGCCCCTCTCCGACTCCGTCAAGGGGACCGCCGCCGTACTCGACGGCTGACTCGCCGAGGAGTGGCTGTGGATGGGCTTTCGCCGGTGGATGTTCTTCAGTAGATGCATCTGCCCTCTGACAAACTCCTCGTTGGCAAACTCCCACTGGTCAGGATCTATCTTTCGAAAACCCTGCAATATATATTAATAAATTCCGATGAGATCATCTTCAGACAATCGATGGATCGAATAAATGATATGTTCTTACGTATGTATTGAGCTGCCTTATGAAGCTTGAGAAGTTATTGTGCTTGAAATACTTGGGCAGCAAATCGCGGGCAAATTCCGGCGGGTTCCATACGACGAAGCTGTAGCCAGCTTGGCTCCAAGAAACGATTTGATTGGTCGAACGGTCGTCGACCATCTCATACGTCTTCAGTAAAAACGGGGCGGGCGAATTCGAATTCGGGTTTGACCCGTCCATCATCTGCAACTATTTCAAGAACGATACCGAAGAGAAGCAGAGATTTGTTGTTTTTTCTAGCCACCTTAAAACGGACAAAAACCCTTGCTTTTGTGTGTAAGGTGATGAGAGGTTTGAAAATTCAACGAGGTTGTGCTTGTAGGAAAAGAAACAAACTTTGGAAGATATGTGTATATACGAGGGAGTTAAGAGAGATGAAGTGTGGTCAAACTTGGACCTTTGATAAATGCAAAGTATAAAAAGACTAATTTTTTTTTTTCGATCAACAAAGTGGTAGTATAGTAGACTTGACTTTTAAAAGCTTAAGCTTGTGGAAGGAATCTCGTGTGGGAACAGTGCTTAAGTTAAGTTAAGACCATCTTTGTAACTGTGGTTATTTCTACGTTAACTAATGTTGTGTAAGTGGGTCTAGTTTGTTGAGTAAAAAGATTAAATGAGAAGGATGGGTAACTATATATTAGTAAGGTATCTATCTCTCAATAAATAAGCGGAATATTAAAATATATGAGTGATGTGGTCTTGGCGGCTTTGGGAGTGGAAATTTCAAAGATGAAATTTGTTTCCCAAGTATTAGAATAATATTTTTTTATTTTTTAGTTGGACTCTTGAATACCCCTTTTGACTAAGGACCGGTAAAAAGGTGGACGTTGACCCAGTCGTTTAATTGCATTTGATTTTCAAGCGTAACTAATAAAAAGCCCATCGGACTATACCCATCTTTTTTTATTAATGGACTAAGCTAAATAAACACAAACAGCCCAAATGCAAGAGTGTATATTTTCAACTTTTTATTTAATTTAAATTAATTAAATAAACGTAGTTGTTTGCCTTGTCATGCCCTGCCATGCCAGGCTGTAATTAATCGGAGAAAATTCTAAGTTGACCTGCGCAAGCGCAAAGAAAGATAACAGAACAAACCAATCATTGTAGCACTAAACTCATAACGCAAAGATACTTCTTTTATTTCCAAGAAAAGCAATTCAAGCCAAGTAGAAAGCAAGCAGCTTCACAGATTCGTAAGTCCATGACGTTTGTATTTCAAATGTTAGCTAGATTTTTCGTTGGAACATTTCAGTTGCTATTAGTATACTCAGTTTTGCTCCTTCTGTTGATTTTGAGCATTAGAATGAGATAATCATCGATTTTTCCTTCGTTGCTCCTTCTTCAACGAACAGATTGCTGAATATTGGATCTCACAGGGAAGAAGATCAAGATGACTGGCGTGGGAGAGATCTTCCTATCTGCATTCCTTCAGGCGCTATTTCAGCAGCTGCTCACCAGCGCAACCATGGCCTTGGCCCGCCGTGAGAAGGTCGAGCGCCACTTCAAGAGATTAGCAGACGACTTGGCTATCGTTCGTGGCGTTCTCGACGACGCTGAGGAGAAGCAAGTGACTGAAAATTCCGTCAAAGCATGGCTGGAGATGCTGAGGGCCGTGGCCTTTGACTTAGACGACGTGCTCGACGAAATTACTAGCAGAGCTTTGATCCAAGACTCAAAGGGTATCAGGCGGAGCAATGGGAGTTTTGTTTGGAGACTTATTCCCAAGTGTAGAAGGTACATGCCGGGCGCTCTCATAGCTAATTACAGAATGATGTCGAGAATAAAGGACATATCGAATAGGCTGAGAGAGACAGTGAACCGTAGGATCGAGCTGAATCTGAGGGAGAATCAGAGCACCTCACAATCGCGGCATAACATCACTAGGTTACCAACCACTTCGCTGCCTGAGTCTCACGTCTATGGTAGAGACGAAGACAAAGAAGCTCTAATCCAAATGCTGCTCAGCAAAGAGGAAGCCAGTGATGATGTTCAAGTCATTCCAATAGTGGGCATGGGAGGGATAGGGAAAACCACGCTGGCCCAGCTAGTATACAACGACAGGCAGGTGAAGCAAAACTTCCACAAGCGGGCTTGGATTTGCGTCGACATAGTCTTTGACGTTCAGACGATCACCAAAACGATCTTAGAGTCGGTCATTGAGGCAAGCGTTGCCCAGACGGACTTAAACTCTCTTCAGGTCAGGTTAGAGCAAGAGCTGTCCAAGAACAAGTTTCTAATCGTTTTGGACGATCTGTGGAACAAAAGTTATGAGCAGTGGGATCGTTTGTGCCGCCCTTTCAGTTCTGGGCTGCCGGGCAGCAGAATTATCGTAACAACTCGTGATGGTACCATAGCTTCTGTGGTGGGTTCGCCTCGCAAGGCTTATCACATGAAGCTGCTGACAGATGAAGATTGCCTGCTGCTCTTGGCTCTGCACAGTCGTATGCGTCTTGATGAGAAATCGGAGTTTAGAGACGTTGGCTTGGGGCTCATGAAGAAGTGTAAAGGCTTGCCCTTGGCGGCTAAGACGCTCGGCGGTGTCTTGCGTAAAGAGACTAAAGAAGGTTGGCAGAGAGTGTTGAAGAGCAAGATATGGGATTTGCCCGAGGAGGAGAATAACATTCCCAACGTTCTGAGGTTGAGCTACTACCATCTGCCATCGCACTTGAAGTATCTCTTTGCTTATTGCTCCATATTCCCCAAGGATTATGAGTTCGACCCCAATGAGCTCGTGCAGCTGTGGATGGCTGAGGGATTTCTCGAGCAGCACGAACAAGGGAAAACTAAGGAGGACTTGGGTCACGATTACTTCAAGGAATTAATGTTGAGATCTTTTTTCCAGCATTCGGGCGAGTGTAGCACGACATATGTGATGCACGACCTCATAAACGACTTGGCCGTGTTCGTGGCAGTTGGGTCGTGTTATCGCTTGGAAGAGAAGATGGGCACCAACCAGGAATATAAAATGCCTTCTAGAACGCGACATGGTTCTTTCCTCCGTCATGAATACGAGGTTTTCAGGAAGTTTAAGGACTTCCATCAAGTCAATGGCCTTAGGACTTTCTTACCGATGCCTATCCAGAATTCACTTGTTTGGCCTCCCTTTTATATGTCGAACACAATACTAGTCGAACTCGTGCCCAAGTTGTTGAGATTGAGAGTGTTATCTCTGAGTGGCTATTCGATCACTGAGGTGCCTGGTTCGATGTGTGACTTGATTCATATAAGGTACCTCAACTTGTCGGGGACTTTAATAGTTGAATTGCCCGAGTCCGTGGGTGATCTCCTGCGTCTTGAAACTTTATTGCTGAGTAACTGCCGCTTTATACGTAAGCTGCCGTCAACTTTGGGGAATCTGTCTAAATTGCGGCATCTCGACAATTCTAACACCGAAAAGCTTAAGGATTTGCCCGTTGAGATCGGTAAGCTCAAAGATTTGCAGACCTTGCCCAAGATTGTGCTGAGTAAAATTGGTGATGGGTTAGGTCTGAAAGACCTGAGGCTTCTACAGATGTTACGAGGGACAGTTTCCATCCTCGAACTGCAAAATGTGATGGACATCGAGGATGTGAAGGAGGCGAACCTTGGGAGCAAAGACAGGCTCGAAGAGCTACAGTTGACATGGGGAAGTGATGATACTTCACACGTTCCATGTTCTCAAGAAGATGTGATTGATCTTCTCCTCCCTCATGAAAATTTGAAGAGCCTCAAGGTTGAATCCTATCGAGGTGCCAAATTCCCGAGATGGATGGGAGATCCATTGTTTAGGGAATTATCGAGCATAAGCATCGATAGATGTTCTGAATGCTCATTCTTACCGCCATTCGGTCAGCTACCCGAGCTTAAAACCCTAATAATTCAAAACATGTCTAAAGTAAAACGTGTTGGCAAGGAATTTTACGGTAAAGGATCTCCATTCCCGAAACTGGAGACTCTGAGGTTCAATCACATGCCCGAATGGAAAGAATGGTCAGCTTGCAGTGATGATGTTGAGAATCCTCTGATAGAATTCCCTTGCCTTCAGAATCTTGCAATGTTTAAATGCCAAAAGCTGACAAAAGTTTCCCCTTTGAGCTTTCCTTGTCTGCGTAGTTTAGATCTTGAGGACTGTAACAAGGTGGTGTTGGAAAGTTTCTGCAACCTCAGCTCCTTGAGTTTCTTGAAGGTCGAATCTGTCAAAGGGCTCTCTCATTTGCCTTCGAATCTCATGCCTTCGTTAACAGCACTCGAAGTTTTGGAGTGTTGCAACTGCAAAGACATGGTATCGATATGGCCCGACGTTTCGCTCGCAGATCTCATCCGCTTGAAGCGCATAGTAATTTGTCATGTATTGATCTATATTCTGCAGATTGTGATCGATAGTTTGATGGATGTGCAGTATTAATACTGATATTATACTATTTTTGGTGTATTTTCAGGATATATTAAGAGATTGGGGAGATAAAGAGGATTTGAAGAAGAGATTTGATGGTAGAAGAAGACATTGAACAGATTTAGAAGAAGGCAGAGACGAAGAGAACAAGAGATAGATTAGAGATTAGGTTAATTCTTTTCATAAACCCTACTGTAACTTTTGTACACTGTTTATAATTTATATAGCAAATAAGTAAGATGGGCTTTATATAACATATTGGCCCACTATCAAATTCATAGGATACTTTCGGCCCAAGATAGTTTCAGCATTAGCCCACTCCTTTGCGGTCCAAATCAGCCCAGATCAGTCTCTTATCTCTTTCCAGCTTTGAACTTTCAAGACCCCAATCGAACTCTTCAGATCTATCACCTCTTACGCCTACAACGCCTTCACGAAACAAAGCTTCATCTTCAACGGCGCGTCGAGATTGGGTTAGGCACATGACAATACCCCCCGGTGGAAGAAATCCTTGTCCCCAAGGATTTGCCCTCGGGAATTTCGCCTGTAGAGGCTTTTCACCGACCAAGGTGGGGTTGTTCGTACCTCCATTCGGCCACAGCTCCAAAACCTGAGGTATGGCTAGATCTACACTAAAGATAGTTCCTTTTCTTAAGATTTGCGATGGTTTAACCAAAGATTTCCTCTTTTCCTTTATCTCTGGTAAAGAGGGCGAATGATTAACCTTAGCTCTTAGCGAAAACTTGGTGAGGAAGACGAGAAAGGTACGATATATTTGCACTTCAGCTGACAGCTCCAACTCGTAAGACTCGAGACTAATCTTCACCCAGCCCTCAAAATGACCGAAGTGCTTGGCAGCGAGCTTCAAGTTTGGTTGTAGAGCCACTGAAATTTGGTATGGAGTTTGAAACTTAAGGTACGCTTCTTTGGCCCCCACAAATTTCCTATCATGTCCATCTTGATTCTGCCCAAACTGACATTCGTTCTTTCTTGGGTAAAATATCTGTTTGCTCAGCCGTTTTAACCTTATCTGCTGCCCGGAAACTTCAAATATTTCCCTTAGTAATTCCAAAGTTTGGGGGGTTTCTTCCTTTAGTTGTCTTTCTGTGTGATTGGGTATTGTCGCTTGTAAAATCAGCTTGTGAATCTTTTCATAGATGCGCCACTGCTTCTTGAAAATGTAAGATCCACGGGAAAGGTTTTTAAGAACTAGGATTTTCATAGAGGAGCAGATTTCTTCAGCTGTAGCATACTTTCCTCGATCGAACGGCCGATATCTTAGTCTTCGAATTGATATCGGCACTGCCTTTATTGTTGCTCTAACTTCGATAGTTGTGGCATCATTTACAATTCCAGGCTCGACAGTGGAGTCATTTTGGCCATAGCTCTCTAAAATTCCCATGAGTTCACCATTGTTGTAAGGTCCAAAAATATTGCTTCTAACACCTGTTTTCCCATCTTCGAACCTCGTTGGTGTTGCTGCTCCAATAGGATGGTGGTAGATTTGTTTTGCAGCCTCATTTGGTGATAAACAAGAGTCAAACCCTCCGTTAAGGTTTCCCTTTCTTTAGCAATAACATCGAGAACTCCTACATTCTTTCGGCCAAGTTCCATAGCATCATATAAGCTCCTAGGTTGCATCGTCGATAGGATACCTCGCATCTCATCATTAAGACCCTCAACAAATCGAGATATAAAATAGTCCTCGAAAAGGTCAGGTTCGTCGCCCATAGGTATGTTCCATATTATGTCCTCAAATTCATTAACATAATCAGAATACGAGCTGACATGCTTGAGAGATTCGAGTTCCCTAAAGGCCTTAGTGTCCCTAAGGTCTTCGAACCTTGCCGAAACCAAACCAACAAACTGTTCCCAATTCATTATCACATGTTTTCCCGAAAGCATCTCGTACCAACTAGCAGCCCTTCCTTTGAAATGCAAGGATGCTAACAGTATTTTTTTATGATCGGGAATCGAAGGCATTTTCTTAAAATAACCAGCAGCTTTAATAATCCAGACCCGAGGATTCATACCATCAAACATAGGAAAGACATCTGATAAATTGAAACTGGCTAGAGTCGCTGCTTCTATAAGATTTACCTCAGACTGAGGTGCATCGCTCGCTACAGCTCCCTCACATCTGCCTTGAAATACTTTGATCTCGTTGGAATAGGTAGGAGGTGCCATTGAAGAAATCACCGGCCGAGAATCGATCGCTCTGATACCAATTGTCATGTATTGATCTATATTCTGCAGATTGTGATCGATAGTTTGATGGATGTGCAGTATTAATACTGATATTATACTATTTTTGGTGTATTTTCAGGATATATTAAGAGATTGGGGAGATAAAGAGGATTTGAAGAAGAGATTTGATGGTAGAAGAAGACATTGAACAGATTTAGAAGAAGGCAGAGACGAAGAGAACAAGAGATAGATTAGAGATTAGGTTAATTCTTTTCATAAACCCTACTGTAACTTTTGTACACTGTTTATAATTTATATAGCAAATAAGTAAGATGGGCTTTATATAACATATTGGCCCACTATCAAATTCATAGGATACTTTCGGCCCAAGATAGTTTCAGCATTAGCCCACTCCTTTGCGGTCCAAATCAGCCCAGATCAGTCTCTTATCTCTTTCCAGCTTTGAACTTTCAAGACCCCAATCGAACTCTTCAGATCTATCACCTCTTACGCCTACAACGCCTTCACGAAACAAAGCTTCATCTTCAACGGCGCGTCGAGATTGGGTTAGGCACATGACATAATTGCAGACTGTTCACAGCTCTCAGCACTTGGACAAGGTGAACAGCAGTTCCCTCACAACCTCGAAGTCATAGAACTCTTTCTTTGCCCAAATATTACAACCCTTCCAAGCGACTTGAGCAGCCTCCGACTGTTACGAGAGCTTATCATCAAAAACTGCATCAGATTTTACAACTTTCCCCAGACGGGCATTCCTCCAACGCTTAAACGCCTTGAGATACTCAGTTGCAACGCCTTGGTATCCCTCCCAAGCAATATCTCGAACCTCGAAAGGCTTGAGATCAAAGACTGCTCGTCTCTTAGGACATGGGCGGGTAATAACTTCCCAGTTTCCCTTAAGAAGCTCGCGTTGAAGAACTGTACCAACCTCGACCCTCTTGCCGAGAATATGTTCCCCGAGGACGAAGGTAGCGTTTCTCTCGAAGATCTCAGCTTATTCAATTGGCCTAACTTCAGCAGCCTAGTCAGCAAGTTGAACGGTTTTTCGCATCTCATAGAGCTGAACCTATCGCGTTGCTCTGGCCTGAAGGACATCCCAGAGCAAGGCTTGCCGCCGAACCTCAGAGCACTCTCTATAGAACACTGTGCTCATCTCAAGTCCTTGCCGGCGAGAATTCAGACAATGTCAACCCTTTTGTCGCTAGAGATAAGGAGCTGTTCGAAGCTAAACGATTTCCCAAGGTGTGATTTGCCTCGGAACCTAACCTATCTGAGGATATGGGACTCGAGGAACTTCAAGCCTCTGAAGCAGTGGGGCCTTCACAGGCTCACCTCTCTCAGAGAGTTTTCCATCTGTGGTGGATTTAAGGAGCTTGAAATGCTAGGGGACGACGATCTTCTTCCTCTTTCCTTGGAAAAATTCTCGATTGCTAGGTTCCCTAAGCTCAATTCCCTGGGCAAAGTGCTCGAGAATTTGGAGTCTCTGAGGCATCTTTCGATCATGAACTGCGCTGTGCTCGACGTTTTGCCTGGTGAGCGCCTTTTGGAAAGGCTCTGGCATCTTGAAATAAGCGAGTGCACGCTTTTAAGCCCGAAATGTGCTAGAGATAGAGGTGATTATTGGAGCAAAATCGCAGGTATTCCTTGCGTGGAGATAGATGGAACTTACGTCTATCGCCAGGACTTGGTTTGAATCACCACTGATATGTCCTTACATTTCTCAAGTTAGGCAAACTTTCTAAGCCTATTTATTACACGCCGCTTGTGTGTGAATGTCTGTCTGTATATGTATTGTTTCTGAGTTCAGAAAGGAGGTTGTGTTTTTTTGGTGTATATATCAGTCGGATTGAATTTCACAAAGAAGGAAGAAAGACAAAATGGATTATTACAATGTCACAGCAAGGAAGAAAGATCCCATGAACACAATCAAAGAAGCTTTTTTGTCCAATTGAGTATTCGAAATTCATTCTTGAACAGCAGCAGATGGGATTTTACTAGAAAGGGTCGCATCGAGCTTCTCTCCGACTAAAGAAATCCACGCCTGCAATTCGCGGATATAAAGTTGAAACTTCTCCCGGGTTTTTCACAGATGGGAAAGAAGTTGGAGAAGACTGAGAGAATATTAGCCATACAATTCTGACATAGAAGATCAAGACATCACAACTAACCTGGTCAGAAGTTGTGAATCCCCTAATTGTGTCGCCGCCGACTACAGCAATTCCTCTATCGCCCAGCGGTTGCAAGATCACAGCCTAATGACATTGAAAAAAAAAATATGATCTTTTCGAGAACTTCTACTTTGCCTGAGCAAAAATCAGGGCGTTGAAAATAGGAAAAACAGCGACCGACCTGTGTATCTGAAGGTAGAAATGGAAGTTCTATCTTCCCTGGATAAAGCGAGAGGTTGGCCAAGTAACTCTCTGAAGAAGACAAAAACCAATCGAAGATTATATCATCAGGCCGAAAAAACTAACTGCGTGAAAAAAGATTCAACTAAGGCTAGGATCGATCGATGCCTCACGTGATCTTGATTTTGCAACCCCATTATAAAGGGATCCTTCGATAAGCTTTTTGGCATCGACAATCATCCCCTCCTCCTCCTCCTCAGAAGCAGCAGCAAACCCTATTTGCAAAATGCACATGCTGTCATAAATAACAACCAATGACCTGCAACAAGTTGCATCTGATAGAGATTCCCAGGCCCTGAGAGAGAGAGAGAGAGAGAGAGATAGAGAGAGAGAGAGAGAGAGAGAGAGAGAGAGAGATCAACTGATATTGTTTCACAGTACTAAAGGCAAACAGTTTGAAGATGTAATCTATACCAAAGCAATTCAGAAACGACGCTACGAGGAAGATCGGGGTAAATTCTTCGGCATTCGACTCCATTGGGCTCGACCTGAAATCAAGCACATAGAAGCTATACAGCCAGAGCTTAATAAAGTGGCGCGAAAACGTAGCAAACTTTGAAAATGGATTTCTCACCGATGTAATAGATTTTGGCCTGATGGATAACCACACAAGTCCGTTCAGAATATTGGTCACGGCCAAACCAAGTGTCAATAGATCCGCCCGAGACTGTGAGCTGCAAAGGTTGATCGAGAAAAAAACATTACTATGATCATCGAATACCTTCATTTCAGCACTGAATGCCGACGGAAAAGATAAAGCAATGGACCTGCTTGCATCGGCTACAGCAGCAATGCCCGAAACTGCGCGGTTCAAAAGAACGGCCAAAAGCGAAACGCCTCCGACGAATATCGGCAGGGCTCGTACGAGGTCGTCGTTTTTCGAAACCCAATCAGCTGCCCATTCGTTTTTCGATTTATAAGAACCCTTTTTCAAGATTTAGTTGGGTGACACATAAACGAAATTCATCATCAGGGAAATGGCGTGAAGCTATGGAGTGAGCATAGGCAAGGGGAAGAAATATGCTCTCAAGTAGAGTACCTGTGAACTGAGTGAATAGACTCGAATGGGTCGTGAGCGAGGAGTCCGACGGCGTCGTTTTGGGTTCAAGGGAATGCCCGAACGGAGTAGAATTTCCGGCGCATACGAAACGTAGCCTTGAACAAGAAAGAAAAGGCGTAAGCATGCGCAAAGGTGTACAGATTCAGACAACTTGAGCAAAAGAATCGTCTTTTTCGGGGATAGCTTCTTACGCAGGTGTGTGGTGAATTTCCAAATCTCCTGAACCAAAGCTATGTTCGACATATTCAATTTTGGCGAGAGATAAGCACGCAAGGTGGTTTAATCTCCAACGAGAAGATAGAGAGGCGCCGAACTGAAATTGGCTAGTGAGAGCTAAAAACTTCCGAAGTTTTGGTATGTTTGGTAATTGCCGACAACCAATCACGGTTACACTCAACTCATGTTCTAATCTTCGACTTTCTTGGGACTCTGTTGTGTTAAGTGTATGTGTGCGAAGAAATTGTGTAAGTTGATCCATTTCCATGCGACTACTTCTGATGGGCGTGTGTGCAATTGTGGCAAAAGGTTCATTTTTTTTTTCCAGTCAACCTTCGTCATCAAGTGATCCTCGTAAGATAAGACTATTGCCGTCCTTGGTTTTATTTTAATTTGATATGATCGTTTTTGGTAACGATAGTAGATTGAACATCTGATGCTTGAGAAAATGTCTGTTCAAGAAGAAGATGAGGAAACAAGTTTCTTCACAAATGAGGAAACATCTGAAGGAATTTTCGAACAAAGAAGCAGAGCTATGTTGTCCTTCTTCCATACCCATCGCCGTCCTCTCAAGTTCGATGTTCAAGCCATTCGTATATACGACCTGGGAAACGCATTTCGTAACAGCTGGAGAAAACCCGAGCAAAAGGGTACGAGGATATCTCTCAGTCCATGGTAATGAAATCTCTCACGCATCAGCTCATGAAACTCTGAATCTATATCTGATGACAAATCTTACCCATAAAATTCTCGTCTTTACATTCGTAGGATTGATTAAGGTCAACATAGTTAAAAAAGGGCACCAACTTGGCCATCAGGGACATGGTTTCGAGTGATCCATACGTCATCATCTCCCTCGGAAATCAAGTATAGAAAAACCGCTTATTACATGCTCGTTTGTGAAGACTCGGCTTATCAAGAACGATCTCAACCCAGTTTGGAACGAAAAGCTTAATGTCCTCCATTAAAGCTGGTAAGCTCCGAATAGATTCAAGAACGAAAACCATCAATATGACTAGATTTCTTGGCCCCTTTCTATCTAACTATCTCATGGTAATAGCTGGTGAATCGCTTTGTTCTCTCTCAGTTTGTGTACAACAAGGACACGTTCTCGACAGAGGATTTCATGGGAGATGCATAGATTGATATTCAGCACATCGATGAGAAGCGTGCAAAGACAACAAACTTGTTAAGGACAGCGCTATAACCTCGGAGAATGGAAAGGTGAGGCAGGAAATATCCATTAAGTTGCAGAACGTTGAGAGTGGAGGGAGTTATAGAGATGGAGCTCGAATGTGTGCCTCTTCTCTATTACACAATAGTTTTGCTTTGTAATGTAATATACTACCTTGTATATATTTTTATTTTTACTAGTACTCTACTCACACTCACACTCTATACGTCTTCTGCTTAAAAATATTATTTATGTTACTCCAATTTTGATATTTCTAATATTTAAGAAATAAAATATATTTATAAAATATATAAAGTGAAAACTAATGTGTTGGATATAATTGCAATAATTAAAAAATTTAGAAGTGAAACGATAACTTGTAAATTAATTAAATTACTAGAGAGACTAAATCGTAGATAAAATGACATACTATACTGAATTTAGCCGCCCTAATCCTTTTATCTATACTCTTTTATAAACGGTATAGGGTGGATAAAAATTATCTGTTGGTCTGTCTCAATTGGCAATCAGATTTTTTTTACATTAATTACAATTAAAAAAATAAAAAAGTATAAAAACCACGTACATTTCATAACATCATAATAACTACGAAAGTTCAATTTTTAGTATATTACTAATTAAAACTATCCAAACTTAAAACTATTCAAATAATTAATTTTATGTTATTGTGCTAAAAATAATAGTATAATAGAAGAAAGAAGAATTATTGTTTTGAATATTGTGTCATGTGTGTGTGCGTGTATGTGTAATAATCGTAGTTTAGTATTTCGCTTGTTTGAAAACATACTCCTAACTTCTAAGGGTCCGTTTAGTACCTTGGTTAAGATAAAAGCAACTAGGATAAAAATGTAGATAATAGCAAGGAGATAACGTGTCCTTCCATAAAATATTATTGTTCAGTTCCCATGCCAATAAATTACAATGACAGCTTAAAATGAGGTAAAATGACATCTTTAACCCTGCTATAAAAAATAAATCACGGTTCATCTTCTTCAAACTATAGATGTCGTTTTTTGGGGAAAAAGAAATCTTCTTCAATCATGGAGAGTTCGAGCGTCGGACGAACGAACGAGCAATTGTCTGCAAACTATTTCACTCATCCATTGAAATTAATGTCCATCCCACCTCTGCGAACATAACTAATCTTCACCGAAGAACTGATAATTGAGATGTTAACAATAACAAATATGAATAACTAAGCAGCACAAACGCCAAAGCAAAAATCGATGCTAACAGAACCAACAAATCAGAATATCGATTGATGCAAACAACTGATAGGGAGCAGATAAACCGGTACCGATAATCGCATAACTTTACCCAACAGCGACCGCGGTTGCTTAGACAGAAAATATCATCGCTCATATACATACCTGTTCGATTCACAAAATCTCCTTCAAGATATCGTCGGGATTAGAGTTGCTACGGAAAACCCGAGATTTGATAGCTATTTATCCATCCATGGAGAGTTTGAGCGTCGAGAATTGTCTGCTAGTTTCAGCGCAAATCGCCTCAGCTTCAATCTCGTCTCTGTGGCCTGTGGGTAGGGTTAAATGGAGGGGGTATTTTGGTATTTTCCTTCTTTTGTCGTGGGTTGATAAAATTATCGGGTCTGATCTGGTTGGTTAAGTTATGTTGGATTCGGATGTTTATTATAACGGGCTTGTAAAATGTAGCGGGCTTACAATATTAAACCACATACCAACTGAACAAGTTTCCGTTAAATAAAAAGCCCCATATCCAACGTTAACCAGGCTACTAAACGGACCCTAAGAGCTACCCGCTCGGTTTATTATTGAGGCATATACCCATTTACCCATTTTATATGTACGTCATCGCCATTAACGTTTAAGCCCTAGAGAAATCGACCAAGCTAAACTCCTCCCTCACCGTTTGTCTTTCCAGCCACAATCCCTCGCCATTATCTTCTTTCCGTCGACCATTGATACCGAGCTAAACTAAGGAAGCGTGCCGACGCACTATCAGAAAGGTACATTGATACCAGTTTGGGATCCAAAGCTCCGTCCGATTGAGGTTTTTCTGGTATGGGTAGCTCGAAACTTAATCTTCGTCTTTTTCTTATAATTCTTTGAGGCAATGTAAGTATTATGCTTTTTGTTCTGTACTAATGCTTGAAATTTGAGACTGTGTGTTCTGTTGATTCTTTAAGCGTCCTATTAAAATTCACTGCTCTGTGATCGGGTGGGGATAGGATGCGGGTTTTAACCTGATTAGTGTGTGCCTTTGGGTTTCTTCAAGGGCTTTTTTTTTTGTTGATACTTTCTGAAGTGTTCTGAGTATTTGCATGTTAGGTTTTACTTTTTGGATGAAATGCAATTAACTATCTCTTGTCCTAATCCTACTTGTAGAGTGAATAGAAATCCTGATCTCTTCCTAATTTGCGCGGGCCTTCCTATTTATTGGGTTACTTTGTCATATTTTTTTAGCGTCAGTAAAAGGAAATGGAAGGCATTAAGGCCCTTGATGCTGAGCTAAAGGGAATTAGTTTTTGTTTAGCCACCGGTGAAGAAATCGTAAGTTCTTTTTCTCAGAAACTTTATATACCGTTGATTTTTGTAATCTGCGTTACAATTTATGTGAATTCCTTATTTTTTGGCAGTGTAAAGCCTCAATTAGCGACTGCCCAATCAGTCATGCTAGCCAGATTTCTAATCCGTTTCTTGGGTTGCCGCTTGATACTGGCAAATGCGAGTCCTGTGGCACCGGGGAGCCTGGACAATGTGAAGGTATGCTCGAACAGTTTATTGGATATGCTTTTTATAATGTAATAACTCTTGATAATGTTTCAGGGCATTTCGGGTATGTGGAGCTGCCAACTCCTGTATACCATCCTGACCACATCAGTGAGCTGAAGAAGGTGCTGAGCCTAGTCTGTCTCAAGTGCTTGAAATTTAAAAGTAGGAAGGTAATATTAGTCGATAATACTTCCGGGTTTTCTAGTTCTTTGCTTTCATGAAGTGAGTAGATCTCACTTGACATGTTTGTTCCCGAAGTTAGTTGGATTCTCTTGGTTCAGTAATAATAGATATGATGCTGTGCAAGTGATTACGAGTGGTGTCATGTTCAGATTCATGCCTACAATGTGTCCTTTAAGTTTTACAAATGTTAGAACTTTGCCTTACACATGTAAACCACTCAACGGATTATCACGGCAGCGGTTTAGTGCATCTGTTGGTTAAATTCACATATAGAATCTGTCGGTATTCATGGGTTCTCCTTGCTTCATCTTATTGTTATTATAGCCAGAGTGACGGCGTAAAGAACATTTCCGTCCCTAGTTGTTTAGCTTGCTTCTTTTTTGTGTTTTTAAATGACGCTTAGATAAATGCCCTGATGATCATGTTTGTTTGTATAATTTCAGGTGAATAATATTGGTATCATGGAACAAGTTTTTTCATCGTGCTGCGAGGTATTTTTTTTGTTTTTGTAATTTGGCTAAAGATTTGCCTGCAGTATGTATGTGTTATCACCATATCAGAAAATAAAAGATCTGGTCTATGATGCTGCCACAGAGTAGTTTTTACAGATTCGTTCTCCCTCTAAGCCCAAACACAAGTGAAATGATATATCTCAAGTTTAGAGGCAGGTTAATTACGCGATTGATGAAAGTGAAGCTTCTAGCCATTTATATGCTCTCCTGTGATGTATATTCTGGAATTATTGAACTCAGATTCACATTTATGTATATAAATGTATATAAATGTACGTATATAATGATGTATGGCAATGTTATTAGACGCGTCTGTGCACCGTGGAGAAAATTAACTGCATTGAACTGCAGAGTTGGTTTCACCGGTTCTTGTGCAAAGTCAAGAGTAGATTAAACTTGAAACATATAAATAATGTGACAGATGATCAATGAATATTCAAGTAAAATTCTCACATGTCTCCGTTATTAATGTTCTGCAGGAGACAATGCAGGTCTCGATCAATGAAGCAAAGACCTCAAGTGGTGTTTGCTACTTGGAATTAAAAGTACCGTCAAGATCAAAGCGAGAAGAGCCCTGGAGCTTTTTGACAAAATACGGTTTTAATTTTAGGCAGAAGAAACCTTCTCGGCCTTTGCTTCCTAAAGAGGTTATATTTTGGGCTTTGGTAGTCATTTGCCTCAATTTAAGTTGTGACACTTTGACCAGTATTTAGTTCAATATGTGATATTTGGACTTGTTCCGAATTTAATATTTTAATTCAGTGGATACATTATAATTCAGTTTGTATATACTTAAGAAAGTCTGTTATGATCTTTGTATGATACGATCTTTATGTGATAGAAATTGAGTAGTGCGTGTGTTTTACTAGTCTTTGGCCAGTCTTTTAATTTTCATTTGAATTGGTGCAAACTGCAATCTCTCTTTCTGATTTTTGTTTGTTCAGGTTTTCACTTGTATATGTAAGGGAGCTACTTCACAGTTTTCAGCCCACTAATTTCTGCTTTGTTTTTCCTTAAATATGTATCAAATGTGCTTTAGGAAATCATATCAACTAATTTTTTTAGGATATTATTACACGTTCCTCTTTCATTTGTAAAAATTTCGATTCCAACGATCTTGCACGTACAATGGCTTGGTTTACACCTAATTTCTCACTATCTCTTGAAAACATTAAGGTGATGGCAATGTTAAAAAGGATGCCCCCAGATACCCGAAAAAAGTTACGTGGAAAGGGTTTCTTCCCGCAAGAGGGATATATTATTCAATACTTACCAGTTCCTCCAAATTGTTTGTCGGTGCCTGAAATTTCAGATGGAATCAGCACAGTGTCCACGGTCAGATAGTTCATTTGAAGTAGTTACTAGTAGTTAACTATAATAGTTGCTATGCTTGCTGATTGTTATCTTCATGCTCAGGACCATTCTATAACATTACTTAAGAAAGTCCTAAGGCAAGCCGAGATCATCAAGAGTTCGAGGTCAGGGAAAGCAAATTTTGAATCTCACGAAATTGAAGCTAATGAATTACAAGCAGCTGTGACACAGTATCTTCAGTTTCGAGGAACCAACAAGGTAAGTTTCATATGTCTCTGCTATCTCATTGGAAATTTGGGGAATTCTCTGCCATTCAAAGGTTTAATTTTTGCAGGTGATATTCTTCTATTATTGCTTTTGCCTTTTTGCTATCAATATCATGCGTATCCTCTCTTGCTTTTAGCTTACATGATTGTGCGTAATTTGTGACGTGCTCAGTTCAAATATGCTTGTATGAATTATCTCTGAACGCATTTCTTTTATTCTATTGGTGATGTGAAGAAATCACTATTCTTGCTAATATTTGTTTAGGTGGCGTCCATAATCATTTCTATCTTGTTAGGACTTAAGATATATTGTGTGTGGCTTCGTTGATTTTTCATATTCTTTCCTGTTTTAGGCATCCCGGGATGTAGACACTCGGTTTGGAGTGTCTAAAGAAGTAAACGCATCACCTACCAAGGCGTGGCTGGAAAAGATGAAAACCCTGTTTATAAGGAAGGGATCGGGGTTTTCATCGCGATGCGTAATCACGGGAGACCCGTATAAAGGAGTGGCGGAGATCGGGTTACCAGAAGAAATCGCGCAGAAGATTACGTTCGAAGAGCGCGTAAATGAGTACAATATGGGCCATCTGCAAAAATTGGTGGACCTGAAGCTTTGCTTGACCTACAAGGATGGAACGTCCTCGTATTCACTGTGGGAAGGGTCTAAGGGGCACACTTTTCTAAAGCCGGGCCAAGTTGTTCGCCGGCGAGTCGTTGATGGCGATATTGTGTTCATCAACAGACCACCGACTACGCACAAGCACTCGCTGCAGGCATTAACTGTCTCCATTCACAGCGATCACACAGTCAAGATCAACCCACTCATTTGTGGGCCACTGAGTGCGGATTTTGATGGTGACTGTGTGCACCTATTCTATCCTCAGTCTGTGGAAGCAAAGGCAGAGGTGGTTGAGCTTTTCTCAGTAGAGAAACAATTGCTGAGCTCCCACACTGGCAATTTCAACCTTCAGCTGGCAACTGATGCCCTTCTTTCACTAAAAACAATGTTCAGAAGATTCTTCTTGACTAAGGAGGCTGCTCACCAGCTGGCCATGTTTGCTCCCAATGTGCTTGTTGGACCCACTGTGACGAAATGTGGTGGTGGCCCCCTTTGGACCTCACCGCAGATCCTGCAGATGACCTTACCGTCTTCGTTCAGTTATTCGGGAGAGCGATACCAGATTTCCCAGGGAGAGTTGGTGAGGCTTGAGTATAGTAAAGAGACAATGGGTTCGATCATGAATGACATCGTCACATCGTTATACTTCATCGAGGGCTCGAAGGAGGTGATGAATTTTTTCAATGGCTTACAACCATTACTCATGGATCATCTGTTCTCCAACGGATTCAGCATCTCTCTGAGGGATTTTTTTGTACCTGGAGATGTTTTGGAAAACACTCAAGAGAACATAAACAGTATTTCTCCGTTGCTACGTTGTCTGCGTGAGGCTTACAGCGAGTCAGTTACCCTACAGTTGGAGAAGTGCATGTCCGCTGTCAAAGATTCGATTACTGACTACATGGCCAATTCTTCAATCGGGCTACTGATTGATTCCAAAAGCGAATCTGCTCTCAGCAAGGTAGTTCAGCAGATGGGATATCTTGGGCTGCAAGTATCGAACAGGGGAAAGTTCTACTCTGAGACATTATTGAATGACGTCTCCGAACTTTTCCAGCGGAGGTACCCGTCTGGTGATGACCATCCCGCTGAAGAGATGGGTTTTGTCAGCAAGCCACTTTTCAGTGGATTGAACCCCTACCAAAGCATGATTCATTCTATATCTAGTAGAGAAATCATGGTCCGTTCTAGCCGGGGATTGACTGAACCAGGGACCTTATTTAAAAATTTGATGGCAATGCTCAGAGATGTTGTGATGTGTTATGATGGAACCGTGAGAAATATGTGCAGCAATTCAGTCCTTCAATTTGAGTATGGAGTTGGGAGTGAGTTTTGTGCTGGTGAGCCTATTGGAGTATTGGCTGCAACTGCCATGTCCAATCCAGCATACAAAGCCGTACTTGATTCTTCTCCTAATAGTAATTCCTCGTGGGAGATGATGAAGGTATGTATGTGCCGCCTTACATGCAGAAATTTTGTTACTAAAGTTTGTGACAGTTTGCCTGTAACAACATTAAGCACCTAATTCATGAGTTTATATTCGGTTGCAGGACATACTTCTCTGCAGATCCAGCTTCAAAAATGATGTTTCTGACAGGCGGGTGCTATTGCATCTTAAAAGTTGTGATTGTGGAAGAAATCACTGCCAGGAAAATGCTGCACTGGCTGTGAAAAATTGGTTGTCCAAAATCATTGTGAAGGATGTGGCTGTCAATTTCTTGATTGAGTATTTCCCTCTTCCCTTTCTTTAATTTTTGGAGTTAATATATCACTTGGTTGATCACTGGCATATTATTGTCTCTTACTTTGGATTTCTCATGCGGAAATTGTTTTCCAACTTCTGCCTTGACCAGGCAGCTAAAGCTATAGGCTTGTGACCAGGCTTTTATTTTTTGACTGCAGTCAGGAACTTATATTATATTTTACTTTGATGTGCCATTTCAATTTCCTTTACTCTTTACAGATATCGATATCAACTAATGGTTGAGGTTGATGAGCCTAGTCCAGGTCTTGTTGGCCACATTCATCTGAACAAGGTAGTTCTGCATATTTTAATTCTATATTCTGTTCTGTTATTTCATAAACAACACGGGAACTGATGCATGTTCTTTTGGTTACTGTTTAACAGGAAAAGTTACTTCGAGAAAATATTAGCATGGTAGATATTCTTGACAAATGCCAAGAAACAATAGTTCTTCAGCAAAAACAGAAAAAAGTTGCAAATGTTTTCAAAAGATTAGATTTGTCACACAGGTTCGTTATTCGTTATGCAATCCTAGCTCTGAGAAGTTTATTCATTAAGCTCTAACTTCAATACGATTTGTGAATCCCTGTATATAAAGTTCTTACAAGTTTTGTATCTCAATTTAGTGTAATTTTGCTAGTGTAGAAGGAATGTAAGAAAAACTCTTTTATTTTTGTATATCAAGAGATGAAACTCCTACCTACTTGAAATTGAAACATATGTAATGCCATTCATGATTATTGTTTCTTATATTAACATATGTTCTCTTTGCAGTGATTATTGCTCTTTTCAATGTGATCATACAAACGTCCCATGCATCCAGTTCCTGTGGAAAACATCAGGTGATGGTCCTCTGGAGAAGGCTTCCGAGTTTCTTGTTGATACAGTTTGCCCTACACTTCTGCAGACCGTTATTAAAGGTAATGCTGTTTTTCCTAGTTTAATGCAATATGTTATTTTTTTTTGTGCAATGTTTGGATGCATTTCATTTTTCTTTTTTTTTTTGTATCTGAAGGCGATCTATTTTTTTTTGTGACTGTATGACCTATCCGAAAGACTCGATGTTAACTGATCAGAATTCTTTATTGTAATATCGTGCTCTAAAATTTGATGTTGTTGCAATGTACAGGCGATTCTCGGGTTTCATCTGCAGATATAGTTTGGGTTAAAGACCCATGTCGAAGCACCATGGGTGAGTTGGCTGTTGATGTTGTTCTTGAGACAACAGCGGTTAAAAAATGCGGAGATACTTGGAGAGTTGTTATGGATTCTTGCCTTCCAGTCTGGAATCTGATTGACACTCGACGTTCCATCCCCAATGCAATAAAACAAGTGGAAGAATCACTTGGTCTTTCCTGTGCGTTCGAGCTTGCTGTTCAGGTATCCGCATCAATATTATCTGCAGTGTGGTTCTCCACTATCTTATCGGAGTGTTGTTTGCTTTTACGTTGCTGCTCTGGCATAGATTGTTTACATCGGAGTTGTTCTTTCTCATGAATTTTATTAGCGTATCACATCATTTCACACACACTCCACTGTTCAGAAAGAGGAAATAAATTGTCAGCGCGTCATAAACAATAGTGAGATTTAAACGCTAAGGTGTTCAGTGCCTGCTCTGTGGAGTTTGCTTGATTTATTTCTTATGTACTTATCTCTTTCTGTACTTGTCTGCTTCATGCCGCATTGCCTTGTACACATTGACGGTTGTAGTCAACAGATATAAAGCTTGACCAGAGTTTTTTCCCTGATTCCATGAGGTCTTAATCTAATGATGGAATCATGCACAGGAACGATGCATGCTAGTATCCATCGTACGATATGAAGTTCTCCTTTCTGAATGGCTTATTAGATTAATTTCCAATTTGAATCCACTTCTTTATGGCGTTGGCTTGGCTATTTATACTAGTATTTTGTTCTGTTAGACGTGAAATCAATAAACTTCCCTGAAAAATCGCTCATGATTTCGTCTTGTTGCAGCGATTGTCGAAGTCAGTGACCACGGTAACAAAAGGTGTACTGAAAGACCATCTACTTCTGTTGGGCAATAGCATGACATGTACTGGCTCTTTGATTGGTTTTAATGCCAGCGGTATCAAGGCTTTGTCGAAAACATTTAATATTCAAGTACCGTTCATGAATGCAACATTATTTGTAAGTCACCACCTTATTTTTTTAATGTCTTGAGCACTGTTGCTGCTCAAGTTGTCTCTGTCTCCATTTTTGTGTTTGATTCTTTTGTTGTTTTTAGACACCCAGGAAAAACTTTGAAAGATCTGCCGAGAAGTGCCATGTCGACAATTTGTCCAGCATCGTAGCTTCTTGTGTATGGGGAAAACAAGTTTCAGTTGGAACAGGATCGTCCTTCGACATTCTCTGGGGCACGCCCGAGGTATGAGCTTGT
Organism: Craterostigma plantagineum; assembly: GCA_027422505.1. NCBI lineage: Eukaryota > Viridiplantae > Streptophyta > Magnoliopsida > Lamiales > Linderniaceae > Craterostigma > Craterostigma plantagineum. The sequence goes on from JAPQWV010000057.1 coordinate 1,602,517, forward strand.
TTATTCTATCATAATCTGACAATTCTGATGGATTTGGACTTATGTTTTGATTTTTCAGGCTGAGTTGAACCCAGAGAAGGACATTGATGTCTACGATTTTCTGCATCTAGTGAATAGCAGTACGAAGCTTGACTGTACAGGCACTAGTTGCCTGGGTGCTGAAGTCGAGGATCTGGACCCTGAAGATGAATTCTTGGAATTCAATCTCTCTCCAGCTCGAGAATCTGGTATGGACAAGCCTACTTTTGAAGATGATGTTGGGTTCATGCTCAATGGAGGTGATGACATTGGCATGTCTAAGGAGGTAAGATAGCATTTCTGCCATGAGTTGAACGTATGTCTGCTGTTGGAAAAGCATTTGACATCATAAGTGGATGGACAAAAAATAGTTATTATTTCTATGACCTGCAGCAACCCTAGGACGTCCCATAATAATGATTATGTGTCATGTCATGCTATATTGGGTCGTTTATGATGGTTTATGTACTGACATAAAAATGCCATTGCTTGCTTGCTTGATCAAAATGAGACTGGATGAACTCCATCGTCTACATTGAAGTTTCCCTCTGCGTAAAGACTAAAGCTAAAGCCCATACAATTTTCTTTTGGTCTAGGCTGAATATTTAGTAATAAATGATGTTTTCATTATTTTCTTATGATGATTGAAGTTTTTATTGACCGTGTTTGCATAAAGGATGCTTGGTCTGGATGGGGCAAAAAAGTTGATTCCGAAGATAATGATTGGACCAAGCAGTCTGGAAAAAGCACAGGGGCTGCAGAAGCTCCTGATAGCTTGGGATGGGGAAAAAACGTTTCCGATGGAGATGCTTGGGGTTCAAAAGTGGCTGAACAGACAAAGGATTCTGAAACTTGGGGCTCCCAAAATGACTGGACCAAGACCACTGATACAGCACGTAAAGAGTCGTCTGCAGCTAGTAATTGGGACTTGCACAACGACTCCAATCGTTCTTGGGACAATGAGAAGGCGTCTCCAGCTGGTAAGTGGGATTCAGGTGGAAAACAGCCTGACGACTCCAAGGCTAAGGACAATTCTTGGGGAGCTAAAGACACTGACTCAAGGCCATCTAATGAATGGGGCTCACAATCTCCAAAAGGCCAGCAAGCTCCCAATAGCTCAGCATGGGGGGAAAAGGTTTCTGATGGAGTTGGCAATGCTTGGGGTGAAAAGACAGATAACTCAGTTGGCAGTGCTTGGGTTTCAGACGTGGCTGAACAACCAAAGGCTGATGACAATTCTTGGGGAGCTGACGACAGTGGCTCAAGGCCATCTAATGCCTGGGGCCCACGATCTCAAAGAGGGCAGCAAGCCCCCGATAGCTCATCATGGGGGAAAAATGTTTCTGATGGAGTTGACGATGCTTGGGGATCAGCCGTTTCCGAACAACCAAAGTCTTCTGACGCTTGGGGCTCTTCAAATGACTGGACCAAGACCAAACCTCAGGCTGACACAACGCCAAAAGAGTCGTCTGCAGCTAATAATTGGGGCTTGAGTAATATCTCCAATCGTTCTGATGACAATGAAAAGGAGTCTCCGGCGGGTAATTGGGGTTCAAGTGGAAAACAGCCCGACGACTCCACCAAGGCTGAGGACAATCCTTGGGGAGCTAAAGACACCGAGTCGAATGCTTGGGGTTGGGGACAAAAGCAGTCGAATGATGGTGGACAGACTCAGTGGAGAGGCCGGGGCAGGGGTTGGGGCCGTGGTAGGGGTCGGGGAAGAGAAGGCTCACAAGGTAGAGGCGGAGAATGGAAGAGCCAGAGACCTCCGCGCCCTGACGATGGAACCCTCACAGCCGAAGAAAGGGATGCTCTTTCAGAAATCGAGACCATTATGAGGAAGGTCAAGAGTGTGTTGTTTGGGAAGGGGTAAGTATTTGGCAGTCTAAATCTCATCTTGATTAAAGTGAAATTTATTCTTTTTTTTTATTTATTTATCCAATCTTCTATGGTTTTTGTGGATGAAGGTACAACGATGGCGATCGTTTACAAGAGGATGACCAGAAATTCATCGTTGAAAATGTGCTTGACCATCATCCCGATAAGGCCGCCAAAATAGGAGATGGGTTGGACTATATTATGGTACGTATACATAAAAAAATGCGGCTAACTGACTTGTCATGTTCCATGAAACCATACTCTCCATGCCATTATATCAACTGATCATGGTAGTTGCTGATTGTTTCGTATATGATGATGAACTGAAAGAAAACGGAAAGATAAGTGAATAATAGTGATGAGATTGGTCTCGCAGGTTGACAAGCACACACATCACATGGACAGTCGTTGCTTCTACGTTGTCTCCATCAACGGCCAGAAAGAAGATTTCTCTTACATAAAGAGTATTCAGAACTTCATCAGACAAAAGTACCCCGACAAGGCCGAGCCATACATCAGGAGATACTTCCGTAAAAAGGACCCCAGGCCTAAGGGCGAATTTGTAAATTCAGGATCTACTCAGCCTGGAGAAGATTCTAATACTCAAGGCTGGGATGACAATAGCCAATCTTCTTCCCTAACTAACGAGAACAAACCCTACGAGAACAAACCCGACGAAGCACCAACTCCAAATTTGTAGCCAGGTCTCTGATTAGTAGTATTATTATTATTCTGTAAATCGATTAGCTGAATTGTAGACAAGGGACATGTTATCCTTTTCCTTTCCACTTTTTTACCCTCTATTTAGATCGTTTCAGCTTATTGTTATCTGTTAAACCTTTTTTCGTACGTCCTAGTTCGACAGTTGGTACTTCCCATTTTTCGGCTTATTTCGTAAAGTGACCTAACGTAGGTTCAAAACAAAACTACGTCGATGATTGATTGATTGATTAGTTATGATGTTTACAGTAGAAACTGGTTATTACAAAGACGCAAGGTAATAAAACACAACAAACGTACATGACCATCGTTTTTTTTTAATACCTTTTATTCTTGCCATATAAACTCTTTATTCAAGCCAATTTTCACCCTCGAATTAGTGTTCGTCGATGAATTCTTTGATCCTTTTGAAGAGTTTGACAGTTTGATTAGATGTCGTGGGGTCCATGTCGACAGCCACCTTGTTCAAGTAAAAGCTATGTCCGACCCCGTCGCTTGTGAAGAGTTCAACGTCTTTATTCGCCTTTTTCATGGCTTCGTAGAATTCCATTTGAGTGTCTAAAAGCAAATCTTGATCAGCCACGCAGTACAAGTACGCCGGCAGCTTTAGCCCTTCTAACGGCGGCGCCGCCTCTCCCATCGGACACGTTATGGGATGGTCCTTGGTTGCTCCCAACTATATCATAAAATAATATATAATTACTACCTATCTATATGAAATAAAATAAAATATATATATATATATATATATATATATTAATACCGACCGGCAAAGACAAGCTCAAGAACTTATCGACCATCGCAAGAGTTAGAAACGGCGTCTCGGGCATCTCCATCTCCGACCTACTCCTCTCCTTCCTCACAAACCCAGGGTGTATCGGAATCGCGCCGGCGACCCTCACCGACCCAAAACCGCCGGCGTCTTCCCCAGCAGCCGCCGCCGCCACGTAGTGGACTATGTTGGCGCCGGAGCTATCGCCTATTAAGAAAACCCTGCTCAAATCCACCCTATCTCCTCCCAACCACTCCTCGCCTCCGGCGCCGGAGCCCAACCACCTCAGGGCGGCGACGCCGTCCTCGCAGGAGGCGGGAAGTCGGTGCTCCGGCGCCCTCCTAAGGTACACGGAAACCACCACCGCCGTTAATTCCCTCGCCAGGCGAGAGTACACGGCGTAGTACATGAACCAGTCGGCCTCGCTTATGCAGAAGCCTCCGCCGTGGAAGTGGAGGAGGAGGGGCATTTTGGGGTTTTCACCGCTGTTGACTTTTTCGGGCAGGTATATGCGTAGCTTTAGGTCATCGGAAGTTTCAACGTCTTTCGCGGCGACGCCGTCTATGAAGTGGTGGTGGGGCTGGACCGGGTCGGACATGAACTTGAACTCGGGCGGGCCGGTCCATGACCGGTCAACGGTTTGGTCCGAGTAGACTTTGAGCCAACAAGGGACTTCCTCGATGACCGTGGACTTGCTTTCAAGTGTTTGTGCCATTTTTTTTTTATTCTTTTCTTTTTTTGAGTTGTGAAGTTTATTTAGAAGTGATGATTTGCATTGCGTGTTGTGGCAATTTATAGACTTTCGAAGAAGAACGAATGATTTGATAGCACTGAGATATGTCTTGTGGTGAAGTTTAAAAGGGAAATAGGGTGAAGTTTCATGGCTATTTAATTTAATGGTTAGAAGCTATTTGGAAATTGCGAACTAAATTTCTATTGATGTGTTACGCATGTCTTGTTAACGTGTGAAAAAGGAAGTTCGGTCAACTCATAGAAAGTTCTGTTTAGTTATTAATAATCTTTAATTATGACAACTAGGTGTCGCCCCGTGCGATGCACGGGGTTATTTTTTGTCAAAATATATGCAATTTTTAGGTATATTTTATAGTAGGTTATGTGGCACACATCATTCTTTTTATTGTATAATATAAAATTAATGCATGAATATCCTTAGCTCTTACAAGAACGTTAATTAAAAAACATATTCTACAGTCTTACAGTTATGCAGTCACTCATTCCATTCGTAATTAAAAGCGAAAATGTAATACAATCCTTAATTTAAAAACAGTGAAACAGATTTTCATCAAATACAATCGACAATACGGTATGTTGGTTATGGTGCTGAAAACATTGTGGTATACTACATTGGTAAACTCGTTATCTTCTACGTTGTCTTCTTTGATGCTCATAATATGCTTAAAAGAGAAAGGTTAAATCTCTTTTCCAAAATCATGCATATCACTTTCAAAAGCTTTAGTCTCAGACAACATTGGTGATTCTCGAATTGGCTCCATGATAATATGTTGCAAGATTACATTTCAGATAATCTCTTCCAGAGCAAAAGTGAACCATTCTTAGACTCAATGTTTTATGTTATCATTCATGAGATAAGACACCAGTATCATCCATATGATGTAGACCAAATTCAAAGTCCGATACCAAAGCTCTATGGAAATGCAGAAGTTTGTTTCCATCTTGTTGTGAAACTTCGTAAGACTGCTTTAGTGTAATACTCAAACAACTGTACGACTGCTTATTTGTGCGACTGCACTTATAGAAAGCTGCAACAATTTGTATGACTGCAACTCGTAGGACTGCTTCAGCGTAAGATCGCATACTATAAAACTGCTTAATTGCGCTTCGACAATTTTGGAAGATAGCAGTAATTTGTAAGAGTGTACAACTGCGAACTTCGTATGACTGCAAAGAGTGTACGACCGTGAACTTCGTAAGACTACTTCAGTGTAAGGCTACATACAAATGTAAGATTGCTAACCCGTGCGACTGCAATTTTGGAAGACTACAGTAATTTCTATGACTATATGAATCCGAAATCATTAACTATGTGTCCACATATAAAGCAATCTTCCAATAGATAAAGATTTAACCTTGACGTTATCAGCAAAAAAAACAGCTGAAAAAACACATATTCAGAAGCTAACTAAGAAACTAAATTACAACACATTAAGCGGTAAGGAGAAAATAGTCGAACAACGCCCTAAAACCCATCGATTTCATTCCCATCCAACTCCAACATTGTAGTTTTCTGATTAAAACAAACGGTCACCAATGAGTCGTTCATACAAAATATATTTCGATATCCTTTGACGTACCCCTGAGCACTCGCCTATCATATTTTGTTGTTTAAAGCGCACAATCTCATACAGACCTTTATTCAAACACTTGAAAGACCTTTCTCGATGACGGCACAAAGCAACATAACGTTGAGATTCCCATCTTTTAACGCAGATTTTCTATGTCCCATGTCCCAAATTTCTAAGAAAAACATCAAAGATGTTAATGAGATAAAAAAAGTAATGACTCTTGTATGAAAAATGGAACTCATACTACCTCTAATGAAAACTCGATGTTATGTTTTAGCCTCCGTATGCGCCCGGTAACTCGTATGCAAACCAGACGAATCTTGGAAATGTGACTTCTCATTATCAAACAAAAGATCAGGCGAATTGAATAAAGCTCGCAAAACAAAAGCGATTGGCTCCCATTGAACAGCTGAAGGTAATTTGACAGAAAAATACAACTACAACATCGTCACCCCGAAATTACCTCGGTTCATAAAATATAAATAAATAAAAACAACGACGCCTTCTTCCCATCACAATGCAAGTAATATTTCACACTTGACAAAAAAGCGAATGCATCATTGTCACATAGTCCTCACAGTCATCAAGATGACAAATACCCAACACCCTTTTCAAATAAAAAAAATCGAGCAATCTTGTTACCTAATCATGGATCTGAGGTGGACAACTCCAAAATGCAAGTGAAGGTGAGCAGAATGAACTTGAAATCTTTTCCCAGTATACAGAATTGAAAACAGTGCCACGCCACTTACCCACACTTTCTCCAAGTAACAGTAGGATTTCAATTCATTCCCAATGTTTTGAAAAAAATAATTCGTCGCATAAAAAATAAAATTTCTTCCGCATATCATGAAGAATTTCTACCTTGCAACACCAGTTTCGAGCATTTTGATCTCCTTTGACTAACTTCAAGGCAACTCCTTTGACGAACAAAAGGAACGTCTCGAAAGAAGATCATCTACACACCTCAGCTTCAAGGATTAATATGCAAAAATGATGCAAAGAGAAAACTCAGACTGAAATTATAACATCAGAGGTCCACACAATCAATGCTCCCAAAACAGAAAAGACGCAATTTGAACCACAAAAATATAAATAAATAACGCAACAATTATTTCAATTGTCGGAATAAAATACAATTCAAGTTCTGTCCATACAATCAAAGAAAAAACAACAAAAAGCACCATTTCTTGACTTCATCTGTACTTGAGAAACAAATATCTGATAAATAAATAGAGGAAAAGAACGACATAGAAAACCCATTAAAAACTTCATGCAGAAACAACATACTCTATACTCGAAAAAAAGAACCCGCCAAAACTACCGTATGAAATGCAACAAACAGCTCTTAATCAATGCTCCCGAACAGAAAAGACGCAATCTTTAACCACAAAATAAAAATAAATAACGCAACAATTATTACAAATGCCACCAGGCTTTTCTTCCGACTACGACAACTGTTGGAACTTACGAAAAAAACTGCTTTATTTGTGTTTGCATTCAGCTTAGCTTTTTATATTGCATAACATTCGAAAACAAAAAAACTAAGATACTGCAGTGAAGAAGATAATTATACTTGAAAAATCTACCAACATTAAGTTGCAAACATAACTTGCTTCTATGGAAACAGATTCTCCTCCTTTATCCAAACCCCAACTTCCAAATGCTCCTACTTCTTCAGCACCTGCACCGACGCCATTAAAGAACCTCGTAATCTCACCTCATTTAAATCCACATCTCACAACCCTGATAATACCCCTCGAATTAATCAGATCACATAAAACAGCTGAACTAATGAATATTTAGTAATTCAAACAAACCAGTAATATTTATAAAATGTTGAGGGTTTACGATGATGTTATCGTAAAACTCTTGAATAGTTTTTGCTTCTGCATCTGATAAGGAGCTTGTTGAGATTCATCCTCCACATGAGATACCTTAAAGCTTTGAAAATTGATTGATTTGTGCTAAAACAAACAAAGCCTGAAAATAATGTATACAAATCTGTATTATAGACGAAGAAGTCACTCACGTTGGAATCATCTTGAGAAAACTCTGAATCTTCATTTCTACTAATCAAAGCCCTTCCATTCTTAGAACGGTTGCGAGAACTAACCAGCTTATTCCGAACTGAAGTAGTTCTAGATAAACCATTCTTCAATTGTTTCATCCCATTTGTGCTTAAATGTCTTCTTGAAGCTGCCATATTCCAACCCTAATCGAAAGGATATTAAAGCAATAGAGAAAATTTTATCAAAGAAAATTGAAATCTGGTTGGATGTTGAAACCTATTTAGACGAATTTATGAGAGAGGAGCGAACCAAGCATATTCACATAAGTTAAAATACTTGCGGGGATGCTAATGATCCAGACTTTCTTATCCTGCAAAGGAAAAAATATATAACATAATCAACGCATTCTATCAATAGAAGTTAGTATTATAAGCAAAACAGAAATAAATCTCGAATAAACCATACTTAAAAACAATCCAAAGTAAAAACATAAACAACACAAAAGTAAAAAAGAAACACCCCACGCAACACACACAATAAATCAAAATTTGTGCATCACACAGAGAGATAGAGGTAAAGAATCTCGCTGAACAAACATGCAAACCCCGTATTAAGCTTAGATATTCATACGAACCCCTCTCCTCATAGTTGGCTATGGTGTTATATTACACAATAAAAAGAATGCATACTCTAATTTATTCACATAATCTCCTCTTTGAAAAATACAATATATGATCGTTGATATTTCTTACCAGCCATTGCATGTTGATCAAGTTTTCGATCTCCACAGGGACTTCAACCGCGAAAGAGCGGAAAATAGCATTAGAGACAGAGAAGCTCTCAATCAAAGTCTGTGATTACAATCAAGGAAAGGCAATCAAATTCAGAGAGACATGCATATAAATCAGAGGAAAATATAAACACTATTAAATCTGAGGAGCCATCGATGTCAATGCTAGGGGATGAAGATGATGAAGTGTTGATCATATTACTACTACCGTTGTTTTTTAGCCTCTTTTGATGGTCAAATTACAGAAATTCTTTATTTCGTTGTCGGTCCTTCCACGGAGACGTGCAGCGATTTGAGACCATCTGGATAATGTAATAAGATATATACAAACACATTAAATTCAGATTAAAGCATGCAAACCCTAATAAATCATGAGTTTGCTCCTTCTTCCAAGAAACATATAATGATCCAAAGAAGCTTAATCAATATCACAACTATACATGAACGTATACATGTAATAATGTTTACTTGTTTCCAAGAATCCAATGCAAAACACGTTTGAAGGGATTGAAGCGCGTGCAGATGAAACACGGAAGAAGTCAAATTACGTTGCTCAAGAAGATCATCAACCACTTTCCCAATATGTTAATCAAGAAATACAATTTAAAAACTACTATAAGCACGAAGTAGCCACCCCACAGATCACAACTTGGATTACTAAAATATGAGAAATATACCTCATTGAAGTGCTCATACTGGCGGTTGCTAAGACCAAATACAGCAAACTGAAGATTCTTAAGCGATTCTCCTCTTCATTTCCTTGTCCAAATGAAAGTACAGTACATTCGGAATCTCAATCTTTGAGAGACCCCAAAAAACACACTTGCTAATAACATATTTTCACCTTAGTAAACCACTTATAGGACCTCCCAGCATTATCAGTTGGCTCACCCTCTCCGTATCTGCAACCCTCAAACAACTCGATATATAACATGAGACTATTTTAGAATAAATTCTTGTAAGTGATATCATAACATGGAAAATGAGCTATGCAATTCTGAGAAAGTGAACCATCAGGAAAGAAATAGACTTACGTGGCAAGAAAGAATATAGCTATAAAGACTCCTTCAACTTCTGCGCATGACGTTCTGATGTAGGACGACGATGACAACGTTGTGGATAAAATGGTTGTCTGGAGATACTGCGGTGCTGATTTGTTTGGACGCAGAGTAAATGTGTTTGACGAAGGGCATTCGCTTTATGAACCATTCTCCGATCATGAAAACTGTAAAGCCCATCCACGATGAAGCATACACTCCGACGATGAAAATGAAGAGAAGTGAAGTGATGAATCTAAGGCCTGCACTCGATATGAGAGAGTACATTGTATAACAAAAGAGGTAAACGAAAAAAGCACCAAAACCGTAATGTTTTGAACGATTTGTCAAATAATGTTTAGAGGACTTACTAAATACATCGATCCCAAGTCTTTCATATATGGGACTGAAGAAACCATCCACAAACTGAATAAACCACCATGTTATAAAAATGTAACAGCAACTGGAAGGAGAACAACACTACAGATCAATATCATCAAGGAAAAAACCCATCACTTTGGCAAACACATGGAAGTCACACTCGAGGATTCAGAAACCACCACTTGACCATCCCGTCATGAACTTCTTTGGAAACCAACTCTGAAGAATGACATAGCAAGCCTGAAATAAGAATGCATATAATAAGATCCACATCTGCGATCATAACAATATCCAGCACTTTCAAGAGAACAACCTTTTCAGTTATTCTAAACCCAAGTTTCTCTGAATATTGGAGCAAAAGAGTTTCATATCGGATGTGAGCACATCAATCTCCTATGTCAATAATCAATGCACCATATACCTAGCCTAAAATGTATAGTTCCATATGAACATAAGCAGAAGAACCACAATACTCAATTAATATGACATTCTCAATTGCCATGTTAAGCAAACATCATTTACCATCCTCTAATCGCCAATCACGCACTAAATCCAAGCTGAATACAGCTGATCAAGTACAAATAATACCTCTACTGCAAACCTAGCGACAGAAAAAAAATGAAGAATTAGGCACGAAAACATCAATAGATACCTTTTCGAGTAGAGGAATTGTTAGTGGACCGTGGCGATGGCTTCAAGGGATACTTGAGGGCTTCGTTTAGGTGATGATGACGCGGTGAGGTCAAAACTCCTCGTTATTATATCCAACAAAGCAATTCGCAGCGTGGCCTTCAGTTCTTGAAATTGAACATTTATGCGTAGAGACGACGGCTTCCCTCATTGTACACACTGGTACGTCGTCCTCGTCGAAGAGCTCAAACGACACTCTCTGATCATAATTATAGGGTTCGAATTTCTGTGGGTCGCCGTCGATTGAAGGGGAAGAAGTAGTCCTTGAATCAGACATCGCGGCTGCCGCCGACTGATGATGGTAATTAGGTTGTCGAAACAGTTCGTACTAAGAGAAGCTGAGCGAAGGGCACGTCCGGCGAAGAATGAGCGGCGGTGGTGGTCTGAATGGGCTTCGACGGCGAGGTGTAAGAAGCCATCGACGGCTCGGTGGTGAACGCGGAGGAGAATATTGGCGGAGAAACAAGCTGGGTTTCGTGGGCGTAAGGGCCGATTGTGTAATAAATCTGCAGAGCCTCACTGGAGGATGGCTTGGCGTGGGCAAACCCGGCCGGCGAAGGCTACGAATCCGAGGAGGGCAGGAAAGATGCTGGTTTTGCAAGACTGTTTGGGTTTCTTTTTGTTTTCGGTGCATTATTTAAGACGGGGTGGCTTTTCATTTCTAGACCAAATGAATACATCGATTTTGCCACATTTTGGAGTAGTCCAACAGTCAAATAAGATAAAAAAAAATACATAAATATAATTAAAATCAAACAGAGCAATTTGATTGGCTGAAAGAGCTAAAAAATTATTCTCACATTTTCCCAGGGGGAATTTGTTGCCACATGTCATCACAATAGGTCCCTATCCTACTTTTATAGTATATAGATTGGGTGTTCGTTAAATGGTTTTTCATAGCTGAATAAAATAAATAAAATTCAATTCAACGATGTGTGTATATTTTATTTCCTCGTGAATCATTATTCCATAAGGGGAATCATAAATAAAATGGTGACGTGACTTTCGACTCCACTTACTATATGGGCTCCAACTGCTATAATTGTCCATGTTACTATTCTGTGGTTAAGATCAATTTGCCAATCATATTCGTGCTCTAAATGCTTAAATCCCAAACAATCAAAATTTGTCGAAATACTTGGAGGCGTTGACATTATTTCTTTTCTCAATTTATTATAACTATATCATCAAGTAAGAAATTCAAGCGAAACCACGTTGATGGACTAAAAAAATCTAAGGGAAACTTCTTATTCCGATGTGATGTACAAGTAAAATGTTGAACGTTGACTAAGTACGTTTTTCCTTTTTCTCCAAAATTTATTTGACAAAGATATTCAAGTCGAAAACGAGTTAAATTTCATACATTAGCACATACTTCAATTTATTTTAAGTGTAATCAACCACTAATAACCTCACAAGTCATATCATAGGCAACCACCAATAACTACTACAACCAACCAAAGCATAAATAATATCACATTATCATTACACCTTTTTTTTGTTTTATTGTAGGTTTTCCTCTTGGGGTTCTTCCTCCTCTTGAAGAAGATTCTCTCTATTATCATGTGCCCAAAAACCTCGAACATCGACAAGCATGCTCGCCACCGTCCCGCCTTGCTTGCAAACCAACAAATCAGCCAATGTTATGTTCAAAGGGTCGGCTGGTTTCACCATATCCCATATTTCATCTCTAACGTCTTCGATGCACAGCTCATAATTCCCTCCTTCGATCCATTTTTGGTGCACATCCCTGTTTCATTAAGGATTACGCAGATTACTTACTTTTCCCAGTCTTTTTTGCATTATTCCATTCGTTGCTACTATTCGATTGACTATAATTGCTAAAAGTTCAGTTACATATAATCTAGCGAGCATAATACGAAAAAAGAGGAATTGTAATGTGAAACTGAGAAGTTTATTCACAAACCTGAAGAGGGTGTGAATATCAGCAGTTGTGAGGAATCCCCTTCCGTTGAGATCGAGGCAACGGAAGAGGTAGGTTAATCCTTCTGGGGTGTCTTTGTTCTCTAAAGCTAGAACAAATTCCAGGAAACTCTCAAAGTCCATCTCCCGAGAATTTCCGCCGCCACTTTTTCCACGGCGGACGTGCTCGTCAAACACTGTTCATAACGCTGAAATCCTCGTAAATTAAGATCAATTTTGCACTTGGGACTGTGGAGATAGTAGGTTAAAAACAACCTTCGACAGTAGCAGGTTTGGGTATATTAACTCAGACGTGATAGTGGATGAAAAAGTTTAACTGAAGACTTGCTTCATCACTTAAAAGAGAGTTAACAGCATATGCGAAAAAAATTTGAGAGGAGAAAAGACTCCCGAATTTTTAGATTGGGGTATTCATCTGCCTTGAAGTGAAGTCAGCATCATGGAATGGGAGAAACCACGAAATATAGTGGCCTACTCATGTGAAATTGTGGATGAATAAATCAGAAAAGCATTGGCTCTCAGATTAGAACTGAAAGGATGCTGACGTTAAAATATTGCATATCGCAAAAAACCTTCAAATTATTGGTTACTTAACACCACGGACAATTCAGAGAAGAAAGACTATCAAAACAACTAATTAATGGGAGGGAGTGGGAGAGAGAGGAGATACCTCTCTCAATGAAAATATCTGTTAGAGTGCCATCAGCATATTCTCCAAGCTCCTGTTTGCTGAGAGTTCCATTCATGTCTTTATCAAGAGCGAGGAACATATCTGCATACACAACCAGCATCATATGGGTTTTTTGCATAATTAGATAATGTGCACAATAGATGACTTGTCACATGTATCTTATGGGAAAAGCTCAAGAGACCAAAATAAGCACAATAAATCCAGGATGTAATGTGCACACATTTTCTTAACTTAATATCATGTTGTTGAAGTTAAAAAAAAAAATAACATCACGCTGAAATCCTCGTCAAAATGAATGGATCGAACTGCTAACCACATATGCGTTGGGCAGAGGTCAATGAAAACCAGTTTTCAGCTTGGTCAGAATCAGTAACTTCCTCCTCACTTTCCTGCGTAGATCGAAAGAGATAAAAATAGTCAAAGGGAGTCAATTTAGAAGTGCAATTACATTTCTAAATGGAATTCCCCTTACCAAAAAAAAAAAAAAGAAAAAGAAAAAATGGTAACTTTGTAAAATGATTTTATATAGTAGAAGAGAAGAGGGATTTTCTGATATTTGACATCTCATTGTGGCTCTGAATCGTAAATATAGAATTAAATGGTCTAAGAAAATTAATAACCATGCTGGTGGTATTTGGAATTACAAAATTTTTAAACACGCAGTGGCACTGTAAATCACCTGGTGTAATTCCATCAGCTCCTGGAGACAATTGCTGAGCAAGATTTTCTTTATGCAAGCTTTCCCTGTCAATTATAACGCTTGCTTATTTTACTAGCTGACAAAACTCATAAGACTTGATAAACTACAAAGCGGCACCTAAATAGATGTTCATTAGATCCAACCAACCTCGTTTATTTGGGTCACAAAAGAAGAAGAATTTGTGTGCGGCTATGCGGCAGTACATCTGCATAAAAGCTGCCGGCATATCCCTTAGTTGTGCCAAGTTAGGAATAAGACCTCGAATATAGGATTCCATTTCCTGTAAAAGTAAAACACGAAGAAAGACGTAAATTGAATATTAGTGCTAATATATTAATGCAGATATTGTCAAACTGTCACCCTTCTAGAAGTAAAAATGTCAAGGAAAAGAAGCTACATGCGGTAGAAGGAAGCCATCAGAATCCTCATCCAGCTCACTCATATCAATCCTGGCTTGAGTGAGAGACACCTGGATATTGAATGATAGTACCAATAAGAATATCAGGCTGTAATAAAAGAATAATCTTGAATTTAAAGAAGGTACATGCTAATTTGTTGTCATAGCACTAGGTATGAGACCACATTTATGCCAAGATATGCGATGCCTTCCAAGTGTACTGCAAATTCTGTAGGATCAGTTCATGGAAAACGACGACCATCTAGCTAGATCAACTTATTCTAAAATGCAAATTCTTTTCTTCAGAATCTTTCACTCTTTTCATCAATAACTTCATCATTTATATTTCTACAGCCTAAGGGCTGGAAGTTGACATGCTTATTATAAACATGATACACATCTGCATCTTTATCCCAAGAAAATTTCAATTATTCCCACATACTCATCGTAATAAGTTTCTTTACCAAATAATAATAATAATGTAGAATAATAACAAAATTGAGAAGCAGTAGAAAATATCACAGCTACGTAATCTATGTAAAAAAAGTAAACTATAGAACTAAAGGCCATGATGCGACTCGAATATGTTACCAATAATATTTTAGTTATTGTTCGACAGGTTTGGAAAGAAATACATACCGTGCGCATAACATAGAGATAGAACGGCAGGATGGCAATTCTTCCGGATTCATCTTTCTCAAACTTCATGAAGTTTGAGGGACTGAAAAATCGTCTGCATTTGGGGCCTATTTGCTCCGAACATACCGAAGCGATGTGGCAGAAATCTTCATAATTCATCTAGAGAATTAAAATCAAAGATTTGCATGTGTTACATTTATTTACGCAAACATCTGACCTTTGTTAACATGTGTGAGAAAAAGAAACAAGCAGAACCACTGACCTTTTCTGCCCCAGTTGCATCATCAATTACACAATTTTCCCTAAGGCAAAGCCACATTGCATCCAAATCATCAGCATTGAGCAGGAGATCAGATTGTTTCTAGCAGAAAATTAATCATCATTAACCACCGGTCTGAACACAAAAAGATACTAATATATGACGGAAAGTACTGATTCCGCTATATCCAACACAGTGAGCTAAGACCATCTTACTAAAATACGAAATTACTGATTCCACTATATCCAACACAGTGAGCCAAGGTCATGAAACACACCATTTCTCACCACGACAGAGTCAAACAACAGAAATACCTTAAGAAACCGATACTTTGCAAGCCTCTGAACCCTCTGACTGATGGACCCTTCTTCAGGTTTCTGAAAATTCAAGCCAAAAGACATACACAAATTGCTAATATGATCAAAAGGGTTAAAACCAAACAATGCAGATGAAAGACATACCTTCTTGTAAAATGCCGGGATGGTGCCTGCTTCAGCACTTCTCTGCTGCTTCTCTTTAAATATGTCCAGAAGAATTCTCTTGGTTTCTAGCTCTGAATACACAGATAGGTCTTGGTCACACTTTGTTAAGAAAACCTAACTTGTGCCGTACTGTACACAAAGGTATAGGCCTAAGATAAGATTCAAACAACTCAATTTCATTCCCCAAAAGATCTTCTAGAGTTAAGTCGAATGTCACGGTGAACGAAACACAAGCGCATTTTCCTGTTCACAAAACTCGAAAATTTTCAGTTTAATTGAGTACATAACTCATGTTGGAGTAGATCTGATCCACTTTCTCCTATAGCAGATAAACAATACGCTCAATTTCAGCTCAACGCTTCACGCTCATTACGAACCCAAATTCAAAAACAAAAAATCTGATTCATGACATTCATTAGAAACCCTGATGGCAAAGACACGAACATACCCATCAGTGCTTCGGATCCGAGACCGGAACCCGATCCAATGAACCGACGTAGATTGCGCACCCAAAGCATTGACGACGCAGAAGGAATTTTCCTCTGCGTCGAGGCGTCGCCATCACTCGAGCCACTGTACATTTCTTCGCTGCTATTGCAAATTTCAAGTAAACCCAAAGTCTGCTTCGCCTTCAGCTCGTTGTCGAGACTCGTAAAGCTTTGTAGGATTATACTACAACGCTCGCGTCATCCTATTGGTTTGGTTTTGTAATTTATAAACTATTTTTGGGATTTTTGTGCAATTAGATTGAACATTGGGATTTCAAGTACAAATATACAAACAATAAGGACCAGATCGCAATTAACAGAAATTGTATTCTCTCTTCTCGTCAATAGATGCAGATCGCTCTCCTCGCTTGGCCCTCTCGTTCAAATACGGATACAAAACAGCCAAAATCGACAAATATTCTTGCGACGAGAGATCGAAACTCTTCATCGCGCGATTTCAATCAAATATGACGGCATTTATGACGGTCTTAGAGGCCGATCTACGTGCCCTCTCCGCCGAGGCACGACGCCGTTACCCCGCCGTTAAAGACGCTGCTGAACACGCCATTTTAAAGGTAAATTAAGTTCTTATTCTTTGTTCGTCTTTCTCATTAGTGCCCATATATATATTTTGGTTTTTATGCTGGATAAATGCTAGTACAGATTTATTTAGTTACTAGAGTTCATGTTGGGAGCGTGTTTTTTGAATTCGGGTTTAGGGTTTTCGATCACAGGTCTAATTTTTAGTCCGATGTGATTTATCTAACTTGTGTAAGTGTTTTGCAGTTGAGATCGCTTTCGAGTCCGGACGAAATCGTGCATAATGAGGAAATTTTGAGGATATTTTTGATGGCCTGTGAGGTTAGGAATGTGAAGCTTAGTGTGATTGGTTTGTCATGCCTGCAAAAACTGATTGCGCACAATGCATTGCCACCCTCTACGTTAAAGGACATACTTTCCACTCTCAAGGAAGTAAGTTGATTATGAATTCAGTTTTTATATGCGGTTTAGCTTCATTTGTCAGTGAAAGATGTTTCTTTGCTTTTATACCTGTGGAGTTTACTTATTTTGATGTGTCTTCATGTTGGATTGAAATGTACTTGCCAAAGTATTTGGCACTGTTCTGTTGGGTATAGTGCACATGACTGGTTTTTTTGCATTCATTTATTTGGATACTGAAATTTATTTTGATAACTTGGAGAAATAGTTCTTTTGAACGTCAGAAAGACCGAGAATGCACAGTTATGCAATATGCAATAAATTTGTAGTCTTAATGTTGCATTGAACCTTGTGATTGGCCCTTTTGGTGGTTATTCAAAGTGGAGCTGTTAAAACTCAGAAGAAGGTAGTCAATCTTTTCTGTTATCAAACCTAATATGATTATGACCTAAGCTATAGCACACCAGAAACTGAGATAAACATGCAGCTCTCTGAAAAGCTGTCATTATGCATGTCGGAAGAGTCTCCTATAGGTATGGTATCAGTTGTAGTTTCGTTAAGGTATTTTTCATAGTTATTTTAAGGTATGCTGCGAGCTTGTATTTCTCCATAGATTTATATGCCAAATTATTCTTTTTCTTAAGTTGCATGCCCCCTTTTAGACTAGATAAATTAGTGAAAGATGATACTAGCTGTTGCTAGAGCTGACAAAATATGATACACGGTTGTTCTTTTCCATCTTAACTATGACTCGTTAGACTACACTACACACAAGTTTGTGAAAAATAATAGTAGCTGTTGCTGGTTGAGAGAATATATACATGGTTTTTCTTTTCCATTATAATGGTCCACTGTTGTCTTTGTAAAAAAGTTAGTTTTGAGTCTATCTCCGTTTATTGTGAGATGATCTCGTGGTATCACAGAAAATTGATGTATTTTGAACTTAAGATTTGTATTTATTTCTATCTTTTGTTTTCTTGTTTCCCCCCATACATTCCTTGGCCATTTATGGTTGGAATGTGACATATTCGAATAACTGCATTGCTTAATTTTATTTTCTGTTGCCAGCATGGTGAGATGGCAGATGAAGGCATTCAACTAAAAACATTGCAAACAATACTTGTCATATATCAGTCTCGTCTACAGCCTGATAATGAGGTGTGCAAAATTTTATCGCTCTAGATATATAATTAGATTACAAATTCAGGTTACTTGCCATATAACTTTGGAGTGGACATTCCATGATGGATTATCCAGACGTTTGTATTTACTGACTGTCATGTTTTGTCGATGTAATGATGAGATACCTCTTCATTTTTTATTTTTCACTAGGACGATGTGGTTTCTGAACACGTTAGATGATGTTTTGCAATTATTTTATGTGACAACAAAACAAGGACTGCCAATGTCCCTCCAATCTTTCGCACCTTTTTTCTTAAATGTAAGTATTTGTTTGTATGAGTAACGACATATTGTAGTTTTGTCTGATTATTATCATTGTGAAAACCTTTGGTAGAACATTTTAAAAATTTCGAGGACTAGTTATGCTCATTTTCATCAATTTAATATGAGATCGATATAGACGACAACGCTACATTTGTTTTACCAATGATTACTTTGAAACATTTGGAAACTTGGCAGCGATTTAGTGCATCATTTTCCATGGCCTATGTCTAGCTTAAGTTCAACAGACACAGAACAATCTTCACAATCGTCCTATTCCTATTCTAAGTAATTTAATTTCTGCTCATTTGCAGGATAGTATGTCTTTATCTCTTGGTATATGTCTCCGGCTCCTTGAAAACACTAGGTCATCTGACAGTGTGAGAAAGTACGCCTCTGTTCTGATACATTTGTTACCAATATCCTTATGTAGTTGTGTTGTTGTATAAACATTGTGAAGCGATTTGTCTATTGTTTATTTTCGTCCAGCACAGCGGCAGCAACTTTCAGGCAAGCTGTAGCACTGATTTTTGATCGTGTAATTTCTGCTGAATCGTTGCCTGCCGGCAGATTTGGTTCTGTCGGAGCCCTTTCTCGATCAAATTCAGTAACCAGCGATGTAAATTACAACATAAAGCGCCTGGAGTATGTAAATTCGATTTTGTTTTTCTTGAAGAACTTAATTTATCATGTTAGGTTTTGTTTATATTTCGACTTAGTTCCATTAATTTACAATTTACTTGAGTAACCCGTGTTATCCTTTGAAGTTTTAATTTTTTGAATTTATCTAACAATTCATGATCAGGTCACTGGAGTTAAAAGTTGATTCTGATGGACGGTCTTTAAGGAGGACCACACTGACAGAATCTGGGAAGCTTGGGTTGTGTTTGCTTGAGGATTTGACAACTCTTGCCGCAGGTGGATCTGTATGTACCAGATATATACTAACATATAACTGTTTCATAGAATCTAGTATTGGATATGATTTTAGTTTAATGGTATCTGTGAAAGGTCTTGTGTTGTTTATTAATCAAGTGGTAATTGCTTTTGCATTCAACCTGTGCAGGCTGTTTGGTTTGCTGGAACTATTCAGCGGTCATTTGCACTCGACCTGCTTGAGTAAGAAACACACATTTTCTTGTTCTCCATTAAGCTTCTTAATGAGAAATATCTAAATGATAAATACAAAAAATAACGATGCTTAGCCTTGGTTTCCATAATTTTCAAGGATTAGCTCCTCTTCGTGGTCATAAAAGCACGCGTCATTTGAGGGAATAACTGGTATCTTTTGAGACAGTTCGAAGTTTGGATTTCATACTAATAATTCAAAACTGAACTGAAATATTTTTCCCCAAACCTTCTCAATCTCCTGTATCCATTTAGTTAACTGTCTTTGTCCCCTATAACTTTGACTTAATTTGCCAAATGTATAAGATGTTTATGACGAGGGAATCAGTGTAATCCTGTCACGTCTAATGATACCGCTTGTAATTTGCTTTGCTCGTTATCATTAATATGATAAATTACTAATGTTATGTCCTTCAAAACACGGGGTCCTTTAATACCGGAAAAACAAATCTAATGCTCCTTTCGTTAACCATATATGAATATTTGAAGCATTAGTTAATTTGTTACAGGTTGCTCTGTCCTTTTCTACAGAATAAAGCATTCACTTGCTGTTTGTTTTATCTGTATCATTCATTTTAGAGGGCCACTATTCGGGATTGACCAGTATTTTTAACACATTGTAATGCTAGAAATGGCCTTGGTCTAGACTTGTTAAGTATCCGCCATCATATCATGCTTTATTGCTAGGTCCAGTGGTGCTTCCTTCTTTGATTTCTTCTCGTGATAGAATGTGCAGTTCTTAAAGTTGCATCGTAATGGGTCAATTTTCAGGTTCTTATTATCTAATTACGTGGTGATCTTCAAGACCTTGATTCCTTTTGAACAGGTACTTTCCAAGAATATTTTGCGTTGGGATTTATAGTATTTGTATTTTAGAATTCCTTGTCTGACAGAATTGAAAACAACAGATTTTGCGTGATCAGATATGCTCACTTCTTATGACTTCACTTCGTACGAACTCCGAGGTGACTTTTATACAGTTTTAAGATTAAATGGCTAGCGAGTTGGAAGAATTTGTTACAACCATGCCTTGCTCCTTTTCTGCCTAGACTGAAACCGAGGTTGGAGAACCTCATTTTCGCCGTCAAGTTATGCGTTGTGTTACCCATATTATCAGACTTTACAGTTCATCACTGATTACTGAGTCTGAGGTATGATCGAATTTCTGAAATTTAGGTTTTTTGTCATCTATATTTTGGGGATTTACGTAGCTTAATGTTTGACACTTTATAGGTCCTTTTAGATTCTAGGTTTATGCACGCAGAAACCAATGCTGAGTGCGCTGAATAGGATTTAGTTGTTTATGATAATGCTATCTCTGATACCTTAACATTCTATTTTTCAACATATTTTTTGTTTACGATATTTGTTATTAGATATAGCTTATAGCCAAAATGAAAGATGGAATACTCAGCAAATTTACTTATGACTGTGCATGTTTTCTGCAAAAAGGTTTTCCTCAGCATGCTATTGCGAGTTACGACTCTTGAGCTACCTCTTTGGCATACTATTCTTGTCCTTGAGATCTTGAGGGTAATGTTCCCAACTCACTTTTGAAGTTTATGTGGCTGTTTGCATGAATAAACCTCTGAATTATAGTTTCAAACTGATTCTTTATATCTATTCTAATGACAGAGCTTTTGTGTTGAAGCACGCACCTTGCGCATTCTTTTCCAGAATTTTGACCTGTAAGGCTAAAACGCTAATTGTTTTGTCTTCTTGTTTTTGGTTTTCTTTTTACTTGAGTGTTGTCGAGTAAGATGATGCCCCATACTTGCAGTTTGCTTTCATATCAATATGTTACCTTCATTAGTCACATTGATATTTATGTGTGCATTATCATGTTATTTATTGCATTTTCAATCATAAGTTGCCTGCTCTTCTCAATCTAAGATGTCCATTTAGATGATATATTAGACTCCTTTGTGTCTATTTCTATTATAAGCCACCTTTTTGTAGACATCCGAACAACTCAAATGTGGTCGAAAACATGGTGAAAGCGCTTGCACGGGTGGTGTTTAAGTGTTCAGGTCAGGGTTTTACTGCTTTCACTAGTATATCAGTTTAAGCCATTTAAGGACAATTTCCTGTGTCGTGAGTTCCTTGTAACAGTTCTTGCCAATAGTGATTACTGGTATGGTTAACAGTAAGGATAGTTCGTTGCTTAACTACAGCCCATCCCTTTCTCTCACACTAGTTATTCTTGGTTGTTTAGTACCTAGAGACTGGCGAGGAAAGCCTTGCTGCTGTAGCTGGAATGTTCAACAGTAAGGCCAAAGGTAAAAGCTGTTTTGCATCGTTGAAAGAGTAGATGCAGAGAATGAGGCTGCATGTTCTTGAGTACATTGTGTGATTTTTGTTGTCCTATTTTTTCTTTTTTCTTTTTGCTGATTACGTTGATTCCTGGTCTATGTCTTGAAAATCATGTTGATGGTTTGAGAACCAGACTGATATGCTGATATTGGGACCTGTGTATAATTGTTATGATGCAACATTGTTCTTGCTACACTGTGCCAATAGGTGCATATTTTCTGTGGCTCTCCGATGATCAGGGTCAGGAGTAATTGGAGTATTTGCCTTTTCACATCTGTATAATTTGATTATACTATAACTGCAATTATCTAAAAGAAAACTGTTATTTAACCTCTTGGTGGATTTTCGCCAGGGTCTCGCCTCTTCTATGGTTATCTGGAATGACATTTGGTATAAACATGGTGGCAGGTATTGAATGGAGCTTAGATAGTGATGCATCAAATACTGCTATCTTGGTTGCCAGCGAGGCACATGCTATAACTTTGGCAATTGAGGGTCTGTTGGGGGTTGTTTTTACGGTTGCCACGTTGACTGATGAGGCTGTGGATGATGGCGAGGTTAGAGCTGAAGCAGTATTTGATTCAGTTAGCTCAAATTCCTTCATAGGACATTGATGTATATCTTGCCTTTTCTCTTCGATTAATCAGCTAGAGTCTCCTAGATCTGATACTGAACCACCTGTCAAACCTGCTGGGATTACTGCGAAACTTTGTATGCAGATGGTTGACTCAGTTTGGTTAACAATACTCGATGCGTTGTCCCTGATCCTGATGAAGTATGTTTCGAAACACTCTCTCGTCTTTTAGTATATCAAGTTAATACCAATTGACTTGATAATACTGTTGCAGGTCACAAGGCGAGGCAATTATATTGGAGATATTGAAAGGATATCAAGCATTTACTCAGGTATTTTTTGTACATTCCTACATATGGCTGATCGTCCTATATTTTCTATGCTTCATCTCTTGTTTGTGCTGTGGGAAACGAATTATTTCCCTAAAATTTCAAGTTTCCTCCCCTTTTCTTAATGTCTGATACTGATAGTGATAGGTCTTAATTCAAAACTGCACGTGCAGCATGATCTAATGTTCTAATTCTTGTTACAGGCATGTGGAGTTCTTCGTGTTGTTGAGCCGTTAAATTCATTTCTTGCATCTCTCTGCAAGTTCACGATCTATGTCCGCGGTGAAACTGATAAGCGAGGGTATGTCCTTTAAGATATGATTTTTTTTATGCTGGTCGTTGGTTCTAGTCGCAGATCTTGCGGAGCATATGCTATGTTGTAACATTGTTGGTTCATGTCCCATACTTTGGTGAGTGAGTCTAGTGGGAGTTTGGGAATATCTCTTCGTCTTTTTCTTTCTCAAACTACATCAAATTTTTTGGCGTTGTGTTCTACATCAATTTATGGGTCAGAGGTTCTTCAATCTTTTAAAATTGAAAATGTGCATGATTCTTTAAATACGTGACTTAGTAGTATCTAACCTGAAATTATTGATTTATGTCTGTTCTTCAACTTTTCATCACTTGAATTTGCTGTTTTGATGTAACTTAGGCATGGCATTTATCAGATGACAACCATTTTTGTCACAGAAAATGGATACATGATATACATAAAATCTAGTAGTACACTTTTATTTGTGCTATCCTTTGATATTTTCACGCATGTCATACAGTTGAAAATTTTCTTTATGATGGTTGTAGAGTTATCCTGTCGCCTGGTTCAAAGCGGACCGAACCCTTACTTGACCAGAGAGAGAGCTTTGTTCTTACCCCGAAAAATGTGCAGGTTTCAGTTGACCTTTGTATTTTCCCCCTTCTTTTTATGCTTATGTGGCCTGACATATAATTGCTGTTAGAATATCAACTGTCAAATTCTTGTTGTAACCGCTTTGGGATTTTGTCTCTAAAACTTCCACTTATAGGCTTTGAGGACGCTCTTCAACATAACCAACAGACTGCAGAACTTTTTGGGTCCTTCGTGGGTTTTGGTATGTCAAGGCTTGCTAAAGTTTGCGATCATTGGGTTTGTTAACTTGTCACAATATTTCTTCTACTTTCTTAAGGTTATGGAAACTCTAGCTGCTCTTGATCGTGCAATTAATTCTCCGCATGCAACTACACAGGTAAATTTGAATTCTAGTTCAAGTGCAACCTACATGCAACTTATGATGTCTCATGCTCATCTCCAAACCAACTTGAAGCATTTCTAACCTACTCTTGAGTTGATTGATGAACAAGTATTACCTTGCAATTTGTTTTGACCGACATTCCCACACTTCTGAGGTGGCATTAGTTATCAAAATTCACTTTTGATATCGTCTGAGATCTTCTGAATAGATATGCTTTCCTTGTTTCTACTGAAGCTTTGCCAAATAAAACTCTACTTCCTAGCTATTGGTTGGAAGATGCGTGTCAGAGATGCATCCTCCTATTCAACATCACTTATTTGATTTCAATGTTTTTCATCTTTGTCTATGTAATGCTTCTATGAAACCATTATTAATCTATAACATATAATTATTTGATGGAATATGGTCTAATTATGTTATTCAGTATCAACAAGTTTCTACAAGTTAAGCTATTTGTTTCTGTATAAAGTAAATAATATTTTAACTCCACCTGAGTCACTTGAGTTTGTTATGGCCTGAACAATTTCGTTATGAATTGGTGACTTCTTTTAGCCTGATGCAATTCATTTGTGACGTTTATGCTGTATAGGAAGTTTCTGCAACTGTCCCAAAGCTGATTAGGGACACATCTGGGCAGTATAGTGATTTTACTATTCTCTCTTCACTCAATTCTCAGGTTAGTAGATTATTTTCTGTCTTTTATCCTGAATTTCATGCGTTAGCATTGTGTTGATCCTGCATCCGTGGATGTTTCGCTGTTTGTCTAGCTTTTTGAGAGCTCGAAGATGATGCATGTTTCCGCTGTTCAATCACTTCTTTCTGCTTTGCGGAACTTGTCATGTCAATGCATGCAAGCAAGTTTGGCTAACACTGCACAGACATCAGAACGGAAGATCGGCACCATTATCTTTTCAGTGGAGAGGATGGTCTCTGTGCTTGTCAATAATCTTCACAGTATGTTAGTAAGCCAGTTATAAAGAGTTTATGCCGTTTATCTTGGTTATTTGGGTTAATATATAAATCCTATTTCAGAATAGGAATTGTCGTATTTGAACTTCCATCTGAAACAAACAAAAGAAATTTGTTGTAAGGGGTTGATGCACATCAAATGGGTTCTGGGAATTCAGCTATGATTCTTTACTTTTGACAGGAGTGGAACCATTGTGGGATGAAATAGTAGGCCATTTTCTTGAGGTAATGTTCCTGCAGTTTTATTTTAGCGGCTTAGCCAATACCTGTCTTTCAGCCTCGCTAACATCTGCAAATTGGTTTGCACTTTGCAGCTTGCTGACAGTCCCAGTCCCCAACTACAAACTATGGCTCTTGGTGCATTGGATAAATCCATATGTGCGGTTTTAGGTTCTGATCAGTTTCAGAATCACAATTCAGCGTCGCTTGATGCATCTGAAGATGTAAGTAGTTTTCTTAATTTCTTCCCATCTTGTAGTTGGCTTTGTTTGATCTTGTATAACATCATCTGCAGCCTATACGCCGTTCCAAGTTGAGATCACTGGAATCTACTGTCATCTCTCCCTTAAATGCACTTTATTCGTCATCCCAACATTTTGATGTTCGCGTTGGATCGCTCAAAATTCTTCTGCATGTTCTTGAGGTAATTCGTAGTTTTATTCCCCTTTCTTATTTGCCGCTTGTGCATTTTTGGTTTCCGATTTTAATTCATAATTCATTTCGTTGTTTGACTTTTCAGAGGCATGCAGATAAATTGCATTACAGTTGGTCTAGCATTCTAGAACTTCTAAGGTTCTTCAACGTTTTATGAAATATCATCTTATCTGATGTTTAAATCTAGTAAAACCTAAAACTAAAATCGTCCAACACGTTACCAGGTCTGTAGCTGTTACCCCGGAAAAGGATCTCGTCACACTAGGGTTCCAGGTGAGAAAGTCTTTAGAATAATGGAACATTGCCAAATTTTTTAATTGTTATGTTAATTCACCTTTTCATATGGCATTCACTGTAATTTGTCTTTGTTGTCTAGAGCCTTCGTGTTATCATGAATGATGGGCTGCCCACTATACCTGCTCACTGCCTCGTTGAGTAAGCTCTTCCTTTTCTCTTTCCTTGAAGTTTTAATTACTCTTTGTTGCTTAGTGTAATTTCAAGTCCTTTAGTTACTCTTTTTTGGGCGAATTGCGGTCAGTTTAATTTCAAGTCCTTTAGTTACTCTTTTTTGGGCGAATCACACGCTCTAGGCGCTACAGTGGCAAAAAAACAAAGGGTCATGCACTCTGTAGCTCTCAACCCTCCAAGCGTGCTCTAGTGCATGGTTTCTTGACAGTAATTTATTCAGTAATCTATTGATTGTGTTCATGATCAGTTAAATGGATAATCAGGAAGTTGTGGAACAATAAAATAGTGTTTCTGCAACTTCTAACATAAACAAGATCTTATCAGACCTTCCAAAAAAACCTTGATGATGATTTGTTCACAAATATCAATTCTTAACTTGCCAATGTATAAAATAACAATTCCAATGGCTTTGGCTACTATAACCTTCCCAACCACGATTTTTTCTTTTGCTAGGTGTCAAAAATATAGTCAATAAAAAAAAAATAGAAAAAAATATATATCATAATATATGAACAGTAAGAACTAGCATTCTTATTGAGACTAGAACTCATAGGGAAGAAAATCGATTTATATTTTTTTTGGCTGATAGAGGGATCAAATGGTATAGTTTAGTTGTTGGTCTAGAACGACAAAAAACCTTATTCTATTGAGTTTATCTGTCCTTCAACCCTGTGATCCTCGCGTATGTATAAGACCGAATCCATTCGATTTTTTTTTCATGTCGTATCAATGGAGAGTTCTTCGGATTCTCTCATCACTTCGATAGATCCTTTTAGAAAAAGAAAAACTACTTTTATTAGTGATCCCGGCTTAGTGAGTCCTTTCTTCCGTGATGATGGCACTAGTCAGATAGGCTTTTTTGGGGATAGAGGGACTTGAACCCTCACGTTGTCTTTTTCGTTTCGTGTTGGAATAGAACCTTACTTATGGGCTTTGCATGAGTTAACTGTGTACAATTTGTAGATGCATTGATGTTACTGGAGCATATGGTGCTCAGAAGACTGAGTTGAACATAAGTCTGACAGCAATTGGTCTGTTATGGACGGCTACTGACTTTATTGTGAAAGGGCTAGTGCTGACTGGAGAAGAATTTAAAACAGGTCCCCTCTGTCACAAAAGCATTTAACACCTTACAGTACATGGTATTCAGCATAGGATATTAGGAAACATGCATGTTCTTTTGGTTGCAGATCAGATAGAGGATAGTGACAATGATAATCATGTTCATCATGATGAAGTCACTGGTATCACGCATACTGCTGATCGTGAAAAGCTGCTCTTTTCTATTTTCTCCATGCTGAACAAGCTGGGAGCTGATGAGAGACCGGAGGTAATTGAGATGCTTGGTACAAGCCAAAGTTGGCCTCGTCCTGAACTGTGGACAGATGCGAGGATAAATTGTTCAAAACACCAAGGAAAAAATTATTTTCATTTTAAGAAATTGGTATTTTCGTAAATTAATTAATTTTGTCAGGATAAATATTTTAGGATCAAATCTACCTCTACATTACATTTGTTCATTTTTGTTTTCATTGGTTGCTTGCCCATTTGTATATGATTCATCTTCACAACTTTATGATGTAGTGAGTAGCTCTAAAGCTTGCAATTTTTAAAGCGATAGTTTTCATTTCATAAGCAAATTTACATAGGCTAAATAGCCCAACGTCTCCGGTAACATCATTGATCCGGTAGAGAACAAAGGCTCACATATGATATATGTAAGCTGCTTGGTGCTTGCATTGCCAGCTGATATTGTGTGCTGCTAGGTTCTTGTCTGTTTTTAGATTACGAGACTAAAAGACTCGGTTTTTTCTAGTAATTTAGTCATCGTTTCTTAAAGTAACTATTTTTGTCTGCTTAATTTTTTAGGTAAGGTCTATATCTATCCGTTGCTTGAGTTATTTCCCAATTTGTTTATGTAGTTTGTGTTCACAACTTAGCTTTGTCAGCTACCATTATAAGCCGATATTCACGTCATCTTTATTAATTATTTTGACCTTATCCAGCTTAAAGAGAATCTACAACTGCTTCTTGGACTGCTGGATGCCTATTTACCTGATTCTGTCTTATATTTGGTTTCTTTAGGTTAGAAATTCTGCAATAAGAATGCTTTTCCAAACCCTTGGAAGTCAAGGCCAGAAACTTACGAAAACGATGTGGCAACATTGCCTGTGGAATTATATCTTCCCTACACTGGATCATGCGTCCCACTTGGTAAGCTGAAAGCTCACGTAAAATCCATTTTCTTGCTCTAATTTGTTGGTTAATAAACTCTCCTTTTAGGCGGCAACCTCGTCAAAGGATGAATGGCAAGGCAAAGAACTTGGAACACGCAAAGGAAAAGCAGTTCATATGCTTATACATCACAGGTGTAATGGATTGATTCTTGCTTTATACTGTATGATTTATATTTTTCTGTGCCACATAATAAAGCTTCTGAGCATAATTAATAAACTGGCAGTCGAAATACGGCTCAGAAACAGTGGGATGAGACACTTGTGCTTGTTTTGGGTGGGGTTGCTCGAATATTACGATCCTTTTTTCCAGTTCTGAGGAGTTTAGAGAATTTCCATTCTGGTTGGTCGTGTTAAATTCTGCTCTCAAACTTTTCTCACGTTGCGTAATATGAAGTTCATTAATTAAGTTGATGTTCCTATTTTGTAGGATGGGAGTCTTTACTTGTCTTTCTTAAGGATAGTATTTTGAATGGAAGCAAAGAAGTTGCTATTGCAGCAGTCAATTGCTTCCAAACCACTGTAGTTTCTCATTCTCAGAAGGTATTTTTTTAAATTTTGTTCACTATCACTATGATTCCCATTTTATTCGGTTCCGTCATGCATAATGTTTCCTGCCATGATTCCTTTTTTATGGTGTATTTTCGTGCATTTGACCTTACACGTTGATTCTTAATTATCAGGGAAATCTTCCAATAACATACATGAAGTCGATACTTAATATTTATGAGGTTGCTCTTCAATCAGCACACGTCACAAGCAAGGTGAAGCAGGAGATTTTGCACGGACTGGGTAGAGAAATATTACTTCCTCTTGCCCATATGGACCTCTTATACTGAAGTTTCTGATACTCATCACCATTTTCTATTAAATAATGGATTTGAAGTAGTTGGAACTACAGCTGTGAGTCTCTAATAATCGTCATCTGTTTGCAGGAGATATCTATATTCAAGCTAAAGCGATGTTTGACAATGATATGTATGAACACTTGATATTAGTCGTAATGTCAGTGATTGGTGAAGCCAAGGTCTCTAATAGTAATTTCGAAGCAGAATACGTAAGTATATTCCATCTGTGAAGTTGTTTCTCATCTATATCCTCGTGCACTTTTATACAGATCTTTGATAGTTGTTGCCTACCTAATTACCACTGAACTTTCTTTGGAAAGGGACAGAAAATTTACACATCAAATAACATAATTAGTATCACAATTTTTGCACCTCATTCTACAGGGTCATATAGCACCTATGCAGCGTAGTATACTTGAAATCTTAAAGCAACTACGCCCAGCGGCTCATCTTAGCTCTATGTGGGTTTTCCTCCTCAAGACATTATTACACCATCTTCCATCTGCTGATTCCTTCTTAAACGACAATGCAATTAGCCCCAAATCAAATGGAGACAGTTACCATTTGCCTGGTATGAAGTGCACCCTTCTTTTGTTTGTAGTTCAAGTAAAATCTTATTTTATGTTTGACACAGGTGATGGAAGTAATAGGATCTCCGCAGTGGAACAAAAGGACAAAGGAGATCTACAGTTTAGTGAAAAGTTATCCTCAACTCCTACGGTGAACAACACTGGAAATTTGTTTACAGAGAAGCTCGTCCCTGTGGTTGTTGATCTATTCTTGGAAACTCCATCTGTGGAAAAGTATAGCATTTTCCCGGATGTAATACAATGTTTGGGAAGGTCAGAAATTTCCTTAATTTGAAAAATATCCAAGTTTCATATCCTCTTATATCTGAATGTATTTATGTCAGGATCATGAATAGCATAACTGGAATTAAACCAGTACTTAAAGTTTCTGTTTAGTATTCGATTTTCTTGGAACGGTTATATCAACTCTTATGTTAGATACTCATATTGATCGTTTCTGGTTACTAAAATAATTGTGTATATATATGTATACTGTGCATGTGTATATTATAGGCTGATTATGTATAGATGCTTAATAGTCATTCTGATGGCTCTGATCTCTATAGGTGTATGACAACGAGAAGGGATGACCCTGAAGGAAAACTGTGGAGACTAGCTGTTAATGGATTTCACCGCATTCTGCTTGATGATATTAGCAAACTGAACACGTTGCCCGAAAGGGATTCAACCGTTGTCAAATCGTCGAGGGTACACATGTGGAAAGAAGTAGCAGATGTATATGAATTATTTTTGGTTGGTCACTGTGGCCGTGCTCTACCTGTCAGTTCACTTTCATTAGCAGCTCGTCAGGCTGATGAGGCACTTGAAATAACCATCTTAGAAAACTTGGGAGACAGAATCCTCCGAATGGAAACCGATATGCCTATTGATGTAAATTGCTCCTCACTGACTTCTACATTATGTTTCGTGGACATACTTTTTTGTGTTGCAAATCTCCCTTAGGTTTGAGATTTCTGTTCATGTCGGCTCACATAAAGATCGTTGCATAATTTGTTTTTTTGATAATAGTTCCTACTATGAAATACATTTCCAGCTAGCTAAAATGAGATACTGCATCCGCAGGTTCTTCAAAGATTGATTTCCACGCTCGACCGATGTGCTTCTCGTACGTCCTGCTTGCCTTTGGAAACAGTTGAACTTATGCCTTCTCACTGCAGCAGATTCTCTTTGACATGCCTGAAGAAGCTATTTTCCTTGAGCTGGTAAATTTGTAGTTCCTTTGAAGTTATCAGCCGCTAGGCATTTCGTTCCACCTTACTTTAAGTAAACTGGATATCTCCTTGCAGCTATGACATTAGTGATTGGAATCGTTCTAGATCTGAAGTTAGCAAAAAGTCGATCATTACACTATTGGCAAGATGTGACTTTATATTGAGAAAATTCTTGACTGATGAGTCTGAAGCAGGTTTTTTCTATCAATATAGCATATGTATGAATGGAACTTTATGCTTCATCATCATGTATGTTTTAACAACTTCACTTGTTTTTCAGGTGAGAGATCATTGCCTCAAGTTAGGGTGGAAGAAGTCATTTTTGTCCTTCAACAGCTGTCTCAGATCATCATTCATCTAGAAACAGCATCTTCTCTTCCATCACTTCCACTCTTAAAGGAGGACGGTTCAGATAGTAAAATAGAAAGACGTTCTCATTTGCTGGTTCTCTTCCCAACAATCAGTGAACTGGTTATATCTAGGTAAGAGAACGGTATGTTTGTTAGTTTGCAGTTCCTACATGCATATGCACACTTCATTAAAGGAACATAATATATTTATAACTATAATTTCTAATGCCAACCACACTGCGTCAACAAAAACTGTTTCCTATGTTGACATTGCTCCTTTATAAACCTCAGTTACTGTACCATAGAGTATCACTCTAAGTTTCTGTTAGGATACTAAACTCAATTCCACGTTTGCTAGATAATACAATTGTGACAGCGCATATAAGCTTGAGGGTTTTCTTCCACTATTGTTTATTGGTTTTAGAATGGAACCCACCATAGACTTATATGTTTGGCTTCTAGATTTGGGCTAAAAAGGAGATACTATTCGTAACAGTTTCTCTATTGATGGTAAAGAAGAGTTGTTTGGGTTCTTTGCACGCAATCAGCATAATTTTGAGATCTTTCATTTCCTTTATTCAATTGATTACATGTCAGCAGTTGCTGGGGACTTTAACAATACATTTGCTTGAACATTTTTTTGAGTGCTTTCATTCTCAGTCCTCTTTCCATCTGCAGGGAACCTCAAATTAGAGAGCACGTACGAGCGTTATTACGACTCGTTGCTGCAGAACTGGGCCTGAAAAAACAGCTCGATTCGACGAGCTAATCAAACTTGGTAATATTTCAAAGAATTAAGTTATTTAGTTCTATTTGCTCGTACTTGGGGAAGTTTTCTATCCTCTGAATAATCTAAGTTGCCATGTGTTTATGCTTTTATGGTTTTCATAGATAGAATGTATGTGCACTTGTTTGGTTCTAGTATTCATTTGTTGTTTGTCTGTATATGAAATTTTCTGCCTTTAAGCTCATGTTTTGTTATATTTGATGATATTAATATACATACATACCTCTTGAGTTAACTTTTTTATTCCTCTTATACAATACAAGAATTATAAAAGTGTCGCATTTGTGAAATCTCAAATACATGAATTATTTATAAGATAATACTAAGTACTATTACTCGTTATCCGATAATACAAGAAAGAAATGTTGTTAGAACAGGAATTATAAAATGTTAATATAAAATATAACGAAGACGATGATATCATCGCATTTGATTCTTGTTAATATCTTCCCTGTAAAACCCCGAAGCTAAAACCCATTCAACAAACAATCGTTTTAAGTTCTGAAAATAACCCTAACGACTCAGCAAACGAGAAAGACACAGTAAACTTGGAAGCTTTCATTGAGCAGCAATGGCTCTCTCCGTCAAACGAGCGCTGATTTCTTATCGAAACCTCTTTACCGCTGTTCGTGCGGTCTCTATCCGCACTAACGATACATTTTCGTGCCTAAATCTCGAAATGAACGGTTCTCGCCGAAATGATGTTAGTAATAGCTTTTGGAGCTCGCCGGATGCGGTTTCTTATCAGTTGGATGCTCGCCGAGGGTTTGCCAAGGGAAGGAAGCAACCAATCAGTAAGCTTTCTGTTTTCCTTGATTCTGAAATGTACGTTTCTCGATTATGCACTGCTTGTTTATGATTCATTTGGTCTTTAGTATAAGCGCACAGCGTAGATCGTTTTTCTTTGATCAACTGACGCTGCATATCTTGTCAAACTGAGGTAAAAGCGTCTTATGATCTTGTTCTAGAAGTTATGATTCATTTGATCTTTAGTGTAAGTTTTACATTTGTTATTTTATCCATCCTTGCTCACTATATTTAATTAGACTTCCACTTAATGACAGTTGGTTTTGGAATGAAATATTCAAATTTAAGTCTTGCTTTCTGGCATTGTTAAAAGGAAAAAGTAGAAGGAACATTTTGTTTAACTATAATGTTTATTGTTAGAGGAAGAAGAAGAAGAAACTGAAGAGGAAGATGAGGAGGAAGACGAAGAGGAAGATGATGCTGGTAATGGGGATATGGACTTCGGAAATGACGTAAAGGCCACTGCTCTGTCGCAGATGGAGGCTGCAATGGATGCTCTGGCACGTGAATTGGCAAAATTACGTACTGGACGGGCTTCTGCAGGTGCATAGATACATCGTGCTGTGTAGACAAGCATTAAACTGTTTCTTGCTAACAGTATGGCTAATACACTGAGGGATTGTTTGATGTCAAATGGATGTTTCAGGTATGCTTGACCATATCATGGTCGAACATTATGGTGTTAAGACGCCCCTTAACAGAATGGCCGTTGTTTCAGTGTTGGATCCAAAAACACTTTCAGTTACCCCCTTCGATCCTACCGTATGTGGTGCAACTCTTTGTAGAACTGCCAACCATAATTTTTCATTTGTCTAGTCTTTATTTGTTGGGTTCTCTTCAGTTTGGTACTAGAACACCCAACAATCCGTCAAGTATTGGCTTTAAGTTTATATTTTTTTTCCATTAATTCTTATGATAGGGTAATGGTGCTTAACTTGTAAATATGCTCTTAGGTTGGTTATTGACTTTATGTAGGCCCTGAAGGAGTTGGAGAAAGCCATCATCACGTCTCCCTTGGGCTTAAACCCTAGGGCGGACAACCAACGGTTAATTGCACCAATACCTCCGTAAGAATTCTCCTTTACTTTCTGACATACATTCCATTCTCTTGGTTAAGTTTGTCGTGTCATGTTTTTGGTTGCCCCCTACACTCGTTTGAATCAAGATATGCAGCTTTTTAGAGATGTGAAGTAAAGTTATCGTGTCATTATCCTCCCGTTTATCTTTACTAATTTTTGTGTTTTGGTGATTTTGACGTTCAGGTTAACTAAGGAGCACATCCAAGTAAGTCTATTTTATTGGTCTACTTTGCATTATTTTGCACATCATAAGGCAAGGAATCCAGTTATTCTGCAAACAAAGAACTTCAATATCCTTAAAACATCTCAACCAGGCTGTGTGCAAGGTAGTTGCAAAATCGTCGGAAGATGTGAAGCAAAGCATAAGGCGAGCACGCCAGAAGGTACTCGTTCATCCTCAAGTATTGGTTTTTATTACTACTGAAATAGCTGCGTTTCATAAAGAAGACATTATCCATGCAACTATCTAGTCTTTTTTAACTCACTAACATTGGTCGTCTTCTTTCAACAAAAGCTTCATCTCATAGGAAGGGCAATGATTCATTTTCTTTTAGTTCCCATCAAGTGAAAACTCTTAATAGGTTAATAATCATCTAGCGTTGTTATGCACAGGCACTGGATTCCATAAAAAAAGCGGCACCAAGAAAGAAGGATAAAGATAAGGCAATCATATCAGAAGATGATGCAAAGCGGCTGGAGAAAGAAGTATGTGTCTTTCTTATTCTAGTTTTTACAATTGCTTCTCCCTTGGAGAATTGTTTTTCATTACAATTTTATCCAACTTTCACTTTTCAGATTGACGACTTAACCAAGAAATTCATCAAGGCTGCTGAAGATATGTGCAAAACAAAGGAGAAAGAAATCAAAGGAGGCTGAATGTATCTAACGTTTTCTCTCCTTGGGATGATAATAATATCTTTATTCTCTGTTTTATTACAGAAAAGCTAAGGGAATCAATCAATCACTCCGACAAAGAAAAAGTTGTACCATGTACTTTGAGAGTTGCATAGCATAGAAAACGGTCCCTACTCTCTTCTCCCTAAGTCAGTCAGTCAGGTCAGCCTCTGTATTCACGTGCATCTGCCTTTTGCATTGGATTCCCAAAAATAATGCTTCCATAAAATTGTGTTTTAATTTATTTATTTACACCAATAAAAAATAAATTATTATGATATTGATTGATCGATCAAATGTACTGTCACACCCCACGTGCGAATCCACCTTCCATTCAATGACGATTTGTATTATAGTGTGGCTTAAGTTGTGATGATTCATCCTTGCATGTTTATATTCGAATTATATCAACACTACTATGCTAATGTTAGAATATGATGTACGAATGACTTTCCATTTCATGGTAATTGAAGCCTGTATATTGGCTTTTTAAAACATAGACATTGATTTATATAAATGAAAAAAAAAAATGCATCAATAAAGTTCTAGGAGTATAGTTTCAAATTCATCACTTCACTAAGCAATTAGCACCACCCTAATATTCATATATAGCTGGCTCCTCTGCGAAATTGCCATACAAGACAAAAACCCAATAATTGAGAGAGAGAGAGAGAGCAATCTCTGCTCGTTGTTATAAACCAAATCGAATGCAAGAAATGGAACAACGTAGTTGAGTTTAGATATTTATTTGTTCTTTTTTTTTTCTCCAAAGAAAAAGGTCTATGAAATAATATGTTTAATGGTGTTGTTAATCCGTTTGTAACAAGTTCACAGCAGCATATTTTCGATCATGCATTATCGTCTTTTCCTCCTCCTCATGATCATCATCATCATCATCAGCTTCTACATGTAATGGCAGACCGTTCCTCTTCATGCTGTTTTTATGATTATGACGGCGGCCCTTTTGACAATAATGGCCGCCGATCACTCTTCGTTCAAAGCAGCAGCAGTTGCAAGAATAACGATGGCTTAATCACCATAGATCATAATAATACTTCTTCGGCGCTTCAAAGAGAGAGATCTGCTGCAGATAATAGTGATTATTATTACAATAATAATATCCATCATCGTGATCCTTGGTGCAGTGATGAGGTTGTTGCTCCTCTCAAAGTCATCAGATCCGCCAGGTTTTTGTTGATCAAACTATTGCTTGTCATTTGTTTCAGTGCCGCCCATTACTATACTACTAAATTATTTTAAGGATCTGTAGTTAATAATGCTGAGGAACGCCGTTTGTAATGACGTTGTATTCTACTAAGTAAGTTTAATGGTATATATGCAGGAAGCTTGCTGCTGAGCCTGGATACAAAAGAGGTGATGAAGATATGTGGAAGAAGAAATATGAAGAAGAAGAAGAAGAAGATGATGATGATGAAGGCAAGAAATTCGACCAAGCCAATCCAAATAGTGGAAAAACAGTCCAAGTAATTAAGCAAAACGAACAATTGCTACAGCAGCATAAGATCATCATTAATGGCTTCGTGGAAGAAACTCCGAATAATGATTCAGATGCAAAAAGGGAAGTTAGTGAAGAAGTGGTTGATAAAGAAGCTTCCAAGAACAAGAGGAGAAGGCGGCGGCGGAGAGAAGAAGACAGTACTTTCGAGAGTTCCCTACAACGTTGTTGCGAGGTTGTAATGAACAAGATGATTGCTCACCAAGAGGTACTTCACAAGAAGCTCATGGAGGATATCATTAGGAGAGACGAAGAAAACATTGCTAGAGAGGAATCATGGAAGAATCAAGAAATGGCCAAGATGAGAGAGGCGAATGAGACGAGGGCTAAAGAGCAAGTACACGCCGAGAAGAGACAGGCCATGATCGTAGAGTTCTTGAATAAGTTCACGTCATCATGTCACGATGATGATAATGGGAGGGATCAAGAATTCCCAGTAACAGATCATGAAAGTCACCATCAGTTTTCAGCTCCACAAAACATTAAGGCAGTAGAAGAAAACCCTAGTTCGTTATCACCTACTCATCGAAAGTATGACATTATAGTGTGTTCTAAGAGGACAACCTCGGAAGATTCAAGAACTAGTTCATTAGAAAAGTCTCCAGAATCTGAAGCTCCTCCAAATCAAGAGAAGGGTAAGAAGAGATGGCCAAGAGATGAAGTGTTGGCTCTCATAAACCTCAGGTGCAAAATGATGAGCAATAATAATGCAAGTGATGATCACATTGTTGGAGGGAAGAAAGGTCATTTATGGGAGAGAATCTCAAGAGGGATGCTGGAAATGGGGTACGAGAGAAGTGCTAAGAGATGCAAAGAGAAGTGGGAAAATATAAACAAGTACTTTAGGAGAACGAGAGACAGTAGCAAGAAGAAGAAGAGGTCAATGGATTCAAGAACTTGTCCTTACTTCCATCAACTGAGCTGTTTATACAGTGAAGGATAACAGTATTATTACTCGTTGCACCAACCAACAAGTACTAGCTAGATAGCTAGATTCATGGGCTTTGTTCTATTTCTTGTATCTTCCTTTTCTAAAATCTTGATGCTGAGCTTTTGTTTTTCGGTTCATCTTGGTGTAACAATCCATTTCATTTACAACGTTTTTGGGTTCATTTTGAGTGTGTTAACAATCCTATTCATTTAGAAAAATAGTAGTTCTTGGTTCTATTTATTCAAACTTCAAATCTTTTTTCAGTCATAAAATAAGAACAATGGCTAGGAAAGATCACAAACACCACGAGAGTAAATTAATACTAAAACTATATCATTGGATGCCCCATCAAAGATTCAGCAATCAGCTGCTTGTCTTTCCCACGGGAAATCATACAACAATGGTGGTCCAAAATATTTATACAAATCATTTATGTACAAACAGGGAAAAAAGAAAACGAAAATCAGAAAATTGATACCTCACTGCATATCTAAGGTTGAGAAATAGAAAACCTCAAATGCCCACCAACCCAACGTGGATTTGTGCTCCACTCAAACTCAAATCCTCCTTCAACATCAGCAGAAACAAGCAAACTCAAAACTCCAATGGATCACAAAAAATAAAGCAACTTATCTTCCGACCAAAATGTTAACTATGCGATGGTTAAATATCTAAGTATCAGAATGCTATTACCAATCCATGGCGTTAGATCATGAACCTCCAGCCCCATCTCTCAATCCTTGAAGGCACATGTCCAACGTCCTTTGCACGTTATCAGCCACTGCTCTTAATCTCCCTTCATTAGTAGCTTCCCCGCCCGAAGATCCACTTGCTTCCACAGTTTGTGCCACTCTTTGCTTACTTTTCTCCCACTTGTCAGCTCTCAGCCAACATGCACGACCACCATGACTACCTTCCATTCCAAGGAATGAAACAACAGAATTTTCCCCAAACATGTATCTCAGCCTCACCGAAACACAATAGGGCAACCAAGCTGCACCTCCAGTTGCATTAAGGTGACGTATATGCATAGGATCGAGCACGACAGTCAATGCAAAGTCAACACAGCTGTGGGCACGATCGTAGTGGATATTGCTCTTGGATGCTGATGAGTTTTCTGATATATTTTCCCTGTTGAAGCCCGCGTGATTCTCGAGGCACAGCTCGATACGGGACTTTTGAGCAGGTGGGGTTGTGTCAGCTCCTTGCCCTTGAGACAGTCCTTTTTTCCAGGCTATGAGTTTCAAGAATTCTCTCAGAACAGAAATTGGTAAGGTGAGGAGAGTGATGAAAGAAGCAACTCGAGAGGCATCGTAGGGCTCTGATGCTACCCGGCGACTGAAATAGTCGCATATCTCACTAATTTCGGACGGTGTTAAGTCCTCTTGGGAGGTGGCGGAGTTTTGCTGTTGCTGCGAATGATGAAATCTTTTCACGCTAAGGACTTGGAGTAGGAGTTGAACTCTGTGAACGCTAACGGCAAATACGTAGGGCCTGCAAAATCACAACATGGTCATGTTACAAACAAGAACTTGACACAAAATAATATAAAATAAGGGGGTAGGCAATCACTGCAGTGCTAAAGTCACAATAAACATACAATTAAACTGAGCTCAAGGTCTTACCCAACAAAGAAACGCAAGGCTGGCTGCTCTGGATCTAAGTTCAATAATGCACCCTCGTTCTCCTTCAATATTGATCCCAAGATTTCCTTCAAAAGATCGGGTAGTTGTGCAAATAGCCATAGGACTCCAAGATACTTCAGTATACCTCTAAGGACCTTTTTCAGAGCCACAAGAGGAACCCATCCTCCTCCATAGCCACCATCATCACCAAGTCCAATTATCGCTGTGTTCAGCTCCCCCCTAACATGAGCAGGGACGCCAGAACCAGGTGACCTCCGCACTGAATTAGCTCCAGGCAAGTTCGAAGGCCCTAATGACACACGGTTTGGAGCAGCCATTGCATTACCCGTTGGAGACATCACAGTACTATTCGTAAGGAGGGGTCTATTTCCCAGCACAGCAGCAGATATCTGCAAAGCTGAACTTGGATTAAGGTTATTTGGGTTAGATATTCCAAGCGCTTGCTGGGCGCCGGGAAGAGTAGAATCAATTCCATTCAGTTCCTGGGCGACATGCTCCATAATAAAAGGTCGGAACTGTGGGCATGGAAGTGATCCTCCAATCGATAGCCCGACTTTCGGGGGTGTAGCAGGCTGTAGCCATACTTGATCTCCTGCAAAACACCGCATGTCGACAGCGAATTTTTTTCGATATATGATCCTAATCCAATACGGGCCTTTTAACACAACGGATACATCAATTGGCAATAAAGAACTAGGAACGATGCCAGGGCCACCTCTCCCAGCTGCAGCGGCAGCGGTAGCTGCCAACATTGCAGCAGTATGGCTGTTTTGCGTCGCCAGGGCAGCAGATGGTGTATGAACATTGGAGTTAATCCCAGGAACAGATAAGGCCTGAGGCTGACTAGCATTTGCATTGGAGTTGATTGGCAGAGGCTGTGGTGCTATGTAATTAGTCTGCTTTAAAGTAGAGACTGAAGGGGTAATGCCAGGAACACCAGATACAGGGGCAGCGCGTGCTGGCCTGGTAGCAGCAGATAGAGCATGCAATGGTCCAGCAGTGAGTCGAATACAATCCAAAAGGGAGGCTACTTCACCTCCATTAATGAAATCTTCTAGAAACTGTAGAAAGAATGAGATTGCATATCAAGTAACTCTGATGGTTGATAAAGACGTGTTGTCATGCTATGATGCACAAAATACACAAATAATAGTCTGCTATCCATCTGGCTCGCCTAATGTTTGTGAGAATGGATAAAGAAAAGTTGAAAAAAGTTAGGATCTTAGTTAGCACACTGTCGAATTTTCTTACAACAGAATTCATTGCTTAATGATGAATACCAAATGTCTTCCTCTCTGGAGTTCAACCCCAAACTGGCTTCTGACGTAGCTGTATCAATTTTACCTAGCTAAAAATTGGATAAATGTTCACATGCATATTCCATCAAAGTTTTGCACTCCCTAGTTTTGGACCAAAAAATAATACAAAAAAAAAATACTAGGACGTTGACGTGAAGCAGGATTCATGTGCTTTTCTATATCCGAATGCATATCGGAGCTTGCAATGAATTTATTAATAATCAGTAGAACATTGAAACAAACCTTCGTATGGGGCCAAAGTTGGTCGGGAGAAACATGCATTGTGCAACCCGCTTTACCAGACTCCCATTCAACAACAAAGCGAGCGAGTGCTCCAGAACCAAAACTAAACCACAAGCTCATGAGTCCAACAGCTTCAATTCTAAATGCTTTCCGCAATTGTTCAACGGACTTTTCAGGAACCTCATTCACAGATTTTAATCCAGGAGGAATTCTATTGTCTACGTTTGCATTGGCCTCGTCCAATTTTTCATCTGTCCTTGGACCAAGCAACTTTTGCATGCCAAGAGCAAAATTTCTTGCATTTGAAAGTCTCTGAATATCAGCAACTAGCTTTTTGATACTATCTGGCTCCACGGAATTAAAACTCAACACAACGCCTTCTGAGTCATAACGAATGTGAGAATCCACATCAGAGTCATTAGCAATACGCACGCCAGAACCCCATGAAGTACTACTGCTACCTTTTTGAAGCTCCCATAGGTCCTTAAAATGCGGATCAACGACTTTGACATCCCAATACAAGCTTCCAGGTCTCCCAAGCCTCAAGCATATAGAATGCCATGATTCACCTGTGGCAAAAGGAAGGCGAAACCACAAGTTTGAGGATGCACTCCTGAGACCCACTTCTTCAACATATGGTATGTCAAGTGCCTCCATTTGACTGGTCAAGCGGGCATGCTTAACACAGAGCGAGCAAAGCCGAACTATGTGAATGAGCGCAAAAACATATATGCTAGGGGATGAAGCGCTTGTATTTGCTTTGGCAATGAGATCTGCAAAACTGCGTGTTTCAGTTTTACTAGGACCATCACATGAAGTGAGCAATGGAGGAGAAGAAAGCTGAGCATGAGACGCGCTCCCGATTTTCCTTATCTTACTGGCCTGCTCAGTGAGTTCCTGACATTTAAGTGAGGAAAGGGAACTTAATACATCTGAGACAGTCCGCTTTCGTGATGTTCTGTCCTGTACGGTAGCTGATTCTTCATTAAAGTCCTCGACCACATTAGAATCCAAAGCAGAACCTGAGAAATATACAAGGGCCAAAATCAACTATAAATGAGCACCTCACCGATTTAATGATTACAAACGTGAACAAATGAAAACTAATAGAGAGATGACTTCTTACAGACAAAAGAAGCAACCATGCCAGATGCATCCTTGAAAGGCAAGTTTCCCAGTTCATTATATTTCAGGCCCAGAGGTACACTAAGTTGTGGATCAGCAAATGATCGAGTTGAAGGGTGATCGGATGCCATCAGCTGGCTCTGGGCAATTATGCCGTTGGAACTATATGCACCAGAATGCAGAGATCTAATAGCATCGAGATCTTGCTCGGACTTAGAATCTGTAAATTTATTTGTGACATAGCTTTTCCCTGAATTCGGCTCAATTGAGCTCTTAAAATTCCCCACATCTCTATGAGATTCTCCCAAGTTAGGAGAAGATATTGAAGATTTCACACCTTGATGATTCCGTATACTGAAGCCAAAATGGGATGTCGATGCGAGACCAGACGTAGAATCAGTACCGATACTATCTGGCCCTTTCTCAAGTTCAAAGATTTCA
This sequence comes from Craterostigma plantagineum, assembly GCA_027422505.1. Classification (NCBI taxonomy): domain Eukaryota; kingdom Viridiplantae; phylum Streptophyta; class Magnoliopsida; order Lamiales; family Linderniaceae; genus Craterostigma; species Craterostigma plantagineum. The sequence continues at coordinate 1,644,785 of JAPQWV010000057.1, forward strand.
TCAACAATAGAAGAGAAACTTCTGGGAGGATTGGACCGATGCATTGAATTATCCTCATCGGAGACAGAAGGACCACCGTGTTCGAGTGTGCCAACGGCATTAACATCATTAACAACTAATAGCAACTTTTGACGATCAAGAAGGGTCAGATTCAGCTCATCATCACACACCTGCATCTGACTTATATCCAAATCTTTTACTCGTACAATTTTGGTCATGTCACTAGAAAGTTCAACTTTCAAAGAGGAATCAATATGAGCTTCAATTAATTTAAGACTAGGTTTGAATTCCTTGTCTAGTTGCATCAACAAGAAGTAAGAGCACCCACATTCTGGGAAGCCTAAGATCAATGTATTTGGATTATCTGAAACTTTCTTCGACAATTTTGCTGCCGCAGAACCATTCTGAAACACCTGCAGAAGACAACGACGTTACTAGGCCAAATCTGATAGACTAATTCAACCTACCCTCTCATCAACAAACAGTTATCTAGTGGAACTAATTCCAATTGGTCTAGTGCTACCTTCCAATATCCAATACAATTTTGCACCAAACCAACCTCACATCTTACATACTAGCATGGCTCATAGCACTCACTTCCTATTAATCTAAGAACTTACGTGGTACATGTCTACATTAGAGAAGGACGTTTTCAATTAGGTCCAATCTTACTGTTTACATTTTATGTCGAAAAGACTAGAACTAAATGGTATATTGAAGAACCTGTATAATAATATGTTCAAAGACGTTTAACATGTAACTCCCTGCTATATCTAAATGTAATAGATTGATTGTCAAGTCACAAAATATTAATGAAGTAACTTATATGTTTAAGGATAAAGTGTAAACACACCTCAAGGCCCAAGAACCTGCCAATGCAGGCAAACAAATGCAAAATACTCTTGCTCCTCAAGTTTATGAAAGCTTTTGCTGCAGCCACGCTTCCCTGGTTGATTGATTCTTCACACTCTGTCAAGGTGTTTGCTGGTATGATATTTTTGGAAGTGTGAAGTAGAAAACGACCATTTCTGCATGTGAAAAGGAATACCAGACCTTAGCAAAACCAGGAAGCATGCTCGCTCTCTAACCAAATTCTAATAGGTGTACAAAATATAGATAACAATTCTCCAACTTCATGCACCTATATCGAACACGTTCATAGGATTGTTATGATGAATGTAACCAATCAGTATACGATCAATAGTTTTTAATGGTGCTTATGAATGATCTAGAAATAAAAATTTATATGGAAATTAAAATCTCACTTATGGAAGAATATATTTTAGAAAAATTGGGATATTTATCCCTCCAAGCAATGTTCAAATTAACATAAGGACAAAAAGAAGAGGGGGAAGACATTGGCAGTAAAAAATGGACGACATTTACATTTACTGCAAGTTTATATAGGACATCCCAAGCAGAAATCATCAATCTGAAGCATTTAACATAAAAACGTGATAATTACCGTATGTTTATCCCAAGGTCGAAAAAGGAAGAACCATAGGCACGCACACGGAGAATCTTTTGGCCTTCTTGCTTGGGCATATCATTCTTCTGCCAATAAAACCATGATATTTAATTCAACCGCCCAAAATCATGAAATATATAGATTATAATTCGGATGGAGAAAGGTAATTACATGCAACAAAAATTTGTCAAGGGGAACAATATAACTGTATCTGAGAAACTGTTATCTCTAACGAGGCAGAAATAAATGGGTTTACTTCATACGTGATGACAAAAGCAAGGTCCTAAAGTGAGTGGCATGCTGCATATTGGTAAAAGGTATGCCATTTTATTTCTGCAATATGATGCAGCATTATCACATCTATCAGGTAGGAAAAAATCAACCCTAGATAAGAAAATTACAATTTAGGTATGCTTCATCAATTAACCCAAGTTTCTCACATATATTAAACTGGACAGGTGTGAAACGAATATGATCTATAAACTACAATGTTCATAAGGTTAAATATGGCCCCAACTGCCCTGGGTAAAATCTTCCCAAGCCACTTAGTTAATTGAAACGAAACGATTAATTCCATGCGCTGTATAATCCAACAAGGGTAAATGAAGCCTCCCATTTTACCTTCCTTTGATTGTTTTCGTGATCATCCAAATCAAATTGAAGCATTACATCACCGTCACACCGATTGATCTCCCCATTTCTATCCAATTCCTTGAATATTTCAAGCAGACGAGTGTATCTGTTACAGTCGATAGCTCTAAGCAACAAAACCTCAACGTCTATGCAACTCTGTATTAGAGAGAACTCTGCTTCCTTCCCAGTTAGAGGATCAATCAGAAATGAGCTATGCGAACACTGTATTTGCATGTTCGAACCAGGTTCAATTTTTACGAACGGGCATTTTCCTGCATCAGCAGCTCCTAAACTTTTATCAGTGTCTAACCAGTATATGACTTTCAATCCAGGAGTTCCCAAGCTAACAGAATCAGCTTCTCCATCTTGGACAGAACTCCCACTCTGTCCAAGATTACCATCAGATACCAGTTCAAACCGAATTGCATCTTTCCACCGGCCTTGTTTTAGTGTCTTCACTTGTCTTATTACAGTGTCCATAACAAGGGCAACACAAAATTCGTGAAGAACAGAATACAAAGTCGTGAAGGGGTTATCCGCTGCAGCCATTCTTCGTTCCAAATCATCTCCAAGAACATGACGACGCGACTCTTCCACTTTCACAACCCCACTTCTCTCGCCCACAAGCAACTCCAAATGCAATATTCTCCACATTGACAGGTGCCCTCGATAACCAAGTGTCATCAGAACTTTGAATTCCCCATCAACTCGAAGCAGCACAACACCATCAGAAACTTTTAATTCAGTGATTTCACTTGGAAGCGAAACTTCAAGTAGTTTTGACCTGACAAGTGTATCAAGCTTCTTTAACGCTGGGCCTTGATCGTCCTTATCCAGCGTCATCTGTGTACCCACATCTTCTACGCATTTTGGTAAGCGCTGATAGGTTCCAGTAAGAAGAACCTCAGTGGCAGAGGGAACATCATATATAGGAGCACGAGCTCCTTGTAACCCCTCATGCATAAAAAACATTGAATCCGCAGACTGAGTAAAGCAGGTATCATGACTTGAAAGAGTTGACGCCAGTTGCTGACAGTATTGTATCAAAGGAACCTAAAACCATAAGCATAAATCAGATAAATGAAAACATGCAACCTTGATTAGCACATACATATAAGATGGATTCATAATGTGCGGATGCATAGATAAGCGCAGGGAAACCACTTGAGATAACTGGAACCACACTCCATAGTAATTATCTTAAAGAGTCCTTGGAGTGACAATTTCGACACTATGGTTCAATATAGTTATGCCTCGCAGCATAACATATTAGCAACATTGTTTGGTATCACAAACTAATTCGAAATAAATTTATAATAAAAAGTTTAGAACGCATAAAAAATATCCAACAAGGATTTTGTTTGAGTTCTATATATTATAGTCCTTACAAAACTATGGGCAACCCATCTATTATACCGGCGACGCATAAAAAAATCCGAGACTTTATTATTGTTAATTCCGATTCACAGACATGTAACACAGGCCATAGCACGTGCATTTTGAACTTTGGATGAAAAAAGCTAATGCATATTACATTAGTGTAGGTAAGAACAGGCATCATTATTCATGATCTGATGCTCCCCTTGATGAGGAATCGTTTCAACGGCAACACTAAGTTTTACTAGGATTAGGAGACTGCAACCTTTAGCCAAATGACTTAGAGGTATGCAAATCGACTTGAGAAAAAACCAACCGGTAGTAAGTTACCATGATGCACCATGAAAGCCGCCAAACGTCTTAATTCAACCCAAAGAATGATTACAGAAAACAACATTCCAACTATAAGTGCACATCAATCAGAACTCCCACCAGCACCTCAATGAAAGCAGAAAACTTTAAAGGGTTCCAAAGCTGCCTTCAAATTTAATTCGATAAGGCAACCCATTTTAATTGTAACATTAAAACCTAATATTCAACCATTCAGAAGATGCTCGAATCAGCAAAGTGCCAATTTTCTCGAGTAAAGAAACATGAAAACACATACAGCAAATCACTCAACTGTTCCAAGCAATAATGCCTATTCTCAATTGCTCAATTAACATAAGGAAACACGGAAGCGGGACAGATTCGAACCTGCTGGCACCACTTTGCAAGAACATTAAGGCGTAGCATACGCTGCTGAGTCTTGACAATATATTTGAGGATCATAACCTTCTTCTCCGAGTCGGACAATGCCTCGGACGAAGACCGAGATTTCTCAATCAACTCCTTCAGCGAGACGAATGATTCCTCGGTGGCGCGTGAGACCAACGCCGCCAAATCTACCGTTTCCTGGCCTAATGTCTCCGCCATCTTTCCGTCAAAGATTGAGATTTTATCACCGGTAAACCCTAATTAGCAACGATCCATATTTTTAAGAGGTCGAATCACCGGAAAATTAAGATTCTAGGGTTCCGACGTCGGGGGATTTGGAAAGAGAAGAGTTTTCAGATGTTTGATTTCCTCCCCGTAAGAGTACAAAGGTTTTGAGTTGTATTGTAATAGTTGGAGATGGTCCTTTTTATATTTTTCTGTTGACTTTGCAATAACCAATAATACTACAGTTCCGAGGAAAAATATAAGGAAAAAAAAAAAGAAATATTCGTTGTAACGATATCATCATAATATAAAAAAATTAGTTTGCCAATGGTGAGTTTTAAAGATTAAATAAACTATATTACGGTGGTGCTTAGGGAATACAAAATTAGGGATGTTCAAGTGTCGGTTAACCGACCGAACCGAAACGAAACCGAAGTTTAGGTTCGTACCGAATACCGAATCGAAAAACTTCGGTTCGGCTTTCGATTTTTATTTTGATAACCGAAAAATAATTCAGTTCGGTTTCGGTTTATTACCGGTAAACCGAACCGAACCGCGCCGAAAACCGAATTCTATTTTTTTAATATTTCTATATACCAATATATTATTATATATGTCTTAATATCCACCATATTTAATAAAATATCGAAAATATTAGGTAAATCGAAATTTTATACAAATATATATATGATAATATTTATATAAATCAAATTAATATATTTAATAAAATATGAGGTAAATATAAATTTTTTACAAATAGTATATGATAATATATATTTATAATTTAAATCATTAATACTATTATTTTTTATTTTATTTTTATTAAAATTCGATTTTTTGGTCGGTTAACCAAATCGAACCGAAAAAAATTCGGTAAAACTGTTCGGTTCGGTTTCCGGTTAATGAAATTCTCGAACCGAACTTTCGAACCGAAGATTCTTTTATTACCGAATGAACACCCCTGAAAATATCTTTTTACAAAATAATCAGCAAATTGTAAGATCTCCAAGTCCTTTAGTTGCATTCTTCGAAGGTTTTCCTTCATTGTGATTTTCTTTTTCAATCATTTTCAGACGTTGTGTACGGATAAATGTCAAATTATTAAGTACAATCCTTATTCAAATCGAAAACAAGCCCATAAAGACAGCACAAAATCCATTTCAAGTTCCAAAAAAAAAAAAAAAAAAAACGCAATTGCAACAAACACAGATTTACTGAGCCTCCTCTGAAAGGGGCTTTCGAGCCAAGAAGAAGTACATCGATGTGAATATCTCCTTCCTGGAAATATACAAAAAAAAATATTAAAAAAGATACAATTTTGCATGAAATTATCAGTGCTAGTTAAGTCTCGAAGAAAGTATAAATTGGAAAGATTTGTTCTTACTTTGCCCCAGCAACAAGTCCTTCAGCAGCCTTCTCCAAGAACGCCTGAACCCTTTGGCTTCCCTTAGGCGCAACACCGATTTTTTCCAAAACCATAACCTACGAATTACAAATATATATTCGCCTTCGTAAATTCTAACATAATGTGCCATTAACTAAGATATGACATCGTTCGCGTTCATAAATCTGACCATGTTCTTGGTAATAAAGCGCCCCACTGCAGTTAAACGGAAGCCACTTAGAGAGAAGTGGCTCTTATCCAAAGGCAAATACCATGGGACGGGCGAGTCCACTGCAAGATCTTTCTCCCATACGATCTTTATAAAACAAAAGGAATTTCATTCATTCTTTTCGACGTGTAGTTATCGACAACATAAACTAATAAGATCACAGAATAATAGTAATGCTTACTTACTTCGAAACCAGCTTTCTTGAGAGCATCAAGACACTGAGTAGTCCTTCTGATGTCAGGGAGGCCATTGCCTAGTTCGATTTCTGCCTGTTTTGAACATCGAAGTTTTAAGAGAGCATTAGTAACTCTTTCTTGCAATAGATTAATGACTTGAGCAAAATTTATTGTGCAAAATTACTTTAATCTGCTGGTGCTCTTCGTTATTTGGATCATAAGCATCAGTCATGCACCATTCGTACGCAGCAAAGCACTGCCCAGGCTTCAGAACTCTATATATCTCCGAGTAGCAGCCAACCTAAAGCAAATAATATCAGTGAAAGTTGAGATATATGAAGTTTGAATTGGTTTTTGTATTTAAGACGTAAATTTTCACTTACTGGGTCTGGAGCATGGCAGGTGGCTTCAATGGCGTAAACTGCGTCGAAGCTATCTTCTGGGAATGGAATCTTCATGAAATCAGCCTGGGAAGTTATGAGGAAATACTATTAGTTGAAAGAATTAAAGAAAAAAAAAAGAGCAATAAAAGTTCACACGAATTCACTTACTTTCACAAAGTCACAAGTCTGATCGAGTCCTACGCTGCGGTTCAATACCTGTATTGATTGAGAGAAAATATATTATTTCATATAAACGAGTCCCAAGTTTAGAGATTGGTAATAGAAGTTTAAGGAAGCTGTTGTCTAAACATACTTTTCCACGGGAAATCTGATATTCGTTGTTGTTGAGACCAGTGATCGATGTCTTACTGCAAAAATTAAGTGAAGCATTGTCAAGAGTGAATTATAAGCAACATTCAATGAATAAAATGTTCTAATAACCTGAAACGAGCGATTTCTCGCAATGGTCCGCCGATTCCACAACCTACATCTAAGACCTAAGGACATGCAATAATTTTAGACTTACTACAAAAGAAAATAAATAAAAGTCAAAGGTTGCTTCGAAATATACCTTCTGCCCTGGTTTCAGGCCAAGTTGTAAAGCCAAGAAATGCTCATGACGCTTGATGCTTTGCTCGAGGGACTCGCCTTTCCATCTGCGTCAGCATAATGATTACTCTACAATAAATCTTCGACCAATACATATGTGAAAATTTTTTTAAATAGTGAAAATCTTGACAAATATTATAGGTGAGTAAATTTGAAAAACATGAAGCACAGAAACAAGATATACACACATGTAATGATTAACGATGGTATTATATCAATCGGACTGAAACCTGATCTGACTTTTCACACTTGAATTACTTGAGATAATGATACACATTAGAAGGTGACAATACTGAAATAAGAAGATTAACTAAGAAAAAAATGATAGATAGCTAAAGAAGCAGAAAGGTACCTCGGTGCAAAATGGAATGACTGTCCCCATCCATACTCATAGAAACTTGTGACGAGATCGTAGTATTTGTTCACCTGAGGTCAGTTATGTTTTCTAGATAATGCTTGGTTTAAAATGATAAGAATAGATACAATATATTCATTTATTTTTCTGGGGAACAAGATTCGGAAAAATTTGCAATATAGTTGCAAATTTTAACAAAGCAAAATACTATGAGTCATAGGTAAAGAAAGTTGTGTGTCAAAAGAAGTAAGCATTACTCACCATGTCAGTATAGTTGGCTTTTCTCTCTTCCTCCTCGCCTCCGAAACAAACATGATACTTTTCGTACCTAATTATGGACAAAGTTAAAGTAAACAACATATATTAAGATCGAGAACGTAAACATAGAAACATATGAATGGGTTGACGCCGAGAAAGAACAGGAAGATGCAAGAGAAAGTGAAAGTTGAATTGCATACTCAGGTCACTGCTACAAAGCTGGCTGATAAGTTAGCATTTCAGTTCAAGATATGAGTCTTATCAAGCAGTAATACCAAAAACAGGACAGTTAAAGACTAGAAAAACTATTTTTTTTTCTGATTGTTGAAGAATTTAAATGGTCTGGGGAAAAAAATGGTCTCTCAATCTCCAAATAACCTAAAGTGGGATTCCAAATAAAGGGCCTAAAGCCTAGGCCTAACCATGAATAAACAAACACTAGCTCAATATATACCCCTTTCATTCTAAGTATGATCTCACCCACAACATTCAAAACCTATACAAATATAGTATAGATTGATTGCCAAGATAAATGAGAATAGCATTCACATTCCCATCACATCAACTTCAAGGCATACTACACTAGTCACATGGAACAAGTAATTACAACAACCAAAGTACTAAACATTAAATGTTTAAAAATAAAAACGAAAAAAAGAACCAAACTTGATTTCACATCATGGCTGGGCATTTACTCACTAACCCATAAATCACTTCAACTCAACCTTGAACAGCATACACAAGCGCACAAATGCACAAGATTCACAAAAGAAAAGGGTTTTAAGTAAAGAATTACTTGTCAACAGCAGATAAAACATCACTCTTTTCAATCTTTCCTCCGAGCCCAGTAGCCAGATCCAAAGCACCTGCACTTGCCATCTTCGTTCTCACTTAGCACCCTTTTAAAAAAACAAGGAAGAATAGGAAATCAAGAACATGCATGCTAAGTCAATACACAAAACTAAAAGATTTCAGCAAGATCTGTAAAAAAAAGAAAAAAAAACCTTTTACAAGATTCTCGAAACACCTGTCGATCAGAACGAGAGAGATTGAGAAAAGGGAAGATTGAAGAAATGAGTGGATCGAATTGAGTGGTGGGGCTGCATTAAAAACAATAATTATATACGGTGACGGAGCAAATTAGGGGAAAAAACTAAAGAAAAGAGGGAAAGCTGACAGCAAAGGGTGAGCGTGAGTGCTCAGTCATTTGTTGTTCTTTCCTTTAGCTGATTTCATAAACGACAGATCTTTAGCAGTGGATTGAGTGAAGTCCCCACACCGTGGTCGATCACGTGCCGATTTTTTGACTCGATACGAATCTATAATTAATCAATTTGTACTGCCGTTTTAATATATATTTTTTTTAATGCTAACTTTGGCCACAATATTTGAATGCAGTTCAAATAGGACCCAAAATCATCAGCCTTATTTCTAAAAAAACTATAATTAAAACAAGCCGTGTTTCAATTTTGTTTGGTTCCTGAACTTTGCAAAATCGTTCTCTTTCGGTTCTTGGTTTTGCAAAGTTTACCAACTAAAATGATATATTTAAAAATTTAAACACCAACAATATGACTTTATATAATTTTAAAAACGTACCAATTTTACGGTTCGCTCAGTCATTATTTATCCTGAAATACCATTTTGATGAGTAAATTAACCATGCACCGTCTAATAATGCGAACTCAAGTATTTTTGCCCTTAACAAGTGCTACTTTATTAAAATTAAAACTAAAGCAAGAATCTTTTTCCCCTAATATTCTATTATTGGAAATTATGCTGTAATTTTTTTTCTCCTAACAAGTGATTACAAGTCGGATCAAAGGCCCATGTTTAATAATAAATAAAATAGCCCGTTATATTTCATCTCACCACTATTATTCATATTATTTATACCATGGCCCGTAATCGTTTAATGGGCTTTCTACTAATCTCGGGCCGAAAAATAAAAAACAAAACGGAAATTTGAGTTCGACCCGACCCGAAATTCAAATTTCAAAATTCAAATCAGCGCCAATCGTTTGATAAATGAGCCCTATTTTCATCATCTCCTTCTCCAAACGGCACTCACAAGTCACACCGAAGACACACTCTCTGTGTCCCTCTGAAACAAGCGAAAAATGGCGACAACGAAGAAGATCCCTCTAACGACAAGCAACAACGCCAACACCGCCGCCGCCGGAAACAAGGGCAAGACCATCGAGCAAGTCTACCAAAAGAAAACCCAGTTGGAGCACATCCTCCTCCGCCCCGACACATACATCGGATCCATCGAGAAGCACACGCAAACCCTATGGATCTTCGACGAAACCACGCAGAGCATGGTTTACAAGCCCATCACCTACGTTCCTGGGCTGTACAAGATATTCGACGAGATTCTCGTCAACGCTGCGGATAACAAGCAGAGAGATCCAACTATGGACTCTGTTAAGGTGAAGATTGATGTGGAGATGAATGAGATTAGCGTTTACAATAATGGAGATGGCGTGCCTGTTGAGGTTCATCAGGAGGAACACGTGTATGTGCCTGAGTTGATTTTTGGGCATCTTTTGACGAGTAGTAATTACGACGATGGAGAGAAGAAGACTACGGGTGGGAGAAACGGGTATGGAGCGAAGCTGACTAATATTTTTTCCAACGAGTTTGTGGTGGAGACTGCCGATGGAAAGAGACAGAAGAAATACAAGCAGGTATTTAGTGTTCGATTGAGAAATTATAATGATGTTGTAATCATGTAGGTTATATGAAATGCTAGCTTTCCTTTTTGAAATTTTGTATATGGGTGTGCTTGCTGATGATTTCATTGGAGCTGTGTTAATCTAATGCGCTTGTTTCATGCTTGTTAGATTACACAGTTGCTTATGCGCTACTTTCTTGCTTTGCTTCGTCATATCGATGTTTTCAATGAAGCTTATCATGGGAGTTTTAATTTACCCAACTTTTGTTTTATTATGAAGGTTTTCTCAAACAACATGGGCACAAAATCCGAGCCTGTCATCACGAAATGCAAAGCAAATGAGAACTGGACTAAAATCTCATTCAAGCCAGATTTGGCGAAATTCGGCATGCTTTATCTAGAGGAAGATGTTGTAGCACTGATGAAGAAGCGTGTGATCGATGTTGCTGGGTGTCTTGGAAAAAAGACAGTGAAGGTTGAATTGAATGGGCGTGTCTTTCATTTCAAATCATTTTCGAACTACTGCGACCTTTATCTTAAAGCTCCTGCCAATGCCCTCACAGAACCACTCCCAAGGTTTTGACATGTTTCCTGTTCCTTTAATCATTACTTTTTATTCGATTGTATATTGTTCATGTCTGACGATGGGACTGTTTCAGGTTTGAAGAAGAAGTGCATGAAAGGTGGCAAATCTGTATCAGTAGAAGTGAAGGACAGTTCCAACAGGTATCTGCAAGTGGATTATATCATTGGTATTGGTAGTTCAAACTTCAAGCACAGCTTGCAGCCACACACTACCATCAGTATACCCCATGTGAATTGAAATGGCTTATTCGTCGTTAAATATTTTACCAGGTGAGCTTTGTAAATGGAATTTCAACTATTAAAGGAGGGACTCATGTGGATTACGTCACAAACAAGATCACAAGCCATCTGGTTAACGTAATGAAAAACAAGAACAAGAAAAATAAGAAATTCGACATCAAGCCTCATGCTATCAAGAATCATTTGTGGGTGTTTGTCAATGCCCTCATTGACAACCCTGCATTTGATTCTCAAACAAAAGAAACCCTGACACTTCGTGCTGGAAGTTTTGGTTCTTCATGGGATTTCACTCCAAAGTTTCTGGATAAAGGTTAGTTTTCTGTCTCTGTTCAAACAGCCATTATAGTCCAAAGTTAGTACTGTGTTCTTTGATCTTTGCTTGGAATTTAAATCGATTATCTTATATATGCAGTGGCCAAATCGGATATCATGAAAAATATTGAGGAATGGGCGGAATTTAAACAGAAGAAAGATCTTAAGAAGACTGATGGATCGAAGGATCGGAGGATCTATGGATTAACCAAGCTAGCTGATGCTAATGAGGCAGGAGGCAAAAATTCTGATAAATGTACCTTAATTCTTACAGAAGGAGATTCAGCTAAAGCATTAGCAGTAAGTTTCTGATCTATATCTTTGTAGAAGTAGTACTTCTCTTAATGTTTTCAAGGATCTCACTCTGAGTCTCATTTAGATCGCTGGACTTTCGGTAGTTGGACGAGATCACTATGGTGTGTTTCCTCTGAGAGGTAAATTGCTTAATGTGAGAGAAGCAAGTCATAATCAGCTAACACAGAATCAGGAAATTCAGCATATCAAACAAATTTTGGGACTTCAACATGGCAAACAGTATGAAAGTGTCAAATCGCTAAGATATGGACACTTGATGATAATGACTGATCAGGTACCACACTCTTGATACTTCATGGTTTTTCCCTTGTTGTGCTGCAAAGAATGATTTATGGTTAACTTGTTACGTTATTTGAAACTGTTACCTTCTAGGATCATGATGGTTCCCACATCAAAGGACTCCTGATCAATTTCATCCATTCATTCTGGCCATCGTTGCTTAAAGTTCCTTCTTTCCTGTTGGAGTTCATTACTCCTATTGTGAAGGTACCTAATATGATCTTCTTTTCAGTTCTTATGCTGTATCCTTGATACTTTTTCCTTTACCTAATTCTGATGTATTACATTGAAGGCTACGCGTAAAGACGGAAAGAAAAGGCTTTCGTTTTATACAATGCCCGAGTATGAGAGTTGGAAGCATAGTCTGGGGGTAGATGCTCGAAATTGGTCTATCAAATACTATAAGGTTGGTGCTATCAAGAAAAGTAATCATTCTGTATGTATGTTTACAGTAATGTTTAAGGCATTACCAAAATATATTTTCACTTGTGCTGTCATGCTTGTAGGGGTTGGGGACAAGCACAGATCAGGAAGGTAAGGAGTACTTTCAGGCTCTCGACATGCACAAGAAGGATTTTGTATGGCAAGACGAACAAGATGGCGATGCAATAGAACTTGCCTTCAGCAAGAAGAAGATAGAAGCAAGGAAGAGTTGGCTCAGACAATTTGAGGTTTTTGATTCAATCAATTATGAGTTCTTTGCCCTAACCGAATAAGCGTTATGTACAGATACTTATGTCGTACGCTTTATGTATTATTGCAGCCTGGGACATACCTCGACCAGAAAGAAAAACTAATCAAGTACCGAGACTTTGTCCATAAGGAACTCGTTCTGTTCTCCATAGCAGACCTTCAGAGATCGATTCCGTCCATGGTTGATGGTTTAAAACCGGGCCAAAGGAAGATTCTCTTCTGTTCATTCAAGAGGAACTTTGTAAAGGAAGCAAAAGTCGCACAATTCTCCGGATATGTGTCTGAACATTCTGCTTACCATCACGGAGAACAGAGTCTGGCGAGCACAATAATTGGCATGGCACAGAACTACATAGGCAGCAACAACATAAATCTTCTTGTACCGAGTGGTCAGTTTGGTACACGGGGTCAGGTTAGGAGGCCGTAGTTTAAAATTTATTTATCGTCCTCTCATTGTTCATGCACCATCTCATTCATGCATTCTCAACCTATAAACTTTATGTTATCAGGGAGGCAAAGATCATGCTAGTGCTAGGTATATCTACACTCAGCTGTCTCCTATCACACGATACTTATTTCCAAAGGCAGACGACATTCTCCTTGACTATCTGAATGAAGATGGACAACCGATTGAACCTACTTGGTAAGAATATTGTTATTCCTTTTGATATCCAAAAAACCGATTCAGAGAGCTTTGAAAACAAATAATTTTTATTCTTTTCTGCAGGTACATGCCAGTGATACCAACAGTTTTGGTAAATGGAAGTGAAGGAATAGGCACAGGATGGAGTTCGTTCATTCCAAATTATAACCCTTTAGACATTATCGCCAATGTGAGGCATTTGTTGAATGATGAAGAGATGGATCCCATGCATCCGTGGTACAGAGGATTCATGGGAAGGATCGAGAAAACGGCTACGAAAGAATCTGGGGTGAGCTATACAATCAGTGGAATCATTGAGGAAGTTGATGACACCACTCTGAGAATAACTGAGCTACCAATTCGGAAATGGACTCAAGACTACAAGGAGTTTTTGGAGTCCGTTTCTGCGGAGAATGATAAGAGCAAAGATCCATTTATTGAGGTACTGTGACTACTTTTCCCCTATATGTTATGTTCTGAAAGGATAGCGATTTCATGTAGTGTGATCTTGCAGGGCTGCAGCGATAACAGTGGTGGTGAAGTTGTGCATTTCTTGGTCTACATGTCACCTGAAAAGCTTGCTAAAGCCAAGGAAGAGGGTTTGCTCAAGAAGTTTAAGCTGACTACTACAATAAGTACAAGCAACATGCATCTGTTTGACACGAAAGGCATAATCAAGAAATACGATAATCCCGAACAGAGTATGAGATGAAAATGAGCTACCCCAAGCTATTTGTTTCATTTTGTTTTATATGTTGTTTCTCTATCTCTGCAGTTCTTGAAGAATTTTTTCACATAAGGCTTGAGTTCTACGAGAAGAGGAAGGTAAGCTTAATATTATAGGAAAATCTGCTGTTGTGTGTGTGCGCCTGACACGTAACTTACAGATTGACTTTGGTTTTGCAGAAAGCTTTATTAGCAAACCTTCAGCTGGATCTCGTTAAATGCAGTAACAAGTATAGATTCATTCACGGTGTTGTTGAAGGCAGTATAGTGGTGAGCAACCGAAGAAGGGCTGATTTGCTCCTGGAGTTGAAGGCGAAGGGTTTCACTCCTTTCCCCAAGAAGAAAAACGAGGCAGAAGTTGCTATTGCTGGCTCAACTGATGATGCTGAGGAGACAGAAGAGAGCAATGAAGAGGTTGTTGGCCCAGGAGTTTCTGCTGGTGACTATGACTATTTGCTGTCTTTGGCAATTGGAACTCTAACTCGTGAGAAGATGGAGGAGTTGCGTAAGGAGAATGATAAGCTTACGCAAGAAGTGGAGGAGTTGACAAGAATGCCGGTTAAGACAATGTGGATGAATGATCTTGACATGCTTGAGAAAAAATTTGTTGAGGTATGCTTTAAAAAAGTTCAATATTATGATATGTCGGTCGTGAGTGGTTCTGACCTGTGTTTATTCGTTCTTTTAAGGAAATCGATGAAACTGAAAAGAGAAGGGAAAAGGACAGGAAAAGGATGCTTGGTGATGCAAAGATATCGAGGCCAGTGTTGAAGAATCCACGCAAGAACACAAAGAAAGCAGCAGCAAGCAAGAAAGAGTCTGGCGCTGACCAAATGGAAACATCAGATAATACCACGATTGACACAGGTTGGTTTTCTGTAAGGATCGATCCTCGCTTCACATCTTATCAGATAATGCTGCTGCAGTCGAAAAACCAAAGGGAAAAGCACCAGCTAAAAAGAAAGCTCCTGCGAGAAAGGTCTGAACATTTCCTCCCATTTGATAGACTTTTTAACCATTTAATTCGTACACAATGTAGCTTATGCTCTCTATCTTCAACCTCATGTCATTGCAGAAAACTGTAGTTGCTGTTGAAGAGGAAGATGGTGACGATGAAGAAGTTGCCGACTTAAGACAACGCATAGCAGCTTACAACTTTGACTCCTCCCCTGAGGCCGCAGAAGGTGATTATTAATTCATGCATTTACGATGTGAAACCCGAAGTTTTCCGCCTCTTGACCATGACTCCGTCCCTATGTAATTATGATTCTATTACAAAAAATTGTTTCAATTTCTCTCATGCTACCCCAAAAACTCTACTAGTTAATTGCAACAGTCTGTCTTATGCCCCACTAAAATCTAAATGAAATGTTTGTGTAATAGAGGAGGGAACTCATGCAGATCCTGGAACTATGCTTATGAGTTTCACATCTTTATTTTTCTGCTATTTCTGGAGAAGATTAACTGCTGGCATTGCTCTCCATATCTTCTTGCAGATATGGAAAAAGACACCACCATTAACCCCAATGCTGATGCTATTCAAATCGCTGACGACGACGACGACTTTGAGCCCAAAAAGAAAGGCGTCAAAAAGCCAACCAAAGCCTCCACAAAACCCCCGCCAGCCGCCGCCAAGAAGCGTGGCCCAGCCACCAAGAAATCTCAGGCCGCAAACGCAGGTCAGAAGCTAGCCAATGATGCTCTAAAAGAAGCCGAGGATTCTCCTGAGAGGAAAATGAGGAGAATGAGGCCTTCTCCTTTTAACAAGAAGAGCAGTTCTTTTCTTGGAAGGTCCTCCATAGATGTCGAAGAAGAGGAAGAAGAAGAAGGTCGTAGAGTTGAGATTGAAGAAGAGCAAAGGCCTTTGGCTGCTGCTAAAGCTAGGCCTCAAAGGGCTACTCGCGGGCGTGCGACTTATGTAGTAGGCGATGATTCTGAGAGCGATGATGATCCTATCGTTGATCTTGACGATGAAGATGATGATGATTTCGACGGTGATGATTAGTGAACATCTTTATTTAGTTTTTCTCTGATCTGTGTTAAGGTTTGAGGTTTGTGTTGTCTGATGCTTTAGCAAACAATGAATTGCAATGTTGCTGCATTTTTAAAGAAGTACGTTGAATTCTCGGATGGTTTCTTTTATAGACCTTCGATCTTAAAATCAATCATCCTTATAAAGATAATTTAATTGCTCCGTTTGTTATCGTGTATTGTGATCATGTTTTATTATGATGAAGTTTGCTTGCAATGTTGCAGTAGAATCACTTTGAAATGAATATAAGTTAATCAGCTTGGTGCTAACCCATGTTAGTAAAAGTCAAAATATTTCAATCTCAAATGAAGTAACAAAATATACAGAAACTAAAAGTTGCAGTAATGTATTATTTTCTTATTGTTCAATGGAAAATGAGTTATTCTTCAAGATTGTAACGCATGCATAACCTATATTTAAATGTACTACTTACTATGACAATAATTTCAAAGAGGTTCATTTTAGAAAGAAGATAAATCATAATAAATGTAGTCAAAACTATTAAAGAGCATTTCCCCCATATGATATTATATTCAACAGCCAGCCTTAAACCCACGTTTTAAGCCAACCAATCACGACCACCTCCTAAACTTCAACGTTCTTTCCACCAAAAAAAAGAACATTCAATTCATATGAACTCAGAAGATCGAACAACTTCTCTATAATTACCTTAATAAAAACTATTCTCTTCTCTCTAACTTCCCTTCAGATCCCAAGACAAGATGCCTCGTGGAACCCTCGAAGTTCTCCTCGTCAGTGCTAAAGGCATAGACAACACAGATTTTCTATGTACGTTGTTAATCAGTTCACTTTCTTACATCATTTGTACTTTTTCATTCTTCCGTAGATGTTAGTATCGTTTGCTGATCTGAGCCTGAGATTTCATTTGAATGTTCCCAACTTTACAAAAATTTGATTTTTGTTCTTGCTTCGATCCATGAATTGCCGTTGACTTTAACAATTTCGACGATCGGAGGTATTTGTAATAATGGATTATTGAATTATGTAGCTGGGGTTGATCCTTATGCCATTCTCACTCTTCGAACACAAGAGAAGAAAAGCAGTGTAGCTTCAGGTAATATATACATATTTAGAGGAATGGGCACCCGTTGATTTGGCACCGAGTCGTGCCAAATCAGCATGCCTTCAAGATCAAATGTGATGTGACATTAATCAACACATCTTAGGTGTCATAGATCGACACATATGATGCCGATGTGCCATATTCACGTCTTATGTGGCACTTGTTGTGTGGCCTTGATATATACCACGTAAACATGGAACATCAGCATCATATGTGTCGATCTATGACACCTAAGATGTGTTGATTAATGCCACATCACATTTGATGTTGAAGGCATGCTGATTTGGCATGAATCGTGCCAAATCAGCAGGTGCCTATATAAGGTGCTCACGGCACATAAGGTGAGTACCATATCATTCCACTATACACATATATATATATTATATATATAATCCATTTGCAATTTCAAAATAATAATCTAATTTTGAATATATATTGTGCAGGCGAAGGTACAGATCTTGAGTGGAACGAGACGTTCTTGTTCACAATCTCAAGCGGCGTTGAAGAACTTAAGATAAAGCTAATGGACAAAGACACTTTTACCAGCGATGATTTCGTTGGAGAAGCAATGTAAGTCTACCCCTTTTACTACATATATAATATATACAGCATTGGAGATTTATTTTATCGAAATAATTCAATAATTTAGAATACCTTTGGGGCCGGTGTTTGAGGTGGAGGAACTTCCTACCACTTCTTACAACGTTGTAAAGGATGAGAAATATTGTGGAGAGATTAGGGTTGGCCTCAAGTTCGTTTATGAGGTTTGTACCATGTATTATTCTTTGTTATTTCATTTTATTTTTCGTAATATTTTCTGCTATTTTGATTTGACATTTTATTGAGACCATATTCTTAATTCATTGCAGAGAAGTGCAGATTGCGAAGAGGATGAGAGCTTCGGTGGATGGAAACAGTCATCAATTGAGTGAATGTTGTAAGAGAAGAAGCTTTGAAGTTGTATTGAAAACGTTTTGCTATTGTTTTTTTGGCTATTTCGAATTGTTTGCCTTGAAAAAAAAGTTCTATTGATTTGATGATGATGATGATGATGATGATGATGATGATGATGATGATGATATTTGCATATTAACTTATATATGTTTTATCATTCGACGATGACATATAGACACACCTCGGAGAAAACAAATAGAGAAACTTTGTCTACTAATTAGTGACAAAAGAAATATACATTTGTCACAAAGAAAGATACATGACAATAATCACAATGGAAAACCCTTCGTGACATCTACGTATAAATATCCAAGTAAAAAATTTACAAATCATTAACTATGTCAGAAATTTTTACAGATAGGTACTCGTTTTACTGTTTGTACCAATTTTCTCAGATAGGTACTCGTTTTACTGTTTGTACCAATTTTTACAGATAGGTACTCGTTTTACTGTCTTGCTGTACCTTTTTATGTGTGTATTGCGTACACGTCACGCGTTTATACGGTACCATATACGGTTACTATATGGTACATTAATGTGTTATATATGACGTACCATTTTCTCAACGTATTACGTACCACAATACGTTGCTATAGGGTACCTAAATGTGTTACATGGCGTACCTGCGGCAGATTGGGTACCTATTTTGCAAAGAAATTATTCTATTAGGTACCAACAGGGTACTAAATTACAAATTTTTATCCAAATCGATATTTATGTGTCAAACCCCAAACCCATCACATCTAATAAATAAGTGGAAAAATTGTGAATGAATCTCAAGCAAGCAAATGGGGCTACAGCATATGTTTCGTTGACTTATTGGTCAACGTTTTATCGAGTTCGTTTGCCTCTACATTACGATCCGACCCGGCGGGATCGGAGAATTCGACCCGTTAACAATCACTCTCATTTTTACGTCGGGTTATTTGTGGTGTTCAGAGATCGGATCCAAATCAAGTTGTGCTTCTCACCGGCGCGTGTTGATAAGCACTTCACGACTGCCCGCGCGTGCGTTGACGCGACATGAGTAGCAGCAGGCGAGTGCTGATTGTCGGAGGCACGGGATACTTGGGTCAGCACCTCCTACAGAGCCTCGCCGATTCCCCTTACGCGCTCGCTTTCACGCACCATTCCGCGTCTCCACCCCACGCGCTGCTCGGCGCACTTCCGCGCGCTCTCGCCTTCCGCGTCGATCTACGCACCGGCGGTGGTCTAGAAGACGTCGCAAGCACTTTCGGACAGGTCATTTTCTATCGTCCGATTTCGGCATTGTTGCGATGCTTAGCTGCGAAAATTAAAGCTTAGAATGTGAAGAAAAAACTATGTTTCTTGCAGCCCGATGTTGTGATAAATTGTGCTGCGATTTCTGTCCCTCGTGCGTGTGAGATGGATGCCGAAGCTGCGATGGCTGTAAACGTTCCAATTGCTCTTGTAAAATGGCTGTCAAGCTTGGAAGGAAACGATGCCCTTTTGGTTCATTTGTCTACTGATCAAGGTTTGATCTCATTCTCAGACATGCCAGTGATCGGACGTATATAGAATGGTTTCCTGAAAACATAGATTGAAAGTAATCGCATGAGAGGACGGTTGTCGGAGGAAGAATGAAACAGTATTGGACAGTGGAATGCAATTACGATGACTTTGAATTTTGAGTCGTGTTTCTGAATCTTGCATTATCGATTGTAAGAGTAGTTGATTAATTTTGTTAGAATGTCAAGGTTGATTTGTGCGAGGCATTGAGATTGATGGTTAAATCCAAGGGATATGTTTTTCTTGAACTCGTATTCAGGAAATATATGCTCATTTTCTGAATTCGCGGTTTCGATTCCTCAAGAGTCTTTTAGGCTATGTCTTTCTTGACAGATTTGAAGTGAATATCTCCAATTACGTGATTTTGAACTCTTTCAGTATATGAAGGGACCAAATCATTCTACAAAGAAGACGACGAAACTATTCCAGTGAACATTTACGGTAAATCAAAGCTTGAAGCAGAGCGTTACATACTTGGAAACTATCAGAATTTTGCAATCTTGAGGAGCAGCATTATATATGGTCCACAAACTATCTCACCAGTTCCTAAATCTCTTCCAATTCAGGTGAATTTGAATCTCTGTGCTTGAAATTCTCATTAGTTTTCTTGCAATTCTTGAATCTGATAAAACATGCATACAATCGAAGTGGATCGACAGTGTTCTTGCAAAGGGAGAACCCTTGGATTTCTTTCATGACGAATTTCGCTGTCCCGTCTTTGTAAAGGACCTCGTCTCTCTCATTCAGAATCTCACACACCAATGGATCTCAGGTCAAAACCATCTCTATAGTATGACGATGTATAAGCTTAGTTCTTTTTCAGACGCAAAAGTTGCTTGCCCAATATTTTTTTCTTATTCAGACTAACGATGATTTGTTTTTATTGGTCGGCAGAGAAAAAACAAATGCAGTTGCTTTTGAACGTTGGCGGGCCAGACAGGGTATCACGAGTGCAAATGGCTGAAGCTGTGGCTCGTTTTAGAGGTTACGATACGTCTTTGATCAGACAAGTATCTGCATCATCTGTATGTCCTAAAAGATTCTGCATAAAAAACAACATATTCCTTTTCTTACATGGATTGTCATTCTTTTGAGTTCATTTATTCGAACGTTTTAAGGTGGATCGTGGCGTAAAATCACCTGCTGATATTTCCATGGATATAAGCAGACTAATTCATGTCATAGGCATCGCTCCAATTTCTTACGCTGAAGGCGTGAGATTTACGCTTGCTGCCGAAGATCATTCGTGACAGAAGTATGTCGTTATTTTTCAAGCGATTGACGCCTTCTTGATGTGCACTGTTACGTCGTCGACTTTGATCTTTTGTTTTGCTTTGACGCCTTATTAATGTCAAGAAAATTGCTTCAGTTTTGGTAATTAAACGACTAAGCTTGCCACAATATCTTTAAATTGCTTTAATTTTGATACTTATAGTAGTTACAGGATTAAAACGTTAAGACTGTGTTTGGATTGAGACAGCGGTGAGGAAAAGAAGACTAAAGAGAATGATTTTTCGTTAGTTTTCATGTCCTTTTCCTCAACATTTGGTGAAGAAATTGATTATTTCCATGGCTTTAGCTTAAACTTAGTTCAAGTTTTCGTTTTTTTTCCTTTTCCTCATCTATATCTCTAATAATCAAGCTTTCGATTGAAAAAAAAATATATTTTTCTAATCAACCTAACACAAAAACTAACTATTTTTTCCATTTGATTTTCTTTTCCTTGACCAAATTTTTTAAATAGATCGCACCCTATATTAAAAGTGCCCGACGCTCCTCTCAAGTAAGGGATTAAAAATATAATTAAGCCTAAAAAGGCAAGAGTGAATTGTTTCTACTAAAAATTAGTCAAAGCACTTAAAAAAGAGTATGCTAATAAATAAAAGTGAATCTATAGAAAAATACCCAAGTCAGTACCCATGTCAGAAATTTTTTTATACAACTACCCGTTCGACTGTGCGTACCATTTTTTCGGTCTTGACGTACCTTTTTATATGTGTATTGCGTACCACGTCACGCATTTATATGGTACACATACAGCGGCGGATCTACATGGTGGCCCGAGTGGGCCATGGCCCCCCAAAAATTTTTGAAAATTTTGAGTATTATGTATCTATTATAAATTTTAAATAAAGACTTTAAAAAAATTATCTCAAATTGAATTACAGCGTTAGTGTTATGATAGGGTTTAGTGATCTAAGTGGAGGTGGGTTCGATTCCATGCGGCCTACTTTCATTCATTTTTAATTTTCTATTCTTTTTTTTTACTTTTCCCTTTTTAACTTTCTATTCGTTTTTTTTCTGCTCTTTCTTTTTCTTTGTCCGCTATATTTAAGAATTTTATTCTTTGAAATATTTAACTATTTCATTCTTTTTACTTATATAAATATTTTTTAACAAATTAATCAATCAAAGCTTTAACAAATACAATGTCTGTTTTTCCATAGTAATACTCGATTTATTAAGTTTTTATTTTATATCTAATTAAATTTATTTTTGACTTTTTCTAGTTCTTCTCGATATCTTTCCTCTTCTATTTTTTCTATATCATATTATTATTAAATTAATATTATATCATACAAACAAGAAGCTAGTGAGGATCTCATAACACTCTTAGAAATATTACTATTGTGAGTTGTCGTTAGAGCTCCGTCAATCATATTATTGATGTATTTCAATATTGATATTTTTTGTTGATTGTATAAATGTGAATTTTTTTTCGTGATTTAATATGTTCCAACAAAAAAATATATTCCTATGGTGCAAACGAGCTGAGCTCGAGCTGGCTTGTTCGCAATTGAGCCGAGCTTCGCCCCCCAGTTTGGGCTCGTGGCTCGTCAAGCCCTTATCGAGCCAACAATTTTGACTTCCCATTAAAAATTTTCTGGATCCGCCCCTGTAACCATATATGGTACCTATGTACGTTTTATACGATACCTTGCGGCTGACTATATGATGAAACCATTTTCTAGCTGTATTAAGTATCAAAATACGTTTTTTCTTATGGTACTTAAATCTGTGATATGATGTACCTTGCGGCGAGCAGGTACCATTGTGCAAAAATTTATTGGTACTGATTTGCTAATTTTTTTATATTAATGGGTATTTTTATGTAAAATCTCCATAAATAAACGCCTTGAATTGAACAACATACGTGATCAGTGCTTTCGGGGGTGAATTAAAATTAGTCAAAGCACTTTAAAAAAAGAGTATACTAATAAATAAACGCTGAACATACATGATCAGTGCTATGGTGGCGTGTGGCTATAGGAGGAGAGGATATAGAGAACCAACCAAATAAATCTTATCACGAAAAAACAATTTCTTTCTTGCATGACTGCGATAATACATTATCACTTCTCGCAGTTACGTACTGTCCGCAAAACAACTACAACCTATGACTCGGTAAAGGCTAGAAGAAGAATCAAGAGCTTCAAAGGAGAGAAGATGGCCGCCGTCGTGGAAGAAAATGGAGCGTCTGAGAGGAGACAAAACGACTTAGTGTTTGTGAAGCCAAAGCCCACAAAGGGTTTTGCTTCGAAGGCCATTGATTGGCTCGAATGGGCCTTCGTGAAGATGGCGCTGGACAACTCAAACCAGCAAAAGCCCCTTCACTATTTATCTGGCAATTTTGCGCCTGTTGATGAGACGTCGCCTTTGAGTGATCTTACCGTGAAGGGACGTTTGCCCGTAAGTTGTTCTGCTTTTCAATCTGTTTTTGTCTTAGTTTCTTTTCTTACAAGGGACTGTGATTTGAGTGGCGATTACTTGAGGTTTTTGCCCATTTTTTAGGAGTGCTTGAATGGTGAGTTCGTGAGGGTTGGGCCTAATCCGAAATATGCCCCAGTTGCTGGATACCATTTGTAATACTTCCATATTCTTTACCTCATAATCTGTACGTGTTTGAATCTATTTGATGTCTCAAGCATGTCTGAATTTTTAGCTTTTTGTTTCTGTCTTTTGCAGGTTTGATGGAGATGGGTTCGTGTTCCAAGTCCCCAGTTCATATTATAGTGTCTAGCTTTTATATTTCTTTGTCCAACAAACTTCCTTCTCTTAATTATGCTGGAGGTTTTCTTTTTCGCTACTAAAACGATTAATTTTGTCTTCTTAAAGTTAAAGCTCAGTAGATTCGAATTATCATTTCGTTAAAATGTCTTGCTTTCTTTAGAAAGGATGCTTATGTTTGAGATTGTTAAGGTTGTGGTGTCACTAAAGTAGTTCTTCTTTTGCAGGATGATTCACGGCTTGCGAATCAAAGATGGGAAAGCAACTTACGTATCTCGATTCGTAAAGACCTCCCGCCTTAAACAAGAAGAATACCACGGTGGATCAAAATTTCTGAAGGTATGTATGCTTGCATTGTATAATACGAAACTGAAGCGTTCTTCACTAATAGTTATCTGGTTTTTCTGATTAGCATGAGTAGTATGCTAAAGTTATTACATATCAGTTAGTTTGCTGATGTTTGGCAACGCCAATGTTGTCTGTACTCTGTATAGCTCGGTGACCTGAAAGGGATATTTGGGCTCATGAAGGTTAACATAGAAACGCTAAGAGCAAAATTTAAAGTGATTGATCACACCTATGGTCGTGGCATGGGTACGTCGTCGTATAAATACAAGTCGATTAAACTAACACACGCACACACACACGTATATATATGTTCATCTGAAACACTGATCAGCTTTTTTCTTACAGCCAACACTGCTTTTGTATACCATCAAGGGAAGCTTTTAGCTCTCTGTGAAGCAGATAAGCCATGTAAGCTTGCATGCGTTGATTCTTATGTCTTCATTGTCAGCAATACCCTTCAGTATTCTTCAAAATTACGAGTGATAAAATGCGCTTTGTTACCCTTTTAAGACGCTATCAAAGTCTTGGAAGATGGAGACCTCCAAACTCTTGGCATGGTGGACTATGATAAAAGGCTCCAACATACTTTCACCGCTCATCCTAAGGTCGATCCATTCACAGGTGAGATCATTACGCCATCCATACGAATCTTAAGACGGTTAATATTTGTGATTTAAGAGCAACGTTTGGTTAATATAGGGCTTTTTTTGATGTAGGGGAAATGTTTACCTTCGGTTATGATATAGAAAAAGAACCTTACGTGACGTACAGAGTTATTACAAAGGACGGGGCGATGCAAGATCCAGTGCCTATCACTGTCTCGGGCCCCATCATGATGCACGATTTCGCCATAACCGAAAACTATGCCATCTTTATGGATCTTCCCCTTTACTTCAAGCCTAAAGTATGTTTTTCGTATCAGCAAATTATTCGCCTCTGCTGTTATTTAGTGTCAAATCTGCTGCAATAACTGTGTTCGTTAGTTTGAGTTTTGCTATTAGGACGCTGTCCTCTTACATTGTTCGATGCTTCTAACTGTAGTTGATTTCCTAAAGGGGACATCAATGTGAAGAAAGTGATCGGTATATACGGTTATAATTATTGCTGTATATTTCAGGAAATGGCGACGAACAGAAGATTCGCTTTTCATTTCGATCCTACTGCAAAAGCCCGCTTTGGAATTCTCCCGCGGTATGCAAAGAGCGAGGCGCTGATAAAGTGGTTCGAGCTTCCGAACTGCTTCATATTTCACAACGGTGAGAAAAGCTAACTTCTTCCTTACAACGTCTGAGATTGCTCGCGCGTTCGTCCTAAACGTTCGATGATTTCCTCCGCAGCGAATGCTTGGGAGGAAGGAGACGAAGTCGTCCTCATTACATGTCGGCTCCAAAATCCCGACCTGGAGATGTTCTCGGGACCCGTCAAGGAGAAAGTCGAGGATTTCTCGAACGAACTGTAAGAATTCGTTCCTACATGATCATCATCGCCTTAGTTCTTTAGGGTGCGTTTGGTATGCGGAATGCAGTGTGAAAAGAAAAGGAAAAGTGGAATGGTACGACACACGAGGCGTAGCATACAATTATACAATCGCGTACCATTAATTTTTCCTTTTCTTTTCCGCATCGAATTCTGCAGACCAAACGCATCCTTAACGATTATTACATTACACTCAGAATAATTGTTTCGTCTTATGTTCTCTATCAGTTATGAAATGAGGTTCAACATGAAAGACGGCTCGGCTTCCCAGAAAAGATTATCAGTCTCGACCGTAGATTTCCCTCGAATCAACGAGGGATTCAACGGACGGTAACCTAACCTCCCTTGTCGTCTCTGTTGGAATAAATACATATATAAATTTAAAATACAATAGACTCCCTTCAATATTAAGCTTTTAGATAAAACGATCATTCAGAATGATATCATAGCTCATTTAAGAAAATTACACTTGTGCGAATTACACAATAAAAAATCAGTCTAGACGTGAGGGGGGCGTGTTGGAAATATATCATACGAAATTTTTAAAATATGGCACGTTCCCTTCGGACTTAAGCTTTCAGGTGAAGTGGTCATTCAGCAGTCTCTTAAAATAATATTGCAGGAAGCAGCGTTACGTCTACGGGACGATAATGGACGGCGTGGCTAAAATCACGGGATACATAAAATTCGACCTGCACGCTGAGCCAGGGGACGGGAATAAGGAGAGGCTCGAAGTCGGAGGGAACGTGATCGGCATATTCGACCTCGGGCCCGGGAGGTTCGGGTCGGAGGCCGTTTTCGTTCCCGGGCGGCCCGAGCCCGAAGAAGAAGATGACGGGTACTTGATTTTCTTCGTCCACGACGAGAACGTCGGGTAAATAAAAAAAATACGCGTTTTCGGGATTATATGCGAACAATGTATGGCGAGGTTTTAATTTTAACTTTTTTTTTTCGCAGAAAGTCGTCGGTGAATGTGATCGATGCGAAGACGATGTCGCCCGAGGCGGTCGCCGTCGTGGATTTGCCGAAAAGGGTTCCCTATGGCTTTCATGCCTTCTTTGTCACTGAGGTAATAAAGCATAAGATATACGCACAGCGATTAATGAGCTGTTATTGCAGCTTTTGCTAAAATGAATTATGGTTCTTGCTTATTCTTACAGGAACAACTGCAAGAACAAGCAAAGCTGTGAGAGGTACTGCATTGGGTGGTACTGTGTAGTTATTTGGTTCGTCATGCACTTTTTAATAGTGTTGAAAACAAAATATTGGCTGTGTTTGGTTTATGTGATAAGCCCATATAAGTCCAGTTAGTATAAATAATATGGTGTGATTTAATGTTTGGTTACTTTTGTTCGGCCCGATGCCTGCGTGTCAGACTAAAGGCCCGATATAGCTAAACTATGGGTTGAGTCTCAGATAATTTATATTGGGCCGTAAGATAAATATTTTTTCATGGGCTTTATACTAATATTATAACCAAACACAGCAATAGAAGTCAAATATAATATACTTACTCTGTTGTAGAAATACCGAAATAAAAGGGGTCTTTACACATAAATGTCTACTTGCATAAAAACTTGTACCTCAGTATCATGTCAGTATTTTTTATATGCATGTACCTAGTAGAATAAATTTTTTCCACATAGGTACTTGATCCGCCGCAGGTACGCCATACAACATATTTAGGTACCATATAGCAACGTATTATGGTACGTAATACAGTTAGAAAATTGTACGCCGTATATAACACATTAAGGTATCATATAGAAAGCGTATAGAATATCGTATAAATGCGTGACGTGGTACGCAATACACACATAGAAAGGTCCGGCAAGACTGAGAAAACTGATACAGACAGTAAATCGGGTACCTATCTCTGACATAGGTACTGATTTGTAAATTTTTTATTGAAATTTTTATTTTTTATAGATTACGCGAAGTAAAATATATAGAATCAAAATGTCATGTAAAATGATCGTTCGACTTGTACATTAAGTCACGAGAGGTCATGAGAATGAATCCTAATGACCGTTGTAATAGAAAAATTCACGTCAAAATAAGAAAAGGAATCAATCTAAATACAATTTGGTGAAAAGAAAATATGTAAGAATTAATATAGAGTAAAAGGCAAATTTGGTGATCGAGCTGTACCATAATCT
This sequence comes from Craterostigma plantagineum, assembly GCA_027422505.1. Classification (NCBI taxonomy): domain Eukaryota; kingdom Viridiplantae; phylum Streptophyta; class Magnoliopsida; order Lamiales; family Linderniaceae; genus Craterostigma; species Craterostigma plantagineum. Next base: position 1,672,639 of record JAPQWV010000057.1, read on the forward strand.
CATTGTTGGTGCTCATTCTTTAAACTGTACCGTTTTGGTTCTCATACTTTGCCAAATCTGTCATTTTTTGTTTTTTCAACATATTAAATCACATTTTAATCAGTCAACAAAATTTACTAAAGGGTATCGTGTTAATAAATAAATATTAAAAAATAATAGACAAAAAAGAAAACAAAAAAGATAAATTGCTAACAGAAAACATCATTCAACGAAAAAAGCTTGGATCTGGTGAAAATTTTCTAAATCTCATTGGAATTTAGGTGTTTGATGAATGATCCTCATGATATTAGAAACATGTGGAGTGCTCACTCTTACTCATTATGTGCCTCGGATTACTAATGTTGATGAGGTGGGAGGTGTTGTCGGATAGGGACTTCAATATGTGATGAGAACGGCGGTTGAGGTAGTGATCTGAATGGGGCTGCTGAACAAGCCAGACTATTGGGTGAAGCCACTAAAGCATGGGCTTTAGGCCCCACATATTTGAGGGCCCCATTCCTTAATTTAGTAGTGTTATAATGTGAAAAAAAAATTAATTAAGCCCAATATTTTGAGCCAAACTACAAATATATAACTATTATTTTTCCTTTAATTAAACTTGCATTTTATCTTTTCTTTTTTTTTTTGTCTTTTCAACTTCCTAACTTCCATCTTTCGGTGTCTTTTCATTTTCTCACGCTTTTATCTCACGTGCATTACATGTATTTTATTTAGCTTTTTGTGCCCCCACGTCCCTCATTGAATATCTAACAGTCTAATTACTATCTAAAAACTTGATTGAATCTCAACGTCAAACAAAAACTGAAGCTCTACAAAATAATTCAGGTTTTATCTTTATTTTTTTATATTTTATTTATTATTATTGGTAAAGCTATGTTTATTTGTGAAACTTTTATCAAACTTGGTTGCATTATTTTGTTGTTAGTAAGTAATGTCAACAAGAAAATATGAATCTGGTGACTCGCAGAGATTAAAAAAACAGAAACTAGAAGTTTTAGTTGAATCACAAAAAGGGTCATTACTAAAATATGTTACTGTTAATAAAAATAAGACTAACAACCAAGAAAATATTGGGCAGATGTCGATCAATAGAAAATGAGTTGGCTGAAAAGATAGATTATGAGAAGTTTATAAAAGAGTTTGCGTCAAGAAAAGCTAGAAGAATAAATTTCTTATAATTGCTTTTGTGTTTGTTTTAAAGTTTTTCACTAAGAAAAATTATTCAAAATTTTTAACTCCGCCTTCTATAAATTTCAAATCTTATAGTTGTCGGTCCCAAGACCCAGATAAAGGAGGGGGATTGTGCGATGTTGACACCTAAAATTTTTTGTTAATATATAATAAATTTTTAATAAAGAAGGGCCCCATCGAAAATTTTTACTTTAAACCTCATATTATGATGAGTCGGCCCTGCTGCTGAAGAAGATGAAAGTGACGAAGAATTAAAAGGTCATGATGAAGATGAACACGGTGATGATGACGAGTTAGTAGGTAATGATGAAGGTGAGCGAAGTGGTGATGAACAATTGGGAGGTGTTGCTCTGTTTCATCTTTTGGCTTTAGATCTTCAACGTAGTTGACAAGATTTTAGCGATGCTTAGCCATATTTTGATATTGTTCATGTTTCTTACGTTCGGTTCATTGATATATAGAAAATCATTAATATGCCCTCCATTTTGGGTCACCACTCACCTGTTGGGTTAAACTATGACTTTGGTCAAAAGAACTAAAAATGATAAGTTTGGCAAAGTATGTGAACCAAAACGGTATTAAAGTATAAGCATCAACAGTGGGATTATGGTATAGTTCGAGCACCACAGTTGCCTTTTACTCATTAATATATGATATCTTTCTTTGAAAAACTTAACCTTTTAGGTGAATAGGTTATGTACCACTGTCAAACATAAGAAGCTCATTCAATTTCACGTGTTAAACGAGGATCGTATAAACGCTTACAAATATTATATATTGCTCGCAGTAGAGCTGTCAAACGGGCCGGTGGGGCGGGCCGGCCCGTTACCCGCCAAAGCCCGCCAACTGGCGGGGCGGGCGCGGGCCTGGCGGGCTTAGCCCCCAGAAATTAAAAAAAAATAAAGAGAAAAAAATTAAAAAAAGAGGAAAAAAAATTAAAAAAGAAGATTTTTATTTGGAAAGTACTTGTAATTTAATCCTAACTATTTAATAATAATTTATTTATTTTATTAAACTCAACTAAAGTTAATTCCAATTAAAATTATAATTACAAAATATAAAAAAATCTATATAAGTTATTTATAGATATATTAAATAATATAAAAATTAATTTTTTTATTCTGGCGGGCCTAAAATTTTGCAGCCCGCCCCGCCAGGGCCGGCCCGCGGGCTTTGGGCTTTTTTGACAGCTCTAGCTCGCGGCATGGATTTTTGTAGTATTTTTACTATTTTAGAGTAGAAGATGAGTCGAGGCGATTCACAAGTTCATCCTTAAAATTTTGACTCCAAATTCGTCGAAACTGTTCGAAATCTCGAAAATTTAATACTACTAAACTCGGAACTTGGATATACATAAATAAATTGATACATCTCCCCTGAAAAAACCCTAACCCACACACAGCCGCCACCTTCTTCCCCCTTTCACCTCCCCTCCCATCCCCTTCTCCTCCTCCCCACCTCACCCCCGTCTCCTTTCTGTCAACCCGCTCCTCCCCCAACCTCCACTGGAGGGTGGGGGAGCCTGCCTTTTTTTTTTTTTTGCCTTGTTTTTTTTGGCTTTTCCAGCACCCACCTCCGCCGGCCAGCTCGACGCCACCACCGCTGCCGGCGCCCTGCCCCGATGCCCACCTCCGCCGGCCACTTCGACGCCCACCTCAGCCGGCGGCCTCGACGCCCCCTCCGCCCGGCGTACCCTTACGACAGCCCGCCGCCTTCCGTCAACCACCGGCCGCTGCACCCCTCCTCTGTCTTCCGGCGTTCGTCTAAAAAACTTTCTCTCCCGTCCCTCGGATCGGGAGCCTTTTCTCCTTTATGGAGCCCCAGTCCGATGAAAATAAAAATCTAGAAGTCGAAGTCCAAGTTAAAGTGAAGAGTATAGTAGATTTAGCTTGATAGCTTTTTCTGTTATAGGTTCTTTAGTTCTTGGTTGTAGATAATAGGTTTTATTTTCTGTCGGTTTTTTGTCCCTTGTGGACCTTTGTCTCCCCACGTGGGAGTGTTGTGCCCCTTGTGGGTCTTATTTCCTCTTTCTGAGGACTTGTTTCCGTTTGACGCAATGCGACCAAACGGCTATGTGTGCTGTTTAGCACGTATGTACTCGTATTTCAGTAATGGCAAGCTATCGTTGAAAAAAAAAAAAAAGACTCCGAACTTGGATATATCACAAAAGACAAATAAATGAATATTAAGACCGCAGCCAGTAAAAAATTAAATTAAAGCTGAAACAGAAAAAAATAAAAAGAGAAAATGGAGTCATTAGTCAGAGGAACAGTACCATTCATCAATAGACGGGTGGGACCCACCTCCTATTTTCATTTGAGTTTAATTTCGCGTGTATTTCAAGCTAATTTCAGTTTCATCTCAAACGCTCCTTTCCTTGTATGTATGTCTCCCTCAGTGACAAAAACATACACACACACCTAAGACCTAAAACAAACACCACCTTCAGAACAAGACAATACAAAGCTTCCCATTCATTTCGCTCTCTCGATTTTTCTTCTCATCACTTCTCTCGCCAATATATGCATCACTCTCACCTGTATGCATCTACCCATAGCTTCGTCTTTTGTTTTCCTATGTGATTTATTTCTTGAATTTCTCTTTTCTTTGGCGTTAAGCTCTGGAAACGACTGATTAGCGAGTTTTGATGTCGATCTTTTGCAGATCTTCGGTTGAGAGTCGTCAAATCGGCGAATTGAATCGTGGGTGAGTTCATTTTTTTTCTCAGTATGTGGGTTTTCTGTTCATGGGTAAAAAGTTGAACTGCGTTGACTTCGATTTTTTAGCCCATCTGCTGCTGTGTATGCCGTCTTGGCGATAAATTGGCTTTGATTTTGCGTTCTTTTCATACGATCTGTTTCTAGGAATTGATTATTATTGAAGGTTGAAACTTGATTTCCCTATGTCCTTCTCTTGCTATTTTTTTTTTGTGTGCCGTTGAGAGGGCTTTGATGTGGTGAGTTTTCCTTCAAGGTACCCGAAAAATCGGTGTTTTGATGGCGTGGCTGTTAAATTATTCAGGGATTTGTTTTTTTGGGGCAATTTTTAGTTAACCTGACCTATTTTCGAACGAATTTTGTCATCCTAGGATTAGTTCATTTTTGGTCCCTATGATATTTTCGTAATTGATTACTGATGCTGTGTGTTCATGGATTTTTCTGTTTTTTGCAAGATAAAAACACTTCTAAACGCATCTTTCCATTTCCAGCTACCTATTGATGAGAAAAGTTGGTTCTTTTATTCTGTTGTGTGACATATCGCAGTTTTTGGGCCTTTTTTTTTACCCATTTTCCGTTTCGTTAGTTATAACTTAGCTTGCACACTGTTTTTCATTCACTGAAATCTTACAACCGCCTTATATGTTGTTGTAAACTTGTTTGGGAAATGTTTCGTTTCAGTTATTTACGTTTATATTTTCTTCCTTTTCTTTCATATCACACGTTTTTTTATAACGATTCTCTTTGACTTGCAGCTGATTCGAGTATGTGCAGTGGGCCGGAAAAAGTCAGATTCAAACTCCTCAAAAACTAAAGAGGCTTCAGTTAACAATTCCACCACCATGAAGGATTTAAGCAATCCATCCTTAGAAGAAAGCGATTATTTCTCAAATCTACTTGAATTTGCTGCAAATAACGACGTCGAATCATTCAAAAGGTCCGTCGAAGTCAACCTTTCAATAGTAGACCAAGCTGGGCTTTGGTACATTCGTAAGAAGGGTTCGAAGCTCATCTGTCAAGAAGAACGAACCCCATTAATGGTCGCTGCTACTTATGGCAGCATTGATGTGCTTAAACTGCTGACCGCATTGCCTGAAGTTGACTTAAACCGTTCGTGTGGAGAAGATAAGTGGACAGCTCTTCACTGCGCTGCTTTCAGCGGTTCGATCAACGCTATTGAAACCATGAAGCTGCTTTTAGCCGCCGGCGCTGATCCCAACATAAAAGATGCGAATGGCCAATCTCCCATTGATGTGATTTCAGTGTCTCCAAAGCTCCACGGCGATAAATCAGCGCTCGAAGACTTACTTTCGAACAACACCTCAGATGGGTCGAACGGCGAACGCAACTTACGTGTCTCAATTTCGAGCTCCAATACTTCATCTCCAATCTTATCCTCCTCCCCAGAATGTCAGTACATTACATCGCCCTGCGGTTCTCCTACAGCCAAGAACGGTGAAGCTTCTAACAGTAACATCGTGTCTGAAAAGAAGCAGTACCCAATCGATCCATCCCTCCCAGACATCAGAAACAGCATCTATTCGTCTGACGAGTTTCGTATGTACTCTTTCAAGATCAAGCCTTGTTCGAGGGCGTACTCCCACGACTGGACTGAGTGTCCCTTCGTCCACCCTGGCGAGAACGCTCGAAGGCGGGACCCGAGGAAGTTTCATTACAGCTGTGTCCCTTGCCCAGATTTTCGAAAGGGTTCTTGCAGGCGTGGAGATATGTGTGAGTACGCCCATGGAGTGTTCGAAAGCTGGCTTCACCCTGCTCAGTACCGTACAAAGCTATGCAAGGATGGCGTAGGCTGTAATAGGCAGGTGTGCTTCTTCGCCCATGCCCAAGAGGAGCTTCGACCATTGTATGCCTCGACTGGCTCGGGCGTTCCTTCTCCAAGATCTTCGATGGACATGGCTATGGCTATGAATCTCTTGCCGGGCTCGCCCACTTCGCAGTCGCTGATGTCACCCTCGGGTTTTAATCAGGCGTTCTCACCTACTTCGAATGGGGGGATTATGCCATCGCATTCATCTAATGCCGCTCCTCCTTTATGGTCTCAGCCCAACGTGCCAACCCTTCATCTCCCAGGCAGTAATCTACAGTCGAGTCGATTGAGGTCTTCTCTAAATGCCCGAGATCTTCCACCTGAAGATTTCGATGCTCATAAGCTTGTGTTGAGCAGCGATTTGCCTTCTTTTACTCAGCAACATTCGATGAATTACTCTGCTAATAGGGCTGCTGCTGCTAAGCCTGGGCTAACCCCATCGAACCTCGAAGATCTTTTTTCTGCTGAGATGGCATCTTCCCCGAGATTCTTCGATCATGGCTCAAATTTCGGTGCTTTCTCACCTTCTCACAAGGCATCGGCAGGCGGTCTCAATCAGTTTCAGCATATGCTTTCGCCGATCAATACAAATGCTGCTGCTGCTGCTGCTAACTCTAACGCTAATAATAACAATGTCTTCTCTCCAAGAAACGTCGAGCAACACCCTTTATTACAGGCTTCCCTCGGCGTCCATTCTCCTAGGATGTCCCCTCGAAGCCTCGACGCAACGTCAGCGTCGGCGAGGATCTCAGCCATAGCCAATAGAGAGAGGCAGCTACAGCAGATGAGCATGAGGAGCCTCAGCTCGAGGGAGCTCGGGGCGGTTCGTGTCCCTTTGAACGGTTCGAACCACCCTAACAACCCATGGTCGAAGCATGGCTCGCCCAATGGAGCCGCTGACTGGTCGGTGAGTGCTGAGGGTGGTCAAGCTCGGCTGAAGAGATCGTCTTCGTTCGAGCTCAACAGCAATGGAGGGGACGAGCCCGACCTTTCGTGGGTTCACTCGCTCGTCAAAGAATCTTCGCCGCCTAATTCTGGGTATGAATCCGTGGATCAATCGGTTTTGGGAACTTGGCTTGAGCAGATGCAGCTTGATCAGCTCAGAGGTTAGTTTGTTCATTCTCAGTTTAGAGATTAAAAAAAATCTCTCCTTTCTTTGAAATTTGTATTCAATCAATCCTAAGAACCATTTTATTGATTGTTGATGGTTTATTACAAGAATGAATTTTCATTTTTCGGCTGGGATGTAATGAAAGCAGAAGCTTAGCCCAGTTTGAGCAGTCTTTCTTTTGTAATCGGACGGATTATTAGTTTGAGAATTCTGTGAACGTTATGCAATTGTTATTCTTGAAAATATGCATTCAATTCCTTTTGCTGCTTGTTTTTTTTTTTTTGTTTGTTTGTGGTATGTTGGCTGGCCTATGCAGCTTCTATTATTGTTTATTTATTTGTTGATATTATTGTACTTTATACCTACTTTTATTTTGAATTGGGAAGTGGGGTAGGAGAGCCCATCTTTAAAATTAGGTATGTGTGACATTGGTCGGCCACTAAATCTGGTCGAATAATCAACCTATTAATGATAATTTTTATTCTTAACTTTCTCAAAGGTGAAGAATTATTTATTATATGTATTTCGATTATAAAGTATTTTATATTCTGGTATATGTGTTTATCAATGATTCATTGCATATTGACACCTATATTTTGGGTTGGATTGAAAATAGTAATGCATGAGCACGTGTCTTGTTTTGTTACTCTTGCCGAAGGAATTTTATTTATATATCCCTCGTATCGTATCAATACCTAATAGACCCAAAATATGCAATTTTAGATTATGTGAGGATTCCTTTTGTTAAATAAAAGGTAGTTGGCGACTGCTAACCCAAACACTTTGCCGCATAATTGTTTAATTATTACTTGTGGATCAATAAAGACCACACTATCCAAAATAAATTCGATTTAATTATAAAAATGAAACTCCCACTTAGGGCCTACACTTGTTTACGATCTTGCTTCATGTTGGCTGATCGAGCGGATCGAGTAATAAAATAAAACGAACACTAACGAAATATCCCATGCTCAACAGGCAAGTGTACCTATCGAAATAGCATATACGTAGCAAGTATTCGAGTATCGAATCCCAAAAGAACTATGTACCTTAGAAAAACGTTTGCTTAAATATCCTAGTACGAACGTTTGATTGTTGAAACGGTAAATAATGATACTTAGAAAATACAACTTAATAAAGTAGCACGGAGAATAAAACCCTTATGTAAACAGACGTATTTGAGACTTCGAATCCCCCTAGCTCGACCAACACATATATCAAGCACACGTAAGCAACACTATCATTAGACCGTGAAGATTCCTACAACATGCGTACGAATTCATACGACTGACGAAACTGCGCCTTATCATACGAGACTCGCAAACAACTAATCAACTAATTAAATAGCCGGGCAAGCTTCCCTAACTACTTAACCGAAGATTGCATTAAAAACACGGTGAATCCCACTATTAGATTTGACTCTAATCCGGCGGGGTAGTTCAACCTATCTCTAGCGATGAGTTTATTCCGCTCGTTTACGAGTGGTTTAATCGTTCGCCCCTCTCTCGAGCGTAGCATACGATTTCCCCTACTACGTTAACTTAAACACATAGACATGATCAAGCTAACTAGATGATTTTAATCACATAGACATAATCAAAATCATATGCTTCATAAACGAGTCGTAACAATAGTAATACATCAAATACACGTAAACATACGATCGATCTCGCTAGGGTTCATCTCATCTCAAATACAATAAATTTAGCTACTCATTGTCATCACAACAAAGCACGTAATTAACATCGAATACATCATAAATACTTCCCTGAATTCGACTTCGAAGTTAATCTCGTTCTTCGTTTAGGACTTTTATCGAGCACTTGGTGAGCAACTAATGTTGTGTTCTTGGGGCTTAGAATGGTAACGTGTATGTGACTATGTGTATGTATATATGAGCTTAATGGTGTATCTATTCACGTACCTTTCTTTTTTCTTTTTCTCATCACCTTCGCTCTTTATATAGAGATTTTTTTATCATCTCCTTTTGCTCTTTCTTTTCAACGTAAGTTCCAAGGAGAGGAAGTTTTGGAACATCTTTAGCCTCCAAGCCACATATTCAGCCCCAAAAACACGATCCCTTGTTTCTTGCATTAAAGTATGAAATGTGCTTTGTCTTTTGTGTCTCAAGCGTGATCTTTTTCTTCTAAGTTGGTTCCAATGAGCTAAGGTCGTCTTTTGTTGCATGCTTGACTTTTAACACTGCCACATTAACGTTCACGGCCTCGTTAATAAGCCTTCACGGCCGTGAAACCATGGGATCTGAAAAGAAGAGGTCTCTGCCAGCGTTCACGGCTTCGTAGCTTCCGTTCACGGCCGTGAACAAAGTTTGGGCTTAAAAATAGGCTTTCTGCCTGAATTCACGGCCTCTAGCACCTCCTTTCACGGCCATAAAGTGTCCTTCACGGCCTGGTTGGTTCATGTTCACGGCCGTGACACAATCGGGCAAGAAAATGGCTCTCTGGTGCGCTTCACGGCCTCTGACAAGGCCTTCACGGCCGTGACGCCTTTTTCTGCAAAACAGCAGCACGTTGAAAAATTCATATCTCCCAATATAGACCTCGGATTGAAAATCCCTTTGGTCAGAATCAATATTAACGAGTCCTCTATCTATGGTTAAAATTTCAGGTCCATCGGACATCGTTTACCCCGTGATCATTGAGAAATACTAAACTGTCGCAAAACTGCCGTAAAACGTTTGATTTTGTTGTGAAACCATATTATAGCACAAAAATAATCCAAACGGCTTCACTTATCATGCAAACGACTTAAATTTAACATATTTAAACGTAAGAAAATACGTTTATCAAATTTCCCCACACTTAAACGTTTGCTTGTCCTCAAGCAAATAAATGCAAATGGCATATAAAAGTATAAAATCATGCAACGTATCAATTAAGAATGAAATCACGTAGGAGATAATGCAAGTAAAGTCGGAAAGCATATTCGAAATCAACAACTAACCACACGGCTTCCTTAGAAATACCTATCAAGATCCGCACCTCACAAAGATTCACTCAAATCACTAAGTGTATAGGTTAAGATATCGGTGATATCTCTCGGGCCATGCATTAATCTAATCCCTAACATAAGCTTGCAAATGATTCGTAAATCTACCACTTTCAACGTTCAAGCGTGAATCGGAAGGTCTTTACCGGGTTATAATATGGTTAAGATATGTAAGATATGCAAGAAATAAGCGTAAAAAGGATATGAGCTGTAGTCGTGTCGGAATCATGCCATCATCTCGAATGCGCCAAATCCGTCGTTCTTGTTTTTTTTTTTCTTTTTCACCAAGCCCTTCTTCTTTTCGACTGGGATGCTGAGTTCTCGATCTAGGAAATAGGTAAAATGGTTTCGAGAGTGAAAGATTATCGGAGGAAGGGTTCTTAGTCGTATTATTTTTTTTTTCTTCATTTTTTTTCTCTTCTTTTTTTTTTTTTGACATCAGCTCGGAAAATTTAGTACGGGTTGCGCTTCTTAAGTCCGGCACTCAACTTCCACTTCTACTACGCTCCAATGGGTTTATGTCTGAAGGCTTAATCAGGGTCGGCAATTTATAATCCGGTTTTTCACAAATAAAAGGCTCAGGCTCAAAGTGGCTAACTACGGTGATCAGGCGTGGTTGGATACTTTGGCTATGGACTGAAATCCTAATGCCTTCCTCATTTTCACGCAATCACACGTCAAGTAGTTTCAAAACGCAATACACAAGCAAGTTCTGAAGAGAAATAGACTAAGCATGATTCACACAACCAAAGAAATGAGCGAAAAGCTCGTAGCCTCAAAAATCTCACAAAAATAAGGTTATGTGTACGAATCTATCAGGTATCGCCAAGTTCATCTATGTAAGAAAGAAGTCGACTCGCATATGTATCCTAATTACTCACAAGATTTTTAACATGAAATCACCCTTTGATTGAAGGAAACATGATTTTCGAAAAAGTTTATGCCAATTTTCGAAAAAAATTTATACCAAAAATCAAGTCATGCACATATAAGATGTTTGCATCAATTTCGCTGAAATTCCCTCCCCACACTTAAGATTTAAGTTGCCCTCAACGTAACAATTATGTAACACAAGGAAGAGGAAATAAATAGATAAGCAAACTTCCCTGAATAGTCCGATGTGCATGCTTTGTACAGCTCCTCCCCACACTTGAGATTTTGAGTTCCCTGCGATCATCGAAAATCAGAATCATGAAAACTAAAATGCATAGGAAAATAAAGGAAAAACATAGGATAGGCTTGGGGTTCCTCCCAAGTAGCGCTTTCTTTAATGTCTTTTAGCTAGACATAGTTCGGAGGATTTTAGCGTTGTGTCGTGTTGAGGAGGTGAATCGTTTCTTTTCCAAGCGCTTCGATGTCACCGCCATAGTAATGCTTGAGACGCTGCCCGTTCACCTTGAAGGTCCCTTTTTCTGGGTGTGTGATCTCGACCGTTCCGTATGGAAATACTCGAGTCACCGTGAATGGACCTGACCACCTCGATTTCAGTTTTCCCGGGAATAATCGCAGCCGCGAATTGTACAGCAGGACTTGGTCGCCTTCTTGGAATTCCCGCTTCACGATCCTTCGATCATGATATTGCTTCGTACGCTCTTTGTAGAGGCGGGAATTCTCGTAAGCCAATTGCCTCCACTCGTCGAGCTCGTTGATCTGCAAGTTTCGCTTCTCACCTGCAAGATTCAAATCAAAATTTAGTTTTTTTAAAGCCCAATATGCTTTGTGTTCTAGCTCGACGGGTAAATGACAAGATTTCCCGTAAACAAGTCTATATGGCGTGGATCCGATAGGCGTTTTGTAGGCAGTCCGGTACGCCCATAAAGCATCGTTCAGTTTGCTTGGCCAATCTCGCCTATGGTGCTCCACGGTTTTTTTCGAGTATACGCTTTAGCTTCCTGTTTACGACTTCTGCTTGGCCGCTCGCTTGAGGATGGTACTCTGCGGTAACACTATGTTTCACGCCGTATTTTTCGAGCGTCCTTGCAAAATTAGTGTTACAGAAATGCGTACCTTTATCGCTAATTATGCAACGAGGTGAGCCAAATCGAGAAAATAATGTTTTCAAAAATTTAACGACTACCCTAGCATCATTAGTAGGTAGCGCTTGTGCTTCTACCCATTTTGAAACATAATCAACCGCAACTAGGATATATCGATTCTTGAAAGAGGTAGGAAACGGACCCATAAAATCAATGCCCCATACGTCAAATATTTCACACACAAGAATAAAATTCTGAGGCATTTCATTTCGCTTAGAAATATTACCTGTCCGTTGACACCTATCACATTCCTCTACATATTTTTGAGCGTCTTTGAAAACTGTAGGCCAATAAAAACCACATTCGAGTACCTTTTGTGCAGTTCGATTACCTCCGTAATGTCCTCCACATGGCCCCGAATGACAATGACTCAAGATTTTAACCGTCTCGGGAAAAGACACGCATCGCCGGATGATCTTGTCCGCGCAAACCCTAAACAAATACGGATCATCCCAAAAATAATACTTCAAGTCTGAGAAGAATTTCTTCCTCTGGTGACTTGTGTATCCTTTTGGCATGATCCTAGCGACAAGATAATTAGCAAAATCGGCATACCATGGGGTTTCATCGAATACCTCACGTATAGCATATAGATGCTCGTCGGGAAAGTGGTCTCGGATTATTTCCTCATTGGTAGCCTCGCGGGTTGCATCTTCAACTCTTGACAAGTGATCAGCTGCACAATTCTCGGTACCTTTCTGGTCACGGAATTCCACGTCAAATTCTTGGAGTAACAGAATCCATCGTATCAGTCTTGGTTTTGCATCCGGCTTCCCGAAGATGTGTTTGAGGGCCGAATGATCCGTGTAGATTATGACTTTTGAGAGAACGAGATATGGACGGAATTTATCGACGGCGAACACGACTGCGAGCAACTCCTTCTCTGTGGTAGTGTAATTCGTCTGGGCTTCGTTTAGAGTTTTGCTCGCATAGTGTATCGGCTGAAAATGCTTTTCCCGTCGCTGCCCCAGAACTGCACCTGCTGCAAAATCACTCGCATCACACATTAGTTCGAACGGTAGGCTCCAATCGGGGCTACCATAACAGGAGCATTAATTAGCTTATCCTTAAGTATGGTAAAAGCATTCATGCACTCGGGCGTAAATTCGTAAGGTACGTCTTTCTCAAGCAAACGAGTTAAAGGCCTAGTAATTTTAGAAAAATCCTTGATAAATCTACGATAAAAACCCGCATGTCCTAGGAAACTTCTAGTTGCCCTTACCGACGAAGGTGGAGGTAATCGCTCTATGGTTTCTATTTTAGCTCTATCTACCTCGATACCTCTCGACGATATTTTATGACCTAAAACAATACCCTCTCTTACCATAAAATGACATTTCTCCCAATTTAGCACAAGGTTCGTTTGCTCGCATCGCTGGAGCACTTTTTTTAAATTAAATAAGCATACCTCAAATGAGTCACCAAAAATCGAAATATCATCCATGAATACCTCCATTCCGTCACCTATTAGTTTATCGAAGATAGCCATCATGCAACGTTGGAAGGTGGCCGGAGCATTGCAAAGTCCAAAAGGCATCCGTCGGTAGGCAAATGTCCCGAACGGGCACGTGAACGTCGTCTTCTCTTGATCCTCGGGTGCAATGGGAATCTGCAAATAACCTGAAAGTCCATCGAGGAAACAATAAAATTCATGACCAGACAACGTTCAAGCATTTGATCAATAAAAGGAAGAGGAAAGTGGTCTTTTCGCGTCGCGTCATTTAATTTGCGGTAGTCAATGCAAACGCGCCATCCCGTGACAGTCCTCGTCGGAATGAGTTCATTTTTCTCGTTGGGCACAACTGTTATTCCTCCTTTTTTCGGCACTACCTGAACTGGGCTCACCCATGCACTGTCCGAAATTGGGTAAATCACTCCAGCGTCGAGCAGTTTAATTACCTCGGCCTTAACTACCTCCTTCATGTTGGGGTTCAAACGCCTTTGGTGTTGTACCACCGGTTTGAAGTCGTCTTCCATTAGAATTTTATGCATGCAAAAGGTCGGGCTAATTCCTCGGATATCCGATATCTTCCATGCAAGTGCCCTCTTGTGCTCCCGTAGTGTGTTTAAGAGCATGAGTTTCTGCTCCCTCTCCAGTTTTGACGCGATGATTACCGGAAGCTTTGCATTCTCCTCGAGGAAAGCGTACTCCAAGTGATCGGGCAATTGTTTGAGCTCGAGCATTGGTGGTTCCTCGACCGAGATCTTCTCACGATTTTCTTCGCTGCTCTTTTGCACCTCGATCATTGGTTCCTCATTGACATTCTCATCTACATCTGCTTGGGCAACGACGAGGTGTAGGTCATCGTTTGGCTCTTCCTTATGGAGTTCCTCGTTTTCCTCTATTTCTTGCTTTGAGCTGAATGAATCGGGCTGCGAAAGTCCCTGCAACGATAAGAATTCATTCCACGCATCGATATAAAAACACTTATCGTCTAACTTCTCGACATTATTCATGGACTCGGTCATATCAAATGTCACTTTCTCACTATCTATAGTTAATGTCAATGTTTCATTACGAACATCGACCATGGTTCCTCCTGTAGCGAGGAAGGGTCTTCCTAAGATTAAAGGAATATCTTCATCTTCCTCTATGTCGAGAATTACGAAATCTGCCGGAATGATAAATTTATCAACTTTAACAAGAACGTCTTCGATAATACCCCTAGGATATTTAACAGATCTATCCGCTAATTGTATACTCATCCTAGTAGGTTTGGGTTCTCCTAAGCCAAGTTTCTTGAACATCGAATAAGGCATTAAATTTATACTAGCACCTAAGTCAGCCAATGCCTTATGTACAACAAGATCGCCTATTAAACAAGGTATAGTGAAACTCCCTGGGTCTTTCAATTTTTTCAGGATTTTGCTTTGTAAGATGGCGGAGCACTCCCCTCGTAGTTCGACTGTGGACACGTCTTCGAGCTTACGTTTGTTTGTGATAAGGTCCTTCAAGAATTTTGCCCAACGAGGCATCTGCGCAAGAGCTTCAACAAGTGGTAAATTAATGTGTAATTGTTTAAAAATTGCAAGGAATTTACCAAACTGATCGTCAACGATGTCCCTTTTAAGCCTCGCTGGGTATGGAATTTTCGGTTGGTATGCCTTGACAGATGGCTTAGGTACGGTCTCTTCTTCTTTGTCGGCCTCGATGTTTGCATTCGCGGGCTCAACATTCTTCTTCTTTTTCAATTTCTGCACCTCCTCGAGCTCTCTCCCATTACGAAGCGTTACCGCCTTTACGTGGTGGTCATTTGGGTTGGTCTCGGTGTAGCTTGGCAATGAACCGGGAGGACGTTGTTGGATTGATTCGGCAATCTGCCCAACTTGTTTTTCCAAGGCTCGTAGGGAAGATTCGGTGTTTTGCAACCGCGCCTCTTGATTGTCCAAGCGAGAGTCGAACTTTCCCATTAGCTTCTCGAGCATCCCCTCTAACTTATCACTGCGACCTTGAGGAGCAACTTCGGAATTTCCACCGTGGTATCCATGCGACCTTTGATTTTGAAATCGGGTGGAGCATGTTGTTGGTTCCCATAGGCCAGGTTCGGATGAACTCGATTTGGAACAAAGTTTCGCTGACCTTGGTAGTTTCCCATGTAATCGACTTGCTCTGTTGGAATGGTGGCTGGGCAGTGATTTGCGTCGTGGCTCCCTCCGCATATAGTGCATGGTGGAATATACGCCGGATATGAATGAGAAGGCGCAATAGTTGTGGGAGTCCTCGGTGTGGGTTGTAACTGGACAGCATTAACAGCCGGCTTCATAGGCAAGAGCGCATTCATCAAATTCTGCATTTGTTGTTGGAGGGCGTCGAACTTGGCGTTGATTGCGGTAGTTTCAGCGACATCGTATATTCCCGGTGGTTTACCTCTATTGCTTGAACTCCCTCGTCGGAAGCTGTTTGCGCTATAATCTTCGATAAGATTCCAGCCCTCCGTAGCGCTGAGATTACATAGACCTCCATTGCATGCTCCGTCTAATAGTTGTACGGTGTGGTCGTTCAGCGACTCGTGGAACCGCTGAATTTGTTCGCTTTTCGTCATCCCGTGTTGAGGAAAACGATTTAAAAGCGCCTTGAATCTAGTCCATACATCATATAGATTTTCGCCCTCCTTTTGCTTGAACGCGGTGAGGTCCATCTTTAGTCTAAGAGCCTTGGACGGTGGAAAGAAGTAATTGATGAAGGTGGCATGCATCTGGTCCCAAGTGGTGATAGATCGTTCGGGAAGTAGGTTGAACCACTCCTTGGCATTGCCCCGCAGAGAGAATGGAAACAGGTAGAGTCGAATAGCATCTGGACTTACGCCTTGTACCCGTATTGCGTCGGCGACGGATAAGAAGTCTCGGATGTGGCGATAAGAATCTTCCTCGGAGAGTCCATCGTATTGAGCTGTCGTCTGAAGCATTTGGAGCCAATGATGTTTGAGCTCAAAATTGTTCGGTACCTGAGGAAGTACTATCGCCGAGCTAATCGTTCCTACGGCATTGTTTCTCCAGAGTTCTCTCATTGGTGGTTCGTGCGCTGCTAATGGCATCTCTTCGCGATTCTGCTCTGCCATTTCGATCGTTACTTCGACTCGCCTAGCGTTTTCTCGTAGGTTGCTTCGAAAGGTCCTTTCAATCTCCGGGTCTCCTTCCACTAATAGTAGCGTAGGGTTCCTTCGGGACATGCACCTTCGTACACGTACCTAGACCAAAAGAAATATGATTAAGCGAAGATTTTGATATTATTAATAAATAGCTAGAATAATAAACTACGGCTTCTCTAATATCGATAGTTCCCCGGCAACGGCGCCAAAAACTTGATCGAGCGGATCGAGTAATAAAATAAACGAACACTAACGAAATATCCTATGCTCAACAGGCAAGTGTACCTATCGAAATAGCATATACGTAGCAAGTATTCGAGTATCGAATCCCAAAAGAACTATGTACCTTAGAAAAACGTTTGCTTAAATATCCTAGTACGAACGTTTGATTGTTGAAACGGTAAATAATGATACTTAGAAAATACAACTTAATAAAGTAGCACGGAGAAGAAAACCCTTATGTAAACAGACGTATTTGAGACTTCGAATCCCCCTAGCTCGACCAACACATATATCAAGCACACGTAAGCAACACTATCATTAGACCGTGAAGATTCCTACAACATGCGTACGAATTCATACGACTGACGAAACTGCGCCTTATCATACGAGACTCGCAAACAACTAATCAACTAATTAAATAGCCGGGCAAGCTTCCCTAACTACTTAACCGAAGATTGCATTAAAAACACGGTGAATCCCACTATTAGATTTGACTCTAATCCGGCGGGGTAGTTCAACCTATCTCTAGCGATGAGTTTATTCCGCTCGTTTACGAGTGGTTTAATCGTTCGCCCCTCTCTCGAGCGTAGCATACGATTTCCCCTACTACGTTAACTTAAACACATAGACATGATCAAGCTAACTAGATGATTTTAATCACATAGACATAATCAAAATCATATGCTTCATAAACGAGTCGTAACAATAGTAATACATCAAATACACGTAAACATACGATCGATCTCGCTAGGGTTCATCTCATCTCAAATACAATAAATTTAGCTACTCATTGTCATCACAACAAAGCACGTAATTAACATCGAATACATCATAAATACTTCCCTGAATTCGACTTCGAAGTTAATCTCGTTCTTCGTTTAGGACTTTTATCGAGCACTTGGTGAGCAACTAATGTTGTGTTCTTGGGGCTTAGAATGGTAACGTATATGTGACTATGTGTATGTATATATGAGCTTAATGGTGTATCTATTCACGTACCTTTCTTTTTTCTTTTTCTCATCACCTTCGCTCTTTATATAGAGATTTTTTTATCATCTCCTTTTGCTCTTTCTTTTCAACGTAAGTTCCAAGGAGAGGAAGTTTTGGAACATCTTTAGCCTCCAAGCCACATATTCAGCCCCAAAAACACGATCCCTTGTTTCTTGCATTAAAGTATGAAATGTGCTTTGTCTTTTGTGTCTCAAGCGTGATCTTTTTCTTCTAAGTTGGTTCCAATGAGCTAAGGTCGTCTTTTGTTGCATGCTTGACTTTTAACACTGCCACATTAACGTTCACGGCCTCGTTAATAAGCCTTCACGGCCGTGAAACCATGGGATCTGAAAAGAAGAGGTCTCTGCCAGCGTTCACGGCTTCGTAGCTTCCGTTCACGGCCGTGAACAAAGTTTGGGCTTAAAAATAGGCTTTCTGCCTGAATTCACGGCCTCTAGCACCTCCTTTCACGGCCATAAAGTGTCCTTCACGGCCTGGTTGGTTCATGTTCACGGCCGTGACACAATCGGGCAAGAAAATGGCTCTCTGGTGCGCTTCACGGCCTCTGACAAGGCCTTCACGGCCGTGACGCCTTTTTCTGCAAAACAGCAGCACGTTGAAAAATTCATATCTCCCAATATAGACCTCGGATTGAAAATCCCTTTGGTCAGAATCAATATTAACGAGTCCTCTATCTATGGTTAAAATTTCAGGTCCATCGGACATCGTTTACCCCGTGATCATTGAGAAATACTAAACTGTCGCAAAACTGCCGTAAAACGTTTGATTTTGTTGTGAAACCATATTATAGCACAAAAATAATCCAAACGGCTTCACTTATCATGCAAACGACTTAAATTTAACATATTTAAACGTAAGAAAATACGTTTATCAAATTTCCCCACACTTAAACGTTTGCTTGTCCTCAAGCAAATAAATGCAAATGGCATATAAAAGTATAAAATCATGCAACGTATCAATTAAGAATGAAATCACGTAGGAGATAATGCAAGTAAAGTCGGAAAGCATATTCGAAATCAACAACTAACCACACGGCTTCCTTAGAAATACCTATCAAGATCCGCACCTCACAAAGATTCACTCAAATCACTAAGTGTATAGGTTAAGATATCGGTGATATCTCTCGGGCCATGCATTAATCTAATCCCTAACATAAGCTTGCAAATGATTCGTAAATCTACCACTTTCAACGTTCAAGCGTGAATCGGAAGGTCTTTACCGGGTTATAATATGGTTAAGATATGTAAGATATGCAAGAAATAAGCGTAAAAAGGATATGAGCTGTAGTCGTGTCGGAATCATGCCATCATCTCGAATGCGCCAAATCCGTCGTTCTTGTTTTTTTTTTTCTTTTTCACCAAGCCCTTCTCTCTTTCGACTTCTCGATCTAGGAAATAGGTAAAATGGTTTCGAGAGTGAAAGATTATCGGAGGAAGGGTTCTTAGTCGTATTTTTTTTTTTTTCTTCATTTTTTTTCTCTTCTTTTTTTTTTTTGACATCAGCTCGGAAAATTTAGTACGGGTTGCGCTTCTTAAGTCCGGCACTCAACTTCCACTTCTACTACGCTCCAATGGGTTTATGTCTGAAGGCTTAATCAGGGTCGGCAATTTATAATCCGGTTTTTCACAAATAAAAGGCTCAGGCTCAAAGTGGCTAACTACGGTGATCAGGCGTGGTTGGATACTTTGGCTATGGACTGAAATCCTAATGCCTTCCTCATTTTCACGCAATCACACGTCAAGTAGTTTCAAAACGCAATACACAAGCAAGTTCTGAAGAGAAATAGACTAAGCATGATTCACACAACCAAAGAAATGAGCGAAAAGCTCGTAGCCTCAAAAATCTCACAAAAATAAGGTTATGTGTACGAATCTATCAGGTATCGCCAAGTTCATCTATGTAAGAAAGAAGTCGACTCGCATATGTATCCTAATTACTCACAAGATTTCTAACATGAAATCACCCTTTCATTGAAGGAAACATGATTTTCGAAAAAGTTTATGCCAATTTTCGAAAAAAATTTATACCAAAAATCAAGTCATGCACATATAAGATGTTTGCATCAATTTCGCTGAAATTCCCTCCCCACACTTAAGATTTAAGTTGCCCTCAACGTAACAATTATGTAACACAAGGAAGAGGAAATAAATAGATAAGCAAACTTCCCTGAATAGTCCGATGTGCATGCTTTGTACAGCTCCTCCCCACACTTGAGATTTTGAGTTCCCTGCGATCATCGAAAATCAGAATCATGAAAACTAAAATGCATAGGAAAATAAAGGAAAAACATAGGATAGGCTTGGGGTGCCTCCCAAGTAGCGCTTTCTTTAATGTCTTTTAGCTAGACATAGTTCGGAGGATTTTAGCGTTGTGTCGTGTTGAGGAGGTGAATCGTTTCTTTTCCAAGCGCTTCGATGTCACCGCCATAGTAATGCTTGAGACGCTGCCCGTTCACCTTGAAGGTCCCTTTTTCTGGGTGTGTGATCTCGACCGTTCCGTATGGAAATACTCGAGTCACCGTGAATGGACCTGACCACCTCGATTTCAGTTTTCCCGGGAATAATCGCAGCCGCGAATTGTACAGCAGGACTTGGTCGCCTTCTTGGAATTCCCGCTTCACGATCCTTCGATCATGATATTGCTTCGTACGCTCTTTGTAGAGGCGGGAATTCTCGTAAGCCAATTGCCTCCACTCGTCGAGCTCGTTGATCTGCAAGTTTCGCTTCTCACCTGCAAGATTCAAATCAAAATTTAGTTTTTTTAAAGCCCAATATGCTTTGTGTTCTAGCTCGACGGGTAAATGACAAGATTTCCCGTAAACAAGTCTATATGGCGTGGATCCGATAGGCGTTTTGTAGGCAGTCCGGTACGCCCATAAAGCATCGTTCAGTTTGCTTGGCCAATCTCGCCTATGGTGCTCCACGGTTTTTTCGAGTATACGCTTTAGCTTCCTGTTTACGACTTCTGCTTGGCCGCTCGCTTGAGGATGGTACGCTGCGGTAACACTATGTTTCACGCCGTATTTTTCGAGCGTCCTTGCAAAATTAGTGTTACAGAAATGCGTACCTTTATCGCTAATTATGCAACGAGGTGAGCCAAATCGAGAAAATAATGTTTTCAAAAATTTAACGACTACCCTAGCATCATTAGTAGGTAGCGCTTGTGCTTCTACCCATTTTGAAACATAATCAACCGCAACTAGGATATATCGATTCTCGAAAGAGGTAGGAAACGGACCCATAAAATCAATGCCCCATACGTCAAATATTTCACACACAAGAATAAAATTCTGAGGCATTTCATTTCGCTTAGAAATATTACCTGTCCGTTGACACCTATCACATTCCTCTACATATTTTTGAGCGTCTTTGAAAACTGTAGGCCAATAAAAACCACATTCGAGTACTTTTTGTGCAGTTCGATTACCTCCGTAATGTCCTCCACATGGCCCCGAATGACAATGACTCAAGATTTTAACCGTCTCGGGAAAAGACACGCATCGCCGGATGATCTTGTCCGCGCAAACCCTAAACAAATACGGATCATCCCAAAAATAATACTTCAAGTCTGAGAAGAATTTCTTCCTCTGGTGACTTGTGTATCCTTTTGGCATGATCCTAGCGACAAGATAATTAGCAAAATCGGCATACCATGGGGTTTCATCGAATACCTCACGTATAGCATATAGATGCTCGTCGGGAAAGTGGTCTCGGATTATTTCCTCATTGGTAGCCTCGCGGGTTGCATCTTCAACTCTTGACAAGTGATCAGCTGCACAATTCTCGGTACCTTTCTTGTCACGGAATTCCACGTCAAATTCTTGGAGTAACAGAATCCATCGTATCAGTCTTGGTTTTGCATCCGGCTTCGCGAAGAGGTGTTTGAGGGCCGAATGATCCGTGTAGATTATGACTTTTGAGAGAACGAGATATGGACGGAATTTATCGACGGCGAACACGACTGCGAGCAACTCCTTCTCTGTGGTAATGTAATTCGTCTGGGCTTCGTTTAGAGTTTTGCTCGCATAGTGTATCGGCTGAAAATGCTTTTCCCGTCGCTGCCCCAGAACTGCACCTGCTGCAAAATCACTCGCATCACACATTAGTTCGAACGGTAGGCTCCAATCGGGGGCTACCATAACAGGAGCATTAATTAGCTTATCCTTAAGTATGGTAAAAGCATTCATGCACTCGGGCGTAAATTCGTAAGGTACGTCTTTCTCAAGCAAACGAGTTAAAGGCCTAGTAATTTTAGAAAAATCCTTGATAAATCTACGATAAAAACCCGCATGTCCTAGGAAACTTCTAGTTGCCCTTACCGACGAAGGTGGAGGTAATCGCTCTATGGTTTCTATTTTAGCTCTATCTACCTCGATACCTCTCGACGATATTTTATGACCTAAAACAATACCCTCTCTTACCATAAAATGACATTTCTCCCAATTTAGCACAAGGTTCGTTTGCTCGCATCGCTGGAGCACTTTTTTTAAATTAAATAAGCATACCTCAAATGAGTCACCAAAAATCGAAATATCATCCATGAATACCTCCATTCCGTCACCTATTAGTTTATCGAAGATAGCCATCATGCAACGTTGGAAGGTGGCCGGAGCATTGCAAAGTTCAAAAGGCATCCGTCGGTAGGCAAATGTCCCGAACGGGCACGTGAACGTCGTCTTCTCTTGATCCTCGGGTGCAATGGGAATCTGCAAATAACCTGAAAGTCCATCGAGGAAACAATAAAATTCATGACCAGACAACGTTCAAGCATTTGATCAATAAAAGGAAGAGGAAAGTGGTCTTTTCGCGTCGCGTCATTTAATTTGCGGTAGTCAATGCAAACGCGCCATCCCGTGACAGTCCTCGTCGGAATGAGTTCATTTTTCTCGTTGGGCACAACTGTCATTCCTCCTTTTTTCGGCACTACCTGAACTGGGCTCACCCATGCACTGTCCGAAATTGGGTAAATCACTCCCGCGTCGAGCAGTTTAATTACCTCGGCCTTAACTACCTCCTTCATGTTGGGGTTCAAACGCCTTTGGTGTTGTACCACCGGTTTGAAGTCGTCTTCCATTAGAATTTTATGCATGCAAAAGGTCGGGCTAATTCCTCGGATATCCGATATCTTCCATGCAAGTGCCCTCTTGTGCTCCCGTAGTGTGTTTAAGAGCATGAGTTTCTGCTCCCTCTCCAGTTTTGACGCGATGATTACCGGAAGCTTTGCATTCTCCTCGAGGAAAGCGTACTCCAAGTGATCGGGCAATTGTTTGAGCTCGAGCATTGGTGGTTCCTCGACCGAGATCTTCTCACGATTTTCTTCGCTGCTCTTTTGCACCTCGATCATTGGTTCCTCATTGACATTCTCATCTACATCTGCTTGGGCAACGACGAGGTGTAGGTCATCGTTTGGCTCTTCCTTATGGAGTTCCTCGTTTTCCTCTATTTCTTGCTTTGAGCTGAATGAATCGGGCTGCGAAAGTCCCTGCAACGATAAGAATTCATTCCACGCATCGATATAAAAACACTTATCGTCTAACTTCTCGACATTATTCATGGACTCGGTCATATCAAATGTCACTTTCTCACTATCTATAGTTAATGTCAATGTTTCATTACGAACATCGACCATGGTTCCTCCTGTAGCGAGGAAGGGTCTTCCTAAGATTAGAGGAATATCTTCATCTTCCTCCATGTCGAGAATTACGAAATCTGTCGGAATGATAAATTTATCAACTTTAACAAGAACGTCTTCGATAATACCCCTAGGATATTTAACAGATCTATCCGCTAATTGTATACTCATCCTAGTAGGTTTGGGTTCTCCTAAGCCAAGTTTCTTGAACATCGAATAAGGCATTAAATTTATACTAGCACCTAAGTCAGCCAATGCCTTATGTACAACAAGATCGCCTATTAAACAAGGTATAGTGAAACTCCCTGGGTCTTTTAATTTTTTCGGGATTTTGCTTTGTAAGATGGCGGAGCACTCCCCTCGTAGTTCGACTGTGGACACGTCTTCGAGCTTACGTTTGTTTGTGATAAGGTCCTTCAAGAATTTTGCCCAACGAGGCATCTGCGCAAGAGCTTCAACAAGTGGTAAATTAATGTGTAATTGTTTAAAATTGCAAGGAATTTACCAAACTGATCGTCAACGATGTCACTTTTAAGCCTCGCTGGGTATGGAATTTTCGGTTGGTATGCCTTGACAGATGGCTTAGGTACGGTCTCTTCTTCTTTGTCGGCCTCGATGTTTGCATTCGCGGGCTCAACATTCTTCTTCTTTTTCAATTTCTGCACCTCCTCGAGCTCTCTCCCATTACGAAGCGTTACCGCCTTTATGTGGTGGTCCTTTGGGTTGGTCTCGGTGTAGCTTGGCAATGAACCGGGAGGACGTTGTTGGATTGATTCGGCAATCTGCCCAACTTGTTTTTCCAAGGCTCGTAGGGAAGATTCGGTGTTTTGCAACCGCGCCTCTTGATTGTCCAAGCGAGAGTCGAGCTTTCCCATTAGCTTCTCGAGCATCCCCTCTAACTTATCACCGCGACCTTGAGGAGCAACTTCGGAATTTCCACCGTGGTATCCATGCGACCTTTGATTTTGAAATCCGGGTGGAGCATGTTGTTGGTTCCCATAGGCCAGGTTCGGATGAACTCGATTTGGAACAAAGTTTCGCTGACCTTGGTAGTTTCCCATGTAATCGACTTGCTCTGTTGGAATGGTGGCTGGGCAGTGATTTGCGTCGTGGCTCCCTCCGCATATAGTGCATGGTGGAATATACGCCGGATATGAATGAGAAGGCGCAATAGTTGTGGGAGTCCTCGGTGTGGGTTGTAACTGGACAGCATTAACAGCCGGCTTCATAGGCAAGAGCGCATTCATCAAATTCTGCATTTGTTGTTGGAGGGCGTCGAACTTGGCGTTGATTGCGGTAGTTTCAGCGACATCGTATATTCCCGGTGGTTTACCTCTATTGCTTGAACTCCCTCGTCGGAAGCTGTTTGCGCTATAATCTTCGATAAGATTCCAGCCCTCCGTAGCACTGAGATTACATAGACCTTCATTGCATGCTCCGTCTAATAGTTGTACGGTGTGGTCGTTCAGCGACTCGTGGAACCGCTGAATTTGTTCGCTTTTCGTCATCCCGTGTTGAGGAAAACGATTTAAAAGCGCCTTGAATCTAGTCCATACATCATATAGATTTTCGCCCTCCTTTTGCTTGAACGCGGTGAGGTCCATCTTTAGTCTAAGAGCCTTGGACGGTGGAAAGAAGTAATTGATGAAGGTGGCATGCATCTGGTCCCAAGTGGTGATAGATCGTTCGGGAAGTAGGTTGAACCACTCCTTGGCATTGCCCCGTAGAGAGAATGGAAACAGGTAGAGTCGAATAGCATCTGGACTTACGCCTTGTACCCGTATTGCGTCGGCGACAGATAAGAAGTCTCGGATGTGGCGATAAGAATCTTCCTCGGAGAGTCCATCGTATTGAGCTGTCGTCTGAAGCATTTGGAGCCAATGATGTTTGAGCTCAAAATTGTTCGGTACCTGAGGAAGTACTATCGCCGAGCTAATCGTTCCTACGGCATTGTTTCTCCAGAGTTCTCTCATTGGTGGTTCGTGCGCTGCTAATGGCATCTCTTCGCGATTCTGCTCTGCCATTTCGATCGTTACTTCGACTCGCCTAGCGTTTTCTCGTAGGTTGCTTCGAAAGGTCCTTTCAATCTCCGGGTCTCCTTCCACTAATAGTAGCGTAGGGTTCCTTCGGGACATGCACCTTCGTACACGTACCTAGACCAAAAGAAATATGATTAAGCGAAGATTTTGATATTATTAATAAATAGCTAGAATAATAAACTACGGCTTCTCTAATATCGATAGTTCCCCGGCAACGGCGCCAAAAACTTGATCGAGCGGATCGAGTAATAAAATAAACGAACACTAACGAAATATCCTATGCTCAACAGGCAAGTGTACCTATCGAAATAGCATATACGTAGCAAGTATTCGAGTATCGAATCCCAAAAGAACTATGTACCTTAGAAAAACGTTTGCTTAAATATCCTAGTACGAACGTTTGATTGTTGAAACGGTAAATAATGATACTTAGAAAATACAACTTAATAAAGTAGCACGGAGAAGAAAACCCTTATGTAAACAGACGTATTTGAGACTTCGAATCCCCCTAGCTCGACCAACACATATATCAAGCACACGTAAGCAACACTATCATTAGACCGTGAAGATTCCTACAACATGCGTACGAATTCATACGACTGACGAAACTGCGCCTTATCATACGAGACTCGCAAACAACTAATCAACTAATTAAATAGCCGGGCAAGCTTCCCTAACTACTTAACCGAAGATTGCATTAAAAACACGGTGAATCCCACTATTAGATTTGACTCTAATCCGGCGGGGTAGTTCAACCTATCTCTAGCGATGAGTTTATTCCGCTCGTTTACGAGTGGTTTAATCGTTCGCCCCTCTCTCGAGCGTAGCATACGATTTCCCCTACTACGTTAACTTAAACACATAGACATGATCAAGCTAACTAGATGATTTTAATCACATAGACATAATCAAAATCATATGCTTCATAAACGAGTCGTAACAATAGTAATACATCAAATACACGTAAACATACGATCGATCTCGCTAGGGTTCATCTCATCTCAAATACAATAAATTTAGCTACTCATTGTCATCACAACAAAGCACGTAATTAACATCGAATACATCATAAATACTTCCCTGAATTCGACTTCGAAGTTAATCTCGTTCTTCGTTTAGGACTTTTATCGAGCACTTGGTGAGCAACTAATGTTGTGTTCTTGGGGCTTAGAATGGTAACGTGTATGTGACTATGTGTATATATGAGCTTAATGGTGTATCTATTCACGTACCTTTCTTTTTTCTTTTTCTCATCACCTTCGCTCTTTATATAGAGATTTTTTTATCATCTCCTTTTGCTCTTTCTTTTCAACGTAAGTTCCAAGGAGAGGAAGTTTTGGAACATCTTTAGCCTCCAAGCCACATATTCAGCCCCAAAAACACGATCCCTTGTTTCTTGCATTAAAGTATGAAATGTGCTTTGTCTTTTGTGTCTCAAGCGTGATCTTTTTCTTCTAAGTTGGTTCCAATGAGCTAAGGTCGTCTTTTGTTGCATGCTTGACTTTTAACACTGCCACACTAACGTTCACGGCCTCGTTAATAAGCCTTCACGGCCGTGAAACCATGGGATCTGAAAAGAAGAGGTCTCTGCCAGCGTTCACGGCTTCGTAGCTTCCGTTCACGGCCGTGAACAAAGTTTGGGCTTAAAAATAGGCTTTCTGCCTGAATTCACGGCCTCTAGCACCTCCTTTCACGGCCATGAAGTGTCCTTCACGGCCTGGTTGGTTCATGTCCACGGCCGTGACACAATCGGGCAAGAAAATGGCTCTCTGGTGCGCTTCACGGCCTCTGACAAGGCCTTCACGGCCGTGACGCCTTTTTCTGCAAAACAGCAGCACGTTGAAAAATTCATATCTCCCAATCTAGACCTCGGATTGAAAATCCCTTTGGTCAGAATCAAGATTAACAAGTCCTCTATCTATGGTTAAAATTTCAGGTCCATCGGACATCGTTTACCCCGTGATCATTGAGAAATACTAAACTGTCGCTAAACTGCCGTAAAACGTTTGATTTTGTTGTGAAACCATATTATAGCACAAAAATAATCCAAACGGCTTCACTTATCATGCAAACGACTTAAATTTAACATATTTAAACGTAAGAAAATACGTTTATCATTGGCTAATGTGCGTAAGGTCACGATGAAGTATAGATAATATAAATTAAACGAATACATATGATATATTATATATGCATCAAAGGCGTTAAATCAGATAAATAAAAATCCAAGCGCAAGGGCAATATAATATAAAGAACTCGAGTTCATCGTGCATTATTGTGGTGTAAAATCCTTTTCATACATACATATATATTTTTATTTACTACATCGATGAATCAACACCTAAGAAACTTCCATGGTCCCGTGCCAGTTCCCATCCTACAACAACAACAATAATTACATATTTCAAAATAAATAAATAAATCAATAAATAATAGAGAATTAATTACCTCCAAAGTCCAGCAAATGTTCTTAAAGCCATGAAAAATGGTTAGAGCAACCCATATTCCGACAAAACCGCCTGCTTTAGATAGAACAAAGAGGCATCCAGTGGTCGCTACGGCTACCAAAACCTGAAGTATAATTTTAGAAAAAAAAATACATACTAACTATAGATCAAGACATATAACAATATTTAAATGTTGCTGGTAATATAATTTTGTTCGCATATGACAGTTTAATACGAAAGCATAGATCGCCCAATAAATACCATGGAATATGCCGAGAAGGCGAAATCTGAAGCTCCAAAGTTAACTCCATCGAAGACAAATGCTAAGGAGTTAATAGGCTGTGTCCCAGCCACAAACTTGATGAACAAAAAAAAAAAAAGCAAAAAATATTCCAATTAGATGAACATCATTTGTTGTCATAACAATTTTCCGATTATGTAATAATAAATCCCGACAATTCGACGTATTTACCGGGACACCGACGACGATCATGTGAACGACGTTTATATCCTTTGTGAAAATTCCCGAGCCAAAGTAAAGCCCGAGCCCGACGAATAGAGCGAGGCCTAATCCCATGATAAATCCCATCTGTAGAAGTCGTCGTTGGAAATAAATATATAAAATTAAAATGTTACGCTTCAATTAAGTTTTAAGTTTTTAGGTGAAGCAGTCATTTAACATGATACAGAACCCAGGCCACGATGAAGTCATGAGTACAGTGCAGATCCTCAAGACTACCCAATAAAAAATTCCACCACTAAGGTCACATAAGAAAGAAATCAGCCTATTAACGTCAGGGGCGTGTTGAAAATAAAAATATATAAAATTTTAATATAGATTAAGATTATAGGTGAAGTTTAATCATATGTTATAATACCTGCAATACTCGCACGGCGGTTGCGGTTGCCTTACGATAGTCTTTCTCGGCAAACGAACAAGCGAGGATCGCCTGAAAACGATATCGCAATAGTTCGAGCGCTTTTTGTTATATTTTATATTTACGATTTGGTTAGTTAGGGTTTAATTATAATATTATTACCTGACCGCCGACGGCTAAGCCATCGGCCAATAAGGAAGAAGTTAGCCAAACTTGTAAGCAAACTTGAAAAGCGGCCATAGGGTTTGGGCCGAGGCGTGCGGCCATCGAAGCTGATAGCGTAACGCAGACCGTCGTCGCCAAAACTTTCGCTAGCAAGTAGAGGCCTGAGAAATATAATAATATATCAAGAAAATGATCCATTTTTTCAGTAACAATTTTTAGGGTTTTTTTTATATGTATGTCGAGAAACTCGCCATTCTTGAGGAATTTACGGAGCTGCAAGTCTCGGATGCTCGGGGGTAAGAGGTCGACTTGCTTCATCAGCTTGCATAAGAGGATCAGAGAGATCAAATACCTAAAGAAGGAAAAGAACGAAGAAAAATGAAACAACAACCGTAGTTGCTCGAAAAAAAAAACTTATATGTAACAATTCGATCGACGGAATTATTTAGTACTACTCACTGCGAAAGGACGTGGGCCATCGCAGCGCCGCTCACGCCGAGCTTACAGGCGAAGATGAATATAGGATCCAAAACGATGTTCATTGCATCTCCTACGACTGCAGCAGTAAGAGAAAAACCCTAATTAAACGTCGTCGACTGTAATAACCTAATAATACTTTCGTATCGTTGTCAATGTCCTTGTAAATGCGTTTTATTTACCAGTGGCATAGAGCGGAGTTTTAGTATCTTTAAACCCTCGAAAAACTCCTTGCATGGCTAAAGAGAGAAGAACGGCCGGCGCGCCAAGGGCCCTTATCGTTAGGTACTTGTGCGCCGGAGATAACATAGGAGATCCCTGCAATAATTAATTTGAGGAATTCAATTACTCCTCCGTCCTACTATCTTTTGTACATTTTACTAAATCCGACGTCTCACATCTTTTTTTCCTTATTTAGTAAAAAACCATCACAAACAATCAATATAATAATACTTAATATTCTTAAAAGACGTGTCAAAATATACTTTTTTACCTTTTAATTGTAATATATTGTTAAAATATTCAGTTTCTTAAAAACCGCGCCACACCCAATGTCCATAAATTACTAGGACAGAGGGAGTAAAAAAAATACACTGGTAAGAAGAAAGGAGAGCAAGTGTGACCAGATGGCTCTGTGGGTTATTTTTGTCTTTTTTTTGCTGTTTCCTTATTCTACGACAAGCTATCGTTTCGAAAAAAATAAACAAAAAAAACGAAAGCAATCATAGTTAACGAACACTCACAGGTTTAACTCCCATGATGTTCAAGAATGGCTTTGCGAGAAAAATGAGGAAGACAGTCTGAAGCAGACCGAGCACTGCGCCGAGGGCCAAAGCGGTCGACGCCGAAGGAATATTTCTTCTTTCGCTTTTTTTCTTCTTATTATTATTCGCTCCGACTTTGGCGTCTTTTGCCATGGCGTCGTCTTCGTCGACAGACTTGCACGTCGTCGTCTTAAACGACGACCCTTCTTCGTCTTCTTCTTCCATGAGCAATTTTAGCGGCTTGTTATTATTATTTTCATTATTACATCCTTCTTCCAAGTCGTCGTCGCCGCCAACCGACTTGCGCTGTTTTTCGTTGATTCGATTGACAGTATCCTCTTCGGCGACGAACGAAGTGGTGATACTCACGAGCGGGAAAATCGTGACTTTTGAAGCTTGGTTAAAAATGGCGATCGCAACTCCTACCGCCGCTATATCGACGGCTCCTAATACATTAATATAAGAAAATAGCATTTAGAGATCAAAAAATCAAAAACCCTAAGGTTGCGTTGGGATCGAGGAAAACGGTAAAAGAAAACTAGAGGAAAAGCGATTTCCACTAACTTTCCTTTCACTTTCCTCACCATGTTTTCCATGGTTTTTGATTAAAGATTAAACTTAAGTTTAGTTTTCTTTTCTTTTCCATACATATTTCTCTATCAACCAAACAAAAAATTTAGTTTTCCTTTTTCATTTCTTTTCCTTTCCTCACTAAATTCCTTAAACCAAACACACCCTAAGACAGCGTTCGGTAGGGGTGTTCATTCGGTAATAACCGAACCGAACCGAACTTTCGGTTAACCGAAAGTTCGGTTCGAGAATTTCATAAACTGAAAACCGAACCGAAACAATTCGGTTTGGTTTCGGTTTTTACCGAATTTTTTTCGGTTCTGTTCGGTTAACCGACCAAAAAACCAAATTTTTAATAAAAAAATAAAAAACAATAATATTAATATGATTTTAATATATATTTTTATTATCATTTTATTTGTATAAAATTTTCATTTACCCCATATTTTCCATATTTTAGTAAATATATTAATTTTATTTATATTATAAATATATATTATCATATATATATCTTTAAATAAATTTATGATTTACCTAATATTTTCCATATTTATTAAATATGGTGGGTATATTATTAATTTATTAAATAAGACATATAAAAATATATCATTATATAATTTATATAATAATATATATGTATAAAAATTAAAAAAAAAAAAGAATTCGGTTATTCGGTTCGGTTCGGTTTACCGAGGTAAAAAACCGAAACCGAACCGAATTTTTTTCGGTTATCAAAATACAAACCGAAAACCGAACCGAAACTCTTCGGTTCGGTATGTACGAACCGAAACTTCGGTTTCGGTTCGGTTCGGTCGGTTAACCGACATTTGAACATCCCTAGCGTTCGGTATGCTGAATTAAGTTAGCGCATCGAACGATATAATAATAATTTGCCCCGTAAATTCACTCATTTTCTTTTCTTTGGTGAGTTTGGTATGCGGAATTCGGTGCGAAAAGGAAAAGAAAACGTATTATGGTACGACACGTGAGGCGTAATGTATAACGATCCGATGCGTATCATTTCATTTTCCTTTTTCTTTTCCGCGTTGGATTCCGCATACCAAACTGAATTCAGCATGCTAAAACGCTAGTGTTAATTTTCGCGTGAAAACAAAAATCGCATATCGGCGTAAGAAAAAGTAACTATCATTTATTTGACGCCTTGACCTCATCTAATTCGTTCGCTCTCGAAATATATATATATTTTTTTTGGGGACGAAGTGAAGCCTAAATTATGAGATGTGTAGAAGAAGGCATAGATTTTTCCGTTATTATTACCTAAGTGGCCTATGAAGGCCGTGTCAATCAATGAAGCGATGGGATCTGCGGCCAATGCTAACGCCGCCGGCAAAGCTATGCATAGTATCTCCTTTCCGAGCGGATCCTTCTTAAAAACGCAGCTACGGAGAATTGACGAATTATAGAATGTTTTCGACATAATAAGGTTTTCTATTATATTACATTTTTCGGAAAAAACAATAAAAACAGATAATACCTCATGTCTTTGAAGAACACAAAGATAGGCAGCTTAGTCCATTTTCCTCCATCTGATACTTGCTGCTGCTTATCAGTGTCGTTGTTCTCCTCCATGAATTTGCGTTATCGCACGCAGTAATGTGTTACGGCGGCGATTCAGCTTCAGTTCAGCTGTGTAAGAATAAGAACAATATCATATAGTTGTGTTATTCTTCGAAGCAAATACGTCGTCGAACAATGCAGATATAATGATCAGAATATTAACATTACTACAAATGGATTAAAAAGGCGTTTTAGAGTGTTACACTACAAGAATTTTAGCCGCACGTATTATAGTTGTGAAGGAAGTAGATGTAGTAAAAATGAACATTAATGAGCCGATGCCCTTCCATTAT
Organism: Craterostigma plantagineum; assembly: GCA_027422505.1. NCBI lineage: Eukaryota > Viridiplantae > Streptophyta > Magnoliopsida > Lamiales > Linderniaceae > Craterostigma > Craterostigma plantagineum. The sequence goes on from JAPQWV010000057.1 coordinate 1,705,195, forward strand.
TTCAGTGACTTTTCTGCAGTTCTCACCTTCCTCAGTTGAGCATGCAAAACAAATCAATTGGAAGAATAAAATAAATTAAAGAAGTGCCAAAATATCGGACATAAATGAAAAAATGGCATACATTCGACGACTCTCTCCTACTTGCAAATGACAAGAAAATACCGCAAGTCTTCGATCTTGACAAAAAGCTTCAAACTTTTCTGACTAGTTGTCGCTGTTTAGACCATTCCATATTGAATATTTTAACGTACTAAAATCTTGTCACCACATACTTAGATCAATATTCTTGTCCCCAGAAAACAATTAGAAAAGCCAAAACCTTCCCCAGTAGCGACTGTCCCCCTTATTGTTGAGTAAGTATTAAATTGCGATACATACGAAATTATATGATCGTTGAATTACGAGAATGCCATGAAAGCTCAATTAAGTAAGTTGCTGGACTTTGTGTCCATGTCTTATTATATTCTTCTTTCTACATTAAGATTCTCTACCATGTCACTAATTACTATATGATAAAGTACATAAAGATGATCGCTTTATGCTCAAGTTATTACGAAAATTTCAACTTGGGGATTAGACCAAATATAATAGGTTATCCCCCCACGTAGAGAGTTTAGGAATGAGTAACATCAAATATGTTAGAATGAGGGTTAGGTGGAGTAATATATTATGTCTTGGCTTGATCTAAAACTCAGGTTTGTATAATGAATTGGGTCGGGTCAAATAATCTTGAACGTCCTCCGCAAAAGCATAAGCATGCAATTGTTCATGCAACGAAAATTGTAATAGTATGGTTGTCATACTTCGTGGGATCTAATTGTGTTTTATGTAATAATTAGTCAACTCATTATGTTATCCTCGTATCACATGGAAAGAACAGTAGTAGAGATGTGTGAAATTGCTTACCTTCGTCTTCCTCGCTAATCTTGATGATGATTTCCCCAATAGAAACGTTATAACTCTCAGCTTCACATTTGACGTTCGCACCTTTAAATACTAGTCTTTTATCTCGAGTCCCCACTTTTTTGATATAAAGTGGCACGCAACATTATTAAAATTATTAGTATATTTATTGAAATTGATATAATTCGCGGTTTACGTTTGGTTTGATTTGAATTCGAGCAATCAGTAATTAATATAAACTCATGATAAAGACGTTTCTGGTTGGACGCATGATTACAGATTAGTTATTCTATTAGGATGTTTTGTCCTATTATTAAAGGACGCACCATTATGAAATGGGTATTGTATTCTTTTTGCGCAAAATTATAAAAATGGTTCACTAAGTATATCTTTTTTTATTTTGGGTCACTATGTTTGTCAGTTACAAAACTAGGTCACTAAGTATGTATATAGTAACAAAATTGGGTCAGTAGTTACAAAACTAGATCACTAAGTATGTATATAGTTACAAATTTGGGTCACTAAGTATGTATATAATAAGAAAAAAGAGGTCAGTGACCCAATTTTGTTACTATATACATACTTAGTGACTTAGTTTTGTAACTGGCAAACATAGTGACCCAAAATCGAAAATTGGCATACTTAGTGACTCTTGATAGTTAAATTTTTACAAAGGATATAAAACATTAAGGATATTCCTGCAAACAAAATTAGATAAGATGGGTTTTTCTATGTTTCGTATATCTAACTCTTTAAGAAAAAATATTCCAACTTTTTTAAACATTTTATTCCGGGTAATAAATACTGTTGAATATGTTATTAGTCTCTAAAAGGATGCAAGATAAAAAAAAAAAAAAAAAAAACGTAACGTTCTCCCAGAAATCGATGAGCTCTTCTCTCCTTCAATTCTAAAACTATGATAAATGGCTCTCAGTGCATATTGAGTATATTCCAACTGAGTTGAGAATGACTCCACAATTGTCTCATGCAAGCAAGTAATCCTAGTGATATTATTTCATATGATATTGTTAGGAGACTATATATATTAGTTGGTGGGATATTGTTTAATTGGTTAAATCACAGCTGCTTTATTGCGAATATGGAGCACGTTGGAGTCCACCAAACACCATTTGTTGCTTTTAAGACACTGCAAAAGATAAGCATACGCTCGTATTGTTTAGCTAGCGGATTATTATATGATATTATACATATACTCGAAGCTAACGTTCTATTTTCCTTTTAAGACGGCATGTTAAATTTTTAATAATTCTTGCAAGCATCAGCAAGACATAACATGCCAATACCTACAAAAAAGAATTAGGGCAAACCTTAAAAGTTGCCCATATAAGTCATGCCTCTTGAAGGGCGTGAAGCAGAAAGTGGTTATCGATGGAAGTGCCATGAACAACTTCTCATATTATTATTTAATTCGCGTGTGGTTTCCACAATTCCGCATGTATTTAAAAAATTAATGTATATTATGTGAAATTCTGTTACAATAATGTTTCGTGTTGGCCACTGATACAAATCTACGTCGTGATTCCATTTGGTTTTTGTCCGTACATTTAAATCTTAAAATATACTACCATACCATTAAAGAGTGGTGGAACTACTAAGGTTTTCTCGGAAAAAAAAAACACACATAAACAAACCTTGAATGCAAAATTCCATGAAAATCTCAAATAGGGATTAACGCCTAATATAAAACAAACTGACTGAAATAAGCAACTTATGTTATGAACAATGAATACCCTCAGTTTGCGACTACAAACTTCAAATCCATTTGGTTCCAAGTGCCATAATCACATTAGTGTATTTGAAAAAAAAAGGAAGCAAAGATTCAAAATTTAGTGCTTCTTAAAGGACGTCCGTTAATAGAAAGTGGCTCTCAGTCTAGTGCATGCGATGAACTAAATCATGCTTTTATTCTATAAAAATAAATTAATGAACTTATATTTTTCGTATAAATTATTTATTTGCGTGTGGTTGCCACAATCCCCGCGTTTTTTTTAATAACTAATTTATGCGAACTTCTTTTATTCTCCACAAAGTTCGTGGTGTCCACGACTACGAATTTAACTTTGTATAGTTCTATTTGCTTTCATCCGTAAGCTAAAGACAAAAGCAATAAACATTAAGAAAAAGGTGGAACGTTAAAAATTTTATAGGAAAAGCAAAAAAACCCTTTACTCCTATGCAATCGATAAAAAATTGAGATATGGATTAACGACTAGTGTGACTAACAAAGATTTGCTATGGTGCCCACCTACCGTGCGCAATGCATGAAATCTCTCATTTTTCTGTGTTTTTTCAATCTCTAACGCCGCGATTACCTCCGTTGACACTCTCAGGTGAGTTGTCACCTCATTTTCGATAACGTTGATTGATAAGAAAATTCGGTATTCTGGTCAATACGAAAAGATATCGCTACATTTAGTGATTATTATTATGATTGATTGTGATTGATTCTGCTACGATGTACTCTATATATATGTTCGTTACTTGTAATAGTTGTAAGTTATCAGTCAATAAAATATGCATTATCCTTTTCTAAATTCCAGTTTTCCTAAACCCGTTTTAATAGAAAGTGGCTCTCGGCCTAGTTAGTGCATGGTGAATTTTCTTATAAATCATCAAAGAGGACGATTTAGGTGACAACTCATCTGAGAGTGTCAGCAGAGGTATGGTTGCGTCAGAGATTGAAAAAAACACAGAAAAATGAAAGATTTTCTGCGGTGCCCACGGTGGTTGCTTACAATAGGTGGCACCATAACAAATCTCCAATCATATTTGAATTGTATTGGTAATTGGCATGAACATTAAGTCGAGGATATAAGGATCATGGAGATTAGTGGTCATTAAATCGAAATTCAATGAATGCCGAATATTTGGGTTGAAGATTCACTCCAATCGATTAATTGTTAAAGATATCAAATATTATCCCAGCATTTATGTGTCGTATATCAATTGTCAGAACCATTATTTATGGTAATGACTTCAACATTTGGACATTTACTTAATTGTATGATCCTGGTCAACTAGCGTATCATTTCAACAATATGGAAACCAAATAAATAAAAATATTATAACTACCAAACTGAAATTACTTACCTTTTTTGCACCTTGATTAAAACTCATATATATTAACATTCTTGGTCATTTGAATCACAAAAAAATTAGCAGCAAGCGGTGAATTGGAAAAAATGGCTTTGAAGTGTCCTATGGCTCATCTTATTGTTCTTTTCGCAATCATGGCGTGTAAGTGTTCTTCTATCCTTTTGTTATTATTACTGTTGTATATATACCTCATTTTATTGCACAACATTAAAACTTGTTATATATATGTGATAGGTTTCGGTGAGAATAGTATTTTTATTGAAGCAAGGAACGTGGTGAAAATTCCTTATCCTTGCTTAAGGAGTGAAGATTGCCAATACATATGCCCTTCAGGCAAAGGATATTGCAATGAATATCTTAGAGGATTGTGCAGCTGCTATGGTTCTGTTGTCGATCACACACATTTCAAACCCTAACTATAAGCTAGGCTTTTATTACACAATTATACAACTTTATTTTGTCCCTTTCATGGAAAATATAATGGCATTCGCTAATGTTTTGCCCCACATATATACATATAGTTGTTACGTAGTGATGAAAATAAAACCAGTTAAGCTACTCGATTTATCACGGGTTTGAATTGTCACACTAAAAATAAAATACTTCTCAATTAGCTTTTGTTCTCTAATCATATAGTCCAATGGTCAAAGTCCACTAGTTGTACTAAAAGGCCCAATTTAACAATAGCTTTCAGCCCATTTTTGTTCATGTTATAGCTGAAAGTTTGGGCCCGAGCCCGTAGGACAGCCCGTCGGCCCTGAAAGCCGACTTACCGCGGGCCAAATTGAGCCTGTTATACTATTTAGATTTTTTTTTCCAATTTACTTCAATTTAAAAGAAAAAAAATATTTTTTAAATGTAATTATGGAATATATGGTTTATTATAACTTATATTTAGAATATCGTATATAGTAATTTAATAAATTATAATTAATCAAATATTGTTAAAAATAAAAGAAAAATATTAAAAATCCAGGTCTGCCAACTTGATGGTCTGGCCCATAGCCACGGGCTCGGGCCTTAGAACCTTAGGCCCATATAAATTTGGGCCAGCCTTTCAGCTCAAATCCGACCAAACTTTCAGCTGTACATGTAGGGGTGGTAAACAGGTCGGGTTGGATCATATTCGAGTTTCAACCCGTAACGGGTTGAAAACTTCGACCCCGACCTGACATGTTTACCTAAACGGGTTGAAATATTGAACTCAAACCCGACCTACTTTAACCCAAGTCTAACTCATTAACCCGCCAACCCGTAAAATTGAAAAGAAAAGCAAAAAATTAAATAAATGGAATTATAAATTCAAATTAAACAATAAATAGATAAAGAGAGCAGTTGTTTTAAACATCAACATAATTAAAAAACGATTAAAGTTTCAAATAACAAAAGTCTCACAAAACATAATTAAATATCAAGTTATTTCATAGTCATCAGGTATAGATCGAAATCGACTCGAACTTCCGACTATGCTCTTTCCTATTTGATCTTCTACCCTCATCTTCGTGACATTTCAGCATAATTCATCGAGCATATGATTCATTTTTCTTTTTATTTTATATATTAAAGATATTTTAATAATTTATATTATACGGGTTAAATGGGTTAATAACGGGTTGATTTCGAGTTGATCTCGGGTTGAAAATTCGAACCCTTACCTGATCCACTTAATTTTTGGGTTAGGTTCAGATTTATCCATTTTACTTAAAAAGGTCGAAAATGATAACCAAATCTGCTATTTTCGGGAGCAGTTCGTGTCGGGTTGGCGGGTCAGGTTGATTTTTAACAGCCCTAACTACATCTATTCACGATTTTTCATGTTCTTTCTACCTCCACGAATTTATATATTTTCGATCTCAGGATTAAAGATAAGCCAAGAGGTATTTAAAAGCTCCAAATTTCAAATTTACATTGAAAAAAGAAAATACTAGTGTAAAAACGCACGATTAATCATTAACCTTCTTCTGAATTCGTTTGAACTCCCCTAAAGTCGTTTCGATGCATCACAATGCGGTAAAATGAGAATTTGAAAAGAGAACAAAGAAAGTTAATAATAAGAATAATCACGAAGCAACTACTAAAATAAATACCACAAACGATTTTCTACTTGCTACCTCGTATAAGATAAGACCCTATGAAAGATCCTCGAACAAGCTTGCCTCAACCTAGGATATATCCTCATACTATGAGCTCTTGATTCTTCCCAAAAACCTCCTATTACTTCAACAAAAGGACTCAAACTTCTCATTGGTGGGATGTAAAGAATCAACGGAGCTGCAGAAAAAGCAAACCCAAAGAACAACTGCAGCATCTCTTTTCTTCTTTCTTTCTTCTTTCTTTTGCAAAAAGAATCAAAGGATTTGATATATAATATAGCAGGTGAAGGGAATCTTTTGATTCTTGTTTCTCGCACTTCTGTTATATACAAAGGTTGGTAATTGGACTATGGTGGGAGAGACGTAATTCAAGAATATATATTATACGATTTTAGTATAAATCTAATTTATACTATCAGATAATGTTATTGATCAAATATGTTGGCATAAGATGACACCTAACAATATCCAGAAGCTTCAAGCACATCTTCCGCTTTACGAAACACTTGAAACTTGTCAAGGGTACTGTAGGACATTATCTAATAAGGTGAAATTAATTAAAAAAGAACAAGAAAATAGTACATAGAGACTTTTCTGCTGCGTTTTTTTTTTTTAAAATGAGGATTTCATTCATAAATCCAAAAGGACACAAGGTTACAATAGAGCAATATTCAAAATATTACAATATATTTGACTATTTCTATTGCGTAAACACCGGTGATAGTACAATGTCCGTTCCAAAATCCAAATAGGGGAAAAGAGAAAACCGCATATGTCGGAGTACTAAATTTTAATTTTTTCATTAATCAAAATTCAAAGCCCACTACTTTCATATATAGACTCGTTGCTTTTTCAGACAAAAAGCCAACTTAAGATTCAGACCATAACTAGTCAAAGCTCAATCATCATCATCATATTAGTCACTATAGACTTCTTTCTCTACGAAGAACATCCCCGAAGGTCCATCGTTAGGCATAAGGGCAATCTTCACAACTCTCTCAGCGCCTTCCTCGGCGGTGGTAGAGTAAGCATTCAACGCTATATCGGTCTTTACAAAGCCTGGGCAGACAGCGCTGACCTTAAACCTCTGACATCGACTTGCTAGAATCTTGGTGTAAGAGTTCATCGATGCTTTCGATACGATATAAGCAGCAAAGTAATTGGGCCAATTTTTAGCAGCCAAGTTTCCACCTTTGAAGTCATTTAGGAACTCTTCGATCACTTCATCGATGCTTCCTTCGTCGTTCTTGGGATGTCTTAGCTTCTCCTTAGCCCACTCATTGGGTATGTTCTTGAAAAAGGAGAAAGAACATTTGAAATAACAAACACATTTACTTATTACTGAGAATCAAATACCTTCAGTTTGCCAGCGCCAGATGAGACGTTGACAATCCTCGGAGAATCAGAAAGGTGGAGAAGAGGAATGAGCTCTTCAGACATTCTTTTAGCTCCATAATAGTTTGTCTGAAGGCACTGAGTGGCTTCTTCGTATGGCTGTGCCATCGTTCCTTCCCAGTTTATTTCGCTGTTCTCATCTTCCTCTAACTGATAAAAGGAAAGATTTTTAAGATAATAGCAGATAACAATATCCAAAGCTTAGTGAGGGAAAAATTTATAATAGTATATTTATTACAAGTCTTGCAGCAAATGCGTGAGGGTCTAACGTTGCTCCGATGATCCCAGCATTATTGACCTGCGTAAATAAAACGAAACTTAAATGAATCAATATGAGCTTGTGAGCTTTTCGTAAATTTGAGTTGTTGTTTCTGTGTAATAATTCATACCAAGATATCAAGCTTTTTGAACTGGGATTTGATAAACTCAGCCAGGGAAGTGATGCTCGATGGGTCAGAGACATCTAACTGATGAAACTTCACATAGTCTGAGATCTCAGGGATCTTCTTCAGTTTCTCGAAAGCTTCGAGCCCTCTCCTTACATCCCTGGCAGTTAATACAGTTGTGATTCCTTGTGAGGCTAACTGTCTGCATATCTCAAAGCCTATGCCTTTGTTCGCCCCTGTAACAACTGCACACCTGCTCCAAAATGTAAGAACCAAACAAAGATTTATTACCAATAAATAACTCAATATATGCACATCGTATTTGATGATTTCACCTTTTCGAATCAATCTCATTGCTTGTCTCAGCCATTGGGATGAATCACATGGCATAAAAGAAAGATAAACATAAACTATTTTAGTACTGCTGTCTATGGGCTTTCTTGCAAATGAATGCAGACCACAAATTTGTAATATCAAAAGAAGATATTTTTCGTCTTTGGTCGACTGAAGCAAACGCAATAACTACTTTCAACATTTATTTCCAAACTATTACTACATTACAACCGTGTCGAGGAAAATCCATAATTTATTAAGAGCCCAATAACGCCTTCCATCGCCGCCGTCAATCTATAGAAGAAACTTCATCTCTTACGAAGAACAGCCCTGAAGGCCCATCGTCGCCGAGGAGGGCCAGCCTCACCACAGGCGCCGCACCTTCGCCGGCAGTTAAAGTCCCAGTATTACCGTTAATATCTGTCCTAACATATCCCGGGCAGACCGAGTTAACCTTAAACCCTTCGTATTTCTTGGCAATAACCTTCGTATAAGCTGTAAGCGCCGCCTTGGAGACAGTGTACGCAGCCAAAAAGCTCGGCCAACCTTTGGCCGACAAGTTTCCCTCTTTAAAATCTTTGAGAAACTCGTCAAGGACTTTGTCGATGATCCCTTCGCTGAGGTTGTCTTCGTCCCTCAGTATTTTCTTGGCCCACTCATTTGGTATGAACTGCGAAAACGCAAAAAGCGAAATAAAAGAATATCAGAAATTGGGAAACTATTGCAGTCGAATGAAGATATGTAGTAATAGGTAGACCTTCAGTTTGCCGCTTGCAGAGGAGACATTAACGATCCTCGGAGAGTCTGAGAGTTTGAGAAGTGGGAAGAGTGCTTCTGTAAGTCTTTTAGGGGCGTAGTAGTTTGTCTGAAGGCATAAGTAGGCTTCATCGTACGTCTGTGTCATTATTTCATCCCAGTTTACGCTGGCATAGTTTGCTTTGATCTATACGACAGAGAACAATTCCGTCGTCGATGAATGGATCGAAAAATACGAATTAAAGCGAAAAAACGAAGATTTATTATCGAAAATAATACAGCATCTGCTGCAGCTCTGAGCTTCTCTGCATCGACTATTGCCCCAGTAACTCCTGCGTTGTTCACCTGAAAGAAGATATACCTTCTAAGGAAAACTGCAATTATATGAAAATATAGAATTTGAGCAACCTCGTACCAAGATATCGAGCTTTCCGAACTGGGATTCGACGAACTTGGCTAAAGAATCGATGCTCGATGGATCGGTGACGTCGAGAGGATGAAACACAAGGCGATCATCGGAAGAGATCCCATGATCAGAAGAATCTTTGATCTTTCGAACAGCTTCGAGCCCTCGGTTCGAATCTCTTGCTGTTAGGACAACTGTGATTCCCTTGGAAAGCAACTGCTTGCATATTTCGAAGCCTATGCCTTTGTTTGCGCCTGTCACAACTGCAAACCTGCTTGAATATTTATTTAGGGTTTGAATCAACCTAAAAAAAAAGAAGAGATTTTCTTCTACAGCTCTGTAGCAGCTAATTTATTACAGATAGAGATGTAAGAAAATCTTGCAGAGTTAAGGTTCATCATCTCTCTTCGTATAATGGTTTTTACCTTGTTTGAGCCATGTTGTTGTTGATTGCTTCGGCCATCACTGAATTCAAAGCAAAGAAAATAGCAGCAAAACAAAGGAGAAGATCTTCTCAGTGTTTGATCGAAGTTATCACAACATTCATTGAGAAAGAAGATGATGTATTTGTTTTATTGTGTTTAAAAAGTCGCATTGGAGATGTTGAAATCGAAGCACACTTATCAGTTTAATAATCAAGGTTTCCATCATAGTCTATTTCTAACAACCACAACTTTTATCACAACATTCATTGAGAAAGAAGATGATGTATTTGTTTTAGTGGCATTTTCATTTCAGGTCCCTACGTTAATTTTTGTTAGGTTTCAGGCCCTATTCATATAAAACATAGTTTTAAGGACCTACTTTTCATAAAATTCACAGTAAAAGGACATAAACAGTGATTTGACGATAATACCCTTGTATTTGACGATAAAGTGGTATAATTACCATACCAACTGTTATTCTAATTATACCAACTGTTATCATTATTATACCAAATGATATAGTGTACAATTTTGTTGGTATAATTATGTCAACAGTTGGTATAATTTCTACAGTTTCTGGTATAATTTCAAAATCAGTTCGCATATCGTCCAATTTCACTGTTATTTACTGGTATAATAACCAAAATATGTGGTATAATTTCTACAATTTCTGGTATAATATCAAGATCAGTTGGTATAACATCCAATTTCGCTGTAAATTATAATAACGATATTTAAATTGGACATTATACCGACTGTTTTGATTATTATACCAACTGTTATTCTAATTATACCAACTGTTATCATTATTATACCAAATGATATAGTGTACAATTTTGTTGGTATAATTACGTCAACAGTTGGTATAATTTCTACAGTTTCTGGTATAATTTCAAAATCAGTTCGCATATCGTCCAATTTCATTGTTATTTACTGGTATAATAACCAAAATATGTGGTATAATTTCTACAATTTCTGGTATAATATCAAGATCAGTTGGTATAACATCCAATTTCGCTGTAAATTATAATAACGATATTTAAATTGGACATTATACCGACTGTTTTGATTATTATACCAACTGTTATTCTAATTATACCAACTGTTATCATTATTATACCAAATGATATAGTGTAAAATTTTGTTGGTATAATTACGTCAATAGTTGGTATAATTTCTACAGTTTCTGGTATAATTTCAAAATCAGTTCGCATATCGTCCAATTTCGCGAAAACATATGGTATAATTTCAATATTTTCTGGTACAATGTCTAATTTTGTTGGTATAATAACTATTTTTTTATGGTATAATTCACGTGAAAAGGGTTTTGTGTGGTACCAGTTTGCGATGAAGTGGTATCAGTTTGCGATGAAGTGGTATCAGTTTGCGATGAAGTGGTACCAGTTTGCGATGAAGTGGTACCGAATAAACATATCAGTGTTTTGGGCGAAAAAGCTGAATAAACAAGGGTAAAAAAGTCTTTTAGCAGCATTTGGGGCCTGAATCCTAACGAAAACTTACATTGGGTCCTTCAGTTTAACGCAAACATTAATGGGGCCTGAATTCTAACTGAAATTGCTAATGGGGCCTGAAATTTAAATAGCCCTTTGTTTTATTGTGTTTAAAAAGTCGCATGGGAGATGTTGAAATCGAAGCACACTTATCAGTTTAATAATCAAGGTTTCCATCATAGTCTATTTCTAACAACCACAACTTTTATTTTTCTTTAATTTTTTTCTTCATCTTCTTCTGCCATAGATTTTCTTGATTTTTTCGCTCGATGTAATTTATGCAACGATTCAAGTACAAAAGCCACATACATATTTTATTACATAGTCCACGGCGCACTGCCCCAGGTCTAAAATAGTATTATTCTTTAGCTATCATTTTCTTTTTCATCACTAATATCAAAACAAAATAATAACTATTTTATTCAATTTTGATAAACGTATTTTTATATGTTTATATTTGTCAGTCGTTTGCGGGGTAAATTAAGTCGTCTTGATACGTTTTTAAAAGCTTTAATTAATTTATATATTTTTATGAATTTCAAGGCGAAAAATGGAGTGAAATTTGATGAATAAACTGCTTTTCTCCAGGAGGAACTACACTACGAAATTTATATGGTTGCGATCGTCTGCGGTCTAGTTTGTGGCAAAATTTACGGATTGGAATTTGGATATCCGAGCGCAAAGTTATTCCATTTGCGCCGATGTTGCACAGTATGTCGAAAAATTTCGATTTGAACTCGGCAGTTCCAAGCCCATTTAGAACGTTTAGGCCCAAGACCATCTCAACCCATTTACATCTTTTAACCCCATGACACAATGATAGAATAGATACACAAGACACACACGCACACTTGAAGAGATAGAGACCCACATCACATACGTACGACTCACACAAAAGATTTAGAAGAATAAGAAGCTCACAGCTCAAGGAAGAAAATGAAGATTTCATGCCGTTCTTGAGCAACCAAGTAAATATTTTGTCTCCCCTCTATCATCTATAAATATGGCACGAGTAGCGGGGCATATACACGCAGACACACGGCTGGGGATCAGTTGAGAGCACGCTGATGTTCTCGGGGCTGCTGGAAATCCTCTCGCGACCGAAGATATATTTGGTTAGCTATCGAGGGTGCTAAGTTGAAGCAGGAGCTGAAACCGCTTCAATCTCCTTCGACGAAAATACCCAAAGAAGCTCGGCCGAAACTTGGGCTTGATCGTTGGGGTTGGACTGATTGTTAGACCGGGGGTTGAAATTCCGCAAATTCGAATGGTTGTAAGCGACTTTGCCTTCTATCTATCTACGTGTTTCGATTGTTATGTTTCATAGTTCAGTTTATTATAGTTGAAGTGCTATCAAAACCTTGATTTATAATATTGTGAGATTATTGTGCTTATTCGTGAACGCGTGAGTATTTGTTTAAGCTTGAATAATTTTAGTTGATAAACGTAGTTTGATAAAATAGTTGCAAATCTTTAATTAATCTATGTGAGTCAATGTCTAGTTCAATTACAAATCCGTAATTGTCTGTTTGTTTCAGTAAGTAGCGAACAATATTCAACTTTTCTACCTTAGGCAAGTGTAAGTTATGTTGTAGTTTACGCGATTTGATTTTAACAGACCAGCACCGATTCTCGAGAGAGCGTCGTCCGAGCGAGTTATTTTTCGATAGGAAAGTAATTATAGAGCGTCTCTTAATTATCAAGAAACTAAGTCGAGATTGGTTGTAAGGCGTTCGTCGACAATTATAACCGATTATGCTTACGTATACGCGTTATTTAGGAATCGATGATCAATTATATAAATCAAGGTGGAGAACAATTACTTCAACTATTATTTATATTCGTTAGTATTTATTTTTTTTCCTTCGTCTATCATTAGTTTAATTTCGTTTGTATTTGAACCGTAAACAACAAAACCCCTTATTATATTATATTATTTAGTCGAATTTTGATATAGAAGTAAATCAACCATCTTCCCTGTGGAGACGATCCTTACTTCCCTATACTCGTTTTAGTAAGGTTATAAATTTTATTTTTGGCCGTTTACGATGCAGCCAAATTTTATAACTTGAATTACATAAAATTGATTCTCTATAAGCTCAATAATAATCACTAGCATCATATCAAGTCATTGTCAAAATACGTTCCAACTAACCCTCTACAAATGCGAAAAAACTATTTTGTATCTATACTCTTATTAATGGTGAGGGGAGTTAAAATTTGCTTTTTGGTGTATCTATTAACCAATCATAATTTGACAAGTGTTATGTCTTTTTATTTATTAAAAAATTAATTAATAAAATTACTAAATCAAACGTGACCACACACTAAGAGCATCTCCAACGGGTACTTTATTTTTGTGTAAAACACAAAAATAGAGTACTATTCTACTCCAACGGGACTTTATATTTAACACAAATATTGTGTTGATTAGCAGAGAAACTCTAGATCTAGAGTACGCACAATTTTTAACACAAAACTAGAGTTTTAATTCTATTTATTATATTTATTTAATAATACATATTTTATTATATTTAAAATATTTGATACACTATTATAATAAAAAAATTAAAAATAATATAATTTTATTTAATATAATAAAATTAAAATTAAATAATATGCTAATTTTATCATTTATTTAACTTTTAAATATTAATAATTAAAATATATTGACTTTTTAATTTTATATAATAAAGTTTAATAAGTCAATTATGATAGTAATATATAGAAATTTGATTTTTAGTGTAAAAATAGAGTTAATGGATTGGAGTGAAAACTAGTGTAGAAAATAGAGTTTATGGGTTGGAGTAAAACCACTATAGCAACTGTATTATTGTGTAATATTACCTGTATTTTTATGCGTTGCGTTGGAGATGCTCTAACATTTGTCCTTCTATTGTAGTATAATTATTTCATAATTAAATATACATAATATTAGATAGCACACACGTACGAGTATGCAAAACTACTAGTAAATATTCTCAAAACGAAAAAAAAATAACAAATAAGTGAATCGTCACAAATTCATCATCAATATCATATTACCACTTCATTCATCGTCTTGACAAAATCGATGGAATAGGATAATTCGCTGCTCTTTTCCTCACCGTAGAGTAAAAGTACTCAAGCCATTTTACAATCGATTCTTCTTCTTTTTCTTCCCGGCGCTCCGTAGTATTCGAACACGGTGCTTTCGAAGGATCATTTTCGTTATTACTACGCAATCTCCCGCCCGACTCTTGCCCTAAAATCGAAACCCTTGGGTCCGAAAAATCGTTTGTAGTAGCAATTTCTCCCGCATTTTCCAAAGACGACGAACTCATAGCGATCGAAATGCTACTTTGCCTCTTCTTCAGAGATGAGTTCCAATGATTCTTCACCGAGTTTTCGGTCCTATATAATCAATTAGCTCATTACGAGCGAAAAAAAAAGTTATTACCGTATTGAGATAATCAAGGGATTATCTCAATATACCGAATCAAGAAAATTCATTTAAAAAGCATCATAAATTAAATAAAACTTTTACCTCCCGGGCAAACGCTTGGCTATCATCGACCATTTGTTGCCGAGCTCTGCAATGGAAGTGAAGATGATTTGCTCTTCTACCTTCGTCCATGGATCTTTTTTTATGGTAGGATCTAAATGGTTCGACCACCTAAGAATTTATTTATTTTATTTCTTCACGTTAGTTAGGCACCATAGAAAATAGGCTGAAAATCATAATTTTTTTTTACCTTTCTCTACATTGCTTTCCTATACGACCGGGAAGTTGCTTTGCGATTTCGGACCACTTAATCTTATCTCCTTGCGTGTTCGTGCGAACTAATCGACTTAGGGTTTCGTCTTCCTACAACATTAGAACGAAGCGCTTTCACCTTCTAATAACATTAAGAATTAAGCATTTGTGTTATTATTGAGATAAAAGTGGTATACCTCTTTGGTCCAATGTCCTTTAACTAGTTGAGGATTAAGGACTTTTTGCCACCTATGAAGGCATTGAACATCTGTTCTACCAGGGAGGCATTTTGCTGCATGCAGAAAAAAAAAACATAGTTATTACACCCTCGAAACTAAATGCAAAAATCTCAAAGTTAGGGTTTTTGAGAATTTTTTTCGTCAAAAGAAGGGTTAGTTATTGGGCTTGCCTACTGTCTTCCACGACCTTCCGTTATGCTGTTCGACTGCCTTCTGTAATATTGCGTCCTGCGTAGAGTATTAAGGAAGCGACTATATATAGGTAAAAAAAAAAATCAAATCATGCGTCTTTCGATTTGATATTATTGCCAGATAATTCGAATCTTTTTGAATCTTTTGTTCTAAGTTTTATAATAGTTACACAGAGAAACAGAGATTCTGACCTCCTCGGCTGTCCAGTTTGCCTTCGACGATCTTTTTACGTTGCTACGGTTATTGTTTCTGAAGATGCAGAAATATATATCGAATGTGAAGCTTGTTAGGTATATGCAGTTTTAAATATGTATCATGCAATGAGGAAACGACTTTTAAATATTCGAAGGAATAATAAAAATCAGTTCTTGGCCGTTCTTTTCAAGAAATCTAAGAAAAAGAGAGAAAAAAGAATATCATTGAAAGTATTTTCGACAAGTGAAGAGAAGAGCACAAACCTCTCAGTATCGATAGGCTTATTATTAGGATTGGATACATTATTCTCATCCATTGAGTTATAAAAAAAATTTGAAGAACTGCGTATGGAAATCTGCTTCAGGCCTTCACTTATATATGAGTGAACGATGAAGAGCCATAAGCAAGTGTTTAACAAAGATTTGAAACCTAATGACATATATATTCATAGAGATAGATTCGATATTATAAATTTCGGAAGTATCTTAACGGTTAACTAATAAACAGCAAGAGATATTTAAGTAGAACGAATATACGCAAAGATAATATGGTGTAACTTGTTCGTTAAATGCGATATTTACGTTAATATATTATGGTTTTCTCCAAGTTGCGTGGATTCTTTAACACAATTTCGCGGCAAACAAACTCGCGAGAAAGAATGAATATGTGACGTGGTTTTATATTTGTGGTCTTCGTTTGATTATTTGATATATATTATATATGGTCAAATCTTATTTTAGAAAGACAATCTTCCCGTTGATAACAGTCTTTTGATGGCTGATAATAAATAGTCCCTAGTGCGTAAATAGAGTAATGTTGCGTGACACCTTCGTGAGCCCTAACCACATCAACACGCCAAATCAGCATACAATGGGATTTTTTATTGATCTATAACCTACACATGGGATTAGTGAACCCGTCGGGGGTTGATTTGGCATGTTGACGTGGCACAAAGAAATGTCACACAACATGTGCCCACGAATGGTGCTCACGCAAGGTAAGCACCATAACATTTCTGGCGTAAATATATATATATATATATATAGGAATTTTATGATGCTCACCTTATGTAGGGCACCTGTTGATATGGCACCGATTAGTACCATTTCAATACCCCACATTGACATCTAAGGTTAAGTCGTCTTAATTAACATCTTCTAAGTGTCAATAATCGACATTTCGAATGCTGACGTGACATATTGACGCTTTACATAACATTTTACGTGTCAATGAAATATATCGCGTCAATATGTCACATCAGAATCCGAAATGTCGATTTTGACACCTAAAAGGTGTTAATTAAGACGATATAACCTTAGATGTCGATGTGGGATGTTGAAGTTGAAATGACTCAAATCGGTGTCAAACATATTCTCATATAAGGTGCTCACATAAGATGTGCACCATAAAAATCTTCGTGTGTATATATATGATGTGGACCGCGTAAAACGACCTCTTGAAAACGGCGATTAAAACGGTTGTTCCTCCTTCGCAATCTCCCTGGCGCGAATTCCTTACTCTCCGTCGACTACCTCCGTCGAGCCTAACACTCACAAACTAAAAAACACGTCAGAAGGGGGCCGGGGTTGGTGCCGGCGTATCCCCTCCGATGCTTAAGTCAGAAAATGGATGAAAATAGGTATTTTAGCTCGTGAATCAGTTTTGGTCTTTTGAAAGCGTACCTGGGAAACGGATTAACTGTCACTATTTATATTAACCTCACTTCATCTTGCTTTGACCTAGTCTTTCACCCTGGCCCGTGTTTCGCGCGGACCTCACGGAGGGAACGTGGCTTTCCCCACGATCCCACATTCTCATCTCCTCCTCTTCCTTTCAGTTTTCTTCACGACCTCGTCTCCATCAGGCGGCATCATCCACTCGGGCTGTTCCTCCTGCTCGGGCTCTTGACTCACTCACGAGGTCTCGCCAACCCGATCTGGCCTCAGTTCCTCGGTCCTTCCCTTCTCGGGCAACTCATCTTAGAGCGCTTTCTTCTTCCTGATCTTCTCAGGCACTTCGTCCCGATCCGACTTCCTATTCCTTCTTCTTAGTCCTCCTTCGGACTCGACTGCCTCGAGCAGGCTGTTTTCCATCTCGAGCCGTTCTCCACCCACCCGAGGTGTCTATTCGCGCCTTAATACTCGCGGGTTATTTTATCGTTAACGCTATTTTACCGTTAGCTAGAAATCCCGAGGGTAACAATAGTCCCCCCCCCCCCCAAAATAGTCCAAAAAGAGTGTAACGAGTATTTGGACGTCAGCTATCGGTAAAATAATTGGTCATGGAGCCTTCCGACCCCTCTCGATGAACCTTATCGGGTGTCTTAGTACTCGGGCATCCTACCACCCTTCCTCTTTTAACCTTACCTCCTCAAGCCACGTCGCGATTCCCTTTGGGCGGGAAACTTGCCGCCCCATCATATCACGATCAGATCACTTTCGCCACGTGGCTCTCATCCAACGGCTTGACGTCGCTTATTTCTTTTTCTTATTTTCCGTGCCCTTTCCCCTTCCCTTAGGGTTTTCGATCTTCGCCTCCCCCATTTTCCCATATCTTTTCTCTCAAAAACCGTCGGCGCGTCAGTTTCTTCCTCAAATCGACATTTCCTTCCCTGCGATTCGTCTTCTCTGCCATCACCACCGGTAAGTTACTCCTCTCTCTTCTTCTCTCTCGTTGATTTCGTTTGTCTCGGCGAGTCACATGATTGTAGCCATAGGTGCTGTTTCCAGTTTTACTCCGTCTTCCTTTCTTTTTCCCTTTCATGTATCTCTGTATTTACTCCATTAGCTATTTTAGGATTTCATCCCTTTTCGTCATGAGCAGCCCGCGACTTCGTCTTCCTCAGTCCATTCGATTTCATTTTCGACCCTAAGCTACCCAGAATCCCCGTCTTCTTCTTCCTCACTTTTCGCTTCCTTTCTCAATGCCATGGAGGTCCTAAGTAAATTCCCTGACCTCGATTGTAGGGTACCCGAGCGAGAAAGTCTTTCTCCAAGCTTTAGCCGACTGGACCTCACAAATGGAAGAATTTCGCGAGGAGATCAAGCTCCCCTGGCATGAAGTGAACATTTCTTCTCTTCGGGAATCTCACATCCCTCTGATTATCGATCGGGCCGGGCTGAGTCCTGAATTCGAAGTCAGGATTCCTGGGCCTCGGGACGTGGTCAGCGGCCCTCCCGAAGGATTTCATACCTTCTTTTTGGATCAGCTGGACATGGGCATCCGCATTCCTCTTGTCCCTTTCATTGCCGAACTTTGCAACCATTACCAAATATCCCCGAGTCAATTGACTCCCAATTCTTACAGTCTTCTCCTTTCTATGGCGATTCTTATCGAATATTTCCACCTCCCCTTTTCTCTCTCCCTTCTTCTCTCCTTCCTGAAAATAAACCAGAAGGAAACCGGCAAATTCTTCTTCTCTTCCACCGCTCCGACAGAATTTCTTCTCGGGAATCCTTCCTCTCACAAGGGATGGATGAAGAAATTCTTTTACGTCCGTTCTCCCGAGGGAAGTCCCGAGAACGACACCACCGATAAATGGCCCAAAGCCATATCTGTATCCACTCCTCTTCCTCTTGCTCCCGATTCAGAGGTTGAGAGGTTCATGGAAGTCCTCGGGGATCGAAGCTTCAGCGCTCCCGAGATTGTAAAGGATGATGATGTGGACCGCGTAAAACGACCTTTTGAAACGGCGACTAAAGCGGTTGTTCTTCCCTCGTAGCTTCCTTGGCACGAGTTCCTCGTTCCCCGTTAACTACCCTCGTCGAGCCTAACAACAAAGACTCAGAAAAAACGTCAAAAGGGGGCCGGAGTTGGTGCCGGCGTATCCCCTCCGATGCTTAAGTCAGAAAATGGGTGAAAAACGGGTATGTTGGCTCGTAAATCAGTTTTTGTGTATTTTTTTACGTACCTGAGAAATAAGTTACCCACAACTATTTATACAGACCTTATTTCTTTCCGCCGCGACCTAGTCTTCCACCCAGGCCCACGTTTATCGCGAACCTCACGAAGAGAACGTGGTCTTTCCATCATCCCACGTTCTCGTCTTCTCCTTTCCTGCCAGTTCCTTTTACGGCCTTGTTCCTGTCGGGCGACTCCATCTCCTCGGGCTGATCATCCCATGTTCTCAGTCTCCCGAATTACTCACAGGGTCTCGTTAACCCGACCCGGCCTCAGTCCCTCGGCCTTTGCCTTCTCGGGCAACCCTTACCTGAGTGCCTCTCTCCCTTCCCGACCTTCTCGGGCACCTCGTCGGGCGCCTCGTCCTAATACGACTTCCCAGCTCAGCCTTTCTTTTCAACTCTCTTCCGGACTCGACTGCCTCGGGCAGTCCATTCTCAATCTCAAACCGCTTCCACATCCTCGGGGTGTCTCTTCGCGCCCCCCTCTCGCGGGTTATCTTACCGTTAATGTCATTTTACCGTTAGCTAGAAATCCCTAGGGTAACAATAGTCCCCCCCTAAAATAGTCCAAAAAGAGTATAACGAGTGTTTGGACGTTAACTATCGGTAAAATGATCGGTCCTGGAGTTACATCCCCCCCGGCGAATCTTATCGGGTGTTTTAGTGCTCGGGCATTCTATCTCCCTTTCTCTTTTGGTCTTCCCTCCTCAAGCCACGTCACCTCTTTATTTGGGCGGGAACCTCGCCGCCCCATCATATCACAACTAGATCACTTGCGCCACGTGGCTCTCATCCAATGGCCTGGTGTCTCTTCTTTCTTTTTCTCGTTTTTCGTGCCTTTCCCCCTTCCTTTAGGGTTTCTCTTCCTCATCCTTCTCATTTCGTCTTTTCCACCTAAAAGAAACCACACACCAGCTTTTCGTCCCCAAATCGTCAAATCGGCGTTTTGCTTGCATCTTCTTGGTCGTCTTCTTCGTCGCTGTCTGGTAAGTTATCTCTCTCCTTCCATTTCGCCATTTCTGTTCGTCTTTGCTCTGATTTTCACCTCCAAATCGCGTAACTGTCGTCTTGAGTTTCCTTTTTCTCCGTCATTTCCTTCTATGTTCGCCCCTTCAGCTATTTTAGGGTTTTGGTTTTAGGATTTAGCCCTTCGCCATGAGCGGCCCTACGACTTCGTTTTCCACCCTAGACCAGCCAGAATCCCCCTCTTCTTCCTCGTCGTCCCTTTTCATTTCGTTTTTCGCCGCCATGGAAGCTCTGAATAACTATCCTGACTTGGATATTTTTCGACCCCCTCAGCGTATAGGATACCCGAGTGAGGAAGCCTATCTTCGGGATCTGTCCGACTGGTCTTATCGAATGGAAGAATTTCGCGAGGAAGTCAAGCTCCCTTGGCATGAAGTGAACGTCTCCTCTCTTCGGGCGTCTCATATCCCATTGATCGCCGGTCGGGCTGGATTAGGACCCGATTTCGAGGTCCGGATTCCGGGGCCTCGAGATGTTATCAGCGGCCCTCCCGAGGGCTTTCATACCTATTTCTTGGACCAGCTGGATATGGGACTTCGTCTTCCTCTGGCCCCCTTCATAGCCGACCTCTGCAATCATTTTCAAATCTCCCCGAGTCAACTAACCCCTAACTCTTACAGCCTTTTACTTTCCCTAGCTATTCTAACTAAATACTTTCAAATCCCTTTATCTCTCCCTCTTCTTCTATCCTTTTTGAAGATAAACCAAAAAGAAACTGGTAAATTCTTTTTCTCGTCTACAGCCCCTAGAGAGTTTCTCCTCGGGAACCCTTCCTCCCACAAGGGATGGATGAGAAAATTTTTCTATGTCCGATCTCCTGAGGGAAGTCCCGAGAATGAAACTATTGATACGTGGCCTGAGGCCATATCCGTATCTACTCCTCTTCCAGCTGCCTCCAGCTCGGAAGTCGAAAGGTTCATGGAGATCCTCGGGGAGCGGAGTTTCAGTGCTCCTGAGCTTGTCAAGGATGATCTTCTCTGCCATTTTGGCTATTGCTCCAAGGGTTTAACGATAGATGATTTGGGTATACTTTCTTGCTTTCTCTATCTTTTTTTTTTTTCTATTTACATCTCTGACCGGGTTCTCCACCCTTTTTTACCAGATTCGCGCATGGATCTCGCGGACTTACTCAAAATTTCTCGCGAGATGAAGGAGGGCGGTTCTTCCCAGGCTCCTCCCCCTGCTTCTGTCACTCGGGCCCTCAACAAGGGCAAGGGTAAGGCCTCAGCCTCATCATCGGGGTCCCCGAAAGCAGCCCCGAAAAGGAAGGCACCCGCGGCCCCGAGCAGCTCTGCCGCCAAGAAAGCTAAATCCAGCGCTCGAGCCAGCGCGGGCGCCACTGAGGACTCCCCTTCTTCCCCGGCCATGTCGAGCAGCCCGACTACTTCCACAGGCCCCGCGGGACTCAGTGTGTGGAATTTCTCCGGGGCTTCCGGAATGAGGCTAACCAGTCCCACCTCTCGAGCATGAATCCTCGGGAGTTCTTCTCCCTCTTTGCCCAACATATGGGTCAGGTACCAGCTTCCTCTTTTCTCCTCTTTTCTCAAGCCCCATTACCTCTGTTCAAACTTTCCTTATTCCCCTTTTTCTTTCACCTCTCAGAGCTTTGCTTGCGGTGCCGAGGCCTTGGAAAGAATGCTTTTTATGCACGAAGACTGCATCATGCTTACCAACTCTGAAAAGAAGTTGAAGGAAGAACTGGCTCGGGTCAAGGAGGAGGCCAAGTCGCGAGAGGACGAGCTGAAGAAGCAGTTGAAAAACGCTCGCGCTGAGGCGGACAAGGCGGTGAAAGCCCTTTCAAAGGAGACCGAGGCTCGGGAGGAAGCGGAGCGGAATTTCCGCGATCTGGAAGAGGCTCTCGAGCGAGATTATCTGTCTCGGGAGACCTACGGGAGGCAAGTTGTTACGTTCTTTAAGTATGGCTTTTGGGGCTGTCTCCGTCAATTCCGGGAAGCCGGTTTTGTCCGCTATAAATTCAAGCTGGACTTCCTGAACGCGGATCGGGCTCTCGCTGAATGTCCTCCCGATGGTTATAAACCAGAATCAGCTGCCCAGGCGGGTTCCGACGATGCCGTTCTCGAGGAGGCTGGGGCCACGCCCTCGAGCGGAGAAGAGGAAGGAGGTTCCCCCGTCCCTTCTCAAGGCCCCGAGGAGCCCGAGAAGCAGTCAGAGGGGCCACTCAATGTGCAGCCCGATGAGGTTCTCAAGGCCCCCGAGTCCACCATTGACACTGTAGAGCATGGCCCCGAGGAGGAGGTTCCAAGCCAAGGAGAGGAGCAATCGATGTCCCGGGTCGAGTCGGTGATGGTCGAGATAGAGAAGACAGTGGCGGAGTTGAATCAGGCCGGATCGGCCGCTCCGCCTTAAGAGCTTTTCAATTGTGTAGACGAACTTGTTTCTTTTTGTGTCTTTTGTTTATGAACAATATGTCTTTCCTCTTTTATTCCTACTCTTTCCTTTTTAGACTCTATTATATTAGTCTATCGGTAATTCTTCTGCCTCGTGTTCGTTTAGGATATCGTTGACTGGTATTTTCCCAAATTTATGATATGCTGTCAACGGTGATCAAAAGTCTTCCTCGGTAGGTAGAGATTCCCATCACATCCCGCTTTATTGTATTTTCCCGATGATCATCAAACTATGCTTCCCGAGTACGATCTTCATATGTTCTTTCACCTTCCCGAGTATCTTTTCAACCGTTACTCAACGGCTCTTTTTATCCCAGAATTTCGTATTCCCTTGTTCAAACTTCGAATTCGCCTCAAGACTTGATCTTTGTAACGGCCCGATCTTCGCGGGTTGGTATTCTTATAAAAATCTCTCCATTCTATTAGCTCAACTTCTCTTCCTCAGCTCCCTTAAATTTATTTTCTTCAGATTATTCCATCTCTCTAACGTGGGACTCCACCTTTGGCTTATCTCGCATTCGTTTCTTCCTTATATTCGTTTATTGGTGAATCCCAGAATGGCGCGCTCACACCTTAGGGGCAACTTCCCCTCCGATGTCCCCTCACGCCCTCTTTGGGATTTATGGGAGGAGGCAACAGGTTTTGTTTCAAACGCGAATGCGGATTTCCCGCATAGGGAAGGTCAGGTCGTCATGGCCCGCCCTTCTCGTGAGGAACTCTCCTTCGGAGGACTTCGCAGGACCCCGCGCTTCCTTCTGGAGGCTGATGGTGCTTCCTCTCGTCTGTTCATGGAGAATTTTCTGGAACCCAATGAAAAGCAACGTTTGGCGAGATTTTCCGATTCCAGCTTTTGGGACTGGTGGGCTCTAAGCGAGAGTCGGGTTAGTCATCTCGGCCTTCGCCCTTTGTTCTCCTTCTTTATTTTTCCCTAACTTTCTTCGTTAGTCCTACTCACTCTCCTGCGAGGGACTTCGGCGTTATACCCAACAACGCGCCTTGCTGCAGTACTACGAGGATGCTTGTATCCGATTGACCACTTTCCTCGGCGAAAAGGATCGACAAATCGCCGAGCTGAAGGAGTTATTGGGCGGTATCGGTGTTGAGGATCAAGGTACTCTTCATAGATCTCGAGGGAGAAATAATCGGGCTCGATCTCCTAACCAAGTGCGGTGTAATTTCCCTCCATACTCGGGTGGGCCATCGGTGTTAAGACGTAGGAGGGCTCTTCGGGATAGGGAGATTTTTTCTTCCTCGGGTATTCATCCTCACGGTGCACCTTACGCTCGGGAGGCCAGGCGATAGATATTTTATCTCCATAGGCTATTTTTTCTGTCATCCTGTCGTTTTGTTATTTAGTTTTACCCGTTACAGGGTTTTTAATTTTTCGTGGACTTTGAATTCACTTTTGGTGTTCTACTCTTATTGTTAGACTGTCTCCCGCCTCATCCGAGGACTTTTCTTCATTCTCATCCGACGATTTTATTCACCTTTTCGGGCGATCGTGCCTCATCCGAGGACTTTTCTTCATTCTCATCCGGCGATTTTATTCACCCTTTCGGGCGATCGTGCCTCATCCGAGGACTTTTCTTCGTTTTCACTCTTTTTCGGACATAAATGACTTCATTAAAACATACGAATATTCGGAAATAAGGACGAACACATTGTGCTACTGAGACTACCTAACTAAGAAAATAGACAAAGCATGAATATGATAAAGGAATAAGGTACGATCCCGTGTACGCTTCACGGGTAATATTTCTTCAGATGCCGCGCATTGTGCGGTCTTTCCAGTCTTTTTCCATCCAGGCCTTCCAGGTAATAGGCGGCTTCTCCCGCTTTCTTGACCACCTTATACGGTCCTTCATATTTGGGGTCCAACTTCCCTCGCTCTCCCTTATGCTGTATTTCCTTCATGACAAGCTCTCCTTCCTCGAATCTTCTTAGGCACACCTTACGATTGTAAGCTCGGGTGATCTTTCTCTGATAGGTTGCCATCCGCAATGCGGCCTTTTGTCTCCCTTCCTCGATCAAGTCCAGCTCATCTGCCCGGAGCCGATCATTCTCTTCCGAGTATCCTATAATTCGGGCACTTTCTTGGCCTATTTCCACCGGTAATACTGCTTCGCTTCCGTATACTAAGCTAAAGGGTGTCTCCTTCGTCCCGGCCCGAGGAGTGGTTCGATAAGACCAAAGCACACTCTGCAGCTCGTTGAACCAGGCTCTTTTTAACCCGTCTAGCCGTACCTTCAATGCTTGGACGATGGTTCGATTAGTTACTTCCACTTGACCATTACTCTGCGGGTAGGCCACAGAGGTAAATATTTGCTCGATCCCATAGCCCTCACACCATTCCTTTAGCTTGCGTCCGCTGAACTGCCTCCCATTATCGCTAATCAATCTCCGCGGGATCCCGAATCGGCACAAGATATTCTTCCATAAGAAGGCGATCACCGCGGCCTCGGTAATCCGTGCTAGGGCCTCGGCTTCCACCCATTTAGAGAAATAGTCGATCGCGACTAAGAGGAATTTCTTCTGCGAGGCGTTACCCTCGAATGGCCCGACTATGTCCAGACCCCATTGGTCGAAGGGGCAGGCCGACACCACAGCCTTCATCATTTCCGCTGGCGCTTTTTGCAAGTTTGCGTGTTTCTGACACCTGAGGCAACTTCGCACTACCTTGATCGAGTCCGCCCTCATGGTAGGCCAAAAGAAACCAGCTAACATCGCTTTCCTTGCCAAGGCTCTTCCTCCAATGTGGCTTCCGCAACTCCCCTCATGAATATCTACCATGGCTTCTTCGGCCTCTTCTTTCGATAAGCACCTCAACAAAGGGCCTGAATAAGACCTTTTGTACAGGATTCCATCTATGAGAGTAAAACGGCCCGCTCTTCGTTGCGTTACCTTAGCCTGGATCCTGTCCTCGGGTAATACCTGCTTCTCGAGATAGCGATAGATATTATATCGCCAGTCTTCGGGTTCTGGTTCTCTCATTTCCTCGATCTGATGGATCTGGGGCGCTTTTTCCACTTTAACCCCTTCCTCAGGCATACTCAACGTGCTGGCCCATTTGGCGATTCTATCTGCCTTTTCGTTTTCCTTCCTATTAATGAGCTCCAACTTAACCTCCTCGAATTTTTCCTTTAACTTTTGAAAAGACTTCACGTATTCTGCTAGTTTTTCTTCCTTTATAGCGAAATTCCCCGCGATTTGCTGTACCACCAGCTGTGAGTCAGAGTAGAAAGTTACTCGGACCAACCCCATCCTTATCGCCGTCTTCATCCCGAGCAAGAGAGCTTCATATTCAACTTCGTTGTTAGAGGCTCGGAAGTCCAGCCTTACCCCCAAGCTGGTTTCTTCGCCCCAGGGTGAGATGATCACTAGCCCGACACCGTTACCGTATTGACAAGATGAGCCATCTACATAGATCTTCCACATCTCGGTTGGTTCTTCTTCCGCCATCTCGACGATGAAATCGGCCAGAGCCTGGGCTTTGATGGCAACTCGGGGACGAAACTGGATGTCGTATTCTCCTAGCTCGGTTACCCACTTAATCGATCTTCCCGAGATATCTGGTCGAGTCACGATTACCCCCAACGGGCTATTGGTGAGCACTATGATCGGATGTGATAGGAAATAAGGCCTCAGTCTCCTGGCTGTGACCACCAAGGCCAGTAGCAATTTTTCTTGAGGAGTGTACCGAACCTCCGCGCCCTTCAGGAGATGACTGACAAAGTAAACTGGTTTCTGCACCTTCTCATCTTCTCGAACAATCACAGAGCTGACTGCTCGAGGGGTCGTCGAGAGATAGACAATAAGTTCCTCCCCGGGCGTTGGCTTGTTTAACGCCGGTAGCTCCTTCAAGTATTCCTTCAACTCTTGAAAAGCCTTTTCGCCTTCAGGTGTCCACTCGAAGTCCTTAACCTTCCTCAACACTTTGAAGAATGGCATACTTCTTTCGGCCGATCGAGAAATAAATCGGGACAGGGCCGTGATCCTACCCGTCAGCCTCTGGACCTCATTGAGATTCTTCGGGGAAATCATGTCAGAGATGGCCTTCACCTTATCGGGATTGG
The DNA here is from genome assembly GCA_027422505.1 of Craterostigma plantagineum. Classification (NCBI taxonomy): domain Eukaryota; kingdom Viridiplantae; phylum Streptophyta; class Magnoliopsida; order Lamiales; family Linderniaceae; genus Craterostigma; species Craterostigma plantagineum. Next base: position 1,732,291 of record JAPQWV010000057.1, read on the forward strand.
CCTCAATACCGGATCGGGTGACCATATACCCTAAGAACTTTCCTGAGCGGACCCCGAACGTACATTTAGCAGGGTTTAACTTCAAGCCATACCTTCGGGCCGTGGAGAAAGTTTCGCGGAGATCTCCCGAGAAGCTTTCTTCTGTCTTGGACTTGATCAGGATATCATCCACATAAACTTCTATATTCCGTCCAATCTGGGCCTCGAAGACCCGATCCATTAGTCTCTGATAAGTGGCCCCCGTGTTCTTCAATCCGAACGGCATGACCACGTAACAAAAGGTTCCTTCCGAGGTGATGAAGCTGACTTTAGGTTGGTCCTCCTCGGCTAACCCGATCTGATGATAGCCTTGGAAAGCGTCTAGGAAGCATAAGAGCTCGTGCCCGGCTGTGGAGTCTACTAACTGGTCGATGCGTGGCAAGGGGTAGCAATCCTTCGGGCATGCTTTGTTCAGATCTCGGAAGTCGACGCACATACGCCACTTTCCCGCCGACTTAGGGACCAAGACCACATTTGATAGCCAGGTCGGGAATTGTATTTCTCGAATGTATCCCGCTTTCAAGAGGTCTCCCACTTGTTCCTTAACTATCGCGTCTTTTTGTGCTCCGAGATGTCTCTTCTTCTGGAAGACTGGTCTGACCTCGGGGGAGATGTTTAGTCGGTGCTCCATTATATTCCTTGGTATTACGGTGAGTTCGTTCGCCGACCAGGCAAACACATCTTCGTTCTCCTTCAACTGCTTGATGAGGTCGGCCTTTAGCTCGGGGGATAAGTCCCGAGCAATCTTGACCGTTCCTGATGGGAATCTGATCACGGCTTCCTCCGTTTCGCCCTCAGTTCCCACTTCTTGAAGAGTGTGTATAGCGCAGAGAGCTTCTCGGCGTCTGGGGTGACTTCCTCGGTGGTTTTTCAGTGACTTCAACTCAATCTTCACTTCTTCCACATAGCATTTACGTGCCATCTTCTGATCCCCGAGCACCTCTCCTACTCGATCCCCCACGGGAAACTTCATTTTTTGGTGTAGAGCCGAGGCGATTGCTGCAAAGGAGCTGAGCGCCGGGCGTCCCAATATAACATTGTAAGAGGAAGACATGTCGACGATCAAGAAGGGGGCTATTCGGGTTTTCTTCAACTTCCCCGATCCTAGAGTCAAGGGTAGCTGAATCAATCCTACCGCTTCGATGGCATGTCCTGTGAATCCGAATAATGCCGTCTCCACAGGGCTCACACGATATTCTCCTAATTCCATCTGGTCCATGGTTTCTTTGAAAATGATGTTCACAGAGCTCCCATTGTCGACAAAGACTCTGCCCACATCATGATTCGCTATCTCCGCCCGAATGACCAGGGCATCCTCATGTGTGTCGCCTCCTCCATGGAAGTCCTCGGGCCCGAAGGAAATGATGAGTCCTGGTCGTCTTGACACTGAGGTCACTCCTAGGCTCTCGAGCTTCCTTACTCCCGCCTTTCTGGCTCTGTTCGAGTCCCCAACTGTGGGCCCTCCGGATATCATGTTGATCCTGCGTGGAGGCCCCTGTGCTTCCATGAGTGCCCGATTACGTTCTGGTGTTCTTCGGTCGTTTCCTCGTTCCCGATCGTGTTTTTCTTTCTTTCTATACTCCCCTCGCCTTCGCTCGGGAGACCGATTGAACCTGTTTTGCGGTCCGTTATCGGCGTACCAGCGGTCTCTCCTTTGCCCTTGTTCGGAATCCCTCCTGAAATACTTTCGCGGGGTGCTAACCTCCCCACCTACCACCAACTCGGATCGGGCTTCTGGATTGTCCGCCACAATTCTTTCAAGTTCATCATCCAGGTGAAAGCAGGCCTCAGTCGTGTGGCCGTACTCCCTATGGAATTCACAGTATGACTTTGAGACGGGATTCTTGGGCCCTTCTTTACTCCTAGCCGGCCTTTTGATGAAATATCGTCCCTCGCAAATTTCTAAGGCCCGAGCCTTACTCACCTTCCATTGAATATTGTTCGATCGAGATCCCCGTTGGACTTCCACCCGAGGATTCTCCTCTTTCGGTCTTAATGGGCGAACGGGTTCTCGTGTGACTTCCACTGTCCCGATCGCTCTCTTTTTATCCCCTTTTTTAAAATTGTGCGCCTCTTCAACCCTTACGTATTTTTCCACTCTGATTATCAGATCTTCTATGGTAGTCGGGTACTTTTTCACCAACGATCGGTAGAGGTCTCCTTCTTTCAGTCCATTGTGGAAGGCACCGATCAGCAAATCTGAAGTGGCCGTCGGGACTTCCATCATGGTCCGATTGAATCGTTTCAAGTAATCCCGTAGACTCTCCTGATCCCCTTGTTTCATATTCAGCAAGTTTACAGCCGAGAAAGGTCTTCTACGGCTGCTAGAGAATTGTCTCAGAAAGGCCCGAGTAAAATCCTCAAAGCTATGAATTTCCCCAGCGGGTAGCATGGTGAACCACTGTTGGGCTCCCTTCGTGAAGGTGGTGGCAAACACCCGACACTTGATCGCATCTCCTAGTTGGTATAGTGCGGCATTTCCGTCAAAGCTGGCCAGGTGGTCCTCGGGTGGCCCCGATCCGTCATAACGGTTCATGTCCGGGAACCTGAAATTGTTTGGTAGGGGAGCTCGAAGGACATCCTCCGAGAAGGGGGAGCCTCGTTGAATCGGGAGGGGCATCTGCGGATTGGCTAGTTCTTTCAGCCTTTTAATCTCTTCCTTCATTCGTTCCCACTCCGCGATCTGCTTTTCTTCCTGGGCTCTCTTCTTCTCGGCCCGCAGGGTGTTGATTTCCGCCCTCAATGTTTTTTCCTCTGTCTCCTTTTCTTGTTCCCTGGCCCGAGCGTGCTCTCCCTCACGTCGCAACCGTTCCGCCTCCTCTTCTTCAGTCTCCTGTCGTGGTGGTGATTCCCTGCGAGTTCTCCACGTTCGCTCTGCCCTTAACATTTCTACTTCTGCTCTCAATTTTCCCAGCTCGGTTTGATCATCCTTGTGTGTCTCTTCTTGGGTCTCCTCCGTCCAGTCAGTCACCAACACTTCTTCCATCGGTGGCGGTTGAACGTCGTTTGCGGTGTCCACCATGTTACTAATATATCGTCCCACAGACGGCGCCAATGATGTGGACCGCGTAAAACGACCTTTTGAAACGGCGACTAAAGCGGTTGTTCTTCCCTCGTAGCTTCCTTGGCACGAGTTCCTCGTTCCCCGTTAACTACCCTCGTCGAGCCTAACAACAAAGACTCAGAAAAAACGTCAAAAGGGGGCCGGAGTTGGTGCCGGCGTATCCCCTCCGATGCTTAAGTCAGAAAATGGGTGAAAAACGGGTATGTTGGCTCGTAAATCAGTTTTTGTGTATTTTTTTACGTACCTGAGAAATAAGTTACCCACAACTATTTATACAGACCTTATTTCTTTCCGCCGCGACCTAGTCTTCCACCCAGGCCCACGTTTATCGCGAACCTCACGAAGAGAACGTGGTCTTTCCATCATCCCACGTTCTCGTCTTCTCCTTTCCTGCCAGTTCCTTTTACGGCCTTGTTCCTGTCGGGCGACTCCATCTCCTCGGGCTGATCATCCCATGTTCTCAGTCTCCCGAATTACTCACAGGGTCTCGTTAACCCGACCCGGCCTCAGTCCCTCGGCCTTTGCCTTCTCGGGCAACCCTTACCTGAGTGCCTCTCTCCCTTCCCGACCTTCTCGGGCACCTCGTCGGGCGCCTCGTCCTAATACGACTTCCCAGCTCAGCCTTTCTTTTCAACTCTCTTCCGGACTCGACTGCCTCGGGCAGTCCATTCTCAATCTCAAACCGCTTCCACATCCTCGGGGTGTCTCTTCGCGCCCCCCTCTCGCGGGTTATCTTACCGTTAATGTCATTTTACCGTTAGCTAGAAATCCCTAGGGTAACAGATGATTTACTCTGCCATTTTGGTTATTGTTCCAAAGGGCTAAAAGTAGATAATTTGGTATATCATATCAGCTTTCTACTTCTCTTCCTCAACTTTATCTCTAACTTGATCTCTTCCCGATAGATTCACGCATGGACCTCGCTGACCTGCTAAAAATACAAGAGCAGATGAAGAAGGGAGGTTCCTCTCAGGCTCCTCCTCCTGCCTCCGTTACTCGGGCTCTCAACAAAGGCAAGGGTAAAGCCCCAGCCACCTCCTCGGGATCCCCCAAACCGGCTCCGAAAAGGAAGGCACCTGCCGTCCCGAGCAGCTCTGTGGCGAAGAAAACTAAATCTGGCGCCCGGCCAAGCGCGGGCGCCGTCGAGGGCACTCCTTCCCCCACGGACCCCGTCGAGCAACCCGACTACTTCCATCGCCCTCGCGGGGCTCACTGCGTGGAATTTCTTCGGGGTTTCCGGAACGAGGCCAACCAATCTCACCTCTCGAATATGAACCCTCGGGAGTTCTTCCCTCTCTTTGCTCAACATATGGGTCAGGTATCAACTTTCTTCCTATTTTTTATTCTTCTGCCTGCGTCACATTCCTTCAATCCTAATTACTCCCCCTTTGCCTGCCAGAGTTTTGCTTGTGGTGCCGAGGCCTTGGAGAGGATGCTTTTCATGCACGAAGACTGCATCGCTCTTACCAACTCTGAGAAGAAATTGAAGGAGGAACTGGCTCAGGTCAAGGAGGCCAAACTGAGGGAAGACGAGCTGAAAAAGCAGGTGAAAATTGCTCGTGCCGAGTCGGAAAAGGCGGTGAAAGCCCTTTCTAAGGAGACAGGGGCTCGGGAGGAGGCGGAGAGGAATTTTCACGATCTAGAGGAGAGCGTCGATCGGGATTATCTACCTCGGGAGGCTTATGGGAGGCAGGTCGTCACGTACTTCAAGTACGGTTTCTGGGGATGCCTCCATCAACTTCGTAAGGTCTGGGCGCGCCCCAAGTGGAAGTTCGACTTTCTAGACGCCGATCAGGCTCTCGCCGAGTGTCCTCCCGAGGGGTATAAACCTGAGTCGATAGCTCAGGGGGGTTCCGAGGACACCGTCCCAGAGGAAATCGTGGCCACCTCCTCAAGTGAGGAAACTGAAGAGGCTCTCCCCTCCCCCGTCCGAGCTCCCGAGCGACCTTCCGAGGCTTCTGAGCCCCTTGTCGAGCCAGAGAAAGTTGATCATGGGCCCTCCGAAGTCCTGAGGGTTCCTACTCAGGAAGGAGAAGAAAACCCCCGTCCCGACGAGGAGAGAGCACCCCCGGTCGAGCCCGCAGTGACCGGGGTAGAGGAGATGACGATGGAGTCCCATCAGGCCGGATCGGCCGCTCCATCCTAAAGATTTTTATCCTGTTTGAAAAATAGGCTGTCTTTCCCTCATTGTCTTTTCTTTTTCCGGATTCTAATGTGTCTTTTTATTTCAGACCGTATTATATTAGTGTATTCATGTATTTTCACTCGGCATATCATGCTTGCTCTTATTATTCCTGCACCCTGTCGACAAATGTCTCTTCCTCGCAAGCCTATAATTCTTCCTCGTTTATAAACTCTCTAAAATTAGAAGACATGATCCCACTGTACTCGAGAACTTCTTTCGTCGCGCCGTTCTACCGAGCGCCCTCTATAATCATCAGGCTGTGCCCCTCGCAAACGATTCTTGAGAACTCCCTTCTTCCTCTCTGTTCGGCATGAACGTTGCCCAACGGTCCTCTTATCCCCGGACCTCGTATTCCTCCCTTTAAATTTCGAATTCCCCTCAAGATCCGATCTTTGTTGTAACAGTCCGACTTTTGCGGGCCCAACCTCTTATAAAATCGGTACCTGTCCAATCAGCCCTACTCTCTCCTCAAACTTCACTGAGTTTATTTCCTTCAGGTTATTTTGTCGATCCAACTTAGGGTTTTACTCCCTTTTTTCTTCTTAGTTCATAACATACTCGTTTTATCTTATCTCCTGAGTTTTTTATCTTCTTTACCCAGCTTGTTGATGGATCCCGGAATAGCGCACTCTCATCTTAGGAGAAACCCCCATTTAGATCCCCCCTCGCGCCCTCTCTGGGATTTATGGGAGGAGGCAACAGGTTTTGCTTTAAATATGAATGCGGATTTTCCGCACATGAAAGGCCAAGTCGTCGCGGCCCGCCCTTCTCGAGAGGCACTCTCCTTGGGAGGACTTCGCCGGACCCCTCGTTTCCTTCTGTAAGCTGATGGTGCTTCCTCCCCCCAGTTCATGGAAAATTTTCTGGAGCCCAATGAAAAGCGATGTCTGGCGAGATTTTCCGATTCCAGCTTCTGGGATTGGTGGGCTTTAAGCGAGAGTCGGGTCAGTCATATTGGCCTTCGCCTTTTATTCTCCTTCTTTCTTTATTTTTTCCTAACTTTCTTCGTTAGTCCTACTCACTTTCCTGCGAGGGACTTCGGTGTTATACCCAACAACGCGCCTTGCTTCAGTACTATGAGGATGCTTGTACCCGACTGACTACCTTCTTGGGCGAGAAGGATCGCCAAATCGCTGAACTAAAGGAGTTGTTGGCCGATTCCCCTGCTGAGGACCAAGACACTCGTTCAAGGCTCCGAGGGAGAAATAATCGGGCTCGACCCCCTAATCGTATGAGGCGTATTGTATCCCCATATTCGGGCAGGACTTCGGCGCTAAGACGCACGAAGATTCTTCAAGATGAAGAGGCCTTTACTTCCTCGGGGATCCGATATCTGGGGACGCCCCATGCTCGGGAGATGAGGCGATAGATATTTTCCGTATGCTATTTTTCGCTACACTGTCGTTTTATTATTCAGCTCTATAAATCACGGGACTTCTAGTTTTTCGCAGACTTTGCTCTTTTGTGTATTTGCATTCGTATTCTTAAGTATCAGTCTTGCTTTTTCATGCATCCTCCATTGTTTTGGCATTGATCAACAACCGTGCTCTTCCCGGCGATTTTCTTTACCCTTACGGGTGATCGGGCCTCGTCCGAGGACTTTTCTTCGTTTTCGTTTGGAGATTTTCTTCACCCTCACGGGTGATCGGGCCTGGCCTCATCCGAGGACTTCTCTTCATTTTTGTTTGGAGATTTTCTTCACCCTCACGGATGATCGGGCCTCGTCCTAGGACTTTTCTTCACTTTCGTTTGGAGATTTTCTTCACCCTCACGGGTGATCGGGCCTCATCCGAGGACTTTTCTTCATTTTTGTTTGGAGATTTTCTTCACCCTCATGGGTGATCGGGCCTCATCCGAGGACTTTTCTCCATTTTCGTTTGGAGATTTTCTTCACCCTCACAGGTGATCGGGCCTCATCCGAGGACTTTTCTTCATTTTCGTTTGGAGATTTTCTTCACCCTCATGGGTGATCGGGCCTCATCCGAGGACTTTTCTTCATTTTCGTTTGGAGATTTTCTTCACCCTCATGGGTGATCGGGCCTCATCCGAGGACTTTTCTTCATTTTCGTTTGGAGATTTTCTTCACCCTCACGGGTGATCGGGCCTCACCCGAGGACTTTTCTTCATTTTCGTTTGGAGATTTTCTTCACCCTCACGGGTGATCGGGCCTCGTCCGAGGATTTTTCTTCATTTTCGTTTGGAGATTTTCTTCACCCTCACGGGTGATCGGGCCTCGTCCGAGGACTTTTCTTCCTTGTCGTACTCCACGTTCTTTCGGTCACAATTAACTTCATTCAAAACATGCGAGTGTTCGGAAATAGATAGACAACTTGTAATACGTAGATTTTCCTAACTAAGAAAATAAACAAGGCATAAATATGACAGATAAATGAGGTGCGATCCCGAGAACGTCTCACGGGTAATACTTCTTCAAATGTTGAGCGTTGTGCGGTCTCTCCAACTTCTTTCCATCCAAGTCTTCTAGATAATAGGCGGCTTCCCACGCCTTCTTGACCACCTTATACGGTCCTTCATACTTGGGATCTAGCTTCCCTCGCTCCCCTTTGTGTTGTATTTCCTTCATGACAAGCTCTCCTTCTTCAAACCTTCTCAGGCATACCTTCCGATTGTAGGCTCGGGTAATCTTTCTCTGATAGGCTGCCATCCTAAGCGCGGCCTTCTGCCTCCCTTCCTCGATCAGGAAAGGGGCAATTCGGGTCTTCTTCAATTCCCCCGATCCCAAGGTCAAGGGTAGCTGGATCAGTCCTACAGCTTCGATGGTATGCCCGGTGAACCCGAACAACGCCGTTTCCACAGGGTCCATCCGATACTCCCCCAATTCCATCTGGTCCATGGTCTCTTTGAAGATAATGTTCCCGGAACTCCCATTGTCGACAAAGACTCTTCCTACATCGTGATTTGCTATTTCCGCCCGAATTACTAAGTCATCCTCATGCGCGTCGTCTCCTCCATGAAAGTCATCGGGCCCAAAGGAAATGGTGGGCCCCAATCGCCTTGGTACCGATGTCACTCCCAGGCTCTCGAGCTTCCTTACTTCTGCTTTTCTAGCTCTGTTTGAATCCCCGATTGCGGGTCCTCCAGATATCATATTGATCCTGCGTGGAGGCACGTATGCCTCCGCGGGCGCCCGAGTACGCTCTTGTGTTTTCCGGTCGTTCCCTCGCTCTTGGTTGGATTTATCTTCCCTTCTGTACTCTCCTCGTCTACGTTCTGGAGACCTGCCTTGCAGTCTACTGTTAGCGTATAGATGGTCCCTTCGAGGTCCTTGTTCGAAGTCCTTCCTGAAATATTTTTGTGGGACGCCCGCTTCTCCGCCCACCACTAACTCAGCTCGGGCTTCTGGGTTGGTCGCCACAATTCTTTCAAGCTCATCGTTCAGGTGAAAGCAGGCCTCAGTCGTGTGGTCGTACTCCCGATGGAATTCACAATATGATTTCGAAATGGGATTCCTGGGTCCTTCTTTACTTTTAGCCGGTCTCTTAATGAAGTATCGTCCTTCGCAAATTTCCAAAGCCCGAGCTTTGCTCACCCTCCATTGAATATTGCTCGGTCGGGATCTCCCTTGGACTCGAGGATTTTCCTCCTTTGATCCTATGGGGCGAGCTGGCTCTCGCGCAACCTCCACTGTCCCGATCGCTCTCTCATCTCCTTTTTTGAAATTGTGCGCCTCTTCCACCCTTACATACTTTTCTACTCTAATTATCAGGTCTTCTACAGTAGTCGGGTACTTTTTCACCAACGACCGGTAGAGGTCTCCTTCTTTTAGCCCATTGTGGAAGGCCCCGATCAACAAGTCTGAGGTGGCGGTCGGGACTTCCATCATAGTCCGATTGAATCGCTTCAAGTAGTCTCGCAAACTCTCATGGTCTCCTTGTTTCATATTCAGCAAGTTTACAGCCGAGAAAGGTCTCCTACGGCTGCTAGAAAATTGTCTCAGAAAGGCCCGAGTGAAGTCCGCAAAGTTATGAATTTCCCCTGCGGGTAGCATGGTGAACCACTGTTGGGCTCCCTTCGCAAAGGTGGTAGCGAACACTCGGCACTTAATTGCGTCTCCTAATTGATATAATGCGGCATTTCCGTCAAAGCTGGCCAGATGATCCTCGGGAGGCCCCGACCCGTCATAACGGTTCATGTCCGGAAACCTGAAGTTGTTCGGTAAATGAGCGCGAAGGACCTCCTCCGAGAAGGGGGAGCCTCGCTGAATCGGGAGAGGCATCTGCGGATTGGCCAGTTCCTTCAGCCTTTGAATCTCTTCCTTCATCCGTTCCCACTCCACGATCTGTCTCTCTTCTAGGGCTCTTTTTTTCTCGGCCCGTAAGATGTTGATCTCCGCCCTCAACGTCTTTTCTTCTGCCTCTTTCTCTTGTTCTTTGGCCCGCGCGTGTTCTTCCTCGCGACGCAACCGTTCCGCTTCTTCCTCTTCCGTCTCCTGTCGCGGTGGCGACTCCACGCGAGTTCTTCACGCTCGTTCCGCTCTCAACATCTCTACTTCCGCCCTCAATTTCCCAAGTTCAGTCTGATCAGCGTTGTGTATCTCCTCATGATTCTCCTCCGTCCAGTCGGTCACTGGAACCTCTTCCATCAGCGGTGGTTGGGTGTCGTTTGCGGCGTCCACCATGTTACTGATTTATCGTCCCACAGACGGCGCCATTTGATGTGGACCGCGTAAAACGACCTCTTGAAAACGGCGATTAAAACGGTTGTTCCTCCTTCGCAATCTCCCTGGCGCGAATCCCTTACTCTCCGTCGACTACCTCCGTCGAGCCTAACACTCAAAAAACACGTCAGAAGAGGGCCGGGGTTGGTGCCGGCGTATCCCCTCCGATGCTTAAGTCAGAAAATGGGTGAAAATAGGTATTTTAGCTCGTGAATCAGTTTTGGTCTTTCGAAAGCGTACCTGGGAAACGGATTAACTGTCACTATTTATACTAACCTCACTTCATCTTGCTTTGACCTAGTCTTTCACCCTGGCCCGTGTTTCGCGCGGACCTCACGGAGGGAACGTGGCTTTCCCCACGATCCCACGTTCTCATCTCCTCTTCCTTTCAGTTTTCTTCACGACCTCGTCTCCATCAGGCGGCATCATCCACTCGGGCTGTTCCTCCTGCTCGGGCTCTTGACTCACTCACGAGGTCTCGCCAACCCGATCTGGCCTCAGTTCATCGGTCCTTCCCTTCTCGGGCAACTCATCTTCGAGCGCTTTCTTCTTCCTGATCTTCTCGGGCACTTCGCCCCGATCCGACTTCCTATTCCTTCTTCTTAGTCCTCCTTCGGACTCGACTGCCTCGAGCAGGCTGTTTTCCATCTCGAGCCGTTCCCCACCCACTCGAGGTGTCTCTTCGCGCCTTAATACTCGCGGGTTATTTTATCGTTAACGCTATTTTACCGTTAGCTAGAAATCCCGAGGGGATATATATATATATATCTATATATATATATATACTAGTGGAGATGAGCTGTTGTGCGGCTCCGCAAGTGCAGCCCGTCTGTATAAGCTACAAATCCAGCTCATAAAAACTATACATTAGATACAATTTATTATTATATATGAAACAGTCACCATTAAACAACAGGTGTAATTTAATATTATATATATGAAACGGAACCAGTAAACAACAGTCTAATACTAATAATATATTTGCAATTCAATTATCAAACGGGTTGAACAGCTACCCGAAATTTACTGGGCCTATCCGTTATATATAGTAAAAGATGTATACCTATATAATCTACAACTTGATACACGTGGTATAAACTATGTGGTCAAAACACTTGAAAAGCGGCTGCTGCTTCCCACTTGCTTTGCGGTCAACGCGCCATATATATACTATTTATTCAACATAAAACAACTTATTACTATTCTATCGAAAAGAAACACCGCACGCATTTCTCTCTCACTTCTCATCACTTTCCCCACTAAATTAAAAACCCTTTTTTATATATATATATATATATATATATATATATATAACCCACAAAGTCACGTAAACAATCAATCCCAATAATCCCATCCCATCCAAGAAATAAAATCTTTTTTTAAAAGCAGATATGGAAAAACCCTCGTCAAAGACCATCGAAATCACCGTTATATCGGCGGAGGCTCTCTCCATCGGCACGAAGCGTAGTGTTAAAAAAAACTCTTACATCACCGTTAGGGCCGATCCGTACAACGTCCGATCGACGGCGGCGAACCCCAACGCCGGCAGTTATCTGACGTGGAACGAGAAATTCACCATGGACCTGCCCGTGCATGCCCGTTTCATCACCGTCGAGGCCCGATCTTCCGGCGGAAAGCTCATCGGAGCAGCCCACGTGCCCGTCTCCGACTTCGCCGGCGGTCACCTGCCGGAGAATTATCTGAGCTTCTTGAGTTATAGGCTGAGAGACGGCGTTGGGGGAAAGAATGGGATTGTGAATCTCTCGGCGAAGGTTGTATGGAATGGTGGTGGTGGGGCCGGTGCTGCCGCTTGCTTGCGGCCGTGGACGGATTTGCCGGCGGTGAAGAACGGCGGCGGCGGGGTTGTAACTGGTGTGCCGGTGATGTACGGTTGCTGAAAGGATTAGGAGAGATTTCTTTACATATATACAGAAGATTGATTTATTTGACTTGACTAACCATTCAATTGATTTATTTATTCATTTAGGGTGCATTATGGTGTACTGGGCTGTCCTATTATTTTTTTATTCATTTGACTAAGTCTTGGGCTGCTTTATAATTTGTTCTATTATTGGATTGTTATAGTCTTGGCTTGGCCGCAATTTTTTTTCCCAATCTTTACCTCATTCTTATCAATAATCACTATCAATATTTTTCATAATACAACTATATGAATATGATTAACCCAATGGGACTATGCACAATTCAGCGGGGCAGAATCGTCTTTGGACGTCGTTTATCGGAAATGGTCCATTTTATATGCATATTAAATAGTAATGAACTATTTCAATTAATCAAATTGTGTTTCCAATAAATGTAGAGATATTTTTGATATATTGATAGAAGCTGTTGCAAGATATTAATGACGAGTGTATATATGCAATGCACCACTTTAATATTTACCTCAAGCATAATTTGGTAAAAAAAAAAGGTAAATTTTAGAAATACAATAAATTAAGGGGGGAAATACAATAAATTTGGGGTTTCTATAAAACCCCAACTCACGGCTCCACTTCGTTTGCCCGACGCTCGCCAATAAAAGAAAAAGAAAATAAAAATAGAAAAACATTTCAAATTCAAAAAACAATGTCGCTGAGGCCCAACTCTAGGGTTGAGAACCGCCGCAATAGGTACAAGGTTGCGGTGGACGCCGATGAGGGACGGCGGAGGAGAGAGGAGAACATGGTGGAGATTCGGAAGAATAAGAGAGAGGAGAGCCTCCTCAAGAAGCGAAGGGAAGGACTCCCCGACGTCTTTGCTCCGGTGCCCGTGGACCCCACAGAATCCGTCGATCAGAAGGTATTTTATTCGTTTCTGTTTTGCTCGGTGTGCTTTTAGTCTTGCTTCGTGTTGTATGTGCTTCTGCGTGTGTTTTTGCTGGCTGGGAATTTTGAGTTTTACTGTTTATGTTCCGAAGAGTTTGCGAAGACAATTGCCTTGTCATGACTGGCTACTTGTGTTGGGGGTGTACGATTTGTATGTTTGATTGTTCCTTTAATTGCACAATTCAGGTGCAATTGGAAAATTTGCCCACTATGGTTGATAATATTTGGAGTGACGATCCTAGCAGGCAGCTAGATGCGACCATAAAGTTCCGTAAACTGTTATCTTTAGGTGTGCTTTTTGCTTGTTTTTTTGCATCATAAAAAACCTCCATTTATTTGTGAAAACCTTGTTTAAGTTGTTATATTTGAGCAGAACGCAGCCCTCCAATTCTAGAGGTTATTCAAGCTGGGGTCATTCCTCGATTTGTGGAATTTCTCGTGAGAGAGGACTTTCCTCAACTTCAGGTCTGACATTGTTGGGTTATTGATATGTAGCTTCTTTGGATTTATCATTTTTTATTTTTATCAGATTTCTGAACTTTTACAATAATTTTGTAGTTTGAGGCAGCTTGGGCCCTCACAAACATTGCATCTGGGACGTCGGAGCACACAAAGGTGGTAATTGATCATGGAGCCATCCCGATTTTTGTTAAACTTCTTGGTTCCACTGCCGATGATGTTCGCGAACAGGTTTTTTACTCATCACCTTTTCTATTTGGATTTTTGTTTCTAGAGGTTTACTTTTACAAATGATGTTATTTACATACTAGGCAGAAATTTGATTAAATGTGCCCTTCAGGCAGTTTGGGCTTTAGGGAATGTAGCCGGTGATTCCCATAAATGCAGGGACCTTGTACTTGCTCATGGAGCCTTGGCACCTCTGCTATCCCAGCTCAATGCAAATGCTAAACTATCTATGCTCAGAAATGCTACGTGGACACTATCCAATTTATGCAGGGGCAAGCCCCAGCCTCCATTTGAACAAGTTTGTTTCTTAATCTAGGCGTTCGATTTTTTGCACTTATTTCATTGAGAATGCAAGTATCAATGTGACCTTTAATTTGTAGAATTACAGTTTCAAAAGCTTGGGAATACATGGTATCCTACAGGATATTATGTTCACTTAAAAGTGGCAAATTGTCAGTTTGGAGAAAAGTATCAAGAATTATCTTTTGCTTCAGATCTGTTGCAGTGTTCGTCTTTTAATTATTTACTACCTCACCAAACAATACTTGATCTATGTGCAGACGAAGCCTGCCCTTCCTATTCTCAGGCAGCTTTTATACTCAAGCGATGAAGAAATTCTGACCGACACATGTTGGGCTCTGTCGTATCTATCCGATGGACCAAATGAGAAAATTCAAGCTGTCATCGACTCTGGCGTGTGCACCCGATTGGTTGAGCTGTTATAGTGAGTTTCTATACTATTAAGTTTACTTCAGAGGACGTTTTTTCTTACAATCCTTTTTCCCCATTTTGCGTTTTAATAAAACCTTAGAAGTGTTCAAAGTTCAAATGTTTTCTGATGAATCTTATAATCTTTTGCAGCCATTCTTCACCTTCTGTTCTCATTCCTGCTCTGAGGACGGTTGGTAACATTGTCACTGGAGATGATCTACAAACTCAGGTACCACTGGGAATTAACTTCGCCGTTTCCCTGCCTTTTCCTTTGTTTCTTGTTGGTCTAGGTTCTCTTTCTATTTCAAAAGAAAGTAAATGGTTTTTATGACGGATAGTGTCATGTTGACTAGGGAAATCAATCTCAGGGTCATGTGAAATATATTTTGTTTTATATCTGAGAACTCGTTTAGCCGGACTCCTTTATACTACTTTATAGCACATAATATAGATAACCAATGGCCTTATTGATATTTGTAGTATATCATCGACAATCAAGCTCTCCCTTCCCTTTTCAATATCATGGTTGGTTCTTACAAGAAAAGCATCAAGAAGGAGGCTTGCTGGACTCTCTCTAACATCACAGCTGGAAACAAGGCTCAAATACAGGTGATAATTTTAACTTATGACTGAGATATAACATTCGACGTTTAATCATAAATACTGTAGCACGCTTCACTTGGAGGCGGATTGGAGGTTGATAATGGTACGTTAATATGAGATACAACAATAACACCAGAATATAAAATGGCTCTAGTGAGAAAATTTAGTTCATAATGGTACCGAATTTGTTGATTTTGGCCGTTCAAACTTCAAAATGTCGAAATTCCACAGGCGGTTATTGATGCAAATCTCATCGGCCCTCTAGTGCAATCACTTCAGAACGCTGAGTTTGAGGTCAAGAAAGAAGCTGCTTGGGCCTTATCGAACGCAACATCTGGCGGCTCTCATGAACAAATCAAGTGAGTTTCACTCGTCATTTTTCCCGAAAATTAACTTGCAATGAGAGATTTAGTTTCATCACTTTATAAATGTAGCTGGGCTCGTCCCTAACAAGCAATGCATGATAACATATCATATAACATGTTATACACTTGTTCGTTTCGCCAATGTTATTATAATTTCTCTCACCTAAAAAACAAATTTAGAAATGATTACATAGCTGAAAATTTTGTTCTCCAAACAGGTTCCTCGTTAGCCAGCAATGCATCAAACCATTCTGCGATCTACTCATATGCCCCGACCCAAGAATCATCATGGTATGCTTAGAAGGGCTGGAGAACATCCTAAAGGTCGGAGAAGCAGACAAGAATCTGGGAACTAACGGAGATGTCAACCTATTCGCTCAGATGATCGATGATTTCGAAGGGTTAGATAAGATCGATAGTTTGCAGAGCCACGACAACACTGAGATCTATGAGAAGGCTGTGAAGATTCTCGAGACGTATTATTCGGACGGCGATGATGATGAGGACGGCGGAGGAGGCGATGATTCTCAGGCTCAGCAAGGATTTACCTTTGGAGGACAAGGTAATGATAATAACGGTTCTTTGCCTTCTGATGGTTTTAGCTTTAAGTGAATAGTTGTCTCATTAGCCTTGTGGAAGGATAAGATGGGAATTTCTATTATGGGTTTTGTTTTTTGTGCTTTGATGTTTTGGAATGTGTTTTTTTCTTTTGGGTTTTGCTTGCTATTGTTATAACATACAAATTCCCCTTTTAGGTTTCCATTTGTTTTTCTCTTTTTTGCTTGTCAAGCTTATGATATTCAGTTGATTTTTACCATCAATTCACTTGTGTACTTCCTCGTGCCATTTTAGGCTAAGATACGAATTATTTGAATATGTGAGGTGGGGTCTTCCACATAATGTCAGAAATAAAATCATCGAAAGCAATCTATGTATGCATGCATGATTTAATATAAATAATAAAAGTATACTTCTTGAAGAAGTCAAAAAAAATTCTCCTTTTCTTGATCCAATAAATCATGAAAGTGATTTATCTCACTCGATCGTGACACGATCAACATTTGCAACACGGTCATTTTCGTGATATGATGCCCACTTATGTAAAAAAAAAAAATATGAAATGATTGCATCTTGATTTGTTATTGCTATCACTTTATTATTTCGAACCACAAATCGAATTATTCCATCGTCCAAGAATCTTATCCAGAATTTTGGATTTAAGTTGCTAACGTACATAGATTTATAGTGGGCTGCTTTCTTGATTATTTAAACATGGTAGAATGGCAAATGTAAAGTAAGCATTTCGTCGAGAAAAAAGTGGTGATTACTGATTAAATTACTAGATCGGCATGTGACTCGTTAATACGTGTGGTTGATTATTGATTAATATAAATGATGCGAGGAAAAATAAGACAAAAGATTGAGATCACTACTTTAGATATCCATTGCAATATTATAATCATCTATGACTAGACTTCCATTATTTATTTCTAACGTGCACATTCATATCTATTTAACAAATATAGTTTTACAGAAAGAAACAAAGACATGACTTCGATTTTAATATAAGGTCTAATCTAAATGAGTTAAATCGCTCAAATCCCTAACTCGACTAAGTTGAAAATATATATATATATATATATATATATACACACATATATATTGTTTATATAAATGTGACTTGCAATTGCTATCATGATAGGGGGCCGTTTACTTTGTCACATTTCCACGAACAAGAATCGGGGCGAATTTTAATTTGGAAGTGGAGATTTGTTTATCTTTTTCCCTCAAAAAGGTATTTGATCAAATGTAGATATATGAAATGCGATTGATACACACGTAGAGGAATGATATGGTGCTCAACTTATGTCAGCACCTTATATGGGCACCTGCTGATTTGGCACCGATTCGTGCCAAATCAGCATGTCACTTCAACATCAAATGTGATGTGGCATTAATCAGCACATCTTAGGTGTCATAGATCGGCAGATATGATGCTGATGTGCCATGTTTACGTGGTATATATCAAGGCCACACAACAAGTGACATAAGACGTGAACATGGCACATCGACATCATATGTGTCGATACTTCGTGCGATAATATTTAATATATATATATATATATATATATATATATTACGTTGTAATAGATCAAACGGGCACATACTATTGGCATGCTTATTTCTTCCACCAAATCATTTTCCAACTAATTTATTTATTTATTTTTTATATAATAATGATACGAATGAATAGGAAATATATAATTACGCGTGCAAGTGCACAAGACTTGGGCCCTAACATGGCCGCCTTTGAGAGATTTGACATAAAAAAACACTTTTTCACGTTGAACTTAACTACGTGGGCATTACCATAGATATCATAAAATAATATAAATATAGCACATGGAATATATTCTAATGTTAAGTAAAATATTTGCAATGATACTACTATTTCCACAGGAGAGACCTAAATCTTATCCATTTCAACATACCAACCAATCCTTTTTCTTTTTCTTGATGATGTAATATACCACTTCGAGATGATTATCGATTGTGATCCAAGACAACAGTCCAAGTTTACTCAACCATTATGAGTCACTTCTATTATAATACGAACTAAAAACTGTAAATTAGGTAAGTAAAGGAGAGATATCTATGTATTTAAGAGGGAAT
Organism: Craterostigma plantagineum; assembly: GCA_027422505.1. Lineage (NCBI taxonomy): Eukaryota > Viridiplantae > Streptophyta > Magnoliopsida > Lamiales > Linderniaceae > Craterostigma > Craterostigma plantagineum. The sequence continues at coordinate 1,750,121 of JAPQWV010000057.1, forward strand.
ATAATTGTTTATACTATAGTCCAACTTAGGGGACAAGGTTATGGAACTAATTGATAACATAAAAAGGATTATTGTAAGTATTCTTATTACTTTTATAAGTTTATAGAGAAACGCAAGCAAGCATAGCAGCCCAAGTGGCTACTCAAATTTCATATGATCTCAGCCTAATCTAAGTTCCTTTTTGTCTTTTTTCTTATATATATATTAATTAATTGCAGAATCGTAATCACAACTTAAGTCTTGCACCTCCAATTTTTGTTCATATCAATTTTGGAATAAGACACACCAATCTCGAAATAATTTTTGAGTTACCTCCCTAAAAAAGCAGTCGATATGTTATAAAAAAAACACACGCCTTCATTTTATCAACGATAGTATTTATTTTCCAATACAAGGATAAATGTCTTTTATTTCCTTGGCTGAAAAGCTCCACTCTACACAGTACACACCAACCTTAGATGTGAATTATGTGATTAGACTTTCTCATTTTATTACCATCAAAAAGAAAAAAAAAAACCAGAAAAAAGGCAAAAGAGAAAGATCTAAGCCCTATCAACATTAATCTCTATTACAGAAAAAAGGGGGGAAAAAGGAACAGAAAAGAAAAACAGTTGAGATACGGAGCGTACAGTACAGTACAAACGTGACCAACCTCTGTATAAAAAGTCAACCCAAGTATTTATTGCAACGACCAACATATCATTGTTTGGAGTTTTCCTCATTTAAAAAAAAATAATAAAAATAACTCGTTTTGTACATATATAAATGCGTGCACTTGGTTTGAACTTTCTGCAACAAGAGAGACAAATATTTAATATAGCAAAAAAGATGAATGAGAGTGACGACGAGAGATTGCTCTTCTCTGATCATCATCAGCAAGAAAATGTCTATGGAAGAAGCAACAATAATAATATTAACTGTAATAATAATATTAGCATACATAATTTCTATGTCCCTTCAGATCATCATCGAACTCAAATCCACACGAGTAACGAGGAAGAAGAAGAATACGAAGGTCTCATCAATGGGCTTGCTGCTTCACCTGAGCATAATATTACCAACCAGGTTTTTTTTATATCTAATTTTATTTAAATAGAACCTTTTTTTCTGCAATTATTTTGTTTCTTGCATGTTTCAGTTTGTCCTGAAAAGCTCCTTCCATTCCAACATTATTGATTTCTTCATGCATGCATCTATATTATTATATAAAGAGTGTTATAGACAGCCACATTTTGTATGTCAATTTAATAAATGATTATTTATAATTTTATCCTTGATTGTCAGATTACAATATTACCCTTAACATTTTCATTTATACACATTTGTCCGTAAATCAAAATTTTAATTTTTAAACTACTTGATATATTTGCGCACACATTGGGTGTGCTAGACATGCTAGTATTAATAATGCTTCTATTGCCTTTTCTTTTCTTTTTCTCTTCTCCTTATGCAAATCCCAAAAAAAATGAACACAAAAGAAATTAAGCTTATTCATACATCTTTTTGTTGCATTTCTTACGTCGTATACGACACTCGGTATACTTCAATCTCGTAAGAAAAATCGTCCATTTTTTTTGTTCAAGCAATATTCAAATCTCACATACCCCATTTTATTGAAAAAAGGACGGAGAAGAAGAAGAAGACGATGGAGAGATGAGCTCGCTTGGACTGAAATTAACGATAACGCCTTCTTTGCTTACTTCGTTAGGGCAAAGGTTGTCCAAACTCAATCAAAATTCAGACAAAAACAACAATGATCTTACTCGTCGCGAGAAATTGAAGGCTTCGAACTTTCCCGCGACCTCCATAACTATAGGAACTTGGCAGGTACCATATCTTATAATATCATCTCATTTATAACTTTTTTTTCTTGAAATAAACATATGCAAATGTGTGTGTGTTATTTCAGAGAATTAGTAAGCACGAAGGAGACCTTGTGGCAAAGCTATACTACGCCAAACGCAAACTAGTTTGGGAATTCTTGGGCGGGCCATTGAAGAGCAAGATTGAGATACAATGGTCTGATATTATTGGACTTAGAGCTATTTTCAGTGAGAATAATCCAGCAATTCTTGATATCGAGGTACACACAGATCATTTTTAGAATTATTAAAGTATATTCAAATGCACGTAATTTTTTTTTTTTTTCTATTAGTTGAACCAACCGCCGTTGTTCTACAAAGAAAGCCAACCTCAGCCACGAAGGCATACAGTTTGGTTTTCTTCGTCTGATTTCACTTCAGGCCAAGCTCTTATGTTCAGGTAACATAAAAATAATATAATAAAATAACATAAATTACTTAAGGATTTTATTAATTTTATTTATTTAAATTTTTTTTTAGGAGACATCACTTGGTTTTCCCACCAGGTATCCTCGACAGACACTACGAAAAGCTCTTACAATGCGATGAAAGGCTCTTTGCTCTAAGCCAAAAACCATTTCCAAGCAGAGATTCATCACTTTACTTCGATTCGTATTATTACATGCGAAGCTCATCCCTAAATGATTTGTCACCTCACTTTTCTTACTACCATCCAAATATTATTCCTACGACGACGACATTAGGTAATAAATTGAATTTCAAACGAGACGTCGAAAATATTAAACCCTTCGAACTTCTCAACATTATTATAAAAGCGCTTTTTTTTTTCGCGCAGGCGCGAGTTCGTTTTCGTGGAAAAACCCTATCGCAACGACGAGCGATCATTTTCGTGGGCAGAATCAGACGACTTACGGAGATTATTACAGCGCGAATTTTTCGCGAAACAACGACGAAAACTTTGCGAATAATAATTTATGCGACCGAAGTCAGTGGTCGAATTCTGGGACGTTGAGCGACATTGCGAATCATTTGTTGGGAAATGCGGGCCCGAGCGGAAGCTCGTGTTTTCCTCCGTTTGTGTATTATGGTGGAAATTCATCTCTTTAATGGAGGGTTTTTTTCATCTTTTTTCTTTTTCTGTTTTTTGGGTTAATAATGGAGCTTTGTTTAATTGTAAGTATGGTTGGTGATGATGCTCCTATGTGTTTTACTTACGTACTACCGTAAATATAATTATATCTTTTTTGGTGGTAACGAATATAATTATATTTTTAAACACAGAGTATGCGGAAAATATTTGTAAACCGAAATAATTCCAATTGATTTTTTTTCGGATATCCACACATAAATACATATTTGAATAAAAACTTACAGATCAATACCTATATCAGAAATTTTTACAGATAGGTACCCGATTAATTTGTATTAGTCTCTTCAGTCATGCCGTACCTTCCTGTGTGTGTATTGCGTACCATAACACGTTGATATATGGTACCTAAATGTGTTTGTACGGCGTATCTAATGTGTAAATAGGGTGTACCTAAATGTGCTAATACGGCGTACCATTTTCTAAACGTATTACGTACCACAATACGTTGATATAGGTAACCCAAATGTGTTGTATGGCGTACCTGCGGCGGATCGGGTACCTATCTGTAAAAAATTTATTCTATTAGGTACCTACATATAAAAAAATTCTGACAGGATACTAAATTACAAGTTTTTTACAGAGGATGTATTTATGTGTAAAGACCCCTTTTTTTCTTATTTGTTCTATATAAACGAAAAAAAGAAAGAGGCAAAATAAATAAATAAATAATAAAGAGAGTCTTTGTTTGCTTTGGTCACTCAAATCAAAGACATAGTGAGCTCCGCCACCTCTCCGACACGGACGGAGCTAACAAAGCTTTTCTTCTCAGCTCAGCTTTTTCTATAATTAACTCATTACAAAAGTCACAACGCATTTCAACAAACACCTTCGCCTCACACTAGAGTATGCAGTCGGCAATGTCTCTCTCGCTCTCTTCGCCGTCGCCGATCAACCTCCGACCCAGCCCGCCTCGATCGATGCGGTTCTGCGGTCTCCGAAGGGAGGCGTTCCTCACAGCAGCTCGGTCCGCCGGCGAAGCACAGTCGTTCCCGAGAATGACTTCGAAATCGGAGAAGGGTTTGGGGAGAGTTTATTCGGCGCTGGGCGGCAACGGAACGGCGGCGGCGTCTTCTAAGAGCGGTGGGTTCGATTACGATCTCGTGATTATTGGAGCTGGCGTCGGCGGTCACGGCGCCGCCCTCCACGCCGTTGAGAAGGTTAATTATCCCAGTTCGTAGAAAAATTAAAAAATTAAATCTTTATATACAAGTGGGTAATATAGTTTGGTGTTTAATCCAAGCAATGCATCTCTGTTTCTGAATGATATTGATCTTTATACAAGTGGATTATTCTGTCAAATTATGGTTGATCAGCTACTTTGCTTGATTGTACACTGTGTTACTATCTTGTCTATATACAATGACTAGAGAGGTAAAAAACCTGCGTTCATTTATGTCTTGTTTCCTCTGTTTCTGCTCTAAATCTATCGGGTCATGTATGTATAACACAATGCTATAAATTAATGTCCAATCGTCGCAATATTTAGGGATTAAAAACTGCAATTATCGAAGGAGATGTGGTGGGAGGAACGTGCGTGAACAGAGGCTGTGTTCCTTCTAAAGCACTTCTTGCGGTGAGCGGGAGAATGAGAGAGCTTCAAAACGAGCATCATATGAAGTCCTTCGGTTTACAGGTTTCTTTTTGTTGATGATATTCACATCATTTGCTGTTAGTTTCTTGGTTCGTCGTACTCTGTAATATCTTGAAAGAACAGTGGAAACATGTGCTGCAATGAGATCTTGAATAATCAATTACCCACAAAACAGCATCAGCTTTCAACTGTCTTTTTTTCCTTTTTATTACACTTTTATGTTAGTATATTGATGTAAGGAAAATTAACAGGTAGCAGCTGCTGGCTACGATAGACAAGGAGTCGCCGATCATGCGAATAATTTAGCTTCGAAGATTCGCAGCAACTTGACCAATTCAATGAAGGCCCTCGGCGTGGATATACTGACAGGTTTTGGTACTATTTTGGTACGTTAGTTAAAGTTTGTCAGTAGTTTGTAAGAAACCTTTTTATTTGAAAATTAGATTTTTAAAACTAAGCACCTGTTAAAATTCTTAGGGTCCGCAAAAGTTGAAATATGGAAAAGGAGACACGATCATAACCGCAAAGGATATAATAATCGCCACGGGCTCTGTCCCGATGGTTCCCAAGGGAATCGAAGTCGATGGTGACCACTTTTTCCCTCCATTTTTCACTCTGTTATTATTAGGAAATAATTAGAACTTCAATTTTTACAACCTTTTTTTCAGGGAAGTCTGTAATAACTAGCGATCATGCACTTAAGCTGGAATTTGTACCTAACTGGATAGCTATCGTCGGGAGTGGTTATATTGGGCTTGAATTTAGCGATGTTTACACAGCACTTGGAAGTGAGGTGATATACATATATATATATATATTATATATAGTTCATTTGTCGAAAAATATTCATTTGCTGAATTTCTTACCTAAGAATGATGATGTAAGACCTGATCGAGCTGATGCGTGCAGGTTACTTTTGTCGAGGCTTTAGATAACCTCATGCCGGGATTTGACCCTGAGATCAGTAAATTAGCTCAGAGAATTCTCATCAATCCGCGAAAAATTGATTATCATACTGGCGTATTCGCTAGCAAGGTTGTTCCTTTTTCTGATACTATCCCTTTGCCACTTTCTCAAATTTTTACCCCCAATATGATATTCAACGAGCTTTTGTCATCAAGATTTCAACTTCGATTTTCAGATTACACCTGCAAAGGATGGAAAACCCGTGCAAATCAAGCTTATTGATGCCAAAACGAAGGAACCGAAGGATACTTTGGAGGTTCGTTTCGTATTTCCACTAAGAAAAAGATAAGTTAATCTTTTGATCCGTTGACTATTAGCGATAAAAACCGTGATTATCGTGTTATTACGTTACAGGTAGATGCAGCACTTATTGCGACAGGTAGGGCTCCTTTCACCGATGGGCTCGGTCTTGAAAACGTAGGTTTATTTGTCGTAATAATCATAAGTAAAAGCTTAAACTTATTGCAGAATTTGTCTAAAGATCCCATCTGAGACAAAACTTCTAATTACGCAGATTAAAGTACAGACGCAGCGTGGATTTATCCCAGTCGACGAGCGCATGAGAGTCATCGATGCGAATGGGAAATTGGTAAATATATATCATTTATTAGACCTTATTTCCCCTTTTCTTACAACATCACCCCATATGAGCATCATATTAGGTTCCTAATTTGTACTGCATCGGCGACGCCAATGGAAAAATGATGCTCGCTCATGCGGCAAGTGCGCAGGGAATCTCTGGTAATAAAGCGAAAAAGCCTAAAATTCTGCGTTGATTATTTCTTTAGAGGATCAAATAATTATAAATTTCATTGCCCGTTTTTTTCTTTATTTTTTTTTTCAGTTGTGGAGCAAGTTTCAGGCGGAGACCATGTGCTCAACCACCTCAGTATCCCAGCTGCATGTTTCACTCATCCTGAGATTAGTATGGTTGGATTAACCGAGGTAATGATCTTTGACATCCTTAACTATCTGTATTTATTCGCCCGATATATATTTCCTATATATTTCTGTTATATTTGTAGCCGCAAGCGCGAGAAAGGGCGGAGAAGGAGGGTTTCGAAATAAGCGTCGCCAAGACGAGTTTCAAGGCCAACACCAAAGCCCTCGCTGAGAACGAAGGCGAAGGGCTCGCAAAGGTGATATATAGTACAAAAATTCCAAAAAAAATTTAACTAGGTTGTACCATCATCAATCTATTATTCCCAAATTTTTTTTACTTTCGTAACTGAAATATTATCGTGTTTTTTTGCAGTTAATATACAGACCTGATAATGGAGAGATCCTCGGTGTTCATATATTCGGAATGCACGCAGCAGATCTCATCCACGAAGCATCGAATGCCATTGCAATGGGAACGCGCATACAAGTACGTGCGACGAAGATGCGTTTAAATATTTTATATGGATAACTAATCGGAAAACGCTATTATATTTATATATTTACCTGTTCGTCAGGATATAAAATTCGCCGTCCACGCTCACCCGACCCTTTCTGAAGTCATCGACGAACTCTTCAAATCTGCAAAGGTAAGTAAGAAGAAGTCTATTTTCTCAGTTTCTTTCGTCGAGTTTATTACAACCGTCATTCCGTTTCCCATGTCGTAATTTCTCGTCTCATCTTCATCACTTTCAGGTGAAGAACGCCGCGCCATCCATCCCCGTCCCCGCCTAAAGAAGCATTTTTACGCCAATTTTTTCGTGGATTATTACTGAAGAGTTTTGTAATCACACAACAATTTGTTTTGATTGAAACAGACACAAATACATCGACATTGTCCGTACACAAAATCACGAAAAACTCGCGCCCAAACGAATCGTTTTTTGTTTTACAATAACATCCAAACCCTTAAATTCTTCGATCGTTAGTAAGTGATGTGCACCGTGATCCTAAGAAGCGTCTCGACCCCGTCGGCGACGTGCTGGCCGGCGGGTATGAGCGACCTCATCTCCGCGAAACCGCACGCGTTCTTGAACTTTCCCGTCCCGCCCGTCACGGACAACCTCGACATTGTGCTTCCGATTTTGTACACTCCAAAGAAGTTGATGCTGTCCCCAAATTCCCCGCCCTCCATCATTGCAGTGAAGGCCATCATCTGCGTCGAGCCGTCCGCCGAGCTTGCGACGTAGACTCCCTGAGCCTTTCCGAGCTGCTGGGACCCGAGCTCTGGGGCCGTGGTCAGGTAGTCGTCAATCACCGTGATGGTTCCGAACCCTAGCCCCAGGCCGTCGGGCCCCAGCTGGGTGGTTATTCCATTGTTGTTGTTGTTGTCTGTTGTGGGGATGCCTGTTAACAGTCGATATATACTTAGTAATATATATTTTTCAGTTGCGTTATTATGATTGTGAAGAAAATTATTTTCGTATGGTTCGTATTTTGTTTGTCGAACTTCTAACAATTAAATAACTATTTATTGGCTTAATTATTTTTTAGTCGTGTAATTTAGAAGGGGTGGCATTACGAGGACAACGACTTTAGGGTGCGACATTATACGACAATAACTTTTAAATTTGAGTAATTTATGGATATTATACTCAGGAACCCATGATTTTGCCTCAAATTCTAGATTCTGGCGTATAATTTCTGGTTCCGACGAATTTAGAGAGTGACATAAAACGCGCAACAACTTAAGTAAGCAATTTCCGGCGAAATTTGAGGTTCTGTGGCACATTGTCCCTAAATTGCTTAACTTTGGAAGCTACTGTTCGTAAATGTGGAGAAACCAATTCGTCCAACTCCGTTGGATATTCGTCGCATCACAAAAAAATCTCAAATTTGCATTGCATGTCGAAAATCCGACGAAGTCGGGCTGCTTCTCACACGGGAAGAAAAAAACAAAACCTTAAACAATTAATACCTGCAAAGGCCGTCCCCAAAAGTCCAGTGCCCAGAGGCACACCGTTGACGTTCAGAGTCGGGATCGCACCGTTGGCGTTGGGAATGGCCACGCCGTTCTTGGGCGGCAAAAAGCCGAGGGGTCGGGCGAATGGGACTTGGCCGCTGTAAATGTTTCCAAGAAGGCCCGTGACGGGCCGGGCCGTAGGGTTGCTCCCGCCCAGAATGTCGTGCATGTAGAGCTCGAGGATCGGGTCGCCGCCCGCGGGCGGGTCGAGCGCGTGGCACATGGCGATTAAGGACACGGCGACGATTATGATGGACCTTAAGAAGCCGAACATTTTTGGTTTTCCTTGTAATAAATAATGCTTTGGGATTTTTAGGATGTTTAGTGCACGAATGAGAGAGAGCTTAAGTAGGGTTTTTATATACAAAAGGAATGGACTAAGGTTGTATTTGCGTTGGTGATTATGGAGTTGTTTTAAGAATTCTTGGTGGTGTAGTAGTTTAGATTATATAATATTTTTTATTTAGTTGTGGAAAGGAGAGTACAACAAATCCGCAAATGGACGAAACATTGGAGATTGAGGTCATAAGCATGCTACACTATAGCTATACCAACCAAACCCTTCAACCCTAAAAATTAAAATACATAGTTGCAACGTTAATCTATATTTTTTTTTCGATAAAGTTGCAACGTTAATCGAACATCACAAGACATTTCAATTCTTACAAATACAAAATTGGAGATTGAGGTGTCATATTATGCTGTATCAAACTAAACCAAAACCTTAAACCCTAAAATACATAGTTTCAATTATATAATTAAACGGCATATGACGTTTTAATTCTTACAAATACAACAGGAAAAATAACAGCAATGCATGAAATAATCATAACTCTTCATCATGAGCCACAAGAACATCATCAGAATCTTGTGTGAATTCGAAGCTCTTCTGAACATCGGAGGCGAATTCGAAGCCCTTCTCCTCCGAAGAACCTTCCTCGAAACCCATCAAAAACCCGACCCCATTTACCACGTCGTAAACCATAAGCCCGACCCGCCCGCCGACCCAACTCCCGAGATGGCTCCCTACCAAATACCCGACCCTACCGAGCCTCTCATCCCCCAAAACACCGAAACTGTATGCCCCGAAAAGCGTGCCCGTCCCTCGAAGAAACCCTTCTGAGATCGTCCCGCCGAAGTAGAGGGCTTCAAAGAAGTCCCACCCCGAAGATACTACCGGGCCTATGATTCGTCGGGCTTCCCTTTTCGCCAGCTTTGCGGCCTGAATTCCGTCCATTTGGGCCGTTTGGGCTGCGTTCTTGGGCTCCATGCCTTGGGCCAATGAGTGGGCCAGCGACTCCTCGATGGCTTTGTTTCTCTTGCGCTCGACGTGGATTGAGCGTATGTTGTAGAAGTAGAGCTTTACGCCCTCTTTTACGGCGCAGGCGAGGGTCCCACTGCCTCCGTCGAAGCAGTTTAGGAAGGTGAATTGCCCGCTTTTCGATGATGATTCTTTGCCCATTATTTCTCTGCATTTTTCAGCTGCGATGGGAAAGAAACCGAAATTGAGATTGATGAGCTTTGAAGCTCAAGTGAGTTGTTGTTTATGGCAGTTGATAAGCCAATTGAAACTGCAGATTGGAAAAAATCTGCCATTTTTGAATCGAAATTGGAATTGGTGAACGTTTGCCCAGCAAAATTGATGAGCTTTGAAGCTCAAGTGACTTGCGATTTATTTATTGCAGTTGATAAGCTAATTGAAATATGGATTCGAAAATCTGCCATATTTTCAATCGAAATTGGAATTGGTGAACGTTTGCCCACAAAAATTGATGAGCTTCGAAGCTCAAGTGACTTGCTATTTATGGCAGTTAATGGACCAATGAAACTACAGATTCGAAGAAATCTGCCATTTTTAAAGTACCACGATAGAAAAAAAAACATACATAGTAGTTTCAAGTTCGACTGCAAGAAGCAAACTTCATACAGAAAGGAAGACAAAACAGACGCAAAAACTACGCAAGTGAGAGAACAGCACAGAAAATAAAAACAGAAAGAAAGAGAAAGTCAAAATCGGCGAACCAGCGATGCTAAGAGCGATGACGCCGACGATGAAGAGGAGGAACTGAACTCTTTTCCTCGGCAGAATTGTCATGATTTGACGAGAGAGAGACCAGCAATCCGTGAGAAAATTATAATGTCCAGATATTTTTCGGTTTAATAATTTTCTTTTTTTTTTTTCAATTAGGGTATATTTGAATTCAAGCCCGTCAGAAGTTTAATTTAAGATTCAGGCCCTTTAAGAAAAATATTTAATTTTTAAAGGATCCAATTTAAGTAAAATTTAGAGACAAAGACCTAACTTAAAAAAGTGGTATAAAAGTTAAATGAACTTGTATAGGATGATCGTTTTGTGTTATAAACTTTCAACATATTGTTATTCAGAACAATGAAGTGGTACTGAAGAAACGAACTGGTATCAGATGATCATTAACTGGTACCGGATGCTCGTTTTGTGATATAAAATTTCAACATCTGAGCAATGAAGTGGTACTGCAGAACTCGGGTACTCAAAACTTTTTTTCCTGACTCTGAATCCTAAATGAAACTTCTGATGGCGTCTGAAATGAAAAGTCTCCTATTTTTTTACTTGGGAAAATCATATTCCTGACAATAATTCCGAAATTGCAATTAGGGGCCTATGGAAGATTTCTTGTTCCAATTGCCATCATTCGTTGAAGAAACTTACTAAACACCCTCTCGGATTGCATATGGTATGGTATGGTGTCGAAATTAAAACCTTAAACCCTTTTGAAGCCCTTTGGCTTCTGGTCCGACGATATAGTTGCAAGAACAATTTTAGATTTTACGAAAAGAAAGTACACTTTCTTGCACAAGCTCGTCCCATTGGAAATGTTTCTTCTTAGGAGGAATCGACTGCTGAGGAACCCCATTTATCTTCTCAATCAAGTTTGTAATCGACCCAACTTTTCCTTCCTTTTTCTTTTTCTCTTATTTTATTCTTCATATCGCTTGTTAATGTGGAATCATCGGTTTCTACTGCTCTAAGTTCGATGAGTACTGTTTTCTTTTTAATAGCTGAGATTTCGGTTCAAAGTTTGTTTCTTTTATAGTAAGTTGAGTACTGTGCAGCTGCTCTGTTGTTGAGAATTATAATGCTGTTGATAACTTTGATGAGTTCTTTATTGCTAAGAGTGTCTCCTCTTACCAAAGGAAAACAGAGTGAGATAGTTGACGGAAGAATAATAAGATCATCATATAATGTTGTTCTATGCTCCAAGAATCGTTTTTCCCATTATTAGATTGCAAACCCATTGTGATTACATTACAACATAGAGATTCGATTTTACATTTCGTTATAGGTATCGAGATTCAGAGCTTTTTCCAGCGGGATAACTCGCGATGTGGGGCAACCAACGAATAGTACCCATCCTCACGTACTCAGCCATCTCTTACAAAGCATTACTTTCGATTTCATATTGATCGAAGCAATGATCTTTGTTCTATATTTCAAACGTGCAGCTAATGAAGGAAGGAGAAATCACGCCAGGCATAAGCTGCGAGGAGTACGTATGGAGGCGTAAAAAGCTACTACAGCTTCTCCCAGAGAATTCTCTGGCGATTATTGCATCTGCGCCCGTGAAGATGATGAACGACGTCGTCCCATACACTTTTCGTCAGGACGCAGATTATCTTTACCTGACGGGGTGCCAGCAACCTGGTGGTGTGGCTGTTTTAGGACATAACTGTGGTTTATGCATGTTCATGCCTGAATCAAGACCCGAGGTAAGAATCTGTAGATTGATTGCTCTTTATAGTTGGGGGAATGTAAATGTTTATAGTGTATGCTGTTTTCCAGTTTGCTAAAGGTATGTTTCAGTCTCTGAATTTATACTTTTGTGTTCGAAGGACGTTATGTGGCAAGGTGAGATTGCTGGAGTAGATGCAGCTTTGGTCACGTTTATGGCTGACGAAGCGCACACAATGCGTAATTTGGATAAGATGAAACGACAAAATTCTTCAAATTGATATTTTCTTTTCCGAGCAAGTGATCCTATGACTATCTGGTTCTCAAATTATGGGTTGACACTCACAATTATGGTTTTGCAGATACTGTCGAGGATGATAGACAGCTCATCACAAGTATTCCACAATGTATCTACGGCCAACTCTTCTTACATGAACGTGGAGGGCTTTCGCAAAGCAGTTTTTGAGGTAAAAGTGAAAGATTTTGCAGTTTACAGCCACGAAGCACGATGGATCAAGTCGGAAGCCGAGATTAATTTGATGAGAAACTCTGCATCCATAGCTTCCCAGGTATGATATCAGTTATTGCATTTCGAATTTAATGTAGAGTTTCTCAATTTTCTGATGTAAGAATAGTCTGAAACTTCATCACATACTTCTAGACCTAGACATGGAATATTTTATCACACACGATGGGATTTTTGGACAACTAATGCGCTCCCACGTTGAGAAAATATTCAAAATTTGTTCTAACTTACAAGTGGATGAGTCTACACCTCTTTCAAACGAACTTTATGGCATTATCTTTTACCAACATCTTTGGACATAGTGCTAATCTTATGGAGGAATATTTTATTTGTCCGTGTTTGAATAGGCCCTTATACAGACCATTTTGCATTCGAAGTCCTTCCCCGATGAGGGTATACTATCAGCTAAGGTTGAATACGAGTGCAAAATAAGAGGCGCCCAAAGAATGGCGTAAGGCTTGTTTTTCATTTCTCATTCAAACGTTGCTTAGATCTTGCAAACGATGTGAGTTGTAAATATCACAACCATTTCAAGACTACAAATTTCTCTCTTGCAGGTTTAATCCTGTAGTTGGTGGTGGTCCTAATGGAAGTGTCGTACATTATGCTCGAAATGATCAAAAAGTAACGTAACTATCTATAATAGGCATATTTAATTTCCATATTAGATTAAGTCTAAGTCAACGATACAAAAACACTGATATTTCTGACAGATTTCAGACGGAAAGCTCGTTCTTATGGATATGGGGTGTGAACTTCATGGCTATGTTAGTGATCTTACTCGTACTTGGCCTCCTTGTGGGAAATTTTCTGCTGATCAGGTAATGATTTATGATGTTATTTTCTCCATATATATATATGTCACTGTAATAGCGAAGCTTGAACCAAATCGGTCGTTGCATCCCTTTTAAATTAGATATCTCAGTTTGCTCGTTTTTTTTCGTCTGATTTGTACAAAATTCATCTCAGGGAGAACTCTACAGCCTTATATTGGAGACAAATGAAGAATGTCTGAAGCTATGCAAACCAGGCGCAACCATTCGAGGAATCCATAACTATTCGGTAAAAAAAAAATGCATCTCACTAATTTTTGCTTCCAACTATATTACCTTCAACAATGAATTTGATAAATCAAATCGATTAAAATTTCGAGTGACGGCAATCTTCAATCACCAGCACTGCTTACTTCTTTGCTTGTATGTGCGTGTGAAGGTTGATAAGCTAAAGAAGGGATTCAAAGAACTCGGAATATTGAAAAGAGATCTTCCTAGGAATTATCAGTTGCTGAACCCAACAAACATAGGTTATTCTCTTGTTCTTACCTAAACAAGCACTTAACTTTTTTTTTCGCTCTATACATAATGTTACGATTATTACATCTATGGTTATCGCCGGGCAGGTCACTATCTCGGAATGGACGTACATGACTGCTCGAAAATCAGCTATGACCGCCCTTTGGAGCCAGGCGTTGTAAGTCTCCCTCACTCTCTACTCTATCTGTTTTCCTTTAAATTTTACGACTTCGCTTAATTTTTTTTTCCAATTTTTTTCAGGTAATTACGATTGAGCCTGGAGTTTACATACCTCCTTATTTCGACGTCCCAGAAAGGTTACTACTAATGCTTTCTCGAAGTGATTTCTTTCTTTCTTTCTCTTTTTTAATTTTTCAAAGTTAGATTCTTTCTGGGCTTAGGGTAATGCTCACCAAAACCTCGTCAGTTTCGAATTCTTGACTATGTTTATAACCGAAGATGAGATGGTTTGTAATGATAGATATCGAGGCATTGGGATAAGAATAGAAGACGAAGTACTCATCACCGAGTCGGGATATGAAGTAAGCTTGAGCTTATTTCTTTTAGATCTTAGTATATAGACTGTTGAAGTCTTAGGATTTGAACTTAAGCTGCAATACATTGAAAAATGCTGCCATTTTCTTGAAGTGCTTCTTATTACATATCACTCCATTGATTGGAAACTCTTTTTAGGTTCTAACTGGTTCGGTACCAAAAGAGATCAAACACTTGGAGTTGTTGCTCAATAATTTTTAAGGTGATGGAATAATAATTTTGATTCATTTACTCATTGAAACTTTATCTGTTTTTGTAATGTTTATTCTTATTGAATTTTGATATATTTTTTATATTATTGCATCTGTCTTAAATGTTGTGGGGACTTTTTTATCATATCTTAAGGCCCATGCCATGCTAATGTCGAGAAGATGCAGGGAAGATAAATTCACATAAATGGTATTGAATAAGGTCTCAGCTGTATGGGATGGTGGGTTTTTATGGAGGAAAATAATTGCACGTGAAAATCGCTATCAATTGTTTTAGTAAACGTATTTGAGACATTAAGAAAGCTACAACATGGGATATTTATATGATGGTTACTAAATAAATAAAAACACATTCTTCCAAGATCTAGAGTCATAAAATCAATAAACACTGTTGCTTGTTAAACCTCCAACTACCAAAGTACAAACACGCAAAAGAATTTACTTAGATTGGTTGTTAGTTGCACATCTTTCCAACCACCTCAATGCTTTCTAGTTTCTACTACCTTAAATGTTGCGGCTACAAAAAACTATCCGTGTCATTCAATTAATAATGTATAATAATGTATAATAATCTGAGATATTTCTTTCTAGAACCGACTATTTCTTAATTATGTAAGACTGTGGTAAGCCTAACCAAATACTATTTAAACTTGTCGATTTCTTATATATACATACATATAGGAACCCTGGGCCATCGCAATATAGTATGTCTTTATTTTTCAACCAAGTCAAAACATCATTTATGATTCGATTTTGATAGTAGTATGTCAATCCAAATCCTCAAATTAAATTGTGTGATGTATATATACCGACTATGGGTGTCGATATATAAATATTTTACCTTTTTTACATTTCGGACAAGTAAACTCAACCCCGAGTATTAAATCAACATCATTAATTATTACCAACCCTAGTAAATGCTTTGGTTAACGAGTCACAAGGGTATTTTACCTTTGTGTGATGTCAATCCAAATCCTCAAATTAAATTGTGTGATGTATATATACCGACTATGGGTGTCGATATATAAATATTTTACCATTTTTACATTTCGGACAAGTAAACTCAACCCCGAGTATTAAATCAACATCATTAATTATTACCAACCCTAGTAAATGCTTTGGTTAATGAGTCACAAGGGTATTTAAGTATATACACTATCCCAGGCCTAGACTTCATCTTTCCCAACTATAAAACCCCACTCTTCTTTCAGAAAGCAAATCAAACCCCAAAAAAAGTTCGCCGATTCAGTTCACTGCCATGCCTTCGCTCATCACCGACGAAATCCGCGCCGCCGCGTCGGAGATGTACACCGGCGACGCCATCTGCCAGGAAAAATCTAAGTTCCTTCTTACCGAAATGGGTCTGCCCAACGGCCTTCTTCCGCTCAAGGACATGGTTGAGTGTGGCTATGTGAAAGAGACTGGCTTTGTATGGCTCATACAGAAGAAGAAGAGCGAGCATCGGTTCGAGAAAATAAACCGGCCGGTTCAGTACGCCGCCGAGGTGACGGCCTACATCGAGCCCAAGAAGATTCGTAAGCTGACCGGCGTCAAGACGAAGGAGCTCTTCATGTGGGTTTCACTGAGCGACATCACCGTCGACGAACCTCCGACGGGGAAGATCACCTTCAAGACGCCGACGGGGCTGTTCAGGTCTTTCCCGGTGGAGGCGTTTGAGGTGGAGGAGAAGGAGAAACCGGCGGCGAAGGAGGTGAAAGAGGGTACTGACGTGGAGGTTATTAAGGATGACGTGGAGGTTAAGGATGTTAAGGAAGCAAGAGATGACGTGGAGGTAAAAAAAGCTGAGGAGGTTAACAAGGTTGATGGAGGTGCTAATGTCGAGGTTAAGGAGGGTTTAATTAAGCTTTAATTAAATTAATTTGTGGCAAGAAAATTTCGAAACTTGGGTTGATGAAAGTCAAGAAGCTACACTACATGTTTATGTGGATGTGGTTGATATATTAATATATAATATTATAGTTATATGCAGGGTACTTTGCTTATGATAATGGAAGAAAATCATTTTATAACATCATATATATGCCATACTGCAACGCACAAACAGACCTAACTATTTTTAGTTTACCCTAAGCATCTCCTTCACCTAATATACACATAAAATACTACCCAAGCAAGGCTTCTCTTTTCTAATAATAGAAAGCCGAACAATACATTGTTACTAACAAAAATTATTCAGACAAGAATCTGAGATTTGGCCAACCTGCGTGAGCAATTCTTGATCTTCGAATCGCTCAACGAGCAAACGCAAGTCTCGAGGAGTTCGTAATCTTCGTCCCAGTAAAGCTTCGAAGCAACCTCGGGATTTTCCAGAAGCATCTTCGACGTAAGAAAGCCAGCGATCGACCACGTCTGGTAAAGCCTCGCCTGCTTTCCTATGAATTTCCCGTTCCTCGTGTCGTAGTATTCTGGCCATCGATCTTCTGGGAGCCTCTTTTCGGCTATTTCGATCGCCTTCTTCGCAAGATCGGTACGCCCCATCTTCATGCAAGCCAGCGTAAACTGCTTGTAATAATAATACCCACATATAATCTTCGGATGATGGAAGGAATTAAGAGATTGTAAAACCCTAATGTAGGAAATATTACTTTACCATGTTAATTATTTCTTTAGCCTTGTAATTTAGGGGCTGATATTATAAGGACAAAGAATTTTGGGAAGTCGCTATATAGACAATAACATTCAAAATTAAGCAATTTAGGAATGTTCTATATCGAAACCCTAGATTTTGCTCCAAATGCTAGGTTCCAGCGACTTAGGGGTGCATTGCTGACCAAAAAAATTTCAAACTTAAGCAATTTTGAGACAAAATTAGAACTCCGACATATAATTATACCCTTGAGTTGCTTAATTTTAAAAGGTTTTGTCAGTATAATGTCACACCATAAAAATTCTGTCCATTCACAACATTAAGATTCTGCCCTTGTAATGTCACGCCATAAAGATTCTGTCCATTTAATGTCACCAAAAAATTTACAGGACTGAAAAAAAAATATCAACCCTTGCTTTACCTGCCATAGAAGCGTAGGCCAAGATCCACCGTTATGATACGACCAAGGCCTGCAGAAAGGCCGAGAAAAACGAAAAGAAAGTACTCAATATCAAACATTTCGTGTAAATTCAACGAATGACAGCTTTACGTACGTATTCTTGGGATCGCTCCCAGTGATAATCCGCCACTCCTCAGCCTCGACGGCAGGATAACAAATCTTAAGGGGCATCTGAGCGACAAGGTCGTCCCACTTGGCCTCGACAAGATTTAGGATGGCCTCGTTTTGCTTGGGAGTCCCGAGGGACGACACGATGGCCCAGAGATTCCCGAGCATGAGGAACCTAAAGTCCATGTGGGCGGGCTGGAGGTTGCTTATGAGGTAGCCTCCGTCCCTCTCGGGAATCCAATGCATGAGCCAGTGGGGGATCTGCTCGGGGTATATGTTGAACTTGTTGGTGGCCTCCGTCGAGTACTCCTCCGTCTTGTAACGGTATATCTCGTTGATCTTCTTCATGTCGACCCAGTAGTACTCTCTTATGTGGAACGACAGTGCGCTCAGTCTGTTGTTTATGGCCCTCACCAAATCCTTGGAGGATTCGTCCGCCGAGAGCATTTCCCTCGAGCAACGAAGTGCGGAGTAGAACAAAGCCTGCCGAGTTATTAAGCGGCGTTCGTATTGATTATCTTAATGATTTAGTAGTTTTTTGGTCATGTAATTTAGGGTTAGGGACATGAATGTAACGAGACAGTAACTTTCAATATTAAACAATTGATAGACATGCGTCAGAACCCTAAATTTTATCCAAAAAATTCCTTAGTTTAAAAGTTATTGTCCGTATTATGTCACCCATATCCTAGACTATATGTCAGAACTCTAGAATATGGGATTCCGGCATATAGTGTCCCTAAATTGCTTAATTTTGAAATTTACTGTCCGTAGAACGTCACTAACTAAATTCTGCCTAAAACCTAGATTATACTTCGGAAGAATTGAGCAAAATCTAAAAGGTTCTAGCATATATCGTCCCTAAATTGCTTAATTTTGAAATTTATTATCCCAGTAATGCACCTTTAAATTCGCCGGAACACTAGAATTTAGAATATACATGTATTAGTCGTACTTGAATCTCGAGAGGATGACCGTGGATTCCCATCCTCCGATCGATCATGCACGACCCGTCTGTCACGAGCAGAGAAGGAAACATGTCGAAGCCATCGGACAAGCATAGGTTCATTATCAGCTTTATCCCCGTCCTAACGTCCACCCTTTCTTGCAAACCGTAGTCGCCCGTGAGCTTACCGTAAGCCCGCAATAATATAATCCACCACAATCCTTAATGCAGACAAAAATTTACGCATGCACGCATGTGAAGACAACTATCTCAAAACTACGAAATACACTGAAAAAAGATATGCATACATACATACATACATACATACATACCAGAATCCACGGGGGCTACTCGACCTATAGCCGATTCGCCGAAATCTGGGTCGAGAACTTCTTCGAACTTATCTTCGTCCAAAGCCACCGTTTTGACTTTAAAGCTCGCGGGCATCAGCCCTTGCCCGGGGCTATAACAGTCCACCGTTTTCTCCCAACTCTTAAAAATTTTACGTACGCATGCAATGATCGAGACAAGGAGATAATGATATATGTAATAGCGAAAACTTGCGTGTATGTAGTAATCTACAGAGTAATAATAACCTGAAGCTGCAAAGTGTGTAGCAAGAAGTTCTTCACTATATCGCCTTCTCCCTTGAGCAATAAAGCGAACGCAGATGGGATGAAATCCCTAATGAACACTTGGTCGTAGTTAAGGGGCATCTTGTCGTTGGGATCGTTTGCAGCTACGGTTCCCACGGGATTTCCACAGTAGCTTACGAAGGCGTTTCTGAGCAATCTCCATGCTTCTTTTTTTATCTCAGATTCCTCTCTTTCTTCGACCTTCTTCGAATTATCGCAGTGTTTGTCGCCCTCATTTTTCGCTGCGGTGTTTTCGCCTAAATAGATCTTTTCGACGGCCATTGCCTTCGTATGAGCTGTGACGTTATTACCAGACGAAAGATGGGCGGTTCCTTTGTTCGAAATGCAGCTGCCAAGAATATTCGATGGACCCCATTTTGTCGATTTAAAGGTGTATTTCTGGGATTGGATGAATGTCAAGTTTAGGGTCTGAAAATTGCGGGTTTGAAAAGCCAAAGGGGACATATTCAAAGGAATTGGTAAGAAACTGAAGGGTCTCAGAAGATTGGTAAAAGGTATGTTCTTGCAAGGTAGTAGCATTCTACAGCGGTGCTTCATGTTTTCTGTTTCATTTCATGGAAAAGGAAAAGGGGAAAATCGCAGCCAAACAACAAATCAAGAAAGTATTTCACTGAACAACAATATATATGGAATTCTGTAAAAGAGTGGAAAGGTAACATATTTAACGGACAAGGGCGATCAGATATTGTGGAAAGAAAGAAGGGATGTCCAAAGATTCTTGATTGGTCTTCAAAGAAATGGGTACAAACCGTTTGCTTGATGTATATTTTGGCCTCTGAAAATTGCGAAGTAGATCGATACTACGAGAAAAAGTGCCAAATGGTAAATGAGATTTATAATTAGAAATTAAATTAAACTCCAAATATAATTGTTACTTCAGACCAACAGAGATGTTTCTTTCCCCATTATTGAGGACTTAAAAAGCGTTACAAAACAGACATGCTTGTGTGAGATTTACATCGAAAGGGCATCTCATCGTATAGAAAGGGTTCTTCAGAACATAATCTGAGTACAGCTCACAAATGTTCATCAAGAGATTCTCCATGTTCGGCGTCCCACGTTCACAAAACCACAAAGAACTTGGATCCTAAACAAAATATTGTATGCAAGTGTCACATGTTGAATTAGTCAAACCTCAATAATCTTGGTGTTTGAAACCCTATTATCTTTTACGTGACTTTTCATCTCCCATCGTCAACCTTGCACCGTTCTGACTTCCACCGCCGTTTTGGCCGGTCATTGACGGCGGGCGCGGCCTCCTTCGCCGGGTTCAGACGGCGGGGGTAGGCTTCACCTCCCTCTCCCTTCTTCATTCACGGCTACGTTTCATACAGCTTTTCTATTTACGTTATTTTGTAGAACTGATTTACGATGGATGATTCTTCGACTATGCCTTCATCCCATTCAAAACGGGATTTGAATGGCCTCCTTGAAGCGATTTGTGAGAAATACCCTGAGTTTGGGAACCGTTTCGACGCCGAGATATTTGAGGATCTGATGCGGCGCGTGTATGGGGCTGACGATAAGGAAGGAAGACAGCAGGGCCTGATTGGTAATGATTTAAGGATGGGTAACTCTAAGAAGGTGGTATCCCCTCATGTCTCGTTAACATCTGAACTGGTGGGTACGACGTGATCTATGAACAAGACGGAAAACCCTTTCGAGACCTTTGGCAGTTTTTCGACATTATTGCTCTCTCAGATGGGATGCGTTCCTGCAGCTGGGTCTCACATGGGCTCTTCATCAATACCTGCTGTGGACGATTTTTCGGCAGTGGCTGCTCCGAATGTGACGGCTGCTCCTTTATCGGATTTTGCGTTCATGGAGGCCGGGAAAGCTGTCTCGAACGTATCTTCTGTGAACCAACTGAGAGGACTATCCAATCCTACTCTTGAACAGCAAATGGCAGTCCCTAGCACTGCTGATAGATTGAATGGGGCTGAAGCTTTGTGTCGTGTGAATGGTGGCGGCGCTGCTATCGCTGCTAAAAACCCGATCAAAAGTATCCTAAAACGACCTTATAGACCAGGCACACCACCGCCGCCGAAAGGCCTCGTTACCCAATCTGCGACGGCGCTTAAGAATGTAAATCAGGGGCTGTTTTGACACACTTGAAGGAGGGAGCAGACCTAGGTGATAGGACGTGCACCGAACATATCTCGACTGTTTCTGTGGCTGAAGTGAGGGTTATGGAACGCAACCCTGCTGATGGTATGGCCAAGAACAACGTATCGCCTAACTCTCATACAATGCCGACCAGCCCGGAGTCCCTCTTACAATTGAAAGGGCAACAAAGACAGACTATTGGACCGAAGCTGAGTGGACTGAATCTGGACAGCGACATACCCACACGAACTGAGAGTATGGGTCATGCTGTACCATCTTTCGCTAAGGTGCTAACCCACGGAACGCGACATGCAATTCCACGCCCCAGAGGAGATAGAATACAGCTGAAATACACAGCCCCGACTTGCGTTGATGGAATCATCGAAGTTCAGCCATCGGTGGAGATAGCCGAATTGGGTCGTGCAAGATGGGCTCATACTTTGGTGGGTTACTTTTTGGGGAAAAAACCGTATTTCCCCCACGTCAAACGCTACTTTCGGAATATATGGCCGCAACTTGTCGAAGTCAGGGCCACACCCAATGGTTTCTTCAAATTCCGTTTCAAAGACGAAAACTCAATGATGGAAGCTTTAGAAGGTGGCCCGTGGATGCTTAATGGACAGCCCCTCTTCCTCGAAGAATGGCGTATGGGCATGACTCTTGCGTGCAACCAACACACGGAGGTTCCCACCTGGGTGAGATTTTATCATCTTCCGTCTGAATACTGGACAGAGGAAGGACTTGGAGTCGTTGCAAGTGCTAAAGGCAAACCACTATTCCCCGACGCTCTTACCTTATCGATGGAACGGATTGCCTATGCTAGGGTATGTGTCATGAAGAACTTGAATGAGCCTTATATTGAGTCCTTTAATTTGAGGGTACCAGCTTCAAAGAACAAGGAGGCAAATGTAATTAATATACAGATCGAGTATGAATGGCGACCACCTCGGTGTACCCTATGCTCAACAGTGGGTCACTCTACATCGTCAAGCCCAAAAGCTCCAAATAAAGCACCTAAAATTTCGAGACCATTGAACAAGACCCACCAAAAGAGCCAAGCTGCCCCAACACCTAAGCTCTCTCATCCACAAACTCAATGGCGTCGGATCGAAAAAAGGAAAATGGTTAGGGACGATGTGCAAGTGACGCATAGCACAATGGAAAAGGGTGAATGCTAGGGGTGAGCAAAAATATCCGAAAACCGGATTCCGATCCGATATCCGATTTTCAAAATCCGAAAAACCGGATAACCGGTTTAAAAAACCGGATCGGATATCCGATCCGCATTTTTTTGAAGTGAACCGGATCGGATCCGGATAGGGCCAAAGGTAAAATTCGGATATCCGGTATCCGAATTTTAATTTTTTTAAAATACAAATTAAGTATATATAGCCCAATAATAAAATAAAGATGAGCCCAAGGCCCAGTAGTTAGCAATAGCATTACGTGAACAAGGAAGAGTACTTTTTATTTGTGAACTCTAATTAGAAGAAAATTTCAGAAAGCAAAAAGAAAAGCAAATCGAAGAGCAGACGCCGAGAGCAGACTATTTCGAGTTTCGACTCCATTAATGTAAGAAGCATCTTCATTTGCCTTCAATTTGTTCCTCAGCTCGTATAATGTGTAGAAAAAGTTTGTATTTGGGATTTACAGCGAGTTAGGGCTGAAATTTGGGATTTTCATATTGAAGTTATAATTTCGAATAAGGCTATACCTCGAATGATACTATAAAACTACGACTGGGAATATGTTAATATTGCATATTAGGACTGTTTTCGTATATTGGTTACTAATTTTTTTTATATCTACAGAAGAAGCATGTCTGATGAATATGATAGCGTGGCTGACAATACTAATGAAAGAGCTGTCGACATGGCGCAGTTGATGGAAGAATTCGACCACCGAAACAAGCGAAATAAAAATACCGAAAAGAAGAAAAGTACTAATGAGAGCTGCTCAACTCGTAAGAAAGGAAAACCACCGGTTCATCCTAATCCTCAAGTAAGTGATGAAAATTCTTCTGTCGGTAAAAGAAAAACCGTTCTGATGTTTGGGATCACTTTGAGAAAACTGATGATTCGGAAAAGGCTAGGTGTAAGTATTGTGGAAAGATGATTGGTAGTAGTTCAAGAAATGGGACTACATGTTTAAAAAATCACATCAGGGCATGTCCAAAAGCACCAGTTAATGTTGATCTGAAACAAAAAAAATTGGATCTTCATTTGAAATCTGTTGTGAATAGCGATGGTACCTCAGAAATTGTCGGCATTCCTAGCTTGTGGCAGTTTGATCAAGAATCTTGTAGGAGAGCGCTATCTAGAATGTTAGTATTGGATGAGATACCCTTTCGGTTTGTTGAGCGGGAAGGCTTTCGCATTTTCTGTAAATCTTTGAATCCTCAGTTTTCCATACCTTCACGATTTACGGTAGCAAGGGACTGTTATAGCTTCTTTATAGAAGAAAGAAATAGGCTTAAGGACTTTTTTGGGAAGCTTTCTTCTAGGGTTTGTCTCACGACTGACACATGGACATCTGGTCAAAATATGAGTTACATGTGCCTCACTGCTCATTTTATTGATGATGATTGGAATCTGCACAAAAAAATTATCAACTTCTGTCCTATTGCTGGCCATTCTGGGAAATTTATTGGTAGAGCTGTAGAGAAATGCTTGAATGAGTGGGGTCTTAAGAATATTTTGACCGTAACTGTTGACAATGCTAGTGCTAATGACAACGCCATTGAGTACTTGACAAAGATTATTAATCATTGGGATTGTGCAGTTTTGGAGGGTAAATACTTGCATGTGAGATGCGCCTCTCATATCTTGAATTTGGTGGTCAAAGATGGCTTGCATGAAGTTGAAAGATCGATTCCAAAAATTCGTGCTCTTGTGAGATATGTTAGATCTTCGCCGGCAAGGCTACACAAATTCAAAGAGTGTATTGAAGAGGAAAAAATTGAGTCTAAAAGCCTTGTTTGTTTGGATGTAGAAACTAGATGGAACTCCACTTATTTGATGCTTGAATCTGCTTTGAAATTTAGAAAGGCTTTTGATAATCTTTTGATGAAAGATAGTACTCTTCGGAATCAAATGGCTAAAGAGAAGGTCGGTGGTGAACCTTCACAAGGTGATTGGAATAAAGTGTCCTCTTTCTTGCCTTTTCTGAAAATATTTTATGATGCTACTTTGAAGCTTTCAGGCTCTCATTACGTTACTTCCAACCGTTACATGGATGATATTTTTGGTGTTGGTATTGTCATTTCGGCACAGTGTAATAGTTCGGATAGAAATATTAAAAGCATGGCATTTTCGATGAAGGAGAAGTATATGAAGTATTGGGGTAACATTGATTATTATTGTTCGTGTCTTCAATCCTTGATCCAAGAAATAAGTTGAAATATGTTGAGTGGATGGTGAAAGGCTCGTACGGTAAACAAGATGCTGAAATTCTTGTTCCGAAAATTATTTACGTTTTTCGGGAGTTGTTTAAGGAATACTCTAGATGGAAAGAGGTTGATGCATCCGAATCTGCTTCAAGAGGCTCTTCTTCTAGCTCATTGTCTAGTACTATGCCCTGCGATCCTTTGCAAGTTGATTTGGGAATTGATTTTGCAAATTTTATGAGTTCCCAGTTTGAAATAGATATGGGCTGTACCAATAGCGCAGACAAGTCCGAGTTAGATAAATATTTGGAACATGCATTGGAACCTAGGGAAGCACATTTCGATATCTTGCAATGGTGGAAGAGCAATCAGAAAAGGTATCCTACTCTTGCGATGATAGCCCGAGATTTACTTGCAATACCAGTGTCTACCGTTGCATCGGAGTGTGCCTTTAGCACAGGGGGGCGAGTTCTTGATTCTTTCCGGACCTCTCTAACTCCAAGGATGGTCGAGGCTCTCATTTGTGCTCAAGATTGGCTACGTACTTCACGCACTCCTCTTTTCGTAGAGGAAAACATACTTCAAATTGAGGAATTGGAAGAAGGTTTTAATTGTTTCTACTATATTTTAAGTGTATTTATTTTCAAGTTTAGATGATTTTTTGTATTGACTTTTAATATATCATTTTATAAATTGTAGGCATGGAAGACTTGGTCAAGGAGCAACCAACAATCATCATCGATGAGACACTAGATGCCTTTGATGCTTTGGGTTTGAATTTTGATGACATCTGATGCAATCGACATGATTATTCTCTACCTATTTTCATTTAAGTTCTCACTGTAACAGTGACATGTATTGCTGACTTTTTTTTTTGAGGAAGATGACTTGACTTATCAGTAAAATGTGGTTCTGGTAAAGCGAATATAATGTGTTTGTCGCTTGATAGTTTCTGTTGCATGCTCTATTTAAAGCAGCTAAGGTAACTGTTGTGTTCAAAATCGGATTCGGATATCCAGTTTCGGATATCCGAATAATTCGGATATCCGAAACCGGATATCCGAATTTAATCGGATCGGATCCGGTTTAAATTTTGAGGTATCCGAAAATTCGGATATCCGATCAAAAGTATCCTAAAACGACCTTATAGACCAGGCACACCACCGCCGCCGAAAGGCCTCGTTACCCAATCTGCGACGGCGCTTAAGAATGTAAATCAGGGGGCTGTTTTGACACACTTGAAGGAGGGAGCAGACCTAGGTGATAGGACGTGCACCGAACATATCTCGACTGTTTCTGTGGCTGAAGTGAGGGTTATGGAACGCAACCCTGCTGATGGTATGGCCAAGAACAACGTATCGCCTAACTCTCATACAATGCCGACCAGCCCGGAGTCCCTCTTACAATTGAAAGGGCAACTAAGACAGACTATTGGACCGAAGCTGAGTGGACTGAATCTGGACAGCGACATACCCACACGAACTGAGAGTATGGGTCATGCTGTACCATTTTTCGCTAAGGTGCTAACCCACGGAACGCGACATGCAATTCCACGCCCCAGAGGAGATAGAATACAGCTGAAATACACAGCCCCGACTTGCGTTGATGGAATCATCGAAGTTCAGCCATCGGTGGAGATAGCCGAATTGGGTCGTGCAAGATGGGCTCATCTTTTGGTGGGTTACTTTTTGGGGAAAAAACCGTATTTCCCCCACGTCAAACGCTACTTTCGGAATATATGGCCGCAACTTGTCGAAGTCAGGGCCACACCCAATGGTTTCTTCAAATTCCGTTTCAAAGACGAAAACTCAATGATGGAAGCTTTAGAAGGTGGCCCGTGGATGCTTAATGGACAGCCCCTCTTCCTCGAAGAATGGCGTATGGGCATGACTCTTGCGTGCAAACAACACACGGAGGTTCCCACCTGGGTGAGATTTTATCATCTTCCGTCTGAATACTGGACAGAGGAAGGACTTGGAGTCGTTGCAAGTGCTATAGGCAAACCACTATTCCCCGACGCTCTTACCTTATCGATGGAACGGATTGCCTATGCTAGGGTATGTGTCATGAAGAACTTGAATGAGCCTTATATTGAGTCCTTTAATTTGAGGGTACCAGCTTCAAAGAACAAGGAGGCAAATGTAATTAATATACAGATCGAGTATGAATGGCGACCACCTCGGTGTACCCTATGCTCAACAGTGGGTCACTCTACATCGTCATGCCCAAAAGCTCCAAATAAAGCACCTAAAATTTCGAGACCATTGAACAAGACCCACCAAAAGAGCCAAGCTGCCCCAACACCTAAGCTCTCTCATCCACAAACTCAATGGCGTCGGATCGAAAAAAGGAAAATGGTTAGGGACGATGTGCAAGTGACGTATAGCACAATGGAAAAGGGTGAATGCTCACACACCACGCCTCCGATTAGCGAACAAACTCCTCTCCTCAGCACGTTGGATGGCCCCACACCCACACCTAATTTGGACCAGACCCTAACACGAGAAGAAAACATTAATTTGGTCCATGTTGAAGACGTGAGCATTGACACTAATCGCTTTAATGCTCTCGCAGGTATCGACGACGAAAGCGAACCTAACCGGGGTCCTACAGCAGCCCCCTCTCCACCGCTTTTATGATTCCATTAGGCGTATGGAATGTTCGGGGTCTCAACAGAAGAGACCACGCGAGGGCTGTGGCCGATCTTATTTCAAAACATGGATTACTACTTATAGGTCTTCTCGAAACTAGGGTGGCTGAATCGAATGCCTCATTTATCTCTGAGTCTATTCGTTCTCAATGGAAGTGGTTTTTTTATTACAACTCTGAACCCGGTAGACGTATATGGATTGGTTGGGATCCACGATACATTCGTGTCAATATCATTGGAACTAGTTCCCAAACTATTCATTGTCAAGTCTTCTCACTTGCAGGATCTGAGGAGTTTTATGTGACTTTCGCTTATGGTCTAAACTCTAGGGATGAAAGGAAGGAATTGTGGGATAATCTTATTGTTACATCGGCGGATAGAATAGAAGTTCCTTGGCTTGTATTGGGTGATTTTAATGCTGTTCTCCACCACAACGAAGTTCGTGGTGGTTCGCCTGAACCATCTGATTTCCACGATCTCCAAAGTTGTCTTGTTTCAGCGGACTTGCTTTCACTTCCATCTACGGGCTCTTGGTTCACATGGTATAACCAGAGGTGCGGGGACGCTGGGATTTGGCGCAGATTAGACAGAATGCTGGCTAACCCACACTGGTTCAACACATACGGCGATATTAAATACAAATGCGAACTCCCTGCTACTTCGGATCATAGCCCCCTCATCCTTGAGTCGGCTTCTGATACGCAAACACGAGGTACATATTTCCGTTTCGACAATTTCCTTACATCTGATGCGCGGTTTCTTCCCCTTGTGCAGAAAATATGGAACACGTACATCACGGGCTTCCCCATGTTTTCCGTGATTTCCCGCCTAAAGATGCTGAAACCATATATAAAGGATTTGAGGCGAGCTAAAGGAAACCTACAACGGAATGTGGCTGAAGCTAAGGAACTCCTATCGACATGTCAGGCCCTATCAGCCAACTATCCCCAAGACACAGCCATACACCGCTTGGAACGTATATGTCGTAATCTCTATTCTAAAGCAGTTCACATGGAGCAATCAGATTTACAACAACGGGCAAAGCTACACTGGCTCAAAGATGGGGACCAATGTACATCCTACTTCTTCAAGAAAGTGCAGACAAGACGCGTCACTAACCGCATCTTCAGATTGGAGGGCGAAAATGACACAATTTTTTAGGGCGAAACTCAAGTCAAGGGGGAATTGATACGATACTATTCTGAACTCCTAGGACAGTCTTCACCATGCGCCACTTCTTACACTCTAGGCCAACTTCTCCCGCGGAAACTTTCGGACAGCGATGCTGCTTTTATGATTAGACCTATTGAAGATGCTGAAATAAAGGAAGCGTTGTATAAGGTGATCTCGAAAATTCTGGCGAACCGTATCAAGGGCAGCTTGGCAGACCTTGTCCACTATTTCCAAACGGCCTTTATTCATGGGCGATCGATCAGCGATAACATCCTTTTGGCTCAGGAACTCTGTCATGGCTACAACAACAAGAGTCTTCCACCTCGTGCAACCTTCAAGGTTGATATCGCCAAGGCGTACGACAAGGTTGAGTGGGATTTCATCATTGCTACCCTACAAGCAATGAATTTTCACCTCGCTATATCGATTGGATCAGGAGCTGCATCACTACTCCACGGTACTCCATTAATATCAACGGTAGAGCTGAGGGATACTTTGAAGGCCGACATGGCATCAGACAAGGGGATCCCATCTCTCCTTACTTATTCACTTTGGTAATGGAAGTTCTCTATGGCATCCTTTACCAAAAAATAAGTACGGACGGAAGTGATCGCGTGCGTGTATGTTTGAATAAATGTTTGTGCGAGTACGTCAAGTAATAATTAAAACGAATATATTATAACTAGAATCACGCGCGATAGGCAGTGTACCTATCGTTTGTAATATAGCTATGGTGAATATCCGAGTATCGATCACGAGGAATAAATTGATTACTAGTATTGACCTATCGATTCGATATTTAACCTAAATAAAATAGCAGGATTTGTTTATACTACGAACTAATTTAACAGAACAACTTAAAGGATTAGAAGAGTAAGGAAGTGCAACTGGAAATAATACGAGTGACTTAAGATGACAAATATGTGTTCGGGATTTGAATCCCGCTGGGTGATGTCGGCTAAGACTACAGAATATCGTTCCTACGTGAAAATCGACTAAATCGCAGTAATTTCCTACCCACTCACGGATTTGCTGTCGCCCTAAACGTTCGTGGGGATCTAAGTTTAACGATTACTAGATGGCGAGGATCGAGTATTTGCTGTCGCCCTATACTTGAATCCTAACGTCTATGAACGGCCTAATCGTTATTTAGCTGTCGCCCTAAACGATATACCACACATTCATATCAACACATAGACATATTGATACAAAGAAACAATATCATAGATCGATAAATAGTCGAATACACGTGTTCACGATTATCCTACGCCTTAACTACAACATAACCCAACGTTCATCTATTCCCAAACACACAAGAGGATTAGCTGCTCATATTAGGCAAAACAACAACGAGATTCAAAGTAAACAAGGATAGAGAACTCATGAAAACTTCCCTAAGAAGTGAAAATGGCGTTTCTGAGGTGTAGCTCTCGTTCCTCGATCGTATGAGCGTGGCTTCGTTGTTAGATCGTCCCTTGAGCTTCTCCGAATCACGGATTGCTTCTAGTGTTCTTCCTCCTCTTTTTAGCTCTAAGTTTCGTCCCTATGGAGTTGTTTTTGAGTTCTGAGTAGAGCCCCCCTTTTATGCTTCGAAAATGGGCTAAAACCCTGCATTTTGGCACGTTCACGGCCTCTTAACGGGCCTTCACGGCCGTGACGGCGGCTGAAAACCCTATTTCTTGACTTTCTGGCATGAGTCACGGCCTCGTGCAACATGCTTCACGGCCGTGACGGCGGCTTAAACCCTAAATATTGACTCTCTGGAGAGGGTCACGGCCTCTTGCATATAGGTTCACGGCCGTGACAGTGAATAGCATAGCGGTGCTTAGTCTCTGCCGCGAGTCACGGCCTTTGACATGAGTATTCACGGCCGTGACACGTTCCTTAAAACTCTCTGTCCACGTTCACGGCTTCTTACATGAGCGTTCACGGCCGCGACACTGGATCTTGAGCTCACTGCCCACGTTCACGGCCTTATGCAAGGTGATTCACGGCCGTGACTGTTGGGACTTTTTCTCCTTAGGCTTACTGCCCTCGTTCACGGCCTCTTGCAAGATCGTTCACGGCCGTGACTTATTACTGGCAGCTTCAAACTTTGCCGTTTTTGCGTCGTTTTCGTTCCTCTTCTCTCGATAATCATTCGAAGGTCCTACAATATTTAAATGAGTGTAAATAGAGCCAATAAATGCATGGAATGATCAAAAGTTTCCTATTATAACCCAAATAAACATAACAATAAACGTATTAAAATACGTTTATCAAACCTCCCCACACTTAAGCTTTTGCTTGTCCTCAAGCAAATTAGAAGCAAGAAAAGGGTATCATGATAACGGCACGACCATTCACAATTCACCAACGCAGATGGAAAACACAAAATGGAATCAAGCGAGCAATTATGGACACTGCAACAATAATAAGCACTTATCAACACGAATTTCCTTAGCACTACTAATCGAAATCCACACCTCACAGGGATTCACTCAAATCACTCAGTGTATAGGCTAATAAATCGGTGAATCGCTCAATTCATGCAATAATCTAGTCTAAACCATATGCTTGCAAGTCAATCGCACGTCTACTACTTAAAGCAGTTAGCATGAATCAGAAGGTCTTTTTCGGGTTTAATGGGTTCATATAGTAATGAGGTGGTAGTGGTATCACAGATGAGTAGCAGTCACGTCGGTTTCATGTCATTGTCTAAAGCGCGCCATGATCAACCCTTTTGTTTACGCCGTCTTCATATTTCTCTTATTTTTGCTGCGTTCCACTAAGCCTTTCTTCTTCCAAGTCTCGAAATGAGGAGATGATGTGGAATTCACGAGACCGGAAGATTATCGAAGGAAAGGTTCTTTTTTTTTTTTTTTCGCAACAGCTTATCCTCGTTCCACTTCGCTTTTTTTCTTCTTTTTTTTTTTTTTTCAAATTGAGGCGTTCTCCACTGCTTTCGGCGTTGTCTCGGATTTGTCGGGTGGTATCCGACTCGCTTTTCGACTTTGACATTCAACCTTCAATTCCGCTAAACTCGGGTTCAGATGATCTCTGGAGGCTTATTTAGGTCAGAGGGTTATGATATACGAGGTTAAGAAATAAAAAGGCTTAGGCACAAAGTGGTTAACTACGGTGATCAGTCGTGGTTGGGAACTTTGGCCATGGACTTATTTCCTAATGCCTTCGTCATGTTCATACAAAACACACTCTAAAGCAATTTCAATGCGTATCAAACAAGCAAGTTCTAGCGAGACGTAAATTATGCACTACTCACACAACCAAGAAAAATGAGCAAAAGCTCGTCAGCTCAAACTCTCACAACGGAACATGGGTTATGTGTGTGAATCTCTCAAAGTAGCACTATATCTATTCATGCTGAAAAGATTAAATCACTGATGCATGTCCTTATCGCTCAATAGACTCCCTAATGTGCAATCTAAATTCGAGATGAACGCAAACAATCATGCCAAACTTCTATAGATTTAAAAGCCAAAACACGTCATAAAAATTTTTCACGTAACTTTTCAACAATATTCCTTAACAAAATTCCCCCTCCCCACACTTGAGATGCACGTTGTCCCCAACGTGTAAAATCAAGAAGAAGAAGGTAAAAGAAGTTGAAAAGAACGTGACTTCCCTGAAAAAAATTGGCGTGGTCCTGCCTCGAGCATTTTATGTAGTTGAACATGGTTGTTGCTTCTGAGTTTGACATATTTTGTGTCGTAGTTCGAAGTCGTGTCACGTTTCCTGAAAATACTCAAAAGAAAATTAAACGCACATAGAAAATATTAAAACATAACAAATTAAGTCTTAGTCATCACAAGTGACTTAAGTACTAGACCACAGAAAAGAGTACGAATAGAAAAACATAACAAAATAAATAACACTAAGGTGGTGGTGGGGGTGATGGTGGCTGCGGCCGAAGGTGAGCCATCGATTCTTGAGCAAGCCGGACCGACTCCTGTGTATGCTTCATCGCGTTCTCCATGGCCTGAAGAGCCAGCTCGTATCGGTGTTGCTCTTCGCGATAGCGCCGGTGGGCTTCTTCGTTTCGGCGCTCATACTCTTCCTGGCGCCGTCGTGTCTCCTCATCGCGTCGAATGGCATCCTCGTTGTAGCGTAGCATTTCTTGGCGCAATGATTGAAAGTCTGCGACTGACGCGTAATGACCGACCCCTGATGACTCGCCCTCGTGATAGCCAGAGGAATGGGAAAGACCGGCAGTGTCGGGGGAATTTTTTTTTTTTTTTTATGCAGCCCGACTATGTCACGGCCGTGAATGAACATTCACAGGCCGTGAGTCGGGGCAGTGCGTTTGTAAAGCAATACGTTCACGGCCGTGAATAACAATTCACAGGCCGTGAATGAGGGCAGAAGGTAGCATTCGTATCATTCACGGCCGTGACGAATATGTCATGGGCCGTGAATTATATTTATTTATTTATTATTTTTTTTAAATATATATTATTATTATTTTTTAATATATATTATATTTTATTTTATTTATTTATTTTTTTTATATGTAATTTTTTAATTTAATTTAATTAATTTTTTTTATTATTTTTTTAATTTGTTTTTTTTATTTATATATATATATATATTTTTTTAATTATAACCCGTCCGAGTCACGGCCGTGAATGTGGATCAACAAGCCGTGACTCCGGGCAGTGTATGAGTAAAGTATTGTTCACGGCCGCGACTCAGTAAGTCAAAGGCCGTGAATGCAGGCAGCGTGCGACATGGGAAGTCCTTCACGGCCGTGATTGGTTAAGCAAATTGCCGTGAAGAGCGACAGTGGGTTAACTAAGGTAATTCACGGCCGTGGCTTCGTTGTACTGGGCCGTGAATATGATTTTTCCTCTTTTTTTTTTTAATTACTTTTTTTTATGATTATTATTATTTAACATATATTTGAAATATGATTGACACGCAATCGACGAATTTTTTCGAGAATGATTTGCGCGAGGAAAAATCTTGTAATCGACAAGAGAAATATCACTTTCTCACGCGGCGTCAAATCTTCCAAGTCAAAAATTCGTCTGTATCATTTAATGGATTGCCGGGTATGATAATGATATTTTTGTGCCATTTGTGCCTATAAATAGACATTGGTGGAACAACACAATATCATCATCTACCCTAAATCTCACGTCTTTAACAATCTTATTTTCGATATTCAGAGTTAGCTAGTCACAATGAATTGGGGACAGCAGCAAGGTCGTGAGGATGAGAGTGAGGAATATGCAAGGATTCGTCGTAATTTAGATATGGTATCACTCTACCTTGCTCTTCTTTTGGGCTTGTTTGGAGTTTTACTTGCTTTTGTGTGTTGGGTTATCACAAGGTGCACTTGTGTGTAACCCGCCCTTATGAAGCAAAATACTATTGCTCTATCTTTTGTGTTATTTGCAGTTTTAAGTTGCTTTTGTGTTGGACCTTCACACGTTGTACTGGTATTGTAACCATCTTTTGAAGTAAAACTATCGTTCTATCTCATCTTTTGATTCTGCGTTGTACCCATCTTCAATGTTTGTAATAAACTTATTATTAATTAAATATTACTGTTATTATTATTGTTGTTAGTATTGTTTATTTAATTTAATATATATATATATAGTTTTAGATAGATTTTTTTTTATATATATACCTAAAACATAAAATAGAAATACCTGGGTTGCCTCCCAAGAAGCGCTTCTTTAACGTCTTGAGCTGGACGTAGTCGAGCAAGCCTTCAAGGTGGTTTGGAAAAATGGTTGGAGGGGAATGTCATCGGTGGTTTTGGACCGTCCTCGGGAAAATCGCAAGTGAAGTGGTTTGGCTGCCGCTCAAACTCTAAAAGCGGTGGTCCGTCGATCAACCGCATCTCTTTGTTCTCCTCTTTGCTTCCCTCGATTATCCTCGTGTCTTTCTTCTCGATAACCTGCAATAAACTTGAAAAAGACATAGAAGAATTTTGATCAATAAAAGCAGGATAGGAATAATTATTTTCATGCTTGCTGAAATCATCATTCTTAGTTTCCGCCATGCAAAATGTTACTTTCTCTCCATCTATAGTAAACGTCAAGCTGCCGTTTTTAACATCTATCATGGTTTCTCCAGTGGCTAGAAATGGTCTCCCTAAGATCAAAGGTACATTCTCATCTTCCTTCATATCAAGAATAACAAAATCCACTGGAATAATAAACTTATTAACCTTGACTAACACATCCTCTATAATACCCCTAGGATACGTAATAGATCTATCCGCTAGTTGTATACTCATCCTAATGGGTTTGGGTTCACCTAAACCAAGCTTCTTAAACATAGAATAAGGCATCAAATTAATACTAGCACCTAAATCAACAAATGCCTTATGAATATATAAATTTCCTATAAGACAAGGTATAGTGAAACTCCCTGGATCCTTTAACTTCTTCGGGATATTCATTTGCACGACGGCAGAGCACTCCCCTCGAAGACAATTAGCAGCAACATCTTCGAGCTTGCGTTTGTTCGTGAGTAAGTCCTTGAGGTATTTCACACATCGAGGTATCTGTTGAAGGACTTCGACGAGCGGTAAGTTAATATGTAGTTGCTTGAAAAGAGAAAGAAATTTACCGAACTCGTCGTCAACAATATATTTCTTTGGTTGAAACGCCTTGACAGATGGTGTAGTCACGACCTCCATCTCCTTGTCGACTTTCTCTTCCTCGACACGATTGACCGGCTTTCCTTCCTTCTTGGTGCGTTGTTCCTCTAAGTATGTACCAAATGGTTCGTCAGTCATCGCCCTTGTTAACCTAGCCGGATATGGAATCTTCGGTGTGTAAGAATTGACTGGTGGTCTTGGAGCCATCCCCTCCTCCTTTTCTTTTCCATGCGCGTTCTCCTCCTTTTCAAGTTCGACCTCCCTCAACCGAGCTGGATATGGAATCTTTGGTTGGTACGGCTTCATGAATGGTCGCGCATTTCCTTTGTCAGCCTTGACCTTCTCGACATCGTTGTCTTTGCTTTCCTCCGCTTTTAGCTCGTCGTGGCCCTCAAAATCAGCTTTCTCCTTTGAATTCTGCTTGGCGGGTATTTCTTGCAATTTTCTCCCACTTATCAGGGTTACCGCGTTGCAATACTCCTTAGGGTTAGGTTCGGTGTAGCTCGGGAGTGATCCTTGATTTCGCCCTGCCAGTTGCTTCGCTAACTGGCCCACTTGTTGCTCCAGCTTCTTGATAGAGGCGTCTGTGTTCTGGGCACGTACCTCTATGTACTCCTCCATCTTATTCATTCGACTCTTGTGGGCTTGAGTGGTGTTGCTGAAATTTGTGAGGAGCGTCTTCATCATGTCCTTCATCTCCCTCATGTCATCGGATCCTCCTGCGGGTGCGTTCTGGTACTGTCGTGGCGGCCCGTTTTGGAATCCGGACGGTCTGGGCTGAAATCCTGGCGGTCCTTGGCCCTGATGGTTCTGATTTTCGTATGCCAAGTTTGGATGTGCCCGAGGCTGGAAACTTCGCTGGCCACCTTGGTAATTGCCCATATAGTCTACGTGCTCCAGCGGCTGCCCAAGTTGGCATTCTGAGGTCTCGTGGGCTGCGCCACAAATCCCGCACAAGGGTATGTATGTATGCTGCGTCGGTGTGGTGGTCGCTACGGCGTTCACGGGCTGTATCTGCCCGGACTTGGGAAGTAATGCACCTATCACCGTCTGCAACTGGGAGTTCTTCGAGGCGATTTGTTGCTGGAGCGCCTCGATCTTGGCACTAGTGGCCGTCTCCTCGCTGACTCCGAACACACCGGGTGTCTTCATCCTGGTATTGCCCCTCATGAAACTGTTCCTCGAGTAATCCTCAATCAAATTCCACGCGTCCGTGGCATTGAGCTTCACGAGTCCTCCTCCTGCGGCTCCGTCTAGCATATGGACAGTCTGATCATTGAGGCCCTCGTGGAATCGGTTGATCATAGCAGCTTTCGACATCCCGTGTTGTGGGCATTTCTTCAATAAGGATTTGTATCGCTCCCACACTTCGTAAAGATTCTCTGAATCCTTCTGGTGAAAAAGGGAAATCTCCGTCTTCAACCGTAATACCTTTTGCAGTGGGAAGTAATGGCCGATGAATGCTGCTCGTAGTTCTTCCCACGTAGTGATCGATCTGGGCGGTAACATCTCCAACCAATCCTTCGCCCTGTACTTGAGTGAGAATGGAAACAACATTAGTTTAATCGCATCACTCGGGACCCCATTAATCTTAATGGTGTCTGTTACTGTAAGAAAAGCCTTCAGGTGGGAGTACGGATCATCATCGGGATTTCCTTCAAACTGGGCCGTCTGAAAGATCATCTGAAGCCAGGCGTGCTTCAGTTCGAAATTGTTGTTCTCGATCGGCGGAATAACGATTGCCGATTCAGTTCCGCCGAGGGAGGCACTCTTGAGTAGGTCTTGTAGAGATTGTTCCTCTTCTTGGTCCTGGTGGACCGGTACTCTGCGTTCAGCCATCTCGACTTCTGTCTCTCGACCGTCTACAGATGCCTCTGTTCGAGAATTCTCTGCCGACTCCTGAGAGTTGTCCTCTGAGTAGCTTACTAACGCTTCTTGATAGTTACTAGCCGTGCCTTCTGAATTGTATCTGAGCTGCCTTCGCAATTTCCGCTCGAAATCTGGATCTCCGTAAACAATTAGACCTGATGGGTGGCTTCGGGTCATCCACCGTCAAACAGTACCTTCAATGAGTGAAAACGAAATTTAGCGAAGAACTAGACAAATACGTTGAAAAGGTAACGAGACTAATAATGATGTAGAAACAAATAACGCAATTAACCAAAAACTGGGAAAATAGCTAAATTACCGAACTAGGGTGTTCCTAATATCAATCTACTCCCCGGCAACGGCGCCAAAAACTTGATCGCGTGCGTGTATGTTTGAATAAATGTTTGTGCGAGTACGTCAAGTAATAATTAAAACGAATATATTATAACTAGAATCACGCGCGATAGGCAGTGTACCTATCGTTTGTAATATAGCTATGGTGAATATCCGAGTATCGATCACGAGGAATAAATTGATTACTAGTATTGACCTATCGATTCGATATTTAACCTAAATAAAATAGCAGGATTTGTTTATACTACGAACTAATTTAACAGAACAACTTAAAGGATTAGAAGAGTAAGGAAGTGCAACTGGAAATAATACGAGTGACTTAAGATGACAAATATGTGTTCGGGATTTGAATCCCGCTGGGTGATGTCGGCTAAGACTACAGAATATCGTTCCTACGTGAAAATCGACTAAATCGCAGTAATTTCCTACCCACTCACGGATTTGCTGTCGCCCTAAACGTTCGTGGGGATCTAAGTTTAACGATTACTAGATGGCGAGGATCGAGTATTTGCTGTCGCCCTATACTTGAATCCTAACGTCTATGAACGGCCTAATCGTTATTTAGCTGTCGCCCTAAACGATATACCACACATTCATATCAACACATAGACATATTGATACAAAGAAACAATATCATAGATCGATAAATAGTCGAATACACGTGTTCACGATTATCCTACGCCTTAACTACAACATAACCCAACGTTCATCTATTCCCAAACACACAAGAGGATTAGCTGCTCATATTAGGCAAAACAACAACGAGATTCAAAGTAAACAAGGATAGAGAACTCATGAAAACTTCCCTAAGAAGTGAAAATGGCGTTTCTGAGGTGTAGCTCTCGTTCCTCGATCGTATGAGCGTGGCTTCGTTGTTAGATCGTCCCTTGAGCTTCTCCGAATCACGGATTGCTTCTAGTGTTCTTCCTCCTCTTTTTAGCTCTAAGTTTCGTCCCTATGGAGTTGTTTTGAGTTCTGAGTAGAGCCCCCCTTTTATGCTTCGAAAATGGGCTAAAACCCTGCATTTTGGCACGTTCACGGCCTCTTAACGGGCCTTCACGGCCGTGACGGCGGCTGAAAACCCTATTTCTTGACTTTCTGGCATGAGTCACGGCCTCGTGCAACATGCTTCACGGCCGTGACGGCGGCTTAAACCCTAAATATTGACTCTCTGGAGAGGGTCACGGCCTCTTGCATATAGGTTCACGGCCGTGACAGTGAATAGCATAGCGGTGCTTAGTCTCTGCCGCGAGTCACGGCCTTTGACATGAGTATTCACGGCCGTGACACGTTCCTTAAAACTCTCTGTCCACGTTCACGGCTTCTTACATGAGCGTTCACGGCCGCGACACTGGATCTTGAGCTCACTGCCCACGTTCACGGCCTTATGCAAGGTGATTCACGGCCGTGACTGTTGGGACTTTTTCTCCTTAGGCTTACTGCCCTCGTTCACGGCCTCTTGCAAGATCGTTCACGGCCGTGACTTATTACTGGCAGCTTCAAACTTTGCCGTTTTTGCGTCGTTTTCGTTCCTCTTCTCTCGATAATCATTCGAAGGTCCTACAATATTTAAATGAGTGTAAATAGAGCCAATAAATGCATGGAATGATCAAAAGTTTCCTATTATAACCCAAATAAACATAACAATAAACGTATTAAAATACGTTTATCAGGAAGCTTCCAGTTTCACTGGCGTTGTGAAACGACGGGACTCTTCATGATCTCTTTCGCGGATCACGTACTCCTTTTCAGCCATGCAAATGCTCAGTCGATTGCAATCTTAATGGATGGCCTCCGCGATTTTGCTGCCTTTTCAGGACTCGCTGTAAATCCCCTGAAGAGTGAATTTTTCATCTCTAAGAGGACCGCTGGCCTCGCTAACACTATAGGTTGTATTACGGGTTTCCCTATGGGTTCTCTACCTGTCCGCTACTTGGGAGTCCCCCTCCTCACATCCCATCTCACCATTAACGACTGCGCCCCTCTTATTGCCAGAGTTGAGAAAAGAATTGGATCCTGGCTAAATAGAACACTATCCTATGCCGGGAGGACACAACTGATAAAATCCGTCCTTACTTCCCTCTATGTTTATTGGGCTGGGGTCCTACCGCTTCCTAAAGGAATTATTCATGAGATTGAAGCACGGCTACGAAAATTTCTTTGGAATGGTACGGCTGCTAAGGTGGCTTGGTGTGACATTTGCCTCCCACGTAAAGAAGGCGGCCTAGGGATTCGCTCCCTCTCCAGTGATAATCAGGCACTTCTTATGAAGCATCTATGGAACCTTTCGAAGCGAGAATCCTCTTCTGTTTGGGTTGACTGGATTACTCGCACCCGCCTTCACAACAAGTCACTCTGGACCATTGCGCCTTCCGCACGTGCTTCTTGGAGCTGGAAAAAACTGATGAAGATGCGCCCCCGTTTCCTCCAGCTCATCCGGTTTAGGATTGGTGACGGCTCTACATTACTACTTTGGCAGGATCCTTGGATGAATGGCAAGCCACTTATTGATTCCTACGCGCATGGTCCATCCGTCATGGGACTGCCTATGGATAGCAAACTCTCTGTCGTCATCAACAATGACGGATGGCATTGGCCTGGCCAGAATACGGCTGAATACCTTGATTTCTACCAGCTTTTACCTCATGTATATCCTAACGATCATGATCATATTATTTGGACAGGTAGACATAATGGCCAGTTCACTGTGGCCTCTGCTCGTGATGCCATCAGAATCC
Organism: Craterostigma plantagineum; assembly: GCA_027422505.1. NCBI lineage: Eukaryota > Viridiplantae > Streptophyta > Magnoliopsida > Lamiales > Linderniaceae > Craterostigma > Craterostigma plantagineum. The sequence goes on from JAPQWV010000057.1 coordinate 1,790,513, forward strand.
ACCAGAATCCACCTATATGGGCACACCTCTTTGGCGGCTGCCTCAGCATCCCCAAAAATGAATTCATTCTTTGAATGGCATTTCGGGATAGACTGCCTACGAGGGACAAACCTTGGATTGCGACTCAGGCGAATTCTAACAATTGTATCCTTTGTGATGACAACAATGTTGAGAACATTAATCATATTTTTTTTCAGTGCCTTTTCTCTCGTGGTTGCTTGCAGATTCTAAAGAATAAGGTGGAATTCCGTTGGCCGAACAGAAACTGGCGCACTGATGTGGAATGGGCTGCCCATGCTTGGAGAGGAAAACATCTGATCAACCTGTCCAACCGCCACCTGTTAGCCGCTCTCGTATATCACATCTGGATGGAAAGAAACAGGAGGTGGCGTGAGAACGCCCGTAGAACCCCGGCCAGAGTTGCGGATGAGATCATTGCTATACTTCAACTCCGCTTGAAGACTATATCCCCGATATACAGCCTTTACTTGTGCGCCCTGCGCCGTTTATGGCACATTGCCTGGTAGCCCTGCTGGCACTACATCTGGTGCCAGAAACCTGTTGATTGAAGTGGTTCGACATCCTACCTTAGCATTTGTATCGACTGTCTTTTTTTCTTTTGGCTTTGGTCTTGTAGGGACTTCTGTAGGATGTTTGGGTTGCTTGGTTTGTTGTGTTGTCTGGCCGGTAGAATGTTGCCGCTTTTTTGCGTCATGTGCAACATCATGAACGTTTTTTTTACCTCCTGTCTTTCTTGTTTTAGTGAAATTTCCCAAAAAAAATGGTATCTATTGGTACATTGAATGCATATTTTATTATTTTTTCCGTTACATCAGACTTCTTTTTCTTCTGGTTAATAAATGCATACCAAGACGAGTATGTCCTCTATTCACATTTCGCAATCGTTGTATTTTTCTTAGTTGACCGCTCAATCTATTTCTTTCTCTTTTGTTAATTTTTTATACATAAATTTCGAAACATAACATCTAGAAATCAGAATGGCAGAAAGTCATAATTGATGGGCAGCGTCTAATTGAAAAATTCCAAAATGAACAAAGACTACACCAACAAAATAATCAAACTAGTGGATGGTATCGCTCACATTATGCCATCCATTTCTGTCTATAAATACATTCTTCATCACTTCCTCGTAACATCATTCATTCATCAATTCATCTTGCTTTGAATATTTTTCTTATTACAATTGTCAAGAATTTAATAATGGCTGTCCTAAAGTACCACCAAGAAATCAAGGCCAAAGTCCCAGCCAAGAGGATGTTCAAGGCTATGGTTACAGAGACAGTCGATCTCATACCTAAAATTATGCCCAATGTAGTGAAGAGCATCGAAATTCTTGAAGGAACTGGCATTGCAGTTGGAACTGTTAGGCAGACCAATTTCGTCCAAGGTTTTATTTTCTCTGTCTTTATCATCATGAAATTAAAAAAGAAAAACTATTGACATAATATGTTGATTATTTTCGGCCTTGAAGGTTACATGAAGCACAGAATCGACGAGCTCGACGTCGAGAAATTCACGTCGAAGTACACCTTGATCGAAGGAGGCGTAATAGGCGACAAGATCGAATCTGTTCAGTACGAACAGAAGTGCGAAGATACCCCCGACGGCGGCTGTGTAATTAAGATCGAAAGAGAAGTTCGTGTAAAGGAAGGCGTCGAAATAAACGAAGAGGAAGTTAAGGATGGAGAGAAGAACGTTCATGCGATCTACGCACAAGTCGAAGAGTACCTCCTCGCCCACCCCGACGTTTGCGCCTAATCGAAAAAAATTTCAATGCGCCGTATATTTCGAAATTAATAAAGAGATCTCTCGTCGTCTATAGGAAGAGCGAAGATTATTTACTATCCAATAAATCTTGTTGGTTTTGTTATAATGGTAATACTTCAGTTATTATATGTTATAATGCTTTAATGTTGCTTTTTCCATTAATATTTTTCTGAAAATTCTCATTCTCTATCCATAAAAGAAGCTTGCATCTGTAAGAAATGATCATTTATTATAAATCACGTCGCGCAAAATGAGATGTAAAGCGCATAATCGACTATAACAGAGCTCTATTTATAGAGAATTAATTCGATGCTTGATGGCATCGAGCTTAGATTGTAGAGCGTCGACTTCATTTTTTAGCGACGTATGGGTTGGTTTGCTGCCATGCATAGGATCTTCGCTTCGTAGGCGAGCTTCCTTGAATACTGACTGCATCGTTTCGTCTTTCATGCCTTCGGGCACGGAGCTCAGTATCTTCGTGAGAGTTCGAATTGAATAGAGTTCTTTCACGTCATGGAACTGCGCGGCGTTTTCAGCAGGAAAATATGGCGCGAATACGCAATTATCATCGCATTTGTGCTTCTGCTGTATGCAGAGGCAGCAAGGCTTGCGTCGTGGGGCTTCATTGAGATCCATTTTTTTTTTCTGTCTCACTCTTTTTTCTTTCTCAGTTGGAGAAGAAAAACTCCTTGTGGGTGTATAAATAGTGGTTGATTGACATAAAGAGCAGTTGATACTTGTGGAAATTTAGAGCAAAATGAAATAAATTCTGATGGTTTTGGAATTAGTATGATGAGATCTTAGAGTTTGCCATTTTCTATTTTAGGGCAGAGAAATATTAATTTATTTTTTTTAGATTTTGGATTTAATTTTGTAATCTTATACCATTAATTCATATGAATTTGTTTATCATATGTTTGACTTGTGATTTTAGGCCGAGCCAAGATATCGTAATCGAAAAACGAAAAGAAAAACAGAAAAAACGAAAAACATGCAAATTTCGAACTTATTTTCCCGCCAAAACAGCATGTAATATCTTCGAACGCAGACAAATTCTGCAGAAGTGGAATAAATGAACAATCGCTAAGCGCATTACTTGCGCAACGATCGACACGTCAATGATCGCTGAATTTACGGAATCGTTACTGTGTAAAATTTATTTATAGACGAGCGCAAGCAGTTCTTCGGGTTTACGAAATTATTCATGAATCACACATAATACGCCAATTACATCTTCGTAACCATATCAAGGAAAACCTCATACAAAATGATCTAAAGCAGTGGTACTGATTAGGTCTTATTATTAATTTCAAAGTATAGTGCGAGCGGAAAATGCTTTGCGATTAGGCGCAAACGTCGGGGTGGGCGAGGAGGTACTCCTCGACTTGTGCGTAGATTGCGTGAGCGTTCTTCTCTCCATCCTTAACTTCGTCTTCGTTGAATTCGACACCTTCCTTGACGCGAACTTCCCTTGCGATCTTAATAACGCATCCGCCGTCGGGGGTATTTTCGTACTTTTGGTCGTACTGAACGGATTCAATCTTGTCGCCGAGAACGTCTCCTTCGATCAAAGTGTACTTCGACGTGAAATTTTCTACGTCGAGCTCGTCGATTCTGTGCTTCATGTAACCTAATAAGAATAATACATTATATCAATAGGGTTTGACTTTTTTATATTTTATTTTCATGATGATAAAGACATAAAAGATAAAAATTAAAACCTTGGACGAAATTTGTCTGCCTAACAGTTCCAACGGCAATCCCAGTTCCTTGAAGAATGTCGATGCTCTTCACTGCCTTGGGCAAAATTTTGGGTAAGTTTTCGACTGTTTCCGTTACCAAAGCCTTGAACATCCTCTTTGCTGGGACTTTCACTTTGATTTCTTGGTGATATTTTAGGACAGCCATTTCTAACTGAAATAAAGATTAAGGCCAAGTGCTTATATTTAAATTATTGATGACTGATTTGCGTGGTAAGGAGGAAAAGATCGATGGATGTATTTATAGGCAGAGATGGATAGAATAGATAGAGAGAGCGATCCATCGAGCAGTTTGAATTTTTTTCTCGAAGTAAAATTTGGAATTTTTAATTAGAGAAATTTTCAATTTTCAGAGCTGCCTATCAAGTATGACTTTACGAGCGCATCCCATGTAATTCTAAGTTACACGAAAAAATTGTATATTTGTATTACTTCGGGATATGAAGTAGCCGCAATATTCTAAATATGGGGACTAACGAGCCCACAATTATCCAATCACTTTGTGGAATTTTTTTCTTAGTATTGTTTCAGCTTTCTCCTTTTTTACATTTTGCAAGATCTACACCGTCCTTTTTCAAGCTTAAAATATTACCCATATTCTTTGACTATTTATCAGACTTTGAACAACAATCACTTTAATAAATCAGAACATCTAGAAGCAGCCAAGTCGTACTTAGTATGCTATACAACTTCAAACAACGAATTTAAAAAACATATAATATATGCAATAGCACCAGAATAATTCAACTTCCCCACCCACCACCCTATTTATGGCCTTCTGAATTTCAAATCATAAAAAGACAACCTTAGAATCATTCATTTCGTTATCTCAAAAATCCTTCAAACTTCAGAAAGAAAGAAAGAAAGAAAGCAAGCAAGCAAAAACAACAAATGGGCGTCTTAAAATTCAACCAAGAAATCAAAGTTCGAGTTCCAGCGAAGAGGATGTTCAAGGCTTTCGTTACAGAGACCTACGACGTATTGCCAAGAATCATCCCTAACGCAATCGTAAACATCGAAATCCTCCAAGGAGACGGCGGCGTTGGAACCATAAGGCAAACCAACTTCGCAAAGGGTTAGTAAACAAACCCTAAATGTTTTTTTTTTCTTTCTTCTAATCTTAGGATTTTGTGCTTCAAACCCCATAGAAAAGTGCTTGTTTTTCACGATACACACGTTGTTTTCTAACAGGTTTTCCATTCCCTTACATGAAGCATGAGATAAACGAGCTCGACGACGAAAAATATACGTGTAAGTACACTTTGATCGAAGGAGCAATGCTCGGGGAATGCCTCGATTCGATACATTACGACCAAAAGTTCGAAGATACGCTCGACGGAGGTTGCAATATAAAGATTGTTAGAGAGTGTCGTACGAATAGCGACATTAGGTTAAACGAGGAAGAAGTTAAGGCTGGAGAGCAGAATTCTCTATCAATCTTCAAGCATGTTGAAGAATACCTTCTTGCACACCCTCATGTGTGTCCGTGATTTATGTTTTTTTCTTATTAATTTGTTGGCTATTTATTTTCGGATTAAATAAACAAGGAAAAAAGGGTGTTTGCCCAGGAAACGTGCTTGGCTTTGGTTATTCATTTGTTTGTATGAATTACATGATTGTTTCGGATGTAATGTAACTGAATGGTTTTCCACCAGAAAAAGAAATGGATATGGATTGCCTTTCTAGCAATTACTCTTATAGGAATCTTTCAGAGATGGACTAGTACGAATTGAAACTGAATTCCTTTGAGATATGTAATTCTACGATCCAACAAACAACTATATTCTTCGGTCACCAATCTTGGATATATCAAACCAATAATATCCTTAGTTGAATTGCAATAGATCGACTTAGATGCAAATTCTTGTACAAGAATAATTAAATTTCACTGATGTTGCTTGTAATATTATAAGTTGTCTCATTACATAATATTCGGTAACGAGTAACGACTTTCCCGGATCAAAATTCAAATGTTTGCTAGCCATAATTGAATGTCAGTGTTTGAAAAATAATTTTTGAATGTCCGTGATTTTGTAGCCGTTGTCAAAGTATTTAGTAAAAAAGAACGACGGCAGGCTTAAGAGGATTGACCAAGTCGTATTTGGTATGCCTAAAAAAGATTCACGTTTAATGAACAAATAAAATAAAAAAACTATTCGAACGATCACACCTATAAATTATTATTATGAATTGATCTTACACACGTCCTTCCTCTTCCTATTCTTCAATGGCTGTCCTAAAATTCACACAAGGAATAAAAGTCAAAGTCTCCGCCAAGAGGATGTTCAAAGTTTACACCGTCGATCTATACGAAATTCTGCCCAAAATTGTCCCAAATGCCATCGAAAGCATCGACATACTCGAAGGAGATGGCGGCGTTGGAACTCTTAGACAGCTCAATTTTGCACAAGGTAAACATATATATATATATAATATATATATATATGTTAATATTACTATTATCAAATTAAGTCGTTATTGCAACATAAATTCTTTGCAAGGCTCGCCTTTCCCAAGCTCGAAGCAAAGGATCGACAAAATCGATGCCGAGAACGGCGTTTACGGGTACACTTTGGTCGAAGGATCCATTCTTTTCGGCGAAAAGGGCCAACTCGAATGTGTTTACTACGACCAAAAGTACGAAAATACCCCTGACGGGGGATGTGCTATTAAGATAGTTAGGGAGTGTCGTACTAAAGGGGACGACGATGACTTCGACGCCAAGCTCATCGAAGAAAGAGTGAGGGCCGAGGAAGAAAATTACCTCAGAATTACCAAATTTGTCGAAGAGTATCTTCTTTCCCATCCTAAGGTGTGTGTGTCGGATCAAATTACGAGTCATGCCCCAAAACATATTTTAAATTAAAGATAAGGACCTATATAAGTTTGGTTGTGCGTGAAACGTAAATGTCCCTACTACACCAATGTTTAGAATGTAATAAATTTATAGGCTGCATAGACAATATTATTACCATCGTTATGAAATAAAAATCAACGTACCTCGACAGCATTAATCAAGACAAGAAGCAATCAATAGGAATAACATTGTAAAGAGAAAGAAAAACAAACCCTTCAACACCAAAAAAACAATTACAAAGCCAAGGATAGGAAAATAATACACGATAATAGTTTCAATTACGTCAACCTTAAAAAAAACGATGTGATCAGATCAGATAAGATAATTCTCGCCCTCTGAAACAAACCCTTACTTAGAAGAAGGAAATCAATTCATCAAACCCTTGCATTAAGAGACGAAAAGTTCAAATCTTCTTAGCCGTTTCTCATTCGAAAATTACGAAAATACCCTCCACCGTCGTCCCCCTCACAGAAACGACCTCCCCGGCGTCGCGACTGGGCTGTGGAACCTTGCGCTCAGACCCCTCTTCGGCGGCTTACCGCACACGCACTGACACTCGTACCCGCAAATATTCCCAAAGCAAGAAAATAGGCCCGCGCCCGCCGACCCTGCCCGGGATTTGCGCGAAACCTGTGGGCCCGACGACTTGTAGCTGCTCGAAGAATATCCCCTATCGTAGAGCGGGGGCAAATCCGTCCTCCACCTCTCGAGCTTCGACTTGAGCCCTTCTACGCTCTCGTCGATGCTCCAGCCGTCCAAAACCGAGCTCTGATTGTCTTGTTCCAAAGGATACCTCCTCTCCGCAATTATCGCCGCAACCTCGGACGGCGAGGGCCCCACTTCAGAGTCGGACCATATCGAATTATTATTATTACCGCCCCCGCCCTTGATTGATAATCCCGGGCCCTTATAATTCGCAGCGCTGTAATAATCGTACGGCGCGTTGTTGTTGTTGGGCGTCTTTGGGGGGATGATATTGATGGGCGGCTTTTCGTCGACCGCTTTCTTGTCTGACGGACCTTTTTCGTCGGCTTTCGCCTTTTTTTGATCGATATTCATCTTGCGGAAACTCGACGACTCTTTGCTCAATATCGAGTCGCTCAGCACGGAGCTTCCTTTGCTCTTCTTATTACCTAGTTGGAAAATATAACATGTATATAAGATTGAAAACATGATGATACGCTCCCAGCAAGCTTAATCTTTTGGGGAAAATGGTCGTTCAACATGGTATCAGTATCGCTCACGAAACATCATTTAAATGAAATTCCACGCCTAAGGCTGAATAATAAAGAAGTCAGCTTAGACGTGAGAGAGCGCATTGGAAATATATGTATATGAGATTAAAAAATATGGTAATACGCTTCCTACGAGTTTTAAACTTTTTGGCGAAGTGGTCGTTCAGCATTACCCTTGTGCTTGGGCTTGTCTCTGAGCTCATAGCCGTTGATCACCGAGCTCGCCTTGCCTTTCTTCCTCATCATCCTGAAGGGATCCGCGACGTCGGTGATGCTGAGGATCGAACTCTCTTTATTATTACCGTTATTATTATTATTATTATTGTTTTTATTATTATTATTATTATTTCCCGTTGCGCTGTTATTGTTTTTCGCAGTCGTCGTTGGCGCCGCGACGATCGAACTGCTCGGCGTCGATTTGTTGTCGAACAGTGAGACGAGTTCGCTCCGTTCGCTCTTCGTCCTCCGCAGTATGGGCTTTATAATATCGGCACCATTGTTGTTGTTGGGATTGTTCTCGATCTGATGAAGTTGTATGGGATCTTGCATGAGGTCTCGAAATCCGACGGCTGAGGCGCTTAGTTGCCTGTAAAGCGGCATGCTTCTCATCGAACTGTCGAGAAGCGCCACGCCGAGGTTTAGTATTCCCTGAGGTCGGCCCGATTGTCGACGAACCTGCGAAATAGTCAGTCGAAATTGTAACGAAAATCCTAAACGTAATGAGATGTGGGTGGTCGCATTATCCTAATTTGTTGCCGCACCCATATCCCTATGGATATTATCTGTTGAACGACGACTTCATCTACGAGCTTAAACTTTTAGGTGAAATTGTCGTTCAACGTGGTATCGGAGCTCATGGACCAAAAGAGGTACTGAATACGAAAATTACACGTTTGAGGCTAGAAAATAAAGAAACTAGCCTAGACGTGATGGATGGTAACGAAAATATACTATATAAAATTGTAGAAAAAATAATGCGCTCCCTACAAGCTTAACCTTTCAGGGGACGTGATCATTCAACAATGTCGCAAAATCTTGGGTACGAATCCTCACGACCGCCCATTTAAGAAACTTATACGTCTAAGGTTAGGTAATAAATAAATCAGCCTAAACGCAACGACGCTTACTAGAACTATAGCATATAAAATTTTAGAGAAAAAAATATTGATATGCTCCCTACAAGCTTAATCTTTCAGGCGACGTGATCATTCAACACTTCCGCAAAAATCTTGGGTGTGAATCCGCACCACCGCACGTTTAACAAACTTATAAGTCTAATGTTAGGTAATAAAGAAATCAGTCTGAGCGCAACCACACTTACCAGAACTATAACATGTAAAATTTTTACAAAAAAATGATACGCTCACTGCAAGCTTAACCTATTAGGCAGACCCGTAACTCGACAGCATCGCAAAAATTAGTATAGAAAATTTACGACCTACCTAACCGAAACGACGAAAAAGATAATACCTGAAGCGCGATGAAGCGCATCCCCGTATTACGAATCCCGCCTCCGTGGTGCCTCGACTGCGCCGTCGCCGCCACGGAATTATTATTATTATTCGAAGGGGACGGGATGAGATTCCCGACGAGCACGCGTACGGTGCCCACGAGCACGTCCTTGAACCAACTCACGGCGTGAATCTCGATCATCACCGCCGAAGTATCCCTCCCGAGGAACTCCTCGTCCACCTTGAAAACGAACTTATCGTTCCACGTGGGATTGTTCCTTCCCTCCCCGTCGACGCACGTGGACAGCTTTCTGTCCGGGTGGACCCACGCCGTGGCGTACGTCTTCATCTTCTTCGACACGCGCTCCAAATCCTGGGCGGATATTACGTTTATCTCGAGGAGCTGGAATGGCTTTACGCTTGCGATTGGGGCCATGATTGAAATTTTTAATTACATGAGGGGGGGTTATTGTAACATTTGCATGATTTTTCTTCTTTTTTTTTCTTTTCTTTTCTTGAGAGATTATGGCTCGTCGCCCGCCCTGAGGACGACGAGGGATTGTCGGTTGTTGCCCGGCGTGCAGAGAGGGCGGCGATTGGAGATGAGAAAGAGAGGTGGCGAAGAAGATGATGTCAGGTTTTCTAAGGAGGGAAGAAGAGAGGGAATGTAATGAGGGGAATGGTAATAATTATTCTTGAGTAAATATACGCACGTTAAAAGCGATGGTTGAAGAGAAGGGCAGAGACGTATTTGAGACTTGTGATATTTGTTAGTTTTTTTTTTTTAATTATTTTTAATTATACCGTAAACACAAGTATAAGTTAGGTAGATTATATTAGGGAAGATTATTTGTAAGTAAATCTGTGAAATCTAAATATCAAGAAATGGAAGCATAAAAGTCCGTGTCACTCGAAATTAAATTAAGCTTGACCAACCCCCCTACAAAATAAAATGCCAAAGCCCAGCGATGTATTATTTCATGTTGATTTACCATCATATTGAAATTGAGGGTTCCAACCTAAAACCAATTGGTGTTAGGTGGAGAGGCCTCTTTGGTTTATATACGAGCCAGGTGAAGATAAGTTCCCGATGTGGGACAGAATTCTCAACACGCCCCCTCACGTGTGGCACGATTCAAAGCATAACACGTGGACATATGAAACCGGGTGACGGTGAGTGAAATATGCGCGATAACACGCAGATCGAACCTGCTCTGATACCATATTAGAAATCGAGGGGTCCTTCCTAAAACCAATTGGTAATAGGAGGAGAAAGCCTCTTATATATATACTAGTTTCAAGAGCTTGAATTATCCGATGTGGGACGAAACCCACTTAGAATCTCAACACGCCCCCTCACGTGTGGCATGACTGGCCTAACACGTGGACATATGAATCGGGTGACGGTGAGCGGAAGCTCGCTCTGATACCATGTTAAATTGAGGGTTCCAACCTAAAACCAATTGGTGTTAGGTGGAGAGGCCTCTTTGATTTATATACTGAGCCGGGTGATATTAATTTCCCGATGTGGGACATAGATTCTCAACACATCAATAGAATCTTCAATCTCTTGCGTTTGTGTTATTAATCATGCTTCTGTTTTGCCGAGTGATACTATAGCCACTAAATTCAATAAATAATACAATGATAAAAAGAATAATGATTAGAGTAGGGTTTACTCGGATAATAAGCAAGCACCTTACAATATCACGTCGAGTAAACTGGTTACACTAACTCTTCGTATTATATATTACAATATTGAATTATCCCACGAAGAAATGCATGGACCCCCGACATTCTCGGTTTGACTAAAATGTCGTACTATAATTTAACGCTAACTTATTCGCAAACAAAGAAGCAATTTTGCCATTATATAGCGAATTGCACGTTTTAAACTGTTTCTATACGCAGATAAACAACGACAGCGTTAATAATTTTGTTCCTTTTCTTTTTCAAGGACAGTTATAAAAAGCTGATTTTCTTACGAGATTTTTTTTTTTTTTTTACAAAGCAAAATCAGCTCGTCCTCGGTTTCGAATTGTCATGAGGAGGGAGAGGAGGACCAATGTTGCAGAACATGGTTCATCCTCAAGAACAGCTTCCAATCGTAATTATTTCATGGAATCTTTTCTTTCCCTTTATCTTCTTATAATTTAATTTGTCAAAGCTATGATTATATTGCCATTCACATGCATATGAGTTATTAGTTTGTCTCATGTTGGCAATGATGCATGCTGGGGGGGCAAAGCATTATATATCCGAGAAAAAAATTGCGTTTTGATGTTTTCTTATTAGTTTCAATTGGCAATGTCGGGAATTATGTATCATTTTATGTCTATATATCATTTCGTTTCGAACATTGATTTTTATTGGGTGCTTCATGCCTATTTTCGTATCTTTTCTTTAGGTTAATAGTCTCAAGGATTTGAATCCAAGAACACATCACCAATAAGATTCTTCTGTAGTTAATTAATCTTCGATGTTTATTAGTACAACCCTTATAATTAATTTGACGCCCATCTTCATTCAGGACAATATTATAGACAACCTCGCACTTCAAATTTTCGATTTCTCCGAGAATGAACCATTTTTCCCAGCTGAAGTACATTGCGAGGGAGGACGAACATACGGCACAACCATCATCATCGCCAATCAACAACGATGACAACCTTATTATTAGCACATCCTTAAACTTCATGAGCAACACAAATAATACTTCTCCTACATTATTTCCAATAATCCAAGACACATTGTCCTCTTGTTCGGAACTTCTCACTAGGGTTTATAATAATAATAATAATAATAATAATAATAATAATAATAATAATAATAATAATAGCCATGATAATGGAGATATTATTATTCATCGCCATGATGACGAGGCGTGTGTAATAAGCAGCTTGGTGATGCCTTCTTCATCTTCTTCTTCGTCTTGCATGGGCATGAGGGATTATTATTCTCGCTATGATATCAATGAGGATAATGCTTTGAATATTGGATCTTATAATAATAATGTGCCATTATTTTCTGGGATTTTGAGTGGTGGTTATAATGATAATGCTGCTGAAGGAGGTAATAATTATAATGACGGTGGAGTTTGGCTTTCAGATCCAATGATGGGGTTTTTTATAAGTTCATCCTTCAACGATCATCAGGTAATAAATAGTAGTCTAAAATTCCATAATTGGACACACACAACACACACACACAAATAGTTTAGACACCAATCGTAGGGTGAACATAAGAAAAGTATAAGTTAAATTTGTCCATTTCTAACACAAACTTGAGGTCTCTTTGTTTCTACCATTTAACAGGCACTTAGCTGTGATTATGAGAGTACTCAAAATCAACATCTTCAGTTTATTCATAGTAATCTAAGCCCAAGCACACCTCCAATTTCTTCAAGTGTGCAAGATTCTTGTTTTGAAGTCGTTCCAAAGCTTTCACCAGAAGAAAGGAAAAGGAAAATAGATAGATATATCACCAAAAGAAACCAGAGGAATTTCAGCAAGAAAATCAAGGTCTCTCTCTCTCTCTCTCTCTCTCTCTCTCATATCTGACTGTGATCTTGCCCTAATATGGCCGTTTTTTATTTCGAAATATATCGCATGGCAGTATGCTTGCAGGAAAACATTAGCAGACAGTAGGCCACGTGTCAGAGGAAGATTCGTCAAGAACGAAGAACTAATAGAACTCGCTAAAGCTAAAGCTAACAATAACAATAGCGTTAACGACGGCGACGAATCATGTAAAAATCAGTCTAGTACTTTCTTTCCCGAACACCAACAAAAGGTATTTATAAAATGCTTACATGCACATATATACACGTTTCAAATGAATGGGTATTAAAAATGCTTCTCTTATTTGTCCTATTATTTTATGTAGGTGGTTGTAAAAGCTGAAGATAGAGAAGACGTTTGTGACATGTTGAGCAATAATATTCTTGCACCAAATGCCGATCATCAGAAGCTGAAATCTGGGACAGAACTAAATCAATGGCTTATGGATTTGGTTATGTTCTGAAAAAATTAAGGAATGCAGTATTTGTCTTCTCTGTACGTGTGTGTGTGTGTATTTCTTCCTCAATTAAGTTCACAGAAATAGACTAACAAAGCAAAACAAAGCTTTGATACCATACTATTACCATAAAGAGTTCCACATAGCATATTTACTACAAAAAAAGCCCATCAAAATTTACAGCCAACCTCAAAAACCACTGAGCTGATAGGTTTCTCAGGACACTTCGCAGCAGTTATATATAATCGCTCATTTTCCTTTTCCCCGCGCCGAAAAACAGAGTGCGCCAAACTCCTTACATCAGTTCGCAGAAGTCCGTCTCAATATACAATTTCGATTCGTGCAATCTTCTCAAACGATCGAAACGCCTCAACCGTTCGCCATCCAAGGATGCCCTGCAAAGAGATTTTTTCTCGCATCAGCGCCAATTAAGACGAACAATTTTCGTTCGAAAAATCTCTAAAATATCCAACCACACTCACTCAAGACTTGATCAGCCGAGAACCTTCTAGAAGCATCCTTGCACAGCATGCGCCTAATCAAATCCTTAGCCTCGACAGAAATCGAGCCAAAAACGCCTCTCGGGAACCTCAGATTTGCCCTAATTACAGCTCTGAAGATGTCTTCGGCGGTCTCTCCATAGAAGGGCGGGAAACCAGCGAGCATTATGTACAAGATAATTCCCGCGCTCCAAACGTCGGCCTTTTCGTTGTAATCGTTTCCTGCAAGAACTTCGGGGGCAACATAGTACGGTGTCCCCACGATTCCCGACATGAGACAACCATTACCGAAGAACTCGGCGGACCCAAAATCAGCGAGCTTTAGCTCTTCGTAACAGTTGAAGAGTATGTTGTCGGGCTTTATGTCTCGGTGGGATACTCCTCGGCGGTGGCAATGTGCTATTGCCTCCATTAATGGAACCTGAAAAAAGGATAGTTGTAAGAGGGCTATCTGAATCTTGATTGTCCTTTGGTTTCTTGTGTGAAGGAACTACGAATAAAAAGATCATCTTTTTTCGAAGATTTGCCATACAAAATTGATGAGTAAAATCAAATTACTCCAAGAACCAAAGAACCCACATATGAGATGGCAGATCTCCTCCATCTCACACCCAAAAATTGCCCGAAAATAGCTGTAAACAAGATTAATGAAAAGAAATGAATAAATGTAGAAAGGGGTAGAAGAAAATGGAAGCTTTACCATGACTCTGCGAGCCTCGTCCTCGTCGAAGGCTTCGCCGTTCGTAATCCTTCCGTACAAATCGCCGGACCCACAAAACTCCATCACAATGTGCACCGAGTCGGAATCCTCGTACACGTCGAAGATTTCGAGCACGTTTTTGTGCCCCGCCGCGAGCCTCATGAGCTTCGCCTCGTTGTCGACGCAAAGGCCGTCGACGGCGTCTCCCTGGAGAGCCCTTTTGTCGAGGGACTTGACGGCGAAGCAGCGACCAGTGACGGCGGAGTGGCAGCGATACACGAGGCCGTAACGGCCGCGGCCGATCTCGGGTCCGACGATGTAGTCTCTGTTTAGTGCGTCAGTCATTTGTCTTTTTCTTTTCTTTTTTTCTACTTTTTTGCTTTTTCTTTGGGTTTTTTGGGGGGAGAGGAAAAAGGATAAATGGGAGTTGTACGGTGAAGTGTTTGATAAGCTATAAAGATTGGTAGTTGGAATTTATTTTGGAATATTCTCTTCTTTAGAGCGACGATAAAGCATTTACTGTTTATTTATCTATTCTATTATATTAACGGCGAGGGGTGGAGTATAAACTGCTATTTGGTCTGTAAAATAGTTAGTTTTTTTACAATTATACCCTTAATACTTTGATTTACTATAATTTAATCCTTTGATTTAAAAATTTTATTTTTTAAATAACTTAATTAATAATATAACAATATAAGATGACTTATATATTTGCACATACATAGGATGTGCTCAATATACTAGTTTATTCTTAAGCCGTTGTATCTTGATTATACTAGTAGGTCGGATGTGGATTGTGGATTGGTTATTCATACTAGTATTCTTGCAACGTGTGCTATAATATCATAATTTAAAAGAAAATTGGTTTATTATTAAATTAACGGTATAATTATAATTAACTAAAAACTGTAAGTTAATAATTAACTAAAATAGATAAATATAGTGGGTGGTTTTATAATTGAACGATTTGGATTTCTTTTATTATTATTAATTGTAGATAAAAATTGAGTAAAATTAAATGATAGTTTTATAACAGGAAGTGTTACTCACCACATATATTATGTTATTATATGGCAAATAAGTATTATTAACAGAATAAAATGAGTTTTAACAGTCGAAATAAGCATCCGCTGCAAATATAAGGGTTTATTTTGATATTACGTCGTCAAATATAAGATTTGCAAGGGTATGCTTCGAATCTAATTGACGCAAATACGGGAAAAAAAAGTAAATCGACCATATTTTCGGCTAAAATTGCAGCTAATATGTATAAATTCGAGAGACTCATAGCCTGGATATTACGTCGCGCCACCGTGTCGGATCCATCGTTCGTCGTTCAAGGTTAACGGAGCCGAAAATGAAATCGCTGGAAAATTTTGGCGTAAATAAATGTTTCTTAAAGTGGTACGAATTTCAAATCATTTGTCATTGCGAAATAAATAGAGGTATCTAATGTGAAACACGTAGAACTATATTTTTTAAGAAGGGGTATTGAAACATGTTTAAGTGTTGCCCGTTGTCCTCTATTTGGTATAGTTTTGAGTTAGAAGCTTGCTTGGAAGCACTTCATCCTTTCTGGATAAGACTTCCTTATTTCTGGATAACACTTGTGCTATTTCACAGGAACATGTTATTTCGTTTGAATTAAGTTTTATTTTTTTGGCAACATTCGTTAAAGTCATTGTAGAAAGTGTTACTCGATATGCACAAATTGTTATCCGGAAAATTGTTAATTCCCAAACGTTTGATCGCGTCAAAGTATTTACCTGATTTCTGCAGAAACACTTAAGGGGTCTGCTGTACCACTTCTCTGTTCAACATTACCACTTCATGGGTCCACAAATAATGTACCACTTCACTGTTCATCAGTACCACTTCATGGGCATACAGTACCACTTCATGGATCTACAGTACCACTTCATGTACACTCTATACCACTTCTTCATGGTTGCTTTGCTCGTTTGAAGAAGACGATAGCAATTATTCGTAATTCTTTTTGTTTATTATGGGCAAATATGTCTTTTATCATGGATATGTCCTTATTTCTAAATGAAACTTAAATTTAGGTACTTCTATTTATATGAAACATAAATAGGGCCTGAAATCAAAAGCAAACCTATTAATATGGGCTGACATGTAATTACCTATAGAATTAATACATTTATCCAATACTTGAATAAAATCCAGATATGGTTTAATAAATCCGTGTGTCAAGTTTTTTTAGTAGATTTTATTCAACACATCAACTAATTAAACTATAATGACTTTGGATATTTGGATATTTCCTTCCTCCACCTCCCAGTCAACGTACAACCCTAAAATTTTAAAAAAATTATATATTGCCTATTTCGATGTCATTTTATTAGGTCATGGCCTCATGGAGATGTTTTGGTTATGACTTATTGACGTGTACTTATATTATATATATATATATATGTTTGTGTATGTGTGTGTCAATAAGATATAGTGCGGCTGAGGTGTCGCCAGTTTCATTCATATATGCAAAATCCGTACCATTTCATTTCGGAACTATAGTCCAAAAATCCATTATTACATTATATGCGCTAGAATCCAAGATGTTACAATAGATCACCTAATTAATTAACTAAAGATACGTATGTTATTTTATATAAATGGTGGAGCATCATGTGACACCCATGGCCCATTACTTTAAATTGTTGCAATCTTGTTTAGCCAAAAGACAATGATGTGTACTACATTTATTGGAACAACAATGGCGACGAATTATATATGTATATTGCTTTGTGGAAACATATTAGTCATATATCCATTGGGACATACCACGTTCCACTGTAGTATAAGTTTGTGGGAGTAGATTGAATTATTTGATGTAAATAAGATGACTGGGACAATGAAGTGGTATCCAAAATGGATTTTACTTTATTTTATACTTTTCCGCAAAAAAGAAAAAACAAAATAAATTGAACAAAATATCATGTCTTAATCTTTTTGGAATATCGACTCAGACCTCTGGAAAGATTTCGATGAAATTAATGGATGATATCATTGTCCATCGTTTTTATTTTTTTCCACGTGGTTCTAGAAGAACATAGAGTCGTGCACGACTTTTTAAAGGGTTTGGAATTTGGTCAAATATGTAGTTCGTACAAGTCACGCTTTAGGACTTTTGTACCTGGTTTATTCACATATGAAAATTCAATAATTAGCTGTATTTAGTTCAAACGTATTACTTCATAATTCACATCGCTTTAAGCAGTACCTTTGCATTATAAGGCATGCATGCCAACTTAAAAAAGCTATCTAGCCATATTATACATGATTTTTTGACAATTAATGAAATCAAATGTTGAGAAAAAAAAAAATGAAATCAAATGACTATCGATAAATAAGAATATATATTGTATGTATATCACTTAACGATTCTCACCACTATCATTGACTGAGACTACACAACTTTTTTTTAGATATAAGTGGAATCAATATATGTATATTATACAAGTATAACCAACTTTCGATTGGATAGAAGTTCCATTCTTTGTGTTCATTTATTGATAAACGAATATGTTACAAACAACCGATTGTGTGGTTGATAACTTATAAAATACTCTGTTTTAAAATGATAACTTATAAATTCATATTTGAGGCCGTACTTTAATGACTCTTGAAGAAAGCAAAGGGTTACTTTGTCGATATCAAAATAATAAATGCTCGTCTCTCCAAGTCAACATAATACATAGCCGTTGGTTTATGAACTACACAAAATGACGAAGAATATTCTGAACTAGCAAGCAAAAAATATATGTAAAAGATAGAGAGAGCAGATAAAAAGGTGAAATCGAGCGAATTCATAGTGACGACGTCGATACAATGCGAACAATGTGAGAAATATCAAATATCGCTCATCATGTCGACGAAAATTTGTTGCCTCTAATGGATCTTAATGGGCCGGGCCCAATTCGAGGAGAGATTTGACAAGGCTTTCAACAATATGTTTCTATGTGTATTTGAATTAGGGATGGCAATGGGTGGTTTCGGGGCTGGTAATGGACATACCGTCCCCATACCAAATTCTCATTCTTAATACCATCCCAACTACCGCTTATGATGAACTGGTTCGGGGATGGGTAATCACCGTTCGGGGATCGGGTTCCCCATATTCATGTATATCTAATAAATTAATTTTTTTTACAACCAAAAACATAAACTAAGTAATATAGACAAATTAATATGTAAAATGTAGGGATTTTTATCAGCCCAATTCCAGCCCAAGTCCAGGCCCGTATAAGCTTGTGGGGTTCCTCTCTAAAACCAATTGGCAATAGAGGGAGTGAACCCACAAGCTTATAGAGCCTCCTAATTTTTCTTGCTTAGTCGGTGTGGGACTTTAGATTGCATACCCAACAATCTTCCCCTCAAACTCAAGACCACACAACGGGCCTCCCTTACGACGATTATCTGCGTCAAGCGCTTCCCCGCAATCACTACACCAAGCGCTTTTTTTTTCATCGCAGTTCACCAATCGTCTTACAAGGGCCGGAGACACACCACTCACACCGTATCCGGGCTAGAATTTTTCTTCATCTGAAGGCACCCTAACGTGTTCGTCCACGCTCACCGCACCATATAGGGATTTTTATCAGCCCAATTCCAGCAAAGCCCAGGCCCGTATAAGCTTGTGGGGTTCCTCTCTAAAACCAATTGGCAATAAAGGGAGTGAACCCACAAGCTTATAGAGCCTCCTAATTTTTCTTGCTTAGTCGGTGTGGGACTTTTGATTGCACAACCAACATAAAATATGATATTAGAGTATAAAAAACTGATATAATATGTGATTGAAATAGGAGTGTATTGTGAAAATTATATATTGAAAGTACAATTTTTTTCTTTTAAATACGATCCTGAATAAAAGGATGGTCTTCGAGAATTCTTGATTCAAATTAGTTTATCATAGTATTTTTTAATAAATCGAATCGGGGAATAGTGAATCACCATTTGATTCAAATTAGGGCCGGATTCGGGGCCGGGGATGGGTGGAAAACATGATTACCATCCCCATCCCGTCCCCGCTCTTTAACCAACGGGGAATCACCGTCAACTCCCCATCCCCGTTTTGACGGGGATTCTCCGTCCCAATAGCCTCGGGTCCTGACGGGGATGGTTCACTGTGGGAATTTTACCACCCCTAATTTGAATGTATTGTGAACTCTACTCTCTCTCTCTCTCTCTCACATTCTTGGAGAGTTATAATATGACTCTGAGATGTGCTATGCTATTGGTGCCAAGTGATAATGTAATAACTCAATGTGCAGAATACATGCAATAATGAAGTCGTTAATAGGAAACTAAGTGGATGCAAAATGATGATAATGTACTACACGAGTTAAATTACTTGGCTTGGAATTTCCTAATGTTGTCTTCTACATGTGAAACTTTAGACCAAACCCTTTCTAAAAGTCACTTAATAATTTCTCTACTCTCTCAAAATTGAATTCCATGACACCTTTGTAGCCTTTCACCAGCTTCTCTATCTTTCCTCTTCACCTGTATATTAGATTTTATTTCATATTCGACAACAATGGTATGATACATTATACGTATTCAGCTTTGAAGATCGAATAACTTTAATCCATATGTAGGCTAGACCTTTACTCCTTAATTCTATATCTATTGCTTTCCATGTAATAAATAATCCATCATCTTTACAATTAATTTGGTCCTCATTCGTCGCCATGCTCATGATGGCTCTTTCATGCTTGAGTCAGCAAAATATTCATGACTTGCAAAGCTTGTCCTTATTAGGACAATAACACTCAGATAGAAAATAAATAAGCCCTCAAAATCTTTGTCTGGTGTAATCATTAAATGTCATGGTTTTTTTTTTTTGCTGTAGTTCGCCAACCATCGAAACGATATCGTCGTGAGTTATCTCACAACTTCCAAGAATGGCTGCACTTTATAGTTTGAAAAATTTTAAAGAAGAGAGATTCTCCATTAGGTAGGCAGGATAAATGCACATTTCTGCTCTAACTAAATCTCATTCAAAGCTGTTTTTAATTGAATTTTTGTTACTTTTCAGTAAGTCCAACAACATGAAAATGTTTCAGTAGCCTGGCCAAGTCCTTCTTTTTCTACTATAAATTTATCCCTTTTCATTGCCATTATTCATTTCCATTGAGCTCTCTGCATTCAACCTTCTTCTTCCTCATATATAACCATTATTACACTAACCGAAAAAAAAAGAAAGAAGAAAAAAATGGAGCAATCTAGGGCTCTAGTGGGGCCCACGAGAAAAACCTCGTCCCCCATCGCATGTCGTGTCTGCGGTAAGATTTTCCTCGACAACGTAAGCCTCGTTTTTCACTTCGAGTGTCACCTCGAGGAAGAAAATAGTAGTCCATATTCTGATGATCAGTTGTCGTTGTCCCTAAGCTTGTCTCCCCCTTCTCCTTCACTATCTCATACTTCTTCCATGGAAGGATTGTCAGCCTTAGCTTTTCCAAAGATTGATTATAATAACTGTTCGTCGAAAGCGATCATGAGTCGATTGGGTCTTTCATTACCAATCAACCATACAACGATGTTCAAGAAAAGGGCTTCTACTTCTGCTTCTTCTTCATCAGCGTGTACTCTCAGTCCTAATATGACGTGCTTTTTTGGGTGCAACAATAATTTAAGGGTTACGAAGGCGAAGAATGGTAATAATAGTCCAGACAAGGAAATCGTTGTCATTAGCGACGATGATGAGGAGGAGGATCAAATAGACTTGACCTTGAAGCTTTAAGGAGATTAATTATTTCTGAGTTTCTTCTTTTTTTTAATTTATCGTTGGACGAGGGAGAATGTTTATTTATTTACTAGGTTTTGTGAGTTGATGCGATGCTTGCTTCTATTCTATCTTTTTAGTTTGCATGGGATTTTAAATGCTTTTGGAAAA
Source organism: Craterostigma plantagineum (assembly GCA_027422505.1). Lineage (NCBI taxonomy): Eukaryota > Viridiplantae > Streptophyta > Magnoliopsida > Lamiales > Linderniaceae > Craterostigma > Craterostigma plantagineum. Next base: position 1,811,740 of record JAPQWV010000057.1, read on the forward strand.
AAAATAAGAATGTTTCGGTAAGAAGGTGATATTATATAAGAATGAATGGACTTAAATCTCTATCGCGGGCCTCAAGAAAACAAGTGCCCACTGGGCATTATGGGTTCATATAAATCATACTTCAAATATATATTAAATCCATTTAGAGAGATCTATGCTACGTTCAGTTCTCTTTAGTATTATGTAGATATAAACACATTTTATAAGCTCGTATTATCTTTTTTATATATACTGTGAGATCTTTGTCACAGATTCATTGACACCTCTTGTTATCTTACAACAAACTTTTTTCTTAAGTATCAAATAATTATGTTGAAATAAAAAAATTAAAAATCATATAGACCATCCCGCAAAGATTTTTTTGTTAACCACTCACGTCATTGGAAAATTGCATTCCATGTATATTATTAACTAACGAAGAAAGAACATTACATATTTGCTTACACGATAGATAGTATACCCTTTTTCTTGTCCCTTTTTGTCTTTTTCTCAATTTTATATTCGTCATGGGTGAAATTGGATTCTTTATGATAAATATATACTTTAATGATTTATGGTTTTTGCCCGTGATTGTGCATCAATTTCCTTATCCTCAGCAACTTGGCACGAGAGAAATTGAAAAGGAATCCTATAAAAAAGTTTCTTGTCTGTGTCTCCAAATACAAACTGTCCCAAAATCTTGTGAGTCGTTTTTTCGCATTATATTTGTCTCTGAGTTGAATTCGTTCCTTCTGTTAATTCGGTTACCCTTTTATATTATGAAAGATAATTTTAACTTTTGCACATTAATTGAAGGTTGGTCTTTGCTAAATTACGAGGTCGATGTAATAAATGGATGAGAAAAAAAAATTCTGAATTTCAACATTTATATCGAATTCGACGACATTACGGAATATGAGTTTGAATTTTGATACGCTTGACCTAAAAAACATCCCAACAACCGAAAATATTTTTCGAATATGTTAAAAAATTATACCTTATATATATGCATGCGCCTATATTATCGGTATGTTGAGAAATTAGTTAACTATAAATTATCACCATACCTAAGTTATTGACGAGAATCGCGCAACACAAATCTGCTTAGATTTCGATAAAGGAGGAAAAATGAAGAAAACTACAAAATATTTCACTGTTTTGTTCAAATATTATTGATCGGTCAAATATTCTGTCCAAACATTTCAACCCTTCTGTCTTTTCTCTCAAAAGTAAGCTGAGATATATACTACTTAATTTGCACATATTTATTCCGCAGTATGCAGCGATGACATAGAAGAACATAACGGAGTTGTTATTATGTGAATACGATTATTTAGTGATGAGACATACTATTTTTTAATATAACACTGAAAAAAAAATATGTGACCTACTTAATATACTATTGGAGGGTTTTTATCCTATCCCTTGGTTTTGTAAAGGTTTTTATGTTATTTTTAATATAGGGTATATTTTTTTGGGGGGAAATTGAGCACGGTTCAACTCCTATTAACTTTTAGAGAAATGGAAAATGAAGGTTGCATAAAATAATCATATCATAACTAAAAAGAGATTGCGGAGGGATTGCTTAAGCATGACGGTAAAAAAAAATAGAATCGTGTCTCCGCCTTTGCATGCGGCTATTCCTGAATTTCTATTTCTCAAGCACATTGTTCTAAAAAATTATTAAATAATTTCAGTTACATATGTCTAGTTCCTCACAATTAAATAATTGAGGTCATGTCATTTTTTGGCGTAATAGTCGAGGAAGGAGTTGTTGATCTCGATTGTTGTTGAAATCGTCTCATAACGAAATCAATAATGAGTTTCATATTTGAGGTAGATGGCATTGCATGGGGATACGCATGATTAAAAACTATTATATAACAATAAAACCCCAATACAAAAGTAAGATCATCTTGTGAACCTCTAGTAGAAAGAATGCATGTAATAAATAACTCTTTCGTCTTTTTAGTTCCAATTCTTCAATAATTAAGTTGGTCCTTTTCTTTCCACCGTTTTATCTTCTCGGAGCAGCAGCAGCATATGGCGCAGTTGAGATCTCGTGACCAAAAATATATAATAATAAATATCCATGACTTCCTTTTTTTATTATATTTTACTTTCCTCCATCGATGATAATCACAAGCAACCAATGTAACGAACTCATCCCATTTCTCCTCTATATATATTCAGGGTGCTTTCGTCCCATGTAGTATTCATGCACTACTTAGAGGCTTAGGAAACTACATTAAAAAAAATATAATGAAGTCCTTCAACATTCACATTTTCACCACAACACTCATCCTCCTCATCCTAGCATGTCCTTCTTCCTCCTCATTATTCACCACAGAAAATTACGCCGAAGCCCTCGAAAAATCGATAATTTTCTTCGAGGGTCAAAGGTCGGGCAGATTGCCCGCCGACCAACGCCTCAAATGGAGGGGCGACTCCGCCCTCTCCGACGGCTCTGGCTACCACGTACGTATATATGTCGTTGAAATAAACATACCTATATTCCAAATTTTCGACCCGATTTATTTCGTCGCACTTTTTAATTTTCTTTTAATTTCTTTTTACGAAACATTAGGTAGATCTCGTCGGAGGATACTACGACGCGGGGGACAACGTCAAGTTCGGCCTACCGATGGCTTTCACGACCACAATGCTCGCATGGAGCGTCATCGAGTTCGGCGACTCGATGAACAGTCAGCTCAACAGCGCCAAGCAAGCCGTTCGTTGGGGTACCGATTACCTCCTCAAGGCCTCGACCGCCACCCCGGGCGCTCTATACGTGCAGGTGATTTCAAAAGTGATCATTCAGCATGATACCAGCGTCGCTTGAAAACAACTTAGTTACGATAACGTACGAAATAACGTTTATCAAAGACCCTTAATTATAATCCTCATGGCGTATCAATTAATGCGACATTCCAACTATTGTATGTATTTCGTCCGATTTTAGCATGAAACCCTCAATTCTAATACGCCCAACTATTGGTGTCGTGTTGGAAATAAAATCAAAATACGAAAACGATATTATATATACTTGTTTAAGGTGGGAGACCCGAACTCGGATCATCGGTGTTGGGAGAGGCCCGAGGACATGGACACGCCCCGAAGCGTGTACAGTGTTTCGGCTCAGAATCCCGGGTCCGACGTGGCGGCGGAGACCGCAGCCGCGTTAGCCGCGGGCTCGATGGTGTTCAGAGGCTCCGACCCAAAGTACGCCGAAGCGCTGCTCAGAGCCGCGGTCAAAGTGTTCGATTTTGCAGACAAACACAGAGGGTCGTACAGCGACTCCCTCGGCTCGGTGGTCTGCCCATTCTACTGTTCCTACTCGGGATTCCACGTAAGCCATCAAATCGAATAAGCGTATAAATAGTACATTTATATTGATGTTGAAAGTGAAATTTAGGACGAGCTTTTATGGGGAGCGTCTTGGCTTCACCGAGCGTCGGGAAACGAGTCGTACATGGCGTACATTCAGTCGAACGGCGAGTACGATGGGGGCCGACGAAGACGTTTACTCGTTTAGCTGGGACGATAAAAGAGCCGGCACCAAAGTGTTGCTCTCCAAGGTATATTTACACAATAGCCTGCAAATTAGGCCAATCATTTCAACCACACTAGTCCATGTGCATGTGTGACAGGTTCACTCACACTCAAAGAAATTTTGGCATAATCAATGATTTTTAACTATGTTACATATGAATTTGATTTCCTATCTACTATATCGTAACGTTGATGCACTAGGGTTTCTTAGAGGAGAACATCCAAGAGTTTCAGCGTTACAAGGCACATTCGGACAACTACATATGCTCCCTCATCCCAGGATCTCCTAATTACCAAGCCCAACAATACACCCGAGGTAATGAAAAATTCAATTTAAAACCATAAAAAAAAGTATTAACTATATCATAATATTATTGGATTTCAATCATAGGTGGGCTATACTACAAAGGAAGCGAAAGCAACCTACAATACGTAACCACTTCGACCTTCCTCTTACTAGCGTACGCCAAATACCTCCAAAACGGCGGCGTAGTGACAACCTCTTGCGGCGGTTTGACTTCGGACAAGCTCTTGTCCCTTGCGAGGAGACAAACCGACTACATATTGGGAGACAACCCCATGGGAATGTCTTACATGGTGGGGTTCGGACGAAAATACCCTCGGCACGTGCACCATAGGGGCTCGTCGGTGCCATCGATCCGCGACCACCCGGGTCGGGTCGGGTGCGGGGACGGGTTCGGTTACCTGAACTCGGGCTCGCCCGACCCGAACCTACTGGTCGGGGCGGTTGTGGGCGGGCCGGATAGTAACGATCGTTTTGCGGACGATAGGAATAATTATCAGCAGTCTGAGCCGGCGACTTATATCAATGCTCCCTTCGTTGGAGTTCTTGCTTTCTTTTCCGGCGAGGGAAGAGCAGTATAAATAACTATTTATATATGTATTGTAACATATTAATCGTGTCATGGAAATACGTATAAGAATTGTTTATATACGTCCATGTACCAAAAAATTAAAGTCGATTTAAGGAGGTTGGTTTCTAATATTTGAATGCATTATGGAATTGTACCTTGATTTTCTTAAGATTATCTATTCTATTTTATTAAGCCTCATGGCTTTGGTTAAATTGCCTTCAATTTGGTCTGTAAATTGAAATTACTAAATCTATACTATTATATAATTGGGGAGAGGGGGATACAAACTGTCAAATTAAAATTGATTTGGTCTGTAGTTTTTTTATTAATAAAATAATAATATACTCTATTTAAAGTAAACAATAAAAAATAAAATGGTTATACATAAATAACCACCCACTACTCTTACTTAATTACTATCTTATCCCTCTATTTTTAGTTAAAATTAACATGATTTATTTTATATTATTGCACACGCATTTGAGTGTGCAGAACATACTAGTCAAACATAATCACCCACTAGCTACTTGCGTTGAACATCCTATCAAATTTGTACATGTTATGTTTTTAAGAAATAACATTAAATATAAAAACCACCCACTGCACAATATTTATATATTTGCAAATTTATCCTTCTATTTTTAGTATTATTATTTCATAATTAAATGTACATCTTATATTACTAAGTAAATGTATGTGACCTCATATGCTGCCACGTGTCCATAATAATTAATTATAATAGATTAAAAATATTTTAAAAACATGAAAACTACCCACTATCAACTATAAATAATTATTTATTAATATAAAATAATTATGGATAGTTAACGTAATAAACTCGTAATATTATATAGCACGCGCGTATGTTTATCGCCATGATTTAAATAGGATGGCAGATCTTTCTTTATTGTGAGCTTTTTCTAATTTATTTTTTAAGCAAAAATAGAAGGTAAAATAAAATTAATTTCCCAAAGTCCAAATTGAAAGACACGATAGAAATTAGAAAGCACAATTTCACATGGCACGCAACCACGACGAGTGAATGAATCCACTTGTTAAACCCCTTTCAGAGAAAGACGAGCGAAAATTTGCCTCCTTTTTCTTTTTTTCTACAATTTTTTCATGCCGATTTGAAGAATTTTCGGAATGGCGACGGCTCACGAAGCAGGGTACATGATCCCCTTCGACAATAACAACAACAATACGAATAATTTGACGAAGAAGGGAACAAAAGGGTCGAGGAGTTGGATTTTGATCGACTCTTCGGGCGAAGAATTGATCCTGGACGTCGACAAGTACGCAATCATGCATCGCGTGCAGATACACGCGCGTGATCTGCGCATTCTTGATCCATTGTTATCGTACCCATCTACGATATTAGGACGCGAGAGAGCTATCGTCTTGAACTTGGAGGTAATTTACGGTTTTCAATTTTTAGGGCGTTTTATCTTTTTGGGTTCTTTGTATGTCAATTTTTTTGGTGCCGCACTTGGTAATTTATGGTTTATTTCCGTTGCCGTGTCTGTTGGATTTGTAAAGATTGGGTCTTTCTTTTGCTTATCTCTTAAGTGAGGTTTTGGGAAACTTTCTTGCACTATTGAGCTTATACCACTGTGGATTGTGAAATGCGCGAAGATCTATTGTGATTAAAAGTTTAAGGTTTCGATATACTGATTTTAGGAGCACTTTTTTCGTTACGAGATATAAATTGTCGATCTTGGGATAGTTTCGTATTTTGAGCTTAGATTCATTTGTACGACTAGTTCATAGTATGCTCCATCAGCTCGAGAAAATGTTTGCAGTAAGGCAGCTTGTTTTGTTACTTACTTTTGTTTCTGCAATGCAGCATATCAAGGCCATTATTACATCTGAAGAGGTGAGTTTATCGATCTTTGAAGAGCTTAGGCTACTTAACACATACTAGGTGTAGTCTGATGTTCAAGTCATCATTTACTAGGTGTTGCTTCGTGACCCTCTAGACGATAACGTTGTTCCTATAGTGGAGGATCTCAGAAGGAGACTAAAGCCAAAGGACTTCCTAGAGAACGGAAATCACGATGTTGAAACGGGCGAAGAAGATGGTATCTTCATTCACCTTACAATTGGAAACCTCTGTTATACTTGAAAATCGATCGATCTACTGTTCGTGTACTCCCTTTCTGTCTTCTGAATACCTTCTCTTTTGCAGCTTATTTTATTCGCAAATCTTTGGTATGCCAATGAGTTTCTAATCTTATGCAGATGTTCCTTTTGAGTTCAAGGCTCTTGAGGTAGCTTTGGAAGCAATTTGTAGCCATCTTAATGCACGTACGATCGATTTAGAAGGTGCTGTATATCCAGCTCTTGATATGCTTACATCAAAGGTAATTCTGTTTGTTTATATGAATTGTTTACGGTAACTTTTTATCTGCAATTTCCTTTTATCTTATGTACTTCTTTGTTGCAGATTAGCAGTCGTAACTTAGACCGAGTACGCAAGTTGAAAAGTCAAATGACAAGGCTAACTGCCCGCGTGCAAAAGGTTAATAACTACAGTTTTATGCTGAAAGCTAAATCTTTTCATCCCAAAAGGGGACATGACATCTCTTGGTTAAGTGTTGATTAAAGAAATCAAACTTGAGAAGATCGATTTTATACATACTTGTTGCGTGCAGGTTAGGGACGAGTTAGAACAGCTGCTGGACGACGACGATGACATGGCAGACCTTTACTTGTCAAGAAAACTAGCCGGCGCCTCACCTGTGAGTGGCTCGGGCACTGCTAGTTGGTTCTTTGCTTCGCCTACGATAGGATCCAAAATATCGAGGGCCAGTCGGGCGAGCGTTGCCACCGTTCGTGGAGATGAGAATGACGTTGAGGAACTTGAGATGCTTCTAGAAGTAAGAAATACGCATTCCTCGTGACGTAAGGAAGAATAAATAATCAGTGTTTTTTTTTATTATTCCAGGCGTATTTTATGCAAATAGATGGCACGCTCAACAAACTAACCACAGTGAGTGAGCCCTTTCGATGTCTGCTTGCTTTTGCTTTACTAGTTTTTGACACAATCCAACTTGAATATCTCTGCAGCTGAGAGAGTACATTGATAATACAGAAGACTATATCAATATCCAGGTGAATAAACAAGCTATAAGACAAAAAGAAAGCATTATTTCCTTGGCAAACTGAAACGATTTTTTTCTTTACTCTCATTTCAGCTTGACAATCATCGAAACCAGCTCATTCAGGTATGATGCCTTTTTCACTAAACGCAGAATCCTTTCTTCATTTTACGAAGGGTGCCGAAAAGAATTTGATCATTTCTTCTCCTTTCGCCTTTGCTGTGAGTTGTTGCAGTTAGAGCTGTTTCTAAGTTCAGGAACCGTATGCACGTCGATCTATTCTTTAGTAGCTGGAATATTCGGTATGAACATTCCTTACACATGGAACGATGGCTATGGTTACATGTTTAAATGGGTAAGTTGAGATATCTTACAACGAATGAACTCACAAATCAATCTCTGAGGCTTGAACTTACTAGCTGGTTCTTAAGATGGCTGTCTTGCAAACTTCTCTTGTATCTTCTTTTCAGGTGGTCATTTTCGGGGGCGGTTTTTGTGCATTCCTTTTTATTCTTATAATATGGTACGCTCGTCATAAAGGGTTAGTCGGATCTTGATTGGATTGAAGAAAAGATTTCATTCAATGAAGAGATGGATATACTTAGAACCATGCCAAGTGCAGCAGAACAAGTTAAAATGGAACTTGTTTCAAAATATTCAGTTATATGGAAAATGGAAATGACCATATTCTACTTTGATTCTTAGATTGTACCTATACATATAAATAAAAATGAGCATACGTGGTTGGCAATTCTGCATCCCCATCACTTCAATTTCCTATTCTCTTAAGCCCAATAAAAATATAAATTCAATGAAACTTGAATTGAGTCGGAACAAAAGTAATAAAGAAAATTCAAGTCGGAGGTCAAACGGAGAGAAATACATATAGCCCAAAACAAACGTGCAAAAGTTCAATCGAAGAAAACTAAACTACATTAAAGACCAAAACTTGAATATTATCTTTTTCTTGCCCAAGTAATAAAAATTCTCACTTGAGAGGAATAAACCTCGAGGAGTGAGTGGCACCAATACCAGGCCTACCGTGCTTAACGGGCTTGTAAGAGATTGAGAACTCGGCCAGGTAGTGCCCTATCATCTCTGGCTTGATTTCAATGGGGTTGAACGTTTTTCCATTGTAGACTCCAAGCACGCTTCCTATCATCTCTGGGACAATGATCATGTTTCGAAGGTGAGTCCTCACAAGGGCCGGTTTTTCGCTAGGCGGGGCTTCACGTTTCTACAGAACGAATACAACAGCAAAATCCTTATCCAAATGAGGAATGATAGGAAAACATGTTCAGTTTCAAAAATAAAAAACGAAGCTTGTAAGATCGAAAAGGGCAGATTATTGTTCAATGACAGGGTAAAAGACTTGCGGCCTTGCGCAGCTTCTTGATCAAAGCCATTGGCTTCCTCTTGAGGCCTCTCTGGAACCTGCACATCGAATTGACATTGTTACTACAGCCATTTTTAGCAGCAGATTAGCTTCAGCAAAACAATTGGAATGGGATGAATCAATTTTATGGCTCGCAGCGAACAAAAACAATGAAAGATGTTTAGGCAAATTCGAGTGCACTGTGATCGAAAGAAGATCACTCAATCGACAATCAACCAAGTAATGATAAAACGAACACTACCTGAAAGTAAACACACACACTGTATCACCATCCCAGTGATATAAAAGCAAACCCAAAGGATAAAATCCCAAATACAAACCTTCTCCTAGCACCCGCACTGAAGAGCTTGACAAGGTCATCCATGGACATATCGAGCAACGCATCTAGGTCAACCCCTCTGAAGCTGAACTTCTTGAACGTCCTCTTCTTGGGTTGCCCAGCTGCAACATCTGCTTCGACGTCCGCCTTGATAGTTAAACAAACAACAAAAGTCAATTACGAACATTTCGTAACCATTACAGAGAAAATTGACGGTTTTACCATGTCTGATCGAATCGTGTTCTCAGCTCAACCAAAACTCACTCAGTTCAGTTGTATGAAGACGCGGCTAGGGTTCTTGATACTTGCAGAGTATTTTCCAATTTTTGGATAAGTGTGTTATGTTATCTGATTGGGCTGGGCCTAAACTAATTGGGCTACGTGGCCCATATAACCCACCACTCACCTTTAATTGATAATATTTTTTTATTTTTTCTTTTTCTGATTTATGAGAACATTTTGAGCCAAATCTGAACCATAGGCCAAACTTGAGAAAGAAAATAACTCACATAACTTGCACTCAATCTCCACATACAATAAAAAGATACATACATACATGAGGATAGGCCAAGCCAAGCAAACACCTCACAAATCACAGCTCAAAAACAGTTTCCAACCAATAAAATAGAAATAACTTACAGAAAACACTGCACATAGGGACACATTTAGTTTAGAAACAAACAATGCAGATCACTCATTTTGCTTTAAACTTTACAAATTTTCAAAACACACACACAAACAAACAATAATTTTAAGTCACTCGATCGATGTTTCGCGTGGAATTATGGGTGTGTCACGAACTCATCATTATCGAACCGAGACACCCATGCGAGGATGTTCCCTTACATTGTAAGAGGAAGTAGCGTTTCCATTACCGTGTTTCCTGTCAATGAAGATGGAGAAACTGTGACGAGCTTCGTGGTTCACCTCATCAAAGCTGTGATGGTCCTTTGCGTTTGAAAAGCTCTTCCTTCGACCCAACTTTGGAGATTTTGCACGAGTCGGAGGTGCCTGTTCGATTTTATTGCAGAACAAGATATAATGTGGTTATTTCTCCAATGAATGTACTCGTGCGAATAATAAATCCCATAAGATGGAGAAAAAAAACAACTTTTTACCTTTTTCAGGTCGATCTTGGGTGGAGGTCCTTCATGGTAAAAGCTTGGCATTGGAGCAGCCTTGAAGGACAAACTCTTCCTTAGTTGTCTAATTGCTGCTTCAGTCTCTTCCTACAAAGGCGTATAATGCAGGAAATTAACTTGAAGATGTTTTTGATGTAATTCTTACTCTGACATCGTCAAGAAGTTCCGTTCCGTTCATGGAATCGATCGAAGCCTAATACGGCGTTGCTAATGCTTAGCAGAAGAAAAACCAAAAGCGTGTTGAATTGTTACCTTAATCCTCTCTTGATATTGCATCCTCTCAGCCTCTAAGGCTCGATGTTTTTCCTCCAATTTCGAGTAAAACTTTCATGGAAAGACATCGTTACAATATTGTACTGTATAGGAAAAGAACGTTTATATGTACGAAAGTCGGTCAACACAATACCTGTTTTCTTCTTTCGGCGCGTTCGCTGCTCACGAACACTGGGGCCAATGCTTTAGTTATCTTGAACTTACTTGGAGTTCCAGCATTTCTTAGATTGGCATGTCAAATCATTAGATATACAGTCACAGCGAGAGAAAATGACTCTATCGTATATGGAATAATAGTACACGTACGATGAATCTGCTGAAGAATCACCATCATCAGATCGTTTCTTGATATCTATTGGCTTCCTTGGTGCAATAGGTGAGATTGCCTGCACCTTAATTGAGCGCAATATGATCACATTAATCCAATCTTAATTCAATTCTAGGGGTCATTGAACATCATCTCATGAGTTTTCAAAAATTTAAATGAGTAGGCATGAAAAGATACCGTTTTTGGTTTCGTAAAAGTCTGGTGTACCGAAACATGATGAACCTGACACGATTTATCACCAAGAGCAATATTAACGGGCTCAGCACCATAAATACGGTTTCCCGATGAAGCACGCTTCTCAGTAGCCAAGGAAAACGGTTGTGGAACTGTGCCTTTTATCTTACACATAGCTGACGTATGAACCTTTTTGCACCAAGCCCTCGTCTTCTTATTACCATCCGTTTCCTTTTGGTTCTTTGTTGTTACGCTGTCCTTACTCATGTTCGTTTCATCGCTCGAAGAACCGTGTGAATTCTGCTCAAACATCTCAGCCTGGCTAGGCTGAGTGACCTCAGATGACTTGTCACTATTACATACCTTGACTTCATCTTCTTCGACTGCATTGAAAGGTTTCGATAGCTGGGGGATATCTTTTGGCGCAGAATCTCCGTAATCTGAGTCGTGGGACGCACCGTTTGAGTGTGGGATGACACTAATATCTGGTTCCTCGTCGATATGAGTGTCATGGCCTTCCATTTCCATAGCTCTAATGAGTAACAGACAGAGAGGTATCATCATTATTCATAAGACAAGCAAGATCGTAAGAAAGCTGAAGAAAAATTCATATGAAAGAGAACTAAATAGATATCACAGAGATTGTCGATTGACAACCCAGATAATCAGAGTCTGAGTGCTCGTTAACATTTCATTTGTCAATCGTTGTAATGAAATTACGAAATTTCCAACCAGATTGATCGAGCAGTACTGAAAGGGGGCTTAAGATTTTATCACTGTGACCAAAAATCCCAAATCAACCAAATCAATAGGTGACAATCCAAATCCTACTCGGCAAAAAATTAAAATAAAAAATAAAATTAGAACTTCTGATGCAGAATGTAAAGGATCGAAGCATGCCCGTTTTCACAGTATCCGCTACCATCGTAACCCTTTAAAATGAAGAAATCAAAACAAGCACAGCAACCCAATTCCCAACTCAATCATTCCAAAAAACAGTGATTTTGAGCTCTCAAGATATTGCATCTATGTGGATACGCATCTACATACTTGTTGTTACCCTCGGATCCTACGGATCCCATGGCAAAATACCCGACCCGCCTCAACTAACTAATAACCACTTTACCTAAAAGACAGGCCATGCCCCCACGCGGCCTCGGTTCATCGGGAATACTCTCGAGGGGTGGAGCCTAGGCCATCAACAGAGGGCCCACACCAGAAACACTTCGAGGACGTCAAGAGGCCCCTCGGCTCTAAGGATAATTATACAAGACCCTCAGGCAGAGGGGTTAGTAAGCCCTCGGACTAGGGTCCCGTGCCCAGTTACAGATTGGTAATGCCTCGGGCAGTCATACCGAGGCCCGAGGGAAATCAGGAGACTTTGGCGTCCTACAGAAGAAACTGCCACGATCCCCACTCTGCGGCGCCAGTAAGCTAGGCGACAAGTAACTGCCCATAACGGAAGCCATTACGAAGACGTGCCGTCGTGGGTAGATAGTGGTCGAGCCCGAGAGAAACGGTGAAGGGGCAAAACCGCTCAAAAACCGCCCCAGCTCAAATCCCCTATAAATAACGCACGCCTCGACCAAAACAGGTATCGATTTCTGACGTATCCAGCCGTTACTCTGTTCAATTCATTACTCACTCACACACTTAAGCACACCCCTTTTTATGCTACTTTACACCTGGAACATGGAAAACACCCTCTTGACCTAGGCAAGAGGGCGAACGACCCCCAAATCTTATCCTGTTTTCAAGTCTCCAGGCGACGTTTGCGGCAGAATTAAGGCGGGAAACGCTCGTCAGCCCTCCAACGCGGTAGATCCATTTTCCGGCGGCATCAACTTGGCGCCGTCTGTGGGAAACTCTAGTTTCTCTCAAAGTAGAAATTCAGTATGGTGGTTGTCGAAAATGATCACACACCGCCTCGCGAGGACAATGGGCCGAATCCCCCTGACCCTGCCGCGATGTTCGCCGCAGTCATGCAAGAGATGCGGAGGATCGGCGCAGACGTGGGAACGCTGATGGCTGAAAGAAACCAGAGAGGTAACAGAAACGGACAGAACAGAGGACGTAACGCCGGACGAGAAGACGCCCAACGTGAAACAAACGGAGAGCATGACGCCGAGTCAGGGACCGGAGATCGTAGCGATGGTAACCACACTTTGGCGTCGATGCAAAGGAGAGCCCGGGCCGAGAGGAGGAGATGCACTGACCAACAACACGCCGATCGACAAACGGCCGATTTGGAAAGAATGAGAGAGGAGATTCGCCAACTTCAGAATCTCGCAAACCCGCAAGAGACCCCCAACCTCCCTCGGGCTTCGCCTTTCTCGTCCGAGGTGCTCGCGGCTCCACTGCCCGGGCATTTCCGATCTTTCGAGATGGGAAAATACGACGGTTCGGGACCCCCCGAGGACCACTTGGCCGCTTTCGAAAGTAACGCGGCATTATACCAGCTAAGCGACCCCGTGAAATGCCGACTCTTCGTGACTACTTTAACAAGAGGCGCTCAACAGTGGTTCACCTTGTTGCCACCCGGAGGAGTCAGGAGTTTCAACGATCTCACCAACCACTTTTTGAAGGACTTCTCGAGCAACAGGAGGCGGCCCTCGTCGGCGGTGAAGCTATTAAACATAAAACAGGCTGAAAGGGAGAACTTAAGAGACTACCTTCGGCGCTTCAACCAGGTGAAAATGGAGGTCCCCAATATCGCACCCGAATTGCTTATCGGGGCGTTTCACCATGGCCTGAGAGATGGCGATCTATTCAGATCGCTAGTGAAGAAATATCCGACTACAGTGGAGGAGTTGATAACGCGGGTGGAGAAGTACGTTCGCGTCGAAGAGTCGCAGGCCCGGGAACCCGAGGACAGGAAGCGCAAAAGTCCTCCCCGAGAACGCCGAAAGAGCCCACCGAGAAATCAAGACCGCAGAATATTCCCTCGGAGGGATGATCGCCCTTACCCAGTATCAACACTTCCGCGAGCGGATTACCCGAAGCTACGGGTGAACAAACTTCGGGCGTTAGAGATATGCGAGGAGAACGATTTTCTTCGCCGACCCCCTTACATCAGCGACAACCCGAGGAGGCCAATATCCGACACTTACTGCAGTTACCACCACGAGTATGGACACACCACGGAGGAATGCTTTCAGCTAAATCGGGAGTTAGAAAAGTTAATCGCCACCAACCCCGAGGCTCGAGCCAAGCTTGCGGGGGAGGAGGGTGGTTTTGGGACCAGGCCCAGATATCCTGGGGCGGGGAATCGGTTTAACACCCGACAAGACCGCCAGCCTCACAATCAGAAAGAGGCGCCAAGAAGGACACCCGAGAGAGGCGAGAGGCGCGGCTCGAGGACAGCAGGGAACGACACCCAAAGAAATCGGGACAACAGAGACACGGGACGACGGAGATCACCAGAAAGAACGGCACCCCGACAGATCAACATAATCTCGGGGGGACCTACAGGAGGAGATTCCAATCGGGCAAGGAAGGCCGGAGTGCGCCGATTGGAAAACTTCGAAATCAAAATAGGAAGCAAGCGGTCGGGACCTACCATCTGTTTTGGTCCCGAGGATTTTCATGGAGGTGACGACTCTCATGAGGACGCCCTAGTCATTCGAGCCGAGGTAGCCAACCATGACGTAGGCAAGGTCTTCGTCGATAATGGAAGCTCTGTCAACATAATATACAAGAAGGCCCTCGATCAAATGGACTTGGGAGCATACTCTATGGACAGGGTGGAAACGGCTCTGTTTGGCTTCACAGGGCATTGCATCGAGGCAGTGGGAATCCTGCATCTCCCACTCACCCTCGGGCAAGGCGACACCCGAAAAACGCGGATGGCGCCATTCATGGTCATCAATGGAACTAGCCCCTACAACATCATCCTCGGGAGACCCGCCCTGACCTCATTCAGGGCCATCGCCTCGGCTTTACACCAGAAGATAAAATATCCCGTAGGGGACAAGGTGGGGGAAGTTTTGGGAGATCGCAAGATGGCTAGGAAATGCTACGTGGAAGAGGTTCGCACAGAAATCAAGTCTTCCCGAACCCGAAGGGGGGACCATCCGAGGGGAAGAGAAGCGATATACACCATTGGAGTAACGAAAGTGGAGGACAAGGAAGAAGAAACTGAGGAAATCATAATTAATCCGCCGGAAGGAACGGTCAAGATCTCCAGGGGTTTGTCTCGAGACCTCAAGGAGGACTTGATCAGATTACTAAAAAGGAATAAAGATGTATTTGCCTGGACGTCTAAAGACATGGTGGGCATAAACCGGGAAGTCATCGAACACAAGTTGAATGTCTCCCGAACCACCCGACCTATTTTTCAAAAGAGAAGACATCTCAATGCAGAAAAAGACGCCGAGGCACGACGCCAGGTCGAGGAACTCCTCGAAGCAGGCCACATTCGGGAAGTCCAATTTCCTACATGGCTTTCTAACGTGGTCTTGGTCCCGAAGTCTTCAGGCAAGTGGCGCATGTGCGTGGACTTCCGGAACCTAAACGAGGCATGTCCAAAGGATTGCTATCCCCTACCCCGTATAGACCAACTGGTGGATTCCACCTCGGGACATGAGCTACTTTGTTTCCTCGACGCCTTCCAGGGGTACAACCAGATCCTACTCGCCAAAGAAGATCAAGAGAAGACAAGCTTCATAACCGCCGGAGGGACCTACTGTTACACCGTCATGCCCTTCGGATTGAAAAACGCTGGCGCAACCTACCAGAGGCTGATGGACAAAGTCTTCAAGAACCAGATCGGAAGGAATGTAGAGGTTTATGTGGACGATATTCTGATTAAGTCTCGAGAGAAAAGCTGCTTTTTGGCAGATGTCCAAGAAACGCTTTCGACCGCCCAAAGATACAACCTAAAGATGAACCCCAAGAAGTGCACCTTTGGAGTCAGCTCGGGAAAGTTCTTAGGGTACATGGTAACAAGGAGGGGAATCGAGGCCAACCCCGATAAGACCAAGGCTTTAATGGACATGGCATCCCCTCGGAGTCTCAATGAGGTTCAAAGGCTGACAGGAAGGATCACAGCCCTTTCACGATTCATTTCCCGATCCGCCGATCGCAGTCTACCCTTCTTCAAGGTATTGCGCAAAGTCCAAAACTTCGAATGGACACCCGAGTGTGAAAAGGCCTTCCAAGATTTGAAAGAATATTTGAAGAAGTTGCCCGTGCTCAATAAACCACTGCCCGGGGAGGAACTTGTAGTCTATCTGGCAGCGTCGCCCCGGGCCATAAGCTCGGTGTTGGTTCGAGAAGAGGAAAAAGTACAGAAGCCCATATACTTCGTAAGTCACATTTTAAAGGGTCCCGAAACAAGATACACGAACTCCGAGAAACTACTGCTGGCCCTGCTCATTACGGCTAGGAAGCTGAGGCCCTATTTTCTATCACACCCCATCGTGGTGCTAACAAACCACCCGATTGGGAAGATCGCCACTCGACCAGACATCTCGGGAAGAACAATCAAGTGGTCAACGGAGTTGGGGGAATATGACATCCAGTTCAAGCCTAGGTCCGCAATCAAGGCGCAGGCTTTGGCAGATTTCATGGTAGAGATGGTCGGGGATGGTCCCGAGGAGACATGGAGGATGTTCGTAGATGGCTCCTCCTGCAGTTCGGGAAATGGAGTCGGGATACTTCTCATATCGCCTTGGGGGGAAGAGACCAACCTGGCCATTAGGCTAGATTACAAAGCATCAAACAACGAGACAGAGTATGAGGCACTACTCGCTGGACTTCGAGCAGCGCGGAGAATGGGAATCACCCGCCTGGTAGTGCACTCGGATTCCCAACTCGTGGTCCAACAGTTGGAAGGGAACTTCGCCATCAAGGGCCAAAATTTAGAGAAGTACGTCAAAGCATTCAAGGAAATCAAGGGAGGTTTCGAAGAACTCCAGATCGTTCTAATCACCCGAGGACAAAACGAGAAAGCAGACCAAATAGCTAAGTGGGCCAGCTCCATCGGACCACTCGAGGAAAAAGGGAGGGTCCTAACCATCTGGCAGGTCGAGGACCAAAATGCGCCCGATCCAGAGATAGCCCAAGAAGACTGGAGGTACGAGATCTACCAATACCTACGCCACCAACTCCTTCCCGAAGAGAAAGCCTTAGCCCGGAAACTCCTGCGAAGGATTCAGCGTTTCACCTTGATCGACACAACGTTGTTCAAAAGATCTTTCGCCGGGCCTCTCCTCCGATGCGTTTCCAAGGAGGAAGGGGAATGTGTCCTTCGGGAAATTCACGAGGGAATCTGCGGGAGTCACATAGGAAGTCGGGCATTGGTAAGAAAGGCACTCCTCGCAGGGTTCTTCTGGTCGACGATGAAGGGAGATGCCATGAAAACAGTCCGGAGTTGTCAGAGTTGTCAGAAACACGCAAGCCTGCAAAGAATGCCCGCGGAAACCATGAAGTCTGTAACATCCCCATGCCCCTTCGATCAATGGGGACTCGATATCGTTGGCCCATTCTCTGGAAACGTTGCTCAAAGGAAGTTCTTGCTGGTAGCCGTGGACTACTTCTCGAAGTGGGTTGAAGCAGAGGCTATGGCCAAAATCACCGAGGCAGCCATCACCGCCTTCATCTGGAAAAACATCATCTGTCGATACGGGATACCGAGGAGATTAGTATCCGATAACGGAAGGCAATTTAGCGGGAAGAAGTTAAAGGAATGGTGCGAAGAACTCGGGATAGAACAAATCTTTACCTCGGTGGCATATCCCCAGAGCAACGGCCAGGTAGAGGTGACCAATCGCACCATCGTACAAGGGTTGAAGACCAGACTCGAGGGGCTCGAGAAATCATGGTTCAACGAACTCCAAAGTGTCCTATGGTCCTATAGGACGACGCCTCGAGAAGGAACCAATGAAACTCCCTTCAGCCTAGTCTACGGGAGCGAAGCAGTACTGCCCGCGGAAATCGGCATGGAAAGCGCCCGAATCCTCACATATCCAGAAGACAACGATCAACTCCGTGCGGAAGACCTCGATCTGATCGAGGAAGGAAGAGAAAGGGCCGCCATCAGGATGACCGCCTACCAGAGGAGGATGACTAAGTCCTACAATCGCCGGGTCCGCGGCAAGAAATACGAAGAAGGGGACTTAGTAATGAAGGAGATCTTAAACCAAGAGGGAAGAAAGAAATTAGAACCTAAGTTCGAGGGACCTTACCGAGTCGTCAAAAAAGTCGGAGAGGCCTCTTACTACCTTGAAGACGCCAGTGGAAAACAGCTCGATCGCCCATGGAACGCCCGCAAGCTGCGGAAGTATTATCCCTAGAGGGGGGTACCCTCATTATGCACTTGTTTACTTTGATTTTTATTCCTTTTCTAGCTTGCCTCTATCACTTTGAGATGTAAGCTATATCAAAATATTAATGAAGTTTGCTTTCTTTCTATACGAGGAACGTCCGAGCGAAAACTTAAAGTACTAAAAAGACATGAAGACCCGGGTAGAAGACATTCTTAAGAAGGCGGCCATTTCGAAGCCCTCGGGACCACCTCCCCTGGGATAAACTCCTATGTGCACACTAAATTCCCTCTACGAGAGGCTAAGATATTCCTTCCCCAAGGGAAGTGAGATTTTATGCGCACATTGATATCCCTCTACGCGAGGCAGCGCCACCTCTATATAAGCTAGAGGCAAAGAAGGCCCCTCGGGACAACTACCCCTCGGGTAATAAAACTGCGCACATCGACATCCCTCTACGAGAGGCTGAGATATTCCTTCCCCAAGGGAAGTGAGATTTTTTGCGCACATTGATATCCCTCTACGCGAGGCAGCGCCACCTCTATATAAGCTAGAGGCAAAGAAGGCCCCTCGGGACAACTACCCCTCGGGTAATGAAAACCGCGCACATTAACATCCCTCTGTACGAGGTAACGCCACCTCCAAGTCAATCAGAGGTCGGCAACTGTTCCAAGAAATCACCGAGGCTCTCCTTGGACCGGGGGGACGCCCTCGGCCCGAGGCAAGAGACCCCGACCTACACGCTGTCACAAAACACAAACTGCATGAGGCGGATATAGAGCGATCATACAGGGAGCCATGGTTCAGGTATCTTAAAAAATACTTTATTTATTTAAATACTGCAAATTTACAGCAAATAGGAAATTCAAAAAGCAAAGGCATATACGGAAAGCAAAGAATAGCAAGGACTAAAAACCAGACTCTAAAGAAAATCGTCCAATCAATCCTTCTGGGTTGGACCGCGCCCTCGGGAGGCATCGCTACCTTCGCCCAACTCGAACTCATCCCAAAGACTTTTCCCCTTTACTGGCTTCGGCGGAGATCGCCGAGGGGCCAAGGCCATGAAAGCCGCCTCAGGATTCAGGAAATCGAAGGGATGTGCATTTTCTGGAAAGCCATTCGCCCTAATCTGAGACAAGCACCCCTGAAACCCGAAGTTGAAGTACATGGTAGCCGCCTCAGACACCTTCTCCACGGGGACCAGCTTAGGATTGGGTTGATGTTCTCGACTGCGACGGATCTCTCGCTCCGAGTGAAGCTCTTGGCGAAGCTTGCCGACCTCAAACTGAGCCCTGGCTAGTTGATCCTTCAAGCGACCCACCTCTTGAGCTTCTTCACTGACTCGCATGGTCATCTCCACATTGCAAGACCGCGCCGATTCGACCATTTTCTGCTGAAGGCGATATCTCCGAGCCCCCTCATAAGACAAGGAATAAGCCTGAAGACAAAAGGGAGGAATCAAAACGAGTACTCAAGCGAAGAAGGAAAAGCTGAATCTACCTGACCCATGGACAAAGCCCATTCCTTCCAGAAACAACTATCAGATAGCTCCTTGGCAAAGTCCTTCTCCGCGGGAGTAAGGAAATTCAGCATATAGGACAGAGAAGATTCCCCATCTTTCTCCAGCAGGAAAGGAGGGTGAAGGGGAGATCGGGGTGAAGAAGGACCTTCGCGCAAAGAAACAGGAGGCGTAGGAGGCGATGGCCTTACTCGCTTAGGTCGCCCCATCTTCTGACGAGGAGTCAGAGCCTCATCCTCGGGAATATCTATTGAAGGCTCACCGCGCTCCATACGTTCACGTACCGAAACACCTCTAGTACGAACAGCCAGAACGGGCGGGACGCCCGAACCATCGCTTACTGAAAATCAAAAAACAGTCAAGGAAGAAGTGACCGAAGAAAGGAAACAAGGGATAAGCATACCTAAAATGCGAGGAGAAGCAGTCACCCCACCAGGAGCGTCTGACACCAACTCCTTTACGGAGAAGCTTCGGCCACTGACCCGATCCATGAACGCCCGCAAGAGGTCGGGGTCATCACCCGAAGCCT
Source organism: Craterostigma plantagineum (assembly GCA_027422505.1). Classification (NCBI taxonomy): domain Eukaryota; kingdom Viridiplantae; phylum Streptophyta; class Magnoliopsida; order Lamiales; family Linderniaceae; genus Craterostigma; species Craterostigma plantagineum. Next base: position 1,832,192 of record JAPQWV010000057.1, read on the forward strand.
GACAATGGTCTCGCCACTGAAGTAAGGAGAACCGACGGTCTCGGTGCTGAGGCGAAGGACGCACATAGAAGAACTTGTTCATCCATCCTTTGGTAGCGGCAAAGTTATCATGAAAGACATCGGTGGGAGGGACAAAAACAAACTTTCCAACATCCCTCTCGCACACACGGAAGAAATTAAGGATCAGTTCAGTGGTAAGGGGAAAATTAAGTCTGCGGGCAACGGCAGCTAGGGCTAGGAGCAAGCTACAAGAGTTAGGAAATATCTGGCCGGGAGAGATGCCTAAGGACTCACAAAGGTCAAGAAGGAAAAAGGGTATGGGGAACCTCAGCCCCATATCTACTTGGTCAGTGAAGAATGTCAAAAAACCAGTAGGGGGCGAAGATGCCACTTGCAAGGGCCCAGGCAGCTGGACCTCATAGTCGGAAGGAATCCGGGCCTTCTCGAGATATTCCCTGAGCAGCGGGGGACTGAGGGTTGACACCTTTATTCGATACCACGGGAAGTTCATCTTTGACCGAGCCTCCTCAGCTTCAGCAGACCATCTGGCTAAGTCCTTGCGATAACTTTTATCCTCATCATCCCCCCGAGGGATCGGCGACTTCACACTGGAAGCCGGGTCGGGCTTTACGCCTACATCAAAGCGAAGGCTCGAGGGACCGCCAAAATTGAAGGGAACATGCTCATTTTTGGGGAAACAAGTGGCAACGCGCTTACCCTTGGAAGAGGAAGAAGAAGCCATGAGAACACACGCAAGGGACTATAAGAGCAAAAGTGAGAAAACGGTGAGAAGGCAGGCAAGGGGGCTCCTGTATTTATAGGGGGAAATCAGGCTTGCGAAGGAAGCCAACTAGTTTAAAGTTAAAACGGCTAGATTTGACTCGATCCGCGATTTTCTCGGGATTTCTCACCGGATCTCCAGGTTGACCAGATTCTCAACAGTTGTGACTAGATTATCGGGTACACCTCCTCAGGAATAATCGGGACGCTTGGACCGGATCCGCGATATTTTAGGAAGGACGAATGATCAATTCAAAACACTCTCCAAATACGACACCTCGGGATACTGCGCCCCGGAATTCCACCATCATGCTCGGCTATCTTGACCGAGGGTGGGTCGACCCTTCGGTCAATTCCTCAAGATATAGGGGATCAACAATGGAATAACGCCATTGTGATCAGACAAGATGACTTGAGGCAACATACTTCATCTAATGAAACAAGGAGAAAGAGAATAAAGGAAGCCCGAAGGCACTGCATTCAGATATTATGCCCCGAGGGGCTATGTCCATACACTAAAAGAAGAAGATGCTTATATATCTATATATATATATATAATAGGGTTCGTTACAATTATCCCGAAGACAGAAAAAGAAAAGAAAACGTCTAGGCGGCCGGACCGGCCTGGTCAACATCCCCGGCAACTTCCCCGGGCTCCTCGAGGGCAGCTTGCTCTCCAACCTCAACTCCAACCTCCTCAGCATGCTCTTCGCGAGCTTCTTCCCCAACAAGTCGTCCCTCGGCGTGCTCAGCACTCCCCTGGTTCTCATCTCCAGAAGCCCCCCTCATCTCCTCAAATTGAGGCTCGGCCACAGTGGTAGCGGGGACTCGCGCAATCGGCGTCCTCGAGGGATCGCTCTCGTCGCGGGGCTCGGGTAAATAGCCACCAGAGGGGGCCTCCTTCAAGGTCCTGATGGCATTCAAGAACTTGAAGGGATGATCTTCCCGATTGTACCCGTGCGCGCGGAGTTCGGAGATGCACCCGTAGAAGCCCCATTTAAAGAAGGTCTTCATATCATTCAGATGGTGGCGCTTGGGGACGTAATCCTCGGCGAGCTCCTTATCCCGTTTCTGCTGCTCTGCAACTCGGGCGACCTCGGACTTGGAAAGCTGGCGCTGGAACTCCCCAACATCTTCCCTCAGCTCCTTCTCCCGCTTGGCAGCTTCCTCGGCCTCATGCTCCATTTCTGCGATCCTCTTGCGAAGATCGGCTTCGGTCTGGGTTATCACCCGGTTACGCTCGGAGAGGTGGGAAACACGCCTCATAGCCTCGGCGCCCGCAGACAGACTCTGTCACACAATCACTTCTCATTAACGTCCAAACAGTAGAGGCCTTATAAGCAAACTTGTAAATCTACCTGACCAAGGGAGACGGCGAGCACGCTCCTAAGGTCATGATAAGAGAGCTCGCGGGTGTGCTTCCGATTGGCCTCATTAGGGAATTCCCGAAGGAAGTCCCAACATTCTTGGTAAGTAAGGCCGTCAAAAAAGCTGGGCTGTTTGGCCCGGCCCAATGCTGTGTGACCCCCGGAAGGTGAGGAAGCGGGCTGACCCGAGGAAGACTTGGATCTCTTCGAAGACCCTCCTTGAGAGGGGGCAGCTCTCTTTGGCACAGACTTTTTAGCTCCCGAGGAGGAAGCAGGGGCCTTGCCCTTACCCTTTGAGCGGGTATTCTGACTGGCCCCCTGAGGATTAGGCTCGAGAAGATCCTCATCTTCCTCGTCGGCGATGGCGATGACCTCGGCAAGAGACATTTTTTCAGTTGCAAGGGAGTAGTAGACCTTAGAAGTGCGGAAAAATTATACTGAGGACACAATAGAAGCCTTACTAGATACCTATGGTTCGGGTGGGGCGAACGGCTTTTGAAGAAAACCCGTGGGCACAGAGAAGTTCTTCATCACGGAGTTTTTTGGCATAATACTGGCTCCTACCCACCTCGCCCAGGAATGTCTCTACTCGAGCAGAAGGCTCGGGGGAAAGGGGATTAGAAGTTGAAGCGTTATCATTCCAAGTGAAGGGGAGTAATTCTCTCTCGGCGCAATCAGCCGAGGGTCTAACATAGAAGAACTTGCTCACCCAGCCCTTATGAGAGGAGGGATTACCCTGAATAAGGTCGGGCCTCCGGGTGGGGGAAAAGAAAAACTTTCCCTCTTCCTTTTTATTCAGCCTCAGGAAGGCCAAGAGCATAGGGACAGTGGGAACATAACGGTGATGGCTCAAAATAATAGCCAAAGAAAGAAGAAGACTAAATGAATTTGGAGGCACTGGGCGGGGGAAATGCCGAAGTATTTACAGATGTCAACAAGAAAGCGGGGGATCGGGAACCTAAGACCCATTTCTACTTGGTCGAGAAAATAGGTACCAAATCCCTCGGGAGGAGAACTAGCTAAATCTGTAGGGGAAGGGATTCGAACTTCGAAATCTCGGGGCATACCAGAAAGAGATTGTAGCTTGGGGAGATCAGAGTCTTTAAAAGTAGAAACTTTGATTTGATGCCAACGAGAACCGGGACGACTCGCCCGAAAAGCCTCGACCTCTTTCACCCAGGCACTGAAGGCCCGACGGAAAGCTCCCGGACCGGAAAAGTCATCCTCTCGGGGAGGAACGGGCTCTCTAGCGGCCGGGGGAGGAACGGGCTCTCTAGCAGCCGGGGGTTGGGAAGCAACTGGGGCCGATTGAGTGGCCTCAGAATCTACAGAATCTACCTTCGAAGGACAACCCCGAGCCTCTCCTGAATCCTCCCGTACACTACCCCCCACGCTACCTACAGGACTATCAGAGCCCTCAAAAGAATAACTACCACTACTAAAAGAACCACTACTATGTGCACCCCCAGAGCGACCAGCAAAACTACCCGAAGCAATATTGGAACTATCACCGGAATTAGAAGACATGGCTAGGCAGGAAAAGAAGCTAAGGGAAGGAGTACTTACAAGAAACCTAAAAAGCTCGGGGGAGAGGGCAGGAAGGCTCGAGAGCTCGGGAACTTCGCGTAGAGAGAGAGTAGTAAGAGAAAGTGGAGAAGAAACAATGAAGGGAAAGAGTGGGGTATATATAGGCCCCATACGCCTGATTCGGGCCCTTGGATCGTCGCCATATCAACGGGCCGCGTCGATCCACGCTAACAAAACCACGATCCGCGTGAATCCTCAGAACGCGCGCCAAAGTTCCCGCCCAGACGTCCCATCAGAACCGTCCAATGAAATAGCGACACGTGGCATGGGATACGAAACGGCTCTCAGAAACTCCCGAGGCAGCAAGAGGTTCAATCCAAGAGTAATACGCCATAAGCAGCCCTCGAGTACATCGGCGGATCGCACATTTCGCCACAACAAAACTAGACGTCCAGAATTCACTACACTCTTCTGGACTATTTGAAGGGGGGACTATTGTTACCCTCGGATCCTACGGATCCCATGGCAAAATACCCGACCCGCCTCAACTAACTAATAACCACTTTACCTAAAAGACAGGCCATGCCCCCACGCGGCCTCGGTTCATCGGGAATACTCTCGAGGGGTGGAGCCTAGGCCATCAACAGAGGGCCCACACCAGAAACACTTCGAGGACGTCAAGAGGCCCCTCGGCTCTAAGGATAATTATACAAGACCCTCAGGCAGAGGGGGTTAGTAAGCCCTCGGACTAGGGTCCCGTGCCCAGTTACAGATTGGTAATGCCTCGGGCAGTCATACCGAGGCCCGAGGGAAATCAGGAGACTTTGGCGTCCTACAGAAGAAACTGCCACGATCCCCACTCTGCGGCGCCAGTAAGCTAGGCGACAAGTAACTGCCCATAACGGAAGCCATTACGAAGACGTGCCGTCGTGGGTAGATAGTGGTCGAGCCCGAGAGAAACGGTGAAGGGGCAAAACCGCTCAAAAACCGCCCCAGCTCAAATCCCCTATAAATAACGCACGCCTCGACCAAAACAGGTATCGATTTCTGACGTATCCAGCCGTTACTCTGTTCAATTCATTACTCACTCACACACTTAAGCACACCCCTTTTTATGCTACTTTACACCTGGAACATGGAAAACACCCTCTTGACCTAGGCAAGAGGGCGAACGACCCCCAAATCTTATCCTGTTTTCAAGTCTCCAGGCGACGTTTGCGGCAGAATTAAGGCGGGAAACGCTCGTCAGCCCTCCAACGCGGTAGATCCATTTTCCGGCGGCATCACTTGTGCATAGAAAAAAGGCAAGAAGAAATCAATGCGCAGGAAAGTTTCTCACAAGAAATCAGCCTTCGTTTAGTTTGATGAGCTTCGGGGAGTTTCCTCCAAGTGCGTGTTTTTTAGCGCGCGAGTGTGTGTATGTGTGTTGCTGTTCCTCGTACATATAGACGAACTCTGTGCGTAATAGAATAACGGCGTTAGGTAACGGCGGTTGAGAAATTTGAAATAGAAACTTGCGGAAAGCAAAGAGGGATTAAAATTAAATAAATAAAATAAAATATTCGGTTTGAATTTGGAGGTAAAATGCTTCGAAACTTTCTTTGAGATGATATCGTGTGGTCCATGGGAATATATTTTTTTTTCACATTTGGGTTTCTTTTCTTTTAACAGACAAAAAGTTATGTGAAAAGTTTAGTGACATCTATAAAAAAAATACTCAATTGAATAAAAAATTTACAAATCAGTACCTATGTCAGAAATTGATAGGTACCCGTTTTACTGTTTGTATCAATTTTCTCAGTCTTGTCGTAGCTTTTTATGTGTGTATCGCGTACCACGTCATGCGTTTATACGGTACCCTATAAGGTTTCTATATGGTACCTTTAGGGATGGCAACGGGCCGAGTCTGAACGCCCGGACCCGGGACCCGCCCCGTTTAGTTTTTAAAGGACCCGAGACCCGACCCGACCCGCTTCACGAAAAACCCGCCCCGAACCCCGAATAAGCCGGGTCTGGCGGGTCTGCCCCGCGACACCCGGTTGTTTATTTTTTTAATTTTTTTAAGTTTTAGCTTGATATATATTTATATAATTTATAAATATATTTTTACATAAATTTATGTAATTATATATAAATATTATATATATTTATATAAAATATCAACCGGGTCGGGTTTCGGGGCGGGTTTGACTGGACCCGAGACCCGCCCCGGGTTGAATCCATTGAGACCCGAGACCCGACCCGTTACCCGAATATTGGAAAAAAAACCCGCCCCTACATTGCCATGCCTAGGTACCTTAGTGTGTTATATATGTACCATTTTCTCAACGTATTATGTACCAAAATACGTTGTTATATGGTACATAAATGTGTTATATGGCGTACCTGCGGCGGATCGGGTACCTATGTGCAAAAAAATTATTCTATTAGGTACCTACATATAAAAAACATACTGACAGGGTACTGAATTACAAGTTTTTATGCAAATAGGTATTTATGTGTAAAGCAAAAGTTTATCTCCACCAAAAACCTGCTACTTAAAAAAAAAATGAATCCTTCATTGAAACGAACTGTCTATATACAAATCCTTGGCAAAGATATATCGTTTAATTTAATTTTTTTGGACATTTCTTTAAATTTCTTCCATGTAATTAAGCCCATTGCTATTTGACATAAGCTATTAGCTTAATTTCTATGATTCAGCAGCTAAACAATTGAATAATATTTGTTCAGCGTTCTAAAGTTACATTCATAAATCACATGTATGGTTCAATCGGTTAGGAAAAAATATATATAAAAAGAAAAAAAAGGAAAAGTTGTGTAAGAATGGTCAGCTTTGCTAATTACAGCTAATGATAATTAAGACACTCTAACTATGTAGGTTTTAGTTGGATGTCTAAACGACGTTCAAGTCTCAACTAACCGACAAACTTGAGCTTGTGGATTTGTAAGAAAAATTCGGCATCATTCAAAATAGGGCCAAATTTAAATAAATGTATAAATCCTTTGGACAAAAAAAGACAGATAACAAAATAAATATGCTGCCCAATCATTAGCAGGGCCATATTTGGTTGGTGAATTATGCTAACTTATTACTTTATTTAAAGAAACAACTATCCTTTTCATTATTCTATCATAGTTTGGACTTTCTTGCTGCGTGTTCCGTGTAAATGAGTTGGCTTGGGAACACAATAATCTGCGTCAATATATTTAAAGATTTTATATAATGTTTTATTTCACTTAATCCTATATATAGTCATGCAAAGACAGACACAATCATCCAATTAACTTTATTTAATTGATACTAATGATTTTTATTGCAAACTTAGACATACTCACTATTCCAGATATAGGAATAAAGTGTCACTTTTCGATAGAATAGAACAGCGTAACATAGTACTTACTCCTAATGCTTAACTATTAGACCATCTCCAACCGAGAAACGCATACTCAAACTCAAACGCATTCTCAAACTCAAAATGCAGTAATTCTTCTCCAACCGATCAACTCATTCTCAAACTCAATAGACGATTTTGTAATATTCACTTTCACATTAATTTTTATAAATTTCAATACAATCCACATATTTTACAACTTTACAGATCTAGGAGCATTGAAACATTAAATGGACTACAATTAATAATTATATTGTAAATTTTTCACGCGTAGCATAATGTTCCTAGATTGCTTTAAATATTCATAATTCCTTTGGGAGTATCGCTTATTTTATCACATTAATACAAATGTGCTAAGCTAGAGACTTCTCGGGCTCGCAGCTTATTTTTAATATATATAAAGTTACTCAAATGTAATAAAATAACGATAGAGCAAATCAAGAAACGGCGAATAGGAATCATAATAAATTCAAAGGCGTAGCATAGCATAGCAGCTTGAATTAACAAAGGGATTTTTATTGTTTATATTTTCCAAATGGGGTGGGGCCCAGGTAGAACATTTATTAAATGAAATGACAGAACTTTCTCAAACAACTACTGACATGGTACGAAGAGCACTCAATTCATACGTTTTTACTAAAGTAAACTATTTTAGGGGTTTTCCGTAAGAATAGAAAATTTATGCGATGGATCATTTTGCAAACGCATACATGCGTTTTTTTGTGAGAGAAAACGGAAAAATCCCAGTTTCGGTATGCGTTTTGAGTTCGATTGGACTATTTTTCTGACATGCGTTACTGTTTGCGCATCGCTTGGAGATGTCCTTAGCAATTGATGGGACTGAAAGTGAAATTAGACAATTTAATCCCCTAACGCAAATTAATAAATAATTGTGATACATGTTTCATTCCATAGAGTAAAAATGAGAATGCATGGAACGATAAGGATAGTTAGAAAGAATAGCTTACTATAAACTTGTTAAATATATATGCTTTTAAGAATTAAAAAATCATAAATATAGTTTAAACTTTAAAGAAAGTATACTTTTTTTTCTTTTTGACAAATATATACTAGTCATCCTTGTCTATAAAATCAATCGTATCTTATCTATACATTCTTCCCTTTGTGGTTTTGTTAGGTTTATCGAACCACTACATTTTCTACCAAACTAACCACTCGTCATATCATATATGCGAAAATAATTATATTCTCTCGCAACTAATGAAGTTGTTATACGATATAAAAGAAAACAAAGAATAAGTTTCGGTTCTTGAACTATGCGAAATTTGAATATTTGACTTCTTATATGGTTGCTGAGTAAAAAGTAAAAGATGAAGATTCCTTTTGTTGGTTAGATTATATTATACCTTCCTAAATTTATTTATAATATAATTGTCCACCTGAACCTTAACCTTCTAATGATTGAGTTAATATATCATTTTGGGATTTTTTTTTCTAGTTTGTTCTTCTTTTTGTCGTTATTCGTGGGTTATATATTTTACATTGTCACCCATCTCCGGCGACATATTTAGCAATTATTTTAACAACTATGGAAACATATATATCTACATTATGAAATGAAGCAACGCGTGGTATCTTTAAAAATTAAAGTACATACAAATAATAATCAATCATTGCATTTAACATACTTTTTTTTATATTGGTGAGTAACTGGCAAAAAATGGTGACAGCCAAATTGTAGTTTATCAACACCAATTCGATTTCTAGCACTAACTTCGACGTTATAAGATTGCGTGCATAAAGATTAATGTAATGACTCATCTCAAACCTATTTTTTCCTCCCTAATTTAGCGCATTAAGTGAGTTTCGTAAGTCTCCCACTTAACCAATTAAGTTAAAAAAAAAACTCTAATAAATACACAAACTCGAACTGTCCTGATTTTATTCAATTTTACCACGACACTAGAAAACAATCTTAAAGAAATATTTCAGAACAACTCTTTCCTAACAATTTCAGTGTTAACTAGAATTTCACAACAGCAATTTCTTAAGTTACGTTTAATTAGTTGTTGCTAAATTCATTTTCTCCCAAGTCTTGATTCACACAAGCCCTATCTCTTAAAACCCAAATGAAATTAGTGTTAGAAAAATAATAATAAAATAAATATATATACAAGCCATCGCCCAGTCCAAATCCAAGAACAAGAAATTAAGCAGACCCATCGACTAATTAGGCTAACAAGAAATTACATATAGCTCGAAGCCAAACAACAAAGTACGAAATTTTGGAGGCTTGTTTGATCCTTTTTTTTTTTTTAATTTTCTCTTAAAATATATTTACATAAACAGCGTAGAACTGAAATGGGAAGTTCCGCAAACAGTAAAAAAGTAAACTTTTTTATACCTTGAACAGTAGTTTTTTACGATTTCCAGTTATTGGGGAAGCATCAAAATTCAATCTTTGATAAATTCTACTTTGAAAAAGAATCGGAAGTCAACCCATTTAACGTGTAGCAATAATATGTATGGACGAAAAATCGAAATCAAAGCTTCAATTGAGGCAATTGAAATTCAGATGTGAAGTTAAAAGTCGTAAGCAAAAATTCTGACAAAAACTAACTACCAAAAACTCATGCCTCTAACATCTGCATGATTATTATTATTACAATAATCCAAGTTCCACAGCCCATAATCCCAAGAAATCTGATCCTCATTTTCCTCAGTCACGGTTGCGTATCCTTCAACCATGGAATAACACACTCCTCCTAATAATTGATCATCCATCTCAAAAGGGAAGCCAACAATTTCTTCCCTAATAAGCTGATGATCAAACGTGGGCACTTTGCATTTTTCCACTCCACTTTGATCCATTTCGATCCCTTCTTTCGAGGGAATCATCGTCATCATATGTTGCTGCTGCTGTAATAATTGGAACTGCTGCTTTTTAACAAGGCGAGCTCTCGCCTTTTCAGGGTTTTCTTTCTTGGATTTGTTAATGTCTAATTTGTTCTTGAAGTGTGTTCGCCAGTAATTCTTGATTTCGTTATCAGTTCTTCCAGGCAAGCTTTTCGCAATCGTTGACCATCTGTTTCCCCATTTGCTGTGAAGCTCTACGATTATTCTCTCTTCGTAAGGTGTTATCTGCCCTCTCTTTAGGTCTGGCCTTAAGTAGTTCACCCACCTTAATCTGCAGCTTTTTCCATTTCTTTTCAAACCTGTAATAATATATAACTCGTTTTATTTGTACCAATGGAGAAGTTATTATTATGTGTTAAGGAAGACAGAAGATATAGTTACCTGCAATTCTAGCGACGTGATTCCATCTACCTTCGCCGTGCATTTTGACATAGTTAGTGAGTAACTTGTCTTCTTCAGCTGTCCATGGCCCTTTTCTCCACTCACTAATATCGTTCATATTTTGCTCCATGGATAAAATAAATCCCAGAAAAAAGATGTAAATTAAAAATCTAATCTTTAATGGAAACCTTGCTTGGCTTATTATCTACTGGCATAAATTTCTTGGGGATTTGATGCATATTTATATCTGCATTCTAAATGTAGTCTAGCAAAATGGGTAATGCCTAAAAGGTCAAAAATTTGAAGTCATTTTCATGTAAAAAATCGTTGGCCTCGTCAGTTTGCATAAGGACAGAAGATCGTTGGTAGTTATTTACTTAAATGCCCCTTATTAATGGGCTTTATAGCTTGTGCTGGTGAGAGGGTAATTTGGGAATAAAATAGCTAGATTTGCATTGCCTTGGCATTGGGCGACACTATCTTAGTATTATAATCCTTTGCTAGGACAAAATGAGTTAGTTCATTTCATTGATGTTATAACTTTTCCCAAGAAAAGGACGAGGGTTTCATTTGCGATATGCCACGTATTGGCCTACACTAAGTATTTAATTTGCCGCTACATTAATATTTTTAGGAAAATTAATAAGTTATAAGTGAGTGGCTTTATTCCATAAGCATTGAAAACCACTCCACGGCCAATGGGAGTTCAACAGATGTTAGATTTGCTAACTTCTTTAGGAGATATATATGCGAGTAATCAATATGTTATTGAATTAATTAAGATTTCATAGATGCTAATAATAGAAATCGAGGGATTTAAATATATGTAATAATGATGATCATCACGTCATTAGGAGACAGGTGTATGCTTAAGTGTGTTAGAGTCCCTTCGTTGCTTGAGAGGGTCCAAATAGAATAGTTGACGTGTCTCTTTCAAATAGGTGTAATCATTTGAAAAATTGAACTTTGTATAAATTATCTGCCATCATATATTGTTGATTTCCTAATTTATACTTATTTAAAACGGAGGTTTAGATGCTATGATATATATAATCTCAACTAGTAAAATCCCTTATTATATACTCCCTCTATTTCTAAAAACAGCTCGTTTATAGAAAACGCAGACCAGTTAAGAAATGATTGAAAATACATGTTATACCCTTATTATATAATTGTTTGATCCTATTTAATAGTTTTTTTTGGCTAAGATTTTGTGCTTTTATTTAAAGGAAGGGTAAATTGAAAATATTTAATATTTTTTTATTGGAAAAAGTAAAACGACCAAAATTTTTGTAAACGATTCTATTAAAGAGCAGAGGGAGCATATAGTTAGTTATGATATGATACGAATTGTGTGAATTAAGTGTCCGTGATTGTACGGATGTGCTTACAAAGTTGTTTTGTTTTTTTTTTTTTTTACTTCTAGAAGGGTTTCAAAGATATGTTCTTGGAAGCAATAATTAGTGGTTTGGTTTGTGAAAGATATGTAATAAAGGGAACTTTTTTCTCTAAGCATTTCTTTCCGTCCTTCTAGATTTACCCAAAGGTGAGAACTTTACAACAAATCTCATTACGTTTATGCTTTGTTTTACATTAATTCTACATCAATCCTCCTATAGATGGAATCAGTAATCGTTGTTGTAAATAACAAAAGATGTGAAAAAAGATACTTATCTTTAATAAATATAGTTGTAGAAGAGATGATAATTCGACATGTGTCATATGGTATCAAAACGAGAGTTTTAATAAGTGGTTTTGAGTATAAATTCTCGCAACTATCCAATTAAGTCAAAATTGATCACATATCTACAATGTTTACTCTTTTTTTTTTTCGGAAGAGATGGGCATTCAAAATTAACGATACATAATTTAATTAATATATATTCTACTTTTTTTAAGAACTCTTTTGGTCAACTAAACTTGCATTAAACTGCACTTGACCCAAATTAAATAAACCGTAACGCCCTTGAATAAGAAGTTAGTGCATTCGGAATATGATATGGAAGTGGATTTCATCATTCAATGCAAAAGTTTATGCAAGTCAGTTAAAGACGCACAATCAAATATTAACATCTACAATCAAATATCTTAGAACTGCAAACTTATCTTTGACCAAGAATTGAGTAACTTTGACTGAAGTCATTGCATGGGTGCATGTAAGTATCAATGCAGGTGAAAAGTAATTACCTAATTACTCTCGAAGGTTGGTTTAATGTCTAATTATTGTGTTAGTAGAACATAAGAAAGTTCAATTTTCATGCGATCATAGAATCTGTGGTCAACGACGTATGGTCAAACTACCTAAAAGTGGTTTCATTATCTCAAAAAAATAAAATAACATCGCCAAACCAGTGACTAGTACCGTCAATATGGCCCGCCCCGCCCCGCCAAAAGTGCGGGACGGGCTTTGATTTTTTAGGCCAGCCCGCACGGGCGCGGGCTTTGGCAGGGCGGGGCGGGCTAGCCCGCGGGCCGGCTCGCCATAATTGTAATAATATATAATTTATATAAATATATATTATATATAAAATAAATATTAAATATAGAAAATAAATATTAACTTAGGAGAAAATTTAATTAATGATTCATTAATTATGTCTAATTAATATCATATTTATTATCAAATACATAATTAACAACTATTTATCCATAATTGTTTAATAAATACCATAATTAATTAAAATTATTAGTAAAGTTAAATTTTAAATTAAAAAAAATAAAAAAACTATTTTCTAGGCGCCGCGGGGCTGGCCGGTTCCCCAATTTTTAGGCCCGCCAGATGGCGGGTGGCGGCCAACCCGGCCCGGCCCGTCAAATTGACAGGTCTGGCAGTGACCCATATATTGGTTTAAACTTAATTTGGGCCCAAAAATATTTTATTTGTATAATTAGGGTCGTGGGACATTTCTAACATACGAAATTCTTGACTAGCGACATAATAAAGTCCAAATTATTAAATTAGGTCACTAACTTTAGCCGTTTTCATTTTTTGGTCACTATGTTTTATAATTACAAACTTAGGTCAACGTGTCTGGTTTTTTTTAGGGTACCAGCCAAGTTTTCCGGCGAAACTCGCCGGGAATTCGACTTGGCCGATGACACGTCGGCGGCCACGTCGGATTTTCCGGCATTTTTCGCCGGAATGGCCCAAAAAAATCAGTTACATTACTTAGTGACCTAATTTTGCAATTATGAAACTTAATGACCAAAAGCAAGACTCATAGTTAGTGACCTAATTTAGTAATTTGGTTCAAAATAAGCGAACATTTTAGGTCAATAAAAATGGAGTGTATGAAGAGAGGGGTTCAATTGTAATTCAATCTTATATTATAGGGAAAGTCTTGAAGCTGTAGTAAGTTTTTTATTACATCATGTGTAGTTTACCTAGCACCATTTTTTTATTGCATATTATTTTCATGCGCCATTCTCGGATTCCTTTGCGTCGCGCTACTATAGTACTATTTATGTTGTAGGTATTTCGAAGGAAGGAAAGAAATGTGTATGTCATAGAAATAAATTACGCCATATTATTTAAATCGAGAGAGCCTTTTCCTCTCACGAGCATTATTAATTTTATAAAGAGTGCAATTAATGATATTAAATGAATTTTAAATCGAAGGAGCGTCATGTAGTAGTAATGCGGTCACATTCGCCACATACATACATTTTTCATGAGAAGGAGCCTTTTTCTTTCCTACTTACATTTGGAATATTTGCAGTCATTTTCTATACTAATTCTTAATGATTCTATAAAAATGCTCCAAAATATCTTGTTACCATTATTAATCAATATAAACTAGCAAATTCATAGTAGCTGCCCAGCAGCAGCAGCTCATTTACTTAGTAGAGTATTCAATAAATTTCCTAAAAAAATAAGACATTAAGGCATACATAGACTTTTAGGTACGCACTATTAAGAGCTTTCGCCCAAAACATGTTACCTCCATTACACATATATGTTCACCATTTTCTGCCATAAAGAAACGCTCACCCTTCATTGTATTCATATCTATATAAATGATATTACCACACTCTCTTGTCCGAGAGAGAGAGAGAGAGAGAGAGAGAGAGAGAGAGATGGGCAGTTCTCAAACTAAAGACAAGATAAGAAGCCCTGCAATAAGTGAAAAAGCGGTGGAGAATCTGAAGAACAAGGTGAGGGTTTTGCAAGGAGAGATAAAAGAGATAATGGCAATGAGAGAGACTGAGAATGAGGTCTATGAGAGAGAGCTTATGGTGTTCGCATTCAAGCAAAGCGAGTGGAGAAGAGAGAGGAAGAAGTTGAAAGATCAGCTTAGGATGTTAAAGAAAGCTGTTTTGGAAGAGGAAGTCGCTGGTAAGAGAGACGACGAATCTTCTTGGACTACTGTTAGAGACGCTACAGTGGATAAATGGAAGAAGCTCTACTTTGCAATAAAGGTTGAGCTCGATGATCTCATAGAGAGGACTCGTCAAGGTTAGTGTTAATTTATTAGGGTTTTTTATTCTTTTTTTTTTTTTTTTGTTTAATATGCTCTCATCGATTTTTGGACAGTAACAGAAACCAAGAAAATGGAGGAAGAAGAAGTTATAATGATGCAGTTGAACAATGAACTGAAGCGCAAGGAAGAAAGAATCCTATTCTTGCAAGCAAAGTTAGCTTCCATGGAAGATCGACAGCTGAGGAGAGAAAGAGAGATGGATATATTAAGACAAAGCTTGAGGATTATGGGACATAGAAATAGAGCAGCGAATAGAATAAACATCACATTCAAGAAGAGCATGCTAACAACTGGGAAATGAAATAGATAAAATATTTGCTACTAAACGTTTCTTTGTGTATTGTTTCTTTATGAATAGCATCAGCTTAGCTTTGCTGAAATTATAGGATAAGGTTGTGAGCATCTATTTATTCAATGTGAGAGTTGAGTTATTATATATGATAAACCAGCTACGAAATTTTTCAAATTTGTATAAGCTTTGCTAGGATTACAAGAGGTTAATAAATTCCAATTTCCCCTGCAATATATTTGTAAAAGTAAATAGACTGTTATTATTATTATTAATTGGAAATTTATAGTAGATATATTCTATTTATAGAGAGAGGACAGAAATGGAATCAAGAAACTGAACCCCACTACAGTAAGTGGAAGGCACGAACGATGCACAACCACCACCACCACCCTTCTACCACCTCGCCGGCGACTCCGACCACCCATTACATCATCGCCGCCTCCTCCCTCCTCTCCCTCTCCCTCCTCGCCCTTGCGCTCACCTTAACGGCACCAATCTCCGACCCCTCTGCGACCCACCCCCACCCCTCCCTCTTCCCTCCTCGCCCACCTTCCGCCGCCGCCACCAACGGCGCCCCACCGCCGCCGCCTTCCCTCGCCTACCTCCTCTCCGCGTCCTCAGACGACGGCTCATCGCGCATCCTCCGTCTATTGTACGCAGTCTATCACCCCAACAATCACTACCTCATCCACCTCGACGGTTCGGTCAAACAGGCGGATCGCGACGAGCTGGCGGTCAAGGTTCAATCCGATAAGGTCTTCACGGCGGCGCGTAATGTGCACGTCCTGGGAAAGGGCGAGCTTGTTTTCCGCAATGGGCCTTCGGAGCTCTCGGCCACGCTTCGTGGGGCGGCGGTTTTGTTGAGGCTTTCGGGCGATTGGGATTGGTTCTTGAGCTTGAGGGCCGATGATTACCCTCTCGTCACTCAAGATGGTGATCAATTTTTTCTTTTATTTCCCAATTCTGTGTTTACATTGGTCCAATTCTGGGCTTGGATTCTTCTGCGTTTCGAAAAGATGCTGTGTTTTTGGCATGCCCCTTCATGTTAAACTCATGCAGTGTAGAGCTAAGTTTTTGATTGACATTGAAATGCTTTAGTTTAGTGTGAAATGACTCAAAATCTGTTGCTCAATTAGCAAATTGATGCAGACAAGCTCAATGTGGTGACTGATTTTATCGGTCTTTTGTGGGGTTGGACTTATCTTGTTATAAAAGTAGCTGCTGTTTTTGAGTGTGGATTTGATGCTTATAAGCTTTGACCCACTATAACACCAAATCGAGTTCGAACCACTAACTTTGGTTAATTTGATTCGTTTTCTTAGCTGAGTTTGTCTACGTCAAGGAAAGTTTTCATGTTTTCATATGGACAAACACACAATTTATGTTTTCTATTTGTTTTTGGGTGTACATAATGGAAGCCAAGATTGATTCTTGATGATGAGAATATAAGATGATCATCTCGGATAAAGATGATAACTTTATCGAGCAAGTTTCTTGTGTGTCCGTATTTTTCTGTTAATTTGATGATAACCCTATCCAGCATGTCTTTTGGGTCAGCTTTTCTGCTTCCCAGAAATAATCATCTTAGTAGCTTTTGTTGCTTTTTCTTGCACAAAGTTTTATTTTGTTCACTACTTGTCTTAATCAACATGAATTCCAACTGTAAATGGTGGGAAAGTACAATACTTGAAGACTACTGAGAAATAACATTCTCGTATCTTGTTTTTCCTTTTCTGCAGATCTTTTGCACGTTTTGTCATATATGCCAAGAGACCTCAACTTTGCGAATCATACAAGCTACATTGGCTGGAGAGAGTAAGCTTTCCCCTAATTCAAAACGCCATCAAATCCTCGAAAAACAAGCTACAACACTGATTGGCTGAAATGCAATCCCTTCTCTTTTTTGGTTATCCATTTTTTATCAGGTCGAAGAAGCTAAAACCAATCGTGATTGACCCATCTCTCTACCTTACCGAAAACAGCGAAATGTTCTTCGCCACTCAAAGGAGACAACTCCCAGACGCTTACCGTTTATTCACAGGTTAAGTCCTTTGTCTTTCTTTCTCGATGGATTAAGTACACATTTCGGTCTATAATTATAAATGCTCTGTATCTTTACCTCAATAGGCCCTTCTTCTCCAATACTGAGTCGAAAGTTCGTCGAATTCATCATTGCTGGCACCGATAACCTCCCAAGAACCCTACTAATGTACTTGTCAAACACCCCAGCCTCAGCCTCAGTTTACTTCCCTACAGTTCTCTGCAATTCCCGAGAATTCAGCAAGACTACGATCAACCACAGCTTTCTATTCGCTTCCCTCGATTATCGAAACCAGCCCAGATTGCTGAATTCGAGCGATTTCGAAGAAATGAACGAAAGCGGGGCAGCTTTTGCATCGCCTTTTGCCAGCGACGATCCAATTCTTGATCGCATAGATATAGAGGTATTGCGTAGGGAAATCAATAAGCCCGTCGAAGGCGGTTGGTGTTTGGGCGATTCTGGGAAAAATAAGTGCGAAGTTTGGGGAGATGCTAACGTTTTAAGGCCCGGCCCGGGAGCAAAGAGGCTTGAAAGAGGGCTCGTTCGATTTCTGGCGAGCGAAATGGATCAATCTCATCAGTGTGTGGATGAATTGGATATGTAAGAATTGGTTCAATGAATGATTGAATTAGAGAGTTGAAGGAACAGGAAAAGCAACATTCGATTTTTCTAACAAAAGAAGCATAGCCTGGGCAGTTTTCTATTTTTTTATTTTGTTTGTCTTTTTCTGTTTTTTAATTCTTCGGATTGGATTAAGCCATGCATGCATGCATGCTTTCGGCTGATTGTAATGTAACGTTATTAATTTTGAATATATATTCGACCAATTTAAAGCCGATTATCAGAATGGGTATTTTCTCCAAGATGTCGAAGAAAATCAAAACCTACGTACGATCCTTTAGAAAAAAAAAAAAAAACGAACCTTTTTTATTTCGAAAGTGAAAGCTGAAGCAATCACAATAACGTGGAGGGTCTATTTAGGTAATCAAAATAGCATATTCTCCAAAGTTCTTATCTATTAGTGGTCTGATTATTATTTTGTGGTCGTCGAAGCATTATGGACTACAGAAAACCTCGTAGCTCAACAGTCTTTATGATCACACTGATCATCATCGTCACGGTGGTTCTTGCATCGTCGCAGAAAATTCCGACGACTTTGGACGGCCCTTTTCAGCCTCAAACTCGCCGCTTTGACCCATTGCTACGCCGTGGAAGCGATGATCTGCCCATGGATGATTCAAGAATAAGAAGAAATGTGTCCTCGAATTTCCCAGAACAGATCGCCCTTGCATTGTCTACTCCAAACTCAATGTGGGTTTCTTGGGTAACTGGTAAAAAAAACTACTTCTGTAATTATCAATCGCATATAAAGATAGAACCCTATGTTTTCCTTCCTTTTTGGGCCCTGTTTTGCTTGTAGGTGTTGGGTATGCAAACCCAAGATCCCACATCGGTTAGATAAAAGAAATAGGAGTGGTTTATAAGCTTGTGGGTTCACTCCCTCTATTGCCAATTGGTTTTAGAGAGGAACCCCACAAGCTTATACCGGGTCGGGTTTGGGCTGGAATTGGGTCTGAGAAAATCCCTACATGGTGCGGTGAGCGTGGACGAAGGCGTGAGGGTGCCTGCAGACGAAAAAAAAAAAAAAAAAAAAAAATCTAGCCCGGGTACGGTGTGGGTAGTGTGTCCCCGGCCCTTGTAAGGCGATTGGTGAATCTGCAGTGAAAGAAAGCGCTGTGCAGTGATTGCGGGGAAGCGCTTGGTGCAGATAATCGTCGAAAGGGAGGCCCGTTGTGTGGTCTTGAGTTTGAGGGGAGAATTGTTGGGTATGCAAACCCAAGATCCCACATCGGTTAGATAAAAGAAATAGGAGTGGTTTATAAGCTTGTGGGTTCACTTCCTCTATTGCCAATTGGTTTTAGAGAGGAACCCCACAAGCTTATACCGGGTCGGGTTTGGGCTGGAATTGGGTCTGAGAAAATCCCTACAGTAGGAATGGGTTATTGATTTCTGCTTTTGTCTGTGTTAGGGGACGCTCAGATTGGGTTAAATGTTACGCCTATCGACCCATCGAATGTTTCCAGTGAGGTTTGGTATGGCAAAGAAAGTGGAAATTACACTGAGAAGAGAAATGGAGTTTCTTTGGTTTACAGTCAGTTGTATCCCTTCGAAGGCCTATTGAACTACACTTCTGGGATCATCCACCATGTCAGAATCGATGGTGATTTTTTTTTTCTGACATCGTTGTATGTAATGTAAGAGATATAAGCAGCTTCGATCTTTCGCAGGCCTCGAACCAGAAACTACGTACTATTACAAGTGTGGAGATAGTTCATTACCAGCGATGAGCGAAGAACTCGTGTTCAAAACGTTGCCATTCCCAGGCTATGGAAAGTACCCTCCACGCATAGGAGTGATGGGAGACTTGGGCTTAACGAGCAATTCAACTACAACCTTCGATCATCTCATGGCCAACGATCCTTCGATGCTTTTGATGGTTGGAGATTTGAGCTATGCGAATCAGTACTTAACCAAGGGCGGGAAAGGCGTGCCTTGCTACTCTTGTTCTTTCCCTGATTCTCCCATTCGAGAGACTTATCAGCCTCGATGGGATGCCTGGGGAAGGTGAATACTGAAGCTTTAGTTAGCTGTAATAGATTAGATGGATCTGAGAAAGAACTGATGAGGTGGGATATTTTGCCAGGTTTATGCAGCCCATTACTTCGAGAATTCCCATGATGGTGATCGAGGGAAACCACGAAATCGAGCCTCAGGCGAAGAACGAATCGTTTGTTTCTTACAAGGCGAGGTTTTCTGTCCCTTCGAATGAGTCGGGTTCTTACAGCAGCTTCTACTATTCGTTCGACGCTGGGAGCATTCACTTCGTCATGCTGGGAGCATACGTAGATTACAGCGAAAAGGGTAACATAAATTTATCTTCTTGCAAGTGAAAGAACTCATCTGATTAAAATTCTTTTTTCTTAGGTGCGCAATATGCTTGGCTTGAGAAAGATCTCGAGAAAGTAAGCAGGGAAAAGACTCCATGGCTGATAGCTGCATGGCATCCACCATGGTACAACAGCTACTCTTCGCACTACCAAGAATTCGAGTGCATGAGGCAAGAGATGGAAGCGCTTTTGTACCGATATGGGGTCGATATCGTCTTTTCGGGCCATGTAAGAAGTCGAAAACTCATCTAACAATCCCAGAAAAAACAGGGCATACGAAAAAAAAAAAACAGAGCATTGCGAATGGCAGGTTCATGCGTACGAAAGGACGAACAGAGTCTACAACTACAGCTTAGACAATTGCGGGCCTGTGTACATTACGGTCGGAGACGGTGGAAACATCGAAAAAGTCGACGTCGATTACGCCGACGAGAAATGCCCGTCCCCTAACGACAACATCCCAGAATTCGGAAGCTTATGTCGTTTGAATTTCACGTCGGGGCCCGCGAAAGGAAAATTCTGCTGGGATTCCCAGCCTGAGTGGAGTGCGTATAGAGAGAGTAGCTTCGGACATGGGATTCTTGAGGTTGTAATAATAATAATAATAATACGTCGAAACTGAGGCTCTGTTCTATGGAATGTTCGAAATTTGCAGGTTTTGAATTCGACGCATGTGCTGTGGAGATGGCATAGGAATCAGGGAATGTATGAAGGGGAGGACGACGATGGAGATGAGATTTACATTGTAAGGCAACCTCAGTTGTGTTCTTCAGTAGGAACAGAGGTTGGCGGCCATGGCCAGTTTTCGAGGACATTCAATGAAGTTGTGAGCAGAATGCTATGCTTTGCGTGCTATTTGATGCTCTGTTTTGTTAATGTTAGAGATAGTGTAATCTCTCTGTAAGGTAAAAACATAATCTTTGAGCGGAATTATTAATAGATTGCGAATTTTCTTTTCTACAATTAAAAAATGGAACCTTTCATGTAAGAAGAGAGCTCAAGAACTTGGGGTATTTTAAAAAATAAGATTACTTTTGGTTTCTTTTTAAAAAAAAGGGAACTTGACCGAGTCAATTAAAAAAAGAGGAACATGTTTCCTTAATTAACTAAACCCCTAATTAATACCTAAATAAAAAAAAGAAATATATATATAAAATAAAAAAAGAAAACGCACCAACCATATTGATTAATGCACCCACGAAGCACCAAAACGAGATCTTGAAGGAAAAACGAGCTGAAGCATCCGCCGAAATCGAAACACCCAAGCTCCAAGAATCCCAATTTCGTTCTTGAACGCATATACAGTAAGTTCCGTTCATGTTAACGCCGGTTACAAGTATATATTATCGGGCATTGTAATTTCCGTTCATGTTAATGACATTTACATTTCGAGCATCGGGTATTAGATTTTCGAAGGTTTGGGTAGTTATGGGTAGCATTTTAACCTTAGATCTGTGCGAATTTGCAGAAAATTTTCGCTTTCCGATTATTCGAGTTTGTTATTCGAGTTTACGTTGACTCGAAAAGTCACTCGGATAAGTTGTTTTGGCAACATACAATTCGGACATCAAACTCGAATAAACTCGGAAACTTTACTCGATTAATACTATTGTTTATGAAATTTTACACTTACATATTATTCGGATATGTTATTCGAGTTAAACGTATACTCGAATGTCTTACTCGAATAATTTTTGTTTCCGAATATTTTATTTACTCGAATAACTCGTTTGCAATAAAAGTTGATTTATTCCATTTATTTCTTCGATAACGACTTATCGAGTGTCTTCAAAATCTTAATACTCAAAGACTATATTCGAGTTGTTTTACTACTCGAATTGTTTACTCGGTTAATTTCAACTTTTCGAATATTGAAATTATTCGAATAATGCGTATTGCAATTAATTTTATTAACAATGATTTGTTTCATATGCAGGTTATGCCGACCAGCATCATGATTGATTACGATGGAGAATGGATAATTGGGAATGATAATAAATGGACATGGGTTCCAAGGATGGGAACAAATATGAAGCCCATTGGGTTCGATGTCGATTGTTGTTTGCTGGACGATCTGCGGAACGAAATATACGAGACTATTGGCGTAAGCGGGAGGCCGGAGTTAAAGCTAAGTTATCAGCCATCTATGAGAGGTATGGAAGGGTGTGCTCCGTTGTATATAAAGAATGATCGAGAGTTGAAGGGTTATATATACTTAGGGGTCCAATGGATAGACCGATTCTCCATGTGGAGATTGGACTCCCTACGACCCTCCACCGTCAAACTCTCGCGGATGATGAAGTTGGTCCCGTTCCAATTGAGGTTCGTAGCGATGGAGGTGGTTACATCGATGATTATTTTGACCGTATCATCGACTTTGGCAGATGCGAAGATGTGAATTATGGGGGTGAAGGTCACAATGAGGCGAACGACCGTGATGAGAATGTTGCATCACGGCAGAACGTGCACGTCAATTTTGATGGCTTAGACGGAGAAAATGCGGACGGGAATGATGAGGAGGAGGAAGAGGAAAATGCAACTATTCCTAGCGATCGGTATTCTTTTACCGACGGTTCCACCATGAAGGTCGGTGATGAATTCGAGGATAAGAAGGCCGTCAAGAATAGGATCCAAAGAGTTGCTATAGGGCATGCTTCGAGGTCAAGATTATAAAATCTTCCCGATCGTACTATGGCGTGAGATGCAAAGAGGATGGATGTACTTGGAGGATATGGACGGCGAAGATTAAGGATACATCCGTATTCTCGATTCGTACGTATTGCAACACACATACGTGCGACCTTGCAAATCGGAACGCAAGACTCACTCAAGCATCGTCAACCTCCGTGAGTGATATGCTGCTTGAATCTTTTCAGGGTTCAACAAGTACACCGGCCCCTAAACTCATTCAAACAATGATGAGAAATCGTGGGATTGAAGTTTCGTACTTCAAAGCATGGAAAGGAGACATTTTAGCACAAAATGCAATGAAGGGTGACCCCGATGAGAGTTACAAGCTGTTGCCGTCGTACCTGTCGACGTTGAGAAGAGTGAATCCGGGAACCATAGCAAGTGTATATCTGGACGACGAGCGGAGATTTAAGCACGCATTCCTATCCCTTGGTGCTTGTATTGCGGGATACCGTCACATGAGGAAGGTTGTTTGCATAGACGGTACTTGGTTGAAAGGAAAGTATGGGGGTACGTTGCTCATTGCATCAGCGGAGGATGGCGACCGCTATCAGTTTCCTTTAGCTTGGGGCATAATCGACAATAACGAGTGCATAGAAGCTTGGTCGTGGTTCTTGAACGAGCTCTTGCAAGTCGTGCCCAACGAGGACGATCTTGTCATCGTATCCGACAGATCTCCTTCTATCAAAGCCGCCGTTGCAGCCGTCTACGGTCGTGCGCACCACGGTCATTGTATTTGGCACCTGTCACAAAATATGAAAAGCAGGTGTAAGAAGCAGGGTGCGACCGAGACGTTCATACACATTGCTAAAATATACAAGCAATGCGACTTTGATTCACAATATGGTGATTTTGAGAATAGGTTTCCCATCGCATACGCGTATTTGCAACAGACTGATACTAAGGAACGATGGAGTCGAGCCTATTCTCCGACGTCTCGCTATAACATCATGACTACGAACGGGGTGGAATCGATTAATGCAAGACTCCGCGAAGAAAGAAAGCTACCGATCATTGCGCTTCTGGAATCGATACAGAGGCTGACGGCGGATTGGTTTGCTAGATACAGACAGCAATCTGGACAAGCAACCACGCGGTTTACCCCGACGGTGGAAATGAAGCTCCGTGAGAGGTATGAGCTAAGTCAAGGGTATGAAGTACATGAAATCGCTCCGCATGAGTACGATGTCCGATCTCCGGGGGGTCGTGCCATTGTTAACTTGCGGTCGAAGACTTGTACGTGCCGCCAATTCGACATCGACAGGATTCCTTGTCCACATGCAATCGCGGCGAGTCTACGAGCGAACATGAGTTTCTACCCGTTGTGTTCGGAATATTATTCTGTCCTAACGTGGCAGTCTGCTTATCACGGACGAGTTTCGCCGGTTCCGGATCAAGCCGAGTGGGATACCTCGGATCAATTGGTGTTGCCGCCTCCGTTCGTAGCAAGGCGTGGTCGGAGAAAAGAAAGGAGGTTTCCGTCCGTCGGTGAGTTTGATCGTAGACATTAAGTAAATCTTGATGTATGAGTTTGTATGAGGTTGTATGAGATTGATGGATTACTGTGAGTTTGGCTTGATTGTAGCTTTTTTCACTGTTATTCGAGTGAAATGCACAACTCGAATATTATTAGAATAGGTCACTCGAATAACGTAACAATAAAAAGTCGAAAACGAAAACCTGAACTTATTCGAGTAACCGAATAACTCGAATAATTTACAAACAAATCGAATACGGTACTCGAATAATATCTTGTAATTCGAGTGTACTTTTCAGAATTATTGAATTTTAATTATCTCGATACATAGATGTATAAATATCAATATTTCGATGTTTTAGGGCCTTCATGATGTTAATAAGTCGCTTTATGAAGATTAACAATGTTTAATAAAAGTCGTTGCATAACATACAATGAAATACATTGGTAGATAGGACTTTAGTATATACATTCCCATCAACAATATATATAACATGTATCGAAATATCAACTTGATTTTCTTTCTTTTCAAGAATCTCTATAATGTCTTATTACTTAGAAGGAAAATGTTATTTAACATGAAATGATATTTAACATGAAATGTTTTCATGTTATTTAACATTTCATGCTCATGATATAAAAACAATATTCGTTTTTTAAATTATTCGAGTTATGTATTATACTCGAATACGCTCGAATATGCAACTCGATAAAAGTAGCATTATTCGAACAAGCTCATTCACTCGAATAACAGTGAAGTTCGACAGAAACAACTAATCCAGTGAAGTTTATTCGAGTGCTGTATGACACTCGGATTGAGCTCGAGTAGCTTACTCGTTTAATTCCCATTATTCGAACAAGATCTTTGACTCGGATAACAGTGAAGTCCGATAAAATCAACTGATCCAGTGAAGCTTATTCGAGTGCTATGAGGTACTCGAATCAAGCTCGATTAGATTACTCGAATAATTGTCATTATTCGAACAATAACGTAACAATAAAAAGTCGAAAACGAAAACCTGAACTTATTCGAGTAACCAAATAACTCGAATAATTTACAAACAAATCGAATACGGTACTCGAATAATATCTTGTAATTCGAGTGTACTTTTCAGAATTATTGAATTTTAATTATCTCGATACATAGATGTATAAATATCAATATTTCGATGTTTTAGGGCCTTCATGATGTTAATAAGTCGCTTTATGAAGATTAACAATGTTTAATAAAAGTCGTTGCATAACATACAATGAAATACATTGGTAGATAGGACTTTAGTATATACATTCCCATCAACAATATATATAACATGTATCGAAATATCAACTTGATTTTCTTTCTTTTCAAGAATCTCTATAATATCTTATTACTTAGAAAGAAAATGTTATTTAACATGAAATGATATTTAACATGAAATGTTTTCATGTTATTTAACATTTCATGCTCATGATATAAAAACAATATTTTCGATTTTTAAATTATTCGAGTTATGTATTATACTCGAATACGCTCGAATATGCAACTCGATAAAAGTAGCATTATTCGAACAAGCTCTTTTACTCGAATAACAGTGAAGTTCGACAGAAACAACTAATCCAGTGAATATTATTCGAGTTGCTGTGAGGTACTCGAATTATGCTCGATTAGGTTACTCGAATAATTATCATTATTCGAATAAGCTCTTTCACTCGAATAACAGTGAAATTTGGAAAAAACAACACTGAACCTTGAACACTCTGAACAACCTCAACAGCAACTCAACCAACCATAACACAGAACAATTCCAAATCAAAAAATCTATACAAATATATCTAAAACGGTTCATACAATATCCCAATTGTTAAAATAAATACATACCGTCAAAAACTTTCTAAACGACAAAACTTTAGAATCGTCCAAAGCGTAGAGATCATCTCTGTTACCGATCAACAGAGACATCGCCGCCCTAAGCATGTACGTACCGCACTCTCCGCTGTTCGAGAAATAGAACAATTTCAGGTTTAAGAAAATAAGAAAATAAGAAAGTGAGAAAATAAGAAAATTACCTGAGGACTTGTTGAGGGAACTTGGGGCACCGCACCCAAGCAAACTTCTCCACTGATTCTTGCTCCGCACCTACGTGTTGAAGCATCAGCGGTATCACTTCGGCCAAAGGATCGAGGAACGGCTTCATGAACCTCAAGTCCGAATCGCTGCTGCGGTCGGAATCCAAAACGAGGATGTTCCTCTCCTTGAACCGAGCGACGAGGAGCACCCAATGCGCGTTAAACGCCAATGGGATGACGGCCACATCCGCTTGGCTCCAGTGAAGTGACGGCTTGCCGCCGTATAACGCATTGATCTCTCCCGTGGCGAATAGCTCGAACGAGGACACGTTCCACGGTCGCGGCTTGGCGGACTCCATCTTGACTGCATGTGCGAAGTTGGCGTTCACGTACGCGATTCGCTCCGCATGCACGCAGTTTTCTTGCATCGCCGTGAACCCGCTAAATGCCTCGTTGACGTGCTGCAATAATAGCATATAATGTTATTAAACGAAATAATTAGAACATATTTAGCAAAAAACACACATACCTCATCCGAAAGCCACACTTTCGGAGTGGACAGGTCGGCAAAGAATTTCTTGTCGTACGCTTGGAGGATTCCTTGCCGTTCCTCCTTTGCGCCCATTCTTGCCACCTCCGCCGCGACGGCATCCCAATTCTTCGCCCTCTCGCCGATGATATGCTCTATGTCCGCGCGGCGTTGTATTGCAACGCGAGGGGTCGAATCGGGCGTCGGCGTATACGGACTCGAAAGCAACCTCGACTTCTTCTTCGCACGTTCCGTCCGTGGCCGCCTCTCCTCCGCTTCCGCCGCCTTCTTTGCCTTCGACGCCGCGGCCCTCTGCGCCTCCGCCCACGCCGCCTTCTTTGCCTTCGACGCCGTGGCGGCCCTTTCTGCCGCCGCCTCCGTCGCCGCCCTCTCCACTTCCGCCGTCGCCGCCGCGGCCCTCTCCGCCGCGGCCCTCTCCGCCGCCGCCCTATCCGCCGCGGCCCTCTCCGCCGCCTCCGCCGCGGCCCTCTCCGCCGCCGCCCTATCCGCCGCGGCCCTCTCCGCCGCCGCCTGCTCCGCCGCCGCCTTCTCCGCCGCGGCCCTCTCCGCCGCGGCCCTCTCCGCCGCCGTCTCCGCCGCGGCCCTCTCCGCCGCCGCCCTCTCCGCCGCGGCCGCCTCCGCCGCGGCCCTCTCCGCCGCCGCCGCCGCGGCCCTCTCCGCCGCCACGGTCGCGGCCTCCATCTCAGCCTCCATCTCCACATTCTCGCCCCCCTGCTCCCGACTCCCCGTCGGCGGCGAATGAGGAGGCGAAGGAGGCGGCATGTCCTGATCGTAGCTTCTCGTAATATCCCGCACCGTTCTCGGCGTCAGGCTCTCAAGGGCTACAAAATTAGAGTATTACGTTAGATTTACGTAATATCAATATAATTTTATAAAATAAACATTAAGTAAGACATACCTTGGACCACGATCGAGCGCAGCTCCCTAATCTCCGTCCGCAAATCCCGTACATCGCCTTCCAGCCTGTCCATTCTTCTATCGAAATGGGCGATGATTGAGCCGGAAGGAGGAGGAGACGGCCTCGGAGGAGAAGACCTCGGAGGAGACGGCCTCGGAGGAGGAGACGGCCGAGGAGGAGACGGCCGAGGAGGAGACGGAGCAAGCCGATGCTCGGTGCAGTAGACCGACAGCCCATTTAGAAGATGCTCCACTATCCTCTGGGCCACGGCATCATTCCGGCTGCCACAAAATCCGGCGACCGTGCGGAAGTGCCTTGAATTGGCTTCAGCATCGGTCGGTGTAAGGCAACACCGCACGTCCTGTGTATTTGTACAATTTAGAAAACGCAATCTAAATAAATCCATATTATAAATAAATAAATATACTTACATCCATCGCCACGGCACCGAATGCACGCTCGACCGCTTGCCATCCCGGAGCAGAGCTCTTGCCGTAAAATGTCGTCTTCCAATGGCACATACGGGGTAGCGGGAGCCCTTCGCCGGCTCTTCTCACAGTGAATTCTTGCCCGACGGTCGGCCAGCACTCGTATGCCAGAACCTGATAAAAGAGAGTAGAAGTAAGTTAAAATAAATATAATATGTCTTAAATAATAATATAAAACTAATTTAATTACCTGAAGCGGCATTACGAAGCCGCTGATATCGAAGGTTGTTTGGGTCCTTCTATTCGATATGTTCGATGCCATCTCCATCGCCCTCCCCAAGAGGTCTTTGTTCAGACCATAAATGACCTCCTCGAACGATATCCTTCCCCAAGGATATTCGTTGAAGCGGTCGAAGTCCTCCACCAGACGGAGCCACTCCTCCTTGACCTTCAAGTCCTTCTTTACCCTCCGCTCCCCTAGCACCCCGACGGCAAAATAAAGGGCCGCGATCTTCAATTTCTCGGGACGAACGCCCGAGGCTCCACCGGCGTCACGGATCATTTCCGTGATTTTCTTCTCCAAATTGTGTAAATATATAACGGGCTTGCCTGCGAGCCATAAAACAAACGTTAGTTTTTGAAATCGAAGTAAAAAAAACGAATCAAAAAGATAAAAAAAATAGAATTAATACCAGGCCAATGCCTCGTCGCAAACTCGTTCGATGACGGTATCTTCGGCTCGTTAGCGCCGCAGTCGAGGCCCGTGAGTAGGCAATACTCGACCAATGAAAATCGTAATGGTCGCCCACGAACGACCATCCAGAACTCCTTCGAGTCCGGCATGTACTCCACCTGCCGGCTCATCAAATACCACATGATCATGTTCGAGTTGTAGTGGTTTCGGGCCACCTTTATCAGGTTCCCGAACTGAGTCCGTCTAACCATCTCCTCCATTTCCTCCTCGTTCAAAAGCGTACGGATGCGTTCGCATACCGACATGTACTGCGCGTTCAGAGTGAGGGTGGCATGGTAGAAATTGTCCGCCGGCAACTTCGTCGGAAAATAGATCTGAAAACGCAAAAAAGCAAAATTCACTGTTATTCGAGTACATTATTCGAGTAAAACATCACTCGAATACGTCAAGCAGTTACTCGAACCCCAATTACTCGAATAAATACTCGAAAAGGCGATGAATACAATTTTAACAAAAATCCGACCGATTACGACGTTTACGCAAAGATTTAACATCAAAATCGATCGATTTAACGCTAATAACAAAAGATCTAACCAAGAAATTCGTTCAACCAATTCAATTTAACAAAAACCCAAAATGCGACCAAAAACTCACCGTGGCTCTACCGCCGTCGATTTGCTCATCCACCCGGTTACGAACAGGCGCGGAAGGCTCCGATGATCTCGTTTTTCTTTCGCCATTGATGATTATGCTTGGGCTTGTGTACGATTTTTCGAGTGATTTGGTTTCGAAGAGAGAGCGCGAGGGATTTATGGTTTTCGAGTGATTTGTGTCTAATTTTCTTTCCGAGCTTTTAAAACACTGCTTATTCGAGTATATTATTCGAGTTCTTTATTCGAGTGTTTACTCGAAAAGAACTCTCGATATGATACTCGAATAATGTAGCTTATTCGTTTAAATTTTCTGCACATTATTCGAGTCACCTTATCTCTTCGATTTATTATTAGAGTAAGTCATTCGAGTGTTGCTTTTACTCGAATAAGTCCGAATAATTTTTCGCTTTTAATAAGTCAAAAATGCATTTATTCGAGTCCGTTATTCGCGTATTGTGTCACTCGAATAAAACTCGAATAACTTTTCACTGTTAAAAAAACGGATTAGCCTCCTTAACCAGTTTTTTAGTAAGGGTATTTCAGTCATTTGAGAACCCGTTCCTCTTTTTTTAAAACGAAATAGAATCGTTCCTCCTTTTTAAAATTTTCCCAAGAACTTCGAAGTTACATTTCTCTCTCTTCCTTCGATCGTCCGAAACCAATGCATTGCCCTCTTCTCTCTCGATCAACATATGCCTCACATACTGAAAACCCAATGTTGTCCAAAAATAATCTTTGCCGTTATGCTTCAATTTTTCATCTTCATTATTTCGCCTTCGTTTTTTCATTCGGTTTCTGGGGATTCCCCAAAATGTGATATTTTCGCCCATAGAAATAAGGCTGTTCGAAAGATCAAGAACCCCGTGCTATTTTCTTCGAATTGGTAATAGACTGCGTTCTTTGGCTTCTCTTGTATTGTTATCATATTTTGGAAACATTTCAATTTGTGGTTGTGTAATGTAATGGGGATGATTTCGTGGGTTGACGATATTATTTGTAGTTTCTTTGACGGTATTTTTTTTTTGCTAGATCATTCTCATATCTGTACCTTTTTTTTATTCAATCTTACAGGAAAAAAAACTCAAATGCCATGAATCTTATGGTACTCTGATAATGTCGCGGAAGGTGTTTGAGAAAATGACAATCTTGGTGAAAATAAAGAATTGCGGATTTTCTGATAACGAATAACAATCTTCATCAATCTATGAAAGCTTTGGTGCGTAGGAATGGCATAAAATCACCAGCTAGAGAAGGAAAGAGAATCGGTACGCTTACTTTCATTGCACCATTGCTTTGATCTCGGTGCATTAGTCTGAACAAGTATGTAGAAGTAGAACTATGGATGCAAAATTAGCTCAAATATTGAATCAAGATCGTGTTTTGGTGGAGGCATTGCATTGCTTTCTAGGAGATTCAGGACCTAAACAATTGGAATAGTTCAACGGATATGTGAAAAAATCAACGTTGGCTTCGGCCAATGCCATGGAAACTGACCCGAAGTACACAAAAGGCAGCCCACATAATATCTCAATTCAGACAGGCGAAGAATTCTCGCCAGAGTTTCTGAGGGACCGTCTTGCATCGAGATCGCCTTATACTCAGACGACTAACACTGATATCATAAATCTTCCTCCAAGTGTTGCAAATAGAAGGAATGTAGAACCCAAAAATCCTTTGGGCGTTTCGAATAGTCGTTACGACGGGGAGTTATTACACGCTGGTAATGCCCAGAAACACCAGAGAAAGATTTCTGAAGAGCTCGACGGAGGTAGATTGTCGAATCCATCCATATATTCATCAGATTCCCCTAATTCTTTCCATCAGACTTTCGACAAAGCTTCTGGGATTACTGCATTCGGTGGAAAGATAAAATTCCTATGCAGCTTCGGCGGAAGAATACTACCTAGACCGAACGATGGAAAGCTCAGATACGTTGGTGGGGTGACGAGGATCATATCCATTAGAAAGAATCTGACGTATTTCGATCTCACGAAGAAGACCATGGGCATATGCAACTACCCTCATACGATCAAGTACCAGCTTCCAAACGAGGACTTGGACGCACTAATCTCAGTCTCATCTGACGAGGATCTTCATCACATGATCGAGGAATACCATGACTTGGAGAAAATTTCGCAGAGGCTGA
This sequence comes from Craterostigma plantagineum, assembly GCA_027422505.1. Lineage (NCBI taxonomy): Eukaryota > Viridiplantae > Streptophyta > Magnoliopsida > Lamiales > Linderniaceae > Craterostigma > Craterostigma plantagineum. The sequence goes on from JAPQWV010000057.1 coordinate 1,863,864, forward strand.
GGCTTTTCCTTGTCCCTACTTGTGATATCGAGGGTTCAGCTTCTTCTGAGGCAAGGCCCGTGAAGCAGAGCGATGTTAGTTATAACCAGTATGTGTTCAACGTTAATGGGACGATGGTGGACCCCACTCATCAAAGGAGTTTGAGCAGAGAAAGCTTGCCGAGCCAATGGGGAAGCCCCACCGCCCCTACAGTGCCTTCCCAGCCTTTTATACCGTCTCCTCCGTTGTCCCCAGTTCAGTTTAGGGATCCCAACAGTTCTTATCTGAATGGCCAAGGAAATTTTGCATCTAAGGTTGGTTATAATCAGAGCAACAATCATATGGAGTGCCATGGATGTAATTATCCGTATGTAGCTCATAACGATCCCATCGATGCCATGCCAGTGGCTAGTAGTCCAAAGCAACAAAATATGCACTTGGTGCATTTACGGTCCCATGCTAATCCCTTCTTAAGCTCTCATATACATAAAGATTTTGAGGAGGCTTTGCTATATAGTCCCAGTTATTCTGATACGAAGAGTGGCATCACCCCAATTTTGCCTGTCTATTCTGAGAATTCAGTGCCTTCTCAAGACACTAAGGGTTGTTCTCATCCATGTAGTGTTGGTGTCCATGAAGCTAATCTGATGGATGGGGAGATTTTAGGCTCGTCCTTGGAAAGAGGGAATTTCGTTGCAGAAAAGTCACCTTCCTTTGGAATGTCAAGTTCGTCTCAAGATGGAGCAGACGAACAAACGTTAGTCAATGAGATGCACATATCTCGGGAAACTCATGTCATTGGCAATGATGATGCGATGAGTAATAATTTATCGGAGCACAAAAGAAATCTGCCGAGAATAGTATGCAGTCCACACTCAGATCTCAATGTTCATTTTCCAAAATTAGAGGCACAGTTCAGTGGAGCCATTGATCTTGCCCCAACATCTGAGTCTGCAGATAACCGTGGGAATGGCAATGTATATTCAAATGAGCCCGAACTTCTCGTAAGAAGCCAAAAATCTGATATTTCTTTGCGCCATGAGTTGAATGATCCATGTGATAGAGTAGAGAAAGAGAATCAGTGCGCTGTTAAGATTGAACAGTCTAACCTTTGCTCGGAGCCCAGCAATCAAAAGAGGAAAACAGTGGAAACTTGCACTGCGGAAATTCCAGTTTTGGTTGAAGATGTTACGAACGGCGTTCCATGTGATGTCCCGACGTGCACCACAGCTATCCTTCATGTTCAAGAACACAGTGATGGAATCATATCTTGTGATGAGGAAACTGAAGCTGAAAGTACTATTAATGAATCTGAAGATGATGTATGCATTCTAAGTGGTGTCGAGTTATGTTTTTTGGTTTCAAAAAGGTCTTGTCTATGCTGCATTATCTAGTTGTTTCATTAACGTTTTAGGTTGTTGAAGATAAGGAAGATTCGATAGGTGATGCTTCAATCATTGAAATGGAAGCTGGGATGTATGGTTTGCAGGTATAAACGCCAAGGTTCTCTCGTACTCAATACTTTTCTCTGAATTTTTTCAACAGAGTTCGATTGCAGCTTATTACTGGTATGAACACTTGCAGATTATAAAAAACACTGATCTTGAAGACCTACAAGAGCTAGGATCTGGCACTTTTGGTACAGTGTTCCATGGAAAGTGGAGAGGAACTGATGTTGCCATCAAGAGAATAAAACAGAGCTGTTTCAGTGGAAGATCTTCCGAACAAGAAAGAGTGGTTTGTACCAACCTATGGATGTCAAAAGCCATTTATTACCTTTTTTTAGTGCCATTTGATTCAATTCAAGAACATCTTTTCTCCCGAATCCCACTAATAACTCCATAAAGGAAGCATTTCGATATATAACCTCATATGTGCATCTTTCCCTTGCTTCACACAGGCGAAAGATTTCTGGAGAGAGGCAAAGATTCTCTCAAAGCTTCACCATCCAAACGTAGTTGCGTTTTATGGGGTTGTCCCTGATGGGCCCGGGGGTACATTAGCAACTGTGACCGAGTACATGGCAAATGGATCGCTGAGGCGAGTTCTTCTAAGAAAGGATCGGTAAGTTTTTTTCTATGATTTAATACATACTCTCTTTTATTGACAACGTGGCGTGTGATTTTTTTTTCTTCCAAATTATGTACTCAGAATTCTCGATAGACGAAGGAAGGTTATGATCGCACTAGATGCTGCTTTTGGCATGGAATACCTTCACTTGAAAAATATCGTTCATTTCGACTTGAAGTGCGACAATTTGCTGATCAACTTGGGCGATCCACAAAGGCCTGTATGCAAGGTAAATCTGTTAAAAATTATACACTTCCTTCACTGAGGATATATTTTCTTTAGTAACTGTTAAAGAAAATCAAATCTTGCGCTAAATATTTGTTGTTTGAATTATTCTCAGGTTGGTGATTTTGGGCTGTCAAGAATCAAACAAAACACACTCGTTTCGGGTGGAGTTCGAGGCACGCTTCCATGGATGGCCCCCGAGCTATTGAGCGGAAGCGCAGATCGAGTTTCTGAAAAAGTTAGTTGGCCCCCTAAAAATTTCACCCATTTCTTCGAAATTAAACCATATATATCCACACACGTAAATACGATGTACTGATCAACATGAACCATATGTATATGTAGGTTGATGTTTTCTCATTTGGAATTGCAATGTGGGAGATTTTGACAGCAGAAGAGCCATATGCAAACATGCACTGTGGGGCAATCATAGGTAACATGCTTATATAATATGCTCTTCAATTCGAGGTTTCGTATTAAAATCAAATTGTGCGACGAACGAAATAACGCTGCATTTTTTTTACGTGTATATGATTTTGATTATTGGGTTGATGAAGGTGGCATTGTAAGTAACACGTTGAGGCCATCGATCCCCGAAAAGTGCGATACTGAGTGGCGAAAACTGATGGAAGAATGTTGGTCATATGATCCTTTAGTTAGGCCATCTTTCTCAGATATTACACAGAGGCTTAGGGTTATGTCTGCAACACTTCAGCCAAAGAACTTAAATAGGATTAGAAGATGAATGAATGTTTCTGTAAATGAAAAATATGTCAAAAGATGCTCTTCATATTTCTTTTACATTATTTTTGTGTAGGCTTGTCAAGTACAGTAAACCTCTATATATTTATACTCTATAAATTAATAATCTCTCTAAAATAATAAAATCTCGTGGTCCCGACTGGGGCATTTGTAAAAAACATTAAATTTGATAAGATAATACTTTTTCGAAAAATCCCTTTATAAATATTAGGTCCCATCGTAACTCTAAATTAATATTCATAAAATATTACAATTCAATATAATGGTAAATTGCTTAAATATTATAATTACAAAATATCCATTTGCTTTACTATGAACATGTCACTGGAAGGTCATTACAACAAATAAAATTAGCCATGTTATTTTTGAAAAAATAGTTACATGGTATATTTGTATGAAGATAATATACTCACTTATGTCTCATCTGATTCAGTTCGCCATTGTCATGGACTAAAAAATAGTTGAATTTGCAAAATTTTAATTAATAAAATATTAATTTATCGATATATTAATATCTCTCTAAATTAATAAAATTTAATAATCCCAATGTTATTAATTTTTAGAGGTTTTAGTGTATATCTTTGGAAGGTCAAAAGAATTGGCATTTTTTTGGTCTTACTTTGTGTTACTTCCCTATTGTATTGTCGATATTGGATGCAATGCAATGTCTTACATTAATATTGATTTCGTAATTTACGACAATTCCCCATTCAACAAATAAAATTGCTTCACGCAATATAGAAAGCTGATCTTATCTTAATTCACAGATAAAATCAAAAAATTGATATTTCAATCACACGCCAGCAGATAAAATATCACATTTCCCAATGTCGACCTAAATCACATATAAATGCATATTCATACATTTCCCTTGAAATTCATTTTGAGTCGGTCCACCGTGGATAATTTTAAAAAAGAGGAACGATTCTATTTCGTTTTAAAAAAAGAGGAACGAGTTCTCAAATGACTGAAATACCCTTACTAAAAAACTGGTTAAGGAGGCTAATCCGTTTTTTTAACAGTGAAAAGTTATTCGAGCTTAATTCGAGTGACATAACACCCGAATAATCGACTCGAATAAATGCATTTTTGACTTATTAAAAGCGAAAAATTATTCGGATTTATTCGAGTAAAAGCAAGACTCGAATGACTTACTCTAATAACAAATCGAAGAGATAAGGTGACTCGAATAATGTGCAGAAAATTAAACGAGTAAGCTACATTATTCGAGTAACTTATCGAGAGTACTTTTCGAGTCAAAACTCGAAAACTGAACCGAATAAAATACTCGAATAAGCAGTGTTTTAAAAAGCTCGGAAAGAAAATTAGACACAAATCACTCGAAAACCTAAAATCCCTCGCGCTCTCTCTTCGAAACCAAATCTCTTACTCGAAAAATCGTACACAAGACCAAGCATAATCATCAATGGCGAAAAGAAAAACGAGATCATCGGAGCCTTCCGCGCCTGTTCGTAACCGGGTGGATGAGCAAATCGACGGCGGTAGAGCCACGGTGAGTTTTAGGTCGCATTTTGGGTTTTTGTTAAATCGAATTGGTTGAACGAATTTCTTGGTTAGATGTTTTGTTATTAGCGTTAAATCGATCGTTTTTGATGTTAAATCGTTGCGTAAACGTCGTAATCGGTCGGATTTTTGTAAAAATCGTTTTCATCGCCTTTTCGAGTATTTATTCGAGTAATTGGGGTTCGAATAATTGCTTGACGTATTCGGGTGATGTTTTACTCGAATAATTTAGTCGAATAACAGTGAATTTTGCTTATTTTTTGCGTTTCCAGATCTATCTTCCTACGAAGTTGCCGGCGGACAATTTCTACCATGCCACCCTCACTCTGAACGCGCAGTACATGTCGGTATGCGAACGCATCCGTACGCTTTTGAACGAGGAGGAAATGGAGGAGATGGTTAGACGGACTCAGTTCGGGAACCTGATAAAGGTGGCCCGAAACCACTACAACTCGAACATGATCATGTGGTATTTGATGAGCCGGCAGGTGGAGTACATGCCGGACTCGAAGGAGTTCTGGATGGTCGTTCGTGGGCGACCATTACGATTTTCATTGGTCGAGTATTGCCTACTCACGGGCCTCGACTGCGGCGCTAACGAGCCGGAGATACCGTCCTCGAACGAGTTTGCGACGAGGCATTGGCCTGGTATTAATTCTATTTTTTTTATCTTTTTGATTCGTTTTTTTACTTCGAATTCAAAAACTAACGTTTGTTTTATGGCTCGCAGGCATGCCCGTTATATATTTACACGATTTGGAGAAGAAAATCACGGAAATGATCCGTGACGCCGGTGGAGCCTCGGGCGTTCATCCCGAGAAATTGAAGATGGCGGCCCTTTATTTTGCCGTCGGGGTGCTAGGGGAGCGGAGGGTAAAGAAGGACTTGAAGGTCAAGGAGGAGTGGCTCCGTCTGGTGGAGGACTTCGACCGCTTCAACGAATATCCTTGGGGAAGGATATCGTTCGAGGAGGTCATTTATGGTCTGAACAAAGACCTCTTGGGGAGGGCGATGGAGATGGCATCGAATAGAAGAACCCAAACAACCTTCGATATCAGCGGCTTCGTAATGCCGCTTCAGGTAATTAAATTAGTTTTGTATTATTATTTAAGACATATTATATTTATTTTAAGTTACTTCTACTCTCTTTTATCAGGTTCTGGCGTACGAGTGCTGGCCGACCGTCGGGCAAGAATTCACTGTGAGAAGAGCCGGCGAAGGGCTCCCGCTACCCCGTATGTGCCATTGGAAGACGACATTTTACGGCAAGAGCTCTGCTCCGGGATGGCAAGCGGTCGAGCGTGCATTCGGTGCCGTGGCGATGGATGTAAGTATATTTATTTATTTATAATATGGATTTATTTAGATTGCGTTTTCTAAATTGTACAAATACACAGGACGTGCGGTGTTGCCTTACACCGACCGATGTTGAAGCCGATTCAAGGCACTTCCGCACGGTCGCCGGATTTTGTGGCAGCCGGAATGATGCCGTGGCCCAGAGGATAGTGGAGCATCTTCTAAATGGGCTGCCGGTCTACTGCACCGAGCATCGGCTTGCGCCGTCTCCTCCTCGGCCGTCTCCTCCTCCGAGGCCGTCTCCTCCGAGGTCTTCTCCTCCGAGGCCGTCTCCTCCTCCTTCCGGCTCAATCATCGCCCATTTCGATAGAAGAATGGACAGGCTGGAAGGCGATGTACGGGATTTGCGGACGGAGATTAGGGAGCTGCGCTCGATCGTGGTCCAAGGTATGTCTTACTTAATGTTTATTTTATAAGATTATATTGATATTACGTAAATCTAACGTAATACTCTAATTTTGTAGCCCTTGAGAGCCTGACGCCGAGAACGGTGCGGGATATTACGAGAAGCTACGATCAGGACATGCCGCCTCCTTCGCCTCCTCATTCGTCGCCGACGGGGAGTCGGGAGCAGGGGGGCGAGAATGTGGAGATGGAGGCCGAGATGGAGGCCGCGGCCGCGGCGGCGGAGAGGGCCGCGGCGGAGGCGGCGGAGAGGGCCGCGGCGGAGGCGGCGGAGAGGGCGGCGGCGGAGAGGGTCGCGGCGGAGGCGGCCGCGGCGGAGAGGGCCGCGGCGGAGAATGCGGCGGCGGAGAGGGCCGCGGCGGAGCAGGCGGCGGCGGAGAGGGCGGCGGCGGAGAGGGCCGCGGCGTCGGAGGCGGCGGCAGAAAGGGCCGCCGCGACGGTGAAGGCAAAGAAGGCGGTGTGGGCGGAGGCGCAGAGGGCCGCCGCGGCGTCGAAGGCAAAGAAGGCGGCGGAAGCGGAGGAGAGGCGGCCACGGACGGAACGTGCGAAGAAGAAGTCGAGGTTGCTTTCGAGTCCGTATACGCCCACGCCCGATTCGACCCTCGCGTTGCAATACAACGCCGCGCGGACATAGAGCATATCATCGGCGAGAGGGTGAAGAATTGGGATGCCGTCGCGGCGGAGGTGGCAAGAATGGGCGCAAAGGAGGAACGGCAAGGAATCCTCCAAGCGTACGACAAGAAATTCTTTGCCGACCTGTCCACTCCGAAAGTGTGGCTTTCGGATGAGGTATGTGTGTTTTTTGCTAAATATGTTCTAATTATTTCGTTTAATAACATTATATGCTATTATTGCAGCACGTCAACGAGGCATTCAGCGGGTTCACGGCGATGCAAGAAAACTGCGTGCATGCGGAGCGAATCGCGTACGTGAACGCCAACTTCGCACATGCAGTCAGGATGGAGTCCGCCAAACCGCGACCGTGGAACGTGTCCTCGTTCGACCTATTCGCCACGGGAGAGATCAATGCGATATACGGCGGCAAGCCGTCACTTCACTGGAGCCAAGCGGATGTGGCCGTCATCCCATTGGCATTTAACTCGCATTGGGTGCTCCTCGTCGCTCGGTTCAAGGACAGGAACATCCTCGTTTTGGATTCCGATCGCAACAGCGATTCGGACTTGAGGGCAATGAAGCCGTTCCTCGATCCTTTGGCCGAAGTGATACCGCTGATGCTTCAACACGTAGGTGTGGAGCAAGAATCCGGGGAGAAGTTTTCTTGGGTGCGGTGCCCCAATTTCCCTCAACAACGTCTTAGGTAATTTTTTTATTTTCTCACTTTCTTATTTTCTTATTTACTTAAACCTGAAATTGTTATATTTCTTGAACAGCGGAGAGTGCGGTATGTACATGCTTAGGGCCGCGATGTCTCTGTTGATCGGTAACAGAGATGATCTCTACGCTTTGGACGATTCTAAAGTTGTCTCGTTTAGAAAGTTTTTGACTATATGTATTTTTTTTAACAATTGGGATATTGTATGAACCGTTTTAGATTTTTAATATATTTGTATAGATTTTTTGATTTGGAATTGTTCTGTGTTATGGTTGGTTGAGTTGCTGTTGAGGTTGTTCAGAGTGTTCAAGGTTCAGTGTTGTTTTTTCCAAATTTCACTGTTATTCGAGTGAAAGAGCTTGTTCGAATAATGATATTTATTCGAGTAATCTAAACGAGCTTAATTCGAGTACCTCATATCACTCGAATAAGCTTCACTGGATCAGTTGATTTTATCGGACTTCACTGTTATCCGAGTCAAAGATCTTGTTCGAATAACGGGAATTAAACGAGTAAGCTACTCGAGCTCAATCCGAGTGTCAAACTGCACTCGAATAAACTTCACTGGTTTAGTTGTTTCTGTCGAACTTCACTGTTATTCGAGTGAAAGAGCTTGTTCGAATAATGCTACTTTTATCGAGTTGCATATTCGAGCGTATTCGAGTATAATACATAACTCGAATAATTTAAAAATCGAAAATATTGTTTTTGTATCATGAGCATGAAATGTTAAATAACATGAAAACATTTCATGTTAAATATCATTTCATGTTAAATAACATTTTGTTTCTAAGTAATAAGATATTATAGAGATTCTTGAAAAAAAAGAAAATCAAGTTGATATTTCGATACATGTTATATATATTGTTGATGGGAATGTATATACTAAAGTCCTATCTACCAATGTATTTCATTGTATGTTATGCAACGACTTTTATTAAACATTGTTAATCTTCATAAAGCGACTTATTAACATCATGAAGGCCCTAAAACATCGAAATATTGATATTTATACATCTATGTATCGAGATAATTAAAATTCAAAAATTCTGAAAAGTACACTCGAATTACAAGATATTATTCGAGTACGGTATTCGATTTGTTTGTAAATTATTCGAGTTATTCGGTTACTCGAATAAGTTCAGGTTTTCGTTTTCGACTTTTTATTGTTACGTTATTCGAGAATAATGATAATTATTCGAGTAATCTAATCGAGCTTAATTCGAGTACCTCATAGCACTCGAATAAGCTTCACTGGATCAGTTGATTTTATCGGACTTCACTGTTATCCGAGTCAAAGATCTTGTTCGAATAATGGGAATTAAACGAGTAAGATTTTCGAGCTCAATCCGAGTATCATATAGCACTCGAATAAACTTCACTGGATAAGTTGTTTCTGTCGACCTTCACTGTTATTCGAGTAAAAAGCTTGTTTAAATAATGCTACTTTAATCGAGTTGCGTATTCGAGCTTATTCGAGTGTAATACATTACCCGAATAATTTAAAATCGAAAATATTGTTTTATTATCATGAGCATGAATTGTTAAATAACATGAAAACATTTCATGTTAAATATCATTTCATGTTAAATAACATTTTCTTTCTATGTAATAAGATATTATAGAGATTCTTGAAAAAAAAGAAAATCAAGTTGATATTTCGATACATGTTATATATATTGTTGATGCGAATGTATATACTAAAGTCCTATCTACCAATGTATTTCATTGTATGTCATGCAACGACTTTTATTAAACATTGTTAATCTTCATAAAGCGACTTATTAACATCATGAAGGCCCTAAAACATCGAAATATTGATATTTATACATCTATGTATCGAGATAACTAAAATTCAAAATTCTGAAAAGAACACTCGAATTACAAGATATTATTAGAGTACGGTATTCGATTTTTTTGTAAATTATTCGAGTTATTCGGTTACTCGAATAAGTTCAGGTTTTCGTTTTCGACTTTTTATTGTTACCTTATTCGAGTGACCTATTCTAATAATATTCGAGTTGTGCATTTTACTCGAATAACAGTGAAATAAGCTACAATCAAGCCAAACTCACAATAATCCATCAATCTCATACAACCTCATACATCAAACTCATACAACCTCATAATCAAACTCATACATCAAGATTTACTTAATGTCTACGACTAAACTCACCGACGGACGGAAACCTCCTTTCTTTTCTCCGACCACGCCTTGCTACGAACGGAGGCGGCAACACCAATTGATCCGAGGTATCCCACTCGGCTTGATCCGGAACCGGCGAAACTCGTCCGTGATAAGCAGACTGCCACGTTAGGACAGAATAATATTCCGAACACAACGGGTAGAAACTCATGTTCGCTCGTAGACTCGCCGCGATTGCATGTGGACAAGGAATCCTGTCGATGTCGAATTGGCGGCACGTACAAGTCTTCGACCGCAAGTTAACAATGGCACGACCCCCCGGAGATCGGACATCGTACTCATGCGGAGCGATTTCATGTACTTCATACCCTTGACTTAGCTCATACCTCTCACGGAGCTTCATTTCCACCGTCGGGGTAAACCGCGTGGTTGCTTGTCCAGATTGCTGTCTGTATCTAGCAAACCAATCCGCCGTCAGCCTCTGTATCGATTCCAGAAGCGCAATGATCGGTAGCTTTCTTTCTTCGCGGAGTCTTGCATTAATCGATTCCACCCCGTTCGTAGTCATGATGTTATAGCGAGACGTCGGAGAATAGGCTCGACTCCATCGTTCCTTAGTATCAGTCTGTTGCAAATACGCGTATGCGGTGGGAAACCTATTCTCAAAATCACCATATTGTGAATCAAAGTCGCATTGCTTGTATATTTTAGCAATGTGTATGAACGTCTCGGTCGCACCCTGCTTCTTACACCTGCTTTTCATATTTTGTGACAGGTGCCAAATACAATGACCGTGGTGCGCACGACCGTAGACGGCTGCAACGGCGGCTTTGATAGAAGGAGATCTGTCGGATACGATGACAAGATCGTCCTCGTTGGGCACGACTTGCAAGAGCTCGTTCAAGAACCACGACCAAGCTTCTATGCACTCGTTATTGTCGATTATGCCCCAAGCTAAAGGAAACTGATGGCGGTCGCCATCCTCCGCTGATGCAATGAGCAACGTACCCCCATACTTTCCTTTCAACCAAGTACCGTCTATGCAAACAACCTTCCTCATGTGACGGTATCCCGCAATACAAGCACCAAGGGATAGGAATGCGTGCTTAAATCTCCGCTCGTCGTCCAGATATACACTTGCTATGGTTCCCGGATTCACTCTTCTCAACGTCGACAGGTACGACGGCAACAGCTTGTAGCTCTCATCGGGGTCACCCTTCATTGCATTTTGTGCTAAAATGCCTCCTTTCCATGCTTTGAAGTACGAAACTTCAATCCCACGATTTCTCATCATTGTTTGAATGAGTTTAGGGGCCGGTGTACTTGTTGAACCCTGAAAAGATTCAAGCAGCATATCACTCACGGAGGTTGACGATGCTTGAGTGAGTCTTGCGTTCCGATTTGCAAGGTCGCACGTATGTGTGTTGCAATACGTACGAATCGAGAATACGGATGTATCCTTAATCTTCGCCGTCCATATCCTCCAAGTACATCCATCCTCTTTGCATCTCACGCCATAGTACGATCGGGAAGATTTTATAATCTTGACCTCGAAGCATGCCTCTATAGCAACTCTTTGGATCCTATTCTTGACTGCCTTCTTATCCTCGAATTCATCACCGACCTTCATGGTGGAACCGTCGGTAAAAGAATACCGATCGCTAGGAATAGTTGCATTTTCCTCTTCCTCCTCCTCCTCATCATTCCCGTCCGCATTTTCTCCGTCTACGCCATCAAAATTGACGTGCACGTTCTGCCGTGATGCAACATTCTCATCACGGTCGTTCGCCTCATTGTGACCTTCACCCCCATAATTCACATCTTCGCATCCGCCAAAGTCGATGATACGGTCAAAATAATCATCGATGTAACCACCTCCATCGCTACGAACCTCAATTGGAACGGGACCAACTTCATCATCCGCGAGAGTTTGACGGTGGAGGGTCGTAGGGAGACCAATCTCCACACGGAGAATCGGTCTATCCATTGGACCCCCTAAGTATATATAACCCTTCAACTCTCGATCATTCTTTATATACAACGGAGCACACCCTTCCATACCTCTCATAGATGGCTGATAACTTAGCTTTAACTCCGGCCTCCCGCTTACGCCAATAGTCTCGTATATTTCGTTCCGCAGATCGTCCAGCAAACAACAATCGACATCGAACCCAATGGGCTTCATATTTGTTCCCATCCTTGGAACCCATGTCCATTTATTATCATTCCCAATTATTCATTCTCCATCGTAATCAATCATGATGCTGGTCGGCATAACCTGCATATGAAACAAATCATTGTTAATAAAATTTAATTGCAATATGCATTATTCGAATAATTACAATATTCGAAAAATAGAAATTAATCGAGTAAACTATTCGAGTAGTAAAACAACTCGAATAGAGTCTTCGAGTATTAAGATTTTGAAGACACTCGATAAGTTGTTATCGAAGAAATAAATGGAATAAATCAACTTTTATTGCAAAAGACTTATTCGAGTAAATAAAATATTCGGAAACAAAAATTATTCGGGTAAGTCATTCGAGTTTACATTTAACTCGATAAGTTGTTATCGAAGAAATAAATGGAATAAATCAACTTTTATTGCAAATGAGTTATTCGAGTAAATAAAATATTCGGAAACAAAAATTATTCGAGTGAGTCATTCGAGTTTACGTTTAACTCGAATAACATATCCGAGTATTGTAATATCGAATAATATGTAAGTGTAAAATTTCATAAACAATAGTATTAATCGAGTAAAGTTTCCGAGTTTATCCGAGTTTGATGTCCGAATTGTATGTTGCCAAAACAACTTATCCGAGTGACTTTTCGAGTCAAATAAACTCGAATAACAGACTCGAATAATCGGAAAACGAAAATTTTCTGCAAATTCGCACAGATCTAAGGTTAAAATGCTACCCATAACTACCCAAACCTTCGAAAATCTAATACCCGATGCTCGAAATGTAAATGTCGTTAACATGAACGGAAATTACAATGCCCGATAATATATACTTGTAACCGGCGTTAAAATGAACGGAACTTACTGTATATGCGTTCAAGAACGAAATTGGGTTTCTTGGAGCTTGGGTGTTTCGATTTTCGGCGGATGCTTCAGCTCGTTTTTCCTTCAAGATCTCGTTTTGGTGCTCGTGGGTGCATTAATCAATGAGGTTGGTGCGTTTTCTTTTTTTATTTTATATATATATTTCTTTTTTTTTATTTAGGTATTAATTAGGCCCTTAATTAGGGGTTTAGTTAATTAAGGAATCATGTTCTTCTTTTTTTAATTGACTCGGTCAAGTTCCCTTTTTTTAAAAAGAAACCAAAAGTAATCTTATTTTTTAAAATAGCCCGTCCACCGTCCATCTAGAAAGAATTGCTTAACCGTATATATCGGAAGATAAAGATCTGATCTTTGCTTTGTGGGTTTTCGATCTTTGTTCAATTTCTTCAAGCTAAAATGGATAAAGCTGTTGATAGGCAAAGGGTGTTTCTGAATCATATCAAGCCATCCTTCACTTCATCGTCTGTGGAAGATGTTGAATCATCACTTTCCGTGAGCTTCTTTTTATCTTAGATTCTGGGATTAATAATTGTTTGAAGTTTCTGTTTTCGTCGTGCTATATATGGTTTTAATATCCGTACGATTGATTCGATTCATTTGCTGCGATCAATACAACTATTGGCTGTTTTCCGAATTGTTTCGATGAGTAGTGATTTTATGATTTCTTGATTTTATTTGAGCTTGGGGAGATCGTAACATTTCCTGGTAGTTAGCTAATTGATCTTCGGATAATTACCGTTTTCGTATTCATTTTGTGACAGAATTTTGAAACTCTGTGTTGATCAGTAATGTCTAAGTGTAATTTTAAGCAGAATAGGTGCTTTCAACCATTTCTGAATATGTGTGTTCATGATTACTAAAATAAGTGCTTGATTAAGTACATCATTATGAAGTATCGAGCACTATTTGCTCTAATTTTTTCAATGAATTCACTTTCCTCCTTGCTTTTCTATCAGGCATCAATATGCGCCGCTGGGGATAGTGCATCATACCATAGGTCTTCTGTCTTTGGCGACGATGTTGTTATAGTTGCGTAAGTGTTCTAATCTGAAACATTATTTTCTTGCCTTCACAATTTGATACGATACTTCAATGGTCCTCTTTCTTTGGTGTAAGAACTCTCCTTTGTTGATTTACACAGTGCCTATCGCACAGCTCTTTGCAAGTCGAAGAGGGGTGGTTTCAAAGATACCTATCCCGATGACTTGCTAGCCCCAGTTCTGAAGGTTGGTTACCTTGATTTTGCCATTTGCATATCATTGTTCTATCGATACTAATTATTATGTGTCGAACTATTTTATCTGTAGGCATTGATAGAGGACGAATATCAGTCCAAGTGATGTAGGGGACATAGTCGTGGGCACAGTTCTTGCACCAGGCTCCCAAAGGGCTAGCGAGTGCAGAATGGCTGCATTTTATGCTGGTTTCCCTGGTACTTATATAGGAATATATATACATATATTTCGCCAAAATGATGTTTAAGTGCTAGTGAGACTTTATTTAAAATGCAGAAACTGTTCCCGTTAGAACTGTGAATAGGCAATGCTCGTCTGGCCTTCAAGCTGTAGCAGATGTTGCTGCAGCTATCAAAGCTGGATTTTATGATATTGGTATGGAATAGTTTCCCAAGTTTCGATTTCCCTGAAATATTTTACTTTGTTCATATTGTTCCTTTGCTTTTGCTGTCCTTTGGCATACGAATAGGGATTGGTGCTGGTTTGGAGTCGATGACAGTTAATCCTATGGCTTGGGAAGGATCTGTGAATCCAAGAGTAATAATCCTCGTCTTTGATATATAATATATATAAACTTAAAATGATCTTGAGGTGACATTTAAATTTATCTTTTAAATATTTCAGGTTAAGACAATGGCACAAGCGCAAGACTGTCTTCTTCCAATGGGTATCACCTCTGAAAATGTCGCCGAACGCTTCGGCATGACGAGGCAGGAGCAAGACCAGGCTGCTGTAAGAAATTTTTTGCCTATAGACACGAATCATAAATTACTGCAGTTGTTAACCAACTAATGATATCTGATGATTTGTTTTTTGTTAGAAGACATGACTCATTCACATATAGATCTATCATCAAGGAACTTAACTGATCGTATTATGTACTATGAAATATTGAAGGGCAGTCATATGCAATATTAATGTTAATAGGCATTCAAGTTATTCTCATTTATATAGTAGGTTCATGAACTAACCAAGGCAGTGCTGCGGTTTCAAATTTATCAGGTCGACTCTCATCGAAAAGCTGCTGCTGCAACTGCAGCAGGCAAATTTAAAGACGAGATCATACCAGTGAAAACTAAGGTGTGTATCTCCTGTTATGAGAAAATCTGATTATCTTTTTGCATGTCTATGTTTGATAATGATATGCCAATATCTTCTTATCAAAAGATTGTGGACCCGAAAACTGGTGATGAGAAACCCGTTACTATATCGGTTGATGATGGCATAAGGCCAAATGCTTCCTTAGCAGATCTGAGCAAACTGAAGCCTGTTTTCAAGAAAAGTGGCTCAACCACTGCAGGTAAGTTGGGAGTATCCCTCCTTTATTACGCTCTGAAAAAAGAACAAAATTGACCTTTTTCTTACTTTGATTTTTCGTTCGCCCCTTCAGGGAACTCTAGCCAAGTCAGCGACGGCGCTGGAGCTGTTCTTCTGATGAAGAGAAGCGTCGCAGAGCAGAAAGGACTTCGTATCCTCGGTGTATTCAGGTCACTTATATACATGCAAGCAGTTTAATTGCTTATTTTTTCTCACTGTTGAAAATCTTATCAACCCATCTCATCATCTAAGAAGTCGATGAGTTTGCTCTGCCTAACACATTTTGGTTTCAAGATTGAACCCACAAAATTAACAACTTTTTCCTCACGAAGTCACCGAAGCAATCAATGGGTGCTTAAACATTCCATTGACAGTAGAATTCTCTATGTTCTGACTTACCTTGAAAGCTCATCTTAGTGATCTGCTGATTTCCTTAGGAGTTTTGCTGCTGTTGGTGTGGACCCCGCGGTCATGGGCGTTGGTCCAGCTGTTGCAATCCCCGCAGCAGTCAAATCTGCTGGCCTCGAAGTCAACGACATTGATCTCTTCGAGATAAACGAGGCGAGTTCTCTTCACAGAAATAAAAAAAAGCTTAATCTTCATTTTCATTAGACGGGCAAGTGAAAAAACAATTCCTTTTTATGTTTGATGTACCTTTTGGGCAGGCTTTTGCTTCTCAATTCGTCTACTGTCGTAAGAAGCTTGAGCTCGATCCTGAGAAGATCAATGTGAACGGAGGTGCAATGGCTATTGGACATCCATTGGGTGCTACAGGTGAATTCAGACTTTCCTCCTTATGTGTAATAACTAGTTTTTCAATCTCTCATTAGATGAAAGGTATTCAACGTTATCATTTTGTAATGATTACTCAATTGTTTGCAGGGGCTCGTTGTGTCGCCACATTGCTGCACGAAATGAAGCGCCGTGGCAAAGATTGTCGCTTTGGTGTGGTGTCAATGTGCATAGGTACATTACAATCTCTCTCTCTCTCCCTCTCTCTCTCTCTGAAACAAAAGAATGTGATTCTGAGGATTTGTGAACTGCAGGCACGGGGATGGGTGCTGCTGCTGTGTTCGAAAGGGGAGATTCTTGCGATGAGCTCTGCAATGCGAAGAAGATTGAGACGCAGAATTTCCTGTCTAAGGATGCTCGATAGATTGATTACTTTGTGCTTGCTTGCTTATGATTTATATGATATTTAGTCTTCTGAAGACAAAAAAATAAGGTTTTAGCAGCTTGTAATAAACCCATAGAGATATGCCTTGGGTAAGTTTTCTGCAGCCATTAAGACCCTATCTGTTATTTTGTACTGGCAAATGTTTGAATGATATTCTCTTTTAATATCTGCTCCTTCTAAATGAATATCAGTAGGACGATGACTACAAAGTAGCCATACAATCACAACAGTTTTGATTTTCGAGATTATGTTATCAGAGGAAAAGATCATATCAGCACAGTTCATCGCAATCTACCACTAAGTTCCATCCGAGATAGTTCTGAAACTGATAAACATAGAAGAAACTGAAGAAATAAAGACAAGATGGGCTTCATTCTGCTTCGGGCGATCCACCAGGGACGAGCTGAAAAATAAAGATTCTTACTATACCTGGGAAATTATTTCATATTGCACAAACAAGATAAAGCGTTGAAAGGGCTCTAATTTGAAGGGGAGTGAGTACTCACTATTGCGATGTTGTTGCCATTAAGCAAGATTTGGTCGAGCTTTGTAATTCTTCGTCCTTCAGAAGTGATCTCACTGTAAAGCAATGAATAATTCAGTAAACGAATAGCTTAATTGCGTGTGTGTATCCCACCCAAATCTGACTAGACAAAGTATCCAACGCTCAAATCAAGAGGTTAGAAATCCCGAAATGCAAAATATCTTACTTGTTCGATTCGAAATCACTAAGAAAAGAAGAAGCTTCTTTGAACCGAACTCGAGAACTAAACTAATTCATAACATGGGTTCATCATGAAGGTGATCAAATTTGTTTCAGTGTATTCAGTGATTAGAAAAAAACAAGTTGAAACACATTTGAAGCAAAAGTTTGAGCATGTATGATCATTTTCTAAGTCTAAACTCATTCATGGTTATCACAGATATGTGACGATTCTAAGTCTAAACACATTTGAAGCAAAAGTTTCCGGATGAGCTAGCAGCGAAATAATTGAGAAAGATGTGTGCTGCTCAAACTTGCACCTTTTTGCAATGTCTCAAATTTCAGTACTATGTTAAATTTTGACATGTTGAGCAAAGAACATTCCACCATTAAATCGAACGTATTAGTTCATATCCTAGCAAAACCCAGCTTATACAATCTGGGAAATCACGAAAGTGAGGACTTACTATTCAGTGACATCTTCGAAGACCATGTTGACATACACATCGAACCCACGAAGCGTACCCACCAATTCCTTGTCTCCTTTCATAATTACCCAAATCTTCGACCCGATACACCTGTCTATCAATTCTGGCCAGAGAAATAAAGCAAAATTAAGAAATATTACAACACAATGGATCAATAAAAAGAAGCCCTTTTGAAACATTAAGAAAGATTTTGTTCCATCGATTCGAAAACTAACCAGATGGGAGGAGCTGTGAGGGATTGTTGGACGACATGAGTTTCGATAATTTGAGAAAAAAGCAGATTAGAGGGTTTTAGTAGAGTATATAGAGTTTTCTAATGGTTTAATTCAAGAACGATGAGGATGACAGTGAAAGGGTGCAGATTGTAAAATACATAATGAAGGGTCTACTTTGTAAATATGCATTATTATTTGCATTTTGGCCCTTCGGGAAAACACATTCGAAAACTAGGCGCCAAAATTATCGCCGGTAAATCGGAACATAACTCAGAAAAGGAATATCTCGTCAAAGCGGATGAAGTCGAAAGATTTTCCGTTCAGGGCTGTTGGCCAACGCACCCTAGATTCGAGTTTTGTGTTCCGTTCTTCAACTAGGTGAGACTCAAGCTCTCAAAATTTTTGGATTTCAGTTTTGTATTTTCTGTATTTAATTTCTGAGCATATGAGATTGTTTCTTTCGATTGGTTCTCATTAATTTTTTTTTTCCAGTTCGAGCGATTATAATAAGAATTTTGGAAGCAAACCCAGAAATTTGAAGGGTTCGAGTCCGTCGCTCTCTGATTTTCTTAACAATAAGTTGCACCGAAGTTCCGTCTTGCCTTCATCAGTTAAGGTAATATATGCCTGGAATAAGCTCCATAGTTTATTCTAGAAAACTGAATTTGGGTTGCTAAATGCTAGGAATATCATAAAGCGTCTGCTTATGAATCACTTATTACGTTACGAACAAGTTTCTTGATTGGACTATATAATATTGATGTTCTTGCTCTGGTAAGTCTGGCTTGTTTGCTAGTTTAGCTGAAGCGTTTCTATTGGCAGGGGAAAGAAACACCCTTTAGTTCACCATTGAATGATGATTCCCTGATGAAGGGTATTGCCGAAGGAGAAGTTTCTGATAAGAAAGTTGTAGCAGCAAAGCCACATTTTTCAGATGAATCATTTTCTATCTTCAAGAGTGTAGAAGATAGTAAGAGGGAGCTTGCGAATTTTTGTGCTGGTAATGCAGATTATAATACAGGAGAGGTTGCTAATTCACCGAAAACTATGAAAAGAAAGAATCTTTTTGAAGGTGTGCAAATTTCATGATCTCTTACAACACCCGTCAACCCTTTGTGTGCACGAACGCTTATGTTTATCCGGTCATGTTATAACCTCTTGATCTTTCTTTTGTACATGAATGTTATAAGCTCATGATCATGAGCCATCCACTCAGAAGCGATTGGCCGTGCTTGGAGAAAATCTGCTAATTTCAAGAAGAGATTTTGCCTGCAATGAAAATGTGCCTCTTTTCGGTAACCGTAAGTAACATTTTCGTGCAAAAGAACCCAAAATAGTTTCTTCAATAGTTTGTGCTCTTATGACTTGCTTCGACTCTTTCTCCAATAATATGCAAGTGTCTAGCTAAAAGTAGGAATATCAAATGACAATAATCACCCACAGAATCACATTGAACTAGCAAAACTTAATCAACTTCTATATGGTGAATATTCGGAAACAATTCCCTCAAACATTAGCATTCACAAAGATCTCTTCTTTTTCTTGTACCTCGCATGTGTGTGCTATATAAGATCATGGCCATGAGCCACGCACTGGGAAGCATTTGGCAGTTCTTGGAGAAGATTCGCAGAGCTCAAGTAGCAGAAAGATCCGTCGCAATAATGAAGCTAGACCGCCACTCTTCAATCACTGTAAGTCACATGTCTGTGAGAGTTTTGAAACAATACGGAAGAAGAGTTTACTTATGGTGTGATTGAATTGCTTCAATACTGGGATACATACTACGTTTAGCATGAAATGGCTTAAATCAGCTATACCATCTTATGCCAATAAATGGAGAACGAACCCTCAGTCAAATATGTTACTATTCTATCATCAGTATCAAGCTAAGATATTTTAAGATGAAAGCTGGTGAGTTATTTTTCTACGTTTCATTCTTCACTTTTTCACAGATGAGAATGGAGGTGGGTTGTGGGATGATAACATGGAAGGCGTAGACAATGAAGAGGTTGGTTTCAGTGATGATATGTGGGAAGGCATTGGATGCACAACACTTGGTGGAATCAAATGGCATTAATTAGTTAAAAATGACATTTTTATTACACTGCTTTTGGGATTTTTGAATTAGATATGCGTGAGACTCGAGACTATCGTAATGAGCAGCAGTTGTTGGAAAAAATGAACAAAATTAAAAATGAAAAAGAAATGTAAAAGAAAAATGTAAAAGAAAATGATATGGGGTGAGAGAGGCTCGAACTCTCGACCTCAGGATAACTCAACTTAGCTATGAGACCTACGCGCTAGCCAACTGCGCCACCACCCCTTTCATGTTTAATTTAACAGGTAAAAATATATTTAACATAATTTAGCATTTAGATTACATTACGAAAAAGCAATTGCTTAAAAGGATAGTTAGTGAATTTAAATTGTCTAAATGGCAAAAAAATATGTTACCTATAACGAATCTGCCACGAGAAGAAAACAACGGGGCCAATGATTTGGCCAAATAATAAGAAGAGCTTTCATGAACATTTTGATATACCACAAAGTCCATGGTAGGCATTTATTTGTCTTGATTCTAATTTGCAAAAGAAAACAAATATATAAATTATACTTTTTCTCGGAAAAGAAAGAAATTCGAAGAATCGAGAAGGAACTTTATGTGGCCTGCCTTGCCTTGCCTGGCTTTAAATTTCAGGCTCCTATATATGTTGTGTGTACTATTTTTGTCACATAGTCTATGAAACATATATATACCGAATTAAATTATTAGCTCAATTATTACAATTATTTGTCAAGTGCTAATGGAATTTATATTAGATGTGGCAATATTGCCCGCGGCCCGCGGGCCGGCCCGCCCTGCCCCGCCAAAAGGGCGGGGCGGGCTCTGATTTTTCAGGCCCGCCAGGAGGCGGGGCGGGGCGGGCTAGCCCGCGGGCTGGCCTGCCCATAATAAATAATATATTTTAAATAATAAATATATATATTTATATATAAATTATATAATTTATATAATTTCTATATAAATTATATAATTTTTATATTTTTTATAATTTATAAAATTAAAAGATAAATTAATTAATATTTTCTAAAGTTAAAATATATTAAATATTTATTTATTTATTTTTTTGATTTTCAGGTTTTTTTATTTTTTTCTAATTTATGCGGGCTAAGCCCGCCGGGCCCTCTGCCTGCCAGTGGGGCGCGGGCCTAGCTTTCTTAAGCCCGCCCCGCCCCGCCGGCCCGTTTTGACAGGTCTAATTTATATGGGTGCCAATACATATCGTGATATTGCATCACTTAGGGTGTGTTTGGTTCAAGGAATTTAGTGAGGAAAGGAAAATGAAATGGAAAAGGAAAATCATTTTTGTGTTTGGTTGACTATAGAAATAGGTGAGGAAAAGAAAAGAAAAGAAAGCTTAAGTTAGTTTTGAAGCAAAAACCATGGAAAATCGTTTTCTTCGCCAAATGATGAGGAAAATGAGGGAAAAGCTAACAGAAATCAATTTGTCTCTAGTTTTCTTTTCCTCACCACTTTCCACTATCCAAACACAGCGTTAACGAATCCATATGGTGTATTTTAATGTATTGTTCAAGCACCTATCATATATCTATATATAAATATATGTTAGGGACATATTCGTCATACCACATTCAAACCGACTTAAAATGGATGGATGCCCACGTCTTGTGCCTATTCACCAAACCCAATTATTCTTTCTTTCCTTTTAATTTGATGAATAAAAGATAACAATTGAATAAACAATTGCATTTGTGCATGATGATTGACGCGCAAAGTTAGTTATGTGTTATTTTAGTTAAATTATATATATAAGAATCATTTATAATGATGTAATAAAAGCGAAGTGGTGAAACATAGTATATTGGACTTGAATTTTGCTACATCGAACTAAGGTCTTCTTAGTCGTTGACTTCACGATGATTCAATGATGTATCAAACGTTGAATCAATCCTATTATTGTTCAAATTTCAACAACATTTAATTAGCCAACAAAATGTTCATCAATTATTATATTGTTTGGGTCTTCTCTTTGGCATTCAACACAAGGAAAGTCGCGAGTGTGTGCTTTCTCTTAAGCTTTGTCAATTGAGTTGAAAGTCTTGAAATAAAAAAAAAATAGTGTTCTTGACTCGTCAACTATTTACACCTCTAATTTGAGTCTTTTCAATTTTCTCCTCCCTTTTCCGTTTTTCCAAGGAGAGAAAAAAAAAAGGAGAAGAAGAATACATTCTAGAAGAGAAATCTTCTCCTCCATATTTAAATATATTAATTTCACATAGTAATGGGCAATGGGCATGGATTTTAAATCTCTAAAGTGTCTAATACAACAAGGGAGTTACTATTCACCGTCCCCTTTTTCCTAATTACCGCCCCCTAAAGGGCTGGAAAAAGACGTTTTTGCCCTTATGATATTTAAATTAATTTAAAAAGAAAAAACTAACTAAATATATAATTTCGGTACGAAATACTGAAAACTATATACACAAATAAATTCGAACGATCGATCGATACGGAAAAAAAAAATTGATTTAACATTTTCGGACCGACCGAACCAAAATTTCGGCCGGCGCTTGGCACGACCGAACAACAATTTCGGCCGCCACAAGGCACGGCCGAAACACAATTTCGGCTGTGACATGTGCCGGCCGAAATTATGGTTCGGCCGTGCCAAGCGGCGGCCGAAATTTTGGTTCGGTCGGGACTTTTTTCAAACTATTTCGATCCGTGTTCGCTAATTCATATACGTACGAATGATTTTTACGACAATGTCGATCGATCGGTCCTAAAATCTATCGATCGGTCCGAAAATATCGATTGATCGGTCCGAAAATGTTAAATCAAAATTTTTTTTCCGTATCGACCGATCGTTCGAATTTATTTGTGTATGTAGTTTTCAGTATTTCGTACCGAAATTATATATTAGTTAGTTTTTTTTTTTAAATTAATTTAAATATCATAAGGGCAAAAAAGTCTTTTTCAGCCCTTTAGGGGGCGGTGACTAGGAAAAAGGGGCGGTGAATAGCAATTCAGTACAAAAAAACATATTGTAAAATATGATTATTGAATTATTCTGCGCTGTGCACCACACCTGGCAACTCGAGAGAAATCCATACTTTCAAGATGATGAATCGTCCCCTTTATTATTTTTAAGCAGCCACTAAATTATTTAAACAAATACAAAATAATTTCGCAATAAAATCCACCATAATTGCAAGCAGACAGACCAGACCCCATTAAAGCTCATTCATGCTTTGAACCAAACCAAACCTCTTTGGAGTTCTACCCAAAATCAAATCCATTTCTCAAAGATTGGTTAAACAATCAACACCCTTTCATCCTAAGATCGTTTTTTTCTTCTTTTTTGCATTCACATCACACGGTTGTGTAAAACTTGGCGCAGAATATTTATTTATTTTTTTCCTCTATCAGTGGTGGTTTTGGAGAGGATCGAAGTGGATTTGACTTTATAGATTGGATTGTTGAGAGAATTCGAATCTCAAGTGCTGGGTTTCTTTGAGCTCGGCGATTTCCGAGGATTTTGACATCTTTTTGGAGCAAATCATTATTCTTTTTGATAACTTAGTGATAGAAGTCCATTTTTTGGATCTTCTGAGCATATGTGTGCATCAGATTAGCGTAGAGATTATTAAATTTGGTAAAGGTGAAGAAGATGGTGAGTGGGAACCTATTTCATCATCATAAAAAGAACTCATGGCCGCCAGAAGAGTACATAAATAGAACAACTTTGCAGTTGGTACGTTTTTGTTGTGTCTCTTCTTATGATAACTGATAATTTATTTTTTTTATCGATTTGAAGATAGTGATATTTGATCGCATGCCAGACATGTCGTGTTTAGTGCTCTTAATTTGCTAGTTTCAGTGTATATACAATGCTGTTTTAAGTGAACGATAAGAATTATTTCTAAGAGAATTATCAAAGACTTCTTATATTTGAAAAAACAGGAGATAACCGTGTGAGATGTACTCTCATGAAAGTGCTTTGTTTTATTTTATGGAGTTAGAAATGTTCACTTAAATGTCGATGAATCTGTATTTCTTAATATATGCTTCCGGGCAAAGTCTCTGTATTTTATCCCGGCGCTTGTCATAAAGTTTCCCCTATGCTCAAATGTTTTGTTAACTATATTGACATCTCTTAGTTTGATGGATTTGTTTAGAATTCTTTCATGTAAATAATGGTGAGTGTTTCTTGGCCAGTATGATTTGAGGGTCTATTTTTTCACCGTTCTTGCGGGTGATTTCTGCAAATTTTCAGCAGCATCTATTTTTCTGGTAACAATTTGAGTTTCTTTTTTTTTTAACAGTTTGATTTCGACCGTGCTATTCCACCCGAACACGCATGGAGAAGAAAATTGAACAGCCATGCTGGTATTCTCAAAGAGTTCAGTGTTACCTTCACAGAAGCCATAAAAATGGTGATGAAAAACTATCCCTTCCAATAGAAAAGTTATTACATCGCCTTACCAATCCCACGATCTTTGACGTAGTTTTTGCATATCGCAGTTTCGTCTTGGCTTGCGATTGTATAGTTATGTAAGGGAGGAAGCTTCTTATGGAAGAGTAATTTTCTCATCCCTTTGAACTTCTTAGGCTACATTCAGTTTTACCTTATAACGAGTCTTTCTTTGTCTTTGCAGAAAGCACCAATTGATCCTTTTACTAGAGAGCAGTGTAAACCTTCTGCATCGCAAGGTGTTCCATTGGGTGGCATGGGGTAAGAACGTTGTATGTATATCGAAATTCTTCTCTGCATACGTTTTTCTGCATTAGAAGTAACCTAATGAAGACGTTTCTTATATAAATTCTGCAGAAGTGGTAGTATATCGAGAGGCTTCAGAGGCGAATTTCGCCATTTTCAAATACTTCCTGGCATTTGCGAGACTTCACCTGTGATGGCCAATCAATTCTCTGTGAGCCCTTTTCAGAATCTCATCATCAGTAACTACATTTTAATAGCCTTCACACATATGTTTGGCGAATTATACTGTAATCTACTGTGGAACCAAATGTTGATTTTTTTTGCTCAAATGTTTCCTTTTGGGCTTTTTTTTGCAGATATTTATATCTCGAGAAGGATCCAATAAACGGTATGCATCGGTTTTATCGCCTGGCCAGCACGACGGCGTGGGGTATGGTTCTATAGTTTCTCCAATTGGAAAAAAACAAATCATTTCCATTTAAATGGATTCGACACAATCACATTCTTTTATATCAAACCTTTATTTTCATGCAGTAAACCTACAGATCAAGGTATATCATCGTGGGGCTGGAACTTAGATGGACAACATTCTACGTATCATGCCTTGTTTCCAAGAGCATGGACAGTATATGATGGTATTTTATTCATTTCTTTATCTGTTTTCTCTATTAGTTTTTTCCCCACGATCATACTATTAATATGTGGTATTTATTTCCACAGGCGAACCTGACCCTGAATTAAAGATCTCTTGTCGGCAGATTTCACCTTTTATTCCCCATAATTATCGAGATAGCAGTCTCCCTACAGCCGTTTTCGTTTACAATGTATGGAAATTTCCCTCGATCTTCTGTAATCAATTAATTTGACATGGTAACTATGTTCATCATAATGGTATAACTGCTTAGATTTAAAATGTTAAATGTCCAATGCAGTTGGTAAATACTGGAAAAGAGAGGGCGAAAGTCAGCCTACTATTTACCTGGGCGGTGAGCATCTTTTTCACCCTGTATATGTAATGATATAATAGCGTGGATGATACCCCAATTCAATTACTAATCATACGCTAATTTTTACCTAACTTAGAATTCTATTGGAGGTATCTCACATCTATCGGGAGATCACGTCAACGAGCCATTTATGTGAGAATACGCTAGAAATCATTTTCGTGCATTGCAACCTTGTTATTGTTTTGTTAACTTACTGTGGATTTTCCTCTTCATTGAATCATTTTATAGCGGCGAAGACGGAGTTTCTGGCGTGCTTCTACATCACAAGTAAGCCACTAGCGCTTTTTTCTATTCCATACGCTCCAACAAAAAGGCCAATGAATCGTTCAAGAAAAAAGATAAATTTCTTTCGTATTTTTTCTTGAAGGACGGCGAGAGATAATCCTCCAGTAACCTACGCAATCGCAGCATCTGAAACTCAGAACGTGAAAGTCTCCGTTCTGCCCTGCTTTGGCCTGAACGATGGAAGCATCGTAAATGCAAAGGATATGTGGGGCAAAATGGTCCAAGACGGGCATTTCGATAGGGAGAACTTCGATAAGGGACCCACCATGCCTTCGTCGCCGGGGGATACTTATTGCGCTGCAGTTGCTGCCTCGACATGGGTTGAACCCCATGGAAAGAGCACAATCGCATTTGCTGTTTCTTGGTCTTCTCCTAAGGTCAAATTTTCCAAGGGAAAGTCATACCATAGGTAAGAAGTCGATGGCTCTTCTGTTAAGTTCCCCCTATGTTAGTTACAGTTTGGAGTGGGAGTTTATTTACGATGTGATCGATTCTCAGGAGGTACACTAAATACTATGGAACTTCAGAAACAGCAGCGAAGGACTTGGTCCACGATGCATTGACCAGTGAGTTTCTTTTTATGCTTCGACTCTGTCTCTCTTGAATATATTGCGAAATTCATCATCGATTCGATGTTTGATCACAGATTATACGCTGTGGGAAGAAGAGATTGAAAAGTGGCAGAACCCTATTCTCAAAGACGATCGATTACCTGAATGGTAGGCATGAATTGATTCTATATTCTCTCTTTATCTTCCTTCAACATAGTCGTTCATCTCTCTCAATCGCGGTTTGATTGTATCAGGTACAAATTTACGCTGTTTAACGAGCTTTATTTCCTCGTCGCTGGCGGAACAGTTTGGACAGGTGGGTATCAATCTTTTCCCTTGATTCATTCATTTTGTCCTTGATTCTCCACCGAAGATATCATCTTTTCTTGGTTATTATCCTAGAAAATATTCTACTTCTGCTAAAAAATGGATTTTCCCTTTGCAGACTCGAGCATACCAGCTGAGGACTCTGGCTGTCCCAACAACAAAAAATCCAAAAGAAAATCGAAAAAAGCCAAAAAAGCGGCCGAAAAATCAGCAGCAGCCGCCGCCGCCGCCGCCGCAATCGCCGCCACGTCCAGCAACTCCGACACCTCCGGCGACGACGACCCGTCGATCGTCGGAAAAGAATGCAACGAAGACGGAGGAGGAGAAGAAGACGACCCCCCAAGCGTTCGAACAAACGCCCGAGAGACAGATTCCACCTCCTCCGACGTGGGCAAATTCCTCTACCTCGAGGGCATAGAGTACATAATGTGGTGCACCTACGACGTCCACTTCTACGCCTCCTTCGCCCTCCTCGCCCTCTTCCCCCAAATCGAGCTCGGGATACAGCGCGAGTTCGCCCGGGCCGTCCTCGCCGAGGATTTGAGAAAAGTCAAGTTCCTCGCCGACGGGACCCACGGCGTGCGCAAGGTCAAAGGCGCCGTCCCCCACGACCTCGGGACCCACGACCCGTGGCACGAGATGAACGCCTACAACATCCACGACACGAGCCGATGGAAGGACCTGAACCCGAAATTCGTCCTCCAGGCGTACCGCGACTTTGCCGCCACGGGCGACTACTCCTTTGGGGCCGACGTCTGGCCCGCGGTGTGCGCCGCCATGGACTACATGGACCGGTTCGACAGGGACGGGGACGGGATGATCGAGAACGACGGGTTCCCCGACCAGACCTACGACGCTTGGACGGTCCGAGGGGTCAGCGCCTACTGCGGCTCGCTGTGGCTCGCGTCTTTAGCCGCCGCCTCGGCCATGGCGGCCCGGCTCGGGGACGGGGCCCGCGCGGAGGGGTTCTCTCGGAGGCTCGTTAAGGCGAGGGCGGTTTACGAGGAGAAGCTCTGGAACGGGTCGTACTTCGACTACGACGGGGGGAGCGCCTCGATACAGGCCGACCAGCTGGCGGGTCAGTGGTACGCAGCGGCCTCGGGATTGCCCGACCTCTTCGACGGGTTTAAGATTAGGAGCGCTCTGCAGAAGGTTTACGACTTCAACGTGATGAAGGTGAAGGGCGGGAAGATGGGGGCGGCCAACGGGATGTTCCCGAGCGGGAGGGTTGACGAGACTTGCATGCAGTCGAGGGAGATTTGGACGGGGGTGACCTACGCGGTGGCGGCGACGATGATACATGCCGGGATGGTCGAGCAGGGGTTCGCCGCGGCCGAGGGCGTGTTTGTCGCCGGGTGGTCGGAGGAAGGTTACGGGTACGTTTTTTTTTTGGGGGCTAATTGTTATTTTAGTCCTGTAGTTTAGGGTGATGGCATTACTATGCGGAGAATAACTTTCGGAAGTGAGCAGTTTAGGGGTGTTGTAAGCTGGGATCACTAGATTTTGCCCCAAATTCTAAGGCTCCAGCGTATAACCTAGGGTTCTGGTAAATTTCGGGGTGGTATCATACATGCAGTAGCTTGCAAAAATAAGCAATTTTTGGGATAAAATTCGGCGTATAATGTCTCTTGAATTGCGGAATTTTATAAGTCAACCTGTTGTTAGTTGGTTTTAGACTGTCTTTTACGGGTTTTGGGTTAAATGGGATTTTTTTCGCAATGCGTATTGTAAGCGTAAAATGGTGAAACGGTTTTGGGCGGATGGTGCAGATACTCGTTTCAGACGCCTGAAGGTTGGACGACGGATGGGCACTTCAGGTCGCTTGTATACATGAGGCCTCTCGCAATATGGGCGATGCAGTGGGCACTTTCGGGTCCTAAGACTCTAAATCAAGCTCCTGAAATCAACGCAATGGACAGATCGAAGGTTTCGTTTTCTGACCAAAACGACCCGAGTTTTTCAAAAGGCGAATCGAGCGTTAAGAATGTCGTCGTGAATAAGGTCAAGTGTTTCGGCAACGCAGTGTTTCATTGCTCGTGCTAATTCGAAGGAAAGAAAAGAGAACTTCAAAAATCAAAGCGAAGGCAATAGTCAACTCAAATAATGTAACTGTAGCATGTAACATCTATATTTACGAGCGCGTAACATTTCCTTGAAGTAGTGAAAAATTAAACATGATGGCTGCAATTTCGTGTTCGCGCACGCGATGGTTGCGTAAGGAACGCCGATGGGAAATGGTGCAAATTCCAAGGCCCAGCCAAGATCATCGTTGTCGTCCTTCGAATCTTTTGAGGGGTTGAAATGCAAAAATGGTGCGCCAGTGTAAAAATGTAGATCGGATGATGATAGGGATTTGTTGAGGTGTTCTTTTGTTTTTCGAGTGCCCTGTTGCGAAAATCAATTTTCGAATGACATGGTTTCGAAAATTTTCTAAGTTTCGAAAAGAGATTATCGGGTGCCTTTGTTTGCGAGAATTGATTTTGAATGATATTTGTTCGAAAATTTTACTAAAGTATCGAAAAAAGATTTTCGAAAGCCCTGTATGCGAAAATTGTAGACGGTTGATGGTGTCGATTTTCTGGCGAAAGGAAGACTTAGACCGCCGAAGACGAATATAGTGGTGTATTTTGTTCAGTTTTAGATCGAGTATGTGGAATTCTTTCCTCTCTGAATACGTCTTCGATCATATGATAAGATTGACATTCTTTCAGAAATTTTAAAAAAATTACCTCGAATGATTTGTCGGCTTGGGGCGTAATGTACTGGTGGTGTGGGGAGGAAAGAAACCTATTATTATTGGGCTTAATATTAATGGTAAAAATATGTCATACCGTATTGGATTTGAAAGACTAACTCAATTCAAATTAAATATTAGATGTAAAAATATTTGCACTAATACCAATATACACAGGCCTTTAATAGGACCCTTATTATATATCGGCTACCTTTGGGATTGGGAGGACCACTTTTTGCCAACGGTGATAAAGAAAGAAAAATTCATGTCAGTCCATCGAAGACAACATCGATTTGGACAATTATCTGTCAGAAACAATTAAGATGAAAAAAAGAAAAGAAAAGAGAAACTCATTCAAAGAAGTCTCTGTTTGACTAAGCCAACGGTCAAAGCAAGACAGCATCAATAACACGTCAGCCATGACAATCATCGACATTATGTATGACACAAGATCAGATTCCTTTAAACCATGTTAGGTTGAGATCTTAAAATATGGGGGGGGGGGGGGGGGGGGGGGGGGGGGGGGGGGGTTTAATTAAATAATTAAAAAAAAATCGACCATTAACAAAATAAACAACAAATGAAAATCATTAATAAAACATACATTTTCGTCATCCCAAGTGACGAGTTACTAACTCGTATCTTGGGAATACGAGTTACTCGTCCACGGTGGACTGACCTGGCATTTCAAGTAACTCGTCATCTCAAGTGACGAGTTACTCTTTTTCTTTTTTTTTTTTTTAATTTTAACTTATTTATATTTATTAATTATATAATCTACCAAATCATAATATCATCGTTATCACATGTAATTTTACATATAAAATCAATAAATGCATCTAATTTATTGTTTGTTTCGCGACGATTAAAATGATATGTATATCTTATATTTTTCGAATATCAAAAATATTTAATTATTTTTAAGATATTGAGAAAGAAACGATTTCTTAAAAAAAAAATTCTTTTATTGATTAACAGAAGGATTATATAGATACGTCACGTATACACATCATATATATATGTGACTAATCGACTTCTATGAGCTACCGAAAATACCCCTCACATATACCTAAAATACAAATATTAAACAATACTGTTAGCAGCAACTTCACTATAAAAATAATTAAATATTTTCGATATCCGAAAAATATAAGATATGCATATCATTTTAATCGTCGCGAAATAAAAAATAAATTAGATGCATTTATGATTTTTATTATGTAAAATTACATGTGATAACGATGATATTATGATTTGGTGGATTATATAATTAATAAATATAAAATAAGTTAAAATTTAAAAAAAAAAGAAAAAGAAAAAGAGTAACTCGTCACTTGGGATGACGAGTTACTTGAAATGTGTCAGCCCACCGTGGACAAGTAACTCGTATTCCCAAGATACGAGTTAGTAACTCGTCACTTGGGATGACGAAAATGTCTGTTTTATTAATGATTTTTATTTGTTGTTTATTTTATTAATGGTTGATTTTTTTTTAATTATTTAATTAAAACCCCTAAAATATGTGATATTTACATATTCCAAAGATATAATACTTGTGAAATTGTATACTTCAGAACTTCCCTAGAGTTTTTTGTTTTTTTTTTTTTTTCTCAGGTCAACTAGAGCCATTTTCGTCGTTTTTTCCTTAGTATAATTAAGTTTTTTATTTGGATTTAGCTACTCGTTAAAATTCATCACTAGTTTGAATGCACGACATCAATCCAAAGATTGATCTACCAAATATAAATATATATATACCAAATAAGAAAAAGTGATGCCGCCTATTATATTCGGCACTCATTATATAAATCAAAATGGACAAATCTTAATTATAAGAACATGTTCAAAAGATAAAATAACTGTGTAATATTTTAGAAACTTCCGTAGAGTATTTGTCCTCGGGCAAACCATACATGAGGTATTTTCGTAGTTGTTTCCTAACTAATGTGTTCAAATTTAGTTTTTCCTCATTAAAACATCGCTAGTAATACACGACATGCCTCCTTTTATTAGATATCTATTATTCGGCAACCCATTATATAAAATCGGAATCGACAAATCTCAATAGCTGTAATAATAATCTCGGTCATGTAATGAATGCTACACGCATGGGAACCATGCCTTGGTCAATTATTTTGTCTTTTATATATATATATATATATATATATATTTCGTTCTTATTTAGGGGTTCGATAGATGCCTAGCCATGACAGCGGCTCATATAAAACCTTGTTATTACAATACATAAAAGAGTTTCCTTTTTTTCGTCACACGACTTAGTTTCGAAATGGACAGACTAGATAAAAGGAAAAGAAAAATAGAGGACAAGAATAATAATGCTATCGTCAACAACACTGAAGAAGAAGAAGGAGAAGAAGAAGAAGAGTTATTAGAGGATGAAGTAAACAAGTTTTTCGCATTGGTAAAAAGCACAAGAGAACTGCACGAGCGTTTAAAGCTCGCCGACAGAGAAAAGGCATCTAAGGCTGAGCGTCCGCCTCCGGCGGCGGCGGCGGCGGCCGGAAATGAATCTCAGCCAGGTACATCTACCAAGGGAGCAAAACATGAAAGCTTTGATGTTGATGATGATGGAGAACATAAGGGATTGGATCTTAATCTTAGTTTGTAGTGGTATATATTTCTTTTCCATTTTTAATTGAGAAAATAAGGGGTTCCCGTTTCGGAGTTGCATTTTATTTTGCAGGTTTTTTTTTTCATTTAAAAATATTCGCATATATATAGAGAGGAATGATATGGTGCTCATCTTACGTGAGCACTTTATATGGGCATCTGCTGATTTGGCACCGATTCGTGCCAAATCAGCATGCCACTTCAACATCAAATGTGACGTGGCATTAATCAACACATTTTGGGTGTCATAGATCGACACATATAATGCGATTTCCATGTTTACTGGTATATATCGATGACATATAAAATGTGTGATTAACGGCACATCACATTTGATGTTGAAGTGGCATAGTGCTCACATAAGGTGAGCACCATATAATTCCTCTATAATATATATATATATATATATTATATATATATATATCCCACTAATTCGAGTTTCACGACTCTCTTATATATCCAACGTTAATTATAGAAAGGATAAACGGGAAATCTATCGTCTATATTGTCTTCTTCGAAACATAGTTTTTGATCCAAATATATATTCGAGGATAAAATGATTTGACACATAATTAATGTCTACATTGTGATGATAAAATGGATTGACTAAGTCAACATAGTAAATTATGAAAAAGTATGCCATCGTTCTCTCCAACTAGAGCTGTCAAACGGGCCGGCGGGTGGGACGGCCCATTACCTGCCAAAGCCCACTAATTGGCTGGGGGGCATGGGAAAGGGAGGCCTGCCCCGCCCCTTGAGGCGGGCCGTGGGCCTGGCGGGCTTAGCCGGCCAGAAATAAAAAAAAATGTATATACAAAAAGAGAAAAAAGTTAAAAAAAAGGAAAAAATTAGAAAAAGAAGATTTTTAGTTCGAAAGTATTGTAATTAATCCTAACTCTTTAATAATTAATTTATTTTATTAAACTTAATTCCACTTAAAATTATAATTTAAAAATATAAAAAACCTATATGTTGAGATTCTAGCTGCAATCGACTCGCAACTGATCAGAGAATACTCGCACACTCACCGATCAGCTCAATTCGAGCTATCGTAGCTCGAATCAACGCAAAGCAGAACCGAAAAGTTCACAGAAATGAGACGGTGAATTAACGTTGTTCGGCAAACTTTGCCTACGTCCACGGACCAACAGAGCCTTCGAGTCGATTATCCACCAACTAGAGTTCTACAGAGCTCCAAGTCTACTATCAAACCCTAGTTAACAACTTTCGCTAATTCGCTCTCTAGCAAAAGTTACAAGCTCTCAAAGTGAGCCCGTCGACACCTCTGTTCTGGAATTTATATCAGAAGCTTTCTTCAGGTATTTGGTCGCGATCGTTATCAGCCGTAGGATCAGTCTTCATCGCATCCAACGGCTCGCATCTGCCCGCATCTTATGAAGAAAACGTGTTTTCACTTAGGTTGCGTTTGGATTGATGTATTTGAATTGAAATCCGTGATTTGAAATTATGAATTCTGAAATCCAAATTTTAAATCCAAATCCACCGTTTGGCAAACGTTAGGATTTCGAAAATCCGAATTTCAATATGTCCTCGAGCTCTCGAGCCGGCTTGAGCCATCGGTCATCGAGCTCGAGCAGGCTCATCGAGTTCGCGAGCCGACTTGACTCATCGGTCGTCGAGTTCGCAAGCCGGCTCGACTCATCGGTCATCGAGCTCGAGCGGGCTCGTCGAGCTCGCGAGGACTCATGTCGTCGAGCTCGTCGGCCGACTCGACTCGTCGTTTGTCGAGCTCGCGGGTCGGCTCGACTCATCGTTTATCAATAATAATAATAATAATAATAATAATTTAAGAAAATAATCACGGCAAGATTTGGTATTTCGAAAACGGACCGTTTCCGGTTGAATTTCAAATCCATCAAAATACAAGCGCTCGGATTCTCCTCGGATTTGGATGAAATCGAAATCCAAATCCGAGCGGTTGCCAAACGGGTTATTTGAATGAAATTCGGATTTCAAATCGAAATCCCCCAATCCAAACGTAGCATTAAAGAATTGCTAAAGCAATTCTTTCAGCTTTCATCTCATCCGTCGATCTACAAGCCGCGCCACATCCGACGTTCACCATTAAATCTTCCAAGTATGAACTCAGCCATTAGATGACGCGCCAAGGTAGATCTACGGTCCACAGCAGTCGAAGCTTATAACATCAATACTTAGCAGATTTCTTCAGCAGATCAGTTCCCTTCAGCTGTGATCAGTCGGCCTCCTTGCCGGCGACTTTCCGGCCAGCTCCGGCGAGCTTAGGCGCACCAATTCCCGACACTACATAAAGTATTTATGCATATTATTTAATATAAAAACTAATTTTTTTCGCAGCCCGCGGGCCACATGCATTTTTGCTAGCTCTATCTCCAACCGTCCAACCTTGTCCTATGACAATATCAAAAGATTATGTAAAATTATTGAGTGACGACAATTGAAAGGAAATATACGCAAGCTATCGTGGAAAGATATATGTATTAAGCTTCAATGCTTTTTTAACCATATTAGGGTATATGCGGTTTTATTAATTGGCTTTCTTGTCCCACTTTAATCATCAATATTTCATAATTTTGTTTTTTTAAAATTTTCACCTTTATCAAACGGTTCATTTAAGTTGTTGCCTTAAAACGAGTGTTTCGTTGGAAACCTTATTTTTGAGGTGTAATCTCAATTCTCACGCAGTTGACGAACAACAGTCCAAAATAAGGACAACCCACCATAATTAATAATTAATTGTTCTTTCTTAAAAAAAATTTAGCGTATTTCTCCCCCTAAATTTTTTTTTTGGAATAGGTTTCCGTAAATATAAAAAATAAAGGAGTACAGAAAGCATGTATGATATGATCATACAACAACGACCAGTAACATGCTACTGGGAAAGACAATCAAAATAAATCCCAACGACAAAAATATCACCAAGCAATCCTCCATCTACGCCGAATTGCCGCCATTTGCAATGAGTACTTGGTTCCCACCATGTCAAGTCGTGCACACACAACTTCAAGGACCGCACCGACAACATGATATGGAGAACTCCGTAAATGATCATGCCATCGTCGATTTCTCTCCTGCCAAACGTGGTAAACAAGTGATGCTAAGATATGTCGATGTACCATATGAAGAAGATGGTTTGTCCTCCATCTCGAAGAAGCCCATATGATACCTCGTCCCCAATCTCGAAATGGCCAAGTCAATCGAACCCGTCGACGTAAAATTCGCAAGCACCGTTGAGAAAATTCACAGTCAAAAAACAAATGATTCGTCGTTTCACAAGTCTCGCCGTCACAAATTAAGCAAGAGTTTGTGCCAGCCCGCTGGGCCACCCACGGAAGAGAACGCAACGAGAGGCGTTCTCTGATGGCCAGCCAGAGGATAAACTCATGTCGAGGAACTCTTAAATACCCTCCAAATAAGGCAGCCCATCGAACGGGCTCTCGTCGAGAACGTATGGCCTCCCTGACAGTCGCCGTCGAGAAACGTCCATCCGACGATCTCACCCAACGAATCGAGTCCAAAGAAGATGGGTGACCGTCGGCATGCTGGAGGCGATCTCAAGGAGAAGATGGGTCGGCGTTTGGGCCGGCCAAGCCCAACCATTAGAATAAATAACCGAGGAGAGACGAACATCCTGGGGTAACCCCATCACCATCGGGCCTCGAGGAAAGCGCTCAAGGAGTGGCGTCACCGTCAGCCACGGATCTCTCCACAACCATATAGACTCGCCATTGCCAACCTGAAAAGTAATAAAAGAGCGTAAAAGTGGTCGATACTTGAGAAGCTTCTTCCAGCTCCAAGCGTCGTTTGCCGTCGGCTGAACTTCCCAAAATGAACGAGATCGAAGACGGGTAGAATAAAGCCAGTCAATCCAGACAGACCCTGCCTCCTTGGTGACCACGCTCCAAAGATGCCGCATCAATAAGGCCTTGTTATCTACACTTATAGACCGAATGCCGAGGCCTCCTTCCAGTAAGCGTGAAGCGCAGAGAGAACCGACTTGACCAGCTGAACACGCCCTGCGTATGAGAGGGATCGGTTCAGCCAAGACCCAAGTCGAGCATCCACCTTCTGAAGGAGTGGAGCACAATCCATGATCGAGAGCCGAGTAGGGATGAGAGGTACTCCTAGGTAACGGACTGGGAGATGGCCAATCATAAAACCCATAAGGGCCTGAAGGCGTTCTGCAATAGGCGCCGCTCGCTTAGCCACAAACATCTCACTCTTTGTAGGACTCGGTGCAAGACTGAAAGCGTGGCAAAGTCATCCAAGGCAGATTTGAGGATCCCGACCGAAAATTCGTCCGCATGACAGAACAAAAGCAAATCATCAGCAAAGGTCAGCATGGCAAGAGAGGCCGCCTCACATCGCCAGTGGAAACGAAAGCGAGGCTCACTTCGAATATGATGATCAACAATCCCATGCAAAACTTCCATAACGAGTGTAAAGATGTACGGCGAAAGCGGGTCGCCTTGACGTATGCCGCGTTTTCCCGCGAAATAACCCACCGGGCAGCCATGCAAATTAATAGAGAAAGTTGGTGTAGTCATGCAGCATCTAACCCAATGAATAAAGCGCGAATGAAACCCCATAGCTTCCATCGTGGCAAGAATGAAACACCATTCCACTTTATCATACGCCTTTTCCAAGTCAACTTTGAATGCCACCCTAGGTGGTCGACTAGCGCTATTGTATCCAAGGCAAATTTCCTGAGCGAGCAAAACATTATCGCTAATTTGCCGACCTGGGATGAACGCCGTTTGTGACGAGTGTACCAAATACGAAAGGGAACCCTTGAGTCGATTAGCCATAATTTTTGAGATAACCTTGAAAATGACGTTACAACAAGAAATAGGCCGAAAATTCGCCGCCTTCCGTGGAGTTCCCTTTTTTGGAATAAGAGTGATGAAGGTGCTGTTAAGGCCCTTGAGAAGACGCCCCGTCGAGAAGAAATCTTGAACCGCTGAAGTGAAATCATCACCAATTACGTCCCACGCCGCTTTGAAAAAAGCCTATGTGAAACCATCCGGGCCCGGAGCTTTCTCGTTTCCCATGGAAAACAGTGCCTCTTTGACCTCATCTGCAAGAACCGGTCGAACCATGTCATCCGCATCCGCCCGATTAAGGCGACGGGTAAGGAATGGTGCAAGGTCGTGAGATGCAACCGGGAAAGAACGGGCCGACTGGCCAAGTAACTCATGATAGAACCGAAGCAGCTCAGCTCGAACTGCTGGCTCGCCCTCATGGAGTTCCCCATTATCCCCCTCGAGTGAGAAGATGCGATTAGTGGTCCGTCGTAATGCTACCTTTTTGAAGAAAAACGCCGTGCATTGGTCCCCATCCTTAAGCCACGCTAGCTTTGCGCGTTGAGATAAAGCAGACTGCTCCATGTCAATCGCCTTCGTGTACATCGCTCTACATGCCCGCTCAAGGTCATGAAACCGTCCCTCATCAGGATAGCGATTAGCAAACAACTGACTGACATCAAGAAACCGCTTTGCCTCACATACATTTGCCGTGAGATTACCTTTTTCACGTCTTAGCTGTTTGAAAATAGGCTTTAAAAATTTCAGCCGACTTACCAACTGAAACATCGGAAAACCCTGAATAGGCAACCCCCATGCCTGCTGAACATGCGATAAGAACCTCGCATCACGAATGAGGAAGTTCTCAAATCGAAAGGACACTCTGCGATCCCTCTGTGGTGCTGCGCCGAGGACAAGCGGGCAATGATCCGATGTTGCAGGGAGATGAACATGGTAAACCGTGTTAGGAAATCGAGAAAGCCACGTCGGGTTGCCCAACATCCGATCCAGTCGTCGCCACACACCCGCCGTTGCACGTTGTTGGTTGTACCACGTGAAAAGTTGTCCCGTCGAAGGCAAGGTCACAAGATCAGCCCGAGAAAGGCAATTGCGCATGTCATCCATATCTCGTGGATGAAGAGCACCACCCTTTCCGTCGGTATCGTCAATTATAGCATTAAAGTCGCCCATAACAACCCATGCATCCTCCACACGAGCCAACGAGTAAGAAATAATATCCTCCCATAAATCCATTCTCTGCTCCCGGCGATTTTGACCATAAATGAACGAGATGAAAAACACCTCACGCGTCGCAAGCGAAGTCACCTTACAATGGATAGATTGGGCTGATAATCCCACAATAGCCACATCAAGATAAGAAGGATCCCACCCTACCCAAATGCGAGTGGCCGGCCCCATGTCATAATCAAAGAACCACTGCCATTGTGATCGTATGCCATGAGAAATTCCGCTGGCGTTCATATTCGCAACCCTCGTCTCCAGAAGACCCACCAACTGTAAATTACAGCGCGCTAAGAACTCTCCTACCGCCCACCCATGGTCTCGTTTATTGAGACCTCGAACATTCCATACGCCAACCGGAATCATGGATCACCCACGTTCTGGGCTGCAGCTGCTTTAGGGCCCGTAGTAGTGATCATAATGCCATCCGGGTCAGGTATTTCGTGAAGAATAGCAAAGGGATTAGCGTCTTTCGCTTGAGCTACCACATGTTCTTTGCCTAAGCGATGCACGTGCTCCTCCCGAGGCGAGGAAACCCCGTCGCCACCATGTGGATGAGCGCCCATTCTATTGACCCGATTGTCCCGGCCCCGAGGGGAGGATCCCCCGGCCACATGCACCTCGGTCGATGTGGATGGTTCCCTAGAGGGTGCGACATCTTTCGTAGTGGTGACCAGCCTTCGAACTTGCCGCCCCTCCGAGTGCATCGGCCTCTGGTTCGCCCGCACTGGCTGCGGTTGTATGGCAGCCAAGGGCTTCCCCGGTCTCTTAGTTGTAGTGTTCTTTCCCTCTTGGCGATTCATAGGACATGAAGTAGTGGAGTGAGTCCACACAGCACAAGTAGCGCACTTCGTTGGCCTCCACTCATACTCCGCCCTCACTTGTACTACGCCAGCCGTCCCACCATGCTCCGTAGGTATGCGAATCTTAAACTTCTCCACGAATGGCTCGTGAAGATTCTTCATAATACAAACCCGCGCAAAGTCGATACGCTCCATATTCGTAGTGATGCTATCCGTGAAGAGGGGACGTCCCACCGCGCTAGCAACGATTCCAATACCCGCCGGCGTCCAGAATTCCCCCGGCACATCCCACAATTTGACCCATAGAGGCACTTCGACATAGTCCCTCTTAGCGAATGACATGCCTGGCCGCCATATCTCAAGAAACAACGGTTGTCCCTTCATTAACCACGGCCCACCCTCAAGGACTCCGTTCATTGCCTCAGTTGAATCAAATCTGAACTTGAAAAAACCATTAAGCGAGGCGCGCACCTCGATAAGACCAGCCCATGTAGATCGGAAAAATCGTTCGACGTGTGGGAAATACGGACGTCGCCCAAGAAAGTAGCCAACAAGAGTGAACTCCCATCGCGCAAAACCCTGACGAGCCACCTCCCATGTAGGAGCTACTTCAGGGATCCCATCAACAATAATCGGCGGCGTATATTCCAATGGAACACGCTTCGCCAAATGTGGAGGACCTCTTTCAGTCAATTGCCCATTCTTAACCACCGTGGCGAAGGTCGGCGGCCCAGTTGGTACCGTAGATGTCACCGGCGTCGAATTATCCAAGACAGTCACGATGGCCGCGTCATCCCCATCGACATTCGCCACCTGCAACGGGTCTGAAGTTAGAAGGCCGACATCAGAAGAAACCGTAATCGGGGAATCCTCCACATCCATCCTCGATCGAAGCGCAAACAGTGGTCCCGGCGGCGTGCCAGGGCGGCGCCGAATTTGTCTACCCCCGTCTGTCGGATTCTGCCGTAAAATACCCGGCCTCGTGACCCACACACCCGCTTGATTCGAATCAGCCGTAGCCAACGTCGGCAGCCGCTGCTCGGTAGCATCCATCCTCTCCACAGTTTCAGATCCGCCCATGATACGATCAGCGAGCGCCCCGAACGCCCCGCCGTCAAAACTAGCTTCAAAATCGGGATAGTCCGTGCAGAGCGCCGATAAATCGGGCGTCCGCCACGAAGAACGAATCGCCACGACAATTTTAGGAGCTAAAGAAACACATTGAATTACTATTACTATTTTTTTTTATAGAAAATAAACTAACGTGAGATTGGGGATGAGGGAGGGAGATGAGGGAGATTGGAGGGGGCTGCTGTCGAGGAGGAGGTGGAGTGGGGGGTGGGGGGAGGAGGCCGGCGATGGGCTGGGGAGGGGATAGGTGGTGGTGGAGGGTTAGGGGAGAGGGTAGGTGAATCGAGAGAGGAGGGGAGTAGGTGTCTTGGGAGAGTGGAAGTTGGTGGGAGGAGGAGGGGGAGGGGATGGGTCGGCGGTGGAGGGGTGATGGTTGGGGATGGGCGGTGGTGAGTGGTGGTGGAGGGGGGGGAGGTGGTAGGTGAATTGAGAGAGAGGGAGGGGTAGGTGGTTAGAGAGAGAGGGGAGAGCAGCGAGTCAGGAGGGGAGAGCTCCCCCTAAATTCCTCTCAAGAAAACAAGAAAAATACGTAGCAGATCAATTTTGTTGCGGCAAGTTTCATGCAAAGACATGAATGTGAAAGCTGGCAAACATATCATCGATAACTGAAAAAGGTAGCTTTTTATTGCAACAATCGAACCACGTCCATGCGTGAAAACCATGCACAACAAGCAAAAACCCTTTGGCGTTTTGCTAATAATAATCTCGTCATTTATTATATAACAAAACATATATTTAAAAAACTATATATACGTACGTAGTAGGCACACATTACATGTATGAGTCGTGAGGCTTCTTTGTTTATAGCTCTCTCTCATCCGTGTCATAATTACATCACCTTTCGCAAATATAAATACATCCCCCTCTTCTTCCTCAATCAAGAATTCATTCAATATAATTACTTACCTCGGTTCATATACAAACATATTCTTTTTTCTCCTTCCTACTTCTTCTTAGTAGTATTATTTATATTAGGCCATATATAAGAAGAAATAATGGAGGGAGATAATTGTTTGCCTTTCTTGACCATGGTTATAGTGCAGTTGGGATATGCTGGTATGAATATTATTTCGAAGCTTGCAATGGATTCTGGTATGAATCCATTCATTCACGTTGCTTATCGACAGATCTTCGCTTCGATCTCTATAGCGCCATTTGCTTATTTTGTGGAGAGGTATGTACGTTATTTAATTATAATATATGTCTTGTATATATATAAGATATATGCTTTCCTTACTCGTCGATCACTTTGAAACTTATACTACATTTTTTACAAGTTTATTGAATGAAAACCAATATTTGCAAATTCTTATGAGAACCATATATTTTCAATATATAAACGTACTAATATACCTTATCTGAAAAATAGTAAACGTGTATATGTATATAGGCTATTCTCCTATTATTAAGTCTTTAATTAATTTGTCAGTCACGTTTATTTACGATTGGTTAAATAAGTTTTACACGCTGCATTAAACTTAAAAGCAACGACGACCTCGCTCTCTTTCTTTGGGGGAAAAAAAACATTCATTTAATTGTCTCGTTTTCCATTGAGGTGTTTGACTATTTTACTAATTAATGATGGAATTCCTCTGAACTCTTTGTATTATTTTTTATTAGTATTTCCATGTAATATTTGCATGCGAGAGAAGCTCGACACATGTAAGCTCACATCGTACATTTGTCGTATCATCACTTAGGTTGCTCATGTAACCTGTGCTGTGCTTCGGAATTTATTTCACCCCCTTATATCAAATCATGAAATGTGAATATAAATAAAAAATAACATAATTAAAAGCATGACGTAATTCGACAGTAAAAATCGAAATCCCATCTAAAACTAAACGTGAAACTCGCAGGAAGACACGACCTAAAATGTCACTTGGGATCCTCTTTCAAGTATTCTTATGCTCAATATTCGGGTAAATATAAGTCTTCCTTTTTCTCTCCTCCACAAATAAATTAGCCCGTATATCACCTATTTTATTACGAAGCTAACATATAATTACTACACTTTGGTGTATAGGGTAACATTGAATCAAATAACATACTTCGTTGGTCTAAAGAATTCAACTCCAACGATTGCATGCGCCTTGACCAATATCAACCCTGCAGTTACTTTCATCATGGCCGCTCCATTTGGGTAAGTGTTTGCAATAATAACGTTTTATGTCTTCGAAATAAAATGATGAACTATTGGAAAAATATATAAATATCTATACAGATTAGAGAAGGTGGGATTTAAGAGCAAGGCAGGCCAAGCCAAAATACTAGGAACAATAGTATGCGTCGGCGGCGCTCTTCTACTATCGTTCTACCATGGGCCAACTGTGAACATAGGCCAATCGAAAA
This sequence comes from Craterostigma plantagineum, assembly GCA_027422505.1. NCBI lineage: Eukaryota > Viridiplantae > Streptophyta > Magnoliopsida > Lamiales > Linderniaceae > Craterostigma > Craterostigma plantagineum. Next base: position 1,906,477 of record JAPQWV010000057.1, read on the forward strand.
TACATTGGAAATACGCAGAGAAAACTGGGACCAAGGATTCAATCAACCATGTCGATATAATCTCAGGACCTTTTCTTCTCATCGTCAGCGCAGTTTCATGGGCGGTGTGGCTAATAATCCAAGTAAATCAAGACTTCTCTTTTTCTTGCAAAGAAAGAGATGGAAGATAAGATATTACTTCCTAACCATTTCTTGTTTTTTTTTCAGACAAGAGTTAGCCAAAAGTACAATGCTCCCTACTCAAGCTCGGCCCTAATGTGCTTAATGGGAAGCATTCAGTGTTTGATCGTTGGCTTTTTCTTCGACCATGATCTTTCGTCTTGGGCGCTCTCTCCAAGCATTAGGGTTATTTCAAGCGTATATGCGGTGACTGTCTTTTCTTCCCTAATCTTTTATATAAGGTGTTCTAACTCTTAATCTGCAAGAAAATTGAAGTTCAACCCTTGTAATAATAATGAGTTTCAGGGAATTGTGTGTACTGCGCTAGCACTTTGCCTCATGACTTGGTGTATACAGAGAAAAGGGCCTTTATACGTATCTGTGTTTAGCCCTTTGCTGCTCGTTATAGTTGCCATTCTTAGCTGGGCTTTGCTTGAAGAAAAACTATACGCAGGAACGTAAGTAATTTTCTTTTTTCTTTTTTCACTGTATATGATATTTCGGTTGTTAATGACTTTATTTATTTATTTGCCATACAGAGTTGAAGGGTCGGTGTTAATTGTTTTGGGACTCTATGGAGTATTATGGGGTAAGAACAAAGAGATGATGAGCTCTCCTCCATTGTTAATATATGAAGGTGAAAGCGAAGAGAAGAAGCCGAAAATTACAACTCATGACTTGGAATCTTCACAACCACCATTTAATTCGTCTACTTAACCTCTCCCTTTATCCTATGTTTTTCTTTGATTGTCTTTATTACTAATTCGAATGTAATGGGAATGATGAAGAATGCCTCGGCTGGACCTATCTATATGTGAAATTGTTATTTCTTTCTTTATGTATCGTGAAAAAATGCATTAAGGATGGAATCTCAATATTGAACTCCAAACCTTAGAGCAGCTAGGCCCAATTCTTATTTTGTTCCTCGGTTACGATTTTTCCGAAAAATAATATTTAATTTTCTATCTCGACCTAAAAGCGTCGGGCCAGCGTGTAATAAAACAAGCTTACGACGATGTAATAATAAATGGTGCAAGATTACAAAATTAATTCAAAAATCTTCAATAAAAAGGTATCACTTCTCTGCCCTAAAATAAGAAAGGGCAAACCCTATTATCTCAAGATATTAATTTCAAAATCATCATCAATTATTTTATTTTGCTCTAAACTATAACTAATATCCTCTATTCAACCATTATAATTGTACCCACAAAGAGTTTTTCTTCTCCATCTGAGAAAAAAGGAGCCCAATAAAAAAAGTGGATCTCAATGAAGCTCCGAAAACGCAAGCCTTGCTAGCAAAAATGCGATAATAATTGCGTATCGCGCCTTATTTCCCCCGAAAATGCCGCGAAATTCCATGATGCGAAAGAATTATATTCAATCCGTACTCTCCAAAACATACTAAACTCCGCGTCCGAAAACGACGAAGCAATGCGCTCAGTATTCATGGAGGCTCGCCTAAGAAGCGAAGATCCTACGCATGGAAGCGTACTCACTCGTTCGTCGTTACAAAGCGAGGTCTACGCTCTACAATCTAAGCTCCATGCTATCAAGCGTCGACTTAATTCTCTCTAAATAGAGTGCTGTTGAATATTTAGATGACAACCTCAAGAGATATAGATAATATATTTAGTGCAATCACTCATACAAACCACCCTAATATTTTATATGAGGTGACAACTCATACACGCACAAACACTCAAAAGTATTTTTATATATCTTTGAGATATATCTTTTGTAAGCACTAACAATATAGACAATGCACTCCAAGACCCACTCACATGCACATTACATCTCTCACATATTTATATTAGACTATAGTCGGTCATTTGCTTCTAGAGATAGCTACGTGGATGTCTACTAAAGAAACTCTATGATTAAGTCGGTTTATTATTTCTAGACCATCCAACGTGTATAATGATTTATTATGTCGGTGTTTGAAGTCGGTTCTAAATGGCGGTGATGACTTCTTCAATTCTCCCCTTCAGCACCGACATCCTCTCGTATTGTATTTACTGCTTGAGCCATTCCTAGGCGTGTTCGAAATTCCTCGAATTTTGTGACGGTGAGTCCTTTGGTGAACACGTCGGCTACTTGATCTTCTGTACTAATATGCTTCAGCTCAATGTCTCCTTTTAGTACCTTTTCGCGAACGAAGTGGTAGTGCACTTCAACATGTTTTGTCCTCGCATGACATACTGGATTTTCTGCTATGCGTATAGCTGATTGGTTGTCGCAATATAACTCTACTGCATCACTAAATGACTGATGTAGATCATTCAGTAACTGTATAAGCCAGGTGCTTTCTTGAGCTGCCATTGCTGCTGCTCGATATTCGGCTTCTGCGGTTGACAAAGATACCGTAGGCTGTCTCTTGCTACACCATGATATTGCAGCTGATCCAAACTTGAATACATACCCAGTAGTAGATCTTCTTGTATCACGACATCCAGCATAGTCCGCATCGCAATAGCCAGTGATCTTGACATCTTTATTCTTTTCATAAAATATTCCAAAATTTATTGTTCCTTTTATGTACCTCAATATGCGCCGGGCTAGCTCAAGATGTGGCTTCTTTGGCTTCTCCATAAAGCGACTCGCAATTCCCACTGCGTATGAAATATCTGGACGAGTCAGCGTTAAGTAAATTAGACTCCCAACAAGCTGCCTGTACATAGTTGCATTCTCTAGGTCTTTGCCATCTTCCGCACATATCTTGGCGTTTGCTTCAATTGGGGTTGATATTGGCTTGCAGTCAATCATGCCGAATTTTCTAAGCAGATCTTTTGCATATTTTAACTGGTAAAGTAGTAATTCATCATCTGTCTCCTTTAACTCGAGTCCCAGAAAATGTTTAAGTTCTCCAAGTTCTTTCATTTGGAATCTTACTGATAAATTCCTCCTTGTTTGTCGAATTTCGTCTTCGTCGTCTCCAGTAATAATAATATCATCGACATATACTAGCACTATTGCTAGTTTTCCTTTTGTTTCCTTGACGAAGAGGCTCGAGTCCGCTGGTGTTACTGAGTACCCGCATTGAACTAAAAATTCAGCAATTTTACCATACCATGCTCGTGGTGCCTGTTTTAATCCGTATAAGACTTTCTTTAATTTACACACGTAGCTTGTATTTTCTTCATCTTCGAACCCTGCTGGTTGGATCATGTATATCTCTTTATCGAGTTCTCCATGTAGAAACGCGTTCTTTACGTCCATCTGCCATAACCTCCAAGACTTGCTCGCTGCTAGCGCGATTAATACTCGAACAGTTGTAATTTTCGCCACTGGACTAAATGTCTCGTCGTAGTCTATCCCATATTGTTGTGAAAATCCTCGCGCTACTAGTCGAGCTTTATATCTTTCAACTGATCCATCAGGTCGCCTTTTAATTTTATAAACCCATTTACAAGATATGGGTTTAACTCCATCTGGTTTAGGTACTAAATCCCATGTTTCATTTTGTTTTAGAGCCATAATTTCCTCGCTCATTGCTTTTCTCCATTCAGTATATTTTACTGCTTCTTCAAATATTTCAGGCTCTTTTATATTTTCATCTTCTTCTAAAGCTATATTGGCGTACCTGGGATTTGGCCTTCTTTGCCTAGTGGATCTTCGTAGTTGTGTTGGACTTGGCGATACTTCATCATGTTCCTCCCTTGTTGGCTCGGTCTCCTCAAGTTGACTTGGCCTCAAAACTTCTGGAGTTGTTTGGTGCACGCCCGTTCGCCAGGGACTTTGAGGTGTTCTCGGAGATTCTACGTCCTCTTCTGGCTCCTGCGTAGTTTGATTTTCATCCGGAAGTTTGACTAATTTATCGAAATGTTCCTCAATTTCTTTTGAATCAGGTAGCTCCGATTTTTGTGGTGTCCACCAGGAGGATGCTTCGTCAAATACTACATGGCAAGATGTATAACACCGTCCGGTAGTTGGATCACAACATCTCCATCCTTTCCTTTGGCTGTCGTACCCCACAAATATACACTTGATCGCCTTCCGGTCAAATTTGGTTCGTAAATGACTTGGTACGAAGACATAACAGACGCATCCGAAAACCCTGAAGTGGCCAACGGTTGGTTTAGTTTTCCACAGCTTTTCAAATGGTGACATAAATCCCAGCTTCGCTTGTGGTAGCCTGTTTATTACGTGCGCTGCTGTCTTCATACATTCAGCCCAAAATCTTGGTGGTACATTCTTCGCATGTATCATGCTTCGACATGTTTCAGCCAAATGTCGATTTTTCCTCTCTGCCACACCATTTTGCTGAGGTGTATTTGGACACGTCAGCTGATGGCGTTGATAAAGCAATAATATACATTAATTTTACACCCCATAAAGCATGATATTGCTTGCTATTTGTCTAAGATGCTTCAAATATCATAAGATTAACTTATATTTATATCCTGCAGATGTCGGAGCAAAATGGATAAAAACGATAGTATTTGGACGTGGATATGTCGATAAAAATGCAACGCCGAAGTCGTGTTCGAGGAACGAATTAATGGCCGATTTAACCAAGCAAATAGACCAACCCAACAATTCACCTCATTGGGCAGATTTTAAAGTGGGAATTGGGCCATGTTATATGCATTCGGCCCAGAGGGTTTTGACTTATATTACAACTTGCTGGAGGAACTAGTAGATGGTTTCACGCACTGATCTCTCCAACACATCACATTCAAGTAGTCAACAAGCGCTCGGCTCGAGGTAGCTATTGAACAAGAAAAAAAATCATCCGGCACACAAAGGATCGCAAAGAGCAGCTATCGAGAATCAAAGAATTACAACTCAAGATTGATTTCGAGATTTTCTGTCATCACTCGTTCCTCGTAGATTTGGCTAAGATGCGTATTTGCCTATTTAAAGGCCTCGAAGCACACATAAAACAAGGAGAAGGAGAGTGTAGTAGAGAACGGTTTATAAGAGAGATCATGTTCTGTCATTTTCATTATTGTTGTGATTTCAGTAGTGTCAAACATTTTTAATTTCCATATACGTTATATTAAGTGTGCTATTTGAGTTAATTGTGGTTTTCATACCTTGTGAAGAATTATCAGTTCCATTTTCGTTCGGCTAATCATTTACAGAAACATCTTGAGAGAGCGGTACTTGAAAGTTTTATTTGGAGATTACGTCTCTTTTCTTTCCCATCATCATCATATTGCTTACCAAGTGTTTGTTGTATTCCCTGAGAGAAATCTATTCCTTTTATGATTCTGTTTCAAAGTTGTTCCTTTTCTACCTTTGTTGCAAGCGTAGGCTTTTCGTATTTGTTTCATATACTTGTTCAAGATAGAACTTGAGTAAGGGAAGAAAAGAAGGCTGCTCGTACACTTCATCTTCATATTTTTATTTTATAGCGTAGCAGATAGTGCGAGCGAGAGGAGAATATGCCTGGTGTATTTCAGTGTTGTTACCTTTATTTTTATATCTTTGCTTGAGTGTGTCGAGAGTTTGAGCGAGACATAGATCATCGAGGCGAGAGGGCTGTAGTATTCTGGAACCGTTGCTTTCAATTGCTGTGTGTTCATTTTTATCTTTATTCTTATTCAGTGATAGAAAGGTGAAGATAAGTTGAGAGATAAGGCTGAAAAAAAACAAATAAATTATATCTATATAAACACTAGCATGGTTAGTGGAGGGAATGAGGTGTCGTTCTTTCCATTAAAAGCATTATTTTTTTCTTATAATTGTTGGTTTGGTTTTGGCATTATCTGTTATATTATAAGTCATTTTATATAGTTCTTAAAGCACATACTTGAAAGGCAGCGAAGTTATATCTCTTATGTTTTGATTTTCGGGGGAAAACGTCAAGTCGACAGTTTTATTTTGAGGAAGACAGTAAATCGCAAATTCATACGCTCGTAAGTTTATTTCTATCTATTTCATATTTCATTAGAGTTAATAAATTTCAGTTGCATTTTTTGTTAATATGTTTAGCGACTGTTATTTTATCATTGTTAGTTTCGATATTTTTTTTTCTGTTCAATATTGCGTTAAAAAACTCAATCATCAAAACTCCCCTCTAATATTATTATTAATATTATTAGTATAAAATATTATTATTATTATCATTAATATTATTATTACTATTATAATTAATATTATTATTATAAATCGAATTTTGAACTAGAAATAAATCAACCATTTTCCCTGTGGAGACGATCCCTACTGTCGCTATACTAATGTTTAGTGAATAAGGTGATTAATTTATTTTTGGCCGTTTTCGACGCGACCAGGCGTATTTTATACTCCTTCAGAAATTTGGAGAATTCCCTTGATGTGTATTCTCCCCCCTTATCCGTGCGAAGGCATCGGATTCTATCTCCAACTTCTCTTTCAACAGTTTCTTTAAATTCTTTAAATTTCAAGATAACTTTTGATTTTTCTTTTATAAAGAAAACCCAAACGTACCTTGAGAAGTCGTCAATGAATGTCACCATATAGCGCATACCACTGACGGAAGATTGTTTGACCGGCCCGAACACATCAGAGTGGATTGTCTCCAACGGTTTCTTTGCTCTGTAGCTCGAGTCTTCAAACGGCAGTTGATGTGCTTTTCCGTATTGACAACCAGCGCAGACTGTGTTATCCTTTATATCTAGTTGAGGAAGACCTTTCAACATTGATTTCTTCACCATCACTTTAAGCTTGTGATAACTCACATGTCCCAGCCTTGCGTGCCACAACTCAGCTGTTTCATTCTTTCGAGTCTTATCTACGTAAGCTGACTCAGCCGACATTACATAGATAGACTCGAGTTTTCTACCCTCCATGATCGGTGTACCAGTGATTTTAAGATTTCGATACACCGTAACGTTATCGGGTCCGAAAATAACATAGTTTCCCGATGTCGTTAGTTGTGACACAGATATAAGATTTTTCTTCATACCTGGGACATGGTAAACGTCGTGTAGCTGCACTTGACCAGGACTGAATCTTGGGGTGATGCTCGTTTTGCCAATATGAGCTATTGGCAACCTTGAATTATTTGCAGTAATCACCATTCGTCCTCCCTTGTACTCAGTTGTGTTTTGCAGCTTCTCCTTGTCTCCGGTCATATGATTGGAACAACCTGAGTCTACGATCCAATCTTTTTCGTAGTCTATTTTTCCAGGGATGATGACAGCCAAAGCCGATTCTTCGGGTAAGCATGATCCCTCCTTTACGTCTTCGACTATCGCAGTAGATGCCACTATGTCCCACTCATCCTCGCTGTTTTTAGTCTCGTGACTTTTGAAAATTACTGTATTCCCTTCAGCGGTCTTTTTCCTATGCCAGCAATCTCTAGCAAAGTGATTTGGTTTACCGCAAACATAGCATGTACCTTTTTTAATTCCCTTGAGCTTCTGATTTTTATTATAACGACCATGTTGGAATCCCTTAGTTTCAGAGCTTATTTCTTCCCTTTTAACAAATTCTTTCTTATCTCGCCTATTTTGATTCTGAGGTCTCCCCTTAGTTTTATAACTTAATAAAACTTCATCATCTTTCTTTAACGAGACCTCTGCCAATTGTCTGGTCAGCGCTTCCTGGTCAGCTAAAATATTTTCAAGATTGACCAAGGAAGGCTGCTCTGTCCAACCTTGTACGGCAGCTATAATTCCTCTAAATTCAGGTCTTAGGCCGTGAACAATAATTCTTCTTATTTTAGCATCTGAAACTTTATCAGTCGGGTCCAACTCAGAGATTTCACGACAAAGGGATCGTACCTTATTAAAATATTCGCGTATCGACATCTCCCCTTGTTTGATTGATAGAAGCTCGTTCTCGAGAAGTTGCAGCTTGAATTCGTTTTTCTTCGAAAATAGTGCCGCCAGTGTGTCCCATGCTTCTTTTGGAGTGCTTGCATCTCGTATGTGTTCCAGCAACTCTTTGCTGATAGTCGTCTTGAGTGCGTACATGGCCTTTCCCGCCTTAATTTTCCATTTCCTTAAAGCTCCGGCTTCTTGTGGTTGTGCCACCTCGTCTCCACCGACTACCTCCCATATATCTTGCCCTTGAAGATATGACTCCATACAAGTCTGCCACGTTGCGTAATTTTGGTTGTTGAGTTTCTCCATTCCGCCTACCGACTGTAGGTCCGCCATCGTGACTTGGATTACTTCCTCGTAACCAAGCAAGCCTCACGCGCTTCACAATATATTTATTTATATTGTGCACGATGCCTCCAACTTAATTTTCCTTTATCGGCGACAACGGATGAACCCGCAATATTCCCGCTGTCACTCAAACTTTCCAACGTGACTCCGGCGTGACTCCGACGTGGCTCTGGCTCTGATACCACTTGTTGAATATTTAGATGACAACCTCAAGAGATATAGATAATATATTTAGTGCAATCACTCATACAAACCACCCTAATATTTTATATGAGGTGACAACTCATACACGCACAAACACTCAAAAGTATTTTTATATATCTTTGAGATATATCTTTTGTAAGCACTAACAATATAGACAATGCACTCCAAGACCCACTCACATGCACATTACATCTCTCACATATTTATATTACACTATAGTCGGTCATTTGCTTCTAGAGATAGCTACGTGGATGTCTACTAAAGAAACTCTATGATTAAGTCGGTTTATTATTTCTAGACCATCCAACGTGTATAATGATTTATTATGTCGGTGTTTGAAGTCGGTTCTAAATGGCGGTGATGACTTCTTCAAGTGCTTCTGTAGCCGATTATGCGCCTCTCAAGTCTCATGTCATTTTTTCGCGCCCCGATTGAACATAAAAAATAATGGTTATATTTTTAATACATGGAAGTTTTTATTTTTTTTCTGGCAAATATTTAATGAAAAAAAGCAACATCAAAGCACATATATCATGATAACAGAAAACCAGCAACATTTATTCGGTAAACAATCCTCGCTCTTCCCTATAGACGAAGAGTGATCGTACGGCGAATTGAAATTTTTTTCGATTAGGCGCAAACGTCGGGGTGGGCGAGGAGATACTCCTCGACTTGGGCGTAGATTGCGTGAGCGTTCTTCTCTCCATCCTTAACTTCGTCTTCGTTGAATTCGACGCCTTCCTTGACGCGAACTTCCCTTGCGATCTTAATAACGCAACCGCCATCGGGGGTATTTTCATACTTTTGGTCGTACTGAACGGATTCGATCTTGTCGCCGAGAACGTCTCCTTCGATCAAAGTGTACTTCGACGTGAAATTTTCTACGTCGAGCTCGTCGATTCTGTGCTTCATGTAACCTAATAAGAATAATACATTATATCAATAAGGTTTGACTTTTTTATATTTTATTTTCATGATGATAAAGACATAAAGATAAAAAATAAAACCTTGGACGAAATTTGTCTGCCTAACAGTTCCAACGGCAATCCCAGTTCCTTGAAGAATGTCGATGCTCTTCACTGCGTTGGGCAAAATTTTGGGTAAGTTTTCGACTGTTTCAGTTACCAAAGCCTTGAACATCCTCTTTGCTGGGACTTTCACTTTGATTTCTTGGTGATATTTTAGGACAGCCATTATTAGAGATTCTTGATTATTGTAAGAAATATTTATTAATTAGACCAAAGGGAAAGATGAATTGTTGAATGAATGATGTAATGTAACGAGGAAGTGATGAAGAGTGTATATATAGACATAATGGGGGATAGTGTCATAGTGTGAGCGAATCATCAACTAGTTTTATTATTTGTTGGATTGTCCATCTTTGGTAGCTGCCTATCTATTACGACTTTTTTTGCGATTCCTGGTTTCTAGATGTTATACTTTATTATTTATTTATATAAATTTCTTCGAATACAGAAAAATACAGATGATTGGTCAAGAACATTGGACGACATGAGTGTTATTCTCTGCTGTGTTATGGCTATGGGCTTGATTAGTCAAGAATAAGATAAATACAACGATGTGAACAAACAGACTCTTCTTGGTATGTGTATTTTATTCAGAAGAAAACAAAAGCGATGTAATGGGGGGAAAAAATAAAATATGCATTCGATAACGAGTTGTAACATTATTTTCTATTGAGTAAATAGCATATAACCCCCTCGTGGTTTAGAAACTAAGCACAAAACTCCTCCTGCTTTGAAAATATGCTCATACTACCTCGTGGTTTCGATAATCCTGCTCACGTTCCATGTTCGGTCAAATACGGTCTTAAGGTCAGATAAAATCGAAACTTCCCATTATACCCTTGTTAAATTAACTTGTCAAATTCTCATCACTGAAAGAAAAGCTCAGAACTTAAAGCCATTATTCAAGCCAAACTCAAAAATCAACTCACAAGGCCTAATATCAAACGGCCCATGAAAAATTATTACAGAGTAAGTAATCGGACGAGTAATTTAAGCCGAACTCACAGGGTTTATTGTCAGAACTCAAGCTCCAATCGATCTCTCACACTAAGAGTAGTCTCTCCCACTAAGAAACTCCAACACAAACATGATATGTTGTATATCGTTGATAAGAAAGCAAACTTTGAGGGATATTTTGGTCAATTCACCTAAACGATCGTTTGGAAAGTCTATCAAAGTCACAATACACGCGCGTTAAAGGCAATCGCGGTCATGATGTGGTGCCCGGGGGGTAACGTGCTAAGTTTCGAAAACCATAATGGGGTTTCACGCAATTTTGAAACCACAAGGTAGTATCGTGCATTTCAGCGTAAAGACGTGGGGTATAATGTACTTTACCCTTTTCTATTTATAGTGGAGACCAAGCTGCTCAATTTTTTGCTGCTACTTTAGCACTTAGCAGTCAGCAGTTGAATCGTGCTTTTACTTACAAAATAATATTAGGGCCACTTTACTAAATCGAAATATCTTAAGTTAATATGTAAGAATTGAATAGGTAATTTACTATCTGGAATAAGTATTGGATTTAAATAACAAGCAGAAAATTAGGACTGAAGTGAAATATAGTAACTTATTGGGATCCATTCGTAGTTATCCAGCGACGAACGACCTCGTCCTCATATTTTTCCTGGCGCTCAAATGCAAATCCGATTTCAAATCCTCCCCCCAAAACCCTAACAATGCCACCCAGAAAACCTCCATTACGACCGCCGCCGCCGGCGGTTGGACCCGCCCTCAAGCTCGCATTCGAAAAAGGCACGTTATCGGGTCAAACAAACCAGTTCAGCTTCGGATCCACCATCAACCTTGGTCGCATCGCGCGCGGCAACACGATATCGGTCAAAGACGCTGGGATTTCCTCCAAGCACCTACGCATACGGGTCGAAAATTCGGGGTCGGATCAGTTCTGGGCCGTCACCGACCTCGGATCTTCGAATGGCACCATTTTGAACGAGACTGCTATCGAGAGCTCGGTTCCAGTTAGGATTTCCGACGGGGATCTGTTGAAGATCGGCGAGGAGACTTCGATTAGAATCGGATTTGTTGACGTTGACGGCGCAGATGAGGGGAAAGCTAACAGTAGCATCGGTGATGGGAGTAATTTGACGAGGGGAAATGCGAAGAGGAATGTTAGGAATAAAAGGGGGAAATCAAGGAGTTTGTTGTGATCGACGAGGGTTCTGATTTGGAGTTAAGGCTTGAGAATGACGATGGTGAAGAAAAAGGAAAGGGTGCCGAGGAGGCTGCGAACAATTTGGGGAAAGATGAAAAAGATAACGTGGGCAACACTATTGCAGGAAGAACAAGAAAAAAGCACAATTCAAACAAGTGTGAACTTACTGAGGTTTCGACCAGTAAGGTCGAAGAAGATGAAGCGATAATTGAAGAAACGAGGGCAAATATAGAGAAGAAAGTCGGTACTAGAGGGAGAGCGGTAAGGAAGTCGAAGAAGAGTGAGGATGTGAAAATCTTGACCAGTGATGTTGGTGGGACTGAAGAAGTTGAGGTCAATCGAGGCAACAATTTGGGCGGGAGAATTACTAGAAGCTCAAAGAAGAGCAACAATGTCAAAGTTTCAGCTGGTGAGATCGACGAAGGCACAGACATGGGCGGCAAAATCGTAAGGGGGAGATCGGGTAGGAGAGTTACCAAAAAGTCCGAGAAGGCTAACGAGACTTTGGCGAATTCAACATCTGAAAATAGTGTTGTGGGAGGAGTAGAAATGGTTAGCACGAGAGTAACAAGGAGTTCTAGGAAAGTAGAAAACACAGTTGAGACTGGGAATGATTATTCGACTGTGATTGGAGGCAAAGAAACGAGAAAAGTCACGCGGGGTAGGAAAAAAAAGGTCGCAGGTTTAACTACAGAGGAAAAAGAACCGATTTTGGAAAGTGACCTTAATGTGGAATTGGAAAAGGGAGCTGAAATCAGCGACGAAGCTGAAGAGATCAGCGTTGGGAAACAAGGCGAGGCTGAAGTCGCTGGTACATCTGGCGTTAGAAAGGATCAGTCAATAACAGGGAACTTGATCTCCGATTTAGAGAAGATGACCTTAGGAGAATGGCTAGATTATTTGGAAGTTAATCTTCCCAAACAAATCATCGATACCACCGAGGCGATGATCGCCGAGATGAGGCAAAAAGCCGAAGGGTTACACAAGTTCATGTTGCAGCGCAAGAATGAGGAGAAAGGGGGAGATGTTTAGCGTAATAACAACACAGAGTGAGCATCTCTTTGATCTGTTAACGTTCTTGTGGATTTCTAGTCTGTTTAAGCTTATTATGCTTAGTTCTGCATCTATATTTTGGCTCAGAGAGTTAAATGTAAGGATTTTTCTGCTGTGATCGAACAACTAATCGAACCTTTTGAGAAGGAATGAACATTCAGATTCTTCGAGGAACTAACAACACATATCGAACCCAGATAACTGACTGCAAGAAAACATATGAAGTCGATAGTAGAATTCATGCAGAAAGTAAAAAAAGGCAAACAGCATATCAATTTCTGAATTCTATTTTGGTGTCAAACATTTGCACATCACCATCACTTAGCTTCAGGTCTTGATAGAGTTTGCTCGCCCATTCTTTCATCTTCATCACGGAAGTAGGCAACGGCGCATCATCTTCGCCGTCGATCTTTCTTTTCTCCAATTCATTCGACTTCAATTGCGTCGTTTTCGCCGTACTTTTACTTTCTTCCTCGCCAGTTCCTCGTAAGGACGATGACTGGGCACGAGTTTCTAGTTTCCTCCTTTTCGAAGGATTCATAATTATCAAAGCCTGTTATTACACTCACAGGCTCGTAAGTACTGCAAAACTCAAATCATTAAAGCTGTATTCAATTGGACAAAAAGGGGATTTAGGTAAGTAGGAGGATTTGATTAGACTTCAAAAAAATTTCGTAATAAATTCCTTGGCCCTTAATAGAGCAACCCTCGACCCATATGGTCGGAAGTTTAATTGCATGGTTTTTACTTAGCACGGAGCTGAACCGAAGTTTCACCATAACAGTGCCTTCGAAGATTCTATTTCTCTGATGCGATACTTTCCTCGTCATAAAAATACCAACTTTTGAAGGTTCAAAACAGAGCATATTATTCACGCAATACACAACAAGGTTAGAAAATCGTGGGTACCTTTTGTAGAGTAGAAGTCTCTGTCCGAAATGATAGAACTTACTATGGAAGATGAGTAGCAGATAAAGGGCCGTGGGAGTTGAAAAGACCCTAATTTTGAAGATGATGACGCCATCCATGAGTAGGGGTGGTAAACAGGTCGGGTTGGGTCACCTTCGGGTTCAACCCGTTTAATAAACGGGTTGAAAACTTCAACCCTAACCTGACCTGTTTACTTAAATATGTTGAAAAATCAAACCCAAACCCAACCTGCTTTAACCCAACCCGCCAACCCACCAACCCTTTTATAATTAAAAAAGAAAAAAGAAAAAACAAAATTGACAGAATTATAAATCCAAATTAAACAAAAAAAGGAGAACTAATGCAATTTTTTTCTAAAGCATCACGTGAGAGTGGATAGAGAATTAGGGTTAACCCTTTTATTTTATTTATATTAATAATATTTTAATAATATATATTATTCGGGTTAAATGGGTTGATTTCGGGTTGATTCCGGGTTGATTTCGGGCTGAAAATCCGAACCCTAACCTAACCCACTTAATAATTGGGTTGGGTTCGGGTTTACCCATTTACGTAAACAGGTCAAAAATGCTAACCCGAACCTGCTATTTTCGTGTGCGGTTCGTGTCGGGTTGGCGGGTCGGGTCGATTTTTAACAGCCCTATCCATGAATAGGACGATGATTTTAATCACCAATATTATATTAATATATATGTAATATCACCATTTATTTTTCTGTATCAAGAATTACTGATCCATTATTTTTCTTTCAAAAAAATGTTTAGCTGATGAAATTTTAATTCAATTGTGAATTACTACTGATCATCAGAAAATGGCAGAAATCTTCATTTCCGACTACTTTATTTCAACGAAGGCTGATTCGGACAAGTTGTTAACCTCATAGACACCCCCAAAAAAAACCCCATTTTTTTGGGCGTACAAAGAAGTCAATAGATGATGTTCAACTAAAAAAACCAACAAAAATGAAAAAAAAAAATCTCAATGAAGGGCAAATATACCACCGAAATGTTATCAATTTACGCTTATCTCAGTGATATTAAGCGGCGGGCGGCCTGAGCTCGTTATCTTGGGCAGTATCCCGGGAAGAAGGTGGTAAGTACTGCCACATAGGCACAAAACCATAACTGGGAAGCATAGGCATTTTGTTGGGCCCACTTTGATACATCGGCGGTGGCATAAAGCCATGGTGAGGCATGGACATGGCCTTCAACTGCTGCTCGATTCTCTCCTTGTCGGCCTTGAGGGCCATTTTTTCTTCGCGAAGCTCGTTCTTTTCAGCCTATCGATGTTGTTAACGAAAGGGTTGAGTTCCATGAGTTGTGTTGTTCTACTAGGAGCTGTGTTTTTTCACAAGTTTGTCAAAGTTCGAACCTTTAGGGTCTTGATTTCTTCCATGAGCTTTTCGTTCGTCTCTTTGTATTCTTGGGACTCGGTCCTAAGATCGTTGACGATTCTGATGGCGTTTCCAAGTACGGCGATTTTGTCGGTGTTCACGGGCCTTCCAGGCTCCAAAACAGCACACAGTTCTGAGAACCTAAATGAAAGATTGATATCATCGTAAGCATTGTTAATAAGAGCAGCAATGTTCCCATATAGTTTTTTAATGCCTAAGAAACGTTTGAATAATGTTAGCCTAATTTTACTTCTCATTCAGCTTCTCACGCCTCATTCTCTCACGGCATGCTTTGGTTCTCCCTCCACTGCATCCGTCATTGCGTGCCCTGAGGATAACAGTAAACAGAATGAAGAAAGCCTCACAAACTTCAGTCAGAGCATTGAATCATTGATGTTTATCTCCTTGTTATATATCATGTGATATCAAGTTTGAATAAGAAAACAAGTGGAGTATCTACACTACCATCGTAGCAGAAAATAGGCAGATTGTGGTTTATTAACTTCATTCGATTAGTGATTTTCAGTATCGGGGAAATTTATCTTACACAAATGCATTGGACACATAGTAAGGTTAGCGAGCATCATGAGTTTTGATGCTTACCTCTTCCTTGAACACTCATGTTCTGCACAATCACTTACCAACGTATTTCCACCAAATGAAGGATCAATGGCTGCACCCGAACTGCAATAAAATACTTGATCATATGCCAAGACAAACCATTCTTTACAGAGCTTTCAACAGCCAAATTCAATGAACCAAGCAAAATAGTGGGTCAAACTACAGCAAAAGTAAGTATTTTTCTAAATCACCATATTTCTGGGTCATGAAAAAACATGAAATTTAGAACAAAAAACATTTCCGAAAGGCAGCATGGGCTCGCTCAAGATACGATTAGCTTAACAAACAACGGAACCGTTCACGCTAACTTCAGATTGATTGATCAAGAGTTTGAAAATTGAAATCAGCTTACTCATTGAAAGAAATACATACGCACTCCAAATTGACATAATCGTTCGTGAAATAAAACGAAACATGGGCTCCTATGTAGCAAAAGTCGAATTAACATTCATTGAAAAAAAATTGAGCATCCGACAAATCAATGATAGACAAACAAAAAACAAAATTTGTGACTAATTGATGATAAGCCCATAAAAAATTATTCAACAAACAACTCAACTCACCTTTGCGCAGCAGGGTAAAGGTTCCAATAAACATCGCTCGGCGGCAAAACGACATCGTTCAAGAAGCCGCCGGCATCAACTAGCTCAGCCCAGCATTTGTCGTCGATCGAATCCAAGGAATGATTGCTATCATTCATCATCTCTTGGCCTTTTCTCTTTAACTTTTCAGGAGATCATGTGGGTTAGGGTCGAGAATTGAAGTGATTTTTCTTTTCCAATTTGGAAAAGAAAACAAAAATAATTTGGAATGAGCGGTCGCAAATATTTGGAGGTGCTTCGATGAACAACTTATTCTTCTATTTGGGCTCATTTGTTTGGGCCTAACCCATTTAAATAGGCCCACCAAAAAACTTTCAGGTCATTTTTAATGTTAATAAATCAGAAAAGAAAAGGCCGTAATCGACCGTTTCTTCGAACCCTAACCTCAAAAAAATCCCCAAATCAACGATGCCGTCTCTGCAAACAGCTTTACCGCCAGAGCTCGCGAACAACGCGATCCGATTATATCGCGAATGCTTGCGGCGAGCGAAGTACATCGGCGGAAAGAAATTCAACACGGAGCTTCTCGTTGATATGGTAAGAACGGAATTTAAGAAGAACATGCACGAGACCGATCCCGATAAAATCCAGCAATTGAAGGATAATGCGGCGAGGGGATTGATCAATCACATGTTGTATGAGTCTGAGGGTTTATCGGGACGGAAATTCAGCCAAAGCTCTTAGTTCTTATTATGGGTGTTCGATGGCAAGTGAGAGGAGTCTTTGGGTGCTTTCAGGCAGTGACTTATAGATTTAAGTTTTTTAAAGGATCAGCTGTATCCTCTTTCATGGTTAACATTTTGGGGATAGGCTATTCTGGTAAGTGTTTTGTTTCTTAATTTTTTATGGTTTACGAAAGATATGAGGCTGTAATAATCTGGCAAAAGGTGATCTTTTGATTGAAATAAACGTTGGTGCTGATTATTTTTGGGGTGACTGAGAATATGTTTTGTGCTTAATTGAGGTAACCCATTGTGTTTTGTGCTTAGATAGTTGAATGCTGTTTAAGTTTTTCATGGCACAATAAGTGTGTTTGCTATTGGAATTTGGATCGTCCATTTCCATCATATTTTGATCTTATGTTTTGTCTCAACATTTTGATCTTTTACCTTAAATCTAATGGATGCTTTTGCACATCTGCTTGACAAATATGATTACTTCAACCTCTTGTATCCTGTCGTAATTGAAGGAAACGTAGGAAACCTCAACCAACGTCTCGTCAAACGGCTGAAGAACTGTATTTTGATCCTTGAACGAATCCTCTTAATCATTTTGGTGAATTCACTCTTTCTCTTAAGAATTTTCAATTTTGATTTGCTTATCCACTTCCTCACGCGTTTATATCCTGCAATTTTGATGGTTGAATGCATATCTATATATATATATATATGTATGTATGTGTGTGTGTGTGTATATGAATCTCATAGACAATGATCTTCATGCATGCTTTTATAGTGCAATAGTCTTTACCTTTAACCTTCTTCTTGAGCTTCTTCTCTGTTTCTTCATCAGCATGTACATGTTGTAATGGCTGAAGGATAGTAAATAAAGTCTGACTTTCGCAGATTTGGCGAAGAACGAAACAACTTCGAAAAAATCGATTACCTTAATCAGCTGTTCGATACGTGCCCTCATCCTCCTCTGTAGTAAGCTTTTCGTGATCTATTGGTATCTTGAATTATTACAATTTAGCTTCAAAGTATATATAACATCATGCAGTAAGACATTCTCTTTACCTTAACATGAAATTTCACGAACGAGTAAAAGTTCAGAAGGTTCCATACGGTTTTCTCCAACCTTTTCCCTTCTACGTGCCGAGACATTACATCTTCATAGTTGCAAAAAAGGAAGAAAGGAAAACCCTTATTTCAGATCACAACAGAAATGTGAATGGCGTAAAGGAAAAAAAAAAAAAAGATCTTTGTAAATCATTTACCGAAGGAAACAAATCCACAATTAGTACTCAGATCTTCAATGGACTCTCCTCTTAATTCTGGAGGTGGAATTGGTGACCATATGCATTGAGGAGCCTTATTACATTCTTGTGAGCTTGATGATTCCATTAATTCCTTGATTATGTTATACATACATTAATAAGATATATCCTAACATAAGGTTTTCTTGAATGATCCCTCAGATACATACCTGAAAGAAGTGTGTAGCAATAATCACGTCTTCGTGCTCCTTGAAACGAATGGGAAACACAACAGTCGTTTTAGCTGCCTATGGAGATTCTCATTCTATATTATTACAGAATGAGTTGCCAAAAAAAAAAATAACAAAAAACAAAACAGCCAAGATTATTACCTTTCTGATGAGAAAGAAGGGTTCCTTCGGTTGATAAATGAGCTTCATCAGTATACTCGTCCCATGATTATCGAACGCCTCGAGGGAATTATTATTCCTCAGAATATCTCTCAGCTGAGAACTTAAAATCACCGCTTGAACTGAAGATACATCTCTGATTATCCTCGTCGAAACTGGTAAAGAAGAAGGCAAACACTTCTAACTAACATGAATAGAGATGAGCACATATCTTCTTATATAGGTATATTATTATCATCGTTCGAATTAATTCGCCAGAACCTTTATCGTGTGGAATTCTTGATAAGTTGAGCTTTAAAGTGAGCTGAAACCCTTGATGGGGTGATTCAACAAGCTCGATAACTTGTGGGCATATCTTAATAACCATGTCAAGAGTATGTTGAGGAAGCTTATTGAAGATTAATTCTTGAGATTGAAGAAGAGGTGTTGATACTGAGAGATATGTGTAAGGAGGATCTGATGCTGAACACTGTTAGAACATATGATACTTTGTAATCATAAACACAAACATTAAACTCGGCCTATGATATCATAAAGAGTGTGTAAGGTTCACCTGAACATGGTAATGGACGAATCCGAATTCGTATATGTGATGATCGATTTCTTGAGTCTTTTCATTTCTGATATAAAAGAAGAATATAAGTAATGCGATATATGGGACGAAAATTTCAAGGTGTACCTGTGTATGCTGAGGAGAAGTTGTTTTAACGCTGGTGATGATCTTTCAAAGCTTGCCATCTTCAAGTGTTTATGAATATCTGTGTGTGTGTGTTATTACATTCTAATATTTATTTGTTGTAGTTAGAATGTTATGAGTGAAATTAAAGTTCTTCGGTGCAAATCATGGCTTGGTAACATTTGAAGCAATATTCGCCAAAACGATGCTTCGAAGGCAAGTGAGGATTTTCAATATTGTAAAAATGATGTCTGTAAAAAAAGGATTCAAGAAAAAAAATGCCCACAACAATTACGCATTATTACAACTCGTGCAATATTCGAAGCAGAAGACAAAGCCGAGACTCAGAAAAACCTACTTATATAAAACAACAGAAGTAAAGAAATATAGAAACTCTCGACAACCCATAAAAGCAATAATACAATATAACATCCCCACGACATCTTTTTCAAGAAACTCAAAGAATAAAGATGCAATCTTTATCTATTATTTCATCATCCAATTAGACAAGCTAGCATTGACAGAAATCCCACCATCTTCGACCCTTTTTAGAACAAAAGGCTTGGAAGAGTAAATCTCCAAGTTTAAATCTTTATTTTCTTTCCGATACTTTTCAGGCCCTTCTGCTTTTCTAGCTTTCATCTCTTTCCATTGAGCAAGATTTTCGACTGGGCTAAGCACGGAGAAGTACAAATTACCACTCTTGCCCTCGGCCCAAGAGCTTACACATCCTCCATCTTCCTTAATATCTTGTCTTGAAGCTTCTTCATTCTCACCTTCTTCACTGCTGTAAAAATCATCCTCTTCCTCATCTTCCTCGAAAGACAAGTCATATTCGTCGTTAATAAAATGATCTTCATCGTCTTCCATGCATGCTTGATATCGATAATTTCCTATGTTTGATTCAATCAAGCTTTCTTCGTAGCTTTTTTCATCCTCGGAAAAATAGCCTTTTTCATCACCGTATGGGATTGGCTCGTAAGCTTGCACGTTTAAGTTGAAGCTCACTTTCTTCTTTATCTTGGTTGGATTTTTAAGCTTCCCTCTATATGTCCAAGAATGCCCAATTAGAACCAAAATTTCAGAGTATTCACATATATATCATAAATCAAGAAAACGAGTGAAGTAAAGGGAGTTGACTTACTTAAGCTCCACAGAATCTAAATCAGAGAATTTCAGGTTGGTTGTGACTTTAGAATCAAGAGGTACATAGCTTCTTCTTCCATGATTCTTACAGAGAACATATATCGAATTCAAAAGCGAACGAAAACTAAGGAAAACATTGGGGAAAAGAGATGTAATGAAGCTTACTTGTTCTACAGAAAGGTATTTGTTTGTGGGCTTTCGTCGTTTTTTCTTTTTTTCGAAGCCGAAGCAGCCGAGGAGGAGGCATCCCATTTGAATGACTAATGAAATGAATTGGCTTAAGATTAATTAGCTATGCCATTGGAATATTATTTGAATGGAGTAAATGAAGCACCGTTAGTATGTGTGTGTGTGGATATTTGAATTGAATACTTCGCCTCCTTTGCTGCCTCCCTTGTTTTTTTGAAAAAAAAAATGTTACTGTTGTAATGTAAGAAAGGAGATTGTAATGATTAATGATGGACACGAGGTGGGCTCACACAGTGTCTTATACGCAAGATAACAAAATATAGCTAGCTATTTCGTCATTGTTGAAATTAGCAACTAATGTACCTTACAATTCAATTCAGGGGATTACTATTTACCGCCCCTTTTTACTTGTTACCGCCCCCTAAAGGACTGAAAAAAGACTATTTTGCCCCTATGTCATTTAAAATAATTAAAAAGGTAAAATATAAAAAAAGTAAGAATTCTTATTTAAAGTCCTTTACTACGCAACACTTCAAATCACACATCCAAAACAAACCAAAAAACAGAGAAACTTGCAAATCGCAATGGAACGAGGAAAAGGAAAGGGAAAGGGAAAGGGGGTGCTCTCACGATTGGTAAGAAAATTGTCGTAAAATTCATTCGTATTTAGATAGATTGTCGAAAACGGGTCGAAATAGGCCGGAAAACGGTTGATCGGACGCGAACGGGCGAAAAACGGGTCGACCGAAGGCGGATTTCGGTCGGCCAAGTGCCGACCGAAACATGATTTCGGTCGGCCAGGGTCGCGACCGAAATCGGATTTCGGTGGCGACCCTGGCCGACCGAAATTATGTTTCGGTCGCGACCCTGGCCGACCGAAATCATGTTTCGGTCGGCACTTGGCCGACCGAAATCATGTTTCGGTCGGCACTTGGCCGACCGAAATCATGTTTCGGTCGGCACTTGACCGACCGAAATCCGACTTCGGTCGGGAACTCGCCGACCGAAATCCGATTTCGGTCGGCCTTGGCCCGACCGAAGTTGAATTTCGGTCCTGTCATGGACCGACCGAAATTTCATTTCGGTCCAATTTTTTTTTTTTTTTTTTAAAAAAAATTATCTATTTGCAGGCGCAGGGTGGGAAGTCCCTGCTCGGAGGGAGCAGCAGACCCCCCTCGTTGGAGGGATCTGGAGAGCGTCATACGAGGGCGCGCGGCGTTGATGCTTCCGTTCGTAGGGAACGGGAGGAGGCGAGGCGGCAGCGAGCGGGTGATTCGCATTCCGTCTATGCGGAATACGATCGGAACGTAGAGGAGGAGGCGCATGCGGATGAGGAGGTGCCATATGATGCGGCATCGTTTCAGTCATCCGACGACGATGCGATACCGGTCTCCTCAGGTACATCCCTTCTTCATTGTAAACTGACTTGCGATGTCGTGTCTTAAATTTATTTATGTGTTATTCGTAAAAAATAAAATAGGGAGCAAGCGCTCCAGGGTCGTAGATGACGATTCCTGGAGGGTGCAAGGGCCACAGCCAGGTGGTCCGCAAGATGGCGAGGTGATCCCTAGTTACTTGGGGCACATCGCGCCACGCATCTGGATGGGTGACGAGGAGAGGCCCGTGCTGAAGTGCGAGGGGCGGGCATTAGTGCTTCGGCAGCTTAAGCAGTGGTACTGCCAATTCCCGCCGGAGACACAGAGCGAGATCGATGGCACAGGCCTCTTACACCTCGCAGATGCCATGCTCGTACACTTGGACCAGCCTCTTCTGTGCGCTTTTGTGGAGCGCTGGCTTCCCGACACGAACATCTTCCACATGCCGTGGGGGGAGATGACGATCATGCTCCACGACGTCGAGCAGATTCTCCGTATCCCGATCGACGTGACGATGGTTTCGGGCACCCCGGACGCCGGCGACCAGCAGATCGCGGCGAGGGAGATTCTGGGCGTCTCCGCAGACGCCCTGAGGGGATTTTGGAGAGCAGGGTCGGTTGCGTCGAAAGACGTGATGCAGAGGATGGGGAGCGTCGGCCGGCGGGATTCCAGGCCATCGCTTGGCTATGGATTCTATTGGGGTCGACGTTGTTCGTCGACAAGAGCGGGAATCGGGTGAAGCCCGACATCATGCACGAGTTCTATCGCTCCCTGCCATCTGCCAGTCATTATTCGTGGGGATCGGCCGCTCTTGCTTACCTCTATCGCCAGCTTGGGCTCGCAAGCCGAGCGGATGCACGGGGTTTAGCTGGGTGCCTGTCGTTACTACAGGCGTGGATCTACGAGTACTTCCCATGCTTCCGCCCACACCGTCTACCCCATCACGTGGAGCCTGGCCATGCACGTTCACGCATGTGGTCCGTATCTCAGGTCGAGCGGACGGGACACCGGTTGATTGAGATCCGCCGTCAGCTAGACATGATGACAGCGAGCGAGGTATTTTAACAATTTATATTCCATATTCACGACAATTATATAATACAAAATAAATTGTTATCAGGTTGCGTGGTTGCCGTACGGTCCCGATCCAGCGGCGCAGCACCTGAGGACTCTTTTCGTGGGCTGGGTTAGATATCGCGACATCGTGGAGCCCTACGTACCCTCTAGAGTGTTGCGCCAGTTGGGTTACGTGCAGCACATCCCGCCGCCGATGACACCGCCGCAGAAGGCGTATATGCCAGCTGACCCGTCTAGGTATAAGGTGCACCATTCTGGCGATGCGGCAGAATTTGCTTGGCGGCAGTCCCCTTACGCGTACATCCTCAACTTGCCGTACATCAGCCGGAGTACCGCAGAGTACCTTGGTGAGACCGTGGACGGTTACATGGACTGGTACGAGCGGCATTCTCATCCTCGTCTGTTTTCGTCGGAGCCAGGATCCTCTTCGGGCGGCATCCCCCCGCGCAGCCATAGCAACTACGTACGTAATTTAATGTGATTTGGATTTAAAATATTTGTATGTTTAATCAAATTTTATATGTATTAATTATGTGTGCAGTGGTACAGCTCGATGTATGCCTTGAGCACGGAGATGCTAGCTACGCTGCAGCTCCACGATGAGGATGAGACAGAGCGCTACAGAGACAGGCTGCACGACATGAACGACCGCTGGCGCAATGCCCCGTGATGTGGTTGTATTTTATTTGTATCCCTTTTGTGTGTCGGACGCGTACTTTTGCGACTTTATATTATTCCTCACTATCGAAAGCGTACAAAACATAACAAAATAATATTAAGAATAGAAAATAATATTATGAAAAGAAATAATAATAACTAATAAAAAAATAATAACAATAATAGCATAAGAATAATATTATTAACAAATAATAAAAATAATACAAAATAATATTATGAAAAGAAATAATAATAACTAATAAAAAAATAATAACAATAATAGCATAAGAAATAATATTATTAATAAATAATAATAATACAAAATAATATTATGAAAAGAAATAATAATAACTAATAAAAAAATAATAACAATAATAGCATAAGAAATAATATTATTAATAAATAATAATAATAATACAAAATAATATTATGAAAAGAAATAATAATAACTAATAAAAAAATAATAACAATAATAGCATAAGAAATAATAATAATAATAATACAAAATACAAATTAATAAAAGAAATAATAATAACTAAGTTTGATTATGACGCATGAGGTGCAACCAGTGTTCGATTCTGCTCTGATATCTAAGTTCCCACCCATCAAGTCGACGATCACGATACGTATTCCAATATGGATGCAAGACGGGCATAGGAGCGTCTGGACGTAAATTCAGTCTTATATAATGTTGGTACTCGTCTCCGAGGTGCGCTAGGACGATAGTTCGGTTCGGTCCATTGGCTGTCCGGGGGGCACGCAGTGGCAATATCGTGAAAGAATGCATGTTGATGGTCGATCCATTGCCGTACCCGTAGAGGGTAACTACAGCGTTCCAAAGTGTCGCCACAGCCCAAAGATCGCACGGTGTCAACATCCAGTGGTTTGCCAAGCAAGGCCCCCCTTCCCAGCGTATACGTTCCAGCTGCATTTCCAGTGAATCACCGTAGTAGATTGGCGAGTAAAGATCCCAATGGGCTTCGATTTCGTTCGCGACGTTATTCCTTAAGGTGACCCATTCTTCCTCGTCATTGTAAATATGGGAAGCGATAGCGCGAAATCCACAGTTGCCGTCCGCCACCACATCCTTATAACTAACTATATACGGATGGATGACTGATGTTACGTGGTGCTGCAAGCGGCTGTGGAAGAAGTTGGATTCACCTGTACAAAGCATTTTACATGACTAGAGGATTTATCCATGTTCGCATGAATCCAGAGGCAAAAGATAAATGTACCTGTATCCGTAGTAGAAGTACGAGAGCGCTTCACAGACGAAGATGACGTACGGCCATGACTGGAACGACTCTGGCTGCTACGACTTGTACTGCTTCGCCCTCCGCTGCGTCCCCCCCTTGGGAGTGCGTACTCCCAAGCACTTCGATCACGTTTCGTCGAGTCTCTTTTCTTTGGCCGTCCTTTTACAGATGTCTTAACAACTGGCTCATTCCACTCTTGCGCCTCGGGATAGAGATATTCGTGAACTACTCGATGGAGGCCACGCATAACGGCCGGATCGCGCGTTTCTGCCTCACGCACGAGGTCGTCAAAGCGCTCCTGCTCAGAAATATCGGGAACTATTCCCTCGCCGATTGTGAGTGTCCTCCAGAAGTCGTGCAAGCATTCTAACGAAACTGGATAGTTGTTGTCCACGCATTGCTGAAGCTCGCAAGCACATGGTAGTTGGTGCGTACATCGTACTACACATCCACACCTGGAGTAAACCTCATTCGACAACTCTTTGGCCCGCCGCAGCTCATTTCCCATAATTAATATTGCATGGTGTGAAACTCTGTATAATAATGTTAGGAATGGAAATCCTGACATCTTAATAGGTCGTTTCGACCGGGACTCCTCAAGTGTCTGCATAGCCACAGTAACAAAATTATTAGATAAGGATACATGAAACGTAATAATAATGTATTTACCTTTCTTATGCGAATCAACTGGTTCTGAATCTGCTCGTGCACCTTCACCCATACGGTGTCAAGTGATCCAGTGGCGGAGTTCAGCCATCCTTTCAGCTCGCTATGAGCACTCTCCACACGACATGTAGTGGTGTTCCCGAAATGAAGCACCTGATTCGTCCAAGCTCTGGCGAACTTCTCCTTATGCACCAACCACGTCTCCTCAACATACTTAACGAAGTCTGAGTTGGGTAGCCAACGCAGACGCATGTCATTCACTGCATTCTCGTATTCGTCAACCGTCGGAGCTTCCACGACTGCTCTCCAGGACTTGTGCGTGAAGTGAGCTGCGGTCTTTTTGCTCTTCCCCCCCAACAATAAATTTTGTTCTCCACATCTTTATAAATATGCCACGTGCACAGCAGATGGTGAGAATGTGGAAATACTTGATGTACCGGTCGAAGAAGGCCCAACTCACGATCAGTCACAATCGCCGAAGGATGGACACCTGGACCCAGAATATTCCGAAGAGAATTCAACATCCACCAGTAACTTCTCTCAGTCTCGTCCTCCATGACGGCAAACGCACATAGAAAGTTGTGATTACAGGGAGTCATCCCTATAATCTCAACTAGAGGCATCTTATATCTATTTGTCTTGTACGGCGAGTCAATCCCAATAAAATAATGATACGTCCTCAGCAGTGCGAGTGACTCCGGGTGTGTGAGAAAGACATGTGTCAGCCTATTAGTCTCCTCATCTCTCAGCGCTTCAACAAAATATCCGGACTCTGTCGCCTGGTGCATCAACTGGCTCACGACGTCTCGACCCTCAGAATATTGCTTCTTCAAACGATCTCTGTAATTATATACATGCCGGATGGTCGCGTTATCTACGCTGTGACGAGCCCTCATCGCTGAGAGGATATGTGCTGGTTTCGCTTGGGCAGCAGTCATTTCCTCTACGACCTTCTTTGCCTGTCTGCTTAACTCACTCGTCTGGCGGTGTCCCTCGGAAAACTGTATCAGAGGGTGATTGTGTATGGAATTCTCGGTTGCACCCGTACGAATGTACCATTCCCTAGTAGCTGGATCCTGCTGGGCTATGACTACAAACGGACACCTGCACTTGTTAGACTTGGACATCCTCTCCAATTCATCCTCCTTGCCTCTATAACGTTCTCCGCGAGAACATCTAATCAATTTTTTTGTTCCACATTTCTTGTGCGACGAAATTATCAACTCGAAACCAAGACCAATAGCGACGCCCTTCGCCCAGTTAATGGCTTCCACGTCGGTCGAAAATCGTCCTCCTTCGCGAAAATGCGCACTGTAGTTTATCCCGTCACCCGTGGAATCCTCCGGGACAATCTCCGAGTCTGGAAAAAAAAATTAAAAAAAAAAATGGTGACCGAAATCGGATTTCGGTTACCTTAAGAGGCGACCGAAATACGATTTCGGTCACATATAAGGTCGATCGAAGTTCTGTTTCGGTTGCCGCCGGACCGACCGAACAATAATTTCGGTCGGCTTAAGAGGTGACCGAACAATAATTTCGGTAACCTGTTGGGCTGACCGAAATGAAATTTCGGTCAGCCCAAGAGGCGACCGAAATTATTGTTCGGTCACCTCTTAAGCCGACCGAAATTATTGTTCGGTCGGTCCGAATTTTCCGATACAATCCAATATAAATTCGAGAATTCAAACATATACGAACGGAATTTACGAGAATTTGCTTACCATCGTGCCAGTAGATACTTTCTTTTGACCTTTCAATTTCGAAAATAGACGATTCATTGAAATGTTTTAATTTTTTGTTATGTTTGAATCTGATTTGGATGTCTGATTGCGATATCCGATTATTTATAAGGAAAATGACTTTAAAAAGAAATTTAAATTAGAAAGGGCAAAATAGTCTTTTTTCAGTCCTTTAGGGGGCGGTGACTAGGAAAAAGGGGGCGGTGAATAGCAATCCAGTTAAATAATCGAGGTCACTTCTTGAAGCTAATGTAATGATATACTATAACAACATTCGACGTTACATCGTCTCTGTACTGCAATAATCTTGAAGCTAAATTGTGTACAAACAAAATATATATAGCAATATCAAAAACACCAAATTATTAATATTTTCAACCCACCGCCGCCGCCCTAATCTCCTCCTCGTCGGAAACCTTATGCCTCGACGCCCTAAGCTCGTCCCTAAGAACCCTCATCGAGTCCGAAACCTCGGCCTTGTACACGTAAAACTTAACCACGAACAAAAAAAGCCCGAAATTCAAGACGTTCAGAACCGCGAAGAACGCGTAATAGTAGTGCAAACGCGACGCATTCAGGTTATTCCTTATCCACCCCTCGTGCCCGTCCCCCTGGTAATCCTCGAAACCGTCGAGAGCAAAAAGCTACTTATGAAATTCCCGGCCCCGAGGCTCACCATGGAGTAAGAAGTCCCCAGGCTCTTCATACTCTCGGGCGCCTGGTCATAAAAAAACTCGATCTTCGCGACTTCCAAGAACGAATCCGCGACGCCCATCAGCACGAACTGGGGCAACAGCACGAAGATCGAGAGCGGGACTTGGCCCCCGTTGGCCACCAAGCCGTTCGACCGAGCCACTCCGAGCCGGTGCCTCTCGGTGGCCGAAGCCACGGCCATGATGACTATGTGGATCAACATGCCTATGCCCATCCTCTGGAGTAGGGTTATGCCCCTAGGGTTTCTGGTGAGCTTTCGAAGGGCTCTTACGAAGAACCGATCGTACAAAACGACGGAGATGAGCATGGATAGGGTTACGAATCCCGCCAGGCTCGCCGGCGGGATTTTGAAACTGCCGATATTTCGGTCGAGGGTCGTGCCTTGCTTGACGAAGAGTGTGCCTATCTGAGCAAGCATGGTGCTCGGGACGAAGGTGGCTATGAGGATCGGGACCATCCTCAGCATCTGCTTGGTCTCTTCGACCTGCGTGACCGTGCATAGGAGCCACGGGCTTGTCGAGCCAGTGTTCACGCATGCCTTGTTGAGGAAACTGCGATCGTCGATAACAGTTAGTCGCATTTTGTTAATGGAAGGAAGTGTGTCGTATTTTTAATTGTATATATAAAATTTCAGCACGTTCCCTTACGTCTAGGCTCTTTATTATCTAGCCTTCTACGTGTAATTTTCTTGAAATCCATGACCTAATGGCCTAGGCTATGATATACATTGAATCGCACAATTCAGCTAAAAGCATAAGCTTGAAGGAATAGTCCATATATATCATATTTTAATTTTATATACCATATTTCCAGCACTGACAAGCACCAAACTGAATTATGAAAATTTTCGAAATTTACCACGATCGAACGACGAATACCATACCTCATTGAAGGCGTGGAACTGATCCGATACTTTCCCTTCTTATACACTTCAAAATCGAGCTCGTAAAGCTCCTCGGGTCCGCGGGGACCACCGTGCCCCATTTCCTGACGGAGGCCACAATCACCTTAGCCATCTTGGTGAACGGACTTCCCGTGGGCTTCTTGTGCCTATAAAAAGGCGTGCCCGCCGCGAATATCGCGATCGACACGGCGAGCCCGACTGTGGGGAGGCCGTAGCCCAACGTCCACCCGACGTTGTCCTGTATGTAGACCAAAACCGTGTTGGCGAACAAAGTCCCAAAGAATATGCTGAACATCCACCAATTGAAGAAGGAAAGCTTGTGGGCCTTCTCCTTGGTGTCGAACTCGTCGAACTGGTCGGCCCCTATGGTCGAGATGTTGGGCTTCGTCCCGCCCGTCCCGATGGCCAAAGTGTAGAGCGCCCCGAAGAAGACGGCTAGCTGGAGAGTGGTTGCTTTCTTGCAAGTGGCGCCGGTGGGGTCCGCGCACGGGCTCGGTTTTAGCGGGTGGATCGAGACCGACAAAGTAAGAAGAGCCATGCCCTGTTTGCATAGTATAGATATGATACATTAATTTAGAAGAAATAATATATGATTAATCATGGCAGGTCTAAGGCTGTATAAATAAAGAAATTTGCCTATATGTGAGGGGGCATGCTGGCAATAATATATAAGACTAAAATACGATGCCAAGCCTTTGAGAGTAAGCGTTCAGTGAAACGGTTCGATACGTTAAGCTTTCAGTTGAACTGGTCATCTTTTATTACACTATATCTGCGAATCATACGGGCCACGTGTCACGTACCGATAGGTAGATGGCGGAGGCAATGATGAAGGTGAAATAACGCCCGAGAAGGGCGTCGGCGACGTATGCGCCCAACACGGGTGTCATCCAAATCGTCCCGACCCAATTGGTTACGTTGTTGGCCGATTCGACCGTTCCTTCTCGGAGTTTCTTCGTCAAGTATACGAATAGGTTCGTAGATATACCGTAGTACGCCATGCGCTCGAATACCTCGTACACTGTCCAATCCAAATACAATGGAGTATTATTAATTTAAGTATAACTAGGAGAGCAATTATATTAGTCCAATCAGTCACACAAATGAAGCGTATCTTTTAACGTTTTAATAAGGCTAATGATTTTCTTGGAACAAAAGCAAAAGTATTTAATTACACGTTGCTTGTCCAGGATGAGGTATTGTTGTGGCAGAAGTTGGTTGAGGGGATTTATGGGTTATAAAAGCCAAGTGGGAGATAGATGACTCGAAAAAGGACAGTCAACACAGCTTGCATGCATATACTTGCATCATGTAATAAGTGTCCAAAACTATGTTCCAGGTTTGTACGCATGTGTTTGTATGCATGCATATGTCTATTAATAGAAGGAAAATGAAATAAAATAATAAAAAAATACAAGTATGCCGACCCTCGATATTTGAGAAGACGGTAAATTCTTATCCATCCAAACTTGTATAGGACCCATCTTGAAGACTTTTTCTTTTTTTGGATATTTCTTCGATTTTATATTTTAGCGAACCAGCCAATGAATTTTCCACACACATGTTTTATTATATGCATCAAAGAGAATAACATAGAATGGAATCTTTTGAACAAAAGAACTTATAGATTCCATATAAAAATATATCCCTGGAAATCTGATCTCTTAAAATGCTTCGAATCATTCGAGTAAGTATATTATATTTATATATATATATATGTATGTATGTATGTGTGTGTGCCTAAAATGAAATTGAGGTCAAACTTAATTGTGGACTCTGTCATCTACCAAATCTTTAGGACAAGGTTTTCTTACCCACACCGATAAAGACATCTACCTATCTAAGTGTGTAATTGTGTAATATAACATTCAAAAGTTTGAACTTTTTTTCCAATGGTTGAGCAGCTTGACATGTGGAAACAAGCTAAGCGACTGTAACCATTTCATCTCTTTCAAGGCACCACATAGCTTTCTTTTCTTTTCTTGTGGTTGAAATACTATCAAGAACTTAGTTTTTCATTTAGGGTTTTTTAACCCGAGGTTGTTCTTTCGTGAATCAAGAATCGATATCATGATTGAAACGGAGAGTGTATATGCATAAGCCTAATATGAGATCATCGATTAAGATGATTAAGTGACAATAGTAGATAACAAATGTTTTTCATTACCGACGATGAAGAAGCATGCTTTCCAACCACCTCTCTTGGATCTAAGAACTGGGTTACCTCTGAGATCCACTGTGCCATCTTGTGTGTACCCATCGTCGTCTATTTTCTCAACTTCCATAGCCAAGTGAGGAAAGAAAAATTTCCAAATAAAATTATATAAATTTTGTTTTTACGTGCGTTGGATTGCGTGTTATTTTCTTTTGATGAAATTGAAAACTCATACAAGCGTTAACCCATATTTATAGACTGGGTTGGGATGAGCAAGGGTTTTATTCAAGTGGGGCCACGCTTCATGCTACTTCTACTTGTAGGATTCTTTTGTTTTATAATAAATTAAAAAAAATAAAAATATTTACGAATATCAATTTGAGCCGATTTTACATTAGGTGCTATTAGGACCATATACCATAATGTAAACGTGCGACAGCTAGCACTCAATATTTGTACTATAGTATAGCAAGAAATTCAATTTAATTGTGCCTACTTTCAGCACTACTAATTCGTCCAAGGTCTTTTTGAATAGTCCCAAAGTCCAAACAAATAAAAGAAAATTGTGGTCATACGCATTAAATCATTGTACATTATGCTTCACGTGTCGTACCATTCCACTTTTCTTTTTTTTCCACGTCGAAATCCGTAAACCAAACGGAGCCAGAGGGAGAGAGTGTTTTATGAATGAAGGGAATTGTGACATGTCCCTAATGTTTACCTAAAATCAGTTTATGCTGACTATGCAGTTGATGCATATGTGTGCAAACACATTGAAATTTTATGGATATGATTGATTCCTACTTAAGTTGACAAGTCAAAGGGACACTAAAAGAAAGATGGGATAACTTGGTACCATTTTCTCAACTTGTGTGCAATAGAAAAGAGATTCGTTGACTGGCTAGCTATTGTAATGAGTCCTTTTCGTTTCTAGATGCGAGTGTTGACTATTAAGCAAGGTTATGTAAAAATCACTCTTTTTGTTAGGTTTACAAAAACTTTTTAATCATTGAATGCTTGTTCTTGACACAAGAATGCACAAAGGCAATATTCAAGTAATTTATAGATGCTTTAATATTATTATTATTATTATTATTATTATTATTATTATCATT
Organism: Craterostigma plantagineum; assembly: GCA_027422505.1. Lineage (NCBI taxonomy): Eukaryota > Viridiplantae > Streptophyta > Magnoliopsida > Lamiales > Linderniaceae > Craterostigma > Craterostigma plantagineum. The sequence goes on from JAPQWV010000057.1 coordinate 1,938,740, forward strand.
GGAGAGAAGTTATCACACACCGCTCGAGTTCCAATAAGACTAAAGTTCAATGTGGATCTCTTCACACTGCAATTAAGTCATATTAAATAAGATTTACTCCAACAAAGCCTATATCAAATTTTAAATGTAAAATTATTCTTATAAACCTATTCATACTTTGAGGGTTTTCGGTTATTGGACATGTTTTTACATTTAACCTATCGTAGATATATAACAATGACGGAAACATGACGCATGCAAAACCCCGAGACAAATAGATATTTATGACCTTTTTTTATACATCGTTCATTTTTAATCCAAAAAGTCTCATTCCTTTCCTAACATAAAAGTATTCTGATATTATTTTTATCTAGAAGCATATGACGAAAATAAGGAATGACGACAATCGAAAAATACACTTTCCAAATGTGTCGACGTCAAATGAAAATTGGCTTGATACTACAATACCGTCCCAACCAAAATTATTAATTAATAGTAATAATTCACTCATTTAAGTCGTGTAGGTCGCTCTAGTTGACTATATATTCACAGAGTTCACACTATTGAGTGTTGACCTATAATCAATATGAGAGAGAGCCTGTGTGAGTAATATAAGTCAACTTCTCTGTTTCTTCATCTATCTTGAATTAAAAGGCTAACTATTAAAGACCGACATAAAATCAAAGAAACTAAAACTCAAGCTTTTAATGATATACTGATTATATCATATCTTTGTAGTAGATGAGATGTGATGTGTCGAAAAAATCAACCGCGTTAATGATGCGTGGAATCAATAGTTCATTTTGGCTGCTTCCGTCGAATGCATGAAATATATCATGAAAGAAAAAAAAAACAAAAATTGTGGCAGTAGTTCTTACATATATAATAGGCTTTTTAAACAAAATAATACAATTCGAATCAAATTTAATAAATGGGGTTGTTTCCTCTAAAATTAACAAAATAGTGCAAAACGCGGCCATTAAATACGATGTCAGGTCTTTTTTTATTTTGTTTTATATGCGTCGCCCCAATGGGGTGACGTTCACTTTGCTTTTTTTTTTTTAATTTTAACTTAGTTTATATTATTTATTATTTATAAAATCCACCAAATTATAAAATCATCGTTATTTCGTCTGATTTACATAATAAAAATCAATAAACGCATCTAATTTATTGTTTGTTTCGCAACGATTAAAATGATATGCATATCTTATATTTTTAGATAATCAAAAATATTTATTTTTATTTTGATAAATTAAAAATACTTAAATTGGAATAAATTTAAATAACAATTAAATTAGATATGCATATCATTTTCCGATATCCGACATGAACGGACGACGTTTCACAAATGATCTTTCGAATTGTTGATATCTCCGCTTAAAATATAGGAGTCGTGTTTGCGAAGAAAAAAAAACATTAATTTATTCCAATTTAAGTATTTTTTACAATTTATCAAAATAAAAAAAATATTTTTGATTATCGAAAAATATAAGATATACATATCATTTTAATCGTCGCGAAACAAACAATAAATTAGATGCGTTTATTGATTTTTGTTATGTAAATTAGATGAAATAACGATGATTTTATAATTTGGTGGATTTTATAAATAATAAATAATATAAAATAAATATAAAAAAACAAAGTGAATGTCGCCCCTTAGGGGCGACGCATATAAAGAAATAAAAAAGGGGTGCCACGTCATCGTCGCGGCTATTAGTCGCCACGTCGCATTTAATGGCCGCGTTTTGCCTTATTTTATTAATTTCAGACGAAACTCCATTTTATTAAATTTTGATTAAAATTGCATTATTTTATTTAAAAGCCCTATATAATATTCAAGAATGTCAAATGAATATTCAACCCATGAAACAAACATGTACTATATATGGAATCCAAAATGGGATATTTTCCATGAAGATTGGTCCCTCCCTTAGCCTTATTTCAATTACACTCCATTGCATGGACTGGACTATGGGCTTCTTATATAACTTGCTAATGGGTCTTCACAGTTATTTGACCCGACCCATTATGAAACGACCCAATGGCATTTCAGAAAAATATAGCTCAAGATTAGGGCAATTAACACTGATTTCCGCTTATATATTTATGCACCTCTCCCCAGAATTCCTCTCCCTCTCTAAAAGCCCTTTGGCCCTCTCTCTCTCTCTCTCTCTCTCTCTCTCTCTCCGCCGCCGCCGATCGAACGGAGGATAACCGATCGCCGCCGCAGATCTCATTCGACAAGACGGAAGCAGATTTTGTATCGCTCTCATTAATCACCATCTTTCTATAAATAAGCTTATTTTAATTAATTAACAAGTAATTTACTAAATATATTGTTATATATTTATTATTATATTATTTTTATTTTTCAAGTTTTCCAAATTTTCCTTATCGGCCGTTCATATCCGAATTTCGTGTTTGTTTCTGCACATAATATTTTTCAAACGCTTTGGTCAGATTTTTAAATTTCACGAAAAATTAATGGCGTCGCCTTCGCACTCGCAGTGAATTGACACTTGTAGCCTCACACCCATTTCAGGTGACGTGGCACCAATCCCTACCGTCCATCGCATCCAACGGTCCAGGATGAGCTACGCCGCTCGCAGACTCCCAACCCCAGGCGCGTCGCGCAAACGCAAGGAAACGGAATCGGGTCTCTCGTCGGCGCCGGCGAAACCCGCCGCGTCCATCGCACGCGCCGTCGGTACGGCTCCGCCGCCGCCTTCGACGTCGTCGGAGCCTCCGCAGAAGCCGATCTCGAACAACAAGCTCCTGGCGGGTTACATGGCGCACGAGTTTCTGACGAAGGGGACGCTCTTCGGCCAGAAGTTTGACCCGGCCCGAGCCGAGGCCTTGCCGGTCGGGTCGACCAACGACCCGAGGAGGAGGTCCGACCCGGTTCAGAAAGCAAATCCGAAGCCCGAAAGCTACGCTGACGTGGCGAACTTGGTGAGGAGCGACGGGGCGCACGTGTCGGGCGTGGTTAACCCGACCCAACTAGCTAGGTGGATTAGTCAGGTATAATCTAGCGTGCCACGTGGCGCAGTTTAATTGGAGATGTTGTGGTACTCGAGCAGTTGTTGTTAGGGTTTTTTGTGTGGAGGAAAATCTCTGTATTTTCATGAATTCTGGAAAATATCGAAATTGGAAAAGCGATTGAATTTTTTCCTTGTTTGCCTAATTTTCCAGTATAGTTACTGCTTTGAAGATTAAATTTCAATTCGAAGAGCAAGCAAGCATTGTTGTGGAATACACAATAAATAATGTTATTCATTGGAAAGGAACAGATAAATAAATGCATAATGCGTGACTGATCTAATTCTACTCATAATTTAGTTGTGATTCTGATTCAAGAAAGTTGAAAATTTCTCCTCGTTGCAAACGTTGAGAAAATTTCTTTTTATCCCCAACTCCGTGGAGAATCCTCGTATTCGTGTTTCTGAATGTGCAATGTGTTCTAATTCAAATGCTAATAAAAAAAATAAACACTTAAAGGTAAGGACCAAACATAATCATTTAGAGTTCAGCACCTTGTCAGAAAATTTTTAGGGTTAAGGACCCGATACACTTAAGTGTTTTTCAGTACAACTTCATGGACCCGTAGTAACACTTCGTGGGTCTGTAGTACCACTTCATGGTTCTGCAGTACCATTTCATCGTTATGCAGTACCACTTAGTTGTTTCGCATTACCACTTCATCGTTTTGCAGCACCACTTCTGTGTTCGGAGATAACACAAAACCATCATCCGATACCTGTTCATATACACTGGATAACACCAGGTCCATATCTCTAAATTTCGTCCAAATTGGGTCCTGAACCCAAAAAAATTCTGACAGGATCCTAAATCCTAAATTAAAACATCTTTTGGGGCCCGAATCTTAGTTTGCACTAAAATAAAATACATTGTAAAGCCAACGAAGAAATAAGGTGGCTTACTTGAAATAAGTCTAATAACCATATAATATAATAGCCAAGTTACATTACAGGTAGCATCTCATCTCATGCGTCTCCATACATACCCCAACAACAATCTCTCATAAGCAGAGTTCAATTACCAAACACACTAAAAACATACATCAACAACATAGTACTTACGATGATTACAAACTAAAATACAGCCCCCTCCATGGCTCTACATTGTTGTAATAAAAACTCCCAATAACCATCATACGCCAGTTTGATCAGCTGAAAAAGGTCTTTTTATTTCTTGCATCTTTCCCAGTTTAGGAAGGAGCAGATGGCTCGGGCTTGACTATGGTTGACTCGTCGAGCACATTATTAGGGTAGATAAGTGCGGCTAGAGAGACGGGCATTATGCAGAGAGATTTCGACTGTAGAAACTGCATTGCAGCTCCAACGTCTTCTTCCATGAGTTTTGCAACTTCGCGCTCTGTTTCTTCGTTCGACCAGTTTCCCCACACGTGCGCGTTTGTTCCTTCTTCGCTGTTTTCTCCCTGTAATAAGAGGGGTTATTTGAAAGTTCAGTGTTTTTAAAGGGGGCGTTTTCGTAATTCGCTTACCTCGATGGAATCAGGCGGGATGTCGGCGACAAGCTGTGCCACGGCGCCGGCCCCGCCTAGCCTACTCATGCTCAAAACCTGTTTTTTGGTTAAGAATGTTAGAATACATAGTGTTATAACTTATAGATCACATTACTACTCTGTTGACTGTCAATCACTGAACGAGTCAAAAAATACTTTTATTTTTTTTTTTCATATGAGAGACATGGGACTGAGTTCTTACCTTGACTTGAAGCCTCAAGAACTTAACATAGTCCAGTATCTCGTCAAGCATGGCAGCCCTATCTGTCTGCAAAAGAAGACGAGATAGATCGGTTAACGTTAAACCAAAAAAAAAAGAGAGCTCAAAATCAAGGGAGGTAACTTAAAGGTCATGAAATGAAAATCTCAAATCAATTGTTTCGAAAACATAGAGTTCAAACAGTATCCTATGTGAGTATAGGTAAATTTAAAATCTATGGGCTGGGGATAATATGATACAAGTGAAATGTCCAGGATCAGCGGGAGTGTAATAACACTTCTCTTCGTGAAAACTAAGGCATGTAATGAAAAAAATGTATGAAACTGAGACAATACGAAATGGATGCACATGCAACCTTGTTGCAGCTTGGAACGAGTTCTTGCAAGGCCTTGATTCTCTCCGAAATCCTTTCTCTACGCAGCTGTAACAGAAAGTGAAGTAGCAATGATAAGTCAAATAGTCTTGTCGATAGATTCATTTAATTTTAGATGCTAATATATCTATATATATACCCGCTCAGCGATGCTATGGGGATCAGTTGCCTGTCCCCTCCTTGCTCTCACCCGAGGCCTAATAGAAGGCTGGTGAGGCACAGTTGCCATTGGGCTTGGTGTAGGATGACCTTGAAATGCCTGCAAAAGAATCTCCATTTTTTTAGCAACTTTAAGGCTCAAAACGATCGATCACAACGTAAAGTGATTACTTGAGCTTCAGTATTCATTGACTAGTAAATGCAGAAACCCTAACTATCCTATCTGTCAAACGATATCAAAATTAGTTTTCATGATGAAATTGCTTGAGTTGTAGGAAGACAGCTAATGAAAGACTCGATAACACTTTGGGTAATATAAAGATAAACTCAAGCCCTCTAATAATCGAATAGAAACGCCTTCCAAATATGGAATTCGACAGGGGAAACCTTAAAAACTGAAACTCATAGTGAATACACACACGCAACTGCAAAAATGGAAGAAGAGAGGCATAGGTCATACAAATGAACCCACTTTCAATCAAGTAAGAAGCATGCTCGGACACATAAAGAGGGATAATTTGCATCACAGAAATCACCTGGTGAACCTGAGAGCCAGGGTGACGAACGGCGTGGCCTTGTAAGGGATCGAAGCACTGATACATGTTCCCCATGTTGTTAGTGACACCTTCCCTATCCTGTAAGAACACAGAATAACCACAAATCAAACAACCCATCAATTCCTAAAACCCAATTGAATCAGCCCAACAAAATTCCCATCAACAAAAAGGTAATAAAAAAAAAAACGGTCGATTCCTCCCAAAGAAAACACTCACAGTCTTAACGGCGCCGAACCCCGACGCCATGTCAGCAACTCCGTCACGGCCGTTGTCCAAGCTCAACCCCAGCGGAAACATCGGCAGCTGATGAGAAACGGAAACGTTTAACGGAGCCGTTTCGGAGGAATTCCCGGATTCTGCTCCGGCGAGTCCCGAGTACGGAGGAATCGATAGCATCTGCTCTAGGAAGTCGTCGCCGGCGCCTCCGTAGTTATCCGGCGGATTCGACGCCATGCCGGGAATTTTGGGTGGTGATTGAGGAAAGTTGGAAGCTTTTTTGGAGAACCGATGAATGATTGATTGCTTTGGGAGCGCAGCTGAGTTTCAGGTGGGTGAGTAAGCGTGTGCTTATTACCAATTACTGTGATGGATATCTACTGTCGAGATCCCTATAACTATCCATATTTTCAATTAAGTCCCTTACAAATATATATTTTTTCACATTTTTACCTACTCTCTAAATTGTCAATAAGCCATCCTATCGTTCAAAATTATCTAATATCTTTAAAGTATTAATATTTTACTCGATATCCATTTCTTAATCTTAGAAGAGTTATTATCAAACCACCATTGAAAATGACCTTTGGAGAAGTAAAAACTATAGGGCATACAGCAATAAAAACCCAAGAAGAATCAAAGAGTAGTATCTCTAATTATAGGGATGTAAAAACGTAAATCTATATGTATTTTTATTATTCATCATTTGTTCTTTTTTAAGGGAAATGTGATGATTTTCGGGGGTTAGTGGTGGGGACGCCGAAAATATTGATTTTAGGAAAAAAGTGAATTTGTAATAGAATATTGGAGGAAGGTTGTTGAGTTTTGTTTGAACTCTATTACTTAATTATTATATTTAAAATCAGATAACGTTTCTTAAATTCCACTGACGCGGTTTGACTTGTCGAGGACCATATCAACAAATAATTATATAGGAATAATAACTGTACTAATGATCATTATTTTTTTATTAATCATATCATTGAATTATTAATGACTAGGCTTTGGTGGGTGGGGTTAATTCCATCATCCTAACGAGAAATTCCGTAGAAATTTTCGCCATCTTCACCCTACAAAAAATACAATTGTTTAGTGTTTATATATTCAAAGTTGTTAACCTTATTTTCTTTACCAAAAATATTATTACATTCATATTGATATTCATTATTATTATATAAAAGGCTTAATTATTTTTTTGTCCCGTAACTTAGGGAGTGTGGCATTATAAGAACCGCTACTTTAGGGTATGGCATTATAGGGACAATAAGTTTTAAAATCGTGCAATTTATAGTTTTATCTGATTTTTCCCCAAAATACCTCACGTGCTATACACGCGATGGCGCGATCGATTTTTATACCGGAAAACTGACGTGGCGCCGGACCGATGACATGTCCGTTTTTGCTAATTTTTTGGCGGACCGACGACATGCACGTTTTTACTAAAATACCACGTCATTAAAATAATCCGACTTGGCGCAATATCAGAATTAATTAAAAAGACAAAAAAATCTCTCCAAACGGAGCGGGCATGTCATCGGTCCGGCGCCACGTCGGACCTTCCTGTATAAAAATCAGTGACGTGCGTGGCACGTGATGTATTTTGGAAAAAACAGATATAAAAATCGGTCACGTGCGTGACACGTGATGTATTTTGGGATGTATAATGTCTATAAATTGTACGATTTTAAAGTTCCTATAATGCCACAACCAAAATTAGCTGTCCCTATAACGATTCACCACCTAACTTACGGGCCAAAAAATAATTAAGCCTAAAAAAACAAATTATACCGAAAAACACTATTGCACCCTAAACAAACACTGAATTCACTTCACTCTCTTAATTTTTCCAAGCAAAGAACGCTCGTCAACGACAGAAGCATCTCAGTTTTCTTCTCTAGGTAGCTCGTACGCTTGAATACATCTTAGGTTTACCTATTCAGCTCCAAGTGTTCGATGGGTTTCTGACAATTGCATTCTATTTGTGATTTTGTTTCTTCCATGTTATGTTTTTGGATTTGTAATTCATATCCCTTGTGGAACAAGAATATGTATTAATTTGTTTGTGGGCTGTGTTCTTTCATCTCCTCTTTTACATACTGATGTTGACTTCAGCCAATTATCAGACCACCATTGATGTTCATCGAAGAATAAGCACAAGAATTTGAAAACTATCTCTTATAGAGGATAAGTAATGCTTTGCAACTCTAAATACATTTGGATTGTTACAGAATTTTTGTGCAAGAATGTTGAGTTAAATTTGGATTGCAATGCTATCCCTTTCCATTTGTTTAGGCGTACGATTTACGAATTCATCGGTCATGGATAGCGATGGATTGATCTCAGCAGAAGGACTCCCTTTGGGTTTAGACTCGTCGACCGAAGAAGATTATGAGTCCCTTTCTAAGCTCCTCCAAGAATTTACCGAAATTCCCACAGTCGATAAAGCATGGTCTTTTAGACCCGCAAATGGTGAGCCTTTTTTTAAACTTGATTTGCAAAACAAGAAATGAGATAATGCCTCTCTTTTTTGCTGCATTCTATCGTTGAAAATCCTTTGATTGGCTGCAGAGAATAGTTCTAGTGCCATGTTCTTGATCGGCCAACCGAATCTTTTGGACAACAAAAGGCGAAAATCCTTACTTTCTAGTCATGTTGATCATTGTAATGACGGTTCAGTAAGCTTCAAGTGGGCCCCATTTCCTATTGAGGTCAATGGTGTTTCACTAATGGCTCCTTCTCCATCGGGTTCGAAGCTTCTAGTTGTTAAAAATCCCGAAGGTGATTCGCCAACTAGATTTGAAATTTGGGGTCCTTCAGAAGTCAAGAAGCAGTTCTCAGTTCCACGTTCTGTCCATGGATCCGTATATTCAGAAGGATGGTAAGAAAAAATCTCTGTAATATACTACTAGCTACTAAGTACTTTGCAACAATTTGCATTCAATAATTCTTGATTCATTGTTTTACATTTCTCACAATCTCTCAGGTTTCTTCTTTGGCAGGTTCGAGGGCATTTCTTGGAACTCTGACGAAACAGTCGTAGCTTATGCTGCTGAAGAACCCGACGCGCCCAAGCCCACGTTTAACGGTTTTGGCTACAAAAAGGGTAATGCAAAAGACGATGATTTGGGTAGTTGGAAAGGTCAAGGCGATTGGGAAGAGGGTTGGGGAGAAACTTACGCTGGAAAGAAACAGCCTGCACTTTTTGCTATCAACGTCGAAAGGCACTTAAATGCTCAGATACGTTTATTTTAAAGCACCATCTATTAATTCCATCGTAATCTTCTTCTTCCTTTTTTTTTGCAGTGGAGAGGTGTGTGCTGTTAAAGGTATAGGAAGGTCACTGAGTGTGGGACAAGTAATATGGGCTCCACCGATCGAAGGAAAAAATCAACACTATTTGGTGTTTGTTGGGTGGCCTTCGAGTGGTAGAAAGTTGGGTATTAAGCATTGCTTCAACAGGCCTTGTGCGTTGTATGCCGTCAAAGCTCCATCCTTTAAAGCAGATACAAGTTCGAATAGGTAAGAGACTCTCCGTTTATTGATAGAACGAGAAGCTATTTTCTTTCTAACACGTCACCTATCTGCCTTCTCTTCACCTGACATTTTCTTGATTTTTTCTCCCAAGTAGTGCGGATGAGGATTCGGGCTTGATTAAACTGACTCCAGGCATAAGTAGTGCATTCTTTCCAAGGTTTAGGTATGTAAAACTACAGTGATTAGTTAGTGATAAGTACAACATGCCATTCCCATTTTAGCATTCTGTGTAATAAAACTTGGCAGTTCATAATGATTTACATATAATAATCGGTTTATCATCTTCAGTCCAGATGGAAGAACCCTTGTATTTTTCTCTGCGAAAAATGCTGTTGAGTCTGGTGCTCATTCGGCGACTGATTCGCTACATAAAATCGATTGGCCTTCCAATGGAAAGCTTAGCTCATCACTGAATATTACTGATGTGGTATGCTTTGTTTTGTTTTAGTACCTTCTTTGAGTTACCTAATGTGTGGTATTAGGCTAAGAAAAGTAGACGTGAAGGAATATTCTTGTATTGTCTATATATTTATTGCAATAGCCTCATTCAAACAATCCGTAGAGTAGATGTTTATCTATGTAATTTCTTTGAGGTCTATACATTTATTTAGGTGCCAGTGCCCAAGTGTCCTGAGAATGGTGACTTTCCTGGGCTTTATTTCCCAAAATTTCTTACAAACCCCTGGCTTTCAGATGGATCTACAGTGGTTTTATCCTCTGTTTGGGGAAGTGTTAAATCAATACTTTCTGTTGATGTATCAAGGTAAACATGCAAATGATGTTATTACCACTCTTCAATTCATTGAGATCTGATGAATCTCGGTGGAAAATTATGCCCTTTTCGATCTACAGTGGAAAAGTATCAAGAATCAGCCCGAAAGATTCAAACTCTTCTTGGGAGCTTCTGGCGTTGGATGGTGATAATCTTATAGCTGGTAGGACTTGAAATTTTGTTTTCTTTCCGTTATATCCGCTATAATAAGATACAAAAATTTCATTTTTCGTCTTTCGATTTGTTTGCAAAGTTTGTAGCAGCCCAGTTGACATTCCTCAGATAATGTATGGAAAAGTTAAAAAGGATGTCGATTCAGTAGCCAAATGGGTTTGGTTCGACGTTTTCTGCCCTACTACAAAGTGCTCCGAGAAGGCATATCTAATTTTTCGTAATTTAATATTTATTTTTTTCGCGTGACCTATATACTTCAAATTCACTTTTTTTCAATTTTACGCAGGTTATATCTTCGTTGTCCTCCAAAGAATTCAGGATAATGGAAATACCGGTGAAACGCCCAACCGAGGAACTGACAAATGGTTCCACAACTCGATTTCTTCAGTGCCCTTTTTCTTACTTTCGAAATTTCGAGCTTCTTAAAATTTGTGAGCTTTCTTTTTTTTTTTAAATTAAGGTGCTACCAAACCGTTCGAAGCTATATTCATGTCATCAAAATCCGAAAAGCGCGAATATCGCCGCGATCCATTAATAGTCGTCCTTCACGGTGGGCCCCACTCTGTATGGTTATCGAGCTTCGTCAAGTCGTCGGCCTTCCTATGCTCTCTTGGGTACAGCTTGCTCATGGTCAACTATAGGTATAGTTACGGTAATAAACTTGTATAGTTAAAAAGTTCTTTCGCCTCTATTCGATTTTCCCGAGCTGTAATAATATATTCGAATTACTTTTTTTTTTTCAGAGGTTCGCTGGGATTTGGCGAGGAGGCGCTGCAGTCTCTTCCCGGAAGAATCGGCGATCAGGTTTTTTCTTTTTAATCATCAAATCATTCCTATATATATATATATATATATATTGCAAAGATTCGAAATATACAAATAATTAATGCCCATTCTTGCAACAAAATATTTAGGACGTCAGCGATGTGCTCGCCGCCATAGACTATGCGGTCGACAAAGGCCTCGCCGACCCGTCAAAAGTTTTAGTGCTCGGCGGGTCCCACGGTGGATTTCTGACGACTCACTTGATCGGTCAGGTGAGTAGTACTAACTATTACATCGTCGTGGTAAAAATTAATCGGCAAATCTATCAAAGCAGAAGCAGTGTTGAGGATTAAATTAATTGGCTGGGTTCAATTCTAAAAACCAATTGACAATAGAGGGAGTAGCTCACAGGCTTATAAACAGTTCGCGAAATTGTTCTGTTTATTCAACGTGGGACTTGTGGGCTTTACATTTATTCTCGGGGCAACGTTCGATCTTGGCTTTTATGTAAGAAAAGAAAATCCGTCCCTTTCTTCAGGCGCCGAATAGGTTCGTTGCAGCAGCTGTAAGAAACCCAGTCTGCAACCTCTCTTTAATGGTGGGAACGACCGATATTCCCGACTGGTGCTTCACGGAAACTTACGGTAGAGAAGGAAGCGCTGAATACACGGAAGCTCCTTCGATCGATCAGTTGGAACTTTTCTACAGAAAGTCGCCCATTGCGCACGTCTCTAAGGTTTTCGATTTTCTTGAATTTAAAAAAAAAAAGAAAACATTCGAATTTGGTGAGCGAGTGGTTCTTCTTAATCTTACCAGGTTAAAACACCGACGCTTATGCTTATCGGTGCTCAAGATCTTCGTGTGCCGCCTTCTAACGGCGTACAAGTGAGTGTCTTAAACTTTTACGTCTCAATTCGCCATACGTACTTTTTCTACTTATACGAAAAGATGGTTAATTTGCGTACGTTGAAAAAAATTGTAGTATGCTCGGGCTTTGAAGGAGAGAGGGGTCGAGGTGAAGGTGATCGTCTTTCCGAATGATATTCATGGGATTGATAAGTAAGCTCTGCTAACTTTTTATTACGAGAACTTTATTCCCAGCTTTAGATTTGTGTCTACGCCTGCGTTCTTCGTTTGAGATAGTGCGGTCTTTTTTTCTTTCTTTTTTTTCAGGCCACAGTCCGATTTTGAGAGCTTCCTTAACATTGGAGTGTGGTTTAGAAAGTATTGCAAATGAGGAGGAAATCGATTTTTTTTTGTTGGTGTATTATTGAAGAGCATTTCTTTAAGATCAAATTACGTTCAACGATCTACCATTATTAATTCATCAACACTTTTTTAATTACTGTCAAGAATTAACTTTTTTGTTATTATTTTTTGCTTTTTTATAGAAAGATTTGGCAGGAAGGAAAGAAACTGTACGAGCTTGTTGTATAATTAACCTATGTGCTGAGAAATCTTTCACTTTTTATTTTCAGAAAACCAGAAATAAAAAAAAAAAACAAAAGTTTAATCGCCGTCTGTGGGAATCGAACCCACGACCACATGGTTAAAAGCCATGCGCTCTACCAGCTGAGCTAAGACGGCTTATTGGTATAATGAATAATAATAATATATTATCCAAATTGAAATTATCTCGATTTAAACGTAACCCTCGAAAATTAATAAATATCTCGTTCTCTGCACTGAGAACAGTCGTAGAAAAAGGCGAACATGTTTGTGAAGTTTCATCAGCACTCAGACACCACTTGCTTGTACCTAATCAACTCCACGAACACCTCGAAGAAGAAGAAGAAGAATCCAAATGTTGGAATTTCAGTGACCACTCCACGAATTAACGACCCAATCGGCAGAAACCAGCAGAAGAAACGCGCTCTTGAGTACCCACCAAATGGCAAGAATGTTATCTGGATAAACCCACGTGGGAGGAAGGGCAAAGGCGACTGTTCGAAAGTTGAATTTTGGACTAAAGGTGATGGCGTTTTGAGTCGAAATGATGTTAAGGCTGAGAACGATAAGAGCTTTAATGTGTTTGTAAAGTCAGGTTGTCATGCTGTTGGTGTGGTCGATGAGCTTGTTTCTTCAAGAACGCATGTGGAAAATGGTGTTCTTGGCGAAGAAAAGACGACTGAAAGTGGTTCCTTGGAAAGCGCTGATGAAGGTGTTAGTGGTGGTGTAAATGTAATGAGTAAAGATCGAGGAATTAGCACTTCGAAGAGAGTAACAGTTGTTAGAAAGGGTTACGTTAGAAAATCGGGTCAGACTTTGGGTAGGACTAATGGTGTGGCGAGGTCAAGTGTTCATGAGAAGGAAACGCAGACCATCTGTTCGACGAAATGGAAGAAGTACGGTGGGTGCATTCCGTCTATGTTGGAGGCGTTGAAGAAGATTCACGATTTGGATGAGGCGTTGAAGCCTTGGGAGATGACGATGACGAACAAAGAGAGAAGCATTCTTCTCAAGGAGCAATTGAGTTGGGAGAGGGCGTTGGAGATTTTCGAGTGGTTTAAGGAAAAGGGCTGCTACGAAGTGAATGTGATTCACTACAACATAATGCTGAGGATCCTGGGCAAGGCACATCGATGGCCTGAGCTCGAAAGGTTGTGTAGTGAGATGGCTGAGAGGAAAATCGTGCTCATAAACTCGACTTATGGAACTCTGATAGACGTTTATAGCAAAGGCGGGCATAGGGATAAGGCAATGAAGTGGTTGGAGCTGATGAACGAGCGTAAGATGGTGCCCGACGAGATTACTATGGGGATCGTTGTTCAGATGTACAAAAAAGCAGGCGATTTTAAGACAGCTGAGGAGTTCTTCAAGAAGTGGTCTTCTGGCGATAATAATACTTCGGCGAGTCAGCCAACAAAAAGTTTGGGAAGAAAAGGATATTCTAACGAAGAAGTTTGCTTGAGTGCGTTTACTTATAACAACTTGATCGACACGTACGGAAAGGCCGGGAAACTAAAAGAAGCCAGTGAGACGTTCGAATCGATGTTCAAGAAAGGTGTAATGCCAACGACTGTGACTTTCAATACTATGATTCACATGTACGGTAATAACGGCCAGTTAGATAGGATCCCATCTCTTATGCAGAAAATGGCGGCCGCGAAATGCTTGCCCGACAGCAGAACTTATAGTATCCTCATATCACTACACGCCAAACAGGGAAATATCGAGCTAGCTGCAAAATATCTTACAGAGATGAAAGATGCTTCTATCGAACCCGACGAAGTTAGTTACCGAACTCTCTTGCATGCGTACTCTGTAAGGAACATGGTTGACGAAGCTGAGAAGCTAATCATGGAGATGGACGAAAAGGGTTTAAAGATCGACGAATATACGCAGTCTTCGGTGACTAGAATGTTCGTGGAAGCTGGGCTGCTTGAAAAGTCTTGGTCTTGGTTCATGAGGTTCCATCTCCAAGGAAACATGACATCTCAGTGCTATTCTGCTAACATCGATGCTTTTGGGGAAAGAGGGCACGTGTTAGAAGCTGAGAAAGTCTTCGATTCTTGCAAGGAGATGAAGAAGCTGACCGTCCTTGAGTTTAACGTCATGGCAAAAGCCTACGGAGTAAGCAAGAACTTTGAGAAAGCTTGCTGTTTATTCGATGCTATGGAGACACATGGATTAATCCCCGATAGGTGTGGTTATAACTCGCTCGTGCAAATGCTAGCGAGTGCAGATTTGCCGCAGAAGGCAATATCGTACCTCAGAAAAATGCAGGAGAATGGATTGGTAAACGATTGCATCCCATACTGTGCTGTAATCTCAAGCTATGTGAAGTTAGGTCGAATAGATTTGGCCACTGACTTGTATTCAGAAATGATCAGTCACAACATAAAACCAGACGTGATCGTTTATGGTGTCTTGATAAACGCCTTTGCCGAAACTGGAAATGCAGAGGAGGCGTTCCATTACATCAATGCAATGAGAAACCTGGGATTGCCTATGAATGCTGTGATATGTAAGTCTCTGATCAAACTTTACACCAAAGTGGGATACTTGAAAGAAGCCCAAGAATCGTACGAAACCCTTCGATCTTTAGAGCCCGAGCTCGACGTGTATGCGTCTAATTGCATGATCGATCTGTACAGCGAACGATCGATGGTATCAGAAGCAGAGGAGATCTTCAGAAAGCTGAAGCATAACGGAGCTGCTAACGAATTCACATATGCGATGATGCTGTGCATGTACAAGAAGAACGGGGATTTCCCAGAAGCTTTTAGGATCGCAAAGGAGATGAGAGAGCGCGGGCCCATGAATGATTTGTTGAGTTATAATAACGTTCTCGGGTTATACGCTTCTGATGGAAGGTACAGAGAAGCAGTGGCTACGTTCAATGAGATGCTCGAATCTTGCTGTGTAAGGCCTGACGATTCAACGTTTAAGCTGCTCGGTATTATTCTGTTGAAATGTGGCGTGTCGAAGTGTGCTATCGAAAAGCTCGAGAGAGTGAGGAGAGAGGATTTCAACAGAGGTGTAAGAGATTGGAATTCAACGGTTTCATCCGTCGTCGGCGTTAGTTATGCTGATTTCTGAGTGATGAGATTTATTCATCTATTTTTGTTTTCTTGTTTCGTAGAAGGCAACAGAAAATAGTATGCATGGAATTGAAGGAATTGGTTAGCTTCTTTCTGAATGAATATCAGGTTTTCAGACAAACATACCATGTTCATATCAGTACATGATGGAGACAGCTTTAGCTTAACCTTCTCTTTCGATTTATGTCTCAAGAAATATAGAATCTTGAAAGAAAAGGTAAAAAAGAAACAGAGAGGTTGAAATATACAGCGCAAATTCCTTCAGCACAATTTCACATTATCAATCAGCATAACACATTATTTCAAGTAGTTGAAATACTACAGATGATAACGTAGCAGAGTTAATACAATACAAACTGAAGTACTACAGTTCAGTTTTTTTACTAGTATCGAAGATCACTCACTGCTGTCTATCTCTCTTGCGGGCTAATTCCCGAGCCATCTCTCTCATTTCTTCGGGCGAAGGAGGACGTGGAGCCTCAGGTGGGTATACGACGTATTGACGCTTTAACCACATGCCAACGAAAGTTAGCGTTGAAAGACAAAAACGGTTCACTTTAGATTTATTTCCCATCTCAAAAGTACTAAGATAAAACTATGAGTAAATCAGCATATATCTATAGAATGTGGAAATAGGCACTACTGAAAATCAGTTTACTCGAAACAAATAACACTGCTAATCATATTGTTAGTTCTCTACTCCATATTGGGACACTTGAGTAGTAGCAGTAAAGTTTCAGGCTTTAAGCAGAAATCAAAATATTTTTTTGCTTCATTAAGCAAAACAATTCTTAGCAGAATCGATCGAAAACAATGCACGGAAAAGGCAAGTCGTGTCCCCTGTAATGACGATTCGAAATAATTGAGTAAACTAACTCATCAATTTAACCCTTGGAAGTCCTTCAAACCCAAATAGATACAGTAAATGTAAGGTCAGAAATCGAAGGAGCTGAAGATATGCTCAATTTCCAAACATGATCACAACAGTTACTTTGTTTCGAGCATGAATCTAAGAAATCCCAATTCAGATTTTATCTCTCTACAGATGAAGCGAATGAACCACAGAATACATTATCGCCACACATAAAAGACACGGATAATATACAGAAAGCAACTCGATTCTTACATTCCCCATGATTTTCTGTAGATTCTTGGTATTGCTGGCGAAGAAGTACATCAACCCAATAGGAACGGTCACGTATACTGCGAACTTCGCAATCTCCAAAACCCCCTTCGACGTTCCTAGAGACGACATTCTCTCAATCTCAAAGATTCAATTTTAGAAGATCTTTGCACAAAGCAAAACCTCCTCAAAGAGTAGAGAAAAGAAGCTCGATGAAAGGTGGAACTGAAATACGTCGGCAGCGTTTCCTTCACATGTTTTATGGGCTTATTGATTGATTTTTGGGCTCATAGTATTCGGCCCAAAGTTTTAGAATTTATCTTTTTTTTAATCTGATTTTTCACAATTGGATATACGACGAAGCTAACACCGTCGGCCACTCTCTACTCTTCGGAGCTCGGATTCCGGCCGAAATCCTCTGCCAGAAAGTCGAGACTTTTCTTTAGGTATATGCTGGCTCCGATATGTGATTGATTGATTCTTATGGCGAGTTCAAGCCGCTTAGTCTGTGAATTTCATGCTTTGGTTTTGTTCGACCTGAAATTTTTTGCCCTGTTTTTCACATTGCATGAGATTCCCTTGATATGTGTGTTTTTGTGATCTTGGCTCATCTTATGTTTCAATGAAAAGGGTTTGCAACTTTAATACTCAGTATTGTTGTTTACCTTTTCTTCATTCTGAGGAGTGCCTTTTTCTGCACTTAACTCTTATTAGAATAAAAGTTCCAATTGATGCATTTACCCCTCGAAACGTTGCAAGCCTTTGTTTGGGTTCTAGTACTCATTGATCGAAATTTCTTACGTTATAGTACTCATTGATCGTTCTTTTTATCTAAGCTCTCCGATGAACCTTGTTGTGCTCTGTTACTTCATAAGAATAATTTCAACACTCGTAACATTCTGACAACCGTTTGACTCTATCAGGAAATCGTTTACTTCTGCACTTGAGTGGCAAAAAATTTACTGAAAAAGAAAAAAAGACATAGCAACAAAATGGTTGAAGTATGGTGGACCCTTCTTGGAGCTGCCGTGCCAGTATTCGTTGCTGGACAAGCCCTAAGAATCAAAGCCAACCGAGCTGAGGAGCAACGTATAAAAGCGGCCCGTGGAAGAGAAAAGAGCGCCGACGATATCTTCGTTTGCGAAAGGGTCTGCACTTCGAAGAGAATGCTGAAAAAGGTCGGGTCTTTCTCCAAAGACCCAATCCCCGACACTTGCGTAACTGTATGCGGAGTTTCTGAGCTCGATGCTTGTGCTGATGCTTGCGCTCGAACGGTCTGCGTAAATCAGCATCAGGTACCTAATTGGAACGATGTCTGTCTACGTAGATGTCAGAGCGAGTGCCTTAAGCTATCTTCCGCTCGTTCTTCTTGAGAATAATGGCTACATATTTCTTACCATGTGTGTAGCCCTTTACTTGTGCTTGCTTTAATTGATAGGATTGTCTCTCTTGGATTAAGATGGTGTTTGTGTTTCTGCTGTGGTCTTCTTGAGAAATTATCTTGTCTGTTGTTATTAACTGCAGCAACTATCTTTCTTTATTTTGTCGCACAATTTGAGTTCCTGCCTGGGATTTCGTCAAAATTTCGTTTTAGCAGTAAACTGGCAAGAACGCTGGAAGAAATGTGAAGTTCTTGATGTAATGATTTCTAGGATGTTAGCAAACATTTATAACTACAGAACAGATGCAATCCTATCTTACATTTAAAAGTAGCACACAGAAATCAAGCATTGTTTGTACAGAAACACAAGGAATGGAATATGGTGTGCATAATTTACTACCCTATGATCATCATATCATGCCCCATATGCCGCGAGTAGATGTGACTCTGCTTCCCTGGCGAGAAGACAATTCTTGCAAAATCCGTGCAAAGGTATCGCCGAATCTTGATTCAGAAAGGAGTATCTCTGCGAATGCATTCTCGAACACTAGAAGCTGGGCTTTGTTTTGAGGCTCCATTGCCAGAATTTCCAAGATTAGAGCTGCTTTTCTGCAGACTTCTGGTATGGGATGGGGCATCTTTATCACCTTTAACAGACGATCAACAGCCCTAAAAACCGCAAGATTGTAAGCAGTTAGAGAAACCATGAACTGTTATGGGATAATCTTCAACTAGGAAAGAGTAGCTCGAGAATGTAATGTTTGAGGAAGCATGTGAAATTTCAAGGAAGGGATTTTGACAGGAATTATCCCTAATTTAGTTTACCATCTCTCACTGGCAAGTTTCAAACGGCAATCGGTGTTAACTTCCACGAGATTGTAAAGTGCGCCAACTGCAACAGCTTGAGCATCACCAGCTGGGAAGCTCATAATATCGACTAATCGCTTGTAAAGCTGTGATTTTACTGATTTTTTGTCAAGATGGTAAAAATTAGAGTATGGCAAAGAATATGATTAAGAGATGAATAGACCTGAGGGAAAAATGGAAGAATAAAAGGTTCATTATCAGGATTGAGTATCCAACGGCCAAGCAGATCTGCAGCTACACAATGCCAACTTCTAACTCCAGATTCCAAAATTCCCATGATGGATTTCACCGCACGTTTCTCACTAAACGAAATAACGGGAAAAAGAGAAGAGTTTCAGATCCTGATTCAGAGAAAAGAAGACGAAGGTATCAAAATTGAGACATGATCTTACGTCATTTTGATAAATGAGGGCTTCGATGAGCTGAATGTTCTAAGGTCTACCAGTGGGCCCAAGTTCATGATGGTCTCCAGACAATTCGTGACAAGTTCTTCGTCCTCTGTATGAGCAATAAAAATTCAACCGTATCGATAAGTACTTGTAGAGACGGCTGAGAAATGATTAAAACAAAGTTCAACCGTATCGACCTGTGACATAATCTTCCAAACATTGAAAGATCGTTTCAAGACAATGGCGATTTTGGCCCATCGGAATCTCATTCTCAGCCATAAAGGAGAGGTTTCTTATTACGTTCGAAGCAGCTATAGCAAACTGCTGCTTTTCTGCTCGTCCTTCATCATCGACATTAAAGAGGCCATCTTCCTCATACCACCAACCAGAAGGCTGAGGATTTTTGGTGATATTTAGCGTGGAGGCATCTTTGTTAAGAGTAGCAGTTCCAGAACTTCAAAGGACAAAAACACGTATCCTGACTTCAGCCCGACACATAACAATCAAACTGAAAGACATTTAAGTTATATATTGCACAATTACCTCGGAAGAATAGCGGAAGGATCAGAGTTCAATGCCTCATATTCATGCCCAAAACCACTAACTGCTAAATTCGTTCCTAAAACTCTGGCTCTTGGCGTTTTGGTGAAGACTCGCGGTAGTGCTATATCACGCCAATCATCAATCTGACCAATAAAAAATGCAAATTACATTAGCGATGCTGACTTGAAGATTTGTTCGTATGCCAGAAAATGGATTTTGCAAAACCTACAATTTGAAGCAGAGCATCGAGTAATCCGGGAATCTTGGAAAGAGGAGTTGTGTCTTTTCTAATGTCGTCTTTCTCCTTGAACAAAAGTAATGTAAGTGCATTTAATCCCCAGGTCAGCTCGCTCTTTAGTCCGCTTTGAAGAGCCAGCACTATTCTTTTGTGATTCTGCTCTGTCGTTAGGACAAGCAGTGCAAGAGTTGTTGATCGTAGTTTAATCAAAACGTCCAGCAGTTAATACAATAAAGCAAAAATCTGAACACAAACGTCGACCCTGTAGAACACATTTTTTTACTAATTTTGAGCTACTCTGAAAAAGGTGGACCTCATCAGTCGAAAGACACAGATTCAATCTCACACGATAGAACTATCTGATATATTTTTCCTTGTCTATAAGAATTCCAAAGCAACAGTGGAACCCCTAACACACCACAATGGTCCTATGCCAGCAAATTGCGTTCTGCCTATTTCCAAGTTTTCAACATCTCTACTCTAACGAATTGGCACATACGGAAAATTGCAATTTTTTTAAGAACTGAGCTGTTACCCGCTAACGTTGAGCTGACTTGAAGCGAAGGACCTAGGAGTGAGCTCGGCGAACCGGAATCCGCCCCAATCGCCGCCGCCGCAGCAGAAATAGCGGAGCTGCTGGCTCCGCTTCCGAAGGGCCGTCCGCGCTTGGGCGGCGGCGCAGAGAAACCTCCGCCGCTGATTTTGCTCTGGTCCCTCTTTTGCATCTCGATCCCCACGAACTGAACAGACTGACTGTGTGTAGTATGCGTTTTCTGTTTCCTTTTCTTTTCCCTTTTTATTTTCCCTTTTTATTTTCCCGCTGTTGCCTCTCCGTATCGCATCGCTATGTTTATAGTTTGTGTTTCCTTAAATTAGAAATTATAAAACCTTGCAAAATATCTACTTACTTCTTTTTCGTTGTTTATTTTAAAAATTATAAATCCTATTTAAAGATTTGGAATATGTACAATCTATACTACAAATGGTGGTGTATAGTACTTATTTTGATACGTCATATTTTTTAAATTTAATGATCAGATCATTATTATAGAAAAATGTACGTTTAGTATGCAGAATTCGTTCGTGTGCGAAAATACGACCGAAAACTAGTTAACGCATCGATAACCATACTTTGTGCTATCACACATTTTCTTTCTCTTTTTCCAACCGAGGAAATCCGAAGCCTAATGTTGTGCAATAATGAATCTCTGTTCACACAACTATTCAATACACGAAAACCATCAGCAATGGTCTAAAAAGGACTAAACTACCCTAATTACATCCCGGCCGACAACCTTTTACTCGTCGACGATCGCGAGAATATATAGAAAGAGGTTAACAATGTCGAGGAAGAGGCACACCGCTGCGTCGACGTACTGATCGTAGTCGAAGCGCTTTATCAAATTATCCGTATCGTATATGATAAATCCCGAGAAAACGAGCGCACCGATGCACCCTATGACCATCTCGCCCGTCCTTCCAAATGGAAAGAACATCTGCAAAACAAAAAAAAAAAAAGTAGACGTAAAGATCACTTGAATTACGAAGGGAACCGAATAAGACAAGTGTTTGTCCTAGAAATTAAAATTTCGACACACTCGAATAATAGCGAAGGCCATTAGCAGTAAAACAGCGCAGAACAAGAACGGCCCGAGGAAGCTGAAATCGCAGCCGCGTTTGGCGGCGACGAATGTGAAAATAGTCAGAGAAAATGTAACGAGCAGCGTCAAGCCTGCGGCCAATAGCACGGATTTTCCTGCCGTTAAAAACGGATCGTTACGTTACTTTACGTCTTAAATCATAAAAAGATTTATTATATCGTACTAAACGTTTCTTATTATTATTACCTTTGCTCTGAGTGCAAGCGGCTCCGACCATAAACGCCATGGCAATTGTGAAGAGAAACAAGAAAATGTAGTTCCATGGGTGGCGCTGGCTGACGAGGTGCATCCCTATCATCACTGCATTTTCATTGCGTCAACCGAAAAATGAAAAAAGTCAATGCCGCTGGCATAACAAAATCAGCAATGTTCAAAATTTAAATACGAGATTTCAAAAAAAATGATGTACTTCAGCATGGTATCATAATTCAGGAACCAAAGATGTATTTGGTTTGTCATTTCATCACAACCCATTTAAGAAAATCGCAAGTCTAAGGCTGGATAATAAAAATGTCTTGTGTACTAAATCCTCACGACCTTTCATTAAAGAAAATAACACGTCTACGCAGCGACGGACCTACATATGGGCTTGGGTGGTCAGTTGACCCCGACATATTTTTTATCTTATTTTTTGCCCCTCAATAAAGTGTTTTTTTTTACCCCAAACAAATTTTTTGTATACAGTATCAGGTCTGGGTCCGTCTCATCCTACGACTATGTAATGAAGAAATCAACCTAGACGAGAGGGGGCGTTTTGAAATATAAGATATAAAATAAAAAACTGAAACACTCTGATCCCCATAATGTTAAGCTTTTAGTCATTCAATAAACAATTTCACCCGATAAATCCCTGAAGGGCGAAGCAAAAACTATACGGCTCGATACGATATTTAGAATACTTACGGACGAACGTCAAAATTATGGCGCCGACGATAGGGACGGCAATTATTTTGGACCCTACCCATATCCATAGGACCCTACCCATTAATTATGGGTATGGATCTTTAAAAATTAAAGTTAATGGGTATGGGTCTGACCCATACCCAATTAAATTAATCTGGGTATTAAATGGGTATTACCATTTACCCATTTATCAAGATATCCGTGTGCCCAAATCGGACCTAACAACGGTGGAGACGCCGCCCTTCGCGGCGGAGGAGTGACGATGATTTGGTATGACTTTAGGCTGATGATGATCTTGTTTTTTTTCTGGGCTTTCGATCTTGGTGGTGTATTAGTGCGCTTGGTGTTTGTGTGTGTT
The DNA here is from genome assembly GCA_027422505.1 of Craterostigma plantagineum. Lineage (NCBI taxonomy): Eukaryota > Viridiplantae > Streptophyta > Magnoliopsida > Lamiales > Linderniaceae > Craterostigma > Craterostigma plantagineum. The sequence continues at coordinate 1,962,048 of JAPQWV010000057.1, forward strand.
TTTTCTTTGTTGCTTTTCGTGTGATTCTTGGTTGGAGTTTGTCGTTCGTTCTCTGTGTTTTTTGTTTCAATTTCAGCTGTAATTTGAACATTTTGGGGATTAAATTTCTTGATGAAATTACAGCAAAAACATTAGAATGCAACTCAGAGCTCGTGACTGAGGCTCAACTCGTTATTGCTCCATTTATGAGTGGGTAATTAGAGTTTAGTTTCTTAATAATTTAAAACATTTGAGTTTGAAGCTTGATTCCGAACTATGAACACAGAGTTTAATATGCTAATTATTTGGGTGTCAAACTATACCATGACGGATAATCGAAAAAAATATGACCAGCATATACTCAATTAATTTGGTTGTGCCGTGTTTATCTTCACATGATTTGAGCTTGTTTCGTTTTTGTTCTTTTGCTTTGTTGCTCGATTTGATCGGATTATGAAATAAAGTATTGCTGTTTTTAGAAAATTAAAGATTCATTTAGTGCCCATTTAAGACCCATTTACCCGTTTAATTTAATGAATTTGGGTCTATACCCAATTATTAGACCCACTAAATATTTGGGTATACTCATACCCATTTATTTAATTGGGTTTAGGTATGGGTCTAGATGGGTATACCCATACCCTACCCGTTGCCATCTCTAGCCGACGAAGACGAAAAATCCGGCGGGCGTGGCCATGAATTCTCGGACGGGACGAACGAGAACCATCGATAGGCCGACGCCGAACGTTAGGAGCAATTGCATGCAGAGAATCGCATAAACTTTCCGTATAAATCCCCATCGCATTTGGGGATTTTCTTGCATGCCCGGGTAAAGCTGGCCGCCGCCGAATTCGACGTCGTAGTTGCTTTTCTTACCGAACGTCGCCATTAATTGCTAATACTGATTTTTTTTTTCTCGTTTTCTTTGTCCTTCTCCTAAAATCGAGATTTCTTTTCGAATTGCGAAAAGTTATGAAATTCTAAGAAAGATTTGGGGCCCTGCAACAAATCTTCAAGAGTATTTTGTTACAGGTTTTCTGCATGCACGATGAGTTTCGTTTCGTTGTCCACGGTAGTCAAATAGATGTATGATTTTAAATGTGCTAAGATATCAATCATAATGGCCGAAAATAATGGGCATGTCATTAATGATTGTTTGTGGCTGTGATTTAATATTTTTTTACAAGAACTTCTGAGCCTATTTAGTTATTCATTGAAGATCCGGCTTATTATTCTCAGTCAAAACACCATAGAAAATTAAATTTTACTATTATTGCCTTAATTTATATACAAGTCTTTTGGCTAATTTATTCAAGTGTTGAGCTTAAACTCGGTTGGCTTGTGATTGTCGAGCTTTAAGCTTCGTCATAATCGTTCATATTCGCCAGCAGAAATTTTAGTAAACACAAAAAACCCACACAATATATTACAAATCCACTCCACTGTCATAAAAAAACAAAAAAACCAATACGCATTATTACGTAGGGTTCAGAACTTCACAACATCACACATCACAAAGATCATATTACAGATGCCAGCCCAATAGTAATATCACTGAAAAGATCTTGGCAAATATTCAAACCAGATAGAGTAATAATGGAGATACTGAAATTTGTACATACATTACATTTTCTTACCAAGAAAATGATAACCTTCATGCAGCAACAGGTTCGGGCAAACGACCGTTGCTCTCAGATTGAGCTAAGCTGTCGTAATATTCGACCAGAACTTTCCATCCACCTGGACACATAAACCCGTCGGGCGGATTCTCCTTGTTCTTCGCAAGCGTACGCATCTGACCGTAAAAATAAAATAAAATAAAATAAATATAAACGTTATGTAATCCACCGCATATTTACTCGAAAGATGGAGATTTCGGTTTTTACCTTAGTGCCGGAAATAAACAGAAAATCTTGAGCCCTCGACGGGTCGAAGAAGGCCATTTTACCTTGAGTCTTGTCGTACGCAGCGACCTAAGTTAATAGACGAGATAATCCCATATCATAAGTAGGCGTTCTCAGATTTTCGAAGAATCAAACGAAAAAACGTGAATGCTAATCATATACCTTAAAGGGGAGAATGTTGAGGCGGTCTAAGCCAGGAGCCATGCTGAGGACTTTCTTGCCGTGGTCCGCGTCGTAGAGGTCCCTTTTCTCGAGCGGGTGACCCATGCCCGCCGGGTCGCGGCCCACGATGTAGAAATTGGCGCCCGCATTTATCCTCGCCTTAGCGTGCCATTGCACCTCGGTGGGGCCAGCGTAGTGCATCGGGGACGGGAATATCGACACGACCGTGGTTTCTGGGTCGAGAACGCCGTCTTCGAGAACCTATAGGACGAGAAACGGGCACAAACGGGCTTTGCATTATCGACCCATTTCCATTTGGAGACTATTGTTTGATATTCCATAGTCTTTTGTCAACACACAGTTGGGCATCAGACACACTAACTTTTAAAACTGAAACAATTTAAACACAATGCGTCGGATAAATCCTACGTACGGTCGGAGTTGGTTATTAAGGGATAAATCATACATGCCAGTTTCAAGACACCCAACTTGAGAGTTTCAATTAAAGGACACTAACTTTCAACATTAAAATAATTTAAGACAACATGGACGAGGTAAACCATACGTGGCAGTTTCGGGGCACCTTACTTAACGGGTTGCAATTAAACGATAATAATAATTGTCAAAATTGAAACAATTTAGGGACACGATTATTTTCTTAATTATGCTTCAATTTTGAAACTTAGTGTCCTTTAATTAGTTGAGTGTCCAGAAACTGTCATCTCCTAACTTACGGGACGAAAAAATAATTAAGCCATTAGGGCGAACTAACCTTCTCGTGCTACTTCAATTAACGACACGACGACGAGATAAATCTTACGTGGCAGTTTCATGACGTCCGACTTACGGGATTGGTTAAAAATTGAAGCAATTTAAAGACACAATTAGATTTCCAACACATTGTGTATTTATAATGCTTCAATTTCGAAAGTTAACGTCCTCAAATTGCAACCCCGTAAGTCGAACGTCCAGAAACAGCCACCTCCAGCATGAAAGAAATGGTTACGCAGACTAACCTTCTCGTGCTGCTTCATGCGCCAGGAGAGGGGGACGTCGTCCGCCTTGGTAAAGCCTCCCAAGGGGTGGAGGAGAAGGATCGGATTCTTATACCCCATGTCGAGCAACCTTCGGCGCGTGTCGGTCATCAACAGCGCGTGGCCGTTGTGGACGGGATTCCTCAACTGGAAGGCGAAAACGGCGTCCGCGTCCCTCTTCTCGAACTCCCGACGTAGCTGAGCCGGCGAGAGCCTAAACTTGTCGAGCCCGTCGTTGTACCGGACGGGCTTGACGACCTCCAAGTCTCCGCCCACGAGCCAATTCCCGGCGTTGGTTATCGTCTCTTCCACGTAGGGAAGGCCGGGCGCCGTGGTGCCCCATGTCCTTGCTATTCTTTCTTCTTTGTTGTGCTTGTAGATCTCAATGCTGTAAATTTGTGACATGAACTTATATGGTTAGTTTGATGAAATTTTATAATCTGATCCTACCATGTTAAAAATTGAGGTTTTCAACCTAAAACCTATTGGTGATAGGTGAAACCTAAAATCAAATGATAACACAGTGCGATACGGTCAAAACAAAGTATTCGAGTAAGAACAAATGCCTCGTAAACAGGTAGTTATTAACAAATCTCTGACTCTCTTTTTCCATTCATTTCATTGAATTTGTCTAGCTAATAATAAGATAGTTAGAAATCTGTTATTTTCTTTGATTTCTTAAGAAACTTTCTTTATCAATTTAATGTTATCTTTTCACACACGTTCCGGGTAAACTGAAGTATCAGTGCGTGGGATAGGATAGAAATCTGAACATAAATCATGGAAAAATTACGAAAATGTATAAACTACATGTGATGGATCGTACTGAAAGATGAAAAACAATGAAAACAAATTATGAAATTATCTAAATTTTCATTCAATTTTTTGCAACAAACAGCAATAGATTGGATATCAACCATTAACCTTTTGCAAAGAAATAATCACGTGGCATGACATCCTTATAATTATATTTTAATGTACATATGGCTAATTATGTGTAGCTTTCAATAATTGACGGGGCAAAAAAAAACTCAAACTCTAGCACGAACGAAGAGGCGTAAATGAAAAAAATGACATAAATGCACTTACTCGTTCAAAACGGCGACGACGTCGTCTTGGTCATCGACGAGGGCGACGGCGGGGCTCGACCCGACCCGAGCCTTGGACTCGTCGTCGATCGCCAGGACGATCGGCACCGACATGTTCACCGCCGAGCCGTCTTCGAGCCGTAGCGAATTAAAATGAAGCGTTTGGAGGAACTCGTTCTCTTTCATGAACCCCTTCAATGGGCTCGCCCAACCCTCGCTCAACACGTGGACCCATTGCAGATCGATCTTCGTCAGCTTGATTCGGGGCAAATCGACGGATTGATTGAGCTTGGATCTTTTCTCGGACTCGTCGACGAACAGCTCGACGAGTTTTCCGCCGTCGGGTTGGATCAGGGCGGCGGAGACGGTTCTCGACGGTTTCCTGGACGGATGAGCTAGGCGGAGGGGAAGGGAGGAGCGGTGGTGATTGGGTGGTTTCGGAGCGGCGGCGATGGCGTGGATTTTGGGGGGCGTTGAGAGGTAGAGAGAGGCCATGGTTGATGAGCTCTTCTCCCTCTGTAATTTTTTGGGAATGGTGCGTGTGCGTTGGTGTTGGTGGGTGTTTATTTGGAGGGAGGATTGGAGGGTAGTTTGGGAACTTCGCGAAGATAATTGAAAACACAGGGTATTTGTTGAGGAGTGAGTAGGGGTAATTTGGGGAGTTTCTAATTATTGTTTGTGACGAGATTTTGAGATTGAACCTGGACGGATTTTAGGGCATTGTTTTGTCGGCTTCTCGTAATAGCGTGGGTGTAATGGAAGATGGGTAGATTAAGCACTAAATAAAGTTAAGTTAGTGTATATTATATATTATGTTTTTTCTTGCTTTTCTATTATAATATAAAATATAGTTTCTCATTTTTGTCTTCATGCTGTTCGGTTTCCAAGAATCCACCTTGTTTGAATTCAAACTCGAGCATAAAGGGATGAATCTTACCGATATTAAAGCAACATTCATTTAGGTATCAAAATCGAAATGTTATAAGCAATTATTATACTATTATATTCGGGATCATTGTACACATAAGTGAAAAATATATATTTTTAACTAATATTTCGGTACATTGTAATTTGTAGCTACAGATCCTTGATATTGTACCATGTCCAATCACGAAATTAGTTCTATATATATGACTAGCAACAAAAAAATAAATGCAATCGCTAAATACGGGCCGTCAATTTGGAGTAATTAACAAAATATATAAAAACAAAAATAGAGTAATTAAAAAATAATATAAAAAGTGATAGAGAACCACCAACTATTTGGTTTTTTTTATATTATCAATATAACCCTTTATTTTTAGTTAATTATTATTTTGGAATTAATATAATATATTTATCTTTCTATTTTATTAAGGTTCATGCCCTTAAATGTTTTCGGTGGGTCAAATTTATCATGCATTTACAATTTATCCTTTATGTAATAAAAGTTTAGTTCTTTATTTTTTATTTGTTCAGACTATATCATAACAAATAAAATAATTTTCCTTTAACACTTCACTCCTTTGTCCTTTTATTTATAAAAATTGTATCCCTATAAATTATTTTTTTCTTAAAAAAATAACAATTCATCAAAATTATAAATTATAACTAACTGAAAAAATAAAATATAATATATTTTTAGCACATAAATTTGCAAGAATTACTAGTATATTATATAGCATATGCATTTAAGTGTGCAAAACTTATTAGTTTATATTAGGCTCGAGGTTGGGCAATTCTATATTCTAACCTAAGAAGTTCGATTCAAGCTTGTATTTTTGACCCACCCCTTCATCATTAAAAACCAAAGTTACAAAACCTATAATAAATAGAAGTCTTGAGAAATATTAATTTATTAACTCAGTCTAAAATACTTAAATATGTAGTAATATATATACTTCCATTACCTTCTTGAGTTGGTTAAATTTCAAATTCTTAGTATTGCACCGTCAATCCTTAATTAATTAGTAAGAAACGTTGACAATGTATTAGCTTAGCGATCAAAGATTGAGATTCCAAAATATTGGAAAGCTTGCACAAGTATGCTATAATGTTTATCTAATTACATACCTAATTCTATCTTATCTAGTTAGTATTACTTATCCATTACGATTTGGATGGAATTATAAAAGACTGCGTATTGCTTCCTAACATTTGTTCTTTACTTTTCATATGTACTTATCCTTCCCGTTGTTAAAGAACTAATCTCTAATGAATGTTTTGAGCCTCAATAATAAGTAGTATTTATCACATTACTTGCATTGGCTCTGATTGCATTAAAACAATAATCAGTGAATCATGGCATCTTTGGACTATTTTGCTTATAATAGTTTAATTTATTTAGCATTCTTTCTTGATTTTACCGAGATTTTCTACATGGGCCGCGAAAATTGAAAAATTGCAAATGAAGCCCAGCTAAGCTCAACTAGGGATTTGTTGCTGAGTTTTCGCAAAGAGAGCCAACGCGGGAGCTAATCATCAGACTATTGAGCTCTAAATCCTAGCAAAAATGGCCGTTGGTAAGTGCTATGAAGTTTCGATCTTTGTTTTTGGTCGGTTTGGATTTTGGATTAATTGTTTTTTTTTTTTTGCTTCCTGCTCTTGATGACACAGCAAGAACAAGAGGATCTCGAAGGGTAAGAAAGGAGGCAAGAAAAAAGCGTGAGTTTATTTTTTCTCTTCATTTTGCAGTTTTTGTTTTTCTTTTTACGGTTCTCTGTTGTTATTTTTACAGCGTCGATCCATTTGCAAAGAAAGATTGGTATGATATCAAAGCTCCTTCGATTTTCAGTGTAAGGAACATTGGCAAGACCTTAGTTTCGCGTACTCAGGGTACTAAGTTAATTCATTTCCTTTTCGAACTCCGATTGTGATGTGCTCGTTTTGTTTCTACTTTCTTGTCTCGTTTTTCCTTGAGCTGAATTGGGCATTGATATGGCAGGTTTTTCACTTGTACATGCAATTCAGACAAAAGCTTTATGTGGATGTTTGATGATTAATAAATATACGTGACTGTTTATCTCAGATTGCTTCTGAAGGTCTTAAACATCGTGTATTCGAAGTTTCCTTGGCCGACCTTCAAGGTGATGAGGATCATGCCTTCAGAAAGATCCTCTTGAGAGCTGAGGATGTTCAGGGGAAGAATGTCCTCACCAATTTCTGGGTATAGAAAATGACTCGACACATTCTTTTATTATTTCACTGGATTTCTTTCATTTTCGATGTATGTATTCTGTTTAAACTGCAGGGAATGGACTTCACTTTACCACTGACAAGTTGAGATCGCTTGTTACAAAATGGCAATCGCTGATCGAAGCTCACGTGGATGTAAAGACAACTGACAACTTTACCTTGAAGATGTTCTGCATCGCCTTCACAAAGAAGCGCGCTAATCAGCAGAAGAAAACTTGTCATCACAGATCATCTTTGAAAAAAAAAAAATTAATTAATGGCATTGCCCCTTCTCTGTAACTTTTAGGACCAATTAATTACTTCCTAATTATTTCTTTGCCCATGCCTGGTCAGATTCGGAGGAAGATGCGTGAAATCATGGTGAACCAGGCACAATCTTGTGATCTGAAGGAATTGGTTCAGAAATTCATCCCTGAGTCTATCGGGAAAGAGATTGAGAAGGCGACTTCGAGCATCTACCCTCTGCAGAATACGTTAGGAAGGTTAAGATCTTGAAAGCTCCAAAATTCGATCTTGGCAGGCACATGGAGGCAAGTTTCTTCTGAATCAGTTTCCATTCATCTTCTAACATCACCCAAAGCTACTAAACAGCTTATTGTCAACACTCAATTTCAGGTTCACGGTGATTACAGTGAAGACGTTGGTGTGAAGTTGGACAGGCCAGCTGAGGAACAGTTGCTGAAGCAACCGAAGTCGTCGGTGCTTAGTACTTTCTAACTACATCCGTCTTATTCTTTGTTACTTTTCTTAAATTGCAATAGATTTTGATTTGCAGTGGCGCAGACCATTTCGTTTGTGCATTGGATACTAAACAGAAGATTCTATTATCAAAATCAATCTAATAAAAATACAAGCGTCTGGTAAAAAATATCGACCTAGGTAGACCTAGCGTAGTATACTTTTGTTCTTGGCAGAAGGATCGAGCAATAATACATCTTTGTTGTCCGAAACTTTGAGACCTTCTTGGCTGCCTAGATGATGATAGGATGTACTTGGATTGCCTTGATTTAGTGAGACTGCTACTTCCCTGTAAGAATCAATAAAGAAACATTGTAAAAGCGGATCAAAATGGGAAAGATTCGAGGGCAAAGTTTCATTACCATAGATGTGTTAAAGCCCAAGGTTGTGGCATTAGTTGTATAGTCGTTTTCGATGCTTCTCCTTGATATTCAAATTTCGCTGCTGTTACTATGATAGTATTAAGGATATATGATCGTTAAGAGATCGATATTTTTTTTTTAGATTAGAGAATAGAGAATTAGGTTAGCAACGAAAACTCGCCTTTTTTTCGACCAAACCTATTCTTGCAATTGTCGCACCTGCAGTTCACCGAGCATCCCACGCCAGCCTTTGCAGAAATCGAATATTAGCTGCAAAAGAGGGACGGAAAAACAAAAAAAGAAATCAATGGTCGAGCGAAAACCTGATAACATTCGCAGTATTTCTTCACGCATAGAGATTTCTTGCAGTTGCATCCTTTCGCATGCCTAGCAGTCCCACGTTCCTTCAAACGCATGAAAAAAAAACTATATTATGAACATGAAATAAACGAAAAAAAAGAAGTGTTTATTTTCGACTAACTCTTGTATTGTCGCCCTTGACGATTTTCGGGGCGAAAGCCTTAGGGTTTTTCTCTTCGATCATTTTCCGCGCTGCCTTCACATTCTCCTCTTTGGCGGCTTTGTTGAGGCAATCGACGCAATTACAGCCGTCGCAGTAAATCCCAGCTGCAAAGCATTCGCAATACCTGCCCGAAAATTATTATGTAATAATCATTTATCTACCTTATATATATATCTACCTTATATGCATGTAAGAGAGCTTACAGCATAAGACATTTCGATTTTCTGCAGCTACATCTCATGCAAGAACGAGCCGCCGTGGCTTGTTCAACGTTAGGCCTGCTAAGATATTATTCCGTTATTCAAAGTCTCTCTCAATAGGGTTTTTTTCGAGCATAATATTATCGAGGAAAATAGAGCAAAAAAAAAAGGAGATCGACCTCATCTTTTTCATATGCTGACGATCGTTGTTTGGTGCATCTTCTGCTAATAAAGGGATTGAGCTCTCGGCGCTGGCCATCGATAGATTGTTTAAGTACTCAAAGTCGAGCCCAGGCGAAGAGCAATGCGAAAGCATCGAAGGGTTCAAACTGGGATATTGTTCTTCAAGTCTACTCATTCCTCGGCGTAGATCGAACAAGTCCTACAAAACACAAGAAAAGTCCAAGATTGTCCAAGATTACATCCTTTATTTATGACATATATATAAGCTTATTACCTCATCAGCGAGTGTGTTGCGACTTTCTGCACGGACTGTTATCGTCGAACCCTTTTGACAGTTTGGATTTTCGTGACCCTTTTCGTCGTCTGGGAAATCTTCGAGTTTCTTGAATTCGAAAGCGGGCCCAAGAAAACCCATCGAGCTGAGATTCTCTTCATCAATGTCCAGGCCATTCGAAACGCAAAACACGTTTTCGTTTTTTGGACTTTCTAATTGGATCGAACCCTTTTCACAGATTGGATTTTCGTGAACATCGTCGACGTTTTCTGTTAAATCTTCGAGTTTCTTGAATTCTAAAGCGGGCCCGAGAAAAGCCATAGGGTTCTCTTCATCCATGTCCAAGCCATTCGAAACGCAAAACTTACTGTTCGCTTTTTTCGGACTAATCCAAACATTCACACTACAGATTTGGATTCCTTCTTTTCCATCCTTGTGGTTCGAACCCTTCTCACAGATTCGATTTTCGTGAATATCGTCGACGTTTTCTGTAAAATCTATGAGCTTCTTGAATTCGAAAGCGGGCCCAAGAAAAGCCACAGGTTTCAGATTCTCCTTATTATGCCCATCGCCCAACAAGCTATTCGAAACATCGATTTCTCTGTTGCCATCGACTTGGTTGATCGAACCCTTCCGAGAGAATTCCAAAATTTTGGCGAAACTTTCTGCTAAAGGTGCTACTTTCGAGCGTTCAGAAGACGGCCCACGATCATCTTTAACCCCGTCGAAGTTCTTCGAAGCGTTAGGGTTTGTGTTACTCTTACCGATCATGGAATTGGGTTCGACTTTCGATGGATCTCTACAGTAAATCAAACAGTTTTTAAGACATGATAACACCAAATAAACGAACCAAGAATAATATGAAATTTTTTTATACCTTTGCTGCACATCATATTCGCAAGGCAAAGGGAAGGTCGATAGAAGGGAATCGAAGCTAAAAGTGTCGATCAATTCGCTATGGCGAACATTGGGCTGTTTGATCGGCGAAAGACTCATCATATAAACGAAGGCGGGAGATTTCTGAACGAATGAAAAAATATCAATCACCCCATAAAAAAAAAAGAAAAGCAATAACTTTTCAAAGAAATAACAGCAGAAAAGAAAACCCCATATTCTGCAGGCATTCAAACTATAGTTTCTCAACCAATGATCATGCATACTCTACTTTGAAAAAAAAATCAAACATTCAAAGGTTCGAACTTTACGCAAACACTGCGAAGCCCATCAATAAAAAACTAACAAGGAAAGGAATATTTCTTGAAATATTAACCTGAAGTTTTTCAGCAGACGATGGTGTGGTTTGGCGGTTCTTGTTTTTTCTCTTTGGTGTATCCATCAAGCAATGCAACGCAGTACACTATAGAGAAAATATTCAAGAAACTCAGCAAGTGAATGACTATCTATACTCTATATATAGTTCTATTGTGGAGTTAACGCGGGTCTTTTTAAAAAGTAGCTTGGACTCAGTCAACGTTAAAAAAATAGCATTCTTGATTTGACTTTTTAAAAATAGCAGGGGTCCCTTGCTGCATAGCACGGGTCCCCTGAGCAGGGGTTCCGTGCTATAGCAGGGGACCCCGCCCGTGTTGTGCAGTGGACGCACAGTCCTCTGCTATATTGCGCGGGTCCCCTGCTATATTGCGCGGGTCCCCTGCTATATAACACGGGTCTCCCACCGAGGTCCCATGTATCTGGTGCACGACATGGGATAAGCCTGCTGCAGTAGACGCAGGAGACCGTGCTATATATCGCAGTGGACCCCCTACACTGTGCACCAAATGCGCGGTCCCCTGCTATATTCAAGAACTCAGCAAGTGAATGGCTATCTCTATTCTATATATAGTTCGATTATGGAGTTACCGCTATTTTTTTCTTTAAAATTGCTGCAATATCGCAAGAGTTTGATTATCTTCTCAAGAGCCTAATAATTCGCAGTGTTGGTTGTTATTAACATTATTGATATTATTTTTATCTTTTACGTTGGTGGGTAATTACAAGAAAATATTCAAGAACTCAGCAAGTGAATGACTATCTCTACTCTATATATAGTTCGATTAAGGAGTTACCGCCATTTGTTTCTTTAAAATTGGTGCAATATCGCAACAGTTTGATATCTTTTATTTTATCTTCTCAATAGCCTAATAATTCGCAGTGTTGGTTGTTATTAACATTATTGATATTATTTTTATTTTTATCTTACGTTGGTGGGCAATTACAAGTTGCAAGTTATTGTTTTGTGTGGTGTTTGATCTATTCATCATTATATAAAGGATGTGGATGGTTATATATTACCATATTTGATCTATCATTTATTTGCAATTTGGTCCATTTATTTTTTATTTAATTACTTTAATAATTTTTATATCACCTTTACATTGTTTATTTATTATACATACATTCCTAAACATTATTTTTCTTTTATATAGTTAAAAAATTATATTTCATCTATTTGACATTAAAAATAATAAACCTCGAAATTAAGAATAACGTAAAATATAATTATATTTTAAGCATATGCATAGAGTTTGCGAACAAAGTAATTATTAAAGGAAAGTACCTTTGAGTAACGGGTCCTAAATTGATTTGTATATCAATTATCATAATTACTACATTACCCTTAATTTTAAATCTATTCCAATTATATCCATTAAAATCAATTTTTACTTAAAAAAGTAATATTAAATTAAACTTAATATTATAATTTCACCTATTAATAATATATATTAAGTAACCACACATAATCGTGTGTGCGAAAAATAGTATTAAAGCGACAAATACCTAGTATTAAAGAGAAAGGGTATTTTTTATATTTTGACCGAACTACAAGAAAAAAATCAGGGATTTGAAAGACAAAAACAAGTCTAGGTCAAAATTGTTTTGGAGTAATACTAAGACGATGTCATCTCATGAATATAGAAATTATTTATATGTTATTAAATTAGTTTTATAAAAATACTTTTAAGTACTATAACGCCAGGAATATATGGGTATAGTATATGGATTTACCGTCTCAATTCTCAAATAACACACCACCTTCCTTCCACCGAGGGGAAAAGACATTTTCAGGTTCCTTTTTTTTTTTTTTTTTAACTTTTCATGATATTTATCTGGTAAATCTCCTTCAGAGAAACGGGTGATTTAGTATTACGTTGGTTAACGATTAATCTTTCGACGTGCTCTATCTATATTGTGGAAAGTTCCTTTATTTTCTGAATTTACCGGTTGTGAGAAATTTTTATGAATTATGAGCGTTAAATGTTCGACGAAATGCCCACCTGGGAAAACATTCTTGTATGCCCATAAGTATAGTTCTAAATTTGTAAAGATTAATTTTATTTTGTGTTCGTCTCTGTGTTGCTTTTGTTTTCTGTGCTTTATACCAAGATCATTACTTGTATGTGTTTCTGCCTATAATATATGCTTATATAGCTAAATTGAGAATGCCGAGATTGTAACCTTTGATTTTCTAGTCTCATCAATGTAGCTGAGAATGCTGTCCAAATCCATACGAAGCTGCTTTATGTCGAAGCTGAGGACTCAAACCTTTATAATTACTCGTGGACAAGAATTCAGATATCATGTCAATGGAGTTGGTATATCATTGCAGAATTTATTTTGCACAGTTACTGAACCAATTAAGCCTGATGATAGTACCCCATTAGTGATTGCTGAGTCACCTGAGCTTCCCAGTTGGGTTAAAGTTTCAAGTAGTGATGATGATTTTGTGCCTCCATCATTGTCATATTGGATCAAGAATCAGAGTATTCATAATCCCGAACTTGATAAAAAGTTAGGCAAAGATCAGATCCTTGAGAACGACGTCGATAGGTTAAGCAAAATTCTGAAGAATCCATTTGAATCCATTGATGCGGTGTTCAACGCATTGAAGGGCAGTGATTTTGATGTCCCTGATAGTTTGGTAGAGCAAGTTCTGCAAAGATTCAGCTTCGAGTGGATTCCTGCTTATGGATTCTTCAAATGGGCAGAATCACATACTGAGAGGAAACACTCGCCCGATCTGTACAATCTAATGGTAGACATTTTAGGAAAATCAAGGAGGTTCGATCTCATGTGGGAACTTGTTGAAGAGATGAACAAGTTAGAAGGATACATCACGTTAGAAACTATGAAGAAAGTCATGAGACGTCTTGGAAAATGTCGCAAGTACAATGAGGCGGTGGAAGCATTTAACAGAATGGAAACATATGGAGTTAAGAGAGATGTAGTTTCGATGAATGTGCTGATGGACACCCTAGTGAAAGAACGGAGCGTCGAACACGCTCAACAAGTGTTTACGGAGTACAAAGACGTAATCCCTCCAGATTCATACTCTTACAATATTTTGGTTCACGGTTGGTGCAAATCTAGGCAGTTCGAGAAAGCTGTAGCAGCAGTGAATGAGATGAAGAGGAATGGAATTCAAGCAGATTCGATTACTTACACGCATTTCATCGAAGCCTGTTGTCGCGATAAGCACTTTCGTAAAGTCGAGGACATCTTATCAGAGATGAAGAACAATGGGTTGAAGCCCAGCGTGGTCACATACACCATCTTAATGAATGCTTATGCTAAAGCAAAGAAGATAAACAAATCCATGGAGGTTTACGAGATGATGAAGCATGACAATATATCCCTAGACTCCGTTTTCTACGGCGAGTTTATGAGCATCCTAAGCCGGGCTGGAAGGTTGAGAGATTCAGACACCGTATTCGAGGATATGTCCAGGCAAGGGATCAACGCTGACGTGTCGACATACAATACGCTGATAAACATAGCTGCCAAGAACTCGCAAGAAGAGAAGGCTCTTGGTCTGCTCTTGAAAATGGAGGAAAGTAAATGCAAGCCCAATTTGGACACGTATTGGCCATTGTTGAACATGTGCTGCAAATTGAAAAGGATGAAAGTGTTTACGATTCTGCTCGACCACATGTTCAAGAACGGGGTGAGCATTGATGCTGGGATGTACAATGTGCTGATTCGTCGTCTGTGTAAGAACGAGGGCGTCGAACTCGCCCGTAAGCTGTTCGAGGAAATGGTGCTTAAAGGCTTACTGCCCAATGAACATGCGTACGAAAGTCTCGTCTGGAAATTCGAGAAAAAGGGTTTGCTCGAAGAGAAGAAAAAAGTCGAGGCGCTGATGTCGAAAGCTAAAAAACAAGCACTATGGAATTCGGCTTGTCCAAGTTCTTGAGAGATTAGAGGGTAGTAGTGTCCTTAAATCTGCTTATTTTTGTTGTTAATCTTTAACTTTTGTAGATTTATGTATGGTCCAAGTGTGTAATTGAATAAAAAAACAATCTTTCCCATATATCTTTATTTGTTCTAAATCCAATTCTGTAAGCTACAATAAGAATTAAAGAACAGTGCAGCAACACTACAGCTATGGAAGAGTAAAGATTACAATGAATCAAAAGAACAAATGTTAGATAGATAGTGTACAGAGATATCATATTGATTGGAAATAATATCATTCTGGGAGAGATTGCAAGACTCGACGTTTAGGTATTTTTCGAAGCCTTGGCCTTTGCCATCCGCCCGTCCCCAGAAATTCCTCGATCAGCCTTCGAAGATTCCCAAAAAATGAAGAGAAAAAATAAATCCCATATTCGATATTAAGATTGAATCGAATCAGAAGAAAAAAAAAAGACTTGAAGAAAAGAGTAAAAGTGTTATTATCGCACATGCTGCATATTGCCTTCTGAGAAGCGGCGAGCTCGCGGTCTGGGAAACTGTCTTCTAAATGAAAACTCAGCCATACGTACAAATCCAGCACCTTTTTCATCACGAAAAAAAAAGCGAATTTTTACCTTGTTTGGGCTTACAAAACCAACAATAAAGAAAGGATAAAATGCAAACTTCGTACAAATTGAACATAGAACGAGTAAATGATTCATACGAATGTAAGAACTTATGCTTCAATCAGAAGGTAATATTAAAACCAAAGAAAACAAAGCTTACCTTGTGAATGGATTCAAGCTCTTTCAGTGCGGTGTGTGATTTCGGGATCTTGAGTGTTCCAGGAGTGAATATTTCCTTAAGCCGAACCATGCGATTCTTCGAATAACTTGCAGCAAACTTCAAACAGAGATATCAACACAAGTTAATTACCCTGCTCCATCAAACTAATAAACGATATGTTGGAATATTAGAAAGAATGAGATTTCTCTCTCTATCTCACCTGCGTGAGTCCTTGAGATGAGATGTCATCATCCATGTCAACTGGGCTACAGATGAAAATGACAGTCAGTCAATTGAGGAATATGAGCAACTAAGCCTATATGTCAATCACCGTACAAATCTGTTAGGGGGCGGGACCGTTAATCGCCTTCAATCTTCTTCGATATAATCTCATAGCAGATGAACAAGAAATGGATGATACAGAAAGGGGAAAATATTTTCATCAATGGGAAAATGAAGCACGCTTTGAGCAGAGTAAAGGAAGTAGCTAGAATTTGTCAAGGGAGTTAAAAATGTTGGTACCTCATTAAAAAGAGATACTTGTCGCTCAAAGTAAGGGATAGCTCGTCAACAACTGCCGCTACTTTCTGTTTTCCACATAATCATTCGATGGCAAATTTAAAGAAAGCAGCAAGGATACATAAAACATATTTCAGGAACAGAAGTAGCAATTCCAAATCTCAATACTAATAAGTTGCATAACGGGTAATTGATGAGTATTGACGTACCAACATATCATCACAATCAGTGATGAAATAGTTTTCGGATATCTTAGCATTTTCCATAAAGTGTTCCTGTGCAAAGAAATATGTCCAAGTGTATCATAAAACCATAAAGTCCAAGAAGGGAGGAAGGATATATATATATATATATATATATATAGAGAGAGAGAGAGAGAGAGAGATAGAGAGAGAGAGAGAAAGAACCAAAATCTGGTATAGGCTGTAAGTCGGATGCAAGCGTGAAAACATGAACAGAAGATCAAAGTTAGGAAAAAGTCCAGCTCTCTGCACCGCTAGCATCAAATTTTGTCAGGAAAGCCCAAGAACGACTATTATAGGAAAAATTGAATCAAATATAAAGTAACCTCTAGGGTTGGCGATGGGGAATCCAAAGATGCGTGAAGTAAAGGTAGATCCCCGGCATAGAGACAAGTTACTTCACCGACGGGGAATTTAGATCTATACCTACCAGCCCTTCCTACACGTAAATATATTTATTGATTCATGTTCATCTTTTATATTTCTAAGAAATCCTACATTAAGTTGATCTCTTCATTAACTAAAAGAGAAATGAAAATACAAGACCATACCAGCGATTTGTTTGATCTCGGGAATGGTGAGATCCCTTGTTTCAATTCCATCGAATTTTTTCATCGTAGCGAATACAATTCTGGATATATTAAGGTTGAGTCCCATCCCTATGGCATCAGTAGCTACGAGAACATCGAAGTCATTGTTTTCTTCGTTGAACATTGTTGCCTGCAATCCTAAAGAATGTGTTAATTCAGAAAAAAGCAGATGTTTTATCAGATAAATGATCAGAAGAAACAGCAAGTATAACAGGATTAACTGGTTAAGAAAAACAAATTGCATAGACGTTTCTAGAAGAAGTTACCGAACCTGTCTAGTTCGAGTTTCAGGAGGCAGAGAACCATAAACAACCGAACAAAGATGGTTCATGCCGCTCTCAATCCGTTTCTGTCACCAATGAACATGTAAGAAAGTTAACATCAGTGAGAAATGAACAAATAATATTTATATGATCACCACATGGCCATGAATGAATATTGTACGACAATCTATATGTGTATACTGAAGGATATATTAGTTGCAAAACGCGTCTCTCATATAATATAATATCTATATACAGTGTTACTTCAGTATTAAGCTTGAGAGGAACAAGGGCAAGTTGAAATGATAAAACCAAGCATGTATATGAAATTTATGTTTCACTCACCTTTAACCGATATATGTCGTATCGTGAAAAAGTGACAATACAGTCACCAGTCCTTACGTTAGAAAACGATCCAAGAGGAACCGTCGATGGAACAAGAGGTAAAAGCCTATCATAATATTCAACCTGAAAGTACACGACAAGTCATACAACAATATATGATAGTAAAAAAAAAAACTCTTTCAGGTGATGGCAACCTTTGTCTGAACAAATTAGATGTACCAAGGGAATCTTACATTATTACTAACATATAACTTAGTTCATTGAATGAAAAATAAACAGTACCCTGACATTATCTTCAGTAACTTTAAGTATTTCCTGTATCAAAGGAACAGCGGCTGGATCACCACATAGATGCAACTCGTCTGCAGAGATTCCAAGTAGAGCTCGTGTAAATGAAAAACCTCTTGTTCTACATCCTATCATCTGCAAACAAATATTCGATAGATAACTAAATAATGGATATGGTGAAATAATCGGGTTAAGTGAGATATATATATTCTAGAAATATATATATATATAATATATATATATATATATATATATATATATATAACCTGAATTTCATCAACAACTGCACAACTGTATTCAGAAGAAGTGTCGACCATTTCAACAGTTACAGACTTATGTTTTGCTCCTTCAATTTGCTCCTTTTCTTGTCCAGTAATAAGATCACAAGGAACATTGGCTTTGTTAAGGCGCTGGGCGATTTCCCAAGCCAAAAGTCTCAGTGGCCCACAATAAATACCTTTAAGACGGACGTTAAAGTTAAAATATTTCATAAATCTTTTATTTAGAAGAAGCAAAAGCAAGAGAAAGTAAGTACCAGAAGAACTCTTCTCTAACTGCTTCAATGCTTGATATGTTTTACCACTATTTGTTGGACCTACATGCAAGATTACATTCCTTTTCTTTCTACGTGCGACGGGAAACCATGTATGGGGACGCCTAAATTATGGGGGAAAAGACATGAAAAAAAGGCAACAAAACAATGAGCAAAATGGGAGAGATTGACAAAAAAATTCATCTGAAATGTAACGTATATTACGTGAGGTCTGTAAAATCGAATTCATCTGAAATGTAACGTGTACTGTATTACGTGAGGTCTGTAAAATCGAATTTCTTGGTCCCACTAGAACTGAAGCACCGATGGAAACTATATGAAGTACCATACTTCGATTCCTGGGTAGATTTGAAAAATTTTGCAATATCTGCAAGACAGATGAGGATGTGGAACTTATCAGATCGAAAAATCTGAAGAACATACACTCAAACTTGAAATTGGATAATCGAAGCATATGAAGACCGTGTATTAGAAAATAAAGAAATCCATCCAAATTTTATCCTCATAGCTTAACAACAACATTCGTAGATGAGCAACTGCTGCATTACGCTTACTCTTCCATGAAACTCTTCAAATGTAGCTCAAGTTATGATAAAATTATTTTTACAAGTAATAAACCATCAATAATCTGCCTCAATTAACCTTACAATAAAAAAAAAAAGCGAGCTTGGCTCAATCCAACAAACACTTGGAGATTGAAACGATTATTCAAAACAAAACAGGAAAATAATATAAACAGATGTTTGATAGTAAAAAATATTACCATACACCGCCGACCCAGAAACTCTCCGCCGAAGAAGCAAATAGCCCATGTTATCTTCCCCTATTCGAATGATTGTTTTCTTTACGTGTTTAATTGCGAGAAGAAACGGGAACTGAAAGCTTTATATACAAAATTATTCAAATAAAAAATGCCTAACAATAGACGAAAATTGGGTGGGCGGATACGAGGAATTCCAGCGTCGTAGGGAGGCGTTCTCCACCGTCGAGTGTCGACTGCGGAAAATGTAAGAAGTCTGTTTTTCTTTCGGAAAAGAGGTAAATGCGCAATAATGATATAGTCTAGTAGTGTAATTGCAAAACGGTAATATTATATTTCAGTCCTTAATATTCTGGAAAAAGACGCTTTTAGCCATCTTGTTCCTCAAGACAAGACAAGACAGCGAGCCCTCTCTTACTTGATACTAAAATAGTATCAACAGAAATAAAGAAAAAACCTAAAATCGTCGTCAAAACGAAATACGCAAAAGGATGGAGTCCGTGTTTGGATTGGTATGCAAAGATTTCGCGATCGTCGCGGCTGATTCTTCAGCGGTGCACAGCATCCTCGTGCACAAGACCAACGAGGATAAGATTATGATCCTCGATTCTCACAAGCTCATGGGTGCTTCAGGGGAGCACGGTGACCGGTAAAAGTTCATTTGATTCCACAATTTATGGTTTTGTGCTGTTCTTTGTGCATTTTCTGTTTGGGATTTTTTTTTTACATGATGATCTAGGGTTTAAGATGTTTTTTCGAGCTGAATGATGTCTTATTTGGGCTTGATTTGTTTCTTGAATGCATGTTGAATTTGAATAATGGAGATCTTGAAGTGGATTTGATTGTTGAGGAATCCATTCGAGCGGTAGTGTAGCTTGAACTAGCTTCAAATGGTTGATTTAGCTATTGTCGCTAACTTAAGGTAGAATGGTGTACCAGGATTCAGTTTACAGAGTACATCCAAAAGAATGTAGCACTCTATCAGTTTCGCAATGGCATCCCTTTATCAACTGCTGCTACTGCAAACTTCACGAGGGGTGAGCTCGCTACTGCCTTGCGAAAGGTAATCAATGTTCTTTACGTTGATTGATCGTGTCTTTCACTTGTTGTGTCTCTGATGCATTTGATATGAACTTTACACTTGTTCTGCAACAATCGATTTCGAAGTTTCTCTCTGCTTACTGCTGAAGTTGAACTCCTTTGCAAACAGCATACATCAGATCTCACGAGTACATCGAGAAGCAGTTAGAATAAAAACTCATATGCATTACTTTAAACCTAATAATTTGGACATATAACTGATCTGTCATCTCAGAACCCATATATGGTCAACATCATCCTTGCTGGATACGACAATGATGTGGGCCCATCGCTCTACTTCATGGACTACATCGCCTCTCTTCACAAAGTAGACAGGGCTGCATTTGGCTATGGCTCTTACTTTGCCCTTTCCATGATGGACCGACTCTATCGTTCAGACATGAGCGTCGAAGAAGCTATTGAATTGGTCGATAAGTGTATCACGGAGATAAGGAGTAGGCTAGTGGTGGCCCCACCCAACTTTGTGATTAAAATAGTCGATAAAGACGGTGCTAGAGAATACGCTTGGCGCGAGACTGTTAGAGATTCCCCTGCTACTACTACTTCTACCGCCCAAGCTGCTGCTGTTGCTACAGCTTAAAAGGAAATCTTTCACTTATTGTGTAATGCTTTTATGCGTTCCTATCGTTTGATCTTAGTGAGAGCTGCAAACAATTGTTCTGATGCTTATGCACTGGAAATACTTGTGTGATTTTCATGAAACAGTCGGGCTATTTTCTCTTTGCTTGATGAATTTTCACTCGTAAAGAAGCATTTTTGAAGGTGTATCATCCCTTTTAAAGACGAACCATAGAATCAAAATCCAAACTTTTAACGTCGACCCACAATTTTGGACGCCTTTCTCGAATTCCTCTGCTTCAGCTTCACCTTCACGTCGACCCCAGAATTTACGATAGCCTTGAGAACGATCTGAAGCTTTCCCTCCAATTTATCTCCTTTCCTCGGCGTATACACAACATTGTATATATCATCAGCCAAAGCTCGCCTAGCCAAGACTTCGCCAACAGCAACACAAGCGTTCCTATTCTTGGTCGAACCCAAGTCGAATTTCATGTCCTTGGAGATGGAATGTGCCACAGCTACGACCTTGCTAGTTGCACGGTGGATGATGCTCGCTCTTACGGAAGCCTTCGATACGTATATGTCCAGACAAAATGGCTCGTGGTAAGGACCCGTTAGTTGGTTAAAGGTAAGAGTCCTCTGTTTTCTTGCAGCATATGGGTCTTCCATATGCTTGCCTGAATCTTCTGCTTTGCAAAGCAGAGGAGATAAATGCTGGTTTTCGTCTGGGCCCAGCGGCGATTTCATAACCTTGTTTGGACGAATCTCTTTCTTTGTGTTCTCCCGCGTGCTGCTGCTCTTCTGTTCTTTCTCATTCTTCGAAGCTTTCTTCCTTCTGTGGAAATCGAATTTGTATTCTTCGTACTCTTTGGAGTCTTTGTCGAGCTTGTAGAACAGACTCTTTCGAAACCTCATGTCCTCGATCTCGTCGAAGTCTGGCTCATCCATGCTCGAATCAACAGCTATCTCCCCAGTATTATCATCATCTTCATCTTCTTTATAACCAAAATCGCGACTTTCTTTCGATGTACTATCGCTTTTAAGAGCATCGAACGCCAGCCCTGATGAGAGACGCCAAGCGCCATCATCCATGGATTCGATTCTGCATTCTCCTTCACGTCCATCGATTCTTGGAAAGAGTGGGGATAAGTGGAGCCTATCTGTGGTGGAATAGGCTCTGAATCGACCGAGAAATGCCAAATGGTTCGAAGAAGAGAGCTTACAACGATGTGAAGGCAACTGATTCGATGCTAATGCAGTGACCCTTCTGAGAAGTGCAAATGCCATTTTGATAATCATACGTATCGCACAAATAAGCTTTTTTCCTCAAACGTCGCCAGATAGGTCCATTTTCCTTTGGGGCATTCCAACAAGCACTTGGTGTTCATACAGAAAAAAAAATATGAGAAATAAATCCTACAAGCGAGAGCAAGTGGGCTTATATAGACTGATGTAAATTGGAACTGGCTCGTTTTATATGAAAGGTTTTGGGCTGGATATAGCTGTTGCTTCTTCTTACATGTCACCGTAATGAAATTACCTTAGTACGATTTAACCAGTATATGTCGATGTTTCCTAAGTAACATTACTTCTTCCGAGGACCAACTAACTACATGTTTCTTCGTCTTTTTTCAAACATTAACAGCAAATCAGAAGATACAACACAAAGCTGTCCAAAGCCAGCCATCACTCAACAGAAAAAAAGTCAATCATCAAACACACACATGGACAGAAAACAAAAGCTAACCACCAAAGATTAGTTTGCCACAGCAAATTACACAGCTTTGAAAAAGAGTGTTAAGGGGGTCATAAACAACATCAGTAGTAAACCTGCTGATAGGCCGGGGCCGGAGGAGGTGCCATCCCACCATAACCGCCGTACGCCGGAAAGTTGACCGGAGAAACCGAGTAAGACGCGACGATCTCCGGCGAGTAAGCTCCATAGGGCGGCGGGCTATGGTTGGTGGCGTAAATTGGGTAGGCGTGGACGGGCGAGGGGTACTGAGTGTGGTGCGTGGGAGAAGAAGAAGAAGAAGACATAACGTACGCCGTGGGCGGAGATGGGAAGGAAGATACGTAAGAGGCGTTGGTGGAGCGACCCGCCTTGGCGGGCGGCATTGGGCCGCCGGAGCTGCCTCGGGTCCTCTTGGCGGCGGCTGGCGAGGGTGGTGGTGGTGAAGGCGAGGAGTTGGTGGGGTGTTTCTTCTTGGCCTTGTCGAGCATTTCGAGGCGCTTGCTGAGGTCCTCGGGCGGGAATTGGGACTCGAGCTTGTACTCTTGGATGCACCTTAGGACTGCTCGGATGGCCGATTGTTCTTTCTTGGTTGCCACTTGCTGTAAGAATTGTTTGGTCTTATCGTATGGAAAAAAGGAAGGGACTTATGGGCGTTGAAAGTTGAGGAAATTTAGAGGTGAAAGATTAGATTACCGAAGCACGGCCAGAGGGATCCTCGGAAAGAGATGTAGAGGCTTTCTTTGCATCTTTGAGGAAGGCTTTGAGAAGGGGGACGGGCGGGAAATTGTCGGCGAGGCCGACTTCGTATATGAAGTGTACGGCGTCGACTTGTTGTCCCCTTCCGATCAGTTCTTCGATCATATCTGCAAAAGAGGGATAAGGGGAAAGACTGAGATGCATCTTATGGAAATAGTTGTCCAAGAATATGTTATTCGTTCACTTCGCTACATAGGAAACATCGATCATCAATTGGATTATATGATTCATACAATGTAACATCTGTTGGGGTATTCGACAAAGTAGAAAATAAACGAACGAAGAACACATGAATTTAACGTGGTTCCGATTCGATGTGAATCCTACGTCCACGGGAGAACACGCCGCTTGTATTGATCGTTTCAGAGATTACACACTCTCTCTCTTGATCTTCCTCTCTCGATTATAAGATCAAAACCTACCCGAGTATTCTCTCTGTTTTCCACTCTCGATACAAGCTCTCTATCTCTCTCAACTGCTCTAGACGACAATAGTGGTATATGAAGAACATTCCACGTTGTGTAGTGTAACAGCTCCTCATTCCAAAATAGAAACTGCCGATGACAAATTAAATTTCGACTCTACAACATCAAATGGTTTTGTTACTTGTTTCCTCAGTCTGATGCCAAAACCTAACAGCATAACAATCTCACACCAAGAGACTACATTGATCTTTGTATGTTTTAGCCGACGGCAAATGGTCATTTTTTCCATGACTTGTCTTTGTAAAACGACTTAGCAAATTTGTGACGTAAACCCAAGCTCGTGCAAGAGAGAATACACGCAAGAAACCGTAAACAAGAGATCTGTATACCAACAAACGCAAAATCAACAAGAAAAACCCCCAAATTTTATTTTCATAGAAATTTACCGGGCATTTTATCCTCAAGGCCAAGTGCTACTGCAAGCTTAGGCATCTGTTTTCTCCAAGCCGATCCTACGACCAGCTTTCTGTAAAAATCTGCATCTTCCTCTTTAACAATCCCGAAAGTCACTAGATGCTGCAAGATAGTATGAACATCAGGCGTCTTAACATTCTCTATTCCTCCTCTTTCCACTAAACTCTTCTTCCATGCCTCAGCTATCTCTTCAGCTTTTCCCTTAATCCTCGGCGTAACAATCATCCTCTCTTTACCCAATATAGGATCCATCAAAACTGGTTCGATCAAAGATTCCAGCAGCAATACACATGCCCAACCCATATCACCATGATTTCTATAACTATTACAGCCAGCGATACTGTTATTACATCTACTTTCATCGTTTTTGCTAAGATAGTTGTTAACTGGGAAAGCATCAGAGACTGCTTCGAGCACGAATCTCGGCGGATCTACACAGCAGCTCAACGCCTTTGGAATTTCACTTCGCAAAAACTCCAAATCCTTCTTCTTCGTGATCACGAAGCTCCAAAACTCCTTGGAACACATTCCGACGCAAAAACCCCTCAATTTCTCGAACAAACTCTCCGATTCACCGCCGCCTTCCACCTCGGCCTTCTTCTCCTCCAGGGCCTTTGCGCTGTTCTCGAGAGACTCCATGATGATCGCCATGGACTTGGCCATCGAAGCCTCGCGAGCCTCGAGGGACTCGAGGGAGAGCTTGGTGTCGTCGTCTATGGCTCGAATCCTCTCCTTCAAGGCGTTCGATTTGTCGAGGAGGTCCCTCTCCAGGCTCGAGAAGTGGTCGGAGAGCTCTTTCCATAGAAGCGTGCAGCTCGTCATCAGAGATGTCTGGCGCTGGAAGTCGTCGAAGCTCGGCGGCGCATTGCCGCCGGGATCGGGCGTCGAACCCATCATGCGCGTGAGCGAATTGGACGAAATGTAAAAACTGAAAACCCTAAATGGGAAGGACGGCGGGTGAGCGAAGGATGGATACAGAGTTTTGGGGTTTTTTAAGTAAATAGCCTTTGACTCGGTCAACGTTAAAAAAATAGCCTTCAAATGTAAAATGACTATACTGCCCTTACTAATCGTGCCCACGTTAAAAATCAATATGTTAAATGGGAATCGCGTTTGGGTGGGCGGGTGGGGTGTAGTCCAGTGGTTGTGTAGTCGGACGTTCAAGTAATAGGTCGTGGGTTCAAATCCCCAATTTTTTTTTTTTATATAGCACGGGACCTGCACTATACAGCACAGGTCCCTTGCTGTATAGTACAGGTCCCATGAAGCACGGGACCTGCACTATACAGCACAGGTCCCGTGCTATTAAAAAAAAAAAAATTATGAGAACCACTTGTAAAAAGACGGAAATACCCTTAAATTGAAGGCTATTTTTTAAAAGGTAGAATCGACGAGGCTATTTTTTTTAAGTTGACCACGTCAAAGGCTATTTTTTAAAAAAACCCCAGAGTTTTGGTAGGTGTACGACAGAGATGACGTGGCAGGTCGTGATATAGAAATGTGTTTATTTGTCGGCATTTGATTTGTCAGTGAATTTAGATAGAATGTCTCGGTCTCACTGTGAGGAGTGTAAGGAATCTGCGTTGACCAGTCAAATAAAGTGTATTTAACTTATCTTTATTTGTTAGTTGTGATTTTAAATATACTCATACGTATAAAACGATTATGCAAAGTGAGTAAGAATGGAATAAATAGTTATGGTAAAACGATGCTTATAGAGAAATTAAAGAAGAGCAAAAGGGAAAAACAAAAGCTAAGACGTCACATGGCTGCCAGGCAAATAAAGTAAGATGCCTACTGGCATTTTAAAGATTATGACTACTCTATCATGTATAAACGAATTATTTAGTACTTCTATTTTTAATCATAGAATTTTCTTTGATGTCATTTACCCTAAATTATCATGCCATGAACAACGTTTTAATTCAACAGAAAGAACTAAATAAAGGTTGGACCGGGCCGTCGGGCCGGGTTCTTGATCCAATAAACTTAGTAACGGGTTTGGGTCCGGATATGGAAGTCGGTTGGATTATTTTGATATCTAAGTGCATAATCAAATGATGTAATCATAAATCTGCGAAATTCCATTTGATTTTATGTGGAAAATGATGGAGCTACTACGTTTTGAAATTTCATTTCAATTTAAAAGAAACGAATAGGTTCAGTCACGCTCGCACTGCAAAGTGAGCATCCAAGACTCGTAAATTGTACTCATTTCCTCGGATGCCACGAAAATTACAACTTTAGTCCTACAACTTCATTAATGCACAAATTGTACCACCAATGGCCTGGATAGTTCAGATTTCGGACAATTCGAAGTTGCTGTAAAGCATTTTCTTTGTTCTAGCTATTGATTTTCTGAAGGTGATGGCTGTAAAGTTCTTATTCGTTGCAATACAGCCTTTCATTTCACGCTTTTTTCTTTGTCAGACGCGCAAATATGTATTTATTTAATTATCCATACGCATTTATTATACCATACGATACACATCTCATAATGATGAGATGAGACTGAAAGTTTAGTTATAAGGGATCGCCAAAGATAGTAAAAACGTTGGAGTTTTGCTATTTATAGGCAGTGCAACGTCATCAGAAACTCATGGAGATTGTAAAGCTTGCATTTAACAAATATTAGATTTCACGTAAGTTATGTGTAGATAATGCTATCAAACAATCTCATCATCCTCGTCTCACTCAGTTTTTTTTTTTTTGTAAGAAACCCTTAAAATTTTGAGTGGGTAAGAATTGATATTCTTGGATCCTTGTTCATAACAAAAGGTAGCACGGGCCTATGTAATAAACAATACATGCATATATATAATCTTGTTGCCTGCACGCATACATTATAACTATAAGGTAGCACTCATCGAAAGCAAAGGGTAGTGTTAATTTCAAAAATGTTCTAATTTTCCATTAGTATGCTACTCATTTATCCATCTATGTTCATGTCTCCTAAAACAACGATATATACAAAATGGATCAAAACTCAAATCGATTTTAACTTTTAGAAATAGTTATCCACAAAAAAAAAAAAAAAATTGGCTCCAAAGAAACAAAAGCAGCAGATTGGAAAAAAAAAAATAGACGGCTATTGTGATTTCCTTGTACGGTGACTGCTTTGGTATTTAATTAGATATAATTCTCGAAAATAATATTAATTAATAAATAAATTAGATTATTATTTGATTTAGGGCTATTTCAGAGCCCCGCAACCGCAAAATAATGTGTCTGTAAACTTCCACTTTCTTCGTCCTTTCAAATTCAACCCCCAAAAGCCTTTGTAAACAATTTCACATCAAAGAAAAAAAAAAAAAAAAACTCAAATCGAAAGAAAAAAAGAAAAATCTATTGTGCTTCTTAATAAAGGGCTCTTCAAGTAATCTACAAATCCTCAGCCTTGGGTATGCTTTTAACCTTCTCTTTGCTGTTTCTGAGATTTGCTGTTTATCGGAATTAGGCGATTCAATTCAGATCTGTGCATCAGCAAAGTAGAAGAGTGTCCGCTGAAAAAATTCGAAACTTTATAGTAGTATTTTGCTAAGAAAATGAGGGATTTCCCATCATGTTTTAGCGAAAACGGCGTTCAAGTTGCCGATGCTTCTTCTTCCAGCGTGGGATTGAGCAAACCTTCGCAAAACGCAGTTAATTGTCTTTATCAGTGTATGCTATTTGATAGGCCATGTTTGATTTCCGTACTTTGGAGCAAGAGTATGATGGGCCAGTCTCGTCTTAGCATCGAAATCGACGAAGCCACTTCGTCCAATTCCCAGCAATGTTGTATATGTAAAGTTGAAGTGAAGCCTTCTTGGTTCTCAAAGAGAAAAGGGTCGAAGCGATTCGATGTAAATTCAAGTAAAATCGAAGTCTTTTGGGATCTCTCTCTGGCGAAATACGAGCATGGGCCCGAGCCTTTAGAGGGATACTACGCAGCAATTGTGTACGAAGGAGAAATCGTTCTATTGATAGGAGATATGGAGAAGGAAGCACTCAAGAAAACCAAAGCTATTGCTTCCCTTTCTGCCGCCCGTGCAGTGCTAATTTCCAAAAGAGAACAGGCCTTTGGCAAGAGGGTTTTCAACACAAAGTCTCGATTTTGCAGTAATGGTGAAGTACACGACGTTAAGATTGAGTTTGATGCGATGGATGGCCTTGTGATTGGCGTTGATGCGAAAACTGTAATGCAAGTTAGGAATTTGATGTGGAATTTTCGTGGGAATGAGACGATATCTGTAGATGGAATGGCTGTCGAAGTATTTTGGGACGTTCATAATTGGCTATTTAGTTCGAGCTTGGGGAATGCCACTTTCTTGTTTCGGGCGATGGATTATGAGCCCTCTGTACTATCTTGGGACCGTAAGGAGGGTTTCGTTAGGGAAGGTAAAGGGGCGGGTTTGGGCTTTACGTTGTTCTTACATGCGTGGAAGAGTGAATGAAAAACTTGGATTCTTTTTTTTCAGGTTCTTGATTGGTAAACAATGTATGTTTATGTTTTTGTGTTCTTCACATGTTTGGTGTTCTTGAGTGTTGGTGGTTTGATTGTCTACTATTCGGTTCTTGATTCTTCTGATGAATGAAACGTTTCGTTAGATATTTCTTGCAATGGAGTGGAGGTGGTAATGAATGATTCAAACGTTTGGTAAGTGCAATTTGTTTACTTGTTGATGATCTTAAGTTTTCTTGTTGAACTAATTAATACAAGCTGTCTGAAAGACTTTTAGCTAAACCTCAGTCGAAGACATTAGCTGGTGATTAGGTTCTATGGGTTTTCTTGTCCTACAATCATTCGAACAGTTGTATATTCTCTTGTACTAATAATTTATTTGTGATATTTTACTATTTATTTTCAATATCAAATTCGACATATAAAAATTTACTCGAAATAAATATTTTTCAAAGCTTGTCCAACAAAATGGGCAAGAAAATTCTCAGTTTGGAAAAAATTGGAAGAATTATCCATCTATATGCTAATTCGATCGAAATAACCATTCAATTTCTGGGGTTTTAATCTTTTTGACAAACTAACACAACTGATCTGACCAAATAAAAGATGTAACTTTAGTGCTTCTTTAAACTCACATGAAGTGTGCTTATGTAATATTGTAGACATTTGTTTAAACTAGGATTATATAAACTCAATGGTTTATTTAAACTCCTGTCTTAAATCCACATTCAAAATAGGTAACCCATATAACAAACAGGGCCTTCAGGTTTTAAACAAGAAAATACGCATATTTCAGATCGAAACGCTGTTTGGAATGCCTTTTCCAGTAAGCCCGCCTTGCCCACCACGGCCCGAAACGTTGGGATACAACAGCGTATACGGCACATTTACGGGCCCGGCCCGATTCTTCAACCCCCTATCATTATTCCTCTCCCTTACCTTCCCCTCGATCTCCGCCATCTTCGAACCGAACCTCTTAAACGCCTCGACGACCAATAAATCGTCGGTCCATTCAAGACATTCGTCGCCTCTCCGTCCCAGATAAACCTCGTCCGTCGAGTGCCTCGATAGTATCTCGATAATCGATAGCCCTAAGAGTGTCTGCAACCGAGGCGTGATAGTCTTCAAGTACGCCGACTCGGGATCCTCCTCGAGCTCGGCGTACTCCCGACCGCCCGGCTCGGGCATGAGTCTACGGCTCATAGTCGGGCGGTTCGGAAGGTACCCAGCATAAGGGTACTGACCGAAGTTCACGGCCGCGTGCAGCGCAGATGCTGTCCATACGATGGTGGTTAAGGCTCGGACGAGCTCGGCTCGGGTCCGTAGGTCGGGCCACCACGGCTCGTGCTTCAGGTCGCCGTGGCCCACCTCTCGAACCTCCCTCCACCAAGATTGGAGCTCGACGTCGTTCATTACGAGCCCGTCATTTTCGTGTAGAACGAGCAATATTCCTCGACCCAAGATTCTATCGCGTGCCATACATCCAAGCCGTCGACGGCGTAGGGATAGTCCTCTATTACGAGCCTTAGCCCGCGCGGCTCGCTCGAGTCTTCCACCGCCATTCCTCTGATCAATTTTTTTTTTTGAGAAAAAAAATTGGGCTTTGAATATCGTCGTGGCCTTGGCTTACCTACCCAATTGGGTATAACCCAACTCCCATTAAAAATATGACATGTCTAATGTTCATTTAGTGAAACATACGTATGTGTGTTTTGACATGGTTAGGGTAGTGTGTAATGTGCCGCGTGTCATTTTCTTAGTGGAGTTGAGTTATACCAATTGGTAGGAAAGACAAACCAATCGTCGTAATATTTAAAATAGCGGGATTTTTTTTACCTTTTGAGAAGGTCGACGGGAAGCGCCTGTTCGGCAAAGTTCCAACTCCTATAGACGAACGACGACATTTCCATGGAATACTTCGCCGGGAAAACGGTTAATTCGAGCACTCCGCCAGCGTTTATCAGTATCTGTCTTGCCAGCGCATTTATGTGCATCGTATCGCGGAAATGAGGCTTCAATAACTTGTGTATCGGATGAACAACGCTGAGCCGTCGATTGCTCGCGATCACGATCGGCTCGATCGCCGCGTGGGTGTTCAACCTGAAAAAATCAATCATATTGCTCTTATAACGATCATTCAGGCCGGGCCGGGCGGGTCTAAATACGTTCCCGACCCGACCCTCACGAGCGGATCAATGCATGTACTATACATACCAGTGGCTAACGAGCTGATGATAGCCCGAGTCGTTGACCGAAACATAGGCCTTGGCCAGTTTCCAGATAGAATCTCCGAGGGCCCCATCTTTTTCGTCGGGAGGAGTAAAGACTCGGCTAATTGCGCCGTGAATATCTCCGTTTACGTTCGGCAAGCTCAGTTCGATGGCCAATGGCTTCAGAGTTCCGTCGTCTCGGAGGAATAGAATGGTCCTCGTGGCGTAGGCTTTGGTCGACGTCGACGAATTAATTCTTCGGAGGTAGGGCATTATCGAGTCGTGATGGTCCAGTACGAAGAGCCTACGGTCGGCGACGGCCTGAAGAAAGCGCTCCAAGGAATTAGAAAAAAAAACGCGCGAATTTGTTTTGTTACGAGAAATTGCGAGGAGACATTTTTTTTACTTGGTTTACGTTTAGTCCTTCCATGCGCTTCTCGACGTGCGCCGTCGTTATAGTACTGTTTTGATCTCCGTATATCTTCGGGTCGAGCTTGGACTTTGGCGGAAACTCCTACGGTATCGCACGAATAAAGAACGGTTTTCTCTTACTAAAATTTGATAAAAAAAAAGAAAAAGTTAGACTTTTCATTTTTTTTTTCAACCTCTAATCTTCGGATTACGATGGGGTTCACTCCCGCTAGCATTTCGCGCCCGAACTCTTCGTCGGTCCTCCACGCCGTTTTACTCTGCATTTTCCGAACGCAATTTTATCACGACGACGTCTTTTAATACGCACTTGCTAAATTATTTTATTTTGCGCACCTTTTATTACGTCGGGCATTGGAAACTCGGGAAAGCGTTCCCCATCGGAGCGAAGGAGCTCCCTAACCAACTCCAAAGGCACGCATTCTCTAATCTTTTCTACCACACAATTCTTCGAATTATCAAATCCGTCGTCGTAGAGGCTTAAGACGTCCTCGAAAGAGTCGAACTCGTTGGGCGTCTTTCGAAAGGCGGCTCTCACCTCGGGCGCAAGCACTTGCCCTAACGATTTGAGCGCATACGCTATGAAGTCGCAGAATTTCACCTGGCTAAACTTCTCGTCCCTCGGGACGTACGTTCTCAGGCTAAGCAAGAACAATCGGCTCTCCGTCTTTGGATCTTTTTTGTTCGCCCTACGACCCGTTCGCCCTCTGCGTGGATACGGATACTCCTTCGACCCGCCGAGGACGGGACGTTCGTATTCCTCTCCCCTTTCGGGGCTTCCCAAATCGTTGTAGTATGCGTAGTCGTACACTCGGTCCCACTCGTTGAGCTTCCGGGGCGACCCATCCCCGCGGAGGTTCTTTAGTTCCTGTTCGCGGTAGAAACGTAGGGTTTCCGGCATGTCTTTGGGAAGGTATGTCTGAAAAGATTCGCAAAAGGAAATTGTTAATTTCGGTGAATCGACCCGCTGTTAGGGTTTAACTATTTTTAGGGTCTCGTAACTTAAGGGGTGACACTTTCAGAACGCCAAACTTAAAGGGTTGCAATTTGCACACGAACTTTCGAGATTAAAGCAATTTTAAAGACAAAATGCATCGAAAACCTAATTGCGTCCTTAAATTGGCTTCCATTTTGAAAGTCAGTATCCTTATATAGGAATTAAATTGCAACTTAGGAATTCTTCCCAAATAAGTAACTCCGTCGACACCACGCAGAGTTCAAGTTTCAGCCAAAAATTAGGTTTTTTCATGCATTTTGTCCTTAAATTACTTCAATTTTGAAAGTTAGTTACCTAAAATTGCAACCCTTTTAGATGTCATGCATGTGTTCTCCTACCTTATTTGTCAAGCTACAACTTGCCATATTCATCTATAACAAAAACCCTAAGGTTGCCTATAGCTACAAAATTTATTCGAGCACACATATATGATAGAAAAAAAACATTAAATCACCTTGTTGGCGAAGAACACACGATCGTGCTCGTATCGATGGGCGGGATAGACCCAAGAATTGCAAACGAAATGGATCGAGCCATGCCCCGGGAAATCATGCAGAGTGAGGGTCTTGAGATAGAATTCGCTGTGATGGTAGTTTCGCACTAAAAAGGCGCCGGGAAATCCAAAAGATTCTTCGTTACGAAACATTGCGGTGAAAGAGGCTTCGCCTTCCGCGTAGAGGGAAGTGATCTTCCAAATCCAATTCTCGAGCTTCGCCGATTTCCCGAGCTTTCCTCGGTTACCATTCGCTGCAAAAAAGGGTTTTTCAGACACACAATATTAGGGTTTTCTTTTCTTTCTTTCCAAGGATTCACGTAAGAAGAAAAGGAAGAAAATACAGACAAGGGTCGCCATGAACAGCACTTATGAGGTTGAAGATGACGCCATTGCCACATATTTCGTGAAACCTGTCAACAAATGAAGCTCTTAAATCAGTAAGATCCATTACATTCTTCTTCATAAGCACGACTGTTCCTTTGATCTTATTCTTATCATTTTTATTCTCCTTGTTCCCGCAAATTCTTCCTAGTACTTTGTCCATATTTTTGGTTAAAACGAAAAACAATTGAGAGATAATGTAAGGAAGCCGAAACAGTATGTTTTCGGGACTTTTAATGCTTCCTTGAAGCACAGCAAGAAGTGCCTCATGGAGATATATATATATATATATATATATATATATATAATACATAAAGTATAACCATTAATGTATATTGAGAAAATCAGAGTAAAGAAGTTGGATTGTGTTTTCTTTCTCAAATATAATGCGAAAAAGAAATTGAGTAGCCTACGGTGATTTCAGTAATTGTGATTTCCTTAATCACTCGACTAAGTAATGCAGTAAAATTGGTAAATAAGCAATAAATGGTTTATTTTTAATCTCGTACTATAGGCATGATGTTTCGTGGGGTAAAAGCAATTTTTCGGTTTACAGCAATGCCATTAATAGGTATTTGTTTGTTATCTGTCTTTCTTTATTTATGGTAAGTTTATGTTTGCGATTTTATTCGTGTCAAGTTACATATTTTCCTATTCAAGTAGTTTAAGTTTCATGGTCACGCACGCCATAAATTAATTTATAAAAATAATACCAGTAAATTAAATTAAATCATGTTTTATGCTATAAAAATAACTGTTTGGGGTTTTCTAACATTTAAATAATGAAAAAAAACATAACATTGACACATGAGTGAGAACCAAGCAAATAACAGGGTGAATAATGAAGCAATATTTGACAACGAAGTTGGAATAGAAGTTGCTTGAAAGATATATAATATGTTCAATGTTTAGCCAAATATGGGAAAACAAAAATATAAAATAATGAGGGAACATGGGTATCCTTCACTTTCTTTGATGAAAAAAGAATCAAAATTGAAAATAAAAGCCAACAAGAAATGATTTTCAAGGTGTATTAAATATCATATAATCAAAATGCATAGACTTCTGAAGGAAATAGATGACAAAACAAACACTTCTACGTTAAAATATTCTTTACTTGGAACCGTCAAACGTTGTACTTGGCTCTTTCCATGTAATAATAATTCATCATTGGTTGATGATCATCCTAGTGCACCAGGCCTTTGCATTTTACCAACAAAATATATGTTTCTCTATTCGTTACATTAAATCATTTGATGAAGTATCATAATCAATATATACATAATGCTATTATTGTAACTCCATTTAATATCGACGCTTGAATCGATTTGTGTGGTCATTTGTCATAAGTCGGTTTTTGCTATAATAAAGAAATAGCAGAATATCAAAATACCAAATAGGGAATATGAAGGATTAAGGTTGTGTATATTTTCATAACTCAAGACTGGAAATTCAAGCACAATTCAAGCCCAGACAAGTGCATTTCTAGTCAAACACTTCAATGATTCAAATAGGATCAAAGCGAGTTTATGTCATGGGAAACCATTGTAATGAAATCTGGACATCTTTACTCTACAGCACATAGAAGCACACGAATTTATATACTTATGGTACCGATCGCTTAACTTATAGAAGAAATCGAGCAGAATCGTTACACTGAATGAGAGAAAGTAACAGCCACGGTTAAACTTGCGCTGCTCTTCTCGCCATACTTTACGTCTCCTAGAATAGCTCCATAAGTTGATGAGCAATATCTGCCATCAGATAAAACCCGAAACACGTCACGAGCAAAATCCTTGACATGTAAAGAAAGTTGCACAGTAAGCGAATACAAATTACATTGCAATGTGCTTGGCGTTCTTAGAGTTTCTAAATGATATTTTACCAAATGAAATAGCTTTCAAGCTTTCCTGCAGCTTTCAAACTGAGCCAAAACACCCCCTTACCTTTTTGTCTGTTTGTTTGTTTGTCTCTCTCATTTTATGGGATCACCATTATAATCTAGTCGTTAAATTATCCTTTCATAACTTCCCGATTCCAAAAAAATAGAAAATAAAAAAGAGGTCAATGATCCAACTAAATCTTTTCAGTAACCTAAAAGTAGGTGGGCATGAAACAGACTTAAAAAGGGCTTATTGCATTTAAGTGCTTGGAAGAGTGAGATGCTAACCTCTGAGAATAATGGGAGGCGTATGAAACTCGTTCCATACACTATGGCACGAAGCTAGATTCAAGTTCAAGAATTTGGCAGCAAGATATGCAGCACCTCCAGCTATCTGCTGTGGCTTGAATTGAAGCCAAAGCGAAGTCCTAAGCCTGCAAAAAATCAGGTTAGCCTCAAAATGAACAAAAAAGAAGAGAATAATTGTCATTTCTAATTAAAAAGCCGAAAAAAAGAGAACAAACCATTTGACGCAAACACCAAGAAGAGAACTGACAAGGTTGCAGCATCCGATGTATTGTTTAAATTGACATTTAGTGAGATGAGAAGATGAGGTAATGCAGCTAAACTTCCCTTACCAAACTACAGCAAGCAAGCAGCAACCGAGTTGGAAAATTTCCATGACTCTTCAGGAATATATTTGACCGAGACTAACATATAAATATATATCCCATTTACAGATATATATCATATGGAGGTCAGCGTCTGCCAGCCAATCTAAATTATAAGGCATATATACTCATACACTACTGCACCTTGGGGCAAAAAAGCTATGAAATAATTAGTGAAAGGAGAAACAAAGAAAAAACATGTTTTCATAAAAAAAAAAACTCAGATTTACTATCAAAACTATCCTAGGTCAAGCTACAGATGAAAGTGCGCAAACACAAACATACGAACGCTTTTATACATGAACCAAGCATCCGGTATCATGTTATATCATCATCTATTCAGGCATGCAGGATTATCAAACGACATTTTAATAGAAAACTAGCATGTCATTAATCAACTCACAGAAATAAATCATCGAAGATAGGATTAATAAAATCAACTCTTTTCTTATGATTTTTCCTGATCAGCCATATGGATCAAGAAACCATTTCTTCCCTTCATACTCTCTGATTGATTCCTAGAAATTGAAATTAAAATGTATTCCTGATAATTTTAGGCACTTCAGAAAGCAGGACAATGCTGAATGCACTTTCCATAAGACATGGTCCCTTCATTCCACACCCAAACCCTCCAACTAACATCATTTCCTGAAATGCAATCTTAACTCATGGGTAAAGGGTTGACCTAAGGTTAAACCCAAGGCGTGGAAAAGGTCTTGCTTTCACTGCTCAATAGAAAATCCAGAGGCAACTACCAAGAGTGATCATAAGACAGTGTATGGTTTTGAGGTAGGGAACTACTCGTGCAACTATGTTATAATCGATAGCTGCTTACGAGAAACTGTAAAACTTAAAAGCTGATCTTTCTACATAAGTAAAGGAAAACTATTCTTGGGTCAAAATTTGTAGCATCTTCACTAGATCCCAGTAGCCTGTTCATCTGAATCCTATATGGCCGGAATGAACAGAGACAATTAGTTGTTATGATCATCCATAATACATCTATACTCCAACGAGCATGTCATTAAAGATGTCGGTATGGAAAAGCATCCACATGATATCTCTAGTTCAACTTCAGATGAAAAACATAACATTTGATTGAACAGCACATCAACCGCCCAGCTATTAATATCATAAGGTGAGCATGCTAATCCTCTATAGCTCCTGCAATTATATACCAATCCAGAATATCAATATCACATGCCAAAAAAATTATGTAAAATGAAGACATTGAAAGGAGCTACATGAAGGCATGCAATTTGAACCACAAAAGATCACTATCATACTCAAATACGGCAATTACTGGCTCATCCTAATTAATTGGCAGGAAAAGAGTTAATATTTGGTATCCTTCGGCTCGTACAAGGAGTACTAGTAAGTCTGCTTCAAACTGTATTAGCAGCAAATTTTCATACTGAGAGAACAGCTAAAAAGATTAAAAAGCAACTTACCCTTCACTGACCAAGCTCAAGGCCAAATTCACAAGAGCAGATTGAGAAAATCCTAACTTTTCAAGGGTGGATGTCAGAGATTCGTATGGATGATGCACATTTAACTCGAAGTTTAGGGTTGTTAAAATCAACTGTTCAGCCTCTATAATCCGTTCACGATACTGCTCAAACCAATCCTGTCCAGGGAAATATCCAACATGAAATATCAAACTCAGTCATAGGTTATCATTGTAATTTTACGCGAAAAAATTAAAATTCATAGGGTAACGATATGCTAATTGCTAAAGTATTAGTAATGATTAAAATCTACAATAATTTCAATTAAAAATAGCAAATATCTAGGTAAAGATTCATCAAAGATTTTGGGCTTGCTTAAGTGCATCGTGCATGCCTCCCGCATGTAGGAGAGGATAACTTAATACAGATGGAAGACACAGAATTGGAACTTACGATAGGAAGTGTGTATGAAAGAAGAGAAAATTGCTGGTTGTGTAGAATTTCACAAGAAATTCTTAGCACATCATTAAGTGCGCGTTGCGACTCCTCGGACTTTGAGGCAAGGAAAAGTGCAGCAGTAGCTATCAACTGCAAAATGAAGAGATGAAATGATAAGAAAAGTTCCATAAAGAAAAAAAATTAGCATATTTGAGAACTTACATATCTATCATGAGATGCATGCGAGCGCCGAAAAAAGAAACGGTGGCACAAAACCATAGCAGTTCCAATAGTCGTCTGTGGTCTACAGAATCATAGCAGAGTGGGCATCTCATAATTCAACCAATCAGAATAATGAGAGCAGGTTCACTAAATTTAGTTCTAAAGAAGATAAAGAACTTACAGATCAAGCCCGGTCCCAAGATCCTGAAGGAAGGCACAATATGAGTACCTCAACCGTGTCTCATGCAAAGCATCAATGCCGTCTTTTCTCGAAGGAGATGCGTTCTCTATCTCGTCTTTAGTGGCAAAAATTACTTCCTCATCACCCTCAAACATTGATCTACTACGTTTCAAGATAGTAGAAGAGTTAGAATTGGAATCATTTGTCCTGGTTGAAGTATCAAGAGCAGCAAGGTAGCTACGGGCAGAATTGTCATCCCTCTGAGCATTGGATCTAGATGGTACAATCTTCCATGAAAGATTACTTTCCAAACCATTTTTATACATGACTTGAGGTTGATATGGCTTCCCATGACTATCAGAAGATGAAACCAGGAGCTTTCTCCTTTTTGTCAAAGGCACACCATCAGACCATGACTGATCGTAGTTGGATCCATTTGGGACAAAATTCTGAGGATAAGTCCAGGTAAAATCTCGATTTATCGTATCGAATGTGTTGTAAGGATTCGTGTTATAGTTGACGTTGTAGTTAGGAGCAGTGGTAGTGGCCCTCAGTCCCATGTTGTTCCTTCTACCATTAAACGACCTATTGTCACCATGAAATTGACCATCTTGCCGTTGATAAGGCCTTGTCACATACATTCTTCTTCTTCGATTTCTCAAATAACAAACCTACACGAAAACATTATGAGAGACAAAAAGGAGGAGAGAAATACACGAATGCAAAATTACCATTATAAACTAGCATAATTTCATAAATAAAAAAAAAAAAATCAGCACGACGCAGTAACCAGATGCATGAAAATTTCTAAAGTGATATGATAACACAATCATCCAACGTTTCAGATCATAATCGCCGAGCCTGATTACCATCTTAACTGAAAAAAAATCCTCACAAATATACCGATTCCAAGTCTTTCAAAGCAAAGCAGACATCAAATCAACATAACAAAAATTAAACTTCAATCAGGAAAATTTGAAACATCAGCGGATTTGAAGATCGGGAATCGATATCAAGCAAATTAGGGCTGGATACAAAATCAAATCAAAATACTTCAAAACACCCACAGATTCCAAGAAAATCCAGCTCAACTAAAAAAAAGCAAAAGAAAACTTTAGAGAAAAATTACCAGAAGAAACGATAAGGAGAGACCTATCGATCGTGAATCTCGGAATTTGGTGCAGAGAGTTTCTCAGCCGATTGAGAAATGTGAACTTTGGGAATAGAAAAACGCCGTTATAAAAGTAGGAGAGAAATATAAGATTTTATTTATCCGATAAAGAAAGAAAGCGTATAAAATCAGCACATGCTGTCTATTATTAAATTTTTATTCTTTGTAATGTAATAAATTGTACAAAATATTTAAAGTGACTAAGTGAGATAGGAAACTCAAAATCAAAAGTTATATAATGTTGTTTATAATCACATAAAATATGACATTATTTTTTAAATATCGGAATTGGGCTTTTCTTTATCGGAATCGTGAGATGCTTGTGAGAGGGATAATATAATAGTACAAAGCAAACATATCATAGGAGGAAACGAATCAAAAACTTATGAACAACAGTGTGTATATGTATCTATATATATGAGTATATATATATATATATATATTACAATTCATCTTTACAAGCAGTTCTGTTAAATAAAAGAATCTTAGTTCTTCAGAGGAGAAGATGAACTAAACCAAACCAGACAAACCATTTCATAATTAAATCAATTCTTCATAGGAAAAAAAAAGGAGAGAATTTACATCACGAAGGCCCTGAGGTCAAAAATGGATTCCCAGGGCTATACCTATTAAGAGAAGAGGCAAAACAAAGATTACAAACAATAAACTGTGAAGAAACAGAAAAAATGAAAACCTTGCTGGCAGCCATTTTAATCATACAAAAAAAGTTAGCATATGGTAATAACGCAAGAAATCGAATTCCCTTCGTATGAGATTCTCAGTGCGAGAGTTTTACGGGGAAGAAAGAGTTACCTTAGGTTCAATCCAGGTTTTCCAAGAAGATTGCTTGGTATTTGCCCAGTAAGGTTGTTATTTTGCAGATATCTGGGGTCATATGCAAAAAAAGAAAAGATTTGATATTAATGTCTTAAAATTTTTCTTACTTCCCTTGCAAAGAAAATGCAGGGTTTTTATGACCCAAAGATGTTACTTAGGGAGGCTTCATTTATCAGAAGAAGGGTTAAAGTTAGACTCACAGTTCACGCAGGTTTTGCGCGTCTCCTAGCGATGAAGGGATTTGTCCGCCAAGCTGATTGTTGTCCAAATGCCTGATATAAGAGATTATTATTGAACTTATTATTTACTATAGTTCCATGGGATATTTAAGGTTTTAGCGTAAATATTCCCAAGAAAGAATTCGAAGAACAGAGAGCAATGAAGGACGATTACTAAAAAGGTGGCTCACAAAATTTCCAGTCCCTTCAATGAGCTAAGGTCAGGAATGGTTCCTATCAAGCTATTATTCCCAAGCAGGCTATCAAGAAAGTGGGAAAAAAGAATCAGATGGACGATTGATTTATCATAACATATTGAAAAGAAACATAGAAAAAAAAATTAGTGGAAGAAGTTACGAGAATCTGCAGTCTCAACTCACATGGTATTCAATGCTGTCATTTGAGCAATGTTTGAGGAAATTGATCCCAAAAGGCCCATGCTTGTCAGGTTTCTACGGCCAAGATGAAGCAAAATGTAGTTTTTACAGGCAAATTACATAATACACACACACACATATATTATTATATATATATATATATATATATATATGTATGAGAGAGTGGGAAAGAGAGGGTGTATGCTTACAAAGTGACTACACGAATACGGTTACCGTAAGAACAAGTAACCCCAGTCCATGTAAATCTTTCTGGTAAACATGGATCGCCATGCCAATCAGCTGGAGAATTTTCGAAACTTTCTCTCAGGCTTATCATAGCAATTACTGAGAGATTTACAGAACATTGTTGGCATCAGTAAAATGATTAAAAAAACCAAATTCATGCAAAAACATTTGCAATGTCTCAAAAAAGACATTTTACGGATAAGAAAGCTCAAGTCATGAGATAAGTTTTGATAGTAGGACTTTCTCGAGAGCATACAAGGAGAGGAAATTAAAGGAAAACACCTATGCAGAACTCATGTGCGAAAAAAGCCTAAGAATATGATATCAGCCCAACAAAAGGCCTTACATAACGCTTTGATCTACCTTTACCCCTTTCCCTTTTTTTCTCAATGAAAGACTAAGCTAACGAGCAGAATTATTAGGCTCCAAAGCCAATTATAACTAAATAATTTTTTTTTTTTCAAAAAAAAGGAAAAGAAGGAACTTACTGTCACGAGCAAGAGTCTTTCGCCCGGCGTTAATCACTTGAAAAACCTCTCCAGCATTAATCATAGGACCAACACTAGACCCAGGTTTAGGAGTCAAAGTGATATTCGCAGTTCCCAAAAGAGGCCATTTCTTCGAAAACACCGAGACGCCAACGCGAGAAACGGACAAGTCGTTGTAATAGGAAACTCCATTGATGTCCACGTCGAACGTTCTGCTTGAAACTGAAGCTCCATCGTCCGCGAAATAGAGAGCTACGTAGTAACCATTTTCTGAATAAGTGATATTCTGCGATGGCCAGATAAGCGACAGAGGTTCTGCCGAGGTTTTCTCCAGCCTTGTCTGAAATACTTTCGCGGGAGGGTAATTCCAAATACCCGAAATAGATAGGTTTTGCGTCGGCGAAGCAAACATAGACGAATCTCCAAATGGTGCCCAGTAACGGTTGAATTGATCATCGGGATATCTGTTAATGAAACACTCTCTTTAAGTTGCAGGGAAGGTGATGTAATAAAAGATGACGACAAGTGAAGATGTTATCAAGTAGTAAAACCATTTACACGAAAATCAAGTTAAAGTCAAGAACACAAAGATGGTATTCTTCGCCTCTTTCATCAGTTAAAAAAAAAAAACACCAAAATGTAGGAGAAATCAATAAAATGCATTCAAAAAATCAAGGTCTTTTCTTTATATCAACAAGAAAAAATAAAAAAGAAGAAGAATCCTCGCAGTTACTCACCCTATAAGAGGCCCGTTGTATCCAAAGCTACTCCTTTGAGTCAAACTCAAGGCGAAATTCTTAAAATCCGTAGCATTATAAAGCTGATCCCACAAAACAACAACCTCAAGAGCAGATATAAAAGGGTCAGAATCGGTATTCTCATTCGCGGCCACACAAACGCTCAGATTCTTCCCAGTAGGAAGAAACACCCCTTCGTAATAACTGACATCGCCGTTCGCATAATCATCTGTTGTGTTCACAATGCTCCAAAGGGATCCGTCGACTATCTGGAGAAAGACAGGAGGGTTCGTATTCCCATTTACTCCCCCGTAGTAATACGTTGTTCTGACCAAGTACCTTTTCGTTCGATCGACTGGGACCTCATAGCAGAACTTTTTGTACAGGTTGTTTTGTAGGGGAAACGTTCTTACAGTGGCAATGGCAAGAGTTGGATTCGTAATGGGCTGTGAGATGTTCTTTGAAGTGCCTGAAGAAATGTAGTCTGTGTCTGCTAGCCATTCAATTCCATTGAACGTCGACGGGTAATTTGCACCACAATCGATGTATACAGCTGTTGAGAAAATAACCCAGAGATATAAGGGGAGCAACGAACGCCAGCAAAATGCTCAAAGCAAAGTTAATTGAAGTGCTATAACGAATCAATCATTTGCATAGCAGCATTCAAGAAAGACAAATCAACTACATATCAGATGATTTCTTATACGTATAAACGTTGAGATCACGGATTAACTAATTAACCTGAAGCACAAAGGACTGAAAGGTTTTAGTTGCCCGTGTCGAGTGATTAAAATAACGAACTCCCAACGAAATAGCTGAAGCTCCATATGAACAATATATCAGCAGAACGTAACCAACCAATTCTCCAAAATCACAATTTTGATCAGTCAACGACAAGCCCATGTCAAATTTTGACAACAATTGACTACTTCTCTTCTCTAAACTCGTTACAAACCCAGCAAAACACGCAAATTTTCAGAATTCTAGTTTACCTGGAAGAGTTGTCTGAGACAATGAAGCTGGAAATACGAGAAATAGCAGAGAAAGAAAAGTGGCTATCATCGTCGTAAGGCAAGTATACACAGGAAAGTGAAAGATTGAGTCTTCTCTTCAGAGAGAGAGAGATGAACGTTTTTGAAGTAGTGGAGCTGATGATCTGTGTTGAACGGGTCGGTTTTGATGAATTAAGCAAGCAAGAAAGAAAGAGTAGTTGAAGAGCAAGGAATAATAACCTATCTTAATATATTTTATATTAAAATAACATTATTTTCTATTATATATTAACGCGGGAAGGAATAGGTCAAAAGCCTCAGATTTTACGATTACCCACGAACAAACGCTTGTTAATCAATCATATTTATAGATTAAAGAAATTATTGAATTACATATTTATAAACTTAAGATGCTTGCAACAAAAGAAAAACTCTATAGAATTTGAAAATGTCAAACCCACACGACCCTACAATAAAAGATATACCATTACCATGCGCGAAAAATAAATTATTTAAAATTACAAAATCAGATCTTAAAAATGCAAAAAACTTGTCATACTATATAACTACCAATGGTACATAATATGATCACTGAGTTGAGCGAGCGCCTGTATTTCGCCGATTGATGGGCTCTTGAAAGTATTGAAGTGATATGAACACAGCTTCCTATTTCCCCAGGAAGAAGATTACCTTAGTTCATTCGACATATTCTCACGCCAAACGGCGAAAAACTTGTAATAAACGACCGGAAAAAGAACTTTTTTAAAATACCTCCGTTCGAATAGTTCTGCTCCCTTGATGAGGACATGTGTTGAGATAAAGATCGAATATATCTCGCACGGTTTTGCCCTGTCATGGAAGATTTTGTAAATTGAGTATTCTTTTGTAGATAACTTAATAGTTTTGCATGATAATTGGTACCTTTAAGCTATCGTCCTCTTCAACGCACTCTTCCAAGCCCGCAAGACCGCCAAAAGCAATTAAAAGGTGCCTAAAAGTCGAAATTTTCTCTTTCGTGAAAAAAATCTTACAAACTAATAGACGATGTCAGAAAACCATGTCAAGACATGTATGAATGTACCTGAATGATGGAAGAGCGAGTTCTGAGGAATTTATTACCAACCCATGTTCAGAAGTACCAATTCGATGGTCATATCCTCCCTATCGATATACCACAAATGAGAAACGATGATTAAACAATAT
Organism: Craterostigma plantagineum; assembly: GCA_027422505.1. Classification (NCBI taxonomy): domain Eukaryota; kingdom Viridiplantae; phylum Streptophyta; class Magnoliopsida; order Lamiales; family Linderniaceae; genus Craterostigma; species Craterostigma plantagineum. Next base: position 2,006,304 of record JAPQWV010000057.1, read on the forward strand.
CAAATTATGATGAACTTGCTCACGAAATAACAACATGAAAGGGAGACCTGATATGGGCAGTTCTTGAATACGGAGCTAATGTTAGGAGCGTATCTGACATTATATCCCCAATACATTCCATCTTCTCTAGGTCTTGATGGAGGTACAACTTTAACCGCTGGACGTGCAATAATTATTTAAATAAGCTTCTCGGCCTTAAATGTCAGTTACACATAGGGAGAGTTAGGTGTAGTCTGTAGTGTAGTGTAGCTCACTGACCCTCATCAAGATTACGATTTGTGCCCATTTCTACTGTAACTCTCTGTCCCGGTTCAAGAACTTGATTGATAGTAACGTTCTGCGCAACAATTAAACAATTTCATTTGCATATAGGGACAATACTGATCATTGGTCTGGCCTAAACCCAAAATTGATAAAGATCAAGGGTAAAAAACAACTATCAACTTCAAAAATATCATCGAAGTACCTTACTGAGACCAACATCAACAAGTGTCCCACAAGAACCTTGCCTTACATTATCCAGTGTGATGCCTGAACACAAAACAAAAATGCACACTAATATACTCTACCAGAGTCACAGTTCTTGCCAATTTAATGTTGACGCTGAGGCTACATTTAGGAACTATATGGCGATTGTGAGTATAAGTTAACATGAAGATAATTTCCGCCAGAGGAAGGGGTGAATCTTGCCAACATAAAACTTGCCTGATGTTCAAAGGTCAAGTGTAAGCCATCAAATGCCCCAGAATGCAATCATACAAATACATATGATCATGGGTATGTTACTAACTCAACTCAATGAAAAATTTAGCATGTTCATATTTTTCTATGCACAGACCAAAAGACTACAAAACGCACATAACCATCCAATTAGCTAATAGGACAGATTCCAACCAACCTAGGCTGGAGCAAAGCAATGAGCATCAGCAATATGAAGTGTCAACAGGGAACTTACCTGTGGTTTCAGAGATCAAGTGTAAGACATCATTTGCACATGCTTTGCACAATCAGACCAGCCATGCACGCTTAAATATTACTAAAGAGGTGGGTCAAACTAACCTAGATGAATTCTAGTTTATGAACGGAGGTGGACATCAATGAGAGTTACAAAAATTGAACAGAGAGATTAGGCAAAAGGAAAATTCCACGGCTACTTCAAATGGATGAAGAACGGATGAAGACATTTAACACATTAACATTCCATAAAATGGGAAGTGCCTGAGACTCTACAAATGCATAGCTTAAAGGGACGAGATAAACCAGGCATCGATTATAATTATGCTACCTTCTCTATATGAAGCCCATTCATGTTTTCGCAAATGATGTGGGGCATCAATTGGAGGCAATATACCCTGCTCGTACAAGAATTAGTTAAATATTGTACCAAAAAAAACATTCCAAGGAACAAGAATAGTCTCAATAACAGATACCGACCACACATTTTAAACTATCATGCTTGGGGAAGAGACTTTTCCGAAGATATTGCGGTGTCTCAAGATACCTCAGTACCCTGATTAAAAACGAAGAGCCACTCTCATTTGCAGCTGAATCAGCTTCCAGCATATCAGTTGAAGCATCTTCTGCTGTACCTTTTCCATCAAAGACGACGACCTGTTTGTACAACATATGCTATTACTCATTCTTTTACTTATAATAATATCTGTAGGCCAAAAGGGATGGGGGGAAAACATTCCATACTAACAGCAAATCAAATACAAACCTCGTCGATCCGAAAAATTGTAGCAGCACGGGCAAGCTGACCAGCCAACTACGGCCAACCAAAATAAAAAACCCAAAATTTTATTTCAGCAATTACATCAAACAACTTACGCGCAACCCAAAAAAAACAGCCTTTCATGCACAGAAGACCACATTTAGGGGGAAAAAAAGGTTTACGCGGGTAGCAAGCTCGAGCGACTGAGCATTGTCGATGATAGAGCCAGGGACAGCAATCGTAACTGTTGGCCTCTCATTAGCTAACGATGCGTCCTCGTTTTCGGAGTTTCTTCTTTCCGTTTTCTCCTTCTTCTTCCTCTTCTTCTTCAAAAGATGGTCTATTGACTGCGAAACGTCGCCGTTCTTTGCTGCCTCTTCTCTCTTCTGCTTCTTTCCCATCCCTTCTTACACTGAGTGTGCCGCTTTGTAGGGTTCTAATAGAGTGCTATGGCTTTTTTACAGTTGGTAGTTGTACTTTATGCTTCTTAATAAGTACCTTCTTGGCCATTATGACTAAACCTCAATCTCTCCTTAAATCCGTTTCAAACTAAACTTAATTCTACTTTGTATTGAGATTATTAAGTGGACATTGTCCCATATTGAAATTTCTTTTCATTTTTTATTTTTTGTAATTCTTGAATATATCGCTCAATCAGACTTGCGCCAAATGCTCCGAAAATATAAGACTAATCCTCATAATCAGTCCAAAATTCACCTAATATATTCCACATAATAAAAATCAAACTCATCATATAACAATAAGCACATCACCCATTGCCAACTGATTTCCGAATGGAAAAGACTTCAAATCCATCGAAAGACTTCAAGCAAACACGACGACGACGAACAAACTCACAGCGACCAAAACCGCCCGAGAACGACCCGCCCCGCCTGCACGACCCGACCCGCTGTCGCCGCCCGGGGCGTACCCTCCCTCGGGCGTATTCGTCGTCAGCACAACGACGACCCAGTCCTTCTCCGAGCCAATCCCGACCCCAGCGTAGGCGCTGTCGTTCAGGTACTTTGAGTATTGGGACTTTGTGAAGTTCGAAAGGACGAGGTTTTCGTCGAGGTTGGGAACGCAGGCGGGCAGTATCTGCCCGTCCCTCGTGGTGGTGACGTTGAGGTGGCATTTCGAGAGTAGCCTCGGGAAATCCTTGTCCTGAGGCTCGGTCCCGGGGACGGTGTTGGGGCCCGTGGAGTTGGTGCACGGCTGGTCCTTGAAGCGGTCGGCTAGCTCGCCCGCTAGGCAGTGGGCTCGGTCGTTCTTGGTCAGGGCGGTCAGGTTTAGGGACGCTCGGTATTCGTTGATTCCTTGGAGGAGGTTGTCTTCTTCGTCTGCGCTCCAAGGAAAAAAAAACAAAAAAGAAAAGCAGCAGTTAATGGATCGAATTGAGTTGGGTATGCATCATGAGTGTTTCAGTCTATAAGCCAAAACGGCAAATGGGAAGAAGAACATGAGAGTAATGAGATCGAACATTGATTCGTAGATCGAATTTCGAGTTCTGCTACAGAAACGGTTAACAACAACGGAAGGGAAATAGTCTGTTAATAAGTTCTTGTGTTCTTATCGCCAACCAATGTTAAGATTCTTGACACGCAAATGGGCTCTTTTCAAGTTGAATCATAGAGTACCAAACTTCAATTGAAAAGAATTGCCCAGAACAAAAGCCCCAGGAGAAATGTAGGTAGATCTCAGCTTAAACAGCGAACTAATCACACAATTAGCAGAAGAATACACAGGCCACAGAACTCAAATCTAATCACAAAGGGTAATAGCTTAAAACAAGCCAATAGATCTGTCATTTTGCATAAAATACAGAGGAAAGAACTACAGAAACCCCATTCCCCCTTCGAGCCTAGAGCAAATTAATCTTCTAACGCTCCAAGAACTCAAACCCATAAACATAATGTAATGAAAATCCAAGGAACTGAAGACGTAGTGGACATAGACTTACCATCACATCTGACGATGAAAATGGAGTGGAACAGTAGAGAGAGAACGATGAGGTGTGTGAGAGATGCCATCTTGCTTCTGCTCTCTGAGTTTACTTGGACTTACTTCTATTTATTTACTTATTTGTTCTTTTCCTCCTTTTATTTTAGAGAATAAAATATGAAGTGACTTTAGCTTTGACGAGATATCTTGGCGATGTGGCAAACATGATTCTTCTTCGATCTGTTCATACATCGCTTTCAAAATATTTAATGATTTGGTGACACTTTTTTCCCATCTGTTGAAGTTTCTGGTGAGGGCTTCATCATAATAAAAGCACTCTTCAATCGAAACTTTACTCAATAAAAATGCTTTTACAGCCAAATATCTTTCGGTGGGTGAATAAATACAACTAAACTGACAGTTCTTGGCACCGAAAAAACAGCTCATTTTCGAACCTCTGCAACACAAAACGTTCATCAGATGTAATAATGCTCGTCACAAAACACTCACTGTCCGAAAAGGGTTTTCGACCAGTCCTTCCTCCACGGTGAAGATAAGTCGTAGCATCTTTGGGAAGATCGAAGTTGTATATATGGGTTGTTTGCGGAAGATCGAAACCCCTAGCAGCTATATCGGTTGCCACGAGGAGATAACTACCAGCATTTTTAAGGTCCTGCGACGAACGGAGCAAAATATATATTACGAATTTTCGTTCGAGATACTGAGGTTTTCGGTGCAATAAGATAAGTTGAAAAGTAGGAATATGTGAATTATGAACTCCCATTGGTATGTATTAAGATACTTACAGCTACTGATGCTGCTCGTCGGTTGAAATTGATGTCTTCTTCCAATAGAACTATTTCCAGGCATCCCGGGTAAGAAGTTCTTAGGAACTCGATGAGAAGTGTTGTTGGTCTGTCATTTCCAGCTTTCTTCGACTTCTCAGACTTCATTCAATTGGCAAGAAAATTCAGTATCTCAAGCAAAGATATTGATCAGAAAACAGAACTTTGTAGGATGAAAAGAGCACTGACTTGCTTCCCCACGAAGATTATGGCAGACTGAGGTGCATCTGCTTGCAATAAACGTAGCAGCGTTGCATGTTTTTCACTTTTATTACACATCTGATAACATTAGGGGGGTAGAAAACAGGTTAAAAGATTCACTAAGAAGCTGGCTAGATTAGCTGTTCCAAGTTATTCTTGAAAATTAGTATTCATACCACAAATCTGTGCTGCAAGCATGAGGGCATGGGCTTGAGAGAATTTACGTGAATATGGCGGACATTGGCCTGTCGTAATGATTTAACCATATAAAGTTCATATAATGAGTCAAAATGATGACATCAATTATACAAAATTAAGAAATAAATAACTGAGGTTTAAATCAAACCTTGGTCCATTTCTGCTGTATGCAATCATATATAAATCGTCTGTGTTGGTGAACGGAAGCACTGGCTAATATAGTCTGGCGATTATCTATTGACGAATAAGTGGTCAAAAGCCTCTTTAAAGAACTCACTTCTTTCGGAGAATCGAAAATAAATCAACCTACATAATGTGTTACATGGAAAATTCAGGAACGATGCAACGCATCATGGAAGAAAACTCAATGAATTGTTCGTAATTTACAGTTAGATGACTTCTTTAGGATGCACTATGGAAGCAACTACAGTTGGCTATTGGTTACAAAGAGTTCCGAAAGTTCATTTTAGGATTCATCATCAACTCATCACTCATTAGTTAAGCTGCAGGCAGTCAATGGTCATTACCTCATCCACGACTAACACGCGCATGGCGTCCAACTTAAGAATCTGCTTGTCAAGCATTTGGCACAGGCTACCCAAGGTTGCAACTACTATTGCTGGGGGCTCAACCTGTCAGCGGAGATTTACATAGGTTCAGTGAAGAAAAATATGATAAAGATAACTAAGCGAAGAATGGCGGAAATTGACAAACCTTTAGCCAACTCTTATGCCTTCTCAACATTCCACCATCCAATAGAGCCATAACAATGCAAGATTTCTCATCTGATTCGAGTTCTGAAGCTTTAGCACCCAACATGCGTGCAACTTTTGTGACCTTCTATTTGTCAAGGTACAAGTACAACATATTTTACATCATAGAATCTTCCAGTCATATAGATCTATGCTGATTCTGAATACAAGGAAACGGAAACGTGAAACTAAACCAACCTGGATACCAAGTTCCCGAGTGGGAACTACAATTAGGGCCTGAACGGCTGATCTTTGAACATCGATAGTGGAGAAGATCGATAATAGGTAGGCCAGAGTCTTTCCTGAACCTGTCTAGAATGTAAGGGATGATTATGGATAAAGCTCATATTGATTAATTATGTATAAAGTTCATTAAAGCAGAAAGAAAATATCACAGTTCATATAACAGATAATCATTCAAGGGTAAAGTACCCTTGTGAATGGTGATTCAGTTTAGCATCGACGCCATCAAGACCAACGCTACTAAACAATTAATGTATGACACCAACCACTATCATAACAAACTTTATTACTTAAATCTTGCGAAAAGGCAAATGTGATCCAGTGTACAGATTAAGCATTTGCAATTAAGTTAGTCAAAAAAATTAGTAATTTAAATAATGTCATAACAAACAAACACGACATGCGTTGAAAAATGGGCTGCTCCATCGAAAAGGTATGGACAAAGACAAACACTAGATCATGTATCTAAAAAAATTCATGCTGAGAGAAAAAAAAACTGACTCCAACGAATATGTTCGAACAATGCAAACCTGAGCATGAAGCACACAGTCAACGCCAGAAAATAAGACAGGCAAAGAATCCCTTTGAACATCTGTTGGCGTCACATATCCAATCTCCTCAATTCTGCAACAACTTCCATCCAAATTTAGCCAACACTTCACACTTTGTACGAACCCATACAATATAATTAATCTCATTCAGTTCAATGTAGGCTGAACTGCCAACATAAATATCTCTAATCAATCATCCAACTCTTTATGTATTGTTTTTTTCATTATCAAATGTGAATGCAAGAAGATGATAGACAAGAACAACGATTGAACTAATCACTACAGCCAACATCCCAGCCAGCTACAGAACAAGCCCTTCCAAATTTCAACACAAATCCACATAGGAGAAACGAAAGGAAAGCAGAAACTTGCCTGCGAAGCACGTGATCAGGCACGTGACCTCGGCACATCTCTCGAAGAGTCAAATCGTTCTTATCAAGATTTTCGAGTACGGAAGCGGGACTCGGTGAAGAAGAAGCTGAAATTGAGCTCACAATACGGACTCGACGGTGAGAAAACAGTGAGCTCGCGCAATTAGATACGGCGATTGGAGAAAACTGTGAGGCGAACCGACTGTAACGTAGCTGCAGCGTCGGGCAAAACGCCGCCATGCTATAGGAGTCAAACGGTAAGTGGTGAAAAATCAGCTGGAGAATGAACAGTAGAGAAGGATAACGATGAAAATGGAAATTAAATAATTAATAATATATATCTGAAACAATTTGGGGCTGGCCCACTATTAACAATTAATGCAAAAAGGCTTGTTAGCAAATATGTGCTTAGGCCCATTTTGTCCTGACATCACAAACACCTTTGTTTATGCAATTGCATGTCGTCGTCCTTTGCTTTGGGATACTGCTATTAACATGGCTAAGCATAGAGTTGGGCCATAATAAAAAAAAAAAAAAAGTAATTTCATTTCATTCAAAATGATACAGTGTTTATCATCAAGCCAAATATAAACTACGCCATCATCTCTATTGCTAACGCTAACATATTCATAGGAAATAAAACTGAATAATAGACAAGTTTCTTCGTTTTCAAGAAGATAACGAAGTTTGCCTTCACAATATATTTAAAAAAATCTAAGGATTGAAGTCGGGCAAACACAGTTGTTGCTTATATGATGATAAGTTTTCCGCCTGACCAGCGTCGTCGCAGTCCTGAAAAATAAAACGCAGGAGATTAAGTAAAGATGAGATAAGTTTTCATACGACGCCCTCAATAATAAATTAAATATACGAGAAAACAGAAAAAAAAAAGTAAAAATCAATATAATACATTCATATTCGTGCCTCTGCCGAAATATCGTCATCAAATAATAAGAACTTCTCCAATTCTGCAAACGTGTCGTTTTTCTCATCTTCCCTCAACAACAGCGGAAGCTGCCAGATGTTTACCAGGTCGTCCCCGTTGGGCTGAGGGGCAAAATCGTCCAAACAATTTAAGCCGCTCTGTTGCTCTTGATGAGGTAACGCCTCCGTCGTCGTGCTCGGGCTTTCGACGAGCGGCGGTGGAAAGTTATTATAATTGAAACCGTAATAATAATATGAATCTTGAAAAAGAGCCTTCGACCAAGATTCTAGTGGAAAGTCGTCCGAAACGTTCCCCGAGGCCGACCCAGTAGCTCTGCCGATTGGTTGAGGTTGAGGGACGGGAAAATTGTTAAGACGCTTGTCGGCGGGTCTTTCCTCAGATTGTCTTTTCAGAGATAAGCGGTACTTCTGCATCGGCCAACAGAAAAATAAATGTCAGCTTTCCATCAAAACCCTAGTCACGACAAGCGTACGTAACATATAACTATATTTAATGCTACTTTTTTCAACCTTGATATATATATAATTTTGAAGTTTAATAGATGAAGTATAATTACTAAATTGATTAAATTATAAAAAAATTAGAATTGACATGATAATTAATAAGTTAATTAAATTATAAATTGAAGGTTTATTTCGATAACCTGAAGGTGGCTAGCGACGTTCTCCCTCGTAATCCCGGGCACGTCCATCTTCTCGAGGATCCTCTTAGGCGTAGCTTCTGCGTTCACATCATATAGAGCGTACATAAAAAAAAAATTAGAATTTAGGTAAAAATACAAAGCACTGCGAAGAAAGAGATAAATAAACGATGCATTACTGTCGATTCCGAGTTCGGTAACGGCGTCGACGAATTTCGCGTGGAGTTCGTTATCGTTCCAAAGCACTCTCGGCTTCTTTGCCGAATAACACGTATAATTTTTGGAATTTACTTCTCCTCCTTTTTCAACATTCTCGGCGACCCTCTTCGTCCTATTAGTAGAATTCTCGAGATTTGAGGACGAATAATGATGATCTACGCCGAAACACGATTGTTTTGCGTCGAAATTTCTCGCGAGCGAAATTGCGGCCATCTTCCTCCGAGCGACGTGGATCCATACGGTCGATAGAACTTCTTTATGAATCGGTTTAATCAGATAATCGCAAGCGCCTCTCTGAATGCATTTGAGTACGACGCTTGGACGGTTGTCGTAAGACATCACTGCAAACGAAGAAGAAGACGTCATAAAGTCAGTTAGAGTACATTATTGGATTATTGAATGTAATTAATAAAGGAAGAGATATTCTGAGAAAAAGAAAAAAGAAAGCCCAACTCACTGATAAAGGGAAGATCGGGCATCTCACGACGAACACTGTCGAGGAGTGCGAGCGTTTCCATGCATAGGTCGGCCATAACAATGTCGAATCTGCCCTTGTTCGCTCTGAGAAGTGCCAGCGCAGCTTCGCCTCGGTTGCATTCCGTCACTGATCATAGAAAAACCACAGAAGTAGTAAAAACAAAGAGAATTAATTTTAAAACAAGAACTGAAAATAGGGTTTCTTGATCGATCTCAAACTAATATTAAATAAGTGAGTTCAAGAAAACGTCATTAGAATTAAGAAAACGTCTAGAGTTAAAAACAAGAATTTAGACTAGGGTTTTCTTGATCGATCTCAGATAATATAAATGAATGTAAGAAAACGTCCTACATTACAGGAAATGTGAAGGATAAGGTAACTCTAATTCCGAATAGGATTGCCGTCATTAGTTGTGTATATCGAAAACCCTAATCTTGGTCTTTAACACGTCTATGAAAAAGATAGCTGCGTTAATATTCAATAACTATTACCAAAGTATCGGCAGTTATTGACGAGCATCTCGGCCAAAACCCTAAGACAAGTGGGATTAGGCTCAACAAGAAGCACTCTCAATCCCACTGGGAAATGGTCGGAAACGTCAATATCGACTGAAGTGGGGATTGAAAGAGGAGACATGGTATTCAATTTCTTCTCTTTTTTTTTTTATCTTAACAGATAATAAAGATGGAGAAAGAGATATGCTTGAGAGAGTAATTATAGCAATGAAGAAAATATGAGAGAGAGTAGAAGCTAGGGTTAGTTTACTTATAACAAAATAATAAGTCGGTTAAAAAATGTGTTTCTTTCCGCTCTCATTTTTCAAAAAAGTTTCCATAAACTATAAATAGAAAACTGTGGTATGTTTGAACGGGTTATTTATCCAAATAATGTGTAGCTCCTGACTTACTATAACACACATCACAGGTATTTCCATTAAATGGTGACAATTATGTACATATTTAACTGGAATGTCAATCGTGTAGTTTACATTTATTTATTTTTTTAAAAAAGAATATAATAAAACGTTTGTTGCTCGAAGACGCGAAGTGCTTAAAATAAGTTTGAATATATGAATATTAACATATTTTCTAACTAGCTAGGTTTCATCGTATTATAACCACCAATTTAAAGCCCATAGTCCCCAAATACAAACACTATGCATGCAGTCTAATTAACCTTGTAGCCACATATGATATACATTGTAAATGAAATTTAATAGGGGGTAAAGTTACACACATAAAGGTGATAAGAAAAAGAACACAATGTGAGGAAAACCACACACACACATGAGAAGAAGGTGTACTAAACACACATTGATTTTATTTCCAACTTGAGGCAATTTACCAGCCCATTTGAGGCCTATGCTCAATAATCGTATATCATTGTAAATTTTTAATTAATACTCGTTATGGTGGAGATGGCTTTTCTAATTTATCCGTATACTTGTTTTTTTTTTTTTTTTCCGTTTTCTCGCGAGGATGGGATTAATTTCGAAATCCAAGTGAAAATGTCACAATTTCTATCAGTTTTTTAATGTTCCCAAATGTATTTGAACCTGGACCTATGTCTAGATACAATACAGCCACTTATTAAGTAGATTGAGATTCATGTAATCTTAACCTTGACCCATGTAATATAATTTAATCTTTCTTCAAATGCATTTATTATATCATTAATTATGTATTCTCGTGTATTTATTCATATTGCACCAAATTTTTGGAGAATTATTTCATAAATTGCCGTACCATTCATAATTATAACGTTGTATTGTAATAATAACCAAATCTTATTTTCCTATCAACTTGGAAAAATTTAAATATTTTACCAAAGGCGATAACTTTTACATAAATGAGATTTACGTAATTCCAATAAACACACGAAATTACTGCACATACACTTGGGGATAAAACTTCACTACATATCCAACATATTTATACAATAACCATATCAGCCGAGTTTTTCTTTTCTTACACCCCCACCCAACAACTAATCGCAGCCACCAATGACGATTTCACTCTCCATCACCACCAAGCAAGCCCCACCACCGCTCGCCTCCCTAAGCCGCTCGACGATCCACCGTCCCAATACTCTGGGGAAAAACCCACTCGAAAAACGCAAGTCAGCGGCCGCCGTCGTCGTCCTGGGCCCCACCGGGGCGGGAAAATCCCGCCTTTCGATCGACCTGGCGACCAAATTCGACGGAGAGGTAATAAACTCGGACAAAATGCAGGTCTACAAGGGCCTCGACGTAATAACCAACAAAGTAACACCCGAGGAGCAACGCAGCATCCCCCACCATCTCCTCGGAGTCGTCCGCCCAGACGAAGATTTCGGCCCCAGAGACTTTGCAGAGTTAGCACGCAGGGCGGCGAACTGCATAGCCGAAAGGGGTAAGCTACCCATAATCGCCGGCGGGTCGAACTCCTTCGTGAGGGCGCTCGTCGTCGGGGACGAAGAATTTCGGTCGGAGTACGATCTCTGCGTGTTTCGGGTCGACCTTCGCGCGGACGTCCTCGACCGCTTCGTCTCGGAGAGGGTCGACGGGATGGTCAGGCGGGGGCTCGTCAACGAGGCGAGGGAGTTTTTCGATCCCGAGGGGGATTACACCCTCGGGATTAGGCGTTCGATAGGCGTCGCGGAGTTGCACGAGTTTTTTAAGGAGGAGGTTTTGGGCGGCGGTGAAGTTAGGGTTGGGGATGGGATTTTACGGTCGGCGATTGATCGAATTAAGGAGAATACTCGGGCGCTGACGAGGCGGCAGGTTGGTAATATTGTGAGGCTCGAGAGGGAAATTGGGTGTGGGGTCCACCGCGTGGATGCGTCCGAGGCCGCTGAGAAAGGTGGCGGCGAGGAGTGGGGGAGGTTGGTGGTTGGGCCTTGTGTGGAGATTTTGGAGGAGTTTTTGAGGAAAAGGAACTTTAGGGCAAGTTGGGGCTAAGTGTATGTATGTATACATAGTAGTAGGATTATGAGAGGAGTGTGCATATGAGTGCATGGGAATAATGATTTAAAGGTATGTATGCAAATGGTGATGTGATGGTAGTAGCATTGTGATAAAATTGTTGTGACGTTGTTGGTCTTGTGCAAGATTATTATGAATATTTTATGATAGCCAGGAACGAAATGTGAATTCCTAAAAGAAAATATGGGAAAACAATTTGGTGTCTCCACCTTTAAATAAGAAAAAAAACTAGTATTTTATTGGTGCATTGCACGGTATTAACTATAGGGGTGTTTGTTTTGGGGTGATCCTCCAAAACATCATGGTGATCATTCTATCACTTCCTAATCACCTCGCTTGTTTAGCGTGAGTGATGAGTTTTCGCCGTGATGGAGGATCACCGAGGTGATCAAAACGGGGTGATATTCCGGCTTTGGATCACCCCCAAAAAGCAGCGTGATCCTCCATCACTGTGATGAGGAAGTGTTTTCAATATTTCTTTGGACAAAATTATCCATTATATTTTAACATTAATTCCTTATATATCATTAATCAAATTGTAAAATAAATAACCAAAACATTCAACTCTTACAAATTTATATTTAATGCTAAAAATAAAAATTATGTTGAAGGACTATAGAAAATACTTATTATTAATAATTGATTAATCTATTAAAGGTTAAGAAATGAAATAATTATATTGAAGAATTATATAAAATACTTATAATTAATAATTGGTGAATTATATAAAGCTGAATATAATAATTCGATTGATGAATTATATAATATGCTTTTTAATGCTAAAAAATAACTTGATTTTCAAATATTAATAACTATTACGTTAAATATTACCTCAAATTAACATATTAAAACACTTTTACTACATAATATACATAAGGTTAAATATGACATTTACACAACATCACCACAGACATCACTGCGATAAACAAATACAATATTCCTGTAGGGATTTTTTATCGACTCAATTCCAGCCCACGCCCAAGCCTGTATAAGCTTGTGAGGTTCATCTCTAAAACCAATTGGCAATAGAGGGAGTGAGCCCACAAGCTTATAAGCCACTCATATTTTTTTATGTCTACTGGTGTGGGATATGGGTTTGCGCACCCAACAATCCTCCCCTCAAACTCAAGACTACACAAGAGGCCTCCCTTACGACGATTATATGCGCCAAGCGCTTCACCGCAATCACCTGCCCCAAGCGCTTTTTTTTTTCCTCTCAAATTCATCAATCGTCTTACAAGGATCGGGAACACACCACCCACACTGTATCTGGGTTAGAATTTTTTCTCCATCTTAAGGCACCCTGTGTTCGTCCATGCTCACCGCACCAGTGTAGGGATTTTTTATCGACTCAATTCCAGCCCACACCCAAGCTCGTATAAGCTTGTGAGGTTTCTCTCTAAAACCAATTGGCAATAGAGGGAGTGAGCCCACAAGCTTATAAGCCACTCATATTTTTTTTATTTCTACCGGTGTGGGATATGGGTTTGCGCACCCAACAATTCCAATATCACATTGATATGCAAAATGAAATATCACCGCAAAATAAACACAGTGATGACATATCACCTTGATCCACATCACGGTGATATCCACATCATGGTGATGTGAGTATCACCGTGATGTTGGATCACCAGAAACAAACACCCCCTATATGTAATAGTTACATAACTATAATATAATAATTATTTATTAAAAAAACATTGAATTTTATGTTTGCTAGTGGGTAGTTATTGTGCAATTAACTTGTGATAGTATATAGTTTTAGTTATAATCTATACTCTTATATAAAGAGTCTAAGAGGATAAAAACTGTAAATTGGTCTGTCAAAATTGACCAATCAAATTTTTTCTACTTTAATTACTACTAAAAATAAAAAATCTATTAAATCATACTAACTACCTCATTCTATTTTTAGTATATCAATTATTAAAAAAGATTATTAAACCACCGCAGCTTTAAAACTCATAATAACCACCTTATTCTATTTTAGTATATAATTTATTAAAGGGTAAATTCCTTATCAGGCCCTGTCAGAAACTAAACTTCCTGTTCAGTACCCCTACGAAAAAATCTTCCTATTAAGTACCCATCTGCAAAAAGTTGTGTGTTTAATACCCCTAAACAGTGAACTGACGGAAATACCCTTTCCTGATATTAACTTGGGCATCATACCAACTGTTCTGATTATTATACCAACTGTTATTCTCATTATACCAACAAAATAATGTTAAATTGAAAATTATACCAACTGTTATCGTTATTATACCAGCAGAATTGAACCTAATAAATAGATGGTATAATTTACTCAGTTTCTGGTATAATAGCAAAATTAGTTGGTATAATCTCCAATTTTGCTGTATAAAATTAAAATAAATTTAGTTATTGGTATAATAACTGAGATAAATGGTATAATAACGATAATGTGTGGTATAATTTCCACAATCTCTGGTATAATTGCAAAAATTAGTTGGTATATAATTCAATTTCGTTGTATAAAATTAAAATAACAATATTTATTGGTATAATAACGAAAATAGATGGTATAATCTCCTCAATTTCTGGTATAATAGCAAAATCAGTTGGTATAATGCCTATTTTTTTTGTATAACTTATAATACCTTTATTTATTGGTATAATAACTGAGATAAATGGTATAATAACGATAATGTGTGGTATAATTTCCACAATTTCTGGTATAATTGCAAAAATTACTTGGTATCATAGTTATTTAAGGCGAGAGGCGCAAAAAGGCGATATGCCACCGCCTTGCCTCAGAGGCGAGGCGCAAATAAGGCGCACGCCTCATAAACCGAGGCGAGATTTATTATAATAATATTATATATGATAATATATTTAGTTTTATAGAATTTTTACAGATATAAATGTTTTTCCAACAAATTTGATTAAATAAAAATGTGGTATTATAGGTTTATTGAATTTGTTTCATACTTATATAGATGATATTCGCCATTCGGTTACATTAAAAAACAAATTAACACAACTTTGTTAATTAAAAACTGCAATTTTTGTTAAGTGAATATGGTTTTGAATATCTACATAGAACTTACAAATATTATATATAATATACTCTTATTGAGTACATTTGACTATATAAAATAATTGTTCATGCTTTCTTATGAAAATATTTTTGCTCTTGATGATTTCATTTTAAATTAATAAGAATTAATAAATTATATATAAAAAATCAATTAAGTTGCATTGTAGGAATAAAAGAATAAAATTAAACTCATTTGGGTCTTTTTCAAGATTTTACTATTTGATATATGTCTTTCCAAAATTAATTGTAGGCCCAAATCTAAAGCCCATAAGCAAATTTTAGGGTTTTCTAGCTTCATCTTCTCGCAGTCGCACGCAGCTTCTCTGTAATTACCACTTTACAGCTCAAATGGACCAAGCTTCTCCAAGGCGGCCGCCTCATCGCCTAGGCGGCTCAACGACTCACGCTGAGGCGCCGCCTTAGGCGCGCCTCCACAACGGAGGTCGCCTCTAAGCACGTAGAGGCGATTGACCATCGCCTCACCTCGTTCACCGCCTAGGCGCGCCCCAAA
Source organism: Craterostigma plantagineum (assembly GCA_027422505.1). Taxonomy (NCBI): domain Eukaryota; kingdom Viridiplantae; phylum Streptophyta; class Magnoliopsida; order Lamiales; family Linderniaceae; genus Craterostigma; species Craterostigma plantagineum. The sequence continues at coordinate 2,021,937 of JAPQWV010000057.1, forward strand.
TAACACTGGTTGGTATATAATTCAATTTCGCTGAATAAAATTAAAATAACAATATTTATTGGTATAATAACGAAAATAGATGGTATAATCTCCTCAATTTCTGGTATAATAGCAAAATCAGTTGGTATAATGCCTAATTTCTTTTGTATAAATTATAATACTTTTATTTATTGATATAATTACGAACACAAATGGTACAATTTCCATAATTTCTAGTATAATAGCATAATCAATTGGTATAATGTCCAATTTCATTTTATAAAATTCGAATTATAATAACGTAGTATAATGTTCGAACATTTGGTATAATTTTTACAAATTTCTGGTATAATTTCAATTTTATTGGTATAATAACAAGTTTTGTTGGTATAATTCATGTGTAATAATTTATTCAACTTCAATGGAATATGTGAGACAGGGGTATTTTCGTCTTTTTACGCTGAAAAGACCTTTTTAGGTACTGCAGAGGAATAAATTTTCTGATAGGTACTTATAAGGAAGAAATAATTCGAGTGGTATTTAAGAGGAAGTTTAAACTTTTGAGAGGTACTGATAAGGAATTAATCCTTTATTAAAACCATCCACTATAGCTAGAGTTATTTTGGGTATTTGGTTAATGGAATTTTCTATTTTTGTTGTTCCTGTTATTTTCAGTAATTTTTTTAATAATTTTTTTTTATTTTTATGACGTTTGAATAGGCATGACGACGGAGCAGGGATTTTCCATTTTTTGGGACAGACGTATCTTGTGATTCTTGTCCGTTGAGATGGAATAAACTAAATTAATAAATGCTAATATACCATGTGTGTAACTAGTATATTTCTCAGAAGCCCTAATATTTTCTTCACCATTTCTCTCTATTCATCCTTTCTGAAGGGCAATGTCACACTTATTTCCACTTCTAATCTTCATTCCCTTCTAATCTTCACTCATATAATCATTCCTCCGAAAGTGTGTCAAAAAATATTTGTTTTATCCAACCCTTTTAGCCCATTTTCTAGGCCTACATGAAAATTTGTTGTTACAATTGAGATTTTCTTTTAAATAAAAGCGTGTATCCAATTGAAAGTGAAGACGTGGCAAAATACTCATTGAGCTCTTAATTTCTCAAGAAATTTAATACCATTTCACATCAAGTCAGCAGCAGAGTGCATCGCCGCGAGTATTCTTGACAAATTCCAGATTTTTCGATGCTTTTCCGAAGAATCTGTTCCTTCATAACGATATCCAACCACAGCCCATTTCCTCCGTCTTCATTCCCCTCAATCCCCCTCGCCAATTCCACTTCTTACACAAGGTTTTCGCCCAATTTCAAAACTCTAAGATTAGGGTTCCGCCCAAGAAGCTCGCTGAATTCGCTCGCATTCACCTCAAATTCAACCACGGACCACCCAAATCGACCACTGCTGCCTCCCATTCCACACAACGTCGGCCGCGCCGAGATGTTTCGTGCCCTCGAATCCTCCCTAGGCTCGACGTTCAGCTCTCAGCCCACCGTCCCAAACCCAAACCCTCTAATCGTAGTGATTAGCGGCCCGAGCGGCGTTGGCAAAGACGCCGTCATCAAGCGACTGAGGGAAGTCAGAGAAAGCATGCATTTCGTCGTCACGGCGACGACCCGCCCAATGAGGCCAGGCGAAATCGACGGTAAAGATTACATCTTTGTTAGCAAGGACGACTTTCTGTCAATGATAGATAGGAACGAGCTCTTGGAGTATGCTTTGGTGTACGGCGATTACAAGGGCATACCCAAGCAGCAGATAAGGGAATATATGGATAAAGGGTATGACATTGTGTTGAGGGTCGACGTTCAAGGCGCGGCAACTCTGAGGAGAATCTTGAAGAACAGCGCAGTTTTTGTGTTCTTGGTTGCTGAGAGCGAAGAGGCTTTGGTTAAGAGGCTAATCGACAGAAAAACGGAGACTAGCGAGGCTTTGCTGATGAGGGTTGCTTCGGCTAGAGAGGAGCTGAGCCATTTGAAGGAGTTTGATTACGTTGTTGTGAATGAGGAAGGCGAGCTTGAGAGATCGGTGAGGCTTTTAGAGTCGATCGTTGACGCTGAAAAGGCTAAGGTTCATCAAAGAAAAGCTGTAATTTAGGCCTTCTCTTGTTTTGGGATTCTTTCTTCACAGAGCTGCTGATGAAAGTATTGATCTGTGCCCTTTTTTTGGAATGGTAGCAATTTGCTTGTCATGAGTCTCTCTCTCTTTCCTTTTGCTTTTGCTTGCTTTCGTTGATATCATTGTTTCTGTCCAAGATTTTTGCTTCTAGTATTGGGTCTTTTATGGTGAAAATTACACGGTTAAAAACGGAGGCTACTATTTCTTTTTTCTTTTGAGGAAAGTTATTTAGCACCTTCTTGACTTGATTGGGGCTTTGTGCAAGTAATCTTATGCAAACTGAAAATCATATTTCTGAAAATCAGATCAAGTATGAATCAAGATTTTATTCTTGAAGTGATTGTTATGTTGAGTAGACTTTTCGTTGGTTATAAGTTGGTGTGCGTTCGTTTAATTAATAAAATGCATGACTAATAATTTCAATGTCGAAGTTCAGAAACAATGAATCAATTGCTCTAATAACCATGGTCGGTACGGGGACAAGTGTACGATTACGCACAAGTGATTAACTGAACCATGGTTACTATACGAGTACAACACCTACATAGGGAAAAATAATAAAAAAGAGAAAAAAGGAAAAAAATATTTCTTGTTAAGTATATAACCCAAAGAAATTAGAGAATAATGGAGAGAGTTTCGATGCTATAAAAGCAGGGAGAATAGTAGTATTAAAAGGAGAAAAAGAGAGAAAAACAAACGAACAAGAAATAAAAATAGCTCTAATCTCTCTCTACTTTACATCAGATGCTCTCTGATTTGTCCAACCTTTGATTGATTGCTCGAAATCGTTCAATCCTAGACTGGTATGTGGTACATCGATTGAAATCGTCACAGCAATCGCTGAAAATCTGAAACGGATTAACTTTTTTTTCCGATGAGATCAATTGTTTCGCGTGAAAGATCAAATCTTTTGAGGATTCTGTTGTATGGGCCTTTTTTCTGATTTTCGAAATATTACCTCCGATCGTTTGTGATCGAAAAAAAAAATAAATGGTTTACCTGACATTGGATTTATGCTCATGGGTCAGCTTCCTCTTTGTTTAATTGAAGATTGCTGAAAGTTGCAATAATTGTTTGTGGTGTTCAGTGGCTCTGCTAGTGTGTATCTGTTATCAAATCGATATTCTCTCTTCTGCTTTGAATATGATTACTTGTGTGCTGATGGAGCTGATTTATGAGTCAATAAAGTGTTGGCAAGCTTTCCTTTCTTACCTTTGCGTAAAACTTATCAAATGATCGAATCAAATCGCCATTTTATGATTCCCAATTGTGCAGATTTACGGTATGGCGTCGATGGTCGCAAAAGCTTGTAGCAGCGCTTCGACTCAAATGCCAGTTCTTACAATTCAAGAAAAGGGAAGTCGAAACAAAAGGAAATTTCGTGCAGATCCACCTTTAACCGATCCCAATAAGAACGTCCCCTTACCACAAACCGATTGCCCTAATTTCACCATGTCCTCCGATCAATTCGAAGCCTTAGCATCCCATGACCATGAAACTAGTTGTGACATGTGTTGTCTCAACCACGACAATAGCCCCGACAGCTTAAAGCTAAACCTAGGATTACCTCCAAGAACTTCCATGGCAGGCCCGAGCCAGCCAAGGGAAGAAATAGAAACTCCATCGAGCGAGTTTCATGACGCCGATTGGAGCGATCTCACTGAATCTCAGCTCGAAGAGCTTCTCTTGAGCAGTTTGGATTCGATCTTCAAGAGCGCGATCAAGAAAATAGCTCACAGCGGTTACAGCGAAGAGGTTGCTAGCAAGGCTATTTTGAGGACTTCCCTTTGGTATGGCTGCAACGATATGGTGTCGAACATAGTTGAGAACACTCTGGCGTTTCTTAACAGCGGGCAAGACGTCGATGGGCCGTCGAGGGAACACTGTTTCGAGGATTTGAAGCAGATGGAAAAGTACGTATTGGCCGAGTTTATTTGCCTTTTGAGAGAGGTTCGACCCTTCTTTAGCGCTGGAGATGCCATGTGGTGCTTGCTGATCTGCGATATGAACGTCTCCCACGCTTGCGCTTTGGATTCTGACTCTTTGGGCAGTTTCTTCTCTAGCGATGCTTTGAATGGAAGTTGCAACGTTTCTTCTGAACCTAATACAACGTCTCCTTGCGTTTCAGATGGATCTCTCGTCACATATGCTCGTAGAAGTGAAGCATCTAATACGATTCCATTTGTTACTAAGCTCGAGCTTAAAGCTCAAGAACATACGAACCCACAAGCTTCTTCAGCGTTTCGCGGGCTTGCCCAAGAAAATGGCGGTCAAAATCTTGAAGATAGTGCTAACCGTAAGCCCGTCAGTGCCCAAGAGAAGCTTTCGAGCAGTAGCAGCAGAAAATCAATTGGGATTACGAAAAGGGATTACATTCTACGTCAGAAATCTCTGCACTTCGAAAAGTACCACCACCGTACGCACAGCTCTAAAGGAACGTCTAGGCACGGGAAGCTAAGCAACTTCGGCGGGCTCGTCTTAGACAAGAAGCTTAAGGCCCTCTCAGATTCGTCAACTGCTGGTCTGAATACTAAGAATCAACCGCCGACGACTGATATAACTAACGCAGTTTCTCCACAGCCGCCCTCTTTAGGACAAGAACGTACAGTCGAAGGCAGCCTTTCACCGTCTGAAAAGAGCATCGTCAGCTCAGCAGTGCCTTCCCTAACAGCAGCAGATACTGAGCTTTCCCTCTCGCTTCCTTCGAAGACCTTCGCTGCTAATCCCACGCCGATCAGTTTCAGTAGCAGCATCGCATCTTCGAAGGAAAAGTCGACGGCGTGGGCCCCACACGACAGGCAAGAGATCGTCGCCAGCTTGGCGCTCAGGGCGCAGGAGCTGCAAGGGCAGATCCAAGAGTGGACTGAATGGACGAACCAAAAGGTGATGCAAGCCCTTCGTAGGCTGGGGAAAGAGAAGGACGAGCTTAAGGCTTTGAGGCTCGAGAAGGAAGAAGCAGAGAGGTTGAAGAAGGAGCAGCAAACTTCCGAGGAGAGCAACTTGAAGAAGCTGGCGGAGATCGAAAACGCCCTGAGGAAGGCCGGCGGGCAAGTCCAGAGGGCCAACGCCGCCGTTCGAAGGCGGGAAATTGAGAACGCGTCGCTTAGGAGGGAATTGGAGGCGGCGGTTTTGCACGCCGCTGAGTCAGCGATGGGATGCGATAAGCTGGCAAAGAGGGAGAAGGCGATGGTGGCTAGCCTGCAGTCGTCGGAGAAGCAGAAGATGGCTTTTCAAGACGAACTTGTAGTTGAGAAGCGAAAGGCTGTGTTATTACAGCAGTCGTTGGAGAAGGCTAAGGATGCTAGGGATCAAGCCGAGGTAATTTTCTTGGATATTATTTTATATGTTGCTATCTGTCGCCTGTTTTCGGTCGGTCTGAGGTTCTTGCTGGTAATTTTCTTGGATATTATCTTTGCAATCGTGTAACTTTGGGGGAGTGAGGCATGACTGACTTTAGGGGTAACATTATACGGACAATAACTTCCAAATTAAGTAGTTTATAGTGACAATTTTCGTCGGAATCCTGGATTTTGTCCAAAATTGCTTAATTTTGAAAGTTACTGTCAGTATGATGTTACACACTAAAATTGTCGGAGCCCTAGAATTTATGGCATAATCAAGGGGTTCGGTATATAACGTCTCTAAATTGCTTAATTTTGAAAGTTATTGTCCATATAATATCAGTCTCCAAATTCGTTGTGCCTATAATACTACCTCACCAAATTACTGGGGAGTGGGATTATATGGACATGGATGGGTGGCAATTATGCGGACAATAATTTTCAAAATTAAGCAATTTATGGACATTATCCGCAAGAATCCTTGATTTTGTCCGAAAATTGCTTAATTTTTAGTTTAGTTTTTCCCGTATAGCGCGGCCACCCAAATTATACGCCGTAACCCTAGATTTGAGGCAAAATCAAGATTCCGGCGTATGATGTGCCCAAGTTACTTAATTTGACAGTTATTGTCGCTTAATCCCTAAATTCGTTGTCCCTATAATGCTACTCCATAAATTACTACGGCGGTACTGAAAAAATATTTACGCGTACGAAAAATAAAGTTCTGCGCTTTGAGTCTTGACGATGGTAAGAGATTCTTTCTGACTTGATTCTCGCCCTAAAACACACGCACGCACGCACACAGGGAAAGCTTCATCAAGAAGAGGAAGCAAACGGCGAGCTGCTCAGCCACGTCAGCGCCGTCAAGAAAGAAAGGGAACAAATCGAAGCCTCGGCCAAGTCGAATGAGGACTCCATCAAACTCCGAGCAGAGACCAATCTGCAGAAGTACAAAGACGAAATCGCAAAGCTCGAGAAGGAAATCTCCCATCTCAGACTAAAGAAGGATTCTTCCAAGATCGCCGCCCTCAAGAGAGGCATAGACGGCAAGCTCCGAGGAACGAGGGCCCCTGCCAAGAAAGATTCGACGGCGTCCCAAATCTCCAAAATGACGGATTTGCCCCTGGGCGGGGGAGGCGTGGGGCGGGACAGAGAGTGCGTCATGTGCTTGTCCGAAGAAATGTCCGTCGTCTTCCTACCGTGCGCCCACCAAGTCGTATGCACGGCATGCAATGAGCTTCACGAGAAGAAGGGAATGAAGGATTGCCCGTCGTGTAGGACGCCTATTGGGCAGCGTTTGGCCGTGCGCTATTACCGTTGAGCTCTTCTTGCCGGGATAAAAGTGTGTTGTGTTTTTTTTTTAAAACTACGAAAGCCATTAGAGTTGGAGCTCTGATGATGGCTTTGTGATTTGTGTGTTTTGATAACCAAAGAATGAATAAAGGAAGACTCTTGGCTTCTGTGTGGGATTTGTTATAAATTTATGATGCATTGTTATCGTTCTTGGCGCTCTCAGTGCTTTTGCTTGTAAAGAATTCATGGACGTCAGCAGACGGGTCGGATCGGGCTTAATCATGGAGGGTCCGAAACCGTTGGTCGGGCCGTCTCCTGACGGGCCGGTTAAAGTTATGTCTTTATGAGCATAACGAATCCCCAAATTTGGTTTTCGCCCTAAAAATTCTGTCTTTAAAACCCTGATTATATCTATAACGTCAATCGAACTTCAAATACTCTTTCTTCATGGAGGATTTGAGGAATGTTGATAAGAATAGCGATAACGATTCGAACAGTGAAGGGTATTCGAGCTATGTGCTGGTGCACAACATAGCGAAGCGGCACAACGTCGGCACGCTGGCTCGGAGCTGCGCCGCCTTCGGCGTGGCGGAGATGATACTCGTCGGCCGGAGAGACTTCAACTCCTTCGGAAGCCACGGATCCACTTCGCACCTGAGGTTCAGACACTTCCACTCCCTCTCAGAAGCGCGGTCTTATTTGAAGGTAAAAAGCTAGCATTCATTTTTTATGTTGAATCTTAATCTTGGTCTTTGGAATTCATCGTTCTATGATTAGAAGAAGGTTCTTACAGATCCACCTATAGTAAGCTTGGGCATGGTTTTCTTTTTTTTTTACTTCCATTGTTGTTTAAGACATAAACTTCTTGTAGTAATCAATCATGATCCAGGAGAAGAATGTCGATATTTGCGGGGTTGAGATAACTGAAAGTGCCGTCGCCGTGAATGATCATCCTTTCAGAAAGAGCACAGCTTTTATCCTCGGCAATGAGGTCCCTTACCGATTTTACTAAATTTCATTTTTTTTCGCATATCATCTTATTCTTCTGACGTGTTACAGTAATTTATCGTGTTCTTGATTATTCGATAAAAGGAATAAGATACTAAGCATAAGAGAATATCAAATTGCTCTGATTTTGCTTAAGGAGCCTTTCTTTCTGACGTCAGGGAATTGGGCTTTCTCCCAAGGAGTGCGAAATATGCGACTTCTTCGTTTATATTCCGCAATATGGCGGTGGGACTGCTTCACTTAATGTAACAGTAGCTGCTTCCATTGTTCTTCATCATTATGGAGGTACTCTCTCTCTCTCTCTATATATATATATATATATATATATATATATATTTATATAACCATTGTTCAAATGATTTTTCTGCATTAACTCCATTTTTCATCCTTTAATTCAGTCTGGGCTGGGTTCTTTGAGAGAACACGCGATGGGAATAAGTTCGTTGTAGCTGAAAAAACCTCTAACCAAGCGAGGGGAAAGTACTGCGCAGAAACCTCAGAGTCCATAACCGAGGAGAGAAGGTTGAAGAGGGAAAACTGCTCGAATGGGATTTTCGAATCGAATGGGAAAGATGAAGCAGCTTCGAGTATGTTGGACGCACTTTTTGCCCCGTGATGCACGTAAGACGTGTATGCTATATTCCTTCTTATACTGCAAATTCTTGACTTGGGTTTCTCCATATTTTTGCTGCCCACTAAGCTATAGGCTATAGCTGACTGATAAAAATCTGCTTGGGATCATAGATATAGCTAATTGTTGTGAATGGTTGGGACTCTTAGTATCTGCGTGTCATGATTTTACTCACTAGGAAAAGAAGAATTTAATTTTATTTGAAATCACAAATAGTCGTTATTTTTTGTTTGTTTATTTCATTCAAGATTCAACGGCTTAGGTGAAATTTAGGGGAACACCCACCCACCCACCACCAGCCAGAAAAGAAAAAGACTTGTTTTTTAGGTCCACGAAAAGGGCTATTGTTGATTAGGTCATATTCTCCATAATTGATTAGGTCATCTATTCAATATTTTATGAATATTATTATAATTAATTAATTTCTGGCTGGCACAGACCAAAGCTGTCCTCCACAATAATTGAACATGACGTTTCTACCCATACTTTGTCTTGGTCTCTCCAAACCACAAACCTTGTCCATAGATATGCATAGTTTCAACAAAAGAAAAATTACAGAACATGATTTCTTGTTTAAGCTGTTTGATAGTTCCATAACAAGAACACAAAATACTTTATTGCCATGATATTTAACTAAACATAGACACTTACACAACTGAGAGAGTATAACCCTATTGACATAAAACTATCTGATAAACAAACATACGCAGACATAAAAGAAAAAGGAACATACTTTGGACATCTAACAGCTTAACGATCAAACTAGGGACAATCTTCGACCTTGATAAATCTCCATGAATCCGTGTTTTTTTTGAAAAAATATCAAACACGGATATGAAAGGAATCGAAAAAGATCGAAAGAAAGAAATCCCCAGCCCAGAAAGCGATTCTTGAAGTAGCTGAAAATTACCATAAGTTAAAGACTAAACCATAAAAGACCCATCATAAGTAAGCTTAAAACTCCTCCGCCGCGAGTCATCATCTACAGGCGGAGCAGGCGCTTGAGTTTCTCCGACGCATCGTCGGAAGATTCTTTCCGGCCGAAGAAGGACGGCAGCGGAAGAGATTTCGGCGACGGCGAGATCACGAAGCCCGATCCGGCGTACACGTCGGCGACCTTGATTTTACTCAATCCGCCGAGTGATTGGTTCGAATCGAAGTTAGGGTTAGGGTTTTCAGACCTACTGCTACGGGAAATCGAGGGCAGAGACTCTCCCCTTTTCAAAATCGTCACCTGGCCGTTCACCGGCGGCGAGTAGGCGGCTGCGCCGGCGGAACCCTGAGGAGGAGACTTCGGCGATTTCTTTATTTTTTTCTTGTCAGTCTTCGGCGACGTGTTGTTGTTGGGATTAGCCTTCTTCTGGCTTGTGTTGCTGAGCTTCTTCTGAGACAGGTTTGGCACGCCTTCGCCGGCGGCCGGGAAATTTCTCCGGCGGTGAAACGGCGACGTGTGGGTGTTGTATCTGTTTCTTAACGGATCTTGCGGCCGTAAAACTTCTACTGCCATCTTTTTCTTAGAACTATTGAAAAAGAACGAAACAAAGAAAAATAATTTACAGATCTAAGCTAGAAAAGCCAAGATGAACTGAGGTGGCTGTGCTATTAGCTTATGAACAAGGAAAGAAGAAAAGGTGAGCTGAAACGGCTCTTAGCCGATTACTACAGAAACGAATAGATGGTAATAAGATTGTGAAATATATCTGCCATAAACTGTAGTTATATAGGAAGAAGAAGAAGAAGAAGAAGAAGAAGGAGAGAGATGGGTCAGGTTGGGATGAATATTAATTTTGAGAGCCAATAACTTTATTGTATGAGCAGTTTGGCATCTTATTTATTAAAGATTTTCATATCGATCCTATCTTGATGTTATACATAGTATTTGCAATCTGGAATTTACTTGTTACGTGTAACTTGCTCATTCCATAGATCACACTATATTAGCATTAGGAAATATATCTTCGCATAAATCAGCATTGTATTCTTTCCTTTTTTTAATCACGTCAACGGTTTTGAATTAAACTGTTCTTGTCAACAAGTTACCATAGACACTTATTATAATTTCTCTAAAATAAACATTTATGGGATATTTTCGTTTGAAGAAAATATCAAGAGGAATTAGTCTTGCTGAAAGGCGAAATTGTATGATAGACTGAGTTGACTATACTTGTAAGAATTACACTAACGTTGGGAGATAACTCCTTACAAGGGAAAAAATTAATTCATTTTTTCATGATTAAATTTTCGAACCCTCTCTGACTTGTAAAAGAAGTCGTTTAAGGAAATCGCCAATATATTAAAAAAATAAATTAATTATACCCTTAATTAATTATTTTTTCTTAACAAATGTAAATTACTTATTCATTAAAAGGGGTAAAATTGGAACTGTCAAAGATTTTCTTATTGAAACAACAAAATGACTTGAATTTTGAAACATAATTAAAGTTGTAAAATGGCATGTTTTTGGAAAAATTCTATACCACAGTGCTCAATGTGAAAGTATCGATAGTTTCTGGACCTAAACGCAATATCACCGAAATCAAGCGGCTAAGGCCTAAGGATGATTCTTACCGACCTTCAGTGGGAGACGCGTGAAGAAATTAATCAAAAATAAATTACAAAAATAATAATAATAATAATAATAATAATAATAATCTATATACTATAAAAGTAGGATAGGGACCCTATTGTGATGACACGTGGCAACAGAATGCCCCCTTCCTAGGAAAAGTGAGATATTTAGTGTTACAATTTACTATGACCTCCTAATATTTATTTAATCAAAATAGTCTCTTGCTCTCCCACACTTCTAAAAGTTCAACGTCATCTGTCTGCTCATCTCCCTTGGTTAGTATTCAATGGATGAAAATGTCTGCTCATTTCCCGATCTGTCTGCTCATCTCCCTCGGTTAGTATTCAATGGATGATAATGTCTGCTCATCTACCAAAGGTGTGTATCGTTTTATACTGATGATTACCAAAATGGTTGGTGTTCTTTACCAAAACATTCTCTTCTCTCTATTGTTTTTCAGGATTTAGAAGCCATGAAAGTTCTATAACATCTGCAACCTAGCGATCCAGAGCTGTTGCACATCAGAAATCCTTGATGGTGGTTTATTGGGTCCCCGTTCAAGGTAAGGACTCAATAATTGAAATTAAAAAGAAAAAAAAAAAACCTCCTTTCCCAATTTCACCAAAAGAAGTTTACTATCTGCTCTACTCTGCTCGGCTGATCTGTTTTCATAGGAATTATCACCATAAACCGAGAAGTAAAAATACATAGAAAGACGAACTTTTATTCCGAGTCTAGGGATTGATCGAGGCTTGATGGGCAGTGAAGCTATGGAAGTAGACGACGGTGAGTTCACGTCAGTTGAGGTATTGATTTTCAGTATTTTTTTTTGAATGTTTTTTTGTAAAATCAAATAGATGATACTGCATGGCTGGTTTTGGAAGTCGGTTTTTCAATTCTAGATTTTAATTGGGATTTGGTAAATCGGTTCTTTGAGTTGAGCTAGGGTAGGAACTGAATGTTTGAATTGCGAGAAATTGTATATGATGATTTTTAATGGAGAATTAAAAAAACCCCTTCTCAATTCTAAGTCAGGGAAGTTGCTCATTCTTGATTGGGATATGATTTTTCGCAAGAGCAGGTAATGGAATTGGAGAAATTGTATTAGAAAACAGAGAAATTACAATTTGTCAAGAGTCCTGCCAAGAGATTGCCACCAATTTCAGGTGATCTCAGTTCTTGTGTCTGCTTTGTTACAATTACGAAAGAAGTTAACATAGTGTTTATATTCCTTTAACATATATTGGCATGTGTTTTGTTGTTTTTTTATACAAGAAAAACTTATATAAACTCTTATAGAATCTCTGATGATGTTTGCTTACCCAGCTCTTCACTTCATCGTTCTGGAAAACCTTCTATAGCATGGGAACAGGTGTTTCTCCTTAATCCCGTTTTACTTTGTCGAGCGTCTTCAGTCCTATCATAAAGAATTCTTTTAATATTTTTTTATTGTTGTTATAAACAGGTGCAAACTTGGTTTCAAAATTAAGCGAAGAAGTTTGGAAGCTGAAGTGACCTTGTGCTACCGAGGTCGTTATCATATAAAAGCGAAGAGAAAGGTCTTTATCATTGCTTGATTCTGGTCGAAGGAATTACACGGTCTAAAGCAAGCTTTCTCAATCTCTTTGCTGATCTTCAATGATAATGACGGGTATTGTTTTTTTCCACCGATTTCGGGTTGCTTTAGCTAATTTTATTGTATGTTTTTTGTTGACAAATGTGAAATGGTCAGGCGGTTGATTGATTAATGTTTGATTTAGTTTTCGATATGGGCGTGTTGTTTTGTTGATGAATTTTCCCAGGATTTTTTTGTTATCAGATCGATGAGATATTGTGTTTTCATTTTGGGCTTTCAATTTAGGGATTTGCACCAATTTTATTTTTTTCATGGAGTAGATGAAGTGCTCGCTTGGTACGTCAATTGACATTGAATTTTTTGGGTGACATGTTGATCAACTTCTGGGAATTTGGCTGCGGTTGTTTGCTTCTAATCTGGTGAAATTGAGCGTTTAAACCGTTGAAGGTGTGAGGGGAATTTTGGAATTTGTGGGTCTGTTGAAATAGAGGAGATTGAGATGGATCGTACTGTGGGTGGAAAATTTAAGCTTGGGAGGAAACTTGGGAGGTAGTTCTTTTGGTGAACTCTATCTTGGTACCTTTCTTTTCTTATACTGACTTGCGAATAACTCATTACAGATTCATTACAGGGCGCATTTGGAGGGAGATAAGGAGCGAATCACTGGTTATGCGAGGAAGAGGATTTAGCATCAGGTGTACAATGTCGTCGGGGATTATTACGGATTTCGGAAAGTGGTTAGAGATTGTGGAGGATAGTTTTACCTGTGCTCAGCTCTCGAAATGAGGTCACGCACTAATTAAACAGAAGCAGCGTGACTTCGATGTAGATGAGAGCAGTGTGTACGGTGTGTTTGGGGCATTGGAGACGCAGAGGATGCAAGATCCTTACAGAGATCATAGATGATGATATGATGATGATGACGACGACGTTATCGATGTTGATGAGAGCAACGTGGCTGTTTAGGTTTATATTCTCAATCTTTTGCTACTTTACCCTATTTGTTTTATTTTGATGCAATTGAGCAATGACCCCAATGATTTTGATCTTCTGTTATTCAATGACCTTATTATTTTTATTTTTACAGTGCACGTGAATGTATAATGAGTTGTACATGATTTGTATGATTTGTACCTCGAGTGGGCACGGGTCTTACAATGTATGTATTGGTAAGACGGACAATAACATTATATTGTATGCTGTTTAGGAATTTCTTGGTAAGACTTTGGGCGGTAATACATAATCAGTCATGCAATTGAGCTGTCTTACAATAATCAAGATTCTTACTTATATATTATGAAATGCAATTAGAAGAGCATTCTTGCGACAAATTAACTAATCTACAATATGTAATATAACATGCAGTCTTTGATGGTACTAACATTCATACATTAATCAATCATATAATTACATGAAGCAGCCTTACAAAAATGTTGCAGACCATTACTTCTGATGATATTAGTTAATTAGTGGAGCAGTCTTACAAAAGTATATTGTTCATAACACTCTTAATATACAATTGGCTTCGCTGATGTGTTCCCTCATTCAGAACACCACTTAGTACAGAAGGAGTGAATCACTGGTTATGCGAGGAAGAGGATTTAGCATCAGGTGTACAATGTCGTCGAGGATTATTAGGGATTTCGGGATGTGGTTAGAGATTGTGGAGGATAGTTTTACCTGTGCTCAGCTCTCGAAATGAGGTCACGCACTAATTAAACAAAAGCAGCGTGACTTCGATGTAGATGAGAGCAGTGTGTATGGTGTGTTTGGGGCATTGGAGACGCAGAGGATGCAAGATCCTTACAGAGATCATAGATGATGATATGATGATGATGACGACGACGTTATCGATGTTGATGAGAGCAACGTGCTTTACATGTATCGATCTCATGCATATTACAATTTGTTAAATTTATCTTTTTCATGTTAAACTATCTTGGTTTATTTGTGGTGAAATGGTGGGTTCAGTTTCGATTTTATTTAATTTTTTGCTCCGTTTATGTACTAACGTTGTCGATTTATTTGATTCTCCCCTAATAGTAGGTTTCCATGACACTGAAATGAACAAGGATCTGCCGAAGAAGAATGACGGGAGCATAAAGCGTGTGGTGATGGATCTCATTGCTACTGATCAAGACGATGACAAGTAAACGCAGCTTATTTTCGCATATGCTTTGCTTATCTTTACTGCTAAATAAATGAAAGATGTTCGAACTTGCACTATCATTACATTCTGTTTTTTTTTGGCTTTCTTGGTTTGCTAAACTTCTTCTGCTTCCTCATCTTCAATCGACTCAACTCCCAATGCACAAGCGCTTTAAAGGTATCGATCTATTGCATATTAGAATTTTGTAATTTTTTGTTTTTCATGTTATAACCAATCTTTGGTTTATTTTTCGTAGGCATGCGTTGAGTTACCTTTGACATTCCTATTATTCAAATAAAGCTCCGAAGTAATTGATATTGATCGATCGAAAAAACTTGATGAATGGTTCTAACAACAGTTGGGGAAAAAAACTAATAACCATATCGAAAATAATAATTCCAACACCCCCTTTCTATCGTGTATGACTACATGCAGCTTTGTAAGAATGCACCTAAAACATGTATGAGTTTGAGTTTCATGCAAGGATCAACTACACGAAAGAATTAACTGTGCGAAATATATGATTGTATGTTGTATGAATGCAGATAATGTCGCATAATTGGTAATTTAAGGCAGCATCTTTGAAATTAATATGGATAGGCTTTTGGCCTGACTTTGCAACAATATACGATTACATGCAAAATGTGAAACTCGAGTCGCATCAAATCTCCTTAAGGTAAGATCTGAGCTCAGGCAGTGGAGAGTTCCATATGAAAAGAAACTTTCTCACAAAATCATACTGCAGAATGGATGACTATAGGAGGGCTGACATTGGCAACTATTGATCGGCAGACGCCGTCAAAACAACGTATGTTTGGGACTGGGAGGATACCCTTATTCAATGCTCAACGACAGTGAAGCTGTATGGACACTGCCAGCCGTAGAGGCAAATGTTCAATGATCCCGGTGAAAGACTGCAGTGAATTTCGTAAATTGTGAATACTTCCAAAGTGTAAGACTGCACTCAGGAATATAAGAATACGCCTTCTCTGACTTTAGGAGCTTCATCCAGATATGAACTACAAGGTATATGACAGTTCCCTGTGAATCAATTATGACTACATACATGAATGTAAGAATGCGACTAGGTTCGAGTTTAATGAGTGCGTTACAACAACAAATTACGGGACTCGACAATTAGATTGCTGGGTGTATGGCTACGGGTAAATTCGGGCAATTAAAAAGGTAAAGAAAACCCTCTATAGTCTACAGATTAATTGTCAGCCTGTGAGACTGAAAGTCTGTACGACTGTAACAGTACTGAAATGTATGAAATATAGTATTTCAGATATTTTCTCTTTGGGGTAAAACATTTAATAAAATTTGCCATTTATGTAGATTTGGACATATGTAAAGTTAGTGTTGTCCTGTAATTTATTAAAAAAAAAGTATTGCATTTAAATGCTCATTTTATCTTGATAAAGAGTAATTGCATGTAGCAGTCATACACTGTCTATTTAAACAGATAGGACGTCAATGGCAGAAATGTGCTTTAAACAGATAAGACATGAATTATTGTATGACAGTCTTACATTAAACTCAAACCTAGGCGCATTCTTACATTTATGTATGCAGTCATAATTTGATATGCAACAAATTGTCATACACCATGTAGTTCATATCTGGATGAAGCTCCTAAAGTTACAGAAGTCGTATTCTTATATTCCTGAGTGCAGTAACACTTCGGAAGTATTCACACTTTACGAAATACACTGCAGTCTTTCACCGGCATCATTGAACATGAAAAACGATTTAACTCAATCTGCTTCGTAATAGTCTTACAAGTCTTACAATAGTATATGATATAATGGTTCAAGCTTTTTGCAGTCATACAAATGTCAGATACGCACATTCATTCTCCATGATTACATATTTAGCGTTATTTATAGAATTTCCAGTTCCATTCATGTGAACTATAATGCAGCATAATAATACATAGAGTTCCTGCAATATTAATTGACTTAAAATAGAGTATATTAATTGCAAGGTTGCCAATCGTCAGACGAGAATAAAGTTGTGCAATGTTTTCACGTTGCTCAAGATATAGAAACATTGGATGCATATTAATGTTGTATTTAATGCCGTTTTTAATGGAAGCTTCTATAAAATTCATCACAGACGAATCAGTAATTTAATATTTTCAATCTCGCAAATGTGCCTCGACAATAACACAGATATACATATATATATCTGCATCATACTATTATTTGAAGTATTTCACCAATATTGCATTGTTAGGGTACCGTATGGCTACTAGCCTACCTACAGTTTTGAACCAATGTCTAAACAATCTTCGCACTTCAATAGCAAACATAATTGCTGGCATGGATGGAGAAGTCAGCTCTTACATCCAGGCTCACCAGATCGGATTGAACACCACGCATGACAGGCTCCACTCAATATCGAACACCATTGCCATCCATACAACTATTGTAGACAACCATTGCTTGGAGGTTCGCAACAGACTTCTTGGCATCACGAACAAGCTTGGTACTATATAGATGCTGGAATGTATTTGCAATCTTCATTACAGATATGTTATGTTAACACCAGGAAGTGTTTTAATGAATACAACTGATGGTCAGTATTGCAGACAAACGACAACACACTGTTTATCGACTTATGCACTGGAAAAGACGACCAATCCAGAACAAAAATCCATTATGTCTGCAGCAAGGGTTAACGCCAAGATTTCAAGGCAAAAGCGCATCATGGTCATGAGGTCAAATAATTTGTCAAGTGACCAGTTTGTTAAAGCAAAAAATGCATGTCAATATAAGGCAGTGGTTGAAGGTAAAACATAATAATCATAATGAATGTTATATCTAACTACATGGTAGTCATTTTATAAGTCATTTGTAAATTAATGCATATTGATTTTTCAATTCAATTGTTTATAATATGTAGGACATGTAAGAAGAAACACTGCTGCTTGCAATCCTGAACAATGCAATAGTTCGGGCCAGAAGCTGACTCATATCCCAACGTCAAATGGTATAACAAAATGAAATAAACAATGTTCAGTATTCTATACTGGTTCCTGGATATATTCTTTCGTGAAAACAGTAAACAGTAGCTCGCAGCAGAAAAGAGTACAGCAGTCTCTGGCGACAAAAACGGAAGATCTTCTACAATGTCCTTTGTGCAACGCACTGATCTGGAGATCGGAGTCAACCAATAGAAATGTACGGAGCAACAGTTCGGTCTTTACAATATGTTGCAGCCAAGGACGGGTATCATTACCACCTTCACAACCACCTCCTCCATACTTATGGAAAAGCTATCTGATAAAAGTTTTCGGCAATCTATCCGGGTCTATAATTCAATACTTGCTTTTACATCAATGGGAGCTAAAGTAGATGCATCTGTCAAGTCGAGAAATGGTCCATATGTCTTCCGAATACATGGTCACAATTACCATAATATTGGCTCCCTGCTCCCACTTGAAGGAAGGAAGTCCAAGTTTACACAGTTGTACATATACGACACAAAGAACGAAGTATCTAACCGCATCAACACACTCACAAGAGAGAGTTCAGAAAAGTTGGATAAAATGACGGTTGTTGCTCTCATTCAAATGATGGATGCTAATAACAAACTTGCACTTATGGAAAAGCTATCTGATAAAAGTTTTCGGCAATCTATCCGGGTCTATAATTCAATACTTGCTTTTACATCAATGGGAGCTAAAGTAGATGCATCTGTCAAGTCGAGAAATGGTCCATATGTCTTCCGAATACATGGTCACAATTACCATAATATTGGCTCCCTGCTCCCACTTGAAGGAAGGAAGCCCAAGTTTGCACAGTTGTACATATACGACGCAAAGAACGAAGTATCTAACCGCATCAACACACTCACAAGAGAGAGTTCAGAAAAGTTGGATAAAATGACGGTTGTTGCTTTCATTCAAATGATGGATGCTAATAACAAACTTGCAAAACTTTTCCGAATTGCCAGAGATAGATACGAAACTGATGAAGCTGCGGAATTTTCTATACAATTGATTGGCCGTGGACGTAGGGAAAGTCAGTATGATCTACCAGCAGCTGAAGAAATCGCCGGGTTAATAGTGGGTGATCTACCTTTAACGACTGGTGAAAGGGATATAATAGTCCAGAAAAGAACAGGCCATTTGCAAAGAATCAACGAATCACACCCTACTTTTATGGCTATGCAATACCCATTATTGTTCCCGTATGGTGACGACGGATTGTTGTGGGTTGAGGAGACACTTATAGAAAATAATTTAGTCCTTGAAATTCTCTTTCTTGGTTACTATGAGTCTTTCTGTACCTGTGATGCCAGTAGCTGGAAAAGATTGTTTGGTTTTTATGAGGTGATTCTTGGTCTTTCTGTCTCAACTCAGATTTGATTTTTATCCGTTTTTACCTAAAAATTGTATATACTTGACAAAAAATAACCCCGTGCATCGCACGGGGCGACACCTAGTAATAATAATAAGAATGGCAATTTAAGAATATTTTAAGGGAAAGTGAAAAGGAAGGTGGGCCGCCTTTATTGATTAGGTTTCCAAAGAGGATACGAATAGAACGGGTCAAGGCGTGGGCCTGATTTGCTAGATGGGTCACCTAACTCCCGTTTAATTATCCGTTAACTATCCGTTAAGTTCCGTTAGGCTAGAGGCCCACGATTTTGAAGCATCTCCTTCTTTCCGCTTCCAATACGGGCGCGCGCACACGCAAAATAAACGCAAATCATTTCGTTGATGCTGCTGCTGAATCGTAATTGAGACCGAATAATTGAAGTTCAAATCATCTCTGTCACGTAATTTGCCGCAAATGCCGCGAATGTTTCCCTTCTTTCTGGTAATGAGTGCTTTGTTATTGCCTTCGCTCGCCTATCTCTTTGAGGATCTTCTCTGATTCGGTTGTTCATCAATTTGTTTATTTTTTGTTCCTGCAGGTACTACTGTGATTATTGAGACGCTTACTTAACTCACGATTCGGTAAATTGATTATGCATTTTGCTGTATTGTAAAAATTCTTTAGAGTTTCAACTTAATTTGGTTGTCCTGATTAGTTATCTTCATTTAATAGTTAGCTTGTTGCTACTTCTTTTTTACGAATTAAGAAAATGTTTTGTTTTGGAGATATCTGCTTTGCTGTTCCACATAAGTTCTAATGTGACGATTATGTCTGCTTTTTCTCTTGTTGAATTAACTATGATGGTTACTTTCCTGGCAAAATTCGGTCATGTGATGTTACTTTTTATTATTTATCGGAAGCCAATTTCAGTGTTCAAGTCAAGTGCTGTTGCCAAGCTGAATCACAATGTGCTTCATGGCTAAACTTATGAAATAATACATTCTTATACCTCAAATGCTCGGTGTAATTTACATTTCCAGCCGTCGGTCCGAAAGCGGCATAATTCTGGTTGCAAGCACAAGGTTCGACTCTCAAGCAGCAGATATGTTTCCAATTAATCGCCACAATTCACTAATGCTTAATCTGTTTAATGTTTCAAGCTAATATAAGGGCATATTGCCAAAAGTCGAGGAACAACAGACACAAATACTGATCGAGCAGAAGATTAAGGGACATCTTGGGCAAGCAGCCGTCTATCAACAGATAGGAGCAGCTTATAACCAGCACCTCGCTGCATTTCCCGGGGCAAGACCTCGTCCACCCATCGTACCTATTCCTATGTTACCTATTCAAGGAGCCGTGCCCTCTCAATTGCCTCCTGGTATTAGGCCTCCTTTTTTGCCTATGCCTGGTCTTGGTGCTCCTAGTAAGTCAACGAATGCAGATTGGCCATTCGTTTTATTGGAGTTTATGTAAAATTTGAGCATCACTTGAATAGTGTTTGCATGAAGAGTATGGGATTTGGACTTGGAGTCATGTTTGAGATCTATTTATTGTTCTGAAATCTGCAACCATTCACGAAGGGGACTTAACCAAGCCGATTATGATAGATGAAAATCTGTTACTTCAGCAATCTTTAACTTGTCTATATTACTGTCTGGTTATGGTAATGGTTTGATGACTTCAATGCGCCCTATGCCAACTTCTTTGATGCCTTGGCAACCTAATGGACCCCCAATGCCTCCTCCAAGCACCTGTTCCACCAGGGGAAATCCTTAGCCAGCCTCCCATCTCTGGTGGCTATTCTAATGCCAGAGGCTCCGCCAAATAATCTATAACACGGTGTTACAAGGTAATCTTATTTGTATTTGGCTGCATGAATACTCTCTCTTTCATATTAACTGTCATCGAACATTGTGTGTTTGACACGAGGTTATTTATAACGCAAGAGAGCAACTCTACTAGACGTGGGATCTTCAAGTTTTTTTGCTCCAACTAAAAAAGAAAGAATGACTAAAAGTTCATCTTATATTTTGCTACACAAAGCTAAGATGTCATCACAGGGAGATAGCGATCTTTCTGCTTCAACCATATGGTGGAACGAGTCCTCTTCACCTTATCAGCAAATATCAAATGCCTGTTTTCAGAAAACAAAGGATCATCGACAGCAGGTCAGTCATATACACAAAGAACAAACGTGTGTGAATCAGACGAACCTTTCAAACTCTAGCTTCTGCCTGACGATGCCATCGAGCAGCAGCTCCGAACTATAGACGCATCCACCTGGAAAAAGTGAACCCGAAATGTGAAGGTTGTATTTATATATTTGTTTTATTACAAGAGTAAAGGCAGGATTTATGTTTTAAACCTTTCTTGAGATAAGGGATGCACTGGTCATAATCATCCTCGCACGACAGAATCAGAAGATTGTCAGGAAGCTTCTCTTTGTCTAGTATGGATCTGCCGAGTCTCCCAACCACCTTAACAAGCAAACATTCACAGGTTATTTAACAGAAAAATCGACTGGACGAAATTCTTCGATTAGGGTTTGTTGGCCAGAAATTAAGGGACACGAACTACATACCAGACCGTGAACTGCCTTGACCAAGTGAGCCAGAATGTCTTTGCTTGGTTTGCAGTTCGCGGTAATGAAAACCTTGTATCCCTACACAGCAAGTGTTTTCATTTCAATCAGGGTAGAAAAGGTTCAATTGCATAGAGGGGAAATCAAGATCCTCACCCGTAAAAGCGGGCGTTGGCGGGACATCGAAAGAGAAGCTTGCAAAGAAAACCCAAAGTCCTTTTCCTTCTCTGCATCTTTAAGGATGTAATCCTTCTCATCGACGAGGCACTTCGCTTTTCCACAACCTTCGAGCCATGAATGTGTGACTACTGGCTTTCCCAAAGCAATCGCTTCTAACATGTTCCTCGTACGAAAGAATTCATCGGCCACGAAATGCGTGGCGTTCGATAAGGAAGAAGCAACTTCCCCACCCAACCGACCCAATATCTGTAAAAACGTAAAAACTTCAGTATCGTAAAACCAAAGGTTTGCTTTGTCGAGTTGCAGAGAAGATTAAGGGTGTGTTTGGTATGCAGAATCCGTGCGTGGAAAAGACGAGGGAAAACTAAATTAGGGCATCGAACAACACTTTTCTTTTCTTTACTGCATCGAAATTCTTATACCAAACGCACCCTAAGCCTTAGAAAAGAAGGAAAAAATTGAAAACCTTTTGCTGCTGCTCGACAATGTCATCATCAAGGTGGTGGCTAAACATAACTTGTGCGTTTGAAACATCTTTTCTCTTCCTCGAGACCTTCTTCCGACCCAAATTTGTGGGCGTTTCACGTAATAAGTTTCCTATTTCTTTAACAAGCGAAGATCTCGACGGTTTCATTCTGTCTGATTGCTTCTGAAATCCGTCCCCTATACAGAGTGGAGATACGCTCGTCCGTCGTGGCGATGTTTCCACTCTTTCTTTTCTTACATCAACATTATCAGACATATGAGCCAATTCCTCCCCACCAATTGACAAATCAACGACCTCTTTAGCAACACAAGATGATGTTTGAGAGCGCTTCCTCGTCCTATGAGCCACGGGCGAACAGAGGTAACGTTGCCTGTCCAAGTGAAGCTTCTTTTCAGACATACCTTTGCGAGGCCTCTTTGCGTCGGCCTTCTTAGTCGAAACATCGAATTCATTGCTTGTGGTGATAACTGTGGTCTTCCTACGTTTGGCTAATAGTCGAGTAACAGCTCCAACACTATTGAAACACTGTTTTTCCACGTTTAAGCATTCCTCTTTGTGATCAACTTTAGCAGCAAATCTAATTTTCCTTGTAGCCTTTGCTGTGTTGCCCATTAATTTGGTACCATTGACACCACCATCCCCAGGCAATGGCGCCTCGAAACGCAGATTCTCCATTGCTTCAGCAGCTAACTGAGTATCATCGGGACAAAGGGTTTCCACATGAGAAACATCATTATCTGTTTTCAACACGCTATCAAATTCCTTGTGCAGGTTCTTGGACGGTTTGTCTTCTTCAGATTGGCGCGTCTCTCTCTTTGCTCTCATCTTACGCGACATTGACCTCAACTCTGAGTAGAACCCATTCACCACTTTTTCCCTGGGCAAATTCTCCACGCTTTTGCTGACGGAAGACTTACGTTTCTGAGGTTCTGAGATCAACTTCTGCTTCGGAGTTCCAAAGATGAGTTCTTTCTTCTTCTTGAGAAACTCACCACCACATTCATCTTCACGAGAACAATCCCAATCGTAAATCCCTTGTCGTGCACTTGCTCTGTCGAAAATGGAAGCTTTGGCCAATTCCCGAGACCCTTTGGCACCAGGGACAGAACTATGTTTTCCCCCACTGCGTAATTCGAAGTCGAACGATTCATTACCTTCCAAGTTGTTCCTAAGAAACTTGTCCACGACTTGAAGCGCTTCGGCTTGTGATTGCTCTCCATGTTCTTGAAAATCGACGTTATTCAATGATGCCATTAAGGGATTTTGAGGAGAAGATTGATTACCACATGGGGAAGCTTCGCCGTCCAGGAAAAGTCTCCTAACGACTGTGTGCCCAAGCTCGTATTTACGTGTGGCTTTTAGTTCATCATTGCTTTCGTCGTCCTTTTTCTGCAGATGGCCCTCGAAGTCTTTCGAACCACATTGCAGCAAACGGCCAACGATAGAAGATTTATCGCTGTCATTGGAGTTTTTGTTAGCTGCTAATCCAACGGCTCTAAATGATTGGACACGGATTGAGGTAAAATCTCTCTCTGCTGCTGATCCTGGAAAACAGATTTTCAACAAGTTCAATTACAGCGACAGATTTGCATTTCAACAAACAATTGATTCAAGGCTTGAGTTTCACCATTAGAATCATCTTTCAATACTTGGGAATCACTGTCAAGACTTGATAATTGAGAATCATAGGCATCTTCCAATAGATAATCATCATCATCATCAGCGGGCATTGCACTGGGCAGATGCATCGAATCATCGCCTGTTACACGTAGAGATGATTTTAGCTGGTAAGAAAAGCACCCCAGAAAAATATTAATTGCAGAATAGCAGCTCCTCAGTCTTGCAAATAAGCAAAAAGTTTCTCAAAGGTCGTTTCTTTTACATCACATCGCCTATACTATAAATCGATATTTCGTTTCACGGCATAAACTGACTGGATAGGAACAAGCAGAAAGACGTACAAAATTCCAGAAATTTAATAATGGGTGGAAAAAAAAAGGCATCTTTTTTTCTTCAAATCAAACGAACACCTAAAGTTTATTACCTAAAAAAAAGTCCAATTGCTGAAAACTCAAATTCTCAATTCAATTGACTAGCTTACGAAAAAGATAGCTGATATACCTAAAGTAAACTCAGAGTCGGCGTCAATTCTCTGCGCAGAAACACCGTCGTTTAGCTCCGTAGTCGTACGATTCTTCAATGAATGTTTACTGTTACGATTCCGTTCAGCCCCAATAGCACCCATTCAATGTAAATACGCCGCTCAATTCAAGGAAAGAGTAGAGCAGATTCTTTCGATGAAAAGAGAAGAACAAAGAAACACTTTTTTGTTGTTTGAGCTTTATATTTGGACGTCTAGAGCTAAAACCTAAGTGGCGGTTCATATCTCTCTCTATTTTCTAATTTTGGAGGGAAAATAAAATACAACACCTTGTATATTATTTTATATATGCCACGTGTCTTTCCACGATTGGATGCGGTGATTATCACCTGCAAATGACATATTCCCATCCAAGTCGTACCCATCAATCGATTCAACAATCAGTACGCTTCGTTGACTTGTACCTTCTGAAACTTTCAGGAGATGAGTACGGCAAATTTGTGCAGCGCTCGAATCGCGGTAGCTTCGGCCAAGACGGAGAAGAAGTTTGAATGTGGATTCGTAAGCTCAGTCGGTTTCAGGTATCCTTCTCTGTGTTTGGCCGTTCGGAGAAATCGGCCGGCGGCGTCGTCCTCTTCAATTTCAGTCAAAGTTATCAAGGCTTTCGCGACGACGGGTACTCTCCATCTGCCTTGCGCACACGCACAAATTATTGTATAGAGCATGAAATTCGGATTTTGTTCATGTAGGTGCTCGAACATCTGTCGTCTATGTATGATTCAATTTTGACATTTTTTACTTGTTAATAATTTATGCTCGGACGCACTTATATAGTTTAGACGGAATTCGATTGAGGAAATCTTCTGAAAAATTGTATGTTATGTTGAAGGTGTACCTAAAGATGAGTTCGAAGCTTCTTCCACTGGAAATGTTGGAGCTAATGACTTACTAATTGTTGGACCAGGCGTGTTAGGACGTATAGTAGCTAACCAATGGCGAAAGGTAGCAACGATGTTCTAATTTGTGTTTTCTACTTCCCATATTTGCACGATAACACATCGATATAGAGACTATCATACAACACATTTGCTCAGTTGTTATGATGAGTAAGCTTTCCTGCATTTGTATTTTCTGCCAATGTCTATCGAAAGCTCTACTAAGTATTTTACTTTGTTAGGAACATCCAGGGTCTCAAATTTACGGTCAGACATTGACGGCAGATCATCACGACGAGTTAGTGAAACTGGGGATAAATCCTCGGCTCAAGGAAACGGAATCAACTCACAAGTTCCCTTACGTTATTTTCTGTGCCCCTCCATCGAGGAATCTTGATTATCCTGGTGAAGTTAGGTACTAGTGTTCCATATATTTGTCATGCTTGAAACTATAATCTTCACATTTATTGATGATGAGCTGATAAATTAGAAATCAAAGACCATTTCGCTATCGTTTTGTTTGTGCACTTAAAATCAGTTAAAACAGGGAAGCAGTTGCTAATTGGAACGGTGAGGGTTCTTTCCTGTTCACTTCAAGCTCTGCTCCTTATGACTGCAGTGATAATGGGTTTTGCGACGAGGTACTCTCTTTCAACATTTTTCGTTTTTAGCTGTTTTTACATTTGGATATTTCCCTGCAAAGAAATAAATGGCTTAGGTAAAAAGAAACTTCCATGTTGTTTAGCCTCCCTTTTGGTCTTGTTAGGACACACCAGATGTACCTATTGGGAAGAGCCCGAGAACTGATAATCTTCTTAACGTGGAGAAAGTAGTGTTAGAGGCTGGTGGCTGTGTTGTTAGGTTGGCTGGGCTTTATATATCCTTTCTGTGAATATCAATTGACCATTGTTGTGTATCTTTCTGGGAAATCTGAAAATCTAAAACTTAATATTCGTATATGAGTGACTTGACTCATCGAACAAAGTAGACAGAGGTGCTCATACGTTTTGGCTAGAGAAAGGCACCTCTGATGCTCGACCAGATCACATCCTCAACGTAATACATTACGAGGTTTGATACTTGCATTGCAACTGATTGCCCCTTGCTTTTAACATGATTGAATTCGTATGAAGATAGTTGTTTGTTCATTCTGCAGGACGCAGCATCTCTCTCAATCGCCATCTTAAAAAGGAAATTTCGCAGTCGTATCTTTCTTGGATGCGATAATCACCCTTTGTCGAGGTTACATACATCTACGAACGACGTTGAACTTCTACGCCCCATGACGATATTCGAGTGGTTTAGTAACTAATTCGCTTTTCATTTTCTTTTCTTTTTATGAAACTTCAGACAGGACATGATGGACTTGGTTAACAAGAGTGGGAAATACAGTAAGAAATTTCAAAGCTTCACAGGTATTATGATAATAATAGCTCTCAAAATTCATATATATAAATATATAAATATATCTCATGTAGGGACAAATATTATTTGCAGGAACATCAGATCCTTTGGGTAAGAAGCTAAACAACTCTAAAACTCGCGTGGAATTAGGTTGGGAGCCCAAATATCCAAGCTTTGCTAAGTTCCTCGAGAGCTTAAGTTGATCTATGAATTTAGTCCTACCTTTTTTTTTTTCATATATAAGCTCTGTGATACAAAGTGCCGAATAACCTTATTTTTCACTCGCAGAAGAAAGGTCCATTAATAGAGTGTTCATCATAAGAATATAAAACATGTATTCGTGACTTCGGTTTACGACATAGTACTCTAATAATATATTCTCTTTTGAAGCGTCTTTGAAAATATTTAGTGACGGCTATTAAATAGCTATTAAAATCGCTGCTAGCAGGAACGAGTTGACACAAATCATTTGTAGGAAGAATATGCATGCAACGGTTTCATCACCTTATTCACTCCGTCGATCTCTCTCTGCTCTGATCGGACGGCCTACGTTCGTCGCCCTTCGCAAAACCGTTTTTGTTTCTTGTTGACTTGTATATAAATCGTTCTTTCTCTTCCTTAATTAATTCTCTCTAAAACCCTTCTTTCGAAAGTTTTTACGCTCTCTTTCCCAAAAAACCCTCTCAAAGTTTCCGGCGACTGCAACATTAGAAGATCGTCGAAGTCTTCCGCCGCCGCTGAACAACGGTGACTGATACATCACTTGATTAAATCGCCATAATTTTCTCTGCACATCTTTATTCATCGCCGTTCGCCCTCTCTCTCTCTCTCTGTCTTTACGGCGTTTGTGTTGACTGTCATCGCAGGTCGACGGACGACGACGACGACAAAGGCAGATAAAAATGAGTCCTCCATGGCTTCAAAATCTCATGATTACGAGGTTTCACCACAAATGCTCGATCCACCCGCAGAATGACTGCACTTTTTACTGCGTCGATTGCAATAACAGCGAAGCTCTGTGCGTCGACTGCAAAAACGACCAAGCTCGACACCCCGGCCACAAAATTATCCAGGCATGTGATTCTCTTCATCTAATTACCATAATCGATGTAGTAGATTCTTCAATTGACGATGAATGACGAAGAATTAAAGTGCTCATCGTTCGTCGTCAATCAATTGCATATTATATTAGCAGGTATATCTACGTTGGGGCGAAAGTTACGTAATGGCCTCAGAGACTGAGCCTGAGGGTTTGGACAGAAGTGACGTACAGCCGCACAGAGCTGAGCAATGCAGATACACTATGTTTCGCAAGGAGGGGATTTCACGCGCCGCCTGTGAAAACTGTGAGAGCGTCATCGAAGACTCGTATCGATTCTGTTGTTTGCAGTGCAAGGTAAATCGCTATCGCATTATTATTGTTCGTTTTCTTCTTCAATGAGTTTTCTTTCTTCTTTTTTTTTTCGTTGTTAATTCTTTTAAACGCGATGTAATTTGGGGGGTTTTTGTTTCTGTTTATGTTTTTCATATTATTATTTATTCAGATAACGTTTCCACGAAAGAAGAAGAGTGAGGCATCGTCGAGCAAGAGACAGATAGAGGATATTTCAACGCCGTCAACCACCACAGCAGCAGCAGACCCGAAAAGATCAAGAATAGGAGACGCCGACGAAGACCCACCGTCAGACGACGGCGACGACGAAGACCTTCCATCAGACGAAGGCGAAGAAGACCCACAATCAATGGAAAGCGAAGAAGACCCACTATCAGAGGAAGGCGAAGAAGACCCACCATCATGTAAATGGCACGGAGACCCACTATCAGACGACGGCGACGAAGACCCACCATCAGACGACGGCGAGGAAGACCCACCATCATACGACGCCTACGAAGTCCCATACGACGCCGACGACGAAGAGCCACATTCAAGCGGCGAAGA
This sequence comes from Craterostigma plantagineum, assembly GCA_027422505.1. Lineage (NCBI taxonomy): Eukaryota > Viridiplantae > Streptophyta > Magnoliopsida > Lamiales > Linderniaceae > Craterostigma > Craterostigma plantagineum. The sequence goes on from JAPQWV010000057.1 coordinate 2,050,583, forward strand.
CTCGTCATCAGACGTCGACGGTGAGGAAGATCCACCATCAGACGACGGCCACGAAGACCCACCACCAGACGAAGGTGAAGAAGACCCACAATCACAGGAAGGTGAAGAAGACCCACTATCAGAGGACGGCGACGAAGACCCACTATCAGACGACGACGACCAACTATCAGACGACGGTGACGAAGACCCACTATATGGCAGAGGCGAAGGAGATCCGCCAACAGACGACGGCCACGAAGACCCACCAACAGGCGGCGGCGGCGAGGACCCACGAACAGGCGATTACGACGGCGAGGACCCACCAGGCGATGACGACGGCAAGGACCCACCAACAGGCTATTACGACGGCGAGGACCCACCAGGCGATGACGACGGCAAGGACCCACCAACAGGCTATTACGACGGCGAGGACCCACCAACAGGCGATTACGACGGCGAGGACCCACCAACAGTCGATTACGACGGCGAGGACCCACCAACAGGCGCTGACGACGGCGAGGACCCACCATCAGACGAAGGCGACGGCGAGCTCCCACCAACGGGCGATGACGACGGCGAAGACCCACCATCAGAAGAAGGCAACGGCGAAAACCCACCATCAGAAGAAGGCAACGACGAAAACCCACCATCAGACGACGGCGGCGAAGACCCATCATCAGACGAAGGCTAAACAAGCGGCGGCGGAGCTGCGGTACTAGCACGTCATAAAAAATTTTATTCTTTGATGTTGTATTGTGTATATGTGTATTTAGATGGGTCCCATATAAATTTTAGTGTATTTATATCGACGTGGACGACCTTTTATCAGTATTTATCTGATGTTTTTGTATGCAGTTGACTGGAAGAGGAGCTTGCTTATCAAGAGTTATTAGAGGAGTATAGCATCATCAAATCAGAACTAGTAGCTAGCTATTTGATCAATGCCAGGAAAACTTTGGATATATAGAATTGGGACTTTTACATGTAAGTAGTTGAAGCTGTGTTCTACACACAAAAGTTTTGTCTGAGAGTTGATTCTTGAATACAAAATTAGGGTTCTGTTGGTCGTACTTTCATTAGCATGTTCATCAACCTTTTTCATATACAAACTCTAAAAATTTTCAGATAGAAAATGCCCAATAGCCTATTTTTCACTTACAACAAAGGAGGCTATTAGTAGTGTTTGTTCACCGTGAGCGAGTAATAACAAATATTGGTGAGTTCGGCTTACGTCATAATATTATACTACATTTTCGAAAATATTAGTGATCTTATACCAAAGGAAAAAAGAATATATATTGATCATGTATGATGCAATAACTTTTATGCATCATGGAAGCATTTATGATTAAAATCGATTCATAAATCGTTGTCTAACATGCATTCAACGGTTTTACCCCCCTTCGCAAAACCGTTTTTTTCCCATTGGCTTATAATTAGTTCTCTTCTTAGTAAATCTTTCAAAACTTACTCTCATCTCTCTTTCAAAACTCTCTTGAAACTTTTCGATTGTGCTGTGTAACATTAGAAGAAGATCTAAGTGCTTGTTTGGTTGAGGGGTTTAGTAATTTTAAACTTGGGTTTAAAGCATGATAGTGTGTTTGGTTCGTTAATTTATCTAAACTATTGGTTTATATAAAACCACTCTAAACCCATGTAGACGGGTTTAAATAAACACACCTCCTCATATGTGTTTATTTAAACCCACTAACCAAACACTTATTTTATTTATACCCATTAATTTATTTTATATAAATCCTTACTTAAATAAACCCTCGTAAATATAAATCTATCAACCAACCGATCAATAAGTGTTAGCCTCCGCTGACAATGGTGATTAAACAGCCATTATATTTTTCACATCATTATCCATCGTCTCTATCGTCTCTCACTCTCTCTCTCTCTCTCTCTCTCTCCAAATAGTAATCTTTGTATGGGGGGTTTTGACAGCATATGGATCCGCCATGTTTTGGAAATCTCCTAAATACGGAGTTCCTCACCAACTGCCCGACCCACCGAGAGAATGAATGCAATTTCTTCTGCATAGATTGCAATGAGAGGGAAGCTCTGTGCCTCTACTGTAAAACTTACCACGAAGTTATGTACCCATGGCACGAATTTCTCCAGGCACGTGACTTCTTGATCTTTCTTCTTACTCTGTTAAAATCAAGCCAGCGAGCCAAGCTAGCCGAAGTTAATCTTGATGAAAAACAGAGATGGGATCATGGCCGTGAACCAGTTTCACCAAGCCGTGATGACGGGCAGAACGGGCATTCTTCATTGGTCACGGCCGTGACGAGCAATCCAACAGGCCGTGACTTAGGACAGTTGACAGAGCTCGTTGATGTCACGGCCGTGACGCCTAAGGTCACAGGCCGTGACTTAGGACAGTAGGCTCAGCTCGTCGCTGTCACGGCCGTGACATCTAAGGTCACAGACCGTGACATCAATTTCTCACTTTCAGAGATCGCGGAAAGTATTTTGGCGCCATTTTTTCAACCTATATATGGCAGACGATCGCTCAAAGGGGTGATTAAGTTAGAGTTATTCATTTTACTGTTATCGTGTGTGAGCTCTTGAGAGCACGTGAGTTGATCACTCTCTGTAATTGTAAACGAGCAAATCAATAAGAAATTACTGCTCCGTGGACGTAGGATCGATTGCATCCGAACCACGTAAATTCGTCTTCTCAATTTTTCATATACTCTTATCTCCATCCCCATTTTTATAGTCGATTTTACCTTCAACGGTTGAGATATATGATTGCATAGATAAGGCGACTTTGGAACCACTTTGCCTTACGAGTTACAGAGACGACGTCGCCGAGGGATTTGGACATAAGCGGCGTCCAGGATTACAGTGGAGCTGCCGAAGAGTTCACTACTATTTTTCTCAAGGAGAGGCCTGGAAAAACCTGTGAAAAATGTGGGAGGTTCATCCAAAACGATTTTCGATTCTGTTCTCTGGGCTGTAAGGTGATGTAATGTAAATCTGCTTTCTTTTTTTTTTTTTTGTCTTTTCTTCTTTCTTGTTCTTGTTCGTTGAATCAGTTCTTGTTCTTGTTTTTTTTTTTAAGTTTGCCTCGCGAGCACGAGTGATAAAGAGTGAGGATGCTGATGATAATCCTCCGGCGCCACCAAAGAAAAGAATAAAAAGAGAAGACGACGGCCCACCGCCGGACGACGGCCCAAAAGGCGGCGGAGCTGCGTTAGCTGAAAGAAAGTTTTTTCAGTTTCTTTAAAAACATTTTAGAGATGAGGCCTTTTACGTACTGTCCTCATCTGTCGTCGTCTTTCTTTCTTTCTCTCAGTATTGTTAAACTTGAAACTGTGTTAGCAGAGCAGAATAAGAGCTCGTCGTTGAAATGAAACGAGGCCCAAAGTACTAAAAAAATGTCTGAATAGTGTTCTATAGTTCTGATATTCAATGACCCCAAAACTGTGTTCAAAGTAGACCCAAAAACATGGCAGCAAATTAAGTCGTCGTCTACAAGTCAAAATAGGGGTACACGTCATAAAGGACAGATACGCACCGTCACGGAGGGAAAAGAAAGATAAAAAACCCACCTTATTCTTTTTCACAAACGTTTTGCCTATTCTATTACCTGCGTTCAAACGTCGAGATAGATTTATTCGAGATACTATTGCGAAATCTTTGTATAGTTCCCTCAAAGGAATTGACTTTGGATGATGTGTATATAATTCCCTCCCTCCCTTCCTCTTTTCTGGTCTTTTTCTTTCACGTATGCAAGTTTGTCGGAAAGATTCTTGGTAAAAGCTTCGTTTGTTGGTGATTGTTTTCTTGTGACAACAGCCCTTTTCAAGTCGTTGCTTATTCCTCGAGCCCAGTTGCAATTTCGGCATTGATAATAAATAAAAAGCAGTCAACTTGCGCACGCTTTTTTTGTGCGTAGTCCAACCAAGATTGGCTTTTTGAGCCGTAGAGAAGACCTAATAACGAGGTTGAAGCTTTCTATTTTTCCTTTTTGATTTGTGGGTTGAATAGAGAGGAATGGAAGAGCATGGGCAATTGAAAAGGGCTTTGATTGATGCAACGGCAGGTGCGATTTCGGGAGCTATTTCACGGACGGTTACATCTCCCCTCGATGTAATTAAGATTAGGTTTCAGGTAAGAAAAAAGTTGTGCTTTAGTTTAGGTTGTTTGAAGAACATGTCTTACTATGATTTGTGGGTTTATCGATTCGGATGCTTTCTTGACGGAAGAGCAAGCCATATGTTTGCTGAAATGCCTCTGAGAATTGGTTGATTTCTGTTCATTGTACTGAAAATTGCAGGTACAGTTAGAACCTACAACTCAGTGGGCATTGATTCGCAAAAACTCTTATAGCCGGTCTAAGTATACGGGCATGTTACAAGCAACGAAAGACATATTTCGTGAGGAAGGCTTTCTGGTAATCTTCTAACTTACGATTTTTTAAAGGAAATTTTCCGTTACGTAGTATTGTTGTAAAAAATGTACCTTTGGCATGCATATCTGCTACTTAGTCCAAGCTTAGTTCTTTTGTTCGAAACTGCCAATGTTCTAGTGTACGCTTCTTTCGTTTTTTTTTTTCAAATTCTGCTTCATTTTTACGGTTTATTGCAGGGTTTTTGGAGGGGTAATGTCCCGGCATTGCTTATGGTGATGCCATATACAGCTATACAGTTCACCGTTCTTCACAAGTTAAAGTCTTTTGTCTCGGGTTCTTCTAAATCAGGTTCGTCCAAATACTTCCATCCCAAGAGACGTAAAATGGCTTACATTTTTTTATATAAAAATTTTCTTACATAATGTTGTTCTGTTTTCTTACATTTTCTTGCAGAAGACCATATAAACATAAGTCCGTATCTTTCCTACGTTAGCGGGTCATTATCAGGATGTGCAGCAACCGTTGGATCGTACCCATTCGATCTCCTTAGAACCGTGTTGGCATCTCAAGGCGAGCCAAAGGTATCGACTTTATCCCAAGATCAATACGATCTTCTTTCCAAGCAAATTTTTCGCAACTGTTTCGTATGATCAGGTTTATCCTACTATGAGGTCTGCGTTTATGGGCATACTGAATAACCGTGGCATTAGAGGTTTGTACGCTGGCTTGACGCCTACGCTGGTCGAGATTATACCTTATGCTGGCCTGCAATTTGGAACCTACGATTCGTTTAAACGTTGGACAATGGTTAAACCTCTCTCTCTCTCTCTCTCTCTCTCTCTCTCTCTCTCTCTCCATATATATAAGTTTATACATTTGTGGGATTGATTGATATTCTTTATCAGGAATGGAATAGGCATAGAAATCCTTATGCTAGCGAAGAAGAAGAAGACGACATTGGCCTCTCAAGCTTTCAGCTTTTCCTCTGTGGATTAGCTTCTGGGGCGACTGCTAAATCTGCATGTCATCCTCTTGATGTTGTTAAAAAGAGATTTCAGGTAATTTTGTGAAATAGTTCTCCAATGAATCTACCTTTTTTTTTTAATGTTTGCTCGACTTTTTAGATTGAAGGGTTGAAGCGGGACCCGAGATATGGGGCCCACGTGGAGCCGAGTTCTTACAAGGGAATGTACCATGCCCTACGGCAAATTGTAAGAGCAGAAGGTTTTGCCGGGCTGTATAAGGGCATCACACCTTCGATCGTCAAAGCTGCGCCCTCGGGCGCAGTAACGTTTTTCGCCTACGAAATTTCGTCTGATTGGTTGTCTTCTATTTGGACTTGATGAGTTCATTCTTTTTCGGTTTTTTGAGTTCTTGAAGTTTTGCAGTTTCTTCGTAGGTCAGATTATTGTTTTCTGTATGCTGTAGCAGTTAGAGATGAAATGATGAAGAAGAGCTTCGCTTCATTCATAAGAAACTAAAAACAGTAAACATACTCTAAAACTTCATGAAAGATTGAATAGAAAGATTGTGTGTTAGTCTAATTGATTGTTTCTCCTCTTACTGTCATCTTCTGGCGGTATGCTTACGGAATTGAGTATACTCTGAATCAGCGCTCCATCTACTCGAATTTCTCGGCGATTTGCGTGATGTCCGTAGGCCCATTGTGTTCTTGGGATCTTCCTTGATACAAAAGGATGATTTGGCGTATTTGGGCGACGTTTAACGTCCCAGGCGGGGCGGGCTTTTCCTCGTTTCTGCTTGATTCTTGCTTTGTGTTCCTTAGCTTTGGCAAAGGACGTTTATAGTTCTGAACAACAGCAGCCTATTTCATAACATAGAAATCACAGGCCATGAATCAAATGTTAAGTAAGGTGTTCCAAGCTTTGATAAATAGATGAATGATAAAACTCACCTCGCCCGTTTCGAGCTTTCCGCTAGGCTTTCTTTGCTCTTATTCTATCCACCATTTGGCCGAGCATGGCGAACTTTGTATCACGCTGCTCTTGAGCATTATTGATGATTGTTGTTGGTGAAACTTCTAAGGGAAAGAGGATTGAATTCGAACGGAACAATGAAGTGAATATGTGTTAAGTCCAAGCTTCGAGATTTTGCAGAAAAAGGATGGCGAATCTCAGTACATAAAGGTTAAAAGAAGAGCATCCTGCGAGTGCGTTCGGCGGTACCTGTTCTGGTCGCCGGTGGAATGTAGATGTCGATGTGGTGTCGTACCATCGGTAGGCCGTCTGACGCTCGGCGGCGTCGAATCCGGCCTGGCGCTTCCGATCCTTCCACTTGCTCGACGAAATGCCTGGCCCGTTTTCTTCTTCTTCACCTCTCTATCGAATTAAATTCTTCCTTTCATACGACGAATTCTCGTCTCTTAGTCGATCCTGAAAGTATTTTTGATTTCTCTGTTACCTCATTTCTTCATTTGCGATTGAAATTTCGAGGAAATTTGAGCTCTGTTGTACAAGTCTAGGGCTGGGAAAAAATACCGAAATACCGAAATACCGTCCTTCTCATAAAATATCGAAAATTTTGGTATACCGAAGTTTTTGGTAAGGTATGATATCGTACCGAAAATTTTCGGTACGGTAATGGTATGAAAGTTTTTAAAATTAGGTATACCGATTATACCGAATACCGAAATACTAAAATATTTAATATATTTTATATATATACACACCTACATATATTATATTATTTCAAAAAATATAAAATGAAAAATTAAGGATCTTCATAAACTTATTTAGCCCATAAATTATTAACTTATACACAACTTTCTAAGATTAGGCCCACCATATTTTACTTATGTAACTCAAGTAACGTTTAATTTTTGCCTTTTTAATTTTTTTTCACGGTTTTGAAAACGTGAAGATGCAATACAATTACTTTTTGTTAATTTTCACTAATTTTTTAAATATAGCCGCTTCGTTTTAATTAATCTGTATATAAAGTTGTATTTTGCGGTTATGTAAAGTTTTTTGTCTTACTAAGGAGACTGGCTAAAATATGTAAATTATTTAAGGTTAAAAAATCTTTTTATTTGAAAATTTTGGTATTAATAATCTATCTTATTGGGGCCTAAGGAGTTTGAATTGATTAAAAATTCCAAACAACGAGTTACGAGACATGCATGGTAAAAAACCCTCCGTGTGAATGGTATAGAAGGTATGATATCGATACCATACCGAAATTTTGGTATGATACCGTATCGAAATTTAAGGTATACCGAAATTTTGGTATGGTATTGTTATGATTTTTTTGGATACCGAAATGTACAGTATACGGTATCACAGTTTTGGTACGGTATACCGTACCGAACCACCCCTATGTACAACTACGATTGTTCTCAAGCTCAACTCCTTTGGGGAAATTACGTTGCCACGACGCCATGCCTCTGCTCTTGTTTATGGGCTTCTTTGGGCCCAACTTAATGGGCTGTTACGATACAGGCGTAGGCCCATATGGCCCAGTATATTTTGTCATCACTCATCAGCAGTCAGCACCACCTTAAAATATCTTTTTTGTTTTTTTATTATTTTCTTTCTCGGAAGAAATCACTACCATTTTTTTTGTCTGCGGGGATTAGTAGAAGAGAGGGCAGGACTATCGCAGCAGGCGTTCTGGTACTTGTGCCCCATGAAGAATTTTCATTTTCTATTTTCCCAATATTTCATTTCTTCGCGTGGAGCTTAGTGTTGGTAGGACTCTGAGAACTTGCTACTTTGTTGTTGCTCGGAGATTTGGCTGATGATATTGTATCAAAAGGACACTTGATGTTTTTTGCGTTATGACTAAGATTTGGCGCATATTTGCAGCTTATTTAGACGTTTTCGTTGTTAATTAGAGGCGTAGCTGTCAATGTGTGGTTATAGTGAATGTTTAAAGCAGAATTGTCTGAGTTTGTTTGTAACGGCCTTAGAATCTGTTCTTACTGTTGGTTTTATTGTATTTGCATCTTTATCTAAGCCTTTTCTTAACAATTTAGGATGCTTGGATTGAGCATTCTCTGGCAACAATTTCTATAAAATTCGAACCGGTTGAACAGAAGCTGAAACAGGGGCGTGGATCTGTGGTATTCTTCTTTTTTATTTACTTCAATTTTCTTTCAAGAACAGTTGTAAAATCATAGTTGAGTATATGAGAGAGCATCTCTGCCTCATAATGGATGCTTCATCGAATCTAAGGAGATTTTGCTGTAGTTTAAGTTAGGGTTCCAACTTGGATCTCTTCTCTTGTATATCGTTTTTCAAGCAATTGGCTTGTTTCTAATATATGATAATATGCTGAAGAACATAAAGGCCGGTAAAATGTTTCGATAGTCAAGGGGCCATGCCGTTTCTTCAAGTATTCCTCCTTCAGTATGCAGTTCTAGTTCCTGCCTGAGCATTAGATTTATGAAAAGGATCAGAAACAATCTTATCATATTCAGAATTGACATGTATTTTGAAGTCTAGGATTATTTTGGAATTTGAAATAATTATGAGTTTTAGGAGACTAGCGATGGAATCAGAAGTTGTAACTTGGGAGGTCGAAATATGTTTAAGCAAAATAATACGAATATTAGGTACGTGGTGAAATCGTGAAGATATCTTATATACGTTTTCAATACATGTTTACCTGATAATAAATTGCATATTGTAATTAATGATGAAACAATTAATTTAGACTAAAGTATACATTGAAATAATAAGAAACGTCTAATTCATCGTATAATCGTTAAAATGTTTTTTAATATATTTTAGCGTATTTATTACATATTGTTATCAATGACAAAATGATACATTGTAACTTTGGAAATGAAAAATAAATTTAAAAACAATAACAAGCAGCGTCTAACCCGTGGTCTAATCTTCAAAAATGTCTTATATACGTTTTGCATAGACATTTATTACACTGATGAATCAATTCCATATTGTAATCAATAATAATATTATGAGTTATAACTTTGAAGATAAATACAACGTTTAAACAAAAGAATAAAAACGATAAGTTCTTTGGAAATCTCAATGTGCCTTATATACGTTTTTCATAACATATATTAGATATATAAGAAGAATAACATATTATAATTAGTGACAAAATCATATATTATAACTTGAAAGAATATAAAAATACTTTCAAAATGACGTTTTTAAAAATGAAAATTTTTATAATGTAATAGACCATATTTTGGTAAGTAAAAATACAATTCAAGTTATTCAAACAAAATGTTTAAACAAAATAATACGGAAGAATAGGTAAGTGGTAAAATCGTGAAGATATCTTATATACGTTTTCATAATATGATTAGTATATAACTGATAATAAATTGCATATTGTAGTGAAGTCAGCTGAAAATATTCAACAAACGAAATATATATTTAGTTTGATAGGGATCGTTGTTTCCATACTCATGTATAAAATCAGGTGAAAAAAGAAAAAAGATAACTAACCCGAATTATATTTAGTTCGATTTCATAATATTATTATTTCCGTAAATTGACCAAGAAAAGAGGGCAAAAATGTCTTTACATAGTTAAGTGCGCTTTGCGCGTAATGAAACAAACCAACTTACACTATGAAAAGCAAAAGAGTAAAAGCGTAATCTGAGAACAGAAAAAAGATAAATAATATTCAAAATCCGAAATCTTCGTATAGGTGGGCATATTTGCAGCTTATTCACGTTATGATTGTTAATATGTGGTTATAATGAATGTTTAAAGAAGAATTATTGAGTTTGCTTGTAACGAGCCTTCATATTTATTCTTTCTGCTCAGAGACGTAACCAAAAGTTGTAAATTGGGAGGTCGGAAATGTTTAAACAAAATAATATGAAATTAGGTAAGTGGTAAAATCGTGAAGATATCGTATATACGATGTCATAATATGATTATTATATACATGATAATAAATTGCATATTGTAATTAATGAAGAAATAATAAACTTAGCCCAAAGTATACAGTGAAATCATAAGAACCATCTAGTTCTTCGTATAGTCGTTAAAATGTTTTTTTAATAAATTTTTAGAATATTTATTACATATTGTTATCAATGACAAAATGATACATTGTATGTAAGTTTGGAAAATAATAACAAATTAAAAAACCAATAATAAGCAGCGTCTAGTCCGTGTCTAATTTAAAAATGTCTTACGTACATTTTGTATAGATGTTTATTACACTTATAAAAATCAATTCCATATTGTAATCAATAATAATATTATGAGTTATAACTTTGGAAATAAATCAAATATCCTTTACACCAAGTCGATCAGAATCTTTTTACAACAGTCTAGCAAGCAGCAAAATAAAGAAACATAAATATACTTAGTAATTTCCCTTACATCAAGTTTGAGGAGGAAAGTTCTTGTTTTGGATTTCCCATCTTCATCTTCCCCCTGTTCTTCTTCTTCTCCGTCTTGAGTTTTAGGGTTGTCTCGAACCCCGCCGACAGTTTCAAATTTTTTTCCCTTAGTCTCTTTCTTGACTCCATCTCCACCGTCGTCGTCTCTATTCTTGCCTTCTGCATCGTCATTGTTCTTCGTCTCTTCTGTGCCATCACCATCATTTTCTTCGTCTCCGTCGTCGTTCTTGGCTTCTGCATCATCATCATTGTTCTTCGTTTCTTCTCTGCTATCGTTCTCTTCCTCCTTCTCTAATTTCTCCACTCCTCTGTCGTTCTTGGCTCTGCATCATCACCTTTCGGCCCATCATTTTCTTCGTTATCGCTCTCAGCTACAGCTCCCAATGCTTCTGGGAAGAATGTGAAGATATCCCTCATCCAGTGACATGTCGACTTTTGAATTTCTGCCACGCCACGGCTTCTTCCGCCGTGAACTGCGGTGGCCCTGTTCACTTCTACAAATTTGGAAAATCAAGGAAGCTCTGAACCACTTTAAATTAGCATCTCGATTAGAAGCAAACTAGCAGAAATCCTGCCTTTATCTTGTAGGTAGGGGTGGGATCGGGTCGGGTATATCGGGTTTCGGGTTTTTCGGGTCGCGTACCCGAAAAAATCGGGTAGTGAAAATCAAACCCGAACCCGACCCGATCAAAGGTCGGGTACCCAACAATCGGGTACCCGAAACCCGTCGGGTACCCGCGGGTCGGGTCGGGTTTTTGGTGTTTTTTTTAACTTTTCAATATGCTTAAATTAAATTTAATTCCTTCAACTTCAACAATAAAATAAAATTCTAACACTATCAACAACAAATAATTAAATACATCAACAATAGAATAAATTAAACAACATCAAAATTCCAATCAACATCAACAATAAAATAAATTCAACACCATTAAAAATAAATAATATCAACACAATCAACAATAAAATAAACTCAACACCATTAAAAATAACAATTTCAGCACAATCAACAATAAATAAATTCAATACGTGAGTTGCTTCTGTTCTGCTATGTCTTCTACTTCACATATTCACGTGAGCTCTACTCTATTCAAGTTCTTATTAATTTTTTTATTTAATTTGTGTATGGGCTTGACTTCACATGGACCGAATTTTAATAAATTGATTTTTTTGTTGGGCCGAATCGGGTACCCGATCGGGTAGTTCGGGTAGCTCATAGATACCCGAAACCCGACCCGATAATAGTGATCGCGTATCGGGTTTAAAACCCGATACCCGATTGTTACCCGATTTTTTCTAAAGTTCGGGTAAAAACCTGATCGGGTCGGGTCGGGTACCCGAAACCCGAACCCAATTGCCCACCCCTACTTGTAGGTGTCACGAGGCAAGCTGCTGAGAAAACTAAAGTATACATTGAAATAATAATAAACGTCTAATTCATCGTATAATGTATAATCGTTAAAATATTTTTTAATATTTTAGCGTATTTATTACATATTGTTATCAATGACAAAATGATACATTGTAACTTTGGAAATGAAAAATAAATTTAAAAACAATAACAAGCAGCGTCTAGTCCGTGGTCTAATCTTCAAAATGTCTTATATACGTTTTGCATAGACATTTATTACACTGATGAATCAATTCCATATTGTAATCAATAATAATATTATGAGTTATAACTTTGAAGATAAATACAACGTTTAAACGAAAGAAAAAAACGATAAGTTCTTTGGAAATCTCAATGTGCCTTATATACGTTTTTCATAACATATATTAGATATATAAGAAGAATAACATATTATAATTAGTGACAAAATCATATATTATAACTTGAAAGAATAGAAAAATGCTTTCAAAATGACGTTTTTAAAAATGAAAATTTTTATAATGTAATGGACCATATTTTGGTAAGTAAAAATACAATTCAAGTTATTCAAACAAAATGTTTAAACAAAATAATACGGAAGATTAGGTAAGTGGTAAAATCGTGAAGATATCTTATATTCGTTTTCATTATATGATTAGTGTATAACTGATAATAAATTGAATATTGTAGTGAAGTCAGCTGAAAATATTCAACAAACAAAATATATATTTAGTTTGATAGGGATCGTTGTTTCCATACTCATGTATAAAATCAGGTGAAAAAAGAAAAAAGATAACTAACCCGAATTATATTTAGTTCGATTTCATAATATTATTATTTCCGTAAATTGACCAAGAAAAGAGGGCAAAAATGTCTTTACATAGTTAAGTGCGCTGTGCGCGTAATGAAACAAACCAACTTACACTATGAAAAGCAAAAGAGTAAAAGCGTAATCTGAGAAAAGAAAAAAGATAAATAATATTCAAAATCCGAAATCTTCTTATAGGTGGGCATATTTGCAGCTTTTTCACGTTATGATTGTTAATATGTGGTTATAATGAATGTTTAAAGAAGAATTATTGAGTTTGCTTGTAACGAGCCTTCATATTTATTCTTTCTGCTCAGAGACGTAACCAGAAGTTGTAAATTGGGAGGTCGGAAAATGTTTAAACAAAATAATATGAAATTAGGTAAGTGGTAAAATCGTGAAGATATCGTATATACGATGTCATAATATGATTATTATATACATGATAATAAATTGCATATTGTAATTAATGAAGAAACAATAAACTTAGCTCAAAGTATACAGTGAAATCATAAGAACCATCTAGTTCTTCGTATAGTCGTTAAAATGTTTTTTTAATAAATTTTTAGAATATTTATTACATATTGTTATCAATGACAAAATGATACATTGTATGTAAGTTTGGAAAATAATACAAATTAAAAAACCAATAATAAACAGCGTCTAGTCCGTGTCTAATTTAAAAATGTCTTACGTACATTTTGTATAGATGTTTATTACACTTATAAAAATCAATTCCATATTGTAATCAATAATAATATTATGAGTTATAACTTTGGAAATAAATCAAATATCCTTTACACCAAGTCGATCAGAATCTTTTTACAACAGTCTAGCAAGCAGCAAAATAGTAAAGAAACATAAATATACTTAGTAATTTCCTTTACCTCAAGTTTGAGGAGGAAAGTTCTTGTTTTGGATTTCCCATCTTCATCTTCCCCCTGTTCTTCTTCTTCTCCGTCTTGAGTTTTAGGGTTGTCTCGAACCCCGCCGACAGTTTCAATTTTTTTTTCCCTTAGTCTCTTTCTTGACTCCATCTCCACCGTCGTCGTCTCTATTCTTGCCTTCTGCATCGTCATTGTTCTTCGTCTCTTCTGTGCCATCACCATCATTTTCTTCGTCTCCGTCGTCGTCCTTGGCTTCTGCATCATCATCATTGTTCTTCGTCTCTTCTCTGCTATCGTTCTCTTCCTCCTTCTCTAATTTCTCCACTCCTCTGTCGTTCTTGGCTCTGCATCATCACCTTTCGGCCCATCATTTTCTCCGTTATCGCTCTCAGCTACAGCTCCCAATGCTTCTGGGAAGAATGTGAAGATATCCCTCATCAGTGACACGTCGACTTTTGAATTTCTGCCACGCCACGGCTTCTTCCGCCGTGAACTGTGGTGGCCCTGTTCACTTCAACAAATTTGGAAAATCAAGAAAGCTCTGAACCACTTTAAATTAGCATTTGGATTAGAAGCAAATCAGCAGAAATTCAGCCTTTATCTTGTAGCTGTCACGAGCCAAGCTGCTGAGCAGATGGTCTTCTCACTGGTTTCAGCTAGGTAAATTCCAAATGGGGTACTTAGGTGTACCCTTCTTCTCTACCAAATGGTCCAGAAACTCCTGTCAAATGTTGGTGGAAACGATCACTGCTAGAATTAAGAGCTGGACCGCAACGAATCCAGATTATGCTTGATAAACTATGTTCTTCTGGCCACACATGGATACTGGGGATCAGTGTTCCTGCTACCTTAATCAGTGACAAGAGAGATAGACAGAATTTGCAGAGAGTACTTGTGGGCAACAGAGGACTAGGAAAATGAATATCTTTGATTGGCTGGGAAAAAGTTTGCCTACCTAGAAACAAGGGTGGACTCAACTTACGGGACTGTGAAACCTAGAATAAGGCATTGGTTGGGAAACAAATATGGGACATAACCCTGGAGGGTGATTCTCTATTGATTAAGTGGGTGAATGTGATCTTAAAAGGTACGAACTTCTGGGAGTTTAATCCTTCGACTGAGTCATGTTGGCACTGGAAGAAACTACACAGATTAAAAGGAAGATTCAGGCTGGGATACCAAGATAAGGAATGGAAGTTCACAGCAAATGGGAACTATACTGTAAAATATGGGTATGACTGGCTCAAGGGTGAAATCCCCTCATTCCCTTTTGTAATGCTGTTTGGAACAGATTTAACATCCCCAAAAATTCCTTCTTTATATGGTTATTGGTCCAGAAGAGACTCCTAACTGCTGAGAGACTGAGTAGCTGGGAACTGACCATAACTAACACTAGATGCAGGGTGTGTGAAGCTACTGAGGAATCTATTGAACACTTATACTGGCCTGCTCTTACAGTCAGGCCCTGCTGCAGAAACTTTCTGCTTGGCTAAGCATTGATAATGCTGATGTGAAGATTTTTGTGGAGCTATGTAATTGGATCAAGTCTTTGGGAGGTACATGCAACTTACAGCAAAGAATTCGATTGGCCTCTGTGACAGCCCATGCTCTATTGTATATGGCATGAACGAAATAGAAGAGTACATAATGATGAAGGATGGCGATCGGTTGAGCAGTTATTCCAGTGGATCATGGGATGAAGGGGAGAATTAAGCATTTTGCAGGAGTGAAGAAAATAGCTGCCTCTACCATCTTTTTACACATATGTTCTTAGCCTATTGTTTTGTCGAATTGATGTAACTGATTATGCTTTTCGGTTTGTATTATAACTGATGTAAGGTTTTGGATTACGGAAGTGGTAAATGAAAAAATCATTCTACCAAAAATAAAAAATCAAATGTTTAAACAAAATAATAAAACGATAAGTTCTTTGTAAATCTCAATGTCCCTTATATATGTTTTTCATAACATATATTACATGTATAAGAAGAAATAACATATTACAATAGTGGCATAATAATAAATTATAACTGGAAAAAGTCAGAAAAATGCTTTCAAAATAACGTTTTTATATATGTTAATTTTCATAATGTAATGGACCATATTTTGGTTAAATAAAAATACAATTCAAATTATTTAACATAATTCAAATGATAACTTATACGTCTTCTTACTACTAATTTAAATTCCAATAAAATCATTGTTAGATTACTTGATCTTTTTGAAATAACTATTGTGAGTATTATTTATGAATATGATTCATCATAAAATATTACATCGAAGTAAAATAATATAGAAAGCAATTAGAATTAATAAATTAATTTGTTAATCATTAATTAATTTATATTAAAATTAATATTATTAATAAAATTTAATTTGTTTATTAAATTTAAAGTTTATTCTCGAATAACAAAATTTTCGAATATTAATAGATTTTGGTAAATTTAATGGAATGGGTCAATATAATAATTATTTTAAAATTTAGCCCATTAAGTATTCAGCCCACTAAGAGGATAATTTTGGTTTCCTTTATAATCTTCTTCCTCTTACATACACGATGTCGACGCCATCAACCACCGCCCTTTGTAGCGCCCGCCGCCGGAGGGTCGATCGACCCCTCTGAACCCCCTCTGATTCCGTCGCTGTTTCTGCTGTTTATTGTATTTTCATCTTTATCTTAGCCGTTGCTTGATAATTTAGGATGCTTGGATTAGGGCATTCTCTGGCGACCATTTCTATAAAATTCGAACCAGTTGAACAGAAGCTCAAACAGGGGCGTGGCTCTGTGGTATTCTCCTTTTTCTTTCCTACAATTTTCTATCAATAACAGCTGTTGAATCGTAATTGAGTGTGAATCTATGTGATTGTTATGCCTCGTAATGGATGCTTCAATCGAGTCTGACTCTGAGGATACTTTGTCGTCGTTTTCGTCATGATTCCAACTTTTTAGATGAGCTCGTGTTAGTTGTCCCTCTTCTGCTATTTATAATTCTCCAAGTAATTATCTGGTTTCTAGTATATAATAATATGCTATAGAAGATAAAATGTTTTGACAATCAAGGGGCCAAGCTGTTTCTTCAAGTACTCCTTCATTATGCATTTCTAGTTCATGTGTCCTGTGTGAGCATTAGAATTATGACAAGATAAAAAAGTCTTAGATTTGAATTAACATATATATATATATATATATATATATATATATATTAAATGAGGATAATTTCTGAATGTGGAAATGATGTAAGAAGTCTGAGGTCTAGGAGACTAGTGAAAGAATGATGTTGGAGATAAGGAGCACGCAATGAATTAACGGAGCTTAAATGCTCGTTTGTTGTGACTGTTGTCAATGTTGAAGAGCAGCTTCTCCATACTTACATTATTGTAAGTTTTCTCAGCAATGTGGAGCTAAGGGACCTCGTCCAAGGTATCCTCGAGTATGGAAAACCCAAAGGAAGATCGGTACCATTTCAAAGTCCCTGAAGCTTGTCGAGTGTGTAAGTGCCTTAATCATCTCCCAACATCAAGTCATCAACCAATTTTCCTTTTTTCTTTGTTCTGTAACTCCATTTTCCTCTAGATCAAGGGACTTTCAAACGTCAAAGAAGAAGTATACGGAGCACTCGATTCCTTCATTGCCTGGGAACTAGAGTTTCCTCTCGTTACAGTGAAGAAAGCCTTACAGACCCTCGAGAACGAAAAGGAGTGGAAGAGAATAATACAGGTGACGAAATGGATGCTTAGCAAGGGTCAGGGAAGAACGATGGGGAGTTATTACACGCTGCTCAACGCTCTGGCCGAGGATGGAAGAATCGACGAAGCTGAAGAGCTCTGGCGAACCTTATTTTCCCAGAACCTCGAAAGCATGCCACGCATGTTCTTCGAAAGGATGATCTCCGTCTACTATAAACTTGAAATGCACGAAAAGATGTTTGAGGTAACATATCTATCTACATACACTTTTCTCCTACAACTTCTGCCAAAAAAAAAAGCATTATCTTATTCAGCTATGGCCCAAAATTTTTAAAGATATTCGCCGACATGGAAGAGCTAGGCGTTCGTCCAACCGTGTCGATCGTTTCCATGGTGGGAGACGTTTTCGAAAAGCTCGGAATGTTAGATAAGTACGAGAAATTGCACAAGAAATACCCTCCGCCGAAATGGGAGTATCGATATTACAAAGGTAAGCGTGTCAAAGTTAGAATTAAGTATGAAGGTGGTAATGAAGGTGAGCTGAAGGCTTCGGACAGGGAAGGTAGTTTGGGTGAATGTAATAATGGTGGGGAGGAAGGTTGATCGTGAGGATTTTTTTAGTAATAATCCTCTTTTGTTTGTATATTTTGATTATTATGTGTCAACTAAATTGTATAATTGATATCGTCGGGCAATTATATTTAACTAGTTAGGTAATAACTAGCCATTTGCGTCCATCTATTATCTAATAATATATCCTAACGAATTTAACATTCTATGATAATTTAAACATGATAATACGATGAATTGAATAGTTAGTAGGATAATACACTTGATCTTAGTAGGATAATAGTTAGTAGGATAATACACTTGATCTAATGTCAAGACCGTGCATTTTGTTTTCTGTCGGTTTTTATTTTGTTTTGGTTGTTCTGTGCTCCATGTGAGCCTTCATTGTCTTCCGGATAGATATTACCGGATAGACCCCCTCGGACTATTTAGTCCATGTACTTTTGTTTATGATATTGAAGCGATCGTTTAGAAAAAAAGAAAAAGAATAGTTAGTACTTAGTAGGATAAGGATTAGCTAAAATATTACTTAATTGCATTAAACTCATGAAGCATTAATATTCACTAAAATGCAAAACCTTGATAACCTCGAATATTTGACCTTTACTTAAAATACTATGGATTAATATTCCTTCTTACGGACGTTCGTCAATTTTCGTATTAAGTGGGTAAATCTTAACTTGAGAAGTAACGTAATTTTTTTTATTTTAGTTTCTGAATTGCTATTCACCGCCCCCTAAAGGGCTGAAAAAAAGACGATTTTGCCCTTTTGAATTTAAATTTCTATTTAAAGTCCTTTTCCAGACCACAATTTTGATATAGCAATTAAACATTCAAATCAGACTCAAACAAAACAAAAAAAACGTTCAAATCGCAATGAATCGTCTATTTGGGAAATGGAAAAGTCAAAAGAAAGCGTCTATTGGAGCGGATGGTAATCAAATTCTCGTAAATTTGGTTTTTATAGACGTGAATTCCCGAAAAACGGTCGGATTCAAGCGAAAATTTCGCACCGACCGAAATATAATTTCGGTCAACACAAGGGGTGACCGAACAACAATTTCGGTCAACCCTTGTGATGACCGAAAATCAGATTCGGTCGCCCAAGATGGTGACCGAAATTGTTGTTCGGTCACCGGCTGTCGTAGCCGAAATCTGGATTCGGCTACGACTGTGAGCACCGAAATCCGGCTTCGGCTACGACAGACGTGACCGAAATAACATTTCGGTCGACTCTTATGTTGACCGAAATTTGATTTCGGTTATTATATTTTTTTTTTTTTTTGTCAGACTTGGAGAGTGTTCCGGAGGATTCCACGAGCGACGGGATAAACTACAGTCGGCATTTTTGCGAAGGAGGACGATTTTCAACCGACGTGGAAGCCATTAACTGGGCGAAAGGCGTCGCTATTGGTCTTGGTTTCGAGGTGATAATTTCGTCGCACAAGAAATTAGGAACAAAAAAATTGATTAGATGTTCTCGCGGAGAACGTTATAGAGGCAAGGAGGATGAATTGGAGAGGCTGTCGAAGTCTAACAAGTGCAGGTGTCCGTTTGTAGTCATAGCCCAGCAAGATCCAGCTACTAAGGAATGGTTCATTCGTACGGGCCCACATGAAAAATCAACGCACAATCACCCTCTGATACATTATCCCGAGGGACACCGCCAGACGAGTGGGTTAAGCAGCCAGGCAAAGAAGGTCGTTGAGGAAATGAGTGCTGCGCAAGCGAAACCATCACATATCCTCTCAGCGATGAGGGCTCGACACAGCGTAGATAACGCGACGATCCGACATATTTATAATTACAGAGATCGTTTGAAGAAGCAATATTCTGAGGGTCGAGACGTTGTGAGCCAGTTGATGCACCAGGCGACAGAGTCCGGATATTTTGTTGAATATAGAAGAGACGAGGAGACTAATATGCTGACACATGTCTTTCTCGCACACCCGGAGTCACTCGCACTGCTGAGGACGTATCCTTATTTTATTGGGATTGACTCGACGTACAAGACCAATAGATATAAGATGCCTCTTGTTGAGATTATAGGAATGACTCCCTGTAATCACAACTTTCTGTGTGGGTTTGCCGTCATGGAGGACGAGACTGAGATCAGTTACCGGTGGATGTTGCAGTCTATCAGGGATATTCTAGGGCCAGCTGTCCACCCGTCGGCGATTGTCACTGATCGTGAGTTGGGCCTTGTTCGACCGGTACATATGGTATTTCCCCATTCTCACCATCTGCTGTGCACGTGGCATATTTATAAAGATGTAGAGAACAAAGTTTATAGGTTGGGGGGGAATAGCAAAAAGACCGCAGCTCACTTCACGCACAAGTCCTGGAAAGCCGTCGTGGAAGCTCCGACGGTTGACGAATATGAGAATGCAGTGAATGACATGCGTCTGCGCTGGCTACAAGACTCAGAAATCGTTACTTATGTTGAGCAGACGTGGTTGGTGCATAAGGAGAAGTTCGCCAGAGCTTGGACGAACCATGTGCTTCATTTCGGGAACACCACTACATGTCGTGTGGAGAGTGCTCATAGCGAGCTGAAAGGATGGCTGAACTCGGCCACTGGGTCGCTTGACACCGTATGGGTGAAGGTGCACGAGCAGATTCAGAACCAGTTGATTCGCATCCGAAAGGTAAATTAATTATTATTACGTGTCTCTTATCCTTATCTAATAATATTTTAATGTTGACATGCAGACACTTGAGGAGGGTCGAATATGAGAATGCAGTGAATGACATGATGTCGGGCTTCACCCGGTTCCCGCTCTTGTCGACGAACAGCGTCGACCCCAGCAGAATCCACAGCCAGGCGATTGCCTGGAACCCCGCCGGCCTATTTCCGGACCGCATCCTCTGTATCACGTCTTTCGTCGCGACCGCACCGCCTCTCCATAATCCCCGCAGCGCGTCTGCGTTAACCCCCATAATCTCCCTCGCCGCGATCTGCTGGTCGCCGCTGTCCGGGGTGCCCGATACCGTCCTCCCCTCGATCGGGATATGCAGGATCTGTTCCACGTCGTGGAGCATGATCGTCATCTCACCCCACGGCATGTGGAAGGTGTTCGTGTCAGGGTGCCAGCGCTCCACAAAAGCGCTCAGAAGAGGCTGGTCCAAGTGACCCAGCATGGCCTCGGTGAGGTGGCTAAGCCCCGTGCCATCGATCTCGCTCTGCGTCTGCGGCGGGAACTGGCAGTACCACTGCTTAAGCGACCGAAGAACGGACGCACGCTGCTCGCACTTCAGCAGGGGTCGTTCCTCCTCACCCATCCAGATGCGGGGGGCGATGTGCCCCAAGTAACTAGGGATCACCTCGCCGTCTTCTGGACCACCTGGCTGTGGCCCCTGCACCCTCCACGAATCGTCATCTACGACTCTGGAGCGCTTGCTCCCTATTTTATTTTTTAAGAATTTCCCAAAAATAAATATTACTTATTGTACTTATATTAAATCACTACATCGCAATACAGTTTATAAAGGAGAATGAAATTACCTGCGGAGACCGGTATCGCATCGTCGTCGGATGACTCAAACGACGCCGCATCGTAGGGCACCTCCTCATCCGCAGGCGCCTCCTCATCCGCATGCGGATCGTATTCCGCATATACGGAATGAGAATCAAGAGCTCGTTGCCGCCTCTCCTCCTCCCGTTGCCTACGAACGGAGGCATCAACGCCGCGCGCCCTCGTATGACGCTCTCCAGATCCCTCCTCCGCCTCCGGGGCCGGTCTGCTGCTCCCTCCAAGTAGGGACTTCCCACCCTTGGCCTGCAATTACATATTTATTAAAAAAAAAAAAAAGTTGACCAAAAAAAATTTCGGTCAAACAGTGGAATAACCGAAATCAAGTTTCGGTCGTCGAGGAAACGACCGAAACTTGATTTCGGTCGAGACAGATCCGACCGAAACATGATTTCGGTCGGAATCCTGGCGACCGACGAATGATTTCGGTCGCTAAGCACACGACCGAAATCTTGTTTCGGTCGGCCATGTTGCGACCGAAATCTGATTTCGGTCGTGTCTTGAACGACCGAAATCTCGTTTTGGTCGCGACTTGGCCGACCGAAATTTCGGTTTGGTCGTGCCGTTTTCGCCCTATTTCGCGTCCGATCGCCCGTTTTCAGCCTAATTCGATCCGTTTTCGACAATCTATCTACATACGAATGAACTTACGACAGTTTTCTTACCAATCGTGACAGGACCCCCTTTCCCTTTCCCTTTTCCTTTCCGTGTCCTCGCTCCATTACGATTTGCAAATTCTCTGTTTTTTTGTTTAATTTGGTTGTGTGATTTGAAAAGTGTTGCGTCGTGTAGGAATTTAAAGAAAATTCTTACTTTTTATTATATTTTACCTTTTTAAATTAATTTAAATAACATAAGGGCATAAACGTCTTTTTTCAGCCCTTTAGGGGGCGGTAACTAGGAAAAAGGGGGCGGTAAATAGTAATTCCCTTTTAGTTTTGACGCACTATTTTCCTACGTTTATCAGTGAGACTTGTGTAATGGCTCAGCTCACGCTATTTTTCTCAACAGAAATACAAATTTTTTTTTCAGGATAGTGTGTCAAATTCGTCTATAATTATATGATGCAATCACCGTTTCGCTTCTGATTCCAATGTTCTCCGCAATTTGCGCCACCGTTCTGATTGTTCTAGTTTGTTAGGGTTTTCGATTGTTCTTTAGTCTATTCGTTATTGGATCTTCACAGATTCAGCACAAGGTTGGGTCTTTTCGTCAAGTTATGTTCTTCTGGGTTACCATTTGGGGCATCTGTTATAATTCGAGGTGTCTAGACAGAACGGTTCTTGCTTTGTAGCATTTCAGTCCTTGATTTTGTTGCTAAAGCTGATTCTTAGGTTGGGTAAATGTACCCCCTTGCTATGGATAATTTACGCGATAGCGGCTTGATGCCGATGCCTACTCGTTTTGTGTGGCCTTACGGTGGGAGAGCTGTGTTTATTATTGGTTCATTTACCGGGTAAGAATTGATTGTCTTAGAAGTTTCATTTCCCTTGCGTTATAGTATTTTCTTATGGTTTGGGGTTTTCGGTCTGAAGATGCTTTTGGGACTTTTTCTTTTTCTTTTGCTGAAAGGTGGAGACAATGGCTGATGACGCCAGTCGAGGGTTGTCCAACAGTCTTTCAGATTGTCTGTAGATTGCCGCCTGGTTATCACCAGGTTGGTGTTTGTTTTCTTGGAGATCTGATTTCATGGTATTATATAGTCCCATGATATTCTTATTGATCAAGAAGAGATTATTTGTGTGATCTAATTTGTTTTAATATATTTGTGCTCTTTTTATGTTGGAGGATAAAGTTTATTTTAATATTTCCTTTTCTTGTTTATGATCTAGTTTGCCTCATTAAGTTGATTTTGATCAATTGTGATGGCTTCTTTTACCGATTTCTTAGAGAAGATATATCCTATTCTTTGTCTGGGTTCTCCCTTTGGTTTCTGTCTCATTAATGACCTTATGTCGTGAAGCTGTCTGATTGTAAACAATCTGCAAAGATATCTAACTGTTAGCAGTTTGTTAGTTACATTGCTTCTCAGGTGTGCAAGGTAGAGATTATCATGCAATGTTTTCCTGGTGTGATTATTAAATGCCGATTAGCGGCTTGCCTGTTCGACGTGTGTCAAGACAGATCAAGAGTGGTTATTAAATTTAGGGAAGACATAGTTGTCTGTTAAATGTAGGTTATCAGATAAAGTAACGAAATTCTCTTGCTAATACAGTGAACACCCGGAGAGTTCTTGAAACCTAGTACATGACAAAGCCCGCTGTTGTGAGCTCAAACTGCATATATCCATTTGAGAAATGGCTATTCAGATTAAATCTGTTTTCTTTTTTCTATTTGAGTTTTATTTCGTATTCCTGATCAATCACTTATTGCTGCCTTGTCTCATCCTCGTAACATACTCCATCTGCGCAGTACAAATTTGTGGTTGACGGTGAATGGAGGCACGACGAGCACCAGCCCTTCATCAGCACCAGCAGTAACATTGGAATAGTCAACACTATCCTTTTAACTTCTAGGGAATCTGATTCTGCTCCTGTGATGCTTAGTTCGCAAGTTCCTTCCCCGGGTCCTGCTTCCAGCATGGATGTAGATAATGAAGCCTTTCAGCTGGTTTGTGGGTTCATTTTATGTTTAAGATTTCATGCTTCACTTGTCAATTATTTGCATTCAGGATTTTTTTTCATGTTACTTTCGTTATATTATTTACTTGTTTCTTCCCTGATTTAGCAATTGCAAACTTAACTTAAGAAGAAAAAAAAACCGTTCGTTGGCTTGACCTTTACTTATATTGTATCTAATTCTTTGCATAAATTAGTCAATAGTAAAACCATTACCATACGTTCATGGCAGTATGCTACTATCTTGTCACTGACTTGATTTGTCTTAATTGCTATCTTGGTTATAGGTTCATATGTCAGCTGGTGGATATCCCAACACGATCCAAGAATTATCTGATGTAGAAACTTCTCAGCGTCATATATCCGTATTCATGTCAACCCATGTCGCCTATGAGTTGCTCCCTGAGTCGGGCAAGGTAGTGTCAAGTTCTTCTTTGACCTTATACCTTCATTACAAAGGCATATCTAGTTTAAGTTATTTTTTATTAATTTGTTTTACTTTCATTTGTTTGCAGGTTGTTGCTTTGGATGTTGAACTGCCTGTAAAGCAAGCATTTCATGTACTGCATGAGCAGGTAATCATTTGCACCCCTTTTTTATTCCATGTCCTAGCTGTATTTACCAACTATATAGATGGGGAGTTTGTTCTTAATTACAAGTGCCAAGAGGGCCATTTTGGTGGGAAGTGAGGAGCAAAATGGACAATTGATGTCGATTACCAGTCATTGCATTTTAATTTGTTTAGTGACTTACATGGTTGATTTGTCTTCTAATGTCGATTACTGTTGGGTTGCAGTATGAAATGTAAGAATCAAGAGACTAAGTTATCTCGTAGGAGATGCTGTCTATCACTTCATTACATTATCGTATAGGAAATTTCGGTGGCTCCACTATGGGACTTCTCTAAGGGAATATTTGTTGGAGTTCTCAGTGCTCAGGATTTTATTTTGATTTTGAGAGAGGTACGGTCACTTTCCTATTGTTGCTTTCCAGTGATTAAGTTTTTCATTAGAACTCTTAATGTTCGGAGAACTCTTCCCTGTTCGCTTAGCGCTGATCTAAATAATTATATTGTACTAAAAATTTTCAACATCTGTGTCAGCTTTCCCGAAATGGTTCTAATCTGACTGAGAAAGAGTTGGAGACACACACTATATCTGCTTGGAAGGAAGCAAAATTCTATCTTAATCGGCAGACCGATCAACAAGCAAATGCCTTTTCCCAACAACTTGTCCATGTATGTTACATATTTGCCATGCATGTTAACTATGCTCGGTGAAACTGCCTAACATACTTGATTGTAGTGTTACATGTGAAATTCACCTCAAAATCAGTTGTTGAAATTCTTTGTTGAGGTTTTGGCGACATGCATTTCATTTTGAGTTCTTGCAGGACGTTGATCGATATGTTTAACTCTTGATTTCCTCAACAGGCAATTTGTAACTATTCAAAAAATGTTTACGTGCTTCTTCCATACCGCACTTAGTCTAAATTTTATACGGTAATGCTAATCTGACGAATATGAAACAGGCTGGGCCAGATGACAATTTGAGGAAAGTTGCCTTAAAAATCCTGCAAAACGGTTTCTCCACAGTTCCCATTATCCATTCCTCCTCGGCGGATGCCTCGAACCCGTATCTGTTACATCTTGCTTCACTTTCGGGAATACTTAAGTGTGAGTACTAAAATTAGACCATTTACTGCTCTTCGTTCCCCCTTATTTTTTTCTTTGGCGTATCCACACGTAAAATTCATGATAATCCCATGCTTGTTGGCCTTAATTATTGGTCTGATATTCTTTTACAGGCATATGCCGTTTTTT
Source organism: Craterostigma plantagineum (assembly GCA_027422505.1). Lineage (NCBI taxonomy): Eukaryota > Viridiplantae > Streptophyta > Magnoliopsida > Lamiales > Linderniaceae > Craterostigma > Craterostigma plantagineum. The sequence continues at coordinate 2,076,577 of JAPQWV010000057.1, forward strand.
CAAGCATTCTCCAAGTTCCTTGCCAGTTCTTCAATTTCCTGTATGTTCACTTCCTCTTGGCACTTGGGTTCCAAAAATTGGAGAACAAAATGGAAGGCCCTTAAACATGCTGAGGCCAAATGCTTCCCTTAGTGAAGCTCTAGATTTACTTGTTCGAGGTAATCAATCTACGCAATAATTAGTTGATCTTTAGGCTCTAATTGTATATCTGATGCGTCTGAAAGAATCTCAGCTGTTGCACTAATCCCTCATTCCTCTGCAGCACAAGTTAGTTCGATCCCAATTGTAGACGATAACAACTCTTTATTGGATGTATACTCCCGAAGGTTAGCTTGGTGTTCTTGCTGCATGAAAACGTAATTTTCTTGATCATAAATTCTCATGTGATGCAGCGATATAACTACGCTGGCAAAGGACAGAATCTATGCACACATCAACCTCGAAGAGACATCCATTCATCAGGTATATATAGTTTTCCAGCTAATAACAGATTAATTTTCCACGATATAGTTTTCTTTTCTTTGGTATTAGCGCACAATTTTTTTTTTTTCTTGTATGTAGGCATTGCAGTACAGAGACGATCCCTTTGGATCGAACGTCCTAAGATGTCACATGTGCTTGCGGTCTGATCCACTCCATAAGATCATGGAAAGATTGTCTCAGCCTGGTTAGAATTTTTTTTCGAGGCGTTATTTCCTTATTTCAACTCGAAAATATCCATAAAATATTCGCATATTTTTTTTTTCTAGGAGTGAGGCGAGTCGTCGTGGTCGAGGCGGGGAGCAAGCGTGTGGAAGGTATCGTTTCGCTGAGGGATGTTTTCGGGTTTCTCATGAAGAGTAAAGACATATGAGGCTGAAGAAAGATTTGCTTACTGATGAGTTAAATGTCTTTCTGTGTATCTATGGCATTTATTTCCCTGTAAATGTTGTTGTGCCAGCTTTGTATTACAATGTCTTGGTGGAAAACCATAGCCACGAGACTTGGTGATGAGAGAGAGAGAGAGAGATATTTTATTAGTGTCTCTTTCTGATTCTGTTATAGAGGAGAATTGAATTTAAAGTTGGTTTACACTCTTGGGATGATTTTCTTAAACTGGAGGAAACGAATGAACTTGTTAAAATCATGGGATAGACTAAAATCACTTGGTCAAGCCCTTAAGACAATAATTCAAAGTTAAAATTAAATAAACTAAGAAAATCATTTTCTCTTCAATCTATCTTCTTCAATCCCAACATAGCATTACCTCTAGCTGGTTGATGTGCGGAACAAATGCTGAAAAAAATTACCGAAACGAGTAAAATTGCATCAAACAATGATATCTTATGCTGTCTTGTACCTTTACACATTTTCTTTTCTTTGTCACGCCAATAGAGCGAAAGGCATGAGAAAGGGCCTTGGAATATGAGAAATATATAATATAAATTTTATACATGAAGTGGTTCATATACGATATGGATGCAACCTAACTAAGTTTAAAACCAAACGCAGAGATGTTGACTAAAATGTCGAACCAACACACGGACCAACATCTGGGATCAGAACGTTTTAGCACAGCGGAAAAATAAAATTTAGTAGTAAAAGACGACGCACACGAGTTTTAAAATTGTGCAACAAGTTCTTCAACTTCCTGCGAGCCTCATGGCAAAATTCCACTATTAAAAATGGATTACAAAAAGATCAACTCTAGAAAAGAAACGAATCTTGCGATCCTCTACAAAGTCTTACGACTTTTGCAAAGACAAAATACTAGGCTAAAAACAAACTCGTGCTCGTTCAAATTCTCTCAACGTATGCTCGATAATTTTTGCCTCGTCCAAGCTCTCTAAATTTTCTCGTGTAAAACTCTCATCTTGTAGCTCGACTTCTTCTCTTATTTATAGGCCTTGGCTCCCTCTTGAATTGGTAAAAGATCTCTTGATAATCTCCTAAAATATCTCCTCGAAGATCTCCCTAAATATAGTATATATTTAGTTCGAATCTTCTCTCCTTATTTACCCTTGATCTTCTTATCTTCCATATTTGGTAATTGCAATCTCCTATTTTTGGCACGTAGGTGCACCACTTATTTTGGGGAAGAAAGACAAAATCTTCTTTCAAATCTTCGACATTAACTATCTCTCCCTTTTTGTCTTTGTTCCACCCGTTCTTTTCTGCATCATCTTTTCCCTTTTTGGGAATGAAGAAACTCCCCCTTAATTTGGCGTTTCCAATTGATGTTGGAGCTGATGTTGAACTAATATTTGGTGCAACATCTGACATTCCTCGGCAAATGACTCGCTGCTATAAAAAGTCAGTGCAGAATCTCCAAAAACTCCCCCTGAAGGCAAAAATATACTCAACCAAAAAATCCAAAAATATGGTTAGAGCAAATAAAACAGAATAGTCATCAAACTATTCAAAGTACTAAATGTTAGTACATAGCCATCCGAGGTCTTTGGTAAATCTGCAAAACAGAAACATTCGGTAGATATTCAAATACGCAATCATACCAGAGAAGCAAATGAGCCTGCACAAAAGTATAAAACTCTATCAGGCATGCAAAATTATTAAGGATCAGAAATTCAAAGTCTCGATGGAGTCTTCTGCATTCTTCTGTTCAGCTTCTTTCTGTTTCAGTTCTAACTCCCCCTGTCGAAGTTCCCGTACCACCAGCAAAAGCTGCACTACCTTGATTAGTACCATCCGCACCAACTTCTCCCCTTGTTTGGAAACCTCGGAAAATATCTCCAGGTGAAATGTTGAGGAAGATATGGAGCCAACAACTGGATCAACATTCTCAGACTCGAAGTTGGGTGAGTTCGCCATAGATATTCAATATTAAAGATATCGAAGTACAGCAATATAAATATTGAAATCTATAAAGGTCTGAAAGAATGTCCCGAATTTGCAGAGATTGCCTAAATTATGAAATAGGATTTGTGCAAGTGGAAGATATCGATCCAAGTAAAAAAAAAATTCTAACAATCCAAGAGAATTCTCGCATGCGAAAAATCAGGAGCAAGTCATAGTTCAGCGAAGAATAACCAAGTAAAAAAATCAACATAGGAGCGAGCGATACAAACTGATTTAGCAACGTTGATGAGCACATGAGACAAGCGTAGCAAGCTGTTCTTCGAGAGATACTAATGCAATCTGAGAGATATAGATACTAGCACTAGATACTGACACATGCAATCCTAAAACTAAAGCACATAAATGAAAACACAAAGAATATAGCACGACACTCATACATTCTACTCTGAAATTTCAGACTTTTCTGTTCAACATCCTAAACTCAATTCCCTTTTATTTTCTGCCCTACTCACCTCAGTTATAGACTCGTAGTATAATGCACAGCACTTATAAGAACCTTATCATCAAGGTTAGGATTTTTGTCGCAAAGAATACATCGTCACCACGAATACCGTGTACCTAGGGAATCTTATTACCTGAACCTGTATCTTGAAAAAGGATCACGAGCAATTTTTTTTTTAAGGAAGTGGGTTATTCAGGGAACGGTCTAGGTGAGTCAAATCATTTCACAGAATAAAGAAGAGAACATTAAATCAAATATCAAAGCAGTAACAATCAAGTTCGACATATGCTATGTTGATCCAAATGTTGGACCAACATTCAGACAGACCGATGCAGACCTATGGATTTTTTCAGGTCCGAAAACCTTTCAAACTCCAGTGCTTTCGTAAATATATCAGCTAATTGGTGCTTAGTATCTATATGCTCTATTCTAACTAACTCTTTTTCAACCATATCTCTCAGAAAATGATGCCTAATATCTATATGCTTGATACGTGAATGTTGAATAGGATTCTTAGAAATATTGATGGCACTTAGATTATCACAATACATGAGTACGGATTCACTCTCTAAGCCATAATCACTTAACATGCTATTCAACCAAATAAGCTGAGTACAGCAAATACATGCAACTACATATTCAGACTCAACCGTAGAAAGAGAAACACAATTTTGTTTCCTACCATACCAAGACACAAGATTATCACAAAGAAGAAACAGCTGCCACTTTTTCTCTTGCGGTCATCTTCGTCACCTGTCCAATCAACATCTCTATATCCTGCAAGATTCATGTTAGTATCTTTCGAGAACCATAACCCTAAATAATTTGAGCTTGAAACATCCATTGAAAAGGATAAAAAACGCTTAGTTACGTCAAGCGGAGGCTCTGGTACCACTTTGAAGTGGTCCCTATACGATATGGACGCAACCTAACTAAGTTTAAAACCAGACACAGAGATATTGACTAAAATGTTGAACCAACACACGGGCCAACAGCTGGAATCAGAACGTTTTAGCACAGCAGAAAAATAAAACTTAGTAGTAAAAGACGACGCACACGAGTTCTAAAATTGTGCAGCAAGTTCTTCAACTTGCTGCGAGCTTCATGGCAAAATTTCACTACTAAAAATGGATTACAAAAAGTTCAAGCCTAGAAAAGAAATGAATCTTGCGATCCTACCAAACTACAAAATCTTACGACTTTTGCAAAGACAAAATACTAGGCTAAAAACAAACTTCTGCTCGCTCAAATTCCCTCAACGTATACTCTATAATTTTTGCATCATCCAAGCTCTTTATCGTGTAAAGCCCTCATCTTGTAGCTCGACTTCTCCTCTTATTTATTCTTGAATTGGTAAAAGATCTCTTGATAATCTCCTAAAATATCTCCTCGAAGATCTCCCTAAATATAGTATATATTTAGTTCGAATCTTCGTTCCTTATTTACTCTTGATCTCTTCCATATTTGGTAATTGTAATCTCCTATTTTGGGGTAGGTGCACCACTTATTTTGGGGAAGAAAGACAATTTTTTTTTTCAAATCTTCAACATTAACAATACATATATACATTCCTTCCTTTTCGAAGTAGTTTAAATAGTTCCCCGTATGTTCTTTCCTATCTCAACAGTGAAGTGGTCCATAACTCGGAGGGCCAAGCTAAAATGCTACACCATTTGTAAACACAAGTGTAGGGTGAAATATTATACTGTGCAATGTTATATAATATTTAGGTCTATATAATCTAGTTCCCGAGTTATTATAGTCATTAAAATTCAAAATCTTTACGTGGGACCATACAATATCTTTGTGATGCGTATTAAATGCGGCTACCAAAGCTACACAATCTTTTCAAAGTGCGACACTTTCTTTGATGGACCACGCTTTCTGTGCAACTATCAAAGTCAAACGAAACACGCCTATATTAATTCTTTCCTTACTATTCTGGTTCAGCAGTGTGCGACAAGCGCCGAATTAGCGCGTGGGCTGGGCGGTTGGATTATTCCTTAGGTGTTGGGGCTTTTATTTGCAAACACTTGTCTTCTTATCATTGCCGATACTAATGATATTTAGTAACCTTGACATATATAGTACATTATAATTTTATTCTCCATTTAATGCCATGGTCCACATTTTAGAGCAAAAGCAAAAATAAAGTTAGGATGACCATAGCGCCCTTTAACTCAACATGAAATCATACCGCAAATTATGTCCCTTCCCAAAAGATAAGAAAATTTTAAATCATGTGGTTCATAAATTTTCTTTTTTTATTTATACTTCTTATAATCTTATATTCTACCAAATCATAAAATCATCGTTATTTCATGTAATTTATATGATAGAAAATAAATAAACACATCCAGTTTAATTCCTTGTTTTATGATGATCAGATTTTCATATTATATATTTTTCGATAATCATAAGAATCGTTTTTAATAAAATGAGACAAAAAATGGGACATGAATTATGGTATGGGTGATTTCAACCGCCTTTAACTATTATAAGCAATTGAATAAATATTAATGAGATGAAGTCAGTTGAAAAGATTCAACGAACGAAATATATATTTAGGGGGTGTTTGTTTCAGGTGATCAACATTACGGTGATACTCACATCACGGTAATGTGAGTATCACCGGAATGTGGATCAAGGTGATATGTCATCAGTGTGTTTGTTTTAAGGTGATATTTCATTTTTCAGATCAACGTGATATTGAAGTGTTCTGTTGTTTAATCACTGTGATGTGTAGGGTGACGTTGTATAAATGTCATATTTGACCCTATACATATGACTTAAATAATGTGTTAAATTTTTTTAAGGTGTTATTCTATGTGATAATCATTAATATATTAAAATAAACATTTAATTTATAAGCATTATTTATATTTATACTTTTTTTAAATATAAGTTTTAATATTTTTAAATAACTGAAATATTTTTAAGATTTAATTATGTTAATCATGTAATTATATTTATAATGGCATATAAAGTAATAATATTAAAATATGAGGGGTATTCTCGTCCATTAAAAAGTTAGATAGATCACCTCATCACCGTGATGTTGGATCACCTAAGTTTTTTGGGGTGATCTGAAATATGAAATATCACCCCATTTTCATCACCTAGGTGATCCATCATTACGGTGATGACTCATCACCTAGACTAAACAAACACAGTGATAAGTGGTAAACGAGAGGATCACGGTGATGTTTTGGAAGATCACCCCAAAACAAACACACCCTTAGTTTGATTTTTCATAGGGATTGTTATTTCCATACTCAACTTAAAAATCAGGGCGAGAAAGAAAAAAAGATTTAAGTAACCCAAATCATATTTCCATACTTTGACCAAGAAACGTGGGCAAAAATGTCCTTACATGGTTAGGCGAGCTTTGCGGGTAATGAAACAAACCAAACAACACCTTGCAGCTTACACTATGAAAAGCAACAGAGTAAAAGCGTAATTGAGAACAGAAAATATAAATAATATAAAATCCGAAATCTTAGTATACGCAAACCATAATCTCGTGTGAAAAGGGTGAAAGAAACCATTGCTCTCTCTCTCTCTCGTCAGTCTCTCTCAAACTACTGCATCAGAGGCAATAGATAGCCCCAGTGTGTTCTTTTCTTTCGTATACCCCATTGATATTGTATTACATATCATCGCAGAATACCTCTGCGCTGCAATAAATACATATCACGTACGTAAGCATCATCGTCTCGCGAGTTTTGGGTCTCCTTGTTACTGATCGACGATGGAGAGTCATGGTGGGACCCACGTGGATGAAACAGGACTAGAAGGCGAGTTTCGTTGAATTTCAGTTGAATTTGTTTAGAATTTATGTCGACAGTGCAGTTGCCTTGTTGATTTCACGGACGATTTCATCCCCCTTTTGTTCTTTTAACGTTGATTGCTTTTCTCTTTCGTTGTTGTTGATGGTTTTCTGTAATGTAGGGCCTATGTGGCAGCTGAGCATCAGCGGTGGGCCCGAATCGTTCCCCGAGCGGCCCGGCGAGCCCGATTGTTCCTATTACCTGCGAACGGGCTCTTGTGGTTTCGGCAATCGATGTCGTTTCAATCATCCGCGCGATCGTAGTGTGGTAAAAGTTTTGCCCCTCTTTTCCTTTTTTGTTAGTTTTGTTATGCTGGTTGTGTGATCACTTTGATTGTATGGAGTGAAGTATCGAAACATTTTTCAGGCTTTGAGGAGTTCGATATGTGCTTTGATGCGTGACTTGTGTGATTGTCGGGTTTTGAATCGAGTAATGCAGTAGTTCTATTGTGACCTTTGGCGAATATGCAATGTCATTATACTTCAGTTTGTGATTGATGACAACTATTCATCTTTATACATATTCGCACTCGTTCTTCGCCTAATCGCATCTTTCTTGCCTTATCTTTCTTTTGATTTCTTGATTGTAGGCAAGTGAAGCCTTACAAGCTAGCGAAGGCGAGTTTCCAGAACGTATCGGTCAACCTCTATGTCAGGTACACAGTTCTTTACTCTTCTGAATCTCTCCATCTGTGCTTCATATTCTGAAAACATGTGTGGTTAAAGTAGTACTTATGTCTGAATTCACAATAGATCTTGCCCTTAAGTTTTGCAACTTACAATGATTTTAGCTAGCTCATTTCCCTTGGCTCGTCGTACCGACCTTAAATTCGATCATGGAACACTTTTTCCCAAATCATTCGACCTTAATTCTTTTCTAACTGAATTTGCAGCACTACGTTCGAACTGGGACGTGTAAATTCGGTCCCTCGTGCAGGTTTCACCATCCAAGGGCTGGACTTGCCCCACCAATCTCCTACAATTTCCATGGCTACCCTTTGCGCCCGGTCTACCCTTTTTCCCTCTATTAAATTCCCGTCCCATTTCTCACAATCTTTATCGAAGCTTTACCTTTCGCTCTGTTCTAACAGGGACAAGAGGAATGCACCTATTACATGAAGACTGGGCTGTGCAAGTACGGCGCCGCCTGCAAATTCCACCACCCACAGCCCGCTGGAGCTGAACAACCACCGCCGCCGCCCCAAGAATATCCACCTCAGCAATACGGAAACCTAATTCAAATTTCTGGGCCCGCTATTTTCTCGAGTTCTTACATTCCCACAAGTTATGCCCCCATGACGATGATTCCCCAGGGAGTCTTCGCCTTTCCCAGTTGGACGCCATACCCAGCATATGTGATCCTATCTTTTCATACTTATCGATATATCAACGAACTTACGGTATATATGTCTAACTAACGGCTAGAAGCACGCCATTGCAGGCGAGCGGACAACCTACTATTAGCGCCTCGGCGTCGTCCTCCTATGCAGCTCACGAGTATCCTCAGAGACCAGGCGAGCCCGAGTGCCAACACTATATGAGGACGGGCGGTTGTAAATTTGGATCCAATTGTAGGTTCCATCATCCGCCCGAGGCAGAGGCGGGCCCCATTCTTGGCCCGACGGGCCTCCCACTACGCCCGGTAGGTATTCCAAACCTTTCAGTTTTATGAAGCGTGTGCATGGCGGATTGTTGAATGATCACTTATTCCGAAAAGTTTAAGTCTGATGGGAGTGTACCATATTTTGAATTTATATACTTTATTTCCAACGCGCCCCTTATTGATTTCTTTATTATCCAACTCTAGAAGCTTAAGCCTCAAAATAAGTGTATTATCATATTCTCAATTTATATATATTCTTCTCCAGCACGTCCATCACGTCTAGGACAATTTCTTTATTATCCAATCATATACGTGCAATTTTTTTAAAATAAGACCTCTTTGAGCTCTTTGACCCATGCATGAGCTTAAAGCACCGTAATTTTCCTAAATTAGTGGTTGTGAGTATTCGTACATAAGACCTCTTCGACCCATTACCTCTTTTATGCCCGAAGGGAGTTTGCAATAATATTTTCAAAGTTACATATTCTTTGACCAACACGAATTACATGATATACTTGTACATGGCCATAGACGACGGCTTTTTCGATCTTTTTGTTTTAGGGTGCGCCGATCTGCTCTCACTATTCTCGAAAGGGGGCGTGCAGGTTCGGGCCGTGGTGCAAGTTCGACCACCCCATACGGACCATCGGCTACAGCTCGTCGACTTCTTCTTTGGCGGATATTCCCGTCGCTCCTTTTCCCGTGGGGCCCACCGATAACGCTGACGTGGCTCCTTCGTCTTCTTCCTCCAAGTTGAGGCTCGAGGATGAGCTTCGCAAGGCAGACGACGATGTTGTCTGAGCAGAAAGATTCTAATGCTTTAAGTCACGGCGTTTGAGTACCGTCTTGGAATAAATTTTAAAAGCAACGTTTTCGAAGTGTTTTTAGCGTTTCCTTTTTTTTTAGTTCTCTTAAGCTATGACTTGGTATGAACACCGAGGCTTTTTCTGGTGCAGTTTAATTGTGAATACTTTAAAATTGTTATTATTATCTATTCTATTATGGGGAATCTAGAGAAAAATACCCATATATATAAAAAATTCGCAAAGTCAGTAGTACCCTGTCAGATTTTTTTATATGTAGGTAACTATTTGCACATTGGTACATGTTCCGTCGTCATAGAACACATTTAGGTACCATAAAGGAACGTATTGTGGTACATAATACAGTGAGAAAATGGTAAATCATATAACAATTAAGGTACCATATAGAACGTATATATGTATCATATATGGGGTTTCATATAAACGCGTGACGTGGTACGTAATACACATATAAGAAGATACGTCAAGACTGGAAAAATGGTACACACAATCGAACGGGTACTTATCTAAAAAAATTTCTGGCATGACTTGCAATAAATGAGTATTTTTTCTGTAGATTCACCTTCTATTATATAAAGGATGTGAGATGGCTATAAATAAACTACTACATTTGGTCTTTCACTTATTTGCAATTTAGTCATCTCTTTGTTAATTAATTATTTTAATAATTTGTATATTACTATTAGATGTTTACTTATTATAATTATATTACTACACATTATTTTTGTTTATATAGTTAAAAATTATATTCTATATATTAAACATTATAAATAATGAATCTCAAAATTAGAAGTAACATAATATAATTATATTCTAAGCACACGTATAGAGTGTGCGACAACGTATTAGTTATTATTATGATTAGTAGATTGGTTAATAATATGAGATCTAAGCTAGGTTTTTGTTTGGGTGTATATAATACAATAAGCCCTCGTTTGGTTGATGGGTTTAGGTATTTTAAATCTGGGTTTAAGATATATTCAAGTGTTTGGTTCGTAGTTATATTTAAACCATGGGTTTATATAATTCAGCTCTAAACCCATACTTATGGGTTTAAATAAACACACCCCTCTGATGTGTTTATGTAAACCACTAACCAAGCACAATTTTATTTTATACCCATTAATTAGTTTTATATAAACCTAACTAATTTAAACCCTCATAAATATAAACCTACTAACCAAACGAGCACTGAGTAACGAAGGGTATATTATACTTTTACCTTTTACTATCAAAAGAAATAGAAATGACGTGGCCGGTACTCGGCATCACATCTGAATTAGATGAATTGCCTTTTCGAAAAGAATAAATAGGGTAGGGACAAACCAAATAAGTTCCGACACAGTTAGCCACTTAATTTAACATGATTTATTTTATTTACCTATTTGTATATTCTAGTCGAAGTCCATTGTATTAAATATTTATTCCGCAGCTACTCCTAAAAGAATCTGCTTTCTAATATTGTAATAATCTTTTCTAGAAGAGAGATACTGGTTAATGATTCTTATATTGCTTAATTAGGATAGGAATGTAATCTAGCTTTAAAGCCTGCTTAAAAAGTTCTATTTTTAATTTCTATTTGCTGATTCTTATATTGTAACAAGCTTTTTGAAAACAAATGTAGTACGTAGCAAAACTTGCTGTCTACACACGACGAGGAAGTTAAAGAAAATGGAACGAAAGGGGACGGTAAAAAAAAATTACTAATTTTCATATATTCATTCCCTGTCAAATCTTTTCTGCGTCAAATCGTAAACAATGTGTAATAAAAAGGTAGGAGATGCTTCAGAACATGTTCTATCTGATCCAAAAAAAAAATTTGCTTTTTTTCTCGCTCGATTCGCCATCACGCTGATGTAAGAACAATTGACACAATTAAACCGATAAGAATATTCCACGACAAGTTATGTTCACTTATTCTTCCACATACACTATATGTAGTATGCTACTGTTCTATATATATATATATACTGTAGAAACTCTATAAATTAATACTGGATAATTTAATAAACTCTTTAATATAATATTTCCGGCCGGTCTCGACTCGGGGATAACGACTAAATTAATAATTCTCTAAAATTATAAGATAATATACTTTTAAATTTCTATAGGTCCCGTATAAATTATAAATTAATAATTCCATATATAAAACATTCTCATATTACATGAACGAAATTACTTGAAAAATTACTCAATTGTCATGTTGAAATCAATTTCCCCTTGCATATTGTCTCTAATTGTCCTTATCATTGTAAGAACTTCTGGCGTTGTTTTCTCATAGGTCAACAAGAAATTATTAAATGTGATGGTTGCTTTTATAACGTCGTTTCGCGAAGGGGATCCATGGTAGAACTTTCAGCATCATCTTTATCAGCTGCAATAACACTTTCAATAATATACACTATAAATTAATAAAATATTAATTTATCGATAAATTAATAATTATTAAATTATCGATTAATTAATAACTCTTTTAATTAATAAATTTGGCCGGTCCCAACTGCATTAATTTATAGAGTTTCTACTGTATATATTCCCTTCTCTTCATTCCAACTTATCCATTACAACCATCTTTCGAGTGCAAGCATATGTAAGAGAGCAAACGATCATCTCAAAAGAATCTCGACTTTTTTTTTACCCTAATAATCGATCGTCACGTTATAGCAGGATCAAAGTTGACATTCTCCTCATCCCACAAATTACATAATAGCACGTCGGCCCGCCACCTTTTCTATTATCGCATGGCCGATTCTATGATCATCATTAGGGCATATCGTAAAAAGCATCCTATCCATATATCTAATGGGATAGCTAGAATCTTACCTCCGCTTATCAAGTTATCGCAAATCCATGCAGTGAATCAGTGATACCCTCAAATATATATTCATCTATATATATACCCGTTCGAACGCAGTGTACGTATTCAACGAAGAAACTCACATAAATAGCAAAGCTCGTTACTAATTATATAAAAAAAGAAAGAAAATGGACCGCATAGCGAAGCTGTCTGCGCAGAAGGCGGTGGTGATATTCAGCAAGAGCTCGTGCTGCATGTGCCACGCTGTGAAGAGGCTGTTCTACGATCAGGGGGTGAGTCCCATGATCCACGAGCTCGACGAGGATGTAAGGGGTAAAGAGATGGAGTTTGCCCTAATGAAGCTCGGGTGTAGCCCTTCTGTCCCCGCGGTGTTCATCGGGGGGAAGTTAGTGGGGCCCGCCCAGGAGGTGATGACTCATCACCTAGACGGTTCGCTGAAGAAGATGCTTAAGGATGCTGGGGCATTATGGCTTTGATTTTAAATCATTTGGAGGATTAATGATGATGTGGGTAATAATATAGTTTTTTTTTTTATGATAGTGTTAATCTCTTCCTAGGCATAGGTTTTAATGTGCTTGAGGGAGGATATGTATGTACTTGTTATGCATCAAGAAACAACTATTATTACATGCCTTTGATTTATTTCCTTTTCTTTTTCCCCCCCTTAATTTCACTTATTAACTATGATATTATAGAATAAACTATAAGTATGGATTGGGAAATACAAGAAATTTGAAATACCCAAAGGACGTGCCCAAGTGTCTATTTTTTTTTAAGGTAGAGAAAAGATTGAATCTTTTGAAGTTGGTGTCATTTCATATGATGAATGAATATATTCTGAGGTGACACAAAATTAGATGAGATGTTAGGCTTTAATATAGGGCGCGAGATGATGAATTTATTCATGAGAGTGTAAGAATATAAAAACATAATGCAAGAACTGAGAAAGAAGATATCATATATATGACATTACATTCTTTGTGCATGCATGGTTTTCTCAATTCGTCAATTAATCCATGTGTTTAGAGATTTCTGAGCTTATCTAATTACGTTTGAATTTTGATACATGCATGCATACTTGATAATCCACTTGCAAATTAACGCTATTTATCAGGTTGATCCTCAATATTATGACATCATTATATCGAAATAAACGAATATTTTATGACGAGAAAAAATGCAAACTGAAATGACAAGTGAGAAAAATATATAGATATGTGACCCTTTCAGAACTCTCATGGGGCAACCATTGCATTTCGTGGTTCTGTTCTTTTATTCTTCTTTACGTCGCAAAAAGAATAATGCCCCTTCAATTATTTGATTCTCTACGAGATATGTAATTCAAGGCTGTTGCCCAGTTTTCCCCCTTCGACAGATCTATCGCTATATACTAATATCTATCACACTTCATAATATAATGTATAGTATGTTTGGCAAGTGCAAATGTTATTTTATATTTTAAACATTTTAGATTATTAATTAAGTTATTAAAAACTATAACTTCAACTTACGAATAAAATCAATATAAAATAAAAAATAAATGGCATAATTATAATTAAGCATATCAAATTAAAGACTAATTTGAGAATTTTTATCTATGGTAGACATTTTGTATAAGAGTATAGTTAAGAATGTGTATAAAGAACATCTCCAACAGGTAATTTATTTTTGTCTAAACACAAAATAGAGTAAGTTTCTACTCCAGTGGGACTCCATATTTAGCACTAAGATTGTGCTGATGAGCATGGAACCTTTAGTTGTAGAAATACACACAATTTCAACAAAAAAAAATAGAGTTTTAGTTTCTATTTAATTAATAAAATAAATTTTAACTATATTTAAAATCTTTATATTCTTATTAAAAATAATATTAATTTCCTTTTATTTGTTGATATTTCCTTTTTAACTTAATAATAATTAAATAATATGCTAAGTTTATAAATACTTAATTTTTAATTATTAATAATTATAATGTATTGTCTTTAACATTATAATATAGAGTTTAATAAGTCAGTTATAATAGTAATTAAAAAGAATTTGATTTTTAGAGTAAAAAATAGAGTTAATGAGTTGTAGCAAAAAATAGTGTAGAAAATTGAATATATGGGTTGGAGTAAAAACCACTGTAACAACTAGGGGTGAGCAAAACCGGATATCCGATTTTCGGATATCCGGATTTTTGGATATCAACAAATGATATCCGTATCCGGTCCGGTTTTAATGGGATATCCGAAAATCGGATATCCGCTTTATTCGGATATTTAAACCGGATATCCGCATCCGATTTTCTAATTTATTTTTCTTATGTTTTTTATTATTTTTTTCAATATAATTTTTTAATTCCTTATCAATATAAAAAAAATATTTTTTCATATAAGAATTTCTACACATAGTAACATAATATGTGAATTTTTATGATCCAAAATAACATAATAAATAATAAACACAGTACCACAAATTCATATTAATTTTTACTTGCGTCTCGATGTTTTATGCTTTTTTTATTTCAATTCTCTAACAAATTTTTTTACAATAATAAAATAATATATATATATATATATTCTATTTTGAGAATTTTTTTTCCTTTTTGGAACTTTATTTTTCTTTTGGGCTATTTTTTTTATTATTTTTTAAATATAAAACCGGATACCGGATATCCGATTTTTAGACAAACGACTATCCGTATCCGATCCGAGTTATTCCAAAACAAAAATCGGATTGGATATCCGATCCGGTTTCTAACACCGAATATCCGTTTTTTTCGGGTTTTGATAATCGGATACCGGATCGAAATCCGGTTTTTGGATATTTTTGCTCACCCCTAGTAGCAACTGTATTATTATGTAAAATTAACTGAGACTATATTTTCCACATCTTCTTGGGCTTTTTAATAAAAAACTTAAAAATATAAACCATTAACAAAATAATTATGAAATCAAAACCATTAATAAAATAGCGAAATTCGTAGAAAGTTTATACGAGTTACTTAACTCGTAGA
This sequence comes from Craterostigma plantagineum, assembly GCA_027422505.1. Taxonomy (NCBI): domain Eukaryota; kingdom Viridiplantae; phylum Streptophyta; class Magnoliopsida; order Lamiales; family Linderniaceae; genus Craterostigma; species Craterostigma plantagineum. Next base: position 2,091,947 of record JAPQWV010000057.1, read on the forward strand.
AAATTTATACGAGTTACTAGTCCTCGCTGGCAAGTGCGGAGGATGTGGCGTAACTCGTACAAATTCTATACGAGTTAAGTAAATCGTGTAAACTTTTTATGAGTTAGAAACGAAGTCAACCGACTCAAATATATGGGTTGGAGTAAAAACCATTGTAGCAAAGCAACTGTATTATTATGTAAAATTAACTGAGATCTATATTTTCCACATCTTCTTGTCTCATTCCCCTATTGTCGTGTTTGGATTCAAGACGGGCCTTTCCTAATGGGAAAACTGGGAGGATTAAACGAGGCCCAATAAGGCCCAATTATTAATTCGTTCAAATTGCCAACTGGATAGAGTTTACACTTCACGCATATAAGGCAATAAATAACGCGCTTAGCGGTAATATTTACCAACGATCGACTATATATATACGCTACATGCATACATCCCCTCTAGACATTATCAGAGTTCTTTGTAGTTAGTTGGACGCGAGGAAACCCTAGGGAAATTACGAATCGCCGTGCCCGATTTCGCAATTTCAGAAGCATCAATCAGACACTGGTATGTGAAATTGGCATGTTCTTCGCACTATGTTCGCTTGGTTCTTTGTCTGATTTGCCCGACGAGCCTGAATCGGTAGGTGCGCTCTGTTAATATCCAGCAATGTTAGGTCCCATGGACGTGCCTGAATGAACGTATCGATTCGATTTTCTGATGAATGACGACAAGTTTTGTAGTCTGATTTTTTGTTATTATCTTTGCCTTTAATCATCAATGGATGGATGGAATTGGGATCAGCGGGTGGCTGAGTGCCGAGTGGTATGAAAATTGATGACCATGATTGACAAGTTTACCTCATCCGCTAAGATATCTAGCGTTATATGATGTGTTCTAAGATGTTTGTTTATCTGCTTATTTCAATATGGTTTCTGAGCGGAATAAATTGCCTTTAATGGGAAAAAATATCCTGCCATGTTTATCTGCTTCGATGGTGTCTTGGAACGTTCAATGTATAATGACTTGTCCCAAATTATTTGCAGAAACAGTCCTATTTTGCCCCGTCCCGACTATAAAGATCATGAAAATTTCATCTCAACATCGAATATTCGATGTATAATGACCTATCCTGAATCATGAAAAAAAGCCCCACAGACTATAAAGTTCGTAAAAGCATCAACGTCGAAAATTCGATAATGAGCAGAAGTCATGTCTCATCTCATACTGACTATAAACGTTGAGTGATCGGATTATTTGCTTGATGAAGTGATTCATCAAACACTATATGATTCATCAAACGTTGAATGTTATATATACTTGGTGAAGTTGCCAGGAGATGTGATAAGCTCGTTCGTTTGATAGAGAAGGAAATTTAAGAATATGATGAAAGGGGTTTGGCAGGCTCGTAATGAAAACCAAGAACAGTGAGATTTTGCTCAATACTGCTGATTACAGTCTGTTAATTTTTTTGATATTATTAATACAGACAACAGAGCTGAGCTACTTCGAAAGAAGACCTGATAGCGACCAACTGTACATAGGATTAAGACATTTTCTCTACTAATCTTCTTGTCTTTTTATCCAACCAGCCAAACATGTGCTAGAACTTTTGACTTTTAATCCCATGTCATAATTAATTGTAGGGATATTCGATTCTCTTCTCTACAAAACGGCGACACTAATAATCACAAGACCCCTTTTGCACATGATGTTCTCTAATTAATCTCCAAGTTACGACAATGTTTAGGGCATATTATATTTCTTTAAGCCAACCCTGTAAAAGCAAAAAAAGCCTTTCATTCATGCAATAAACCATCGTATTTCTTCGTACATCAATTCATAAACTCACTCAACATTTCCAAATATGTTTATGATACATTGCAGAACATACTAACGCATTGCTCACATAATAAAAGACGTAGTTAACTCATACATAAGCACTTCTCCTTACTGAGCCACTCACAGACAATATAGAAGGAACATCAGCCAAGTTTGGGGAACGATTCTTGACATTATTAAAGGAAGAAGAAGAAGAACTTTTCTTACCAAAAGCCCTCATTGGACTTGCTAAAGCCCATCCCCAGCTTTTGCTCCTTCCATGGGAAGCAGCAGAAGTTGAGAGAAGCTTTCCACCAACGTAGCTACTGTACGAAGAAGACGATGAAGGAGATGAAGATGAAACGTGGGCGAATCCTCTGAACATCCCACCACAATTACCAACTCTTTCTCTGATGAAATCATGGCCTATCATTCCCACGCAGCTGTTCCTAGCAGCAGCAGCAGTTTTATTACCTTCTCTGTGAGACTCGACTCTCCTCAGAGCACAGTCGCCAAAGCCATTTGAGATCCTCTCTAAGAGATCGTTGGAAAACCTTGTGCTTCCACAGCCTACAGATTTTGATCTTGAAACTTTCCTATCATATGTGTTCTTACCATCATCGTCATCATCGAACACCTCCATGGATTCTTCTCTGTTCTTCTCCCTGCGCCTGCTAACGCAAGAACTAGCAGGCGTGGTTGGTGTAAAGTTCGAATCTTTACGATGGCTATCGCCATCAGCTTTTCTGCTTTTGTTAATGGGATGCTTTGGGGAGTGGAGAAATGACCAGAATCCTCTTTTCTGGCGAGGGCTGTAATAAGTACTACTCTTATTATCTTCATCGTCCAAGAAACACATCCTTGAAGTCGTCGACTTGCTTCTGCCGAAAGAATCTGATGTTGGGAAATTCATCATTTTCCCCATTGCCAAGCTTTCCATCTGATTCTTGTTCGTCTTATGGCCCGAGGGGAAAGGGATTCTCGATCTCCTTGCTGTGGTTTCAGAGGGTTTAACGGTGATGGTGGAATGTTATCAGATCTGACGAAAGGAGATGAAGAGGATGAATCTGAAGAAGAAGGGAAAACTGTGGAAGGAAAGGATGAAGTGGTGGAAGAAGAAGAAGAAACGAGCTTCTGAAGCTTTTCTTGGAGACAAAAAGCACAGATCCCACCTTGTGGTGAGCTGTTCTTGAATGGATGGTTTGAGCATTTTGCGTTGCCTTCACTTGAATCTTCGTGCAAAACCTCCATCACCATAATCAGAGAAAAAAATCCCACCTTTTATTACACTGCCAAGGTTAAGACTTTGATTGCCTCTCACTAAAAGGCGTTGAAAAGAGATTGTGACTGAACAAACAGCAAGAAAACTTTGCCAGAGAGAGAGAGAGAGAGAGAGAGAGATGGGGCTAAGGCGTTTAATCAATGAATTGTTTCTGAGAAAAAAATGAAGTAATTTGATGGCTTTTAGAGTGAGGGTTAAGAGTCACGTGGGCACACAAATTGGTGATTGATGGAAAATGACAGTCTACGTTGTCTTCTTTTGTCCAGTTTATCACTTTACCAGCCTTCAGCAACAGTATTTTGGTAATAATATCTGGCACATTTATTATCATAATTTTCGTCCATAGAAATATTGACTTCTTCTCAATTCTCATTCATTACAACGATGAGGTTAGGATGTCAATATCCTGCCTGTAAATCATCAAGAAAGTTGACCAAACATGCCATGGCATTAGCAATGGGACAGCAGAATTTTGTAACAACTCTATTTGTTAGAAACTGACATTAGCTTAGAATCCAAATGAGAGAAAACAACTCATCTTTAATATATGACCCCAAACATTAACAATAAAACCAACAGCAATCATTTCGAGAGTAAACATCAGAAAAAAGAAAGAAAGAAAGCAAAACATCTAAAGCAATAAAATGACAATGGCAAAGCTGTGTTCGAAAATGGTCTTTTATCTGCAATCAGCCCCAATGGCTTCATATATAGATTTGTAGCCATCCCTCTCAAGACATTTGGCTAGCTCGGCCTAATACACGAAAAAAGAACATAAAAAAATGACTGCTTTTTTTTTTTCTCCTTTGTTAAGATCGACTACGGTTTCATCAAATCATTCAGTTAGTTATGGATTTCTTTCGGACCAAAGCATTTGTTACCTTAATCTGAGGTATAAGGGCGGGCCCACCGTATGCGAAAGCCGTGTATAGCTGAACAAGGGATGCCCCAGCTCGTATTTTCTTGTATGCGTCTTCTCCGCTGAGAAGAGATGAAGTGCATGTAAGAAGATGAAAGTTAAATCCATGGCTGAGAAGTTTTTTCAAACTCGATTTGAAAATAGAGCTCACCTGCTAATGCCTCCACAGCCAATCAAAGGTATTCTTCCCTGTTCAGTCGAAATTGAAAATGGGCAACAATAAATTGAAAATGTGTTTAATGTTGAGTTCGAAAACGCAGTGTATATAACTAGACGAAAACAATTTTATCTCAGGCCTTTGTAAGAATCTTGATTAGTTAAAATCTTGATTACCTTTGTAAGAATGTACATATCTCTGAGTATATCAGTGGATAAACTAAAGAGAGGCTTTCCACTCAGACCGCCTGTTTCTTCGGAAATAGGATTTTCACTTACAGACGAAGGCCTTTGAATGGTTGTGTTCGATATTATCTGTAATCACCGCTCATAAAAATGATAATCTTCGAATTGTAAAATAAATCAACACATGTTCGATAGCGTGTAACGTAAGCAAAACATTGCAACAAAACATACCAATCCATCGACCCGAAGAGCAAGAGCAACCTACACATTTAAAAAAAAAAAAGCCAAGAAAATATCAGAGGATGACTCAAACGAAAGAGAGACTACTGAGAATTGTAGATATATGCATACTGCTGCTATATCTTCAAGGTCTTGTTTGGACAAGTCGGGGGCGATTTTAACGAGCAAAGGAGGTGGGCCCTCTTCGCCCCATTGCATTTCATCGCGGGCCGCTTGAACCTTCAAGAAAATTGAATAAGATAACGAATAAGCCATAAACAAAAATCATTCGAACCCGTGCAAGGATAAGTAGTTGCATACTCTCTTCACAAGGTCCTTCAACTGCTTTCTCCCCTGAAGCTGCCTCAATCCAGGCGTATTAGGTGATGAAATATTGATAACCTACGTTGACAAACGCCTACACATTACAAGATCAGTGTAGAAATATACGGACAAGGAAAGGGGAAAAAGTTACCAATTTGCAATTTTTATCATCACTATCAAGCATGAAAGTCCTTCATATGAGTTATGTTGCTTCTATCTACTAAAATTTGGAAACAGTGGATTTGAATGTGCCCACCTTTTCTTATATGAACTTTACCAACTTACCATACCATGCAAAATGGTGCAAAGTGTCCATACATACATGAGGTAAAGTATCAGAAAGTAGTATTATTTTATAACATACCAAGTAATCAGCATACTGTGATAGAGTGTGAACTCCTTGAACATAATCTGCAGCAGCATCTTCACTTGACTTGTTCTTACCGAGGTTGACGCCAAGAATCCCAGGGCCAGCTTTTCCACCTGGTACAGCCTCGTCTCCCACGACCTGAGATGAAGTGCTCGTCGTCTCAAGCTTCCTTTTGCCATGTTGAGCCCCCAATCTCTTCGCTACAACTACAATACCTTCGCTATTGAACCCACATCTATTAATGATAGCACTGCCACACAAATTTCAACACATTTCAAGTTAAAGAGTCTGAATGTAAGAGTGAAAAGCTGTAAAGCCACACTAAATATAACGTTTGGTCATGCCAATGCTTCTGCCTCAGCAGAATCCTATTATAATCCTCTGTTTCAACGTTCGAAAATCATAATCTGACTTCAAGATTATCTTCATCCAAGCTCAAAAGGACTTCCCCAAAGAAGTAGCTGACTCTATATCTAAGTAGTGATGTAAACGATATATCAGAATAAACAAACTTACCCTTCTTTTTTTAACCTAAAAATACGGGGTTTTGGATTGCCTTCTTGAGGAATAGGAGTAACTGATCCCACCTCGACAAAACCGAAGCCCAAGCCAAGTAAGCCTTCAATGGCTTCTGCGTTCTTGTCAAAACCAGCGGCTAGGCCAATTGGATTAGAGAACCTTCTCCCCCAAACTTCTTGTCCCAATATGGGAGGATCGGGCCTCTTTTCTATTGGGACCCACCCACGGCCCACAGCTGAAACTGCGAGTTTGTGGGCGAACTCTGCATCGAGAAGTGCAAAAAATGGATTGACTAGCTTTGTTGCTTCGAATAGCCATCCACTGCATTTATTCAAGAATTGCTGAAGACATTATTAAACACAAAAATTAAAGGATTGGCAAGGATATGAACTGTAAAAGGTAGCTTTAAGGCGATTGCATTGCTCAGACATGAATGCTAATCACTTGTCATAGCAAGCCATTTCAATATATAACTTATAAGATAGTAAGCCGTACGAAGTACATAAAGAAACTAATCATTTACCAGAAGGTTGCTTCATCGACAGTACTTGCATAGGCACCTCCACCAATGAGTACGCCAATAGTAAGCCCAGTAAGCAATCTACCCTGCAGTCCAAGTGCAAACAAAACAAACGCACTTTCAGTCAAGAAAGGATTCATATGTGTATTATGTAAATACAAAGATTGACAGATAGTAGGGAAAAGAACAAGAAGATTTTTCAGCACATAGAAATAAGTACCAACGTCACAGTATGATACAACATTGCAAACCCCGTTTGCAGTCATGAACACATTAATCATAACTAGCTACATCGATTGCCATAAAGACGTCTAACTGTCTATCACTAAAAGAAGGTAACCGTTTGTCTTTGTGTTTTACAGTAAAAGGGGCCCCCTAAACAAAATAGCATGCTTATCATTACAGAGATACAAGCGCGCCCATGACAACGACAACCTTATTTCATATTTTTGCAATCATTCAATGGCGAACTACTAGTACTGACTGACCAAGGGGCTAATACAGCAAAAAGTGCGAAGAGTACCAATTAAACTATACATCAGACATTTTGGTTTGCTTTAGCAGACACGCCAGAACAAATAGCATAAAGGGAAAGCATTGCACCCTTATGTAAGCCAATATCCAAGAAAGTGATTTAGCTGCTTAATTTAGCTGTGTCCTTGCAAAATCAGCTAATACCAAGTTCGATTCACAGGAGATAACAAAACTTCCATTTCATCCCTAGTTCCAAAGCATTTTGACAAGCACAATTGAGGAGCTTCTACAGCAGATGCTCCACGACGTATCATAAAACAGATCACTTTCTATACACGCTTACACGTACACCCCAAAGCAAAAACTAAAAAATAAACGCCAAAAGATTATACCTTTTTAGAAAAGTGAGGGATTCTCTTTGGAAAATGAGGCCGAGGTTGAGAAGCTGTGGAAGAAGCACCAGCAGTGCAAAAATAATGCCTTGGAACGCAATTTGAATTAACCTTCCTATGCAAAGAACATTCTTTCATGAATTTAAGAGCTGCCCTTGTTGCCATGTTTATAAAAACAAAAAGAAAAACCAGAAAACTCTAGAAATCGAAAGAACAAGAACAGGGAATGAAAGGGCCCTGTTGTGAAAATCTATACGAATATAAGAGAAGAATCTTGCAGAAAAAAGTGTGTATCTCTTATGTTCTTGGTTGTGGAATGAAAGGCGTGTTGTTCTCTTTCGCAAGCGATGGATTTTGAAGAGTGCTTAAAAGTAGCGGCGTACCATAATCCAGGGTTCTACTCTTTCTACTTCATACTTTCATAAATTAATAAAAAAAAATAATATATTTATTACAAAACAGGGAAGGGACATAATAATGGCTGAAATACGAAGGTACAACGTAGCGATGCGAGCCGTACAACTCCTGTGAGCTACGAAGCTCCACGAAAGACGAACCTATCTATATACACAGATACAATACAGACAGAAATGTACTCTTCGATCCACAGATCATTGCCGGCGACGATAACAACCACGCCGTCTATTTCTCACATCAAAAGAACGATCTTGAGCATGGCCACGTCAGCTTCGGCGTACCAGAAACTCCTTACGGTCGGGACAAAAATCATCGCCGTGGGGCGTAACTACGCCGCCCACGCCAAGGAGCTGGGAAACGCCGTACCTAAGGTTCATAAGCTGATTATTGGGTCTTTTTTTTCAGCGAGTAAGAAACATCTTTTGACATTTTAGCATCGATTCGATTTCATTCTTGGAGGAGCCCGTGCTGTTTATGAAGCCCACGACGTCGTATTTGGCGAACGGCGGTAAAATCGAAGTGCCTGAGCCATTGGAGGCTTTGGATCACGAGGTCGAACTCGCGGTCGTCATCGGTCAACGCGCCCGCGACGTGTCGGAGGCGAACGCAATGAACTACGTCGGAGGTATGCGAAATTGGTTATTTTTCCTTGTCTGAGTTTCTTACCCAGATTGTCTGCGTCATAGCTTCTTCTGAACTGTAAAGGTGCTTTTCTGTCGTCTGTTCAGCGTAGTTTGTAGTTTGTATTGAGAATATAAAAATGTTTAATCGAAGGCAGTCTTGGTTAGTCTTTATCTGTAGATCATCATAACTAGGATGAAATAAAACAAGGTTTGCTGAACTTTCTAGTGCTTCATCCTATGTATGTTTATGCAGGTTATGCTCTTGCTTTGGATATGACAGCCAGGGAGATCCAATCTACTGCTAAGGTCAGTGTAATATACATATATATATATATATATATATATATATATATAAGAGAGAGAGAGAGAGGGAGGGAGGGAGGGAGGGAGAGGGAGAGAGATGGAGTTTCTTGGTGAGCTACTTCCATTTTATGTACTTATGGATTGATATGCTCCTTTTCTTCTTTATTATATTAGTACAGACTATAACATTTGCTCGAGTTCTACTGAGTGCTCTTTGTTCTCATTTCCCTTAACTTTTATTCACTCTCGAAAAGATCAGTATATTCATTTATTACAAAATTTGTGCTTGAAGTCTGCAGGTCTTCCATGGTCTGTAGCTAAAGGCCAAGACACCTTCACTCCAATAAGCTCTGTTGTAAGAAACTCGATCCATACACTCAGTTTGTTGGTTTCCCTCACATACGGAGTTATTGGTTTGTTGAGATTTATAAATCAGCCATGGTATCCCAAAGATTAGAATGTTCCTTGTTTGTATTGACCTCTATGAATTTCTTTCTGACAAGAAATGCATTGTAAACTTCAGACAAAATGATTTTGCAGCTACCAACATATATGGTGCCAGACCCAAATGATCTAGAACTGTGGTTGAAGGTCGATGGGGAAACACGGCAAAAAGGATCAACTAGTGATATGATTTTCAAGATTCCTTTCTTGATAAGCCACATCAGCTCCATCTTCACTCTTCTTGAGGGAGATGTCATTCTGACTGGTAATTAAGATATCACTGATTGCTATTTTAACATTCAATCTACATCATTACGCATGTCTTTCGTCTATTTTTATTTAAATGGTTGCTTTTACCATTTCGTTATGTGTACGTACATCAATTTGAATTGCAGGTACACCTAAAGGGGTCGGCCCAGTTAAGATTGGCCAGAAGATTGATGCTGGAATAACTGGACTCTTGGACATGCACTTCACCGTTGGAAGACGACAAAAAAACGAGACATTAACAGCTGCAGTTGTTCCTTAGATTGGGAAAAAAAAAAATCTTGATACTATCTTTCATCTTATTTTATGTTTCAGCATCACAAATTCTTGCTATCTGGGAGTGTGAAAATAATGGAATTATTTAGAATGATTTGGAGGTTCAGAACCTGAATTTGTTCTTGTTTTGTTTTCTGGGCTATGGTATTAACCTTTCGTTCGTGCAGTAATGATGAAGTTTCAGAGAAAAGAGAAGCCAAGAAATTACAAGAAGAAATTATTATTACAACACATGCACTGAGGAAAGAAGTTACAATCTGCAAATTCTCAACATAAGAATTTCATAAAGCTTCTTTACATGGGACAGATAGAAACATTGACACTACTGCTGCTGCTAAAGGCATGGCACAAGAAATTCTAAAGATAAACAATTAATAGATTACATATGTCAGGATGCAAAGGTAACAATGGAGCAGTAACTATTGGCTTATATTATCTCGATGGCAAACTTCATGTAGAGACTGCCAATTATCCAACGAAATTCATGTCCAAAGGTGGTGAGAGTATTTGTGACTTACGTCGCTTTTTGCCCTCGGGAGTACACCTGCTTCTTCTTGGTTTTCCAGGTGTAATTGAAAATCTGCAACTTGTGCTAGATCCTGGTGATGATGAGTCAACAGCTAGGGAACCTCTGTTTTCTTTGCTGTTTTTGTGAGTGGATTGATGTTTGCTCGTACTAAGGGGAGATTTAGTTCTCTTTTTAGATGACCGAAGGAGTATTCCCTTTTTACGTTCGTTTTTTAGTAGCCGAACGTGGAAAGGGTCCACATCTGAGTGGCAAAGATTATTTTGGCTGCTGCTCCTTACAAGATCAACCTCACCATTATTTACCTGTTAGAGTAATGAGAAACCGTGAACTGTTTAGTTCATACATGAGCAACAAACATTCCCCGTTTTTCTTGAAGCTCATCTTCTGACATTTGTATATAAAGTGTTTACCAATTGAAGAAGAGCAGAAAATGTCCTGGCGATGTCATGTTTCTCTTGACCCATCACAACGTCTCCAAAAGACACAATCTTGTCCCTGTCTCCTTTTTCCGAGAGCTTGTCCATGACTCTATCGCCATATCTATGGATGTCAAATGGCGGACGTGAATCCTGCCATTAGTAGCTACCGTTCAGAAAATGGCCCATCTTGTTTGGGAGGAAAGTGGGTTTGTAAACAGAGACTCTGCATTTATTGAGAAAATAAAAGGAGGCAGATGTGTGTACCTGTTCTTCCAAATTCTTTTCAATTCTCTGTTTCCAATTTGAAACCCGCGTGGCCAATTCCGTCTGTTTTTCATTTTCAGTAAGACTAGCTAGAAGAGCATCCTGGAAAAGAAGTAAAAGGTTTTAACTAATGGATCATCCCTACATGGACGTAAAAATGTGTCCATAAAAATATGTGCTGTGTTGCTGCTCATTATGATTATTCTATCTATTATGCCAAATCACAATGGTAACACAACATTCCTGGAACGGCCATCACTGCAGACTATTTTTATGCTCCTAAGTCCTACCAAGTGAAACTGTCCAAGATTATTATCATGTTTATGCCATATCAGTATCTGATAACACAGAATGTCAACGTCAACATCCCTGCAGTCACCATCAGACGAATAAATGGAAAGTGTTCCTACCAAATGAGACTGGCAGAGATCTTCAAGGCTCGAATGAGTAGCAGGCTCTTCGTGCTGTATCACAGCAATGTAATGAGAAAGAAGTGCATGAAAATTATCTTGCAAACATTACATCATGAAAGTTGGATGTACCAAAGGCTTTTCTTGGAACATAGTTTCATCTGCATCATCGAATGTGTTGTCAGGCAAACCAAAATCTGGTAGCTCATTGTCAGAATCTCCATTGCCATCTTCATAGTTACCCTCTGAATTTTGTACGGCGTCATCTTTCTCCCTCAGCGACCCAGGACAAAGTGATAGACGCAACTGTACAAGCATGATTTGGCTTATGAGAAACAGAACGATTTTAACAACCCTAACCAAAAAAAGTACGAGCCTACCTTTTCATACAGTGGTTGTGACGTGCCGTCTCTTTCATCTGCTTTAAAGTTTTCTTCCCATATTTTAGTTAGGTCAGTGTTTATAGGACCCTGCAGCTTAGCAAGAGGAAATTCTACAGCTAATGGATGATGCTTCCTTGAACCAACTCCTGCTCTTCTATTTGATTTAACTGAAAGTTAGAGGAGAAAAAGAGATGCAGGCAAAGTGAATGCATACACTTTTTGGTAAAAGGAACAAGATAAACACAGAAAACCAGAATGCTTACTCTTCCTATAAGGTTTAACTTTCAAAGTGCCTGGTTCGTGAGGATTAAGCGGCTTCCATGGATCATCATCGTCGTCGTCGTCTGTGTTTCCCAAGTCCCCAGCTCCTGAATCTTCAGCTCCAAATCCCATGCCATCACAAGGAAAATCATAGGCATGGGGATTAGATCCTTCGTTGCCATCATTAGTTTCAAAGCAATGATCTGCACAAGGCGACGTAGGCAAGCTGGAATCTTGATTCTTTCTAGCTGAAGATTTACGGACACTTCCCTCTGATTGTCGATTTGGAGAACGAAAGATTTTGCCGCCTTTAGATACGGAGCTGCCCCTGTACAAACTACCAGGGCCGTTGCTAGCTTTAGAACCAAGAAAATCATCAACGACAGCAGCATCACACGAATCTAGCAGGATGAAATCTCGATAAAGATCATTTGTTGCCAACTGCAAGAAGTTACAATAACCTGAGTTAAAATAGAAGTACTAACATCAATCATATAACAAGTACATGACAAAAAATTGTATACGAGATAGGTTTCCAGTTCCCCTGTATCGCCAACAGCATCTAAGCATTCCCCTTCAAGCACCACAAGATTCGCAGGGGGCCTTACGTAATGATTACGTGGTGCATTACTGTAGGACAAACTGTCCAGCAAACTTTTTGATTCAACTGAAACAATCAACAAATTAAATGAGTTCAAATTTATGAACACAACTGTACTCATTAATACAAATCCATAAACTGCCTACCTGTGATATTATCTAATCCCCAGAAAGGATCATCACCTTCATCTGTTCCATTACGCAGGGCAGATGCTTTATCCTGACCAGATTCATCAGATGCCGCTGCGTCATCATGACTATGAAAATAATACAAATAAAAGAACAAAGTCAATGAATCCCATAATATCAGTTTTTACCAATATTTGTATCTGATGACACTGACAAGTAGAAATCGGAATTTTCCATATGAAATTTGTGTAGCTAAACCGGGCATGAAAAAGATATTAACCATTTAGTGATATCATGGACAACAAACCTTTTCTGTGAAAGAAACTCTAAAGCATGGACAACCAGCGAATACAGGTACTCAACCTTCCTACTATACACCTGCACCGATCCCTGGAGAAGCAATGCAGCTACAAAAGTACACAAAAAATCAAGAATAATTTACAGGCAAAATTATATAAAAGAAACCGATGCTAAATGCAACCCGTAACGCAAATAATCCTCACCTTCCGCGAAATTTACGTTAAAAAGAGCTTCTTCGTCAGCTGAGACGTTCCCTGAGCAGATTTTCAGTAAATACTCCTCCAAATTCTGGGCTAAGTCTACCGTCCAATTGGACTGAAGGTCGCGAAGTGGCCTCAGATTCTGAAGAAAACGAGCAGACGAAGGTTCACCAGAGTCAGAATCGTTATCATTCATTTCTGGGCAGACGTCAATTACTCGCTCTTGGCTCCGATAGTAAAATGTCGTTCGTCTTGCTAGTAGCAAAAGAGAAAGCTAGGGTTCTGAAATTTGGGGATTTTTTTATTTTATCTTAACGAAAAGCGCCCTGCCTTGCCTTGTCTGATCTGTTTGTTTGTTTTTTTTGGCGTAAGCGTTTTTCCCGCTCATATTCTTCGTAGCATAAACAGAAAAAAAAAAGGAGAAAATGTGTTAATGGGCTTAAGCTTTTAAAAGCCCAATCACTTTTGGGCTGTCATCCATTAATAAAGCCCATTTCCTTTGTATATTTTCTTCACAATCCACTATGGAAAGTTGCTGTGTAATAGAATAGAACACTTCTTTTCATTTCAATAAAAAAAGTCCAAATTGAAAAAAAAAATAGCTTTCAATTTCGCCACCATCGTCACCTCTTCTTTCCTCCCAGATTAGATCTCGTCTCGCCCTTAAAGTTTCTCCTCAATTCGCCTACAGATAATGAACTGAGAATCTGCCTTTTTCGGAACCGAATTTGTTGATTTGCTTCATAATCCGTTGAACAAATCCCAGCTGAAAAAAATCCTCCAAGATAACCATGAATTCCAGCTACGGCAGACCCAACGACAAGGCAAACGACAACGCTTTCGATTTCGATCTAGGGCTCGGCGCTGGACGATCCAGGCCAATGAACGATCAGAGGAACCAATCGGCGTCGTACACGTCAGCGTATCAAAAGCCAAATTCGACTGCGTGGGCTGCGAACCGGCCTGCAGCTCCGGTTCAGCCTAATTGGACAGGGTCCCTCTCTGGGCCGGCATCCATGGTGGGCGATATATTCGGCAAGACCTGGAATTCGTCGGCCGCTGGTTCAGGTATTGGGGTTGTGAATAACAAAGATCCTAATCTGTTCGGCGATTTGCTGAGCTCGGCGATGGGTCAGCAGAGCAAGATCGGCGGTGGTAATGTGCCTTTGAAGAACGCTAACGCTGGTAGCAAGCCATTTTCAATGGGAGGTATGGCTGATTCGTTGCCTAAAAGTACAAATCTCGGCGGTGTAAATACAGGTTTTGGTGGGAACTATGCTCAAAGCTCCAATATTGGTGGTGGTGGGAGTGTGAATTCGGGTACTCCTTATGGTAAAACTGTGAATATTGGTGGTGGGAATGTGGATTTTAGTGTTAATAGTAAGAGCAGTGCGAATATTGGAGGTCCATCTGCGAAGAACATGTCGAGTGGATTTAGCAGTGGGATTGGCAAGGGTAAGGATCCCTTCGAGTCCTTGGGAGAGTTTGGGTCTAAACCACATGTTGGTGTAATGAATTCGGATAACAAAGTACGTGATCGGAGTGGATTAGGAAATAATTCATTTGGGGATTTCCAAAATGCAGCTCCCAAACAAGAAAATGAATCCTCATTTTCGTCAACAGCCAATCCCACAAATAGTAATGATCCGTTGGGTGATTTTGGTTTCTCTAGCAGTGTATCTCAAAATCAAAGCCAGCCTCCTTTGAAGCAATCTTCTGTGTCAAATGATTTTGGTGGGCTGTTTTCTTCGTCTTCTGGCGGTGATGATGGAGGAGTTTCAACCCAACAATTTTCTGAAACTGATGCTTGGGAATTCAGCGGCGGAAATGATTCTAGCGGAACAACTGAGATCGAAGGCTTACCACCGCCGCCAGCTGGCGTTTCGGCTCCCTCTGCAAAGAACAAGGGAATGGAAAATTACAAACAAGGGCAATTTGCCGACGCTATAAAGTGGTTGTCTTGGGCTGTGATTCTTCTCGAGAAGGCCGGCGATGATGATGGGACAATGGAGGCTTTGACTTCAAGAGCTTCGTGTTATAAGGAAGTTGGGGAGTACAAGAAGGCTGTGGCTGATTGCACAAAGGTAATAATCATAGTTTGTGTCTCATGTAATAGCTTTTTCATATTACGTTTATATACGTGGCTTGTTCTCCTTGAAGTAGTTCCAAGTTACCCATGACACCTAAACAATCCCAACTTTATGCTCGATTTTTTTTTTTTGTTTCTGTAGCTAAAATTGAAGGATAATATAAGGTTGCTAATACATGTGCTGCTGCAGGTGATCAAGGAAAATATACAAATTAGATATGTTGTCTTTAATTTGCGTAAACTGGGAATTGAGAATGGCTTGTCTATAACATTGTTGATGATCGACACTTGATCCATAGCAGCCATTTTGTAATTGAAGTCTTGAAATTAATCACTAATGCAGGTACTAGCACACGATGAGAAGAATGTTTCCGTGTTAGTTCAGCGTGCTCTCCTTTATGAGAGCATGGAGAAGTACAAGCTCGGGGCTGAAGATCTGAGGTTGGTCATGAAGATCGATCCTGGTAATAGAATTGCGAGAAGCACCATTCACCGCCTCACCAAAATGGCTGGCTGATGAGTAGTGATTTAAAATCTTTCTGTTTGCATTTACTGTTACATAAAGATTAAGGAAGTTGTGTAGAACATTATTTTTTCCTCTGAGTTTGTTGTGCATCTCGAATCTTATAATCTTTGTCTCTTGTTCCTTGATTGAATCTTGTTTGAGATCTCTGGTTTCGCACATTTGAACCGTAATGGTTCGTGCTCTATGATGTACTGAAAGACTTGTCAGCTTTGTTTGTTTGTATTGAAATGCATGTGAATCTAATTTCATGCTTTGTTCTTGGTCTCCTTTATTATAGATCATTTATAAGCAATATTTGTTTAGCTCTGCGGACTTGTTTGAAACAAGAAAGTCGTTTTATTGCCTTAATATTACTTTATGGATTGCAAAATAACTCTTAATTAAGAAAATATAAACGACACGTAGAAGATTCCAGTTAGAATTTCAATTGAATATATGGCAATGGCATCTTCATTCATGAATTATAGATATATTATTACCAATTTTAAACATGCGCATTTAATGGAAATAACCAATTTTATTTCTTGATTAATAACCCCACTTGAACGATACATATATGGCAATCTACTGAATGTAAAGAATGGGTTTGTTAATCTCTTTGCATTGAATCTAACAAGTACGGAAAGAAAACCCTCAAAGATAGAAACAACTGGAGACTCGACATTAATTCTTGCTATCTCAACGGTCCAATTATTCAACTTGTTCGTTTTCGTCTATATAATAAGCCACTCAAAATTCAGTCCATCTCCTCATCATCATATATACCCTTTATTTTTCTTTTCGTCATCTGCTCCTTGTCCTAAACGTATAGATTGTTTGTGGCAAGAATTTATATATTCTGGGGAGAAAGAAAAGAAGAAGAATTTACTGGCAAGAATCATCTCAAACACCATAATGCCGTCGTCTCTCCCGAACAACTTCCCCACTTCATCAGTGGATGTTTTTTCTGACAAATTTCCAGTTGGTATGAGAGTGCTCGTCGTTGACGATGATCGTACTTGTCTGAGAATTTTGGTGGAGATGCTCAAAAACTGCCGCTACGTAGGTAAATATTATATTTAATTTAGGTCAACGCATCACATTATACACACCAATCCCTTGTCTGTGTTGACTCTGTCGCTAGGGTTTTCAATAGTGTGGTTTCCATCTCCCTACTAATTTCTTCCAAGAAAACCCCCAAATAGGATTATCCTTTCTTGTTCCTTTTTCTTGTGTAATTCATCGATGAGAGATCAATCACGAAACCCTAATTCCGATTCTTTTTTTTTTTCTTGCGATTTAATTTTCAGTGACAGAGTGCAGTCAAGCCGAAGCTGCCCTAACATTGCTCAGAGGAAACAAAAATGCATTCGACATCGTTATTACAGACGTACACTTCCCAGGCAGCGCCATGGATGGGCTTGGATTCCTCGAAAGGGTCAGCCAAGAAATGGCCCATCTCCCCATTATCAGTGAGTTAATATTATTGCATCTATATATAAGTTTCACTTTTCTTTTTCCTTCAAATCAAAATTCACGTCGTATTAATTAATCTATGTCGTCTCTTCTTTCTTCACTTGGTGCCCGAGCAGTGATGTCTGGCGATGATCGTACTAACGTTGTGATGAACAGCGTTAACCTCGGGGCGTGCGACTATCTAATAAAGCCAATTCGAATCGAAGTCCTAAAGAACGTATGGCAGCACGTGCTTCGAAGGAAGGAATCGTCGCTCGAAAAAGATTATTGTTCGTCTTCGAATGATAATAATAATAATAACGTAAAGGATAATGTGGAGATCAATTCTATGATGAGGAGCGAAGAAAATGGCAATTGTACGTCCTCGGCGAATAAGAAGCAGCGAATCGTGTGGACCGTCGATCTCCACAGTAAATTCGTCAACGCTGTTATGGAACTTGGGATCGAAAGTATGGCTTTTATATATACGATCATCTCCTTTTCCGATATATACATACATACGTAGATATGTTCTAGTTCTAATTTATTCGTTACGACAAATTTTGCACAGAAGCTGTGCCTAAGAAGATCCTAGAGAAAATGGGTTCGTCGGGGCTTACAAGAGAGAACGTCGCTAGCCACCTCCAGGTAGGGTTAATTTTCGTCGGTTCATCGTTTTTTTTTTTGTCGTATTTCTTTTTTGAAAGCTAACCCTTTTCTCGACGCGAACTGCCAATGTGTAGAAGTACCGCTTATCGCTGAAGAAGCTGATTATTGAGAAACAACAACAACAACAGCAAAAACTGGCGAGCGACTTATTGCCTCGACCACCGAGCGGCGATATAATGGCGCTTGGGACGAACTTTATAAACAACCAACTAATTACGCAGCTCAATAATAATAATCCAGCGAACATGCAAGCCGGTTTTGCAGAGCCATTGAATTTTCAGGATTATTATTCGTACGACGACAACTATCCAGCGCTCGTCGATAGTTATTCTTGCGCCTTTTTTCCTTCCAACGACGCCTCGACGATGCTTCAAGAACCACCGCGGACGACAAATTACGACGACGCGCCTATCAGCCCATTATTTGCGAATAATTCCGGCAATTTTAGTTTGCAAGGTACTTTTCGTAACGGTCATCAGCAACAACAGATTCTTTCGTCGTCTTTTTTGGAACATGAGAGTAATATTAAGGGATTGGAGAACGGCGCTTTATCTTCTGCCGATGAGAATATTGACTGGGACGAGCTGCTAGCTCTCGACGGAGGCGACGATTTTCTTCATTTCTCTTAGCGGGTTTTTTTTTCCGATTTATATATTGACAGTGAAATTTTATGAAACTTACCACATCTTTGTAAATGCCATGCGCTTCTTCATGACTTGGAGCCTTTGGCTTACAGTGTGGTTGTCGATTAATCACATTTTCTTCATTTACGTATCCTTGTGTGCATGTTATACCTTTTCTTTATTATATTTAATTTATAATGTATTTCGTGAGTGGCTAATCAAAGTCAATCAGATTGCAATGTACCATATGTATTTAGGGAACATGGCTTAGATTTGATTAGTACATAGGATAAAAATCCATTTAGAAATCTATCGAGGCATGAAAACCCTGTTTCTTTTAATATTATTCATCTAATTTCGAACTTGTTTGTTAAAGCAAGAAAAACTTTTTTATTATATATTTTTGAAGAAAATTAATAAATATAAACAACACGATGAAGAAAAAATATTGAAGACAAACATTTACAAATATATCGCATTTAAGAACTACTTAATAATATAACATTTTATTTAAGAAAGTGAAATAAAACCATTTGAGGGTTGAAATTTGGTGAATTAAGACGATCTATTAAGATAAAAAGGACGATCTATAAAGATGGTTAGAAATACGCGTCGAGGCACGAAGATAATATTTTGTTTATAATATTGTTTCTCCGACCAACGTATTTGAGGCAAGAAAGTCGCGGATCATTTCCTTAATATTAGCTTATATTATTACGGTTCCCAAAGTAACTTTAATTTCCTCTACATACACTACTGACTCCCTCATATATAGCTTCTCTCTGCAAAAAATCGACCGTTTGAAAAAAGATACATATCATGTCTTCTTCGCTCCAAAACTCCATCTACGATAGGTACAAAGTGTCCTACAATATTGGAGCACAATCGCAGACGGGGCGCTTTGAAACTAGCGAAAATAGAAGTCGAATCATACATTGACTCCCACTCAGAACTCACAGCTTCTCTGTGCAAGAAAGAAATCGAACGTTGGAAACAGACACATACAAATACCATGTCTTCTTCTCTTCCAAACACAGTGACGGACCATAAGTTGTAACTTGGGGGGGTCAAAACATATTTAAACAAAAATAATACGAAAGCTTAGTTCGTGGTAAAAATTGTGAAGATATCTTATATACGTTTTACATAATATGTTTATTATATATCTGATAATAAATTGCATATTGTAAGTAATGAAGAAACAATAAATTTAGATCAAAGTATACGTTGAAATCAGAAGAAACGTCTAGTTCTTCGTATCGTTAAAATGTTTTTTAATACATTTTTAGCATATTTATTACATATTGTTATTAATGACAAAATGATATATTGTAATTTAGAAATCGAAGAATAAATTTAAAAAACAGTAATAAGCAGCGACTTGCCCGTGGTCTAATCTTCGAATGTCTTTTATACGCTTTGCATAGATAATTATTACACATATGCCAATTAATTCCATATTGTAATCAATAATAATATTATGAGTTATAACTTTAGAGATAAATAAAACGTTTAAACAAAATAATAAAAACGACAAGCTATTTCTCAATGCGTGTTTTTCATAACACATATTACCTATATAAGAAGAAATAACATTAGTGACATAATAAAAAAATTATAACTTAAAAGGGTTGAAAAATGCTTTCAAAATAACGCTTTCATAACATGTTAATTTTATGAATGCAAATAAAACTTATAATGTAATGGAACATATTTTGGTTGAATAAAAGAAAATTCAAATTATTTAACATAATTCAAAATGATAAAATGTAAATATACGTCTTTTACTATAATTACTCTCTCAAGCTTAGATTTTGTTACGATTCATTAGCAGCGATCATCTCTTTCTCCATCTTTATTATCTATTACCAAAATAAGAGAAGAAATAGAATACCAATGTCTTCTCTTTCAAATGGTCCGGTTAACGACCACGTTTATAGTGACTACAAATTGTAGTCGCTTAAGGCCGATAGCGACTAACTTTTGGTACACAGCGACTGACTTTCGGTAAATGAGCCTTTTTGTAGTGTAGTTAGAAAATATACCGAGGCATGAAAATTCCTACATCTTTAATATAAATTATTCATCTATTCGAACTTATTTTAAGCACTTCGAGCAACAAACATTTTATTATATTTTCTGTTTCAAACAAATAAAAAATGTAAACTACACGATGAACATTCCAGGATAGTATATTTCCATGCAAAATAAATATGGCATAGCAGAATCTTCAATAAAGAGTTCTTATATAATATTACCCAAGTTAAATATGTACATAAACTGTCCGCATTTAATGGAAATACATGTGATGTGTGTATTATAGTAAGTTGGAACTACACATTATTTGGATAAATAACCCATTCAAACATTACTGCAGTTTAATTTTTTCTATTTATATTTTGTGGAAACTTTTTTGAAAATGAGAGCGGAAAGAAACACATTTTTTCGCCAGACTTATTATTTTGTTAAGTAAACTAACCCTAGCTTCTACTCTCTCTCTCACATTTTCTTCATTGCTATTATTACTCTCTCAAGCATAGATTTTGTTACGATCATTAGCAGCGGTCAACTCCATCTTTATTATCTATTAACAGCAATGTCTTCTCTTTCAAACGCCACTTCAGTCGATATTGATGTTTCGGAATATTTTCCAGGTGGGATTGAGAGTGCTTCTTGTTGTGCCTAATCCTACTTTTCTTAGGGTTTTGTCCGCATAATACTGTCAAAACAGGCCGGCGGGCGGGCACGGGCAAGCCCGCCTACTGGCGGGCCTGGAAATGAAGGCCCGCCCCGCCTGCAGGCGGGTAACGGGCCTGAGGCCTCCTGTTTAAAAAAATAATAATAAAGAAAACAAAAAATAATAAAAAATAGGAAAAAAATAATTAAAAATAGATAAAAATATGAAAAATTAAAAATGAAGAATTCAAGTTGGAAAAATATCTAATTTAAACTTTTTTTAATATTAATTATTTATGTTGTTAAATTATAAATCGTAGATCAAAAAATATAAAAACAATATAAATTTCTTATTATTAAATATAATTATATAATATTATATTTTTTGGTCGCGGCCCGCGCGGGCATGGTGGGCCTGAAAATTAACAGCCCGCCCGCCAGGCGGGTCCGTTTGACAGCTCTAGTCCGGCATGCTCAATAACCAGTGTTTTAAAAAGCGCAGTATAGCGCGCTAGTGCGCAAATTTTTCCTAAAACGCGCGATAGCGCAATAAAAAAGCGTTTTTACTTTTTTTTATTTTTTTTAAAATTTTTCTTTTAATTTTTTATTTTTAATTTTTTTTATGAAGCTAAAAATAAATAAAAAACATAAAACATATTTGCCTACCTTCATAAATGCTACAACTGTTGCGATTGTGGCGACGGCCGCGCCTATTCCTTCAAGTTTTGCCCTAAGCTGGTACACCGCGGGTTTTTAGAAGAAAATATATTTAAAATTAAAAATACTTGAAAAATTGAATGTGTTAAATTTAGAAAATACACACACATATATATAAAGCTCTTGAGTGCTGTTGGATATATATTTCTTTCCTAATAAGTGACATGCTCAAAATACTCACGCAATACGCTACGCACGGATCTAAAACGCGACGCATTGTGCAATACGCATTTTAAAAACCACCGCGGACGACCAATGACGACGCGCCTATTGGCCCATTATTTGCGGCTAATTCCGACTATTTTAGTTTGCAAGGTACTTCTCCTAACGGGAACGACGTTGCTGCAAATATCGACTGGGACGAGCTGGTAGCTTTCGACGGAGGCGACGATTTTCTTCATTTCGCTTAAGTGAAATTTTATGAAACTTACCATATTTGTAAATGCCATGCCCTTCTTGATGACTTGAGCTTTTTGGTTACGGTGTGTTTTACGTATCTCCTAATTTTGTGCATGTTATCTTTATTATATTTCATTTATAATTGTATCTTGTGATTGTTAGTGAGGTTAATCAGATTGGGGACCATATAGTATTTATGGACTGCGGGCTTAGATTAGACTATAGTAGATATAAAAAACCTATGGTTAGAATCTATCGAGGCATGGAATAGCAAGGAAAACGTTTTATTATATTTTTTTAGAAGAAAAATAATAAGGGGGTGTTTGTTTCCAGTGATCCAACATCACCGTGATACTCACATCACGGTAATGTGAATATCACCGTGATGTGGATCAAAGTGATATATCATTACTGTGTTTGTTTTGGGGAGATATTTCATTTTGCATATCAATGTGATATTAGAATATTGTGTTTGTCTAATCACGGTGATGTGTTGGGTGATATTGTATAAATGTCATATTTAACCCTACAAATATTACATAAATTATGTGGATGATATATATATCTATATATATATGATATTTACATTATAATGATTACTTAAATATCGAGTTTAATTTTTTAAGAATTAATAATAAGTTTTTCGTATAGTTACAACAATCATCCACAGCTCGTCGCGGGTGTGCAACGTGGTCTGCCTCTGGATGAGGTACCACAGCAACTGAAGCGAGAGGTTAAAATCCGGCTCGGCCCTGACAAGGCGGCCGAACGGACTCTCGGCACAAAAAATCTGCAACTCTTCCTAGTTAAGACACTGTCTTATCTGCACTTCGGAGAAAGCAGAACGCTAGTTTCTCAAATCAGCACATTTAATGGCCCAAAGGCAAAAAAAAAAAAAAATACATAGATGGCACAATCAAAACTTGGGAGAATTATATAAATAATGTTATTTTGAGATTGAATTACAATACTAGTTAAGTTTTTAAACCTTTTATAAAACTAATCAGCTTTTTTAATTCTCACTATTTTTATTTTCATTTTAACCACAAAATACTTAAAATTACAAATTTCACTATTGTTATATTCAAATAGCACAACACTTGTTCATAATTAAATATAATTATTTATTATTAAATATATTATTTTAAGATTTAAATATCTAATTATATAATTTAAAATTTGAATAAGGATATATTAGGTATAATGCTAAATTATGGGGTAATATTGTCCAAATACAAATTTGAAAGATCACCCCATCACGGTGATGCAAGATCACCTAGCTTTTTTGGGGTGATCCAAAAGGTAGAATATCACCCCATTTTCATCACCTAGGTGATCTGTCATTACGGTGATGACTCGTCACCTAGGCTAAACAAACATGGTGATGATAAAGCGACGAGAGGATTACGGTGATGTTTTGGAGGATCACCCCAAAACAAACACCCCCATACAAACTAGGCGATGAAGATTGAAGCTATTATTTCAATGCAGATACGGCCATGCATGCAGAATCTTCTTTCAAAGAGTTGCAGAGAGTTACAGACTATTAAGCAAAAAGTTAAATGGGTAATTCTCTTGGCTCACTCTTTTCTATGTGCACCCCTAACTGTAATGATACAATGTTTATTATATCAGCCAAGACAATGATCCGCAGGGGCGGATCTACAGTAGGGCCGGGGGGGGCCACGGCCCCCCCGAAAATTTTCGAAACTTTTAGTACTATATGTGTAATATATTGCTGAATAAGTAGATATATATTTCTCTATATCGTTGATGTATGACAATGCCATGTAGTATAATGGTGAGGTGTCGATACTTTATGTCAAAGGTGCCGGGTTCGAATGTCGCTTTTGTGTTTTTATTCTTCTAAGGTTTTATATTGCATATTTTCTTTTTAATTATTTTCCTTAACGTTTTTTGTTCTTTTACTTTCTTTTTAGTCTGCTTTTTTTAAATCAATTTTCATGTTTTGTTGCCTTTATTGTCATTTTTTTTATTTTTTTCTTAGAATTTTTATTCTTCTTAGTCTCCTGTTTCTTTTTTTAGTTTTAGGTAGTTTGGGTTTCAACCAAACAATACAACTAAATTAATTATATATATTAATCAATAAGATTTTTATTTAATATCTAAATTAGTTCTCTTTTCACATTAGCTAGTTCTTTCATTGTCAATTTAAATTTTATTATGCACTAATAAAATAAAAACCAAGTAATAAAAGCTTTCCCTCAAATTTTACTCATGAACCTTAATATAATTAAAAATCACTTGTTGAAGAAACACAATATCAATTAAAAAAGCACGGTTGATATTCATAAGACCTATGACTTGCGTTATTTCTTCTTTATTCTGAAGCATATTGTTATTTAATATTAATAATACCACGCTATATCAATATCATGACAGTTGTCTTTGTCAATATTCGAGTTTCATCAAGATTATCGTCGATTATTTATTCTCTTTTTTGTCGGTTTTTTGTTTGTTAAATGTCTTCGAAAATTTAAGGTTTTATTTTAAGTTCATAAGTTTCGATGAAAATCAAAATATATAAATCTTTTCAAAGAAAAATAGAAAATGAAACTTTTAAAGTCTGCCATTTCCGGCCCCCCCGGTGAAAAGTTTCTGGATCCGCCCCTGATGATCCGAATAATTAAACTATGCCGTGTCAGCATCTCTCTAAGTCTAATGCTTATATATTATGCGCTCATTGATCATCTGATGACCGGGAAATGTATCATTTGATGATCAGTGACGGAATGCAACCGAGGCGAAGCTGCGCTGGCACGTCTCAGAGCGAACAAGGGCAGATTCGACATTGTTATGGCCGACCTATGCATGGAAACGCTCGCACTCCTCGACAGTGTTCGTCGTGAGATGCCCGATCTTCCCTTTATCAGTGAGTTGCGCAATCTCTCTTCCTTTTTTAATTACATTAAATAATCTAATGATGTACTCTAACTGACTTTATGACGTCTTCTTCTTCGTTCGCAGTGATGTCTTACAACAACCGTCCAAGCGTCGTAACACAACTGCATTCAACGAGGCGCTTGCGATTATCTGAAAAAACCAATTCGAACAGAAGTTCTATCGAACATATGGATCCACGTCGCCCGAAGGAAGATGGCCGCAATTTCGCTCGCGAGAAATTTCGACGGAAAAAATCGTGTTTTGGCGTAGATCAAATCGTTCCAAATGATCATCATTATTATTCCTCTTCAAAGGCGCTCGAGAATTCTACTAATAGGAGGAAGAGGTCTGCCGAGGGCGTCGAAAAAGGAGGAGAAATAAATTGCAAAAACTACACGATTTCGGGGAAGAAGCCGAGAGTGCTTTGGAACGATAACGAACTCAACGCAAAATTCGTCGACGCCGTTACCGAACTCGGAATCGACAGTAATACATCGTTTCTTATCTCTTTTTTTTCCGTGGCGCTTTATTTTTATGTAAATTCTAATTTTTTTATATACGCTATGTATACGGCAGAAGCTACGCCTAGAGGATCCTCGAGAAGATGGGCGTGCCCGGGATTACAAGGGAGAACGTCGCTAGCCACCTTCAGGTATCGAACTTATCCTCAATTTATAATTTAATTAATTTATTTATTATCATGTCAATTCTATTCATATCTCATCTATTAAAATTTAGAAATGACAAATATTAAAATTGAAAGTAACATTAAATATGAGTACTAGTTTATATAATATTTTACGTCCCGACTAGGGTTTTGACGAAAAAGCTGACGTTTATTTTCTGCTGGCCGATGCAAAAATACCAATTATCTCTGAAAAGGCAGTCTGAGGAGCCGCCCGTCGAAGAGCGTCTTAACAACAATGTTCCCATCCCTCCACCTCATCAACAAACAGGGTCGGTAGACTTTCCACTAGAATCTTGGCCGTCGGCCCTTTTTCAAGATCCAAATAGTTATTTATTACGCTAATTATAATACCTTTCCACCGCCGCTCGTCGAAAGATCGAGCACGCCGATGACGACTGAGGCGCCACCTCATCAAGAGCAACCGAACGGCTTAAATTTTTTGGACGATTTTGCCCCTCAGACCGACGCTGAGCAGCTTCCGCTGTTGTTGAGGGAAGATGAGAATGACGACATGTTTGCGGAACTTGAGAAGTTTTTATTATCGGGTGACGATAATTCGGCAGAGGTATGAATATGAATGTAGTATATTGATATTTTTTTTTCGTTTTTTCACGTATTATTTTTTATTATTTACGTCGTCGTCGTCATACTTACTTCTCATCTTTACTTAATCTATCCTGCGTTTTTTTTAGGACTGCGGCGACGATGCTGCTCAGGCCGGAAGCTTTTCAGCACCATCGCAACTGATTTTGCCCGATTTCAATCCCTAGATTGTTTTCTTTATCTTGAATATTTTGGGAATTATGAAAACTTCTTTGTTATCTGCTTGATGACGAAGAAGTCAATATTATTCAGCTTCAGGTATTAGTTAGCAGTAGAGTAGTTTATTTGGCTTGATGATCTTTTGTCTTGGCTGATAAATAGTGTATCATTTTGCGGTGCAATGAAATTACTTCCTTTTTTTTAATTATTGCTAGGCAAACGGGGACAAAATCGTCCCCGTCCCCGTCCCCGCTGGGATCCCCGCCCGGTCACTTTTTTAGAAAAAAATTTCAATTTATAT
This sequence comes from Craterostigma plantagineum, assembly GCA_027422505.1. NCBI lineage: Eukaryota > Viridiplantae > Streptophyta > Magnoliopsida > Lamiales > Linderniaceae > Craterostigma > Craterostigma plantagineum. The sequence continues at coordinate 2,118,721 of JAPQWV010000057.1, forward strand.
TATTTTAATATAATTTAAACTATATTTTAATATTATTTATATTATTTAAAATATATTTAAGATTATTTAAGCTATATAATCATATTTATATTATTTTAATATTTTCAAAGTATATTTTAATATTGTTTATCTTATAATATTATTAATTGAATATAATATATATTATTTTTATTATCGGGTACGGGGCGGGGATATTCGCGGGGAAAAATGTTCCCCCGTCCCCGCCCCGCGGGGTAGAATAGCGGGGATTCCCCGTCCTATTCGGGGCGGAACCCCGCGGGGACGGGGAATCCCCGCCCCATTGACAACCCTAGTCATGAAAGAGATAGGAGAACGATGTTCGACTTTATGGGAGGAGTAAAAATAAAAAGAGGCCAAAAAACGGGATTCCGGCTAGTTTTCCGGCGCCGGACGGTGGCGCGTCGGTGAAGGCCGAGGATCGCACAATGGTTTGTTGCTGACGTGGCGTGAATATAGAAAGATTCGGTATTTATTTTTTTGTTTTAATTTTGAATATTAGTTGCATTAGTTGGACTTGTTTTGGGCTAAAGAGCCGTTTCTTTCCGAGTAACATTATTCGCTTAATTCCTTTTTATAGCAATCTTACGACGACATAGCTTATTGATTTGAAAAAGTATTCAATGAGATTTCCTTTTAGAAATTTATCGGGTAAAAAAACAAACAAAAATTGGGTTAAAGACTAGATAACAGATGATAGGTAAAAAGAATATCATAAACCCAAGTTAGTCTACGATAGCGATAGGTACAAGTCTCCACCATCAATATTGGACAACCAGCGGAAAATAAAAGTCGATCATCAAATGTTGTCCTCCATCAATGTTGCTGTTTCAGGCCATTTCCCATTCGATCTCAAAGTGCTTCTTGTCGACCATAACCCCACTTGTCTTAGGGTTTTGGCCCAAATGCTCGAAAACTGCCGCTACTTTGGTAATAATTTGAATATCAATGCAGAAAATAACCCTAGTTATTTCAATTCTTTGAATTCTATACGTTCTCTTGAACGCATCTATAATTATCCGAGAATCCATCAAGAAACCATACTTTCAAATCTTGTTTTTAATTCTATTTTTAAAAAAAAAAAATCTGTGGTTTTTATGATCAGTGAGCGAATGCAACCGAGGCGAAGCTGCGCTGGCACTTCTCAGAGCGAACAAGGGCAGATTCGACATTGTTATGTCCGACCTATGCATGGAAGGGCTCGCACTCCTCGATAGTGTTCGTCGTGAGATGCCCGATCTTCCTTTTATCAGTGAGTTATGCGCTTTTATTTTTATTTTTTCTCAGAATATCTCTTCCTTTATTAATTACATTCAATAATCCAATAATGTACTCTAACTGACTTTATTATTTCTTCTTCTTCGTTCGCAGTGATGTCTTACGACAACCGTCCAAGCGTCGTACTCAACTGCATTCAGAGAGGCGCTTGCGATTATCTGATTAAACCGATTCATAAAGAAGTTCTATCGACCGTATGGATCCACGTCGCTCGGAGGAAGATGGCAGCAATTTCGCTCGCGAGAAATTTCGACGGAAAAAATCTTCAGATCAAATTATTCCAAAGGATCATCATTATTATTCCTCTTCGAAGGCGCTCGAGGATTCTGCTAACAGGAGGAAGAGGTCTGCCGAGGGCGTCGAAAAAGGAGGAGAATTAAATTGCAAAAATTACACGACTTCGGGGAAGAAGCCAAGAGTGCTTTGGAACGACAACGAACTCCACGCGAAATTCGTCGACGCCGTTACCGAGCTCGGATCGATCGACAGTAATGCATCGTTTGTTATCTCTTTCTTCTCGTGGCGCTTTATTTTTACCTAAGTTCTAATGCTTTTTTTATCTGCGCGATGTATGTGATGTGAACGCAGAAGCTACGCCTAAGAGGATCCTCGAGAAGATGGGCGTGCCCGGGCTTACGAGGGAGAATGTCGCTAGCCACCTTCAGGTATCGAACTAACCCCTTAATTATCATGTCAATGCTATTTATATCTCATCTATTAAACTTTATAAATTATTATAAGTATCAAGATTGAAAGTAGCATTAAATATAATTGTGTGTAGAAAAGTATTGATTTCTTCTTATATTTGACGTCCCGACTAGGCTTTGATGAAAAAGCTGACTCACTTATTTCTGTTGGTCGACGCAGAAGTACCGATTATCTCTGAAAAGGCATTCTGATGAACCGCCCGCCGACGAGCATCTTCACAACTATGTTCCCGTCCCTCAAACTCAACAACAATTTTCGGTCGACTTTCGAGAATCTTGGCCTAAGGCCCTTTTTCAAATTTCGGTCGACTTTCCACCGCCGCTCGTCGAAAGCTCGGGCACGACGGCGACGGAGTCGCCTCCTCATCAAGAGCCACCACAGCAACCGAGCGGATTAAATTTCTCGGACGATTTTGCCCCTCAGCCCGACGGTGACGTGGCAGACGTCGGCCCTTGTTGGCGGAAGTTGAGAATGACGACTTCGGTGCGGAATTGGAGAAGTTGTTATTATGGGATGACGATATTTCGAAAGAGGCATATGAGTATGAATGTATTATATATTGATTTCTGTTTTCGTTTTTCTCGTATAAAGTTTTTTTTTATTGACGTCGTCGTCGGCGTCAAAACTGACTTCTCATCTTTACTTAATCTCTCCTGCATTTTTTTTTTCAGGATTGCGACGACGATGGTGCTCAGGCCGGAAGCTTCTCGTCACTATCGCAACTGAGTTTGCCCGATTTCAATCCCTAGATTGTTTTTTCTTGAATATATTGGGAATTATGAAAATTGCATTGTTATCGGTTTGATGACGAAGAAAGTTGTCGATTATTCAGTTTCAGATGAGTGTATTAGTGAGCAGTAGAGATGCCGGCGTAGTTTATTTGGCTTGATGATCATTTGTCTTGGCTGGTAAACAGTGTATCATTTTGCTTGCAATGAAATTACTTTTTTTATTCTAATTATTATTATAATGGCCGAACTTTATATATTATCAAAAGACAGCGAATTAAAGCGAAACCAAAGGCTCCTTTTTCGATTGCGTGAACGAATTCTTAGGCCTTCGCTTTCGAAACCATATGATGCCAATGGAGGTTTCAAGCAATGGGCTAAGGGACAGTTGATCATTAGAAGAAAATATCAGAAACTAGCAGAAGAAATTCACAAGAGAAGTGTCTCATTCTAGTAATAACATGGGAGAAGAAGCCGTGTAGTAATAAGGAAAATGGCTTGACTAAGACGTCGAAGCGTTTAAACTTAGGATGGTAGACGAAGTGGTTGCCGATAGGGTTGTCAACTGGGCGGGTTCGGGGCGGGGATCTAATCCCCGTCCCCGTCCCCGCGAGGCAAACGGGGACGAAGTCGTCCCCGTCTCCGTCCCTGCGGGGATCCCCGCCCCGTCCTAATTTTTTTTAAAAAAATTAATTTATATTATTTTAATATTATTTAAAATATATTTTAATATTTTTTAGATTATTTAAACAATATTTTAATTATATTTATATTCTTTTAACATTATCCAAAGAATATTTTAATATTATTTATCTTATAATAATATAATTGAATAAAATATATATTATTTTAATAATCGGGGCTGGGCGGGGAACGGGGCGGGGATATCCGCGGGAAAAATTCCCCCGTCCCCGCCCCGCGCTTGCCGACTTTCGGCCGTGGACCATATCTTCGATTCATAAGTGTTTCTAGGCTTGCCGTTGCGGCGGGGAATCCCCGCTTTTTTATCCCAGCGAAGCGGGGATGGGGATTTTTTAATCCCCGTTGGCGCGGACGGGGATTATAGCCCCCCGGTTCCCCGCCAATAATAATATATTTAATTAATTTTTTTCTATCTAAAATTAATACAATATAATATTTTTATACAAAAGTAGATCATCTTTATAAATATATGTGTTTTAGAATTATTCGCGGGGACGGGGACGGGGGCTATTTGTCCCCCTTTGATTCGCGGGGACGGGATCTAATCCCAGTTCCGTTAGCTTATTATAAAAGTTCGCAAAGTAACACTAATTTTCGGCCTTTTAACTAATTAGGGTCTTTTAAACTTACCTCAATAAAAATAGTTGGGTTTCTAGCATCATCAATATATGATTCATTAAAATATGCTAAAAAATTAAAAACTGAAATACTTGATGTATTTTTTTAAAGAATTAATATATATTCCTTAAAATATGGTTCAATAAAAAAATTTTAGTAGCTAAAATCTTCACAAGTTTCTCCCATTTTGTTAATTTTTAGTAAAACACCCTATTTATTAAAATAAATTTTAAATAACCCTATTAGTTAAAAAGGCCCTACTTTTCCCTTTTTCTGCGAATTTATAGGAAACAAACTCCTCGTATCATTATATCACCTTTTACTTTTCCAATTTATATGTTATCAACATACGTCGACTCTCCCTCATAGCTTCCTGTGGCAAAGAATATCGACCGTCGTTCGAACGTGGGAAAAAAAAGATAGATATATACAATGTCTTTTTTTTCTCTCCCAATAACCCCATCATTGATGATGGTCTCCCAGTAAATCTCAGAACAGCGACGGGACCAGAAATTGTAACTTGTGGGGTCGAAAAATGTTTAAACAAACAATACGAAAGATTAGCTCCGTGGTAAAATCGTGAAAGATATCTTATATATGTTTTACATAATATGTTTATTATATACCTGATAATAAATTGCATATTGTAATTTGAAGAAACAATAAATATATATCAAAGTATACATTGAAATCACAAGAAACGTCTAATTCGTATAATCGTTAAAATATTTTTTAATACATTTTTAGCATATTTATTATATAATGTTATTAATGACAAAATGATACAATGTAACATCGAAGAATAAATTTAAAAACAGCAATAATCAGCGTCTAGCCCGTGGTCTAATCTTCAAAATGTCTTATATACGTTTTGCATAGATGTTTATTACATAATGAAAATTAATTCCATATTGTAATTAATAATAAAATTTTGAGTTATAACTTTAGAGATAAATAAAACGTTTCAGCAAAATAATAAAAACGACAAGCTCTTTGTAAATCTCAATGTGTTTTATATAAGGTTTTCATAACATATATTACATATATAAGAAGAAATAACGTATTATAATAGTGACATAATAAAAAATTATAACTTGAAAGAGTCGAAAAGTGCTTTCAAAATGATGTTTTCATAACATGTTTATTTTATATATGAGTATAAATTTTATGGAAAATAATTTGGTAGAATAAAATAAAATTTGAGTATCGGAAGACGATCCACTGAGGTCTGCTGGCAGATGCAGAACTACCGATTATCTCTGAAAAGGCAGTCTGAGGAGCCGCCCGCCGAGGAGCATCTTAACAACAATTTTCTCGTCCCTCAACCTCAACAAACAGGGTCGGTCGACTTTCCAGAATCTTGACCGACGGCCCTTTTTCAAGATCCGTTTTATTACGGTAGTTATGATAACTTTCCACCGCCGCTCGTCGAAGGCTTGGGCACGACCACGACGAAGTCGCCACCTCATCAAGAGCAACCGAACGGCTTAAATTTTTTGGACGATTTTGCCCCTCCGTCCGACGGGGACGAGGTGGCAAACGTCGGGCAGCTTTTGCCGTTGTTGAGGGAAGATGAGAATGACGATATGTTTGCGGAATTGGAGAAGTTTTTATTATCGGATGACGATAATTCGACATAGGTATCAATATGATTGTATTATATTGATTTTTAATTTTTTTCTTGTTTTTCTCATATTATTTTACTGTTGACGTCGTCGTATGAAAACTCACTTCTCATCTTTATTAATCTCTTGTGTTTTTTTTTCAGGACTGTGACGACGCTGCGCATGCGGAAAACTTATCATTATTTATGCAACAACTAATGTGTTTGCCCGATTTCAATCCTTAGATTGTTTTTTAATGTATTGTGAAGGCAAACTTTGTTATCTTGTTGATGACGCAGAAACTTTGTCTATTATTCAGTTTCATTTCATATGAATGTATTAGCGTTAGCAATAGAGATGCTGGCGTAGTTTATATTTGGCTTGATGATAAACAATGTATCATTTTGAATGAAATGAAATTACTTTGTCTTTATTATGGCTGATCTCTATGCTTAGCCATGTTATAATAGCACGTATCTCTCCCAAAGCAAAAGGACGATACATGCAAAGTATAAACGAAGGTTTCGGTTTGTGATAACATTGCTTATGGGCTGATTGAATAATATTTCCATAGTTTAGGGGGCATTGTGAGACATAAGGAATAAGATTGAGGGTTGGATATGTATTTTCCCTATACAAACGAAACGACGTTCGATAGTCGTTGGCCGTTCTATTCGTTCTGGGTAAGTTGTGGAGAAGATTAGTCTAATAGATAGGACTTTAGTTCGAACAATATTCTTTCGCTTAAATCCTTTTCTATAGCAATCATACAATGACAAAATATGCTTATTTGATATACAAGTATTCAATGAGACCGTTATAAGTACTTTCATTTAAAATGACGAGAAATAAGCTTATTGATTTAAATATAATGAGACTTTTTTTTAAGAAATGGGCTTTTTAACAATTTAGGGCGTCTTTATTTATAATTTAATAAAATAGGGTTTATCATAATTAATAAAATAGGACAATTCATAGGAATTAAACGCGGTGGTGCATTTAATGGTACCGACGTAGCATGCATTGCATGCGACGATCACATTTTCAACTTTTTAAAGCAATCGCATGCGACGATCACATTTTCAACTTTTTAAAGCAATCGTTACTATAATATCTTTTTTCTACCATCTCATATAATCATCTTTACTTCATGTAATTTTTATGATAAAAATACATAACTGACACCAACTTATTTCTTGTTTTATTACAAACAAAATGTGATGCATATGTTATACTTTTCGATATTCGTACGAATAATTCTTTTGTAAATTATGTATATGATAAAATAAAGATTATTATTGTAATTTTCCAAAATGATGGTAGCTGAACATGTATCTGACAAACTGAACAAGTGGTTAGATAACTCCTCTGACTAATAATCCAGAGATTATCTTATCTTATAATATCGTATCCCCCGAACTAAACGCATCGTTAGTGTTTTTAATACATTTTTAGCATATTTATTACATATTGTTATTAATGACTAAATGATACATTGTAACTTAGAAATCGTAGAATAAATTTAAAAATAGTAATAAGCAGCGTCTAGCCCGTGGTCTAATCTTCAAAATGTTTTTTATACGTTTTGCATAGATGTTTATTACACAAATGAAAATTTATTCCATATTGTAATCAATAATAAAATTATGAATTATAACTTTAGAGATAAATAAAACGTTTAAACAAAATAATAAAAACGACAAGCTCTTTGTAAATCTCAATGTGCCTTATATAAGTTTTTCACAACATAAATTACATATATAAGAAGAAATAACATATTTTAATAGCGACATAATAAGAAATTATAACTTGAAAGAGTCGAAAAATGCTTTTAAAATGACATTTTTATAACATGGTTATTTTATATATGAATATAATATTTATGGAACATATTTTGGTTGAAAAAAAATAAACTTCAGATTATTTAACATAATTCAAAATGATAAAATGTTAATATACGTCTTTTTACTATTAATTTAAATTGCACTAAAATCATGGTTAGTTTACTTAATCTTTTTGAAATAGAATTATTGTTAATATTATTTATGAATATGATTCATCATAAAATATTAATAGAAGTAAAATAATAGAGAGTACAATGAATAAATAATTTATATTAAATTAATATAATTAATAAAATTTAATTCGTTGAAATTTCGAATATTAATAGAATTTGCGAATAGAGGAAACTAACTCCTGATATCGTATCATTATAGCACCTTTTCCACATCCCATTAGGTTATATTATATCCATACATTACTCTTAGAATAATTATCCAATGTTTTTTCTACGGGCACCTGGGTCGGTCGTTCTTCAATAATTAGATAGCAATAAATTATTATCTCTCCCAAAGAAAAAGATGACGTTGCAACATTTAGACAAAGATTTTTCGCTTTGTGGTAACAACCAACATAACCTAAGGAAGGGGTCGAGTATTTATTTCTGAGAAATAAGGCATAGATTGAGGGGTTTGAATGTGTATTTCCCAGAAAAAAGTCGGATAGTCATCGACAATTACGAAATAGCCCTTTGTCGTCCCCAACAAATGTGGCGTGGGCCCACCTGCCTTCTTTCTTTATAAGCGTATCATTTAAAAATGCATACAATACTATACTAAACAATACAATAGTAGCTTCTCCTCTGTGCAAGAAACCCAGCGGCAGAACCAGATGTTGTAACTTGGGGGTCAAAAAATATTTAAACAAAATAATATGAAAGAGTATGTCCGTGGTAAAATCGTGAAGATATCCTATATATTTTACAAATATATTTATATAAATTGCGTATTGTAATTAATGAAGGAAAAATAAATTAGATCAAAGTATACATTGAAAACATAAGAAACGCTAGTTCTTCGTATAATCGGTAAAATATTTTTGTTTTACTTTTTACATTATTTATTACATATTATTGTCAATGACAAAATGATACAATATAACTTAGGAATCGAAGAATAAATTAAAAAACAATAATAAGTAACATCTAGTAAGCTAATCTTCAAAATGTCTTAAATAGGTTTTTAGATGTTTACTACACATATGAAAATTAATTCCATATTCTAATCAATAATAGAATTATGAGTTATGACTTAGAGATAATAAAACTTTTAAACAAAATAATAAAAACGACAAGCTCTTTGCAAATCTCAATGTGTGTTATGTACATTTTTTTATAACATGTACTACATATATAAAAAGAAATAACATATTATAATAGTGACATAATCAGAATTTATAACTTGAAAGAGTCGAAAAATCAGATTCTCCAAAGACATCTCTTTGCGTTTATGCTTTAGATAGTTTTTGAAGTCTTTCCAACCGGAAGGCAATTTTTCAATAATAGCCGTCACTTGGAAAGATTCACTCAAAACCATCCCTTCCGCAAGGATGTCGTGAAAGATCAATTGAATCTCTTGCACTTGACTGATAACAGTCTTCGAATAGACCATCATATAATCAAGGAACCGTCCGACAACAAATTTATTTGTGCCGGCATCCTCCGATTTATATTTCCGGGCTAGCGACACCCATAATTCCTTAGCCGTTTCCATCCCACAATATACGTTGTATAAAGTGTCGCTCAGCGCGTTCAAGATGTAATTACGACATAAGAAATCGGAGTGCTTCCATGCGTCCACAACGGTCACCACCTCCGAAGTCGTTACGTCTTTGGACACCTTGGGCTTGTCCTCCTTCAGGTACGTCGTCAAGTTGAGTGTGGTGAGATAGAACATCATCTTCTGTTGCCATCGTTTGAACGTCGAAGTTGTCCCCGTAAACTTGTCCGGCTTCTTCAAGTGGTTGATTGGTACGTTTGGCTTCGCCACCGTAGGTATGGCAGTGGGGATTACAACAACAGTGGGAGAACGACATCGTTCCCGGTAGAACCTTGGTTGTTGGGGGAGTCCATGTTGTCTGACATCTTCGTGGGATCGTCGGATCTATTTTAAGATTGTTGGCCGAAAAAGGAAAAAAAATATTCGAAGATTGTGTCGCACACAATTTTCTTAAAATAGATTCGCTCCCTCACGTATGTGCTAGAGGTTTCATCGAGCGTCTATTAATCAGGATACTTCGAAAAACTCGGCGTTCGTTTAGCACAAAAACGACACCGACGGCAAACGGAACAAAAACGATAGCAGAAATAATTTTTTATGAATTAGTATTTTTTTTCCTTAGGCCTAATGACCCTATTTAAAGCCAAAATATTGAAATAAAAAATAAACTTTTTTTATTTTTTATTTTTTTTAATTTGATGGAAGTCACGTTTGAGGAGTGATTTTAACCACTCCATCAAACAACTCCATTATTCAATCATCAACCCAACCTTCTAGAAGTCGGGCATTTTAGAAGTTTGGCCGTTATTGGGCTAAAATCAAAGCCCAATGGCATTTAATTTCAAAGACCAATTCCAATTCATTAAGTAGAAATATTTTTTCTACTTAATTCCTCATTCACATCAAAATAATTTATAAAATCAACTATAATATAAATTATCTAACAAAACCAATTCGAACAGAAGTTCTATAGAACATAGGGATCCACGTAACTCGAAGGAAGATCGCCGCCTTTCCGCTCGAGAGAAATTTTGACGGAAAAAAATTGTGTTTCAGCGTAGATCAAATAGTTTCAAAGGATCATCATTATTATTCCTCTTCAAAGGCACTCGAGAATTCTACTAATAGGAGGAAGAGGTCTGGCGAGGGCGTCAAAAAAGGAGGAGAAATAAATTGCAAAAATTACACGTCTTCGGGGAAGAAGCCGAGAGTGCTTTGGAACGATAACGAACTCCACGCGAAATTCGTTGACGCCGTTACCGACTCGGAAGTGACAGTAATGCATCGTTTGTTACCTCTTTTTTTGCCATGGCGCTTTATTTTTATGTAAATTCTAATTCTTTTTTATATACGCTATGTATACGGCAGAATACTACGCCTAAGAGGATCCTCGAGAAGATGGGTGTGCCCGGGATTACAAGGGAGAACATCGCTAGTCACCTTCAGGTATCGAACTTACCCTCAGTTTATAATTTAATTAATTTATTTATTATCATGTCAATTCTATTCATATCTCATCTATTAAACTTTAGAAACGACAAATATCAAAATTGAAAGTAACATTAAATATGAGTACTAGTTTATATAATATTTTACGTCCCGACTAGGGTTTTGACGAAAAAGCTGACGTTTATTTTCTGCTGGCCGATGCAGAAATATCGATTATCTCTTAAAAGGCGGTCTGAAGAGCCGCCAGCGTCGACGAGCGTCTTAACAACAATGTTCCCGTCCCTCAACGTCATCAACAAACAGGGTCGGTCGACTTTCCACTAGAATCTTGGCCGTCGGCCCTTTTTCAAGATCCAAATAGTTATTATTATTATTACGGTAATTATAATAACTTTCCACCGCCGCTCGTCAAAAGCTCGAGCCTGCCGATGACGACTGAGGCGCCACCTCATCAAGAGCAACCGGACATCTTAAATTTTTCGGACGATTTTGCCCCTCATACGGATGTCGAGCAGCTTCCGCTGTTGTTGAGGGAGGGTGAGACTGACGACATGTTTGCGGAACTGGAGAAGTTTTTAGTATCGGGTGACGATAATTCGGCAGAGGTATGAATATGAATGTATTATATTGATTTTTTTTTTTCCGTTTTTTCACGTATTATTTTTTATTATTGACGTCGTGGTCGTCATACTTCTCATCTTTACTTAATCTATCCTGCGTTTTTTTTTTTCAGGACTGCGGCGACGCTGCTCAGGCCGGAAGCTTCTCATCACCATCGCAACTGATACCATATCAAACGGAGAGGATTTGGTGTTTTGTAGAACAGAGAAGTAAATAGAATCGATCATTCTCATTAAAAATGCATATACTGTACAGAGTATTTTATAGGTAAAAGAAGATAACGGCTATTTTAACTTCCAGCCGACCTAATTAATAAAAATGCTAATGGGCTGAGGCCCAGCTAAAATAAAACGCTAGGACTAAAAACAAAAACGCTATATAACAGTGGTTTACTTATTAGAGGAATATTTAACTAAAAACTGGCGCTCTTTCTCCTGATTCGAAACGTTGGTTAAAACATCCTCAGCCTTGTGCCTTGCATCCTCAGCCTTGTGTCTTTTTCTGCTTGATGACGAAGAAACTTGTCAATATTATTCAGTTTCAGGTATTAGTTAGCAGTAGAGTAGTTTATTTGGCTTGATGATCTTTTGTCTTGGCTGATAAACAGTATATCATTTTGCGGTGCAATGAAATTTCTTCCCTTTTTTTATTAATGTGACCGAACTTTAAATTACCAAAAGACAGTGAAAAGCGAAACCAAAGGCTCCTTCTTCGATTGCGTGAACGAATTGTTAGGCCTTCGCTTTCGAGCTAAGGGGAGCAGATCATAAGAAGAAAAGAGAAACTAGCAAAAAGAAGTTCAGAGAAATTTCTGTTGTAGCCTTGGAAATGTCGGTGCATGAACTGATTTATTAAGCCTCTTGGACCGCATGAAATCATCTGTCCCATTATTACCGTCCCTCTATGCCCAACTAATGTCACCCGTTGAATTTTAAATCTTGCGGTTCAAAAATTTTCTTTTTTGTTTATTAATTCATTTAATTCTATATTCCATCAAATCATAAAATCATTATTATTTCATGTGATTTATAAGATAAAAATAAATAAACACATCCAATTTATTTCTTGTTTTATGATAATCAATTTGATATCCATATCATATATTTTCAATAATCATAGGAATTATTTTAATAAACTGGGACAGGAAGTGGGACAGAAATTGTGGGACAGACGATTTCAATCGTCTCTTGGACATCAAAAACCTGAAAATGTGGAATGTGTCTTGAAAGAGATAGGAGAACGATGTTCGACTTTATCGGAGGAGTAAAAATAAAAAGAGGCCAAAAAACGGATTCCGGCTAGTTTTCCGGCGCCGGACGGTGGCGTGTCGGTGAAGGCGAGGATCGCGCAATGGTTTGTTGCTGACGTGGCGTGAATATAGAAAGACTCGGTATTTATTTTTTTGTTTTAATTTTGAATATTAGATGGATTAGAGTTGGACTTGTTTTGGACTAAAGAGCCGTTTCTTTCCGAGTAACATTATTCGCTTAATTCCTTTTTTATAGCAATCTTACTACGACATAGCTTATTGATTTGAAAAAGTATTCAATGAGATTTCCTTCTACAAATTTATCGGGTTTTTTTTAAAAAAAACAAACATTGGGTTAAAGACTAGATAACAAATGATAGGTAAAAAGAATATCATAAACCCAAGTTAGTCTACGATAGCGATAGGTACAAGTCTCCACCATCAATATTGGACAACCAGCGGAAAATAAAAGTCGATCATCAAATGTTGTCCTCCATCAATGTTGCTGTTTCAGGCCATTTCCCATTCGATCTCAAAGTGCTTCTTGTCGACCATAACCCCACTTGTCTTAGGGTTTTGGCCCAAATGCTCGAAAACTGCCGCTACTTTGGTAATAATTTGAATATCAATGCAGAAAATAACCCTAGTTATTTCAATTCTTTGAATTCTATACGTTCTCTTGAACGCATCTATAATTATCCGAGAATCCATCAAGAAACCATACTTTCAAATCTTGTTTTTAATTCTATTTTTAAAAAAAAAAATCTGTGGTTTTTATGATCAGTGAGCGAATGCAACCGAGGCGAAGCTGCGCTGGCACTTCTCAGAGCGAACAAGGGCAGATTCGACATTGTTATGTCCGACCTATGCATGGAAGGGCTCGCACTCCTCGATAGTGTTCGTCGTGAGATGCCCGATCTTCCTTTTATCAGTGAGTTATGCGCTTTTATTTTTATTTTTTCTCAGAATATCTCTTCCTTTATTAATTACATTCAATAATCCAATAATGTACTCTAACTGACTTTATTATTTCTTCTTCTTCGTTCGCAGTGATGTCTTACGACAACCGTCCAAGCGTCGTACTCAACTGCATTCAGAGAGGCGCTTGCGATTATCTGATTAAACCGATTCATAAAGAAGTTCTATCGACCGTATGGATCCACGTCGCTCGGAGGAAGATGGCAGCAATTTCGCTCGCGAGAAATTTCGACGGAAAAAAATCTTCAGATCAAATTATTCCAAAGGATCATCATTATTATTCCTCTTCGAAGGCGCTCGAGGATTCTGCTAACAGGAGGAAGAGGTCTGCCGAGGGCGTCGAAAAAGGAGGAGAATTAAATTGCAAAAATTACACGACTTCGGGGAAGAAGCCAAGAGTGCTTTGGAACGACAACGAACTCCACGCGAAATTCGTCGACGCCGTTACCGAGCTCGGATCGATCGACAGTAATGCATCGTTTGTTATCTCTTTCTTCTCGTGGCGCTTTATTTTTACCTAAGTTCTAATGCTTTTTTTATCTGCGCGATGTATGTGATGTGAACGCAGAAGCTACGCCTAAGAGGATCCTCGAGAAGATGGGCGTGCCCGGGCTTACGAGGGAGAATGTCGCTAGCCACCTTCAGGTATCGAACTAACCCCTTAATTATCATGTCAATGCTATTTATATCTCATCTATTAAACTTTATAAATTATTATAAGTATCAAGATTGAAAGTAGCATTAAATATAATTGTGTGTAGAAAAGTATTGATTTCTTCTTATATTTGACGTCCCGACTAGGCTTTGATGAAAAAGCTGACTCACTTATTTCTGTTGGTCGACGCAGAAGTACCGATTATCTCTGAAAAGGCATTCTGATGAACCGCCCGCCGACGAGCATCTTCACAACTATGTTCCCGTCCCTCAAACTCAACAACAATTTTCGGTCGACTTTCGAGAATCTTGGCCTAAGGCCCTTTTTCAAATTTCGGTCGACTTTCCACCGCCGCTCGTCGAAAGCTCGGGCACGACGGCGACGGAGTCGCCTCCTCATCAAGAGCCACCACAGCAACCGAGCGGATTAAATTTCTCGGACGATTTTGCCCCTCAGCCCGACGGTGACGTGGCAGACGTCAGGCAGCTGTCGCCCTTGTTGACGGAAGTTGAGAATGACGACTTCGGTGCGGAATTGGAGAAGTTGTTATTATGGGATGACGATATTTCGATAGAGGTATATGAATATGAATGTATTATATATTGATTTCTTTTTTCGTTTTTCTCGTATAATTTTTTTATTGACGTCGTCGTCGGCGTCAATACTTACTTCTCATCTTTACTTAATCTCTCCTGCGTTTTTTTTTTTTTCAGATTGCGACGACGACGCTGCTCAGGCCGGAAGCTTCTCGTCACTATCGCAACTGAGTTTGCCCGATTTCAATCCCTAGATTTCTTTTTCTTGAATATATTGAGAATTATGAAACTGCATTGTTATCGGTTTGATGACGAAGAAAGTTGTCGATTATTCAGTTTCAGATGAGTGTATTAGTGAGCAGTAGAGATGCCGGCGTAGTTTATTTGGCTTGATGATCATTTGTCTTGGTTGATAAACAATGTATCATTTTGCTTGCAATGAAATTACTTTTTCTTTTTCTAATTATTATTATAACGGCCGTACTTTATATATACTAGTATGTCCTGCACACCCTAACGTGTGTGCAAAAGATATATTTAATTTTTTTGTTGAATTGATCTTTGTAACTGCTGTTAGTGGGTGGTTATTTTAAGTAATTCCCTTAAATTAAGGATTCATACAGACCAAATTAAGTTAAATTGGAGCAGTTTAACCAAGCCCCTCTCCCTTAATAAAAGAGAATAGATTACAAAAGACAGCGGATTAAAGCGAAACCACAAAGGCTCCTTTTTCGATTGCGTGAACGAATTCTTAGGCCTTCTTCGCTTTCGACACCATATGATGCAAATGGAGGTTTCAAGCAATGGGCTAAGGGACAGTTGATCATTAGAAGAAAATATCAAAAACTAGCAGAAGTTCACAAGAGAAGTTTCTCATTGTTGTAATAACATGGGAGAAAAAGCCGTGTAGTAATAAGGAAAATGGCTTGACTAAGACGTCGAAGCGTTTAAACTTGGGATGCATGTATAGAGTTAAAGCATACTTAATTCTATGGTAGCCGAAGTTAGGGGTGGGCGTTCAGGTTCGGGTATTCGAGTTTTACCCGAACCCGATCGGGTTCGGGTAGTTCGGGTCGGGTAGTTCGGGTAATTTGTCGGGTATCGGGGAAGTTATTAATCGGGTCGGGTATCAGGTAGTAATTTACTACCCGATCGGGTTATTCGGGTACCCGATATATTATTTTTTTTAAAAAATTATTAGTTTTGTACATACATTAAAAATATATATAATTACATATGTAGATATCAATATATAACTTGAGTGATGTTAAAGTTTTAAATAATATTTCGACTAATTCTTATTTTAAGTGTATAATTAACAACTGATATTTTACATCAATGCATAACTCATCATAAAAATTTAAATTATATTCTCAAAATTTATAAATAAACATATAAAAATATGTATATATTATATTTATTGAAAACAAAATATCCAAATATTGTAAGTGATATTAATATATAACATGGATATTTTAATATTATTGAATTATAATATTTTTAGTCATATCCCAATTAAAAAATCGGGTACCCGACTACCCGACGTCGGGTACCCGAACCCGATATATATCCGACAAGCGGGTACCCACCGTAAATCGGGTCGGGTTCGGGTAGTGAAAATCTTAACCCGAACCCGAACTACCCGAACCCGAATTACCCGATACCCGACTACCCGACCCGATGCCCACCCCTAGCCGAAGTGGTTGCCGATAGGGTTGTCAACGGGGTGGGTTTGGGGCGGGGATCTAATCCCGTCCCCGTCCCCGTCCCCGCGGGGATCCCCGCCCCGTCCTAATTTTTTTAAAAAAATTAATTTATATTATTTTAATATCATTTAAAATATATTTTAATATTTTTTATATTATTTAAACAATATTTTAATTATATTTATATTATTTTAACATTATCCAAATATATTAATAATATTTACCTTATAATAATATAACTGAATATAATATATAGTATTCTCCCATTTTGTTAATTTTTAGTAAAACACCCTATTTATTAAAATAAATTTAAAGTAACCCTATTAGTTAAAAAGGCCCTACTTTTCCCATTTTTGCGAATTTATAGGAAACAAACTCCTCGTATTATTATATCACCTTTTACTTTTCCAATTCATATGTTATCAACATACGTCGACTCTCCCTCATAGCTTCCGGTGGCAAATGTTGGGCCAGCCGCCTAAAAGGAAAAACAAATAATAATAAAATAATATTATATAATATTATAATATTATTTTATATATATAAAGAAAAAGAAAAATTTTAAAGATAAAGAATGAGCGGCCCATATCAACTGGCGACGCGGCGAATTCCTGGCCACCGGTTTCGAGCGGTTCAGAACTGAGCGCGGCGGATTCCTGGCCACCGGTTTTGAGTGGTCCAGAAGAGCTGAAGACATCTATAAATAGGCTGAGGATTCTTCAGTTATTATCATCCTAAATCAAGTGAGAAATTCAGTTAGAGAGTAATAGTGAGAGGTAAACTTATCCGGGTGGATAAAGGTGAGAGCGGGTTTTAGTTTTACTGGCTAGTTGGGAATAGGTACAAAAACATTACCCGGGTGGGTAAGGGGTCTCGGGTTTGGGTTTAAACACGAGCGTTATTTTGTACGGTGTAATATTCTCAATATAGTAAAGCTGGTGCTCTCCGTGGAGGTAGGCGGTATTGGCCGAACCACGTAAAAATTTCGTGTTCTCTATCGTCGTCATTTTGGTTCTATATTGTCCAAATAAAATAGTCGCGGTTCAAAATAAACCTTCCGCTGGGCCCGGAATATTACCGCTCAACCCCAACAGCAAAGAATATCGACCGTTGTTCGGAAGTGGAAAAAAAAAAGATAGATACATACAATCTCTTCTTTTTCTCTCCCAATAAACCCCATCATCGATGATGCCTGGTGGTCTCCCAGTAAATCTCAGAACAGCGACGGGAACAGAAGTTGTAACTTGCGGGGTCGAAAAATGTTTAAACAAATCAATACGAAAGATTAGCTCCGTGGTAAAATCGTGAAAGATATCTTATATACGTTTACATAATATGTTTATTATATACCTGATAATAAATTGCATATTGTAATTAATGAAGAAATAATAAATATAGATCAAAGTATACATTGAAATCACAAGAAACGTCTAATTCGTATAATCGTTAAAATATTTTTTAATATATTTTTAGCATATTTATGATCTATTGTTATTAATGACAAAATGATACAATGTAACATCAAAGAATAAATTTAAAAAAAGCAATAATCAGCATCTAGCCCGTGGTCTAATCTTCAAAATGTCTTATATACGTTTGCATAGAAGTTTATTACATAATGAAAATTAATTCCATATTGTAATTAATAATAAAATTTTGAGTTATAACTTTAGAGATAAATAAAACTTTTAAACAAAATAATTAAAATGACAAGCTCTTTGTAACCTCAATGTGTTTTATGTAAGGTTTTCATAACATATATTACATATATAAGAAATGTATTATAATAGTGACATAATAAAAAATTATAACTCGAAAGAGTCAAAAAATGCTTTCAAAATGATGTTTTCATAACATGTTTTTTTTTATATATGAGTATAAATTTTATGGAACATAATTTGGTAGAATAAAATAAAATTTGAGTATCAGAAACGATCCACTAAGGTCTGCTGGCCGATGCAGAAATGCCGATTATCTCTGAAAAGGCAGTCTGAGGAGCTGCCCGCCGAGGAGCATAACAACAATTTTCCCGTCCCTCAACCCCAACAAACAGGGTCGGTCGACTTTCCAGAATCTTGACCAACGGCCCTTTTTCAAGATCCGTATTATTACGGTAATTATGATAACTTTCCACCGTTGCTCGTCGAAGTCTCGGGCACGACGACGACGATGGAGTCGCCACCTCATCAAGGGCAACCGAACGGCTTAAAATTTTCGGACGATTTTGCCCCTCAGTCCGACGGGGACGACGTGGCAAACGTCGGGCAGCTTCCACTGTTGTTGAGGGAAGATGAGAATGGCGACATGTTTGCGGAATTGGAGAAGTTTTTATTATCGGATGACGATAATTCGGCAGAGGTATGAATATGATTGTATTATATTGAATTTTAATTTTTTTCTTGTTTTTCTCGTATTATTGTACCGTTGACGTCGTCATATGAAAACTTACTTCTCATCTTTATTAATCTCCTCCGTTTTTTTCAAGACTGTGATGCCGCTGCTCAGGCGAAAAACTTATCATCATTTATGCAACAACTAATGTGTTTGCCCGCTTTCCATCCTTAGATTGTTTTTTAATGTATTGTGAAGGCAAACTTTATTATCTTGTTAATGACGCAGAAACTCGTCTATTATTCAGTTTCATTTCATATTTATCTTTATGATAAACAATGTATCATTTTGGATGAAATGAAATTGCTTTGTCTTTATTATGGCCGAACTCTATGCTTAGCCATGTTATAATAGCAGGTATCTCTCCCAAGGCAAAAGGACGATACATGCAAAGTATAAACGAAGGTTTCGGTTTGTGATAACATTGCTTATGGGTTGATTGAATAATATTTCCATAGTTTAGGGGGGCATTGTGAGACATAAGGAATACGATTGAGGGTTGGATATGTATTTTCCCTATGCAAACGAAACGAGGTTCGATAGTCATCGGCCGTTCTATTCTTTCTGGGTAAGTTGTGGAGAAGATTAGTCTAACAGATAGGACTTTAATCCGAATAACATTCTTTCGCTTAAATCCTTTTCGATAGCAATCATTCACTTGACAAAATATGCTTATTTGATATACAAGTATTCAATGAGACATTTAAAAGTGTTTCCATTTAAAATGGCGAAATAAGCTTATTGATTTAAATATAATGAGACTTTTTTTAAGAAATTGGCTTTTTAATTATTTAGGGCGTATTTATTTATAATTTGATAAATGGGGTTAATATTGTATTCATAATTAATAAAATAGGGCAATTCGTAGGTATTAAATGTGTGGTGCATTTAATGGTAACAACGTCGCATGCATTGCATGCGATGATCACATTTTCAACTTTTTAAAGCAATCATTACTATAAATCTTTTTTCCACCATCTAATATAATCATTTTTACTTCATGTAATATATATGATAAAAATAATTAAACGTCACCAACTTATTTCTTGTTTTATTATGAACAAAATGGGATGCATCTCTTATATTTTCGATATTCGTACGAATAATTCTAATATAAAGGCTATTATTGTAATTTTACAAACTGTTGGTAGCTGAACATGTATTTTACAAAGTGAACAAGTGGTTAGATAACTCATTTGATTAATAATCCAGAGATTATTTTATCTTATTATATCCTTTCTCCCGAACTAAACGCAGCGTTAGTGTTTTCTAATACATTTTTAGCATATTTATTACATATTGTTATTAATGACAAAATGATACATTGTAATGTAGAAGTCGAAGAATAAATTTAAAAAATAGTAAGAAGCAGCGTCTAGCCCGTGGTCTAATCTTCAAAATGTCTTTTATACGTTTTGCATAGATGTTTATTACACAAATGAAAATTAATTCCATATTGTAATCAATAATAAAATTATGAGTTATAACTTTACAGATAAATAAAACGTTTAAACAAAATAATAAAAACGACAAGCTCTTTGTAAATCTCAATGTGTCTTATATGAGGTTTTCGTAACATAAGTTACATGAAGAAATACCATATTATAATAGTGACATAATCAGAAATTATAACTAGAAAGAGTCGAAAAATGCTTCAAAATGACGTTTTCATAACATGTTTATTTTATATATGAATATAATATTTATGGAACATATTTTGGTTGAATAAAAATAAAATTCAGATTATTTAACATAATTCAAAATGATAAAATCTAAATATACGTCTTTTTACTATTAATTTAAATTGCACTAAAATCATGGTTAGTTTACTTGATCTTTTTGAAATAGAATTATTGTTAATGTTATTTATGAATATGATTCATCATAAATATTAAATAGAAATAAAATAATAGAGAGAGCAATTACATTGAATAAATAATTTATATTAAACTTAATATTATTAATAAAATTTAATTCGTTGAAATTTCGAATAAGATTTTGCGAATTTGAGGAAACTATATAACTCCTCATATCGTATCACTATCACCTTTTCCTCGTCCCATTAGGTTATATCTAGGGGTGGTTCGGTACGGTATACCGTACCAAAACTGTGATACCGTTTACCATACCGAAATTTCGGTATCCGAAAAAATCATACCAATACCATACCAAAATTTCGGTATACCTTAAATTTCGATACGGTATGATACCGAAATTTCGGTATGGTATCGGTATCATACCTTCTATACCATTCACACGGAGGGTTTTTTACCATATGTGTCTCGTAACTCGTTAATTCGTTGTTTTCAAATTTTTAGTCAATTCAAACTTCTTGGGCCCAATAAGATGAATTATTAATACCAAATTTTCCAAAATAAAAAGATTTTTAATTTATAAAATAACCTTAAATAATTTACATAGTTTGGTCAGTCTCCTTAGTAAGACAACGAACTTACATAACCACAAAATACAACTTTATACAGATTAATCAAAACGAAACGGCTATTTATAATAGTGAAGATTAACAAAAAGTATTTACATTGCATCTTCACGCTTTCAAAATCCTGAAGAAAAAACATTATAAGGGTAAAAAATTAAACGTGAGTTACATAAGTTATCATTATAATTAAGAAACATTTATTCTCACAGTTTTCAAGTCAGACAAAAGTGGAGGCAGAAGTTGAAGTGCTAGCTAACATGATCCGGAGTGACAGTTGCATCTGTAGAAAAATTAACAATGATATATATATATATATATATATTACACATAATGTAACTTGAGAAAGAAAGACTTACTCTTTTCAATTTCTTCAATTTCCTTATACAGTTCAAGGTCATTGTCTGTTGGATCTTTCCAGAGGCTGAACTCTTCTGCTCTTAACCAATCACCCGTGCACACCAATGCTTCAACCATTTTAGGACTCAAACTACTCCTAAAAGGATCTACAACTCGCTTCCCCAAGCTAAAAGCAGATTCACTAGCCACGGTTGAGCTTGGGATTGCAAAAACATCCTTAGCGATTGATGAAATAATTGGATATCTAACTCACTTCCTTTCCACCACTCCAAAAGATTGAAACTGATTAGATCGTTTTTCAATCTCATCGGCTAAATACTTATCAACTTCATTGGATATCTCTCGACGTTGTTCTTCTTGGTTTTGTGCATCCACATCATCAAACAATTCATCCCAAAGACCACCACCATCGCCATTAGTATTGCCACTATCTCCAATATCGCATTCTGATTGCATACTTTGACTCCCAATGTTCAGCGCATCATTTATGCTCTTGTATTCCGTCCATAAGGTTACCAAGTATAGCTTGACCTTATTAACTAACTCTTGGATCCTTGTAGCTGTAGCTCCAATTTTTTTCATGCTAACTTTGATCATTTGAAGCTTGTTCCTTGGATCCAAAACATTAGCAACTAATATCGAAGGGTTTATATTGTCCCAATTGCCCCAATACTTATCAAACTTTAACTTCATTGAATGTGCCACCTTGTTGAGTGTGGGATCCGAATCACGAAGTCGATTTCTCTCAATCTCAACCTGTAAAGCAATCATTGATTGATAAATCAATTGGGATGTAGGATTTTTTGATGCACTTAGCTCTAAAGTCGCATCGTAGAACTTCTTCAAGAAGTGCACAAAAGCCTTTGCATTCTCCCAATCATAGCATTAGGAGGGCCCAACCTTCTTTTTCCCTTCACATCTGCTTCATGAAAATAATTTATAAAAGGGAACCATTCTTCCGCCTTCCTTTCGAACACTCTTCTATACTTTAACGCAACATCAAGCATTTTATAAGTTGCATTCCACCTTGTTTTGACATCCATCGGTACCGTTGACATGCTAGAAAACTTTGCAAGAACTGCAAACTCCCTGAATTTATTCAACCTCGAAGGTGAAGAATGAATAAAAACAACCGAGTTCCTTATGGCTTTGATTGAATCATCAAGCTCTTTCAACCCATCTTTCACAATTAAGTTGAGTATATGACACGAACATCTCATATGTAAGTATTTCCCTTCAAACAACAATGCATTTTCGCTCTTCATTCTTCTTTTCAAGTAATCAATTGCTGTGTCATTAGAAGAAGCATTGTCAACCACAACTGAAAAGATTTTTCTATCCCCCACTCTCGTAGACAAACCTCAACCATCCTACCAATTTCTTCTCCAGAATGACTTGTGATTTTTGTGAAGTTGATAATTCTTTTCTGCAGTTTCCAATCAGAATCCAAAAAGTGAGCTGTTACAACCATGTAGTTTATATTTTGTATAGATGTCCACGTATCAGTCGTGATGCTTACCCTTTGATCACCAATCACCCTTTGTATCTTAGCTTTCTCCACTAAAAGTAGCTCATAAACCATACTGGCAACTTTTTTCGATCAGGAACTCTGAATCTTGGTTGTAATTCATGCAACAATTCTACAAATCCTTTCCCTTCGACAGCCCTAAATGACATTTCGTCCACAATTATACACCTTGTCAATTTCACTTCACATCTTTTTTGACTAAAAGTATGCGGAACCAACACACTTCCTTGCCCCGTAGTCTCATTTGTCAATATAGGCTGTCTTTTATCTTCAGTGTTCCTATCATAGAGGGGACTTAACTGACACCTTCTTATTAAGTGATTTTTCAATCCACTGGTACTTCCAGAAACTGTTGGGATCTCAACCTTACAATACTTGCATATTCCTATTTGTTGTATGCTTCCGTCACTTAATTTTCTTGTACCCTTTTCACAATGCCCCCAAAATATACTCCTCGGTTGTTTTCGATCTACAGGGGGCTTCGAACATTTACGTTTTCGAGTCGTAGATTCCTGTGTTCCAGATTCTTTTACATTCGATGTTCGGGCTGCAGTCGACGACATATTAGAGCCAACTTGCTAGAAAAACCATATCTTGATAAACATAACACAGTAGCTACAAAGCACTGTCCAAGACCAAGAGTATTTCAAACACACGTAATATCTTAGCCTAAATGCAAAAAAATTAAAACTGAGATGAAGAAAACAAGAGTTAAAGTATAATACCTTAGCCAAAACAACGAAGAAGATGAGGTGATTCTTGTATTTGTTGAATGTAGAAAGTAATCGACATACAGTTGACTTGGGTCTGTAAGCAGTCGATGTGATTTGGCTTTGGCGGGTCTGTAAGTTTTCTTTTGTAGCAAGAGAAACAAAAATGTGTTATTTTCTATTTCCTTTTGTTTCTTTAAGTAAAACTTTGGTGGGCTTCAATAATTTTAAAAATTTGGGCATAATTAATAATTTATGTGCTAAACAAATTTATGAAGATCCTCATAATATTTTTATCTATTTTATATTTTTTGACATAATATAATATGTGTAGGTTTCTGTGTATATATATATATATAATATTAAAAATTTTAGTCTTTCGGTATTTCGGTATAATCGGTATACCTTTATTTTAAAATTTTCATACCCTTACCGTACCAAAACTTTTCGGTACGGTATCATACCTTACCAAAACCTTTGGTATACCAAAATTTTCGATATTTTCGGTACGTTACGATATGATAAGGACGATATTTCGATATTTCGGTATATTTCCCCAGCCCTTTATATCCATACATTACTATCTTAGAATAATTATCCAATGTTTTTTTAGGGGCACCTGGGTCGGGTCGTTCTCCAATAATTAGATAGCAATAAATTATTATCTCCCAAAGAAAAAGGATGACGTTGCAAAATTTAGACAAAGATTTTCGCTTTGTTGTAACCACCAACGGAACCTAAGGAAAGGGCCGAGTATTTATTTCCAATTAGGGGCGTTATGAGAAATAAGACATAGATTGAGGGGTTTGAATGTGTATTTCCCAGAAAAACGTCGGATAGTCATCGATAATTACGAAATAGCCCTTTCTTTATAAGAGTATCATTTAAAAATGCCTACTATACTATACTATATTATACTATGCCTCATAGTAGGAATCTTTTGCATTATATAAAATATCATTATTTTATAAAACATTATTTTATTATAATTAAAAATATAAAGAAGGAAAGAAGAATAAACCCTATTCAAACGTTCATTTGAATAGAAAATTATAAGTCAAGAAAACTTTTAGAAAACCACGTTGCGTATTATTAAAAAAATATGGTCTTTCATAAAATATTCAAACAAACACTATCTAACAATAATCAATTTCTATAAAGTTGTCACACTTCATCATTATTAATTTTCACTGAGCGTTTCTTGCGAGACTTTCGATCCATTTCACATGGATATCGCCGTGTTCACTTTCCTCCGACTTTTCTATCTGTGCGTAGATAAGGATTGTGTACCAGATGAAAAGGAGGCTTCCAATGAGACTCCTCTAATGGACACTCAAATTGATAAGAATATGTTGCCTCCAAAATTTCAATTACAAAATCATATGGAACATATTCACATGGATCAACTTTAAAATACTTACACACCTGAAAGAAAATATAGGGACATGTTTTCATTAATAATATTAATAACAATAACAATAAAAACAACAATAACAGCAACAACAACAACAACAATAATAATAATACTAGTAATAATAATAATAATAATAACAGGAATAATAATAATAATAATAATTTCATCACATACCTGCATTGCATGTGAGCATGGAATTTTACAAACCAACCACCTGCCACACGTACAAGAACGACCTTTGAGATTAACATGATGAACTTGAGGGCGACGACCTGGTTTTCCTGGAGTAATAACAGCTGATGTCCTAGTAATTGTGTTGTAGGGCGAACTATATGTTTTGTAGCTTTCCTATCCCAACAACTATATTGAAGATGGACTTTTTTCAGGTCATAAATGTCGTTCTTGTTTCAAGCGATCTATCTCCCTTCATATTCTTGGTAGTAAGTAGTCTAGACAAGGCAAAAAAGTAGATTGTGCTATATCCGTGGGAGGTAGCCAACAAGCGCCCCTGAGTACACCATTCATGATTTCGGACCAATTTGATGTAGCTGACTCATACCTATAATATTGATGTTATTAAATATATATCAACGTGATGAAAATAAAGAAATTATAACTAGCACCACCATCATGAGCAAAGTCCATCGAGTTGGATTTATCTTTTTTAACCACTTATATGCCCCTTCATTTATTTTCTGAATGTTCTCCATAATGCTGTCAAACTTGCCAACATCTTCTGCATATGCAGCTGATCACGCCATGCTCTTCAAGTGAGAACTTTCGTATTTCTCCATGAAATTTGACATAACATGCCGCATACAAAACCTATAGCAGCCCCCTGGTTCAGATAATGCAGGGATGTATGGTAGAGCTCCTATTAAGCCAGAACCTCGATCGGATATCAAACACGTCTTGTGTTTTCCTTGAATAATATGTGTGCTAAGCAGATCGAGAAACCAATGCCAAGAGTATTTTCATTCCTCATCAACAAAAGCAAAAGCTAATGGCAAAATCTGACCACCCGCATCAAACGCGGTGGCAATTAGAAGTTTGCATTCATAATTTGAATGCAAGTGTATCGCATCAAGCCAATGAGCCCTCAGTCCTACTGGCTGAGGGGGAGGTGCTTAGGGTCATGTTGGGAGAGGTCCTGGGTTCGAATCTCATCCCTGTGACATTTCCCTAAGCCTGCCCACATGAGCCCAGACATGTGCGATTGACCTGGTCGACCTGTTTAGCAGGTAGTGGGTCGGCCCCGGGGTTTACCATCGGCTTTACCCGGTTACCAAAAAAAAGTGTATCGCATCAATTGTAATAACAGACCGACAATGTTGTATGCGTCAACTCACGGTCGAAAGCCCAAAAAACATAATTCATCATAGAATCACCATCCTCTAAAGGTATATTGTCATACATAACAATGGTACCTGCATATTTAATATGGTGTTGAGGATATTATAATAATAATACTAATAATAAATAAATAAATAAATAAATAAAATTCTAATTATAATAATATAACGTGTAATAAATATAATAAATAATGAGTTATCTGGATTAACTTGTTGCACCGCGTGAAAGAAACATGGCAATTTGGGAACAGAAGTTTCCTATGTGCCATATATTTCTTGCACTGCTAAATTTACTGATCGTCGTGCTTTGTATCTGTTAATATCAAAACCCAACTTATTTTTAATTAGTCGGCGAACCTCAACAACAGTGATGGCAGGATCCCCCTTAATATCACTAAGTATTTCGGATGCAATCAAGTGATGGTGGGATCGGGTCGGGTATCGGGTTTTCCGGGTTGGGTACCCGAACAAATCGGGTATTGAATTTTCAAACCCGACCCCGACCTGATCAAATATCGGGTACCCGAAACCCGTCGGGTTGGTATTTTTTTTAAAATTTTTTTTACAGATTCATAAACATTTAACACCTCTCTATCAAGGGCTGAATCCTTGAAACCCTCGAACCCTATGGTCTTGCAAATTAAGCCACGGCGATCCTCATTACTCCACAGCTGAAATTGACATCGTCAAACCCATTATGGCGGTGCGAGTCTGCGACGGTGCCGAGACTTGGCGGTGCTAGTTTTTTTTTTATCTTCTTCTACATCAAGCTTCGATTCATCTCGAGCATGAGTTAGTGTGTGTTGGCGTTGGTGTGTGCGTCTGTGTATCATGCATTGCGTGCGTTGGTATGTGTATCGAGTGTGTGTGTTTGTGTGTGTGTTGGTGTGTGCGTATCGAGTGTGTGTGTTTGTGTGTGTTGTTGGGGTGTGTGTGCGCGTTGGTATGTGTAATTGTGTATCGGGGTGTGTGTGGTGTCTTGTGGTTGGGGTGTGTGCGTTGGTATGTGTATCGACTTCAGAATATACTTTTCTATGATCGGGTCATTCGGGTACCCGATCGGGTTTTTCGGATAGCATATTGCTACTCGAAAGCCGACCTGAAATGTAATATCGGGTATCGGGTGATAAAACCAGACTTTTCACATCGGGTCGGGTCGGGTATCCGAAACCCGACCCCGATTGCCCACCCCTACAATCAAGCCCACACTTAAATTCTTATACTCTAAAGATAGATTACTGCTGATATAACATTTGTGTTCTCCTTGGTACATAGAGACCTTCCAAACTTGTGACTTCTTCTTCAATATACCTCTAATTCTCCAATCGCGAGGTCGTATACCTTTCTCTTGTGGACAACGCACCTCCCACGCTTTTCGTGTACTAGTTTTAACTATATAGGACCTTCTAGTTAATTGAACTGCCATCTGGAAAGCCTGTTTGGTATCAAATAACCCCTTCTCAGTGCTAGAATTGTCAAAGTTGTTTGAAATGCTAATAGAATCTGCTAATAAGGAAGGCAGAAGACGTAAATAAATTTCTCGGATTCCATGATGTATTCGATGTTGTAGCATCTGTAGGTGACTCAACTTGTGGTTCGCTTTCAACTGGTTCATTTTCAACATAGACATCAGAATGATCACAGCCTACAATAAAAGAGTATTAAAAATTTAATATTAAATAACTAGAAAAAAATTAAAACCATTTTAAAAAAAAAATGCACCTGGAATCTCCGTCACAGAAACTTCTTCATTGTACATGTTTATCCCAGTTGCATTCCGTTGCATATCAAAGACGTAAGTAACCTTGTCATCACTATCTATGTCGTGGAAAAAAGACGTAACACGATTTGCATCATCTATTGCCATATATTGCAGACATATCTTCAATAAACTATCATGCGATCCACAAATTTCTCGCAACTGAGTCAACATCGCATTGAACGAAACATCACGTGAAAATATTCCACTATTTTTTGGAGATCAGTGATTAAGTTGCCACCCCAATATAGCGTCACAATAACTTAATTCGACATAATTTCTGCAAATTGAAACCGAACTTTCAGGAACAAAGGCGAATTCACGCACAAAAAAAAAAAGATGATTCTTAAAATAAAATAAATCAATTACACGGAACAATATGGAGAAACTAGCCTGATAAAAGATTATGTTTGTTCGAAGCTATGGTGGTGGGTTGTCTCCCTCATCCAAGATAAATTCAGAGGATGTTGAATAGGTTTTCTTATTGTTATGATCTTCTTTATGTTTTTTAAGTAATAAAATAATGATATTGAAATAATGATATTCTATATAATGCAAAGATTCTAAACAGTAGCTGTTTGAGACGTTGCAAGGCCTAGGGAAGCTTTATTTTAATTAGAATGTTTTACCTGAAAATATTAAATTTAAAGAGTAGAATTGTAATTTTAAATAGTTTTGTGGTCAAAATAGAAAAATCATAATTAAAAGTGAAAAATTTATTTAGTTTTGCAACATTATTAAAAAGTTAACTAGATTTGCACTTAAATTTTAAAAGTTCACTATTTTTGCCTTTCTCTCACGTGTATGTTTGCCCGAATTCGTCCTTAGATTATTTCTTTTTCTTTTATATATGTCGAGAATTAGGAAAACTTAATCATTCATATCAGAAGCAGTAGAGATGCTTGCATGGCATATAGTCTATTTTGCGTTGTTGATCATTGTGTTTATGCTGATAAACAATGTATCATTTTGACTGTAATGAAATTACTTATGGAAGAACTCTATGCTTAGCCCTGTTATAATAGCAGTATCTCTCCCAAAGCGAAGGACGATACATGCACTCAGTTTGTAATGGGGCTGATTGAATATTTCCATAGTGTTTGGGGGGACTTGGAAGGAATAAGGAATAAGATTGAGGGTAGGAAGGATATGTACTAATCAGAGTAATATTCTTCGCTTAATTCCTTCTATAGCAGTCCTACAATGACAAAATAAGCCTACTGAAATATAGATAATGAGACATTTTTAAGTCCCTGAGAAGTAAAATGAGACAATTATAAGTGGTTTCATTTAAAATCACAAAGTAAGCTTATTGATTTAAAAAAGTACTTTATTTTAGAAATTTATTGGGTTACGGGCTATTTATAAAACATCCCCGATAATTTGGTTCAGTTCAGACTAGATAAGATAATAGATGATGGGTGAAAAGAATATCACAAACTCAAAATAGCCTACGATAGGTACAAGTGTCCTCCATCAATCTTCCATTTTCGTCTCCATAACAAGTGTCTTGCGATTGGATTTTCACCCTAAATTTTCAAGAAATTAATAGGTATATATGAAATTCACCACGAAATTATTATTTTATCGTTATTATGAATCTACATGCTTCTAAGAAGCGAAAGGGCAACACAAACTTCTCATCTTACTGACACGTCAAGGGTACACGTGTATGTCTACCACGTAATCTACGCTTCTACTTAATAGTTTATTCTTCCTCAGATAACACACCATAGCAAACTCTGATCTACAGTTCAACTCTCATCTCCATCTTCATCGTCGCTGATTACGCACGAAAATGGGTAGCTTGGAGAACCGTGTGGTCGACGAGGTTAGGAGCTTCGACCGCCATGCATTCTTCGACCTCGGCCATCCTCTGCTCAACCGCGTCGCCGAGAGCTTCGTCAAAGCCGCTGGAGTAAGTCGTCAATTTTTTCCCCTCTTTTTCTCCTGTAATTAGTCTTTTTAGCTCGATAATCGATCGAATTAGTCACGCGTGCGTACGTGATTGAGACAGATTGGCGCTGTTCAAGCTGTGTCCCGCGAAGCCTATTTCACCGCCGTAGAAAGTGAGATTTTCGACGAACGATTTCCTCTGTTTTTTTTTTTTGGAGTTTTTTATTTTGTTGAGATTGGGTGGGTGAATGGGGATCTGTGTGTGTGTGAGTACGCAGGCGGTGGAGGCTCTGAGATCGGCGCGAAGAGGCACAATCGCTTCTCGGACATTAGGGGAGAAACTAACAGAAAGTCTGTGGAGGGACTGGTAAGAAAAATTGAAGAACAGTTACGATTATTACTCATTACCTATTAATCTCTCTCTTATCTTTCTCGTTTGTTGTTTCAGGTGAAAGCCACTGGAAAAGAAGCAGTGCAATGGGGTACGTACGATCCATTATTACAACAATCATCCCCTTTTCTTCACCTCCTTGCACAAAGAATAGTATGATGATATACGATACTGAAACAGCCAAGAAAATGACTTTTATGTGGTGCAGGTTTAGCAGCAGGTGTATACTCAGGCATTACCTATGGATTGAAAGAGACTAGGGGTGTCCATGACTGGGTATCTCTCTTCTCTCTATCTCTCTCTCTCTCTCTTTCTCTCTCTCTCTCTCTTTGATGTGTGGTTTTTGGGTATATAGAAAAGTAGCGCATTGGCTGGTGCGATAACTGGGGCGGCGCTGGCATTCACGACTGAGGACCGCTCGCACGAGGCACTTGTGCAGTCGGCCATCACTGGCGCCGCCATTTCCACGGCGGCAAACCTTCTTACGGGGATTTTCTGAGAGCTTATTACATCCATCCATCCATCACTTTGCTTTGCTTGCTTTCTTCTTTGTTTCCATAGTATAAGTATATATATGTATGAATAATGTTTGGATGTATTTGTAGTAGTAAGCAGCTGTTGCTATGCTAGACACTTTGATCTACCCCATTTCCATGTATGCTGATGACTGCTTCCTATTTCTGTTGTTGATCTTTGATTATTAATTATAATATACAATATCAGCCCAGCCAAGACATCCTTATATCAAATTCATCTTAGTAAGTATTAGTTACAAAAAAAGGAAAAAAAAAAGAACTCAGATTTTATGATAATTAAATACAAGTGCATGGATAGAGCAGAGAGCATAGAAAGAAAAGATAAAAAAAAAACAATCGATGTTAGTTAATGTAAACAGTTGATATAATTCGAGCGATATAAGAAAAAATAGCGTCTTAATTAATTAATTAATTGTACTAGTTTTTTATGAACATTACGTTGAACTTGTCAAAATCGATCGGTGCCTTAAAAAATCTAATCTAATTCGAGAAAGGTGCGATATTTGGACTAAGCTCTCAACTTTCCTCGTCCGTTCGTTGATTTACGTTAAGCTTCGAGTTTTTTTTTTTTTTGGGATTTTGTACGTCATGTATTTCGATCAATTGTGTGCTTAATTACACGGTTTTCCATTGCTTCTGCTGCCGTTTCGATCTGTGTTCGTATCGATTGGTGCGTCTCTGCCCGTGGTGTTTATCTCCTAAATTCGATTTTGAAAGCAGATCTTGTACTGCATACTTAAGTTCAGACGTGTTGTGTTCCAATTCGATTGATTGTGATCAATGTTTATTGTGAAGCTTAGGGTTTGAGAAATGGGCGAC
This sequence comes from Craterostigma plantagineum, assembly GCA_027422505.1. Lineage (NCBI taxonomy): Eukaryota > Viridiplantae > Streptophyta > Magnoliopsida > Lamiales > Linderniaceae > Craterostigma > Craterostigma plantagineum. Next base: position 2,150,721 of record JAPQWV010000057.1, read on the forward strand.
GTCTGAAACGGAAGGCTTTAAGGTAACTGACCTCGTTATTCATCGTTTGAGATGATTATTTGTGATTATGTTGTAGCCAAATACGGTTCCACTAGACAGTTTCATTACATCTGCATCATCAAAATTTTGTCTCTTTCCTATCGTAGTCACAGCTGTTGCATCCCATTCAAATTGGATGGTATTTGAAGTTTCTGCAAGTCAACGATCTTACACCATTTCCTTTTCTTTTTTTCCAGCCACTTAGCCTTTGATATGTCGAAAGACGATGGTGCTGCCGCCGCCCAAGATGCAGCTGAGAGGATCAAAGCCGCCGCCCTTTCGGCAGCAAAAGGCCTCAGCCGTGCCCAAGCCGAGCATGCAGCTTCTGCAGCTGCTCGCAACGTAAACGCCTACGGGCAAAAGGAAGAAGGGCCGAGCCGATGGCAAGAGAGAAAAGAAGCCAAGAGGCAGATGTACTTGATGAGCACCGAGAAACAGGTGAGGCTCGGCGAGCGTAAGGACGCCAAAAACTCGTCCACCGCCCACTTGGCAGCCAGAATTTCAGACGGGACATTGGACATACGAATGTAAGAACGAGCGAGTCTACATCTCACGCCCTTCAAGAACTCAGCAGCTGAAGAACCCTAAACTCAGGATGGAGGTCTCGGTTTCGTACGATTTGGACAGCCCTGACGTTCGATCGGAGGAAAAGGTCGAGGAGAAAAGGGCGAAGAAGAGTAAGAGGAAGCACAAGTCTGATAGTGATAGCGAGGCTTCTGTGTTTAGTGGCAGCTCTTCGGCCGAAGATGAGAGTGAGGAGTCGAGCGACAGCTCATTGACCGATTCTGAGGAAGAAGAGAGGAGGAGACGAAGGAAGACTGGCAAGAAGAAGAAGCTGCAGAAGAAGAGAAGGCATAGGAAGTGTAGTTCTACGTCTGAATCTGAATCTTCTGAGTCGCGTACTCGGCATGTGGTTTGGAAGATTCCGAGGAGGATAGGAGACAGACGTCGAGGGATAGGAACGACTACGAGCAAGAGGAGGTACTAGTCGTTTTTAGGAATGCTTAGAACTCTCCATGGCTGTATATATGATCTGAGATATTTTAGGTTGGTTTGGTTTGGTGCTATTATGAAAAAATGAATGATTTGTGATTTTGCTGCTGGTTTTGAATTTGGAATACTGTTGTTTCTATTTTGCTGCAATTCCATAATCTTGTTCGTCTCATTGGCGAAGGCCGGCCAACGAATTTCTGATTATATGATGCATCAGTTCAGCTTCAGACATGGATATGTAATAAGATGCTGATTACTTTAATAAATGTGTTGAGATCTGTCCAAAATTGAAGATTACCCTAATACAAAATCAGCTCAATCAATCAATCAATCACAAAAATATGAAAAGACAAGGTCAGTGAACTCAGTAAGCAGCACCATCCATAGCCCAAGAAAATGGAATCCACATCACCACCACCGCAGCTCCTCCTCCTTCTCCTCCTCGCTGCCGCCGCCGTACTCCTCCACAGCTCCGCCGCTTCACCGCCGCCGCCCTTCCCCAAAGAAGCCCTGCCCACAAAATCAGGCTACTTAACCGTCAACTCCACCACAGGCTCAGCCATTTTCTACACATACTACGAAGCACAAATTCACAAAAACAGCAGCAATAGCTCACCGTTTTCAACCACTCCTATCCTCATATGGCTTCAGGGAGGTCCAGGCTGCTCTTCCATGCTAGCCAATTTCTACGAACTCGGGCCATGGCTGGTCAACGAAGACCTCATTCTCCGACCTAACCCAGGTTCTTGGAATAAGATTTTTGGTCTGCTTTTTCTCGATAATCCCATAGGCAGTGGTTTTAGCTTCGCTGCTTCGCCCGAGGAGATACCGAGGGACCAAAACGGCGTGGCTAAGCACCTTTACGCTGCGATCAAGAAATTCCTCGCCTTAGACGAGTCGTTTAAAGCTAGGCCTCTATACGTCACCGGCGAGAGCTACGCCGGAAAGTACATCCCGGCGATTGGGTACCACATACTGAAGAAGAATGGGGCTTTACTACAGAGTGATAAAAGAGTGAACTTGGCAGGCGTTGCTATTGGGAACGGACTCACCCATCCTCAGACCCAAGTTGCTACCCACGCTGTGAATGCTTACAACTTGGGATTAATCAACGGAAAGCAAAAGACCCTTTTGGAGAAGATTCAATCTGAGGCAGTTGGCTATGTGAAAAGCAGAAACTGGGATGAAGCAGCTGATGCAAGAAACAGAGTCTTGAATACGCTCACCAACATGACTGGTTTGGCTACTCTGTACGACTTTAGGAGACTGATTCCTTACCAAGACGATATAGTCGGTAAGCTTCTGAACAGCGCAGAGGCGAAAAGGGCGATGGGAGCTAAAGAATCGTTAAAGTTCGAAGTTTGCAGCGACGTGGTTGGGAAGGCACTGCACGGAGATGTGATGAAGAGCGTCAAGTACATGGTGGAATTCTTGGTGAAGAACACTAGGGTTTTGCTGTACCAAGGACAGTGTGATTTGAGGGACGGCGTGGTTTCGACCGTGGCGTGGATTAAAGAGATGAAGTGGGAAGGAATCGAAGAGTTTTTGGGGGCGGAGAGGAAGGTTTGGAGGGTGGAGGAGAAACTCGCGGGCTATGTGCAGAAATGGCAGAATCTGAGCCATGTTGTGGTGATGAACGCTGGCCATCTCGTGCCTACAGATCAGACGTTGAATTCGCAGATTATGATCCAAGATTGGGTTTTGGAAAGAGGGTTGTTCGCCGGCGAGGAGGATGAAGAGCCGACGAATTCGTTAGAGTTCAAGCGTTCTTTCTGAGATGAGACTCATCTGTAATAATAATAAACAGCAGTGAAGCTTGCAAGACAATGCAAGCATCAATGGCTTGTTTGTTTTATCCATTCGATAACACTGCAATTTCTCAGATAGAACTCCGCCATTTTATTGCAGATCTTTATTCATGTTTACGCAGCTGTAAGAACTTTTAAAGCAAATGTGAGAACTTGGTCCTATCCATTGGCGAGGACAATGAAATCTCGTAAAGAATCCAAGGAATCGATGTTTCAAATGATTATCAGATAGTGTATATACTTTTTCAACGCCAACTTGTTAAGAATACATAGTACATGTTCACCTAAGATAAAATCTCTTCAGGCAGAACATCCTCGTAAATTCAATAAAATTTGAATGAAATCCCTTCTAATCATATATCAAAATATGATGATGATCATCATCTTCATCGTCTTCATCAGTTCATAACGGAGACAACAGCCAAGCAGTTGCTGGTCATCTCCGTCAACCTCTCAGCATACTCAGAAAGTGGAGATTTCTCTCCAAGAGATTGAAATCCATCCTCACAATCACTTGCTTCCATCATCAAACCGCTGAGCTTGCTGTTCATCGTCCCAATGTCTCCCTCGGCCAAAGCAGTGACCACCTCTTCAAAGTCATCGACCACCGAAGAATAACTTTCTTTGCAGTCCCTCAGCACGGATGCCACCTCGGGCGACGTGCTTTGTTGGCCAGCCAATACCTCGACTTTGCCCAAGGCCATCTTGGCTAAAGTCGAGGTCGCCTTTATAGAAGCTTGGAGAATGGCCTTGGAATCCACTCTGCCCTTGGAAAGAGAAGGGATGACAGTGCCAAGGCAAAGGTCGGGGTGGTCAGTGGAATCACAGACTGACCTCAGCCTTTTGTCGACGTTGTCTGGAATTATGGGCATGATGTTGAATTCCGGCAAGTCGATCGTCGGGGGAGACTGCGTTAGGGCGTCTGAGATTGGAGGATTTGCAGATGGCATCGGAGGGAAGGAGACGTAGTTCAAAGGCGACGGAGAATCATCGTATTGCTGAAGGGAACGGCTGGTTCTTGAGGCTTGAGTTGTTAGAAGGCCGAAGGAGATGAAGAGGAGTCTGATGATGACGATCTTGTTTTGGGATTCCATTCTTTTTGTTGTTGTTGTTGTTGGTGGGTCGAAGAGTAGCAGCTGTGTGCCTGCATAAATAAGACAATGGGTGGGAATGGGGTTTGGTGATGGGGAGTGAATATAGGATGACTATTCAAAAAGGAATGATTGTCCAAAATTGTAGGAATATTAATGACATGTAATATGCTTTCCTTTATTTTCTCACTGAAATTCAGATCAGCCAAGCACTACATTGTTGCTACTAAAGGGACTCAAAAGATACACGTGTAAAAAAGCCAGGTGAATAATTATCATCGGATGGAATTTGACAGTAGAGAACATAATTCAGACAGTAAATTCATGAGGAAAATGGCAAGTACTATAAACTTTATGGACATCCATTATGACAACAGACGTTGGATACGAAGAAATCAAAAGATGAATGCTGGATACTTACAGTGGCTGTTAGTTGCTCTAATTCAATAGCCAACTTCTTTTGCGTGATGGCCTACTGGGTTTAATGTCCAAAGCAGGCAATATCTTGCAAGTTTTCTCAGACTCCCTGTCCAAGGTTCTAATAGGTTCCTTAAAGCGCTCTCTACGTTTTTCCATTTTCTTCATGATCTCCTGAATTTTCTGATCATCAAGTCCTTCCACAACTCTATCTATCCTCGAAGGCACAGCATCATCACTCTGTGCCACATGTTCAGACACAATCACACTTTCGAGTCGTTTCCCACTAGTTTCTTCACTAACTATCTGCCCCTCCTCGATATCATTATCACATCCATATTTGTCACTTTGGTCAGCAAAACCTGACCTCCCCGAGTTGCGATCGTTTGATTTCTTCAGTCGTTTTGGTTCCTGATTGACATCCTTTCCTCTGTAATTGTTTCTGTCGAAGTTCATCGTATCTCCAGCTTCAGAGGTTCTCCTACAGGACTGTAGACAACAATGCCTCAAGTTAAAGTCAAAAGTAAATGTTTTTAAATTGATTTATCAAAGACCGCAGAAGTACTTGAGAACATCATAGAAGACAAGAAAAAGAAAAAGTACGTTACGAAATTGGCAAATCAATGAAGAAAACATCTACATATAAATCTGACCCAATAGGAAATTGAACAGAACTTCCAAACATATTTCGACAAGTAACACGTATGACTAAGATTATACGCAGTTTTAACGATAACATCACAAAATTTACCTGTTGGTCCTTGATAACAAGGTGAGGATATCCTGCACCTCTATATCTTGGGCAGAGCTCCGAAAAGCTTTCTGAGCGAATACTATCACGGTTTCGATCAACCTTATAATCGAATTCGTCGTCTCTTTGCAGCTTATGAGTACATCTGCCTGACATCTTATTATTAATAATTTCTGCATCAAGACGAGACGTACGTACATATTCAGGCCCTCTAGACCTTGAGATTTCTTCAAAATACGATGACTCTCCAGACTGGAATTCAGTATTATTCTCCAGATGCCTGGATCTGTAATGTGCATCTTTCACATTACGATTAGATACTTGATGCACCAAATGATACGGGTTCTTATCAAAGTGCTCTTTATAATTAGGATTAGTGATTCTTTCAGCCGAATTAAGAAGGCTAGAAGATTGGTGAACGTGACTTCTTGGGCCAACATGATCCTTGGAGTGGTGGTGCGTAAGGCGATGCTTGTTGTCCAAGCACGCATCATTCGGACCACGATGACTAACTTCTCGTTGTCTACGTTTCCAAAAGAACTTAGCATTCAAAGCAGGTCTCTCAGAGACAGAAATTTTTCTGGTAGCTCTCTGATATTGTCCACTTCTGGGAGCACATCGATCTTCATCTGAACTCATGGATAAAGCCCGAGGTTTAATGTATCTCCTATCTTGTTGTTCATTCTCCATAAAAGATGCACCGGCAAACCCATTGAAGTGGCTTGTATATTTCCTTTTTACCCCCCTAAGGCTCTCACATTGTCTCGTATCACGAAATGTATCGTAATCACCTACAAGGTTAGAATGACCTATTTCCTCACTACCATCATGAAGGGGGAATCTACTAGATCTTCCTTCAATGAAATCAGTACCATCACTCTCCCTTCTCCTTCTGAATCTCATACCATCTTCTTTCTTATTGCCCTTACTGCTTCTTCCATTTGAAACATGGGAAAAATAAGAGGTCAACTTCCTTGCCTCAATATCGTGATTATTCGTCTCCTTATAGATATGTCTTCTATCATCGCACCAGTCAGCTTTATAATATTCATAACCAACCATGTTAATTTTTTCATTCACAAACTTTTGTTCTCCATCCAAGTGGTAGTCACCAAACAAGTGTCCTCCATGTTGCACATTTGGATAAGCATCACAAACTCGTTCCTTTGTGTACACTGGCCTTCTATCATCGTCAGAAACAAACCCATAATATTCATGGGATGAATTTTCAGATCCTCTAAATTGCCGTATATTCCTTCTACCTGGACAAGGAATTGGAGATTCTCTCAGCTTTTCATGGTCAATACTATAATGGTTGCCACGAAGATCTTTTTTAGTTGTCCTATCATAAGCACACGAATCGCTTTGACGAGCCTTTAAATCAGATGCACGATCATATTCCCTGAGCATCTTCTCTTTTCTAATAGAACCATGGCTGTCAGGGTATTTTGAGAGCTTACGACCAAAAGACGACTCACGGAACTCACGGTCTACGACTCGTGGAGACTTTCTTGAATGCTCATGCCTCCTTTGTGTGTATCCTCTATCTCTATCATCATATCTAACACCCCTTTTGTTGGTATAGTCAACATGTTTATCAGATCGACGAGAAAAGCGGTACCCCTTATTGACCATCTCATATGGCTCAAGATCCGAGCTTACAGAAGTACGGTTTGAGCGCCTATGTCTCCTTGTATTATCATTGCTTAAAGTTCCACAAGGACTGGGAGAACAGGACATTCCACGATGGCACCGATTCTGACCACTTTTGGATGATTCAGGTTTCCCTGGCGGTGGTTCTTGATCAGACATACTGATTTCATCTGAGTCGGATTCTGATTCCCCTATTGATGGTTCTTGCTCGGGCATACTGCTTACATTTTTCTCAATCATGTCATTAGATACTTCAATAACTCCTTCCGATTCATCGGAGTCAGAATACACAAGCGCAGGATTCAAAGAATCAGGATCACTTTCACGTGTATGTCTGGAATCCCTGTTAAGAATTCACCAAAAAAGACTCTTACTGATTTATACACAATCAATATACATATACTCTGTTCTGAAGGTGAATGAGGAAAGCATAATCATCCCTTAATGAGCCATCTTGAACTCAACTGGGAAGGTATACATTATAATAACATATGAGATTTGATACATACCGAGGATGTAAAAAGTCAATATGATTCTGATTTGTGACTGGGACTTCATCAATTGGCTGACCACGCTCATTTCCTTCCAGGTCACCGCTGGCAGAAGCACGATCACGGACTTCCAAGTTGTTCGAGAATGGAACACAGCAAGGTCTTGGTTTCTGGAAAATAACAAATAAAATAAGCCCAAGGAAAGAAAAGAGGCTCCAACACAATTCATACAAAAGTATAGCCTAATCGAAAAGCAATCAAAGAAAAGACACACAGCTTTAAACTAATTATCAAATCCAAGATTAAAAAAGAAGAAGAAGAAGAAGAAGAAGAAGAAGAAGAAGAAGATGAATCGATAAACAGCTAAGAAACACGACTTCAGGAAGTTAATCCTAATCCTAAACCATTCCCAACCATGAGCACCAAGTACGGCTATCCAATTAAAAAATGTTAAAGTCCTGAAGGCTGCACCAAATGCGACGAACCAACTTTGCTGGACATAAAAATAAGCAGATTAAAAATCAAAACAACTGGGTACCAAATCATCCACTCCATCGCCACGTGCCCGTGGAGGGCGACGGTCGACGGCATTGACAGAAACGGCGTTAGTCTCCGTCGCCACTTCAGTTTTCTCATGCATAGCGCAGATGGCCGAGCTGGCCTGAACCTCCACGTCAGCATAGAGGTCGCTGAAGTCATCATCTTCGTATTCATCCATTTTCGAAATCTGTTTCCTGTAAAACAAGAAGGCAAAAAAAAAACAAAGAAGCAGAAATTCAGAAGCTTAAAACCCTAATAGCATAGCAGCTGATACGTTTGACAGCATTCAGTCGCAAGTTGAAACTCCACATGAATGACACCATTGCACACGACTGGTTCCAATATCTCTCTAAGATTGGGCTGTAACTGTTAAACATATAACCCATTTTAAACTTTGGTTTCTTATTTTCAAGCCCAAGATTAGTAAAAGCCCATTAACTGTTTAGGGGCTTATGCATAAATAATATAAATGAAAGGGGTGATATATAAATGGAGGAGCTCAATCTATTTCTATATAGCTCGATTGAATCCACTTTTTCCTGCTTTTTTTTCTGATATATAAAAAGAATCTCATTGCATTTATTTTATTTTATAAAGAGCCTAGCCATAATAAAAATCGTCGATTTCTAATTGTAAATTAATTTCAAATTTCCACCAATCATGTTTTATCTACAATTAAAAATTGATTAAAAAAATAATTACTAACCCAGGTTGTAGATAATCATTTAATTCCACTCCATTTTTATCGACAATAAATAATTGCAAAAATAAAAATCCAAACCGTTCAGTTATAAAACAACTCACTACATTTACTATCTATATTTAGTTATTTATTAACTTACTATTTTAGTTAATTAAAAATCTACCTTTAATTTAATAATAAATCAGTTTTTCTATTTAAATTATAATATGATATTACAGCACACGGATTTGAGAATGCAAGAATACTCGTTGTAATATTTGCGTAGGAAGTTAAGGTACTATCGATCTTCAATTGAAACAAGCCTTCGTTCATTGCTCCTTAATGCCGAGCCTACTTGGTATATTATATAAATTATAAATAAAACAGAACTCGAATATTTGTATCGTTCTATTATTTTTACCAAAGCTTTATTCGTCAACTATCGGCCCGCCGGCAAGTGCATTAGACAATATGCCTTTGAGTTTCAATTGTGGTTTTAATATCTTATTAAGCTCAACAAATTAATTAATACTTCTTTCGGCCGCAATCATCGGTGAGCGCTTAAAAACCCCGTGTTAAATGTCTCTTTTTAAATCCTATATGTTATCTTTATATTATGTACTAACTAATGAACTATCAAGTTTGAAAAATCGATTCTACAAGGTTTACGTAAAAAAAAAAAATTCAAGTAATATTCATGACATTTGAAAGTCAAGAAGTCAAATTTGATCCTATAAACATCTTGTGGAAATGTTTTGAATATCAATTGGTTCAAATACGAAAATGTCGTTTTTTGTTAACTACAATAAAATAATGATATTATTCCAATCAAACCATATGACAAGATTTCACGGGATTTCGGTGTGACGCAAAAGTCAAGCTTGCGACCTGTGAATAGATTTTCGAAGTTTTTCCTAATTGGAAGATCATTTAATTATAGCGTAAGCACCAACATAGAATCTTTCTCAATCTTATAAAATTTTTATTCAGTTGCATGGAATAGGAATAATATGCTGTTGAATATAACACGTCTTTTTGTTTTTAATCAACCATCAATGATAAAGGTGAAGTAGTTGATTATTTTAGTAACGGTCATTTAATGAAAGACAAGAACAAAATACTATATTTAATCCTTGCCTCATAATTCATTCATTTAGGCGTTACACGACATATGCACTCGCCAATTAAATAAAAGAATGGTCGGTTTAAATTAATTTAAATATATGATGCATATCAACTAACAGTCGGCAGTTATAGAAGGAGAGCTCTATATGCTGAACGAAAGCAACTTCCTAACCCCTTTGCTTTTTTTCGATGTTTGTGTATATTTTTGGACAAAAACATACAAATTGAAAGGATTAGTATCAATGATAGAACATGAATTGCTTCATTGCCAATTATGAGATTCACCTTTGCCTTATTTTCCGACTAAAATCTACTCGATATGTTGAATTTTAAAGCGATGTTGTGTGTGTATATATATCTCCTCAAGATAACATTTTTCACCAACAAAATTTTGAATAATAATTATAGCAACAACAAAAATAATAATCTAAGCTGCAATCACAATTTTGTCCTATGACATCCACACAAATTCATTCGATGTATCATGTGTAATTGCTAAAGTTTGTCTTTACACATTAATATCCATTTGCATAAAAATTTATAATTCAATACCCTGTCAGTATTTTTTTATATGTAGGTACCTAATAGAATAAATTTTTTGCACATAGGTACTCGATCCGCCGCAGGTACGCCAAATAACACATTTAGGTACCCTATAACAACGTATTTTGGTACGTAATACGTTGAAAAAATGGTACGTCATATATAACACACTAAGGTACCATATAAAAATCGTATAGGGTACCGTATAAACGCCTGACGTGGTACGCAATACACACATAAAAAGGTACGGCAAGACTGAGAAAATTGGTACAAACACTAAAATGGGTACTATAAAAATTTCTCACATAGGTACTGAGTTTATAAATTTTTTTTTTAATTGGGTATATTTCTATAGATGTCACTGCGAAAAAAATTGCGATAAGGAAGGAAATCAATATACATAAAATAGCATGTCATACAAAAAAAAAGCTTCGTGGGGCCCAACCTTTTGTCCCAACCCATAAAAAGAAGAAAGCGTTTTGTGGAGAAAGTCCCACTCTATAATTCACACACAAAATTTTATTACTCTCTCTCTCTCTCTCTCTATTGAAGAGGAAACTATCTTCGACTTTAACCTAAAATGGAGGAGAAGGTCGTGAGAGATCAAACATCAGCAGATTACATGACGATGATGATGATGATCAATGAAAGCAGCTTATTCGAAATAACATCGTCTTCGTCACCCGTAGAGCAAAGCATAGCTGATGATCATTTTGATATAGAGAGCTCCTTGTTGGGGTTTACAGACATGTTGAATTTCGACCCCCAATCATCCTTATTCGATGATTTCCCTTTGATTCCGTCGATGAATGACGAGCCTCCTCCTCCTCCGCAGGCGGCGGTCAACACTCCGGCGACGACGTCACGAAACTCATCCGCCTCCACGTCAGCTTCTTCCTCAAACCAAACAGCTGCTGCAGAAACTGTTGTTGAAGAAGACGAAGAAGATGGAGAAAAGACTAAGAAAGAGTAACAAAATCTTTGACTTCTCTTAATTCAATCTTCTAGCTAGAAATTCAAGATCACCACTTTGCTTTCAAATCGAGATTTTTCAGCCTTTTCTGTCTGCTGTTGTTGCGTGATTACATTAGGTTGAAAGTGAAAGCCAAAATGATGAATCACAAAAAGCAAAAGCAACCAAGAGTTGCTTTCATGACAAAGACTGAGATCGATAACTTGGACGATGGCTATAGATGGAGAAAGTACGGCCAAAAAGCTGTCAAAAACAGCCCTTTCCCAAGGTCAGTGTCTCTCTCTCTCTCTCTCTCTCTCTCTCTGATACTCGGGGAAAGGGAAGAATAGGTATATAATAAAGTGTTCATGATGATTCGAATGATGGGCTATCTGAGAACTGATGATTTCGATGAGATTTTGGTCAAAATTATACGTCTTTTCTTTCCCTTTTCTCCTCCGATTAATTAATAATAATCATCTCTCTCTATTACACACAGCAGAAGCTACTATCGCTGCACAAGTAGGGGCTGCAGCGTTAAAAAGAGAGTAGAAAGATCATTCGAAGATCCAACGGTCGTCGTCACAACCTACGAAGGAACACACACGCATCAATGCCCCATCACGCCACGTGGCACCGCCGGCGACAGCTTATTTGGCGGTGGAATGATTCCGCCGGCGATGCTTCAGTGCTATCAGAGAAGCCTAGAGCAGCCCTACTTTGAGGCGCCGGCGAAAAACCCCTTGGACTTCCCATTGGACTGCTGTTATGCTAATTCTGTGGTGATTGATAATGGGCTTTTAGAGGATATGCTTCTTCCACGTAATTAAGGTGGAAAGATTAATTTCCATGGGTTTTCTTTTCAGTTAAGCTCTTACTAGCTAGGGAAGGTGAAGGTTGGGATTTTCATTATAGGTTCTATGAATCCATGGCGCCCTTTATATAGTTAATTAGATATGTACATATATGTGTGTATATACAAGAATTAGTGTTTGTCGTTTTCTTTTGCATTTGACATGTAATAATGTGTGTATTTGATCTGACCCTTTTTGCTCAGTGTTGATTTCTAGCTAACTGATTTGTAATGGATTGCTATTTTAATAGATCGTTAGACAGGTTTAGGGTTTGAATATAGGCAATACCCAATTGACAAATGAATATAGAATCATGGTTAAAAAGAAGTTATTATTCTTCATTATATTGCAATTACAAATTTTGTGTGGACCTTGATATTTATGAAAGAAAAAGAAAAGATTATCTAGGAAATAACTATAGAGAAAGGAGTGTAGCTCAAAACTAACGTAGCTAGGCACTGAGTTGTAACCTAGCGTTAGGTTCATTAATGTTCACCGACAACCAAAAGAATAAGACGACTATCACGATATTTGGACATTAGACTATTATTTTTTTATTTATTTACTTTCATCATTTATAGATAATACATTCGGTAACAAATAAGTATGTGCACTGCAGGGATGTTTCATGTTTGCACGCAACGCACGAAAAATAGTACGTACTTAACGCTATATTTTCAGCACATGTAATATATATACTTAGGTACAGCCCACTACCTAAATTTAGGAAACTGCCATAATAATTCTTATATATATCTGTTTTTTTTGGAGAATCCTTATATCTTTTTTCCACGTGAAAACCTCTACATGCTATAGGTCGGTAATGCAATTAATAACACATAAAAATTCTTCCTTCATTCGATGTTTTATTTAGTGTCCTTCACTTTATCAACTTCCTAAACTCTTACTTTGTCTCACCTCTACTTGCTTTGGCTACAAGACCTTCTTCGTTATAGTTGTGTCTCTATGTGTGTCTTTCTACTAGCGGAGAAAGAAATTTCATGGATTTGGTTTTTTACCATTATTATTTGTTAGCAAGAAACCCACCATTATTTACGGAATGTCATGTATTAACACTCAACAAAAATCGATGTTTGCTTTGTGTTTATTTCACGAGCGAGAGAGACGCAATGGTTGAAGAAGTGCTACGCTGACTTGCAATACAATGAGCAATCTTGAACTATCACTACATGCAAACAATTTAAAAATCGCTAATTTCACGAATCAGTTACCGCTAGACTTGTTATCTCCAATAGTACTGGAAATTCCAAAAAAAAATCGTAAAATCACTCCAACCGAATTTAAAAACCAATCCCAAAATGGGTTTTGCACTTTTCTCTCGTCCAATAAGCGCATGTATGCGTTTGAACGCGTAAGATGAGTATTTAGAGCATTTCTAACCGATAAACTCAATCGCAAACTCAAACTCATTCTCAAACGCAAAATACAGTAACTATTCTCCAACCGATAAACCATTTTCAAACTCAAATGACTATTAATATTATTTCTAGACCAAATTTTATAATTTTTCAATACTGCCCATATATTTTATAACTTTAAAAAAAATTATTTTAATAACATATTAAACTAAATAATAAAATATTGTTTGGTAAATTTTATAATTCTAAAAAACTTTCTAATTCCTTTTTTATATATTTTAATTTATTTTTATCTTTAAAAGGATACTTTAATTATTTAAACAAATAAAAGGACATTAAATGAAATTACTAAATACAGAACGCAAATTATGCATTCAAACGCATTTATGCGTTTAGTGGAGGAGAAAGAAAGTACAAAAACCCATTTTTGAGATTGATTTTTGGATTCGGTTGGAGTGTATTTAGGATATTTTTTTTTTGAATTTTGCAGTATGGTTGGAGATGGTCTTAGTAAATACATTTAAAATCCTTTTATTTGTTTGAATAATAAAAGCATCCATATAAAAAATAAAATATAAAAATATAAAAGACTAAATAGTATATTTTTAAAATTATAAAATTTATTAGCAATACTTTTTATTTATTTAAATGTAATATAATATCAAAATGTTATTGTTTCTGTGAAGTTATAAATTTGCGGGTAGTGTTGAGGAGTTGCAAAAGTTGGTGTATAAATGATATTTCGAATATAGTCATTTGAGTTTGAGAAAGAATTTATCGGTTGAAGACGAATTACTGCATCTTGAGTTTGAGAATGTGTGAGCATGCGTTATTGGTTGGAGATCTCTCATTATTTTCCTGGAGAGAGTAGAAGATACAAGGTGAATCTAATATCCATTTATATAAAAAATTTGCAAGTCAGTACTCATATCAGAAAATTTTTTATATAAGTATCCGTTTGACTGTGTGTACCATTTTTTCAGTCTTGACGAACCTTTTTATACGTGAATTACGTACCACATGTACCTATATCATTTCTATACGCCATCTTAATGTGTTATATGATGTACCATTTCTCACTGTATTATGTACCACAATACGTTTCTCTATGGTACCTAAATGTGTTATATGACATACCTTGCGGCGGGACGGGTACCAATGTGCAAAAAATTTATTCTAATAGGTACCTACATATAAAAATATGCTGACAGAGTACTGAATTGCAACTTTTTATATAATTTAGTACTTTTCTGTAAATTTCCCAAGATACAATATAGTAAACTCATAAGGATGAGATTCCACGTCATTAATTAAAATACAGATAACCGGCTATCGAACTTTCCACTTAGAAGAGTTAGCTTAAAAAATATGACCGGCAACTCACTGTTAAAACAGGCTACGTGCCGTGTTCCGTGCCCTAATTCTATTCAATTATATAAGCCCAAAGGCCCAAAGAGATTTGTCCCCCTCATCAAAGAGGACTCTCATCGTTCTTACCACACAGACAGTAAAATCACCGAAGTTCAGCCCCAATACCGAGCTTAGTTAGGATCGTCCGGCGTCGCCCGCTAAGGTTGTTCGATTTTACTGAATTAGTTGAAACTCTGCTCGCCGATTGTAAAATGTTGTTCGATTTGTGTTCTTGCCAAAGGCACGAGCTTTCGAATCGGATTTGTTAATTAGTCGAAATCCGTCCCTTTGCCAGTTCGAATTGCACTTTTGGACTGTTCTCATTTACGTTTTTTCCTCTGCTGTATATGCTTTTTTTGAAACTGTGATTAGTCTTTTGCAGCCAAAAGTTTAATTGTCTATTTTTCTTTGCTGATTTTCTTTTCTATGCTGTTTTGCGTGCAGTTAACAGTCCTGCAGGCTTTCACTGGCTTTCATTTTATCGAGTTATACTTTTTTTATCGTGTGGTGATGGGAGCTAAGAAACTCATCGCTATATGCCAATCGGGCGGGGAGTTCATGACCAACAACGACGATGGATCGATGGTTTATACGGGAGGGGAAGCTTATGCGTTGGACCTTGATAACGAGACACAACTCAAAGATTTCAAACGCGAACTTGCTGAGACATTTCAGTACAGTGTTGATGCGGTGTCGATCAAATATTTTCTACCCGGGAACAGGAAGACACTGATTACGATTTCAAAGGATAAAGACCTTAAGCGTATGTTTAACTTTTTTAAGGACACTGAACAAGTCGAGGTTTTTGTAATTGCTGAGGAAGCTGTTGCTGGAAATGTGTCCAACATGCCTGCCAGTAGGTACGGTTTTACTGCCCGTTCTCAGTTATTATGAACAAAGTGCAATAACTAGGATTGTTTGTTATCTTCTTAGTTGCTTAATTATACAGGTCAAGCAGGACTACTGTCTCCGAGGCACCGATTCCTTCTGATATGCCCTTGGATATGATGGAACCCGACGATGCAGTTGTCTTAGACGAGCCTATTGATATGATGGCACTTGATGCAAGTTCGAATGACATTGAAGAGAAGCACGGGGGAGCTGCTACTCAGTGGGAGAACATCATTACAGGCGTTGACCAGAGATTCAACACGTTTGCTGAATTCCGTGAAGCTTTGCACAAGTACTCAATTGCTCATGGGTTCACCTACAAGTATAAGAAAAATGACAGCCATCGTGTGACTGCCAAGTGCAAAACCGAAGGCTGTCCGTGGCGCATATATGCTTCCAGGGTAGCCAGCACTCAGTTAATATGCATTAAGAAAATGAATCCCGAGCATACTTGCGGAGGTACCACTGTGAAAGCTGGTTATCGGGCAACTCGTGGGTGGATAGGTAACATCATAAGAGAAAAGTTGAAAGCTTCTCCTAATTATAAACCTAAGGATATTGCTAGAGACATCAAGCGTGACTATGGCGTTCAGTTGAACTATACGCAAGCCTGGCGTGCCAAGGAGATCGCAAGAGAGCAACTTCAGGGTTCGTACAAAGAGGCATACTCTATGTTACCGTTTTTCTGTGAGAAGATAATGGAAACTAATCCTGGTAGTCTTGCTACATTCAGCACAAAGGAGGATTCAAGCTTTCAAAGACTTTTTGTATCATTTCATGCGTCTATTGCTGGCTTTTCCCATTGCCGCAGGCTTCTATTCCTTGACAGCACCCTTCTCTACTCAAAATACCAAGGAACATTATTAGCTGCAACCGCGGCGGATGGAAATGATGATTTTTTCCCAGTAGCTTTTGCCGTGGTTGACGAAGAAACTGCAGACAACTGGTATTGGTTTCTGTCGCAACTGCAATCTGCACTTTCAGTATCAGAGCCGATTACTTTTGTCTCCGATTTCCAGAAAGGGATTAGAGAGTCATTGCTTCATATATTTGGCAAGGAATGCTATCATGGATACTGCTTACGTTATCTTACTGAGAACCTAAATAAAGACCTAAAAGGACAATTTTCTCATGATGCAAGGCGTCTTATGGTTCAAGATATGTATGCAGCTGCATCCGCTCCGACACTTGAAATTTTCGAAAGGTGCATAGAGAACATAAAGGCCATCTCAATTGAGGCTTATAATTGGGTCATGGGCAGCGAGCCAGACCATTGGGCTAATGCTTTTTTTGGCGGCGCCAGATATAACCATATGGCATCGAATTTTGGGCATCAATTCTATAGCTGGGTGTCTGAGGTGGATGAACTGCCCATAACTCAGATGATTGATGTCTTACGTGGAAAGATCATGGAATTGATTTACAGGCGGCGACTTGAGTCCAATCAATGGGCTACAACGTTGACCCCCTTTTTTGAAGACAGGCTTCAGCATGAGAGATTAAAATCGAGGTCACTGCGTATATCACAGTTGCATGGCAATACTTTTGAGGTTCGCGGTGAATCTATTGATGTAGTTGACGTTGATCGGTGGGACTGTAGCTGTAAAGGCTGGCATCTGAGTGGATTGCCTTGTTCACATGCGATTGCGGTCCTCGAATGGCTTGAAAAGAACGTATACGGATATTGCCTGAACTTTTTCACGACTCACAGTTACCGTTTGACCTATGCCGAGTCTATCAATCCCATTCCCAATGTAGAGAAACCTGAGAGCAATGAATTGCAGGCAACTACTATCGTAACACCTCCACCTGCTAAGCGCCCACCAGGCCGACCCAAGTTGAAATCGGTTGAATCCGCTGATGTCGTAAAGCGTCAACTGCAATGTAGCAAGTGCAAGGGCTTGGGACACAATAAAAAAACATGCCAGTACGTTTTCTATTTTTTCGCTCATCTTTCTTTTAAGGTTCGTGAAAAAGCATTTTTCACCGCGATGAGATCCGTAACATATTTATGCACGCGCTAGTTGATCTGCTTTTATACGGGCCACTTCTTTTTGTTTTTCTTTTACTTGATATGTTGAAGAATATCATGCAAGGATACTGGAATGAATCCATAAAAAGAAGAATGATTTTTTATATGATATTTGGTGCTGCTTGCGCAGATTTTTTTCGTAGAAGTAGATCTATGAGCATATCAAGCACCTTTTATGTGCCATATTTGATTATGTGCATTTAGTATGCTTTAGCTGCCACCACTGATGCATTTACATGTTGATGAATACTTGGTGAGGTTAAATGATGAGGATTGACCATAACTTAAATGCAAGAAAACTTGCAAAGTTTGTCTTTAGAAATCAAAATTTTCTCGTTTACCTTAACACCTTATCTGCGTAACCTATTGGTCTTTCTGTTTACTCTTACAACAGCAGGTTTAACGGGAACGTGGACGGGGTCAATGAACCGCAACAGAGTGCAGCAACCATAGAAGGGCAGCACTCTGAAGAGCCTCTAGGAAGCACATAAATTTATGCTTAGGTTGATATTTTCCGTAACTATGGAAAATGGCCATCATCAATCTACATTGTCTGCTACATCAGTTTAATCTATCATTTGCATAAAAATATATTACATTTGCTCGCCCAACCTTTGACCTTTTGTATTTGAATTGGATGACTTATAAATTCATGCCTGTTGCCAAAGTGCTATGAACTTTTGCTGTTTGCAGAGGTTTCATGCCTTCTCTACATAATGAGTAATGACACGCTATGCTATTCATTCTTTCTACTTCGTCCTTTTGATGTCCTAGCAGCAGAAAAAAAGTTCAGTTTACGATTGCATTCAACAAGATAATCTCCAATATCGTCAAGGTCGATGAAGCTTATCCCTACCCCGACATCAAACATCAATTGTGTGTCATAAAGTACGAGTAAACCATCTTGAGGACCATACATATTTTACTACATGAAAAGGGATAACAACAATGGCTTCCACTTGAGACAGACAATTGGCATGATAAGAGCTCAATTCTAAACAATCGTCTAGTATACAGAGAGAAACAAATCATGGAAGAGGCTCCTGGGAATCTCCAAGCCTGGACAGGTGAAGGTAAGCATCTGTTCCTATAATACCAAAATCAAATCACAGATTCAGCAAAAATTCCACATTGGAAATTTCCCGCATTAGCCATTACTTACCATATCCCTCCATGGATATAATTTGCAGGTCTCCCCCAAAGTACCTAGCGTACAAACGGCTGATTGGCAGACCATAACCATAGCCAGCCATAGTCGTCGGCGTCCCAGGGTTTTCATCGTCCGCCTGCACGTCCAGGGGATTCTTCGCTGTGCTGTACAAATACGTGAAAATCCTCGGGAGCCCACTTCTAGGAATCCCGCCTCCTTCGTCGGAAACCTATAGCAATCTCTGATTGGTTAAGTAGTTGAAGATTTCTGTTGAATGACCACTTCGCCTAAAAGATTAAGCTGGAGGTAGTGTATCATTTTGATTACATATACTGTATTCAACAATTTCCCCACGTCTAGGATGATTTCTTTATTATCTAGCCTTAGGTGTATATAATTTTCTTAATGAATACCACTTTGCTCCTTGAGTTCTGCTACCATGTTGGATGACCACTTCATCTAAAAGCTTAATCTTCGTTTAACTTCGTATATTTTATTTCCAACAATTCCGGTATGAGATTATTTTTTTTGTTGGGACTTCTCACCTTTATCGTAACGTCCTCTACGCCGTCGGCAACTATGATTCTGATAGGAGGCGCTACCTTATCAGAGTCCATAAAACGTTCTTGAACTGCACGGAGCGAATTCTTCACCAATTCAAACACCATGAGTTGCAAGTGAGTTGGTACGTATCTGCCATGGTTAACAATTGGGTTATACGCAAAAACGCACTGGGGAAATAAGACGCGAGCAAAGCTAAAGAAGCTTGAAGAAGAGCGACTCACGGAAATGTGAAATTAGGGTCGCCGTAAATGTTAACGTCTGGCGCACTACCATACTCACGCAAGCATAAATAACGAGCGTCGTCGGCGGCGCCTCGGGCGACCTCAACGGGAGACATTTTTGTATGTATATAGCCGACACAGTCGGGCGGAGGATTTGGGTCGTGTAAAGCCACATGTTGTCCTGAAATTGACGGAAAAAAAAGCAAACGTTAAGCTCAGCGTTTGGACATCAGCAGAAGGCAAAGGTAGAGATGAAGAACTAACCTATGAGCATACGAATCCCAATTCTAGACATGTAAAAGCGATCGAGGAACTCATGGATTTCCTCCAAATCTTGATAGTTGATTCTGGGATTAAGGTCTTTCTTCAGCTGTTGGACGCCCATGGCCATCATTGGGACGACGTTGTTGTGCCTGACTTTGATCATCTTTATCATTTTCGTGAAGTCCAACTCGTCGTTGTTGTCCTTAATGTCTGGGAAGGATCTCAGATCGCGGAAAGAATCCAAGTACCAATCTCTTACCTGCGTTGAAAGCGAAGTAAAGTTGCACTTTTTTTCTTTAATCAACGTATCAAGACGCTGATGATGCAGTAACTACAGCCAACGATTGTGCTTGATTTTCAAGGCAAACACTAGTTATGAGAGCGAAATCGAGTAAGAAAGTGTTGAACTCGTGCCATTTGAGGAATATATCATCCTTAAGGAAGGAAATCAATGCATAGAAACGATCTGTTTACTAGGTGATTGGGGTTACCTTCAAAATGGCTGGCTTAGCAGAAAGGCCATAGGGTAAGGATTCGAGCTCAATGGCACGCCTTGCGATTCGAATGGGAAGCTCTTTGTGGAGAAATTGGGCTGAAATGAGAAGATTGCGAAGAGTGGGTTTTGACCCGAATTCCATCATGTAACGAAGGCTCACGCCCGTCTGTTTCATCCCGCCCCATTTCTGCACTTCTTCTATCACACTTTTAGACAAACCCTCCCAAGCTTTTCTCTTGGCCGCCATTGATTGCTTGCTGAAAACTGCCTAATTTTTCGGGTTTCTCTACTGTTTCAACAGATTTGCTGCGTACGCAAAAGAAGATGATTGTGGGTTAGGAAAATTCGAAAGCAAGAGTATGTGCGAACCTACAACAAAAGCGAGTTCATCCTTGTAGAAAGCTACGAATCAAAGAAAGCAAAAAGCAAGTACGATTGCTCTCAAACTGATCAAATATTACAGCAAAGTAAGGGCGTAGCCGAAATCATTAACCATGAACAGTAATAAAACGAGAAAACGGAAGATACCAGTTTGAATTATTAAAGCTCACAACGGCTGATGACTCAAAGAAATTGCAGGTATCCTCTGTTCCCACGACACTTTAGACTGAATCTGCGCTTAAATCCCTTTTATGTTCAGTTAAACAAGAAATTTCCTACAATACTAAGCTAGGCCATGAACAAAGAGCGCTTCAAAAGCTGAATCTTTAGGGAAACAACAGAGGCATGCCCAGACCAGAAAACGACAGGAGAGAGATAAAACAGTCGCCGGCGCTACGCTATCGTCTTATGTAAGAGAGAGAAGGATAGGGTGGGGATATTTGATGTTCTGACATTGATTAAACGACGATCGCATGATTTAGAGGACGATCAGCTCAAGAAAGCCAAAGAAAGGGTGTATACTAATCAAAATCATACACATTCCATTTTCCGGGTACATTGGGTTAGCGGATCATGATCCGATCCGACCCGAATCTTCGTACATACTGCTGCTTCCTGTTTCGCAGCATGTTTCCCCGTTAGTAAATCGTAAGGAAATTGCACCGCTATTTCCCGGTTGCCAGTCAAACGAAAATTTCTATCGATTTCATCGAAAAGCTTCGGACAGTCCAACGTGAAACATAGCATAGCATAGCATAGCCTAGCCTAGCTGAGGTTTCGAATCGGAAGCTCCGTTTCCATGGATAAGTACGGCGGGCACAGCGATGACCGGCGTAATTACAACAATAATAGTAGTCGCCACTCCTTTGACCACTCTCATAAGCGTGACAGTCCTCACGACTACCGAAACGGCGGTGGCGCCGTCTTCCGCGGCGACCAACAAAGGGCTTATGATAACCCCCAGATTTATCCTCCGCCGCATGGTGGAGGTGGCGGAGGCGCAGGATTTGGATTTGGAGTGGCGAGCGGCGGAAGTGGTGGTTTTCGTGGCGGCGATGATGGAGGGTTTATTTCTGTGGGGAGGGACGGCAGGGGTTTTGGGGCGAGTGCAGGTGGTGATGGCGGCGGGTATCAGACGGTGAGTGTCGGCGGCGGCGGCGGTGGTGGTGGAGGGTATCGCCATGGGGGTAATGGTGGAGATGGACGATTTGGGCCCGTTGGCAGTGATTTTTCCTCGATATCTGCTGATGGGTTGGATTTCCAGCCAATGGCTGGTGGGGGCGGAGGTTTCCGACCAATGGGTGGTGGGTATGCTGGCCGAGGATCTGAATTGGAAAGTTTTGAAGTGAAAAGAGCTCCGCTCTCTGGGCAAAAGAGAGAATACCCATTTTCTGGTGTAGAGAGGTCTCAAGGTATGTGTTTTTTGTTTCACTTTATTTTTCTGTGCTGTTAGTCATATGTATTGTATCTGACTGATGGGACTGCCGGCGATTTTTTGAGGATTATGTAGTTTGTTCTTCGTTCTTTGTTCTATTTCCCAACTTACCTTTATCCGTTGATTCTTTCAGAGAGGGGAACTGGTTTTGCCAAACTCTTTGTTGGATCAGTTCCGAGGACAGCCACTGAAGATGATGTAAGTTAGATGTTTTGCTGAAAAATCTTTCACGTGCAAGATTACAGACCCAAAATATATATTCAATTTGATGATTTTTCTGTTTTTCCTCTCTTTATGCCCTCTAATCAAATTTACTGCGAAGCAGTACCGTTGATGTGTTGAAGAGGTGGTTCTTGTCTCATAATTACTTTTCGCTGTTGATGCTTAGGTTTTATATTTCCTATAATTTCAATTTCTTAAGCTCCATTGATTATCAATTCATTTTGTTGTGTGCTCTCACGGCACCTTGGTTATCCAGTACAGTGGCACTTAAAGTAATTGATATTCATATTTAATTAATGTTTTCATGGTTTTATCTTTTTCATATAATATTGTGTCTTGAGTTTTGTCTCTTAATTTTAGATTCGGCCTTTGTTTGACAAACATGGGTGTGTTCTGGAAGTTGCTTTCATCAGAGATAAGAGGACTGGGCAACAACAAGGTATGTAGGTCTTATTTGGCTTAATTGTTATTTTTTTCCATTTAAGTATTATTTTCAGGTCGTTTGAAAGGGCTGAGGGAGTCAACCTCAGTTATTTGTTCAACTCCAACGTTCTCTGATCAACTCATTATACATATCCATGAAGAAGACAAGATTAAGATCGTGAATTTGTCTTTTCTTGTCTTTTTAGTTTTTGCATGGCCTAAGCCAGCTTTTCCCTCCTCTTTACTTTCTTGTGGAAGAAAAGTGAAAAACTGTTGATGTATGACCGTTACACTACACAAAAAAAATGTTTATCCCATCAATGGCACATAGTCTTCATGATTTAGGGATATTCGTCCTATTGAATGCGTTGAATGGCTTCATTTTGTGGATATAATTTTTGAGCACTTTATGTAATTAATCGCTGGTGACATCTGCCAGAATCGGTAGTGTCGATTGAATGGGATTGCGTCCTGGTTGTTTTTCGTCATCCACTACTCACTATAATTATTTTTCTCGTGGTTGTCTCATGTGATGTGACTAGTGCTAATAGCTAGCACTGCTCCTGTGGTGGTCTATTTGCTGAGTTTAACTTATTTTGTATCTAGATGTAAATAAGTTTGTTTTGTATTGGTCAATTAAGTTGTTGAGGTGGTGAATTCTTGTTTATTCTCTGTTTTTCTTGAGCCATATTGTTTTTGCCTATCCCGTTGTACGCTAAGGTCTGTTTTTGGGTAGTTTTAGTTGTCCATTTGTTCATTGTGATGGTTGAATTGTGATGTTCACTACGACCGAGATGCTTATTTGTTGTGATTGAAGTGGAGGAAGTAGTAGGGCGGGCTATTTATCAGGTTTTCATGTGTTATTGTTTCATCTGCAATGAATGCTTACGACTAATGCATTGAATATTAACAGAAATAGTGTGTGACATGATGCATTTGTTGTCTGGATATTCTTGGAGATATAATAATACAATGTTGGCAGCTTTATGGATGACATTTTATACAGTCTTCGGCTGTTCTTAGCACCTTTCTAGTGGTATTATGGCATTCAATGTTCTGATGAAATTAGATGTGATTGGGAGGAGAACTGCAGCCTTTTGTTTCAGTTTACTTTCAGCTATGTAGTTCTATAATTATCGCGTTGTATAATCTTTGTGTTTAATTAGCATCTAGAGTATCAACATGTCACTGCATCAGAAAGCTGGAAGACTGCAGCCTCACAATGAGTTCTCTTCACGCGATGAAGTTTAATTAGTTTCTAATGTGTTTTAATCGCAACATATACCTCTGATGTTGCTGAGGTGATGGTGGGGCATGTGATGTCCTTCATTTCATTACTCTATTGAGTCAGCAATTTGTTGAATGTAAACTAGCTGCGTGAATAGATTGTATGCTTTGAGTTTGGCTGCTGGAAAAAATCTCGTATTTCTATATATCTTGGTATGTCTGTATGTGTTTTTGGTTAAATGCATCTTTATTTCTTTTTCTTTCAATCCATTCACATTGTGTGTTTTCTTTGCTAATTTCTCTACTCGAATGTTCTCTTTCATTCATTCATTATATATATATATATATATAGTTAAATATATTCACTAATATATTTGATAACACGTATGGTTTGAATTTACCTTCCGGGGTAAACCTTTATCTCGATATATATCTCTGTGTATTCTGTTACTGTTTAAATGCGCCTTTATTCTCGTTTTGTTACAGTCTGTTCACAATGTGATGATGTAATTTTCAGGACAATGGCTGAATGATCTCTTTAATTCATATATTTTAGATAAATTATGTAACATTGTCTGTATGATGTATCTTATGGAATTTGAAGAGCTATGGTATTGGTGGGTTGATCCTCCTTTTCAAATTTTCAAGGATCCTACGTGTTGTTGACAAGAATTTTGCTTCGTTCATTTTGTTGGATCGAGTTAACTTTTGAGTAATACTGCTTCTTTATTGATTCCAGAAT
The DNA here is from genome assembly GCA_027422505.1 of Craterostigma plantagineum. Taxonomy (NCBI): domain Eukaryota; kingdom Viridiplantae; phylum Streptophyta; class Magnoliopsida; order Lamiales; family Linderniaceae; genus Craterostigma; species Craterostigma plantagineum. Next base: position 2,175,497 of record JAPQWV010000057.1, read on the forward strand.
GTAAGCAGTTTCTGCAGTAATTATTTTTGTTCTTGTAGATGGCCTTTTGTTGGATAGATCTCTTGGGGTTTTGTGCCCGTTGAATTCAGGGAATAGGACTGTGTTTATGTATGATGCTTAAGACAATGATGGATTGTGCTTATTGATCATATCTTATGGCATTATCATTATTTTCTCCAACCGTTTTACTTTCCTGATATAATGAATGTCTAACTATTGTTATGGAATATTGATTTTTTTAGATCGGCTGAGTTAACTCTGCCGTCATTGTTTTGGGTTCCTTTGTGTTACTACCTTGGTTATATAGTGATGTATGTATAGAATGTTTTTCTTGTGCTATTGTTGGAAGGAGTGTATTGGCTTATGTGTAATGCTTATCCCAACACGGTAGTGTGACTTCCACTAATGAATGTCTAGACTCGTCTTCTTCTGATTTTTATGTCAATAAATATGTAGTCCTGGTGTTGTCCTGGAGAATGTTGTCCTGGTGTTTGTTGCAAAGCATCCGATGATCCAGAGTTGCTTGAGTGTACATTGGCCTATAGATTAACTACGACATCGTTGACATTATGAAGGCCTTAGGTTTCGCCATGGTGTTGTGAATTTTATGTTTCTTATGCTATTCTATGCTGTGTGGATGAGTGTGTTAACAGTGTATGATGCCTTGTTCTTGAATTAGTTTTGCATGTAAAATATTACTCTTGAAGGTTGGCCTTCACTGAGTTTGGTTACTTGCATCTATAAGCCCTTGCTATATTTAGGTGATCATTATTATATTCGGAACAATGTATGCGCAATTGCAGGTTGCTGTTTTGTTAAATATGCTTCTCCTGAAGAGGCCGATGGAGCCATAAAAGCTCTGCATAATCAATATGTTTTACCTGGGGTATATTCTTCGGTTTAGTTTTCCGTAATTTGACAGTGTGCTAGACCATCTCTTATTTATCTGCGAAATATACAGGCAGTTGGTCCGATCCAAGTCAGATATGCCGATGGAGAGCGGGAACGTCTTGGTATTTGCTATTTTATTTTTGTTAGTTGACAAAACATGACCGAAAATTTTCCTCATTTGGCTGTTCTTCATCTGTTGTAGGCGCTACCGAATACAAGTTGTTTGTTGGATCTTTGAACAAGCAAGCCACTGAGAAGGAAATTGAAGAGGTATGCTATGTACCTTCGAGTTAGTCGTATCTTCATTTTGGAAAAGTTTGTAATTTGCATCATTTACACCTCGGAAGCGCTTGCTTCTAAGCTCTCCTCTTTCTTTCGCAGATTTTTCTACCATATGGTAGGGTGGAAGACGTCTATATTATGCGTGATGAAAATAAGCAGAGTCGAGGTAGGATACTTTGCTTATCTGTTGCATTATTGCACCTCTATAGTATATCTATAAAGCTTTCAAGTTTAGAAACATTTTTATTCTCCTCTCGTGTAATACCATTTCAATATTGATGTTTGTAATGTAATAATGGATGATACCCTTATTATGTTCTCGTATTATATTTATGAATGATGATGCGCTGTAAGTTATCCTACTGTGATTCTTTTGCAACTTACATTATTTTCTGTTTGTAGGCTGTGGGTTTGTCAAATACACTAATCGAGAAGTGGCACAGGCGGCGATAAATGCCCTCAATGGAAGATATACAATGAGAGTAAGCTTCCACGCTCTTCATTGAATTTGATGTCATTATTGATTACTGATAGTCCACATTCAGGGATGCGATATGCCATTAACTGTAAGATTTGCTGATCCTAAAAGACCTCGACCTGGAGAATATAGGTACTTTTTCGCATAGATATCTTTTGTTCCTTTTGTTAAGAGTTATTATGCTGTCGTTTCTCGAGGATTGCTTATGCATTGTCATTCAAGTGGAATAACGGCAAGAAATCTCATGGCATCATATTTGACTTCATATAGACCTGCTAAGACATGTTATTTGCTTCAACTCTTTCATGTGATTAAGTTCAATTGAAATAACTTTATTTTCCTGCCAGAGGTGGCCCTTCTTCTGGTGAATCTGGCCTTGGACCCGCTTCTTCTGATCCTGGGAATAGGTACCCGTATTTACGTGCTTGCAATTTTCTTGTAACTTTGATCTAATTCAACCATCATATTCTATTGTTGACTCAGACGTTTCACTTTGAAGCTTTATTGTATTTTCTTGTAGGCAACCTGCACATGGTGGCCCACCTCATGGTTACACATCTACAACCTCTTGGCCATTGGTGCGTCCGCAACACATAGGACAACCTTCTTATGCTGGTGATCAAGGCCTTGCTAGTCAGTTCCCTACAATTCCTACTTCCGCCAGAATGGTAGGAGCGGTTATATGCTGTCTCAGGCTGTATAACTATAGCCATAACATGCAACGTACCTAATATTACATTTCATTTTTGGTTTAATTTTTAGGCATCTGCTGATGATGGCTTTCCTGGAAGAGCTAATGTTTCACATCCTGTTCCTACAGTTTCTTCAGCGCAAGGGTCAAAACCAGTAAGTGTATAATTGGTCTGTCGGAACAAAGCTGTATTGGTCGATGTCAAACCAATGCTCTTCTCGTTTTAAATACTCATTTCAAAATATTATTTACAAACTGACTCCAAATGTCATCTGTTCAGAGACCTCAGCAGCAGTTACAACCTCAGCATATCCAAAGCTCAAACGTTCCACCTGGTCAAATCCCAGCATCTTATTCTGATACTCAAACGCCTTATATTCAGGCTCAATCATCACATAGACAAGCATCTGTTGCTCATGCTCAACTATCGTCGAATCCTAAACAAGCACCGGTGATGGATAACCACCAGCAGCGACCTGCTCAACAGTCACCATCTCAATTGGCTCAAATGCTGTCTCAGCAGAAGCAAACCCTTCAGGAAACGTTCCAATCCTCGCAGCAGACGTTGAGTCAGCTGCAACAGCAGGTGATGCAGCTACAGCCCTCCAACCGTAATCCATCAGCTCAGCAGGGTTCATTAACTGAAAGACAACAGGTATATTTTTCTTTGAATGGTGCTACTTCCCTTAGCTACGTATTAGGTGGAATATCGACTTGGAAAGTATTTAAGATCTGCTTTTCTTCTCGTACAGTCTCCTTGGGCTGGAATTGGATCACAACCTGTTCCAACTGCTGCTAATGCAACTGCGTCGCCTGCTATTGCAACTCTTACTCCTTCCTTAACTACTACAGGATGTAATTGGACAGATCATTTGTCCCCTGATGGATACAAGTACTACTACAACAGTGTAACTGGCGAAAGCAAGGTGAATAACGTTTTTGATGATTTGCAGCTTAATTAGTCTGCTTAACAATGTTATCATATTTTTCATTCTTCTGCAGTGGGAAAAACCTGAGGAGTTGATATCATATGAGCGGCAGAAGCAGCAGCAACAAAAGCCATCTAGTCAACATCCTCTAGCACAGTCTTATCCTACTTCAGGGCCCTCAATAAATCATGCTGTCCCTCATGTGCAATCACAATTTCAAGACCAATATCAGGGAGTGGTTCACAATCAGATCGGCTCTTTGCAGCAGGCATCTCAGTCTTCTTCAGTCAGTATTCCTAACTGTATGCGAACTTGAGTTTTGAATTATTTTGCAAAAGTTCTTACGATGTTGATTTTTTGCAGTATCAGCTTCATGGAATAGCTGCCAATCAAAGCCAAAAGGTTTGCATTTTATGATGGATTGATTAGTGGAAATTGATATACTAAATATATTGTATATAATTATTTGGACTAATAACATGCTAAATTTTATGGTTTTGAGATGCATATGGCCTCATTAGACTGTTGTTGGGTAAAGCATTGTTAATACTTGCGGGTTTTTTTTTTAATTTCCACGGCTTAAATAAATTGATTCATCCATTACCATTCATCTCATCTATCTTCATTCTTTATGTTGATGCACTAACATTTGCATGATTGTCCATGTTTAAAATAATTTGACCAACTCCCTACCATTTGTTTCATAATTTGACCAACTCCCTTCCATTTGAGTTCTTAGGGTGGATTGACGATACATGTCCAACATGGTCCTAACATTCACACTGGTTATATAACTTCTGATTGTTCATTTCCCAGGAACTAGGCTATTCGCAGATACCTGCAGGGCGTGATCCTCATTATCAGCAGGTTGGAATTCATAAGCATAACTGTAATATTCATAATTTTTTTACCCCTTTCTCAACATTTTTTTTTTGCATTTTCCTGTAATAGGGTGTCCAAGCGCCTCAGTGGAAAAAATAATTGTCCAGGTTCTGACCTATTTCTATTTTTTTCCACGCACTTCAAAAGTTTATGTCGTCCTGCTACTCAAAGAGACGCACCATGAAAAGAAAAAACATATTGTAGTGAAAAAGCCTTTTCATTTTCCTTTTATGCTTGCTTACTTGCCTGCGAGTCGGTGGTCTACTTCGTATTTCCCGCGGAAAGAAACCTCCGTCCAAAAGTACTAAACGTTTTGCTTCGTCTTACTTACAGGGAAACCTAACATCTGGTCGTCTTGTGCCGAGTTTGTCACAAGAGGAAAAACGGCTTGAATCGTCGAGGCATGTGTGGGAAAATCTGGATGGAGCCAAGTCTTGGCCGATCCAAGACTTGGGTTGTGCCAAGCACCAAGATTGGCCTAACCTTATGCGGACAAGCTAGGCAGCGTGCGAGAGTAGGCGCACGCAAAGCAAGCAGGCCGGGGCAAGACCGTCTGCCCAAGGCAAGAAGGAAAGGTCGGACACGTGCGGCATCGTGGGCTAGCATGGGCGTGCGGCATGGGCGCGCTCGGCAGCAACGTGCGCGGCACTTGTGCGCGCGGAAGGCAGGCAACGTGCAGCTTCGGCGCACAACATCGGGCGGCATTGGCACAGAGCGCAGCGTGCGCGCGGGGGTGAGCTAGGGCGCGGGATGTTGGCCACGCTAGCCACCTACCAAAGCCACCTACCCACATGAAGACAAGATCTCAGGCACATGAGGGTGTCAGAGATTCCTTGCAAAGGCATCACATGGGGGTGTCAGAGATTCCCTGCAAAGGCACCTTTTTGTCATATGGGGGACAAGAAGAATAAGCCTCACGTGGGGGAGCCAAGGATAACATGTCTTCAGATCCACTCCTCTCATTGGCCGATCTAGATCGAGGGAATCTTAGAGCATGGGCTATAAAAGGGCTTCATGGCTCATTTGTTGAAGGCAATAGACAGAAGGCACGAAAATACTCACAGGCACTAAGAAGCACATTGGGGCGAAAATAGAGTGTTGTGAGGAAGGTTCATGTGTTGATCAAAGAGGGTCAAAGTGAGCCAAATACACTTTAAGTAGGCTAAGTCGTTAGCGTTAAAGTGTCGTGTCCTTTATATTGCGAGTTCGTGGTAGAGAGCTTGTAATTCCCGAAAGGGCCCCATTCTTTGTGTGAATAAAAGCGTGGGTTGGGAGGATTCTCCCGTAACTTTGTGTGTTTAGCATTGTTCCTTTCTTGTTGGGTGCAAGTCCGGCTCAAAGGCTCACACGAGCGCACTTAGGGCAAAACGTAACTTTGGTCGTGAGAAGTTCGAGTCCGAAGTAAGGCTTCCGCATATTTAATCCGCACGGGCGGATAAGTTGGGCAGGCTGAGTGGCAAGTGGGGCGCGGCGCTGCATAACGCTTGGCGCGGGACTTGGCCATTGCCGACACACCGGGCTTAGAACGCGAAAAAAATTTCTAAGTCATAGGGATCCCGGTGGGGGCCTTTTTCCTCTCCCGTGATAAATAATGCACGGAAAGCATATATATGTATGTGTATCATATCAAGAGCGCATAAATTTTGCTAGAAGTGGTGTTGTAGCAATATATCAATCCTAGTCCTCTGTCTAGCATAGCTATAGTATTATTTGACCAACCATTTCCTTTGGCACTTGATTTTTTTACCGTCTTCGTTTGTGTCCTTCGTTTCCCGTGGAGGTAGACTTGCTTTGCTTAGGGCAGTTTTACGTTGAAAGCTGAGTTTTTACTCAAATAGGGTTTATGAGTGGCTCTTGTTAAGTTAAACACATCTGCCTTGTGCTGCTCATTTTCATATACTTACTTACGAGGTAGGTCGACCGATCTCTAGGTTAGATTCGTACTCCATGCTTCTCTCATTGATATATCTTTTTGAGATCATCTCTCGATTTAAATTTTCGTCGACGCCTGGTCTGTTGACATAGATTCGTACTCCATGCTTCTCGTCTGGGCCTTTAAGTCGCCCTCCACTGCACCCCATTGAACATTGAGGCCGATAATGACTTCTGTCAACTAATAATCAGGAAGTTCAATTGGAATCCACGATCCATCGAAAAATGTCATGATCCAATCACTTCGCCGTTTCTTCGAAATTCAGTTGTGGGCTTATGCATACTGTAACTATTTCTTGGATGTATGTGGAGATCTCTTGCTTTCCACCCAACAACAAACAACATACAGTCAAAGGTTGGAACTCCAACTTGAAATATCTGATTTGAATAGCCGAACGCATGCCAAGCCACCCCCTATTTATTTATTTCGTACATCCCTGCCCTGATCAACAAAAAAAAAACGTCTATCATTAAAGCGTGCAGTGAAGGAAGAGTAATGATCTAATAATCTACTTACTCCGTTGACCTCCGCGCTTGGACCCTTCTAAAATAATGCCAATTATTAAAGGCTTGAGAAGTAAACAAATGTTTCATCACCTAAAGCTTTATATATTTATGATTTGTACCACTTCGAGATGGCCAGTCTCAATTTTACGTTGTATATAAAAAATCATGCAAGTGTGCACTTGTCTCTCGTTAGCTCAACTAATGTCGACGACCTCTCTTGTGAATAATCGAAATGGAGCCTCCTTACTCACTCCCCTATTATTACTATTCTCCTTCACAATAATATCTTTCTCCACAGCCATCGACGACGCCCATTTCGTGAAAACCCCAACTTTTTGCGCCTCCTCCTTCGACTGTGGCGACGGCCTCGTCGTCGGCTATCCATTCTGGCAAAAAAAAACCACGCGAAGGAACACCATTCTTCTGCGGATACCCCGACTTGGCGGTCGCATGCATCGATGGCCAGCCAACGCTCGGAAGAAGAATCTCCAACAACAGTAATAACAATCCCCACGGAGTCGTCTTGCGAAATTACAGCATCCCTAAAAGCGTAGCCACAGTAATATCATACGAAGCGATCAACTCAACGTGTCCTACTCTGACGCGCAGCTTCACGTTGGAGCCGGGCGGCGCTTCGACGATGAACTACGCGGACGGCGTAAAGATAGTGCGCTTTTACTACAACTGCACTGCGTACCCGCCCTCGGCAGCGGGCATAAAGTGTCTGCAGCGCGGGGCTAAGCACTCCTACGCCTTCGTGAACGGTTCCGAGCCCGATGGGTTCGACCCCGACCAGTCTTGCGAGAGCGTGACGACTTTTCCCGTGGCTGAACGGGCGGTCGACGGGCTCGTGGGAAACGGCTCGATGGACGGCCTGAGAGAAGGATTCGAGTTGGCTTGGAAGACGAACGACGGCTTATGCCTGGCGTGCGAGGCGAGCGGAGGATATTGCGGATACAGTAGTGATTCGACGGCCGGCGGTGTTGGGTTGAGGTTCTTGTGCATATGTGGGGATGGGAATCAGTCGCTGAAATGTCCTGATTCAGGCGATAGTGTTTCTACGAAGCAAAAACCGAATTATGCGACGATAGGTAAGGAAGAAAAAGCGCATATATGCAATAGGGGTGACAAAATACGACGATACTACAGTTGGAACTTATGAGCGTGTCTGTCTATTCTATCTTTCTCAGGGTTACTAGCTCTTGGCGGTTTATCGGGGATGTGTATAATCGCGTACCTTGTTAGCAGAAAGAGAAGTGATACGCCGAAGCGAGGATTCATAAAGGTACCGAGTAGCCAAAGCTGATAACAGTGTTTGCCTGTTTGTTTCTTCTGAAATTTATGATATGGAGGAAGCTGCTAGAGTTAATGATCAAATCCCGACAGTGTGAATGCTCCAATGTCTAATGTTTTGAAACATATGAAACATCGGAGATGGATGAAACATAATCCAAAACATGTTCCGGTGAACACAAACGAAAAATAAAGCAAAAGGATAAGTTAGTCTTTCCTTTTATTGGTCTTAGCTGATGGTGGAGTCGGTGGCTCGTAAATGATCTTGACAACGTCCACCAGTGCACGGACACGGTCCCAGATATTCAAACCATACAGTGCTTCCACAAGCGATTCTTGAAACTCAAACCCGTTCTCAGAAATCGGGTACTGCAACATTAAAAAGATTCCCCATCAATATTCTCTTATGTTATCGTTATTACAATTAGTACATCGATTCATAGGATAATATTAACCTGAATAGGCTTTGGTATCGTTGTCTTGATGAGTGGCCAAAACCTGTCCTCAACAACAGATTTTACAAGGCAGCAAGCCCTCAATCCTTCTACACCAGCGAATCTCCCAAATCCACTGTCTTTTACGCCTCCAAATGGAAGAGACTGAAACGTTAAACAGAGCAGGAATAAGTTAAAATAAGCTGAAAAATCCCCTAGATGTGAAATCCCGTGGCTATGATACAAAAAAAAAAAAAAAGCTATTACACGAGACTGCCATATACTACCTGGCACATGTAGTTCGATGCAAAGTCGTTAATTGCAGCAACACCGCAGTGCAGCTGAGAAGCTATGGCCCTAGCTCGCCTCTGGCTGCCTGAGAACACAGCACAGCCAAGGCCATACCTTGAGTCATTTGCAAGTTTGACTGCCTCTTCATCAGTGCTAAATTGCATTATTGGCATGATTGGTCCAAAAGCCTGAATGTAAATAGCTTTCTTAGATCAGCAATTTTAATGAAGTTCGAGAGTGATGACAGCAAATACCTCTTCTTGCATCAGTTTCATCGAGTGGTTGACATTTACAATAACAGTGGGAGGGAAGTATTGGTCAACGGCTCCTTCTCCAATATTACCAACGCTTCCACGACCTACAATTTCAGCGCCTTTGTCCAGAGCATCATTTACCAGAGTCTGAAGCTTCTCAGAATGTTCTTGCATGCAAATGGCACCCATATCATACTTTCCAACAAGTGAAGGGCCCTGAAAACATTTGAAAAATGATGTCACAGCCGCAGTTTCAATTTAAGATAAGAATATATCCGGCCAATAAAAAGGTTAAAATTCAAAATAATGTGAGATATGGAGAAAGATTCAGAAATCTCAATGCTGTCCATGCCGCGTGGAGAAAATAAAGTGAGAGGGGTGCAGGACGAGCCACTCACAGCAGTAACAGATTTGACAATTTTGACGATTTCGGCAACAAATGAGGAGTAAACATTTTTGTGAACATAAAACCTCTCAGCTCCAGCGCAGTTCTGTCCACTTGACTGTAGCGCACCCCTTACAGCAATTTGAGCGACCTAGAAAAACTTATAATTTAATCACTGAACAAACAAGTGGAACTTTCAGGTACTTCATTTCTGCTGAAGATTTAACAATTTTCACTTACATGGGGCACGTCAACATCTTCGCAGACAATAAATGCATCTTTTCCACCAAGCTCAAGAGTAACTGGTATCAATGTGTCTGATGCATTCCTCATAATCTAAGGCATTAAGGATAGACATAAACGTCATTGTCATGCACGCGTGCAAAGGTAAATATAGAATTTCTTTTAGGAAGGCTTACCATTTTCCCCACACCGGGAGATCCAACAAAGATAATTTTATCAACTGCAGACACAAGAGCTTCTCCTGTCTCGGCGAACCTGGCCGGTACGATTTTGATTAGACATTAGTCAGACCAACCTTTAGCAGAAAGCACTGAATAGAGCATACCCTGTTATTACTTCAACAAGATTTTCAGGAGCTCCTACAGCTGATAGTGCAGCTTGAATTATTCGCAGATAGAAACATCCTGACCAACTTGCATGTTCAGAAACCTGCATCAGGAAAAGATAGATCCACTTGACGAATAATGATAATCATAATTCTCATTAAACATTGCTGCTGTCATCTGCAGCAATTAAGATTTTTTTTTTCTTTTTTTTTTTGGGCCAACCTTAACAGTTAACTAATCCAGCAAGATTCTGTTCTAACCGGCATTTGAGTAACTATAGACCAGTCCCGCAATACAACAGCAAACTAAGTATATTTAAGGATTCATACCATCTTCCATTATCTAGATGAGAACCTTAACATGAGCATGCAATGCAGTAGTGAAGCAATGTATCAGTAGCTATATGGAAAAACAATAGTTCCAGGTGAATGTACCTTAATCACAATGCCATTTCCAGAGAAGACTGCAGCCAGCATGGGATTAAATATATTATGAAAAGGATAATTCCAAGAAACAATTGCTCCAATAACACCAAGGGGATGAAATTCCACTTTAGCTGTCTTGTGAAGCATTGATCGTCCGCATGATCTATGTTAGTAGGTATTTGAAAAATTAATTATACACAGATTGTATGGGAATTACAGAAAATGCATGCATCACATCCTGTAACCACATTACAAACATTCAGCTAAGGCTAAATTTTAAAAGGATGCAGGACTTCAATAAGAGTTGACAGTAGTTAGACAGACACAGACAAATGCGACAGTAAACAATAGAGTAGCTAACCTGCGTTCGGGTTTCAGCCATTTTTCACCTTCTGAAATAAGCCATGTGATTTTCTCACAGGTTGTCATAATTTCTCCCAAAGAAGCATCAACCATAGTCTTCCCAGTATCACGAGAAGAAACTCTGATTTAAATGAAGCAATAGAGTAACATCCAAATTTGTTAGATCCATAAAAACTGTAGAGCGTGAATATTAAAAACTCAAATTGTGTCTTGTGCAAGAAGAAGAGGTGAACATGGAAAACGAAAAGTGTGCAATAAGAAACCAAGAATTACTATATAATATATAATATGGGCCATTACCAAACTTGTTATCCACAAGGGATCTAGTAATGTGTCAAAACCATAAAAAACACGCCATGTATTCTTACACCTATTCACATAATTCTTTCTTGGACAAACACTTACTCGCATATAAGCTCCTGGTGTTCGATTATATATTTGAGAAGTATCCTCAGAAACTGGCGCCTTTGCTTGAAGCTGCTTTTCGCCCATGCCTTCTGAGCCTTTCTTGCTAGGGCTACACGTTCCTTCACCTAATCATAGTTGATTAACAAATAATAAGAACACAAGTTTCTGCTTCCGTTATAATAATAAAAGATTAAATAAAAACAACAAAACAGATATAGGTAAGACTATTAATAATAAATAACTGCTAATACTTGGAACATGTTTGAGAGTGACATCGATTTCGAGACCTAAACAATGACAAACTAACCTCATCAGGCTTCAATGCAGGGAAGTAGCCCAAGTACTTCATGGTTGCAGGCTCATAGCATTGAACTTTATCTGTCTGTCTTCTAGATGGTACCTGGAAGAAATTTGAAACAGAAAATGAGAAACAATTTAACTACTACTGCCCACCACGAGTCTCACAGGGATACAAACAGCTAAACTAGGACATAAGACAAGCATCGAGAAAGAAAAGGTACAAAACATGAACATAAGATATCAGTATATCTTAGCTGCAAAGAGCCAGAGTTCAAGATTTAACTGGTCAAGCAGCATGGTACAAGATCATGAATTATAAGCAATTGAAGGCCCTAACTAAAAACGCCATCAAAACACATTTATATAGAGATCTCCATAGCAGAAAGTAACAACGAAAACATCCACGCCTCGGGAACAGTAAATAACAAGCAACATATGCGAAACTTACATAGATGAAGCTGTTTTCCTTTGATTGATTCTTTTCATCCAACACTGTCACCAACCAAAATCAAACTAATGCATCAGCTACAAAATTATCGAAGATAGAAGTAGAACAAGCATGCTATTCTGCGACTTTAAAGCAAACAGACAACACAATATCTACACCTACAGGTATGTAAACAAAATCTGCAATAGAAGTTGAAAAAGATAGTAGTCACAACAGTACCATCAAGAAACACAGAAATTTATACTCTGCATTTATGCAAAATGAACCGCAAACAACAGTGTTTAAACCCGCTGAATTTATGCACAATGAACCGCAAACAACAGTATCTACACCCATAGTTATATAAGACAACTTGTAACAGAAGTTGAAAATGATAGCAGCCGAGAAAACACAAGCGAGAAACACAAAATTTAATAGCAGTTACATATGCGTAACTACGCCTGGATTTGCCTAAACTAATCGCATATAACCAAACTAGAACATGAAACGCTTCCACATCCACTACACAAACCAACTCGAACGAACTTACGAGTACTCAACTGAACAAAGGCCTAAGAAATAAAAGCGATTCACTAGTATACTGTAACTGTTACATAAACATATAATTGCTCTGCACATTTTTAAATAGGAAGTTAGAACTAAAATCATATAAAACCACAGATACCATCGGAAGTGTCGACATCGATGGAAGGCACATTTGAGGGAATGAGCATGAGCAAAAGCTTGCAGAGTGCAAATGCGAGAGCGATCACGATAATCGTCCACCAAAACGCCATCGTTTCGACTTCTGAGAGAGCAGTATAACCCTAGCTTGTGCGATGCGATGTGTCGATCGTGAGAGTGAGACGGAATCAGATTCCCCTGAAACACATTTTAACAGAAGATGAAGAATAAACAATAGCTTTGCCTCACAGCTGAGTTTGGTGTTTAGTGATCTGTGCCTCGGCCTCCGTGCAGCGTTACTAAGGAAATACTAGTAAGCGTCAAGCGAGCTACTAAGACTAAGAGAGGCTAATAACCTTAACTCTCTCTCTCTCTCTCTCTCTCATACGTGTCGTAGGAATTTTGCAATCTGATACTTGATCGAACGGTCGAAAATAAAAGAACCGATACTTGATCGAACGATAAACCAGCGACTCTCTGTCTCTGATATTACTATGGTTGGTTGACTTCAGTTTTCTCCCATGTTCATTTCTTTCTTCTCATGACAATCCTCGTAAAATCTTTTCACTCGACAGGAAAATCATCGTCTTTCTCAAGCTTTAATCCCTTTGATCTATATCTCTTCAATCCCAATATGTTTGAGGTTTTATTCAATGCGTATATGAACTTTAAATATTTCAAACGGTAGCTCATACATGGGAACTATTACACAAGCTGTCCGGCGAAAGGGCCCGAATAATAACACGAATCACACAGAAACAAAAAAAAAATCTCTACCTTCGCTGCTTTCTCTTCGGCCGCTGTTCTTCAAACTTCCACGCAGATAACGAATAAACCGGCGTCCCCTTCCACCCAATGACCAGACATTTCCCGTCCAAGCCGAGCGTGCACGATTCCCCGCACTCCAAGCTCTCGGCCACCGAAGAAGCGTGGTCGAGCGATAGCTTGCTCAGCTCCATCTCAACCATCCCAAACCTAGCGAAAAACGCCCTCCACGTTTCCAACCCCACGAACCTCAGCTGCCTCTCCTCGGGCCCGGCGGCCAACACGTCCCTTATCGAAGGCCCGATGATCCTCGACTCGGCGAACGTCCTATCCCCGTCGTCCCCTTCGTCCCGATAGCAACGGTCGAGGCAGTCGAAGTTCGCGCCGTAGAAGACGAGCGCCTCGACGAAACGGTCGACGAATGCCGGCGAATTGACGTTCGCCTCCGCCTCGGCGACTATCATCGCCTTGGGATTCGTCCTCCTCACGGCCATCATCAACCCCTCGAGCCTCCTCTGCTTCGAAATCATCTTCATCAAAACGTACTCTCCGTGGACCACCACCGCCTCGTCGGCGCTCCGGCGAATCTCCGGCGAGTTTCCGGCGAACGTCACGACGTGGAAGGCGAAGTCGAGTCCCAAGGACTCGGCCGTCGTCTCGAGCAAAAGGCGGGTGCTGTTCGTGTCCATGAGCTGACAGTCTGCTATGGACAGAGCAGTTATTCTGAGGTGCTCGACGGGGCCCTCGGGCCTCGAGGCGAGGACCTGCATTAAAACCGTCATTTGGACCCCGCTTCGAATGTCCAGCTCGATTATGTGGACCTTCGCGTGGGACGAGACTTGCTCGGCGATCATCTGAATGCTTGCGAAGTGTGTTATTTGGGTGAAGGGCGACTTCTTGTGGAGCGCGACGAGGGATGGGGACGGTGTGTTGGCGTCGATCAGCCACTGGCTCATCTCCGCGCCCTTGTTTGCCGTGCGCTTTCCGTTTTCCACGTCTATCTTTTCCCGAAGGGCCTCGGCGAAGTAGTACACCATGCGCCGCGCCGCGGTTTTCTTATCGAGGCTGGCTTCGTAGCACCTTTCGAGGAGCTTTCGTGCAGTCTCGTATTTCCCGTAAGAAACGTTCTCGGCGCACGATAGGAGGTCGTGGACGAGGCGAACGTCGTCGTCGTCGTCGTCGTTGTAAAACGAGGCGGCGTACGGATGGTTTGTAACGTCCCATGCCCGAGGGTTGTTGGATTGGATGAAGTTTTTCGAGGCGAGTTCGATTATTTTGTTGATGGATTTATTTCCCGAGGCGCCGTTTGCCGCCGCCTCGTCGTCGTCGTCGCACTGCCCGTGGATGAGGTTTCCGTTCACTTTGCTTATCCTACTTTTGTAGACCTTGAGAATCCCGAGGGATGCGAAGGGGATCGTCGAAGAAGACGAAGAATCGTCGGCGGCGGCAGCCTCCTCGTTGGTGAGCTGGGAATTTTCGTCGGATTGGACAGGGCTGAAATTCCCGAGGCCATCGACATCTTCTTCTTGGTGGTAGTAAGGCGGCGGCGAAACGACGTCGTCGAGGTAGAAATCGTCGAAAACGCCGTCGAGGTTGTCGTTGTCGTTAGGGTTCAGAGAACGTTCTTCTTCTTCTTCTTCTTCGTCGTGATTGCTGGGCGAGAGGACGCAGTCGTCGAGGATGTAATTAGCGCCGTCGTCGTACCATTCCATCTGACGTGGATCGGCTTCTTTTGCTGCTCCATCCGAGGTATTCGTCGGCTGCATGACTAATGAACTACTGAGGTTTGTCAATATAAATGTACGTATATATATATGAGTTTTGCTCTACAAACTTTGGATATCTCTGTTAATAAAAAGAGTGGTTTATGTGGTCATCTCTAGCATTGGAATCATCCATTGGAACAATAGTAATTATAATACCAAGTTTTTGCTGTATCTATCGTCGTCTTTGTAAGGACAATGCAGTTCAGCGGCTGCGACGTTGCCTAGAAAACAATAAATAATACAATATTTTATTATTGCAGGCACAGGCTTGTTGTTGCCCCATTGGATACATCACATATGTACTAACTTGGAGAAAGATAAAGGTACGGTCGGCTTACTATGCTTCATTCCATTGGAATTGTAGTCCAACCAAATTCGTTCGAGTACGTAATATCCAATTTTTTTCATTGCTGAAGAATGATGAGGCAAATGTGTTTGTCAGTAAAAGATCAAACCTTCAAGTAATAAGACTATAAGCCGAAAACTAAACCGAACTCTGAAGAGTAGTACAACGGGGTTCGATTGGATGTGAATATACTCGATTTCACGACCGTTTTCATCGACGGTCAAGAGTAAGATTTTTTACACTGTATATCGCCCGACCGAGCTTCAAAGCATCGATGATATTTTTTTCCCAACTAATACCAAAGCAAAGCTCTAGCTTCTAAATACGTCTCGTGTCTCCGATCCTTGCAACGATTCTGACTCAGAGCGTGGGGATTATGTTGATTGCTCTCGTTGATTGTCCCACATCGACTAATTCAAGCTCTTAAAACTAGTATATATATATAAGAGGCTTTCACCTCCTATCGCCAATTGATTTTAGGAAATTTCTAATAGATCTTTTGAGCGTATATATGGATGGAACCGAGCGATTAGCACAAGCTTCGTAAAACGGTACGCAAATATGCATTCACTACGAAAAAAAACAAAACTCGCCCTCTAAACTCCCTTTCTCTTCTTCCTCTCGACTCTCCACGCCGAAAGCGAATAAACCGGCGTACCCTTCCACCCGACGACGAGGCACTTTCCGTCCAAACTCAGCGCGCAATATTTCCCGCACTCAAAGCTTCGCTTAACGGAATTCGCGTGTTCGAGCGACGATTCGCCCAGCTCCATCTCCACAATCCCGAACCTCGCGAAGAACGCCCTCCACGTCTCCAACTTGGCGAACCTCAGCTTCCTTTCCCCCTCGTCGGCCGCCAACGAATCTCCGATCGAAGGCCCAAAAATCCTCGACTCGACAAACGCTCTATCCGAACAGTCGCCGTAGCAGCGGTCGGCGCAGTCGAAGTTCGCGCCGTAGAAGAAGAGCGCCTCGACGAAGCGTCCGACGAAGACCAGGGAATTCACGTTCGCCTCGGCCTCGGCAACGACCATTGCGAGCGGATTCATCCTCCTTACGGCCATCATTAGCGCCTCGAGCTTCTTCCGATTGGATATCAGCTTCATGAAAACGTACTCTCCGTGGACGACCACCGCTTCTTCCTCGTCGCCGAGGTTCCTTCCGAGCTCATTCGCATCGTCGAAGGGCAAGAGACGAAAGGAGAAATTGAGATTCAACGACTTAGCTACGGTTTCGAGCAACGAGCCCGCCTTAAGGTTTCCCATGAACGGGCACTCGAAGATGGACATTGCAGTTATTCTGAGGTGCTCGACTGGTCGCTCGGTCCTCGACGCGAGGACTTGCATGAGAATCGTCATTTGTACGCCGGTTCGTATGTCTAGCTCGACGATGTGGACTTTTGCGTGGGCCGAAACTTGGTCGGCGATCGACTGAATGGTCGCGAAGTTAATTATCTGAGTGATCGGCGATTTTTGGTGGAGCGCCAGCAAGGACGACGGCGGCCGGCCGGGGGCGTCCATCAGCCATTGGCCCATCATGCCCTTGCCGGAAAACTCGCCGGTCTCTCGGGCGATCTTCTCTCTTAGGGCCTCGGCGAAGTAGTACACCATTCGCCGCACGGCGCTCGTTTTGTTAATATTATCGTAGCAGTTTCCGAGGAGTTTGCGGGCTGCGTCGAATTTCTTGTTCGAGACGTTCTCGGCGCATGATAGGAGGTCTTGGACGAGGCGAACGTCGTCGTAATTGTTAGAACTCTCGGACGTTTTTGAGGGTTCGTCGCCGCCATTGGACGAACGGATGAAGTTTTCGGAGGCGAGCTCGATTATTTTGTTGATCGAGTCGTCTTCCGGCGATTGCTCCTCCTCATCCTCCTCGTGGGACCCGCGGATCACGGTTCCTTGAGGTTTGTTTCCTTTGATTTTTTTGTAAAGGTTCAGAACTTCGAGCGATGCGAAGAGCATCGACGATGAAGAAGAAGAGTCCTCGTCGGTTAGCTGGGAGCTTTCATCGGGCGGCGGCGGCGGCCCTATTATTCCGCCGGCATCGTCTTCTTCTCCGTAGGGCGGCGAAACTACGTCGAGATAAAAATCATCGAAATCGTTGGGCAGGTAAAACAGTTGGTCGACGCGATTGCTGGGCGATGGTTCGCTTTCCTTTAGGATATTATTATGACTTGCTCCATCGGAGGTGGGCGATGGATGCATGATTATGAAGCTATTTTTAACGTCTATTTTTTTTTAACCGTTTCAAAAGGAGTTTTTCCTTTTTTTTTTATGATCTGTTCGCTCTGAAATGTATGTATGGTATATAGACGTGTGTGTTAGTACTTGATCATCTCTAACATTGAAATCATCCATTGCTGTCTTGATCATGATCGATGGAAGGAGACAAAAGGGAGTTCAGTGGCTGCGATATTTGCCAAGAAAAACAATGCAATAATATTCTATGCAGGCAGGCCTTAGATACATCTGCTTGCCCGTTCGACGCATCAGACAATGCATTACGCACTAAGAGAAAGATACGAGTCGGTTTACTACGGATCGTTCGAAATATAATGGAGCCGAAAATTTTCATTGCTTTTCTAGGCAGCCCAATTTTTCGTTCCATTGCAGAAGAATGATGAGGGCAGATGCTTTGCATTATAAAAACTACGCCGAAAACCTGAAAATGCCTTAGAGTCAGTATGTTATTAACTTCATGGATATACATATTTAATCCGTGGCAACGATGAATGCGAAAATCTGTATGCATCTAAGATTACAGATCACTATTCCGAGGTAATAACTGTTAGTTAGCTAGACAAATATACGTATCTAGGCGGGATTTTCAGGCGCGTCCCCATTTAACGAGTTTATATTTCGAATGATAAGCCGGAAGATGCGTTCGACACAGTTTTTTTTTCTCTTCTCGCGGTTGTTGCTAATCGCCTTTGCGGCGTTCTCAGTATTTGAGGTCGTAAGATGCGAAAAAAAATGTTTAGAATTACACCGCAAAGCGTAAGCCGTCATCATCGGTTTTGTAATGATAACAGGTACAATTTATTAGTTCAGATAATCGAAATTCTCATAGCGCATTCATTAGAGTGTATCGATTGCTCGAATCGTAAAACACAACGAAGAGTTTCTCATTTTCTCGTCGCATCGTTCGTCGACAGCTCTGCGAAGGAAGCAAACTCTATCATCCCCGACGCCTTTTCCTTTTCTCGACTTTCCACGCAGAAAGCGAATAAACCGGCGTTCCCTTCCACCCGATAACGAGGCACTTTCCGTCCATTCCCAGCGTGCAATATTTTCCGTACTCTAAGCTTCTCGTCAGAGAAATCGCATGTTCGAGCGACGACTCGCTAAGCTCAGCCTCCACCATCCCAAACCTTGCAAAAAACGCCCTCCACGTTTCCAACTTCACGAACCTGTTACAATAGATAACCCTAATAACTCATATGTGTCCAAAGGAGAGATTGAGTAGCTTATAAGTTGATGGGCTACTCCACTTATCACCAATTGATTTTAGGATGGAACCACATCAACTTATTTAGGCCAACTCTTCTCATACGTGGGCCCATGGGCATAGGCCCGATAAAGGCCCAATAACGAAATCTAACAGAACCTGAGCTGCCTTTCTTCGTAGTCGGCCGCCAACGAATCCCTAATCGAAGGCCCAATAATTCTCGACTCGAAAAAAGTCCTATGCGAATCGTCGTCGTCGTCGTCCCTAAAGCAGCACTCGGCGCAATCGAAGCTCGCGCCGTAGAACAAAAGCGCCTCGACGAAGCGATCGACAAAAACCCTAGAATTAACGTTCACCTCAGCCTCGGCGACCACCATGGCGAGCGGATTCATCCTCCTTACGATCGTCATTAAACCCTCGAGCTTGTTCTGCTCGGAAACCATCCTCATGAAAACGAACTCGCCGTGGACGACCACCGCTTCGTCTCCCTCGCGGGCCGAGAGAGTCCTTCGAAGCTCAGTCGTATCGTCGAGAGACAAGAGATTGAAGGAGAAGTTCAGATTCAAGGACTTCGCCGCAGTTTCGAGCAACTTTCGCGCCTTATTAACGTACGCGAGCTGAAATTCGGCGATGGTTAGAGCGGTTATCTTTAGGCGTTCGACGGGGCGCTCGGGCCTCGAAGCGAGGACCTGCATCAAAACGGTCATCTGAAGCCCGCTTCGAATGTCTAGCTCGACGATGTGCACTTTTTTGTGGGACGATACTTTTTCCTCTATCAGCTGAATGCTTGCGAACGTAGTTATCTGATTGACTGGCGATTTTTGGTGAAGCGCGGGGAAGAACGAGGACGGCGTTTCGGCGGCGTCCTTCACCCACTGGCTCATCACGCCCTTATTATTTTCGGCATGCTTTCCGTTTTCCCTGTCTATTTTCTCGCGAAGCGCCTCGGCGAAGTAGTACACCATTCGCCTCGCCGAGGTTTTTTTATCACGGCTTGATTCGTAGCATTTTTCGAGTATTTTGCGGGCGGCGTCGAATTTCTTGAGAGAGACATTCTCGGCGCATGATAGGAGGTCGTGGACGAGGCGAACGTCGTCGTTGTATGGATTGTTTATTTCTGCGGGGTTTTCGCCTCTAGATTTTGAATTGGATTGAAGGATGAAGTTTTGCGAGGCGAGCTCGATTATTTTGTTGATCTGGATATTTTCTCCCGGCGTATCATCGTCGTTATTCCACTGGGCGTGAATGATGTTTCCATGCGCTTTGTTGCGCCTGCTTTTATAAACCTTGAGAATCTCGAGAGATTCAAAAGGAATAGAAGACGGTGATGACGACTCCTGAGAATTTTCCTGGGATTGGACGGGGATGAGATCAGTACGCAGACCGACACCTTCTTCGTCACATGCTTCGAAAGGCGACGAAGTAACGGCGCTGCTAAGGAAAAACTCGTCGAAACCTTTGACGTTGTTAGTTAGAGAACACATCTCTTCCTCGTAATAAGAAGGCGAGGGGATGCATGCGTCGAGGGTACGTTTAGTATCGTAGTCCTTATGTTCCATTGGGTGCTGATGATCTTCTTCTATGTTTAGTTACAGCTCCGTCAAAGGTTTTCAGCTGCATGACTATGAAGGGTTTCTTGATTATCTCTTTTTTGTTCTAATGAACTGATGATGACTGAGGTCACCAACACACATGGTTATATATATACTCTCCACAACTTGGGAAATCAAAAGAAAAGAAAAAGACGATTTTATCTCATCGATCAATCTAGCTCTAACATTGGAATCATCTCCCATTGGGCAGTGCGGCTCATATTCTGCTATGTTTCCAAGAATGCAATACAATAAATATTCTCTGCAGGCCTCATCAAGCGCATCTGATTATCTGTTTGGACATACATCACTTATTGCTATGTACTGTAGACTTGGAGAAAGATATTATTCGGCACTGCAGTAGAATATGTGATGCTTTTTGTCTGTGTAAAATACATCTCAAGCCTTACTGAAAAAACTGAGCCAAAGATTGCAACCTTTCATCTTCATCCAATCATCTTGCAGTTGATCTTCACCTTTGTGTATGTACAACCACTAATAACAGGAAAAAGAAGATCATAGCTGGTTTGTCTTTCAATAACTATTTTACTCATTGCATTATTACTTGGGGTGCATAGTAATGTTGCATACCAACGCCTCTATATAGACTCTATTAGCACATATATTTAGGCTGTAATTAAGGCCATGATTTTGGGTGATTAGTTGTATATTTGGTAGGGTCATTATGTGTTGTAATCATCGGCCTAAAATGGCTCGTCACACTGTACTATATATTTAGGTGTTTGGGTATCATAATAGACACAGATTTTTCCGTCCATATTCACTCTATATTTTCTTTCATGGTATCAGAGCCACCATTGACAGCCCACTGCTGCAATGGCCGAAAATTCTACAATTGATGGTGAAATATCCAAATTTGAAACAGAAGACGTTGTTCGACGCAAGACGATTTCTCCATATGATATCACCTCTAGTGATAATCCCGGGCTGCTTATTACGCAGGTTCAATTGAAAGGTGAAAATTTTGAAGAATGGTCTCGATCTATTCGGACTGCGTTACGGGCGAGAAAGAAATTCGGATTTGTAGATGGTACGATCCTACAGCCGAAAGAAGATTCGCCGGATCTTGAAGATTGGTGGACTAACAATTCTTTGTTAGTTTCTTGGATTATGAATACGATTGAGCCGAATCTCCGTTCCAGTATCTCGGATTTGGAGGTGGCTGAAGAATTATGGAAGGAAATTCGCGATCGTTTCTCCGTCGTGAATGGTCCTCGAATTCAACAATTGCGATCCGATCTTGCAAATACACGCCAAAAAGGCATGACGATGGTGGAATATTATGGGAGACTGAAGAAACTTTGGGACGCTTTAAGCAATTTCCAACGCGTTCATAAATGTAAGTGTGGTCTTTGTGTGTGTCGTCTCGAAAAAGATGTTGCAAAAGACAAAGAAGAGGAGCAGGTTCATCAGTTTCTTCTCGGCCTTGATGATAATTTGTATGGGACGGCGAGATCGAATATTCTTGCACAAGATCCTCTCCCCGGGCTGAATCGGGTCTACTCGATAATGGTTCAAGAGGAAAGAGTTCGCAACATGGTGAAGGCGAAGGAAGAAGGAAGCGACGCGATGGCTTTTGCGATTCAAGCGGCAGGGAAACAATCGGCTCGTCGTACAGATAATCCCAAAGTCTGTGGACATTGTAGTAAACCCGGACACGACATATCGACGTGTTACGAGTTGATTGGTTATCCGGAGAAGAAGACGACGGGTCGGGTTTGTAGCCACTGCAACAAGACCGGGCATGACGAAACTAGTTGCTTTGAGAAAAATGGCTACCCAGAATGGTGGCGAGGCAGCGCCAGTGGTTCGAGTCGTGGTCGAGGTCGATCGCGTCGTGGCGGGATGGCAGCGGCGCACTTTGCACATGCACCGTCGATCGGCGTCGAATCAAGATCCGCAGAGACTGGCCTTAATCTTGATCAATGGAATACCTTGGTTAATCTGTTGAGCGCTGGGAAGCCAAACTCTTCTATTTCTTCTGAAAAACTCTCTGGTAAGTGTTGTTGGATGATTGATTCGGGAGCCACGAGGCATATGACCGGATCAGTTGACGTGTTTGATGATCTGAAAGATATTATTCCTTGTCGAGTACATCTTCCGAACGGAGACTTTACAATGGCTAAACAGGCTGGGACTGTGAAATTGAGTTCTCAAATTATTCTCTATGATGTGCTGCTGGTCCCACAATTATTTTGCCATTTAATTTCGGTTTCTCAATTGACGAACGATCGGGCGTGTGATGTTATTTTTTCTGATAATAATTGCCTTGTGCAGGACCGACGATCGAGGACGCCGATTGGAGCGGGTGAAATGAGAGAGGGACTCTACTTCTTCGTTGAGATTGCGCATGCTGCGGTAGTTATGAATAAATCAGCAACATCTCTTGATTTGTGGCACAGAAGGTTGGGTCATCCATCGTTTCATGTGGTCAGATCTCTTTCGGTTGTTGGATCGTCACAGTCTACTGATAGTTTTTGCGATATTTGTGTTAGAGCTAAACATTCTCGAGAAAGTTTTTCGCTCAGTACCAATAAGACAAATTCAGTTTTTCAACTTATTCATGTGGATTTGTGGGGCCCTTATCGAACTCCAACATTTTCTGGTTGCCGATATTTTTTGACAGTCGTCGATGATTTTTCTCGTGCAGTTTGGTTATTTTTGTTAGCTGATAAAACTGAAGTGGGCCAGACCTTACGTAATTTTATCGCAATGGCTGAACGACAATTCTCCAAGTCTGTCAAAACCGTTCGCTGCGATAATGGTACTGAATTCACGTGTCTCTCAGGTTATTTTAAACAACAAGGAATTTTGCACGAGACTTCTTGCGTTGGTACTCCTCAGCAAAATGGCAGAGTAGAGCGCAAGCACCGGCATATTTTAAATGTTGCTCGATCTTTGCTTTTTCAAGCGCGATTACCTGTTCAATTTTGGGGTGAGAGTGTTCTCACAGCCGCATATTTGATCAATCGTACCCCATCAAAGATTTTACACAATCGCACGCCGTTCGAACTACTACATGGTTTTTCGCCATCGTTGGACCATCTGCGAGTCTTCGGATGTTTATGTTATGTTCACAATCAAGACCGTCGAGGAGATAAATTTTGTCAACGAAGTCGCAAGTGTGTTTTCGTTGGATATCCTTATGGTAAAAAGGCCTGGAGAGTCTATGATTTGGAAGAACGAATTTTTGTTACGTCACGAGATATCATCTTTATTGAGACTGAATTTCCATCTGTTGACGTAGAAGTTGCCTCACTTTCTCGTTCTCCACCTGATTTCTTTTATGGCGACGATGATGAAGATATGGGTTCTAAGTCATTTTCTCCTCCAGTTGAAGACCCACAAGG
The DNA here is from genome assembly GCA_027422505.1 of Craterostigma plantagineum. Taxonomy (NCBI): domain Eukaryota; kingdom Viridiplantae; phylum Streptophyta; class Magnoliopsida; order Lamiales; family Linderniaceae; genus Craterostigma; species Craterostigma plantagineum. Next base: position 2,199,209 of record JAPQWV010000057.1, read on the forward strand.
CTCCTCACATGATGATTTACCTTCTGTGTCACCTACTCCATCGACGCAAGAGGTAACCCCAGACGTTCCCAACTCGAGTTCTACAGAAAGGGAGGGTACCGTCTCTAATTCAACAGATACAGTTATATTGGGTCGTGGGCATCGCACCAAAATGGCATCCACGCGTCTTCAGGACTACGTTTTGAATAATATATGTGTTGATAGTCCCTCTCTCTCGCCCAGCTCCTTGGCTTCCTCATCTCGGTCAGGTATTTCTTATCCCCTTGCGCGGCATGTATCTTATGATTCTTTTTCTGATTCTCACCGTACATTCCTCGCTGCCGTTAGCACTAACCATGAACCAGGTTCGTTTTCCGAAGCCATGCGTGATCCGCGTTGGCAAGCTGCAATGAAATCTGAAATCGAAGCTTTGGAAAACAATCGAACTTGGACGCTTTCTACTCTTCCACCTGGCAAAAAGCCCATTGGATGTAAATGGGTTTTCAAAATTAAGTACAACTCAGATGGGTCGGTGGAACGCTACAAGGCGCGTTTAGTGATTCTTGGTAATCGTCAAATCGAAGGTTTGGATTATCAGGAAACCTTTGCTCCAGTCGCCAAGATGGTTACCGTTCGGATTTTTTTGTCTATAGCGGCATCGCGTAATTGGGAACTTCATCAGATGGATGTTCATAATGCGTTTCTTCATGGTGACTTGGACGAAGAAGTTTATATGAAGTTTCCCCCAGGATTTTCCTCTTCGCAGCCGGGAACGGTGTGTCGTCTTCGTCGGTCTCTATATGGTCTGAAGCAAGCACCAAGGTGTTGGTTTGCAAAATTATCATCTGCTCTTCAGAAATATGGTTTTCATCAGTCTCGCTCCGATTACTCTCTATTTTCTTATCGCAAAGATGATATTTGTCTCCACGTGCTCGTTTATGTTGATGATTTGATAATCACAGGAAGCGACAGTTCTTCTATTGCTGCGTTCAAAATTTATCTTAATCGTTGCTTTCATATGAAGGATCTTGGGAACCTGAAGTATTTCTTGGGCATTGAAGTTGCTCGTAATTCTAGTGGTTTATTTTTGTGCCAGAGAAAGTATGCTTTAGATATTATATCTGAATCCGGGTTGCTTGGCGCGAAGCCCGTGGGTTTTCCTCTCGAACCCAATCATCATTTGGCTTTGGCTGCCGATTCCCCTTTGCCGGACCCATTATCTTATCGCCACTTGGTCGGACGACTAATTTATCTCACCGTGACTAGGCCAGAATTATCCTATTCTGTTCACATTTTGGCGCAATTTATGCAGGCTCCTCTTCAGGCTCATTGGGACGCGGCCTTACGTGTTGTTCGATACTTGAAGGGACATCCTGGTCAAGGCTTAGTTTTGGATGCCCAATCTGATTTGAAGTTGCGCGCTTGGTGTGATTCTGACTGGGCCGATTGCCCGCTCACTCGACGATCTTTATCTGGTTGGTTTATCTTGCTTGGTAACTCGCCAGTATCTTGGAAAACCAAGAAACAACACGTGGTGTCACGATCTTCCGCAGAGGCCGAATATAGAGCCATGGCTTCTTCTCTCTGTGAGTTGAAATGGATTCAAGCTTTGCTTCGGTGTTTTGATGTCCATCCTTCGGCGCCGATTCCATTGTATTGTGATAGTCAAGCAGCAATTCATATCGCTTCCAACCCAGTATTTCATGAACGCACAAAACACATTGAAGTTGATTGTCATTTCGTGCGTGATGAATTGTTAAGCGGTTCGTTATTCCCTGTAAAGTTTCCACCCACTCTCAGCTGGCGGATATCTTCACCAAAGCGCTAGGCAATCGCCACTTTGATACTTTTCTTCGCAAGTTGGGCATTCGAGACCCCCATTCTCCAACTTGAGGGGGGGTATTAGCACATATATTTAGGCTGTAATTAAGGCCATGATTTTGGGTGATTAGTTGTATATTTGGTAGGGTCAATATGTGTTGTAATCATCGGCCTAAAATGGCTCGTCACACTGTACTATATATTTAGGTGTTTGGGTATCATAATAGACACAGATTTTTCCGTCCATATTCACTCTATATTTTCTTTCAGACTCGCTGTTATTTGCTCCTTCGAAAGTTTTAACGTAAGAACATTAATAGGTAAGGTAAAAAAATCCGCCATTGCATGCATACCTTTGAATGTATTTTTAACGTTTTTTTTAAAACATTATGGCTGCATTTGAATCGAGAAAGATGGTGAGAAAAAGAAAACTAGAGAGAAACGAGAGATGCTACTACTGTACTATCGAGAGGATTAGCTGCCAAAGGTATCTATCCAGCAGTAGATCCTTTAGACTCAACTTCAACCATGCATGCTTCAACCTCGTATCGTTGGTGAGGAACATTATGAAACGGCACAAAGATTTAAGCAAAGTTTACAACGTTATGAAGAACTTCAGGACATTATAGCTATCCTTGGGTTGGACGAATTATCCGAAGAGGATCGTTTAACCGTCGCAAGAGCGCGAAAAATTGAGCGTTTCTTATCACAACCTTTTTTTGTAGCCGAAGTATTTACCGGTTCTCCAGGGAAATATGTTGGTCTAGCAGAAATTATTAGAGGTTTTCAATTGATCGATCCGCTAGTTGTTTTCTTCATTTACCATTGCTTAAGATTAATTAAGTTTAGTTTTTTTACCCACCTATTTCTCTAATAAAAAAAGACAACAAAAATTAGTTTTCCTTTTCCATTTCTTTCATTTCCTCACTAAATTCCTTAAACCAAGCACACCTGCATATATGTTTATTGGATCGGGAAGGTCGGTCTGGTCGGTGGCTGGAATCTGACATAGCATCCGTATGAACTTCCGATAACGTGAAGTGAAGACGTGTATCTACACTGTTTGTAAGACAATATCGCCCTAATATTACCTGATTATTAGATTACGTCGATGATGTCCAAAATACAACGAATTCTAATTTCGTAATCGCCATCCCCATTATAAGGCGAACTAATCGAAACCCGAGATTTTATTGTTGAGCTACGCGAATACGCAGCTTCTACGGACGCAAACTCGACCCTCGACGCCTTTTCCTTCTCTCAATTTTCCACACAGACAGCGAATAAACCGGCGTTCCCTTCCACCCAATAACGAGGCACTTTCCGTCCACGCCCAGCGTGCAGTATTTCCCTCACTCTAAGCTTCGCGTCAGAGAAATTGCATGTTCAAGCGACGTCTCGCTCAGCTCAGTCTCCACCATCCCAAACCTCGCAAAAAACGCCCTCCACGTTTCCAACTTCACGAACCTGTTAAAATAGATAACCCTAATAACTCACATGTGTCACATATCGGATAATTGAGAAGAGATTCAATAGCTTATAAGTTGATGGGCTACTCCACTTATCACCAATTTGTTTTAGGATGGAATCCATCAACTTATGTGGGCCAACTCTTCTTATATGTGGGCCCATGGGCATAGGCCCGATAAAGGCCCAATAAAGAAATCTAACCGAACCTGAGCTGCCTTTCTTCGTCGTTGGCCGCCAAAGAATCTCCGATCGAAGGCCCCAAAATCCTCGACTCGAGAAACGTCCTGTCCGAAAAATCGCCACTGCCGCCGTCCTTATAGCAGCGCTCGACGCGATCGAAGCTCGCGCCGTAGAAGAAGAGCGCCTCGACGAAGCGCTCGACGAAAACCCTAGAATTGAAATTCGCCTCGACCTCCGCGAAGACCGCGGCAATCGGATTCATCCTCCTTATGGCCGTCATCAGGCGCTCGAGCTTCTCCTGCTTCGAAATCATCCTCATGAGGACGAGCACTCCGTGGACCACCACTGCTTCGTCCGCCACGCGGGCCAATAGATTCCTGCCACCTGGCTCGCCCACGTCGTCGAACGGCAAGAGACGAAAGGAAAAATTCAGATTCAAGGACTTAGCCACGGTTTCGAGCAGTGCGCCCACCGATTTGTGTTCGTGCTTAAGCGGACAGTCGTCGACGGTCAAAGCGGTTATCTTTAAATGTTTGACCGGACGCTCTTTTCTCGACGCTAAAACTTGCATGAGAATCGTCATTTGTACGCCGTTTCGTACGTCTAGCTCGACTATGTGCACCTTTTTGTGGGACGAAACTTGGTCGGCGATCGACTGAATGGTCGCGAAACTAATTATCTGATTGACGGGGGATTTCTGGTGGACCGCGAGCAGTAATGAGGGCGGCGCGGCGACGGCGTCCGTCGACCATAGGTTCGTCGTCGAGCGCTTGTTCGAAGTAATGTTCCCGGTTTCTCGGTCGATCTTCTCTCGGAGGGCCTCGGCGAAGTAGTACGCCAGTCGCCGCAGTGCGGACGTTTTGTTATCGCGGCTCGCTTCGTAGCACTTTTTGAGGAGTTTGCGGGCGGCGTCGAATTTTTTAAAAGAGACGTTCTCGGCGCACGATAGGAGGTCGTGGACGAGGCGAACTTCGCCGTCGTCGTATGGATGGTTTATTTGCGGGGGCTTCTCGTCCGTAGATTGTGTATTGGATCGAAGGATGAAATTTTGCGAGGCGAGTTCGATTATTTTGTTGATCGAGATATTTTCTCCTTGAGTATCGTCGTCGTCGTCGTTAGTCCACTGAGTGTGAATCGCCTTTCCATGCGCTTTGTTGCGCCTATTTTCATAAACCTTCAGAATCTCGAGCGATTCAAAAGGAATAGAAGACGACGATGATGATGGTGAATCATGAGAATTTTCATTCTGGGATTTATGGGGACTGAGATCGATCTTAGAGTAAATCTTCTAAGGTAAAAATCGTCGAAATTTCGAGGGCGAATTTCTTCCTCGTAATGAGAAGGCGAGGGGACGCATTCGTCGAGGGGACGATTAATATGATCATCCTTTCTTTCCTCCGTCGTAGGGCGAAGATTTCCTTCTTTTGCATCTTTACTTACAGCTCCATCTTCCGAGTTAGTCAGCTGCATGACTATAGAGGGTTTTCTTGATTGATCTCTTTTTTAATGTTTTTCTTTAATGAACTGATGACTTGAGTTCTGTTTACCAATCAATATTCATGCTTCTATATATACTCTGCATAACTTTGGAAATCTCGGTTAAAAGGGAAAAGGAAAACATAATGATTTATCTCATCATCTCTAACATTGGAATCATCTCCCTTTGGGCAGTGCGGCTCATATTCTGCTATGTTTCCAAGAAAGTACGTAATACAATAAATATTCTAATGTAGGCCTCAAGCGAATATGATTTTGCCTGTTTGGACATACATCACTAGTAGAAATGTACTGCGGACTTGGAGAAAACGGCACTGAAGAAGTAGAATATATAATGCCTTTTGGCTGTAAATAATTACCAAGCCTTACATTGATAAAAAGGGAAAAAAAAAACTGAGCCAAAGATTGGGGACCAAAAATTCATCTCAATCATATTCATGAAATAAAAAAAAGGGAAGTCTAGAAAATCCCAGTGAGGAGATTTGCAGCTGTGGAAATAGCAGCGCCGGTGATAGCGCATTGAACCAACTGCTCGTGTGAGTGGTCGTTCGTCGTCAGCGCCAAAGCTGCGCCTGTTATTGCTCCCGCCAATGCGCTGCTTTTCTGCACAATAGGAAAAAAAAAAGGAAACTTTATTTTCATGTCATGAGATCGAAGAACGTACGTGTGCGATTATTTGAATGAATCAATATATATATATATACCCAATCATGAACTCCCCTTGCTTCTTTTAGCCCATAGGTTAGACCTGAATACATCCCAGCTGCTAACCCTACAACATAATGATCAAATTGAGAGTAAAATATATCTTGGAACAAAGGTATATATGCTTGCTGATAAAATTACCCCATTGAAGAGATTCTCTTGCAGTGCTCTTCACCTGTGTGTACATATAAAACAACCATGCATTAAAACACGGAATAAAAAGAAGATCATCTGATGATGTATTATATGTAAGGAAACCCTAATAGCTATAGTTGTTTTTGAATAACTATTTTACTCATTGCATTGCTTGGGGGTGCACAATAACTATACATACCAAGGCCTCCATAGACTTGCTATTATTTGCTCCTGCAAAAGTTTTAATATGTAACAAACAACATTATAAAGGTAAGGTAAAAAAAATTCCCCCATTGCATGCATACATATTATATAGAATAGATTACCTCTAAGATCCGAAAAGCCATTACGTTTCTTCACCACCCTAATTTCCGCAGGAAGCCCACTTGTAGCATCTCCTCCAACACCTAATTCAGTTTCAAATCACCATATAATAAACAGAGATAATGAAGCTCATGCATGTATGTCTTAATGAAGAAATTAGGATGATGATGTTCTAAGATGAGTTTTGGCTCACTTTCCACTGTGGTAAGAAAAGCCTCGCGTGACACGGCTTGGACGGCTCCAATCTGTCGTCACACAAACAATGAGAATAGAGAACCACACACACACATTAGTGTAATGTGCTTTTTATAATAATGGAAAGAAAAGTGCTAAGATAATATATTTACCCCGCCAGCTTTGACGAAGCTTTCAGCGATGCGATTGAGCAAAGGATGGCCAAGATCAAAGAGAAAACAACACTTCTCAATGTGCCTCAGCTCATCAATCAGTGATCTAGTCTCCAAGTTACTCCCACCACTCATGATTTTTTAATGTTCTTTCTTAATGATTTTTACCTAAGTTAATTTAGACGAAGATAGAACAAGAAGCTCAAGTCTGTCTTGTCATGATCAGTTTATGTCGTTATATGAGCAATAACAGGCAAAGAAGTAGGCCTACAGACTAGGGTCTCGAGACACGTGTCCTCTATCTCTCGTCCCTTACACAGTGGCGATTTTCTTGAATCTACGTACGCTTAACATTCACCAAGTCTAATTCTTCGGATCATTATATAAAAAAAGGTGGTATTAATCATGATATGTAGATGGACCATAATAGTAACCCTTAAGAAAAATGTACAGAAGGGCATCAGAATACATATGTGTGTAGCGAACTGCATACAAAATTAAAAGATCTATAATATGTTAAATTAAGTCTAATTAGCCATCTTGCTTGACTTGGAAAATAAAGAGAAGTCATAATTAGCTACTCTATCCATGACTAATCATATATGGACATTCGTAGAATCTACTTTTTGATTATTGGGTGATTTGTTTTTGATAAGTCTAAGATTTGGTTGATCTCGTTGTGTACTGCATGTCTTTTGTAAAGCACTATATATAGTGCATGTAATGATCTATATCAGTATGAAGTAAAATCAGTAAAATAGCACATAATATTCCACAATAGCACGTCTGTTTTTTCATTCCTATTCGTTCTGTGCAAGTAAAATTCCCAACAAATTTGGTATCAGAGCCACGATGACGTCAATACCGTCGTTATTCCAATATTCTCCGAGTCAAGTGCCGATCTTCGAAGGGGAGCACTACGATTATTGGAGTAGCCAAATGCAAACCTTCTTTATCTCGTTGGATCTTTGGGAAGTGATCGACAACGAAGAACCAACCCAAGACGAGAGCGAGTTCGACGAAGAAGATGAAGTTGAAACCGCCAAAACCGCCAAAACCACCAAAGAAGACGACGCCGAAACCATCAAAGCACGAAAGGAGTTGAATAAGAAGGATGCCATGGTGCTACGATATATTCAAAAAGGCGTTGGAAGATCCATTTTTCCTCGTATCTTTGGTGTTAAAAAGGCGAAAGATGCGTGGAATATTTTGACGCAAGAGTTTCAAGGAACAAAAAAAACAATCACCTTGAAGCTACAATCTCTATGGCGAGATTTTGACAATCTCAAGATGGACGAAAGAGAGACCGTTCGTGATTTCTCATCTCGGACCACGGAGATCGTAAACCAAATCAAAAGTTGTGGCGACAAGATCTCAGACAAAAGAGTCGTGGAAAAGGTGTTGCGATGTCTTCCTCCAAAGTTTGATCATGTGGCTGCCGCCATTGAGGAGTCGAAGGACTTATCCAAGATGACCATATACGAGTTGACGGGGTCGCTTCTTGCACATGAGCAAAGAATCAATCGGTCGATCAATCAATCAACCGAACTTGCTTTCCAATCCAAACAAGCGAGCCGAAAGGAGTACTCTAAGGGCCGCCAAAATCAGAAGAATAAAAATTGGAAAGGAAAGCCATCTCAAAAATTCGGTGAACAATCTTCCAAGTGTATCATCTGCAAGAAGACGAACCATGAATCTAAAGATTGCTACTTCAGATGCAAAAGATGCAAAATGCCGAACCATTCGCAAAAGGATTGCTGGCATAAAAAATCTGAAGAAAAAGAAGACGCAAAGTTCTCCGAGCAACCGAGCGAAGAAACCCTTTTCTACTCAAGTAACGGTGGCGAATCAAGGAGTATGTGGTATTTAGACAGCGGGTGCAGCAATCACATGACGGGCAACCGTGATCTCTTTGTTGATCTAAACGCGAGCGTCACTTCTCAAATCATTCTCGGGGACGGATCTCAAAGAAGCGCTGAAGGAAAAGGAACGATCGCTGTTCAGACAAAGAACGGAGAAAGGAAGTTCATTTCGGACGTGCTTTACGTGCCGAATCTATCTCACAACCTTCTCAGCGTTGGCCAACTTATTCAGAAGGATTTCTCGGTGCACTTTGATAACAGGAAATGCCAAATTGTTGAGAAGAAAAAGAACGTCGTCGTCGCAAACATCGAAATGAAGAATAAAATATTTCCTCTTACGATGCCGCTCAACCACAACCATGCGCTGAAGGCAGAAAATTCAGATTTGTCACGCTTATGGCACTTACGGTACGGCCATCTAAATGAGGAGGTGCTTCATCTCTTGAAAGCGAAAAATATGGTTATAGGACTTCCTAATATTCAGAAGTCGAGCCATGTGTGTGAAGGTTGCATCTACGGGAAAATGCACAAGCTTCCTTTTCCGAAGACTTCTTGGCGAGCCAAAACACCGTTGGAGCTAATTCACTCGGATATATGTGGTCCGATGCAAACGCCGACACCGGGAAACAAGAGGTATTTTATCCTCTTCATCGATGATTATACGCGGATGATATGGATTTATTTTCTTGGTCAAAAGTCGGAGGCGTTCTCTACCTTCCTCCGGTTCAAGGCACTTGTCGAAAGACAAAGTGGTTTTCTTATAAAGGCGCTAAGGACAGATCGAGGAGGAGAATATCTCTACAATCCATTCTTGGAATATTGTAAAGAAAATGGAATTAAAAGACAACTCACGGTGAGTCGAACGCCACAACAAAATGGTGTCGCCGAAAGAAAAAACCGAACAATTGTTGAAATGGCTAGGAGCATGTTGAAAGGGAAGGGCGTTCCAAATCAATATTGGGCCGAAGCAGTCTACTCGGCTGCCCATATTCTCAACCGATCACCTACGAAAGCTGTCCAAGATAAAACACCGTACGAGGCGTGGTACGACCAAAAGCCGAGAGTCGATCATCTTCGAGTCTTCGGCAGTGTGGCTTTCGCTCATATTCCATCTCGAGGCCGCGAGAAATTCGACGAGAAAGGTCAGAAGCTTCTCTTTATCGGCTACAGTGATGAGTCTAAAGGATATCGTCTATTGGACCCAACAACAAATAAAATCATATTGTCGCGAGATGTTATTTTTGATGAAAATGCAGCCTGGGACTGGAAAGTAAAATCGGTGGATCAAATAACTTATCTTAATCCATCATCATCATCTCAAACTTCTCCGGCGGATCAGAATGTCGAGGAAAACTCGACTCCTCCTTCAAGTCAAGAAGACGGCGACGACGAAAGCCCTCCAAGGAAAACAAGCTCGATTCGAGAACTTTACAGAACCACTGAAGTTGTGCTATTTTCCAGCGAGCCTCAAACATTTGAAGAAGCATCAAATGAAGAATGCTGGACAAAAGCGATGGACGAGGAAATCTCTACCATCGAAAAGAACAAAACATGGGAGCTCGTCGACCTACCGGATGGAAAGAGAACAATTGGGTTGAAATGGATCTACAAGATCAAGTATAACGAGAAAGGCGCAATCCAAAAATATAAAGCTCGGCTCGTTGCTAAAGGCTACTCTCAAAAGCATGGAGTCGACTTCACCGAAACATTTGCGCCGGTGGCCCGGATCGAGACTATTCGAACCGTTCTTGCCTTAGCCGCCCAACTCGAGGTAACTGTTTATCAACTTGATGTAAAATCAGCGTTTCTAAATGGTGAAATCAAGGAGGAGGTATTTGTCGAGCAACCGAAGGATATAAAGTTGAAGGCCACGAAGCGAAGGTCTATCGATTGAAAAAGGCTCTATACGGGTTAAAACAAGCGCCCCGCGCTTGGAATAGCAAAATAAATGGCTATTTTATTGAATTAGGTTTCAACCGTAGCCCAAGCGAATCATCACTTTATGTGAAAAACACAAGTGATGACTTTCTAGTTATTTGCCTTTATGTTGATGACTTGATTTATTTTGGGACTAATCAAATCATGGTGGATGAATTCAAGAAGAAAATGATGAAGAATTTTGAAATGACGGACTTAGGGAAAATGCAATATTTTCTTGGGATTCAAGTGAAGCAAAGGCCGGGAAAAATTTTTCTATCTCAAGAAAAATATATCGACGATCTTCTCAAGAAATTCCGCATGAGCGACTGCAAGCCACTGTCAACCCCGATGGCTCTAAACGAGAAACTTCAAATTCATGATGATGCTGAAAAGGCTGATGAGAATATTTATCGGAAGTTGATCGGTTCGTTGCTCTATCTCAACACTAGACCGGACATCACCTATTCGGTTAGTCTCCTATCTCGTTTCATGAACGAACCAAGTAAAATTCATTTCGTTGCAGCAAAACGTATATTGAGGTACTTAAAAGGGACCAAAAGTCTTGGCATCGAATTTAAAAAGGAAGAAAATTTTCATCTGGTCGGTTATAGCGATAGTGATTGGGCCGGTTCGGTGGATGATCGAAAAAGTACTTCCGGCTATATTTTCTGTCTTGGTTCTAATATAATATCATGGAGCTCAAGAAAGCAAAAATCAGTTGCATTATCTTCTTCGGAGGCCGAATATATTGCTGCTACTGACGCCGCTTGTGAAGCAATTTGGCTTAGAAGAATTTTGAAAGATTTAAAGTTTGAGCAGAAGGAACCAACCACGATACACTGTGATAATATGTCAGCGATCGCGATGACGAAAAATCCCGTGTTCCATGCAAGAAGCAAGCACATCGAGCTTCGTCATCATTTCATTCGAGAGTTGGTGACTCGAGGAGAAATTCGCATGGAATTCGTCAATACAAATGACCAACCAGCGGATATGCTGACCAAGGCGATAACAACCGAAAAGTTCGAGAAGTTCAAGAATCAAGTCAAGATTGCAAATTACGAGGGGGTGTTAAATTAAGTCTAATTAGCCATCTTGCTTGACTTGGAAAATAAAGAGAAGTCATAATTAGCTACTCTATCCATGACTAATCATATATGGACATTCGTAGAATCTACTTTTTGATTATTGGGTGATTTGTTTTTGATAAGTCTAAGATTTGGTTGATCTCGTTGTGTACTGCATGTCTTTTGTAAAGCACTATATATAGTGCATGTAATGATCTATATCAGTATGAAGTAAAATCAGTAAAATAGCACATAATATTCCACAATAGCACGTCTGTTTTTTCATTCCTATTCGTTCTGTGCAAGTAAAATTCCCAACATAATATGCATACAGAATTTTAATTCAGTCTTTTAATTATAAGCACGAACAATTATATATTCCTGGTGGCTTTGTCTATCATGTTTTGAGTAATAATGATTGGTGCTCTTTCAAATCCCAATTCACTTTTAGACAAGTTTGAATATATTGTTGTTCTACATATAAAAACCATAATTACGAATGGACCTTAAAACGTTAGCATGAGTGGACTTTATACTTAGAGCATCTCCAACCACACGCCATTCCTGGCGTTGCCCTCCACAAATGGCGTTGAGAAGTCTCCAAGGGTACGCCAAACGCCACGGTATCCACAGCGGGTGCTACAGTACCCCGCTACCTATTGCGGGGCATTGTTCACCCCGCAATCCTTTTTTTTTTATGTTATCTCTTTAATCTTCTTCATTGGACAACTAATTAAAAAAAGAGAAAATTGCTTGATTAGGATGGGCAACGAAGACGAGCGAGGATTTGGGAGAAATTGGTTGCAGAAACGTGAGTGAAGACTGAAGACGATGACCAGCTATGTTTTCTGTTTTCTTTTGTTTTTTTGTTTTCTTTATTTCCTTTTTCTTTTCTCGTTCTAAATTTCAGTAACATTTTATTTTATTCTTTGCAATTATTACAATCCTGTAAATATTAATTTTAGGTTAAATTTTTTCAGAACCGCAAGTCTTAAATTTAGAAAACTAATATGTCTCCATTGTTTAATGTATATATAAGTTTTAAATTTAAATATAAATTAATGAATAAATAGACTTTTATTGTTATAATGAATTACAATAACTAAATAAAAACTTTAAAATTTTCTAAAGAAAGAGGCATTGTTCAAAAAATTAAATAACAGAATTTATAACATTGTGTAATAAAAAATGTATGATAATTTTATTCCACTTTAAATAAATTAATCTTATTTTATGCATAGTTTTACTATTAAAATATTTTTCTGATATATAATCTAATTTTTTTATTGTTGATTTATAGGTATTTAAATTTCATGATTTAAAATTTTTGTATGCTTCAATTTTTTTATTTTCGAAATTAAGTTTGTAGTTTATTTTTCTAATATAAATAATTTTAATAATTTACTTAAATTATGAATAAGAAATATTATATATAGAGGAAAATATAGAGGAAATGGTTGGAATTTAACGACACTGTTTAAACTGTAAATGTGGAGGAATTGTACTGTTTCAACTCTATAAATAGAGGAATGGTTGGAGATGGCCTTACCTCGTAACAATAATTGGGGCTCATTTCCTAATTGGTGCTATCTATTTATTCCACATATTGTTTGCGACGTTTCTAATATGTAGCAAGGGTGGGTGAGTTGAGGGATTGTTCACCGGAGAGATTTTGCCACTCCTAAGAGTAAGTCTCGTACGAGAAAAACGATAAATAATTGATTATTTGAGTTTTATATGTTATATACCATTAATATTGGGGTCTTTACACATAAATACCCATTTGCATAAAAACTTGTAATTCAGTACCCTGTCAGTATTTTTTTATGTGTAGGTACCTAATAGAATAAATTGTTTGCATAGGTACCCGATCCGCCGCATGTACGCCATATAACACACTTAGGTATACCCTATAGCAACGTATTTTTGTACGTAATAGCAACGTATTTTGGTACGTAATACGTTGAGAAAATGGTACGGCATATATAAAACTAAGGTACCATATGGAAACCGTACAGGGTACTGTATAAATGCGTGACGTGGTACGGAATACACCCATAAAAAGGTACGGCAAGACTAAGAAAATTGGTACAAACTGAAACAGTAAAACGGATACCTATCTGTAAAAATTTCTGACCGTGGGCCATAACCTCGGCCCGAACCCTCTCAACGGGCCCTTTTGATTGTAACCCCATAAAACATCCAAGAAACTCATAACCTACTGATGATGATGCTAAAAGTTTCAGTTCAGTCTTCTCTTGGAGAAATTATAAAGCTTAAAGAAAGGACTATGTAATGTAAATGTATGCTCGTTGGGAGAGAGAACGTCTTGCTCAAATATGGGCCTACGATATTGGGCCTATGATACGCATTTTGGGCTGTCAAGGCCCAACAGTACTTTCCTCTGGCATGGCAATCTGTCTCTGATGACGCGTGACAACCAATCGGGGCCCAACACGTTGTACAAACCAGCTCATCGTCTGCCACGTCATCAAATTTCGACCGGCTCATCCGGTACTCGGTTATGCAGAGCAAGTATTTAAACCGTGAATTTTGCTCGCCTCTGTCATTCTTCAATTTGCGTCCATCTTTTTTTCTGGTGGCTTCGCTTCGCCTATTCTCCTTTACCTCTGTACTGCTTGGATTAAGTTTTTCTTTGCTACTGAAAACGATGTTTCTTATCGATTGGTTCTACGGTGTACTTGCATCCTTGGGATTGTATCAGAAAGAGGCGAAGATTTTGTTTCTGGGGCTCGATAATGCTGGAAAGACTACCTTGCTTCACATGCTGAAAGATGAGGTTACGATGTTTGCTTTACCCTTGATCGTATTCGTTTGCCCTTTGAGCATATTAGTTGCTCATCTAAGTGATTAATCGCTGTAGTTCCGAATTCCGATCAAGTTTTCGGCGAGTTTTCTCTGATTCTGTAAAGAGATTTAGTTAAAGCCTCCTCTTTCTTTGAAATATGATGATTTTGATCGCCGGGACCGCATCGATTACAATTGTCGTGATTAACTCTTATCTTTTTCTGCATGGCTTCGATTGTTATGACTAAATAGCTGATGCGTGACTTGATGATTTTCAGAGGCTAGTGCAGCACCAACCAACTCAGTACCCAACTTCCGAGGAGCTGAGCATTGGGAGGATAAAATTCAAAGCTTTTGATTTGGGTGGTCATCAGATTGCAAGGAGGGTATGGAGGGACTATTATGCTAAGGTCTAACGACTTCCTTCATTCATTGATGATCTGTTCTTGGGCATCAACTCTTTTCCTTTCTTTCTTTGTCCACTTGAACGATGATGTAGAGATGATTGTGGTGTGTTTATGGCAATAGGTTGATGCTGTGGTGTATCTTGTGGACGCCTTTGACAAAGAACGATTTGTCGAATCGAAGAGAGAACTAGACGCTCTTCTTTCCGACGAATCACTAGCCAATGTGCCGTTTCTTATTCTCGGTAACAAGATAGACATACCCTACGCTGCTTCGGAGGAGGAGCTGCGTTATTACATGGGCCTGACAGGTGTCACAACGGGCAAGGGTAAGGTCAATTTGGCAGAGACCAACGTTCGCCCCATCGAGGTTTTCATGTGCAGCATCGTTCGAAAGATGGGGTATGGCGAAGGCTTTCGATGGGTGTCACAGTACATTAATTGAACAATGAAGGATGGATATGATTAAGCAGCTTTTTCTAGTGTTTCAATATTTGTAAATGAGACAGATGAGAGGTTGTATCGTATAGTTAAAGAAGATTATTACAATAGCTTGTGTCTAAGTGTTAGGATCATGAAGAAAATCGAAAAAGTTCTTTTCTTACGAACATAATTCAGGAAATTTGGTCCTAGCAGTATATTACAGAGATTGTGAGAAACCTTGAAAGAAGCTAAGGATAATAATCAAAAGCAGCTTAATTCTTTACACAGCAGATGTCAAATATAGAAAGGAGTCAAAGCCAACTTTGTAATCTACAACTAGGCAAGCATATCCATACTACAGTTCACATGAGCTTCCAATTGAAGCATTTAGTTAAGAGAATGATATCGTAAGATGAGCTTTTTACTATCCCATATCTGTATCGGGATGGAGCAGCCCTTCAAATTCCAGCTGCAAAAGAGCAGATCAAAATAGTAGTTAGGATGTAAGAAAGCTGGGACACCACGAACAGAAGAGTATTTTGGACCAACTCCTTTCTTACCTTTGCTTGGTTGTGTTCTAACTTCATCCTTCTATACTCTTCTTGTGCTTTCTTTGATCGAAACATAGCTTGGACCCTTACAACAGATCTTTCGACACGTTCTTCGGCTTGTTTCCTGCTAGCTTTGAAGAAGTCTTCTTCAACATCACTCTCATTATTGGGCTCTTCGTTGGCTGCATCGGTTTGGACTTGAAGACCACGGAACCCTTTTCTCTTATGACGCCATCTCAATATAGCTTTCTCAAGAACCCCAACTGACCAGCAAATCTTACGATACTGCTTCCTAACTTGAAACCCTCTGAAAACAGCCTGTCGGAAAAGAAGAACTCCACAGTTTTACGGTCTACTTTAGACATAAAGAAATATTCCACTTTCCCAATGCAGTTTTTAGCGTTATATAACACAGAGAGAGAGAGAGAGAGAGAGAGAGAGAGAGTAAAAAAAAAGAGAAAAGACATTGATCTTAGACTCTACTAAGATTGCAAAGAAGAAAGAGGATAAGTTCCCATTCCACTTACTTGAATCTTGATCGCTTTACGACGCATATTTAGGAAATCTTTACGCATCTTCCAAGTACGGAATCTATATTGGATTCTAGCAGCAGCAGCCATCTGTTTCCTTGACTCATAGTTTCGGAAAGCATGTTGTATCTTCATAGCAGCAACTATGTTGCGCGCCTCTATCTCGGGATTAGATGATTCTACCTCCTGTGTGCGTACTTTGAGTGAGTGCTCTCTAAATGCTGTCTGTATTCTTGCAGCTGCATCAGCAGCTGTTCGGTAAGCTGCAAGAGTGTCCTTCAGATACAATTCATCCTCCGTGAAATTTCCAGTGTTTGCTGGTTCATTTGTGGTGGTCTGTAATGATCCACTGACATTTCCAGCTAATGTCATTTCATTCAGTTGTGTAACTAAAGCCTTCTCAGCAAGATAAGCGGATAAACCATCATGACCATTTAGGGAGGCAAGATCTGCTGCATTGCATCCACTACGATTATCCGATGTTGGATCAGTTACTGAGTTTGGTTTTGCCCCAGCGGATAAAAGGGCTGCCACCATTTTCTCCCTGAAAGATATATACATTACATGATAGAGAACAACTGTATAAGCATATGAAACCACGAGTTAAGTAGTAATGATGGATGGTTGGGTTTAATATTTCTAGATAAATCATGACTTTACCTTCCAAGATAAGCAGCCCAGTGCAGAGCTGTCCATCCATATTTATCTCGATAATCTACTGACAAGCCAGAGCATGAATATGGATAAACTACCCATGTGTAACCAAGTATAGCACACAAATGAATTACACTTTGGCCTTGTTCATCACGCTCGGTGATTTTTTCGCCGGATAGCACTTTTTCTATCAACCATTCACGTAGTCTATTCTGCAAAACAACCTCAAACAAACCATCTTTTGCCTGGGAAAATGGCAGTTTCGACTCCTCGATCATTTTGCTTAAATATAGCCAACTCTGGGTGATGTGGGATGTTTTTTGTGCAAAAGTTTGGGCTTCCTTACGAACACTTTGAGATATCTTGCTCGACAAAATATCCAGGCTCTTGGTTGAAAACAACAGACGAGCAAGCCTCAGCTGCAGTTGGTATTCTTCCCAATTAGGTTTATTCTCAGATGAATATGTATTACTGGGCTCTCTAGGAGCTTGGAAGTTAAAAGTCAAGACTTGGCTAATGGGGGTTTTTCCATCTAATGTCAGATATATGTTAACCGATCCAGGAGGCTGAGGTGGAAGTAGTGCACGGAAGACTCCTCCTTGGACAACTTCAGTTTGAAGAATAGAATCTCCACATGCAAGGAATACTTTGGTCTCAGCATGCAGCGGGTGTCCATCGGCAAATGATCCAACTATCAGAATCTGCATCGGCACAAATATATCGCTGACAACAGTTCTACCATCAGGCTATGCTGAGATAAATGAACTCGTAAACTTTGAAACCGGAATAAGTTAGAGAAGTCAAACTAATGAAACAAATCTAACCTTTGTATCTTCGCTATCACTGGAAAAAGCCCATGCAGGTGAAATATCTGTTATGTTGAATGTATGCCCCATTGTAGATGATAGATGATTATTCAACACAGAAGATGTAAGAGGCGGGTGTCCAGTTAATACTGAGGGCTCAATAGCATCAACTGAACCAGGATTATCAGCAATTATACGTGCCATCCACCGTCCAAAACTATCATGCGACTGCAAACCATCCAGGCTATGATTTTGCAACAGATCTGATTCACCGGACGATGTATGTTCAGGAACTGTACTCCCCAAATCCAACATAGCCTCATTGGAAATATTGCTGCCAATACTGTAACTGACAGACTCGCCCCCAGCAACTTGAGCATTATCCTGTAACAGATAACATAATCGTCTCTCTTTACTAACTGAATTAGCGGTGACCATGCCAATATATATACATATTATTGGTAAACCACAGAAAGGAATTGGAAAGGTAAAAGGTCCACTTACATTAGTTCCCAAACTATGTATTTGATATGTATTTGGTAGCCCACCTGCAGCTTTACCTGCAATAAGAAAATTTATAGATTAAACCAGTAGTCAAGCAAAGATGTCTTGAGAAACATTAAGAGGCATGAAATCTAACCTCGTTCTGGAATGCTTAACTTATTAGGATCATCTGCCATCAGAAGCTCATCCCATTCAAGCGTATTTATTTCACGTAGTCTCTGTTCATGATCTTTTAAGGTCATACTATCATTCCTTTCTGAATCAGAAGAACGTGTTAGCGTTTGCACGCCACATGATAAGGAGCTAACTAGGCAACGGGGTTCATTCCAAATTGGAAGGAAAACTAACTATGAAAAACCAATAAACTTTAATCACCTAATAGAGCGGTGTTGTCTCCATAATGTGCTCGCTCCACAGAGTCGGACTCTTCTGACAAAGGCCAAGAAGCAGATGGATCAGAAACCGCAGGGCTAGAGAGGGCCGGAGACCCCTGTAAAGGATGAAATTGTTCTCAAAACTCATGACCAAATAGGAACGATGCTGCTCATTATGAGAACAAAATACCTGTAAACCTTTGGAATATGTTTACGCATGCTAATTATTTTTTAAGAACTACTTAACAAAGAGACAAACCTCCTGAGTTTCACGATAATGCACGAGAACGATATGTTCCAGAGACCTATACCAATTTATATATCAACATACCAATTAAAAAATTAAACTTTCTTTCATGGAAAATAGGAAGAAGTGTAACTGGGGTGAACTTCAAATTTCATACTTATCCAGTAACCAGTAACATCTGCGAACAAATGTTGGATAGTCTTCTCCGTGTGCATAATATACATGGATTCTTTCCACATTGCCAACCTAATCACGAAAATTCGATCTTGGCACGTCAATATTGAACCTCACGTATAACTTACTTTACAGAATGTTACTTTAAGACAACTTACTTTTAAGTGTTCGTGAGCTTCTTTAACAGTTTTTCCATCTTTTTTCTTCTTCCAGTTATGGCCATCTTTTCGAAAATTGCGAAGCTTCTTCCGGTCAAATAGCACAATTGTGCCACCTGTTCCATGGAGGCGACACTGGATTGTTAACATAATACCGTTTATATTTCACTTGACCCTCATCCCACACAAATTATCAGATTTAACATTGACAGGCCAAATGCATTAATTAGCACATACTTGTTGGCAAATTCATGGGTTTGACATGGATAGTGAAATATTTGTGGTTAGTAAGTACGGCGTGAATTTCATTGGGCCTCAACCATCTGGACTTGGCCTCCTCCATCATATTTTCTACATCCAAATCTGTCGATGAAACAAGATTAGATGACTTAACTCTAGAAAATAAGAAGCAGATAATGCCCAATTTCAAAAAAAAAAAAAAGAAAGAAAAGGATCAATCAGTCCGTCAGGACACACGAATTTCGAACAGTCGTCAATATTAAAGAGACAAAGCTATTAAGAAACTCCTTCATTTGCTCAGGGTTAATTATCATCAAACTGCTCAACTCCATCACCAATTGGTTTATGCATCATCTATAGCTACAACAACAATATTCCACAACATTTGGCTTGTCGTCATGAATGAACCTAATTTTACGGGAACATAAACGAAAGCTTCATTTTTTTTCCTAGTTCGTAAAAACCTTACAAAAGAGAACAGATAAAACCATGTCACCTTCAATTCACCGTATCAAACTTGTGCAGAAAAATAAATGTCACCTTGTATTCAAAATTGGCTACAGAATTATCTCTCTCATCTATCAACGCCTCATACGGCAAGTTTTATCAAGTCACCTCATGGGGAAAAATGATAGGAAATAACAGAGAAATGACGAAATTGGCCAATAAGGACAAGAATTCTGAACATCATAATCTCACGATCGATCAGAACGAAATAACAGAAGCCAAATCGCGAAAAAGGAACAATACAAAAATAAAGTCTAAGCTCGGAATCAAGCAGAAATCAACCGTAATTACCTTTCAAACACCCAAAGCCATGAATCTCCGACCCTACTAGTCGACCTTGAAACCTATTATCATCCATCAATTGATCATTCAGCTCATACACTCGCCACAGTCTACAGATAAAGATCTCCTCCAACAAACAACTACACAATGAGGCGAATAAAATTCTTCTACCCAAGACAAAACGACAGATCAAGTCAAGTCAAAAGGTGCCAATATCATGTGTGCACTGTTCATGTGTAAAGGCTATATTACTTAAATTCTATATCTGATAGTTGGGCCAAACAACAATGGGCCGTAATTATATTTCAATTGGGCTTCAATCTGGCCCATTGACATTTCCCTACACCCAGCCCAAATTGCATCTTAGTGTTGGGATAATATCTAACACGGAAAAAAAAAAAACTTAATTCGAAAGTGTGTTCACCTATAAACCACTCCCTCCATTTTTTCAGTATTCTTTTGATACGTCGTTAATTTTTGTTTTCTTAGTAATGGATTCTCTCAAGAACCTTTCAGAATCAAGAAACTACTATCTTGCGACGCTTCTCTTCACTGCAATCCTCGTCGTCTTCTTCTTCCTCTCCGCTTCCGACGACGGCTCGCCGGCCATATCGGACACCTCCCTAGCCTCTCGAATCCAAACCCCATCGCCGGCCACCCTCTGGCCGCCGCCTCAGCCTCCATCGCCGGCTTCCGAGAACCCCTTCGCTTCTTCTCAGAGTTTCAAGAGCTGCACCGTTGAATCACCAGCTCAGACCAGCGTTGGAAATTCAAGAAACGCCGTAATCTTGAGCGACGCGCCGCTCACCTGCGACCTGTTCGACGGCCGGTGGGTCGTCGCCGACGAAGAGTTCGACCCGATCTACCAACCCGGGTCGTGCCCTTTCGTCGACGATGCCTTCAGCTGCTTCAAGAACGGGCGACCCGACTCAGATTACCTCAGGTTAAAGTGGAAACCCCATGGATGTGGAATTCTTCCAAGGTTCGAACTGCAAAAATGCCAGCAATTCGTTCACCACAAATTTCCTCAGATTTTGACCAATTCTTTCACCTTTTTTTTTGCCGTAGGTTTAACGGGCAAGAAATGCTGGAGATGCTGAGGGGAAAAAGAATGGTGTTCGTCGGCGATTCGCTGAACAGAAACATGTGGGAATCTTTGGTCTGCGCCATGAGAGAGTCGTTGGAAGACAAAACTAGGGTTTTCGAAATCTCAGGCAGGCGCCAGTTCAAGAGCCATGGCTTCTATTCCTTCAGATTCGCAGATTTCAACTGCTCAATCGACTTCGTAAAGTCCCCTTTCCTCGTCCAAGAATCGAAGCTCTCAGACAAGGCTGGGACACGGCGGCAAACCCTAAGGCTCGACGTCATGGAAGGCTCTCACAGCAATTACTCAGACGCCGACATCATCGTATTCAACACCGGCCATTGGTGGACTCACCAGAAAACCTTCAAAGGGTATGTAAACACAACGACATTCATAATCATGGATATTATTCAGACAGCTTTTACGAGGATTTCTTCGATTGCAGAAAGAACTATTTTCAAGAAGGCAATCACATATACACTAAGCTAGAGGTAGAAGACGCTTATACCAAGGCGCTGGAGACTTGGGCTCGATGGGTCGATTCTAACATCGACAGCAGCAGAACTCTTGTCTTCTTCCGAGGATACTCAGCTTCCCATTTCAAGTACCATCGTCATAACAAGTACATTCCAATCTGCATAAAATTTCCTTCTTTTTACGATTTTTGTTTGCCATGAAATTGCAGAGGTGGGAGGTGGAACTCGGGCGGTGGCTGTGACGGCGAGACAAAGCCCATCACTAACGAGACTCAGTTAGCTCCATATCCATGGATGATGAGAGTCGTAGAATCGGCGATAGCGAAGATGTCTACGCCAGTTTTATACCTCAACATAACGAAGATGACTGATTATAGAAAAGATGGCCACCCTTCGGTATATCGTCAGTCGGATAAAGGTAATAACGTTGTTCAAGATTGCAGCCATTGGTGTCTGCCCGGCGTGCCCGATACTTGGAACGAGCTTCTCTATGCCATTTTAGTTCAGTTGCAGGAAAAATCTGATGTAAGATGACGGTTAAAGTACATGTGATATAATTAAAAGAAGAAGAAAGTACACGTATCTGTAGTTGACATCTCATTCGTTGTAAGTTTTTAACGTTGACTTTTTCATTCTGTGAAGAGTTTACAGCTTGTCATATTATTCTATATTTTAAGAAGGGATAGTGCTGGGGTTAAACGTGCATTTAATACATGCAAATTGGCTGGCACGACACCATTTTTCGTCATTAAAATATGCCTTCTGCTGCAATAGTCGCATTAAATCTACATCTTCAACTAACCTTCTGCGAGACCTCCATTACCATAAATGACGTTTCGTTCTTATCTTATCCGTCCCACCATTTGAAATCATAATTTACAGACAAAACAAATAATGAAGAGTTACGTTTCAACGAGCGATGAAGAGGCGGCGCTGAACGTTGGCCTAAGATCATCGTCTTGCTGGTGGAGGACGACTGAGGACTTTGATGAGAATGGCATTTTCAAGGTTGACTTTTCTGACATATCGAGCTTAACGCCGAGGATCAGAGTAGTCAGGGAAATGGAGAGGCTGGCCTTCGTCGCCGGCGAAGGGCTCGACGATCTGAGGCATAGGCTTATGAGCTACAAGCCCGGCGACTTTTGGCTGACCATCGGCGGGATAAAGAAAGAAGAACTGAATATCCCACCTTTGATCACTGTTCTTCTTACTGGTTTGTCAGGTTCTGGCAAAAGCTCGTTCGTTAATCTGATGTATAGCGTCCTCGGACGATCTGGGCTGATCTTTTGCTCAAACTTCAGGTATGTGTAATAAATTTATCACACGGTGTCTGTGTGTGTGTGTGTGTGTTAGATCAACTGTTTTAACGACCTCCAACGTCTGCCCAGGCGAATCTTCAAACTACACAACGATGTACCTCGAAGAACACAACGTATTAAGGTCGCCGAGAAGTGGCTTCTGCGTTTACGACACGAGGGGTTTGGACCAAGAACATATGAAAGAAGGCATGGACGAGGTTTCTTCTTGGATGAACGATGGCGTTAGGCATAACCAGCCATGCCATAGGCCCAGCGATGGCTTGAATAACGAATCATACAGTAGTTCGAGCAGCTATCTAAAGAGAAGGGTCAACTGCGCAATGGTTGTAGCAGATCTTTCTCAGATTCACAAGGCCTTTTTCAATGGCGGCGGCGGCGATCTTAAGCAATTGCAAGCGTTGAAAGACCTCTTCATCTCCCCAGCAATCAAGAAAGCCAGTTAACTAATTTAAGATATAACCTTTATTCTTAAAATCATCATTTGTTACACTACATGCAACTAATTAACTTAACTACTCACAGATGAGAATCCATTGCTGATCCTAACCCATGGAGACACCTTGAAAGCCGAGGAGAGGATCAATGGGAGGCTAAAGGTATGCGAATACCTGGGAATATCCGAGACAAGCGGCGCGTATGACATACCATGCTTGACAGAACATGGGATATTGGCCGAGGAATACGATCCCATTACAGCGTTTGCTCTTACAGAAGCAGTTTATAGGGCTCTGCTGCAATCAGATCGAAACCATGTCCCAAAGAAGAAGCTCAAGGACTGGGCCGTGATGGTTCTAGCGTGGTTCATGTGGTGCTTTGCTTCCTTCTTTGCTGTGCTTTCGAGGTTCTTCGCTAGGTTTGCGCAGCATAAGAAGGGACTTCATCAGATGTAATGAATGAATGAAAATGCATCTGTGCAATGATGAGATGTGTTTGACTGCTGTGACTGTGTTTTGTATGGAGTAAATTGTTGATCTCTGGGTAGGTTTAAAAAGTCAATTCTTTTGTTTGTATCATAGCATCACATTGTCGTCAGTTTGATTTGAATTGATTGAAATGTTAGATATAGATAGATAGTGAGTCACTGAACCCTTTCTCTCTCAACCCCATTTTCCCTCCCATCTCTCTAACTCTCCAACCCTAATCCACACGCCGCCGCCTCCCCCTTCCTCCCCTCTTCCTCCTCCTCCATTAATGGAGGTTGGGGGAACATGGAGGTAGGGGGATCTCCTCAGTTTTTTCGTTTTTTGCTGTTTCTTTTTTGAAAAAAAAAAATAAAAAAAAAATTTAACCACCCACAACTTCCTTTCCGCCGACCACCACCGCTGCAGTCACCGGCCCGGTCCCCTCCTTCACCACCGCCGCCAGCCGCCACCGGACTGCTACTGCCGTTGCCAGACTGCCGCACCGCTCGACCGTTTGCGTCGTGTGGTGTTTCCTCCCTCTGCCTCGCAGCCGCTCGGCCGCCACCGTCACCACCACCACCACCACCACATCCCGTTACAGACCCTCTCGCTGCCGCCTCGACGTCCCGCCGCCTCCCCGCCATGCTGCCTCGCCCCGTCCGCCCCGGCATCCGCCGCCTCTCCACCATCTCACCACCTTGCCACCAACTCGCCGACCGCCGACCGCCGACCGCCGCGCCACACCTCACTATCGTCCACCCGCGAGTCTCCCGTGGGGAGCTCGTTTCTCCCGGCTATTAGGTCGGGAGCTTTTTCTCCCGTTGTGGAGCCTTTTCTCCCTTGTGGAGCCTGTTCCGATGAAGACGATAACCTCGAGTCGTTGGACAAAAATAATGTAGAGTACCGTAGATTTGGATTAATAATCTTTTCTGTCGTATGTTCTATAGATTTTTGGTCCAAGTGCGAGGTTTATTTCGTTTTCTGTCGGCTTGTTGTTTTGTTTTCGTGATGCATTGCTCCTTATGAGCCTTTGTTTCTCTACCGGATGTGTTACCGGAGAGACCCCTTGGGCTATTTAGCCCCTGTATCTTTGTTTATTAATGAAAGCTATCGTTTCCGGGAAAAAAAAAAAAAGAAATGTTAGATATATTATTTCCTTATTTGGACAACAGCTAATGGCTAGGCTGTCTCGTCATGAATGCAGTTTTTTGTCTTGTTTCATTACCAAGAACGAATTGGTTTCATGACATATGCCTTTCAGTTTCTCCATCATGGCATAATCTACTAATGGGGCTTTTGCAATTCAGCCCAATTCAATTTTAAAAATTGAGTTCAGGCCCTGTCAGAAAAAGTAATTAGTTTTAAGGACCCGATTTCTGCATATCACTTCATCGTTATGCAGTATCACTTCTTTGTTCTACAGTACCACTTCTTTGTTCTGCAGTACCACAACTAAAAATGAAGTGGTACTGCAGAACAAACGAAGTAGTACACATAACAATTAAGTGGTACTGCATAACAAAGAAGTGGTACTGAATAACAAAGAAGTACCAGAACGATGAAGTAATATGCAGAAACTGGGTCCTTAAAACTAAATGCTTTTCTGACAGGTCCTGAACTCGATTTTAAAACTTGAATGGGGCCTGAATCATAATTAACTCTAATCTAATATATATACTTACAAATATATTGACTACATATTTTTTTTTTTGGAAGATACAATTATTCAATTAAATTAAGGGGAATTTACACAAAAGTACCTAATTATAAAAAAGTTGCAAGTCTGTACCCTGTCAATATTTTTATATGTAGGTACCTATTAGAATAATTTTTTTTGCATTGGTACCCGTCCCGCCGCAAGGTACGTCATATAAAACATTTAGGTACCATAGAGAAACGTATTGTTGTACATAATACCGTGAGAAATGGGTTATAACACATTAAGATGACGTATAAGAACGATATAGGTACCATATAAACGCGTGACGAGTTCGTAATACACATATAAAAAGGTACGTCAAGACTGGAAAAAAGGTACATACAGTCGAACGGATATTTATATAAAATTTTTTCGGACATGAGTACTGAATTGCAAATTTTTATATAATTTTGTGTAGATTCACCTTAAATTAATGAGCTGAGCACGCGAAAGGTTCCAAATTCAGCCTCAATTTTATGTTCAATAAAGAATAAAGTATACCAATTAAAAAGATCGTTGCTCCATACGACCGCACACAGTATAGCGTGTAACTGCGCAATACGATAAAACCCTAAAATCCCATTTTTTCCTCAATGGCGGCAAACAGCAAAACATTTTTACCACTTACCAAAAGTACCCATGACGAAACAAACTCAATCAAGCACACGCCGTTCTATTTTCAAGCCCATAATCGTCATTTAATAGTAAATCGAACGGGTTTTCTCTGTAACTTCACACATAAAAGCCCCCGACAATTATATTTATTCGTTATCGCTCCCCTACATTTCCTTCTATCGTCTCCCTCTTGAAATTTCATGATAAACACTTTTCTTTCCTCGTCGTCACTCTCCTACCTTCCCCTAAAAGCTCTTCGAGCCCTTTCTTTCTCTGTTTACATATGTTCTAGAATAGCGAGAACAAAGAGAAATCATCCCAAAGCTCCCCAACCCATCACTCTAGCGTCTAGCAACTCCTTTTACTTCAACAAAAGTTTGATCGTGTCAAGCTAACAGGGTTTTTTTTTCTGCTCTATGACCTCTGTTTCCTTTCTGGTTGTGTTTATCTCCGTCTTTCTTCATTCAACTAATAGCACTAGGCCTGTGCTTGATCCTTGCGTGCTCTGTTTTTATTCCTTTTTTTTTTCCAATCGAGTGTCTCTTTGGCCTCAAAGGTGTGATCTTTATTCGTCTGATCCGACTTGTTTACTTGGGTTCCTAGTAGATCCTTGATCAAGAGCTTGATATCGATGGATCTGAGTGATAAAGTAAGCGATCACACTTCCCCATAAACATTTTATCGTATTTTAGCTTGCTGCCGCCGACCATTACCAGTCGATCACGGACTATATGAGTCGTTCCATTCCATTTCATCTGTTTATTTGTTCTTGACAGAGCTCTGAGTCTGATGAAGTGAGTACCCAAACGCCAACTCATGAGAAGGTTTCCTCTAATAATGCTTCGAATGTGAAGACGTGCGTCGATTGTGGCACTTCTAGAACACCCTTGTGGAGGGGTGGCCCTTCTGGGCCAAAGGTAAAACCTTTATGAAGTTAGTATAGTACCATGGAAAGGTTCTGTCCTTGTGGGTTTTTCATTCTTTGATGTTATGGGCTGTACTAAAATCCTTGTTATTTGCTTTCTTTCTCTTGCCTTTCACAGTCACTGTGCAATGCATGTGGAATCAGAAGCAGAAAGAGGAGAAGGGCTCTGCTTGGAGTTGCCAAAGGCGAAAGGAAAACAGCAAAAAAGTCCACAGCTTTGACCAAACACAGCAGCATTACCCAACACCAAAGCAGCAGTAGTACCATAAGCAGTGGAGAAAGTACCACCACTACATTGATGAGCGATAAGAAGAGACTGTTTCTGTCGCCTTTCGGTAGAGACGAAGTGGTGTTTCAGAGGCCGAGATCGAGCCCCAATCGAAGGAGGAAGATGAAGGAGGAAGAAAGAGCTGCTTTTCTTTTGATGGAATTGTCATGTGCCTCTGTTTATGCTTAGTAAGATTTGGTACACTGTACTCGTACCGTATTGTCTCTTCTCTTTTGATTTTGTTTATGTTCTTCCCAGTTTTTAGATTCTGCTTTCAACTCATTAATTCTTCTGATCAGAGATACTAATCAAACGTTCGAATGATCTCATTAACGTTACAATATGAGTTTATCACACGACATTCTTGAGCTAACTGTGCTCTTAAGAATTGCTTATGGGACCATCAAACGACCAAACAGCAACTGGTTTGTTCAAGAAATGCTTTATTTGCTCATAAACATAAATCTATGTCGGGCCCATATGCGTAGTCCGAATTAATTTATGCCTTTTGGCAGTTTTCTGTGGCATAAATGACTTGGCTGTCATAAGAACTCAAGAAATGATCAATCAAGATTCCAAAGATCAAGTCTTTACTTGATTTCTTCCATTGCAGTGATAAGAAAAACACTAGGAAAGGGTCAGGATTAGAAGACTTTCTTGTGATCGATCATAAGAGAACGCAAGACTTGAAATATAAAACTGAGTTTTGCTACATTTAATAGTACGTCGTGCAAGGAGAGGTTGTACATGTAATTTAAGCCAAAGGCGAGTCCTTTTTCTTTCTTTCACCCGCACCGGAACATCGAGGTTCCAGTAAATTCGTTGATCAAGGTTAAAACAAATATTGAAAAGCACAGAGCTTCAGATTTATTTTTTTATTGCAGCACCGTCTTGGGATTTTGTTAATTATACGGAGCTTCACTTCCTCAGCCCATTCTTTGTTCTCTCCATCGTTGTTTTGAAGAGCTTGCAACGTATGTTCTATAACATCGCGATTTTATACTGACGAGGGATATAATACAAGCCTTAAACTTTCAAGAAAATGGAAGCTGACTCGTGGGCTCGACTTTATTTATCGTTCAGGCGCCATCGGTATCGATCAGGTTAATTTCGGCAGACATATTTGAGTTCAGCTTTCAATGGGTCTGTGATTGTGATGTTGTTGAGGTGCATCGTCACTAAGTTGTGCCATTGGCGTTTGGCCTATTAGTTTACCCACGAATTGAGATGATTATGTGGAATAGAGTTGCTATTTTGATGTCTAAGTTTGAAGCTTCTGACGATTTCTTACTAAATTTTGCAGATGCATTTTGTGCTGAAGACTGCCAAGGAGAAGAAGATCATAGTCCTGAGTTTATGTGTCCGTTTTGCGCGGAGGAATTCGATATCGTGGGGCTGTGTCGCCATATCGATGAAGAGCATGAAGTTCAAGCCATGAATAGGGTATCACTTTCCTCCTTTTTCTTTTCCCAGTGCTTAATTTTCCTTTGAGGGCTCTGTTTCTTCGCTGATGTTCTTACTTACAGGTATGCCCTATATGCGTGAAGAAGGTGGGATCAGATTCAGTTCGCCATATGACTACCCAGCATGGAAATATCCTTACGATATCCTTCTCTAATTTGCGAACTTATCGTTCTTCACACTTCAACGCATTGTCCATACATTCTCTTCGTTTCTGTCTTCCATGGTTCTTTTTCTTGACCAAGCTTAACGTACAGCGAAGGAGAAGACTACGCAGGGGCGCGTCTAACTTATCGTTTCCCATGCTGAGAAGCGAGTTACGGGATGGAAATGTACAGTCTCTTTTATCTCCTCCATCCCATTCAGAGCCCGACGCTCTACTGACCTCTTTCATGTACAGCCCCCAAAAACCTGCTGATGAAGATGATGAAAAAGAACCTTCGAATGTTCTTCGACCTACTTCTTTCATTGACCCGAGCTCCATGGAAGAATCTTCCGTTGAAGCTGGGAATCAGTCTCTGCTCTCAGATGAACACATGATGGAGCATACTCAAAGGTGTGAGTTTAGAGCTTCTTCTGTCTACTTTCCTTGATGATAGCTTATGATTGAAGAAGCAGTGAAGGCATAATATAACATCTAGTTCAGTTTGTGGTTACTGCAGACGTGATTTTGTGACCTTTGTGTATGTATGTATGTATGTATCTGGAAACATTATGTATGGTTACTAATAAGGAAACCCATGAACTATGAAGTATTTCATTCCAGTTAAGGCAACCTAAATCATCGTTATCACTGCTTGTCTGAGAATTTTCATCAAGACGATAAACAACTCAGCCTCTTCAAGTTTTACAGAAACTCAGGCAACTCTGAAGATCGTCTCGCAAAACGTTTTTGACTTTTTCTGCAACAACGAGAGATCTAAGCTGTCCGGGAAGATACCTGCTCGGCTTGAAATTGTCTGAGGAGTTTGAGGGACTGATGGTAGAGGTTAATGTCCAATCCATCCACATTTCTCCCCACTCGAGCCTTTAAAATTGCCTGCAATCCCATCACATACTCAGCATTAGTCTTAGCCACAATATTCAAAACGCAGCAACACGAACATAAATAATAACTCTAATGAGTAGCATTGTATGGGATGAGCAAAATATAGATGGCACTTTACGACGGCTCCACAAATCTTAAACAAAAATGATTTCCATAGTTAAAAGTGATCAAGACATTAAATCGAGCATACCTCATCGTTGGGCTCAATATGCAGTTCCCCAATGAACTGATACAAGGAACCTAAACGAAGACTGAGCTTCAAGAACTGTGTGTCGACCTTCAAGCTGCACACTCCATCAACAATTACAGCCACTGACGTCTCAAAGTTGTGATCTTGCAACCTACGAAAGAGGATCAACACATAACACAAATCCTCACGTGTAGTAAACCTTTGAACGTAGAGTTTCCAACGGAGCTTCACATCCCAGACAATAAACTCTTTGCAAAACTCATCCATATGTGACCATCATCACATGGAAAAAAAAAATGCCCTCTATCGGTTTCCAAAATACAAATTAATCACATCGCAGTGATGATCCAAAACGAAATTGGCGTCGTAAAGTAAAAATTAAAGGTCGTGAGAGATACCCACTTTCCGGTTACCCTAAGCGACGCTCCATGCTTGAAGTTTGGGGAAGATGGATTCAGATCTTGGAGAGTTACCAAAGCGCCCGCACATACCATCGAAGAAGACGAACTCATTCTCGGCACCTGTAATAGCTTCGACAAGAGTGCGAAAAAACGAAAGGTTTTAAACAATGTTTTCAACCCTCGGCTTTGAAAGGCCTGTTTGTAACAGTGTAAGGGGCATTATTGTAAATTTACTAAAGTAAGAAGAAAAGAAAAAAAGAAATCTTTAAATGAACTCATCTGTCCCAAATCAGTAGCCCTAATTTCTTAATTTTCACGGGGATATCTACTAGTTGCAACGAGCCCGAAAAGTACATAAATAGTCTTTTAGTTTTACCGAATACGTTGTTTAAATTTAGTTATATTGGGGTGTTTGTTTTGGGGTGATCTTCCAAAACATCACCGTGATCCTCTCGTTTACCATCACTGTGTTTGTTTAGTCTAGGTGATGAGTCATCACCGGAATGATGGATCACCTAGGTGATGAAAATGAGGTGAATTTCAGATAACCCAAAAAACCTAGGTGATCCAACATCACGGTGATGAGGTGATCTATCTAACTTTTTAATGGACGAGAATACCCCTCATATTTTAACATTATTACTTTATATGCCATTATAAATATAATTACATGATTAACATAATTAAATCTTAAAAATATTTCAGTTATTTAAAAATATTAAAACTTATATTTAAAAAAGTACAAATATAAATAATGCTTATAAATTAAATGTATATTTTAATATATTAATGATTATCACATAAAATCACCTTAAAAAAGTTTAACACATTATTTAAGTCATATGTATGGGGTCAAATATGACTTTTATACAACGTCACCCTATACATCACAGTGATTAAACAAACAGAATACTTCAATATCACGTTAATCTGCAAAATGAAATATCACCTTAAAACAAACACAATGATGACATATCACCTTGATCCACATTCCGTTGATACCCACATCACCGTGATGTGCGTATCACCGTAATATTGGGTCACCTGAAACAAACACCCCCAATGGTCCTTTTCAAGATTGTTTGTCGAACCTTTTCACGACTAATCTAATCTTGTTTGTAAAATAATCGATGGAACTATAACTTTAGGTTAGAACATTATCGAACTTCCTCTCGTTCGAGATTTAGTAACAAGATGAGAAATACTGAGAGTTTGAAGCAAAGAAGATCATGATAACAATGTACAAAACTCTGTAATAACAGAAAACTTCCATTACATACATAGTTACAGACTTCACCTCAGTAAATCTCCATCTAGGGAGAAAAAGCAAGGGCTTGTCACCATCAACTACTTCTATATACCAAGCAACTTGTTAGGATATGCGGAAATTCCCGATAATTATTTGCCCGAAAAATGACGATAATAAATAAACGAAACGAAAAATAAATTTGGACAGTGACACGAGATTTACGTGGTTCGGTCAGAATGACCTACGTCCACGGGCCGGAGGGTAGAACTTCTTTATTATGTGGAGAGATTACAAACACGTACACTGACGTGATACAAAAGCACTACAACAATATTAGGAGTAGGCTATAAAAGAAAATGATCAGATAGGAGAAGATCTGTATGGATGTGGTGTCCTTTCTTCCTTCGCTGAGCATTGCTATTTATAAGCAAAACTTATTGCCTCGATTACCATGTAAACACATGCATTCATGGTCATAATAGTGGGCGCACACTTTTGACAAACAAATGAGGCGCCGCACACAATAGCCTCACGTTTCTTCTTTGAATGGTACTCTATGACTTTTCAAAAGCCCACATGGTTTCTTTTGTGTTTATTTGTCGACATGTAAGGTCATCGTCAACAAATCTCCACCTTGACCTTGATGTCGTAAATAACTCCACCTTAAATAGTAACACCTTTATCTCCCTCCGACCTTAGTCCCTGACGGGCTACTTCACCATTTCTGAAACACCAATCAAGTCCAAGCAATGCTTGAACTTGGAAACTGGAAGAGCTTTCGTAAATACATCCGCAGGATTATCCTTCGTGTTAATCTTCTTGATAAACACCTTCTTATCTGCAATAATATCACGAATAAAATGATACTTGACATCAATATGCTTAGTCCTTTCGTGATACATCTGATCCTTGGTCAGATGAATCGCACTTTGACTATCACAGAAAATAGTTATAACTCCCTGACTCTGAGTTAATTCACCAAATAACCCTGTCAACCATAAAGCTTCCTTGATCGCATCAGTAACCGCCATGTATTCTGCTTCAGTAGTAGATAATGCTACTACATGCTGTAGAGTAGCTTTCCAGCTAACTGCACAACCTCCAATAGAAAATACATAACCAGTAAGAGATCGTCGTTTATCTAGATCACCTGCATAGTCTGAATCAACGAAGCCAACGAGAGTATCATTGTTTCTGCCAAACTCCAAACAAAAGCTTAGAGTACCCTTCAAGTATCTGAGAATCCACTTCACTGCTTGCCAGTGTTCTTTCCCTGAATTAGCCATATACCTGCTAACAACACTAATAGCCTGTGAAATATCAGGACGTGTACATACCATTGCATACATAATACTGCCGACTGCACTCGAGTAGGGAACTCGTGCCATGTACGCTTCTTCCTCATCTGATGATGGTGACTGAGCAGCGCATAGCCTAAAATGGCTAGCAAGAGGAGTGTTGACTGGTTTGGCATCGCTCATGCCAAATCTCTCCAAAACCTTCTTGAGGTAACTTTCCTGGGTCAGGTGCAACTTACCAGCTCCTCTATCACGTCTAATCTCCATACCAAGAATCTTCTTAGCTGCTCCTAAATCTTTCATCTCAAATTCACCATTCAATAAGGCCTTCAACTGGTGAATTTCTGCAAGATTCTTAGCCGCAATGAGCATGTCATCAACATATAACAATAGATAAATGAACGAACTGTCATTTAACTTCCGGAAGTAAACACAACTATCATACTTGCTCCTGGAGAAACCATGACCCAACATAAAAGAATCAAACAGTTTATACCACTGTCTTGGAGACTGCTTTAATCCGTATAAGGATTTCTTCAGTAAACAAACTTGGTCTTCTTTGCCTTCAACTATGAAGCCTTCGGGTTGCTTCATATATATCTGTTCATCTAAATCGCCATGTAAGAACGCTGTCTTGACGTCAAGCTGTTCTAACTCCAAATCATACATGGCAACGAATGCAAGTAATACACGAATAGAGCTATGTCTAACGACAGGTGAGAAAACATCATTAAAATCAACACCTTGTACCTGACTATAGCCTTTCACGACTAATCGTGCCTTATACCTTGCATCGTCAGAACCAGATAAACCTTCTTTTTTCTTGAAGACCCACTTACATCCGACTATTTTCTTTTTCTTTGGCGGCGGGACAAGAATCCAAGTACCATTCTTGTGCAGAGACTCCATTTCTTCATTCATCGCTACCAGCCACTTATCAGCATTAACATCGCTTATTGCCTCCGAATAGGTAGAAGGTTCGCCGCCTCCACCTGTTTCTTGCGCCACTGATAAAGCGTACGAAACTAAATTTACGTACCGCTGTGGTAGTCGAATCTCCCGTCTCTCCCTATCTCTGGCTATAGAATATTCCTGCTCGGTGCTTTCATCTTCAACATAATCTGAATCAGGCTCTGGCCCATCCTCTTGATCCGTTGAACTCGTAGCAGGGTCATCTGAAGGATCTTTGTTGATCTCGAGCTCCACCTCGCTGTGTACACTATCCTTCTTTTCTTCATTAGAAGAATTAGTAGACTCTTTTGAAGGATGTAACATAGAAGACTCGTCAAATGTAACATCTCTGCTAATTATAAATTTGGGTGACTTGGGATCAGGATTATATAGTCTATATCCTTTCACCCCTGAAGCGTAACCGAGGAAAATACATTTCTTAGCTCTAGGCTCTAATTTTCCTTCGTTTACGTGCATATAAGCTGGGCACCCAAATATTCTTAAGTTGGAGTAATCAGCAGGAGTACCTGACCATACTTCCTCAGGAGTCTTGAAATTGATCGGTGAACACGGTGAGTGGTTGACAATATAACATGCTGCGGCGATAGCTTCAGCCCAAAAATCATTTGTCAACCCAGCGTTGGAGATCATACATCGAGCTCTCTCTAAAAGCGTCTGGTTCATGCGCTCGGCAACACCATTTTGTTGAGGCGTCATTCGAACAGTGTGATGTCGAGCAATACCTTCATTCTTGCAGAATTCGTTGAACTCGCTTCCGCAAAATTCTAAGCCATTATCTGTCCGCAACCGCTTGATCTGTTTTCCTGTCTGCTTTTCAATCAAAGCTTTCCATTGTTTAAATGTTAGGAAAACATCACTCTTCTGTTTAAGAAAATAGACCCATACTTTCCTCGAAAAATCATCGATGAAAGTCAACATATATCTTGCACCACCTTTGGACGGAACACGAGAAGGACCCCATACATCAGAATGAATATAGTCCAAAGTACCTTTCGTCCTGTGGACAGCTGGCGAATTGAAGCTGACTCGTTTCTGCTTCCCAAAAATACAGTGTTCGCAAAAGTCCATCTTACCAGTACTTTGACCACAAAGTAGGCCCCGCTTGCTTAAAATCGTTAAGCCTTTTTCTCCCATGTGTCCAAGTCGCATATGCCATAATCTCGTGGTATCAACCTCCGGGGATGTCGAAACTGCAGCGGAACCTGTAACAGTAGTTCCCTGCAAAATATACAAATTTCCAGACCTGCAAGCTTTCATCACGACAAGGGCACCTCTGGCAATCTTTAAAACTCCACCTTCACCTGAGAACCTGCACCCTTGAGATTCAAGTGTGCCTAAAGAGACAAGATTTCTCTTCATATCTGGAACGTGTCTGACTTCTGTGAGCGTTCGGATGATTCCATCGAACATCTTGATCCTAACTGTGCCTTTACCAACAACTTTACACGGAGTATCATTTCCCATTAAAACATATCCACCATCAAAATTTTCAAATGTGGAAAAATAGTCCTGACTCCGACTTATGTGGTAAGAACAACCCGAATATAAGATCCACTCATTATCAGACCTAACAATATTTGCAGTTGCTACAAAAATAGTTCCATCGCTCTCATCAGCAGCTAAACTAGCTTCGGCGGGTTTATTAAATTGCTGATTATTTTTCTCCTTATTTTTCAATTTAAAACAATCAGCTTTAATGTGACCCTTTTTCTTGCAAAAATTACAGATTTTATTTCTGTACCTGGATTTCGACCTTTCTTTAGATCTGCTACTTTCAGCATCTCTACGTTCTGGTCTTCCCCGTGCAAACAGGCCTTCTGCTTGGCTACCACTTGTTTCTCCCGTAATATCCCTGTCTATCTGCTCTTTCGATTGCAACGCAGATTTGACACTAGCATATGATATCGTATCTTTTCCATATATTATAGTGTCACGAAAATGCTTTAAAGACGAGGGAAGGGAACACAACAATATTATGGCCTGATCTTCATCCGTCACTTTTACTTCTACGTTCGCCAAATCAATAATGATAGAATCGAATTTATCGAGATGCGAAAGAATAGAAGTACCTTCCGTCATTTTCATACTGTATAGCTTCTGCTTTAAATAAAGCCGATTCTCCTTAGTCTTCTTCATGTAGATAGCTTTTAGCGCATCCCACATACCCATGGCCGTCGTCTCCGTGGCAACTTCTTGTAAAACCTCGTAAGAGAGATTTAAGATAATAGCCGATCTGGCTTTCTTGTCCAATTCATTAAATTGATCGTCCTTCATTTCGGTTGGTTTCTTCTTTGCGCCTTCAAGCGCCACCTCGCAACCGTCTTGAATGAGTATGGCCTCCATCTTGAGACTCCACATTGCAAAGTTGACATTTCTGTCGAACTTTTCAATTGACATTTTTGTTATCGTCATGGTGGCTAAAAAATAAATCGGGTTGGCTCTGATACCAATTTGTTAGGATATGCGGAAATTCCCGATAATTATTTGCCCGAAAAATGACGATAATAAATAAACGAAACGAAAAATAAATTTGGACAGTGACACGAGATTTACGTGGTTCGGTCAGAATGACCTACGTCCACGGGCCGGAGGGTAGAACTTCTTTATTATGTGGAGAGATTACAAACACGTACACTGACGTGATACAAAGCACTACAACAATATTAGGAGTAGGCTATAAAAGAAAATGATCAGATAGGAGAAGATCTGTATGGCTGTGGTGTCCTTTCTTCCTTCGCTGAGCATTGCTATTTATAAGCAAAACTTATTGCCTCGATTACCATGTAAACACATGCATTCATGGTCATAATAGTGGGCGCACACTTTTGACAAACAAATGAGGCGCCGCACACAATAGCCTCACGTTTCTTCTTTGAATGGTACTCTATGACTTTTCAAAAGCCCACATGGTTTCTTTTGTGTTTATTTGTCGACATGTAAGGTCATCGTCAACACAACTCTTACGATTACATGCCAATAAATATATATCATCATTTACGTATTTTTCCAGCAAGTAACAGCAGCAGTTGGACTACTCTTCGAACTATAAGCTGCTTCGTAACTGTCAGTTGTTCTTACATCGTCATAGGCAGGTTTTACCTTCAAAATATCAGCTGAGGCTGATACTGATAGAGACAACCCTTCTTCACTGCTGGGATTTGGGGAGCATAATCCTTGTTTGTCCCCAACCTGTTATAGTCGTCCTCCACGATTTGAAAGCCATCGTCCATACCAATCTTTATAATTCGATCTTCTCTGTAATTCATCATCTTTTTCTTGACTAATGGGTTGTATAATGCGAAAGAATGGCAAGCTAAAACACTGTTCGGATAGTGAATATGTTTTGATTCCTTGTGGATAAGCGCAAGGTTGTATAAGAGATCGACGTTGGACCGAGAAGAAGAAAAAATCTGGGAATCATTAACTAACTTTTATTTTAATTGCACAGTTAGACAGAGAGGCCTATCCATTTGATGGATTCCAATTTCCAAAAGGACTTCTTCATTGAGACACTTAACCTCAGAAAACATTAAGATGCCTACACGTATGTTGTATTGAATATATCCGAAGATATTGAAGAGTAGCAACTATACTAAGGTAAAATCTTAACTTTTTATGTACATATATTGCAATTATATGCGTGTTTAATATCCTTAGTTTTCAGGTTCCAGAAAGCAAGTATAGTATCTTCCAACACCATTCCATTCGTTTACAATAACAAAAAATGTAGCCGAAAATAGATTGTATGAATGATTGAAACACATCTATTACTATTTTAGGTCGTCCATAAAAAAATTCCCATGCACGTCCTTGTCTTTCTTTCCTAGGAACTCGAATAGCCCTCAAAAATGTCAGAAAGTCCCCAACGTAAAAGGACCATCGCTCATCTCCCATTCACCACCACTTTATTTAACTCATTCCAAACTTCTCCACATCCCCCCAATAAGGGGAAACAAAAAACAAACACATTCTAAATTTTTTTCCTAACACAAAAGGATAAAGAAAAATAAAACCCATAAATGGACTCGACGAAGAAGAAGCTAGCCGTGGGCGGCATAGCCTCCGTCCTCTTAGTCGCCATGGTGGTGGCCTTAGCCGTCGGCTCCACCAAGAAAAGCGACTCCTCCTCGGCCGGCGGCGGCGGCATTTCCTCCACCACGAAAGCCGTCCAGGCAATATGCGCCCCGACGGACTACAAAGAAACGTGCCAGCAGAGCCTCGCCAACGCCAACTCGACTGACCCAAGGAGCTCATCAAGACGGTCTTCGAGGCCACCGTGAAGAACATCCAGGGCGTTTTGTCGAACTCGCAGCTCTTCAAGGACGCGTCCACGGACGAGCGCACGAAGGGGGCCGTCGAGGTTTGCAAGGAGACGCTCGAGACGTCCATCGAGGACCTACAGAGGTCGTTCGACAAGGTCTCGGGATTCGAAATGTCGAAGATGGACGAGTACATGGCCGACCTCAAGACCTGGCTCAGCGGGGCCATTACGTACCAGGAGACCTGCATCGACGCCTTCGAGAACACTACTGGTACGTAGCTGACCCCTCTCTGAGATCGTATGATTCATTTGATGTATTGAATGACCACTCCACCTAAAGGTTTGAGCTAAAAGGCAACATCTAGGCTGTCCTTACGTCTAAGACGATTTCTTAAAATGAGTGATTGTCAGAATTGGCACTTGTGACCCTTTGAACTGAACTATGGTTAACATAAAAAGTTAAGATTAAAGGGAGTGTATCATCTGGTCCTGGGGATTAGTCTTACCTCTGGAGTGTATGGAGCAACTAAGCCTCTGCCAGATCTATGTGGCGCAAGTCCACGCTAGTATTTAGGGTCTAACTTATAGCCAGGTAGAGTGGGGATGCCTCGGGACAGAAAGAAAAAGGGAGTATCATATTTTTTTTAAAATTTTATTCATTGTATTCACGCATGACACGTCGGCCGGAGATCGTAGGCAATGCATCTTAGCTCGATGGCTCACTAATGGAATAGAATTAACGGATCGCCTCGAGAGAAAAAAAAAGAAGAATTTGAAAAAAACGATTAATGTGTTACCGTGCTCGACAGGTGACACTGGGGAGAAGATGACGAAGCTCCTGAAAACCGCCTCGGAGCTATCGAGCAATGGCTTGGCCATGATCAGCGACTTCTCCTCCATCTTCTCCTCCTTGGAGATCGGCGGCGGCGGCTTAGGAGGCAGTAGCACCCGCCGCCTCCTCTCGGCCGAGGAGGAGCTGAACAACGTGGATTCCATCCCCTCGTTCGTGGGCGGCCACGTGCGCAGGCTCATGGCCGCCCCGAGCGGCTCGCTGACGCCCAACGCCGTCGTGGCTCAGGACGGAAGCGGTCAGTTCAAGACGATCAACGAGGTGATCGCCACCCTTCCCAAGAAGAGCAACGACACGTTCATCATATTCGTCAAGGCCGGCCTCTACAAGGAGAACGTCATCCTTCCTAAGAAGGTCAACAACATCGTCCTGATCGGAGAGGGCCCCACCAAGACCGTCATCAGCGGGAGCAAGAGCTACGCCTCCGGCACCGCCACCTTCCACACTTCCACCCTCGGTGAGTGACCGTAAATTTAATTTTTTTTGCTAGTCATATAACTTTTACAAAATTTGATTCCCGTCACCTAACACGTCCATGTCAAGAGTCCCATCGAGAAATTCGTTTTTTCGTCCTCTAACGAGTCAGTGGACCGATTCTGGACAAGTCGGGACCGAAAAAGAATTTCGTGGAATTTATAGGACTAAAATTGTGTGTATTGGGGTTCAAACCTCAAGATCATCATCATACATATGAACTAGATCTCTAAAGAATAGCCTCATCTCGAAGTCTGAGGCGTAAGTCCATAGCCGATTGAGTGGGGATACTCCATGGTCGAAAACTTCAGTGTGTGTGCATACGTAAACGAGATCTGAACGAAATATTACAAAATTTTCAAACGCGCAGTCGTAAACGCCGACGGTTTCTTCGCCCGTGACATCGCGATAGAGAACACGGCGGGCCCCGAGGGCCACCAGGCTGTGGCGGTGCGCGTCTCGGGAGACAAGGCGGTGTTCCACAACGTGCACATGAACGGGTACCAGGACACGCTGTACGCCCACTCGTACCGCCAGTACTACCGTGAGTGCTCGATCTCGGGCACCATCGACTTCATCTTCGGGGACGCCGTGGCCCTCTTCCAAAAGTGCACCATGGTGGTGCGCAAGCCCATGGCCAACCAGGCTTGCATGGTCACGGCTCAGGGAAGGAAGGACAAGCGCGGCGTTGGGGTCACGGTGGTTCAGGGCTGCGACGTGGTGGCCGAGCCCGAGTTTCTGGCCACCAAGCCGCCCATCGACGCCTATTTGGGAAGGCCGTGGAAGGAGTTTTCGAGGACTGTTATCATGGAGAGCAACATCGATGGGTTCATTTCGCCGGTGGGTTGGTCGCCGTGGATGGGGACTTTTGCGCTTGACACGCTGTACTACGGCGAGTATAAGAATACTGGGGCCGGGGCGGACACGGCGAAGAGGGTGACGTGGAAGGGTATTCAGAAGATGACGCCGGCGACTGCTCAGGGATTTACCGGCGGCGTTATCTATCAGGTCGATGATTGGGTGAAGGGCTCCGGCGTGCCGTACACCCCGGGAATGATGCAGGCGTGAAGCTAAAGCGTTTTCTTTTCTTACATTTGTTGCAACTATATGACGTATCTATGTATTTTGTTTTATTTTTATTTTAAACTTACGAGAATATTGTACCTGCTTGCGACTAGTTGAACCGTTGTAGACATTACTTTATCAATAAAACCTCCAAGTTAATGCTCCTATATTTAAATCTTTTATAGAGCTGCTGACTATATGGGGAAAATCAAACGAATTATCGTTGAGATTATAAAATTGGGTTTCGCATAGATTAATTCAAAGAGCCGCGATATATATTAAAGCCTCAATTTTATAATCTAAACAAAGGATAAGTGGGGAACTATAGCAGTTGGGGTTTGACTGTGATTTTGGTCCGATCTTGAAAAGTCAATTTAGAAACAGGGATTCAAAACGTGTAACAATATATTATAATGAAATTATTGTTCGGTGCTTTGTCGTTTTGTAGGTTACTTCCGAGTAGTTTCGTGTAGGAGAAGATAAAGCCATTATATAACGTGTTGAAATATTAAAGAAGGAAAGAAAATATGTAATTATCCATCTATAGTATACATGAAAATTCTACAATTAATTCAACGGTATATAGCATATGGTATTTATATTATCTATCGAAATTTGTCACGTTGACCTTTCTTGAAGTGTTTGACTCGGCTCTCTCCTCCCACTTTCCAAGTCCACGTCAGCACTAGCTCGACCGCCCATGGTGAGTATTCTTGTCAGAGAAAGCATTTTCCTCATCATCGGAGAATTCAAAGTACTCGACTGCTCGTCCCACCTCGACGGCACCTGCAGACTCAGCCCGCCGCCGTCCACCTTCCCGACGCCGGAGCTCGAACCCGGCTCGCACCTCCCCGTCGCCGGTCCGACGCCTCGGTTCACGACGGGCTCCACCGCCGACCGGCAAAGTGGGCAGGTCGAGTGGCTGCTGAACCACATGTCGATGCACTCTATGTGGAAAGCGTGGCTGCACTTGGGAAGCAATCTTATTATCTCTCCCTCCTCGAACTCCGACAGGCACACGGCGCACTCCGGCGGGACGGCGGCGTCTCCGCCTCCGTCTCTCGGCGAGTGGGGGTACACCGGCAGGGATTTCAGCACCGACGTCTCGAGCCCGCGGTCTGGGGCGGAGGCGGAGGCGGAGGAGTAGAAGACGATCTGCTGCTGGCTCCTCCTGACGACGCCTCTCCGGCGGCGGAGGCGCTCCGCCTGAGTGCGGCGGAGGCGGTGGAGGTACCACTTGAAGTAGATGTGCGTGCCCGCCATGAAAACGAGGATGAAGACGAGGACAACAATTGCGCCGAGCATTAACTTCCCCGACAACTCATATCCTCCGTCATCTTCGTTGAATGGAGCTCTGTCGACGTTCTTGCCTGCATTTGTTGCCTCGGCCATGTAAGAAATAAAGAGATGAACTGAAATTGATAATTTTTTTTGGATATTTATTCACAATAGTTATTTCTTTTTGAGGATAGATAAATGAATGTGGCTTGTGGTTGGACTTATATATGTGAGGAAAAAGTTAAAAGAGTAGGAAGGTTCTTGGTGGTTTCGGTGAGGGGACTGATGGGCATTATGGGCATAAAAGAACGCCGTGTACTTGAACCGTGGACTTCGATAGTTCGATTAGTCTATGAAGACGACGCGGGACTGTGGTGAAATGACGGAAAAGGGCATGTGTCGTGGAGTAGCGAAGGAAGTCAAGTGGGGTTCGGTGTGTATGTCTCCACTTAACTCACCAAGAATGTCATGTAATGTTATGTTAGTATAGTTGAAGTGATCATCACACGTAATAACTTTAGTTAGTACTCCTAATTTTTGCACACTCGATATAAATATATAATATGAACTTATATAATAAGTTACTTATAATAGGTAAAATTATAACATAAAAATTAATTTGATATTATTTTTAAAAGCATAAAAATGACTTTAGAGGATATAATGAGATAAATTTAAAATCAAGGGTAGAAATGTAATTTTAACGGCTGACACACCAATCAATTAGAGAGCAGTTACTATAAGTTCAGGGGTCTTCAAATGTCGGTTAACCGACCGAACCGAGTTTCGGTTCTGACCGAATACCGAACCGAAAAATTCCGGTTCGGTTTTCGGTTTTTATTTTGATAACCGAAAAAAATTCGGTTCGGTTCAATTTATCACCTCGGTAAATCGAACAAACCGAAAAACCGAATTCCCATTTTTTTTTATTTTAATATAAACATATACTATTATATAAAATATATGCGGATATATTTTATATGTATTATTTAATAATGGGCGTGACCGTGAGTTATGTAATAAGTGAATAATAAGTAAAATAATGGGCTCAGCTTAGACACTTGAAATTTAATTAGGGTCGCAAAGGCATATCATATTGGGCCACCTCAGTTACTACGCTTTGGACTCATTTGTAAGGCTACAAAACGACCTAGGCCGTCGGGTCGGCCCGACCCATTAACCAACCTCAAACCGGGTTGATTTGTATTTTCACATGAAAAAGCGACAATAAGGCTTTTATTGAAGTGTTTGTTGTAGCAAAAAGAAAAAAACCAAAGGACATAAAATCGTTCGTTAAGAATCCAGACAAGACACAGCCATGCAACCAAACAATGCAATAAATCATAACCTATAATTTCCTAACATTTAACAAAATATAAATCTTCTCTATCTTAATGACATTGACCCACAATTAATAATTTAATTAAATCCACCTGATATGAAGCACAGTACAGGTTTTTAGGACCACAGACAGCAAACGCATTAGGCGCATTCTTTATTACCATATGGCAGAACTAATAACAATAATAATCAATAATCCCAACTACATTTCACTCCCCACCTTGCACGAGCCCTATATAGAAACAATATCGAACATAATTACCCCCACACTAAGCACTCTCGGGAAATGAAAAAAAGCTGTTACGATGCGTTTAGATAGCTACTTTCTTTGTACGCTGCTTCTGTAATTATGTTTACTGTGTGCTATTTATTTTATGTTCATGTCGTTCTTAAGGCCTTTCTTTTTTTTTACCAGTAAAAGACAGCTAAAGTTAACCCACGTTTAAGCTGTCTTTGTTCACTTCTCAATGTATATATTTCTTTCGCTTGCTTCAAAGCCCATTTGATTTTTTCTTCTGATTTCGATAGTTCACTTAACTAATTTGACCGTCTTCGAAAACAACGCCACTGCCCTCGTTTAGTGTTTCACTTGTTAGCAAAGATTGGACTTTTTTCGCCTGGGCTCGCTTGAATCTGCGTAAAGTTGAAATCTTGGCTCGAGCTAGCAGAAGAGGAGAAGAAACAAATGGGAGTAGCTGAGGTGGCGCGTGAAGATATGGGCGGCGGCGAAGAAGAAGACGCCATGCAATGCACTAATCATCCTTCGAAGAACAGCACGCCGGGCGGAATCTGCGCATTTTGCCTCCAAGAAAAGCTGGGAAAGCTCGTTTCTTCGTCTTTCCCTGCGATTGTGCTCCCAACTTCGTCTTCATCTTCTTCGCCTTCTTTCAGATCTGACGTCGTTAACAACGGCGTCGTTTCCGCCAACATCGACAGACAGAAGAATCACGTCGTCGTCGGCGCCGGCGCCGGCGGTGGTTCTTCTCTGATGAACGCTCAGAACGGAGGAGGCGCTGACTGCAGCAACGGTTTTTGCAATGCGAGGAGATCGTCAAGATTGCCTTTTATTTTGACCCACGGGAGAAAGAAGACGAAGAAGAACGACGTTACAGCGACTGCTTCAGATTCCGCCGGCGTTTT
Organism: Craterostigma plantagineum; assembly: GCA_027422505.1. Taxonomy (NCBI): domain Eukaryota; kingdom Viridiplantae; phylum Streptophyta; class Magnoliopsida; order Lamiales; family Linderniaceae; genus Craterostigma; species Craterostigma plantagineum. Next base: position 2,243,494 of record JAPQWV010000057.1, read on the forward strand.
GTTGAAGAGAAGCAAGTCCACCGCTACGCCGAGGAGAGGTATGCTTTACCTAAACGAAAAGTACGGCGAAGATTATTACAGCCCTCATAGACGAGCAGGGTTCTGGTCATTTCTCTACTTGTCTACCAAGCAACATTCTACTTTTAAAAGAAGCGACAAGAACTCCAAAGATTCGAACTTTACGCCGACAACTACGCCTAGAACTGTGAAGGCCGCCGCCGTGGCAGTCAAGAAAAGTGGCAGCAAAGGAGAAGATTTGGCCGTGGTGGATGAGAATGGTAGCAGCAGCCCAACAAATCAAGCTACTACGTTCGATCGAAAGGTTTCACGGTCAAGATCTGTGGGCTGTGGAAGTAGAAGCTTTTCAGGCGACTTCTTTGAGAGGATTTCGACTGGTTTTGGAGATTGTACTCTGAGGAGAGTCGAGTCTCAGAGAGAAGGGAAGCATAGAGGTGTTCAATCGTCCCTTCATAGGAACGACAGAGGAGTTGCTGGTAATAATAATGGGAGCGAAAGAGTTAGGTGTGGTGGGATTTTCAGTGGGTTCATGATCGCTTCATCTTCTTCTTCGTCATCTTCAGCTGAGGATGGTGTTAATGCAATGAATGCGAATAGTAAGTCAACGCCTTCTCATTCGACTGTAAGAACGTATCTCTCCCATGTAAGAAGTAGAAGCTGGGGATGGGCGCTTGCTAGCCCTATGAGAGCTTTCAGCAAATCTTCTTACAGTGGGAAAAGAGAATCTGCTGCTTCTGGCAAGAATGTGGCTCCAAATTTAGCAGCAATTCCTTCGATATTGGCGTAGAGAGAGTGGCCTTTCTTTGCTTCGTAATCTGATGATCCCTTTCTGTTCTTCGTTTAAAACTCTTTTGTTGCTTCAGTGTCTGCTTCTTATGTATCTTGCGAGTTTGAATCTTGAGAAGGATCTAAGCCTAGAGGACCATTGATGTGCTTTAATCTCTGTAAATTAAGTTTGAGCTGAGAATAAAATATTTCTTTTTCCAGTATTTTCCTGCGTTTTTTACCACTGTAAAAACGATGGAAGAAGAGACCACATTTGTCCTTGGATTGAGAGATAATTATTGCAGACTTTTTATTGGATTTTGTAGTTAAAACTTTCAACGTTGAAAGAGAAGATTCAATTCATGGATAGGACTGTTCAAAGGTCCCATCCATTGATGTCACGACGAAGGAGAGTTTCTCTGAAAAGAACGTTAGAATCTGAACTGAGTCACATGTCTCACTGAATGTGAGCACGTGCCACGACACAATACCGTTGTGCCTTTGTCCAATCAATGTTAACAAAATTAGGTGATGTAATAGAATGAGAATCAAAACAATTGCACATGTTTTTGGCAGATGAAACAGTGCTATTATAGTATATAGGGCACAGATTTTGGAATCTCTGATTCATGTACCATTTGATTATTGAGGTCTTTGTCTTAGGAGCACCAGTGAAGCATAGATCATAAAATTTACTTTAATCCATATTCATAAGCCCACCATTTAAGTAAAGTAATTTGATTTTGCCCCCTCCGTCTGAGCAAGAAATCGTTGCAAGAAGATCACTTTGATACTAATTGTTAGAAACAAAATTCCCCTAGTCCATAAGATTGAATTTTGACATTCATTACAGCAAGAAAAATATCAAATGGGTCCTGCCTGACGATATATGATCACTGAGATATTTAAATGTCTTTCTTTTGTTGTACTTGCCAAAAAACAATAGAAAGAAAAGAGTATTGGCTGGACTATAGTTCAATCAAAGACTATATGGGCATCTCCTGCAAGAGAATTGAATGCACCATGTGCCATGGTGTGTAGGGTAGGCCACATTTTCAAAGACCTGTCTATTTCGCAATGATCAATCATCACTATTCAACATTTCATTACATGGAAGTCCCAATCGTTTAATGTTCTTCCATACTCGGTCTGAGGTGTTGAGTTATAAACAGCACTCAAGTTCTCTTTCAAAGCTGTCTTTTGTTTGCTTTGTAATGCAACAACTCGAGCATTCAGAGACCAGCCAGCCCTTTTTCAACTGCCTTTTCAACTTCATAGATTCTTGATGGTTTTCGAGAGCTTCTTCACGGCCAACACAAGATAATAATTTACGAAATTCAAATACTGATAATGAAGGCAACTGACTAGGTTTCAAACCGAAACTATCGCCTTGATGTTAACATTTCTCGGAGGGTTGATAAGTATCGAAATGAGTCCGTCTTTCTATTGCAAATATGGCGGGACTTTAAGGACGTAGAAGCCAACCTAACTGCATGAAGCCATCTATTGATGAAAATCGATCCATACGTCTAAAAAGTTCTCAGTTGGTCGTATATTCATGCGCTGTCTCTCACATTCGAAGAATTATTCAACCCTTGTGATGCCTTAATTCACAACTCAAGAAGTCAAGACACAACATATCATTCAAATGCATCAAACCCAAATAAGACAATGACCAGAAACTCCACAGTGGATGAGAGAAAAAAGAAATGACCAAACACGGCAAAAGTATCCGAAAATCCAAATCAAATATGATCATCGATCTAACATAAATCATCATTTCCAGCACCTGTGTTCTCTTCGTAGCTTGAAAGTGTTTTGTTCGCCTTTAGTTGAGGGGATTGCAGTGGTGTACTTCACTTAAATTGGGGCGCGGGCGGGACGTCAAGAGTAATACCAGCTTGAATTTGGCCCCAGCCAATCAGACGCCAATGCCTATCTATTCTGCGACTCAATGCGATCTTCTCACCTTGGCTGGTGCACACGGGTGAAGTGAGCTGTAGTTTTGCAAACACGTTCTTAACAGCCACGACTCTAGCCCCCGTGGACATTGACCCTATGTTCAGCATTAGGATCTCTCCCTTTGCCAACTTTGAGACTTTGCCTTGCCTCTCAGTGTCCTTTGTCCTTACGCCAAGAAGACGACGCAGCAAGAAGAAATTAACCTGCAGTTGCAAGGAAAATGCTGAACATCATTAGAAACTGGAAAAAGAACAACTAGATAAACTGTAAAAACATCTCCTTCACATGATCTTTTGCTGCTATATGGCGTGATCATATTAGCTGGTGAGTTTTCTAAGGCTACTATACCTCGAGTTCGACGTACACTTCAGGGAGAGAACCAACTTCGCCAAGTACCTGCCCCACCAACCTATCAGCACGTGTAAGTGTTGGATCCATGGTTGTTCCAACTCCAATAAGTCCTCCAGGCACCGCAAATTGTAATTCATTTTGCTCCGCGTACAATGAAACTATTCTTGAATATATTGGGGTGCATTTGATGTTATCATTTTCATCTTTGACAACGATACCGGGACGAACCTCGATGAACTGATTGACTTTCAAAACACCCTGCGAATTACCCAATTGACAATGGTAAGTATAAGGGAGAAAATGAGAGGGATCAATCTTTATGAAAAATGGAAGCAAAACCCACACCTTCAGTATACTTCCGCCAGCAACACCACCCTTTATTTCATCAACTTCAAACCCCGGTTTGTTGACGTCAAACGATCGGATCACAATCATATTTGGCGGAGAGATGAAATTCCTTTCTGGAATAGGGATTTTCTTCACAATATATTCGCAGACAACATCAATATTGTACTTCAGTTGTGCAGATATTGGTACCACTGGGGCACTACCAGCAACAGTTCCCTTGGGACACAAATCAAATTTGGTGTTAGGAACAGACACGAGCAAGCAGAGCTTGCAATTTATAATCAACCAACATACCTGGATAAATTTCTGAATGGCTTCGTGCTGGTTGATAGCAACATTTTCCTGAACAAGATCGACTTTATTTTGAAGTATTATTATATGCTGGAGGCGCATGATTTCAACAGCAGCCAAATGTTCTGAAGTCTGAGGTTGAGGACAGCTCAGTGTTGTCAAATTCCCGCCATGGCGGCGCCATGGCGGGATGGCGTGGCGGATTTTAGCATGCCCGCCTTGCAGTGGCCGCTTTCTGGCGGGTTTTCATGGCGGCGACATGGCGGCCGCCATGGTCATGGCGGCGTAAAGGATATGGCGGCTGTTGCGTGAAATGGCGGATGTAGGGTTTTCTATGGGCTGTAAATTTTATTTTTCAATGAATTTGGGCTGTATTTAGTGGGTTGTCGATTCAGGCAGCCCAATTACTAATAATAAAGTTTTGCCCAACTTCAAAAATTGAATTGTAAATTAAATTAAAAGAAAAAAAATAACAGTAAAAACAAGATAGACCAAACGACTAAACCCTCTTTGCCTCTGTGAAATTCACCCATCTGCGGTGACACCTCGCCGACCCAGCCCCTCGCCGACCTTCCCAGTGCCGACCCAGCCCCTCGCCGGCCCTCCCAGCGTCCACCCAGCCGCGGCGAGCACTGTAAGTGGCCTTTTCTAGCTGTTTTTTTCTAATTTTTTTTTTTTCTGTCGCGTTGATTATTTGATTTGCCGATCTTTTGTTGTGAATTGAGCTTATGTCTTATGAATGATTTGAGATTGTGAGGGTGCTATATTTGTACTTTGTTCTTGCAATGGGAATGATAATTTTATTTGATGCCAAAATTACTTGTTTATTGAATCAGATAAATGGCAGACGGGATTTCTTCCAAGGGTAGTTCTAAATCAACAAATAAAAATGATATTGGGTGGAGATTTTGCCACGCGCCAAATGAAAGAGATACAAACACCGTTGTTTGTAATTACTGTCAGAAAACAATGAAAGGGGGAATTACTAGAGCCAAGAATCACTTGATGGGAAAGCGAGGAGATGTAGCGATGTGCTTGAAGTGTCCACCAGAAGTTCGAGAAGAACTTTGGACATACGCGAAGGGAAAAGCGGAGGCAAGCAAATCCAATACAACGAATGTGTTGTATTGCGATAGCGATGAAGATGAAGATGAGATATCTTTTCCTATCCAGTCTCGCGGTTCTTTGGGGAAAAAAAGAGCTGAGAAGAAAGGGCCAATGGATATATATTATCGAAAGCCTGAGACGGCTATTAGTAAGAGGAAGCAGGACAAGCTAAAACAAGCTAGCATAAGAGATGCTTGTGACAAAGAAGCAACGGTCAGAGTCCATCAGTACATTGCTCGCTTTTGGTATCAAGCTGGTTTATCGTTCAATCTTATCAAATTACAGAGTTTTCGAGACATGGTGGATGCCATTGGTTCATTCGGGCCAAATTTGCGAGTTCCAAGTTATCATGAGATTAGAGTTCCGCTATTGAACAAAGAGCTAGAATATACGAAGAATCTGATGAAAGATCATGAGACGGAGTGGAAAGTGATTGGTTGCTCTATTATGTCTGATGCTTGGACTGACAGGAAACAAAGATCTATTATTAATTTTTTGGTGAATTCGCCGGAAAAGGGAAAGAAAGAATGCTTGTAGATGAAGATGAGGTGGAGTTTGAAGATCGAGATGAAGAATCCGAAGAAGAAGAGTTTGGTGAATTTGAGGAATCCGAAAAGGAGGAGGAAGAGGGACATGCTCCATTAGCTAATGATAATATAGAAAATGATTATGTTGGGGTCGATGAGGAGGATGATGCTTAGACTTTGTGTTTTCTACTTTTCATGTGTATGTTCGTTTTGAACCTCTTGAAGGTTATTTGCTATTTTGTGAAACTAATGTCTTTAAAATCAACTATTGGAATGTTTAAGGTATTGTTTACATTGCTATATATAAAATATGCATATATTTTTAGGTCCGCCATGGCTTCCGCCATTTTCCGCTACGCCATCCGCCATAGGAGTATGGCGGATTTTTGGCTTTCCGCCATGGGCCGCCATCCGCCATCGATAACACTGGGACAGCTCTCATTGGCAGCTATGAGAAGCAGAGCCCCATCCATGATTGCAGCCCCGTTAAGCATGGTAGCCATGAGGATGTCATGACCCTGCAGGCAAGCAACATTATAGCATCATATAGGTAAACATTCTTGAAACCTACAATTGGTAATAACCGTGTGAAACATGGTGTTGTACACATTGAACTAGAAATCTATACTCGTGTAGCTCCATATAGCAGAACTCAGTCGAAATATGTACGGAGTGATATAAAGTTATACTTAAGGATTAAAACAGAAACATACTGGGCAATCGACAAATGACACGTGTCTTAGCAACTTCATCGCACGGTTCTCAAAACCAGGCACCTCACACATTGGACTATCTTCTTTTCCGCTTCCATAAGCCCTGATAAAGACATAAGTGAAAAAATTAAGAACCACACTTACTGAAAGAAAAAACGAGAAAATCGACCAGAATCAAACTTATAAGGCATACTTGTAGCACATGGGTCGAGGGCATCGGTCATCTTCACACTTGTATATCTTTGCATTCGCATATCCAAGCTTGATAGTGATGTTACGTTCCAATTCATTCTTAAACCGAACAGTCTGCGTGCAAAAGAGCAATCCTAATTAGAAGGATCCCTACCACTGAATTACACTTAATCTCAAGGTTGCACAAGGCAGTAAATCTTCCACCATTGTTGGTAAAGAAAATGGCATATGCAAACAAATCAATATGGAGAAACAGTGAATACCTGGACGCCAGATATGGCTTTTACAACTGTTGACTTCCCATGAGCCACATGGCCAATGGTTCCTGAAGAATCCAAAAATTGGTCCGCAATGAACTGAATACTTAATCTCGCTTAGAAATCGCAGAATCATTACAAGTTACCGATGTTAATTGTCGCCTGGCGAGAAATAACCTCGGGAGATAGCGGATGTAGCTTGGTTACATCCAACTTGCTTAAATCCTGCTCCATCAACCCCTTTTTCGACATTTTGCTTATCCTAAGTCAGATCCTCGAACTATCAGAGTAAGAATTCTCAGCTGCACATACCAGAGGCAACAGAGCGAATCAGTGGCAAGCTAATAGCTTCGACGAATTTCCAATTCATAAACCGTGGATTAAGAAAAATGAATGAAAATTCACGACATCATCGCCGGACCACTTAAAAAAACCTCATTTATCCAAGAAAAAACTACCAAACCATGAAAAAGTACATAAATCAGAATGAAACAAATAATATATTGGGCGTATTAGGTTATCAAAGAGAATCACAACCTTCGTATTGCCAGAGCCATCGGCTAAGTTATTGGTGTATTGAAAGAGCTGAGCTAGGGTTTCCGATCAGTAGAGGCTAGGGATCGATATACGTCATTTTTACCTGATTCATATATTGTTCAATAATTTCATTATAACCCCCTATCTTAGGACTTGTAGTATAAATGCCCCAATCTAATTTAGTTCGTGTGGCAATTATGTAATATTTCTACTGTAAAAGGACCATCTGCGAAATAAGGATTATGAAATTCAAAAGGCCCATCAGCAAAAGCCCATTAAGTCGTAGATAAAGAAGAGTGTGCGATCCGTAAATATTAAGCATATCTTTGTCTAATTTTGGACTACGAAACCCTTCGCAGATTACGGAACAAACCGTTGCCCTATATATAACCCGGATCAGTAGCTAGGGAAACTATCTCTCTCGATCTCGCTGCGTGCTTTCCTCTCTTTGAAGTTGTTATTTTCGTGTTTGGAAAGAGATCGGAGAACGGTTCAATTGTGCAATCATGCTGGTCTATCAAGATTTGCTTACAGGTTTGATAGATTACTTGGTAGTTTTTGCTGTTTGTTGTGTGTTTGGTGATGTGGGCTGTCGTTGGTTTTGGGATGGGATTTCAGATCCTAGCCTTTTTTTTTTGCCCTAAAAAGGACACGATCTTTATTTGATTCTGGTGGTGGGTGTTGGGCCTTTTGGTAAAATTTGTTGTTGGCTCCCATGGAGTTTTGTGCAGTTAGCCGTAGAATTGTGTCTTTTGGCCACGAAAGGTCGGATTTTGTTGCGCTTTTTTTTTGCTGCTTTGTTTGTCCGATATTCCAGTCTTCTTACCGCTCGAGAAATCATGTCACTTTGCTATTGTTCGATTTTGCAATAGCTGTTATAATTTGTTATATTTATTTTATTGTGTTTAACTTTGGTCGAATTGTAGGTGATGAACTCCTCTCTGACTCCTTTCCTTACAAGGAACTCGAGAATGGAGCGCTTTGGGAAGTTGAAGGAAAGGTTAGAGCAGTTCCATTCCACTGTTTCTTGATCAGCAATCTCTGTTATCTTAACCTATTACCGATGTTTTAACACTTCATGTTTTATCCAGTGGGTTGTTAAGGGTGCAGTTGATGTAGACATTGGTGCAAATCCATCAGCTGAAGGCGGTGAAGAAGATGAAAGCGTCGATGACCAAGCTTGTAAAGTAGTTGACATTGTCGACACTTTTAGGCTTCAGGTTTATAACTTAAGCATATACTCTTGCTGAACCATTTCCGCTTGCTTAGGTAAAACAAAATCGCAACTCTTAAACCAACGTGTTTTGTATTACAGGAACAACCGCCCTTTGACAAGAAGCAATTTGTTGCATACGTTAAGAAATACATCAAGCTGTTGACTCCCAAGCTTGAACCCGAGAAGCAAGAGGAGTTCAAGAAGTCCGTCGAGGGTGCAACCAAATTCTTGCTTTCAAAGCTCAAAGACCTCCAATTGTAAGAAGCACTACCATATTTTGTCTCCACTTCCACTTACAGCATTTGTGTAGTTCACTGTTATGTGATTCTAACGTATGCCTATTTCTCTTGCAGTTTCGTGGGAGAGAGCATGCATGATGACAGCAGCGTTGTGTTTGCCTACTACAAGGAAGGTGCTGTCGATCCAACGTTTATTTACTTTGCTCACGGTTTGAAAGAGATCAAGTGCTAAGGTTTTGGGGATTTCTGTTTCTCTTATTTTTCTGCAACTTTGAAGTTTGTGTTATTGGTGTTGCTATGGTATCGAAACTCAGTCTGTCGTTTCCTTTCATGTGGGATGCTATTTTTCTCTAATATGGATTGCATTTTTTGCCAGAATGATCAGTCATTGAGTTGGCCTTCTTTCCATTTTAATTTTATTGAAAATCAATGCTTGGTTCCATACTTTAAGTGAAAGTAAGCTTTGCCTTTTCCCACTTTGCTTTAGCATATAGTGGTTCTTTGCCAACAATGAACGTCTTACTTGGATTTCCTTGATGGATCCTATCATTCTCCTTAGACTTTCGCGGAAAAGAAACCCCCCAACATGATTCAATCTGAAATCCTGGAAAATTGGAAAGTAGTGAAAGCCAAAATTGCTCCTCACAAATCAGAAGTTCTGTTGGCATATTCTTGAACCAATGCTCCAAAAAGCGAAGGCCTCTCGAGCAGCTTCGATGGATTTTCGAACTCTTTGGCCCATCCTATGTGGTTTACAGAGTGATCAATGTCATAACTCATCTGTACTTCTCTTACGATCGTCTGATCTTCTATGTAAAGAACGCATGGAAGGCGAAAGAAAAAAAAAACTTACCATTGTCTACGACCAAAACTCTGTCACAGTCTATGACGGTCGGGATTCTGTGAGCAATGGTAATGATCGTGCAAGCGGAGAACTCCTGGCGTATAATCTTCTGAATTACAGCGTCTGTTTGTGAATCTACGGAGGCCGTTGCTTCGTCCATGAACAAAATCTTCTTTCGTTTCAACAGTACTCTTCCCAAGCATAGCAGCTGCCTTTGACCTACGCTCCAATTGTCCCCCGAGTCAACCACTGTACGTCAAAGAAAACCGACCCCTCGAGTTATTCCTTACATTCTCATCCCAGAAAATCGAATCAGACAAACGAAAAAGCCCCTGCTATAAAAAAAAGTCACCTGATGCATCTAACTTCTCGGGCTTTTCTGCTACGATATCTTTAAGCTGGCACCTTTCGAGACTCTACAACGTATATGTATATATCAGAAGCTTAGCTTAGTAAGCATATATAACATATTCAGGGAAGAAAGTTTCACCTTCCATATCTCATCATCTGAGTACAATCCAAGAGGGTCGACGTTGCTTCGAACAGTTCCCTCAAACAAGACTGGTTCTTGAGGAATAATTCCCAACTGTGACCTAACTTCATGAAGGCCAAGCTTGCAAATGTCGACCCCATCGATGATTATCGTCCCAGCGTAAGGCTCGACGAGCCTAAAGAACACTTGGATCAGAGTAGACTTGCCGCTCCCAGTTCTTCCAACCACTCCAATTCTCTCGCCTCCTTCGATGCTCAGAGATATCCCTTTCAGCACCAATGGGGTATTGCTTCGATACTTCACTTGCAAGTCTTTTACCTCGATTTCTCCGCGGTTAGGCCAGTTTGGCGGGGCCCGCGAATCTGCTTTCGTCCAAGGTGCTTCTGATGGTATGTCTATGAACTGCTTGATTCTCTCCACGGAGACCATTCTGTTCTCTAGCAAGCAGGTGAGGTACACCGTGAAGTAAAGTATGCCGTTTAGGGGCAGCCCGTAAGATAAAGACAGCCCGACATATTCTGATGAAACAAAAATATTACAGATTAAAGTTGGCATTTTTTTCAGAGGAGGTATGAATCTTGATGATCTTATTTATTACCTGGCTTGATTATGGTGCTGGGCAATACGATCAAGAAGATCGTTGAGATGCATAGGACGAAGCTGCCGATGAGCTCCAAACGAAAGCCTAGCCATTCGTTCGCAGCGCAGTTGTGGAAATTCGTCTTCAAGTTCAAGTCAACCCTGTCGATGTTCTCTTGGGAGAACATCGGCTGCTTTCTGAAACTACGAATCGTCACCACGCCCGAGATCGTTTCCGAGAAGTGATGGATGATGGGCGCTTTGGTAATTTGCTCCAGCCTCGTCAGTTCGCGGGACGTCGCAAGGTAATAATCCTGCGAAAGAGAAGGCGTAAAAAAAGGGGGTAAAAAAAGAAGTCGAAGAAAATTTCGCCCTTTTACCTGATACCATATGTTGAGCCAAATGAGGGGAACTACGAAGAACAGCGTAGGCCACGCATATTGGCAAGTGATGAAGATCGTCCCGAGCAAGCCGAAATACATCATCAGATTAATACTCAAGAAAAGTGGAATCAACACGTCTACGTTGCTCTGATCGTACGACGCCTGCAAAAAAAAAAAAAGCGCTCGTTCGCCCGCCTTTTGCAATCCATATATCTCAGGAACGAATCGAAGCGCAAAAAAAAAAAGAAATTCTTACACGGCTAAGTATTCTCCCCGAAGGAGTCGTATCAAAGTACGACATCGGCGCATGAACAGTACTCTCGAGCATCTGTCCGAAGAAGCTCCGAGCAGTTTCGAGCCCTAAAAAGGCGACAAGCATCGACCTCATCGCGACGAAAGCGCACGAAATTACGGCTATGGAAGAATAAACCCCGACAAAGAGCGAAGGATTGAAGACGCTCTCGTCAGAGGTCTCGTAAGCCAGCCAATAATCAGACGCCATCTGCGCCAACTGCCACATCAGCGATACGGTAATGACGATTGAGATTCCCCACCAACCGTATGTCTCGGTGGCGTACTGCTTGTAGACCTTTAAGCTGACCCGCCCCGTTTCTCTCTCCTCGTCCTCGATGAGCTTCGAGCCGTCGCCGTCGCCCGGCTCGGGCCGGCGGTTCGACTCGCCATTGGCCTCGGCGGCTCGAGGGTGTTCGTTGGCCGAGCCATTTTTTTCGGCGGCTTCGACTAACTCCATGGAGCTGTCGTGAGCTGCTACGAGGGTGGAGAAGTCTGAGCTGGGATGTAAGAGGTCTCTGTACTTCCCCGACTGAACGATTTTCCCGTCCCTTAAGACCTAACGAGCCGACGAGCCGAATATACGAAATTTTTTTATGAGAGAAAAAAAAGCGACGGTGAGTAGTTAAGGGAAAAGCGCAAAACGTCGCGCCGGCGTACCATAATGACGTCGGCGTTGTGGAGGAAATCCATCTGGTGCGTGACGAGCAGTATCGTTTTGTCCTTGAGAGCTCCCCTTACGCATTCCTACAAGGTTTTTTTTTTTTTTAATTTTTTACGAAACCTCATGGATTCGAAGAACTATATGGTAACGAAAAATTAGTTGCCAACTTAATAATATATCAAAGAGGCAACTTTACATATCACCAATTGGTTTTAGGATGAACCCTCAATTTGTGATGGACTGACTGACCTTAAATATTTCGGTGCCAGTGTGGGCGTCGACGGCGCTGAATATGTCGTCCAATAGATATATATCGCAGTCCTGATAAACGGCCCTTGCGAGCTGTATCCTCTGCTTCTGACCGCCGCTGAGGTTGATCCCTCGCTCTCCTATCTCAGTACGATCGCCGTGCTCCATCATCTCTAAATCCTTCTCCAGGGAACAAACTCTTATTACGTTTTGGTACTTTGCGTCGTCCATGGGCGAGCCGAACAGTATGTTCTCCCTTATCGTCGCGTTCTGTATCCACGACGTCTGCGCCACGTAAGCGGTGGACCCGCATACCCTCACCTTTTGAAAAAAAAAACGCACGTAAATTTCGCAAAGCGAAGATCGCCTATATTTGATTAAGTTGATTAAATTGAAGGGAGTTCATAAGCATTATATTCCAAAACGCCCCTTTACTTCTAGGCTGATTTCTTTATTATCTAAACTTAAACCTTTAACTTTTTTAAATGGCTCAAGGACATTTCTGATCCTTGGGCTCTGATACCATGTTGAACAGATAGATCACTTCACCTAAAAGTTCAAGCTTGAACGGAGCGTCCGTTTTAATTTTATATACTATACTTCCAACAAAACCGAAGACTCGAGAAGTTCTCCTCACCTTCCCCGACGTTTTGTGAAGCTCGCCGAGAACGGCGGCGAGCAGAGAAGACTTCCCAGACCCGACCATTCCAACTATCGCGGCAAACTCTCCCTTCTTAATCCGTACATTTACATCGCAAATAACATTTCGAGCGCCTTCTCCTTCTTCTTCCCAGGCGAAGCTCCCTTCGCTCACCTCCACAGCTATCCCATCATAACCATCGCCTCCTCTACTTTTTTCTTCCCTTTCGACTGTACTTTCATCCAACTCACGGCTCGTAAGGTACTTATCGAGCCTCCCCAAGGAAATGATCGCCTGGGAAACGGAGATTAGCGTATTGGGAAAATTCTGAATCGGCTCTTGCAGTATCTTAAAAACCGAGGTCGCGGTGAACACAGTGGAGGCGTCGAGGGGCACTTTTAACAGAATCGCCACGCCGAAAGTGATGGCAGCTAATACGATGGGAACGCTCCACAGCAAGATTATGTTCCCTGAGATTAAGTACATGAACTTTCCCAGCCAAGTGAACTCCTTCTCCCTAGAGGACATAATCTTCTTGCAGAAGTGCTCCTCCCAAGCCTGAAACTTTATTACACGCATGTTGTTAAGCATCTCCGTGGTGGCCTTCATCCTTCCATCCCTATTCGTCATCATGTTGAACTGATATAAGTTGTTCTTGCGTGTGATTTTCAGCGTCAAGAACATAGCTCCGACGACTGCTAAGAGGGAGACGAGGACTGGGATTCCTATGTAGGCGTAGAGAAGGGCCAAAGCTACGCCTACTTGAAAGGGCATCATCCATAGTGTGTGTAGTTGGTAGACTAAATCGGAGAGTTGCTGGCAGTCAACGGCCATGTAGTTGACTATTTGGCCGACGCCGTGGGCCTGCCTTGAAGAGCAGGTGAGTTTCAGGCCCTTTGTGTAGAGGCCGGCGATTAGGGTTGAGCGTATGAGCATTCCGAGCTTGTTTGAGAGGAAGTTGAAATGGTGGGAGCTTAGGACTTCGATTACCTTCGATAGGAGGAGAATGAGTATGAGGTAAAATCCTGGGAGGAGATTTGTTCGGTCGCCGGAGGTGAAGGCGATGAACCGCTGGATTAGGACTGGGCCCACGTACATCACGGCTAGGCGGACGACGGCGAGGAGGCCGGTGACGGCGAGGTCTTTCCAGAAGCATCTGATGAGCATCGTTCTTACTGGGTTTTCGCCGGCGGGTTGGGGCCAGTGGCGTTTGAAGAGCTCGGACATTTTCTTGGCCTGATGGTCGGGCGGGAGGGAAGGGACTTCGTCGATCTTTAGTGGGGATTTGTAGCCTTTGCTTATGAGTGGGTTCAGCCAGTACCATACTGCTTTTGAGAGGAATGAGGCGGCGGCGTAGCCGCCGCCGGTGACCGTGGGTTGGCCCGACCCGTTTGTTATTACGTTCTGGCCGGCGGTGATCCCAGTCTTCCCTTGACGGAGACGATGAACAGATAGGCGTAAAAGGGGAAGCTCGCTAGGGAATATATGTCGTCGATTTTGAGATTTGAACCGCCGGTGGAAGCCAGGCGAGAGATGGCGGCGGCGGCGAACAAGCATGCCAGGAGAAAGCTCGCGGCCCAATAGAGACGAAGGGACAGAGGATGAGAAGCGGCTGCGAACTTCTTCGTCTCGGTTGCGAGGAGGACAAGCACGGCGGCGTTGGTGACTGTCTGAAAAAGTGTGAAGAGACTCTCCGCCAAATCCCAGGTGGCGCCGTCGCCGCCCTTGGTGGTGAAGGACAGTACGGTTAGAACGGCGTAGGCTGAGGCTAATAGAGCTGTGACGGCGAAAGAAACTTTAAACCACAGCGTGGCTCTGAAACCACTTTTATCAGGTCCGAGGAGAGGTTTTCCGAGGGAGGACTGGTCGGAGTTTCGGCCGGAGAAGAATCTCCGGGCGGCGACTACGGCGAGTGCGAGCAAGAAGAGAAGGTCAACGGCCGATAAAAGAATCCTCTGCGAACATGGAGAGAGGAAGATGAATCCCAGCCATGTGAGTACTACTGATGCTGAACTTGAATCCTCCGATGATGGATAACATTCAAGATTCGTAAGCCAAGAAATGGAAAACATTGTTTTTTTTTTTTTTGAAGAAGAAACTTATAATACCCTTGAAAACAATTAACACCTCATATTCTGCTGCCTACATGAGAAGAGAGGACTGAGAAAACACTGCACAGCGAGATTTCGGACATGAAAGAAAGGCTGTAGTAGAGCAAGCATGATATCTCGTAGCTCAAAAACATATTTTAATGCCCTTCTTAGTCGACACCGATCCATACATATCTTTTTTTTGGGCAAATTACTTATCACTCTCTTTCGAATCTAAACTTAATGTTCGGTACTCTAGTAAAATTCTTCCTGATCATAATCATGTGCATAAAGTAGTGTGCTTAATACCCAAACGGTGAACAGACGAAAATATCATTTCCTGGAATTAAATTGGCCATGTTTTGATTATCTCTAATTATACCAACAAAATTGAATAACAGATGGTATAATATCTACAATTTCTGGTATAATAGCATAATTAGTTGGTAATCTCCAATTTTGATGTATAAAATTAAAATAATTTTATTTATTGGTATAATAACGAAAATAGATGGTATAATTGCAAAAATTAGGTGGTATAATGTTCAATGTTGTATAAAATTAATTAACGTTATTTATTGGTATAATAACGAAAATAGATGGTTTAATTTCTATTTGCAAAAATTAGTTGGTATGATGTCCAATTTTCCGTATAACATTAAAATAACGTTATTTATTGTATGCTAACGAAAAATAGATGGTATAATTTTTGCAATTTCTCGTATAATTGCAATAATCAGTTGGTAAAATGTTCAATTTTGCTATATAAAATGATAATAACGTCATTACTGGTATAATATCAGAAACAATTGGTATAATTTTTTATCAATTTCTGGTATAATTTTAATTTTGTTGGTATTATAACGAGTTTCGTTGGTATAATTCATGTGAAAATAATTTATTAAGCTTTTTTGGTGTGTGAGACATGGGTATTTTTGTCTTTTTATCGCCGAAAAGACCATTTTAGGTACTGAAAAAGAAGAAATTCTCAAATCGGTCGGTACAGATAAGGAAGAAATAATTCGAGGGGTATTTAAGAGGAATTTTAAAACTCAAAGGGGACTGATAAGTAATTTCACTTGTATTTTTTGTATACAAGTTGACAGCACATCGATAGATGCTGCAGAGACGTGAGCTGTGTGTATAACAATATCATATATATGGGAACTTGGTATAAGAGCTATTGTTTAAATGAACGGAGAAGAAGAGCATTTACTCAGAATATCAGTCCATGTTTTTTTTCGATGACGAGAAGATATGGTTGTCAGTGTTGCTGTCTGTGCGGTGGTCTTTCGTCTCCGATTTCTTGTCGTGACTTTGACAATTGTCGATTGTATTGTTTGAAATTGCTTGTTTGAATGAAAGTATGCTACGAAACAAAGACTTGCCTCGTAGGACCGTTGAATTAGTTTTATAGAAAACAAAACAGTCTCTCTTTATCATCAAAATCGTATAATGACATGCGGAGAAAATGTCATTTACGTAAATTGACATGGGTACTTATAACCGGCGTCAAAATTGGAAGATCGATCCTTGCGTAGATATTGCCGTCCAATCAAACTACAATATGTTATTGCATTAAAATATTACCTCGTGGAACACGAAACACGGATCAACAAGGTTTATAATTTAATATGTATATATACTGGTGCTAAACAGGGAATGAAGTGCTAAAAATAATTGTTAAAACCCATGTTTTATTCACGTTTACACCTTGTTTTTAGCAAGTATTAATTGTTGTTTTGATTTGATTGTCGTTAAGATTATTTTTCTCAAGCATTAATTAATTAATTTGTTTATGCGTATTTATATATGTAAAGATAAGTAATTCTTTTATATGCAACTCGGATAATATTAATAGTTTTAAAAACCTAACAATTTAAATATTTATCTTATTTTAATAAAACTCATAGAGCAAATTGAAAAATATAATTAAGTTTCATTAAAGGAACAATGTTTGTGTAAAGTAACCACTGTTTCCAATCGAAATGTACAAAATAATAGTTATGAGCTTTATCTATGTGCATTACTATCTGCACACTCGACGCATGTGCTTATAATATAATTGATTAATTTTAGTTTTGAAATTTATAATTTATATTTAGTAGATGAAATAAAATTTATATAAAAGGAAAATAATGAATATGAGTAAAAGTATAATAACTAAAAATTTAGGGGTAAATATGACAATAGAGCGGTTAAATTATAAATATTTTACAGACCAAAACAACAGTTAATAGCCACTCCCTTAATATAATACTAGTATATCCTGCACACCCTAACGTGTGTGCAAAAAATATATGTTCTTGTTGAATTGAGCTTGTAACTACTGTTAGTGGGTGGTTATTTTAAGTATTCCCTTTAATTAAGGTTAGTGGGTGGTTATTTTAAGTAATTCCATTTAATAAGTATTTATACAGACCAAATTAGGTATAAATTAAGGCAGTTTAACCAAGGCCATCTCTCTTAATAAAAGAGAATAGATAAGAATTGATAATGAAATATATATGTATATACTTGGTAAATGTACTGCACAAAAGGAAAAAAATCATGTTAAGTTAAAACTAAGGACAATAAGATTAAGGACCCGTATAATTTCGTTAATATTCATTGTTTTATTAAGAGGAGAGGAATAAGTCGTAATAATAAAATTAAAAGAATTGGTCAAAGCTAAGTGAATATTTACTGTTGAATATTAATCACGGGTCTATATAGTAAACAAAGGACGCCAATAGAATTTCCCACATATATATATATATCTATATATATATATATTATATTGATTTCAGTCAGTCAAGTAAAAAGGTCTTAGTTACGCACTCTGACACATAGATTTCCACTTGGCGGTCACCAATTATTTATAATATAAAACAGACCTGAATAAGATAAGATTACTTTGGAAATATAAGGTCACACGCACATCCCATAATGAAACGATCAAAAGCCAATACAAATATCAGTGAACAACAACACAGACAAGGTCTTTGAGCAAGACAGTTTTAATAACAGCACAAAAGGGCTGTAACGTACCTTAATGTTACAAACAGGGAGGAGGAGTTTTTCCCAGTTGAAGTAGTGTTAACTACTACTTAATCATATCGACTGTTTTTTTCTCCCAAGAACAATGTTGTTGTTACAGTGATTGCTGCATTAAATCTGCACACTCCTCGTCCAGCGACTGTATGGGTAAATCCTGTAATAAATACATAAAAACTTTCTAATCGAAACCGGCCACCATTTTATAGCATTATTATTATTATTATTACCTGTGATTGTAACGGTTGATTCTGCTGCTGATCTTGGGAAGCAGGGTATGCCTGAGGCTGAGACATTCTGTAATATGGCTCTTTGAGGTCGAGTTTGCCCGACGATGTCTGAATGATGCCTCCTTGTTCGGCACCAGGGCCCCACATTTTAGCTGTTTTAGGGCCAAACGAAATTTTGGTAAAAGGAATTCGAAAGATGAAGAAATTTGGATTTGATATTCAGAAACTGACCTGATAATGTCAAGTAGAGAGTGTAACTCTGAGCTTTATGGGCAACCATTTGAAGTCGACCGGTTATTTCTTGGCCAGGCATTACATAGATAGGTTGGGCCAAGACACAGCGTAGCTGGTACCAGTGTGTGGTGAGGGCGCCAGGAGCTGTTGTAAGCCATCTTTGTACGGTGCTATGGATCATGAACATAACTTTGAATAAGGTTATGAAATGAATATTATAAACTGAAAGAGCCAAGCAGAAGATGGTTTCTATTACCTCCCATCGAACAATACGTCAAACCAACATGCCAATCCGTGTATTCTGGCACCGACCGAAGATGTAAATCTCAATGGAATATCAATTTCATACAATTCCTCCTCCTGTCATGTAAGTTTATCAAGATATTTAATGTCTCGGAATCGATTTTATCCTCATTTAATTTCATATAATTTTGGGAATGACACAACCACTTGTCGGTCTCACTCATTCATAAGGAAGGAACCATGTTTCTTGAAGGCAAGTATGTACAATGGATTTGCTGCAGATGAGACGCTAATGCATACCTTAGCTGACATGAAATCTATCACGTGGGACATTGTGGGGGCCACCAGTAACCTAGGATCGAATGCATCTACCACAGGCTGCGATAACCAGAAGTCATTATTTGTTAGACTATATAAAAACTATGAATCGAGATGCTGCCATGCACTGAAGATTACGACGGTGAATGAAAGGTTTTGCAGCATGTTGAAGAAATAAAGGTGTAAACCTGAGAAAAGTATCCATGAAAGGCCGTCCCATGTAAAGGTGTCAAGTCTACACCGTAATAATTTTGTTGCTGCCAGAAAAGAGCCTGAACAAAGATACAATATCTTAACTTTCCTTTGCATGAAAGATATAAATCCAAAATAAAGACAGGTTGGACACTTTGTATCTTGAGCCACAAGCAACCCAAAAAAAAGAGTTCCTAGTTTACTTCTACAACCACTGCTAGACTACCAGACTGTTCTTCACTAGTCTTCCATACCGAGAAAAGAAAACTGCAGAAGTAAAGAGGGCTGACCTTATTGGCAATTTCGATATACAAAAACTCATCACTAAATGGAGCCATATGTATTCTGCAAAGTTAAACAAGTACAAATCAATGGCAAAATGCCAATAAATTAAAACAAAAAAGCTCTTGGAAATTAACACACAGGGAAAGTTTGAGAAACATTCACCTTCCTAGAGTTGGAAACATCTTTCCACTTGGACCAAGGAATCTATCTCTTGCGATGATATAAGACTCTAGCATCCTCTCATTCACTAGCAAAGTGCCTGTGGTAGAATAATCAATCCTCAAGATAATCCTTGAGTCGCTTGCCCCATGGCATACATAATATGCCAAGTAAAAGCAGAAACAGAACAAGCATACTGCATACCCATGGGTTCAGAGATTAAAATATCGGCCTTTTCAGGTAATTCAACCTCTTCTACTTTGCCCTTGATAACCTATCAAGACAAACAGAGAGCAAGACATCAATAATAACACGCAAGGGATCAAATTTATTCAAGATGATGCTCACAGTTATCCTTTCGCTAAGAGATGAATTCCCAGCAATAAGTTTACGAGCATAATCTGCCATTTCTGAGGCCTCCACAGCATAGACATGCCTCGCACCAGCCTGAAAGAAATAAAATTTCTATATTAAAACATACTGGAAAAAGGTTTATTTAACTGGTAAAAAAACTGATGTAAATGTAACAAACCTGAGCAGCGAATAATGATAAGATGCCACTACCAGCACCAACATC
This sequence comes from Craterostigma plantagineum, assembly GCA_027422505.1. NCBI lineage: Eukaryota > Viridiplantae > Streptophyta > Magnoliopsida > Lamiales > Linderniaceae > Craterostigma > Craterostigma plantagineum. The sequence continues at coordinate 2,263,524 of JAPQWV010000057.1, forward strand.
AACTACTACACGATCAAGGAAATCAGCACGGTTCTCAACAACTGCAGCATAGTAAGTTCCTGGATCACAAATTTCCAACAAGTCAGCTATTCAGATAGAAATTTATGAAGATAATTATAAGCTTAGCATCAGGAGATACTGGCTTTGCAAATTTGCAGAAAAACGGAGCTTAGACAATTCATGAGGGGGAAAGAGCGCTAACAGATATAACCTGTCCTCACATAATCCTGCAACATATTTTGCTGGTGTAGGAGCTGTCCATAGTAGTGAAAATACATTTTCGCTGAAGAAGCCTCTATTTTTTCATCAAACTTGCTTGCGGACGATGATATGATTCCATTCGACAAAGATGAACCTAAAAAACAAAATGATGAAGACTCGTGTACCTAAGCTGTTTAATGTTCCATGTAGTCTTAGGATGAAGAACTCGCAATACACATTGATTGTTGTAGTAAAGCAGATCTTCCTATCAACATGCTCACATAAGTATGCATTGCCAGTTCAACAATGTTTTGTTCATACATGGATATAGTAGATACTGTTACAGAGACGCTTGTCAAACTAACAAAGAATATAGCTTTCCTGCTTGATTATTTTTTTGAAAATATAACAAAAGATTCTCATGCATGCATTTAGCAAGGTTTTAAATACTCAATATCCGTATCAATGTTTATAGGAAAATGCAAACATGGATTGTATCAGCAAAGCTTAACAAGAACTAATATTTTAGTGGACACACGAATATTCAAAGAACAATTTCATTTGTAAATTTATAGCATATATTGAATCCAACAAAAAAGGGTAGCAGCATTTACAGAAAAGGTAGGGCCAGTAACATCAATAACTAATCATAAAATGGCATTAAAAACCAACCTTGACCAGCCAATCCCTTTTTCCAATGCTCAAATGCAGAATGGAATGCTCCACTGTCTTCCTCATTTCTAAATTCTATAGTGATACCCCTGGAGTAGCTTTTCTGATCCAAGGACAAAAGGCAAAAGCATAAACATAAGTTCACCCAGAAAGAATTTTGAAAAAAACATGTCATTGTTGTTTTAAAAAGAACGTCTGAGTAAAAAAGAAACCAGTTTTTCAAGATGTCATCTTTTCAAAATTTGAGATCCATTCAAAGATCTATAGTCATGTGAGTTCCTTAACGATTATCAAACAAATGAGCAGAATCAGATTCAAACTTTGAAAAGCATGACGGTGCAATAATCCCCCAACCTCTTTCTTGGTGTCAGATGCTTCAGATATACACAGTGACCGAGACGGACTTAGCTTGAAGAGCTGGAAAAACAAAATTAAATTAACCAGTATAACAAAAAGATGAAACTGAAAATTTACCACACATTCACACTCCATGCAGACAATCGGCATATTCAATAGAAAGATACAACCATCAATGTCTTCCAACCTTTTACCTAAATCTTATTATTACCTACCTAACTACGTAGCCAACACTTCCCTTCTGTGACAAGTCATACAAAATTCAAACTTTTGATAACGTGTCAAAATCCCAACAGAGGATATTATACCAAAGAATGTAGGATACCGATATTTTTTTTCTTCACTAGTATTTTGAAGAGACCATTTATCGGCATAAAAGCTCGTATCGATCAAACTACTACCTCCTGAAGCATCAGCAACAGAAATAGAGCAAGTTTCTACCCAAATAATTCACCGAAATTCAATCCCGTCGACGTAAAAATGCATAAGACACACGTGATAGCTCAGAAGTAGATAAAAAAACGTCGAATCTTATGCATAAGACCCCATTAAAGCACCTAACGAAAACGTCTGCATCCCCAATCGAGCTTAACGAGCTGCCAGTGACAGTAACATTCAATTGAAACCTCAACAAGAATTAATAGCTTCACTACCTGGCAGTCCCCTAGATCAAACTGAACCGAGTCCTCCGAACCGGACTCCAACTCGAACCGGAGGGAATCGGAGCGAAACCTAGCGACCACCTGCGGCGAAGAACTGCCTGAAATCGACAGCTGCGAAATCGACGCTACTAAAAAATCTTGCTCCTTCAGCTTGTTACTGCTCTCGTTGCTGTCCATCGAATTGAAAAATCAAAGCAACAAAGACAAAAGCTCTTCTTTTTTTTCTTTTTTTCCGTAGTCGACGTTAGGGTTTTTACAGTGGAGTGTGGGAAGAGGTTTTAGATGCCGCTTTGTGGGTGAGTGCGCATCTGATGACGTGTTCGACTCTTATTGGTCAATGGAGCATATAAAATACGTAGACCAAAAGCTCCAAAGTCGCTATTGAAGCCCACTGAGAAATGTTCTTTTCTTGTCAATTAGGGAGAATGGATGGGACCTTTACCATTAATAATTGCTATTACGATAAATTTAAGTTTTTCCAATGTTTAATTACCATAACATAAAGCTCCCACAAAAAAGAGTCCATCTTTACGAAGAACAGAAAAGATTTCATGATGACAAGATATGCTTTACTTCACATCATAGGTTGTTTAATAGGAATGCCCATGTGAGAGCACTAATTTGGGAGCCAAAGACAATGGATGTTTCTTACATTGAAACATGAGACCCTAACGAGTTTTGTCTGATTGATTGATTGCATCAACAAATGTGACAAGATGGCCAGCGAGGATAGACAGTTGAGGAGATAAGCTGAAGCCAATAAATGAACAATCAATGCCATTAAAAGAGAAGGTTGGCCCTTCAACTAAAAAGGGGACAAAAAACTGTATTGTGAGGCACAAAACTTGAAATAATACAACAGCCAGCAGATACAAGTGTAGTGTAGTAGCAGGCAAGAAAGGACACATGATGTCAGTAACAAACAAACAAACCAAGAAAGAAGGAAAGAAAACTGTAACAATATCATGCCATCATCATCATCAAGAAGAAGAAGACGAAGAAGAAGGGAGTTTCACAGCCTTAAACGAAGGATGAAGCAACCCAAGATCATCGATCACTTCGAGGGGATTGCTAGTCTCATTCCTTGTCCTAACAACCCTCCTACTCGCCAGAGATTTATGCGTAAAGCCATACATCTGCAAAATCTGATTGTCCCCAAAGTTAAAAGCTCTGTCCATCTGCTTCAAACACCTCTCCACTGGGTAATCACCGAACTTACCACATGGCTTACAGCCCACAAAGTGAGTCACAAGGGGCCAGCGATGATCCCCAAAGCCAGGATGGTACTTGTCTATCATCTCCTCGTACCTATCCACTAAGATTCCCCAGTAACCATGGAGGTAATAAGCGTTCTCTAAGTAAACCTTATCGCCCCACTTGTCTCTTTGTGTGGCTAATATGTACACCATGGCTGATTGATCATCAGCTTCGAACACTGGCCGGCCCTTTAACTCCTTGGTCAGCAGTTTCCCAGCTTCTTCCCTGGTCTTTCCTTTGGGTCCCATGGGAGCTAAAACGTCTAGTAAATCAAGCGACCACTGAGTGTTTCTTAGCAAGAAACTGCCAGTGTTCAGACCGATCCAATTCTTTTGGTCGTAGATCATTTCCTTCCAACCGTGCATTACGAGGTTGACATCCTTGTACCTTTCCCATGGGAGCTCAAAGGCCATGTCTGTAAACATGGCGTCACTGTCCATCCACCATAAGAACTCGATTTCAGGGTGAGAGAGCAATAGCTTCCTTATCAATGGAAGTTTTGCCCAAAACCCTGACATTTCGGCGTCTAACAAAGCCATGTTGTAGAACACTTCGATCCCATGAACTCTGCAGTAGTCGATCTTGTTTTTTATGCTCTTCAGTAGGTAATGGTCGCCGACCGGGTTTTCACACGGTTTGGGAGACGAACCGGTGACTAACAGAACCCTAGGCTTGTCGTTCTTCTCGCCGGTAAAGCTCGGAAACGCCGGATTTTTCTTCAGCCACTCGCTCCTCTGCCGATCCCAGTCGGCGATCTTCGGGCCGAGGTTGTAAGGCTCGCCGGGATCTCGTTTAAACTCTGGGACGCCGTCGTCTTCGTCCTTGAAGATCTTGTTTATGTCGAAGTCGCTGTAGCTCTTGTCGTCGGCGTCGGCGTCGGCGTTGGCGTTGACCGTCGACGACGACGAGGCGGCTTCTTCGAGGATTCGGCGGGGTTCGGATCGCCGGTGGCGGATGTATGAAAACGTGTGGCGGATCTCCTCGATGTCCTTCTCCGGCGTGCCGAAGCTGCCGGCGCCGAGGTTTCCGCGGAGGACGACGAGTGTCAGCACGAGGCAGAGGAGGGTCAGCTTGCCGTTGCGGATAAGCCGATGGAGCTGGCGCGTGCGGCGTTCGCTGAGGAAGCGCTCTAACATGACGGCGGCGCGTGGTTGAATCTTATACGGTGGAGTAGCTCGTGGGATCTGCGTGGCAAGCGCCTGGGGTCGGTTTCTGTCGGGGAAATGATGATTAAGGCGGAGATTAGAATTGAGTTCGGGGGTTTTATTAGAGTTAATGACTAATTAATTATTCGCTGAGGTTTTTTATGTAATACTTTTAACCTTTTAACGTTAGAGCGTTAATGTTAATTAATGATGTAATTACGACGCGTGAGATGTGGGGTGTGAGTGAGCTGTCAAATTACGTGCGAAGGCGCTTTCCTTTGACTGGGACACCTCACCTAGTGAGGGCGGCGGGGGCAAATTTGGAAATACGCGTTAGTATAGAATTCTATACGTCAAAGCCCAAATCAAATGGTTTTGATCTTTGTCCCACATCGGCCGAGGAGAATGGTCTTGCAAAGAAGTGGTGCTATAAAAGGGAAGGTCACCTTGTGTTTCAAACTCATACCTTTCTCGGCCTTTTGGCTAAGATCAAGTGTAGTATCTGTTCTTATCAGTTTAATATCTGATACGTGGGCCATCGGCCCACATGATATTAAATTAATTTTTTAAGGAAAAAGGCCCAATAAGGTAGCTTGCTATCTGGGCCTTTGCGAGTCGCCCATGCCTTGCACTGCAGCAAGGGCCTGGCTCACCCTACCAAAAACAGTTGCAAATTTAACAACTTGGTGATTATGTTATTAGATTAGATTGGAGGGTTTAATAGTGCAAAAAAAAATTATTTATTTTTATTCTAAGGAGGGTTTAGTAGTGGGTAGTCTTTTATGTGTTAGGTAGTGGTATTGAGTTTAATTTTTATTTAGGTAGTGGCTATTGGGCGTCGAGTTTTATTGTTATTATTATTATTATTTTATTAATGAGAAATTTTACACACAAATTTAATTTGGATTTGAATGGTTTGAATCCAACCCTGATCAGTAGAAAAGACTAGTACTTTTTTGCACACCCGATGTGTTTGTTTAAAATATAATTATATTGAAATTATTTTAAATTTTGAAATTATAATTTTTAGTGTTTAAGATGAAATATAATTTTTATATATATAAAAGTAAACTTAGTTGTAGATAAAAAATTAAGAGTGATATGAAAACACTTAATTAATTAAATTACAAATGGGAATTAAATTGCAATAAGTTACACGCGAAATTGTGACAGTTTATATCCACCAAAACCAATTATATAATTGTAAAGATAATATTATGTAGTAAGAAATATTTCTAAAGCGCTCTGCGTAGGTGGAAAAAAGGGTTTTTTATTCGTATCTTTTCATCGTCATCACCATTACTAACTCACTGCCTGGGATATAAGTAACTCTTGCTTTCGACAAACGATCCATTTCTTAATCTTTAAGGATGAAGAAAACATTAGCTAGTTATTTCCTTGAAGCTTGTTTGTAAATCATAAGCTTCAGTAATTCTCCAAAGAAACTCAGCTGTAAGGAATTTGTGTGATTTCTTATTTTTTCTCACACACCATATGTTTCGTACTTTGATCGATGGAATTTTGATCAGTTAAGATCCTTTTTTTTTATGCAACCAGCAAAATGTTCCGCGCAAACTTCAAATAGTTGCTGCAACTCGGTTCGACATGGCCAAGAAAAATTCGATTTACTTTACAGAAGAAGAGAACGACCTCGAAGAAAATGTCGATCCCCCCATTTTTGTACTGAGAAACTGATAGAGATACATAACTAATACAAAACAAAAGAGCCCTTAAACAGAGGTGGTATAACGTCCTACGAATTATCAGTCAGGCTCTTAATGAAACGTTAAAATCTGACATGGATCTCTGTGACCAAGAAATAAGAGTAAGGAGACAAAATTTATACGACTCAAGAGTATCAAAACTGTGTACTCTTACATGAGTTGTTTCGACGTTGAATGGGATATGCGCGCCTTTGGTATCCCCACATGATGGTTGCTTCGCCAGCACTGCTATATATTGTATGGATAGAAAAAAACCAAGATACCTTTGGCGATGTTGTGGAATAGGTTTCCTCTCAGTTGGCACACAAAATTAGATGTTATTTCTTCTCTTCTTTCGTCATCGTATAGCAAGTTTGTATTGGCATACTTTCTTCTATGTTCCCACTTGTCTGAAGGAAAGATTGTCAGAAAGCGCATGTATAGATTGGCTACTCTCCGTGGCTTCCCAAAACTTGATTGTTAATGGCATTTATTGCAAGCCACACAAGGCGTATGAGCTCTGCTACGTCTTGAAAACCGAAGTTGATAACTTCCTTAAGGTAATCGATTGCCTCTTTATTTTGAGACTCTTTGATTTGTTGTTGAGCAGCAGAAAATGCATCACGAGATTTCTTAGCAGCTTCCATAGCAGAGTTTGCATCTCGTGTCTGTGAAAGAATCCCATGCATTTGAATCAGATAAAGACTGATAAGAAAAGATAATATTTGGAGCATGACACTGAAAAGAGAGCACAGTCAAATCAACGAAAGAGGCGAACTATGATACGTCAAAACTAACTTACAAAGTCAAGTAACCGAACAAGGTCCTGACGATTACGAGGCGCCACGACATTATTTCCAGGACAAGAAATAACGCCTTTGGATAAAATAGTCTTGTCTGCTGTTGTTGCTAAGTTGTTTAAGTTGTCAACGTCTGATGCTGAAGATGATGGTGATTCACCTATTAGAATGAAAAAAAATAAATTGAAACATAAGAACTAATAGTGCCCAAAGCGAGACAACCAATCATTAGTGAACTGTCATCAGCTAATAGACGATGAACTGTTAATTCTTGTGGAGAATTGGAAATTTATTTGCATGCACCTTGTGGATTCATCTGCATACTTGTTTGCAAATCTTGCCAAAGTCTACTTGTATTTGAACTTTTGCAGTAAACCATCTGCAGGTGAGCCACTTCCATGCACTTATAGGCCAAAGCAGCAGCAGCCATTTCATTGCTTTTTTCATATTCATGAGCACAGTTTCTGCAGATTAAACGAAGTTTATGGTGCTATATAAACAGCGATAATATCTAGTAAAAAATGTCCGTATGTAAGAGTCATGCAGTAAATTCGACTTCATGAAAAGTATGGTACAAGACAAACTACTTACGCCATATGTAACTCAACAAGTCAGATAATTGGAAAACTTCATCTTGACGTTTGATGTCTCAATACTATAATGTCAAACATTACATAGGATCTGATGCATGATGAACAAGTGCGTACGAGACAAGCAATCAGTGATTAGTCTCTGCTTACTTGCAAAGTTTAGCAGCAGCACTGTACATCTGCGTTGGATTAACTTCCAACAATTTGTAACTCTCAGCACTGCAGGCGTCAAGAAGTGAAGCGCCTTGAAGATACTTCACAGCAGCTTTCAAGAACTCATAATTGCTTTCCATAATGAAACCGGAACCCTACAGATGACAAAGTACAAGGATGGCACAATAACTACGTGCTCGCTAAATGAAAGTTCAAAGGGGAATGCAAAAAGCTTTCAAAGGTTGTTAGCAATCCACAAGACCTTAATCAACTCTGCATGACTTTTAAGTTTTTCAGCTTCTCCCAAGACAAATTGAGCTTCTCTCAAGGCACTAGAGGAATTCCCACGGTCCACGATCATAGGAGAGCAGGTTTTTCCTTTAACTGCCTTTGATGTATCAGAAACAGACGTATCAACAGGCATTGATTCCTCTTTACATGTCTTAGAGGATTTTAATGATCTCAATGCATGTTTTTCAGGATTCAGTGAACTTTGTGCATCTCTCTGATGTGGATCAACACGCATCTTTTTTGCACTATGTCCCCCCTTAGCATCACCATGTGTCTCTCCTTTGAAATCACCTCTCAAACGTCTCACCTCGCTATCCTTGGAGGGTAAAGAAGGGTTCTTTTTGCAATTCAGCTGCCTCAATTTAGTTCCAGGACGATCCTCATTCAACCCCTCCACGTCACGGATACACTGTTCATCAAATGAATTATTTCTTGCATCACTCTCCCGAAAATCAAGAACATCTTTTCCAGAAGATCCAGGGTTGTTCACATAAGTTGCTTCCTCTTTCCTAGCTATCCGAGACGCAGAACATTCATCCATGTTACTAAGTTTCTTGACACTCTTTGTTTCAGACTGAACACGGTGTCTACCTTTCACAGCTTCCTCTCTTACTGGTGGAATCTGATTTGGATATGACAGTCTAATGGGAGATGAAGAAACTGATTCAGCAGGTGACCCCCTCATCTCCATGTGACTTCTCTTTTTTCTGGAGCCAGATACCTTCGAGGAATTTGAAGTGGCAGCCATTGGCACCTCTTCAAAACCCAAATCTTTTCTTATTTTGTCTATATCTTCTTTGGTAATCTGCATCTTTGCTTTAGGTTTCTTTTCCTGTGCAATTTCATATCTGCCACTTGGAGGGTCTTTGCTCTTTAACCCAAGTTCAATAGAGTTTGCTTTAGACATGACATCACCCTGACTTGTTTTCGTATGACCACTACCTTCTTTGTCCCCTCTTTCAGAAACCTTATACTGCAATCTGCTTCCATTGTTCTGAAATGTCTCATCACGAGGATTCTTATCGCCATAATCCTTTAGTTTTAGCTTCTTTACCGCTATATCTTTCTCATTACCAGTTCTACTACTCATGGGTCTAATCTTTGGTACATTCTGAATAGGATCTTTCTTTTTCTCCATGTGGGTTTCCAAATTTCCTATCCCCCTGGATAATTCAGCTTTTTGCACTCTGTTTTTATCCCCATTCTTTACAGGCAGACCAGATTTCAAACTCCCATTAGTATTAATCTGAACTGCAGCAAGTGAACTTTTAGATGTATTATTTGCCTCTTCCCCGTCTACATGCTGGGAAGAAACTTTCTTTATCGTTTTTCTTTGACCGTCCTCATCTGCAGCAAGTCATAAAAGCTATATAAAGAAAAAAGGAAAGGACAGATGTGATGTCGAAAGGCATAAAATATTACAACTACGACACACTACATACCTCGACTCAGACGTTCGCCTTTTCGTTTTTTCAATTCTGCTCCAGCAGTTGACAACCTATTCTGATGATGCATATCAGACTCGTTCAATGTATTTATCTCAGCAACAGATTCCTTCACCTTATCCAGATACCCTTTTTTCAAGGCCTGCTGTTGCACAAGCTTTTTGCCACTAAGCATAGGATCATTCAAGGGATTCAGTTTCTGTTTAAGTTTCATCTTCTTCACTAGACCACCATTTTGATCAAGTAGGCGATTCTGGCCTCCCTGATCCAAATGAAGCACTGGAACTCCAGCGGTTGTTTGGTCAGTATGAGCTAAAGCATTACGTTGATCTCCAGGAAATGGGAGGTTATACAAAGCATATAAACCCCTTGTAGTATCCTCTTCCTCGATGTCACAACGGTTCATTCCTGGACTGGAATAGAATACAATAGCTGTCAAGTCCCACAATTCACTTAATCTTAGCTCTCAGCCAGCCAATATTAAATACAAGAGCTTCCATGAAAAGAAAGAGAAGAAACACAATGATGATATTCAGGTTCAATGTGGAAAGTGACAGCTAAGCTGGCATGTACAGAAACAATAGATCATGCCAAAGAAAATAAAGCAACGGCTTTCCTCATAAACTCCATAAATCGATTTTTATAGCAATGACTACATGCCATTAACTGACAGTTATGCAAGAGATTCAATCATGGACTAAAGTACATCATACAAAAAAAAGCAATAAAGGCAACAGCTGTAACTAGTAGGCGACTTACAGCCAATCCAGCATGCTACAGATCCACTTATCAGGCAACTGCTCAGAGTTAGTACCGAAAGGCAGAAGTCTCCATTTCTGACAACGGTCACAACCGACCCAATTTTCCTGTATAATGACAGGAGGCACTGGATGTGAAACCCCAGCATAGCTTCCTTCCTCGCAAGCCACAGCTAAGGCTGCAGCCTTAACTTTCGGTGTATCATGTCTTAGTTTGTCCAAGTTTTTCGTGTTGCTTGTTGTCTCTTTAGTTTTCTCAGTCAATGGAGGTTTCTTCTTAACAGCATCATTAAGATTACTTTTCTTGGGCTTGTCCAAAGGATAGCTTTCCGGTAAATCCTTAACTTTGTCGCGTCCTGAACTTTTTCTAGCACCATCCTCCCTCGGATTAATTTCCTTCTTTCTGATGTTTTCTGTCTTAGAGACAGCACAAACATTATCCTTCGACGCATCTACTGACTTTCGAGTTGTTTTTTTACCAAGCTGAATCCCAATCTTTTTATTACCGTCAATTGGTAACTGATCAGCCCCTTGGGACAACCCCTGGATCGATATACTCACTAGACGGAACTGCCATGACAAATTTAGGGCCATTTTCAGACCTTTCTCTTGGAGAAAAATCTCTGTTAACTCCAATCCTGTTCATTGGCCTATTATAAGCTGAGACATCCTTCTGGGAAGTTGCTGCATTATGGTCGATTCTACCAATCTTGTCCATAGAGATGTGTTTGGATTCAGGTTGCTCATATTCATCACCAATTGGGACAGAACTGTATCTCAAATAAACTCCCTTTCCTGAATCACCTGACGTATGACGCTCTCTTTAGCTGCATTCTTGCTTCCCTTACTCTTTGCAACTTTAGAGTCCCTATCAGGAAAGGGTTTGCAGCTCAAATTATCACGGTCATTAACGTTTGCGATATCAGTTTTCACGTGTTTCTCCTGAAAATCACTAATATCCACCATATTTTTGCAGTCTGATTCGTCAAACTTCTTAATTTTCTCCACAGATTTACTCGTCATCTCGATAAGCTTGTCATTGGAAATCTGAAAAGACATGCCGGAGCTCCGAGGGGAAGTGTCAGATGCAACTTTCACCAAAATATCTTTTTGTTTGGTTAAGTTCAGCAAATCTTCACAAAGAGGTGACAGAAGCAACCCATCCGCAACAGGGGCTGATGTCATCATCTGTTTCAGAGCATGCATAAACATAAGAATTTCAATAGTTTATAGACCAAGAATTTTAACTTATTTCACAGAAAGGTTTAAGACTTGGGAGTGCTATATTTCTGGAAACTGTTACACCAAAAGGAAATCAAGCAAAAACGCATAGGTTAAAAGCAGTTGTAGGAATTTCCCCTAAGCATACAATGCTTAATATTAAGAGAGTATCCTAATGACATAGAAGAGACGTGAAGGATTGGTAAAAAGGATATCAATAGAAGAAGAAAATATATGAGTCTAGTAAGTAGTAGCAACCAAATTAAGAAACCCAACCAAAAAGGCAAAAGGAGTCATGCCTGAAGAATTTGTGCAGGAGATTCACTCGGAGAACCATGAAACTCGCGCTGTAGCCCATCAATTCCATCGTAACTATGTCCTTCTGAGGAAGATGGGGATGTGAGACCCAAACTGCGCATTTCGGCTTTATATTTTGCTATCCTCTCAGGTCCCACTTTAATACGGAACTTCAGTGTTCCCTTGTCAGGAAGTTCATTTGGAAGTTCCATTTTTCTCGGGAACAACTCTCCAATTTTGTCAGAAGATGGACCTGCCTTATCTCCACGTTTAGCATCCTCCATTGACGTTTTCAAATTCTTAGGATGCACATTGAGTGAACGAGCACCAGCCAAGTGGACCGAGTTAAAAGCAGGAGACTATAAAGTAAGCAAAAGAATTAAAGCTTCCAATAAGCTTTCAAAACAAGAAATATGAATTCCTCAAATACCTCCGCTATTAAGTGATTGGTGGCTCTACGCATGCACATGTTTTGGATTTTCTGAGGGGATTTGGGCAGCACCATAATTGAAGGTGACCGTTGATACATTGGAAGGAACGAGCCATATCCACCAAATTTAGCGCCTGAGATTAAGTGTAAAGAGAAGAGGCTGTTATTATTTAGAAAGGAAATTAAGAAAAGCAGCAAATTTTTTTTTCCACATACCCAAATTTTCTGCTGAATAACCTCCTTCAAAATCTTTCTGGAAATGCCCCAGTATGCTCTGGACTTTGTCTCCCTATAGTAATGTTAATACAGCTTGAAAACATTAGTGCAATTGATCAAGATATAGATAACAGATTACGAGTTAGTCAGTAAAAAGGATAAACAGTAAAAAGCGCATGTAAGCTTCTTTCAACTAGTCGATTAAGTCTATGACCAAAATACTAAGAACATTCACGTGTAACAAATGTTTCCGATCTGAAATGGCAACAGAGTCCACGTGACGCTAACTGCATTTATAGCCCATAACCTTAACCAAGATTAGGATGAGTTTGTCCCGAATTAGGACTCACTACGAAAATCTATACTAGCAATCAGGCAAAAAGTCGATCAGGTCCTCCTTCAACTTCCCCATTTTCTTGGAAAATGCCGCTTGAATTATAATCTTACAAAATTTTCTCGCGATCAAAGTAAATTTACACGAACTGATGCTTATTTTTTTAAAAGTGCTAACTACAAACAATTCAAGCAGCTTTCTCTCCTCAGTCTCAAGGAAACCATTACAATAACTTCATTGGACATTAAAAAATAGCATACAGTTCAAGTTTTTCCCAGTCGGCAAAGAACAGACATTAACGGAAACTTATTTACGAAAACAAACAGACAATATATCAAACTCACACCAAACTGACATTTATTGTTAAAAGCACCATCTATAAACGTCCGGCACAGTTTTCTCTCCTCAGTCAACATATAAAACCATCTTGGTATGACTAGTTTGGACTCATTAAAAAGATTATAAATTTCATGTGTTTCTAGTACGATGTGGAAAGCGAAGTAAGGAAAATCTTACAATGTAAGACAAATCTATATCAGGATCAAAGCTTGCATCATCCTTGCTGTAGCTAGTCTCTCCTTCTTCAAGCTCACCTTCATGAACCATCCCTGGCCCACTCCCCCTCGTATCCAATAAAAACACGATATTTAACCCAACTCCAACCCCAAAATCCTCAATTATCCAAAATCACTAACACAACCCAATCCTAAAATCCAACATCCCACTTCCCAATCAAAAAATCGGACTCTAACCTAATTAACTACTCCAGGAAACCCAACGGCAAACCAAAATCAGCGGGCTATTACAGAATCACGACAACTGATTGAAACCCTAGTTGATCATCAACGGGGAAGAAACAAACACGTATCTAAAGTTAACCAGCACAAACATCGTCAATTGGCGCTGATAAAGCTCTTAGACAACAAAGAGTGACGATCGTATCGATTCTCAATAATGTGCTATTCCCTTTTTTCTGTATTTTTGTTTTTTTTATTAAAGTTTGTATTTTTTGTGGATACGGACACCATAGATAGGAGGGTTGAGGGGCTTTTCTCCCCATTTCCTTCCTCCTTTTAATTCCTTCCTTTTTCGTAATACTGATTAAGAGGGAATATTCATATTTTCCCATCAATTTTTAGAAAAGAGAAAATATAAAAAGACCACAAATACTATTTAGTTTAATATTTCATCAATTTAGAATTACGTGTTTCTTCATTTATTTTCCTTTGCCGTCCAACATTTGAAGAGGTGTGTATGTAAATCTTTTTCCACTCTGTGTTTACATTGGCATTAAATTGCGAAGTAAATGTCTGTTCGTGTCATTTATTAATAAGCTTAAATTATTTCATGATTTATATTTATGAACGCTTATTAGTTTTTTCCACAAACGAAAATGGTGTATTGATGACACAATTATTAAGCCCTATTCCAACATAAATCCAAAATCCAAAAAATCAATAAAATACTATAATGACACGTGAAATAAAAATTAAAAATGAGTTTTTATTTGGAAAAACTTCACTTAACTCCCCATTAGGCAAACTTTATATTACGTAACTCTCCTGTCAGATAAATATATCACTTAACTCCCCGATTGCTGTTTGTACCACTTTACTGTACCTTTCTATGTTTGTATTGTGTACCACAACACGTGCTATAATGTATCTAAATGTGTTCTGACATAAAAAAAAAAAAAAAAAAAAAAGCATTCATATAAAAAAATCAAAATACATAAAATGCCATTTTTTAGTTGTTTCTTATATGTTGATTATTGATGTTATTAAACATTCCATATAATTTTAACAAATATCGTGATATAATTTGTAAACTTGTAAAATATTTATATTAAAAAATATAAAAGTTTTTGCGAAATAGGAAATATTTTTTGAAATTGAAAATGAATTCAATGATCGTAGAGTTTTGAAGTTAAAACTAAATTTTCCCGTCAGATAGATCGAATAAATGAAATATTAAATATAATAAATAACAAAACATACCTTGTAATTAACAAGTAGAACAGAGACGAAACCATGACCAAAATCCATTGCCCCAATTTTGATGAGACAGATGGAAGAATTAACCGAAGATGAGAAAAAGGCTCTCAGAGGAAGCAAATTTGCTCCACTTCCATCTACATCCACTCGCAATCGACCACAACCCAGGTTCCTTTTCTATACTTAAGCAAAAAAACCCTAATTTTTCGGGGCGTAGTGCGAGAGTATTTGCTTTCCTGTATATTTGCTCGAAGCCTTACCAAATTGCTAATAATCAAAACTTGCGATTTTTCTATTTGGGGTTTGTTATTTTGACTCTACGTAGCTCGTAATTTCTAATTAGGGATTTTAAGCTTGCTACATGGCGGATGCCACTGATAGGCGGAAGAATGGAAACTTCAGCTTTCGAAAGCTGAAGTATTTAGATTAAGAACTTGATGGGGCGCAACCGTGTTTTGGTGTGTCTTTGTGAATCCATTTGGAATCTCAACGCCGACTATGTGATATTTGCATCATATCTCTCATGTTATGTTCTACTAGCCAAGGAGTTTATATTACTGAATTTCAGCTGTATGTTTATGAGTCTTTGGTGAAAAGCATCCATTTAGTATGCATGTTTAGGCAACTGTTAATTTAGGTTTTTTTTAATTGCAGGCAGGCTCACCCTGCCGGGCCAATGAGGACAAACAAGGCAGCTGCTTTGTCTAAGTTTCTCGAACGGAAGCTACAAGAGCCAGATGGATTGGCTTCTATTGATCCAAAGCTAGTCGAATTGGCTGTGAAAAATGCTAAAGTAACAGTTCAAAGAAGTATGTATTCTTTATCACTTACACTTACCCTGGATTGAGTTTTCTTTACTGTTCATGGAAAAAATTTATTGATAGATTTGTTTTTTGGTGTCGAATTGCTGGGGACTAAAATATCTCTTGATTTTTTCATTTTTTGATGAGTTTGTAGTTACTCGCTTTTGCCACGTTATGTTCGAATGCCCTCTTCTTCCTTTCTTGTGTGTCATCTCCTTCTCTCTCAAACACGCTCTGTTGTTCATTTGATAGTCCTCGCAGAAGAAATTAATAATCTGCTTCAAGAAGTATGTATGTCTGCAATGAATGGATTTTCGATGACTTTTTTCCTTTTTCAAAGTTCGTAAATTTGCCAAAGGAGATTCTATTCAATAGCAAGCAATGATCTCATGTCTTCTCCTTAGGTGGAACTTCAGCGTCGGGAAGAGTAGTTCATCATGTCAAGTCTTTTGGAGACGATGAGGTGCTTTACCTTTCTTACATATCCAAACTATTCCCAGTTTCTTCTGAAATAAAAATGTTTCTACTGTACATTTTAGCATGTCACTGATTCCTTGTCTGGAGCCAGGTCGATCTCGATGACGAGGAAACAACCGCAGTACTCAAGCCGAAGAAAAAGAACAAGAAGCAAAAGAACAAGAAGAAGAAAAACAGAGTATGCTCTGCTTTGACTTACTTTTCTTTCCTATTCAACTGTCTCCTATCCTTCCTAGTAGTCCGAGGTTGAGATTATAAATATCATTATGTTGCAGAAAGTGGAGGCTTCAACTGCTGAGGCATCAGAAAAACCTAAAAAGAAAGTGAAGCTATGACATTAGAGTGAAGGAAGATCATGAGTGTCCAACACAATAGGTTTGCAAGCCTTGATTTTTTCAAGTTTCTGCTTTTGTTTCTTTATTGGCAGAAATCATTGATATTTCATCATGCGTTTGCTTCCTAAAATTGTTTGCTGGTCTACGTCTAAAAGGGTTCAACTTGAAGTCTTGAAATTTTATTCCTTTTATATTTTTTTCTTCTGTTTACTGCTCTGTTTGGTACAGAGTGATGGGCTTTTTCAACTGCCATTCAACGAAATCTTTCCTATTGTAGGGCCTTAAGATATGCGCCGACGCATGGTTAGAAAACGAGTGACCACCTAAAAAAAAATTAGAACGAATTTTCACGAGTGCTTTTGTTCCTTTTCTTTTGCCCACGTGGACCTCTTACGTCCCCAAAAAGTCAACTATATACTTTTTTCACTTAAGACTGTTGTACAATTAGTCAACTATTATTCATTAGAAAGTAAATTTCATTACAAAGGTTTTTTTGTTTGATTAGTATATTTCCTTAATAATTAAGTTGGATCGTTATCTCGTGAAGAAACATCACGCGTGATGGTGAACGTATCTTCTCAGTACTACCTACGTACGTGTCTCATGCGAATTCATCATCATTCGCTTTTATTGTAAAACCTATTTTAGATTTTTGATTTTCTTTTTTATATGTTCTCGCTTTTATTCTACTCATTAATTTACTGCAGATGGTAATACCTATTTCAGCATATGAGGATATATCTGTTTTATCAATTATTGTTGCTGGACATAAGTAGAATAGAAAATAAATAAAGAAAAATGGTCAAGTTTATATTGCCTCGTAAAAGGAAAACGAGGAAATAGAGTAATAATAATACGTTCCTTGTGGGACCATACGGACGCAGGGCATATTAGTCTTTTCGGCTCACCAACGCATAAAGGACTAATGTTAGGTACGCCGTATATGGCGCGTAATAAAACTGTCGATATACAAAAATAAATTACGAAGAATTTCTGGAAAAAGGAACAATGAAGAAAGAAAACGGAGAAATAATGATGAAAATAAAAGAGACGAAAAGTGCACAAAAATCACAAACACACAGTAACAAGCATCGTCACTAGCTTAGAAAGTAGAAAACCTCTCTCTCTCTCTCTCTCTCTCTCTCTCTCTCATACCAAACCCCCTTCGCTTCTGTTTTCCTTCGCTCTTTCTTCACACGCCATCGCGCTATCACTGTGTGTTTTCTTCCGTATACGTAAATAGCTCCTCGTAAATTTCTGTATAATAAACCTATACGTCTTCTGTACACTGTACGGTGCCGTACGTATTCGTTTCCGTGGATAAAGGTTGTCCTTTTGTGCGCGGAAGGCAGGTATTTATTCATATCGTTGCAGAGATGGAGCCCGCGCCTGTTGATCCAGTGGCTGAATGGGCCGCGGCCGGCGGTGAGACTGGCCTTGAAGGTGAATATCCGTCTGGAATATTTTTGAATTTATGGGTAATGTTGATTGATTTGAGGTTCGATTGCCTTGATTGCAGAGCCTATGTGGCAGTTGGGATTGGGAGGTGGGCCTGAATCGTACCCAGAGAGACCGATGAGCCCGATTGCATTTATTACCTCAAAACTGGCTTTTGTGGGTATGGGAGCAGGTGCCGGTTCAATCATCCTCGTGATCGTGTGGTATAAGGATTTTTTTTTCTCATTTTGTGGCTTTCTTTTTTTTTTTTGCCTCTTTTGTGTGGAGTTTGATTTGCTGTTTTATCGAGCGATGAAGAATCGAGGGGTTTTCATGGGGATTTGTGTAGATTTGATGGTTTAGGGTGTAAGTAAACTGTGAGTTGTTGGTGATTAGGGGGAACTCTTGTTTGGCGGTTTTTGATCCGCAAAATGTGTTGGATTAGGGAAAAATCTAGTTTCTGTGTAGTTGCGCGAATGGGACGAATTGTTTGGATTTAAGTTTGAGAGAACTTTCTTGTTCTGATGAGTTTAGGGTAATATTCTGAAGGCGGGGTGAGATCTTCCATGCGATCACACGTGCATTATGAATTACTCCATAGACATTGTTAGCCTTCACTGAGTATATTCTGATGATACAGGACTTTGGAAATGCACTTAATCTTACTCTGTTCGTATGTTGTAGGGAATGGGTGCTTTAAGATCTGTCGGGGGTGAGTACCCAGAGCGTGCTGGCCAACCTGTTTGTCAGGTATGGAAAGTGCACATCCCGTTCTAGCTTGAAAACGTTTATATCACTGTATTAGGAGTAGAATTCTTTTCGGCGAACTGATATAATGTATTTCAACTTCAAGACTCATGATTAATGCATATACACCTTTTCTTGTCTTGGTACACGTTATTTTCCAATGACTTCAAGTTCCTTGCATCTTCATGCTTGCAAAATAAGCCCAGCAAATCCAAAAAACGATCATACTCTTTTGTTTCCTCCAAAACGTGCAGCACTACATGCGAACAGGGATGTGTAAATTTGGTGCATCTTGCAAGTATCACCATCCAAAGCAAGGAGCAGGGTCTTCGGCGCCTGTCTTGCTCAATTATTATGGCTATCCTCTCCGCCCGGTTTGCTACCTCTAATTTTCTTACTCATTATCCTTTTTTTTCCCCATAATTTCGCATATTCTCTATATATACCTTCCATGAAGCCTTCTCACGGAGTCCTCGTTGCAGGGAGAAAAAGAATGTTCTTACTACATGAAAACTGGCCAGTGCAAGTTTGGGGTCACCTGTAAATTCCACCATCCACAGCCCGGCGGCGTACAAGCTCCACCACATGTACCTGAAACGGGCCCCACGCCTTTGCCTGCCCCAACAGCTATGCCACCCCTCTCGGGTTTTCCGACGATGCAACCTACTGTTCAATCTTCTCAGCAGTATGGGCTTATTCAAGGGAATTGGCCCATTGCTAGGCCACCACCAATGCTTCCAAGCTCATTTGTCCCTGGAAATTACGGGCCTATGCTTATCCCGCCTGGCGTTGTTCCTCTTCCTGGCTGGACACCGTACGCGGTATATTATTTACCTCCAACTTATTCAGAGCTTTTGTTTCATCTTCCCTTCGAATAAATTTCACGGGTTTCTGATTGATTAGCCATTTCGTGGGTATCTTGTGTTGTTCTTTTCCTTCTTTCGTTTCTTATGTTGAGCTCGACGTTAGGACTACATGGTACAGGCGCCTGTTAGCCCGGTGGCTGCTCCAGCAATGCAACCCACCGTTGGTTCTGTTCAAGCTTATGGGATCGCTCAGTTTCCTCCGTCGGGGCCATACTTGTCTGTGGCTTCTTCTGCTGCTCCCTCGGGGAGCATACAGAGGGAAAATCCATTCCCCGAGAGACCTGGTCAACCCGAATGTCAACACTATATGAGGACCGGCGATTGCAAGTTTGGATCTGCTTGCAAATATCATCACCCTCCCGAGTGGATTGCCTCAAGAGCAAGCTTTGCGCTTAGCCCGATGGGTCTCCCCTTGCGCCCAGTAAGTATTCTTGCCCCCCTTTTGCTGATCAAGGTGCAATTTAATGCACCAACTCTGATAAAATGTTTGGCAAATACCAATAAATTGATCATAAAACATTGGATAGAACTCTTATCACAAAGCAAGGTTATCCTTTCAGTCGGTACTTTAGGCTGCAGTTTTTAATTAGGGAAAACTCTTCATGATTGCAATCAATAATTGAACCATATTTCCTTTTGTTGATATTTTAGGGTGCGCCAGTGTGTTCGCACTACGCACAGAATGGAGTGTGCAGATTCGGGCCATCGTGCAAATACGACCATCCAATGAGAATGAGCTACAGCCCATCTGCGTCTTCTCTGACCGATATGCCAGTTGCTCCATACCCAGTGGGGTCCACGCACGCTACTTTGGCTCCATCTTCTTCGTCTTCAGATCTGAGGCCCGAGATCTCTTCTGGACCGAACATAGACACTTTGCCATCGCATATGAACACTTCAAGCGCTTCAGTTGGTTCGTTATTCTCATCAAGCGAAGAAGCCATTGCTCGTTCGAGTACTCAACAGTCAAGTACCGAGACTGATGTTGCAAAATCCAGCTGAATAGAGAGCGCATCAAATTCTCAGTATACAAAAGGTAGTTCGAAAGTTAAAACTATTGGTGCAAATTCATCGTACAACAAAGACTCAGATGGATGTTCACGCTCAGTATCGCCATGCCACGCCATTTTTTCCTTCTTTTTTTTTTTATTCTGGAATAAGTTATATTTTTTAAATACCCTTCAATGGATGATCTCGGGACAACGTCGTATAGCTGCTTAGCGATCTTAGTCTTTCGAATAAAAGAAACGGAGTCGACCTCCCATTTGTAGGCGAGTGTGTCGTTTGCTCACGTTTCGGAGCTTGCTGTGGTCTCTATTATTTCATCTTTCTTTGTTTTTTTTCGGAACAAGGCGGTATTAATTCTCCCCATTTTAAATGTGGAGTTCATTATATCTTACACCAATTGTTTACATCCTTAAACTGAGATCTTGGGGATGAATAAGTTGGTGCTTTTGTCTTCTTTCTCCTGGGGATTATTTGTAGCCATTTTCCGATGGCCTTCTCTATGTATAAGATACTGCTTATGTTGTAATACTTGAAACATTCCTCGAATTACCACCTTCTTTCTAATGAATTATTATTCATCCATGAATTTAACTGCTCTCTTCATTAACTGAGGGAAAACTCTGATGTATACAAACATGTTAAATGAAGATAATTAGCCACCTTACTTGACTATCAACTTTGAAAAATGAAGAGAAGAAACCCTAATCTACTACCACCTTTGACTAATAATATTTGGACAATTAAAGGATTTGCTTTGATACATGCGTGATCTTCTTTGTGATATAGTCTAAGATTTGGCTATTTTTGTGTGCTATATGTTTGTTGAATTTTCAATATTCAAGCACTATATATATTAGTGCATGTAATTCATCATGCATTATGAAGTAAAATAAAAAGCATCGTATATGCCATACTAACTCATATTTCATCTCTAAATAGCACAACTGCTTCCATAACATCAGTTCTGCACAAGTAAAATTCCCAACAATTTTGGTATCAGAGCAACGATGACTTCAATACCGTCGTTATTTCAATATTCTCCGAGTCAAGTGCCGATCTTCGAAGGGGAGCACTATGATTATTGGAGTAGTCAAATGCAAACATTCTTTATCTCGTTGGATCTTTGAGAAGTGATCGACAATGAAGAACCAACCTCAGACGAGAGCGAGTCCGACGAAGAAGATGAGGCTGAAACCGCCAAACCGCCAAAGAAGATGACGTTGAAACCATTAAAGCACAAAAGGAGATGAAGAAGAAGGATGCCATGGTGCTACGATACATCCAACAAGGCGTTGGAAGATCCATTTTTCCTCGTATCTTTGGTGTTAAAAAGGCGAAAGAGGCGTGGAATATATTGAAGCAAGAGTTTCAAGGAACTAAAAAAACAATCACCTTGAAGCTACAATCTCTATGGCGAGATTTTGACAATCTCAAGATGGACGAGAGAGAAACCGTTCGTGATTCTCATCCCGGACCACGGAGATCGTAAACCAAATCAAAAGTTGTGGAGACAAGATTCCAGACAAAAGAGTCGTGGAGAAGGTGTTGCGATGTCTTCCTCCAAAGTTTGATCATGCAGCTGCCGCCATTGAGGAGTCAAAGGACTTATCCAAGATGACCATATACGAGTTGACGGGGTCGCTTCTTGCGCATGAGCAAAGAATCAATCGGTCGATCAATCAATCAACCGAACTAGCTTTCCAATCCAAACAATCGAGCCGGAAGGAGTACTCCAAGGGCCGCCCAAACCAGAAGAGTAAAAATTGGAAAGGAAAGTCATCCCAAAAATTCGGCGAACAATCTTCCAAGTGTATCATTTGCAAGAAGACGAACCATGAATCTAAAGATTGCTACTTTAGATGCAAAAGATGCAAAATTCCGAACCACTCGCAAAAGGATTGTTGGCATAAAAAATCTGAAGAAAAAGAAGACGCAAAGTTCTCCGAGCAGCCGAGCGAAGAAACCTATTCTACTCAAGTAATGGTGGCGATTCAAAGAGTATGTGGTATTTAGACAGCGGGTGCAGCAACCACATGACGGGCAACCGTGATATCTTTGTTGATCTAAACGCAAGTGTCACTTCTCAAATCATTCTCGGGGATGGATCTCAAAGAAGCGCTGAAGGAAAAGGAACGATCGCTGTTCAGACGAAGAACGGAGAAAGGAAGTTCATTTCGGACGTGCTTTACGTGCCGAATCTATCACACAACCTTCTCAGCGTTGGCCAACTCATTCAGAAGGATTTCTCGGTGCACTTTGATAATGGGAAATGCCAAATTGTTGAGAAGAAGAAGAACATGGTCATCGCAAATATCGAAATGAAGAATAAAAATATTTCCTCTTACGATGCCGCTCAACCACAATCATGCGCTTAAGGCAGAAAATTCAGATTTGTCGCGATTATGGCACTTACGGTACGGTCATCTAAATGAGGAGGCGCTTCATCTCTTGAAAGCGAAAAACATGGTTATAAGACTTCCTAATATTCACAAGTCGAGCCATGTATGTGAAGGTTGCATCTACGGAAAAATGCACAAGCTTCCCTTTCCGAAGACTTCTTGGCGAGCCAAAGCACCGTTGGAGCTAATTCACTCGGATATATGTGGTCCGATGCAAACGCGCACACCCGGAAACAAGAGGTATTTTATTCTCTTCATCGATGATTATACGCGGATGATATGGATTTATTTTCTCGGTCAAAAGTCGGAGGCGTTCTCTACCTTCCTCCGGTTCAAGGCACTTGTCGAAAGACAAAGTGGTCTTCTTATAAAGGCGCTAAGGACAGATCGAGAGGAGAATATCTCTACAATCCATTCTTGGAATATTGTAAAGAAAATGGAATTAAAAGACAACTCACGGTGAGTCGAACGCCACAACAAAATGGTGTCGCCGAAAGAAAAAACCGAACAATTGTTGAAATGGCTAGGAGCATGTTGAAAGGGAAGGGCATTCCAAACCAATATTGGGCCGAAGCAGTCTACTCGGCTGCCCACATTCTCAACCGATCACCTACGAAAGCTGTCCAAGATAAAACTCCGTATGAGGCATGGTACGACCAAAAGCCAAGAGTCGATCATCTTCGAGTCTTCGGCAGTGTGGCTTTCGCTCATATTCCTTCTCAAAGCCGCGGAAAATTCGACGAGAAAGGTCAAAAGCTTCTCTTTATCAGCTACAGTGAAGAGTCCAAAGGATATCGTCTATTGGATCCAACAACAAATAAAATCATATTGTCGCGAGATGTTATTTTTGATGAAAATGCAGCCTGGGACTGGAAAGTAAAATCGGTGGATCAAATAACTTATCTTAATCCATCATCATCATCTCAAACTTCTCCGGCGGATCAGAATGTCGAGGAAAACTCGACTTTCCCTTCAAGTCAAGATGACGACGACGACGAAAGCCCTCCAAGGAAAACGCGCTTGATTCGAGAACTTTACAGAACCACTGAAGTGGTGCTATTTTCCAGCGAGCCTCAAACATTTGAAGAAGCATCGAATGAAGAATGCTGGACAAAAGCGATGGACGAGGAAATCTCTACCATCGAAAAGACAAAACATGGGAGCTCGTCGACCTACCGAAAGGAAAGAAAACCATTGGGCTGAAATGGATCTACAAGATCAAGTATAACGAGAAAGGCGCAATCCAAAAATATAAAGCTCGGCTCGTTGCTAAAGGCTACTCTCAAAAGCATGGAGTCGACTTCACCGAACATTTGCGCCGGTGGCTCGGATCGAGACAATTCGAACCGTTCTTGCCTTAGCCGCCCAAGTCGAGGTAACTATTTATCAACTTGATGTAAAATCAGCATTTCTAAATGGTGAAATCAAGGAGGAGGTATTTGTCGAGCAACCCGATGGATATAAAGTTGAAGGCCACGAAGCGAAGGTCTATCGATTGAAAAAGGCTCTATAAGGGTTGAAACAAGCGCCACGTGCTTGGAATAGCAAAATAAATGGCTATTTTATTGAATTAGGTTTCAACCGGAGCCCTAGTGAATAATCGCTTTATGTGAAAAATTCAGGTGATGACTTTCTTGTTATTTGCCTTTATGTTGATGACTTGATTTATTTTGGGACAAATCAAACCATGGTGGATGAATTCAAGAAGGAAATGATGAAGAACTTTGAAATGACGGAGTTAGGGAAAATGCAATATTTTCTTGGAATTCAAGTGAAGCAAAGGCTGGGAAGAATTTTTCTATCTCAAGAAAAATACATCGTCGATCTTCTCAAGAAATTCCGCATGAGCGACTGCAAGCCGCTATCAACCCCGATGGCTCTAAGCGAGAAACTTCAAATTCATGATGATGCTGAAAAGGCTGATGAGAATCTTTATCGGAAGTTGATCGGTTCGTTGCTCTATCTCAACACTAGATCGGACATCACCTATTCGGTTAGTCTCCTATCTAATTTCATGAACGAACCAAGTAAAATTCATTTCGTTGCTGCAAAACTATATTGAGGTACTTAAAAGGGACCAAAAATCTTGGCATAGAATTTAAAAAGGAAGAAAATTTTCATCTCGTCGGTTATAGCGATAGTAATTGGGCCGGTTCAGTGGATGATCGAAAAAGTACTTCCGGCTATATTTTCTGTCTTGGTTCAAACATAATATCATGGAGCTCAAGAAAGCAAAAATCAGTTGCATTATCTTCTTCGGAGGTCGAATATATTGCTGCTACTGAAGCCGCTTGTGAAGCAATTTGGCTTAGAAGAATTTTGAAAGATTTAAAATTTGAGCAGAAGGAACCAACCACGATTCACTGTGATAATATGTCAGCTATCGCGATGACGAAAAATCCCGTGTTTCATGCAAGAAGCAAGCACATCGAGCTTCGTCATCATTTCATTCGAGAGTTGGTGACTCGAGGAGAAATTCGCATGGAATTCGTCAATACAAATGACCAACCAGCGGACATGCTAACCAAGGCGATAACAACTGAGAAGTTCGAGAAGTTCAAGAATCAAGTCAAGGTTGCAAATTACGAGGGGGTGTTAAATGAAGATAATTAGCCACCTTACTTGACTATCAACTTTGAAAAATGAAGAGAAGAAACCCTAATCTACTACCACCTTTGACTAATAATATTTGGACAATTAAAGGATTTGCTTTGATACATGCGTGATCTTCTTTGTGATATAGTCTAAGATTTGGCTATTTTTGTGTGCTATATGTTTGTTGAATTTTCAATATTCAAGCACTATATATATTAGTGCATGTAATTCATCATGCATTATGAAGTAAAATAAAAAGCATCGTATATGCCATACCAACTCATATTTCATCTCTAAATAGCACAACTGTTTCCATAACATCAGTTCTGCACAAGTAAAATTCCCAACAAAACAGTCAAACATCACTGACAAAACGAGAGAGAGAGAGAGAGAGAGAGAGAGAGAGAGAGAGAGAGAGAGAGAGAGAGAGAGAGAGAGAGAGAGAGAGAGAGAGTTTGCTGCTATTTCAGCTGAATCATCAGAGGTCATAGATAGGTAGTAGTAAGTAAGAGCAACTTGCATTATATCGACATGAAGAGTACATGAACTGCTCGAATAATCCGTCGTTGTCATTACCTCATCTCTATAATAATGAGACTCAAAGCTTTGGTTTGCTTTAGCAACCAAAAGTGTCGTTTATAAAGTATGAAAACTGACAAGAACTCAAATGCACTGCCAATGAATGGCAGCGATCACCGTAGCAGCAGAAGTCCAAATACCCAGAATTCTTCCCACGATATCCGCCAAGAATCTAATCAAACACACCTTCACCGCTCTCATCACTCTTTTCTTTATCGAAAAACCTCAATCTCAGCTTTCTTTCGTAACTGCCGCCCAGCGCCACGCTTAGGTTTTCCTTGCATGGAATAAAAACCAGCCATATACTTTGATGTAATAATGCGTGAAGGCCAATCCGGACTTTTAAGGATAAAGAATTGAATTTCGACCGCAATGCTTGGAAAAAAAAAATGATAATTATCTTTTAGTATAGTTTCATATATGTCTCATGCTGAAAAATTGTATAGAGCAAAAACGAATTTTGTTTATCTCAGTGAGGAGAATAAAAAAATAGCGTAAAGATGACAAATGGAAAACAAAAAGGCAGGGAATAAGAAACAAGTACACCCATTTGCTACCAAAAGCAACTGGTACACGTCATCACCTAACAGTTGATGAGCTGACACGTAATCGCTGTTGGTGTTGACGTGTCTACCTCCCATAGGCTCCTACCTGCCACGTCAGAATAGTGTGTGGTTGGAGTACAAGCATGTTACTTATGATGAGTTAAATTTTCAGTGCTACTAACTAGGGCTGTTAAAAATTGACCCGACCCGCCAACCCGACACGAACCGCACCCGAAAATAGCAGGTTCGGGTTAGCATTTTTGACCTGTTTACGTAAATGGGTAAACCCGAACCCAACCCAATTATTAAGTGGGTAAGGTTAGGGTTGGGTTTTTCAACCCGAAATCAACCTGAAATCAACCCGAAATCAACCCGTTTATCAACCCATTTAACCCGAATAATATATATTATTAAAATATATTAATATAAACAAAACAAAAGGTTTAACCCTAATTCTCTACCCACCCTCACCCTCACACTCACCCGTTTTTCACTTGCCCGTTTTTTTTTCTGATTTTTAATTCTTACAAGGTCTAACTATTATGGATGATTCTAACCGAGTTGATGTTGATATATTGGATGAGGAGGAAGAGCTGCAATCTCAATCGGCTAAAGATTGTGAGAAGAAATCATCAAATAAACGAGTTAAGCCAGTGATAATAGGTACGAACACTAAAAGAACTAGAAAGCTCACTTCTGATGTGTGGCAGCACTTTGAGTTTGTTGATCCTGGTAAAAATGATAAGGACGGGGATTTGACGTGCAAATGCAAGAAATGCGGCCAGGAATATAATGCTGAAAGTAAAATGGGTACGGGGAACCTTAAACGCCATCTTAAAACATGTAAACGAAAAAATTATGCGGATATTGGGCAACTTATTCTGCAATCTTCTGGATCGTTGTCTACTGGCAATTCTCGATTTGATAATGATGCTTTTCGTGAGCTGCTGTGTGTTGCCATTGTGAAGCATGATCTTCCTTTCCAATTTGCTGAATATGATGGAATTAGGAATGTGTTCTCGTACTTATGTGCTCATGTGAAGTTCTTATCAAGACATACATTGAAGAATGACATTCTTAAGATGTACAATAAAGAGAAAGAGAAGATGACAGAGTTGTTAAGATCAATTCCCGGAAAAATTGCTTTTACTTCGGATTGTTGGTCTTCGATAACGACTGATGGTTATATCTCTTTGACTGCACACTTCATTGATAAAGATTGGTGCTTGCAAAAAAGATCATTAGTTTTTCGTTTATGCCCCCTCCTCATTCCGGTCTGAATATGGGTATGAAGATTCTTAACTTGCTGAAAGATTGGGGAATTCACAAGAAAGTGTTTAGTTTGACATTGGATAATGCTAGCTCAAATGATAGTATGGCTACTTATCTGAAGGGGGAACTTGGTTTGATTGCTAGTGGTGATTATTTCCACATGAGGTGTTGTGCGCATATCTTGAATTTGATTGTTCAAGATGGCATTAGAACAATTGAGCATGCTGTTTATAAGGTTAGAGAGAGCGTGAAGTATTGCAAAGGATCCCAAAGTAGGAAACAAAGTTTTTTAACTTGTGTGGAAAAAGTTGATCTTGATTGCAAAAAGGGTCTAAGACAAGACGTTCCCACTCGATGGAATTCAACATACATTATGTTGGAGAGTATTTTGTATTACAAGAAGGCTTTGATCTATTTTCAGATGATGGATGCTAATTATATACATTGTCCATCTAGTGAAGAGTGGGAGCAACTTGAGAAATTGTTCAAGTTTTTGAAAGTTTTTTATGAGGCCACTTGTGATTTTTCTGGTACCAAATATCCAACTGCAAATTTGTATTTTCCTACAGTTTTGAAAGTGAGAGGTGTGTTGGTTGAGGAAAAAGGGAGGGCAGAAAGTTTCATGAAAGATATGGCGATTAAAATGTATGCCAAGTTTGAGAAATATTGGGGTAATTTTAGTAAAATTATGGCTATTGCTGCGATATTGGATCCTCGGTTCAAGTTTGGAATTGTGGAATGGGGTTATGGGCAAGTGTACAAGGACGATATAAAAACTCATTTAGATGCTTTGAGTGACAAGCTGTTTGAGTTATTCAATTCATACAAGGATCAATCTTCCTCACAGCCTTCATTTACGAATCAAGAAAGAATGGGTGGCTCTTCATCGGATGAGTTTATTATGGTAATATTTCTTATTTTATCATTCTTTTATTAGTTTGTCATTTTAATAGTTATGTTATTACTTTGGATTTTATTAACATTTATTATTGTTATTGTAGGCGTTTTGTAATTTTTCTAGCACTAGATATTCTGTATCGGCAAAATCTGATCTTGAAGCTTATTTGGAAGAGCCTCTCATACCCTTTGTGAAGGAGTTCAACATTTTAGATTTTTGGAAAACAAATCAGCTGCGATACCCCATTCTTTCTAAGATGGCTATGGATATTTTAGCTGTTCCAGTCTCTACGGTGGCCTCGGAGTCCGCTTTCAGCGATGGTGGACGAGTTCTTGATGCTTACAGGAGTTCCTTGAAGCCTAGAACCGTTGAAGCAATAATATGCTTGAGAGATTGGTCGTATGGAGGTATTTAAATTTTTATTTCTATATGAGGTGTTAGTTTATGTTTTGCCTCCTATATAATCATTTGATTTCATTTGATTTTTTTTGTTAGCAAAAATGGATCCTATTCCTATGCTCGATGAGTTATGCGAAGATGTGATGAATATAAGGGTGGGAGATCAAATGGAAGAGAGTATGGTTGAGAGTTCAAGTCAAATATCATCGATTCGGTTAATACATGATGATTGATGATCATGAAATAATTTGCTTGGTATTTAATTATCGAGATTTTTGTTATTTGGAACTTTAGTTGTTTCTTAATTATGATTTATGATGATGTTTTTAGAAAAAAAATTGCATTAGTCTCCTTGTTTTTTGTTTAATTTGATTTATAATTCTGTCAATTTTGTTATTTTCTTTTTTCTTTTTAAATTTTAAACGGGTTGACGGATTGGCGGGTTGGGTTAGGGTTAAAGCAGGTTGGGTTTGGGTTTGACTTTTCAACCTGTTTAAGTAAACAGGTCAGGTCAGGGTTGAAGTTTTCAACCCGTTTATTAAACGGGTTGAACCCGAAGGTGACCCAACCCGACCTGTTTACCAGCCCTACTACTAACTACGAGGACTCCAAAACATCACGGTGATCCTTCCATTGCTTCCTAATCATCGCGTTTCTTTGGCATCGATGATGAGTCATCACTGTGATGGAGGATCACCGAGGTGATCAAAACGGGATGATATTCCAGCTTTTGGATCACCCCCAAAAAGCAGGGTGATCCTCCATCACGGTGATGGGGTTTCAATATTTCTTTGGACAAAATTATCCTTTATCTTTTAACATTCATTCATTATATATCCTTAATCCTATTTTAAATTACATAACCAACATATATTTAATCTTTAAAGCTTAAAAAATAAAAATTTTTATGTTGAAGGAAGAAAATACTTATAATGAATAATTAATTAATCTATTAAAGCTTAAAAAGATTAAATTATTATATTGAAGATTATATAAAATACTTATAATTTATAATTGGTTAAAAATCTATGTTTAAAGCCTAAACAAATATAATAACTCTATTGATGAATTATATAACATGCTTATTAATGCTTAAAAATCAGTAATATTTAACTTTCAAATCTTAATAACTATCGCGTTAAATCTTACATCAAATGAACATATTAACACTTTTACTACATAATATACACAAGGTTACACAACATCACCCAGACATCACTACGATTAAACAAACACAATATTCCAATATCATATTAATACGGAAAATGAAATATCACCTCAAAACAACACAGTAATAACATATCACATTGATATACACCACGTTGATGTGAGTATCATCACCATGACATCGGAAACAAACACCCCTAATTTCATTCTTGTCTTGTATATTTATATTCGTGTGATGTTGTCCGTACCGTACAACCATCCTTGTCACGAAAATTAAAACGTACTATAAACAGTAAAAATGAAATCTTTTTAAGGAATTTGTAGTACACAAACACACCCAGAAAATAGCCGAAAGCGAAGATCAAAACCGAACAGTTGGAACCAAACCTAAAAGTTAAAGACCCTTAATTCATTCCGATAAAAAACTAAAAGAAAAAAGAAGAAAAAAACTCTTTTTTCGAGACTTTTCTTCACATTAGTCAACGACGGCTTTGTACCTCAATTATATTTTTCCGATTGGAACCTTCCTGCCTGTAAGTCTAATTAGGAATCTTCGTTTTCTAATTTTCAAAACCATACGACGATTATCGAGGTAAGATCTACTAAAACTATATTATATTGAATTCTCTGGTGATGAACGCAATGAGCTCATTAAAGCTCTTCAGTTCCTTAAATAAAATGTTGTTCCACCTCTAAAATTACTACTAGGTTTTATTCCATGGAGGCTAATAATTATTACAGCGTCCTAATGTTTCCATGGTTAGCTCATGGCCATGTTTTTCCCTACTTCGAACTCGCCAAGAATCTTTCCAAGAACAACTTCAAAGTATACTTCTGTTCTACGCCTGTAAATCTCAGCTCACTCAAAGATGATGAAGGTGAAGCTCTTTCATCTTCTTCTATCCCAATTCAGTTCGTCGAACTTCATCTACCTTCGACCCACGATCTTCCCAAACACTATCACACGACGAAAAACACGCCGCCCAATCTATTACCGAAGCTCCACGAAGCACTTTTAATGTCCAAATCAAATTTCTTGGATATTTTGAGCTCTCTAAGGCCTAATCTGCTGATATATGATCTTTTTCAGACATGGGCGGCAGAACAAGCGACTTCGCTAGGCATTACGCCCATCCATTTCGCGACCACTGGCGCCGCGGCGTATGCATTCATTTACCACAATATGATTAAGGAATCAGCGCCTTTCCCCTACGAAGCGATCTATGTCCGTGAACACGAAAGGAGAGAATCGGACGAAGCGGTTTCATTCTTCACAAGTATATACGAGAAAGAGAGGTTCTTTGGCCACTTTGCGCTGTCCCACGACGTTGTTCTGATGAAAACGTGTAGGGGATTCGAGGGGAAGTACTTGGATTATTTGTCTGATCTGTTTCAGAAGAAAGTTGTGCCCATCGGCGCACTTGTTCAGCAACCTCATGACAAGGAAAGTCTTAGGCACGCAGAGGTCATCGAATGGCTGGGAAAGAAGCAGCAGTTTTCCACCGTTTTCATCTCCTTGGGAAGTGAGAACTACTTTACGAGGAAACAGTTGGCTGAGATGGCTAAAGGGTTGGAGAAATCTGACGTTAACTTCATATGGGTGATTCGATTTCCTTACGGAGGGAATGAAACTAGCATTGAAGAGGCTTTACCTTTGGGATTCCTTGAAGCCGTGAAAGAAAGAGGACTGATTCTTGATAAATGGGCTCCACAGGCGAGAATCTTGGCTCATTCGAGCGTAGGCGCTTTTGTGAGCCATTGTGGGACGAGTTCTGTAATAGAGAGCATTTATTACGGCGTTCCAATCGTAGCTTTGCCTATGCAACTCGATCAGCCTCTAAACGCTAGGTTAGTGGTTGAGTGTGGCGTTGGTTTGGAGATTGAAAGAGATGAGAATGGTGATTTTAATGGAGAAATTGTGAGCAAGGCAATCAATAAGGTCATTATGGAGAAAGCAGGCGAAGGTATGAGGCTTAAAGCTGCCGAGCTTAGTTCAAAGATGAAGGAAGAACAAGAATCTGCAATGAGTGGAGCAGTAGAAACGGTGATGGAACTATGTAAGAAAGAAGCAGTTGATGATAAGTTAACTAAGTTTGAGGCCCCGTTAACATAGTTTCATTAGAATTCAGGCCCCAATAACGTTTAAAATAGAGATAGGGATCTATTTGACGTTTTGTCTTAAAGTTAAGGACCTATTTTGAGCAAAAAGACTCATTTGCCCCTTCCTGTTGCGGAAATTATACATGTTTGCCGTCATCTCTTTCAAACAC
This sequence comes from Craterostigma plantagineum, assembly GCA_027422505.1. NCBI lineage: Eukaryota > Viridiplantae > Streptophyta > Magnoliopsida > Lamiales > Linderniaceae > Craterostigma > Craterostigma plantagineum. Next base: position 2,295,847 of record JAPQWV010000057.1, read on the forward strand.
TCGACGGCGTACCACTTTGTGCATTCTGGGTAACACTTCATGAATTACAGGAAAGTGTTAGTCAGAAATAAGGAAGTGTTACCCGAAAACTTGAAGTGTTACCGAAAAACCATGAAGTCTTACCCAGCAAGCATGTTAATCGCATATGCTTCAAAAACTACATTTTATTATGTTGATACCACTTATTAACTATAGAGTAACACTTTATGAATTCTGCATAACACTTCTTGGATTAACTGCATTCTCTTACAAAACAAAATGAATTACAAGAAAGTGTTAGCCAGAAACAAGGAGAACCCGGAAAGCATGAAGTGTTACCCAGCATGTTAATCGCATATGTTAATAGCCAGAAACAAGGAAGTGTTATCCGGAAAGCATGAAGTGTTACCCAGCAAGAAAGTGTTAGCCAGAAACAAGGTAGTGTTATTCGAAAAGCATGAAGCGTTACCAAGCAAGCATGTTAATGGCATATGCTTCAAAAACTACATTTTATTCTGTTGATACCACTTATTAGCTATACAGTAACACATGTGCGTGGTAATACTGCTTGTTATGCGATAATGATATATTGCAATTTAATAGCACAACAAGGGCGATGGATACCACTTCTCATTACTCTTTTATAAAGGTATTTTGGTCAGATGTCCTTTAGTTTAAGTTAAATTAAAAAAGGGGTCCCTGAAACTATACTTTTTCTGACAGGGTTCTGAATCCTAATAAAAAACTATAGAGGGTTCTAACACATAAAGCACCCTTGGATGATTTTATCTTAGACAAGAAAGTTCATAATTAATTTATTATTACATTCGCTCTCTATCTATGTTTCGAGGCTTTTTTAATAAAATAATTAAAATATTACAAAGCATTTACAAAATCTCGTAACTCGTAATATGTTTTTACGAGTTAGATCTGATTTTTAAAACCAGACAGAGCGAAGCAACGAAGACGAAAAGAGAGGAAGACGAAAAGATGACGACGACGAGACGACGATGAGACGACGAAGACGAAACGACGCCACCGCCCCTGCGATGTAGTTGTGCACGCCGCCGCCCACCACACCCCCTCACCCCCCTCGCGACGACGTCCTCCGCCGCGACGAGCTCCGACAGCCCCCACAGCCCGCAACTGCACGACGAGGTCCGACAAGCCCCTTGTCCGGCGACGCCCTCGTGACGATCTACGCGCGATTACCTCCGGTGAGCGACCCACCATAGTCGTCACCATCAGGTGGCGGCATTTGGTACGTCTGGAAAAATGGGACGGACTGAAACAGCGTTGGAACAGCAGAGTCCAGTGGCGTGGTATCATCTGGCGCATCGTCGTTGTTGTTCTTGTCGGGTTCATTGGGATCGGGTAACTCGGACAGTGGATCCTCATCGTCCGCTTTCGAATCACTAACATCAACGTCTTCCTCGGGTTCAGGCACGAAATCTGGCACGGGTTCTGACACAGATTCTGGAATATTGAATGGAACACCAAGCGTCTGCATCTCCAGAGAAACATTGCTGAACCCTGCCATAACTGAGACAATGTCGGGAAATCCGGACATGTATAACTCGAAGAACCAACTTCAAATGCAGGAAACTCGCGCCGCTCCTCAAAATTCCGATGAGGCTCTTCGTTCAAATCAAAATTTGATTTTTCAATTATTTCAACAAAAATCTCAAAACAATTGTTCTCTGAATCGGGATGTATGAAAAATTATAAATCGTTGTCTTTGGAGATTTGGAGTAGCTAATGAAAGTAGCGGGAATGTTGAAAGTTCATTTTTCGCTTGGACAATCAACGAACAACGACTGCTATCAGCACCAGTAATTTCGAACAACAACGATATGAACTCGAAAAAATTGGTGTTGCGACGAATTCGCCTATGCGCAGTAGGACGGATACTATATTTGACGATAGAATCAGATGATTGAATTATTTCACCGCGGAAATATACTATGACTTGTACGCGACTCGACATCATTGTTTGTATTATGTTAAAATTCGACAAGGCGGAGTTATTTATAGAATCGTAACTCGTAACTAATAAATACGAGTTACGTGAATTATTGCATCTACGCACGTACAAAGTTTTTACGAAATTTGCTATTTTATTAATGATTTTTATTTCATAATTATTTTGTTCATGGATTATATGTTTTTAATTATTTTATTAAAAAAGCCTATGTTTCGACGTGGTGTTTGGTTTGCTGGCCTCGAAGTGGAACCTTCCTTAATATTCTAATTTTAGGCGTCTGTCAATGAGATTTACATCACAGGGACGATTTATTCGGTAAGATTATAAAACTATATTTAATTGTGGTGGTGATGCACGCAATGATCTCATCAAATAAGGTATCTTTCGCCTACTATATTTTTTTATTAGGCATGCATTTGCCGGCGTACTCTTTTGAACATGACGAATTCAACTGTGCCATTTCTTTACAAATAACATCGCTTTACAACTGTACATCCTTGTTTAAATAAGGCATAATAACTCCTCCCTCAATGTAATAGTAATAGATTCGCATTCCCATGGAGACTAATAATCATTACAGCGTACTAATGTTTCCATGGTTAGCTCATGGACATGTCTTTCCTTACTTCGAACTAGCCAAGAATCTTGCCAAGAATAACTTCAAAGTATACTTCTGTTCCACGGCCGTGAATCTCAGCTCAATCAAGGATGATGATTGTGAAGTCGCCCCAATTCAGTTCGTTGAATTTCACTTACATTCGACCCCAGATTTTCCTGAACATTATCATACTACGAAAAACTCGCCACCTCATCTATTACCGAAGCTCCACGAAGCCCTTTCAATGTCAAAATCAACATTCTTCGACATTTTGAGCTCTTTAAAGCCTCACTTGCTGGTGTACGATTTTTTTCAGACATGGGCCGCCGACCAAGCGACTTCGCTGGGCATTACGCCCATCCATTTCGCCACCACTGGCGCCGCAGCGTACGCATTTTTCTACCATAGGACGAGCAAGGAATCGCCTTTTCCCTACGAGGCGATGTACCTTCGAGACAGCGAAAGGAGTGATCTCAACTCATCGATTTCGTACATCAGAAGCAGATACGATAGGGATAGGATCTTCAGCCACTTCGCACTTTCCCACGACGTTGTTCTGATGAAAACGTGTAAGGGATTCGAAGGGAAGTACGTTGATTATCTGTCTGAGCTGTGTCAGAAGAAAGTTGTCCCAGTTGGCGCACTTGTTAGGCAAACATACGATGATAACGAAGATCTTAGGAACGCAGAGATCTTCGAATGGCTGGGAAAGAAGCAGCAATTTTCCACCGTTTTCATCTCCTTGGGAAGCGAAAACTACTTTACGAGGGAACAGTTGGCCGAGATGGCGAAAGGGTTGGAGAATTCTGAGGTTAACTTCATATGGGTGATTCGATTTCCTCAAGGAGAGGATGAAACGTCTAGCGTTGAAAAGGCTCTACCTTTGGGATTTCTTGAATCGGTGAAAGAAAGAGGATTGATTCTTGATAAGTGGGCTCCTCAGACTCGAATCTTAGCACATTCGAGCGTAGGCGCTTTTGTGAGCCACTGTGGGGCGAGTTCTGTAATAGAGAGCATTTACTACGGCGTTCCCATCATAGCTTTGCCTTTGAAGCTTGACCAGCCTTTAAATGCTAGATTGGCTGTTGAGTGTGGGGTTAGTTTGGAGATTGAGAGAGATGAGAATGGAGATTTTAATGGAGGAAGTGTGAGCAAGGCCATCAATGAGGTGATATTGGACAAAAGAGGCGAAGAAATGAGGCGTAAAGCTTCCGAGATTGGCTTAAAGATGAAGGAAGAACAAGAGCCTGCAATGAACGAAGCAGCAGAAATTCTCATGGAGCTATGTAAGAAGAAGCAGGCTGACGTCGAATGAATTGGATCTTGACCTTGAGAGCAATACTAAGACTTCGAAACTGAGCCAATATACTGATTTTTATTGCTACAGATAAACTATGTCAGCCAATCTGGGAAAATATCGTTACATTCGTTTCGTGTGTGTTTCGACGTGCGGTGCTGGCCTGGAGCGGGTCGTTTAAAAAGTTGGCCTTTGACATGGTCAATTTTCAAAAAATAGCCTCCACGTGTATAATGATAGTTATACCCTTATTAAATGGGTCCCACTTTTTGAAATCGATATCTGTTATCGAGGTCACAAAAGAATGGGTGGGTGGGTCGTAGTCCAGTGATTTGTAGTCAGACATTCAAGTAGTAGGTCATGACTTCAAATTTCCAACACGTACATTTTTTATTTTTTTTCAGCATGGACGGGACCCCTACAGCATGGACGGGACCCCTGCCGTATGTGCGGGGACCCTTGCCTTGTGTGCAGGGGGCCCTTGCGCTGTGTGCGGGCAGAAGCACAGGGGTCCCCGCACACACAGCAGGGGACCCTGCAGCCGCACACAGCGCAGGGGTCCCGCCCATGCTGCGCACCAGATGGGCGGGTCCCCTGCTATATAGCACAGGTCCACTGAGCAGGGGACCCCCTGCTATTTTTAAAAAGATACCCTGTCAAATGTCGCAAATATCCTTAAATCGAATTTTTTTTAAAAAAGAAAAAATTGACGAGGGCTATTTTTTTAACGTTGACTATGTCAAACACCATTTATAAAATATTCTGGAACCTTCGTATAGATCTAATTAGGGATCTAACATATTTAATGTCAAGTCTTATGACGATTTATTTAATTAAGACTTAAGAGGTAAGATCTACTAAAACCATATTTAATTCTCAGTTGAAAAACGATTTCCTTCCTCAAATAAGGCGTTCCTCCTAACATTATAGTAGACTTTTGCCCAAAATCAACCGTAACCGGCGGTTACAACCGGTAACCGCCGGTTACGGAACTGCCGGTTACGGTTACTAACCGTAACCGGCACCAACCATAACCGGCAACCGTATGGTTCCGGTTACGGGGCGGTTGGTCCATTCGACCAACTGCCAACCGGCGGTTAGAAACCGCCGGTTAACCGGCTAACCGGCGGTTGGAGGCATAGCCGTAAGGTTTTTTATTAGAAGATGTCGGCCGATTTGAATTCTGTAAATTAGTAATGGAGTTTTTGAGAGTTGGAGAACGGGAGAATTGGGGAAGACGATGATGATTAGGACAGAGAGTGTTTTTTTTTTTATTTTCTTCTGTTTTCTTATATTTTTCTCTTATTTTATGTTTTAGCGTAAATGTAGTAATTTTTTTAATTATTGTTTTAAAAAGCTTTTTTTATATGGTTGGTTATTTTATGCTTTCAATTACATTTCATCATTTACTTAATTATATATTAAATTAATATTTTCATATGTTACAGTTTTTTTTATAATTTGGATTCTCCAATTACCTTTAATAGTTCAAAATTTAGAAAATTAAATAAAACTTACGGATTATGGCATAATGACTTGAATAACCATATGTAATTTTAAGAAGTGGCCATTTTCAATAAGTTTTTGTTCTATTTTGCTTTAAGGTTTAGTGTCTTTATTTTTTCATGATTTTATTTATTTGAGGCTTTCCTAAGTATCGTTTCAATATTATTGTACTCAACAAATTGAATATTAGATTTTTTATAAAAAAGATTAAATATTAAGTTAAAAATCAAAAATGGGATTAATATTTCAAAATAAGCTTTTAAACTAACTAAAGGCCCATTATAGAAGCCCATTAAACTTAAAATGAATTGTATTACTGTAGCATCGTCTTCAACCTTCGAGCTAAAGCTACATAACCATAAAAAATACAGTTCGTCGACGGACGTCTGCGTCTGACTCGATAACTCGCCATTCCTCACCATAAAAAATTAGTCTAACCGGCGGTTTAACCGCCGGTCAACCGTAACCGGCGGTTAGTCAACCGCCGGTTAAGCTAACCGTCAACCGGGGGCGGCTAACCGTCAACCGCCGGAACTACCTGTGTTGGACTTACCCATGCACTATCGGAGATAGGATAGATGATACCTGCGTCCAGAAGCTTGATTACCTCCTTTTTCACCACATCTTGCATCATTGGATTTAAACGTCTCTGCGGTTGTACAACTGGTTTGTATGCGTCCTCCATCAAAATTTTGTGCACGCATATGGTTGGACTAACTCCTCTTATATCCGCCACTTTCCACGCAAAAGCTCGTTTATGTTCTCTTAGCACTCGTAAAAGCTTTTCTTCCATAGTATCTGTCAAATAAGAAGAAATAATCACTGGTAAAGTATCAGATGCACCAAGATAAACATATTTTAAATGGTTAGGTAGGGGTTTAAGATCTAAAATTGGAGGGTCTTCAATTGAGGGTCGTGGCTGGGGTTCCGATGGTCGATCGAGCGGCTCAAATTTCTGTTTGGCCGTCGCCTTGTGAGGTGGATTTGCGTCTAGACTCGCCACGATACTCGCTAAATCGTCCTGATTCTCGATATCCTCTCCAATTAGACATGCATCCAACTCATCCTTGTTTCTGAAAACTTTGACATACTCAAAAGAGCATTTGTCAATAGTATCAATAAAGGAACACGAATTATCATCTGTAGGGTGTTTCATCGCTTTGTAAACATCAAATTCTACCTTATCATCCCCTACCTGAAGGATAAGCTTACCATTACCGACATCAATAAGAGCTCTCGCCGTATTTAAAAATAGTCTTCCTAGTATCAGTGGCATGTCGGTGTCTTCTTCCATATCCAGCACTACGAAGTCTGCCGGGAAGTAGTGTTCTCCCACCTTTACTAGCACATCTTCTATTATTCCTCGTGGGTATGTGATTGATCTGTCCGCTAACTGAAGGATTGTAGATGTGGGTTTCGGCTCGCCAACTCCAAGTTTCCTAAGAAGAGAAAATGGTAATAGATTAATGCTCGCACCCAAGTCACATAAAACATTGGTAAAAGAAAGTGAGCCTATTGAACAAGGGATAGAGAAACTCCCTCTGTCTTTAATCTTTGGTGGCAACTTTCTTTGTAGCACAGTCGAGCATTCTTCATTAAGCGCAATAGTACCGTGTTCTTCCAGTTTATTTCGATTCGATAATATTTCCTTCATGAACTTCGCGTACTTCGGAATCTGCAAAAGTGCTTCACAAAAAGGGATATTAATTTCAAGTTTTCTAAATATGTCAATAAAACGCTCGAAATATTTATCCTGTTTTCCCTTTCGTAGCGCTGCAGGAAATGGAGGTCGGATCTTGATAGGAGGTAGTGGTTCGGCCTTCTTTTCCGTTAGTGAGTTGTCCGATGCATTCTCCACCTTTTGCTTTTCCTCTTGGGTGTGAATGTTCTCGTCCATGGTCGCGGCTTTGTTCTGACCGGCCTTTTCTGGTTTGATCTCCATTGTCGCCTTCTTCTTTTCCGGAGCTGGCTCGAGTGTCTTTCCATTTCTTAGCTGAATGGCTTTGGCGTACTCTCGAGGGTTCTTCTCTGAATCGCTCGGGAGTGTTCCCTGCTTGCGTTCGGACAAAGAGCTCATCAAATGATTCATCGAGCTTGCCAAACTTTGCAATGTATTCTCTAACTTGTCGAGCCTCTCATCTTTCTTGCGATTTTGGTCGTTTTGATAATGAGTCATCTTCTCGAACGCTAGCTCCCAGTCGGCTTTCTGTTTTGGTGGTGGAGGTGCATTCTGTTGATTTTGAGCTTCTGGAGGCTTTAGGTAGTGGGAATTTCCGTACGACAAATTCGGATGATTCCTCCAGTTCGAATCGTACGTGTTTGAGTATGCATTTCTCGGCCTATTGTGAATGTGGTTTACTGTTTCGGGATCCTTGCCTTGCATCTCATCTAACCTCCTATGTATAGCTTCAAATTGAGCCTCTATAGAACTACTTATCTCGTGTACTCCAACCGCTCGTCGGTCTAAGTCTTGTTCAGTATACCTTGCGGGATAAGCTGCGATACGCTCGATGGCTTGGAGTGCATCTTCGTCGGCTAGCTCCATGAAATTTCGTGTACACCCGCCATCGACGATCCTCTTATTTTGTGTACTCAGTCCCAAGAAAAATGATTGCATCTGAACGCTCAAGGGTATACTATGGTTCGGGCATCGCCTTAGAAGACTCTTATATCTATGCCACGCATCGCTCAGGGTCTCGCCACCTTCCTGCTTAAAATTTACCAATTGGCTTCTTATCTCGCTAGTTCTCGATAAAGGGTAGTATTTCCCTAGAAAGCACTCAGTCAGTTCCTCCCAACTAGTGATAGAGGCGTGCGGAAGTGATGAGAACCACTCTGACGCCTTTCCTGTCAAAGAAAATGGGAAAAACGTTAATCGTATAACTTCTGCTGAAACACCGGGGTATTTAATTGTTTTGCAAATCTGCGAAAATTTTAAAAGGTGAGCGTTAGCGTCCTCGTTCGTCAGCCCATGGAATTGGACTGAACCAGTCACCATTTGCAGTGTAACTGGCTTAATCTCAAAATGGTTATTCTGCCCTCCGGGAATGACAATCGGATCGTTGTCATCGAACAATCCCGGAAGTGCACGACTAAGCAGCGTGGGACGAGGAGGGACTGCCGCGTGGTTATGTTGTCCATCATGGTCGTGGACCTCCTCCTGGTTGTCGTGGTCGTGATTATCCATCCTTCGTCTACGATCTCGGTTGTTACGGCAGCACGTCGCTTCTATTTCACTGTCGAATAATAACGGTCCTGTATTTGAGCTACGTGTCATACACCAAGTATAATTCTGCCAAAGACGGAAAAATCAACGTAAATAAGTGCCGTGAAAGAAAACAAAAAAAAATTATAATAATAATAATAAGACTAAGAATAATAATAAAGTAGTGATAACTAAAGAAAAAAATAATAGTAATACTAAAGTAAATATATATATATCTAAATGATAATTATAATAATAATAGTAATGCTAATAAAATACTAAAAAAATAGTAATATTTATATAGAAAAAAAAAAATAATACTTCTACTGCAAAAAAAAATAATCAAAATAAACTAAAATAAAATAATAATATATATAATAATTGTTTTTAGAGATATAGTCACGTAAGGAAATAATAATAATAATAATAATAATAATCCAGATAAAATATATTTTTTTATATATAATAGTTTTCAAACTGTTTTTTTTAGAAAATAGTAATAAAAAAAAAATTAAACTAAAACTCAGAATATATTTTAAAAATAATATTACTGCTATCCCCGGCAACGGCGCCAAAAACTTGACATGCTGGAATACTAGCAAATATACTAGGTCGTGCAAGTAGTATAAAACGGACGTAAATCCGAGTATCGATCCACGAGGATAGCTCGATTAATTCTAAAATACAATTCCAACTTATATTAATAATTATATATTTTCTTCTTGAATTAAAAACACAATAAGCAACTATAAAATGATTACGAATATTAATCGACGAAAAACGTGATTAAAGCACATATTTCGACACGGATTAATCTACGTCTTCATGCAATCGGCTTTATCTAATCAATATGATTTAAGTAAGGTAGAAATTTCTAATATACGTGCTACCCGCTCTCGCATGTATAGCAACCCTATGCGAGAATGAACCAATCAACTATATCTCTATATGACTGTAGTTACTCCACACGCATTCGGCTTTATAAATTTCCCCGAGTTTAGGCGCTTTCGACGCCTAAAGTCTCGGAAACCACACGGACGAAACTGATTCCATTTCTGGTCAGTTTTACGTCGTGGCGTTCGACACTTTAATTCTAACCGGTCTAATCACCTCTCGATCTCATAAACCAATCAACAAAACAAACATATGGTGATCAATCATACGCAGGCATTAAGATCAGTGAAGAACACATAACTTATCACATACGATTAAATAAAGCACGATAACATTAATACGAGTTCATAATCCGGCCTAATAAGGCCTTAACCACGAAACGACTTACGCTAACATATTAATTAGCGAAAGCAACGAAGTTTAAACAAACACATAAATAAAACAAAGAAAAAGGAAAGATAGAATAAAACGCCCCTCACAGTACTTTTGTCGAACGGGTGGTGGGCGACTAAGAAACGCCTTGGACCCTCGGCTCGTGTCTTGGCTCGTTCGTATATGCTTCGTCTGAGCTGCGTGCTTGAAAGGACGTGCGGCCTCAGCTGTGATATGTGAGCTCGGGAGATGTCGGCTTTGAGAGCTGTATGGTTTAGGTGTGAGCTTCGAATGAATGAGAGGTGTCAGCTTAGTTTGGGTTAGCGTGACATGAGCTTGCAGCAGCTAGCTTCGTGAATTGGTGATCCCCCCTTTGAACTCACGATGAGCTGCTCCTTTTATAGACGATGGCAGCGACTTCAACCCATCATTTTCTATGAAGAAACATATCCTATCGTAATATCACGCGTATCTTTAATTTCTTCAAGGTCTGTTCTCAGCATCGTCCTTGGATACATCGCAGCCATAAAATCTCTTTTTTTCTTCCTTTGTCTGCGCATTGTGTGCTCGTGGTTATTTTCCTCAAAGAGTCGATCGCTGTCATCACTCTCTATCCATCGTTGTATCTATTTGTATATTGTTTCTATATGTATGTTGGGCTTGGGCTGCTCCGTGGGCTGAAAGTTAAGCTTATGGGCCGAATTGTTTTGGACTTTCATGGGCTCATAGTTAGGATTAATTTTTTTTTTTTTGCCCAAGTTCGTCCCCGATTTTCGGCTCGTTTTGCTCTTTTACCTGTAAAATATGAAAAGTAACATACGATAGGATATTCTCAGACATTTAGACAAATAACGATGGAATTACGCAATTTTTTTGGGTCTAAGATGTTCTTTAAATCATAACTTATCAACGTAGAGACAATAATTTTACTATATTTGATAATATTACACCGTACAAAATAACGCTCGTGTTTAAACCCAAAACCCGAGACCCCTTACCCACCTGGGTAATGTTTTTGTACCCATCCTCAATTACCACAGTAAAACTGCACCCGCTCTCACCCTTATCCACCCGAAGGTGGATTATCTTTTATCTCTCACTCTCAGATCTCTCTCGCTCTAGACTCTCATTTGGGGTGATTATAACTGAAGAATCATCAGCCTATTTATAGATATCTTCAGCTCTTCTGGACCGCTAGAAACCGGTAGTCAGGAATCTGCCGCATCGCTCAGTTCTTGACCGCTCGAAACCGGTGGCCAGAAATCCGTCGCGTCGCCATTTGATATGGGCCGCTCATTTCTTATCTTAAGTTTTTTCTTTTTTTCTTTATATAAATAAAATAATATTATAATATTATATAATATTATTTTATTATTATCTTTAGAGCTGCCCTCGTGGGCGGCTGGCCTGACAATTCTCCCCCGCCAGCATTTGACACCTATCCGAGCATCGCCTTCAGCACCGTCAAGCACTCATCCCAACGAGTCTATCTGAGAGTAACCCATTCGTAAATACCACGAACGTCCATTCGCCTTCCTTGTACCAGCTACACATATCCGAATGAAGAATTCAGGTCCTACCCACTCGATTCACCCGCGGCCAATCCTATGTGCAGCTGTCGAACCGACTCTACCCGTCGATTCTGAAGAGAGATTTCGATGTAACCCCTTCTCCAGCAGGACTTCCCTTCTCACCATCGTCTGCCTTTCCACCACGCGCGCGCGATTTTTGTGAACCCATCGAAGTCTGAGTATTATATACCATACTCACGTCCAGACGATACAAACCTTTGCACTCTTCTCCCTCTAGTAGGACCTTTTCCGCCATGTATGATTTTTCAAACTCCCCCTGCTATGAAAACCCCATAGCCCTGGAATCTGACTGTCTCAAGAATATTAAATTCTACGCAATTTTGAGACAATGTCACACCACCCAAAATGTGTACGGCTCCGTCAACCATTTTGATCTTTCCCGTTCCAATACATCGGACAACACAACGATATCCATCGGCCCTTGGAGCGAACCCAGAATTTAATATCCTTTTTCATGAAAACGAGCGCCATCATTAGAGACTGTGAGAACGTCTCTAAGATAAACCGTGTGCTACCTCCGTTGTGGAATTTTCCTAGCCGCTTGTCCTTCTTCCTCCAAGTCGGACAATTTCTCCTGATGTGTCCCGGCTCACCACACATATAGCATCACTATCCACTTGCCCTTCCCGCCACCTGGATTTGGACCTGCTGCTGTCTCCAAATCCCCTGGCGCGTCACCTTCCTCTACGACTCTCTCCGTGTATAGCCAGCGCCCGACTATCACCATAATTTGGCCGCCTCCTCTCCAAATTATCATCTGAATCAGGAAGAGAGGTAAGAAGTAAATGGGCCTTACTTCTTCCTCTTTCGACACATCTTGACCCCAATTCCGTCATTTACTCCGACTTTTCCTCGTCTCCCATCAAAACTTATCACCCCAACCTTGACAAATGAGCACATCATTCACTCTTTTCTGTGACAGAGTGAAACCTCCCGCACTAGCACATTGTCGCAAATTGCTGTCATCCGTCGCTATTATCCTTGCAGAGATTCAACAGTCCGGCCCAAATAGTACTGAATAGATAATTCCCAGGAAAGGCTAGCGACTTGCCTCACAGCACTATTGCCATAGCTCGCCAAAACTCACCGCCGCACAAGCTCCGCCCACACCGAGCATACCATCAGCGATAATCATCTTGTTCCATAATTTTTTCAGCACAAGCCATCACCTCGTTGAACCTCTCTCTGACACTGGCTCCCCCCGATCGACGTTCCCTTCTATATCTTTTTTTGATGTGGAAGATCAGACACAGCTGCAACCACAGAGCATAATCAGAATACCAGCAGGGTTTGGCTCTGATACCACTTGTTGGGGTTGAGAGGTAATATTTAATTTCGGGCCGGCGATAGTGTATTTGAACCCCGCGACAATTTATCGGGATATTAATTAAAGTCGAAATGACACGAGAAAAACACCGAAATTTTTACGTGGTTCGGCCAATACTGCCTACATCCACGGAGAGACAATAGTTTTACTATATTTGAAAATATTACACCGTACAAAATAACGCTCGTGTTTAAACCCAAAACCCGAGACCCCTTACACTACTAGAAAACATGCATATTAGACACGGAAAGTTCAGTGTCTAAAACCAAAATTCCGTATCTATTGAGTGATTAGACACGAAAATTCGGTGTCTAAAACCAAAATTCCATAGGTTTTGTTCTCGTGGCAAATTTGGATACGGATATTACCGTTTCTAAAATGAATTTTTTCATATTTCCGTTTTAATTTCCGTATCTAATCCGTGTATAAATAAAAATATTAATTTATTTTAAAATAAAAATAGAAAACCGTGTCAGAATCAGTTTCTAATACTCATAATTTAGAAACGAAACCAATTCCCTATCTATTTTCCGTGTCTGATGCCATGTTTTCTTGTAGTGTTACCCACCTGGGTAATATTTTTGTACCCACCCTCAATTAGCACAGTGAAACTGCACCCGCTCTCACTCTTATCCACCCGAAGGTGGATTATCTTTTATCTCTCACTCTCAGATCTCTCTCGCTCTAGACTCTCATTTGGGGTGATTATAACTGAAGAATGATCAGCCTATTTATAGATATCTTCAACTCTTCTGGATCGCTCGAAACCGGTAGTCAGGAATCCGCCGCATCGCTCAGTTCTGGACCGCTCAAAACCGGTGGCCAGAAATCCGCCGCGTCGCCAGTTGATATGGACAGCTCATTTCTTATCTTAAGTTTTATCTTTTTTTTCTTTATATAAATAAAATAATATTATAATGTTATATAATATTATTTTATTATTATCTTTACAGCTGCCCTCCGTGGGCCGCTGGCCTAACAAATGTGATAAGCTCACGTGAGTTTTCCAACGTTAATCGGCCTTACGTTAATGCCATATTCAGTAGGGTCTACGACTCTACGTCGCTCTTCATAGTGTTAATTACAGAAGGGGGTCAATGCAGGCAGTTAAAATAAACTAACACCTGAAGAATTACCAGTGATCGAGTACGCTGCTTCGTATCATTGTATCTTCTATTTAAGTACGATTTTGATTGAGTTGTAAAGATAGAAATTAGAGATGAAGTCTTTAACTTGTAAATATTGATAGGTTTTCATCAGTAAACAATTTCCTGTTAGCCGTGGAAGTAGGCTCAAAACAGAGTCGAACCAAGTGTTCAATTTCCAATAATAAACCAATTTCCAATAAACTTGACGACTTCACCTATGCAATTATTATTCGCTTTAAATAAGGCATAGCTTCTCCTCACAGTAGCAAATAGAGTCCAACTCCCATGGAGACTAATAATTATTACAGCGTCCTAATGTTTCCATGGTTAGCTCATGGACATGTCTTTCCCTACTTCGAACTCGCCAAGAATCTTGCCAAGAACAACAACTTCAAAGTATACTTCTGTTCCACGCCTGTCAATCTCAGCTCAATCAAGGATGATGATTATGAAGCCGCCCCAATTCAGTTGGTCGAATTTCACTTACATTCCACCCCAGATTTTCCTGAACATTATCATACTACGAAAAACACGCCACCTCATCTATTACCAAAGCTCCACGAAGCACTCTCACTGTCAAAATCAACTTTCTTCGACATTTTGAGCTCTGTAAGGCCTCACTTGCTGGTATACGATGTTTTTCAGACGTGGGCCGTCGAGCAAGCGACTTCACTTGGTATTACGCCCATCCATTTCTCAACCACCGGCGCTGCGGTGTACGCATTTGCCTTCCATTTGTTGACTAATAATAAGGAATCAGCGCCGGCGCCATTCCCCTACGAGGCGATGTATCCTCCGATCAGCAAACGCCTCGCTGGTAGTCACGATCAAGGTAATAATAATAAGAGTCTTGTTGGCCACTTTTCGCTGTCTCACGACGTCGTTCTGATGAGGACTTGTAAGGGATTCGAAGGGAAGTACGTTGATTATCTGTCCGATCTGTGTCGGAAGAAAGTCGTACCAGTGGGCGTACTTGTTAAGAAACCTCGTGAAGATGAGGAAGATCTTAGTTACGCAGAGATCTTCGAATGGCTGGGAAAGAAGCAGCGGTTTTCTACCGTTTTCATCTCCTTGGGAAGCGAAAACTACTTTACGAGGAAACAGTTGGCTGAGATGGCGAAAGGGTTGGAGAAATCGGAGGCTAACTTCATATGGGTGATTCGATTTCCTCAAGGAGAGGATGAAACGTCTAGTGTTGAAAAGGCTCTACCTTTGGGATTTCTTGAATCGGTGAAAGAAAGAGGATTGATTCTTGATAAGTGGGCTCCTCAGTGTCGAATCTTAGCTCATTCGAGCGTAGGCGCTTTTGTGAGCCACTGTGGGGCGAGTTCTGTAATAGAGAGCATTTATTACGGCGTACCCATAATAGCTTTGCCTTTGAAGCTCGACCAGCCATTAAATGCTAGGTTGGCTGTTGAGCATGGCGTTTGTTTGGAGATTGAGAGAGATGATAATGGAGATTTTAATGGAGGAAGTGTGGCCAAGGCCATCAATGAGGTGATTTTGGAGAAAACAGGCGAAGATATGAGGCTTAAAGCTGCCGAGCTTGGTTTGCAGATGAAGGAAGAACAAGAGCCTGCAATGAATGAAGCAGCAGAAATTCTCATGGAGCTGTGTAAGAAGAAGCAGTCCGAGATCTGAGATTTTCAACATAATTCATGCAGGCTTCGGAATCTGCTGCTGCTTTCACTGTTTAGTTTCACATCGTTTACCTTTAGTTTACTTTACCTGCTATGTAATAAGAAGCCCAGTTGAGTTCTTTCAACGTTAATGTGCCTTGTGTTGATCTAATGGAGAAGGTTTTTCGATGCTCAGTTGTAAGAACCTGACAGAGTCAGCTTTGACCTGAAAAAACCACGAACTTTCTGTATTTCGAGTGCGCTTATTGTGTCGTCTTGCTAAAGAAAAAGACAAAGTCGTTCATATAATCTTAAATTAAACCATCTATATACTGTAATAAAAGTAGGATAGAGACCCTATTGCGATGACACGTGGCAATAGAATGCCCCCTCCCTAGGAAAAAGTGAGATATTTAGTATTACAATTTACTATGACCTCCTAATATTTATTTAATCAAAATAGTCTTTTGCTCTCCCACACTTCTAAAAGTTCAACGTCATCTGTCTGCTCATCTCCCTTGGTTAGTATTCAATGGATGAAAATGTCTGCTCATTTCCCGATCTGTCTGCTCATCTTCCTCTGTCGTTCCTCAACCTTTCCCTCCACGTCAGCATCTCGCACTTATCCTCAATCCGTAAAACGCTGCCCAGCGACTCTTCGAACGCCGCGAAGGACTGCGCTGACCTGTTCGATCAGGCGGCGACACAGCTCGCGAACTGCGCCGGACTTCTGTCGTCGGTGGATCGGAACTCGAAGCTGACCGATGATGAGAAGACGATCGGCGATCTGAAGACGTGGATAAGCGCGGCGATGACTGACGAAGAGACGTGCTTGGACGGATTTGAGGAGATGGGCGCCGCCAACGCGCCCGCCGTTGGCGAGGTTAGGTCGGAGGTTAAGAAATCGCAGGAGTTTCTGAGTAACGCTTTGGCTATTCTTAATCATCTTGGGCAGCTCTACCACGAATTGGAGGGTTGACTTTTACATCCTATCGGTTGACTTCCTTGTTGTATCATCAGCAGCCATGGCCTATATCGAAGAATGTGTTGACTTCTACATCCTATCGGTTGACTTCCTTGTTGTAATTCCATTTGCCCATTTTGATGCTCAGATTGACGTATAATACATCTGAAGATGATACCTAAGTTCTTTAAATACTTTCCCGAGCTTACGAAATCATTTTCTTACGTAGCATAGGAGTTGGCAGCTCAGATGATGCCTAAGTTCTTTAAATACTTTCCCGAGCTTACGGAGCAAGCTCTCGACCAGCATCTGTATCTATGTGAGGATGAGGAGCTCGGGGTTAGTCAATTAGCCTGGTTTGATATCATATTTAATTCGTTTTTTGATGCTCAATTGGGAAAAAACGAGTGTTTATCTTCCAGATGGTTTCTTATGTCGGTTGTGCTGTATTTGTGTGATGTTGTAACTGTGGAGGTCATGATATAAGAGTATGCTATCTCTGATGTTTGGGATGTTTTAGCATGATAGTAGATGCATTTTATTTGTATCTGGAGGGATTTAGAGATGGGGATGTGGATTGAAAATATATGTGTGAATTGTGACTCTGCTCGGCTGATCTGTTTTCATATGAATTATCACCGTAATACCGAGAAGTAAAAATACATAGAAAGACGAACTTTTATTCCGAGTCTAGGGATTGATCGAGGCTTGATGGGCAGTGAAGCTATGGAAGTAGACGACGGTGCATCTGAGTTCACGTCAGTTGAGGTATTGATTTTCAGTAATTTTTTTGAATGTTTTTTTTGTAAAATCAAATAGATGATACTGCAAGACTGGTTTTGGAAGTCGGTTTTTCAATTCTAGATTTTAATTGGGATTTGGTAAATCGGTTCTTTGAGTTGAGCTAGGGTAGGAACTGAGTGTTTGAATTGCGAGAAATTGTATATGATGATTTTTAATGGAGAATTAAAAAAAACCCCTTCTCAATACTAAGTCAGGGAAGTTGCTCATTCTTGATTGGGATTTGATTTTTCGCATAAGCAGGTAATGGAATTGGAGAAATTGTATTAGAAAAACAGAGAAATGACAATTTGTCAAGAGTTCTGCCAAGAAATTGCCACCAATTTCAGGTGATCTCAGTTCTTGTGTCTGCTTTGTTACAATTACGAAAGAAGTTAACATAGTGTTTATATTCCTTTAACATATATTGGCATGTGTTTGGTTGTTTTTTTTTATACAAGAAAAACTTATATAAACTCTTATATAGAATCTCTGATGATGTTTGCTTACCCAGCTTTTCACTTCATCGTTCTGGAAAACCTTCTATAGCATGGGAACAGGTGTTTCTCCTTAATCCCGTTTTACTTTGTCGAGCGTATTCAGTCCTATCATAAAGAATTCTTTTAATATTTTTTTATTGTTGTTATAAACAGGTGCAAACTTGGTTTCAAAATCAAGCGAAGAAGTTTGGAAGCTGAAGTGACCTTGTGCTAACGAGGTCGTTGTCATATAAAAGCGAAGAGAAAGGTCTTTATCATTGCTTGATTCTGGTCAAAGGAATTACACAGTCTAAAGCAAGCTTTCTCAATTTCTTTGCTGATCTTCAATGATAATGACGTGTATTGTTTTTTCCACCGATTTCGGGTTACTTTAGCTAATTTTATTGTATATTTTTTGTTGACGAATGTAAAATGGTCAGGCGGTTGATTGATTAATGTTTGATTTAGTTTGCGATATGGGCGTGTTGTTTTCTTGATGAATTTTCCCAGGATTTTTTGGTTATCAGATCGATGAGATATTGCGTTTCCATTTTGGGCTTTCAATTTAGGGATTTGCACCAATTTTAATTTTTTCATGGAGTAGATGAAGTGCTCGCTTGGTACGTCAATTGACATTGAATTTTTTTGGTGACATGTTGGATCAACTTCTGGGAATTTGGCTGCGATCGTTTGCTTCTAATCTGGTGAAATCGAGCGTTTAAACCGTTGAGGGTGTGAGGGGAATTTTGGAATTTGTGGGTCTGTTGAAATAGAGGAGATTGAGATGGATCGTACTGTGGGTGGAAAATTTAAGCTTGGGAGGAAAATTGGGAGGTAGTTCTTTTGGTGAACTCTATCTTGGTACCTTTCTTTTCTTATACTGACTTGCGAATAACTCATTACAGATTTATTACAGGGCGCATTTGGAGGGAGATAAGGAGCGTATCACTGGTTATGCGAGGAAGAGGATTTAGCATCAGGTGTACAATGTCGTCGGGGATTATTACGGATTTCGGGATGTGGTTAGAGATTGTGGAGGATAGTTTTACCTGTGTTCAGCTCTCGAAATGAGGTCACGCACTAATTAAACAAAAGCAGCGTGACTTCGATGTAGACGAGAGCAGTGTGTACGGTGTGTTTGGGGTATTGGAGACGCAGAGGATGCAAGATCCTTACAGAGATCATAGATGATGATATGATGATGATGACGACGACGTTATCGATGTTGATGAGAGCAACGTGGCTGTTTTAGGTTTATGTTCTCAATCTTTTGCTACTTTACCCTATTTGTTTTATTTTGATGCAATTGGGCGATGACCCCAATGATTTTGATCTTCTGTTATTCAATGACCTTATTATTTTTATTTTTTACAATGCACGTGAATGTATAATGAGTTGTACATGATTTGTATGATTTGTACCTCGAGTGGGCACGGGTCTTACAATGTATGTATTGGTAAGACGGACAATAACATTATATTGTACGCTGTTTAGGAATTTCTTGGTAAGACTTTGGGCGGTAATACATAATCAGTCATGCAATTGAGCTGTCTTACAATAATCAAGATTCTTACTTATATATTATGAAATGCGAAGAGCATTATTGTGACAAATTAACTAATCTACAATATGTAATATAACATGCAGTCTTTGATAGTACTAACATTCATACATTAATCAATCATATAATTACCTGAAGCAGCCTTACAAAAATGTTGCAGACCATTACTTTTGATGATATTAGTTAATTAGTGGAGCAGTCTTACAAAAGTATATTGTTCATAACACTCTTCATATACAATTGGCTTCGCTGATGTGTTCCCTCATTCTGAACACCACTTAGTACAGAAGACCGAATCATGCATTTGTGTAGCAGAGTTTTGAACGAAAATTTTTTAACAAGTATGTGGGTAATAATCAAAGTTCTAATTCATCAGGTTACAAGTGGTCGTTCAACTTACAACGCCGACAGTTTACACTGAAAGTATCTACGTAATAGTTAGGGGCATAGCATAAAAATAGTTGATGTGTAACTTCGGAAACCAGTTTTCACGGGCATGCGTATGTTGCCTTGGCTCTGAGTTAGATTTTTCTTGCAGGAATAGGTAGAAAAGAATATGTCATATGAGACAATGAGGTTGTCAACACACTATATCACAAAGTCATTAACAATATTATGATAGCTGTATTTAAATTTGATGCAAATAGTCCCCGTGCATCGCACGAGGAGACACTAGGTTATGCGAGGAAGACACATAGTACCTTTCTTTTCTTATACTGACTTGCGAATAACTCATTACAGATTTATTACAGGGTGCGTTTGGAGGAAGATAAGGAGTGAATCACTGGTTATGCGAGGAAGAAGATTTAGCATCAGGTGTACAATGTCGTCGAGGATTATTACGGATTTCGGGATGTGGTTAGAGATTGTGGAGGATAGTTTTACCTGTGCTCAGCTCTCGAAATGAGGTCACGCACTAATTAAACAAAAGCAGCGTGACTTCGATGTAGATGAGAGCAGTGTGTATGATGTGTTTGGGGCATTGGAGACGCAGAGGATGCAAGATCCTTACAGAGATCATAGATGATGATATGATGATGACGACGACAACGTTATCGATGTTGATGAGAGCAACGTGGCTTTACAGGTATGGATCTCATGCATATTACTATTTGTTAAATTTATCTTTTTCATGTAAAACTATCTTGGTTTATTTGTGGTGAAATGGTGGGTTCAGTTTCGATTTTATTTAATTTTTTGCTCCGTTTATGTACTAACGTTGTCGATTTATTTGATTCTCCCCTAATAGTAGGTTTCCATGAC
Source organism: Craterostigma plantagineum (assembly GCA_027422505.1). NCBI lineage: Eukaryota > Viridiplantae > Streptophyta > Magnoliopsida > Lamiales > Linderniaceae > Craterostigma > Craterostigma plantagineum. The sequence goes on from JAPQWV010000057.1 coordinate 2,316,415, forward strand.
ACTGAAATGAACAAGGATCTGCCGAAGAAGAATGACGGGAGCATAAAGCGTGTGGTGATGGATCTCATTGCTACTGATCAAGACGATGACAAGTAAACGCAGCTTATTTTCGCATATGCTTTGCTTATCTTTACTGCCAAATAAATGCAAGATGTTCGAACTTGCACTATCATTACATTCTGTTTTTTTTTTTTTTTGCTTTCTTGGTGTGCTAAGCTTCTTCTGCTTCCTCATCTTCAATCGACTCAACTCCCAATGCACAAGCGCTTTAAAGGTATTGACCTATTGCATATTAGAATTTTGTAACTTTTTGTTTTTCATGTTATAACCAATCTTGGTTTATTTGTCGTAGGCATGCGCTGAGTTACCTTTCACATTCCTATTATTCAAATACAGCTTCGATATAATTGATATTGATCGATCGAAAAAACTTGATGAATGGTTCTAACAACAGTTGGGGAAAAAACTAATAACCATATCGAAATAATAATTCCAACACTCCCCTTTCTATCGTGTATGACTACATGCAGTAATGTAAGAATGCACCTAAAACATGTATGAGTTTGAGTTTCATGCAAGGATCAACTACAAGAAAGAATTAACTGTGCGAAAATATATGATTGCATGCTGTATGAATGCAGATAATGTCGCGTAACTGGTAATTGAAGGCAGCATCTTTGAAATTAATATGGATAGGCTTTTGGCCTGACTTTGCAACAATATACGATTACGTGCAAAATGTGAAACTCGAGTCGCATCAAATCTCCTTAAGGTAAGATCTGAGCTCAGCCAGTGGAGAGTTCCATATGGAAAGAAACTTTCTCGCAAAATCACACTGCAGAATGGATGACTATAGGAGGGCTGACATTGGCAAGTATTGATCGGCAGACGCCGTCAAAACAACGTATGTTTGGGACTGGGAGGATACCCTATTCAAGGCTCAACGACAGTGAAGCTGTCTGGACGCTGCCAGCCGTAGAGGCAAATGTTCAATGATCCCGGTGAAAGACTGCAGCGAATTTCGTAAACTGTGAATACTTCCAAAGTGTAAGACTGCACTCAGGAATATAAGAATACGCCTTCTGTGACTTTAGGAGCTTCATCCAGATATGAACTACAAGGTGTATGACAGTTCCCTGTGAATCAATTATGGCTACATACATGAATGTAAGAATGCGCCTAGGTTCGAGTTTAATGAGTGCGTTACAATAACAAATTACGGGACTCGACAGTTAGATTGCTGGGTGTATGGCTACGGGTAAATTCGGGCAATTAAAAAGGTAAAGAAAACTCTCTATAGTCTACAGATTAATTGTCAGCCTGTGAGACTGAAAGTCTGTACGACTGTAACAACACTGAAATGTATATATAGTATTTCAGATATTTTCTCTTTGGGGATAAAACATTTAATAAAATTTGCCATTTATGTAGATTTGGACATATGTAAAGTTAGTGTTGTCCTGTAAATTATTAAAAAAAAGTATTGCATTTAAGGGGCTGGCTATGAAAAGACCACATTATTTTCTTCCCAATAGTTGGACGACTAACCGCATTCCTGAAATCCAAATGCAAATTTTATCTAAGAGTAATTGCATGTAGCAGTCATACACTGTCTATTTAAACAGATAGGACGTCAATGGCAGAAATGTGCTTTAAACAGATAAGACATGAATTATTGTATGGCAGTCTTACATTAAACTTGATACACAACAAATTGTCATACACCATGTAGTTCATATCTGGATGAAGCTCCTAAAGTCACAGAAGGTGTATTCTTATATTCCTGAGTGCAGTCTTACACTTTGGAAGTATTCACAGTTTACGAAATTTGCTGCAGTCTTTCACCGGGATCATTGAACATTTGCCTCTACGGCTGGCAGCGTCCATACAGTTTCACTGTCGTTGAGCCTTGAATAAGTCATTTTATAAGTCATTTGTAAATTAATGCATAATTTGTCAATTCAATTGTTTATAATATGTAGGACATGTAAGAAGAAACACTGCTGTTTGCAATCCTGAACAATGCAATAGTTCGGGCCAGAGCAAACTCATTCCCAGCGTTAAATGGTATAACAAAATGAAATAAACAATGTTCAGTATTCTATAATGGTTCTTGGATCTATTCTTTCGTGAAAACAGTAAACAGTAGCTCGCAGCAGAAAAGAGTACAGCAGTCTCTGGCGACAAAAACGGAAGATCTTCTACAATGTCCTTTGTGCAACGCACTGGTCTGGAGATCGGAGTCAACCAATAGAAATGTACGGAGCAACAGTTCGGTCTTTACAATATGTTGCAGCCAAGGACGGGTATCATTACCACCTTCACAACCACCTCCTCCATACTTATTGGAAAAGCTTTCTGATAAAAGTTTTCGGCAATCTATCCGGGTCTATAATTCAATACTTGCTTTTACATCAATGGGAGCTAAAGTAGATGCATCTGTCAAGTCGAGAAATGGTCCATATGTCTTCCGAATACATGGTCATAATTACTATAATATTGGCTCCCTGCTCCCACTTGAAGGAAGGAAGCCCAAGTTTGCACAGTTGTACATATACGACACAAAGAAAGAAGTATCTAACCGCATCAACACACTCACAAGAGAGAGTTCAGAGAAGTTGGATAAAATGACGGTTGTTGCTCTCATTCAATTGATGGATGCTAATAACAAACTTGCAAAACTTTTCCGAATTGCCAGAGATAGATACGAAACTGATGAAGCTGCGGAATTTTCTATACAACTGATTGGCCATGGACGTAGGGAAAGTTAGTATGATCTACCAGCCGCTGAAGAAATCGCCGGGTTAATAGTTGGCGATCTACCTTTAACGACTGGTGAAAGGGATATAATAGTCCAGAAAAGAACAGATTATTTACAAAGAATCAACGAATCATACCCTACTTTTATGGCTATGCAATACCCATTATTGTTCCCGTATGGTGACGACGGATTGTTGTGGGTTGAGGAGACACTTATAGAAAATAATTTAGTCCTTGAAATTCTCTTTCTTGGTTACTATGAGTCTTTCTGTACATGTGCTGCCAGTAGCTGGAAAAGATTGTTTGGTTGTTATGAGGTAATTCTTGGTCTTTCTGTCTCAACTCAGATATGATTTTTATCTGCTTTTACCTAAAAAATTGTATATACTTGACAAAAAATAACTGCACGGGGCGACACCTAGTAATAATAAAAAAAAGATTCTTCGTTCTAATCTTGCATGGAGATGATACGTGTCTGCTTTCATACAGCAACGTGTAATGCCTGCATGCTCTCTCCTTACCACGTAAAGCAGCTCACAACAGTTTTTTTTAACTACATAAAATCTCCCAAGTGATCATCTTCTTCTAACTTCACTTTCCCAATCACTTGCATATATTTCTTCTTACATTCATTTAGTAGCTCTCATCAGTTCGATAGCAGATGAGAATATTAGGCCAACCTGGTGAATCAGCTTGGGAGGGTCCAAGACGAAGACACAGTCTTTTTCATGGCTTTCTCCACAATCTCTGCGCATCTCTGTGTTCTTGGTAAACTCAATAGATACACATATTTATATATATAAAAATATATTGTGGAGAAATTTATTCTTTCTGCTGTAGTGTGTAGCCACAGAAGTTTTCCTTGGTCTGATTTCGGTGGGCCACCACAACCGCCGCCGCCCTACGTCGGGCCTGAGCCACCTCATGGGTTACTGGGATCAATCATGGGTCGACCCGGCCCGCCCCACCGCCATGATCCATTCGGTTACCCTGGGGAGGCGCCGCCGCCACCCCCACCTCCTCCTTATTAGACCACTAGCCATCATGCCGCCTTCATCAAATCCCCTTTTTTCAATATATATAATTTAATCTAATTTATCGCAGTCCGTGTAGTTATTGATGTATTGTATTTAGTTCTGATGTATAAAAGATGAATCTTTATACGTATATTTTTTTCGAATATCCAAAGTTGCTGTCATGTTCCTTGTCTTGCCTTACAGTTCAGTCGGCTAATTAGAGCATCTCGAATCCAAATTCAAAAAATTGACTAATAGTTCTTCAATAGTACATCAATTGTAAACTCAAAATGAGGTTTTCATTTCACTCCTGTTTTATTTTCAGTATGTTAGCTTGTATATCGACTAAATATAGGGGCTAAATAGTCCAATAAATTTATCCGATGACGTCACGATTCGGTAGAGAATAAAAGCCCATATTACAAAGTGACAAAAGAAAGCCCATATTACAAGGTGACAAAAGCCCATATTACAAAGTGACAAAAGTGACAAAAGAGGCCCATATTACAAAGTGACAAAAGTTGACAGAAAATGAAATAAATTTTGAATTCGGTAGAGAATAAAAGTTCATATTACAAAGTGACGAAAGACGACAGAAAATGAAATAAATTTCGAACTTGGATCAAAGAATTATAGGATATACCACAATGCTATTAGTCCAAGTTACAGTAGTCCACACTTTATGCGTTCAAAACATACCACAAAAAGAACTACTACCTCCGTCCCAAACCGTTTTGGACATTTTACTCTATCGGGCGTCCCAAACCATTTTGGACATTTCCATAGCAAAAAACTACCACAAACAATCAATATAATACTATTATATATTCTTAAAAGACGTGTCAAAATATACACTTTTTTACCTTTTAATTGTACTATATTATTAAAATATTCACTTTCTTAAAAACCATGCCATACCCTAAATGTCCATGACCGTTTGGGACGGATGGAGTATTAATTTAAGTCTACAGTGAGATATTGCAAAGGATGTTACAATACATATCCTTTTTGTTCTAATTATTGAAGTATCATAAATAAAATAAAAATAAATGAAAATATATAAAAGGATTCCTTTTATTAATAAATACTTTTTCGTGTTTTTATATGAAACTATTGGATTTATTATTAATTTTATGAAATTATTTTTTAATTGAACTTTAAAATAATAGCGCGTGTAATTTGCAAAGTTGTAAACTATACGATAATATTAAAAACCAAGTAGAAAAGAATATTATAAAAATGGTCTTTTGAGTTTTAGAATTTGTTTGAGGGTTGGAGATAAATTACCATATTTCAATTTGAGAATTAGTTTGGGCTGGAGAATGAATTTTTCGATTAAAGATAGGTATCAATGACCACAAAAATCGCAGATGAAACACCAAAGAAATACATCACAAAAAGGACAGATTTCAATTACTATCAATTTCACAAAGCATCAATCTTTCTAAGTTAAAACAGAAACAAATAATCATAACCAAATACGAAAATAAGCAGCAAAATCATTCACAAGCAATCTTGGTATCGAAGCTACTAAGGCATATAGCAAATCCCTGAAAAGCCGAAATGGGATAGCTATAATCCATGGTAAAAACATCCTTACCAACTTTCCCAAACTGAAGAACGGCCCGTTCGCTCTCCGGGCCGGGCCCACCTTCCTCGGGCGAAGAAACGACGAGCTGAAAGTTCTTTACAGAGGCAACGGTGACCCTTCCGTGGAAATTCAGGCACCAACACTGAAGCTGCTCGTGCCACCTCGGCGACTTATTCCTCAGAACGAGCGAATTATTCCCATCGCCGATGTCTTGACTGTTGTTGTTGTTGTTGTTACCGGGCGAAGAAGATCTGTCCGAAAAATGGTTCGACTTCGAGCGAAAGAAAGGAATGACGGGCGACGAATCACCGCTGCATATGGGGATGTGGGTTTGGGTCGGGGCAAATCCGCCGGGCTTGACGGCGGACGTTGGGATTGCGTCCATTACGCAGTGCATCCTCCTCGGGCCTCTGTAAGCATTAGAGCTAATACGCATATAGATTATTACATTCAGTCGATTCTATATAAGTAAATCGACTTAATTAATTTTTTTAGTCCTGTAATTTAGGTGTTTGAAGTTATTATAGGAGAGTGAATTAAGGAGTTCTATAATACGGATAAACCTTCAATAAGGATATTATACGCCAGACAATAGATTCTACCCCAAATTCTACGATTCAGGCGTATAATCTAGGGTTCCGACGACGCATTTATGAGTGGCATTATACGGACTATAACTTTTCAAATTAAGCAATTCTAGATCTAGGGTTCTGGCGTACAATGTCACCAAATTGCTTAATTTTAAAAGTTATTGCTTGTATAATGTCACCTCAAAAATTTTCTTGTCCTATCATCCCACCCCTAAACTACAGACTGAAACTAAATTATCAACATCATTTCCCTTAAATTTAAGAGCTTTTTTTTTCCATTTTTTTTTGCTAGGCTCGATTATACCTGGCGCCAAGAACGTTGAGCTCGTAAGAGATGTGGGCCACGGGGTAATTTCCAGCGTGAACCTTGGGAGAAGGTTGCTTCGAGTTCGTCGATCGACTCTTCAACATTTTAGCGCCGTAGTGGGGCGGAACTGCGTCGTAGACGACAAACTTCGTACCGAGAAAATTAGATCTCAACTTTCCTACGTAGTTGTCGTGTCCCTTCGACGCATCGTCCGCGCTCAAATTGATCATATAATCCGTGCATGTCGTGCGCCTGACTTTGCGAGCGGAGAGAAGAAACTTTCCATTGTCGGCCAGCGCTGTTGCAACAAAACGACGGCGAAGGAACATTTATTAACAAGCAAAAGAACGAATTGCGCTTTCACAGTTCAGAGGCGAACGTAAAGCTCACCTGTGCTTAAACTTGCGTAGAGATGGTACGTTTGATTTGTGCGATCCCTTTTAATAAAGCACTGAAGAGGCGAATCTCTCGGCCCAGGCTGAAATGAACAAGAGAAAAGAAAAGGATAAGTACCTAAATTTGATTCATGAGAAGTGACTCAATGGCAGGCATTGAAGAGTAATTGTGCAAAACTAAACCGAGTTCAGTTAGCTTGCTTGCTATGAATAAATTTCTGCACACCGTACGAATTTCGAGCTCCGCAAAAACATATCTAAACTCTCTCGTAAAGCAGAGTCAAACTTCAAGCCACAGTTTTCTTTATGATCGTCTACAGATTTCACAATGGTTCAAAGACTAGTAGACAGAGCTCTAGCAATCAAAACGTTTCTTACATAACAAGGCCATACACTCAACAGCAACTATGATTAAACCATACATGTAAAACAAATCCTGAGAGAGAGAGGGAGAGAGATAGGGAGAGAGATACCTGCTTAACTGAGACAGGAAACGTAATTCTGCCGGAAAATTCAGGAACCTTAACAACCTCTTTCATAACCTCCCTCCAGCTCTTGCAAACGCCGGCGCACGCCACAACGTTTTGCCTCGCCGGCCACTTCGACTCAGACTCTTCTAGCTTTACCAAGACCTCTCTCAGTAACTCGATAGGCAAGCTAGCCCAATAACAATGAGTGAGATCATCGCCGACCAAATCCTTGTCTTTTACTTTGGACACCGCCGTGGAGCTGTCCTGAACAACTCTCCTAGACCGTGGCTTCAATCCCAGCTTCATGATTAGATTTACTCTTCCCAAAAGAAAAACCCACTTGTAAATTTTTTCCAATTGGAGATTTGCAGCTCCGGCGAGTTAACAATTCGGCAAAAGCTCGTAGATCCTTGAGCAAAACCAGCTTAACACTCAACAAAAACCCACGAAAAAATTGAAGCAGAAATTAAGAAAAAAAAATCAATCACGGCAGGAGATTGTGCACCTGCGTGTGTTAATAGGGCTCGCGCGATTTGATTGAATTCAGAAACAGAAAGAGCTGGCGATTGACTGCTGAAAAATGCATCATTTTGTTTTCTTTCCTCTCTTTACCCTCATCGGTGATGAAGAAATGTGGCTTGATTGATGATCTTTTATCTTGGATATACTAATGAATATAATTTTTTAAAATAAATTGTGATTATTTATTTAAAATAACGGTAATCTATAGAAAAGTACCCAATAGGAAAAAATTTTTACACATAACTACCCATGTCAGAAAATTTTGTAGATAGGTACCCAATTTAATTTTACCAGTTTCTTTAGTCATATCGTACCTTCCTGTGTGTATATTGCGTACTATAACACGTTTATATAGGGTACCTAAATATAGGATACGTCGTACCTACGGGTATGCCTGTGTGTTATACAGGGCGTACCTAAATATAACATACGTCGTACCATTTTCTGTTATATAAGGTACCCAAATGTGTTGAGATAGGGTACCCAAATGTGTTGTTTGGTGTACTTTCGGGGATCGGGTACCTATGTGCAAAAACTTTATTCTGTTAGGTACCTACATATAAAAAAATCCTGACTGGGTACTAAATTACAATTTTTTTCCAAATAGGTACTTATGTGTAAAAACCCCAAATAACTTAAAATAATAGGTAATAATTGTGGGAGAATAAATGTGGTGTAGTGGATAACAATGAGACACTGTTTATGAGCTCATCTTTCAGCGGCGGTATCAGAGTATATCCAACTAAAACATAAATTGTTTATGTAATAAATAAAAAACTTTATCATCTCCTATCCTTAGTTCAATAATTCAAAACAAAATAATATTTATATATTTGTGATTTGGAGTTAATAACAACGCAGTGTATACTCGAAAATTTTTTATATCGCAATAAAGTAAAGATTTTGGAAATGTAGAGACTCGTTCGGTGATAATAATGAGAAATCTACACATAACTCCCTAATCCCAAACTATTAATCAACTAACTCCCCCCTTCTCATTCATTTATCATCAAACTCCCCATTTCAAACTTTTATATCACATAGCTACCTAATGGACGATTTTAGCCTTATAAAAACAACAATATTACCAAAAAACCTGTCAACACCCACGGACCCCCTACCCAAAACTTGTAGTACCAATATACGTATTCTTGTAGTACCAATGTATAGATGTTCGTGGTACCATACCGTGGTACCATTCCGTGAGATAATGTAGTACCATACGTAGGTTATTTGTAGTACCTTTTCCGTACCATTTGCTTAACTATCGCAACTCCTACCCTAAAATTGTAGGACAAATATACCTATATTTGTAGTACCAATATACAGATATTTGTGGTACCTATCGTAAGCTAGTGTGGTACCATGAGTAGGTTACTTGTAGTACCAATATCTATGGCAACCGTCACGGACCAAAAATATTTCAGATGATCGAAAATTTCTTACCCAAACTTGAAGTACCAATATACGTATGGTTGTAGTACCAATGTATAGATATTCGTGGTACCATAACGTGATATAGTGTGGTACCATACGTAGGTTACTTGTGGTATCTTTTTTCGGTACCATGTGCTCAGCACAAGTAACCTAGTATGGTACCACACTAGCTCACGGTATGGTACCACGAACATCGATACACTGGTACTACAAACATACGTATATTGGTACTTCAAGTTTTGGTAACGAATTTTTCGACGCCATCCGAATTTTTTTTGTCGTGACGGTTACCGTAGATATTGGTACTACGAGTAACCTAATCTTGGTACCACACTAGCATATAATACGGTACCACGAACATCTATATATTGGTACTACAAAAATCGTCCATGGGCTCACGGGATGGTACGGCGAACATCTATATATTGGTACTACAAACATACGTATATTGGTACTACAATTTTGGGTAAGGTTGGTCCGTGGGTGTTGACAGGTTTTTTGGTACCACAAATATTTGTATATTGGTACTACAAAAATCGTCCATGGGCTCAAGGGATGGTACGGTGAACATCTATATATTGGTACTACAAACATGCGTATATTGGTACTACAAGTTGGGGTGAGGGCGTGGAAATTAATAGAGGGGGTAAAATCGTCCATGAGGTACTACAACATACGTATATTATACTACAAAAATATAGGGGTAAAATCGTCCATGGGGAGTTATGTGTAAGATTGTTTTGATTTAGGGAGTTTGTTAATAAATAATATGGAATGGGGATTTATGTGTAAGAAAATAGGGGGAGGGGTATTTAACGGAAGTTACCCCGATAATAATTATAGTAATTATTATAATTGTAATTAAAGCAGCAACTACTAGCATGATTATTTGATTGTTACACCAAGCAAAAAATATGGGTCACGATTTGCTAGGCATAGCTTGCAAGTAGGTGAGATCGGTGTTCTTCTGTGTCACCAAAGAAACTTTATAATATCATGAAGAAAAATTAATAAATAACTTGTCATTGCAATTGTTGAACCAGCCTTTTGACTTTGAAGAAGGTAGCGAGAAAGAAAGGAGATATCGAACAAAATGTTATTATTTCCTTCAAGTATTTCACCTACCGAACATTTATTTTTTCTTATTTCATTACTCAAATTATTATTAGGGTATCTGAAAAGCACACTCTAATGAATCCCTTTGGCTTTTAATGGTAATTATTTTGTGCAGTTGGTCTGTTGTCAATTCGATAATAATTAACAATTAACATCAACGAGTACTCTACGTAAAAGAAAAGTAGCTATAGAGTATTACGAAATATGAAAATACAAGGAGTATTAAATAGGTAAATCTATTATCGTATTTATCACTGTGAGGAAACAGTGAAATTCCACTTTAGGCCCATAAAGTTAGGCCCAATGATTTAAAGCCCACCAAAATTCCGCACTTTCGATACGGTCGAGAAATGACGAAGAGTTGATCGACATACATATATATATATACAGTAAACAGCCCTTGGTTGGTGTCACGCTCTTCGTGTTCTTCGCCACCTTGTTTACTTTCCTTCGCCCTTCGCCTAATTCGTCTCAGATCCAAGTAATGGCTTCTTTCGCTGCTTCATCTGCTTCGTATGCGCCCGTTTCATGTTCGTTGAAGCAAAGCAAGGTGAAATGCGTCGCGATCTGCTGTTTTTTGTTTTAGATTTTTTTTCTTTTGTTTGTTTGTTGTGCTGGATATTTGCGATGGTGTTTGTGTGTCTATCGTTCGATTTTGTGCTCTCTTCGTTGCGTTTCTGCGTGATCTGGTGTCTGAGCTCGGTTTTTGCTTTAGATTTCTGCTTTTTATTTCCCCCCTTTTTCTCTCTATATATGAATATTTTGTGTTTTGAATGATTTTGCTAATCTCTTTCTCTTGATCCTTTACAACCTCGTGATGAAGAGTGATTATCTGTATGATTTTGCTGTTTGTTGTTTTCGTCATTGAAGAATCTAGCCTTTTCTGTTCTATGTTAGGATTGCTAATTATCAAGCGTTTCTTCAATAAATCCTGGTAATACGAATCTTTTTATCATCTGATGAAGAGGTTTTTTGTGATTGAATAATCTTCATGATCTTGACCTACCCTTGATTATTAGTCTCTTGGTTAATTCTTATTTGCTTAATGATATTGAAGTCCTTGGTTTAAATGCTTCATTTGTTTTAACTGATATTTTCCTGCAATTGTGATAGGTCCCAACCTTGAAAAGGTCTTCGATCTCATTCAGCGGGATTGGAATCCCATCTCGCAGACTTTCAGCTCTTCGTTTTCGAGTTTCCTGTGCTGTATGTATAGCCATGTCCATAATTTATTTTAATGTGTTTGCATTTATGGTTTTGTTAGAGATATTTGTAGTGATAAGGCTTTGTGTTGTCTTTATTCCTATTGCTTCATGGGATCTCAGAAGCTCTTGACACTGCTAAAAATTGTCGTTGCTATCATATCTGAGATGATACTGTAAAAACAGGCCAAGCCCGAGACAGTGGACAAGGTCTGCAAGATCGTGAGGAAACAGCTCGCTCTTACCGACGATCGTGAAGTCAATGGAGGGTCAACGTTTGCTAACCTTGGTGCTGATTCTCTCGACACAGTAAAACACGTTTCGTTCTCCGTCGTTTTCTTAATTGGAAATCTTTGTTCTTTTGTTGGCCTTAACATATCTCTTGGTATAATTTTCAAATACGCTTAACAGGTTGAGATTGTGATGGGACTCGAAGAGGAGTTTGGAATCTCCGTCGAGGAAGAGAGTGCACAGAGCATCACCACCGTCCAGGACGCAGCTGATCTCATCGAGAAGCTGTTGGAAAACAAATAAGGTGCGACAAATTCTTGAGCCTTATTACTGTTACTTGGTATCTCATCTTTGTCCTCATGTCCTTGGAAATTTTGAAGCTTTTGTTATGTTTTCTGTTTCTTGCTTGCTTCTGAAGAGACAGCTTTGTTAGAAGTAAAATAAATGTTGTTTGCATGAAATTGTTGCTTTGGTCTCAGACATTTCTTTACAGCAACCTTATCGTCCATTCTATGATCCTTAACGGCTTAACCCTTGTCCGCCTTATTCCCCATTTCCATCCCCAATATCAACCTTCAAACTCTCCTCCACCTTAGCATAGCTTTATATAATCGTCATAATAATTCTATTTACATGAATTCTATACACCCATGAACTTTTACGCTTACACGGAAAAAAAAAACTACAATTCATTACATGCTAGAAAGAAAAAATTCAGAACTAGCAGCCTACCATACCTCCTCTACACACCACAATTGCCTAAAAGCCCGTCGACGAAGAGAACACAAACATGGAAAAACTGCACCAAAAAATCCAACTCTTTCGGGCGCGGTCATCCATTTGGTTCACGAGCTCACGAACCATGCGGGGCCGGGCCCACAACATTTCCCTTTCCCGCGCCTTCATTCTTCCAGCGCAACCCTAGAAGACCGATAAAGATCGTAAGGAGCCCACAAATAGTCCACATTGCACGGCCTCTTCGCGTCCAACCTCAACCAAGGCTTCCCCTTTCCGCTCCAGTGCAATAGACTAATGGGCCCGGGGTGGAGCCCGCGACACCTCCCCTCCAAATTGTCCCCGCCGAGCCCGTGCTGGTTCCACCTGTGGTCCACTGCCTTAATATTCCCGGCAAAAACTAGCAAGGCGGGCGGCAACGAGCCCAACTGGTAAATCCTCTTCTGCTTCTGAACGACCATCCACCTCTCAATCTCCGCAGTGTACCCTCCCTTCCTCCACAAATCCACGTCCACAACCATCACCCCACTGTTGAAGTAGCACGGCTTTCGCCCCCTGAACGTGCCCGCCAGGTCGCCGCTCGACCAGAAGGCGTCCGTGAAGTAGCTCGTAAAATTCGCCTGGCAGTACTCCGGGGCGGCGATCACCTCCCCGCCGTCCATCTCGACGGCCCAGAGCTTCCCTATGTCGTCGACTACGATGACGTCAGAGTCGAGGTAGATGACCCGCCCGACTCGGGCGGGGAGGATCTCGGGCATGTAGATTCGGGCGTAGTTGAGCGGCTGGTCGAGCGCCTGGCGCACGGACTTGGAAATCTTTCCGCGGACCCTCTCGGGGTCGAATCGGTATATCTCGAAGTTGAGGTACGGAAATGTGGAGACCATGAGGGAGCGGACCCGCTCGGGCTCGGGGCGGGTGGTCAGGAAGTGGAAAGAGACGTTCTCGGGGCACGTGGAGTGTTGGAGGATGGAGAGGACGGCGGCCATCGTTCCGCGTATGTAGTTTGCATCCAGTGGCATTACTACGTGGATCGTCGTGTTTTCTTGTTTGGTTTTCTCGCACGTGTCTCCGTTTCGGAAGGCAGGGGCTTCTCGGAAGGGAGGGATGGCGGTTGTGGTGGTGGTGGTGGGCGATGGTGGTTGTAGGTGGCGGATGGCGGCGACGGTGGTGGTGGTGGTTAGGAGGAGGAGGAGGGACAGGTGGCCGAGGAGGTTTGAGGGAGGTGAGGTGGCCATCCTGTCTGTATATGATGGGAGAACTAACTTTCTTTCTTTGTTTTATATGCTTTTTTTTCTTGTTGGATGGATTATGGTAGGAGGGATTTGAGGTGGGGAGATTGTATGTAATGAGGGAAGGATTTTTAATGGGAGTTTGTCATAGGTGTGAGTTAGAGGATGGATGTAAGGATTTGAGGGGGAAGGAGTTCGTCTCTATTATTTTTATTTGGGTTTTTTTGAAGGTGATGAAATAATGTCGGGACCGTTATGGTTTGACTTGGGGAGGACTAATGGTTTATATTTGTTTGAAGTTCTCTATTAATAGAATGGGGAATGAGGGATTTCTTGAATTTTACTACAATGGTGGGATTTGATCGATCCTCGTGAAGTAATAGAATTTGCTTGCATGCAGTCGATGGTGATGCGTGCCCTTGAAAAGCTGTGTTGTTATTGGGCCTTTATCTACACACGGATAATGGGCCTTATTCAGAGGCCAAATTTCGACGTCAGGATTCAGCTTCATCTGAAGCTTTTACTATTTGATATGGCCCAAAATTTGTTTGATTTTTATTATTTTCTTATTTAATACTAGGGCCGTTAAAAACCCGACCCACCAACCCGACACAAACCGCAATGGAAAAAATAGCAGGTTTGAGTTAGCGTTTTTGACCTGATTACGCAAATGGATAAACCCGAACCTAACACAAATATTAAGTGCGTCAGGTTAGGGTTCGAATTTTCAACTTGAAATCAACCTGAAACCAACCGTTTATCAACTCATTTAACAAAAATAATATAAATTATTAAAGTATCCTAAACACAAATAAAATAAAAGGAAAAATGGATCCTTCGATGAATTATGCTGAGATGTCATGAAAATGAGGGTGGAAGATCAAATGGAAGAGAAATGCTTGAAGTTCGGGTTACTTATATCGACTTCGATTTATACCTGGTAACTTCAATTAAGTAAACATGTCAAGTTAGTGTTTGAGTTTTCGACCCATTTATTAAACGGGTTGAACATGAATGTGACACAATCTGACCTGTTCACCCATATTTAATACTGGATGTATTCGTATTTTTTTTACAACCACGGGGTATCCCGTCAATCGGCTAGGGCTTTTGGGAGAAATACATAAAAAAACAAAAAAAACAAAAAAAAAAACGGAAGTATGAAATTTCAGGTATGAACACACGACATGTGGATGGCTTTGGTGCGCTTTGCATGAAGATCCAATCCAAGTTGTGGTTCCTCTTTGGTGACATGACATTCAAGTAAAACACAACCTCACTAAAAAACAATTAATTATGATTATACAATAGAAAATATGATGAATATAAATTAAAAGAAAGGAGAGCCAACTACGGGATGATAATTGAAGAATTTTTTTCTGTCACAAAATATGAAAAAATGTACAAAACCAAACGCATCATAATGCAGTTACCAATTTAAAGATGATGATAATAATTTGGACGACTGTACTGTAACACGACACCTGTCGTGTATTACTCGTCAAAAGGTCAAAGCTTTTGCACTTTTCTTGTCGAGATAGAATACTTATTAGGTTGCTCAATCGCCATGTAATGTCTTATCAAATTTTATGGTTTGAAGTTAGCTATCAATGTTATAATCTTCTTATTTTCTTAAGAATTTAGCATTGTGTATTGCCGGAAAATTTAAGATATAACAGAACTATATATCCATTAGGTGTGTATAAAATGTTTTGAGATTATAATTTGAACTCAGTTCAACATCGAATTACGCTCTTGGAGCATCTATTAACAATTGGTTTTATTGATTACCCTCAATTTCTAATAAAATATTTATATTTTATTGATATGTGTGCATGCGAGACAAAGAATGGCCATGGCCTTGGCCATGGGCCATGAATAGATAATTAAACAAATAGATAAATAAAACCAAAATTCAACTTATCTCCATGATTTAGCGCCATATAACAATGGTTAGGAGTCGAGAGCCAGACATTGGTACACAAACACAATATAAATCAACTAAGATCATCTTATTCCAGCCTTTTGGGATTCACATTAAGATCATAAAATAAAGAAAATTTCGCGCAGTTAGCACGCACTTGTGGTGTTCTTGCTTCCCAAGATCAGGTAAATTTCTTACATGTTTTATGGGCTCAACCTTTATATTTCTGATCCCATATGATCGAATGGTGCGTATATCATTATTACAGGCCAAGAGTGATTCGAATAACATGTCTTCGATAGTCAGAGATGTGCTGATAAGGCCAACAGCAAACGACGTCGTCCATTCAAAAAGATTAATCAAGGAGAAGTACTATTGCGCCATAGATCAAGTTGATCTTTTTACTAAGGCTCGCCCTGGTTCAGCTAGAGCGAGCCCATGGTCGAGCCACGCTCGAGCCACTTGGTCTCACCACGGCTCAGTAGTGCAGAGAAATGGCTTCTCCAAACAACGGTGGAGAATCGTAGCACAAGCTGTGATCAGCCCAGTCTCAGATCCCACGCAAACTACGAAGAAGGTTAGAAGGAAAAAGCCATCTTATTTTGTTCATGTGTTGTTCGATATTTGACTTGTATGAGACTTTCTTGCTGCCCGTTTTAGTGAAAAGTTTAAATTTTTAATTTGTGGGCTTATTGCAATTTGGGATAATTAACTATAGTTGTGCTTGGGATGATAAAAAGAGATCGAATTGAAACACTGCCAGTCTTGTCTTGTAGTGGCTGGGAGAAGCCACCTGGCATTACACGAGTGTACACGTGTCTCTTTGTTAGGACAACCTCAGTTCCACTTAACAAAATAGAACTAAGGTTTTGAGCCGCCAAGAAGATGATGATGTTAGAAGCCTTAAATTGCTAGTGAATATCTTCTTATTAGACTCAATCTTGGGATGATATAAGCTGTAGCTCGATTTAGGAATAATTGCCAGGAAAATCTTCTGTTACTACACACATATACACAATAAATAACAACTGAGATAGTAGAGAAACTCATTTTCTCAGTCTTACACTGTTTGATTGCTGGAAACTAAACTAGCCTCAGTTCCTACGCCACATTATGCAGGTACACTCATGTTAAGCACCATTATTGTCTCTATTAATGTGATTTTTCTTCAGTTTTTGTATGGTAGTACGATGTTTATGTTGAAAGTTCGATCACTTACATCACTTCTCTTTTTTGGTGTTTGCTTATGAAGAGAGTGTTCACTTTCGGGAAAGGAAGGAGCGAAGGCAACAAGGGCATGAAATCCTTGGTAAGTTATAACAGATTTTCCTACACAACCTTTGTTGTCTCTATTCTCAGACTCGTAATGAAAAAAAAAAAAAAAAGAACACCCATTTTTCTCTGCGAATTTTTGTCTGCAGTTGGGCGGAAAAGGCGCAAACCTCGCCGAGATGGCGAGCATCGGCCTATCTGTGCCGCCCGGGCTAACGATCTCCACAGAGGCGTGCCAAGAATATCAGCAAATCGGCAAAAAACTGCCCCAAGGCTTATGGGAAGAGATTTTAGAAGGCCTAAAAGTAGTCGAAAAAGACATGGGAGCTTCTCTTGGCGACCCATCGAAGCCTCTCCTCTTATCCGTTCGATCGGGCGCCGCCGTACGCTTTTCGTTAAAATGTCGAAAACTTATATCACTACCATATATAGTAAAAATTTTATCTGACATATTTATATGTATAGATTTCGATGCCTGGGATGATGGACACGGTCCTAAATCTCGGGCTAAACGACGAGGTGGTCGCCGGCTTGGCTGCTAAGAGCGGCGAGCGATTTGCGTACGACTCTTACAGGCGGTTCTTGGACATGTTCGGAGACGTCGTACGTTTTTATTTTCTACGGCTTCTTTCGTCTAAATGGATGCAAGTTTACGCCAGATTTTACCTACGCAATGATATAAAAATGCTCGATTTTTGCGTCGTTTCGAAGGTTATGGGCATTCCGCATTCGTTGTTCGAGGAAAAGCTCGACGAGATGAAGCTCGCGAAAGGGATCGCCCTCGACACGGAGTTAACGGCCTCGGATCTCAAGCGACTGGTGAATGAATACAAGCAAGTCTACGTCGAGGCGAAGGGCGAGAAGTTCCCTTCAGGCACGTTTTGTCTGTTGTTAATTCTAAGGCGAACGATATTTAGTCCTCTTTTTTTTTTTGGTCCCTTTATTTTATCACGCCATGGAAACCCCTACACGCTACAACGTCTTTTTTTTCAAAAACAAAATCCCTGGAGTATCCCTACTCAATCTGTTGTGAGCTTAACCCCTACATGTTTGCTAGGTGAATATGCCCCAAATTCACCCAGCGCGATAGCATTAGGGATTCGAACAAACGACCAACTCCCAAACCACTAGACCCAACCCAACCCATGGGGACCAACTCTGACATGCCTCATTTTTAAAAAAAAAAAATTTCCTGCAGCGTCTGAAAAATACATTTTTATTGTCTTCTTCCATAGATCCCAAAAAGCAGCTAGAATTAGCCGTGAAAGCAGTCTTCGACTCGTGGGACAGCCCTCGGGCGATTAAGTACCGAAGCATCAACCACATAACGGGCCTGAAAGGGACGGCGGTCAACATTCAGACGATGGTTTTCGGAAACATGGGAGAAACCTCGGGAACTGGGGTTCTGTTCACGCGAAACCCTAGCACGGGGGAGAAGAAGCTCTACGGTGAATTCTTGATCAACGCTCAGGGAGAGGACGTCGTCGCCGGGATTAGGACGCCCGAGGACTTGGACGCTATGAAGCAGTGCATGCCCGAGGCTTACAACGAGCTCGTCGACAACTGCGAAATACTCGAGCGCCACTACAAAGACATGATGGTACTATAAATAGAACGATCGATCGTTTTTTGTAATCTTCGATGGTGATTGTAAACACATTGCAAAAAAAAATACGAGTTAATTTTGCAGGATATCGAGTTCACGGTGCAAGAAAATAGGCTGTGGATGTTGCAGTGCAGGTCGGGTAAAAGGACGGGAAAGGCGCTGTGAGGATCGCCGTGGACATGGTGAACGAAGGGCTCGTCGAAAGGCGCGCGGCCATTAAGATGGTCGAGCCTCAGCACCTCGACCAGCTTCTCCATCCGCAGGTTCTCTTTCTTTTTTTTTTTTTTTCTTTTTTTAGTAATTTCGTTCGGGCGACGAATAGTATGTGACGAGTCGTTCTTACGCGTATTTATATTCTTGTAGTTTGAGGATCCTTCGTCTTACAAAGACTTCGTAATAGCCAAGGGCTTGCCCGCATCACCCGGGGCGGCCGTCGGGCAAGTCGTGTTCAACGCTGAGGACGCCGAAGCGTGGCATGCGCAGGGAAAGATTGTCATTTTGGTACGAAAATATTAGGGATTTCCAGGCTCAATTACAACCGAAGCCCATATTAAATGGGGTTCCTCTCTAAAACTAATTGGAAATAAAAGGAGTTAGCTCACAAGCTTATAAGCCACTCATAATCTTTTGAATTATGTGATACTTGGGACCTGTGTTTGACACCCAATTCAAAAGTGTGTATTTCCAGGCCCAATATACATATATATTTCAAAATTTTATCATTATCGATTGTTTGCGAAGGTGCGAACGGAGACGAGCCCAGAAGACGTGGGAGGAATGCACGCCGCGGGAGGAATTCTGACCGCTCGGGGCGGAATGACTTCTCACGCCGCCGTGGTGGCTCGTGGATGGGGAAAATGCTGCGTTTCGGGATGTTCGGACATACGAGTAAATGATTCAGACAAGGTTCGAAGAATCGATTTAGGAAAAAAAAAGTTCGAAACTATTAAAAAAAAGATAAGGATTCGTGCTAAAACCAATTGGTGATAAGCGGAATTCTCTACTAATTTTCCAATGTGGGACAGACAACACCCACTTTATAATCTCAACGTAAACCATCTTATCTTGCGTTAACCGTAGGTCGTTTTGGTTGGAGATAAAGTAATTAAAGAAGGGGATTGGATTTCGCTCAATGGGTCGACGGGCGAAGTCGTGCTGGGAAAACAGCCGCTTTCGCCGCCCGCCTTGACCGGAGAATTGGAGACGTTCATGTCGTGGGCCGACGGAATCCGACGACTTAAGGTTGATTTCTCGTCTGCTTTACTCGTGTCATAATTTCTCTTATATAAGACGATGCGTAGATTAACCTTCTGGAATTTCTTATTATAGGTCATGGCGAATGCAGACACGCCCGACGACGCGCTCACAGCTCGGAAAAACGGAGCCGAAGGGATCGGCTTGTGTAGGACCGAGCACATGGTACGTATTTTTCTTCTTCGAAAAAATTGCTAATACCTGCGTTTTGCGAATGTGCCCCTTCTCAACCGAGGTGTTCTTTAATTTGTTGTTTAGTTCTTTGCGTCGGACGAGAGGATAAAGGCGGTGAGGAGGATGATAATGGCGGTTACAGTCGAGCAGAGGAAAGAAGCTCTAGACTTGCTTTTGCCTTATCAACGGGCCGATTTCGAGGGGATTTTCCGAGCCATGGACGGTGAGGTTCCTTAAAATTTTTTAAGACAACAAAACCTCGTAACATGCGATTAAGAGCTTTCACTAATCATTCATTACACATCTCTCTCTCTCTCTCTCTCTCTCTCTCTCTCCCCCCCTCTCTCTCCCTCCCTCTCCCTCTCTCTCTCTCTCCCTCCCTCTCCCTCTCTCTCTCTCTCCCTCCCGCTCCCCTCTCTCTCTCTCTCTCTCTCTCTCTCTCTCTCTCTCTCTCTCTCTTAGGTTTGCCTGTGACGATTAGGCTCTTAGATCCTCCGCTCCACGAATTTCTCCCGGAGGGAGATTTGGACCAAATTGTCGGAGAACTTTCCGCGGACACGGGAATGAAGGAAGAAGAAATCTACTCGAGGATCGAAAAGTTGTCCGAAGTGAATCCCATGCTCGGGTTTCGAGGATGCAGGTGAAGATAAAAACAACATCATCATCATTTTTTTTACACCTGACATGTGAATTTTATGCCGTGGATTCCTACCCAACTGTCACATTATGTGAGTTTGCAACGTCTTCATCTGACTTCGAAAGATCAACCCCACCATCAGAGTGTGTGGTGGCTCAAAGCCCATAGCCGATTGAGTGGGGATATTCTCATGCCGTAAAACATAAAAAAAAAAAACACAAAAAAAGTGTGAATTTCGATTCGATATGACTTTAATTGTCGTATTATTACGCTTTGCAGGCTCGGGATTTCCTATCCTGAATTATCAGAGATGCAGGCCCGCGCGATATTTCAGGCAGCCATCTCTCTAACCAACCAAGGCGTAAAAGTCCTTCCCGAGATCATGGTTCCCCTAATCGGAACTCCTCAGGCAAGCGCCAGCCCGCCGCATAATATCTATTTCTTATCGCAACCAACCGTTTCATTTCAAACTGGAAAGAAAATAAAAATAAAACATAAAACGGTCATTACAGGAGCTGAGTCATCAGGTGAGTTTGATCCACGAGGTCGCCGAGAAGGTGTTCTCGGAGATGGGCGCGTCAGTGAGCTATAAAGTGGGAACCATGATAGAGATTCCGAGGGCTGCTCTGATCGCCGACGAGGTACAATTTTAACTCCTCTTATTACACGCATCGTTCGAAAAAATTCGAGAACAAAAAAAACGTACTTTTTATTTGACCGATTCGCGACGATTGCTATGATCGGTAAGATTGCAAAGGAGGCCGAGTTTTTCTCGTTTGGGACAAACGACTTAACGCAGATGACGTTTGGCTACAGCAGAGACGACGTGGGGAAGTTCCTTCCCATATACTTGTCCAAGGGCATCCTCCAAGACGACCCATTCGAGGCAATTTTGTTCGTTTAGTCCTTTCATTTCTAAGTACGTACGTAAACGACCCTAAAATACATTCTTCGCACCATTATCAGGTACTCGATCAGAAAGGCGTTGGCCAACTCATTAAGATTGCCACGGAAAGAGGCCGAGCTGCTAGGCCAAGCCTCAAGGTTGATCATCATCTGCTTATTTCTTCTTTCGATAATGTAATGCATGATGTTGTAATAAATCAATGGTAGGTCGGAATATGCGGAGAACATGGAGGAGAGCCTTCTTCTGTCGCCTTCTTCGCTGAAGCTGGCCTCGACTATGTTTCTTGCTCGCCCTTCAGGTCGCTCTTCGCATCGATTTTGTTTTGTGTAAAAATCGATTCTTTATGATAAATTCTTGCACCATTTTTATGATAAATTCTTCCACAGGGTTCCTATTGCAAGGTTAGCTGCAGCCCAAGTCGCAGTTTGAGGCCTTGGATCGACAGGCTTGCTTTTTCCTCAATTCTCAGTGTACAAAGTGCTCTTTTATATATAATGTCGACCTTGTGCTGCAAAAAAATTGATTAATTTTGATGATACAAAATCATTACATGATCTCAAAGATCGGTTTTTTCTGCAAGAAACTAAAGGCCCAGACTGTAATATCCATCCATCCATCCATCGATCGTAGTATTTAGCAACAAAAAACAAGATAAAACTCGACATCTAAGATTATGTAGAGAACAGGCGATGATAATTTAGTCTAACGCTAGAACAGATTTTAGAGCTTGTGCAGCAGTTATCAGCTGTTAGTGTTGATCCCATGATCGGCAGCAAATCACCGATCAAGATTAAGAAGGCGTCTTAATCCCATGGTGGCTTTGTCTTCGAACATTGCCGGCTTCTTATTATTACAGTTGCCGCCGCCGAAGAATGAAGGCAAGGGCAAAGATCTCGGCGATGGAGAGAGGTAGAACGCTGACCCAGCGTAAACATCACGCGCCGGCAATAGTTTGATCTGTTTCGGCAGCATTTCCGGCGATTCAGGCCCCATTCTCCTCGACCCACAAATCGCCAGGTCGTCGCACGATTTGTAGCCGCGCGACTTCGATTTTTGACGGTCCTCGTGGTCTCCGGCGGCCGGCGCATCGTCGGAGGTGTTCAGCTTCGGAGATTTTTCCTCAAGACCATTTCTGTTGTAATCGCCGCTGTTGTTAGAAAGACCCCTTTTGGGCAGAGAATCCAACGACTCGCCTCGCCTCAAGATGGTCACTCGGCCGTTCACGAGCAGCGGCGGCGACGACGCCGGAGACGTTTTTCTCGGCGCGTCCCTTCTTCTGTGGTCGCGTTTCGGAGGTGACGACGGCGTTTTCATGTGACCGGCGTTGTACCGTCTCCGATCGACGATAAAGTTCGGCGAGCTCTGAAGATGCCTTCGCCGGTGAAACGACGGCGTCGTGCGGAATCCGTCGACGGCGGCCATCGGATCTTGCGGTATCAACACCTCCGTCCCCATTTTCGTTGATAAATTATATGTCTTCGAAGAGAGAAGATGCAAAGAAAAAACTGAAACTCCCCTTCTTCTTCTTCTTCTTCTTCTTCTTCTATAAGGGAAGGAGGCTAATAACTATTGTGTTTACCTAACTATTTTTTTTTTTCGTGAGTGTTATTATTACAAGGCTGTTCAGCTTTGCTGTGCTCTCTGTTAATGGATCATTCTGTGGATGAGAACGGATAGTTATATATAGATGGGGAGAGAGAGAGAGAGAGAGAGAGAGAGACGTTTCTCGGAACCGACCTTTGCTCGGACGTGTGAGAGAGACGGCACAGGTAATTGAGAGAATTATGAGCTTCAAAATAATTATAAATGGTACTCCCTCCGTCCCGGTAATTTTATCACATAAGTTGTCGGGCACGTAAATTAAGGTGGTATTATTATAATAATATAGTACAATGAAAAGATAATAAAGTGTATATTTTGCCACGTCTTTTAAGAATATTTAATATTATTATATTGATTGTTAGTGATAATTTTTTTTGCTAAATAAGAAAAGGTGATAAAATTAGTGGGACGCCCAAAATGGCAAAATGTGATAAAAATAGTGGGACGGAGGGAGTAATAAAATTAAGGAGCTTGTCGGCTTACGTGGAGCCGTTACCGTTATGTGTTGTAGAGATGACGACGGTCCGTCACGTTTGGGTTTTTGTCGTTTTGCGGTCACTTGACGGAGATCTAACGGCGAATGTCACCGTACTGAGTTATTTATTATTTTGTTTGGGGTCCACATAAAATGTGTGGTTAGTGGGTGGTGAGCAAGTTGATAATTGTTCTTATCTTGAATTATTTATCCATTTTCTCACCAAAATCATTAAAAGTGACGGTTTTGATATTTAATATTTAAAAAAAAACCTGTGAGAAGCTTAAATAACGAAAAATACTATAATAAGATAAAATCATAAGTTTTTCTCTGCTAATCTGTTCTTTTCGTAAATTGTACTGACTACAATTTGCATTTTAAATGGGCACTTATGATGTGTATTCCAATTATTTAATGCCATCCCTAAACAAAGATCTAATTTTCCTAAGGCGGTGGTGTGCTCCATAGCCTTTTCTGCTGCTCAAAGCTTCCTATTACAGCAGATCGTTCACCTTCTTCACCGAGCATCTCAGCAAAAGCACTGTAATAACCCAATGGGTCCAAACCTTCCAACACCCTCACGGAGCCTCCTCCGCCCTCATCCACGGCCATCTCTCCGCCGTCGGACAACAAAACCTTAACACCACGCTCGCCGTAGCTCGCCTTGAGCACCGATCCATCGCCGGCCAGTACCACCGCGCCGAGAATCTCTCCCAAGAACACATCCTAACACAATCACACAACAACAAACGTAAAGCCCATTTATTGCTTCTGACGATTTCTTCTCTATTACCATTACCATGTGCCGATATCTACGGTGGGTCTTCTCCAGCCGCCGCAACCTCGACAGCAAACGGCCGGCGAACACCGCCTCCGGCGTCTTATTCGCCTGTAAAACCCACCGTAGCATCTCTCCGAAGCTGCTGACCGACCGCTGGACTTCGAAGGGGATCAGCGTAATGTTGTGCCCAGATTCGAACACAGTCTTCGCCGCTAGAGGATCGAGAAAAACGTTGAGCTCCGCCGCCGCCGAGCTCATCCCATTATTCCCTTCATCAACCCACTCGCCGCCTGAAAACCTCCCCCCCACGACGTAAATATCCTTCAAAGGCAGCACATTTTTACATCGATTTCAAGCGTTCATTCTACGGTTCTAACTCTTTAAGTTCTAACATCGTTAGTTTTACCTGAATGTAAGAGCTGTAGTTGTCCGAGAGTAATATCTTGGCCACATTAGTCAAAGGCCCATTGGTCAAAATCGTAATTTTCGACGACGATTCGAGCGTTTTTACGACCGATTCCCACGTTTCCAGTGCGAGCGGTTGCCTAAGCTCGGGATTTTCGGTGTCCCTCGGCGCTCCGAATTTAACGGAATTATGCGCCGTATACCTACGAGGGCTTCGTGGCAAATCCCGAGCGAGGCCGTAAAGTGTGTCGGAGTCGATGAATCCACCATTTCCGTGGGGTATGACTCTGTTGTAAGTACAATTTCCGACGCCCGGGAATATTGGATCGGATTGGTCGATGGCGAACATTTCTCCTAAGCCCACTTGAATGTCGTCCCGGCCCATCATATGCAACAAATCGTAGACCACATCGATCGTTGCCGCATTGGCCCAGCCCGTCGGCGTTATTAGTATCGCCTGGCGAAAAAAAATCGAGGTGAATTGAAGAAGGTGGAGAACGAAAGCCAGATTAAGTTTACTCTTAAACCAATTAGCAATAAATGGAGTAGTCATAGACTAGAGCCGATAATTTGGGCCAATGTCCCGGCCCTAAAAAACAAGGCTTGAGTCCAAATTTTCATGGCCCAAAACAAATTGGGCTTATCAACCCGCGGCCTAGACATGGCTATCGGGCCGGTTTGGCCCGGAACCGGCGACCGGTTCCGGTTCGGAACCGGTTCAACCGGTTAGAAACCGGAACCAATCCGGTAATTATCGTTACCGGATTGGTTCCGGACAAATAGAACCGGCCGTTGCTGGATCGGTTCCGGTTCCGGAACCGGTAATCCGATAACGGCTATATTTTAGCCGGAACCAGAACCGAATCCGTTAAGATCCGGTAAAGGCAAAAAAATGAAAAAAAAAATAAAAAACAACCGTTGTCAACGGCTAGAAAAATAAAAAAAATAACCGGACGAACCGGTACAAACCGGTTCGGAACCAGTAAGATCCAATGGATCTATAACAGGTTCCGAATTGGTTCCGGGATTTTAGTCCCGGAACTCCGGTCCGGTACCTTACCGGTTAGAACCGGAACCGGTATTTTCGGCCCGGAACCGGTGGAACCGGTACGGAACTGGACCCGGATGAACCGGTTCCCATGTCTACCGCAGCCCGGCGGGCTGGTGGCCAACGGGCCGAAACCCACGGGCCGCGAGTCAAAATATGCCCGGTAGTATTTCATTATTTTTATATAATTTCCTAATACTTGTTATATATAATATGTTACTTAATTTTATAAGCAAAAACTATTATATTTTACATATTTATGAACATATATATATTTTTATAATTATTTTTCTAGATATGAGTTATAATTTATATTACAAAATGAACTAATAAAGATTTTTTAAAAATAAAAAATTTATAAAAAAAAATATTAGGCCCGACCCATGGCTTTGCGGACATGGGCCTAGGATCTTTCGGCCCGTACAATCTCGCTTCGGGCCGACCCGGCCCATAAAGATCGGGAGGCCCGCTAAATATTTTCAGCTATAGTAACCCACATGCTTATACGCAGTTTTGTTAATCTATTCGATGTAAGATTGAGTTTGACATCCCAATAGAAGAACTAAGGGTCGTTCTTTTACCTTGAGATTTACGACTTCTACGGGCGCTTTGAGCAGGTAAAGGAGCGCTAGGAAGTCCCCCGCGCTCATGTCCATGTCGAAGACGACGTTTTTGCCTCGCTTTCTTCCTTCGAAGTCGGGCTTGTAATGGACTTCTTTGTAGTAAGGAAACTGCGTCGTGAGGTTGAACTTGCCGCTTTGTTCTTCCCGATTAAGAACCTACACGCAGTTTTTCGATTTTCACGTCCCTTCGCCGTACATATACTCACGATTCGTATAACTAACTCACGTTGATAAAGCTTCTGAAGTACTCTCTATTCAGAGAGCTGTTACTATCGCGGTTTGCCTTCGCTCTTACGGCGACAAGAACTCGAGCGCCTTCCGAACCGTTCGCTTCGGCCGTGTAACCGTCCTAATGTTGTAGCGAAGAAAAGCTCAGCGTAATAAAAATTTTTTAACAAGTAGACTTTTTTTTTCTCGGGTTTTTCGAGTATTCGCGAAGAGAATATCGATTAACCTTGCACCTTCCCTTGGAGTCGTTCTTGGCGACACAATACGGGTCCCTGAGTCCCCTCTGAACGTGACCGCTGTGGACCCCATTCCTCCGCAGGCCGAACCTCGGCTCTTCAAGCCCGTCGAAGAACGGGTTCGACCCGTCAGATACGCCGTACGGCTCGTTCGAGGTGACTACGGTTATGTTCATGAACTCCATTTGCGCAAATTCGTTCTCGCCGTTTATGTTGTTTTCTTTGAGCATAGTAGACGTCGCCACACCCGACAAGAACGAATCCCACATAAAGTAGCTCTGCAACTTAGTCGGGAAAAAAATCAACTATGTGTTCATTTAGGGTGCGGTGCGTTTGGTGTGCGAAATTCAGTTAGGAAAAGAATAATGAGAGGTGGGAGCGCAACGTATCATTGTTCGATGCGCTAATTTAGTTTCCCGTCGTGCTTTCCACACATGAATTCCGCAGACCAAACGTAGCCTTATTAACTGCAGATTCATAATTTTTTCTTTTTTTTTTTAAAAAATATTACCGTATAAAAGTTTTCGTCGAACCACGTGTCCCGAGTGATCTTCAAGGACTCGAAGCAGTACCGAGCTTCGAAGGTGCGCTGATTCTTTTCGAGCTCCTCGAAGAAGCTCCTCGTTATTGGGATCGTATTCGTGGCGTCAAGCGGGACAAGAGTCACGGGTATCCCAGAGTGAATCACCTGTAAGAGGAAAAAAAAAGCGAACAAAAAAAGCCGTTTTACGAAAGTCGCCATCACTCTGACGCCTAAAAAATAAATAACCTGATACGCGGCGAAGGGATCTCCAAACATATTAAACTCGGCGTAAGGATTCGACGTATAATCCGTGAAGAGATTCCCCCTGTCTCCGCACTGTCGAGGCCGACAAGTCGAGTTTCTATTAGTAGGGCAACAACCCGTCGGATTTCTCGACCGAACGCCGCCGCCCATCATATATATATGCTCGATGTTCTTTTTTAATTGCGGGTTAGTCATGAGGAATATTCCGAGGTTAGTGCTCGCGCCTATCGTGAATATAGTGATCGGAGAGCCCTCAGAGACCTTCTCGATCATCACGTGCTGAGCAGTCGGCTGACGCAGAGGCGAATATCTTCTACCGCCCTACGTTACGCGAAATATATTATATGCGCTCGTCTGTTCATAGGTAGGTATGACAATCGGACACATTAAAGACTCGTTAGCTATTAAAATGAAACTGAGTCTAGACCCACTTAAACAGCACACAGACTCGGACATTAATGCCCATATTCATAGGAGTAGAAGAGGGAGATCGACGAAATGTCCGAATGCAGACAAGAAAGCGCTTAACCTGGGGAAGAAAGCTCCTTCGTAAGCCATAATTCGTATCGATATCTAGTCGACCGCCGAGACCGACGGGTATGGCTTGTCTATACCTGCAATAACCTGCCGTCGTGTTTCCCTGCGTTAAAAAGCGCAAAAATAACCGTGTTGAGATTATAAAAATGGGCTTTGTCCCACATGAGATAATTCAAGATCTTCGGCCACTATATATAAGAGGCTTTCTATACTCCTATTACCAAATGGTTTTAGGAAGGATACTTCGATTTCTAATAATAACCTCAAATTTCGGTAATAAAAAAAACCCCGAAAACAAAAAAAAAATAGAGAGAAAAAAACGAACTTGTTCTATGATGGGATGATATCCACCAACGTCAGGCATTATAACGCCGTTTTCTAGTATCCCACCTTCGCCGCCAACGCCGACGGCTATGTCATCCCTTCCCATCATGTAAAGAATGTCATATATATGATTTACTGCATGCCCAGAATCTGTCCAAGCGTTGGCGTTTATAGTAATTGCCTGTAATAACATTTGGGGAAAAGAAAAAAGAAAAAGAATTTAGTTGAGTGGATCAATCACTAAAGCATACCATTATACTGATGAATCTCCACCATCGAAGACTTTTCTAAAGCGGGCCCACGATTTGAATAAACCCCTATTCTTCAAGAAATGTGTAGAAAAAAGTTCAAGAAATTTCTCTTCTTCTTACCTGCAAATCAAACACGGATCTATTGAGCTTCAAGATATACAGAAGGGCGAAGAGATCATCTGTATCTACGTCAGTATCCAATAGAATCCGATGTGGTCTGAGCCCATCAGCTGTATGAATTATGATCGATAAACTCATTATTACGATGCATAGGCATCGTTTTATCGTCGCCATCTTCAGCACTCTTGCGAGGAGCCCTTTTCGTATGCTGATAAGAGCTCACACAGTAATACAAAGGGCACGTATTATTTATTTATTACATCGCATTTGTGGCGTGAAGAATTGGACAGGTTAACTAACGAAATGACTGATGATCCTAAAAGGAATGGATAAGCGTAGAGAGAGAGAGTTGAATGTGTTGGGGTGTAGAGAGAGAGTTGAATGTGTTGGGGTTTATTATATGCATGCGATGGTTACACTTTGTTGATTTTGTGTTTTGGATTGAATATTAAGCAACTGATGGGGATTATTGAATTCTTGATTTAGTGGAATTGTTCAATGATGGTGGTTCTTGCCTTTTGGAGGAGGATAGATTTGACTGATTTAAATTATATTTGATGAAAGTTTTTAATTAAGATAAACTATAGGAATGTGACCAAAGGCTATAATACATCCTACATCATGATGGGTGGTTAACACATATCTTGTAATTGAAAATTTTAGGGACTTTTCTCAACAATCTTTGGTAGGTAAATGGTATTGGAAATTTCGTCATCAATAATAGGTCAATCAATTGACAAATTGAGAGTTGACAATAATGGTAACGTGGAGGCTCTTCTGTTTTGGACTTGAATGAAAACAAAAAGCATTGTGGTGATTCTTCAAATCCATAATAATGATTTTTTTATTTTTTTTTCCAACGACCATTGATTCACAATCCGACAACTGGGACCCAAGTGTATGGGAAGATCTGTCATGTATATCACATATGCGAACATATGATCGAACTCAAATCTTTGTATTTGATTTCCCTTTTCCTTTTTCTTGTCCAAGAATGTATGTAATGACGTAGGAAATGTTTATGAAATCCATTACATTATAGTATAGTATCCAATGATGTAACGCCCACCAGATTCTTGTCATGCCTTTTTCTTTCGCCTCTTTTCTTAGTAGGATATGATACACTCTTGACGTGTTTTTTTTCCCCTTTTCAATCGTGATTTATTGACATTTTAATATAAGTGGATAGTCCCTGAATATCAAATTTGGAGTCTTTGCTTCTCAAGGCATGGGATATGTTATTACATTACAACCAAGAAAATGCAAGGCACAAATGTATCCTCCACTGTAAGAGAATGTTGAGGGAGAACATAGGAGGTAGATTTTCCAGGTAGGTAACACATTAGTCTAGAGAATTACAAACAACTGTATACATTTAATCCATAATATTTTCTATTATTACACAATGGTAAGGATTCATAAGAACAAGACAACAAAGAGTCCTCAAGATAACACACATTAGATCAGATTCATCATACATCAGTGGGAGTGACGAACGCCTTTTGTCGGATTTTATTCAATAGAATATGCGTAGAAGAGTTAATATTGTCCGTGAATTAAGATTCGACGTTTTCATAGGAAATTACCAGGACATTAGCCTCCGAGCTGCAGCAAATCTCTTGTTATCTCTTATGAATCAGATTCATCGTGGAACCATCCCACCGATCTCTGAGCGTCTTGTACGATTTGGGAAATACCTAATTCAGGATATTATAATATCATGAGATTTCAAGGCAATGAATCCATTTTTTTAAGGGAAAAAAGAATTTGAATAACTATCCACCATACCAAACACATGTATAAGATTTAAGCCTAGCAAATCATCAGTAGAATAGAGAATCTGTAAGAATCCATGATCGACTGTTACTATAAAATGAGAATTGGAGATTTTAACATTGAATGATTCCATATCTAGACTGGATCTACAGAAAACGCTCGCACTTATCACAGTGGCAATAATATAAAGTAGGAAGTTACGATACAGCGAAGAAAGCCTGGATATCACTCCCAAAACAAGAACTAAAGAAAACGCCCAAACAAAACAAAATATCCTGAGATCAAAAGGACATTAAATCAACAAATTGACCAAAATCGCACCTCCAGAAACAGTTTGCTTGTTCTGTCGTATATCGTGAATTGTGGCGGAAACTTTCCAATAGAGTGGTCGTCCAACGTAGAACAGTATCATCAGAGCTGCGATTGCCACTATTCCTCGAAATATCACTACTTTAGCTGCCGATGAAGACGCCATAGTCTATAGTGTGTGTTTGTGTGCGTGACTGAGAGAGAGAGAGAGAGAGAAATGAACGAAATTCTGTGAGACGAATTTTTACATTTGGGAGGGATTACAGTGAACTTGGGCTTCAAGATAGTTGGGCTTGGGCTTTCGACATATATATTGGGCCCAAAATGACCAGCAAAAAAAATAAATTTATTTTTTTTTTCTAATAAAAAGATATCTCAACAATAATATATTTTAACAAAATATAATAATTCCAACACAACCAAACTTTTTATTACTAGTGCAACATACACAAGACAAGCAACAAACGTTACCATACTCTGATATTTTCTTTCTTTCCATCTCTTATGTTACAAAAAAAGCATATTATTGTATTACTCTTCATACAAACTCAGTAAAAAATGCGCCTCCTTCGAACCACCCGCCTCTTAGGCATCGAACCTTTCTCGGGATTTCCGGGAAATTTCCAAGCAGCGATCGAACCGTCCCACGAAGAACTAACCACCAAAGGGTCGTACGGGTGCCAACTGCAGTCCCTCACTGGGTCGTCGTGGAAATCAAGCCTCTTCACAATCCCGCCGCTCACCTATTATATAAACGAAAAAACAAAAAAAAATTCAAAAAAATCGACCCATATCATAATTTCACCATTATTCGAACGATTTTCTACTGCGACGTTTTAATAGTAAATACGTACCGCGTCATAAACGTACACAGAGTGATCGGTCGACCCAGTGTATATATACTTCTGCCCAGTGCTGCAAAAAAAAAACGAGATATACGAAGATATGAACATACGTATGTTAGGACGTTGAGTTTATTCTGAACTATTATTACCTATGAGATGGAGAGAAGTAACAGCGAATGAGGGTACGCAAGACGGAGTGGCCTTTGTACGTAGCCACTGAAAGATCGTCGGCGAGCCTTACGTTCTTCAGGTCGTCGGGATATTCCATCCATCGATAGTCCCATTGAGTGAATATCTGCCTTGGACTGCTGCTTATAAGCCAAGAAGAAGAAGAAGAAAAAGGTTATCTTTTTTAAGTTCGATTTTCGGTTCAGTAAATCGTGCTGTTCTTGATTTTGATGGTAGACGTACTAATTGACGTTCGACGACATTTTCCTTATATCCCATAGTTTGATGGACTGATCTTTTCCGTTAGATATGAAGTATCTGCCATCTCCCCGAGAATCGATGAACGTTATGCCTTCCAAGTGCCCCATGAGAACGCCCGAGGCCCGTCCTTTGCTTGCAAAGCAACGCCTGTCCCATACCTGACATATTTATATCATTACACAATTCGGTCTTCTCTACAGCAAGTTTGCACTGTGTAGCCCAGAAAAAATCGAAATTTCAGCTTTTTATTACCTTGCAGAGGTGATCGTCGCTCCCCGAGTATATTACGTTGCCACCTTCATCAGCAAAGCACACAGCGTTCACATCATACTGAAAAGAGAGCAAGAAAAAGAATCGGAAAGAGAAATGATGACAAAGTATTGCCAAAGGTGGGCTTAAGAACAATGGTGGTTTTATTACCACATGAGCTGGGATTTTGAGGCTTAGTTTCCGAGCTTCAAGATCGTAAACATATATTCCACCGTTACTGCTGCCCGCCACGATTTCACGCCCATCCTTTGCAAACTTAACGGAGAATATGCCGAAGGAATAATCATCGTAATCCTCAGAGTCCGACGAGAATTCAAGGCCTTCGTGAATTTCCTGAGAGTGAAGAACAAAGCAGAGATGACATGAGACGAGCAGCTCAAAAGAAACAGAGACAGTAAAAAAACATACCGTAACGTTTGCGTGAGACTCTCTTGTAGCTGATCCAACGTCCACAATGTGTACAACAGGCGAGATACTAGAATAAACCTACGATTTTAGTGCAAGGAAAATAACAATTCATGTCAGAAAACTCCATCACAAAGCAATGCACATCTCAAGCAATTTATGTTTCTTACAAGGAAACGACGGTCTGGCGAAAGAGAAGTATCGGTAATAGTCCACCCCAAGCTCTTAGCACGAATATCCTTGAGAACTTTCCATCTGTTATCGACGTCGTATATTCTTATGTGGCTTTCCTATTGTAAAGAAAAGACCAAGAACATCAAGCTAATGACAGGCGAGAATTCCTTGAGCAGCGATCGTACGAATTACCTGAAACCCAGCGACGAAAAGCGAACCATCATCAGAAAATTGAGAGACGTAGACACAGCTGTTCATGCGATCGATCACCGAAGGTGGGCCAGTAGGTAAGTAACGGCTGAGGACATGACAAGAATCAGAGGTCGAAAATCTTCCTAAGCCACTGTAATTACATTCCCTGCCCAGCAGCATCTTCACGGGCGAAACGGGGAACTTTTTATTCCCGGGAAAAACGCCCCTCAGATTCTTATGAGGGGCAGTCTTGAGCTTCGTGGCTTGGGCGAAATCATCGTCGTGACAACCAAGGACGACGTCGTTCGAACATGTCCCTCCAAGCTCCCTAAGCCAGTCGTGAGTGTCGAAGTGTATCCTTGATCTACTCATCTTCTGAGTGCTGTAATAACTGAATTTCCAGCGATAGAAACTACGTTTCTTCGATCGACTCCCAACAATCGGTTGGATGTTCGCCGATTAACTCCTGCGAAAACGTTATTTTCAGTCTGAGAGAAGATGAATATCTCCGATTTCACACAACATACGCCGCGATGGAAAGCATACGCCGATTAAAAGGTGTAAAGAAGCTTTACCCAACCCATATAGATTATCATGATATAAAATTGACCATACGTTTACTTACAGAAAAGGAGCGATAACAACGAAAGAAGAAAGAGAAGAGCTTTAAGCGGTTCGACCAAAGTTTTCAACATTGACTGTGAAGCCAAAAACTTCCTACACCTACCAAAAAGATGCAATCCAAGGCTGCAGAAAAGTCCGTGCATACGTAATCAGTGATATCATCATTAGTTAGAAGATATTTCATCAGCTCTTTACCTCAGATCAGCTAGTCATGTCCGAAATAGAAAATTTCAATTGGGCCTAAGAATAACTAGAAGCCCAACTTTGGGCCCTTGCTTAGACCTATAGAATTGGGCCGAATATTATTTGGTGTATTTTGGATTTCTTTTTTCATTTTTCTTTTCCTAAAGTATACGATGTATCTGAATCAGCGATAGAATTACACCACACTACGATGAGACTAATTCTCATTTAAAGAAAAGGACATCAAAGGACCACTGCATTTACTTCCAAGTAATTCTTATCCATACAAATATACACACTCACACACATGAAATATCTCAGAAACAGACCGTAGCAAAAGTGGCCCATGAGTAGACGTTAGACATCATCATTGAACGAAAATAAAAAGTGACCATAAATAAATAAAATTCAAAAAAAAAAAACAAATGAAATTCAATTTATCATGTGGGCAAAAACATGCCGAAAACAAACATAAACATCGCAGTTCCATTCCAACCGACCAAAAAAGCTACTACTGCCTTTTTTCATCTGTCCAAAGATTGTCTTCTTCCTTTTTCTTTTTCTTTTTTTCTAAAACAAAACAAGATAAAAAAAAAAGTTCGAAATCATCATCATCTCAACATCTGATAACCTAAGTTCTCCTAACCTCAATCAAGATTCTGTCCACGGCGTAGAACTCAAAACAACTCTTCAACCCTCCCTTCTTCGCGGACCTATGAACAAATCACCTTCTATTTCATCACCATAACCAACCAAACATTTACGCAGAGAACACCATTCGGCAGTAATAAGCTCTTCGCCAGCACCGACCCGTTTTCGCGCAGTTCGACCCGACCCGACCCGTTCCGTTCGCCGCCTCACTTCTTCTCAGGCTGCTGCCACGTACGCGTATTCTCATTCCCTGTATCGACGAACCGTAAATTCCAAATCTCGGGGGGCCAAATTGCAAAAACGTAAAAGAAACAGCACCGATACGAGTGGGAAAAAAAGACACAAAAAACTCACCGGCAGTTTGCTTCTGCTCGGCAGGCTTCGCCTGAACGCCGGGCTGAGCGTAAGGAAAGCCCGTCAAAAGCCCGCCGGGCTGCGGCCCGAACTGAGAAGCAGCAGCGCCGTAAACTCCCTTAGTAGCCGCAGCTATGGCTTTCGCAGGGTCAGTAGTAGCAGCAGCGCTGCTATTGCCACTCAAAGACAGCATCCCATTATTCGAAGCATTTCCTTGCATCAGTTGCTGCTGGCTTTTGTCTGCTCCCCTCTTCGCCTGATTGTTCATGTAATAAACCGAAGCAGTAGCATTGTTGGAAGGCGAAGGCTGAGCCTGTGCGAATGGGTTCGAAAAGAATAGCTGCTGAGCATGCTGCGCCATCATCTGCTGCTGCTGCTGCTGTTGCTGAGCATTAGCTTGCGCTGCTTTGGACGAAGGGTTTCCAAGAATCGAAGGAGATTTCTGACTTTGAATCATAGAAGACGGCGAGTTCTTGGGATTCTGCATCGTCGAAGATAGGTTGGGAGACGATCCTTGGCTCACCTTGCTGTTGTTCGTCGTCGAAGCAGAAACGCTGGTCCTCGGGCTGTTACCGCTCGCTCCCTTGGACATGGACGAGGTTGTAGGAGAATTAGCAGCAGCCATCATAGGTGGTGGGGCAGACATTCCTTGCCCCTGAGAAGATGGCTTGTGATTCGCCCCGCCGAACGATATCTGAGTGTGCGCTGCGGGCGACTGCTGGCTCCTGGAATTCTGCTGAAGAATGCCCTTGAAAGTCGAGGAGCTCGACGACGATCCGAGGGGAGACTGAGCCGCCATCTGAGGCGAAGCTGAAGTTCTTGCAACGTTCGAACCCTTCCACTGACCGGGCTGGGACTGAGCTTGGGACTGAATCGGGCCGCTGCTCATACTCATTTGCATGACTGGGAATTTCGCACCCGTCGTGGGAGGGGAAGAAGAGTTGAAGTGGTCCGAGAAAACGCTGCTATTGTTAGTAGCCATAGGCCCTCCTCCTCCTTTACCTCCCCCGCCCCTATTCGCAGCAGCTAACTGCTGCTGATGCTTTAGCTGCATAATCTGCTGCTGCTGATGATGGAGATGAGATTGCATGCTATGAGCAGCAGCAGCGTTTACGACAGCTGGCGAAGCCCGCGAAACCCTTGCGCTGTCTGGGAAATCACTTCTCGAGAAAGCGATCGACTGCTGAGATTTAACCCTCCTTTCGTCTTCGCTAGCAGCAGCAGCGCTCGACGAATCATTACCAGCGCCGACGCTTGACTTCCCATCATCGGAAACCCTGGCGTTCTTCTTCTGTGCGCCAGCAGGCATCATATGCCGGGCCATATCTGGCGAATTCTGAAACATGGGATGATGGTGATTTTGGACCATCGACGACACGTCGATGCCTTGTCCGAACGACATTGCAAAGCCTTGCTGCTGCTGCTGCTGCTGAGCAGCATTCCTCTTCTCAGTTTGATTATTATTATTATTATTATTACTGCTTCCGTAAGAAGCAGCATTAGCAGCAGCAGGCGAGGGAGCAGCCATCAACGCGAAATTCTGAGGATGAACGGCGAAATTCTGACCGTACATGTTGACAGCTGGCGGCAAGCGATCGTCGCCGTTCACCTCGCCCTCGGCCGATTGCTTCGCCTTAGGCACGTTGGAGCTGTGCTGAACGTTATGTTGGGGAGAAGGCTGCTGCAGCTTTTGAGAGTTGGGAGCCTTTTGCAGCTTATGCGAAGGTGCGTTCGCCTGAGAAAGGGACGAAGGGTTTTGGTGGTGGTGGTGGGGAATCATCTGAGAAGTGGGGAAGAACGACCCGTTGAAGACCGCGGCCGGCACGGGGTGGCCCGCGGGCCCACGAAAGCCCGGAGGCAGGGGAAATGGGTAGCCGCCGTTCTGCAGTATGGCCAAGTACTGAGGCTCGTTGGGCCCCACGCTGGGGTAGTTGAAGGCAGCCATCGGCGGCGCCGGCGAAGACGAAGGCTGAGCCCCCGACGCCGATGGCTTTGCGTTCCCCGGCCTGGCGGCTAACGCAGCTTGCTGCTGGTTCAAAGGAAAGATAAACGCCGGGCCCTGACAAAAAAAAAAGAAAAGAAAAATACTAAAGCTTCGCGTCGAATCTGAGATTATTTTTTTTTAAAAAATAAAAACTGGCGTACCATTAAATTGTTGGGAGGCAAGGGTTGTTGTTGGATTAGTACTTGCTGCTGCTTTCTCTGGGAAGAATCTGAAGCGTTCGAAGGTTGGGAAGGAGAAATTTTGACGCCATTATTGTTGGGCGGAGGAGGAGCAGAAGCATTGCTAGGGTTCTGAGGCTTTTCTTGGGGGTTGGAGGCGGTTAGGCCTTTGATGGTCAGATCTGAGGCGGGCATTACGTTGAGGCCCGAAGGTCTGGGCCCGAACAGAGGCGAGCCCGCATGCCCGGGCCAGAAGGGGTTCATCTTTGCAAACTGCTGATCGTAGTAAATGTTGCGGGCTAGGAAGCAGTGCGTGGCGCATCGTGAGGGACGAGGCTGCTGAGTGAAGAGTGGCTGAGAAAGGGAAAAAAAAAAAGGAAAACGCAATGAATATATATAACAGCGCTAACTGTAACAACCGTAATAAAAAAAGAAATAAAATAAATACCGGGGGGATATGTGTTGGGGTAACTGAGGCGCCATCGGTCGGGACGACTCCTTGCAAAGGTGCGGCAGCCATGTATCTGTTTAGACGCACGGATATGTTGATACGATGGTTTATTTAGGGGTACAAAATAAACCACAAAGACGTAATAATCAAGTATACAAATAAAAGTACCCCATTGGAGGAAAAGCGCCGGGCCAGCTTGCTACGGGCAAAGGCAGTAGCATTGAGCTCGTCGTTTGACCTTTTGGGTCGAAGAAAAACGAAAAAAAATCAGAAACGTATCGAATGCTAAACGTCTGAAAAGGGAGAGAAAAAAAAAAAGAAAATATATTCTTACCGTGTCTTTCAGGGACATGATCTTCTCTAACGGCTTTAGCTGACATGGCGGGCAATTTGTTTCCAACCGTATTAACGCCGCCATCGTTTCCTTCTCTGCCCGTCTTCTCTTGATCGATCTGTAAATCGATTCTGAGTGCATTATTACTATCGCTCGCCTTGACTGACGAAGATGACTCAGCTTCACTTCTCTTCTTTTCCTGGATTTTCTCGCTACCATCTTCGTCGTTTTCCTTCGATGTCATGGGAGGCATTAACTCCTTCAAATACGACAAGAAAAAGCGCATTTGAAGAAGGCAAGAACGTTAAAAAAGATTCGATTTTTATCTTAAACGGTCGACTAATTCTTACCATCTTCACAGCTGATAAGGCGGGACTTGGATCTGCTGCAGACGCATGGCTTGAATCAAGAACAGTTTCTCTCTCTGGCGAGGATCTGAGCTGTGGCGGCGGAGCCTTTTTCGAAAAAAATAAAAAATAAAAAATAAAAAAGAACGGTAAAAAAAATTAGATCAAAGGCTTTGAAGAAACTTAAATCTTGATTCTTGATGTAATTCCTTAAACTCACTCACCATCAGATCTATGACATACTTATCTTCCTTCTGAGCTTCCGCCGTCGAAAATTTCCTGAACATAAAACAGAGCAAATGATCAAAACATCAAAAACAAGGCCAGCCCAACAAAATCAGAGAACATTCAGAAAAGACCCATAATTACTCACGATGTAGGAGTAGCCGACGCCGAAGGCTCATTTTCTACGCTCTCTGTTCTTACCGCAGCAGATTCTTTCTCTTTTGTAGGCAAAATCTCTTCTTTAGACAGTAAATTGCTCGTATCATCATCCCTTGACTCTGAAGAGCCCAATATCTCAGCTTTCGGCTCCAAAGGAAGAACAGCCTGCACCGGTGAAATGACGTTGCTGCCCTCCATCTCAGAGGGAACCTTATCCACATTGCTCGGCGATGAAGTATCGATCTTTGGAGTCTGATCTGCTTCTTTTGCTGCAATGGAGCTGATCTGAACAGCAAAACTCAGATTTTCTGGTACTTGTCTGGGCTTCTTCCGCTTGGGAGCTATACAAGGAAAGAATCGTTACAATCGTCTTTCAGACAGAAAGTTTTGAGAAAGATTAAGATCAGATAATGATGAGGAAAGGTAATAAAGAAAAACCCACCGACAACTGTGAGTGGGCTTCGATTAGGGCCAGCGATGATGATATTATTATTATTGGGTGTGGCGTTTGGGGGGGGAGATGAATGATGAGATTTGGCTTCACTGCTCGATCTGTTGACGTCATCTTTCTTGGAGGAAGAAGAAGGGACTCCTTGGGCTTGAGTTTTCAGACCGTACAAGACCTCGGCGATCTCTATCTCTAGCTCCTCGGCGTTCGAAGAACTGGGCTTCGATGGCTGCTGCTTTGGCTTTAGGCCAATGTTGTTATTACCAGCGTGCTTCTGCAAAGAAGGCATGAAACGCCTGTTAGAAGAAGAAGATGGAGAAGATCTGTGGTAGGAAGACGAAAAATCGAATCTTTTTTTTTTCTTTTTTGCAGAAAACACTTGAAGTAGGAGGAGGTTGTGTTACTGACGAGCTTCTTTCTCAAGGAAGCGTTAGATGAAGATGGAGACGTCGGCGGCTGATTTGGTGGGGGGACAGCTCCGTGTCTCGCCGGAGAATCAGACACCTGCCGGAGATTTTGCTCTCCACCGCCACCACCAACAACAGCGCCGCCGCTGTTATTGTTACTGCTGCTAGAAAACCAGTCATGTGACCTCTTTGTAGATGCTGCAAGAAAACCCGAAAAAAAAAGAGAGAAAACACATTAGAAAAAAAAAATCATCTTTTTTCTTACCACGAAACAAACAGGTAAGAAAAATCCTTTCTTTTTCTTACTAGAGCGAGCTTTTCTCGGAACTGAAACGTTGATGACTTCATCGCCGGACCTCCATACCGGCGGCGCTCTGAAACCCGCCTTGTTAGACGCCGCGTTCGGCGGAGGATAGCTTTTTCCGTGTTCAAGACGGTGGGGAACAGCACCAGCTAGAAGATTATTACCGCTAATATTAGTATTACTGTTAGGGCTACGGCCAAACCCAACGCCGCTATCGCGGTGGTTGTTGTGGTGGTTTGCGGCGGCGGTGGCCGTGTTGTTATCTTCGTCTTCGTCATCTTCTTCATCATTGACGCTCTCTTCGGAGGTCTCCTCATCGTTTACTGCATCAGCTCTGTTGTTAGTCAACCTCTCATTCCTCCTCCTTTTCAAGGTGTTCATCACTCTGTTTGGCCTCTCTCTCAAATCTCTCTCCCGCAAATCTCTCTCCCGCAAATCTCTCTCTCGATCTCGATCTTTCTTCGCTCTCTCTCTCAACCTCGCCGACTCGTGCATCTCCATGCCCATGTCCTCATCTGCAAGAAAAATCCAAAAAAACAGAGGAACCAAAAAAGAAGGTCAAAAAACAACAAATTCGAGCAAAAAGATCCAACCTTCCGCACAAAAACAATCAGATCTGCGCAAAAAGACACAATCTTTATCAACCTGGAGAGTCTCTGAGGCTCGTTCTGTACCTCCTTCTGTTGAAACCGTTGGAGCTAACGACGCTTGCCCTTCTGGGCTCTCTGTTTCTCTCCATGAATAGATTTTTCTTCAGTTGATATGAGACAGAAGAAGAAGCAATCTCAAAAATCTAATCAGCTACCTTCAAGTCTGAAGATTCTTCTTCAACGCTTTGGATTGAGAAACAACTAAACAACTCTGTAGAAGATATACCCTCCCTTTTCTCCTCTCTTTTACTGAGCTCTCTCTCTTTTAATCTCTCTCTATCTCTCTCTATCTGTTCCTTCACTATAAATGAAATGCACCTTTTCTTTTTTCTTTGGCTATCCAAATCCCATCATATATATTATTATTCATTTGCTGTTGTGGGGACTTGATAACTCAACCACATCATCGTGGAAACCTCAGATGTGCTTGCTTCGTCACTTGAGCCAATCTGAGCCGTCCGTTTTCAATCACATCGGGCGGTGGATGCGTCGAGGTGCCAGCATGGCGCTATTCTTAGCCGTGGGATAAGAACAACAATAAATTAGTGGGAGGATTTTGTTAGATATATTATATTTACGTTTGACTGAGACGTGCCAGTTTTTGTCCAAATCTACCTTCATGTGGTAAATCAAGAAAGGATGTTCAATTACGCCTCCTCTTTAGTACGTTATTATTTATTACAGCAATATATTTTTGGTGGGGATTATTACAGAAATGTTTTCACAAAGTAGATTGTAATACTCTGTTTAATTTGATTATTCTTTCGAGTATCTTACACTTTGTTAGGAAATTTTTCATATCACCAAGCCAACACTTATTCGAGAATTCCCTCTCTGCCAATTTTTTTCAATATATATGATAAAAAGAATTATTAATATATATGATACTGTTTCAATAAACTAAATTAAATAATACTAAAAGTAAATTAAACGCGTCAAATCGTCTCCCCGCATTTTTTAGTGTATGCTATTTTTCCTTTCTAAGAGCATCTCAACCAAACTCAAAAACCCAAAAAAATTTATAAATTTACTCCAATCGATACCAAAACCCAAATTCAAAATCCGATTTCTAATTTCTCTCAGCTCAAAAAACGCATCTTTGCGTTTATAACAGTTATTATGCGATTTGCATTGAAGTCCTTTTTCCTTTCTCTCAGAATAGTTTTGTCAGAAAAAGCTGAATAATAAAAGATGAAGGGCGGCAGTCAGAAAAACTTTGAAAAAAGCAATCAAGAAAAATCTGTGCAAATGTTTAAGCAGAATAAAAAATCATTGGCAATAGTCAGAACAAAAATAATATTGGTAATAATATATAGTAAAATATTAGGTAGTATTGAAATTTATAAAAATTGATGTGAGATTGAATATTACAAAATAGTCTAGAATGAGTTGATCGGTTGGAGAAAAATTACTGCATTTTGAGTTTGAGAATGCGTTTGAGTTTGAGAATGCGTTTATCGGTTGGAGATGGTCTAATACGATAGTTTAAATTGTTTAAATTATAACACAATAAAACGCATTCGAAATTCACCATAAAACATAAAATAAAAACATTTTTAATTTAAATAATATCCATTACCAAGGAAAATAAACCAAAGATGCAAAGCCTAATTGCAAACACGTGATTCTATGTTGCATGCCTTAGTAATGAAGTTAATCTATACTCTTTTATATATAGTTTCGGGTGATAAAAACGATCACACTTGGTCTGTCTTAATTGACCAATAAGACTTTTTCTATATTAATTATTATTAAAAAATAAAAAAAACCTTATTAAACCACATACCTTCCATAACCTCATAATAACTATAAACTTATATTTTTAAGATATTACTCATTAAAACTATTCAATCATAATTAATTTTATTTTATTGGACGCAGGTGTGATAAAAATAATAGTTCACATAATCAACAATAGATAGCTTTGACAAAATACAAAAAGGAAGTCAATGACCTACATACATACAAACCTTATTATATAATATTCAAGATTATATCATGGGTTAATTCGGAGATAATGATAATAATCATCATTAAAAAAAAAACAGTAATTGATGAGATGATATACAAAAGCTAAAGAAAAGTAAAGGGCCATTAACTCCATCCAAACCCCACCCAAAGCCAACCGGCTATAGCCGGTTGCACCAAAAGCATTGGTAACAGCAATTCCCACGAAGAAAAGACAATAAATAAAGGGAATCTACAGGTGACCGCATGAAAGATCGCACCATTTCCCGGTCATAATCTCGTTATTATTACTTTCTTCAATTTCTATTATCTTTATGCCGTACTTTTTTTATTATTTATTCCAACGGCTGAGATTCCGCTAGATGGATGTACTGGAACGGATCTGAACCGTTGATTAGGTAGTGAAAGGGGTCCGAGCTGGCATGTGGAGGCAGATAGGTTTGGGTGAAGCATGAAAAATCGAGACGATTTGTGAGCCGTTGGATCGTTTAATTCGACGGTGGAGATTAAGAAGAATGAAAGGAGCACGGTGTCACGGAACTACCTAGAAAGAAAGTGGGTCCGATTTCTTTATTGTATATTTTTTTGTAGAAGAAATTATTTTTAATTATTTAATGATTGCTTTGCTGATATATTATATATGTAAAAAGCTTATATTACTAAATTGTCCACTTTGCGGTGACTGTCGTGTGGTGGGTCCCACTTAGGTTACGTTCTTTCAAAGCTCCGCCGCTTGTGCGTGGTTTTGTTATTTCTTTGCAGTTTTTTTTAATTACTACCTCAAAAATGCACATAGCATTAATTGAATAAATAATTTGATGGGTTAAAAGATAATCAAAACAAAACAAAACAAAACGCCAACTTTTAGTCGTATCCTTTTTCTTTTTATTTTAGATTAATGATTTAAATACCAATTCCTTTTCCAAGT
Organism: Craterostigma plantagineum; assembly: GCA_027422505.1. Lineage (NCBI taxonomy): Eukaryota > Viridiplantae > Streptophyta > Magnoliopsida > Lamiales > Linderniaceae > Craterostigma > Craterostigma plantagineum. The sequence continues at coordinate 2,359,803 of JAPQWV010000057.1, forward strand.
TGAGGTCCAATTGATGTTGTTGGGGTTCACATTTTCGCACTTATTGCACCAAACAAACCTACATGTTTGTCCTACGTGGGATGGACACTTTTGTTACGTGTCCATGTCACCTCTCCGACACGTAATTAATAAACTAAATATCTTTATAATAATGTTATAGCTATAAAAAATAAATTTATTCTTTGGTTTGTGTGTATTGGCTTTGTGCGAATGGAAAGGAAAGCCCACCACCTTCTGCTCTCTCTCTCTCTCTCTCTCTCTCTCTCTCTCTCTCTCTCTCTCTCTCTCTCTCTCTCTCTCTCTCGTCTTAATAATTAATATATTCTCACCAAATTAAATATTAATATCTTGTAACCTAATTATTATTAAAGTATTAATATCGTCTCTCCAAAGCAAGTGATGAATAAAAGGGTCGGGTCAGGCTCAACCACCCAAGAAGCGACCCACATTAAGGGGATGTTTGTTTCCGGTGTCACCGTGATGTTGGATCAATGTGATATGTCATCACGGTATTTGTTTTAGTGATATTTCATTTTGCATATCAATGCGATATTGGAATATTGTATTTGTTTAACCGCACTGATGTTTGGAGTGATGTTGTGTAAATGTCATATTGCTTATGTATATTATGTAGTAAAAGTGTTCTAATATGTTCATTTGAGGTAATATTTAACGTGATAGTTATTAATATTTAGAAATCAAGTATTATTTTTAAGCATTAATTATAAGCATGTTATATAATTCATCAATATAATTATTATTTTTTTTAGGCTTTAAACATTTTTAACCAATTATTAGTTATGAGTATTTTATATAATTCTTCAATATAATTATTTTATTTTTAAGCTTCAATAGATTAATCAATTATTAATGTATGTATTTCTATAATTCTTCAACATAATTCTTCTAAGCATTAAATATAAATTTTTTAAGATTTAAATATGTTGGTTATGTAATTTAAAATTGGAGTAAGGGTATATAAGGAATGAATGTTAAAAGATACGGGATAATTTTGTCCAAAGAAATATTAAAAATATCACTACATCACGGTGATGGAGGATCACCCTGCTTTTTGGGGGTGATCCAAAAGCTGGAATATCACCCCGTTTGATCACCTCGGTTATCCTTCATCACGGTGATGACTCATCACCACGCTAAACAAACGCAGTGATTATGAAGCGATGAAAGGATCACAGTGATGTTTTGGAGAATCACCCCAAAACAAACACTGGTGCTTACGGGTTGGGGACAAAGCTTTGGTACTAAACATGTTCATCATTATTAATATGATGGAAGTTATGAGGCAACAATTAGTTATCCTATATTTGTTTCGATTCTTTTTTTCCTTTGAACAATTTGGATAGAAACTTAAATGTCATTTTCTTCCATTCGGGTCAGTATTAATCGAATCTTAACCAAAACCACTTATATTTTAGAACGTGAGGTGTGCACGATATAAATTAGATTGCATGTTAATTAGGTTGATTGACATACCAACATTACACAGTCGGTACGAAGGACACATGTGACATTACTATCATATAACGAGTCTAGGGTGGCTATAAATAGTCCAATTTGATCCGTCAATTTAATAACGGTTATTCACAATTTTACCCTTAATTGTTAAATTACAATTTTATCCTTGATATTTTCATTTATTACAAATTTATCCCTAAGTTAAAATCTTATTGTTTAAATTACATACTAGTATCACATAATAAGTTAACTTGGTTATGTTCAATTGGATCGGTAGTCAAAACAATTGGATCGGTAGTCAAAACAATTGAATATGAACATATCGCCTTTTTTACGCTCTAAAGTAAAACTAATTCTTTTGATCATTTTATGTTGTTCCAAATCATACATAACACAAATATCATCAATCAATATTATTAAAATATATCCCCATAAATAAACTATAGGGTCCACGTCAGACGGGTTGGGACCCACAACAAAAATGTTGACCCGCCTCTGCCTTTTTCTTTTGTCGCTTGTGAGTGAGTGAGTGTTCATTTATGTCAAACAAAGCATAGGGCCGCCCACGTGTCCATTACATCGTGACGTCATTTTCGCTGACGTGGCTACGGTAAAACCGCGTTAGTGTAATATAAAAAACAAAACAAACTAAAGTTATGAATAATAAAGAAAGACGACGAAGTCTTATTTGTTTACGAAATATTTTATTTATATGCAAATTACAGCCTAGTTTTTCTTTCTTTTTTTTCTTTTAAATTAAATAAAGAAATATCTAAAGAATCTTTATTAAATTATTAATTCATGACTTTAGCAGCGATTGGGTGCAATGATTTAAAAAACCTGTTTTAAGCAACGAAAGCAAATATTTTAAGTCCCAAGTTAAGTCTGTTTATGGGCAAGATGCGACTGATTTGAATATCTCTCTATGTATTATATACCGATTAAAAAATTATGTAGAGTGACGTGATATTATTTTAGTTTAATATTCAGGTAGTGTAATAGACTAATTGGTTAATCTAGAGCCAGAGATGCTCTCTATTTGTGCATGTCTGCCAAGCAAGTTAGAATTTAATAGTAATTTTTTATAATATATTATGCAAGGCATCATTATCGTACATAATATAAATAGCTGTTGCATTTTTGATAGTTTATTAACTCGCACCAAATGTTCTGATTCAGGTTTTATTTAGTTTAATCTTGGGATTTGGGATTATTGGCATGACATATTATCATGAGGAATACAATATGTTAAATCATTTGCTACTATGTTTTAATTTTATATGTAGTATCTTGGACTCGTCCCTTACATCATTTAGGTTTAATTTTTTCTTAGTAATTTTTAAAAGTGAATTTTAATAATTTATGTTAGCTAGGGCTAATAATTTCAATCTTTTTTATTCTAGAGAATTAGTAAAAAGTCCATGAAATAGGACAAGCGTGTATCAATATGCTGCACTACCACCACCACCTAAGCATTAATTTAAAATAATATATTGATTTAAATACTACATGTTAGTTGCATTAATTTATTCTAAATCACGCCATTTAGTTTATCTTATCTATGAAACAACACATAAAATAATAATGATACAAAAATGATAAACTTCTTTATAGGCCCCATCCCCACTTACTTTTAGGGAAATGCATAGAGCATTATCATATTCAATATGACGAATCTAAACATTCAACAAAGCAATTCTTTAATTGTTTATATACATTATTCTTATTAAATAGTATATATTAAGATGTTGAAATCTGCTCCATCACGACTCCCCAGCTTATATAAAATTCATTGCAAATTAAATACTCATTTTTTGTCGATAGTGGGATAAGACACTAGGATATGTATGGTTAAAAAACATCATTATTTTGTGTTCAAAGTCATCAATCAGATCCCAAAAAGTGTGACGAGGTCAAAGCACTTAAATGAATTTTATATAATACCTACCTTCGTTAGGGTTTTCTTTAATGGGCTTCACTTTGTGATCGCTTGCTTATAAGCCCTTAAGCCCATTTACATCAAATTACATGGAATTAAGCAATTAATCGAAGTACAGACAACAAACATATAACACAACAAGAAAAAACACAACCAAGCAAGGAATTCCAAGATTCATCAATTCAAAGATTTATTTGCAGAAAAGCAACTGAAGAAAAGTCATCAGCTTACAGCTTCAAATCTGCAATCAACAATGCCTAAACATCCCTGATTTTTCAGCATAAATAATCCATTTCCACGTATTACTAACAGTAAAAATACGTAAAATCGATAGATCCATGAAAGATAGATAACATACCATCACTATTTGTTCGACCTCTTCCTCTTGTGAGCCGTCCACGTCAGCTCATTCAATCTGCTGCTATCGAACCCATCGAAGCTGCTACGCTGAGAACTCTCCCCTTCAGATTTCAAAATAGTATCTTCGCTCGCCCCAGAAATGGCTTCGCTGTTCAAACCCGGCGCGCCTCTCCTCCTCGTCCTACGGCTATTCGCCGAAGTATTCTGCGAAGATTCGTTATTGTTTTGAGAAGATTCGACGAACATTTGGCTGCTATGATCTCTCCTCCTTCTAGAAGGAAGAATGGGCGAAGAAGGGTCTTCGCCGTTCTCCACAGCTTTCATCCACTGCAAGTCGCTCATCGTATCGGCGTGGTTCACTTCTTTCCTACGCCTTTTACCTGTAATGATAACGTCCTCTTGGAGGGACCCTTTCTTCTTCCCGTCCTTTAATTCGGGCACGTCGTAGACCCAATAGGGAACTTCGTCCTCTTCCATTAGTCGAGACCTGTAATTCTCCTTACGTCTTCTCTCTTCGTCCATTTGCTCGAATAGCCAAAACTCTTCCTCCGAGCGTGCGGCCAATCGGTTGATTTCTCTCTCGCTGGGCACGTCTGCTCCTAAGGTGCTCGAACCTTTACGCATGATCTCTTCCAACATTTCCCGCCTGTCTTGAGCTGAAAAAAATGCATCGAAAACAGTTCTATCGTAAGAATTTTTTGCCAAAAGTTAGGATACTGTGTCACCAAAGAATACAAACCTGTGGAAGTTGTATTGAACAGCCCCGCTTGGATAACCTTTGCGTCGATGCCCATTTTCTGCTTTGCTCTTTCTAAGATGACCTCTTCGATCGATCCAACGCTGACGAGGACGAAAACCCTAACTTCCTTCTTCTGCCCAATACGATGAGCCCTATCTTCGGCCTGTTGGTCCATTTGAGGATTCCAATCGCTGTCGAACATTATTACGGTGTCGGCAGTCTGTAAGTTCAGGCCAAGTCCTCCAGCGCGTGTGCTTAAAAGGAAGATAAAGTAAGGGGAATTTTGGGCGTTGAATTGCTTGAGCAGTTCGCCTCTATCACCAGTGCTGGTAGTGCCGTCGAGTCTTAGAAACTTGAAGCCTTTCAAGGTTAGGTAATCTCCGAGTATTGTCATGAGCTTAGTCATCTGCGAAAAAAGGAGGATTCTGTGCCCTGCTTTTTGAAGTTTGGGGAGTAACCTATCGAGGAGTTCGAATTTCCCCGAAGCCCTGAATATGTCGTCGTCCCGCTGCATGAAATAATCGCCAAGAAAAAGGTAGGGGTGGTTACAGCATTTACGAAGCTGCACTGTCAAGTTGTTCAAACCTCGAGACTTCCCACTTCCTGCATATTCAAGTTAAGATGAAAAAGCAACCCTCTAAATGACAGTAAGAGGAACTGTAACATAGTCTCGTCAATAATCACAATGAAATAGAAAAAGGACAACTTTTTCCATTTGTTTTCTTATCGCCCGGAGGAGTGAGCTAGCCAGAATAATCGAAATAACACATAGGGATGAAGGAAAACAGCATTACTGGAGTAAAACGAATTCGAAAGTAACATGAACTCAAGTGATTACTCATAAGCCAACTGATGAAGATATCACGTCACGTGCCCGTTACTATAATATTTACCCTTGATAAATGGCGGAGCGAGTTCATTAATCAATAACTAGAGAAGAGAGTCCTCACCTCCAGCAAGACCAACCCTCCCCATTTCAGTAATCTGCCGGTAATAAGCTTTTTGCCACGCTGACAAGTCACATTTAAGTATGACCTGTGTTTTACTTGGAAGGTACTTCTCAACCTCGTCTTTCTTTCTCCTCAATATAAATGGCCTTATCACCTTCAAAAATTAAAATAAGGATAACGTTACAAGAAAAATAAAAGAACCCCAAGAATTCATCTAGGAAAAGGCACAAGGACCAAAACATACTTGGTGCAAGCGGCGAATGACTAACAACTGCTCTTCCTCTGTTAAGGAGACATCACATTTGTCTGCAAACGGGGCGTTGAACCACTCCTCGAAGTTTTGGACTGAATTGAAAATGGAAGGGAGGAGAAAATTGAGTAGGGACCATAGTTCCTGTAAGCTATTCTGTATAGGAGTGCCAGTCAAAAGAAGTCGTCGCCTTATGCGATAACTGCCAAAATCAATGAAATTATTCAATAATAATCGAGTCTAAAACTCGACATGGAAGATTTACACTAGCCGGATAGATACGAAGTAAGAGACACATGTAAATTCTTAAATCGATGCCATAGAGCAATGAACAGAGGCGATACCCTGAAACCAGAGTCCGGGCAAGAACGCAGTCATAGTTCTTAAGACGATGTCCTTCATCAACAATGAGGTAGTGCCAGTTGATCTTCCTCAGGAATGCTTTGTCCCTAATGATAAGATCATAATGAGTTAGCAGAACTTGGAACTTTCCTACACCTGAATACTCCTCCTTTAATGCTTTTCTTTCGTCTGCACGACCATCATAGAGCACCGCAGAAACACTGAGATGTAAAGTCCAATCAGGGCTTAACCCATACCATAAAAAAGGATAAAAATTAAGAAACGAGCTATCTCTGAGATTTTCCAGTGCATACCTAGGAGCCCAAGTCTTAAATTCAATCATCCAATTCGGCAGAACAGCCTTTGGGGCCACAATCAAGTGCGGCCCAGTCACACCCTTGTTTTCCATAAGATATGCAACCAACGAAATGGTCTGGATTGTTTTTCCTAACCCCATTTCATCAGCTAAAATTCCATTTAGATTATTGTTGAAAAGGGACAGCATCCACTGTAACCCCTCTAATTGATAGGGTCTAAGCTCTCCTCCTTGAAGCATAGCTGGTTGCTCAGTCACCTAAAACATTTACTGTCAGTTCATAAGGTAATTATCGCACAGGAAGAAAAAGAAAGGTATGTAAACGATTTTCTTGGAAAAAAGATCTAAGAGCACTTGCAAACAGATAATACTCTATATGATAGGATCATATAACACCTTCTCCTCAATTGAGTGCACAACAGAGTTATACTTTCGCTGCCCTTCTAGTAAATCTGTTTTCTTTCCTTCGCCATCAGCTTCGTCGTCAGCCTCTTCATCCTCTCCAGGGAGAGATTGTGCTGGTGTATCAGCAATTGACGCTGACCCTTGGAGGGGCTCAATGCCGTCATCAGCTGCATCCTTTTGACGTTGAACAGCAGCTCCCAATCGAACGAGTAGATCATTTGTTTTCCCTAAGAGCATGGTCAATCTTTCATTCTTGCTCTCCTCGACCATTTTCATGTATGCTTCCTGATCATCAGCTTTCAGAGCTTGAACCCTCAGTTTCTCAGCTCGTGTTGCTCGTTGCCTAAGCCTTCCGTGCCAAGACTGCATAAATGGATTCAACAATAGAGCCTTGAGTAAACACATCTACAATGTTCAAAGGAAATTCATATGGTACATCGCGTTGCCAACAAAAAGAACTTTTGATACATTAGTAGATATATTTCCTGTCAGAGTCACAGTCAACTATGTATTTAAACAAGACATCATACTGTTGGCCTCCAGTACTGTTGGCCTTTCCATATGATTTTCGTGTGATGCTGATAAATAAAAGAAATAACTGGATCATATGCCAGGGACATGGACATGCCTGAATACCATCATTCCTCTGTTTCCGCCTTTTTTGAACAGCCTGCACTTGTATCTGAAGTTCGCGTGCCGCATTTAGCAAGTCCGCAAAAAACATCCTTTTTCTGGTCTCAATGCGATTCTTTTCCTCTTCCTCATATCTTGACGCTCTCTGTAAAGGCCATTTTCAACATTTTTAGACTTTGTAGAAGGAAAGACGAAGAATCCTAAGAAGGACACTAAAAGAATCGGTATGCAAACGAAGTGTGAGACAAGACAACTAATAGCATTCACCTTTTTGTTCTTCAGGGGATCATTAGCTTCACTAGCAAAAGCATCTCCAAAACCATATTGAGGACGACGTAATCGCATCATACCCCAGTCAAACAATTGACTGTCGGGATTGGAACAATGACGCCGAAGCCAATATTCAGAACTAACCTCTGCCCGCACTTTGCTCTGAAGCTCGCCCAACTGAAGGGAAGATAAAGTCAATAAGTAAATAAAAAAAACCCAGTTTAGGCAAGGCTGATACAGTGGAGTAATTAAATTCATGATTGTGGATTCATCTATGAATGGAGAACAAAAAGATCGGAGCAGACTACCCTCAGCAGGAAAAGACAACTGCAACAGGAAAAAGTTTTAAGATTGATATAAGACTATACATAAACACATCATGTTTCATCATAAATGCTGTTTCCGTCCCAGTCTCGTCAGAAGGAAATGACATCCGAATATCAGGGACAAGCTAAAATACAAGATTTGTGAAAAAAAAACTCTACCTTAAGCCCATAAAGTTCGAGCAAGCATCTCGATTGCAGGTCCTCACCATTGCTCGTAGGCAAATCTGCGACAAAGAATAAGTGGAATTGGACCTCCATATGCATGTATTGAAAATAGAAATCTCGTCAAAAGCGGTTAAAAATATACTTGTCATAGATTTCTTCCAACAAAATGCATAAGTCAAGCAAACGAGCCAAAATGAACTATGTAATTTAGCAATGATTACCCTCAAGTTCAGATCTCCTTTGCTGAATTCGAGTTTGAAACCTTTTCTCCTTCAGGTTGGTCAATTCAGACCCAGGCAAACAGTTTGATCTTTGCTCTGCCACGGCATCTTCAAATTGCAACATTAAGTCTTCATAACTTGGAGCAGCTGAAGTATCCTGTATGGTACATAGACATCAATATCATCTCAAACAGGAAAAAAAAAAATCGAAACGAAAGAAATCCAATTTGATATGGAAATTGGAATATGCAAGCCAATGAGTGAACTTATTAAATCTAGTTTAAATATAAAAAGCGAACATGTGGCACTCCCTGAGCAAATTACAGAAAACACTGGTCACATATACCATAAGTACCCACTCTTAATCCCTCATTACAGAAAAAAAAAACAAAAGATATAATTCCTTGAAAATACTAGGACATCCGCGCCAAAAGAAGTCGCCCGACGCGATGCCAAAACCTGAAAGGAATTACCCATATGAACAAAACTAGCTCGGTATGCTTACCATTATTAAACTAAACAACCAAATCATTCAAACTAAACGAGAACTAAAGATGACATGTTACGGGGAGAAGTCGGTAATTCCTAACTGAACTTAAAAAAAAGGTACGGGAAAGGATCGATCAAACCAATTTGATTTAACCTTGATCAAAGGAACACCAAACCTGCACACGATCTATCATTTTCAATAAAAAAGCCCAATCTTGCATATATGAACAGCTTAAACCCCCTTGCTTCCTAAATGAAATCCGTCAATCAGCCATCCAAACAAGCAGAATAACCTAAATCTACAGAAATCAACAGCAAACTCACAACACGGTCACAAGCGATCACTTGCTAAACGACAGCTGACAAAAAAGCTACTGATACCAAAAACGGCTCACCTTTATCGACTGCGGCTGCCAATCACCGTCAATATCATCGGTATTTGCGTCGCCGCGGTGGTATACCGACGAAACGGCGTCGTATACGTGCTGCGGCAGGGGCAAATTGCGGGATAGATAATTGAGGGCGATGATTAGGGTTTTCGCGCCCTGAACGTCCTCCGAGTTCGCGCCGGATCCGGCCGAATCGATCTCGGCGACGTTCTGATTCGAATCCGCCACCGGGACTACCATGGCGGGAAGAGGTGATTGTTCAATAGCTTATAACTCCTTTTTTTTGAGAAATTTCTTATTATTTTGTTTGAATTTTACGTTACTGCGTTTGTTGTGTGTCTTAAGAGTTTGATGGAAGTTGGGCGCTATATATATGTTAGAGTAGGGTCAAGGAGATGTGGGCTCGTGGATTTACCATAATGCCCCTCCCTTATCTCTGATCAAGGTCCGAGCTGTGAAGTCAACGATTCACTAAAGAGTATTCCAATTGTGTAATAAATAACGTGGAACTTAAAAAGATTTTACTTCTTTAGAATTGTACCTCCCTCAATATCTGTAAATAAAAATTATGCCGTTGCACCAAATGGTAATCCAATAGAAATGATGAAGTGAAATCTTCTCCTACCAATATCGTATTATCATTTATAACCCAACTCCTTTGAGATTTCACTGCATGGATGAGAAAATACATCCAACACTATACAACGAATGAATATTCTATTATTCATGTAAACAAACTCGACTTCATATTCGTAACGACTACACGGCAAACATGTTTTTTTGCAAGTGCGCGCGTACGGCACAGATGGCGCAAAAAGATTACTGCGCCAAAGTTGTTTCTATACGAAAATGAAACGAAGAGACACGTTAGGGAGGCTTGAGCCCTTTCTAATTGTCTTGTTTTAGCATCCTCAGAATGGTAAGGAATAGGTTGAGAATGTCCAGGTAGAGTGTGACCGATGCCCAAATGTACTCGTCGTAATTGAAGCGCTTGATGAGGTTGTCAGTATCGTAAACTATGTATCCCGAGAATACTATGGCGCTGATTGCGCTATAGATGGCCACTGACGTTGGGCCTAGTGGGAGGAACATCTGCAACGTTGATCCGAAAAACGCCGTTCAACAGATAAGAACTATATGTATAAACCTATATATATATAGATAGATAGATAGAGAGAGAGAGAGAGAGAGAGAGAGAGAGAGAGAGAGACCTGAATGAAACCAGTCAAAACCAAGACAAAGAGGGCAGTAAACAAGATTGGTCCCATGAAGCTGAAATCTTTGCCCTTCTTAGAAGCCCAGAAAGTATACCCTGTTAGTGCAGAGACTACAGCAGATGTCAAGATCAAGGCCTCGAGCACGATCCTTCCTGTAAATTATATCTGTTATCAGACGAGAAATAGGAGTACGAGTACCGCGATGTCTATTGAAGAATAATGAAACTGATTGTGGAAAATAAGAAACCTTCAGTGTTGGCACAGCTCACACCAACAGTTAGACTCATGGAAGCAGTGAAGAGGCCGAGGAAGACGAGGTTCAGCGGGTGCTTCTGCTGATAAACGTACAGTGGCCACAGTGCTACGATCATATTGCATATTCCATTAGTATGGTAATAACATAGGTGAAAAGGTACATACTAAAACACACATGGATGAATACTCGAAGTCGTTTAAGGTTCCGTAGGAGTTTTGGCTCAGTTTGTATATAACTTATTTCCAGTTTTTGACATAAAAATTCCAACCCTATGCTAACATGAACAGCAATTTTCCTGCATTCCATTTTTCATCCATTCAATCCCCATGTGTCATTAACCTATTCCTCCTTCATTATTCATAGACAACATGATTCGTGACTGACCAGTTAAAGGAATTAAAAACAAAGGCACACGCACACATGTACAAACCAACAAACCGCAGACGAACCTTCAATTTCATCTATGGCACAGCAAAATCAAGCAAAATCAGGGTAAAATCGTCGAGCGGGCTTTCATTACAGTTTATCCGCCCACACCGAATTTCTACTGAAAAAAATAGGGAAAAAGGTGAATGGATCTCACCGACGAAAGGCGTGAAAATGAGGAACAACAACAGCATGGAGTTTCCACGGAGGAGATCGTTCAACGGCGCATAGAGAACCGTCAAGGCGGATACGATGGTGGTGAGGACGATCTGCGCCGCCAGTATTCCGTACACCTTGCGTATGAATCCCCATCGCAGCTGATTCTCGCCATCGCTCAAACCAGGGTACAGAGTTCCTCCAGATTCGACGTCGATCTCCGCCTCGCCTCCTTTTCCCAAACCGGTGAATCCATACATTTTCGCAGATTGTTTTTCGTCGCTGACGATCACGGACGACGTTATTCCTTTTACATACACTCGTCCCCTTTATCTATCCTATTTATAGGGTCGTTGAGTTTGATATTACAATTTTATCCTTTTATTTTTTATTATTGTAATTTGCGCTCCACCCTTCAATTTTTATTTATTGTAATTATATCCTCCCATATAATTTTGCAGCCAACTACACCATATACACAATTAATTTAAATCATAATGTCATTATTACACATTTTTAAATTGCAAACAACTAGTAACATTGTGCATTTATAAATTATAGCGCACTCATCATAAATTGATACCCTAGTTTTCTTTACTCGGCGGATGAAATCGCGTGTCTCACTTCCCTGTCTCACTCTCTGTCCCATTTAATCAGAACCGTCAGATTTGAAATCATATGGCTCATATATTTTCTTTTTTATTTTTTAAATGTTTAAAAACAATTGAATTTCATATTCCACCAAATCATAAAATCATCGTTATTTCATGTAATTTATCCTATAAAAATAAATAAATACATCTAATTGTTTAATGACGATCAAAATGATATCCATATCCTATATTTTTCGAATTTACGGTGATCAGTATTTTTCGTATGTTAACACGTTGGGACATGGTGGGGGACATATTTTTTGGATAGAGGATTTGGTGCTCTCGGCGAGTCTGAGGAACGTAAAGCTAACCGAAGTGAATTCATTATTTTTAAAAAAAAAAATCCTCATTTTTAACGAGGTATCCTCACAATGCCATGCTATCATAGTCGAATTCCATTTGAATCGAATACAAACCTCGTTACTGACTATACAATAATCCCCACTTCAACAAGATTAACCATGGTTTAATTACCAATTTCAAGAGCAACCCATGGTTTCATGACCAGATTCCACAATGTGAAACTAATTCCATCACATTCTCGCAACTAAACTCAGTACATAATTATAACACCACAATAAGCTCGATTCCATTTGCCCATCAACGAAAAAAAAAAAGAGAATCCTAACAAACCTAACTTAAAAAATAAAAAAAAGAAAAAGAACCATCAACTAACCACCTCTTCTAACAATAACCTCCGCCGCCGCCGCCATAGTCCTAACACCACCAACCTCAAGCAAAGCAAGCGCAAGCTCTCCTTCCCCCCAAACCCTAAGCCCCTCACTCATCCTCTTCAATAGCCCCACCTCAATCTCCCAACCCATTCCTTCTTACACCCCACCAAAAACCTCAAGAAATACGTCGCATACGCACGCCAAGTCGCCCCGTCGCATCCGAGCGAAATCCTCCCTTCCAACCCGCCCGCCAGAAACTTCATGTGGCAACTCAAAACCTTCGAACACCTCTTCGAACCATTCAAAGTCGTAGTAAACGCACCGCAAAACGCAGCCAAACAAGCCAACGCATACCCTTTAAGCATAGGAAGCCAACTATGTCCGCCATTTTGCCCGTCGTTTTCGGACGAGGTAAGCCAAGAAGGAATCGTCTCCTTCACCAGAGACTGGGCCAGGCCCGGCCCGCCCGTCAGTGCAATCACGGACGCCCCGAGCGAGGCCGCCACCTTCGTCCTCGTCAGCGCCTCCGCCAGCGAGGAGCTGCCCTGCTTCGTCCTGTGCTTTGAGAGTGGCGTAGCAGCAATAATATCTTCCACGGTTTCCATGAGAAGGGAGACGACGGCGCTCCTCAGAAACATGATGTCCTTGAAAAACCCGTAGACGCGCAGGTACACGATTCCCGGGGCGACGGGCGAGAGCCCGCCAGTGCAGAGGGACCTGAACCCGTGGCCAAGTAGCTGCCCGATGCTGCCCGAGGGGCGGGATACGTCCGGGCAGCTCGAGGCCGAAGCGACCGTGCTCGCGAAGCAGCTCTTGAGGAGATGGACGACGGCTTCGTTGCTCTGAAGGAAGACGGACCGTGAGGCGGAGAAGACGAGGAAATCGCTCCATCGCTTCGCCTTTAGGGTCCATAGAGAGGCCACGATGGGCATGCACGGCCACGGGCAGCCCGCGGCTAGGGACTCGAGGGCGGGGCCCGCCATGTCGAGGAAACGCTGGGAGGATTTGTCGAGCCTGTATGTGATGCTGAGGCTGACGAACGCGGCCATGGGGAGTGGGAGGGAAGCGGGCGAGTTTGCACCGCCTGCATACATACAGCTCTTTTGAGGAAGGAACGACTTGTGTAGTAATCGATTATAAATGGAGTTGATTATTTGTTCAGCCCTGCAATTTAGGGGGGAGAGCATTGTAGGGGCAGAGAATTTAGAGGGTGGTATTATACGGATAATAACTTTTTCAAAGTGAAGCAATTTAGGGATGTTATAAACCGGAATCTTAGATTTTGAAAGTTATTGTCCGTATTCTCTGAACCCTAAAATTATATGCCGAAACCCTAGAATTTGGGGCAAAATCAAGGATTTCAGCGTGAAGTGTCCCCAAATTGCTTAATTTTGAATGCTGTTGTCCGTATAATGCCAACCTCTAAATTCGATGTCCCTATAATGACACCCCCCCCCCCCCTAAATTACGAGACTGAAAAAATAATCAACACTTTAGAAATATAGTCGATCCACAGACCTGATTCTAGGCTCGGGACGTCCACGCCAGTGGCAGCTAAGATGTTCTTCATCTGTTCTTCGATCTTGGAGAGGTTCGTAGCTGGGCTTGGCCAGTCAGTTCCATTCATAAACACCGATTTCCAAACGCCGCGAGTCACTTCGGCGGAGAAGTAACTCACAAACGACGCCAACGATGCCGGGAGGTAATCGACTAAATCTTTCAGGCCTATTCGAACAAAATAATTCCCAGAAATAAACCTCAAAGATAGCAAGCAATATACCATAACTTTCAATTTCGAGTTTCTTCAATAGCAGTTGACATACCCGTGCAAAGTCCACGAGGGGACAAGACGTCGTGAGCGCAAGCAGTTAGGGCCGCCTCAGCCACGAAAGGGACAGCTTCGAGGATGTCCCAAGCGGGCAACTTAGGCCTAACATACATAGCATCTTGATTTCCATTACTCGACGAACTAGTGCTACTTGCCGACGTATTATTCGTCGCCGCCGACGGGTTTCCCCTGATAAAATTTCTGAACATCATCTCGAGCAAAGTGTCCACGGTTTTCACCACGTGGGACCCACTCGCGAGACTGGCCAAAGGAGAAGCAATGATAGCTCGGTGCTGCCTATACCATAGCTTCAGCTTGGGAAACGAGTCGACGAATATTGGCTCAGCGGACGAAGAACGAGCCGTTTTGGCGAGCCTCCTTCGATTTGGGTCCTTGACTAAGTCAACCGAAGAGTCCAAGTGGGAGTTTCGTACCAATATGAGGTACTCGAGCGTTAGCTGGGCCCCAACGGGCGGTACGTCGCCGAATCGACATTCAAAGGGAGGCTGATTGAAGTGCCATAATCTCAGTAGGAGAGAAAATGCGTTTGAAAAGACGGCGTGGGCAGTGATTGATTCCCCCGTGGGCATTGGCCATGAGGTGTTGGGCAGGCAAGAACCGAAAACTTCACAGATGGTCATAAGAGAACAAGCTAGCTCAGGGACCTGTCGTTAAGGTATATCCAAAAGAATTCGTCAAGAAATGTTTATGTAAGCGAAAAGTTCGAATTTTTTTAGGGTGGTGACACCTACGAGACCGTGGAGGGAAAAAATTTGTGTGGCATCGACGGGGGCGATTCCCACGAGGAGAACGTTGAGCATTGGGGCGCAGCTTATCAGATAGCTTTCGGTGCCAGAATAGTCGATAGGGATGGGCGGAGACAGCAATTTGGTAATAAAGCACACAGTATGTTCCTGTAAAATATTGTGGGACGTCATTTTGATGATGGTCTCATCAGTTATAAGGCGATGGTTAATGTAAGCAAGCGACTGAATTATGAAATAAGAGAGGTGATACCTGAATATTCCATCCATGAATGAAGGATTCTCCACAGAGAATAGATGCAGCAGCAACCTTCTCGTCGATCGACCCTTCGACAGCAAGCTCGAAAACTTTCTCAATCTCTGTCAAGCTTTGATTATATTAATGAGTTTAAATTCAGCTTCTTTGCTTTCAGAGAATGAAAAATTTTAGAAAGACATAAATTAAAGTATATTCGGAAAGCCTCTGACAAATATCCTAAAATGCATCGCTCAACTGATTTTCGGTCCTAAGTTGCTAGAAGTTACACGATTTCTACAAAAGCGTAATACGGAAAGAAAGACAATTCTACAGCTTCTAAATAACACCAAAGAATGCATACCTCGAAGCAGGGGTTGAAACTAAAGCAGCCAACATTTCTGGGCTTAGTTTTGCTCCTTTCGTAAACGACGACCAATCGGTTAACTGAAAGGGAGCTTTATCGGGAACTTGATTGGACTGTTCACCAACATAACCTGGCCAGAAATAAACGGACGTGTCCAAAACAGATCTGGCTATGCATGCTTCAACGATTAAATGATGCAAGGAACCAGCTGCAATAAGAAACAAAAAAGGACAATATTTCGGTCAGAAGTGAATAAAAAAGCTACGGAAAAAAAAAAGATAAAGATTACTTACAGCAGTTCAACGAGGCATCCACTGCGTTCTCATCATTTACGCCTGATACGACCATCATCGCTCTAGTAGCTGCTTGATTCGCAAAAACTACAGCTGATTGAGGTGGCATTAGCAATCTCTTGTGATCGATTAAGATCTAAAGACTAGACACAAATTCTTGACGTCGTTTCCCAGGCACTATTTGTTCAGCCATTTCCTCCTCTTCGACAAGATCAGCAATAACGAGTGGTGTGATACACAATAACATCGACAGTCGAGCGTCAAGGAGAGGCACGGGCCCCTCAATAGGATCTCTCTCCTACAAGTAAAAGAAATACATTATATAAGAAAAGTGTGGTACAAAAAAAGAGCCCAAGCTCAGACAACAACTCGGTTTATTACCCTCTGAACAAGGCGAAGAGCAGCCATCCAAAGTCCTAGGAAGATCTCATGCCAAGGCACATCGTACATTGCTTTAAGGGATTTAACGAGGCCTGGAGGAAAAAAATGTGTTCACATCATAATCTGAACAAGTGACAATTTCAGACATCATCAGGGGAATAAACATTACCAGTGACAATTTCTACAGCACTTGTTGCACTGACTTGTGAATTATCCATCATGTCTTCTAAGAGCATATCCAAAGGTAGCCATAGAGCAGAGCGACTTATCCCGATACAGAGACCATCGTAATCAGCTACACGACTGGATTTTATTACGGGGATGGACTCTAACGACAATGTACCATGAAACTGACTAGCCATAACGTTTTCACTGCCTGATATAAACTGCGTGAGAATCGCTTGGGTAGCAGGATCTGAGCTTCTCAAAGCCAGCGAATTTTTAACTAGCAGCTGTAGCCGTTGCATGAAGCTTTTCCAGTCTGTTAAACTGTAGATGAATTAGTAATTTCAAACAAAGAAATCAAAGGAGACGAAGGCAGAAGTTGGAAGGACTAAATCGTTAAAAGGGCTAAAGTTCTAACGTGTTTTGGCGTGCCAAGTAAAGAATCCTAGAAGTCACTTTATTCTGCAAAATTGTCGTAAGCAATTCTACAGCTATGAGTGTATTTTCCAATTTCAGTTTCTCCTTATGCTGAAGTTTCTTCTCCTCGTTAATGTTCCGAATGTCTATCTCCATCTCGTCAGATTTAACAGGCCATTTCGGGTCAGTGTCTATCAGCTGAAGTAATCCTTCGTCGTCGAGCACAGCTTCAACTAGCTGCCAAACTATGGAAAAGACAAACAAAACCATGGTAACGCCAGCTTCATCTGCTTCAAGTCCAAACTTCTGAGACAAACCGAGCACCTTGTCCAAGGAATTCATAGTCCTGTAAATAAAAATTTGACAACTTAATGTAATTGTTGAGGTGAGACATTTCAATATATACACATATATAAACCATATATACAGATCAAGGCGTGAAAAATTTTGTAAATAAAGAGAGAAGGAAGTATGCCCATGAAAAAGGTGGACTTCAGAAAAAATAACAATTACTCACTTTTCTTGATTAGGCAACTTCAAGTTTTCTTTCAGTTTAAAGGCGTGTCTCTTAAGAAGTTCCATGTAGAGCCTAAATGCTGCTGGAAACGAATGGCGGTTCGGAATTACCCTACATGAGAAATTAACTCATTTCAATCACCATAGACAGAACATTGTGTGAAGAAAAGAATAGCAAGAAAAATTGTTCCTACGCATTGTGAGAGCAAATCAAACCACAGTATTAAGTCTGCCATCTTTGGGGTTCAAGCAAATTTAAAAAAGTCAGATACAAAAAAGGTAAAACACCTCGTAAAAAGTATACAAAGCTCAAAAAAGGAAACTTAATCTGCTTCTACATACACAATCAAGAGCAAAATATCACTAAAAAGTCAGAACACTCAGAAAAAATCTACACTAAGAGAAAAGAGATTAAGGAAACATAAGTTCATAAGTATGACACAATTGACAAAGCGTTAGCCAAAACAATCACTTCTGAAGAGTGCAACCCAGTAATCACACAACTCGAAAAAAAAAACTCAAAATACACCCAAGAAAACACAAATGAAACCTTGTCGAGAGCAGCCCAAGGACGAGAAAAGGATGCACAATCTTGAGACACAAGGCCCTGTCCAATATTTTCCAAGCAATAGGAACATTGTTGTCCCAGCAAATGTGAGACACCAAAACATTCGCTAGCTCGACGCTCGGAAAACTCACGCCGTAAGAAGACAGCGTCGACGAAACCTCAATTGCCCATATCGAAGGGTCGACACACTTATCTTGGGCCAATTTAGTCAGCTCAGAAACTCTATCCCACGCCATGCTGATTGTTCGCCTTGACTCCTCCATGGCCAAATCTCACAGATTTTTCATGATTTCATCCCAATTTGTTGATTCAAATATGGCTGGCTGGTTTTAATCAAGTCAAGAACGTGAGCTTGAGAACATTGGGAATTTCATAGAAATTTATATCTCAAGTACACGCCTCAATTACCAATGGTCAAATTTTATTAGCATACGTATTATTATTAAAGATATTTATCGCTTTAAGGTTTAACAGTTCAATGTAAAGCAAGTGTTTTTGCAAGTAGTAAAACTACAGTGAAATTAACTAAATTAATAAAATTATTAATACATGTGACAAACCCGAATTTTTATTCGGTACCACTATCAAATTCGATATTATATTTGTCCAATAACATCACTTTACATGCTTCTAAAAAATTAGATGTTTACATTATGCTTACGATTAATACGTTACGATGATGATTATGATTTATGATAAAGATATGTCGCTAGAATATGTTAAAAGGAAAACAAAATAAACGAATTACATGGGTTTCAGTCAACGCTGAGTCAAAGTGAGAGATGTACTTTGCAAAATATTTCATATCATCTATTCTCTTTTATTAGGGGGAGGGGCTTAGTTAAACTGCTCCAATTTAAACTTAATTTGGTCTGTATGAATCTTAATTTAAGGGAATTACTTAAAATAACCACCCACTAACAGCAGTTACAAAGATCAATTCAACAAAAAAATTAAATATATCTTTTGCACACACGTTAGGGTGTGCAGGACATACTAGTAGTCTATTACGTCTAAAGGGTGACCGAGTACATTAGTTGGTAATAAGTCCCAATCATCGGATAATACGATTTATTTTTATAAACTGATAACCGCTTGATTATGATTATCGAACATTAACTTTCTTTTGAAAAAAATTATGATCGGAAATTAAATTCAACGAAAATTAGATAATGCTTGGTCCAAGTCAAAGTCCACGGGCCAACAGTTGTAGGACTCGACCCGCTTTAAAAAGCCCATTTAGCTTTTCCTTGCGTTTGATGATTGATGTCTAAATAATTTTAGGCATAAGTTGGATAGAATATTCAAATTTCATAAGGCTCCGTTTGGATTAATATATTTGAACGAAATCCCATGAATTCAAATTATGGTGACCACTAGAGCTGTCAAACGGGCCGACGGGGCTGGCGCGGGTAAGCCCGCCCCGCCCCTTGTGCGGGCCGCGGGCCTGAAAAAATTAAAAAGAGAAAAAATTAAAAAAGAGTAAAAAAAATAAAAAAAAGAAGATTTTTATTTGAAAAGTATTTGTATTTTAATCCTAACTATTTAATAATAATTTATTTATTTTATTAAACTAAATTAAACTTAACTCCAATTAAAATTATAATTACAAAATATAAAAAATCTATATAAGTTATTTATATATATTAAATAATATAAAAAATTAATTTTTTTATTCTGGCGGGCCTAAAATTTCGCAGTCCTCGCCGCCACTTTAGCAGGGCGGGGCCGGCTGGCCCGCGGGCTTTGGGCTTTTTTGACCGCTCTAGTGACCACCTCTTAATTGATTTGGTGTGTCAGTCATTATTACAATTTTATCAATAATATTGTTAATATATTACAATTTCCTCAAATCTATTTTTATATATAATAAAATTAAATTTATAATTTTAATTAAAAAATAACTTAAAATATAAAATAGTCTATAGTTACAAATTGCACATGCATGGAAGAATGTGCTTAAATACTAGTTATGATTTATGGAACGGTACATTTGTTGTACCTGTAAATTCGGAGCCATTCAAGCTAGTTTGTATGATTTCGGTTTAAATTTGGGGAACTCAAGGTTTCTGTTTGACTCGTAAGTAGTAAGCTTTTATATTATTATTATTTAATAATTTTTACATATTTTTTTTAAATAAATTAATGGCGTGTTACTTCGATCTCTTCTTTTTTTTTTGAAAGTAAAAATTGTTATTTCAACTAAGAACATAGAAGGTTCGCTATGGCCTGGGTCGGCGGAGAACAACCTTCGCCATCAAACCCCGACAGCTTAGCTAAATAGTGAGCTACCGAGTTACGTTCTTTCTTAACAAATGAAAAGTTAACCGAAAAGAAAAAACGGTAACAAAGAAACGCAGTCATTGAGAACACAGAAAGACCCAATATATGGAAATATCGAAGAACTGAAGCACCAAAGACCCAAGGTCCTTTTATTCTATTATTTTCTCATTAGATATTTAAGTTTATTAGTAAATCGGATCGCATCAACCATGTTATTATTGCAAGAATAATTTCAGTCGCTATCGAATGTCCAAATACTAATTGAAACAAGTAGTTAATCAAATGAGATACCGCAGAAAAAAAGTGAAAAAAAAAAAACCTTTCAAAAAAAAAGAGAAAATCAATTTCCTCATAGCAAATCTCCATTTACGGATTACGGAGCAGAATGAAAGGAGCTGAAATAAAACCGTACTCCACAATCGACATATATACATCGCGTCACACTATTGCATCTTTAAATGCGAATAATACGATGTGAACAATAATTTCAGTTAGTCACATCTTGAAATTTCAGATGATATCCTCCCCACTTTTTTTTTTCTTATCGTAATTATTGACGTTCTTCTCTTAACTTTTTCCAATTAGAAAATCGCTGTGAAAGTAACACCTCAACCCATTAATGAACAACAGAAGAAAAACTATTCTCTCAATTATTTAAAGGGAATGGCTGCAAATAACTAAATAATTAACAAGATAATATATCTGCCTTTGCAACGACGCCGACGTATGTGGGAAAATGGGGCTGGGCTTTGGAGCATTATATGCTAATTATCTAAACCATGGGATTTATTATATGTTACTATGATGTAAAACTCTCTTAAGATATATATTATTGGGCGGTGAAAATTGTCCCCTACACTCTCCCTTTTGCATGAGAGCTAATAAGCCCATTTTCTAACGCCGTGTGTTGTTGCGAAACTTGTCAAGAAAATAATATGGTTTATAAACTTGATGGGCCACTCTTCTTATCACCAATTGGTTTTAAGAAGGAACCCATCAAGCTTATATTCGACACCCCTTCTTCGTGTGGCGCATGTGCGTGGGCCTCGTTAACGGATAAAATTACCGGAGGCCCGACCCGAATTTCTACATGTGTCTTTCTAGTGGCATCATTAATTAGAAGTATAGATCGGGTTCCAAAACAAATGATGTTCATGGCATATAGTAGTTATATAAGTGTAAATAATACATCCATGTGTTTCTCTCCATATGAGTTTGAGGCAAAGAGAGAAAACTATGTCCGATAAAAGATGATTAAAGTCAAATGGGTGGGATTACGATAGTGTTTGTGAAACTCTCGTGAAAAGAATAAAATAAAATTAAAGGTCGTCGTTTATATGAGGTTGGCAAGTGATAAGTAGGAGACAGATTTAACAGATGCAGAAGAGTTATAATTAAAAAAGATAAGAGACGATGTTTTTTGTACTTTTAGGGCACATAACGTCCCTACAACTACAACCTTTCAACTCCCAAGTATTTCGTGAGATACTTTCGTTTTAAAAGGAAAGAGAAAAGATCTTGCAATAATTTCCCCAAACAGTGTTTTCAAGTTCTGTATCTATATATATATATATATGTATTAAGACTATATTTATCAATGACCGGTCGTGCGTGACTAAAATAAGGGAGAAATGACGAAAATAAATCAGTCCCACAACCGGTTGGTGGACCAACCTGGGTCACAACCGGTTAAGCACCGTTTTCCATAAACTGTTCTATATGCTTTTTATGTATTTTTATGATACATTAAATTATCTGTTAAATTTTTTATTTTTTACTAAAATATATGATTTTTTTCTCTACAAATGGATACTAATATTGATACATTTTGAATCACAATTTCAAATTATCTATTTCTCTATTACATTCTATAATCTATCATAATTCATATTATTTTTTTTCTCCAATGACCAAAGTATCTAAATTTTATATCATATACTGTAATCTATTTTTCAAGCATTCAAATACTACTAAAAAATAATTATAAAATATAAATATTATGGGTTGTGTTGGGTTGTTGATAAAGTTGAAAATTATTTAGGTTGGGTTGAGGTGTAAGTTGTGGATGTGGAGGAGAGAGAAAATAATATTTTATTATATGACCCGTTGTGGAGGTCATGGATAAACATAGTCTAAGAAGTATTTCGTAATGAGGAGTAATATTACGATGATGAAAAGAACAAAAAAAACTTCCAAAGACTCGCTTCGTTAAAATTAGGGTTTTAAGGGTTCGAATTTTCGAACTCATGCAGAATGGGGGCATAAGCGAAAATGAGAATTTTATTTTATGACAGCGTATATATTATATATTTTAGATTAGTCATTTTTCAGGAGAGTTTGGCAAGGGGAACAAATGTTGACTATGCATATTTCCATCATATTTCGAAATTATGGGACCACTTTAAGCAAATCAGAAAATAAATAAATATAAAATACACGCACTAATGGCAATGGGACCCTTTCCAAGTTGTCGTAGAATCACCCTATTACATTGCCAACCACATATCCCCTCTTGTTTATATATACGTAGCATGTCAGTCAGCATATCAGTTTAAACATCTTGAAATCCCAATTCTTCCTTCTTTCTTGAATCAGTTAATAATCAACTGTATTTTGTCACCGTACTTAAAATTTAGAGGCAGCAATGGAGAGAAGTTCCATCCATGGAAGAAGTGTTCGAAATACATTCAAGAACAAAGAACTCGCCTTTACATCATTTGGAGGTGTTCCATCATCCTCATTAGCATGGAATTAAAGTCGAGCCTAATTTAACTATTCGTGATCGAGTGCAGAAATTTCGAGGACCGTCTAAGGTTTTCTTTTTCTTTTTAATGGTTAGTCCATAGAGGTATCTTATTACAGTCTGTTTATGGTAATGAACAAGCTAGTGCGAACAAAAAAAGCTGTCTTTTTTTCATTTCATGGGATGTATAGTGTATCATCAGTACACATAACTACAAGGCACAAAGGTAACAGAAGGATTAATGCAATGATATAGCTTCAAATCACTCAATCAACGTAAAAATTGCACATACAAAATCAAAGTACGAAAATGTAAGCTGTATTTCTGCACCATACTTTTTATATACCATGTAAGGAGTTAGGACTACTGAAGAACGGCGTCGTATTGAATGGGCCCAGTTTAGCGCTCATTTTGGGCTTTAGTCACGTTACATGTTTGGGCCTGAGGTCCAATAACTAAAATAATAAAATAATGATTTCTGAAATCTCCATAACGGCTACTTAGCCACTGATGCAAACACTTTTCGAATTGTGTGGGGGTGGAAAGTTAAATAACAAAACATAATGTCTCAAACGCAATTACGCCCTAATCTTTCTTTTCTTTTCCTATTTTTCAAACTCGACACTCCTTCCCCCCTCTCTTTCAACACTTTGGGAACAACGATCGACGACTATCTATCGCTAAGAGCGCGCACCATCGCTGCACACTCACAGTCACACTTTTGGAGAGCGCGTGGATCTCCATGCCAATGCAAGACTTCATCGGTTCCGTACGCCGATCGCTCGTGTTCAAGCCGTCGAGCGACGATTTGAGCGGTTTCGTGGAGAAAATAGGATCGAGCATCAGAAAATCGCGAATCGGAATCTTCTCTAGGCCTCCTGTAAACGCGCTCACTTTGCCTCCGATGGAGGGTGATCCAGAGGAGGAGCAGATGTCGCCGGCGCCGTCCAAGGCGAGGGAAGTAGTGGCGCCGCCTCCTCCGAAGATTCGTTGGAAAAAGGGGGAACTGATTGGGTGTGGTGCGTTTGGGAGAGTTTATATGGGGATGAACTGCGATTCGGGACAGTTGCTGGCGGTCAAAGAGGTTATCTGCTGTTTCAGGATTATGTTGTTGCACTATTATATTGTTACTCATGCTATGATTTCTAATTGTTTTGCTTTGAAATTGAAGGTTGCTATTACGAAAAATGCGTCGTCAAGGAAAACACAGGTAATTAGTTAATATTTTCATTTTCGAGTGGCTTTGGTTTTTTATGGGAAGGTTTTTCTAGACTTATTGATTTATTTTTGAGGTCATGGTTTGATGTGGAATTTGTTGATGGATTATATGGTTTGTCAGCTCGAAATGAACTTAGGATTTAGTTTCTCTGGTTTACGACTCAGATGACAGATCTCTTACACATGAAATTGGATAGAGTTTATACATTTCTTCTGCCAAATATAGCTTTTCTATGCAAAACTATTTATCATTGATCTTTCTGATTCCTAATTATTTCTCCAACCTGCAAGTCAGGAGATGCAATGGATGATATGTTATTTGTTTTATCAGGATTATATTCAGGAGCTTGAGAAAGAAGTGAACTTACTGAAGAACTTGTCCCATCCAAACATTGTGGTAATAAAAAGTGTCATTTTGCTATTCTGAAGAATCTGTTGGTATTTTTGTCCTTTGCTAAGAGTACATTATGTGGCAGAGATATTTGGGCACTGTTAGGGAAGAGGATTCGTTGAATATATTGCTCGAATTTGTGCCAGGCGGTTCAATTGCATCTCTCTTGGGAAATTTTGGGTCTTTTCCAGAATCTGTAAGCAGCATTTCAATGTCTAGATATTATGTAAAGTTATGTTTGAGTTTAGGCATCGTCAAAGCTGATGTTCTCCTTTCCCAAATGTCGATCATTAACAACCTAAATAATCGTCTTTTTCTTGTTTGACATTTCAAATAAGGCAATCCTGAAATGTCTTGAAGGTCATTTGTTAGCCCTTTTTAACTGATACACACTCTGATAGCTGACCCATGATTTCTTGTCCTTGACTTTGAACCTCAGGTAATTAGAATGTACACTAAACAGTTGTTGTTGGGACTGGAGTACCTACACAAAAATCAAATTATGCACCGAGACATCAAGGTATATTATGTGTACTCTTTTTCCATATTCTTGTGAATGGTTATGATAAACTTCTTTTTGCAATGACTTGGTATAGGGAGCAAATATCCTAGTTGACAATAATGGCTGCATCAAACTTGCTGATTTTGGAGCATCCAAGAAAGTCGAAGCTTTGGTATATTTCCTCTCTTGTTTTTTTTTTTGGTTGCTGTTTTTCATCATTCTCAATAGCCGACATGTCTTTATAAAATTGAATGCTGCTGCAGGCCACCATAACTGGTGCAAAATCAATGAAGGGCACTCCGTACTGGATGGCTCCTGAAGTTATTGTTCAGAGCGGGCATAGCTAGTGCGTGATATTAATGCACATTTTTTTGTTATAGCCGATAAACTTCTTTTATGACTTGCTGTTTGGGAATCTAAATTAGTTTAGGTAACTTGTGAACTCATCTCAGTCTGCTTGTATATATTTATATAAACCTTTGTGCACTCTTCAGTTCCGCTGATATATGGAGTGTTGGGTGCACGGTTATTGAAATGGCCACAGGAAAGGCTCCTTGGAGCCAACAGTATCAGGAGGTGCGCCACGCTATATTTAACCATTACTGCAAAGGATTTGGTTTAAAGTTGAATCGTTGAAATTTAAGTACTATTGTCAGTGCTGAGGATTATAACTCGTGGATGTTTCTCAGGTTACCGCGGCAATGTTTCATGTTGGAACAACCAAAGCTCATCCACCATTACCTGAACATCTTTCTGCTGAGGCCAAAGACTTCCTGCTAAAATGCTTTAAGTATTATGTTTTAGCACATATATCATATATATCAAATGTGTTTTCACGTTTCAAATTTTCACTGCCTTTATAGTAGCCTCATAATTTTCGTAACAATTTTGTGATGATCTTCATTTGCTTTTTTTATCTGTTACGTGAGTGATCTTATTAAATATCATATTTCTTGTAGGGAACCTGACCTCAGGCCTTCTGCGTCGGAGTTGCTCGAGGTAGAGCCTTTTCGTGTCTACTAAAAGAGACCGTTGTATACTGGATGGCAATTGTTTTGTCCCTAAATTTTTCTTTGGTTTTCTTTCCTCAGCACCCGTTTGTAACTGGAGCATGTCAGAAATCACCTGTTCTACGTTCTCCTACGGTTAGAAAGTGCTTCCGTTTTTAACTTTTACAAATTGTAGATTGGTATCTCGCAGCTTACTATGTCAAATAAATGTCTAAATTAGCTGGAGAAATCTGGAAAATGGATCCCAACAGGAGACTCTGATACCAAGAACTCGTAAGACCATTTCAATATGTGTTTTATGACTAACTTTTGAATCAGTAGTATCTGAAATCGAGGCCACATGTTGCAGAATGAACATAGGCGTCCGTAGGTCATGTGGTCTCAAGGATATTAGTGATTTGAGTGGTGGCAGTTGTTCAACCAATCATCTCAAACAGTTCTCTGGTTATGAATCCTCATGGAGACCACGTAACTTTGGTGATGATGACGATGATATGTGCCGCATAGACGATGATCTTGAACTGGTTGCAGCCATGAATTTTACACCTGATGTACCTAAAACTACATCCATTAAGGTGAGTATTCACACAACCTATTCATGGGAATTGGTTACCCAAGTTATCGATTCTTATGATCTTGGCTCACTTTCGTGCAGAGTTTTAATCCTATGTCCTCATGCAAGTTTGATGAAAGCCCAGATTTACATAGAAATGGAGCAGATATTTTCCAAGGTCAAATGGTCGAGCCCGGAAAATCTATTAATCGCGGTGATGTGGGTGGTGACGCTGCATTTCCTACAGAGCAATTAGGATCTGAGGATGATGACGAAGTCACTGAGTCAAAGATTAGGGCATTCCTCGTGGAAAAGGTATCTGCTTCGGAACTATAATAATATTGAGCTTTTGTAATTTGTTGCTCGAATGTGCTATCTATTATCAACCGATGAAAATTATCTTCCCCTTGTCTGCATTTTAAGTGGAAGTAGACTGATCTCCTAATTGACATTCTCTATGTTAATGTTCACGCAGGCCTTAGAGCTGAAGAAGCTTCAAACACCCCTTTATGAGTTCTTCAACTCATTAACCGTAGCAGTTGCTCCTAGTCCTGACAAGGAAAACGTTGCAAGCAATTGCAACTTACCACCGAAAAGTAAATCACCCAACAAGGGCATTAGTCGACGGCTTTCTACCGCCGTTGATGCCGAGCACAGCCCTAGTCCTGGTACACGTTCGAGACGCATATCGAATATCGGTGATATAAACTTCACATCTTCCCAGGATGCTAGAGAAATTCTTCTCGAATCTAGAGATTCAGTTACTCCAAGGTAAGTTAATGCTCGTTCTTTTTCTTTTTTCTTTAACGGTTTTTTATACTTAAGAACTTAATCTTTGCTGTCTTGGTAGGTTCTCTGAGATACAGAAGAAATGGAAAGAAGAACTTGCCCAAGAACTCGAAAGAAGCAGAGGTAAGCCATGATCTAATCTATCATGGTCTTAATTTGAAGATTGTCCCCAAAAAAGGTGAATGAATCTTTGGCGTTTCTTTCAGAGCTAATGCGCTTGGCAGGAGCGGGAAAAACGTCGTCTCCCAACGATCGTCTTAAGCAGAAAGATCGTTCTAGGTTTGCCTCTCCGGGAAAATAAACAAACGTGAGTCGTCGATCGTTACATTTCGGTATGATGTTTCCTAGCTCCTTTTTTCTTAAACAACATATATCATATATCCTCAGGGACTAAATCTCGGCCTTAATAAAGGCCATAGTTGATAAGAGCTGTATGTCCTCTCCTTTAAGCAGAAGCATTTTATGAGTGTGTAATTTTTGGTGCTTTCATTGTTGAAAATAAAAAACTTGGATGGATGCATATATATCTGATTCTCTATGTCTACAAGGAGGCTTGTATCTGTATACATTGTTACCTGCTATTCAATATTATCTTGAGTTTGGCTTTACAGAAAGAAAAACATTACATTAGTTTTTTATTATCCTTATATAACAGCAGCCAGTGTATTTGACCAATTATTGTTATACTTCGAATTTTATTGCATATATATTATATACTTTTTGCGATGATGATGATGCTGGTGGTGTAACAAGAACGTGGTTGTCTGAAGCAAATGTTTCCTAACAAAGAAACACAAATTTGAAAAACAGGACATTTATTACCTATTGGTACATTACGGCCAAGCATTAATAACACACACTACATGTGAACCTAGATTATTATTGTCATTTCAGTCCATACTATACTATTAATGTCGAGTGAAGTACTTTGACGAAATAATTTCAGTATTATGTCCTTTGTAATTAACAACACACGAGTACTCAGGGGGGCCAAGACATTAATCCTATTTTGTCCCGCTAATATAGTGAAACCCTACAAGATCTAGCGCGAGTGTTTTTGCATGAGATTTCAACATCACAAAAATAGTATCGACGATGTTTTCGCTCACGTGTCGAAAACATAATTAAAGGGAAAAAAAAAGAAATAAAGAGTGCATATAGTAGATATTTCCTATTCAATATTGTGCAACTTTCCTTTCCCCTTTCACGCTTTAATTCAATAGTATCGAATATCTCATGGATATTCCTTGCAATGAAACATTAAACAAATAAAATAAACAAAAGTCAATGTATTTTTTGATTAAATTTTTATATCTCATTATGATTATTGCTCAACAACAAAGGACGATGAGAAGAAAAGCTATCGTCATCACAGCCTTGAACGGAGTACCAATCTATTGACGATAGTGTGTTTTATGTTATATATAAGAACATTTCAAATTCAAATAAGGTGAGTGAAAATTTTGGATATCCTTACTTACATGAATGGATAATAGGAGTCCAGGATAATACATTAATATATATATATATATATATATATATATTTAGCATCGCTAACTGCAATTATTGCATGTTCATTTTATTGCCATAACGTATGGCTATGAAATTCAAATGGGGACAATATATATTATTCACTGGACTTGCTTTCTCTATATTATCATGAACATCGTCGACAAACGAAATGATTTAAATGCCAGCTTGGCCGTGTAACATTTTATTCGATTTGTTCTGTTCTTGTTATAGTCAATCAAATTTATGCTGCAGTCAATATTTTCAAAATTTTCAACGTAAGGTAGCTTATGTGGCAAGATTTTTAATATATAATGGACCTAATTATGTCGCATGACATCATATATTTCCAATATTAATCAATTAAATATCACATATAGGCAGCATCCATGCGTAATCAATCAAACGCTAATATATCTCAATCAATCATCTTACTTCCCTACAAACAAGAAGCAAAGTTGAGTTCCGAAGTCTAAGGTATGTAAGGACTAGGACGATTTTTCTCAAAGAAATTTGGTCGCGTCGTAAACGACCAAAAATAAAATTTATAACCTTACTAATGAGTATAGCGAAAGTAAGGATCGTCTCCACAGGGAAGATGGTTGATTTACTTCTATATCAAAACCCGATAGCTAATAATAATAATAATAATAATAATAATAATAATAATAATATTAATAATAGGGGGTTTTTAGGTTTCAACGGAAATCAAAACTAAAGCAATTATAAACGAAACTATATATTTTTTTAAATTGATTAATATGGAAACGAAATTAAACTAAGAACAGACGAAGGAAACACAAATAAAAACTAACGACTATAAAATAATAGTTGAAGTAATCTTTCTCCACCTTGATTTATATAATCGATCATAGATTCCTAAATAACGTGTACACATAAGCATAATCGGTTATAGTTGTCGACGAACGCCTAACAACCAATCTCTTCTAAATTCTCGATAATTAAGATACGCTCTATAATTATTTCCCTAATCGAAAAATAACCTCCGGGACGCCCTGCAAGATTTAAGATTCCGACAGCATTAAAAATGAAAGAGACCCGATTATTGACTAACTCGCTCGGACGACGCTCTCGCAAGAAACGACGTTGGTCCGTTAAATCAAATCGCTTAAACTACAATATAACTTGCACTTACCTAAGGTAGAGAAGTTGAATAGTGTTCGCTACTTATTAAAACGAACAAACAATTACGGATTTGTGGTTTTAATTAGCCATGGACTCACCTAGAGTAATTAAACATTTGTATTTAATCAAACTAAGTTCATCAACTAAAATAAATTCAAGCTTAAACGAATACTCACGCGTTAACGAATAAAGCACAATAATCTCACAATATTATAAATCAAGGTTTCGAATAATACTGCACCTATAATAAACTTAACATACCAAAAACATATAGCAACATAATAATATATAGATAGGAATCGACTTAGCTTACAACAGTACGAACGTGAACGAACTGCAGCAGCGTTGCTCCGTGCATGTTCCTCGCCTCAGCTTCAGCCTTACGCTTCGTTGGGTATTTTCGTCGAACAGCTGGCGAGCGACTAGCTTCAACCTTTCCTTGCCTCCGTTTTAGTCCGTGAATTACTCCGCCGTGATATAATTTCAGGCCAAACACAACAAGTAACTCAACCCAAAGGAAAATATTCTCTGCTTGCTTAAGATTCGTACAACTCACCGTAGCTGCCCCGTGTTGCCTCGTCTATCCGCTTCGCTGCCCCCGAGCTCTCTTGTGCAGAAAGAAATCTGCTTTTATTTTCTTCGTTCCAGCTCGGAGGCAGCAACTTGCTTTCTCGCTTGGGAACGAACTGTGCTCGTAAGCTTCGCCTTTTTTTGGGTGTTAATGTGGTGGTGAAGATGAGGTGCGACTTCTCTCTCGTTTTTCTTCCTTGCCTGTGAGGTGTATACTTGTATATATAGATGAATCTTCCCACGGAATGTAAACACCAATTCCAGTTTTTCATAGTTGTGTCTTGTATCTTTTCTTCTTTCACACTTGAAACATGGGAAGCTGAAATCCCGTTGCTTTGCTTTCAACCTTTGAACAAAGATGTTTTCTCTTTAGTGTCTTTTGTCTGCTTTGAAAGGATAATAAATCACTATAATATGCAAAACATGTAGAAACCAACAACCAAGGGTCCCTCCATCTTTAAGAATTCTCTAACTTTGTCCTCGATGGTCCTCAGCATTCCAGTCATAATAAGCCATATGTACCATTAATTATTTATCATGTTCCCACTTGATAAATTGAACGAAGCATCGTGTGTTGATCATAGATAATTATGTATGTCCAAAATTCATACCATGTTCCTAGAGTATCTGTAAATCACGAAATAAGCGCGCAAGTGTAAGATACTTAGGCTAATTCGGATAAATAACATCTGATAACACACATATACTGATGCAAATTATTATTCTATCAAATTCCCCCGCACTTAAAGTTTTGCTTGTCCTCAAGCAAATTATATTTAAAAAGCATATAAATATAAATCATGTAACTTATCACTTTAGGAATGACCATATGCATAGATATCATGTAAGCAACGTCGGAAAACACATACGAGATCAACGACTATCTACACAACTACCTTAGTAATACCAATCAAGATTCGCACCTCACAGGAATTCACTCAGATCACTCGGTGTATAGGTAAAATGTTGGTGAATTCTCTCAACTGATGCATTAATCCAATCTCTACCATAAGCTTGCAAACGATTCGTAAATCTATTACTCTCGGTGATAAAACGTAAATTAGAAGGTTTTATGGGTAGGGCTAAAATATGTGAGGTAGGCAAATAATAAGTAGCAAAAAGGTATGAGCACTATTAGTGTCGGGATCACGCCATCGTCTCGAACGCACAGAAAGTTCTGCATTTCATTTCTTTAGTTCTTCTTTTGACTTCGTCGTTATTTCACCAAGCCCTTCTTCTTTCATTCTTATGATCACATATACTTTTTTTTTTCGAGAAATTGAAAGATTATCAAAGGAAGGGTTCTTAAAGTTTTTTCGACGGTGCTAAGCTCCTCTTCTCTCGGCCTCTTTGCGAGTGAGAGATTATCAATGGAGAAGTTCTTAACTTCTTTTCACGCTCAACTTTGGTATAGATCCAGCTGCGCTTTTCAACTCCCGCATTCAACCTCCACTTTTACTATTGCTCCGGTTGGATTTATTTCTGAAGGCTTATTCGGGTCGGATGTTTTTTTTTTTTTTTGGGTTTCAGAAAGAAAAGGTTCAGGCTCAAAGTGTCTAACTACGGTGATCAGTCGTGGTCGGGAACTTTGGCTATGACTTAATTCCTAATACATTCCATATTTCACGCAATCTCACTTTAAGCAATTTCAAAACGTAATACGCAAGCAAGTTCTAGAGAGGAATAAATTAAGCACGATTCACACAACAAAAAAAATGAGCAAAAAGCTCGTAGGCTCAAAAATCTCACAAAAATTGGGTTATGCGTACGAATCTTTCAGGTATCGCTAAGTTCATCATGCAAGAAAAACATCGACTACGCATGTGTATCCTAATTACTCACATTAATCTAACATAAAACCAATCTTTCAATGATAAGAAACATACTTTTGAAAATTTTTACCCTTTTTTTCATGTAATTGAACAAATCATGCACATATATAATAATAATGTTCGCATCAGTTTCGCATAACTCCTCCCCCCACACTTAAATTTTACGTTGTCCTCAACGTAATAATCATTGTAACTCATGGAAAAGAAAATAATAATATATTAGCGAACTTCCCTGAATATCCCGATGTGCATGTTTCGTAGACGCCTTTTCCCCACACTCCGTTAACAGCTAGAAATGCAAGCTTTCGATGAACGAACCCTACCCGAACCAGCTTAACCTGTAGACAATCATAGCTAAACGGCACGTCATAGCGAATTTACAATAACTAAATTTTAAGAAACAAAACTGATTTTTTTTTTATTAATAGATATGCATCAATAATAATTGGGTTGCCTCCCAAGAGCGCTTTTCTTTAACGTCTTTTAGCTAGACATAGTTCGGAAAAATCTTCAAGGCGGTTGAAAACCATAGTGCGCCCTCAACGTAACATGGAATGGTATTTGTTGTTCATTTTTCTCCATGACTCTTAACGAAACGTCATGTTCCGCCTTTCAGTTTTCCGCTTTCGTCTTCTCTTCTTCTAGATCAAACATAGCATACCTGTCGAGAAGATCGATACTAGACAAAGAAATCGAATTAGAAGTACAAGCAAATCAATTTACACCACCTTCCCCGGCAACGGCGCCAAAATTTGGTCGCGTCGTAAACGACCAAAAATAAAATTTATAACCTTACTAATGAGTATAGCGAAAGTAAGGATCGTCTCCACAGGGAAGATGGTTGATTTACTTCTATATCAAAACCCGATAGCTAATAATAATAATAATAATAATAATAATAATAATAATAATAATAATATTAATAATAATAGGGGGTTTTTAGGTTTCAAACGGAAATCAAAACTAAAGCAATTATAAACGAAACTATATATTTTTTTAAATTGATTAATATGGAAACGAAATTAAACTAAGAACAGACGAAGGAAACACAAATAAAAACTAACGACTATAAAATAATAGTTGAAGTAATCTTTCTCCACCTTGATTTATAAAATCGATCATAGATTTCTAAATAACGTGTACACATAAGCATAATCGGTTATAGTTGTCGACAAACGCCTAACAACCAATCTCTTCTTAATTTCTCGATAATTAAGAGACACTCTATAATTATTTCCCTAATCGAAAAATAACCTCCGGGACGCCCTGCAAGGTTTAAGATTCCGACAGCATTAAAAATGAAAGAGACCCGATTATTGACTAACTCGCTCGGACGACGCTCTCGCAAGAAACGACGTTGGTCCGTTAAATCAAATCGCTTAAACTACAATATAACTTGCACTTACCTAAGGTAGAGAAGTTGAATATTGTTCGCTACTTATTAAAACGAACAAACAATTACGGATTTGTGGTTTTAATTAGCCATGGACTCACCTAGAGTAATTAAACATTTGCAACTATTTAATCAAACTAAGTTCATCAACTAAAATAAATTCAAGCTTAAACGAATACTCACGCGTTAACGAATAAAGCACAATAATCTCACAATATTATAAATCAAGGTTTCGAATAATACTGCACCTATAATAAACTTAACATACCAAAAACATATAGCAACATAATAATATATAGATAGGAATCGACTTAGCTTACAACAGTACGAACGTGAACGAACTGCAGCAGCGTTGCTCCGTGCATGTTCCTCGCCTCAGCTTCAGCCTTACGCTTCGTTGGGTATTTTCGTCGAACAGCTGGCGAGCGACTAGCTTCAACCTTTCCTTGCCTCCGTTTTAGTCCGTGAATTACTCCGCCGTGATATAATTTCAGGCCAAACACAACAAGTAACTCAACCCAAAGGAAAATATTCTCTGCTTGCTTAAGATTCGTACAACTCACCGTAGCTGCCCCGTGTTGCCTCGTCTATCCGCTTCGCTGCCCCCGAGCTCTCTTGTGCAGAAAGAAATCTGCTTTTATTTTCTTCGTTCCAGCTCGGAGGCAGCAACTTGCTTTCTCGCTTGGGAACGAACTGTGCTCGTAAGCTTCGCCTTTTTTTGGGTGTTAATGTGGTGGTGAAGATGAGGTGCGACTTCTCTCTCGTTTTTCTTCCTTGCCTGTGAGGTGTATACTTGTATATATAGATGAATCTTCCCACGGAATGTAAACACCAATTCCAGTTTTTCATAGTTGTGTCTTGTATCTTTTCTTCTTTCACACTTGAAACATGGGAAGCTGAAATCCCGTTGCTTTGCTTTCAACCTTTGAACAAAGATGTTTTCTCTTTAGTGTCTTTTGTCTGCTTTGAAAGGATAATAAATCACTATAATATGCAAAACATGTAGAAACCAACAACCAAGGGTCCCTCCATCTTTAAGAATTCTCTAACTTTGTCCTCGATGGTCCTCAGCATTCCAGTCATAATAAGCCATATGTACCATTAATTATTTATCATGTTCCCACTTGATAAATTGAACGAAGCATCGTGTGTTGATCATAGATAATTATGTATGTCCAAAAATTCATACCATGTTCCTAGAGTATCTGTAAATCACGAAATAAGCACGCAAGTGTAAGATACTTAGGCTAATTCGGATAAATAACATCTGATAACACACATATACTGATGCAAATTATTATTCTATCAAAATTCCAATATTTTCCTTGGAACCCACATATATATACGACGAACCGTATAATTGATTAACATCATAATATAAAAAAACAACCAAAGAATATTAAAACGAATTATAAACAGCTATATCTATGTGTACATTATTTTTCGTGTGAAAACTTGCGGTTATCGACGCGTTCACCATATATATATACATTTACATACACTAACTTTTGTAATGAAAGCAATGCATTAAATGTTGCTGATATTCCATATCTGGTCTTTAATTTGTTCATTTTTTATAATTAAAAAATGTCTTCCTTATAATATACGAAAATTGAAATCACAATCATATCATATGAAAACAATACCGCAATTCGAGCACTTAAATACAAAGACCCTTCATACAAATCACAAACCACCGCTCATAAAGAAAAACGAAAGTAAGAAAGAAAATTACAGACCCATAAGATAAATTAGATAATAATATTTAATAACCGTAATAATATAATACGGATAAAATTAAGAAGTGGCAATCCAAAAAGAAGGCTTATTCCAATGATTATCATCACTCCTACTATTATTACTATTATGCCCTTGTCCACCGTCTTTGCACCTAGTCATCCTTTTATACTTGCCATCGCCGCCGACATCTTTCTCAAGCTCATCGCCGCCGCAAACCCCTTCACTAGGCGGCCCATTCACTTCCTCCACCACCTCATCGCCGCCGCCGCCGCAACCCTCCTCCACGGCGCCGCCGAGCTCCTCCGCCGTAGAGTTCAAGAAGCAAAGCCTCAGCCTCCCACCGCTCCTCTCCGCCTGCAAAACGCCGCCGTTCTTCAAAGGCCTCTCCACAGCCTCGACGACGAGCCTCCCTTTCTCTCTAACCATCACAACCTTCAAAGAATTCGAACCCCTCATTGTAGTCAACGGCGGCGGAAAACTGCTGCTTCTTATTCTGCTATCGACCTTCTTTTTCCTCGTCACAGTTGTTCTCTCCTCGCAGGGGCTGTTCTGTAATTTCGGCACTTTCGAGGGTTCTTGGATAGAATCGCCGCCGCCGCCGCCTATGAAGATTGTTTCTGTCCCAGTTTCACTTCCCAGGCTCTCAGTGCATAGTTCGAGGGACTTTGGGCTGAGTCTTGTTGTAAGAGAATTGTAGGGTTTAGTGGTGATCGAAGACATCGTCTTTGTCGAGTTTTCGAATTTACGAAGAAGGTTTGTTAGTTGATGATTAGGGTTTTCTTTGATCGTTAGTTTGAGTTCGAGGGTTTTGCAGGTTGTTTCTTGTTGGGGATCAATAAGGATGTAATAAATCTTCTGCAGAGAGTAGTGTTGAGGACGACATATGGTTATATAGTTTTTCTTCAAGGGGGGGAAACATAGGAATGAAAGATGAAAAACAATAATAGTTCTAATTAAAGATATAATTTTTATTTTGGAGTTGAGAGAGTTGGGAGAAGGGATGAGAATTGAACGAAGGATAAGCGAAGAGAATTGTGTCAATTTGTAGTGCACGAAAAGGTGCTGATGGAGATATTTCGATGTTGGGTGCTTGGAGCTTTTTTGCACCACTTGAATTGTTGTAAAGTTTGAATATTATATTCTATAATATATGTGGGCTTTCTCAATTATTGAATAAATCGTTCAGACGTGTGCTTCCATTTAGATAGCTGGTGAGAATGTAAATAGAAGACACCGCTTTGGAATTTGAATTAACAATTACTATATATAGATATATTAGACGAGTATATATTACTTACTGGTATGTGAATGGTCAATAGTTGATGATGATTATATTTCAATCATTCATTGTCAAATTCTGATTAGTGAGTGATTTTTCCCAAGTATGGATATGGACATTCGAATTTTCTCTATTTTGTGATCTCATGATTAGAAGTTTCATCAAGTCTAAAACGGAAGCTTCATGCACTATAGCGAGTCAAACGTATGACATTAAACACGGTAATCTAATGAGACAAACATCATAATAGCATTATGAAGAACAAGGGTGAATTAGGCTTATGAAAAATTTTATGCTTCTTCTTTTCACAAATCCTAAATGTAGTGACTTACATATGCCTACTGATGCTCGTGACGAGTATGACTGATATATCCTACGTCGGATGTGTGTCGGGTCTGTCTCACAGCGATAAGGAAATAACTGAAAAGTAAATGCGAGACATGAATTTTATAGAGGTTATATCCCCAACTGGGGTTTACTCCTCTCCTTGGGGTTTGCTCCCCAAGAGTTTAACCAATCACTATAATGCACCGTAGCTGGATACAAAACTGATTGGTTAGCCCAATACACAACCGAAACAAGTCGAACACTAGCCACAACTAGGTTACCACACGCCGAGTTTCGTTCCTCGGAATCTCCTTGATCCCGACAGACACAGCTCGCTACCGAAGGGTCCCCCGGACTTGTCCTTCCCTTCACGTGTGCGTAAACGTCGACCTTGCCTCCTTGGTATTGCTCACGTCCGAACGTCCGAAGACAGAATATATGGTGGAAGGTAGGAATAACGGGATGAATCACTCGCTCAGTGATGGATACACAAGTTAACGCTCATTAAGGCAGAAAGCTATCGCAAGTGAACGACTTAGTAATCTCTTAGTATCTTTCTGCTCAAATATCTCACGTAGGCTTATGTTCGCTAATTCTAAGTCCCTCGAAAATCTGAAGTGTAGCTCATATATAATCCTTTTCAATCAGCACTTCACATGGAAAATCATATCATATAATAATCACCAAATCAAGCATAGTTTCCATGCAATTTTCGAGTCAATCATACCATATAAATCATGCTTTTAATAAATCATCACACCGGTCATATAGCACATTTAAGCATGATTATATTCCATATAGAAGCTCAATTTCGTTCTCAAGCATATTCAACCACTTCGCATATAATTACCATATCGGAACATAAGTGATTCCCTGCTATCAGTTTCTAGAACAAGTCAATCCAGCTTTACTTTCCATGTATAGCACACAAGATAGCATTATAGCACCACGTCTTCCATGTACAGCTCATAGTATTAGATCAATAAATTTACCATGTTTAGCACGCAAATCAGATCAGAGCATACTTAATTCGATTTATCATATCATGGCAGAACTTTCCTTATTTCAGAGATCACATCCGTTTATAGCACATACCATATAATAGCATCTTATCCAAAAAGTCAATCAAATCAAATCTTTCCTAAATATAATATTCCAATCTGCATAAGGAAAGATATTAATTCAATATTGCACATTAAATTCAGTGGAAAGCATGCAAGAATCGTACATGTGATTTTCGTCCAGGAATAACTGATTTTCAACAGATATATCACTTTCCATATATAAACAGCATATTTTCCTTTTATAACTCAGTAGGATATCTCATGCATTATTTCCATATATAGCACAGTACGATATATCATATCACATGGGCTGTCTATAACATGCGATCACATAGTCCCATCAACAAATCACAAACTCATATGCGAATCAAATATTCAACACTTTGATCAGTTTAAGCTCATATAAAATGCATGGTCGAATTTTATCATGAACTTAGACGTTAATTTAATCACAAATCGAATTGCTTAATTTATAGACCTAACGTCATTACAATTACATCGTTCATCAAAACTCTCTAACGTGTATGGACCAAAAAGGTCAACATATTCAAGGCTTGAACTTTCCTTGTTTGTCAAACTATTGATATAACAAAACTACTCGTCCGCAAGGGATGTGTTAAGTATTCGAGCATATAATATTTTCATATTAATGTAATGGCCATTTTAATCTGTTCTTTGACTTTTATTGTTCGATAGACTTTGGTTGAGATATATAAGGATCAGTTCCACTTGAAGTTAACGTGGTACTATAATTGACACGTTGAAGTTCAAATTTATTGACTAAATTTTGTTGTTGTATTGTAGAACTGCTTCATAGGGGGAAAAAAGAAAAACAATATAAAGAATCTTGCAAACAAAATAGCCAGCATGTGATGGGTGGTTAAGCACTAGCAGCAAAATTAAGGATCAGATACGTCATTTACGCAATTTAGAAACATTTAAGTTGATATTCTTACAAAGAACAAAAGGAAAAGTAGAATATTTTCTTTCGATGGGACATTTTTTATTTTATAGCATGGAAGTCGCCTCAATATAATGATAAACTCAGCGATTTCGTCATTGTACGGGCACCACTAAGAAAAAAGCAAGTCAAGTATTTGATCCCATCTCGATTTTTCTTATTTTTTATTTCTCATAAATGTGTATAATTATCCATTGATCTCTTGCAACAAAAAAGCACAACTTTGGTTTACTACAAGTTGATCCGCTCCTCTAGGGACAAGGAAACCAATATTTCAAACGGTGACAATAATATATATATATATAGACGAATTTTATGATGCTCACCTTATTTGAACACCTTACGTGGACACCGTTGATGTGGCACCGATTCGTGTCATTTCAACATCCCACATCGACATCTAAGGTTATGTCGTCTTAATTAACACCTTCTGGGTGCCATTAATCGACATTTCGGATGCTGATGTGACAAATTTACGCGATATATTTCATTGACACGTAAAATATTATGTAAGACGTCAATTTGTCACTTCAGCATCCGAAATGTTGTTTATGTCACCTAGAAGGTGTTAATTAAGACGACATAACCTTAGATGTCGATGTGGGATATTGAAATGGCATGAATCGGTGCCACATCAACATGTGCCCACGTATGGTGCTAACATAAGGTGAGCACCATAAAATTCCTCATAATGTATATATATATATATATATATTATATCAACCAATTTCAGCTAATCTCAAGACATATATTAGCACTTGACGTCACCTTATCACTTTCATATATTAATTGCAGATTCTTAATCACGACAGCACCATATTCGAATAAACGCAACGGACATCTTAAAATAATTAAAGTGCTCCTAAACTCCTAATTACGTACTAAAAACTAATAAACAAGTCTTAGTTAACCTTTGGAAACTCTAAACGGTAACGCTTTCTTTAAGTTCAAGTAGAATGAAGTAAAGGTATCTCCTTTGCAACTGATACTGTTACATTAAATTTTATATAAATGGGAGTATTATTTAGGTCAGCTCACTAAAACAGCTACGAGGCAATTATCGTTTATTAACTTTGAAGCATAAAAAAATACCATCTGGCTTTGCGTAATCACTTTTATTATTTAACTGATTAAACCCTATAAAAAGGCATATAACGTAACACAACACACATACATATTTTCCAGTGTTTTAACTTTTCATATTTTTTCTCCTTCCGAAAAAAAAAAACTTTTCATATTTTTTAATAAAAGATAATTACGGCCAAAATGGATATGAACAATTTGCACCAGAATCCATAGATGAATAATGGTTTTTGAATAAGTAATGGGCTGCCCAATGGAGAATAATATAATAAAGTGATGACGTGATTCCGTCATATTTCTTTTTCGAATAATCTAATTTTAGGATCAATAGGTAACGAATCTACGTATTGACCACCATGTTAATGCCGCCTTTTTCACTATCTGTTGTATAAACAACTCATATTATTGTTCAAATTATTATTTTTTAGGCAAATTTAGTTTTAGCCCCGTCACCGTTTTAAAATTGACTTCAGGCCCTGTCAGTTTAAGAATTAGTTTTAAGGACCTGATTTCTGCAGTACCATTTCGTTGCTCTGCAGTACCACTTCATTGTTATGCAGTACCACTTCATTGTTCTGCAGTATCACTTCATTTTTTACGGCAGAACAATGAAGTGGTAATGCAGAACAAATGAAGTGGTAATGCAGAATAATGAAGTGGTACTGCAGAACAATGATCTAAGTGGAACTGAATAACAATGAAGTGGCACTGCAGAACACTGGACTGGAGTGGTACTGCAGAAATCGGGTCATTAGAACTAAACTTTATACTGAGGGCCTAAATCATTTTTAAAACTTAAATGGGGCCTGAAACGTAATATACCCTTTTAGGGACATCACAGAACCTAGTGTCTATTGTTCAAATTGTATAGAAAATATTAATTTGGAAGTAAATAATATTAACTATTTCCGTAATCCTAAAAAAAGGTTGAGAACTAGAGGACAGAGGTTCAAGTTAAATTTCCCTATTTAATAATCTCGAGGTAATTGTTGGAATTATTAAGTTATTTTAAGGTGAATCTATAGAAAAGTACCCAATTGGATAAATTTTTTACACATAACTACCCATGTCAGAAAATTTTATAGATATGTACCCGATTTAATTTTTACCTAAATATAACATACGTCGTACCATTTTCTGTTATATAGGGTATCCAAATGTGTTGATATAGGGTACCTAAATATAGCATACGTCGTACCTAAGGTATGCCTGTGTGTTACATAGGGCGTACCTAAATATAACATACGTCGTACCATTTTCTGTTATGTAGGTTACCTAAATGTGTTGGGATAGGGTATCCAAATGTGTTGTATGGTGTACTTTCCGGGATCGGGTACCTATGTGCAAAAATTTTATTCTGTTAGGTACCTATATATAAAAAAATCCTTACTGGGTACTAAATTACAAGTTTTTTTCCAAATAGGTACTTATGTGTAAAAAACCCTCC
This sequence comes from Craterostigma plantagineum, assembly GCA_027422505.1. Taxonomy (NCBI): domain Eukaryota; kingdom Viridiplantae; phylum Streptophyta; class Magnoliopsida; order Lamiales; family Linderniaceae; genus Craterostigma; species Craterostigma plantagineum. The sequence goes on from JAPQWV010000057.1 coordinate 2,401,829, forward strand.
TTTAATTATTCTTGAGCCCATGAAAACTTTTATTAGCTTAGAAGGTACAAGTTGACATCGAGGTATACTATACATACTATGTTATTACTTATCTTTCGAGAGGAGACAACTAATGTTCAGATACCATGCATGGCATCTCAAAAGCTTTGAATTCGAGTTAAGTATATGATAAAAAGTACCCACTAATATTAATTAATTGTTATTTGCTACACATACATTTTCACTCCACTAACACTTTACGGTTTTATGCTTTCTTTTTGAAACGTAAATTTGCATTTACATTTGAAAATTCCATGCAAGTCCTGTTTAATGATTAAAGCACCCATAAAGAAAATGAAAAAACAAATAAAAATAACTGAAACTAAGTTGGCTACATAAAGCGTTAAAAATTATGATATGCTTTGAAAATTATAATATACGGGGTGGTATTTGAGAGTTATAAAATTAAAATATTTCAAGAGTATTATTTCGAATTAACCATCGCATTCGCACAAGTGTTATTGTATGATGTTAAAATTACTCTATTTTTTAAGTTTGGAATGAGTGTTTTGGTGATGGACTAATATTGGCATAACTACGTAAATTGAAAGTAAGTATTTCATTATCACGAAATCGAAAAAGGAAAAATAATAAAAATTCAACCCATATCTAGAAGCAAGTGGGAAAACTTGACAAAAATAATTTATATGAGCTATAGCCTATAATTAGTAATGTTCAGAATATTGGTACTGAGTTTCAAATACCAATATATGTACATATCTGCTGATTGATGTACACGTCATCTTAGCCATTGCTTCATTTTTGTTGGGCTATGTTGACTTGTAGCCCGTTGATTAGATGGGTCCCTATTGCTGATTCAGTTGATTAAGAAAAAAAGCACATAATTTGCCGCTAATATTCTCAGAAAAAAAGTGAAAATTTAGCTGGTTTTTTTGATGAAGCTCTACTACCATGCGCACGAGCATGGTTCAGATTACGAGCAAGATATCAGCTCTAGGCAAATCTGGACAATTAACATGTGCTCGCAAGTTGTTCGACGAAATGTCCCACAGAGATGCAATTGCGTGGAACGCAATGATCGTCTCGTACATGCATATGGGCTTCTATCAAGAATCGTTGTCTCTGTTTGCCAGCATGAGGAATTGCGGTACGAAGTCTGATCATTTCACTTTCACTTCGCTATTAAGCACGTGCTCATCGTTGAGAGACGTTCTGCTCGGGCGAAGAGTTCACGCCATGGTGGTTGTCTCTGGTTTCGGTTCTTTCCTGCCTGTGAGTAACGCAATCATCGACATGTATGGCAAGTGCTTGAGTCCCGACGATGCTAGCAAAGTGTTTGAGGAGATGGGCTCGAAGAACGAAGTGTCGTGGTGTTCGATGCTGTTTGCGTTTGTCAATTCTGATCTCCTCGATGCTTCACGTGAACTTTTGGAAAATATGCCAAGGCGAGTATTAGTTGCATGGAATACTGTGATTGCTGGCTTTGGAAAGTTGGGAGAAGTTGAAATGTGCTTAGATTTGTTTAAGAAAATGTCAGTAGATTCTTGCAAGCCCGACCAATTTACCCTAAGTGCAGTTATGAGCTGCTGCGCTGAGTCAATCGAGCCATTTTCTGGTCTTATAATGCACGCTTTCATACTGAAAAGTGGCTGGAGCTCAGCCGTGGAGGTTAACAATTCAATCCTCAGTTTCTACACAAGGTACGGCGAACACAAAGAGGTATTAACTGCAGTCGAAGCTTTCACTACATTGAACGACATTTCTTGGACTGCGATCATCGATGCTTACATGAGCATAGGCAATCTCGAGAAAGCCCTTTCCTTCTTTCAGCGTTTGCCTGAGAAGAACCTCAAAACATGGACATCGATGATCTCAGGCTGCTGCAGAAACGGGCGCGCAGAAAATGCCTTGAAGTTCTTCGTCGAAATGGCTTCAAGTAACCTCCTACCAGACGATGTTGTCTTTGGAGCTGTCTTACACGCATGCTCTAACATGGCGACGTTAGGACACGGTAGAATGCTCCATGCTTACGTCTTAAAGTCTGGCCTTCACAGCTTCGCTTACGCAGGCAATGGCCTTGTAAACATGTACGGTAAGTGTGGGGACATTCTTGATTCTAACCAAGCTTTTCACGACATATCTCAAAAGGACATCATCTCATGGAACACATTGCTGTTCGTTTTGGGACTCCATGGACACCACGAAGAAGCTCTATCTGTTATAGGACAGATGAAGAATTCTAACATCAAGCCTGATAAAGTAACCTTCGTAGGACTACTAATGACTTGTAGCCACATGGGGATGATCGAAGAGGGCCTTCACTGCTTCGAAACGATGAGCTCAGTTTATGGAATTTCTCCTGAAATCGATCATATAGCTTGCGTCGTGGACATGCTTTGTCGGGCTGGAGATTTGGACAGGGCCAAGGAGTTTGCTTACGAATATGTCCAATCGAATTGTCTACCTTTGAGCGCTGTGGAGACTCTCATGGGATCGTATCTTTATTCTTCTTCTTCTTCTCAGCAGTTAGGTGAAGAGGAAAAGGATTCGAAGCCTAATTGGGATGAGATGAGATATGTTTTGCTTTCGAATATGTACTGTGAGATGGGTCAGTGGAGAAGAGCGCAGGCCATTAGGGAATCGATGGTTCGTCGAGGAATCAAGAAAACGCCGGGTTTTAGTTGGGTTGAGGTTAGTAACTAACTAACGAGGCTGCTCTGCTTTGTACTGTGATTAAGGTGTTTGTTTGTAAGAGTTGATTACAGTCTTGTAATTGACATTATTAGAAATGTTCCCATGCAGATGGGATGTCTGCCCTGAGGTTGTAACTGATTTTAAAGTAGTTATAGTCATACAATTAAATATAGTCGTCTCATTTTCGCACATTCAAAGTAATCGAATGGGTCAGAAACTTACATGAATTAAATTTATAAGATAGTTTATGTTGTAAAATAGTCAACGCAGTGGGGGCGCTCCGCTTTGCCACAATCGGAAGAGAAGCATAGAATATAATCGTCTCTTTTCGTGTGTTCAGAGAATCTTAAGTCTAACACAAAGGTGTTAAATCTCATCTTCTCGGCTTCAATTCAGCTGTTGAAGAGAGACATTGCATGCATATTGTGTGTGTGTGTGTATTGTACAGTATGTTGACACACGTAATAAGTCGACGTTCATTGAAAGTTTACTTATCTTGTCCAGAATGATGTAGAGGAGTGAGACGACCATATTATATATTGTAAATTTCTTTTGCGTAACATAATTCTAGTAATAAGTTGACTAATATAATATATGTTCAACTCAACTTATTTATTGATCTCAGCCCCTATAAATTGATCAGAGGTCTTGAAGGAGATGATCAAATGATGATTTATTCACCATTTTTTTTGTTTCAACCTTACGAAAAATGAGATCTTTACTGAGCATCATTCTCCTCTCCTTATCCCTATCGTTGATTGTTCTTGCTGAAAAACATCACGGAGGAGAAGGTTCTTCGTCGGATTCTAACCGTTTTGCTGAAAAAGATCATGGAAAAGGTAGTTTTACTTCAATCGAATTCTAACAATCTTCGCCATGAAACCCTAGCGACTACTCATGAAACGAATACTCTTTCTACTTCCTGAATATACGAATAACCGAACATGACTTCCCCTCGATCTCCCTTTACGTGACATACGTTAACGTATGGTTCGCCTCAAGCTTGAAATGGAAAATGAATCAAATTTTTTAATTTTATGTATTTTATTTCCAACGCTTCTTACTTTATTACATTGTCATGATCTTCTATTCATCAGGTCTAAGATTGAACTTCTACGAAACGGCTGGCTGTTCAGAAGCCGTGCAGTTAGTGAGACAAGTCACTTGGGAAAGATGTAGCGAAAACCCTAACTTGCCGGCAAAGCTCCTTCGCCTACATTTTCACGACTGCTTCGTTAGGGTAAATAATAATATATTCATCAATCTTTCAATTTCAATATAATCGAAAAAATACGCATGTTCAATGTTCGTATTATTATTACAAGGGATGCGATGCATCGGTACTATTGGACACCACTGATAGTAGCAATAAAGCTGAGAAAGACGCCGTCCCTAACCTTACGTTAGGCGGTTTCGAAGTCATCGATGAGATTAAGACATTGCTCGAACAAAAATGCCCCGGAATCGTTTCTTGCGCTGATATTCTGGCGTTGGCCGCTCGAGATGCAGTTTCTTTCCAAGTAATAGTACTAAAATAAAAACCATCTTAATACATGAATTTTTTTCTTTTAAAATTTCGTAATTTTGCTTTAATCTCGCCGTGCATGCATATCATTTGATTAGTCTTTTTCTATTGTTGTTTATTTTTAGTTTCAAAAGACAATGTGGGATGTCCCCACGGGTCGAAAGGACGGTAGGGTTTCCCTTTCGTCGGAGGCAGATAGCAACTTACCGTCGGCCTTTTCGAATATGAGTACTTCGAAATACGTTTAAACAGAAAGGTCTAGACAATAACGACCTCGTCGCATTATCAGGTACCTACCTAAGTAATACTTCATTATTTTTTGGTCCTGTAGTAGTGAAAACGAGTTTGTTTTACGGACAGTTATACGTCGATACCCTGGATTTTTCCCTAATTCTAGGGTTCCGACTTCCGACGATTTTGCAAGGTGGCATTATGCAGACAATAACTTTAAAAAACGAGCAATTTTGGGACAAAATCTTTATTCATTTGTCATGGAAATTCAAATTCCGACAAACAATGAACTCTTAAATTAACCTCGAATTTGATGAAATCAAAATTCAAATCCATACGTTTCCCAAACGGGTGATATGAAGGAAACCTGGATTTCAAATCGAAAACCAGGTACCCAAACTGGCCATAATTGTATAAGTTACCCTTTTCGTATAACGCCACCCTCCTAATTACTTACAGAGTCGAAAAAATTATTAACCCCTAAATTAAAGCATATCTTGTATCAAACCCTAAAACGAAAAAAAAACCTAAACTTTCCATGCAGGGGCGCATACTATAGGCGTATCGCACTGCGCAGGCTTTTTGCAGCGCCTATACAACTTCTCGGGCAATGGCGACACCGACCCGTCCCTCGACCCAACATACGCATCTACCCTGAAAGAAAGTTGCCCCAACCCGCCAGACCCGTCCGCGACCGTGGGTTTGGACCCCGGCAGCTCGCAATCCTTCGACGCCCATTATTTCAGTGCAGTTTTGGCCAATCGAGGGCTTTTCGAGACCGATGCTGCCCTTCTGACCGACCCGGCTTTGGCTTCGTGGGTCAGAAAGTTCCAATCGTCGGCCGTTTTTTTCGATCAGTTTGGAAAGTCGATGGCGAAAATGGGTGCTATTCAAGTGTTGCTTGGTGGGGATGGAGAGGTTAGAAAGAATTGCCACTTTGTTAATTGAGTAATAAATTGTAATTGAATTTCGATAAGTTGAGAAACGTTGTTAATAAATGTGCTTCAATAAATTTGAGAATTGTTTTGCCGTTATGAATAAATTCGTACAATAGGATGTGTTTGCTTGAAATGCCAAGATTGATGTATAAAAGGCCCACAAGGTTGGATTCTTTGTTGCACAAGAAAATGAAAAGGAATAAATAAATAGGGGCAACTTCAATTAAATCCCCCTTTCCTTATTTTCTATCAACTAACTCCTCATTCCATATTATTTATTAGCAAACTCTCTAAATCAAAACAATATTACACATAACTCCCCATGGATGATTTTGCCCCTCTATTATTGTAGTACCAATATATGTATGTTTGTAGTACCTCATGAACGATTTTTCCCCCTCTACTAATTTCCACACCCTTACCCAAACGTGTAGTACCAATATACGTATGTTTGTAGTACCAATATAAAGATGTTCGTTGTACCATTCCGTGAGCCCATGGACGATTTTGCCCCTCTACTAATTTCCACACCCTTCTCTTTCCTTACCCAAACTTGCAGTACCAATATACGTATGTTTATAGTACGAATGTATGGATGTTCGTGGTACCATTCTGTGAGCTAGTGTAGTACCATACGTAGGTTACTTGTAGTATCTTTTCCGTACCATGTGCTTAACTATCGCAACTCCTACCCTAAATTGTAGCACCAATGTACATATATTTGTAGTACAAATATATAGATGTTCGTGGTACCGTATCGTATGCTAGTGTGTTACCATGAGTAGGTTACTTGTAGTACCAATATCTATGGTAATGGTCACGTAGAAAAAATAATTCAGATGGCGTCGAAAAATTCCTTACCCAAACTTGAAGTACCAATATACGTATGTTTGTAGTACCAGTGTATAGATGTTTGTGGTACCATAACGTGAGCTAGTGTGGTACCATACGTATGCTGCTTGTGGTGAACACATGGTACGGAAAAAGATACCACAATTAACCTACGTATGGTACCACACCAGCTCACGGTATGGTACCACGAACATCTATACATTGGTACTACAACCATACGTATATTGGTACTTCAAGTTTGGTAAGGAATTTTCGACGCCATCTGAATTATTTTTTCTACGTGACCGTTGCCATAGATATTGGTACTACAAGTAACCTACTTATGGTACCACACTAGCTTACAATACGGTACCACGAACAACTATATATTGGTACTACAAAAATCGTCCATGGGCTCACGGGATGGTACGGCGACTCATGGTACCACACTAGCTTACAATATGGTACCACGAACATCCGTATATTGGTACTACAAAAATCGTCCATGGGCTCACGGGATGGTACGACGAACATCTATATATTGGTACTACAAACATACGTATATTGGTACTACAATTTTGGGTAAGGGATGGTCCGTGGGTGTTGACAGGTTTTTTGGTACCACGAACATCTGTATATTGGTACTACAAAAATTGTCCATGGGCTCAAGGGATGGTACGACGAACATCTATATATTGGTACTACAAACATATGTATATTGGTACTATAATTTTGGGTAAGGGGTGGTCCGTGAGTGTTGACAGGTTTTTTGGTACCACGAACATCTGTATATTGGTACTACAAAAATCGTCTATGGGCTCACGGGATGGTACGGCGAACATTTATATATTGGTACTACAAACATACGTATATTGGTGTTACAATTTTGGGTAAGGGGTGGTCCGTGGGTGTTGACAGGTTTTTTGGTAATATTGTTGTTTTTATAAGGCTAAAATTGTCCATTAGGTAGCTATGTGATATAAAAGTTTGAAATGAGGAGTTTGATGATAAACGAATGGGAAGGGGGAGTTAGTTGATTAATAGTTTGAAAGTATGGAGTTATGTGTAGATTTGTCAAATAAATATATATGTAATATTGGGTTCCACCACTAATGATTGAATTAAATTTGAAATTTCACAACTGATGATCTTTCAATGTGAATGTAAACTAAAAGGAATAAAGAGTCCCCGTGAGTTGATGACTTATCATAACCAGACAAGAACTTAGGAGAGCAATCAACTTCATGAAATTTGAATTTAGTAGTGGGATTCCTTAATTATTTCAAGATTGGTTCCACTATTTCGATTGATTTTAAGTCATTTTGTATGAGGATTTTTTACCAGTGAATGAATGAATGAATGTAAAGGGATACGTCGAGACAAGTATATATTATTGAGAAAAGATAATCCCATTACATTTAAGAAGAAAACAACTACATAACTCCAAACAGTCGGTCCTATTTCAATATTTGCAATAAACAGTTTAACAATATGATACTACAAGAGAGTTCACCTGCCATCTATTTTGACATTTTCTTCTGTTAGTTCACTCTTGAAATAAGTGAAACTATTACATAAATTGAAAACCGAGTGTGGAAAAAGGCCGGTAAAGATACGTTACACGAAGTGTTTTGTCCTTAACAATCATAAACATAAACTATGATACAAATTACAAACCAATATAACGGCATCGAAAATCACAAACTTACAAGTAAATAAAATACTAGTTTATAAGAATTATATAAAGACATTAACTAACCTTGAGGACTAAATACAAATTAATATGCGACAAAGTACGCACTTGTTATTTTATATATGTAACTATATATTTTGGCGTATAATTACATAATTATGCGTGTGACTTTGCTTTTCCCAATAAAGCTTCCAAAGTCTCCGATCATATATTATATAAACTATAAAGTAATCTGCTTGAGATTGACTTTTGCGTAGGAACATTAAGAAAGTCTTATGCTTGTGAATATTGTATATTTCACGGGGTGTCAACTGTGAAGTGAGATTTAAATTTTTAAACTGGTTTAGGAACGTAGAAGTTATATAATGAGAACTACAAAATAACACAAATATAGTTCGCAATGTAGGAACAAACTGGTTTTGGATCCCCGCCCGTTGACAACCCTAGTTCCATGTAAGCCTATAGAAATTATAATAGCTAAAAGATTTCAGGAGAATTTGAACTCATGCATTCCTAGTAAAATATAATCACCTTGGCAAATCATTTTGACAATTTTTCACCGATCTCGACCATATGAATATCTTAGTTTTATGTTGTTTTATTTATTCATACTTACACGCCTAAATTTTTGACCTACTAGCAATAAAAGTCAACTCATTTCAACATTGAGACAAAATAATAACAATAACAGAAGTACCCATGAAGTATCAAATTACTACCCATTGCAATACATTCTCAATTTTCCCAAAATATAATTTCCATCAAAACCTTTGAGAAATCGACACGTGTTGCCGCCTTATATGCGTAGAGACGATCGACATTAGACCGCTTAGGGGAGGCCTAATCTTCGATCGATAGACCATTTCGTCGTAGGGTTTTCGATAGAACTTCAAATACCTCGAAAATAATTCGTTCGAATTCGTCGTAGGGTTACTATTCGTTCGCACCTCTGACCTCCCAAAGAAGATGGCGGGAGATCGAAGAAAAGACGCCTTGGGAGTCTTCGCCCGTCGAATATTAATCGACGTATCTAATTTTTGCGTCCTCTGCGGCAAAGGCGTCGACGGGAATCTTTTCCTCGCAGAGTTGTCGAACGAGTACGACCTATGCCAATAATTCGAGGTCGAAAAAAATACAAATAATTTAAATTTATGAAAATATTCGATATTAACTGCTCACTTTGATTCTAAAATCAGGTTGTTCAAGGAAATTATACGCACATTAAGAAATAAAGTGAAATCTCCATTATGCCCTTAATTAATTATATTATCTTATTTTATTTAACAACTCCTATTTAAGATAAAGGGTAAAATTGAAAATAATCAAGATTTTCTTTTTTTAAACTGTAAGACATAAGTGACCTGTTTTTAGAATCCGGGGGAGTATAAGTATCGAAATGACTCGAAATATTCCTCACCTGGCGTCGGCCGGCGATATTGTGGGGCCCACCTTGGATGCTGACGTGTCGGTGAAGGAGAGGTACCAAGGTTTGACCGAGTTGACGTGTTGTGATACCGTAAAGGCAAACCTTGACGAGGAACACTGTCCTGGTTTGGACATCGATGACGTGGCATCGAAAAACCTCATCGAAGAGGATCGAGGATGTCCCGCGATGAACAAGTCGTTGTAATATTCGTGCGATTCTTCGATGTCGAGGGATGATACGATCGACGTTAGCGATGATATCTCGACGAAGGGCTTCACTCCCTATTATTATTATTATTATTAGTGTTAATTGTACCATGGAAAGAAAGTGAATTATCCATAAATTTAAAGATGGAAAGATTTGTTTTTTAGAAATTAAGTTACCTTCCAAAGATAGGGAAATAGTGAAGGAGGGTCAACGATGAAAGCTTTGTGGACTTGACAAGGGTAATAATCGGCCAATATCTTCAGTGTTGGTAATAACATGTTTAAGAAAGCTGACGCTGATCTGAAAAAGCCTGCGTAGATAATATCAGAAATATTATTTGTATTTAAAGAAAAATCCAGAAAATAAAAATAAAACCTCATTTCAAGAAATGGGTTCTTCTTACTATTTTTTGAGGTCGAGAATGTTGAAAATTAATGGACGTTTTTAATAAATTGACTCATTAACTGAGTAGTAATTTAGGCGTGCTACGAGGAACTAAATGGTATTATATGAATGTTAACAAAAAAAAATGCGATTTTCAGACAAGATTTAATGTGACCTTCAATCCCAAAGAATTATATTGCTGCTCTCAAGTTTGATTTGTTCGGACAGAGCGTGTTATTAACAGATAAAGAAAAATTATTTTATACGTTAAGAAATACGTTAAACAATAATAAAGAAAAAATAAAGAACTTACTGGCATCAAATATTAGGACAAACTGCTCAGCATTCTTGGCCATGGTTTGAATTGCCACTTCAAGAGTGAAAGCTAACAACCTATTAAATCTACATAAAAACAATGACTTATTAAAAAAAGAAAATGCAAATTTCACCTGCGGTTGCAAATTAATTAATAAAACACTGAAACTGCTCACATAATCTGAGAATGGAGCTTCTGATAGTCTTGCTTGATGCGGAAAACCTGCAATTTAACAACCTTATTAACAAAATAATATAGATTATTTATCCTTCTTATATTAAGTAAAAATGGAAAAAATATAAAGTTACCAACACAGGTCTTAATTCATCATCATGACCAGCAACATAAGCTGCTCCATCAGCAAGCTCAGCAGAAAATTCATCAGCCATCAGATTTCCTTGAAATTTCAAATACAGATATCACCCTTTGTAAATAAAATAGATACATACATATATATGAAACAAACATTTACCAATGCCTATGGATTCTCTCCAGGCAAGACAGCTTCTAAGTGCTTTGGCTGCTTTCTTCACATTCCCACCTTTAGCTTTGAGAAATCTCTCCACACAAGAATTATTGCAGAACTTCTCCTGAATAAATAAATAAATAAATTAAAGAAAGTAAATAAAATAAGTGAGTTTTTTTTATTACAAACCTGTTTGAGAGTGAGTCGAACATGATGATTTCTGAGGAGTTGAAGTACGGATCGAACTCTCTCCTTGTTGTCTATCTGGGCTTGATCTATTTTATTTCCCATGTATGATTAAATAATTTGAGACAAAAATATCAGAGAAACACGTTGTACTGTGTGTGTTTGTGTGTTTTTAATGTTCAGTGTGGAAAGTGATGGTGCTGTGATATCCACTGAGAGCCGAGAGGTTCCTCTCTTATATTTCACGCAACCATTTTTTTTTCAATTGTTGTTTTGTTTGAATATGTTTTGTGATAATGAGTTATACTCCTATGCAGAATCTAGAGCATAGGTATCTATAAATATAGGGGACAGAGATAGAGAGAAAGAGGCATTTATCTTTTTTTTTAAGAAAAATTGATTTAAGAGATAATACGTGACTGCATGTAATAAAGAGTAAAATATCGGACGAATCATTGAGATTACTATTTATCATGAGAGGATTGGTGGGAACTTTGGTCGGAATAAGATGTTAAAAAAAATATTTATATATTTATAGAAAACAAATGCAGCAAAGATATCTCTGTTTAGCTTGTGAGCTTCTCTTGGACATATTTACTTTTGGTAATAATTGCAGTTATTCTTTAACGTCATCCTAAATTCAGAGAGGGAGAGATCGATTAGAGTTAAAATAACTTATTTATAACGCAAAATAATCAATCATTAAAGAAAGTCAAAGCTTGAGATACATGGTAAGGTTTTAATAATATACATTTGTCCCTACGAAACAGATCGATTGAAAAGTATAGTTTACTAGTTATCTGTAGCATAGCATGTTCAGACATTCCTCACGAGTGAGCTAAAAATAAATAGTTCTCCACCAAAAAACAAATAGAGAGAATCCTGGTTCGTACTTGGTCTATTCAAGTTTGTGGTGATACTATAGAAACTATTAAAATCGTATTAATGGGTATATATATATTAAATTTTTAAACTCGAAATTTGATTCATAGTTAAAACTGGAAAATGATATGCCATTGCCAACCACGTATCTGAAATGGATGTTAGGGACACTTGACTTGGTCCAAATTATGACTAAAAGGTCATCATTGTATTAAAAAAAGGTAAGATTCATCATAAATAATTATAATAACAATAGTAATAATAATAATAATAAAAAAAATAATGTTAGAAATCATGAATTTAAATATTCAGATTAACAGTTTTGGTATTGAACTAACTTAATAAGAATAACTGGGTAGACATAGGAAGAAACTGGAAACAGACAGCAGGTCAACAGCGCGATCGGAAACCGGATCAAGACTGTCCGAAACTGGATTGAAGACCGGACTGCATGATACCGAACGTGCCACGCTGGACAAATTCAAACACAGTTGAGGCGCGACAAGTTGAGGACTTCTGACAAGCAACTAATTCAAGGCTGCCAGCAAGAGCCAAGTTGAAGTCAAACTAAGCCGAATAAGGAATAAAGCAAATGACACATCGCGACTGCTGCAAAGACCGAACAGACCCATTTCGTGTAAAGTCATGCACAGTCCGAAACACAAGAGCTATCTCACAACGGTCTTCAACATCAACCTCCACTATAAATAGAAGGAAAGCAAGCTGAAGACCCATTTCCCGAACTACGAATTTTAGAACGAGAGAATTAGCTCAAGCTTTCAAAGCGTTAAGTTCTTTAGCGAGAAAAGAATTAGCTGTTGTCATCACTATACTAAACCAACCCGGTTAGTAAGTGGTTTGTTCTCAAGGAGCTGTAAAAAACTCTTGAAAGTAAACGGACTGTAAAAAGCTGTCTAAGTGGTGTCTAGGAGTTTAGTTAGCATAGTATAACCGTGAGGATTGTATTGCGTGAGTATCTAAGGAGGTTGTACAACTAAGTTGTAAGCCGAGACTTCTAGTGATACCTTCCTTGCGGGGAAAACGAGGAGGCGTATGAGATTTTGCTCCGAACTTCCAGAAACAAATTTGTGTCTTTCGCAACCACACACACACATCACATCAACCGCCCGGTCTTGGTTCAAAACCGACCGGTTAGCTTAAGCACAAGTCGCACAATAGAATATCAAGCACCGGTATCTAACCTTAACCGGTTCAGAACCAAAAAATATCCAAGTATTTATTCACCCCCTTTAAACACATTAACCGATCCTAACAAATAATAATAAAGAAGTAGGATTCATCCTATTCTTCACCTACTCAAAAATGGTTTCAAATTTTGAACGAAATTTTTTTCATAATGGTTTAATCATTTAACTTTTGTATAAAGCCAAAAAACAGAAAATTATTACATGTTGATGGGAACTCACTTTGTGGGCATGTGGGGCCACTAGTACTACTCGTAAATAGAGTTTGAAACAAAAATAAAATAAAAATTAAAATTTTTTTAAATAGTAATTAAGTAGATAGTACAGTGAAATATATTTGAATATCATATTAAAGCAAAATGCAATGATTTCTTTTGGATGTGAAACAAAAATGCAATTATTTGATTATAGCATATCTTTTAAGTTGTATAGTTTATTTCTCATAGTCATAACATGCATGGCATGCTAGAAAAGGGTGACATAATTTGATCTCTCAACGTCGCAATAATGAAATTATTTTGCCGAATGTTAGCCCCACTCAATCACATTTCCCAACTAATATTGCTTTTTTTTTTTTTGCCTCAACAACCCTTGAAGAGAAGGCGATATGTTTGTAAAGAAAGTATTTGATGTCACACACGCAAAATTTTCCCGATCAAGGTTTTCATAAGTCCAATTAGATCATATTTAATAAAAAAAAATACCATGAAGTCAAGAGATGCAAGAAAATTTAAGGGCCTCAAAGTAAACTAAGATTCGTAATTGGTCGCCGTAATTACCTGTATTTCAACCAGTATATATTATTAAATAATATCATTGACCTTTAAAATTATTACAATGTGGTCTATAGTGTTCTGATAATTACGTACGTAATTCAAAATTCAAACAATGTGCAGCAAAACCGTTCATACATTTTCAAAAAGCAACCCTTCAATTTCAACAGTTGGATTAGATTATACAAAACATATCTCCATCCATTACGTAAGATATGACCTATGAATACCTAAGTCAGAAATTAGATTCTCTCCGTATTGAATTTTGTGCTCTTTTAGTAAAACAAACATTCAGCATGTATTATGCTGCTGCCTTTGTTTTGTTTAAGATTCCTTCTTTATATTATTTTGTCTTTCTATCCCTATTTTTATTTAATTTATTTTCTTTCATTTTCATATCAGCCGAATAGATAATCAAACTATGGCCCAAACACAAATCTTCAAAGCCCATCAATATTATCAAAGATGTCGGCAACTCTTTTTACTTTTCCCAAATGAAATAAACCTAATTTTCACCCTTGTCGATTGGTAGAGGGCGGCGGTGGCGCCGGCGGTGATGTTGATGGTTGTGGTGACGGCGGCGGCGGCCACCGTGGCCGTAGGGTTTCATTGACTCGAGATTGAACATGTCATCGTCGTCATAAGAGATAATTTCACGATCATCACTCATAAAAATATTAATTCCATCCTCATTATCGTCGAAACATCCAACAAAATATGGTGAAATGGTTAAGACCAAAAGACATAGAAGCAACAACATGGATCTCACACGAGACATATATTTATAGTTCTTCAGAGAGAATTTGTTTTTGTAATATAATAATGCTGGAGAGGCCAACCACGTGCAGCTTATATATAGAAATTAATATTTTATTACACGTAAGTGAAGAAGAATTAATTTCTCGCAAATTGTATAGTTAATGAGCGAATCAATTGGTAATAATGCCACGGCTTTGTTCCCAGATGCATTGAATGTTCTCATTTTATGTTTTATCATCTATCATGAGTTTATACTGGTCTAGCACATAATCATGTACAGTGCAATTACTACCAAAATGGCCCAAATTATATGTATCTGCGAATACTATCCTAATATATTAAATCGAATATAGAATGAAATATAATTGCCTACAACAATCTTAAGTACACATCGCATCGAACTTGGTTTATTTAATTCATCTTGATTTCTACTCAAATATAAATCTTGGAGAATGATCTATACCTTTCTCTATTCTCTCTCTCTCTTCTTTTTAAGCTGCTTTTAGTTTACCATACGAAAAAACCAAGTATAAAAAAGCTCATGTTAAAATATGAGATAATAATCTTGTACAGTAATTATTTATATCTTGTTGGGTCCGTTTAGTAGCCTGGTTAACGTTGGATATGGGGCTTTTTATTTAACGGATACTTGTTCAGTTGGTATGTGGGTTAATATTGTAAGCCCGCTACATTTTACAAGCCCGTTATAATAAACATCCAAATCCAACATAACTTAACCAACCAGATCAGACCCGATAATTTTATCAACCCACGACAAAAGAAGGAAAATACCAAAATACCCCCTCCATAAAATGTTTATATTATACCGTGGCGTGATGACGTCGGCGAAATTCAAATGGTCGGAACACGTGCTCGAGTGATGAAGTCGGCGAACCTCGGTTGGTTAGAGCCTCGTGCTGATAACGTGTTATAAAATATTATAATGATTACGTATTTTATTAATTACGATTACAGTAGTATTAGAGAGATAACTAGAGAGATAATAACTTCTTTATTAATACTTTTTCTTACTATTTACACAACCCCAAATCACATATTTATACTACTACAAATTCACTATTACACCTAAAATTTACAACATTTATTATAATTATACACATCATCTATCAATATGTATATGAGCGATGATATTTTCTGTCTAAGCAACCGCGGTCGCTGTTGGGTAAAGTTATGCGATTATCGGTACCGGTTTATCTGCTCCCTATCAGTTGTTTGCATCAATCGATATTCTGATTTGTTGGTTCTGTTAGCATCGATTTTTGCTTTAGCGTTTGTGCTGCTTAGTTATTCATATTTGTTATTGTTAACATCTCAATTATCAGTTCTTCGGTGAAGATTAGTTATGTTCCGCAGAGGTGGGATGGACATTAATTTCAATGGATGAGTGAAACAGTTTGCAGACAATTGCTCGTTCGTTCGTCCGACGCTCGAACTCTCCATGATTGAAGAAGATTTCTTTTTCCCCAAAAAACGACATCTATAGTTTGAAGAAGATGAACCGTGATTTATTTTTTATAGCAGGGTTAAAGATGTCATTTTACCTCATTTTAAGCTGTCATTGTAATTTATTGGCATGGGAACTGAACAATAATATTTTATGGAAGGACACGTTATCTCCTTGCTATTATCTAGATTTTTATCCTAGTTGCTTTTATCTTAACCAAGGTACTAAACGGACATTCTATCAGTTTCAAAATTTTATCTCCATGTTATTTGTAAATTTACAAAAGTAACCTTTATTTCGTTATTATATAGTTTACAAAATAACAATTTTTATGAATATGGAAAAATATAAGATATGGATGTCAATTTGATCGCCATGAAATAAGGAATAAATTAGTGTTGTGTATTTATTTTTACCATATAAATTACATGAAATAAAAATGATTTTATGATTGGGTGGAATAAGGATATTTTGGTCATTTTACAATTAATATGGCTTGGATTAATTATCTTAGCTATAGACGTTGGATGACTTATAGTGGGCTTTACACTTCATTGTAGCGGGCCATTGATTTATCTCGGGCCATGTACAGTGAATACTTTTTAAAGTGAACAATATTAGACCGGATAAAAAAACATTTATCTTGATATAACCTACCAACTAAACGCAGCCAACGCAGCCAATTGCTCGCCCAGATTTCGAATCCTAGCTGGGCCGTTGACTTTTAATGTTATGCCATTTTATTTTTTGACTTTTTACTTTATCACAATAAGGTTAATTTTATTTACGCTTCGAACTATTTTTCTTAACCAATTGTTTATTCTGTGATAGTAAAATGTCGAATCTTCAAAAGCTTGATATTGTTGCTCTGGATATCACGGGCAAGAACTATTTGTCATGGATTTTGGATGCCGATATCCACCTTGAATCGAAAGGCCTTGGAAATACTATACAAGCTGGTAATACGGCATCGAGCCAAGACAAGGCCAAGGCCATGATATTTCTCCGTCACCACCTTCATGAAAGTCTAAAGGTGGAATATCTCACTGTGAAAGATCCACTTGTTTTGTGGACAAATCTAAAAGAAAGGTACGACCATCAGAGGACTGTGATCCTACCAAATGTCCAATATGAATGGACAAACTTACCGTTCCAAGATTATAAATCTGTAAGTGATTATAATTCTGCTATGTTCAGAATTACTTCTCAATTAAGATTGTGTGGACAAGAAGTTACAGAAGCAAGTATGATGGAGAAAACGTTCACCACATTCCATGCAACGAATTTGTTGTTACAACAACAATATCGTGAAAAGGGTTTTAAGAAATATTCAGAATTAATTTCTTGTCTCCTTGTTGCTGAACAAAATAATGAGTTATTATTGAAGAACCATCAGTCACGACCAACGGGCTCTGCTCCCATTCCGGAAGTTAATATGAACACTTATCAAAGTGAACGAGGCAATAGCTTTCGCGGTCGTGGCAGGTATAATAATCGAGGTCGTGGAGGTGGTCGTGGTCGTGGCCGTAGCCGACAGCATTATGGTAATTATGATAATTTTCATCAGAAAAGGAAAAATGAAAACAAAGAGGAAATCGGCGAACAATCAAAAAGGCGATTCGATGAACCATGTTCTCGTTGTGGTATGAAAGGTCATTATGCTCGTACTTGTCGTGTGGCAAAACATCTTGTTGAGCTATATCAAAAATCGCTTGAAAAAGGGAAGAAAGTTGAGACAAACTTTGTCCAAGATGAGGGAGGTTCTAATCTCAACCTCGACGATATTCCCCACATGAATCTTGAAGATTTTCTCGTCGATCATAATGAATAAAAGACCTAATATTGTGTATCGTATTGATATTTTATGAACGTGTGCTGTTTATGTATTATCCTGAATATTATGTACGCATGTGTGCTGTATTATCATGATTTTATAATTAATAATTAATGTGTTTTATTATTTTCTTGAGGGATGAACACACGTGGAGATATATGTCTTGTGGACAGCGCAACAACTCACACAATACTCACGGATAAGAAATATTTCATCCGATTGATTACTGAAGAAGCAAATGTTAATACTATTTCCGGTATTACAAAATTGATTGAAGGCTCTGGAAGAGCAAATATCTTATTATCCGGAGGAACAAAATTGCATATTGAAAATGCATTATATTCTTCGAAGTCTCATAGAAACTTATTGAGTTTTAAAGACATCCGTAAAAACGGATATCATATTGAGACTTCAAAAGAAGGTGATAATGAATACCTTCAAATCACAAATGTGATTTTAAATAAAAAATGCGTTATGGAAAAATTGTCCGCATTCTCTTCCGGGTTATACTATGCGTATATTAATACGATTGAGTCGAATTTTATAAACAATGATTTATTTGTGGTGTGGCATGACCGGTTAGGCCATCCCGGTTCAACTATGATGCGAAGAATAATTGAGAACTCATGCGGACACACTTTAAAAAATAAGAAGATCATTCAATCCAATGAGTTATCATGTGATGCTTGCTCGAAAGGAAAATTAATCGTTAGACCATCACCGGTAAAATTGAAGAATGAATCTATTACGTTTTTAGAACGTATTCAAGGCGATATTTGTGGACCAATTCATCCATCATGTGGTCCATTTAGATACTTCATGGTTTTAATTGATGCATCAACTAAATGGTCACATGTATCATTATTATCAACACGCAATGTTGCGTTTGCTAGACTGCTTGCTCAGTTAATTCGATTACGAGCACATTTTCCTGATTATCCAATTAAGAAAATACGTCTTGACAATGCTGGTGAATTCACCTCTAAAGCATTTAATGAATATTGTTTGTCTATTGGGATTGATGTTGAACATCCCGTAGCTCATGTGCATACTCAAAATGGACTTGCGGAATCATTAATAAAAAGATTACAATTAATAGCAAGACCATTACTAATGAAGTCGAAGCTTCCCTTATCATGTTGGGGATATGCTATTTTGCATGCAGCATCACTTATTCGCATTCGACCCACAAGTTATCATAATGTTTCCCCATTACAAATGGTTTTCGGTCAGGAACCAGATATTTCCCATCTGATAATTTTTGGATGTGCAGTATATGTCCCAATTGCTCCACCACAACGCACTAAAATGGGACCTCAAAGACGATTGGGAATATATGTTGGATTTGAATCTAAGTCAATACTAAAATATTTAGAACCATTGACAGGAGATTTATTTACGGCTCGATTTGCCGACTGTCATTTTGATGAATCAAAATTTCCAACATTAGGGGGAGATAAAGAAAATAAACAGCTGATTAAAGATATTAGTTGGAATGAATTATCATTGGCTCATTTTGATCCTCGTACAAAAGAATGTGAACTTGAAGTTCAAAAGATAATTCATTTACAAAATTTAGCAAATCAATTGCCAGACAGTTTTACTGACCAGAAAAAGGTGACTAAATCGCATATACCAGCTGTTAATGCTCCTGTCAGAATTGATACTTCTATTGATATTTCTAATAATAAAATTGAGCCGAAACCACAGTTGAAACGTGGTAGGCCCTCGGGATCCAAAGACAAGAATCCTCGTAAAAGAAAAGGAGCAAATAAAATAGATGGTCAAATCGAGGACACGTCAACTATAAGAGAGTCCATGGGCATAAATAAATCCGATCAGGTACCTGAAAGTTGTGAAAATATTGAAAATGAAGAGATCTCAATAAATTATGCCCATAATGGAATAAGATGGAACCGAGGTGAAGTCAACGTTGACGATGTTTTCTCATTTAATGTAGCGCTACATGAGATTAATGAAAATGAGGATCATGAACCAAAATCTATAAATGAATGTCGACAAAGAAGTGATTGGCCAAAATGGAAAGATGCAATTGAGACAGAATTAAAATCACTTGAGAAACGAAAAGTATTCGGATCCGTGGTCCGTATTCCAGAAAATGTAAAGCCAGTTGGATATAGATGGGTTTTCATTAGAAAGAAAAATGAAAACGGTGAAATTGTGAGATACAAAGCACGGCTTGTTGCTCAAGGCTTCTCACAAAGACCTGGCATTGATTATGAAGAGACTTATTCTCCTGTGGTGGATGCAACAACTTTTCGTTATCTAATTAGTCTGGCAGTACATGAAAGGCTCGATATGCATCTTATGGATGTTGTCACTGCGTACTTGTATGGAACACTCGATAGTGACATATACATGAAACTCCCTGAGGGATTTCGTTTGCCTGAAAATTCAGGATCTCGAAATGAGTACTCAATAAAGCTGAATAAATCGCTCTACGGATTAAAACAATCAGGGCGCATGTGGTATAATCGTTTAAGTGATTATTTACTAAAAGAGGGGTACAAAAATGATCAAACATGCCCTTGTATCTTCATGAGAAGAAGTGGAAATGAATTTGTCATCATTGCTGTTTATGTTGATGATTTAAATATTATTGGAACTCATCAAGAGTTAACTAAAGCTATTACATGTTTGAAACGAGAATTCGAAATGAAAGATCTCGGAAGAACGAAATTTTGTCTCGGACTACAAATTGAATATTTAAGCAATGGCATATTTGTCCATCAAGAGACGTATACAAAGAAGATCTTGAAAAGATTTTATATGGACAAAGCACATCCATTAACTACCCCAATGATAGTACGATCTCTTGATGTGAATAAAGATCCGTTCAGACCATGCGATGATAATGAAGAAATACTTGGTGTTGAAGTTCCATATCTTAGTGCTATTGGAGCATTAATGTATCTTACAAGTCATACTAGACCAGATATAGCATTTGCAGTAAATTTATTGGCAAGATATAGTTCTTCACCAACTAGACGACATTGGAATGGGATCAAACAAATATTCCGTTATCTTCAAGGAACTACGGATGCGGGATTATTTTATTCGAATGATTCACAATCAAGTTTAGTTGGATATGCAGATGCGGGATTTCTATCTGATCCGCATAATGGACGATCGCAAACAGGTTACTTATTTACACATGGAGGTACAACTATTTCATGGCGATCGGTTAAACAAACCTTAATTGCTACTTCTTCAAATCATGCTGAAATATTAGCGATTCACGAGGCTAGTCGAGAATGTGTTTGGTTAAGATCTATTATTCAACACATTCAAGACACTTGTGGACTATCTATTGAGAAATTACCTTCTACAACATTATTTGAAGATAATACAGCATGTATAGCTCAATTAAAAGAAGGTTACATCAAAGGTGATAGAACAAAACACATATCACCAAAATTTTTCTTTACGCATGAACTTCAGAAAAATGGTGATATTGATGTACAACAAGTTCGATCAAGTGAAAATCTTGCTGACCTATTTACTAAGGCACTTCCTCCAAGAATTTTTGAAAATTTGGTATATTCAATTGGAGTCCGAAAACTTAGAGATCTTAAAGGATATTCTCATCAGGGGGAGTAAATACGCGTTGCACTCTTTTTTCCTTCACTATGGTTTTTCCCACTGGGTTTTCCTAGTAAGGTTTTGTAGGACCCCGGTCCCCGCAAACTAGGTCGACCAATAAATTTTGTCTATGACTTACGTGATTTTGTGTTAATTACGTGTATGTGATATGTTAATATGAATTCATGAATTTCATGCTCGTAATTTAGTGGGAATTACGTGCTAATAATAACGTGCTTACGACGATCCCTAAATTTATGTAAGGGATTTTTAGGCACTATTAAGGAAGGAAGAAGACTTAATAACAATTATATGAGAAAGTGGGCTAGAATTCTATTTGGGCCATGAACTTACTATGATAAGAATTATCAAGTGGGCTAAAGTAGAATTAGGCCCAAATTTGCAAGAAGCCCAATTAGGAGACAAAGCCCCCATTTCAAGGAAAACCCATGCCTTACCTAATAAAAATAATACTTAGTCAAACAAACTCAAGAACTCGACAACACACCCAAAAGAAAACCCACGAAGCAAAGACGAAAGGAAAGAAAGGAGAAGGAGAAGAAGCCGAGCCAAGTTTGGACCAAGAAGCTCGAGAAATTCGAAGTTAGTAAGTTAAACACCCTCCTTAAGCTCTTAAATTCCTTACTTTAGAGGTAGTTGAAGAGCATTAATGGCATTAAAGGCATACGGTTGGGGAAAAACACGAGAAACCCTAAAAAGCCGAACTTAGGGTAGCAATAAGGGTTTAGGTAGGTGCGAATGTGAAGTTAAGTAGCTTAGTATGGGATTGAGAGCTTGAAATTCTAGGAAGAACAAGCTGCGAGGCGAATTTGGGGGATGATGAACGCTGAAGATGATGAAAATGGCGAAACAAATATAAATGTCGAGTGCTTAAGAAGTCGACATAGCATATCGACAAGTGTTAAATGTCGAGGTTCATGCAAAATGCATGCCGACATTTTCTAATCCAAATGTCGAATATAATGTCGAACTGTTAGGCTAGATGTCGACGTGATATATATATATATATATATATATATATATATATCGAGATTTTCATTGTATAAAATGTCGAGGCAGGATAGTAAAATGTCGAGTCCTTGCATTCGAACGAAATGTCGGAACCACTTAGGAAAATGTCGAAGCATATGATAAATGTCGAGACTCACTTATAAGACATATCGAGATCTTAAGTCATGTAAGATGTCGAGGCCATTGTCTAGCAAAATGTCGAGTCACTCTATAAGGATAAATGTCGAAATGTCATAAAAGATGTCGAGTAACATAACGGGAATTATTAAATGTCGAGATTCATGTTGGAATGCTTGTCGACATTTTCTGTCCCAATTGTCGAAGCATAATGTCGGGATGTTAGAGTGAATATCGAATGATAAAACGCCGAGTAAAATGTCGAAAGGCTATGGTAAAAATGTCGAGACCTTGCCAACAATGTCGAGGCCCTTAATTGAGTTAAAAGTCGAATCATTCTATAAGGAATAAAAATGTCGAGCTAGAGAATAATGTCGAGTTCATGCATAAAATGTCGGGTCGAATATAAACTGTCAAGGTGAATTTCATGTCGACATTTTATGTTTCAAAATGGCGAGATAAAAGTCGAATGGAATTGAACGGAAAATGTCGACACAGATGCAAGGTAAAATGTCGAGATGTTACGATAGAACGTCGAGACCTTATAACCGAATAAAATGTCGAGAGCTAACAAAAATGTCGAGGTCTATGTTGGACTCATATCGACATTTCCTGTTTGAAATGTCGAGACAAAATGTTGAGTAACATAACGAGATTTTCTTTATAAGGTCGAGGTTTAATTTAACCAACCACTCGAAACCTATTTTAACCCATGATACCCATTTAGGGCTTGAAGATTAGCATTCTTAGACCATTAAATAAAATAGTACACTGACAATAATATTTCGTGCCTAAGGTCGGGACTTAGGAACATTTACGGGTCCGGTGACTGCTAATCTACGGACTCCAGGTGAGTAGGAATTTCAACTACGATACGTAACTTACCTGCGTCCGATAATGTGAATCTACGTGCTCGTGTATATTACGTGGAAAATGCATGTTACGAAAAGATTATTTTATAAGCATGATAAGCATGATTTGCATATTCACATGAGCATGACATGAGCACTTGCATGCATAAGTAGTAAGTATGACACGAGGTAAGAGCGTGCGTAAGATCGCCTGTGTGCGATGTATACTCGCCGATATTGGCGTTTGTGTCGACTCAATGAAGAGTCACGGCTACCCCTATGCAGCCATGGCAAAAGAAGCCATAAGAGCCTGTATAAGAGGCTGGGGGAATACCCCGTATGCGGGAGATGCAACCTGGAGGATGCGGCCCGGGGCACGCACTGAGTAAGGGAAGATTCCTTCGGGTGACCTTCTAGTGCGTAAAGCACTAACCGGGAGGGAAGATTCCTTCGGGTGACCTCCACGGTTAGTGGCCTCGGTGTTGGCTACCAGTGAGAAGCGTCCGCGTGGAGGCCGCACTGAGTAAGGGAAGATTCCTTCGGGTGACCTTCTAGTGTGAGAACCTCCACACATGAGATCTCTAGGATATGGCGCATAGTGGGAAAGAAAGCCGAGGGCCCATATGAAGTAAGAGTATGAGAAAAATGAGTACGAGTCAGAAAAGAACGAGAAAATGAGAAAGAGAGTATGAGCATTAGAAAACGACGACGTGGATTGTCGATCGTTAGGACACGTGCATTCATGCATAATTTCTGCTTACTGAGCCTCGGTGGCTCATTTTTATGTTACGTATTGTAGGTACCGACGATCACGGTACGTGATCCGTCTTTTATGCGAGGCCGACCTTTTGAAGCTTTCCGGCTGTTTTTGAGGTGGGAGTGTGTGTATGGATAACGACCTGTGAAGGCCGGGCGCATAGGGAGCTTTTTGCTGCACACGTACATACGCACACACTTGTATTTTGTCTGGACACGGCTACGAGGAATTGTAGAACGAATATTCTTTTGACATGTATATAAAACTTCCGCATGCACATTTTAAAATGAAAAATTTATTCGCATTTTTACGTATACGCACCATAACAAAGCATTAACACTTAGAATTAGAACGGAATACGAGGGCGGGACGACGGGTCCTGACAGAGTGGTATCAGAGCTTCGGTCACAGGTCCTGCAGACTGTCCATACACACACACTCAAAAGCGCGGAAGCGGCCTTGCTTGTAAGTACTATGTTATGTGAATTACTTGTGTGGTTAAATTTATTGGCCTTAGGAAATTGCCAGGATAGGTTGGGAAAATGGTAAGAATTAGAGGTGAAGGAAGTAGGGAAGCTGATCAGGGTAGGGATACTAACAACCCTCCTGATAGCCGGGATGCTACCATCCTGCAATTAACGGAGTTGGTCCGACAGCAGTCGGCCCAAATCCAACAGCTGATCCAACAGCAGAATGCTGGTGGGCAATCAGCCAATCTGCCTCCCCCACCTGAACGAATCGAGATGATCGGAGAGAGGTTCAGAAAGTTAAATCCTCCACAGTTCGAGGATGCTCTAGACCCTACCTCCGCTGAGGACTGGCTAAGGACGCTGGAGAACATGTTCCAGCATAGCCGCACACCCGAAGCGGAAAGGGTCATGTGCGCTGCTTACCTACTAAGGGGGAGCGCCGGGCACTGGTGGGAAACCGTCTCAGCCGTCGAGAACCCTCTAACGATGAGCTGGGATCGATTCAAGGAAATCTTCCGAGGGAAGTATTACACCGCCCCGGTCAGAGCCCAAAGGATGAATGAGTTCATCAACCTCCGCCAAGGAGCCATGACAGTGGCGGAGTACATCAGGAAGTTCGAGCAGCTTTCAAGGTTCGCTGCTCATATGGTCAGTACGGACACGCTCAAGATTGAGCGGTTCATGGAAGGACTGAAACCCGAGCTGTACAGAGACGTGAGTATGGCCGGAATACAAGGAGCTACGTACGCCCAAGTGGCTGAGAGAGCGCTGGTGGCGGAGCAAGCCGAGGCAAGAATTGCTCGCGCTCAGGAAGCAAAGCGCAAGTTCGTGCAAGGGCCGCAAGGGAGCGGAAACAACCCAAAGCGGCAGTTCGTGGCCAAGGGTGGAAAACCAAATTTCCCAAATCGACCTAGACCACCCCCACAGTTCAACCCAAACCAGGGTAGACCCCAGTTGGACCTACCCGTATGCCCGAAGTGTGCACGGAGGCACATGGGAGTCTGCCACTCCCAGAATGCCGTCTGCTTCAAATGTGGCAAGACAGGCCACTATGTGAGGGCATGCCCGGAAGGGGGATCCGGAAGTCAGGCTGGGAACCAGGCAGCACCACCAAGGGTACCGGCACGGGTCTACACTATAACCTCGAAGGAAGCGGAGAATAACCCGGCCGTGGTGACAGGTACCCTCCTCGTCTACGAAACCCCCACTTGCATCCTAGTCGACTCAGGAGCGACACATTCGTTCGCATCCACTAAGTATGTCATGAGGGTAGGAGTCACGCCTCACCGAGCTGAATGCGAATTTAGGGTAACAGTTCCGAACGGGAATCCCACCCAAACCAGTCAGGTTTTACGGGATTGTCCAATAGTAATCGGGGACAAGGAACTGCCCATAGACCTCATAATAATTCCCATGAATGATTATGAGGTGATCCTTGGAATGGATTGGCTATCGAAGTACGAAGCCGTCATAGACTGCCACCGCAAGATAGTCACGCTCAATACGGGCGGGGACGATCCCCTTAAGTTCGTAGGAACCAGCAAGGGGACCATGATCTCAAAGATATCAGCGTTAAAAGCCCAACGACTGATCAAATCAGGGTGCGAAGCCTACCTGGTATTCGCCATCAAGTCAGAAGGGAATATCTCCCTGAAATTCAAGGAAGTGCCGGTAGTTAAGGACTTCCCTGATGTATTTCCCGAGGAGTTACCGGGACTACCACCCAATCGGGAAATAGAGTTCGCTATAGATCTGGTACCTGGAGCGGCACCAGTATCTAAGGCACCATATCGGCTAGCACCGACGGAGATGAAGGAGTTAAAGGATCAACTCGACGAACTCCTGCAGAAAGAGTTCATACAGCCGAGTTTCTCTCCCTGGGGAGCGCCGGTGCTATTCGTGAAAAAGAAGGATGGGTCCATGCGATTGTGCATAGACTATAGGGAGTTGAACAAGTTAACGATTAAGAACAAGTACCCACTCCCTAGGATAGACGATCTGTTCGACCAATTACAAGGTGCAACGGTCTTCTCTAAGATCGACCTGAGATCGGGCTATCATCAATTAAGGATTCGGAAGGAAGATGTCCCGAAGACGGCCTTTAGTACCCGTTATGGCCATTACGAGTTCTTAGTGATGCCATTCGGGCTGACTAATGCGCCCGCAGCTTTTATGGACTTAATGAACCGGGTGTTCAAACCCTATTTAGACAGGTTTGTCATCGTCTTCATTGATGACATCCTAATCTACTCAAGGACGAAGGAGGAACATGAAGAACACCTGAAGATAGTTCTGAGCATATTACGGGATAAGCAGCTTTATGCCAAGTTCAAGAAGTGCGAATTTTGGCTTGACCAAGTCGCATTCTTGGGGCATATTGTATCGGGAGCAGGAATTTCCGTAGACCCGAACAAGATAGAAGCCATCAGCAATTGGCCCAGGCCGACCAACGTAACGGAAGTACGAAGTTTCCTCGGTCTGGCGGGCTATTACAGGAAATTCATCAAGGACTTCTCAAAGATAGCGTCTACGCTGACGAAGTTGACCAGAAAGAATACGCCATTTCAGTGGACCACGGAATGCGAACGGAGCTTCCAGGAGCTGAAGGAAAGGCTTACGACGGCTCCAGTTCTCACAATACCATCGGGAACTGGAGGATTTACGGTGTATAGCGACGCATCGAAAAATGGTTTAGGGTGTGTGCTAATGCAGAACGGGAATGTAGTAGCATACGCCTCTCGTCAACTAAAAGAGTACGAGAAAAACTACCCGACGCACGATTTAGAACTGGCAGCAGTGGTCTTTGCTCTCAAGATATGGAGGCATTACCTCTACGGAGAGCGGTGTGAGATATACACCGACCACAAGAGCCTCAAGTACTTCTTTACGCAAAAGGAGTTGAATATGAGGCAAAGAAGGTGGTTAGAGTTAGTTAAGGATTATGACTGCGTAATCAACTACCACCCAGGCAAGGCGAACATAGTAGCCGATGCCTTAAGCCGAAAAGCAGTCAGTGCAGAACTGCAACTGCTGGAAGTCGAAGTCGTAAGGTTAGGCGAAGTTGAGGCGCAGCTAGCAGCCTTAACTTTGCAACCAACACTGCTGGAGCAAATTAAGACAGCGCTGGGAACAGACGAACTGTACGCGAAAACTAAGGAAGCACAGCCGGAACAAACAACCGGAGACCTCATGATAAGGGAAGACGGACGGATGTATTTCAAGGACCGATTATACGTACCAGACAACGCTGAGCTAAGAAGGGCGATAATGACGGAAGCCCATGCTACCGCATACTCAGTACACCCAGGAGCAACGAAGATGTACAGAGGTTTGAAGGAGAACTACTGGTGGCCAGGCATGAAGAAGGACATCGCGACTTTCGTGAGTCAGTGCCTGACGTGCCAGCAGATAAAAGCTGAGCATCAAAGGCCGGCGGGAATCCTACAACCGTTACCCATTTCGGAATGGAAATGGGATAACATTACCATGGATTTCGTAGTAGGACTGCCGAGGAACACGAAGGGGCACGACGCGATTTGGGTGATTGTCGACAGACTCACTAAGTCCGCCCACTTCTTACCTATTAGCACGACATTTTCCATGGAACGGTACGCGGAGCTCTATATTCAAGAAATAGTGCGACTGCACGGCGTTCCATCCTCAATAGTCTCGGATCGCGACTCCAGATTTCTTTCGAAATTCTGGACGAGCTTGCAAAAGGCGATGGGAACGAAGCTATCTTTTAGCACCGCCTACCATCCGCAGACGGACGGTCAGTCCGAACGAACCATTCAGACCCTGGAGGACATGCTCCGAGCGTGCGTGCTCGATTTCAAAGGAAATTGGAGTAAGTACCTCCCACTGATCGAGTTCTCCTACAATAATAGCTACCACGTCACCATTGGGATGGCACCGTACGAAGCGCTATACGGGCGTAGGTGCAGATCCCCAGTACATTGGGACGAGGTTGGCGAACGGGCAGTGTTAGGCCCTGACATAGTACGGGAAATGACGGAAGCAATCGCAACCATACGAGAAAGAATGCGAACGGCGCAGAGCCGACAGAAAAGCTACGCGGATCGAAGACGTCGACCGTTAGAATTTGAAGAGGGAGATATGGTGTTTGTTAAAGTATCGCCAATGAAAGGCGTGAAAAGGTTTGGCAAGAAAGGGAAGCTAAGTCCTAGGTACATAGGGCCGTTTAGGATACTGAAGAGAGTAGGCGAGGTAGCATACCAGCTGGAGCTACCTGCGTCATTATCGCAAGTGCATGACGTATTCCACGTCTCAACACTGCGAAAATACATAGCTGACCCAGACCACGTGCTAGGAAACGAGTCCCTACATCAACAATTGAAGCCGGATCTAAGTTACGAAGAAATTCCGGTGGAAATATTGATGTACGAGACTAAAAGACTTAGGAACAAAGACATTCCTTTAGTGAAAGTGTTGTGGCGAAACCAGTCCACGGAAGAAGCCACATGGGAACGGGAGGACGAAATGCGAATTCGTTACCCCGAATTGTTTCACACGGACTGATTTCGGGGGCGAAATCCTCCTTAAGGGGGGAGGATGTAGGACCCCGGTCCCCGCAAACTAGGTCGACCAATAAATTTTGTCTATGACTTACGTGATTTTGTGTTAATTACGTGTATGTGATATGTTAATATGAATTCATGAATTTCATGCTCGTAATTTAGTGGGAATTACGTGCTAATAATAACGTGCTTACGACGATCCCTAAATTTATGTAAGGGATTTTTAGGCACTATTAAGGAAGGAAGAAGACTTAATAACAATTATATGAGAAAGTGGGCTAGAATTCTATTTGGGCCATGAACTTACTATGATAAGAATTATCAAGTGGGCTAAAGTAGAATTAGGCCCAAATTTGCAAGAAGCCCAATTAGGAGACAAAGCCCCCATTTCAAGGAAAACCCATGCCTTACCTAATAAAAATAATACTTAGTCAAACAAACTCAAGAACTCGACAACACACCCAAAAGAAAACCCACGAAGCAAAGACGAAAGGAAAGAAAGGAGAAGGAGAAGAAGCCGAGCCAAGTTTGGACCAAGAAGCTCGAGAAATTCGAAGTTAGTAAGTTAAACACCCTCCTTAAGCTCTTAAATTCCTTACTTTAGAGGTAGTTGAAGAGCATTAATGGCATTAAAGGCATACGGTTGGGGAAAAACACGAGAAACCCTAAAAAGCCGAACTTAGGGTAGCAATAAGGGTTTAGGTAGGTGCGAATGTGAAGTTAAGTAGCTTAGTATGGGATTGAGAGCTTGAAATTCTAGGAAGAACAAGCTGCGAGGCGAATTTGGGGGATGATGAACGCTGAAGATGATGAAAATGGCGAAACAAATATAAATGTCGAGTGCTTAAGAAGTCGACATAGCATATCGACAAGTGTTAAATGTCGAGGTTCATGCAAAATGCATGCCGACATTTTCTAATCCAAATGTCGAATATAATGTCGAACTGTTAGGCTAGATGTCGACGTGATATATATATATATATATATATATATATATATATATATCGAGATTTTCATTGTATAAAATGTCGAGGCAGGATAGTAAAATGTCGAGTCCTTGCATTCGAACGAAATGTCGGAACCACTTAGGAAAATGTCGAAGCATATGATAAATGTCGAGACTCACTTATAAGACATATCGAGATCTTAAGTCATGTAAGATGTCGAGGCCATTGTCTAGCAAAATGTCGAGTCACTCTATAAGGATAAATGTCGAAATGTCATAAAAGATGTCGAGTAACATAACGGGAATTATTAAATGTCGAGATTCATGTTGGAATGCTTGTCGACATTTTCTGTCCCAATTGTCGAAGCATAATGTCGGGATGTTAGAGTGAATATCGAATGATAAAACGCCGAGTAAAATGTCGAAAGGCTATGGTAAAAATGTCGAGACCTTGCCAACAATGTCGAGGCCCTTAATTGAGTTAAAAGTCGAATCATTCTATAAGGAATAAAAATGTCGAGCTAGAGAATAATGTCGAGTTCATGCATAAAATGTCGGGTCGAATATAAACTGTCAAGGTGAATTTCATGTCGACATTTTATGTTTCAAAATGGCGAGATAAAAGTCGAATGGAATTGAACGGAAAATGTCGACACAGATGCAAGGTAAAATGTCGAGATGTTACGATAGAACGTCGAGACCTTATAACCGAATAAAATGTCGAGAGCTAACAAAAATGTCGAGGTCTATGTTGGACTCATATCGACATTTCCTGTTTGAAATGTCGAGACAAAATGTTGAGTAACATAACGAGATTTTCTTTATAAGGTCGAGGTTTAATTTAACCAACCACTCGAAACCTATTTTAACCCATGATACCCATTTAGGGCTTGAAGATTAGCATTCTTAGACCATTAAATAAAATAGTACACTGACAATAATATTTCGTGCCTAAGGTCGGGACTTAGGAACATTTACGGGTCCGGTGACTGCTAATCTACGGACTCCAGGTGAGTAGGAATTTCAACTACGATACGTAACTTACCTGCGTCCGATAATGTGAATCTACGTGCTCGTGTATATTACGTGGAAAATGCATGTTACGAAAAGATTATTTTATAAGCATGATAAGCATGATTTGCATATTCACATGAGCATGACATGAGCACTTGCATGCATAAGTAGTAAGTATGACACGAGGTAAGAGCGTGCGTAAGATCGCCTGTGTGCGATGTATACTCGCCGATATTGGCGTTTGTGTCGACTCAATGAAGAGTCACGGCTACCCCTATGCAGCCATGGCAAAAGAAGCCATAAGAGCCTGTATAAGAGGCTGGGGGAATACCCCGTATGCGGGAGATGCAACCTGGAGGATGCGGCCCGGGGCACGCACTGAGTAAGGGAAGATTCCTTCGGGTGACCTTCTAGTGCGTAAAGCACTAACCGGGAGGGAAGATTCCTTCGGGTGACCTCCACGGTTAGTGGCCTCGGTGTTGGCTACCAGTGAGAAGCGTCCGCGTGGAGGCCGCACTGAGTAAGGGAAGATTCCTTCGGGTGACCTTCTAGTGTGAGAACCTCCACACATGAGATCTCTAGGATATGGCGCATAGTGGGAAAGAAAGCCGAGGGCCCATATGAAGTAAGAGTATGAGAAAAATGAGTACGAGTCAGAAAAGAACGAGAAAATGAGAAAGAGAGTATGAGCATTAGAAAACGACGACGTGGATTGTCGATCGTTAGGACACGTGCATTCATGCATAATTTCTGCTTACTGAGCCTCGGTGGCTCATTTTTATGTTACGTATTGTAGGTACCGACGATCACGGTACGTGATCCGTCTTTTATGCGAGGCCGACCTTTTGAAGCTTTCCGGCTGTTTTTGAGGTGGGAGTGTGTGTATGGATAACGACCTGTGAAGGCCGGGCGCATAGGGAGCTTTTTGCTGCACACGTACATACGCACACACTTGTATTTTGTCTGGACACGGCTACGAGGAATTGTAGAACGAATATTCTTTTGACATGTATATAAAACTTCCGCATGCACATTTTAAAATGAAAAATTTATTCGCATTTTTACGTATACGCACCATAACAAAGCATTAACACTTAGAATTAGAACGGAATACGAGGGCGGGACGACGGGTCCTGACAGGTTTTTAATGAGGCAACAACTAAAAAGCGTATCTAAAGAATGATGTACTCTTTTTCCTTCATTAGGTTTTTATCCCACTGGGTTTTTCCTAATAAGGTTTTAACGAGGCATATTCTTTGAAAAACATCCAAGGGGGAGTATTATGAATATTAAGAAATAATATTAAGATGTGGATGTTTTTGTATTGTTATTGAATTATTGATATTTGGAGGTATTGTATTGAATGTTGTAAAAAATAGATGTGTATTAATTGATAGATGATGTGTATAATTATAATAAATGTTGTAAATTTTAGGTGTAATAGTGAATTTGTAGTAGTATAAATATGTGATTTGGGGTTGTGTAAATAGTAAGAAAAAGTATTAATAAAGAAGTTATTATCTCTCTAGTTATCTCTCTAATACTACTGTAATCGTAATTAATAAAATACGTAATCATTATAATATTTTATAACACTCCACAAAATAAAATGAAAAGAAAGGATTTTGTTTTAATACTCAATCAAGATATGATCCATCTCATAGTATACAAAATAAATTAACTATTTTTTCCCTTTTAAAGAGAGGGTTCATTATTCACACCATGGTGAGGGTCCCTCCTCGCCACCTCTCATATATCCCACTCTGCCCAATGTCCCTATTTGAACATGGCAAACATTTATTACACAACCTTTCTCTCTTTCTCTCTTAGACATATATAAATGCCAACTTATTCCCTCCCTCCTTTAATAGACAGAGATAATCAACTTCAACACACACACACACAGAGACAAATTCTCACTCTCAAAACTCCATTCTTAATTACAACAATGGAGATAATATTAGTAACCTGCGATTGCTGTGGCCTTAACGAAGACTGTACCCAAGAATACATTCGCCAAGTGAGATCTAACTTCAACGGAAAGTGGCTTTGTGGGCTTTGCTCAGAAGCCGTTGGATATGAGCTTAATAGATCGTGTAATAATAATAAGAAGAGAAATAACGTCGTCGCTGTGAACGGCGGCTTTAAGGACATGGCTGAAGCTCTGACTCTTGTCGCTGATGGTATGAAGCAGATGCTGAGGAGAAGAAGAAGGTTGACCCAAGATGGTGTTATTATTATGGGTAGTAATAAATAGAAATATATATATATATATATATATGTGTGTGTGTGTGTGTGTGTGTATGTATGTATAATGTATTACATCTTTCCCGATGGAGAACTTTGTCTGTTATAATGTAAGGTTAGATGAGATAAAGTTTAAAAGTATGAAGCGATGCATGTACAGTATTTAGTATAGTTTGATTTGCTTCTCTTATTATTATTTTCGTGTGAATAAGAGTTATATATATACATATAAAGTTGGTCTTCTATTTAATATTTTGAATATTTTCTAAGTTTCTGAATATTTCCGAGGGTAATTAATGGGATAGTCTGCTGTAGGTTTTACTCAAGAAGCTCGAATTGGTTAATTTTCTTTGCCGAGATATTAGCAAGTGAGACTAGGGTTTTGTTCTACTTTTCTGAAGAAAAATCAGAGTGAACTAATATTATGTGATGCAAAAGCATATATAATTGCGGTAAATCATAATTAATTATAATTAATCATGCCAATCCGCGTATCTTTCGCGGAAGCAATCTCTTAATAAAATTGATGGAACTCAATTATCGGATTTATATACCTATTTATTTAAAATTGAAAATTGAAGTCACGACTGCGCCATCTCCAAACCGATTTTCTGACATATTTAACATGCAAGGGTTAAATTCAGGACCGCGTACTATGAATTATTCTATTCTCGAAAGACTCTAAATACAAAAACGTATATTTTATTTTTCTCCCATATTATGTTATCCACCATTAGTAAAAAAAATATCTCTCTTGGTCGTTTCTACTTTTCTTTATTTTTTCTTTATTAATTCTCATGGTCGACTGACAATTATTTATCACTTCGTGGAAGTCTCTTCATGTAGTAAGAGACAGTATCTTTATTTTCGGTAAAGAGATACAAAGTCTTTAAAAGTGAAGAAAGTGAATAGTATTACAAATGATTAAATAATCATATATTATGGTGTCTTGATAAAACGTATTTCGTACGTTTATCATTATATTAATTAATTCATTCTCAGGCATATTAGTATCATTTTGGAATGATTATTATTTATTTACCCACTTTTATGATTTTTTAGGAACAAACCAAAGAAAATCAAGGTGGAACACTTATTATGTACAAATAGCTCAATTGGTCAATATGAGCGTGAGTTTTGAAGACTGATATTTGAGCAAGCTGCTAAACAAATTGAGCCCAAGGTGAAATCAGCCCAAGCCCATTCCTCTTAGGTCTTTAAGGCAATCAAAGGAGTATGACACTAAACACTACCCACGTCACGAAAGAGAACAGAAATAAAACAAAAGACCCACAAGCTCGCGTGGGAGACAAAGCGTGAGCAACGCCCACATAGCCGAATTCAATGCTAGATTTCAGGCCGTTCTTGAGCAGTAAAGGGAAGATTTTGTCTCCCCTCTACCATCTTTAAATAGGGGATGACGTGAGGGAAGAGTGGGGGGGACGAGACATAAAAAGAAAGCCACTCCAAAGAACCCTCGGAATAATCGACATCCTCCAGGCCATAAGATAAAATCATATTCGGCTAAGGAGAGTTTAAGCACGTTGTTCGCAGGGCTGAACCGTGGACTGTGAAGCGAAGGCGAGGAGCTGCGGCAGTTTGAGCTGTGAGCGGGTGCACGGGACTGACCAAGGGCAAATCTGAGCCGAGTACGGGCCGGGCTGCAGCTGAGACCGACTGACGGACGTAGCGGGCTGATTTGTGGGCTGCTGCGGCTGTGACGGGCTGCGGGCGTAGGAGGAGCAGCGATCGGAAGTCCGAGAGAGGGCAAGGAAAAGGTTGAAGTTGCTCGCCCACCATCTGCTCGACAAAAGTCCTCAACGAAAGATCAACCACAAAGGCGAAATTCAGGGAAGAAATTATGAATTTCTTGTCGTTATTTATGTTTCTCGTCGTGTTGGTGTTTCGTATGAGTAGCTAATCTCGTAGTATTTGAGATAAAGATGAACCCTAGCGATATCGTACGTGTTTAAAAGTATTATTGTTTTAGCTATTATTACGACTCGGTTACGAATTACGATATTATTTTGATTATGTCTATGTGATTAAGATAATTTTTGGGCAAATCGTAAGCTACGCTCGAGAGAGGGGCTAACGATTAGACCACTCGTAAACGAGCGGAATAAATCCATCGCTAGAGATAGGTTGGGCTATCCCGTCGGATTAGAGTCACATCTAATAGCGGGATTCATCGTGTTTTAATGCGATCTTCGTTTAAATAGTTAGGGAAGCTTGCCCAGCTAATTAATTCGTAGATTAGTTGTTACGAGTCGAAGCGAGTAAGCGCAGTTTCGCCAATCGTAGAAACCCGTACGCATGCTCTAGGAATCCTCACGGTCTAATAGTTGGCTAAATATTATTATGCTTGTCACTCGTTTGGTCGAGCTAGGGGGATTCGAAGTCTCAAATACGTTCGCTTTCATAAGTCGTTCCAACCACATTATCGCTATTTCATATTTATCGTTTGTTTAGTTTATCTTATCAAACAAAAATATTTACTAGAATATTTAAACGACGGTTTTCTAAAGTATATAGTTCCTTTGGGTTCGATACTCGAATACTTGCCATTTCTATACTATTTTCGATAGGTACACTTGCCTGTTGAGCGTAGGATAGTTTGCGATATTCGTTTTATTTTTATTACTCGATCCGCTCGATCAAGTTTTTGGCACCGTTGCCGGGGAACTATTGATATTTGGGAAACTTTAGTTTATTATTCTAGCTATTATTATTATATTTTTTATTAGTATTATTATGGTTATCTTATTGTGTGTCAGTTATTATTATTATTAGTATTATTATTAGTATTATTATTATTTACCAGTATTTTAATTATTATTATTATTTTTGTTCTTATTATTTTTACTATTTATTGTTATTATTATTGTATTATTATTGTGTGTCACTTATCATTATCATTAGTATTATTTACGAGTATTTTTTTCCTCTATTCTAGGAAAATCGGAGGCAAAGTAATCGTCGGAAATGTATGACGTCACTGACACAACCGCGCTCAATGCAAAGTTTGACGTCCTACAACAACAAATTACAGCAAACGGCCTTCAGATGCAGACCTTAATGAATGCAGCCTTACTGCATCTTACAACGAAGTCAGCCGTCACACAGTTTCAACATGCCCCGATGATACTTACAGCTTTTGTGCCTCCTTGTTCATACCCTACATATATCCCACAATGCAATACTTGCGGTGGAAGTCATGACGCAACTCGATGTCCATCCATTATATCGGTGGAGCAGGCGGACTATTTAGGATACTACCAAGGTCCGAGAAATTATGTACCCCAAGTTCATCCGAACATGACCTTCGAAAATCATCAACGAGCTCCTCTAGAATTTCAGAATCAAAGAGCACATGGGTTCCAAGGCGGAAATTATGAGAATGCTCCCGATTGTCGGATGGATAAGCTTGAAGACAAGTTCTCCAAGTTGATGGAGAAGCTCGATCGCTTGGATAGTCAAGAAGTTCGACTGCAAAATGCCGAATGTTCCTTGAGAGCATTAGAGAAGCAAGCCGGAGAAATAGCTAAAACTATCCAACAACGCAAGCTAAGTGCATTACCTATCAATATGGAGACAAAATCAAAGGAGTATTGCCATGACGGTACATCAAGGAGCAGGGAGGAGGTTGTTCCAAGATCACCATTCAACATTTATCAACCAAAAATTCCATTTCCGGCAGCCCTAACACGGGGAATACCAAAAGATCCATTTGGAGAATATCTTGCCGAGAAGAGCGCCAAGAAAGAAGCTGCGAAGAAGAACAATGTCGAGATCCATGAGGAGAAAGTAGAAGAGCAAGTCACGAAAGTGGTGGCGAATAGCGTGACGGAAGAAGCTCATGTCAAAGAAGAACAAGTTGACAAAGAAAAAGAGGTCACGACTAAGCCCCCTGTCAAGGCGAATCAACCAGAGATCCCATACCCAACTATGCTAAACACGGATATGGTTTTCGATGAGTGCGGTAAATTTCTATCTCGTCTCGAGCAAATACATTTTAACTTACCGCTTGTCAAAGCTCTTGCACAGGTACACCAATATGTGAAAGACCACAAGGACTTACTCACGAACAACTGCAAGATCTATGTTTTACCTACTAATTGTCCTCGAAGCGATGTGCTAGCAACAAGCGATAGATTTCCCGCAGGTTTCGTTATCTTTTATTTGCAGGAGGTTGAGCATTTACTCTTGATCTTTGAGGGATCATTTTTAGCTGCGAACATGGTAGATGTTAGGAATGTTAGTTTGAAATCTAGGGTTTACGGAGAGAAAGTAACATTTAACACTCCGAATAATAATTGCAAGCATGATTACGAGTGTTACTTTTTAGATGTCGTTGATCAAACTACTCCGTTTCCTTTTCAAGATACATCGCAGGTTACTGTGAAAAACATGAGAATTGTTAAGGGAAGTAAGGAGCATGATAAAGAAAGGCACTCATTCGAAGGGCCGCCATGTTCGGAGTTTACGTAAACCGGTGGTCGTATCATCAATAGACGATGTCTAGCTAAAAGACATTAAAGAAAGCGCTACTTGGGAGGCACCCCAAGTCTATCTTATGTTTTTCCTTTATTTTCCTAGACGCAATTTTTTTTAGTTTTTATGTTTCTGTGTTTCGACTATCGCAAGGAAATCTAAATCTCAAGTGTGGGGAGGAGCCGTACAAAGCATGCACGTCGGACTATTCAGGGAAGTTCGTTTATCATTTTTTTCCTCTTCCTTGTGTTACATAATTGTTACGTTGAGGGCAACGTAAATCTTAAGTGTGGGGAGAGGAATTTCTGTGAAATTTAGGCGAACATCTTATATATGTGCATGACTTCATTTTTGCTATAAAATTTTCGAAAATTGGCGCGAATTTTTTTGAAAATCATGTTTACTTTGATCAAAGGATGACTTTATGTTAGAAATCTTGTGAGTAATTAGGATACATATGCGAGTCGACTTCTTTCTTACATGATGAACTTGGCGATACCTGATAGATTCGTACACATAACCCTATTTTTGTGAGATTTTTGAGCCTGAGAGCTTTTTGCTCATTTCTTCGGTTGTGTGAATCGTGCTTAATTTATTTCTCTTCAGAACTTGCTTGAGTATTGCGTTTTGAAACAACTTGACGTGTGATTGCGTGAAAATGAGGAAGGCATTAGGAATTCAGTCCATAGCCAAAGTATCCAACCACGACTGGCCCCCGTAGTTAGCCACTTTGAGCCTGAGCCTTTTATTTGAGAAAACCCGGGAATTATAAATTGCTGACCTGAGAAGCTTTCAGATATCATATTACCCGATTAATAGAGAAAATGGAGGGTGAGTGCCAATGTCGACAAGTGTAGCTCGGCCGTTGTTCTAAGATAAAAAAAAAAAACTCCTTTAAATAATCTGTCGTTAAGAACTCCTCCATCGATAATCTTTCACCCGCAAAGGGACTGAGAGAAGAGGAGCTTAATGACACGAGAAGAGGAGCTTAGATACGTGGAAAAGATGTTAAGAACCCTTCCTTTGATAATCTCTCGTGCTAAAAAAAAAAAAAATTGGGAGAAGAAGGGCTTAGCCAATGCTGAAAAAAAAAATAAAATAATCAAAGACGGCAAGATAACCACGATGCATCCGGTGCGCTATCGAACAGTGGCACGACACCGACATTGACGACTTTGATATTGTCGATTGAAGTTTATTCTCCAACGTAGTCAGTTGAGCCCTACTATAACCCGAAAAAGACCTTCCGATTCACGCTTGATCATTGAAAGTGGTAGATTTACGAATCACTTGCAAGCTTATGGTAGAGATTAGATTAGTGCATGACCCGAGCGATATCACCGACATATTAACCCATACACTTAGTGACTTGAGTGAATCTCTGTGAGGTGCGAATCTTGATAGGTATTTCTAAGGAAGTCGTGTGGTTAGTCGTTAATTTCAAATATGCTTTCCGACTTTATTTGCATTTTCTCCTACGTGATTTCGTTCTTGATTGATATGTTACATGATTTTATCCTTTTATAGGCCATTATTATTTTTTTTGCTTGAGGACAAGCAAACACTTAAGTGTGGGGAGATTTGATAAAACGTATTTTCGTACGTTTATCATTATATTAATTAATTCATTCTCAGGCATATTAGTATCATTTTTGGAATGATTATTATTTATTTACCCACTTTTATGATTTTTTAGGAACAAACCAAAGAAAATCAAGGTGGAACACTTATTATGTACAAATAGCTCAATTGGTCAATATGAGCGTGAGTTTTGAAGACTGATATTTGAGCAAGCTGCTAAACAAATTGAGCCCAAGGTGAAATCAGCCCAAGCCCATTCCTCTTAGGTCTTTAAGGCAATCAAAGGAGTATGACACTAAACACTACCCACGTCACGAAAGAGAACAGAAATAAAACAAAAGACCCACAAGCTCGCGTGGGAGACAAAGCGTGAGCAACGCCCACATAGCCGAATTCAATGCTAGATTTCAGGCCGTTCTTGAGCAGTAAAGGGAAGATTTTGTCTCCCCTCTACCATCTTTAAATAGGGGATGACGTGAGGGAAGAGTGGGGGGGACGAGACATAAAAAGAAAGCCACTCCAAAGAACCCTCGGAATAATCGACATCCTCCAGGCCATAAGATAAAATCATATTCGGCTAAGGAGAGTTTAAGCACGTTGTTCGCAGGGCTGAACCGTGGACTGTGAAGCGAAGGCGAGGAGCTGCGGCAGTTTGAGCTGTGAGCGGGTGCACGGGACTGACCAAGGGCAAATCTGAGCCGAGTACGGGCCGGGCTGCAGCTGAGACCGACTGACGGACGTAGCGGGCTGATTTGTGGGCTGCTGCGGCTGTGACGGGCTGCGGGCGTAGGAGGAGCAGCGATCGGAAGTCCGAGAGAGGGCAAGGAAAAGGTTGAAGTTGCTCGCCCACCATCTGCTCGACAAAAGTCCTCAACGAAAGATCAACCACAAAGGCGAAATTCAGGGAAGAAATTATGAATTTCTTGTCGTTATTTATGTTTCTCGTCGTGTTGGTGTTTCGTATGAGTAGCTAATCTCGTAGTATTTGAGATAAAGATGAACCCTAGCGATATCGTACGTGTTTAAAAGTATTATTGTTTTAGCTATTATTACGACTCGGTTACGAATTACGATATTATTTTGATTATGTCTATGTGATTAAGATAATTTTTGGGCAAATCGTAAGCTACGCTCGAGAGAGGGGCTAACGATTAGACCACTCGTAAACGAGCGGAATAAATCCATCGCTAGAGATAGGTTGGGCTATCCCGTCGGATTAGAGTCACATCTAATAGCGGGATTCATCGTGTTTTAATGCGATCTTCGTTTAAATAGTTAGGGAAGCTTGCCCAGCTAATTAATTCGTAGATTAGTTGTAACGAGTCGAAGCGAGTAAGCGCAGTTTCGCCCAATCGTAGAAACCCGTACGCATGCTCTAGGAATCCTCACGGTCTAATAGTTGGCTAAATATTATTATGCTTGTCACTCGTTTGGTCGAGCTAGGGGGATTCGAAGTCTCAAATACGTTCGCTTTCATAAGTCGTTCCAACCACATTATCGCTATTTCATATTTATCGTTTGTTTAGTTTATCTTATCAAACAAAAATATTTACTAGAATATTTAAACGACGGTTTTCTAAAGTATATAGTTCCTTTGGGTTCGATACTCGAATACTTGCCATTTCTATACTATTTTCGATAGGTACACTTGCCTGTTGAGCGTAGGATAGTTTGCGATATTCGTTTTATTTTTATTACTCGATCCGCTCGATCATGTCTTAAACTGGTTTTAATATGTTTTTAGTCCCGTCTTATTTGCATTTATTTTATTCGATTGTTGTTCACTAATGGAAACTTTATTCCATCTGAATGATTAAATGTTAGTAGAGGAATTATTTGTACACTTTAGCCCTGACAATTTGTGTAATTAATGAATAGTTAAAAAGCTAATGAAAGCACGTTTTTTTAATCTAATATTCGAAGAATCGAAAGTTAATAAAAAACACTAGCAAATATTTAAATTTTACACGCTTCCATTTCCATGTTAAGTATGTAGTTCGGCTCATGTTTGGGATAATCTGCAAAGTTAAACCGAATTTCGAGACTTGACGCAAGC
Source organism: Craterostigma plantagineum (assembly GCA_027422505.1). Taxonomy (NCBI): domain Eukaryota; kingdom Viridiplantae; phylum Streptophyta; class Magnoliopsida; order Lamiales; family Linderniaceae; genus Craterostigma; species Craterostigma plantagineum. Next base: position 2,443,350 of record JAPQWV010000057.1, read on the forward strand.
AATTAAAAGCCTTTAACTTAGGATGAATAGGAATATCTCAAACTTTAATCAATGGTTCAAAACAATTAATGAGAAACCAAGTGCGTGTACGTTATCTAATATTTGATTAATAACACTTGATATACACATGCATGGGATTATCATTAACAATATCTCCATGTCAAGTCTGTGTCAGATTAACAGAACAAATCGGAACTAACGTTTGCATTTGTGTATTTTTGGTCGCATTATATCATATATGTTTGTATGTATGTTGTGATGTCTCGTGATTTCATTAATTGCTTTAGGAAAACCATTTATTGCTAATTCAATAACAAATAAAAAATAATAATTAATAGATATAAGTTAAGCAAGAATAACGGGTATATATGCTTACCTGAAATTAAATAACAGATATCCCATATATGTCTTAAACCTTGGATTATGACCTATAATCTATGCAATTTATATCCAACAATGATTTAAAAATCATTATTTCATGTAGCTAATACATACGTCATTCATATAAAAACTTTTTTTTATCCAACGTTTTGGAAATTAATGTTCGTCAGTCGTCACATGCATGTTCTCCCCTTTACGGGTGTATTACAGATGATCTCAAATCATAACCACTTAATCCTCGTACCTAATTAGTTCAATCAACTTTCGATTGTGTACATTATATCCCCCAGATGTTCTCTTACATATGGATCGGATCAAATCTCACAATCAAATGATCAGTAGATAGGAAAAAGAACACGATATTTTTTCTAGGAAATCGTGTATATTAACAAACCCCCTTTTTTTTGGGCAAATTATGTGTCAGACCCTATTATATTTTGAAATTAGGAAACAGGCCCTGTCAGAATTTTCTTTATTTTTAAGGACCTGTTTTTTCAAAAAATAAGTGAAAAGGACCCAAAACTGTGATTTGACGAAATTACCCTTATTAAAAGTGATTTCTGAATGGTATTTTACGTCAGTTTTATGTTACACAGTTATACTGATTTGTTACCGTAACAACCGCAAGTGTTACTTTAACGTCATAAGACGTTACTTATCGACAGTAAAATGTTATTAACAGACATATTTATTACATCGAACTATCGAACCCCATTTTTCACACTGATCGAGCACACAGTCGATTGTTAACACCTTATTTTGTTTCCCATCATGCATTATTACACCATAAACCCTAAACCGTAAATCCTAAACTCGACGCGACGACCATTAGCGTTTTTCTATAAAAGATCGAATCATTAGCGTTTCGATCTTATTACACGTTTCGAGATTGAAAATTGGTAACCCATTATAGGAACATTGCTCCCTATAATGATGAATTTTCTATCTAGGGAAACAGGGGGAGGATGGTCGGGTGGAAGGTTCAAGAACAATTATAACTGTTACACAATTATACTGATTTGTTACCGTAAAAATCGTAAGTGTTATTTTAACGTCATAAGATGTTACTTATCGACAGTAAAATGTTATTAACAGACATATTTATTACATCGGACTATCGAATCCTATTTTTTCCACTGATCGAGCATTGCTCCATATAATGATGAATTTTCTGTCTAGGAAAACAAGGGGGATGGTCAGGTGGAGGGTTTAAGAACAATTATAACAGTTTTCGCTGAAAAAACACTTCCTTTCATTTGGATAACAAAGTCTTGTATTGAGTACCATATGACGTCTCTTTAGTAACAAACGAAGTCGTAGAAGTACAACATCATTCATAAATAATACCGATTCTTGCAGTAACACATTAACAAATGATGTTGCGGGAAGCGGTATTATTTTTTAATGTTGTGTCATTTCTGCGACGTCATTTGTTACTATATAGACGACATATGGTACTCAATACAAGACTGTTGTTATCCACGTGAAATGAAGTGTTCTTTTTCAGCGCCGAACTGTTATATTTTTTGGAAATCGTATCATTCAGGTATCAGACGTAAATTTGGCATATGTCAGGGTTATAAATGTCTTTTTGCGTTATTTTAGGGCCTGACCCCTAAATTTTTCGAAAAGTGGGTCTTTAATCATAAAGAAAAATCTGATGGGGCCTGAACCCTAATCCAAACTACTAAATAGGGCCTGAACTGTAATTAACCCTTTTTTTTTCTCAACACCTTAAAATTCATGTCGGAGAATTGGTGAAAATAAGTGCCATTTTCAAATACGTGTTCGTGCAAGACAAGACATTCCAGGAAAAACAATAAATAACTTAGGGTTGATTCAACAAGCATACATCACTTCCATGCCAATATATGTATGCATATTCAGGCAACAACGTTAATTAAAACGAACATGAAACTGTCTCCTAAACAACTCAACATCATTTAAACACAAAGCCTTCGTACATCCGAGCCAAACCCTAATCTCCATGTAGCACTAAAAAAACTGTTTTTCTCATCATAAATTGTTCAAAGACATGGTGGGGTTTCCTTGTAATTAATCCTATGTTGTACTATGAAGTTATTTACTTCTCTGGGCTCAACATCATCTCAATTTTGCAGCTTTGATCATATACCAAAACATTAAATTTCTAGTACTGAAGTCATCAGAACAAGATTTTAAGAACAAACGTCATATAGCGATAATCACGTAAGAAAAACGAAGTTCTGCGATATTGACCGATAATATTATTTTTTTTGTCCCCTTTGTGGGCTGATTATTAGCAAGGACAAGCATGTAAGAAAATATATTGCATATACGAACAAGTCCATGAGAAAATATGTAAAAAGCCCATGTGTGTAAAACTTGATAATAAAAATATGAAACTGTGGCCTAATTATATTTTCGCACATCTGAAATGCTATCCAATGAGAATACTGTTGGCGTGGCAGCGGACTCGGTCAAATAACACCGTTGCTAATATTTGAGCAATTAAAAATAAAAGTGGACACCGAGATTTAACGTGGAAAATCCCCAAACAAATCGGGGTAAAAACCACGGGCAAGGAAGAAGAATTCATTATAGAGAAAATATCGAGGTTGCACCTCTCAATTTGTAAAGGGGAAAATCCTCACTATCCCTCTTTATAGTCGAAGAAAAAATACCTCACAAACCCTCTATTATTTTTTCTTCTATACTTCTCTCTTATTTTCTCTCTGTTATTGGGATGCAATTTACAACATCAAATGACGTATTTATAGGCAAACTCTAACATGCCAAATGAGGATAACCATCTTTGAATGGTTAATCACGTAGCACTCCATCGTGATATTTTTATTTTTTGCATTTACCACATGCTAAGCATACCTAGGTTGACAAAAATCGCACCACAAAATAGAGGATGTCAGAACCCGAGATTGTGGAGGTTGGGGATCACAAAGACATGGACTTGGACAGACATCAAAGTGAAATGTGTTAGTGCTACGGCACTTTCTTAGTTGGTATTACTTTTCTTACTTCGTAATATTGAACGAGATGCTTACATTTATATAGATACTAAGTAGACAAGCTAGCTACACATAATTGACAAACATGAATGTTGCTTTTCTTTTTGGCTTTCTTGTTTAGATCATGTCTTGTCTAGATAATGTTTGTTGACTTGTCTAATTGTGGTCTTGTTCACATGCGTTAGTAGTTGAAAATTAGGACTTTCAACACTCCCTTTTAATTTGCAATCTTCAGCTCATCCTTGATCTTCTGAAATTTCTCCGTAGAAATAGCTTTTGTAAGAAAGTCTGCAGCTTGATCATTTGTTGCTGACGAACTCCAAAATGATATCTCCTTTGCTCACCATATCTCTGACGAACTGATGTCTCATCTCAATATGTTTTGCCCTTGAATGGAACATCGGATTTTTAGTCATAGCAATGGTCGACATATTGTTACAATAAATTATTGTAGGTTGTTCTTGAACTTGCTGTAAATCTGCTAGAGTCTACGCAACCATAGTCGGCGGCGACGATATATTCAGCTTCCGCTGTAGAGAGTGCGACCGTCTTTTGCTTTTTCGAACTCTAGGTAATTATATTAGTGCCCACGCAAAATAAGTATCCCGAAGTACTCTTTCGATCATCTAAAGAACCTGCCCAATTACTGTCAGTAAATCCGATCAGATTATTTTTGCTCTCTTTTACATACCTGATGCCCTGATTTTTGCTTCCTTGAAGATAACGAAGAACTCTTTAGCCGCTGAAAAATGAATTTGACTTGGCTCGTTCATGAATCTGGAGATCAAACTAACGGCATACACAATGTCTGGCCTTGTGTTTGTGAGATAGATCAGAGAGCCAACGAGACTTCGAAATATTTTACCACAACTTTCGCAGCTCCATCAGATTTCAAAAATTTATCGTTGACAGACATATGAGTAGAAACAGGCTTGCAGTTTTCCATACGAAATTTTTTCAAAAGATCTTCCGTATATTTCTCTTGAGAAATGAATATTTCACCTTTGGATTGTTTTACCTGAATTCCGAGAAAGTACTTCATCGCTCCTAAATTCGCCATCTCGAACTCGTTCATCATATTTCTTTTAAAAGCTTCGACCTCAGATTCTTTGGTTCCTAAATAGATAAGATCATCAACATATATGCATACGATCATAAAATTCTCACTATTTTTCTTCACTTATAGAGAATGATCGTTTGGACTTTGAGAAAATCCATGCTTTTGAAAATATCCGTCAATTTTTTTGTTCCATGCTCGCGGAGCTTGCTTCAATCCGTATAGCGCTTTTTTGAGTTACTTTATCTTCTTTTCCTTGTTTTTCGAATCCTTGAGGTTGTTGCACGTAGATTTCCTCGTCGAGCTCACCATCTAGAAATGCTGATTTGACGTCAAGTTGAAATACTTGTAGTTCTAGTTGTGCCGCAAGAGAAAGTACTAGTCGAATAGTCTCCATTCGGACAACAAGCGCAAACGTCTCGTTGAAGTCCACTCCTGGTTGTTGAGCGAATCCCTTTGCAACGAGTCGAGCCTTATGTTTCTGTATGCTTCCATCTTCGAGCAGTTTCGTTTTGAAAATCCATTTGAGAGCAATTACTTCTTTATGCTCCGGTAGGTCCACCAATTCCCAAGTTTTGTTCTTTTCGATCATTACGATTTCTTCTTCCATAGCCTTTATCCACACGTCTTGTTTTGCAGCAACTTCAAAGCTACTTGGCTCAACTGTGGAGAAAGCAACTTCGCAAGTTTCATAAATATTTCTTAAAGAGCGAGTTTTTCTTACTGGCGAATCTGAGTTTTCTCCTCCGGAATTGATAAAGAAGGTCCGAGACTTTGAGGTGGAGTTGCTACTCATCTTCTGCTTCGCCATTGGTTGGTTCAAAAAATTCATTTGGAGAAAATTATTGTGAAATTTTCTCCTCAGCTCCATTGAGCCATTTCATCAAATATTACAGCTCTCGAAATAACGAGCTTGCAATTTAGAGGATTATAAAGACGATAGCCTTTGGACTCATCGTTATAGCCAATAAATATGAGTTTTTCACCTTTTGTGTCGAGCTTGTCTCGATTTGGTATTGAGATATGTGAATAGGCAATGCTTTCAAAAATCTTCAAGTGATCAACAACGGGTTTCCTCTTGTGCCAAGCTTCAAATGGTGTTTTATTCCGTACAGCTTTTGTCAGATACCTGTTCAAAATATAAGTAGAAGTATGAACAGCCTCGGCCCAGAAATTTTTGGGTAATCCTTTGCCGATAATCATGCTCCTCGACATTTCTGCGATTGTGCGATTTTTTCGTTCGGCGACTCCGTTCTGCTGAGGACTTCTTCGAACCGTGAGTTGCCTCTGAATACCATTTTCTTTACAATATTCCATGAACGGATGATATATAAATTCTCCTCCTCGGTCCGTTCTGAGTGTCTGAATTTATAATGACTCTGTTTCTCGACAAGAGCCTTAAACTTCAGAAAAGTAGCAAACGCTTCGGATTTTTCACTTGGAAAATAAACCCACATCATCCTTGTAAAATCATCAACAAACAGAATGAAGTATTTTTTGTTACCGAGAGAAGGAGTTCTCGGTGGTCCCCAGATATCCGCATGAACAAGTTCCAGCGTTTCCTTCACCCGCCAAGAAGTTTTTGGGAACGGAAGTCGATGCATTTTGCCATATACGCAACCTTCACAAATTTCTGTTTGTTGATCAATATTTGGTAGACCTATCACCATGTTTTTTTGCTTGAGCAGCTTCAGCCCCTTGCCGTTGAGATGTCTGTATCTCAAATGCCAAAGTTGAGATTGTTCTAAATTTTCTCCCTTGAACGCCACTTTCTCTTGAAGAGGGATGATCATCAGGAACACCTTGTTTGGACTCATAGGAACATAATCAATAGTATTATTGCTTTTCTTATCAACAATTCTGCATTTTCCATCGTCAAAAAATACCGAATATCCCTTCTCCAATAATTGTCCAACACTAAGAAGATTACTCGTAAGATTTGGCACGTAAAGAACTCCTTGAATGAACTTTTTGTTACCTTCTTTAGTTTGTACTGCAATGGTTCCCTTTTCTTCAGCCTTGTGTAGCTTACCATCGCCGAGTTTAACTTCCGACGAAAAATTTTGATCAAGCTCAACGAACAACGTCCTTCCTCCGATCATATGGCTGCTATACCGCTGTCCAAATACCACGTATATGATGATTGATGTTGATCCGTCATGCAAGAAAATAATTGCTCTCCTGTGCCTTTGCTCAAATTTGCTTTATTTTTCTCCGATTTTTGTTGATACCAACAGCCTCTTTGAGAATGATTGGCGTTTTGGCACTTCTTGCACTTGAACCAACAATCTTTTGTGTCGTGATTCGTTTTCTTGCAAATTCGGCAGTCGGCTTGTTGCTTAAGTTTCCACCATTAGGCCTAAATTGACTCGGATGGCCTCGTCCTCTTCCTCTCATACGATTTGAACCGCCTCTTCCTTTATGATGCCATGTGGTATTTTTAGTTCCTTGCACGTTCATCTTAGAGTCAAAAGCTTGCTCCAAGAATTGATTTGAGGATTTGTTGAGGCGCTCTTCATGAACTTGTAATGAGCTTGTTAGTTCACGAAAAGTGAACTTGGTCAAGTCCTTCGACTCTTCGATTGCGGCGACAATATAGTCGTATTTAGAGGGAAGACTCCTTAGAACTTTTTGGACAATCTTCTTCTCTTCAATAGTATCTCCAAGGCTCCTGATTTGATTGACTATCTCAGCAACTCGAGTGAGATAGACTTGCATGGTGTTGTTGTCTTTCTTTGCCAAGTTATCGAATTCTCTCCAAAGATATTGGAGTTTGTTGACGTTACTTTTTCGTTTCCTTGAAAACCTTCTTGGAGAATATCCCATGCTTCTTTGGACTTTTTAATGCCATAGGATATTTGGTTTTGCTTAGACCTTGTTGGATGCACCTTAGAGCACTAGCATCCTTCTTCCGATTTTTGTTGTGCGTCTGTCCATTCTTCTTCATCGGACTCGCCTTCATCTTCTTGAGGTGGTGGCTCTGCATACGTTTTATTAACAACCTCCCATAGATCTTGCGAGATAAACAACGTTTCCATTTGACTACACCAATAGTCGAAATTTTCTCCGTCAAAGATTGGAACTTGATTCAGAGTGTAAGAGAACATAGTCGTCACTTGATTTGCCATCTCACGTATGCGTGCTCATGTTGGGTTATTCACCAATAATTTTATGCGTGACTTTGTGAGGTGATATAAGGTGGTTGCTTGAGAAAGAGCACGTGTATGAAAAAGAGAGATTATGTGTAGTTGAAGTGTAAGGTGCTTGCTTGCAAATAAGTTTCACGTGTATGGAGAGGTGGTTGCTTGCTGTACGAATGTGTGAGGGTGAAGTCGATGCCTTTAATTTTTTTTATTTTTCCTTTGCTCTAATACCACAATTTGTTGGAGATAAAAGAGAGAAGTAGTGCTACGGCACTTTCTTAGTTGATATTGCTTTTCTTACTTCATAATATTGAACGAGATGCATACATTTATATAGATGCTAAGTAGACAAGCTAGCTACACATAATTGACAAACATGGATGTTGCTTTTCTTTTTGGCTTTCTTGTCTAGATCATGTCTTGTCTAGATAATATTTGTTGAATTGTCTTATTGTAGTCTTGTTCACATCATTAGTAGTTGTAAATTAGGACTTTCAACAAAATGTCCGCTGAGGAAAAGCCAAAGAAACTGGAGCTTCTAAGAAAAGATCGAAGGTATGGGCACATTTCACTTCATTAACGGGTGAGAGCGGTGAGGAGAAACATAAGTGTCGATATTGTGGAAGAGAGTATTTTTTGTCAACTAGAACACATGGAATTAGCACTCTTTTAGGCCATCTGAAAGTATGTGTTTTATATTCTAGGAATAAATCTGATAATCAAACTCATTAGCTCTTAGAGATGGGGGAGAGGACGGAAAAGCTAATTTAGTTGCTTGGAAGTTTGACCAGCAAACAGTTACGAAGGCACTATCGCAGATGATTATCGTGGATGAGCTTCCATTCAAATTAGTGGATGGGAAAGGGTTTAGGCATTTTGTTAGTGCTTGTCAACCTTCATTACAATTTCCTTCTAGGGTGACTGTAGCTAGGGATGTTTACAGTTTTTATTTGGAAGAAAAGAAAAAATGGCTCAAGGAAATATTGGTAGGGTTTGTTTCACCACGGACACTTGGACATCTATAATGAAAATTAACTATATGTGTCTTACTGCTCATTTTGTGGAAAACAATTGGAAGTTTCAAAAGGAAGTGCTGAATTTTAAGCCTATATCGAGTCATAGGGGAAACGACATTGGAAAGTCAATTGAGTTGTGTTTTGTTGATTAGGGAATTGATAATGTCTAATTACGGTTGCTCCTCTCAATGCATCATTTTCTACTACATCTTCAACCGCATCATTGGAAAAAAAGAAATTCACTGGTAGCCATGCAACCATCAAAAGTTTTGAAAGATAAATTTAGAATGGAGATGAAAAGGGGAAAAGAAGAGAGTGGTACGATGGAATCAAAATCTGAATTGGATAAGTATTTAAAAGAGGAAGTTGAGGAAGAATCTGATGGTTTTGATATATTGTATTGGTGGAATCTTAACAGTCCAAGGTTTCCTATTTCTTTGATGGCTCGAGATGTTTTGGCAATTCCAATATCTACCATTGCTTCTGAATCTGTTTTTAGTACGAGTGGAAGAGTCTTATATGCATTTAGGAGCTCTTTAACTCCTAGGGTGGTTCAAGCACTTATTTGTTGCAAAGATTGGTTTCGTTCAAACTCTACCGTGGAAGAAAATGAAGAAAATTGTGATTATCTTCAACTGTTAGAAGAAGGTGATTTAAAAGTTTGTGTTTTGTCACTTTTTGAAACACAGTTTTTATGTTAATGATTATCTTTCTTGTTTCTAACAGAATTGGAGGATGGCAAGTTCAAATGAAGATTGGAGAAGTTTTCTTTCATTCAAGTGCTAAGTAAGTTTTTCATTTTGTTATTGATCTTATAACTTATTTTACGTTTGATTTTTGTTATTTATATTGCAGTTGTAATATTTTGTAGGTGGGAGGATTTTGTTGAAAGTGAAGGATGCTTTGTGTTTTGGAACACTCGTGCCGTATTAATGTTGGTTGTTATTGTGTAATATTGTTGATGGATTGTGTTATGAATATTTAGACCATTTGTGCGGGATAATCTTTGGTGCTTGTAATGAGTATTTTGCGGACATTGAACTCTTCTACCTATGCTGTTCTTTATATTGGACTTATCTAAGAGATTTTTTGTCATCTTTCATGTAATATAGTATTTAAATTTATATCACTAAAATGAAAATAAATAATTGAGTAGCAAGCTTGTTATTGGTTTTTTTACAGAACCAAACCAATTAACCCGAAAATCGAATAACCTGAGGACCAACTAGTTAATTGGTTTTGGTTCGGTTTGCGGGTGGTTGTCTCAAATGTCAAAAACTCGAATAACCCAAACCGAATAATCCGAAAACCCATAATTAACCCGTTTGAACACCCCTACGCTGAATTTGATTATTTCTTGCATAGTACTAATAAAGATTTGTGTAAGAGAGGGAAGAGAAAAAATAGATTTTTTGCTCGTTGGATTCCTGGTCTTGTATGTGACAAAGGAAAAGATTGGATCTTGAAATCTTACACTACAGATTAGACCTGGGCTTTGGGCCGGTTCTACCGGTTCCGGTTCCACCGGTTCCGGTTCAACCGGTTCCGCAGTTGGGCCGGTTCCGGTTCCGGTTCCGGTTCCGGTCCGGGACCATTTTCCCGGGACCGGCCCAGAACCACACTTAGAACCCCCGGGCCTGTATTGGGCCGGTTTCGGTTCCAAAACCGGAACCGGCCCATTTAATTTTTTTATTTTTTTATTTTTTATTTTTACTTTGAAAAAATTCTATAGAAAATATCCAAAAATTTTATTAAAAAAAAACAAAAAAAAACATAAGAAAATTACAAAAAAAATAAAAAAACTACCTAAAAAATACAAATAAAAACATAAAAGAAAGAAAAAAATACCTAAAAATTACAAAAAAGGAAAAAATATTCGAAATAAAAAATACAATTTATTCGACTTGACTATTAACTAAAACTATGTTAGAGGCCTCTTCGTCTTCGTCCGAACTGGAAGAACGGAACTCGTCGATGGCGTTCTCCCGTCGGTTCTTCGATTCGGCCAAATATCAATCCTTCAATACTGTTAACATTGCGAGGGAAGTCTGGTTAAGGCTCGCGAGTCTGTCGCTGATAATTCGCCCGGAAGTAGAGAAGGCGGACTCGGAGGCGACGCTAGACGCTTGCACGGCTAAAACGTCTCGAGCGACGGCGGAGAGGGTCGGATAAAGAGTCGCATTCGACTTCCACCAGGCCAAAACGTCGAAGTCTTCAGGAGTCTGGAAGTTGTGACTCAGGTAGAGCTGGATCTCATTCGTGTTCGACCCCGACGCACGCGTTTTGCTCTTCGTTTTTTGTGCCTTCAATCTTCGTAGTAGTCCCATTACGCCGTCGCCTCTTCCGACGAACCGGCTTCGCTCGCTGGTACGGGTTGCTCCACACTGTGTCCTTGCTCAGCTGCATAAACAGAAAAAAGTTCTTGGAGAGAATCGTGAATTGACGCCTTTTGGTCGTCCACTTTCTTTCCAAGAAATTGAGCATAATAATCGAAAAAAATATCAAATGTATCAACACCGCAACTAGGGTCGAGTAAGGCCGACAAACCGTGTACTATTGGGATGGTTTCCCAATACTTCATGAACTTCTGCTCCATGTTTTGGATGAAACCACCCAAGTATGGACTGTTGCGATACTCCACGAACTTGTAGCACATAGCGTCGGGTAAACTCCGGAAAATTTCTCCGTAGCCTCGGCGAACACTTCAAGTATGGACACGACCAAACCTACAATATCCCAATCAAGTTGTCGTAATTCATACCTGGAGGTGTTGCCGACTGCGACCTCGTTCCAAAAAGGCGTCAACAAGTCCTTGTAGCGCATGAAGGTGATGAGGAGGTGGTACAACGAGTTCCACCTAGTCGGGACTGGCAACGGAAACTTCTTGTACGTGAGGCCGGCGGCAAGGACGGTTTGCTTCCACGGCGTTCCGTAGCGGCGTTCCCGAAGTAACTTACCTATTACCTTAAACTTTTCTACAATATCTCCCAAAATTTCGTCAAAAGCACATTGCACACATAAGTTAATAATATGGCAAGCGCACCTAGCATGTAATAATTTGCCGTCTAAGGGTAACTTAAGATGCCTACGAAGGATCCCTATCGCTACAATGTTCGCGCTAGCATTATCTAAGATGATAGACATAATTTTATCTTGAATACAATATTTATTAACGACATTCAACACATAGTTCGATATCGTAGTGACGTTATGTTGCGAATCTAGGGGATCTAGGGAAAGAATACGTTTTTGCATGGTCCATGTTTCATCTATCCAATGGGCGGTGACGACTAAATAAGATTGCGACGTAATGTTAGTCCAAATATCGGTAGTCAAACTAATCCTACACGAAATGTTGGCTAAATGACTAATAAAGCTAGACTGATATTCCTTAAAAGTTTCTAAGACATATTTCCTAAGGGTTTTACGGGTCACGTTATGGAATCCGGGTTGTATCGTACTCGTAAATTCGATAAATCCTTCACTTTCCGCAATGCAAAAGGGTTCTTCACACATTACTACGAATTTAACTAATGCTTTTTTAGAAATTTCCCTAGTAATAACAAAATTCTTACCCGTACTTACGTTTATTTGTTGTTTCGGGGTTCGGTTCCTACTGGCTCTAGATCGTCCCCGAAATTATGCGCCTTTTGTAGGTGTTTTTTCATCGAGCCCGTCCCACCTTGATTCGTTCCGGTCTTAATGGAGTAGGGATGGCGGCACATTTTGCAATAAGCGGTACCTGCAGTGGGATTATTTTTATCCATTTCTAAGTCGAAAAAATTCCATACCTTAGACCGCCGACCACGCGGTTGTTGCTTCCTTCTTGTCGTCGCCGTAGAAGCTTGGCTCGGTCCCTCATCGGCCGCCGTCGGGTTCGATTCCGGTACATCGGTCTCCTCGTCGGTGTCGGCATTTTCCCGAAATGTATCGGCGTGACCTAAAACCATAAAAACATCTTCGTCGCGAGGGTTAGGATTTCTCGATGACGACGCCATTAGTATAAAATAATTATTTGTAATAATAAGTGAGTGTGTGTAGTAGTGTAAATAAAATAATTATTATTGTTAATAATATTAAATATTAATATGAGGATGATTTTTTGAGAGCTTTTTGAGAGAGAGTGGAAGAGATTTGGATGTAATTGTGAGTTAAAATGATTAAAATGATGTGGTATTTATAGATTTTCGTTCGGGGTAAAATGGTAATTTTTCAGGGTTTAAAGAATAAAAAAAAAAGAAAATTGAAGAGGCCGTTGGGCCGGTTCCGGTTCTGGTTCGGAACCGGAACCGGTAATCCGAGGTTCCACGGCCCGCGAACCGACCCAGTTTATTTTAACTGGGCCGATTACCGGTTCCGATTCTGGGCCGAATTAGTGAGCCAGTTTTGGGCCAGTTCCGGATTGGCACGACCCAAAACCCAGGTCTACAGTACAGATTACAGAACGTTATTAAAGAGCTTGTTGACTTCAAAGTCAACACAATGTCTCAGCGGACACGCTTTAGAACCAGCAATAGGTCTCCTTTGACTGGTAAAAAATATGTAATAATAACTCGAAAAAGTCAACTAAATACATTGCGAGAATTTGATTACAAAACAGAGTTGAGTCCATGGGTTCTTTTCTTCTCCCATGTAATAATAAGAGATTAAATCAACAGTAGTCGAAGTTTCATAGATTGCTCGATTACCTTTCATCTCTAACAATGGAAACAACGGCGGACCAACAAGAAATCACCCTCCGCCCACTCGACATTTACGACGTCGGCGATTCTCTACAGTGGTAAGTAATCAAAATAATCTGACATCTTTTTCGTCTGAGATTCTCAATTCGAAAATCTCAAATCTTCTTACCGCGAAGGTATTCCGACGAAAAGGTGAGCAAATTCTGCTCGTGGGATCCATTCACCTCAAAGGAAGCCCTCGCAAAATACATCGCCGAGAACGTCCTCACCCACCCATGGCAGAGGGCGATATGCCTCCGAGGCAAGGCCGTGGGGTCCATATCGGTGACTCCCCGCCGTGGGTACGACAGGTGTCGCGCGGAGATTGGCTACGCGGTGGCGTCGGAGCACTGGGGAAAAGGGATCGCGACCACGGCGGTGAGGATGGCGGCGAACGCCGTGTTCGTGGAGTGGGCCCACCTGGAGAGGCTGGAGGCGGTGGTGGCCGTGGAGAACGCCGCCTCTCAGAGGGTTTTGGAGAAGGTGGGGTTTGTCAGGGAAGGAGTTTTGAGGAAGTATTATCTCTTGAAGGGGAAGGCCGTCGACGCCGTGATGTTCAGCCTTTTGTCGACGGATTCTCAGGTGAATTTCTTCTTCGACAGTTAGAAAGATTGTGATTTTTTTTTAGAACTGTTTGAGAGACGAAGGACGTTCTTTGATTCACCAATTTAGTATGCCAATTTTATTGTATACTTTTAGTCCTTTTGATTAATTTTAATTATAACCTTATAAATTATTTTTTTATTAAATTTAATTATGAAATCATATATTAAATATTAACTTTTACTCCCTACGTCCCAAATCATTTTATACATTTTACTAAATCGGGCGTCCCACATCTTTTGTACATTTCCTTATTTAGCAAAAAAACTATCACAAACAATCAATATAATAATATTAAATATTCGTAAAAGACGTGTCAAAATATACACCTTTTTACCTTTTAATTGTAATATATTATTAAAATATTCAGTTTCTTAATTCTCGTGCCAACTCCCAAATGTCCATAAATATTTGGGGCAGAGGGAGTAAAATATAAGAATTATATAAATATGTGGCACACAAATTCGAGTGTGCTTTAGTATATTAGTGATATGTAATGCGACTTCACCACATTTTTTTAATAGCACATTAGCGCGTTATCGTGAGATGCCGAAGCGCACATTGCGTCTGTCTTTAGAGGTGAATGCTTTATATGGCGTTGCACGCTGTAAGTACGATTCAGCGCGCTTTCACGCTGTTGCTTAAAATACACACGCTACTTGGACCGTACGCTGATACGTGACGTGGCACGCTCGCTATTCACGCTATTGCTTATAAGTCGTGCGATTTGTGTCTACGACACTTGTCAAAGCACTCATTGGCATTAGTGAAAATTCCCTGATTTTTTTTAGTGAAAGTATCACAGCTTACTCCTATTTTTTTTCTAAAGACGAATAAAGAAATTCAATTTTGTCGCCTATTTACTACGGCGACCGAAGAATCAAATTATCACTATATTTATTTCTTTTTAAATAAAATCTTTGGTTTTTACCTCGTAAAAAAGATTTTTTTTTGTTTTGTTATTTACTTTCTTTTGGAAAGAAATTATGTTTAAGCAACCAAATAAATAAACTATGATAGCATTGACGATGATGGTCAAATACAATCGGACGACATCAATTATTTCTGCATTATGAGACTACGGTTTGAACATTACGTTATGACTGAGTGAGTTGTTTATGACTGAGTGAGTTGTCTGTAACAAGTACGGCTTATTTGGTTCATATATTTAGCTTTTTTAAGTGTCGGGTTCAACATATGTTTAATTGTTTGGTTCATAGCCATATATAAACCATGGGTTAAATATAATCTTACTTTAAACACATGCCACAGGGTTTAAATAAATGCACCCCTCACATGTGTTTATTTAAACCTACTAACTAAACACACATTTTATTTTATACCATTAATCTGTTTTATATAAACCTTACTAATTAAAGCCCTCCTAAATATAAACCTATAAATCAAACGAGCACTTAATATTCGAAACTTAACGGCTACTTTTCATGACTACGGGTGACCGATCTCGTATACATCGAATAATCAAAATATTACATGGAAGCGACGACTAATCAAAATATTACACGGAAGCGACGACTAATCAATAAGCTCCTAATCACCAAAAATCGCCGCACGAGCACGACCCCCGTTCGAAGAAGTGGAAACGGTTAGCATCTCGTACGACAATTTCCCTACCGTAAACCCTTGACGCCGTCTTCGCAAAAGAGTGGCAATCCGAGCACATACGTAAATTCTTGACGACCCTCACGGGCATCCCCTTGCTCGAAGAAACGAGCCCGAACGAGATCGCCAGCTTCTCGCTATGCCTACTAAGCATAAAACCCTTTTCGCACTCGTCAATATCCATCAATACGTTCGACAAGTCGGGCGAATAACCCTCTTCGTCTCTCACCCTGTACATCACCTCACCGAGCATCGAAATCGTCGCACTATTATCACCACCACAATTCCCGCCCTCGCCAGAGGTGAACTCACGAACTTCCCCGTCGACCTCAATCGCGCTCGAGCCCGGCGTTTTCTTCATCCCTTTTTCTCTCATGCGCATCCTCACCTTCGCCACGTCGTCCCATTTCCCCGCGCCGGCGTATACGTTCGAGAGAAGGACTTGCACGCCTGTCTTATCATCGCTAGATTTAGCTACTGCGTCTGCTGCAAGAGTCGCCAGTTTTTCGTCCTTGTGGACTCTGCACGCGGCTAAAAGAGCGGATCATATCGCACCGTTGGGCTCGACCGGCATGGATCTTATAAACCCGAAGGCTTCGTGCAACAAACCGCCCCGAGCCAAAAGATCGACCACGCACCCATAGTGGACTAGGTTCGGTTTTATCCCGTGTTCCTTCATGCTTTCGAAGACCTCCATGCCTTGCTTCACCAATCCTCCGCGGCGGCTGCACGCCGTTAGGACCGCGGAGAACGCTGGTTCGTCGGGCTCGAGCCCTCGCCCGAGCATCTCACGGAAGAGCTCGAGCGCGCGCTCGCCGTTTCCTTCCATGGACATTGCGCCGATCGCTGCCGTGTAAGAAGGTGCGTCCTTCGTCTCCGTCGCGCCGAAAACCCTCATCGCGCTTCGCAGGTCCCCGCACCGAGCGAACATGTCGACGATCGCCGTGCTCAGCTGCGTATTGCGAGCGATTTTACGCCTTTCGATGAATTCGTAAGTCCACTTTGCTAGGTTTAAGCTGCCTAGGTAACCACAGGCCGATGCTACGCTGACCATGGTAAACTCGTCAGGCGCTATTACGCCTTCTCTCTGCATTGAGTGGAATAGTTCGATGGTTTCGTAGAATAGGCTGTTTTGGGACAAGGCGCTGAGCATAGTGTTCCAAGAAACGAGGTTTCTCTCGGGAATTTCGTCGAACACTTCGAGCGCTTTGTCCACGTCGCCGTTCCTTGCAAATCCCGCCAGCAAAGCATTCCAAGAAACGACGGTTTTGTGGGGCATTTGTTCGAAGAATGCGCGGGCAATATCTTGCCTGGCGCATTTGCTGTACATGTCGATGATCGAGTTCTCCATATTACCGTCGAAGGATTCGAGGCCGTGCCTTAAGAGATAGGCATGGCACTGCATTCCAAGGCGCAAGTCGCCTATTTCGGCCGCTGATGCGATAACGGACATTATAGTTACCCTGTCTGGTTTCGGGCCGGCGTTTTGCGCAATCATATGAGAGAAGATTTCGACTGCCTCTTCGCCTTTTCCGAGCTTTGAGTAGTTCGAAATGAGGGTGTTGTAGAGGACCAAATCTTTGTCAGTACGCTCGTCGAACATTCGCCTCGCCTTGTCTTCAGCCCCGCATTTCATGTACATATCGACGATGGCGTTCGCCAAGACGTCGTTGAGGGTTACGCCCGACCGTCGTCCCAGAACGTAATTCAAAACCCTTTCGCCGGACTTTAAGTCTCCCAACTTTGCACAAGCTGAGATTACGCTCGTCGAAGTGATTTCGTTGGGTTGTATAATTCCATCTTCTGCCATGTCGAAGAACGAAGCGATGGCCTCTTTGAACATGCCTGCGTTCGCGTACCCGCGAATCAAGCTAGTCCAGGACACGACGTTTCTCTCGGGCATTTCGTCGAACACCTTCCTCGCCCTGTCAACCTCGCCGCACTCTCCGTACTGGTGTATCAGAGAGTTCGAGACAAAGACGTCGGCGTGAAAGCCTCTCTTCACTATAGTTCCATGAAGCTGCGCACCTTCGCTGAGATTCGATCTCTTTGCAGAAGCGTTCAAAACCAACGGGAACGTGTAATTATCAGGCTGGACACCATCAGTTATCATTCCGATGAAAATCAACACGGCTTCATCAATCGACCCAACTAGTAATTTGCCCCTGATCAAGGAATTGCCCAAGTACGCTGCGTTATCGTCACAGCTATAATTCTCTACGTTTTCCTGGAAGAAGCTAAAGGCCTTCTCCGCGTACTCTACGCTCTCGAAAGAGCCAATTTGGGCATACTTGGTAATAAGCTGAGTGAGAGCAGCAACGTTGGATGGAATGCCTTGCTTCGTAAACCGGCCATGGAACTGCTTGATTTCTTCGAGATTCTTGCAAGATTTTAGGGACAAATCTCCGGCGATATGGTTGTTTGCAATGGGCTGTGATTGAATTTGAACTTGTTTGCTCGCAATCGACGGTTCTGTGATGGTCAGAGGAGGCACTGAAAAAACAGCCGTGGAAGCCATTAGAGCTCCAAGCTGTGCTATCGAGTACAGAAACGATTTTTCTTAATTTAAATGAAAATCAAATTTGCGGACGAAATTGAGAAAAACAAAAAAAAATTAATTATTTAATTCGTCCAATTAAACATGTTAAACCGGCGGTTGGCGGTTAGTCGGCGCCGTCTAACTGTCGGTTAGCCGCCCCCGTTGACGGTTAGCCTAATCGGCGGTTGACTAACTGTCAGTTACGGTTGACAGGCAGTTAAAACCGCTGGTTAGGCTATTACTTTTTTAATTTCTTTTATTTTTTTGAAAATTCAGGTTTGAATAAATGTTCGGTATATTATTTGGTCGAATTATATATCGAAATGTAGTACAAAGAAAAATGTATTACAACATTTTACGAAAAAAAATGTATTACAAATTTTAATTAAACCAATTACAATATATTAAATTAATACAAAATATGGTGAGAAGTTTTCAGTCTCTGATCTTCGCAATCTTGAAGTAACCAGCGGTTACAACGGCTAGTTTTTTTTCTTTTTCAATATTGTTTGATTACAACGGCTAGTTTATTTGAATTTATATTTTATTTTTCTAAAAAAATGTCTGACCATCGGTGGTTGGTCGGAAGGACCAACCGCAACCGGCACCCAACGGTTGGTGCCGGTTACGGTTAAGACGGTTCCGCAACCGGTAGTTACTGGTTGTAACCGGTGAAGGTATGACATTGTAGGAAAAAGAAAATTTAGGAAGTGTCAATATCAAATAATAAAACTCTCAAAACTAAACAATTTAGGGACAATATACGATGAAACCTTAGATTTTATCCCAAAATTGTTTATTTGGATAGTGACGGCCTCTATAATGTCGCTCACTAAATTTGTTGGAACCCAAATTATACGTCGGATCGGAAGTCTATGATTTGCAGCAATCTCAGTATAGAATGTCCCTAAATTGTTTAATTTTAAAAGCTATTATCCATGCGACGTCATACCTACTAACCATTAGTTTCAATATCTCCTGCAAGGAACAACGCATTCAAATTGCTAGCTAAATAATATAGAAATCAGCTTAGACGTGAGGGGACGTATTGGAAATAAATTATATAAATTAAAAGGTGATGCATGGTTAACCATTTAGTAAAAGTGGTCACTTAACACATTCAGACCACAAAATCAACTTCAAACTCAACCTTCTTTCCGTCGAGAGCCAAAAACAAAAGAGAGCAAAAGAACGAAACCTCGAAATAACGGCCCTAAAAGCCCTACCCTTTCGTCCTGAGAATCGTAATGCTACCTTCTCCGCCTTCTGTCCGAATCTTAGTCTTCCCCACGACGGGTTTCCCAGAAAACGCCGACGTCTGAACCTTACCATCATTTCTTTTTCGTCCGCCTTTGGCTTCGGCGGAGTTAGAATTCTCTTATTTATGTCGCTCAGCGTCGTGTCTCCGCGCGCGGCGCACGGTTTTATGAAGGTGAACGGGTAAACCACCGAAGAAGCCGTCTTCTTTGGGGGCGCTCGAATGTACGACTTCGTGCCTGAATTTATTTTTGAAGAATTTTAAGCACTGAAAAAAAAAAAAGCGACGAACGGGTTCTTTTTACTTTTTTCTTTGTGCACCTCTTAAAAGCGCTCTTCGGAGAGGGCGAACGGGGAGTTTGGTCGCCGGAGTTTCGGCGATTCGCTGCGCATGAGCTTCTTCGCAAACCTCTGAGTTGAGAAAAATAAAGCGTATTTAGAGAGGTTGGTGTTATTACAAATGAGCGATGAATTTTTTTATTTACGTTTTTCTGTAGCTTCGAGCTGAACGTTGGCCGCTCCGTTCGCACTAATTTTGAAGAAAAAAAACAAATTTGGTCAGAAGTTATACTTCGGCGAAATTTTAAAAGAGATGACGAAAATGTTCGTACCAATCTTCGGAGATCATTTGCATCTCGGGTTCGACGAAGCATTCCGATATCCATCCTTCGGCCGACGGATCCAATGCAAGCGTGTCGTCGTCTGCGCCCAAAAAATAAATAAATAAAGCGCACGAGCTCTAACATGGTGAAAAAAATTCGACGAAAGTCGTAATTCTTTTTGCGCTCGATAAATTTACTAATATATGTATGGTTCTTGTCGTAGGGAACCTTCGAAGCCAACATCCCAATTCGACATATCATCGAAAGCATCTTCGAGAGATTCAGACGTCTCCTAAACAACATCGAAGAAGACGATTGCGATATAATGGAGAAGATCGATGTTATAAAAAAAAAAGCGTACAAGTTTCATCTCATAAGCTTGTATTGATTCAAACCTCAGATCTCAGAAACATCTCGTCACTGAAAGAATTAGCGTTCAAAGCTTGTTCCTCGAACTGAAGCATACGTCGTCTTTTAAACTGGGAAGAAGGCTCGCTGTAATAATTCGCCGATTCTTTCCCTGAATTTTCGTTCAAAAAGCATCACAAGTTAGCTCATTTCTAGTCAAACAAACAGAGAATCGCTGTAATAATCTCTCATTTTTTGTGTTCCTTTGGTGCGAAGAACACTAAGATCAAATCACTACGAACGACGAGTATATATAACAATGCAAGAACGAATACTACCTTTGTTGTGATAGGATAGATCACCAAAAGACTTGGCTGGAGTATTCATATCTGCAGATATCATTTCAACATGAGATAAATAAATGCAGGAAAATACAAATAACCAAGAAATGAATGAAGGAATAGAAAACCTGTGTTGAAATTTTCTTCGAGGCTATACTCCTTATTGGCTTCCCAGTCCATTGTGTTACTGTTACATATTCAGAAAGGGATTTTCGATTACGATTTTAAGCGCTTCAAAGTTAAAATCAAGACAAAGAATTAGAGCACTGTATAAATACTACTGCAATAAGCCTTCTTTCTCCACTTGATACAAGATTGAACGAAGACCTTTCCTTATGATCGATTTACAATAGAAGATTTGCCATGACTAATTCCTCACTCATTCCATGAACAGATTAACTGAAACAAGCTCAATATTTAGGAAGAAACAAAAAAGAAATCGAAACACCGCCCACACTTCCATGAACAGATTAAGTGAAACAAGCTCAAGATTTAGAAAGAAATAAAAAAGATACTGAAACACCACCACACTCAATGACTTTATTTGCCAGCTGAATCAAACGACAAGAATAGAGAAAACCCATGAAATAAAACTCAATCAATCGTAGCCATTCGCCCGAAAAGAAGCTTATATCCAACAGCATTGCGCGAAAACAGAGTAATAAGATAGTCCCACAAAGAAAAATAAAAGAAAAAAGAAAAACAAAAGGAAAAATCAAACCCACTGATCATCGTTGTAGTCCATTGCTTTCCCCTACGCGGCAGAAAACCCACCAAGAATCAGTTAAAGACACGATTTTTAGACCATAATCGGAGCAGTTTTCGTATGCATATAGATCACTTGCGTTTCTCCGATTTTTCCTGAAACTATAAAAAACCGTATCAGAGAGACAATATCTATTGTTATACAGCTCAGATATAGAAAAGATTAATAAATTATAGGAGAAAAATATAAAATGTAATGAAAATGAATAGGTTAAGGCAAAAATAAATGTCTTAAACGAAAATCTTGGAAGTGGCTGATATTGTCCATGAAATCATAATCTTTGGTTAATAATAGATGAGATTCTAATTTAGGTTCTAAATGTTAACTACGCATTGGTTATATCGATCCAATGACAGAACTCAGAAGATAGAAAAAAGCACACAAGTATTATTGTAATGATGGGCTGATTTCATTCATCATGCAACCTAACAAAATTAAATTCAAAGAATTAAATTCAACACATTCCCACTAAAAAGGCTCTTGGTAGGTGATGCATATTCAATGCAGTGAGAGGAGTATGTGTGTGAGCAGAGTAAATAACTAACGAAATAAATCAACTTTCATATTACGTTACACTATATGATCTGTCATTTACAATTACATCGAATTCGTGACGTGGTTACATGTAGAAAATTTAATTTCATCTATCACTATTACCCAAAACCAAACCTTGGCCACCTCGTTTTTCGACACCGTAATCACTCCGTAAAGTGTTAGGATACTATGATCCATGCAGTTGTTTATAATACATCTGCATTATGTTTATTTATATATGCACATATATAATATTCAAATTTGGATGGATTAATGTAGACAAATAGGAGAAATCAACGTTATCACAAGACATTTGTTTTTTTCATTACCTTCTTGTGTTTTGGACAAAACCCTCCCCAAAATAAACGGGTTCCACAATTTTCGATGAAATATTTTTGACTTGTAATAAAAATGTAAGTCTTCTTGGTCATTTCTATAAAGATAGACTATACTCTTTCTTTGTTTATTTATTAATGTGTTCTCGCGATTGGTCAACTTGATATAATTATTTCTAATATGGGAATCTGATCTCAACCTATAAAGTCTTTGGTAGTGAAGATACATTTCATTTCTAGATCAGACCATAGTTTAAAAGAAAATATTTTAATATATATATATATAAATATAATTTTATATACGTTTAACATAAAAAACATAAATGGGCACGCATGCATATAAGCGTTATGATGGCAATTGCATGAACATGCCACGCCTCTCTTACCTATATATATAATATTTATATATATATATATATATATTGCATAATTATGATAAGCTGCTTTCACGTGACATGAAAAGCCTAAGTTGCTTTCATTTTATTTAATTGACAATGTGACAAAGTGAAGAAGTTCATGAAAAAATCAATAGTTGGTAGAGAACATATATCAATTTATTCCCCCTTTTTTAATACATAGGAGTACGCGAAAGATAAGTATTTGTCAAAAGAATCGACTTACTGTGTTGACATTTCAGTTGCAGGTACTTCAATGTCTTCTCATTGTTAATGGAATATTTTCGATAAAAAAGATAATATATTGTAACTAATTAGAAAATAGCCAAATTTGTAAAGCACACCTTATTAATTTCATGGTAAATAGATCAATTTCAATTAATATTAGGATTTATTTCAAAAAGAGTAATGCTTGGTCAGAATACTTTGAATTATATTCCAAACTAAACAAAATGAAAATAGAAGAGGAAAAAATATCTTCCAAAGGAATGGATATATAAATGTTGAGATTAATTACACGAACAACAATTAACATTGACCCTAAATTACAATAAGTCAAAAATAAGAGGACCAATTTGAAAATCCGTAGTTTCCCTCTCATCTCCTTGGTTAACGTTAACCCTTCCCACTACACATAAGCAACAGCTGTCTGTGTTTTTGTGTGTCTTAGTCATGTGGTGGGTCTCTCTACGGTTGGGTCTTTTTCTTTCGTCAGCGCGAGAAGTAAAGCAACCAAAAAAACCCAATCTTTAGCTCTTCACTGCACACCCTCACCCAGTCCCTTTTTTCCCGCTTCTTCTTCAATTTCACATATTCTCAGATCGGTCTTGTTTGACTCGCCACCACTGTACTGTTTTCCTTTTCTTTTTGAGGTGTTGGGCTGACTAATTAACAGATAGGTAGAAAGGGAGCAGTCATGAGCCAAGTGGTAGATAGAGGGAAGGATGAAGAAGAGGGAGAAGCGATGGATACGCCAGAGAGGAGCAAGAATGGTCAGATCGCTGTGTCTCTGAGCAAAGTTGAGGTCTGATTTGTGTTTGTTCTTGATGATAAATTCTGGGCTTTTGTTGTTCTTGGTTGAATTAATCTGTGATGGGTTTTTCTGCATGTTTCGTAATGATTGTTGAGTTGTGATGCAGTCGAGGTGTTTGTGTAGTGGCCCGATTGAGTGATTAGTGTGGTATATGGCTTTGAGTGCTTTTCTTTCTTTCTTTCTTTCTTTCTTTCTTTCTTTCTTTCTTTCAGTTCAACTTTTCTAGCTCTGTTTGAAGTTCTTTTACAAGACTCTTGTTTTCTTGCATGATTTAGAATATACTTAGCATCTCCTGGTTCTTTTCTGCATCTTTTGTTGGTTAAATTCCTCCGATTCAACCTGAATTTGATTAATCCTTGGATAAAAAGCTATCTTTGGCTTATTACATGACTCATAACTGTCTGAAATGTTGGTGTTGTCACGCAGGAATCTCCTGTCTTCAGCTTTCTCAATAGCCTTTCCCCTATAGGCTTGGTGAAGCCAATGCAAATATCTCAGACGATAAATCCTCTTAACTGCACTTCACCTCCTTTGGTATTCGCTTCGCCTCATATCAGTTCTTTAGGAGAATCTAGATTACTTCGAAGGTAATGCATTTATTGGTTACATTGTCCAAAACATTTCTGCCATTTTTCCAAAAAATAACAGAACCATTCTTATATACAGAATCCATCTTCTAGATCCATCGAAGCCTGAGTTTTCTTCCATTGATGGCGATAAGAATCCTACAACTGAGACAAATATCCATGATTCTGATGAGAAATTGAACGGTGAAAATTGTAATCCAAATGCAGGTGATAGTGAAGTGAGATATGGTGTGCCATCGTTTGAAAACCTCGGCAGCTCTGTTTTAGATCTTAGCACTGGTCTCAAAAGCGACCTTACATCGACTCGTTCTCTTGACTATATGGCACTTGTCCCATTAGCTAAAGAGGCAGTTCAAGGTTCTTCGTATGTTAGAGAGGCTAATGTAGGAGGCCCCACATATCAGATCGATCAAGATATTGAAGCTACAACATGTGATTGGGAGAGCTTAATGAATGCCTCTGATCTGTTAATCTTTGAATCGCCGAATGTTACATCTGATGCACGTAGAAGATCGATAGATCAAGGGCCAACTTTATACGCAAGTATCGATCAAGACATGCATCATATGACCACAGAATTTGGGCCAAGCAACGAATCTGACAACCTATGTACACAGCCCGGTGAAGGAAATGAGATGCTTGAATGCACCGAAAACAGTGAAATTGCTGCTGATATGAAGATTAGTGATTCTGGAGAAAGGATAGACTATGAGGTAAAAGAATAACATCAAATTAACACCTGAATATACCTTTTTATGCTTCATAAAATTCGATTTTTTTTGTTGTTCTTTTATGTAGCATCTGCCTGGTTTCTACCATGGTATGAGGCGGCGATGTCTTGTTTTCGAAATGGCTGGAGCACGCATGAAGCATTCGGACAGTAAACAGTCAACTTCTTCTGTTTTACCACAATTGGATTGTAATACTTCCAAGAATGAAGAACGACAACTAGTTTTAACAAAGAAGGGAAACGATTCTTTGAATCGTGGGTTGCCTGGGATTGGTTTGCATCTAAATGCTATAGCAGCAACTCCAAAGGACTTCAAAATCATCAGCCAAGATTCTTCTGCTTCGGGGAGATTATTGATTGGCCAAAGCTCCTCTTCAGTCAACCTTCAGACAAGTAGTCCAGGGCAAGAACTGATTACGGTGGACGAGATTGTAAATGTCGACTCATCACAAAGAAACACTGTGAATGAGGAAGTCAACCCAAGTAGTCCAAAGAAGAAGAGGTAAATATATCTGTGTGTGTGTATATGTTATATCCTATTTTTCCTCTTGTGTTTAGTTTAAATCTTCCTCACCCTTGACATGGATGTTTAGACGGCGGGAACAAGATACTGCTGCGGGAGCATGTAAGAGGTGCAATTGCAAGAAATCGAAATGCCTTAAACTGTGAGTTATTTTTTGACCTTTAACATGGGTTTCAAATTAATTTCGATGTTGAAATTCAAATTTATTTTTTAAACTTCAGTTACTGTGAGTGCTTTGCTGCTGGCGTGTACTGCGTGGAGCCATGCGCTTGCATAGATTGCTTCAACAAGCCTATCCACGAAGACACCGTTCTTGCGACTCGCAAGCAAATCGAATCGAGGAATCCCCTTGCCTTTGCTCCGAAAGTTATCAGAGATTCCGACCCAATCACTGAAACTGGGGTTAGAACACAAACCATAGTTCAGATGATGAATTTTTTTTCAACTCAGATTATGTAAAATCATCGTTCGTTTTTTTTGCTCCAGGTCGATTCGACTAAGACGCCTGCTTCTGCCAGACATAAAAGGGGATGCAACTGCAAGAAATCGGGTTGTCTTAAGAAGTATTGCGAATGCTATCAGGTTTGTTGTTTACCCTTTTCTGTATCTGATACAACACACACATTGCAAGGTGATCAAATTCGAATCTTTTTGGCCTCTTTTTAGAGTGGGGTAGGTTGCTCGATCAACTGCAGATGTGAAGGTTGTAAGAATGCTTTCGGTAGGAAAGACGGTAAGTTTATATTTCGAGATGTAAATAACTGAACAATCAATCTGCATTGTAGAGAAAAGGTTCGAAGTAATAGCTGCTGTGATCATTCTTCAATATAGGATCTGGGGTGATAGTCATGGAACTCGAAGTCGAAGAAGATGAAACTGACAAAAAGAATGAGAAAGCCATTCTTGACATAGATTCTGCTCCACCATCAACGCCTTTAAGGGCTAGCAGGTAATAAATAGCAAGAAACAACTTTCGAAATTGTACACTTTCTTGATTTTCTAAACAACCATTCCATCTTGTGGCCCATACCATCATCATCACCTATTTAGGTTATACACAAATAAGTGTAGCGAGAAAACGAGCTCATACTTTGACACCATTAGAGAAGTTGAAGAAGAAGATGATGAACAAATCCCAGATTTTCTTCGAGAGAATTCGCCTATAGAGGGGATTAAATCGTCGTCTCCTAATGGTAAGAGAGTATCTCCACCTCACAGTGGGAATACAAAGTCGCCTTCGCAGGGTTTAAGGAGCAGCAGAA
This sequence comes from Craterostigma plantagineum, assembly GCA_027422505.1. Taxonomy (NCBI): domain Eukaryota; kingdom Viridiplantae; phylum Streptophyta; class Magnoliopsida; order Lamiales; family Linderniaceae; genus Craterostigma; species Craterostigma plantagineum. The sequence goes on from JAPQWV010000057.1 coordinate 2,470,151, forward strand.
AGCTTATTCTTCGATCTATACCATCGTTTCCTTCTCTCAATACCAATCAGTAGAGTCGAAGTGAGATCGACGTGAATCTCTTTATTCTCTCCGTTTGGTAAGAACGTATATCGTCTTGATATATCTTAAGTTATATATATGTGTGTAAGCTGTTGAGGGAGATGTAAAGCTTGTGTTCTTGTGACTGCTTTGTATCATCGTAGTAATGTTATTTCATGAATAAGAACTTGGTTTCACTGGAACTGTTGGGAATTTAATATATGATCTGTTTGCTAAATGGCCATTCACTGCCGGGCCGGGCCGGGCCAGGCCATCATTATTTCTGCAAATTTCGGTCGTTGTTTCTCCATTTTTTTATTATTAATGAATAACAAGCGATATTACATATATGGAAAAATTTTAGGGAACTTTCTATTTCAATTTTCAGGCCCCAACATATTTTTTTGTTTTGAGTTAATGCCCTATTCATATAAAACATAGTTTTAAAGACCTAGTCTTCAATAAAATCTTACATAGATATGCAAATGTAGTTTTGATGTGGTGCTGCCACGTGTCCTCCTAATTATTATTATGTTTACATAAAAAATACTTTTTTTAATACGTAAGGTGGCGTCCATCGGTCCATTCGTTAATTTTTTTAAAAAAAATAAATTATTTCCTGTACGTGCTTTGTAATATTCCACCCCACTACGTGCTATCAAGGAGTATTCAACCGTCACACAAGTCCTCACGATCGATCCTTCAAGGTGCCGCTTAAGTCCTTCACCTCATCACCCCAGGGATCTCGATCGTCGCGCTCAGGCACCTCCAGGCGACAGGCACCACGATGATCCGATTTTCGGCACCAAGCAAGAGGCGCCGAACTATCCTCCGGTGACGGTGACGAAGACGTCGACCATCTGTGGCGGGTTGAGTTCTTTACCGAATTAGTATTGCTGGGTTGAAGTTGGGTGTGCCGAGAAGGTGGTCGATGAAATGGTTGAAAGGGTGTGAGGGGCAACTGATGACTCGATCTTCGGCACCAAGCAAGAGGCGGCACCGAACTATCCTCTGGTGACGTTGACGAAGCCGTCGACTCGACCATAGGACGGTAAGGAAACCATAGATTTTTATTGTGTGGCAAAATATGGACATAAGTGGGTACCAATGAGCAGTACCAATGGGAGTTGTTTGATCCCGTCATAGTGATAACCATCAGTGTGCTACAATATTCATTTATTTTGTCTGTTTGTAGGAAAAGCTATTTATATTTTCTATTTGTTTCTGGTTGGCGTTGGAGTTATTGATGCTTTCTGTGACTTTAGGCCTTCATCATGTCTATCTCTCTTTGCTTCTGTGTCAAAAGTCTTCAGAGCAGTGGACATGGGAGTTGTTTGATCCCTGCGGTGTGATAACCATCAATGTATTTATTAACGTAATTGATTGATAAGATTTTTTTGTCTAGGAAAAGCTATTTGTATTTTTTGTTTATTTGTGGGTGGTGTTGAGTTATTGATGCTATAGATGACCTTCGGCCTTCGTCATGTCTTTCTCTATTTGATTATATTTTGAGAGTGCTTCACACACATCCTTTACATACAATGTTTATGAACGTTGACATCTTTTCCTTAGAGCTTGACGATTAAACGTTAATTTTTTCGGGTGAAACATATGTATCTTGCAGATTTTGCATTATATTTCTGAGGGCTTCACAACTTACTTGAACAGGGAGACCACCGAGATTCCGATAGAAATTGTGCCATGCTGTTTGCTCTGACTCAATAGGATAGATTTCGGCCATCAAGACAAGAAGATCAAAGGTATGTTGAGTTTTGTAATTGTTCCTTGCCTGTTTTTTTAATTTTTTTTTTAATTTTTTTTTAAATTATGTCTAACAACATATTTTCTGCATCATATTTGCTTTCAATTTTCTGCATATATATTTTCTGCATGACATTTGCTTTCAATTTTCAGGAGAGGAACACATAAAAATGGCTTTAGGGACTTGATGATATAGCTAAAGATGAGTTGGCATTCCTACGGGGTAGAAATAGTCAAAACTGGCAAGCTTGTGTAAGTTGTAAAATGAGGCTTGAATGGTCTACAGGCTCCTTTACGTTAAGCGTGTTTCCTGTGAATGTACAAAAATTCGATTATATGATTATTACTGTTCTCATATTGTACCTTTTGTATGATTTAATGTTCTTATGATGTACTTTTTGGCAAGATTCAAGAGGTTACAAAGAGTCTCAGCGTGCTTGTCTGATAGACAGAGTGATTGTAGTTGATTTTTGCAGTATCTATTGAATGCATGAAGAAAGGGGAAAAGGTTAGTAGCTGATTTATTGATTTTGCACTATATTGAAAAAGAGTTATTAAGAGTATAGCTGATATAGTGTTAAGTTTTTTTTACGCTCCCTATTACTAATACTATGGTTATTCATCGTCTGGTACACTGTCTAAAAATTGTTTCAAATCGAAATATAGCAAATCCTCTAGAACTGCATGATCAACGATTGACAGACACCAAAATTTAGACCAACAAGAAAGGAATCAATGAATTATTTTGCTATCGATTTCGACTGCATTATTTGTAATGTAGACATTGATCACTCATAAGTAGCATTCTCAACAAAAAAAACCGTATATGCAAATATAATATTTGTTTCATAGTGTAGCATATTCTCTTCTCACAACTAATTTGAATACTGAATTTACCTGCTTTAGCTCTCAAGCGTAATCATATGATCTAAATATATGCGTACACACAATGTGAATACATCATGCATCCCTCTACACCATAATCATCTCTGCATATCGTCTTTTAAAATAGTCGTCAGCTTTCTTTTTATTCTGTCGGCGCCCAACACATACGAAATTGAGTTAAGGACGTATACTTATAGATTTGACTCGAATGAAGAGTATAATTATCAATCTTCAAACGACAAAAACTGTGATACAATTAACATTAATTTATGCATAGTTAAGACCCGTGCATTGCACGGGCAATAAACTAGTCTTACATAGATATGCAAATGTAGTTTTGATGTGGTGCTGCCACGTGTCCTCCTAATTATTATTATGTTTACATAAAAAATACTTTTTTTAATACGTAAGGTGGCGTCCATCGGTCCATTCGTTAATTTTTTTAAAAAAAATAAATTATTTCCTGTACGTGCTTTGTAATATTCCACCCCACTACGTGCTATCAAGGAGTATTCAACCGTCACACAAGTCCTCACGATCTCCTTCATGGTGCCGCTTAAGTCCTTCACCTCATCACCCCAGGGATCTCGATCGTCGCGCTCAGGCACCTCCAGGCGACAGGCACCACGATGATCCGATTTTCGGCACCAAGCAAGAGGCGCCGAACTATCCTCCGGTGACGGTGACGAAGACGTCGACCATCTGTGGCGGGTTGAGTTCTTTACCGAATTAGTATTGCTGGGTTGAAGTTGGGTGTGCCGAGAAGGTGGTCGATGAAATGGTTGAAAGGGTGTGAGGGGCAACTGATGACTCGATCTTCGGCACCAAGCAAGAGGCGGCACCGAACTATCCTCTGGTGACGTTGACGAAGCCGTCGACTCGACCATAGGACGGTAAGGAAACCATAGATTTTTATTGTGTGGCAAAATATGGACATAAGTGGGTACCAATGAGCAGTACCAATGGGAGTTGTTTGATCCCGTCATAGTGATAACCATCAGTGTGCTACAATATTCATTTATTTTGTCTGTTTGTAGGAAAAGCTATTTATATTTTCTATTTGTTTCTGGTTGGCGTTGGAGTTATTGATGCTTTCTGTGACTTTAGGCCTTCATCATGTCTATCTCTCTTTGCTTCTGTGTCAAAAGTCTTCAGAGCAGTGGACATGGGAGTTGTTTGATCCCTGCGGTGTGATAACCATCAATGTATTTATTAACGTAATTGATTGATAAGATTTTTTTGTCTAGGAAAAGCTATTTGTATTTTTTGTTTATTTGTGGGTGGTGTTGAGTTATTGATGCTATAGATGACCTTCGGCCTTCGTCATGTCTTTCTCTATTTGATTATATTTTGAGAGTGCTTCACACACATCCTTTACATACAATGTTTATGAACGTTGACATCTTTTCCTTAGAGCTTGACGATTAAACGTTAATTTTTTCGGGTGAAACATATGTATCTTGCAGATTTTGCATTATATTTCTGAGGGCTTCACAACTTACTTGAACAGGGAGACCACCGAGATTCCGATAGAAATTGTGCCATGCTGTTTGCTCTGACTCAATAGGATAGATTTCGGCCATCAAGACAAGAAGATCAAAGGTATGTTGAGTTTTGTAATTGTTCCTTGCCTGTTTTTTTAATTTTTTTTTAATTTTTTTTTAAATTATGTCTAACAACATATTTTCTGCATCATATTTGCTTTCAATTTTCTGCATATATATTTTCTGCATGACATTTGCTTTCAATTTTCAGGAGAGGAACACATAAAAATGGCTTTAGGGACTTGATGATATAGCTAAAGATGAGTTGGCATTCCTACGGGGTAGAAATAGTCAAAACTGGCAAGCTTGTGTAAGTTGTAAAATGAGGCTTGAATGGTCTACAGGCTCCTTTACGTTAAGCGTGTTCCTGTGAATGTACAAAAATTCGATTATATGATTATTACTGTTCTCATATTGTACCTTTTGTATGATTTAATGTTCTTATGATGTACTTTTTGGCAAGATTCAAGAGGTTACAAAGAGTCTCAGCGTGCTTGTCTGATAGACAGAGTGATTGTAGTTGATTTTTGCAGTATCTATTGAATGCATGAAGAAAGGGGAAAAGGTTAGTAGCTGATTTATTGATTTTGCACTATATTGAAAAAGAGTTATTAAGAGTATAGCTGATATAGTGTTAAGTTTTTTTTACGCTCCCTATTACTAATACTATGGTTATTCATCGTCTGGTACACTGTCTAAAAATTGTTTCAAATCGAAATATAGCAAATCCTCTAGAACTGCATGATCAACGATTGACAGACACCAAAATTTAGACCAACAAGAAAGGAATCAATGAATTATTTTGCTATCGATTTCGACTGCATTATTTGTAATGTAGACATTGATCACTCATAAGTAGCATTCTCAACAAAAAAAAACCGTATATGCAAATATAATATTTGTTTCATAGTGTAGCATATTCTCTTCTCACAACTAATTTGAATACTGAATTTACCTGCTTTAGCTCTCAAGCGTAATCATATGATCTAAATATATGCGTACACACAATGTGAATACATCATGCATCCCTCTACACCATAATCATCTCTGCATATCGTCTTTTAAAATAGTCGTCAGCTTTCTTTTTATTCTGTCGGCGCCCAACACATACGAAATTGAGTTAAGGACGTATACTTATAGATTTGACTCGAATGAAGAGTATAATTATCAATCTTCAAACGACAAAAACTGTGATACAATTAACATTAATTTATGCATAGTTAAGACCCGTGCATTGCACGGGCAATAAACTAGTCTTACATAGATATGCAAATGTAGTTTTGATGTGGTGCTGCCACGTGTCCTCCTAATTATTATTATGTTTACATAAAAAATACTTTTTTTAATACGTAAGGTGGCGTCCATCGGTCCATTCGTTAATTTTTTTAAAAAAAATAAATTATTTCCTGTACGTGCTTTGTAATATTCCACCCCACTACGTGCTATCAAGGAGTATTCAACCGTCACACAAGTCCTCACGATCTCCTTCATGGTGCCGCTTAAGTCCTTCACCTCATCACCCCAGGGATCTCGATCGTCGCGCTCAGGCACCTCCAGGCGACAGGCACCACGATGATCCGATTTTCGGCACCAAGCAAGAGGCGCCGAACTATCCTCCGGTGACGGTGACGAAGACGTCGACCATCTGTGGCGGGTTGAGTTCTTTACCGAATTAGTATTGCTGGGTTGAAGTTGGGTGTGCCGAGAAGGTGGTCGATGAAATGGTTGAAAGGGTGTGAGGGGCAACTGATGACTCGATCTTCGGCACCAAGCAAGAGGCGGCACCGAACTATCCTCTGGTGACGTTGACGAAGCCGTCGACTCGACCATAGGACGGTAAGGAAACCATAGATTTTTATTGTGTGGCAAAATATGGACATAAGTGGGTACCAATGAGCAGTACCAATGGGAGTTGTTTGATCCCGTCATAGTGATAACCATCAGTGTGCTACAATATTCATTTATTTTGTCTGTTTGTAGGAAAAGCTATTTATATTTTCTATTTGTTTCTGGTTGGCGTTGGAGTTATTGATGCTTTCTGTGACTTTAGGCCTTCATCATGTCTATCTCTCTTTGCTTCTGTGTCAAAAGTCTTCAGAGCAGTGGACATGGGAGTTGTTTGATCCCTGCGGTGTGATAACCATCAATGTATTTATTAACGTAATTGATTGATAAGATTTTTTTGTCTAGGAAAAGCTATTTGTATTTTTTGTTTATTTGTGGGTGGTGTTGAGTTATTGATGCTATAGATGACCTTCGGCCTTCGTCATGTCTTTCTCTATTTGATTATATTTTGAGAGTGCTTCACACACATCCTTTACATACAATGTTTATGAACGTTGACATCTTTTCCTTAGAGCTTGACGATTAAACGTTAATTTTTTCGGGTGAAACATATGTATCTTGCAGATTTTGCATTATATTTCTGAGGGCTTCACAACTTACTTGAACAGGGAGACCACCGAGATTCCGATAGAAATTGTGCCATGCTGTTTGCTCTGACTCAATAGGATAGATTTCGGCCATCAAGACAAGAAGATCAAAGGTATGTTGAGTTTTGTAATTGTTCCTTGCCTGTTTTTTTTAATTTTTTTTTAATTTTTTTTTAAATTATGTCTAACAACATATTTTCTGCATCATATTTGCTTTCAATTTTCTGCATATATATTTTCTGCATGACATTTGCTTTCAATTTTCAGGAGAGGAACACATAAAAATGGCTTTAGGGACTTGATGATATAGCTAAAGATGAGTTGGCATTCCTACGGGGTAGAAATAGTCAAAACTGGCAAGCTTGTGTAAGTTGTAAAATGAGGCTTGAATGGTCTACAGGCTCCTTTACGTTAAGCGTGTTTCCTGTGAATGTACAAAAATTCGATTATATGATTATTACTGTTCTCATATTGTACCTTTTGTATGATTTAATGTTCTTATGATGTACTTTTTGGCAAGATTCAAGAGGTTACAAAGAGTCTCAGCGTGCTTGTCTGATAGACAGAGTGATTGTAGTTGATTTTTGCAGTATCTATTGAATGCATGAAGAAAGGGGAAAAGGTTAGTAGCTGATTTATTGATTTTGCACTATATTGAAAAAGAGTTATTAAGAGTATAGCTGATATAGTGTTAAGTTTTTTTTACGCTCCCTATTACTAATACTATGGTTATTCATCGTCTGGTACACTGTCTAAAAATTGTTTCAAATCGAAATATAGCAAATCCTCTAGAACTGCATGATCAACGATTGACAGACACCAAAATTTAGACCAACAAGAAAGGAATCAATGAATTATTTTGCTATCGATTTCGACTGCATTATTTGTAATGTAGACATTGATCACTCATAAGTAGCATTCTCAACAAAAAAAAACCGTATATGCAAATATAATATTTGTTTCATAGTGTAGCATATTCTCTTCTCACAACTAATTTGAATACTGAATTTACCTGCTTTAGCTCTCAAGCGTAATCATATGATCTAAATATATGCGTACACACAATGTGAATACATCATGCATCCCTCTACACCATAATCATCTCTGCATATCGTCTTTTAAAATAGTCGTCAGCTTTCTTTTTATTCTGTCGGCGCCCAACACATACGAAATTGAGTTAAGGACGTATACTTATAGATTTGACTCGAATGAAGAGTATAATTATCAATCTTCAAACGACAAAAACTGTGATACAATTAACATTAATTTATGCATAGTTAAGACCCGTGCATTGCACGGGCAATAAACTAGTCTTACATAGATATGCAAATGTAGTTTTGATGTGGTGCTGCCACGTGTCCTCCTAATTATTATTATGTTTACATAAAAAATACTTTTTTTAATACGTAAGGTGGCGTCCATCGGTCCATTCGTTAATTTTTTTAAAAAAAATAAATTATTTCCTGTACGTGCTTTGTAATATTCCACCCCACTACGTGCTATCAAGGAGTATTCAACCGTCACACAAGTCCTCACGATCTCCTTCATGGTGCCGCTTAAGTCCTTCACCTCATCACCCCAGGGATCTCGATCGTCGCGCTCAGGCACCTCCAGGCGACAGGCACCACGATGATCCGATTTTCGGCACCAAGCAAGAGGCGCCGAACTATCCTCCGGTGACGGTGACGAAGACGTCGACCATCTGTGGCGGGTTGAGTTCTTTACCGAATTAGTATTGCTGGGTTGAAGTTGGGTGTGCCGAGAAGGTGGTCGATGAAATGGTTGAAAGGGTGTGAGGGGCAACTGATGACTCGATCTTCGGCACCAAGCAAGAGGCGGCACCGAACTATCCTCTGGTGACGTTGACGAAGCCGTCGACTCGACCATAGGACGGTAAGGAAACCATAGATTTTTATTGTGTGGCAAAATATGGACATAAGTGGGTACCAATGAGCAGTACCAATGGGAGTTGTTTGATCCCGTCATAGTGATAACCATCAGTGTGCTACAATATTCATTTATTTTGTCTGTTTGTAGGAAAAGCTATTTATATTTTCTATTTGTTTCTGGTTGGCGTTGGAGTTATTGATGCTTTCTGTGACTTTAGGCCTTCATCATGTCTATCTCTCTTTGCTTCTGTGTCAAAAGTCTTCAGAGCAGTGGACATGGGAGTTGTTTGATCCCTGCGGTGTGATAACCATCAATGTATTTATTAACGTAATTGATTGATAAGATTTTTTTGTCTAGGAAAAGCTATTTGTATTTTTTGTTTATTTGTGGGTGGTGTTGAGTTATTGATGCTATAGATGACCTTCGGCCTTCGTCATGTCTTTCTCTATTTGATTATATTTTGAGAGTGCTTCACACACATCCTTTACATACAATGTTTATGAACGTTGACATCTTTTCCTTAGAGCTTGACGATTAAACGTTAATTTTTTCGGGTGAAACATATGTATCTTGCAGATTTTGCATTATATTTCTGAGGGCTTCACAACTTACTTGAACAGGGAGACCACCGAGATTCCGATAGAAATTGTGCCATGCTGTTTGCTCTGACTCAATAGGATAGATTTCGGCCATCAAGACAAGAAGATCAAAGGTATGTTGAGTTTTGTAATTGTTCCTTGCCTGTTTTTTTAATTTTTTTTTTAATTTTTTTTTAAATTATGTCTAACAACATATTTTCTGCATCATATTTGCTTTCAATTTTCTGCATATATATTTTCTGCATGACATTTGCTTTCAATTTTCAGGAGAGGAACACATAAAAATGGCTTTAGGGACTTGATGATATAGCTAAAGATGAGTTGGCATTCCTACGGGGTAGAAATAGTCAAAACTGGCAAGCTTGTGTAAGTTGTAAAATGAGGCTTGAATGGTCTACAGGCTCCTTTACGTTAAGCGTGTTTCCTGTGAATGTACAAAAATTCGATTATATGATTATTACTGTTCTCATATTGTACCTTTTGTATGATTTAATGTTCTTATGATGTACTTTTTGGCAAGATTCAAGAGGTTACAAAGAGTCTCAGCGTGCTTGTCTGATAGACAGAGTGATTGTAGTTGATTTTTGCAGTATCTATTGAATGCATGAAGAAAGGGGAAAAGGTTAGTAGCTGATTTATTGATTTTGCACTATATTGAAAAAGAGTTATTAAGAGTATAGCTGATATAGTGTTAAGTTTTTTTTACGCTCCCTATTACTAATACTATGGTTATTCATCGTCTGGTACACTATCTAAAAATTGTTTCAAATCGAAATATAGCAAATCCTCTAGAACTGCATGATCAACGATTGACAGACACCAAAATTTAGACCAACAAGAAAGGAATCAATGAATTATTTTGCTATCGATTTCGACTGCATTATTTGTAATGTAGACATTGATCACTCATAAGTAGCATTCTCAACAAAAAAAACCGTATATGCAAATATAATATTTGTTTCATAGTGTAGCATATTCTCTTCTCACAACTAATTTGAATACTGAATTTACCTGCTTTAGCTCTCAAGCGTAATCATATGATCTAAATATATGCGTACACACAATGTGAATACATCATGCATCCCTCTACACCATAATCATCTCTGCATATCGTCTTTTAAAATAGTCGTCAGCTTTCTTTTTATTCTGTCGGCGCCCAACACATACGAAATTGAGTTAAGGACGTATACTTATAGATTTGACTCGAATGAAGAGTATAATTATCAATCTTCAAACGACAAAAACTGTGATACAATTAACATTAATTTATGCATAGTTAAGACCCGTGCATTGCACGGGCAATAAACTAGTCTTACATAGATATGCAAATGTAGTTTTGATGTGGTGCTGCCACGTGTCCTCCTAATTATTATTATGTTTACATAAAAAATACTTTTTTTAATACGTAAGGTGGCGTCCATCGGTCCATTCGTTAATTTTTTTAAAAAAAATAAATTATTTCCTGTACGTGCTTTGTAATATTCCACCCCACTACGTGCTATCAAGGAGTATTCAACCGTCACACAAGTCCTCACGATCTCCTTCATGGTGCCGCTTAAGTCCTTCACCTCATCACCCCAGGGATCTCGATCGTCGCGCTCAGGCACCTCCAGGCGACAGGCACCACGATGATCCGATTTTCGGCACCAAGCAAGAGGCGCCGAACTATCCTCCGGTGACGGTGACGAAGACGTCGACCATCTGTGGCGGGTTGAGTTCTTTACCGAATTAGTATTGCTGGGTTGAAGTTGGGTGTGCCGAGAAGGTGGTCGATGAAATGGTTGAAAGGGTGTGAGGGGCAACTGATGACTCGATCTTCGGCACCAAGCAAGAGGCGGCACCGAACTATCCTCTGGTGACGTTGACGAAGCCGTCGACTCGACCATAGGACGGTAAGGAAACCATAGATTTTTATTGTGTGGCAAAATATGGACATAAGTGGGTACCAATGAGCAGTACCAATGGGAGTTGTTTGATCCCGTCATAGTGATAACCATCAGTGTGCTACAATATTCATTTATTTTGTCTGTTTGTAGGAAAAGCTATTTATATTTTCTATTTGTTTCTGGTTGGCGTTGGAGTTATTGATGCTTTCTGTGACTTTAGGCCTTCATCATGTCTATCTCTCTTTGCTTCTGTGTCAAAAGTCTTCAGAGCAGTGGACATGGGAGTTGTTTGATCCCTGCGGTGTGATAACCATCAATGTATTTATTAACGTAATTGATTGATAAGATTTTTTTGTCTAGGAAAAGCTATTTGTATTTTTTGTTTATTTGTGGGTGGTGTTGAGTTATTGATGCTATAGATGACCTTCGGCCTTCGTCATGTCTTTCTCTATTTGATTATATTTTGAGAGTGCTTCACACACATCCTTTACATACAATGTTTATGAACGTTGACATCTTTTCCTTAGAGCTTGACGATTAAACGTTAATTTTTTCGGGTGAAACATATGTATCTTGCAGATTTTGCATTATATTTCTGAGGGCTTCACAACTTACTTGAACAGGGAGACCACCGAGATTCCGATAGAAATTGTGCCATGCTGTTTGCTCTGACTCAATAGGATAGATTTCGGCCATCAAGACAAGAAGATCAAAGGTATGTTGAGTTTTGTAATTGTTCCTTGCCTGTTTTTTTAATTTTTTTTTTAATTTTTTTTAAATTATGTCTAACAACATATTTTCTGCATCATATTTGCTTTCAATTTTCTGCATATATATTTTCTGCATGACATTTGCTTTCAATTTTCAGGAGAGGAACACATAAAAATGGCTTTAGGGACTTGATGATATAGCTAAAGATGAGTTGGCATTCCTACGGGGTAGAAATAGTCAAAACTGGCAAGCTTGTGTAAGTTGTAAAATGAGGCTTGAATGGTCTACAGGCTCCTTTACGTTAAGCGTGTTTCCTGTGAATGTACAAAAATTCGATTATATGATTATTACTGTTCTCATATTGTACCTTTTGTATGATTTAATGTTCTTATGATGTACTTTTTGGCAAGATTCAAGAGGTTACAAAGAGTCTCAGCGTGCTTGTCTGATAGACAGAGTGATTGTAGTTGATTTTTGCAGTATCTATTGAATGCATGAAGAAAGGGGAAAAGGTTAGTAGCTGATTTATTGATTTTGCACTATATTGAAAAAGAGTTATTAAGAGTATAGCTGATATAGTGTTAAGTTTTTTTTACGCTCCCTATTACTAATACTATGGTTATTCATCGTCTGGTACACTGTCTAAAAATTGTTTCAAATCGAAATATAGCAAATCCTCTAGAACTGCATGATCAACGATTGACAGACACCAAAATTTAGACCAACAAGAAAGGAATCAATGAATTATTTTGCTATCGATTTCGACTGCATTATTTGTAATGTAGACATTGATCACTCATAAGTAGCATTCTCAACAAAAAAAACCGTATATGCAAATATAATATTTGTTTCATAGTGTAGCATATTCTCTTCTCACAACTAATTTGAATACTGAATTTACCTGCTTTAGCTCTCAAGCGTAATCATATGATCTAAATATATGCGTACACACAATGTGAATACATCATGCATCCCTCTACACCATAATCATCTCTGCATATCGTCTTTTAAAATAGTCGTCAGCTTTCTTTTTATTCTGTCGGCGCCCAACACATACGAAATTGAGTTAAGGACGTATACTTATAGATTTGACTCGAATGAAGAGTATAATTATCAATCTTCAAACGACAAAAACTGTGATACAATTAACATTAATTTATGCATAGTTAAGACCCGTGCATTGCACGGGCAATAAACTAGTCTTACATAGATATGCAAATGTAGTTTTGATGTGGTGCTGCCACGTGTCCTCCTAATTATTATTATGTTTACATAAAAAATACTTTTTTTAATACGTAAGGTGGCGTCCATCGGTCCATTCGTTAATTTTTTTAAAAAAATAAATTATTTCCTGTACGTGCTTTGTAATATTCCACCCCACTACGTGCTATCAAGGAGTATTCAACCGTCACACAAGTCCTCACGATCTCCTTCATGGTGCCGCTTAAGTCCTTCACCTCATCACCCCAGGGATCTCGATCGTCGCGCTCAGGCACCTCCAGGCGACAGGCACCACGATGATCCGATTTTCGGCACCAAGCAAGAGGCGCCGAACTATCCTCCAGTGACGGTGACGAAGACGTCGACCATCTGTGGCGGGTTGAGTTCTTTACCGAATTAGTATTGCTGGGTTGAAGTTGGGTGTGCCGAGAAGGTGGTCGATGAAATGGTTGAAAGGGTGTGAGGGGCAACTGATGACTCGATCTTCGGCACCAAGCAAGAGGCGGCACCGAACTATCCTCTGGTGACGTTGACGAAGCCGTCGACTCGACCATAGGACGGTAAGGAAACCATAGATTTTTATTGTGTGGCAAAATATGGACATAAGTGGGTACCAATGAGCAGTACCAATGGGAGTTGTTTGATCCCGTCATAGTGATAACCATCAGTGTGCTACAATATTCATTTATTTTGTCTGTTTGTAGGAAAAGCTATTTATATTTTCTATTTGTTTCTGGTTGGCGTTGGAGTTATTGATGCTTTCTGTGACTTTAGGCCTTCATCATGTCTATCTCTCTTTGCTTCTGTGTCAAAAGTCTTCAGAGCAGTGGACATGGGAGTTGTTTGATCCCTGCGGTGTGATAACCATCAATGTATTTATTAACGTAATTGATTGATAAGATTTTTTTGTCTAGGAAAAGCTATTTGTATTTTTTGTTTATTTGTGGGTGGTGTTGAGTTATTGATGCTATAGATGACCTTCGGCCTTCGTCATGTCTTTCTCTATTTGATTATATTTTGAGAGTGCTTCACACACATCCTTTACATACAATGTTTATGAACGTTGACATCTTTTCCTTAGAGCTTGACGATTAAACGTTAATTTTTTCGGGTGAAACATATGTATCTTGCAGATTTTGCATTATATTTCTGAGGGCTTCACAACTTACTTGAACAGGGAGACCACCGAGATTCCGATAGAAATTGTGCCATGCTGTTTGCTCTGACTCAATAGGATAGATTTCGGCCATCAAGACAAGAAGATCAAAGGTATGTTGAGTTTTGTAATTGTTCCTTGCCTGTTTTTTTAATTTTTTTTTAATTTTTTTTTTAAATTATGTCTAACAACATATTTTCTGCATCATATTTGCTTTCAATTTTCTGCATATATATTTTCTGCATGACATTTGCTTTCAATTTTCAGGAGAGGAACACATAAAAATGGCTTTAGGGACTTGATGATATAGCTAAAGATGAGTTGGCATTCCTACGGGGTAGAAATAGTCAAAACTGGCAAGCTTGTGTAAGTTGTAAAATGAGGCTTGAATGGTCTACAGGCTCCTTTACGTTAAGCGTGTTTCCTGTGAATGTACAAAAATTCGATTATATGATTATTACTGTTCTCATATTGTACCTTTTGTATGATTTAATGTTCTTATGATGTACTTTTTGGCAAGATTCAAGAGGTTACAAAGAGTCTCAGCGTGCTTGTCTGATAGACAGAGTGATTGTAGTTGATTTTTGCAGTATCTATTGAATGCATGAAGAAAGGGGAAAAGGTTAGTAGCTGATTTATTGATTTTGCACTATATTGAAAAAGAGTTATTAAGAGTATAGCTGATATAGTGTTAAGTTTTTTTTACGCTCCCTATTACTAATACTATGGTTATTCATCGTCTGGTACACTGTCTAAAATTGTTTCAAATCGAAATATAGCAAATCCTCTAGAACTGCATGATCAACGATTGACAGACACCAAAATTTAGACCAACAAGAAAGGAATCAATGAATTATTTTGCTATCGATTTCGACTGCATTATTTGTAATGTAGACATTGATCACTCATAAGTAGCATTCTCAACAAAAAAACCGTATATGCAAATATAATATTTGTTTCATAGTGTAGCATATTCTCTTCTCACAACTAATTTGAATACTGAATTTACCTGCTTTAGCTCTCAAGCGTAATCATATGATCTAAATATATGCGTACACACAATGTGAATACATCATGCATCCCTCTACACCATAATCATCTCTGCATATCGTCTTTTAAAATAGTCGTCAGCTTTCTTTTTATTCTGTCGGCGCCCAACACATACGAAATTGAGTTAAGGACGTATACTTATAGATTTGACTCGAATGAAGAGTATAATTATCAATCTTCAAACGACAAAAACTGTGATACAATTAACATTAATTTATGCATAGTTAAGACCCGTGCATTGCACGGGCAATAAACTAGTCTTACATAGATATGCAAATGTAGTTTTGATGTGGTGCTGCCACGTGTCCTCCTAATTATTATTATGTTTACATAAAAAATACTTTTTTTAATACGTAAGGTGGCGTCCATCGGTCCATTCGTTAATTTTTTTAAAAAAAATAAATTATTTCCTGTACGTGCTTTGTAATATTCCACCCCACTACGTGCTATCAAGGAGTATTCAACCGTCACACAAGTCCTCACGATCTCCTTCATGGTGCCGCTTAAGTCCTTCACCTCATCACCCCAGGGATCTCGATCGTCGCGCTCAGGCACCTCCAGGCGACAGGCACCACGATGATCCGATTTTCGGCACCAAGCAAGAGGCGCCGAACTATCCTCCGGTGACGGTGACGAAGACGTCGACCATCTGTGGCGGGTTGAGTTCTTTACCGAATTAGTATTGCTGGGTTGAAGTTGGGTGTGCCGAGAAGGTGGTCGATGAAATGGTTGAAAGGGTGTGAGGGGCAACTGATGACTCGATCTTCGGCACCAAGCAAGAGGCGGCACCGAACTATCCTCTGGTGACGTTGACGAAGCCGTCGACTCGACCATAGGACGGTAAGGAAACCATAGATTTTTATTGTGTGGCAAAATATGGACATAAGTGGGTACCAATGAGCAGTACCAATGGGAGTTGTTTGATCCCGTCATAGTGATAACCATCAGTGTGCTACAATATTCATTTATTTTGTCTGTTTGTAGGAAAAGCTATTTATATTTTCTATTTGTTTCTGGTTGGCGTTGGAGTTATTGATGCTTTCTGTGACTTTAGGCCTTCATCATGTCTATCTCTCTTTGCTTCTGTGTCAAAAGTCTTCAGAGCAGTGGACATGGGAGTTGTTTGATCCCTGCGGTGTGATAACCATCAATGTATTTATTAACGTAATTGATTGATAAGATTTTTTTGTCTAGGAAAAGCTATTTGTATTTTTTGTTTATTTGTGGGTGGTGTTGAGTTATTGATGCTATAGATGACCTTCGGCCTTCGTCATGTCTTTCTCTATTTGATTATATTTTGAGAGTGCTTCACACACATCCTTTACATACAATGTTTATGAACGTTGACATCTTTTCCTTAGAGCTTGACGATTAAACGTTAATTTTTTCGGGTGAAACATATGTATCTTGCAGATTTTGCATTATATTTCTGAGGGCTTCACAACTTACTTGAACAGGGAGACCACCGAGATTCCGATAGAAATTGTGCCATGCTGTTTGCTCTGACTCAATAGGATAGATTTCGGCCATCAAGACAAGAAGATCAAAGGTATGTTGAGTTTTGTAATTGTTCCTTGCCTGTTTTTTTAATTTTTTTTTTAATTTTTTTTTAAATTATGTCTAACAACATATTTTCTGCATCATATTTGCTTTCAATTTTCTGCATATATATTTTCTGCATGACATTTGCTTTCAATTTTCAGGAGAGGAACACATAAAAATGGCTTTAGGGACTTGATGATATAGCTAAAGATGAGTTGGCATTCCTACGGGGTAGAAATAGTCAAAACTGGCAAGCTTGTGTAAGTTGTAAAATGAGGCTTGAATGGTCTACAGGCTCCTTTACGTTAAGCGTGTTTCCTGTGAATGTACAAAAATTCGATTATATGATTATTACTGTTCTCATATTGTACCTTTTGTATGATTTAATGTTCTTATGATGTACTTTTTGGCAAGATTCAAGAGGTTACAAAGAGTCTCAGCGTGCTTGTCTGATAGACAGAGTGATTGTAGTTGATTTTTGCAGTATCTATTGAATGCATGAAGAAAGGGGAAAAGGTTAGTAGCTGATTTATTGATTTTGCACTATATTGAAAAAGAGTTATTAAGAGTATAGCTGATATAGTGTTAAGTTTTTTTTACGCTCCCTATTACTAATACTATGGTTATTCATCGTCTGGTACACTGTCTAAAAATTGTTTCAAATCGAAATATAGCAAATCCTCTAGAACTGCATGATCAACGATTGACAGACACCAAAATTTAGACCAACAAGAAAGGAATCAATGAATTATTTTGCTATCGATTTCGACTGCATTATTTGTAATGTAGACATTGATCACTCATAAGTAGCATTCTCAACAAAAAAAACCGTATATGCAAATATAATATTTGTTTCATAGTGTAGCATATTCTCTTCTCACAACTAATTTGAATACTGAATTTACCTGCTTTAGCTCTCAAGCGTAATCATATGATCTAAATATATGCGTACACACAATGTGAATACATCATGCATCCCTCTACACCATAATCATCTCTGCATATCGTCTTTTAAAATAGTCGTCAGCTTTCTTTTTATTCTGTCGGCGCCCAACACATACGAAATTGAGTTAAGGACGTATACTTATAGATTTGACTCGAATGAAGAGTATAATTATCAATCTTCAAACGACAAAAACTGTGATACAATTAACATTAATTTATGCATAGTTAAGACCCGTGCATTGCACGGGCAATAAACTAGTATATCATTATATTATAATGTAATGTGTTGCCACGTGTGCTCCTAATTATTATTATGTTTACATAAAAAATACTTTTTTTATACGTAAGGTGGCGTCCATCGGTCCATTCGTTAATTTTTTTTAAAAAAATAAATTATTTCCTGTACGTTGTTATTCTACGTGCTATAATTCAAACACAAGTCCTCACGATCTCCTTATGGTGCCGCTTAAGTCCTTACCTCATCACCCCAGGGATCTCGATCGTCGCGCTCAACCTCACAGGCACCACATGATCCGATTTTCGGCACGCAAGAGGCGCCGAACTATCCTTGACGGTGACGAAGACGTCGACCATCTGTGGCGGGTTGAGTTCTTTACCGAATTAGTATTGCTGGGTTGAAGTTGGGTGTGCCGAGAAGGTGGTCGATGAAACTGAAATGTGAGGGGCAACGATGACTCGATCTTCGGCAAAGCAAGAGGCGGCACGAACTATCCTCTGTTTGAAGTCTGGTTCGAAAAAATTATCGAAAGCATTTTTTATTTTGGCAACAATAGACATTGGGTACCAATGGGTGGTTTCGTTTTAACCATCATGTGCTACAATATTATTTATTTGTCTAATATTTTCTATTTGTTTCTGGTTGGCGTTGGAGTTATTGATGCTTTCTGTGACTTTACCTTCATCATGTCTATCTCTCTTTGCTTCTGTGTCGTCTTCAGAGCAGTGGACATTTGGTTGTTTGATTCGATAACCATCAATGGGACTAAATTGGATTTTTTTGTCTAGGAAAAGCTATTCGGGGTTTAAATTGGTTCACAGGGTAAACTATAGATGACCTTTGGCCTTTCATGTCTTTCTCTATTTGATTATATTTTGAGAGTGCTTCACACACATCCTTTACATACAGTTTATGAACGTTGACATCTTTTCCTTAGAGCTTGACGATTACACGTTATTGTTTGTTTCCAAAACTTGCAGATTTTGCATTATATTGCTGACTTCACAACTTACTTGAACAAGAAGCATTGAACATTCCATTCTGTTGTGTGTTTCTTGTGATAATCGTATAAGATCCCAGAAAGAAATGTTCCTTGCCATCAAGTCTGTGATGATTATTGGCCTCGACGACGAGCACAGTTACTACGCCCTGGAGTGGACGCTGCGACACTTTTTTTACTCCGTCGCCGGAAAATTCGCTTTTCAAGTTAGTAATCGTTCACGCCAAGCCTTCTGCTGAAGTAGCCGTTGGGCTCGCCGGCCAAGGTATGATCAACGTTTTCTCGACTTCAGGATTCTCTGCTAAAGTAGATCGAATTTGTGACTATTATGCTTGATTGATCGACTGGATGATGTTGTTCTTCGTCAACAAGTTAGGAATTGGGCATTATGTTGAAAAGTTGTACCGTGCGATTCTCTTAATCATGTTGAAAATCAGCTTGAAGTGCTGTGATTTCTTATGAGGGCAATTGGGATGATTGTAGGTGCTGCCGAGGTGTTTCCTTATGTAGATAGGGATTTGAAGCTGATTGCAGCTAGGGTCTTGGGGAAGGCTAAAGAACTCTGCACAGCTAAATCGGTTTGTTGCCAAATTCTTACTTTGTAGTCCTTGCATCTTCAAGTGCATAGAAAAAGGAACAGAAATATTTTGTCATCCCATTTGATAGCTTCTAAGTTGTGCTAAGCTGGGTTTTCAGTTTCGTGGAAGTTCACTGGTTCATGAATTTTGTTCTACATCTATAATCCCATGTTGGCTGGAAAAGTAAGCTCATAATCTAGCTACTTCCATAATGAGTATAAGATCAAACATGTAATTGATGCTGTACAAATAACATACAATTGACAGTGGTTTTTTGTCAGCTTGATTATATGGAAAGGAATATGCAAATTCTTAACTGTGTTCCATTTATTCATCAAATCACTTGCATCTATGTTGGATCGCTGCCTACGCACACTACAACTACTACGCGGGTTAATGAGGTGATATGTGAAGCTGTGGAAGGCGATGCAAGGAACGTTCTGTGCGATGCAGTAGAGAAGCACCACGCTTCTGTGTTGGTCGTTGGTAGTCATGGTTATGGAGTTATTAAGATTTAAGAGGTACCAAATCATTACCAAATGTTGTGTAGTTAAGTTTCTCTTTTTTCCATTTAACATTTCTAATTGTCTAGAGTTAACTGTTAATTTCAGGGCTGTTCTGGGAAGTGTTAGTGATTATTGTGCTCACCATGCTCATTGCTCAGTTATGATTGTGAAGAAACCAAAGACCAAACACTGACTCATTGATTCCTCATGGGTGATGCAGTGCATAGTGAAGATTGAAGAATAATGAATCTTAACGCGCTTTATAACTTTTCTCTTTTTTTAATTCTGGGTCGATCAACGTGATCTCTCTATGCTCAAGACTGTTATATAGATATCGTAAAGCTTGTGCATTTTGTGTGTATATATATATATATATATAATCAATTGTTGCAAATTGTGTTAGTCACAACTTGTTTGAATCTGAATGACTTATCATTAGGGGTGGGGAAATATACCGAAATACCGATATACCGTCCTTATCGTATCGAAACGTACCGAAAATATCGAAAATTTTGGTATACCGAAGTTTTTGGTAAGGTATGATATCGTACCGAAAATTTTCGGTACGGTAATGGTACGAAAATTTTAAAATTTAGGTATACCGATTATACCGAAATACTAAAATTTATAATATTATATATATATATACACACACACACGTACATATATTATATTATTTCAAAAAAATATAAAATGGATAAAAATATTATAAGGAACTACATAAATTTATTTAGCCCATAAATTATTAACTATACCAACTTTCTAAGATTATTGAGGCCCACCATATTTATGTAAAGTTCTTTGTCTTACTAAGGAGACTGACTAAAATATGTAAATTATATAAGGTTATTTTATGAATTAAAAATCTTTTTATTTTGGAAAATTTGGTATTAATAATCCATCTTATTGGGGCCTAAGGAGTTTGAATTGACTAAAAATTCAAAAACAACGCATTAAGGAGTTACGAGACACGCATGGTAAAAAACCCTCCATGTGAATGGTATAGAAGGTATGATACCGATACCATACCGAAATTTCGGTATCATACCGTATCGAAATTTAAGGTATACCGAAATTTTGGTATGGTATTGATATGATTACCGAAATTTCGGTACGGTATACGGTATCACAGTTTCGATACGGTATACCGTACCGGACCACACCCTACTTATCATACTCACGACAACTCGGAATCACACGCGATCATACAACTGAACGAGGTTTGTTAAATAAGAAGCTAGTTTGATCATCCTTCAAGCTGAGTTTAGCTTCATAATAACTTCCATCCCCAGGCTTTGAGGCTTCATCATGGATAAAATGAAGAACCTTAGAATAACTAACTCAAAGGTTGCTTGAATGTAAAGGATAACTAGTTCCTTCGATATTTTCCTACGAAAACTCGTATAATCTCGCCATTAGCCACATGTTTCAGAGCTTTGTTAATTTTGCAAATCTCAATCGACAATTTAATTAATGAACCAGAGAGATAAACCAGAGATTTAAGAGAACAAACCAAGATCCAAAAAAAGAACATCCATATATAGGATTTCCAGAACTTGTGTCCAATGCAAGCGGCAAATTGCAGCAGACACATAAGCATTCAACATTTGCTTTCGCACAATCCCTTGCTTAAAAGAAAGGAAAGGAAAATTTAAAATTTTCAGAAAACAAGTAATGTTGGTTCGAACAACTTCACCTCGGTTTTGGGCTTCTCTTTTACTAGGTAGAAAGATGAATTATGATCAGTTAGTGATGCTTTTCGTTGTCTCCACCACCACCACCACCACCACCACCTCCTTTGGCTTTTTCAGAAGCTGCTCCTGCCTGGCGTTGCTTCTCTTTGTACACTCTGTTCCTGCGTTGGAACTGATGACAGAAGCACACAAATCATAAAAAGTAAATGCAATAGCTATAAATCAATAGTTTACAGTTCCGAATTTAGAGAGCAAATTTATATCCATTGAACTGACTGCCTTCTGGTTCTAGGATTTGGTGTGAAAGTGACAACTTTTCTATGAAATATATAGCAATAACATTTTCACAGTTACAAATTGAAATCAGTTATATGCAATAGCTTAACAGAAAGAAACTTTTAGACAAACAACTTCAGATCAGAAAATGGACCAAATAACTTATATGGTGCCCAGCTAATGGGCCAAATTTTCATTTGTATGTAATTCTCACAAGACAAACAATTGCAGATCAAGTGTATGGCTGATGATCCCAGAAACAGCAGCTCTGACAACATTACTTCTATTACACTTTGTAGCATAAAGTCAATGTCATTTATAATTACCATCCTCAATTGTTGCGCATGGAAATTACATTAAGCAAGTCAATCATCAATTTGAAATCATAACTAAACTATAGGCGTGTTCAAGTTTATGGAATAGTTTAAGATTGGTTTACTATCTGCAGACAAAGCCATGAATTACCGCAATAACTCATCAAAATTTAGCATCATGGTCAAGTTTGCAAAAAAAAAAAAAAAAGCACTTGCTGATAAATTTACCGAGTGCATGTTTTGACAATAAAAAATATTAGGATAAAAATAACAATGGGATCTACACACACTTCCCGTTACACCATAAAAAAGCTGCATCAAGTTGGAGAGCTATGGATAATGTGCATATACTTCTAATTCTTTGCTATTCATTTTCTTATTCAGGAATAATTTTTTTCATTTTGCAAGTATTTTCAAGAGAGGATATCTGATCATCTTGAGTTTGGATCCGAAGAAACCTTGTCGATATATACGATCATCAAATTTGGGATAAACGGTTTCAACCTCAGTGCCGAATAGTTCTAATCTTGTCTCAAGCGCTCGGCAAAAGAAACCATACACTGGGCAGAACGTAACTTAATCGAATAAAAATTCCAAAATTTCACAAGTATTACACATAAAGGAAACCAAAACAGAGCCAGGAACTCTTGATTGATCGATCGAGAGCTAGGGGATCATATTGTTTTACCTCTTTGGAGTGTTGAAGGCACTCGAAGTAGTCTTCACGTAGCAGAGCGCAATCCCTGGGTTCACGGCAACGAGACGTACAGTCGCTGAAATCTATCCAGAAATCGTAGCACCTCCCTTTGTTTCCAGTAATTCCCCATCCCGACGCCAATTTTGTTCTTCTCCTCGAAGGTTGGATTTTTTTTAAGAAAATGGCCTTTGACCTGCTTCCAAATGTAAAATGACTTTAATGCCCTTACTAATCGGACCCTACAATAAAAACCAATATGTAAAATGGGGACCGCATTAGGGTGGGCGGGTGGGGTGTAGTCCAGTGTTGTGTAGTCAAACGTTCAAGTAGTAGGTTGTTTTTATATAAGGATGGCCAGACGCAGGGGACCCGTGCTATATAGCAGGGGACCCTCGCATGCTAGCAGGAGACCTGCCCATGCTGTGGAGCAAATGGGCGGGTCCCTACTATATAGCACGGGTCCCCTGTAGCATGGGCGGGTCTCCTGTGTCTACTGCAGCAGGAGACCCGTGCTGTATAGCAGGGGACCCGCCCATTTGCTGCACAGCATGGGCAGTCTCCTGCAGTATAGCACTAGTCCCCTGCTTAGGGGACCCGTGCTATGCAGCAAGGGACCCTGCATTTATTAAAAAAGACACCCTGTAAAAAGACAAAAATACCCTTAAATTAAAGGCTAGTTTTTGAAAAGTAAAATCGAGAATGTCTCTGTTTTTAAGGTTGACCGAGTCAAAGGTCATTTTTTTAAATGACAATGAAAGGTTTACTTCTCTCCCTAGGGCTGTTGTTTCGCTTTCTGCTTTCTAATATGTAACTTTGGATTTGTAGTCACGGATTGTGTCTGAATTGAAGGCTTTTGTGTGGAAACTGAATTCACTGCCACAAATACAAATGATTGTGAGTAGTTTTCTGCCTTTATGATGTTCAGAAAGTTTACATGCCTCTCAAAACCAAGTTTACATGATCTTGTGTTACGTTGATGGCATTGAAGAATTTATTCATAAGCAAGAAGAGTGCCTTTCAAATGTTTTACGCCTTCTAATCTTATTATTTTCAGTAGCAAACTCGGGGTGTCCTCAGTCATGTGATGACATCTGAAATATATGTTGTTCAGCTTTATACGGCTACTAGATCGGTGTTGTATATTTCGTATGTTTACAGCGACCAAATTGTTCGAAAAGAATCGAGATCTGGTTTCCAAGTTGTTTGGGCTGTTGTAACAGACAGACCTTTTTCAGATGGTTGTTGCTTATTGGTTGGTGTATTGAATTTTTATTCTGGAAGATTTTGTGTTTACGTTCAAAGGTCTCCAATCTCCTCGCTCTTTAGTAGAGCCATATTTCAGACAGGTTCTTCGCCAGAAAAGAACAACATCCGTGAAAGGCTTTTAATCTGGGAAATGCGTTTCCTTTCAGGTTCCGAGAGTTTGCTAGAGGCTTTACTTCGAGTTCAACTCTTATGAATATGAATAAGTTCCAATTTTTTTTTTTTTTTTTTTTTGTCGAAAACTTACATATTCCAATACATTCCATGGTCCAAACTTATATCGAAAGTAAATTGTTGTGCTGTAATAAATGAAAATAAAAAAGGGAGTTACTATTTACTGCCCCCTAAAGGGCTATAAAAAGACGTTTTTGCCCTTATGATATTTAAATTAATTTAAAAAGAAAAAACTAACTAAATATATAATTTCGGTACAAAATACTGAAAACTACATACGCAAATAAATTCGAACGATCGATCGATACGAAAAAAAAATTTTGTTTTAACATTTTAGGACCGATCGATATTGTCGTAAAAATCATTCGTACGTAGATGAATTAGCGAATACGGATCGAAATAGTTTGAAAAAAGTCCCGACCGAACCAAAATTTCGTCTGGCGCTTGGCACGACCGAACAACAATTTCGGCCGCCACAAAGCACGGCCGAAACACAATTTCGGCTGTGACATGTAGCACGCGCTCACGTCGATCCCAAGTCCCGTCGGCCTCATTTGATTGTCGACGTGTGCAGCTTTGATTCGGTCACTTTCTCTAGGAGGAAGAAAGACGTCGTCGAGATAGATGGTGGGCTCACAGCTGTGCCCGTGGACTTGATCGAGAGTTTTAAGTTTGTTGTAGGCCCCCAGGAGTTGTTACTTTGGTTCATTCCCGAGGGCCTCTTCACCATTCCATGACGAGCTTGAGATGGTTAGAGTTTTAAATTACGGATCATTGATTCTCTTTTTCCATTCTGTTTTTATTACCTGATATATCATGGCTGCTGATATTATTTGTAACCTGAGAAAGGTCCAACTATCTTCCCTTCATTCCGTGAGAGAGGAGTTCTGTTGCGTCGAGATTAAGAGACCGGGCGATCTTCATTTAATGCGGGCACACAAACATATATATATGTGTGTGTGCGTAGTTTTTCATTTCTCTTAGTCTTGGCTTTACATTATTGTGTTTTGGCAAACTTTTTCCGGAATATGCATCATGGCTTGTGCTTGGATCTATTATATATTTTCCAAAATACAATAATGTGAAGCCAAGACTAAGAGAAATGAAAAACTACGCACACACACATATATATATGTTTGTGTGCCCGCATTAAATGAAGATCGCCCGGTCTCTTAATCTCGACGCAACAGAACTCCTCTCTCACGGAATGAAGGGAAGATAGTTGGACCTTTCTCAGGTTACAAATAATATCAGCAGCCATGATATATCAGGTAATAAAAACAGAATGGAAAAAGAGAATCAATGATCCGTAATTTAAAACTCTAACCATCTCAAGCTCGTCATGGAATGGTGAAGAGGCCCTCGGGAATGAACCAAAGTAACAACTCCTGGGGGCCTACAACAAACTTAAAACTCTCGATCAATCCACGGGCACAGTTGTGAGCCCACCATCTGTCTCGGCGACGTCTTTCTTCCTCCTAGAGAAAGTGACCGAATCAAAGCTGCACACGTCGACAATCAAATGAGGCCGACGGGACTTGGGATCGACGTGAGCGCGTGCTACGCAGAAAAGATCGGGCGACAGCCAAGTCATTCCGCTTCCAGAATTGCAATAGCTATAATCTCCTGATGCTAACCACGGATAGGGAAGCTTCCGGCGCGAACGATCTCCGTCTACGTACGCACACCAGTCCATCAAGCACAAGCCATGCTTGACCAACATGCGACATGGAAAATCACTGAGACGGAATTGGAACCCGCCGCATTCCGACCACTCGCAACTGGGGAGCCTCGTGACGTTCTTCAAAACGAAATTTCCTACTGATGTGATGATGAGCAGGTCATCTGTATCGTCGATGAAAGAGTACGAGCGAACGCAAAAAGTAGTCGGGGCCTTCGGACGACGACAAGAGAACTGAACATCCTTCGATAACAGCAGCGGGAGTAGATCGGGGAGGGTTATCCAATGTTCGCTGGCAATGTCAAAGAGCTCAAACTTCCCACTGTTCTCATTAGCGGCAGAAATCGAAGCGCTCAGAACTAGCATTCTTCTCCCGTCCGGAGTCTGACATGCCGCGAGATCATATTCTGGAAAATTCATCGGAGGGCCCACGGTGAGCATGTCCATGGTCAGCATCAGAACCTCTCGTGGAAGCGGAATCTGACGAGACGACGATGATGATGAAGAATGAGGAGGCTTGTATTTCAGCAACTCCTTCTCCATCCCGAAAAAGTAAAGGGTAGAATCGGCCACGCAGCATCCCCAGATGCCTAAGCTAACGGCATTGAAAGACATGTCGGGGTTTCTAGGAAGGTATGCATCACCGTCTGCTTTTTCATCGGCGTCCAAGTCCAGCAAAAATACGCAGTGGTCCACGGACGAAGACCCCTCGCCGTAAGAAAAACCGTGTTGATGGAAGTCAGGATCGCAGCTGCAGATTAAACACACTTTACCGAAGCGTCGTTCTGAGACGTGTGATCGCGCAGATAGATACATAGGTATGGGTATCTCAGTCTCAGTCATGGCGTCCATTGTCGATTGATCGACAATATAAAGAAGAATCGCAGAGAACAAACAGGGACTACAAGTTTTATGACCTGAAAAATGTGCATACCGATAGAAATTACTGAGAACGGTTATCACCAAGCTCATATCATCTCCATAAACAACTTCCCCTTCCTTCTAATGAATTCAATAACGCATATCTCGCAACGATGCTCGAATAACCGATGTCAAACGCTAAAACTGGAAAAGAAGAAGAACATAGACCAGACGAATAGATCCAGCGCAATATCAGCGCAGCTCAGACTTCGAACAACCGATCAAATCTACAACAGTGTTAAAGAAAACCTACAACGCATCATACGCCAAAAGGAGAAAGAATTAGAAAAGAGAAGCTTACCTCTGAGCACGCGTGAAGAAGCTGATTGTCGATTGACCGCAAGATAGGGTTTTCTTTCTTTTCTTTGGGTTAATTCCTTAGACGTTTCAACTTAGCTTTTAAATACCTGTCGAATTATTTTTTCCTTATAAGTATCCCTTAAAATTAATCCTATTTAGTACCTAAAAAACTCTTTTTAGAGTTAAATGGACCAAAATACTCATGTCTCACATATTCAAAACGCTGTGAATTTTTCACATGAATTATACCAAACAAATTTGTTATTATACCGACAAAATCGGAAATTGTACCAGAAAATGTTGAATTATACCATCTGTTTTTGTTATTATACCGATAAATAGCATTATTATAATTTACGCGAAATTGTACGTAAACTGATTTTGCAATTTTAAAAAACAAAAATTATTTTCTAGAGGGTGGGCGTTTAATTATTACTTGGCGTGGGCAGACGGTCAGCGGCTTATCTGTAACCCAAATACCCGATGGGCTTTTATGTAATTATATGCCCACTTCGAGACAGGCCCAAATCCTCGTCGTCTCGTCTCTTCCTGACAAAACTCGCTAGGCGCTAGTCGGGCGCCCGGTAGGGGCCTAGCGCCTAGGCGGCCTAGGCGGGGAGTAGGCGGTTTCTAGGCGAAAATTAGTCGGTACACCTATAATTCCTTACTTTTTATTATGTATATCATTTATAAAAATATCCAAATTTATAAAATAGGCCCGTTATACTAATCTAGGCCCAAGTTTATTTATTTTGGGCAAAATACTAAACTCAACCCACACTACTAAATTGAAATTACCAAAAACTCCTTTTAAGATCCCTAAATCTCCACACACACAGCTGAACGTGCGAAGGGAGGTCTCGAAGAAGGCTCATATGGATTCCCGGAATCTATAATGAAGGAAACTGAATTCTCAAATATATACCAGACTTACTGCCGACGA
The DNA here is from genome assembly GCA_027422505.1 of Craterostigma plantagineum. Lineage (NCBI taxonomy): Eukaryota > Viridiplantae > Streptophyta > Magnoliopsida > Lamiales > Linderniaceae > Craterostigma > Craterostigma plantagineum. The sequence continues at coordinate 2,498,397 of JAPQWV010000057.1, forward strand.
CGACGGGCATAGGTTGGTTGAGGCTGGGCTGAGGCTGCGACGGGCTGTGGCTGGGCTGAGCTGAGGGCGGTGGACGGCTGGGCTGAGGCTGCGGGACCGCGACGGGCTGAGGCGTGGCCGCGTGAAGAGGGGAGCTGCGACGGGCTGAGGTGTGTCATGACCTTGTCTCAGCTGCACCATGGAAGAGCTATTGTCCGAGGCGGCGTAGGTGAAGTTGGGCGTGTGGACAGAAGTATGAAGATCGAAGCTTTGTCTGAAGAAAACTGAAGAGAGAAGATGGCTTAAACGTTTGGTATGGGCTGGGCCGTAAAGGAGTGGGCTGATTCTTGAGTCTTGGGTTTGGGCCAAGAAGTTATGTTATAATCTGCTTTGAATTAATATTGGGACTACTATGTTAAACGAGCCCAAGTAGTAAGTATTCTATTAAATACAATGTACGAACGTTTAGAGAGTAACAATGAAATTAACCTAGCTTCTAATCTGTTTCTTCCCCTTCGCTGATCATCTTCTTCTTCAATCTCTTCTTATCTGTCTATCAACCTCTGTTCTATCCCTCAATCTCTTAATTCTGCATACAAGAAAATCCAAAAATAGATCAATACATAACAAGGTGCACCGAGGCTGCGGCGAAGGAGTGATGATTTTTCTGTGTTGGCCAGCGACGATTGTGCGACTGCGAGCTATTAGATTTGGGATTTTTTTTTAATTTAAACGATTTAATCCAACGAGTAATCGGCAATTAGGCGGGTTACTCGGCGGTTACTCGGCCTGGGCGCCGAGTAGGCGGTTCGCACGCCTAGATGGACTGAATATGTGGAACTCGCCTCGGCCAGGGCCGACGAGCGCCTAGGCGGCGCCTAGTCGGCCGCCTAGGCCGAGTTTTACAACAATAGTTCCAGCAAAGCAAAACCAATAAGGAATATCGGCGGCACCTCAATCTCCTCGTCGCATCATCCCAATTCCCAATCCATCAGTTGACGTCGACCCTGCGTTGAACTCAAAAACCGACGAATTATTAGGAATAACAACAACCATACGAGAGCATGGAGCAACTAATTGCAGGTTTTCAGAACTTCTTCGACATTTGATTGAATTTTATATTCTTCTACTCATGGTTCGTTTACTCGTCTATCTATACAATGCACTGAATTGCTCGAGTGATACCTCAGACCTCAAATTTGGTGGTGTAATTGTAGATGACAAATAAGTTTTGATGCTTCCTACTATGTCCAGAAACTTTGTGCTGAGTTTCGACATCTGGTGACTCCTGATCCTATTTAGACTGATCGAAATAAAGTGGTTTTCCCTGTTCAAGCTCAAATTCATTAGCTCACAACACAGTCAAAATGATACCTCATAAGGGGGCTTCATAAAGAATGCCATCTTTACTCCGTTCCTCGCTGTTTGGTTGCATTGCATGTGAGAAGGTGAGTACTCGGGACCAGTGCTGAAAATCGGATGACTTTGAGAGTGCAGATTTTTAATATCCTTACAACGCCAAATCTTTATGTGCACCTGTTTCACTGCAGATACTTGAGGAGGATGAAGTACACAATGACCTGCTCAGGAATTCCGCTTGTATTTGGTTCCCCTTGATGAGGATGTAATATCGTTTGAAGAACTTGACCTTGCTCAGAAAGTATGTTGATTCCTCATTTTGTTACAGATATATATTCTTGTTCGAAAGAGTGAATATATATGCTACTTCTATCTCTTGTGATCGTGATGATATTAGAATATGATTGGCAGGGCAGGAATATTCGGTTGATGGAGATTCCTTTACCTCCCTCTGGCATATTGCAAAAGCCATCAATGACCTAGCCTAGAGGTGTGACTTCGATTCTATCTTTTACATTCTGATATTTCCGTTGCTGATTTTCTCGTTTTCAAGCATTATATGAACTCCTTGAACGGATTGTTTTCGAGAGGGTCTTTCTATAGTTGGAAATTAGAATAGGCCTTTGCTAAACTGAGAAAACTTGAATTGCGCCTAGTGTTGGTGATCTCTGTGAAGGTGACGTGACGTAGACGATATGGGTCCTCCTTGTCTATTTCTTTATCTTTTTGTTGGATGTACATGTGTAGTCGCTAGGAGACTTTTTTGTATGACCGAGTTTCCAAATGTGTCGGTCAGAAATCTACGATAATCGCTCATTCTTAACGCACCATGCCCAATACTGACCAACTCTTTCGTCTGACTGGGCTACGTTTGGTGCTGGTGACAAGCAGTATAAAAACAACAGCGATGGAAATAACACTGATATGTAGGAGACTTACTTAGCCTCAGATGCCAGCGATTGAGGGTTTTTTTTTATTGTGTTTTATTGGGCAATGTCCCGACGAGTTTTCCTACAAGTTTCTCTTGATCCTCAAAACAGCCAGATTTGTTTGATCGTGTGGTGGCGCAGTTTCAGAAGCTGATTTTTTTTTCTTGACTGTCAAGGATCCAGAAATTTTAGACATTGTGATTTCCAAGGCTCCTATGATTCATATTTGTTTCATTGCTGTCAACATGTCGGCCTTTTCTTCTTTTGGTATCAAGTGGCTGGTTGGTACCTTATAGTTTTGGTTTGGCGTCGATTCTTTCTGCAGGAATTTGGCGGCAGTTCATCTGAGGTGTTCATCAAAAGAGTTGTAGCAAAGGGCGATGACACCGTTGAAGTAAGTTATCGTGTTTGTTTCCGGATATATTTTGTTTCATCTTATTTTCGATATCGCTGGTCTAACATTAACCCTCATCAGGTTTACGATGGACAACTGATTGGCTATGTCACTGCTAAGTATGATGAAGATTTTTATCTTGGAGACACCATCTTACTTGGGAAATGGATCTAGTGGTAATATGTTTGTCCTTGTTGTTATTTGAACTTTTCAGACACATCCAAACAAAATGTTGTCACGAAAATACTCGGTTCAATGTTATCCCTCTTGCAGGGTGTTCCTGAAGGCCAAGTGATTCCTTAATAATTACTTACTTCTGGTTTAATCTCCGAGATTTCCCGTTGGCTGTTAGTGTTGTTGTTGGGCTATCATTTCCCTGCACGCATTTCTGTAACTGTACTTGTATAAGGTTATATATAACCGATGGTTTTCTCTAAGAAGGCATTATATATGTACCTTATATATAATTGTTTGATTTTCCCAAGTCTAATAACTGATGTACTTTTTTTAGTATCATCATGGAACCCTTGAAATGTAAAGCATTGACTTGATTTCTTTGTTTCAAGTGGAGACATTATTATTACAGGAACTTCATTATCCAATTTCCAACATCACTAATCGAAGCTAAGTCACAATAGTGGACATTATTACATTACATGCAAAGCTGTATCTGTATGTAGGAAAATTCCATCCGACCATTTTTAAAGCCGTGATAGAAAGCTACGTCCCCGTGAACAGTATATATTACATATTACACTATGATTCACGTAAAAATAAATATTCATGTACGAAAAATATCGAGAGTTTAATTAAGGCATTCACAAGAGAACAGCACATCATATGCAGCAAGTTCTATGTACTACTTGTCAATTCAAAAGTCAGTGCCAAAACAAATGGCAAGTAGAAGTGTTTGGAGATACTATTTCATCTTCTAACTCTCTTTAGATATCTATGCTCTACCTCCAATTCTTCCAAAAAATGTAATAGTGTATTTTGACAATCATCCTAGCAGCAGCTGATTCTCTTGCTTCATAAGGCTTCAACTCCAAACCACCTTCTGATTCGATGACATTTATGCCTTTACCCGTCACAAATACCTTTGACTTAAACTTGCCTACCAAAAAATAAAAAGGAAATTATAATTCATCACATCATTATTATTATCACAATATTATTTTCTTTCTCAAAGTCACGAGTTCCTTACCGTCTGATGGCGCTACAAAATACCTGTAATAATGCAGCTCACAATTCCGACCGAAAGAAAGAAACAGTAAAATAAATCGAGAATGGTGCTAACCTGGCACAGAGATATCCCTTGAGATGTGGGCTTATCAACTTCAGTTAACGGACCGCTTACTTCCGCTGAGGATAGATGCGATGCATTGACGAGCCAATCAGCATCACCGCCTACATATAAAGGGAAAAAAAACCACGCTTCGTCTTCGTTAAATAATATACACGAGTGCCTTTATTTGTGTTGGCAGCAGTTTCATCGTACATGATTTTCCCAAGCAGAAAAATGTAACGACAGAGAATAATACCCAGCAACCACTCAGACATTACATTAAAAAGGACTGCAAGTCAGATGGAAAACATATGACGACTTACCATCCCTTATTCTTTCGATGTAATCCTCGTACGTTGTGAGCTCATCTTCAATATGACAAAAGTGTGAGTACTGCCAAGAAAAAAGACACTCATGATCGTGTTGTAGCCTAGGTATCATGTGCATAACAGAAAAACATATCGAACATGAGTGCATAATAGAGAAACATATCAAACAATCGTATAACATTTTGAATACGCCAAGATGCTTATCCCACTTTATCTTTTTTGGTAAGATTAACTTTTCATTACCACAGAAACATGATGTTTAGATAGGCTTTCCCTATGGTCTAGTTACACTCTAGACCTAACTCACAAAATTATGCATATAGTTCCTTATATTATCTCTAAGCACTTTAAAAACTAGTGATTAATATGCTCCAACTGCCCTTGCTTTAATCTGGTCTATTTAATATCTCTAGTGATTTATCGCACTTTATTTGTGGTAAAAAAAAAATGTCCAGATTTATAAGTTATGAAATCGCTCTGCAGCTCCTATTGCCAATTATATCAAACTCATGCTATAAATTATGACTTCACAAGCAAAGATGATCGTAAAAACCTAAAATCCTGAAACAGTTTTGCCTAAGCAATCGAAGTAAAAGGTAGTGGAAAAATTATTTACCAAGTCCTGTCTCTTTCCACTGAGAAGTGCCGATGCATATTCGAGCGTGGCTGTTTCAAACTGAAGCTTTCGATCCGTCGCAGGAACAATGATGTCATTGCACGATACGGTATTGACAGAAGAAGAACTTGCAGTTTTTTCACCATCGGGACGAGTGATCTTCATTTGGCTGCTGTCTTTCCTGCAACATCTAATACCTTGTCACAAATTTATCACAAAATTTCATGATTGTATTTCTTCAATAACGCTAAAAAGTGTTTTCAGAAAGGTAAAGCAAATCTGTCTTCATTCAATAATGACCGTATCCAACGACAACACAAGTAACATATGCCTTGACTTTGCAATAGAAGTACAAATAAATACTATACTAAACAAGGCATGGCGAGATGAGGGTACTTTATTACCAATGGTCCAATACTATGCAGAACAATAAAAGTATATGGCCACAACATAAACTTCCACGACTCCCACATTTCCCCCACTCGTCGTTTTACGTATTTGGCCAACATGCCATTCACTTTCATCACTTCTGCCCTTACAGATCAGCAAAAACCATCACAAATCAACAATTACAAGATTAGTAAGGAGCTCGTTTATTTCGCGTTTTTTTTTTTGGGTAAAGAGAAGGACGAGTGAGTAGCCATAATAATCCTTTACTTACAGATACAGATACCAATCCACCTAGGCATGCCATTTCATAATATAAGACATGCGTGAGTGAAATCGATACCATACCTTGAAAGCCAAGATGATATGAACGTTGCATAAGGAAGGATGAGAAAATGATAGACCACCGATGTACTTGTCCATCTACCGTACTTGTGCGCCAAAGGACCTCGTAGACTGATAAATAATAAGACAAAAAACATGTCAGAGCTTTATCCTGCTCGGCAGCTACAAATGAATTATCCGAGTACTGATTTCCTGCCGTTTCATGACGAATGTGTACATATTTCGTAAGGAAAACGTACCTCCGGGCAAGGGAACTTAGTTGGTAAGAATCTCTTGCGTCGAACGAGCCACAATATTGCATGATGTAGAACTTGACAGCCGACTGCTCTTTAGCCAGTGAATAGGTTACATGAGACTCAAATAACCTCAAGGTCCGAACTTTCTATGCCTAAACAAAGAAAACCAACAGTTAAAAGTCCAATCTTGTTTAGTCATTGAAATACAAAATAAGCATAGTCACTCACTAGTCAATCCAAGAATCATATGCTACAACTACAAGTATCCAAAAGCGGATTCGATTTAAACATACCGGTTGTACACCTCACCGCGTCGTACGCTACATTCAGCAGCTCTTTATCCTCATTCGACCCATTGACATCGTCCCTTTTCCTTTCGCTACCGACTCTTTCTGGAGATCCGATTAAGTCGGCGACATCTTTTTCAATGAGGGACCAGACATCTTCAACAAACACCCCGTCTTGTAGGAAGCAGTTGGTCATATCAGAATCAACCAACAAAACGGCAACTTTAGATATCACGCATCCTTCAACGCTCGGTTCATCTCGAGCTGGATCTAGGGACAACGCGAGGTTGCACGCGTCTTTAATGGCTTCTCCTGTCAATGATAACTGATCCTTTTCACAAATCAACTCCATGGAGTTGTTTCGTGCCATGGCATCCATGCACATGGTAAATGCCGGTGGTCTGATATCTATGGCCAGCTTGCAAAACGATACGAAATCGAGAAACTCGAGGTCAAGCCTCTGCTTTCGGTGAAAGTAGTTGTAGAGCACAACAACTGCATGCATCTGTGTGTGCGTGTTCAAAACAAGAGACGAGATTTCGTTAGAAGAGAACGTCAACTACCTACCTCTAAACATGCAAAAATAGAAGTCGCACGGCAGACAAGGCTGTTCGTCAATAAGCATGATTACTAGGCTAAGATGCAGTGTAGAATACAAGAAACATAACAGTATAGGAGAGAAAAGGATTACGTCATACGTGTTTTGCGATGAGTCTTTGAGCTTCTGGTGTAGGTGCCTTCCAGCGCACTTTGAACCTAACAAATAATGGAAGGACAAGAGTCTCTATGAACGACTCGACGACTTCACGGGTGGGTCCAACTCGAAATGGAGCCGTAGAAGTTCGGTGAAACGGAGAGAAGAAAGAGATGGGTATGTGCTATGAACCGATCAGTGAATGTGTAACAAGTTATAGATTATCTGTTGTTTGATTAGGTATATTCTATATTATATATATACCGTTGTTGAAAGGGATGAGAAAAGAGAAGAAAAGATTAGATTTTGAAGAAGAGAAACAGACGTGAAGTAGGATTGAAGAAGAAGATAGAAAATAAAGTTTGATCTTTCTTAAACTGCATAACAGGTCTTACACATGTTTATAACCTAAAATCATATACTGGGCTTTATAATATATTGACCCAATATTAATATAATTGATTAAGATAACATTGACCCAACAATCTTCAGCCCAAATAGCTTTCCTTCACCTTCGTTCCTTCTTGCCTTCAACAAGCCATATTCAACACTTCCTTCTCTTACAGCATCATCGTCATCATGCAAACCCCTGTCACTTCCGCGAAGGGTCTGAATCGTCCACCTAATTCCAACAACATCAGAAAACGAAACTCCGACATCGGCCGAGAACTTGGAGATGCAAAAATAAAAAATTCGGCGTCGGAGATAGCGTACCGTTGGGTTAATTTTGACGCCGGCGTTGGGTTTCCAGGCGGTCTTGTTCTGGTGCTTCGGCGCACCTCTGCGATTCCCGCCACTGCTCATCTTTAAAACCCTAACTAAATCCCGACTCGTTTCAAAGGGTCTTATGTAAGACTATGTTTATCAATGACCGGTACAACCGGTCGTGCAATATAATTAAATAAAATAAATCAAACAAGTAAATATTCCCCACGACCTCCCACAACCCGATTGGTGGACAAACCTGATTCACCAACCGGTTGTGCACAGTTTTCAAAACTGTTTTTGTAATTTTTATTGATTTTTATGATACATTTAATTATCTATTAAAATTTCATTTTAATTTTTTTTACCAAAATGTATGATTTTTTGTCTCTACAAATAGAGACTAATATTGCTACATTTTGAGTCACAATTTCAAATTATCTATTTTTCTATTACATTCTATAATCTATCATAATTCATATTATTTTTCTATCTCCAATGACCAAAGTATCTAAATTTTATATCATATAATATAATCTATTTTAAACATTCAAATACTACTAAAAATAATTATAAAATATAAATATGATAGGTTGTGTTGGGTTGTTGATAAAGTATAAAAATTGTTGAGGTGTAGGTTGTGAATGTGGAGGAGAGAGAAATTATCTCATGACCGGTTGTGAAGGTCACGGATAAACATAGTCTAACCTTCATCTTATTGTTTTTACAAAGAAAAATCTACATTATTTTTGAAAAAAAAAAAAAAAACGAGCTGCTATATGGGCATTGAATCATCTTTGGGCTTTTGAAGATGGGCTTGTAACTGAACCATCGGCCCAATATTGATCTAAGATTGTGGATGGATCAATCAGTGCCATCCTACGTGTAAGAACAATCTCCAATCATGTAAACTAGTTTTTTGTTCGACATTGCACGGATGTTAATTTTTTATAACTAATGTAAGTTTCAACATTTATAGTAGAATCAGAAATGTAAAAAAAATGAGTAATAATGTTCCAACAAATTCAAAATGGATTTTGATGTGTTGTCTAACACTTTGAAATTCCAAAATTGGGTTTAAGATTTGAAATTGCGAATCAATCATATAAATTAACAAATCAATCATATAAAAAAAAAACCAAAAATATAGGAATCATGATTTTAGTAAATATTTCTTTTTGTTGTTTTAATGTGAACAATATTAATTTATTAATCTTATTTAATATTTCATTCGACAAATTTAAAATAATATTTCTAAATTAAAGTTTTAAAATATGTGGATAACATTAAAAAGTTGTAAATGATGGTGTCAAAGATAAACTTCCAAGAACATTATTTTGATTGTAAGATGAATTAATGATGGAGAAGAATTATTAATTGATGTGCTCTTTATTGCTTTTGAGTTTTATAATGACTTTTTCAGTTGCAGATGGTCTTAATAAGATAAGTTGTAGGATACAGAGTTTGAAGAAGAGTCGATGGAATGGTAAATATTTAGTTATACGTTCCCATTTCCAAACAGGTATGAGTAAAGGATGTAATTTACCCACTGGCGCTTGGTGTTTAGCTTTGATTTGCTGGCACGTTAAACATTTCAGGACATATTCGGCCACGTCCCTCTTCATTCTTGGCCACCAATAGTGGGATTTAAGTGTTCGATACATTTTCGTACTGCCCGGATGCATGGCATAAGGAACAGTGTGTGCTTCCTCCATTATTTCCTGAAGACTATCGATATCGGGAACACCTATGCGGCCATTTATCGTCAAAGTTTCATTTCGTCTATCACAAAAGATTTCCCTAATCCTTGTTTTACTTTATCAGCATCTTAGCTAGCTTTTCGTCTTTAAACTGTACTTGTCTAATTCTGTCTATCATGATAGGTCGAACTACCATCGAGGCACGGATAGCACCAATATCGTCTACAATCATCTCCGTATTCATCTTCCTGAGATCAATTAGACTGGACAAAGAACATACTGATAAATAAGATAGGGAACCATACGATTTTCGACTCAAAGCATCAGCAACGACGTTGGCCTTTCCACGATGATACTCTATAGTACAATCATAATCTTTAAGCAGGTCAATCCATCGTCTCTGTCTCATGTTCAATTCTTTCTGACTCAACAAATATTTCAAGCTCTTATGATCCGTATATATTTGAAATGTTGCTCCGTATAGATAGTGTCGCCATATCTTTAATGCAAACACTACGTCTGCTAGCTCTAAATCATGAGTTGGATAAGATGTCTCATATGGTTTCAGCTGTCGAGATTCGTAGGCCACTACTTTCCCGTTTTGCATTAGTACGCACCCTAATCCTTGCTAGGACGCATCACTATAAATCACAAAACCGTCTGTTCCTGATGGGGTAGTTAGCACAGGAGCTGTCGTAGTCGTTCTTTTAATTCCTCAAAACTCTTTTTACATTCTCAGTCCACTTAAATATAGTTCCTTTACGTAGTAGCTTTGTCATTGGGGCTGCTATCAGCGAGAAATTCTCGACGAATCGTCGATAATATCCGGCCAATCCCAGAAAACTACGAACTTCTACTATATTTTTGGGACTTTCCCACTTAATTACCGCTTCAATTTTGCTAGGATCGACTTGAATACCCTTGCCAGAAACTACATGCCCCAAAAACATCACTTGGTCTAACCAAAATTCACATTTCGAAAGCTTTGCATATAACTTCTTTTCTCGTAAAGTCTGAAGTACAATCCTCAAATGTTGTTCGTGTTCCTCTTTTGACTTGGAATATACCAATATATCGTCAATAAAGACGATCACGAACTGGTCTAAATAGGGTCGAAAGACATCATTCATCAATGCCATAAAGACTGCAGGAGCATTCGTCAATCCAAAGGGCATAACTAGAGATTCATAATACCCAAATCTTGTTCTAAAGGCAGTCTTTGGAATATCACAATCTGCAATATTCAATTGATGGTATCCTGATCTCAGGTCGATTTTCGAAAAGACCCTAGAATCTTGCAATTGGTCGAATAAATCATCGATCCGAGGTAACGGGTATTTATTTTTCACCGTTACTTTATTCAATTGTCGGTAGTCTATGCATAATCTGAGTGTCCCATCTTTCTTTTTTACGAAAAGAACGGGTGCTCCACAAGAAGATATACTTGGCCGTATATAACCTTTATCCAATAGCTCCTTCAACTGTACTTTCAACTCATTCAATTCGATCGGAGCCATTCGATATGGTGGAATAGAAATTAGCGGTGTGCCTGGCTAAATTTCAATAGTAAACTCGGTATCTCGATCAGGTGGTAGTCCTATTAATTCCACGGGAAAGACATCGGCATATTCATTAACTACCGGGATGTCTTCTATCTTTAATCCGCTTAACCGCATATCTATTACATAGGCTACATACCCTTCACATCCTTTACTAATCATCTTATACGCTTCTAAGTTTGATATCCGACGTGCCATCCGTACGCTCTATTCTCCTTTAAGTACTATATTTGTTTGATCTACAAGAGTCAATTCAATTTCCTTTTGAAATAATCAAGCTTCGCCTGGTATCTTGACAAACAGTCCATGACTAATATTACGTCAAAATCCATTAAAGGAATAACAAATAGAGTTGCTCGAATTCTATCCCGTCACTGACAATTTTGCATTCTGTGTATACTGTGTTTACTATAACTATTTCTCCCGTCGGAAGTCGAACGTATAACTCATCCTCTAGGGGTTCGGGTTTATCAGGTAATAATGATGCAAATGTTTGTGAAATGAATGAATGAGTGGCACCCTGATCGAATAAAACATATGCATCAATCACAGATAGATAATTTACCCGTAATTACGTGTGATCCTTCTTTGGCCTCCTCACGAGTCATAGTAAAAATCCTAGCATGTGCTAAGCTTGGCCTCCCGAGCCTCCTCTTCCAGAACTTGTGCTAAACGATCCTTGGCCCCTTCATCTTCCACGATTTGTATACGTTCCACTAACCCTTGATTGTTCAACTGTGGGTTCCGCTTGTAATGTTGGGCAATTTCTAGCTAAATGCCCGGGTTGACAACATCTGAAACATTCACCTGTAAGCCATCTATAAACGCCCAGATGGTTCTTTCCACAATGTTCGCATGCCTGTATCGGTTGAGAAATTCCTCGTCCAACGGGTCTCATTCCACCTGTGCTGCCCCTTGCGGAACTACTTTGTGTACTCATCGGTCGAGGTGGACTATATGTCTTTTTCGTCTTTCCACTCGACGATTCTTCCCCGGGTCTCCTTTTGCTACTTTGAAAATTCCTTGATTCAGTTTCTAATCTTTCGGCGTGAATAGCCGTCGCCCTCAACTTCCCATAGGACTCCATATCATATGGTGTAATACGATTTCTAATCGTGTAACGGAGTCCAGCTTCAAACCTTCGGCACTTATTCTTTCAATCGCAATCATGTGTGGAGCGTATCGAGATAACTGATTAAATATCACTTCATACTCACTTATGGATCGATTTCCCTGTTTGAGTTCTAAGAATTCTTTTTCTTTCTGATCCTTGTAGACCTCAGTTATGTATGTATCATTAAATTCTTTCAGAAAATCTTCTCAGGTCAGCACTGGAGGTTGGGTCATACTATCTGAGACAGTCTCCCACCATTCATATGCATGTCCCTGTAAGAGTGAGACAGCATAATCGAACTTCTCTCCTGGGGTGCATTGCATCATATTGAATACTCTTTCCGTCCTTTTTAACCATGTCTCTGCTTCTGCAGGATCGATTGTGCCCGTAAAATCTACAGCACCCATTTTTCTTAATTTATCGTATCGTCGCTTTCGGGGGATTGTCAGGGGGTTTTCGAGTTCATGCTGTCTAAATGTATGTGATGAGTGGGATTCAGGTACGGCCATTCTTCCTCCTCCCTCTATTGTTGGTTCATCTATAGGTATCGGGTCACCTATTGCCCTTTGCCTATATATGCACAAGAAGTTTAAGGGCAATCCATAATATGCACATACTATACAAATGTCTACAGAAGCTAAAGCCTAGGCTCTGATACCACTACATGTAGCGCCCCGTTCCTCATTACCTTTTTACGCATCTATAAAATATTCACATAAAATTTTTCGTGATTCCCATACCTATTTACTTTAACAAAAGCGGGTGCGTACATCTGGTCTAGTCCTTTCCACAATAATGTACGTATATGTACCTATCATATGAGTCACAAAATGCAACCGTCTAAATCATTTCTATTCTATATGCTAACGACGAACATAGGGGAGCAGGAGGAGAGCGTAGTCGGCCAACCTTGACTCCATGCTTTGTATGATGACGCGTTCTACGCAGCCTGCTAATTATCTACAACAACTGTGAAGACAACTGTTCAGAGTATGATCGCAACATGTAAACTAATACAAGTAACAAGAAAATAAACAGTATTCTTCCCGTCAATATCGTAACCATGCCATCATAAAATATCATGCATATAACTGTCATCCATACGATCCGTAGATAACATGCCAATCCATATGCCCATTTGATACTCCCGTTAAAGACTAGCTAAACTGTATTGTACGCCCAGTCGGCACCCATGCACGGGACCTGTAACCATTCTGTAATCCCCCGATTTGTAGGGATACATATTGCCTGTACAGGACTCTGTAAAATCCCCCGATTTGTATGGATGTATGCCGTAGCATTCATATCATACCATCTGTAGTCGTAGCAGTCATAACGGTTTCTCCCTTCATTTATATGTATGCAATGCTATATAAAATACCTTAGATGACACATAGATCATATAAAGGCACTTTACGGTCACATAGTTCAGGTCAATTCGTAAATAACACATATATCACGTATTAATCAATTAATCCATATAAATTATGTAAGCACATAAGGCACATAAGGTACATGTTGCAAATCATACTCACAAGTTCCGCCAAATTTTCCGTTTGCTTAGTCGGCCTTGTCCTTGCATTTATCCAACTCGTGACCTATATAATTAATTTTCCTGGTAAGTACCAAATCCCTGTAATGATATGCGTGAATGATATGCATGCTTAATTATTTATGACCCTGATTTCTATTTATACCCTTCGTAATTGATTCTCTATCTACTGTCTTTATGGGAAAATATACTGTTACAATAACGTAAGTTGAGGAAATTAGTTAAATTAGTAAAATCTGTTAAGTATCAAAATTAATTTTTGACCTATAGTGAAAAAAAAAATCGATTTCGCGAATTCAATTTGTAAATCGCGAACTGTTACTTGACCCGCGAATTTTATACTTCACGAAATCCTCAGAAGTCGTGAAGTTAATTCTAATTCACGAACCCTTCTAATTCGTCAATTTATTCAGTTCGTAAAAGCTTCCACTCCGCGAATCGTTGGTTCGCGAAGTCCTCCCCAATTCGTGAAATTCAAGATTTATTTCACGAATCCACTCATTGAAAGCCTCATTTCATAATTTAATTCGCCAAGCTTAACTTAATTTGCGAGTTCTCTCTTAAGTCGCGAAGTAGCCCGCGAAGTGTTTGAGTTCGCCAAGTCGACTTCGCGAACCTATCTTAACTCGTGAGATCATCATTTCGCATCTATACATTTCACGAATTCTACTCGCCCCCACTAACATGAATTCGCGAAACCCCATTTTCACCCTCAATTCGCGAACCTTAATGGTTCGTGAATTTAGCACCTTGGGATTCCTACTAAAATTTATTACACTTTTAAAACATTGGGCTTTTCGATCAAAGTACTATTCTTCTCAGGAACAGTTTAAATATCTCAAGATTTCAAAAACCCTCAGATTACTATACTTGTAGAAATCTTATTCTCATGTAATTCATTGGGTCTAACAATTCTTAAGACGTAATTATAAAAGTTCTAAACATCTTCAAAGCTCTTTAAGGATTAAATCTGTACCACCCCTACACATAGATGAAATCTTTTTACTATAAAACCCTAAAAACCCAAAATCAAGATAGGACATAGTTTAAGCAACTTCTTCTGCCCATGAGTACTTCTCAAAACTGTTCCTACAACCCTTTATACATGCTAATACTTAAATCAATCATGGTAGACAACAAATTCCTTACCCTTCCTTTAGCTTAAGTTGAAATCGACTTCATGTCTCTTTTCAATCCTTAACTTTCGAAAGTTGTTGTGAAGGTAACATAAACTATTCCCTCATTACTTATCTTATGATTTGCATGTTGAAATAAGAAAATGACGTGATCTATACTTTATCCATGCTTCATAAATGTAAGAAACACTTGTTATTTTATTATTATTTTACCTTTCCCTAACAACTAAAGTTTCGAATTATGATAACTTTGAAATTCCCAATGACCCGTAAAAATCGTGCTTCTTCCTCACTTGGCGAATTCAATTCGCAAAACAAACAAGTAAATATATATATTTATTTATATATACATATATATATATATATATTAAACCTTGCCTCTATTATTTTATTTTATTTTTGAATCTCAATTTGAAATCTATTATTTCGAAAATCATACTTAAAAAGTTCTAACTTCCGTAGCGTTTATTTCTTCACAACTTATATACTTCTCTGAGAACCTAGAACTATAATACTTTAAATCCTTATTCTTATCTATACCTCTGTTTTAAAATGACTTATATGAATGCATGAATTCATGTAAATGCATGAAATGATGATATGAGGTTTTGGTTCCTGACACTAAAGGTTGCAATTATGTGATGTAGAGGGGTTCGATGGAGTTTCTCGACGATTATGCCAAGGAAGATGATGATGAATAAGAGGACGGAGATGATTAAGATTATGATGGCAACGGTGGATAATTAGACCAGGCCTGTAAATACGACACTTTCATCTGAGTTTAAATTTGATGATTTTGTATAATGTTTTTTGTCTTTTAAAAGTCCTCAAAGGTTGTAATTATGTGATGTAATTAAAAGGGGTCCGTTGGAGTTTCTCGACGATTAGCCAAGGAAGATGATGACGAATAAGAGGACGGAGATGATTAAGATTACGATGTCAACGGTGGTGGACGAGGTGGCAAGAGACACGGCAACCTAGTTGACGAGGAAGCTGCGATGGAGCGACTACAAAGTGAAATGTGAAGAAGGTTTGGCTTTCATTTCTCTTATGTGATAGTTTTACTCATGTGTTTGAATAATCTTTCTATGATGTTTTTGCCACTATCTTCACCTCTATCATCATTCACCTGTGATGCTTTTTTGATATAGGCAACTTCTACGATTTCACTTGTCTGTGTAATTTTTTTTTTTTTTTGCTTCTATATTTACTTCTTGATCTTCATTTGTTAATTGTTTTCATATTGATAGTTAATATCTTCAGTTAACACAATTACGTAGGATGTAACCTTATACATTTGTAAGATGTGAGTTTTCCTTCTTAGACGTTTCTGTTATTGCACCTTTACTTCGTGAACTAGCGTGGAAGAATTGTATGAATGAAAAACATACTCGTTTGAATTCTCAAAGATGCCGTACGAGACATATACTGGAAACATTTTGTCCTATGTTACTCTTCCATTTATTATTATTATGCCATTTGCATCTTACATGTTGTGTTGTTTTTTGGGTATCTTGAACTTATGGTTAGACGTTACGTTCAACTTCGAAGTTACATTTGTTTTTGGTTGGTGATATATGTGGAGGAACTTTGTAAAAATTGAAAGTGTTGGACGGATCTTTTGCAACACCCTAACTTCCGAGTTAATGAAGGTATGAGATTACATGAAATCATTTCAATTCGTAATCCAACTTAGGTTTCAAAGACATTCAGACGTTCTTTGTCAAGCCACAAATCCAAATGTTGCTCAACTTCGGCATTCAATATTGCATCATCTGGCTTTGTGTCCCGTTAGACTTAATTAAACTTTCTCAATTATTTTCAATTTGTTAGGGCATTTTAGCTTTGAATTATGTTTCCCCATTGCTTACCATATAACTAACGGTTGATATAACAGGGGGAGATTGTAATAGACGCCACAGATGGTATATCAGAAAGACAAGTCTGTATTCAGTGGTCACAACTCGGGATATTTTTTACGGGTTTCGTCTGAGAAACGAGTGACATTTTCGCAACCCCTGGAGGTACATCAAATGTGAAATGTAGTTCTTGGTGTGCTTTACTGTGGTACTTTTTACAAAGTTATTCGTGTTCAGATGTCTGATGCTTAGCCTAATCAATTATCATGGTCCGAAAGGTTGCCAATGTTTGAGATAAGATAAATATTGAATGATTCTATGGTGTGTTTTTGCACCTGATACGATTTAGCGAAGAATGCACTTGGAAAAGGTTCGCCCTTCATCATGAAATGAGAAGGTTCGGAGTGTATATAAAGCATAAGGGAAAGAGGTGCTTTCCTTCTTTCCGGCTACGAACTCGCAAAGCATTTTACGAGTCAAAGATTGTTACAAATATGATATCTAAAACAGTGAACCCTTGAATGAAGAATCATATGTATAAAATTTAGAAATGGAGCATACCTCTTTCAGCTTTGATAATCAATGACACAGTATCTAAAAAATCAACAGAGCTTTGAACAACGTAAAGAACATACCTCTTTGAGCTCTGGCGGCAAAGAACCATCATTTGAGGTAAATAGCTCTTCTCCGTCACGTCTTCGTAAAACCCTGAAGTTCTATCATCAAGATCGAGGCTCGAAAGATCGATCAGTGTCACTGTCCTCGAAAGATCGAGCAATTGCACTATCCCAAGAAGTTGAGAAGCTTAAATCTGATCGAAAAGACCTACGAGCTATTGCACTATTCCCCTTTTAATAATCTAACTGGAAGTTTGTGTGCATGTTTGATCAATTTATGTTTCTCTTCAACTTGGCATTCATTCTCATATAAACTCTAATTCTGCTTCCCTTATTTATGTCAATTACATACCATGATGCCACTGTAGGACCCTCCATTATTGTGATTTCTCTCATGCGACTGATTTTTGAAAAAAAAAAACAGTAGGCAGTATAAGGATCCATGTATACCTTCATAAGTCTTAACTATCAGTTATTAGTGTAAGTTAATAAAATAACTTAATAAATTATTCATATTAATATGTTAATTAAATACTTTTAAATCATAATTTTTACAAACATATTTTAATTTTGGAATAAAAATATATTTTATAACCCGTGCATTGCACGGGCAACAAACTAGTTTGACAAAAATGTCATTGTAGGTTTCATAAAAAGAGGTATTTATTTCAAAAGATCTGGTACAAGAAATGCGTAAAGTGGTATAATTACCATAAGAAGGTTAACCAAAACTGGTACGAGATATTAGTAGAAATGTGGTATAATTACCGTAAGCTATTATTTGGGTCCTTCTCCATATTTAAACAGGTAGAAAAGTCTTTCAGTGGGAATATGTTCTTATCCCTAACATAAACATTATTTAGTGTTTCTCCTATTGAAAATATATTTAGTGCTTCTACTGAAACTTGTTAATAGCACCCGAACACTAATAAGACTAGGGCTGGGGAAATATACCGAAATACCGATATACCGTCCTTATCGTATCGAAACGTACCGAATATATCGAAAATTTTGGTATACCGAAGTTTTTGGTAAGGTATGATACCGTACCGAAATTTTTCGGTACGGTAATGGTATGAAAATTTTAAAATTTAGGTATACCGATTATACCGAAATACCGAAATAATAAAATTTTAATATTATATATATATAATATACACACCTATTATTTCAAAAAAAATATATAAAATGGATAAAAATATTATAAGGATCTTCATAAATTTATTTTGCCCATAAATTATTAACTATACCAACTTTCTAAGATTATTGATGCCCGTCATATTTTACTTATTATACCCAACTCAAGTTACGTTTAATTTTTGCATTTTAATATTTTTTCTTCAGAATTTTGAAAGCGTGAAGATACAATGCAATTACTTTTTGTTAATCTTCACTAATTTTTTTAAATAGCCGTTTCGTTCTAATTAATCTGTAAGTTGTATTTTGTGGTTATGTAAAGTTCTTTATCTTACTAAGGAGACTGACTAAAATATGTAAATTATTTAAGGTTATTTTATGAATTAAAAGTCTTATTATTTTGGAAAATTTGACATTAATAATCCATCTTATTGGGGCATAAGGAGTTTGAATTGATTAAAAATTCAAAAACAACGAATTAACGAGTTACGAGACACGCATGGTAAAAAACCCTCTGTGTGAATAGTATAGAAGGTATGATACCGATACCATACCGAAATTTCGGTATGATACCGTATCGAAATTTAAGGTATACCGAAATTTTGGTATGGTATTGGTATGATTTTTTTCGATACCGGAATTTGGGTACGATATACGGTAACACAGTTTTGATATGGTATACCGTACCGAACCACCCCTAAATAAGACCAAAATTTTAGAGGAACAATAAAAATGGATTGGGTGTGGGCCCGTTACATGCTTTTATAAAGAACACCATTAAATATTTAGGGCTAGGATTAAGATTAATAAATAGTTATGCTTTGCACGGAACATGCAATGCAATAATGCAGACATTTATAGAGCTGGCTAAGCCGATACGAAACAAACAAAAAACATTTTATACATTTATCTGTATGCTTAAGATTTAATTAATCAAATGGCGTATGATCATTTATTAATAGGTAAATTCCGGTCCTTGTCACAAACTGGTGGAGTGATGCATCAAATGATTTTTTTTTTTTTTTTGCTTTAAGGACATAGATCCAAATGGCCAAAAAATTTTGCTAGATTTTATTCGAAATAGAATTTTAATTTTTCTTGATACTTCAGCAATTCATTAGGTTAAGTATTACTATCACATATATTTTACTCAGCGTGTTAGTGAGATAAAAGATCGCTTCTTTATAAAGTGTCAAACATAGAAATCAATTCCAAGACAATGTTTTCTTGACCAATATAAATCAAGACTTAACCGATTTTTCTAGAATCGCGAGACATTTACCCCAAATAAAAATGATGATGATCTCACTAAATGATAACTGCATTATTAAATTAAATAATATATAGGGAAGATTTCTGTTCAGGCCCTCCTAATATTTCTATTTACCCGTCAGACCCTGTCAGAAATTGAATTAGTTTAAGGGACCTATTTTTTGTAAAATTCAAATAAAGGACCCAAAAATAGAATTTAACGAAAATACCCTTCGCTCTATTTTTTCCAGCGAAACTCATGACGTGCTTTTTTGGTCTAAATATGAAGCGGTACTTTTACTTCATTTAATGTTACACAGTTACATCATATTGTTACTTTAGAAAACAAAAACGTTATATTTCAATAATATTGTGTTACTTTGCTATTGCAAAACGTTATCAACAGAATTTTTTTCCGAACTCATTTTTCTTACACTGAATTGGCACAAAAAAATTCGACTGCCCCATCCAACCGATTCCGACATGTCATGTTGGATTCATTATGATATTGACGACGCACGAGGTAGATTTTGCTTGTCTAATTATGGTGCAAATTCGAGAACATGATTGTAAACCGAATCTAGATTTCGACATTAATTGCAAGTAATCGGTATATATTCGAGGTACCCATGAAAAATCAAGGTCGATTTTATCTTATTGAGTCAATAACGCCGAGATTAATGCAGTTTTCATCCGTTTTTGTCGTTTGTGATTTTCGTTATATTCCCCCGATCCATTGCTTGTATACAGAATGTGCTATTGACGATAAACATAGCGTTATTACCTTTCAGTGAAGTGTTACTTCTAAGTCAACATTAGTTATTAACCATAAGACACTTGTTATTGGTTCTATGTTATAAGTATTTCCCTTTTTACACAATTTAGGGCAAATATAATATTCGTTTCTTGCTACTAATCGGTATTAATTCGAGGTACCCATGAGAAATTGATGTCTATTTTACCTTATTGTGTCAATAACGACGTGATTTATGCAGTTTTCATCTGTTTTTTAGTGTCGTTTGTGATTTTCGTTCTTTTTCTCCCGATCCATTGGTTGTATACAGAATGTGTTAGTTACGACATATGAGGCGTTATTACCTTTCAGCGTCGTGTTACTTCTAAGTCTATATTTGTTATTACCCTGAAGATATTTGTTATTTTTTGCTATGTTATAAGTATTTCTTTTTTACACGATTTAGGAAAAATATAATATCCGTTTCTTGCAACTAATCGGTTTAAATTCGAGGTGCCCATGAGAAATTGAGGTCTATTTTACCTTATTGAGTCAATAACGACGTGATTTATGCAATTTTCATCTGTTTTTAAGTGTCGTTTGTGATTTTCGTTCTTTATATCCCGATCCATTATTTGTATACAGAATGTGTTATTTACGACAAATGAGGCGTTATTACCTTTCAGTGACGTGTTATTTTTTAGTCGACATTTGTTATTACCCTGAAGACATTTGTTATTTTTTGCTATGTTATAAGTATTTCTTTTTTACACGATTTAGGAAAAATATAATATGCGTTTCTTGCAACTAATCGGTATAAATTCGAGGTACCCATGAGAAATTGAGGTCTATTTTACGTTATTGAGTCAATAACGACGTGATTTATGCGGTTTTCATCTGTTTTTTAGTGTCGTTTGTGATTTTCGTTCTTTTTATCCCGATCCATTATTTGTGTACAAAATGTGTTATTTACGACAAACGAGGCGTTATTACCTTTCAGCGTCGTGTTACTTCTAAGTCTACATTTGTTATTATCCTTAAGACATTTGTTATTTTTGTGAAACTTATCAATATTCATATGAAATTGACGATAATTTCAACATATCTGGTCATAGCAACTGCAATCTTAGCAATTTCTTTGATTTGGGTTTATCACATGTAATAATATCGATAGTTGCCTTGGTTACATACAACCTTACAAAAATTAGGGGTCGTCGTCGAATTTTGTGGGGTCCTTCAATCTCGTGCCATTAAAGAGGGTTGAAGTATGTTTTCAAAGTGGCACCAGTAAGTTTGTATCTGTTATTAGAAGGAACACTTGTGTTTATAGTTTAGGCGGGAATCTTAATTTTTCAGCGTACTGTTGGGAGGGAATTTCAAGGGACTATAGGCGGGAATATCAATTTTTTGCTTAAAGAGTCCATAAAATAATGTGTTACAGTTATGAAGTAAAGCGTTACCAATTTGAGTTTTCATAATAGGGTTTCTGTGTTTAGTGTTTATAATTATTAAATTAGGGTTTGAGGTTTGGGGTTAGGGGTTCGGGGTTCGGGGTTTCGGGATTTGAGGTTTGGGGTTTTGGGGTTCGGGTTTAGGGTTTAGGATTAAGTTTTATAAATGTTGCTTGTGATGTAATGTCGAACTTAGATCTGTTTCGTGATATAATTCTTAATGTTACATTTCACATTATGAAGTATAGTATATGTTTGCAACAAAGGTGACCTTGGTTGCATGACAAACAACCACAACATTGGACCATTAACCTCAACGTCAACAAAATTTGATTTGTCAGTGAGTTCGTCGGTTTAAATTCATCAAATTATATATTTTCCTTTATGAAAATCTTACACCTCCTGTAATAAGTGCATCAACGATCGAAATTTATCGAATTGGTGAAGTGTTATTGACAATAATACAATCCGTTATCAGTCCACTATTTTGTGTTATCACGTAAGTTTTTCTTAATTTCGCTAACATAGGGAAGAGGTATTTTATTCTGAAAATGTGTTAATACATAACGGGTCAATCATGGTGGTATTCACTGACCACACATAACCATCCAGATGCATCACGAAGCTTCTAGAAAATTCCGAACTATGTGTTATCAGTATAGATCAATCCGTCATGACAATATGTCCATATGTTATTAGTGATCATCTTTGTGTTATAACGTAAATTTTTGTTTGCTTAATCATAGTTTTCACTATAAAACACAAACTTTGACACTGACATTAAATTTACTTTTACACTAATAATTGTTTACCGCTAAGATGCACGATGAAATTGACTTTATTTACACCACGGTTCAACATTAGCATCATGATTTTTAATCTATTGGGCCACCGAGATTGAATCGGTTTTTGAACGAAATTTTTGATTTGGGGGAGGAAGCACGAATTCATTCGATACATAAAAAATTCGTCTTTATTAGTAAGACCCATCTGAAATTGAGGACGGAAAAACTTTATTTAGTCACTAACGCTGAGATTTATACAGTTTTCATCTGTCTTTAGTGTCCTTTGTGATTTTCGTTTTATTCCGTTCGATCCATTACTTGTATACAAAATGTGTTATTGACGACAAACAAGACGTTATTACCTTTCAGTGATGTGTTACTTATGAGTCAACATTTGTTATTATCCATAAGACATTTGTTATGTTTTGCTATGTTATAAGTATTTCTTTTTTACACGATTTAGGGAAAATATAATATCCGTTTCTTGCAACTAATCGGTATAAATTCGAGGTACCCATGAGAAATTGAGGTCTATTTTACCTTATTGAGTCAATACCGTGGAGATTTATGCAGTTTGCATCTGTTTTTTAGTGTCGTTTGTGATTTTCGTTTTATTCCTTTCGATCCATTACATGTATACAGAATGTGTTATTTACGACAAAGAAGACGTTATTACCTTTCAGCGACGTGTTACTTCTAAGTCAACATTTGTTATTACCCATAAGACATTTGTTATTTTTTGCTATGTTATAAGTATTTCTTTTTTACACGATTTAGGAAAATATAATATCTGTTTCTTGCAACTAATCGGTATAAATTCGAGGTACCCATGAGAAATTGAGGTCTATTTTACCTTATTGAGTCAATAACGCGGAGATTTATGCAGTTTTCATCTGTTTTTTAGTGTCGTTTGTGATTTTCGTTTTATTTCTTTCGATCCATTACTTGTATACAGAATGTGTTATTTACGACAAACAAAGCGTTATTACCTTTCAGCGACGTGATACTTCTAAGTCAACATTTGTTATTAACCGTAAGACATTTGTTATTTTTTGCTATGTTATAAGTATTCCTTTTTTACACGAGTTAGGGAAAATATAATATTCGTTTCTTGCTACTAATCGGTATAAATTCGAGGTACCCATGAGAAATTGAGGTCTATTTTATCTTATTGAGTCAATAACGCGGAGATTTATGCAGTTTTCATCTGTTTTTTAGTGTCGTTTGTGATTTTCGTTTTATTTCTTTCGATCCATTACTTGTATACAGAATGTGTTATTTACAACAAACAAAGCGTTATTACCTTTCAGCGACGTGTTACTTCTAAGCCAACATTTGTTATTAGCCATAAGACATTTGTTATTTTTTGCTATGTTATAAGTATTCCTTTTTTACACGAGTTAGGGAAAATATAATATCCATTTCTTGCTACTAATCGGTATAAATTCGAGGTACCCATGAGAAATTGAGGTCTATTTTACCTTATTGAGTCAATAACGCGGAGATTTTTGCAGTTTTCATCTGTTTTTTAGTGTCGTTTATGATTTTTGTTTTATTCCTTTCGATCCATTACTTGTATACAGAATGTGCTATTTACGACACGCAAGGCGTTATTACCTTTCACCGTTGTGTTACTTCTAAGTCAAAATTTGTTATTATCTATAAAGCATTTGTTATTTTTTGCTATATTCGTTATTTCTGACGATTAAAGTTGCAAATTAGATATACAAATCATATCCACGATCAAATTAACAATAATTTCAACATATTAGGTCATAAACTTTGATATTTTCGGCTACAGTCTCAACGAATCTGTTATTTGTGTATATCAATTTTTTTCTGTAATTAGCTTCTATAGATTTTTTGAAGATTTTTTTCAATCTCAACGATTTATGTTTATCATTTTCGGCTACAATATCAACGATGTATGACGATTAAATAGCAATACAAATCGAGCTTGAAGATTTTTTTAAGAGGATTCGAGCTTGCAGCGAAAATCGCTCGTTGGAGAAGACGATGGCAAAGGCTTGTAAATTTCGCATCTGTTAGAGGGTATATATGTCATATCGCATAGTTTGGGTATTTTTCTCTAAGAGTTTTGAAAACTAGGTCCTTAATGCTAAATGGAACTTTATTGGGGCCTGAACACTAGTTAAAAAAATTATCAGGGTCTGACACGTAATTAACCCTATAATATAATGGAATGAGTCAATGCATACCTACTCTTACCCATCTGCTATGGCACTCATATTTCCTAGTCCTATTTACTATTTATTAAGTACCTTTATATTAAATGAGTTAATTATATGTCAGGTCCATATAACATAGTTTCATTAGGGTTTAGGACACATGTTTAAAATAGGGTTAGGGACCTATATTGAAGTTTGGTCTTAAAGTTAAGGACCAACTTCGAGAAAAATGACGCATTTGCCCTTGCCTATTGCGGAAATTACACAGATTCGCCATCAGCTCTTCCAAACACTCGACGGATACCACCTTGTGCATTTTGGGTAACAATTCATGAATTACAGGAAACTGTTATCCAGAAATAAGGAAGTGGTACCAGAAAAACATGAAGTGGTAACAGTGCATGAATTACTGGAAAAATTACAGGAAAGGGTTATCAAGAAATAAGGAAGTGGTACCAGAAAAGCATGAAGTGGTAACACCTCATGGAATACAGAAAACTGTTATCCAAAAATAAGAAAGTGTTACCAGAAAATCATGAAGTGGTAACACTTCATGAATTACTGGAAAGTGTTATCCAGAAATAAGGAAGTGTTATCAGAAAAGCATGAAGTGGTACCGAAAACCATGAAGTGGTACCGAAAACCACTTATTAGCTATAGAGTAACACTTCATGAATTCTGCGTAACACTTCATTGGGTTAACTGCATTTATTTACAAAAAATGATTACAAGGAAGTGTTACCAGAAAAACATGAACTGTTACTCGGAAAGCATGAAGTGTTATGCAGAAATAATGAAGTGGCACCACGTATGTTAATAGCCAGAAACAAGGAAGTGTTACGAGAGAAGCATGAAGTGTTACGCAGAAATAATAGTGTTACCGCAGAATTATGAAGTGTCAAGAAATCATGTTAATGGCATACGCTTAAAAAACCACATTTTATTGTGTTGATACCACTTGTTGGATATATAGTAACGCATGCGTGGTAATACCGCCTGTTATGCATTAAAGATATACTGCATTTTGATAACACAACAATGGCACTGAATACCACTTCTCATTAATATTTTATAGGGGTATTTTCGTCAAACATTTATCCTAAGTAAACTTACAAAATTGGTCCCTAAGACCAAATTTCTTCTGACAGGGTCCTTAACCGGGTCCTTAACCCTAAAAAATTCTTACCTAAGGGGCCTGAACCCCAATCGCCCCTTATTAAATTTGTTTCATTGAGAAGATCATATTCCTAGCGAACTATTAAAATCCTTTACGAAAAATATAGAATCATAGCTATATTTATAGAAACAGTTGCCAAAATCAACAGTATAAGCTATATTCACACAGATGTAAAAAAATTCTAGAACACTGCATCTACGGTTAAGAAAGATGCATCCTTATGTGATGTCGGGGTGGACCTGACCACCCGACCATGTTGTTAAGATCAACTTCGATGGGGCTTTACATGATAATAAGGGTGGGGCTGCTGTGGGTGTTGTGGCTCGGGACTCAGATGGGCAATGTCTGGGGTGGTGGACTAAATTCTTCCACGGAATCTTTGACCCCGAAGTGGTTGAAGCTCGGGCTGCTCTTTTAGCACTAACGGTGGCAAGACAGCGGGGATGGTCGTCTATTATCATCGAAGGAGATTGTCTTTCGATCATTAATCGTCTGCGAACAACCGTAATCGAGGATTGCTTTGGTTTTTTACCTTATTTTTGTTCTCTTATTTTTTCCTTTGTGAAAAGAGAGGGTAATCGTGCTGCTCAATATTTAGCCAAACGGCTTGGCTCCGTGGGAGAAGGCCTTTCGGCTCCTACGAACATGTATAATATCCTACTTGCGGATATTGGTTGATTAATAAAAGTTTTTCTATTAAAAAAACATAAAAAAAAGAAAATATTAAAGTATGTGCGTCATTAGCTCCTGATTAAATAATCTTTACATAAGCTTTCCTTTTCCACCCTCTCACATTTTTTGTCCCACGTAAATGGGGTCTTTGTATCGGAGTTTTTTGTTAAATAGGATTAGTTTTGTGTGAAATAAAAAAAAAAGGGATTCTAGGTTTTCTAATTAAAAAAAAAAGGGATTGGGTGTTTTAAAAAAAATCGAAGTGTTTGATTATCATTTTGATCCGCTCGCTCGACTGAAATTTCATGTCGAAATGAGATGTTAATCAATGGGTTCGTGATTCTTACATGTATTAACCCTAAATCTGGGTGAATTTTCGTTTTTGAGCCTAAAATCGACGTTTTCGAACAGAAAACGGTTTATTCGAGTAATTTATTCGAACTATTCGAGTGATTCGTATAACATCGGATAGAAAAATAGCACTTATTCGAGTAAAAAAAATTCGATTCGAATAAAAATATTTTCAATTCGAGTTTTTTTTACTCGAATTGGTTAATTCGAATAAATTCGAATTAAAAAAATTATTCGAATTAATTTGAATTTTTTATTTACTCGAAGTGCTATTTAAGTTGGGGTATTTCAGTAACTTTCGATACACTCCCTTTTGTTTAATTATAGGGAACGCTCCCTTCTGTTAAAATAACCCCTTTGTATCCGTAATGCGTACATGATTTTGAATAGTGAGGAAAAGGTGTAAAAGATAAGAAGAGTGAGAGCATACTTTTCCGTGTCCTTTTCGTTTTTTCTTCACGCTGTCACAATTATACAACCATAAGAAACAAAGCTGAGCTCTCAGAGTATGTGAGATGAGATAATAAGAGAGAGAGAGAGAGAGAGAGAGAGAGGAGGAGGAGGACAGATGGGGTGAAAGGTGAAAATTTTAGCAGCTGGGCTGTTCTGTGTTTTTAACAACTGCTGCTGACCAAGATTCTACTTTTCGTTTATCTTCGTTTTAATTGTAAGTTCTGATCTTGATATAGTGCAAAGGTTGAATATTGATGTTCGATTGTTGACCTTGGCTTAGTTCAAAGATTGAATTTTTTTGGGGTTTTCTGGGAAACCCATCTCAGCAAAATGCTTGTTATTTGACTTAGTCTAATATTTTGGCGTATTTTGTCGAATTTTTCCCTTTCGGAAAAGGAAGATTTTTATTTTTCTTGATCTGCTTGAAATGAAGCCCTTTTGTTTTCCTTCACCTGATCTCATTAATTCGAAAAAAATGTTTGTGTGATTATGTTTATTTCTTGTTGGTTTATCTGGTTAATTCATGACTTTAGCTACTGATGTGTTACTGTTCTGCTTCAATAAGGTTTTTCTTCTTTATTTCTTTGTATAATTTTTTTTGGAGTTGGCATAATTTTTTTCCTTTTGAAATTACATTCTGCAATGGTAGTAGTTGAAACTTCTTATGGGTGGATCAACAACATTTGCAATGTTAAACGGAGAAGAAACCATACCAATAAGCAACATGTTTTCATTCTTGCAGTGATCTTTCATCTTTCGAGCAAGTGTTGCTGTTCTTTTCTTACACAGATGTAATAAAGTTCTTCAACTGTTAGACTGTCTTGTATACTGATGCCACCTAATTACTGATTTGTCCAACAGGTTTCTGCAAGATTTTCTTTCCATCGTCCAATTATGGCAACTTTATGTAATTCTGATTCAAATCGAGCATACTCTTGGTTATGGGATAGCCACATCAGCCCGAAAAACTCAAAATGGCTCCAAGAAAATCTCACAGGTCGATTTTTCTTTCTTTTCTTCATCTGCCAAGTGTGAAACTGTGATACGTATGAACTCATGCGCTTGTAATGATTCTTTTCAGATATGGACGTTAAGGTAAAATCCATGATAAAACTGATCGAAGAAGACGCTGATTCCTTCTCAAGAAGGGCAGAAATGTACTACAAAAAACGACCCGAGCTGATGAAGCTGGTCGAGGATTTCTACAGATGCTATCGTGCCTTAGCTGAGAGGTATAATCACGCAACAGGCGAATTAAGGCATGCTCATAGAACCATATCCAAGGCGTTTCCTGACCAAGAATTGCCCTTCGATGAGCCTGTCAACGATGATGATTCTTTTACCTTCAGACAAGGGGATTTCAGAAAACGAAGATAAGTCCAGGAAAGAAGGTTTTTAAAAAGTTAAAGCAGGCGTTCGATGGCAAAGAGACAGTTGAACATTGTGAACTTGAAGGCTTAAAGAAGACCCTTGCTGATATGAAATCTGAGAAAGATAACGTGCTGTTGAAGTATAACAAGTGCCTGGAAAAGTTATCTGAAGTAGAAGAAGAGCTTAGTAATGCCCGAAAAGATTCTATAATGCTTAGTGAAGAGGCGGGCCGGGCTGAAATCGAAGTACGGGCCTTGAAGGAGGAACTTGTACAGTTGGAGACGGAGAAAAATGCTGGGCTGGTCAAACATAGGATTCATTTGGAGAAGATTTCAGACCTCGAGGCTATACTTTCTCGGCTTGAGCTTGAGAATAAAGAGCTTAATGTTAACGCCGATGCATCTGAAAGTGAAGCACGAAATCTGAGGGAAGAGATTTTGAGGTTACAGATCGAGAAGGAACGCATTTTTCAACAGTGTAACAAATGCCTGGAAAGAATCTCAGTTCTTGAGAATTTGATCTCCGTCGCCAAAAATAATGCAGATTTGTTAAAGGTGCGAGCTGAGAGAGCCGAAAATGAAGGCTCCGAGCTTAGAAAATCTCTCGAGGGTTTAAAGAAGGAGAAAGAGGATTTCATGCTCAAGTACAAACAGTGCCTGGAGATGATTTCCAAGCTTGAAAGGGATATATCGAATGCCCGCGAAGAAGTGAAGCGTCTAAACAGTGAAGTGCTGGCTGGGAATTTAAAACTTAGGGCTGTTGAAGACAATTGTGCTGTCTTGGAGAAGACAAACTCTTCGCTCCGAGCTGAGGCTGATGACTTAGGGCAAAGGATCTCCGTGAAAGATCAAGAACTCTCAGAAAAGCAAGAGGAGTTGGAGAATCTACAGAAGAGTTTATTACACGAAAAGTCCTGCCATGCCCATGTTGAAGCGACTCTCAACAGCATCCAAAATCTGCATTCTCGGTCGCAAGACGAGCAAAGATCTATGGCTTTAGAGCTGAAGAACGCACTTCGAACGCTGGATGACTTGGAAGCTCGCAAAAATGGCCTGCAAAGAGAGATTCAACAAGCAAGGGAGGAAAATCTGAGTTTGAGTCAGACAAATCTGTCTTCGGCTGTTTCTGTGGAGAACATGAAGGATGAAATTGGAAGATTAAGGGACCTTAAAGAGAGGCTCGAAAGGGAAGTTTCTTACCAAACCGAACTGAGTGAGTCTCTTCAGTTGGAAACTAGTTCGTTGAAAGAGGAGATACAAGGCTTGAGCCTGAGGTACAAGGCTTTACTCGAGCAGGTCGATGCCTCGGGTTTGAGCCCGAGAAATCTCGCTGCTTCTGTGAATAGTTTAAAAGAAGAGAACGAAGAGCTAAGGCAGATACGTGAACAAGAGAGTTACGAAAGAGAAGTTCTGTGTAAGAAGCTGGCGAACATGGAAGAACTTTTAAAGACAAAAGCCAACGAAGAAGCTTCTCTGTCAGAATTAACGAACGAGCTGGAGAAATCCCGGGAGAAGACGAAATCGTTGCAGGAATCGTGCGGAAGTTTCGAAAAGGAAAAGGTCGTTCTTATTTCCGAAAAGGCTTCTCTCATCGATCAATTGCAGGCAATAACAGAACATATGCACAAAGTGTTGGGGAAAAACGCTGTTTTAGAGGACTCTCTGTCTAACGCACGTGTCGAACTTGAAGGTCTGAGGGAGAAGTCGAAAGGGTTAGAAGAGATCTGCGAAATTCTTAAGAACGAAAAGTCCCGCCTTTTGTCTGAAAGAGAAGCGCTAGTCGTGAAGTTGGAAAACATTGAGGAAAGACTCGAAAAAATGGAGGAAAAATACGTTGGCCTCGAAGTAAAGTATTCTGGTTTACATAAGGAGAAGGAAGCAATACGTTGTAGAGCTGATGAACTCGCCATTTCTTTAAGCATGGAGAAGCAAGAACGTGACAGCATTAGGCTACTGAACGAAACTAAGTTAGCTGGGCTCGAACAACAAGTTCAGATTCTTCGAGACGAAAACAAATGGAAGAGAAAAGAGTTCGAGGATGAACTCGAACGAGCCGTAAAATTCCAGTTTGAGATATCTATCTTGCATAAGTTCATGAAAGATATGGAAGAGAAGAATACTTCGCTCATTACAGAGTGCCAGAAACATGTAGAAGCATCGAAGTTAGCCGAGAAAGTCATCTCAGAGCTCGAAAGCGAAAGCCTCGAACAGCAAGTAGAAGCCGAGCTCATGTTGGATGAAATTGATAGGCTGAGATCGAGCATATACGAGGTTTTCAACGCAATTGAGACCGACCCAAATTGTGATTTTGACGAAAAATTCGAAGATGAGCAAAGTTTAGTGCTTCGTATTCTCTCAGCCATCGACGAGATGAAGTTTTCAATCTCAAAGCACGACGATGAAAATCAGCTACTCTTGGTTGAGAACTCTGTTCTTCTGACTCTCCTCGAGCAGTTCGAGTCAAAGGTTGTTCACATCGAGTCTCAAAAGGCGATCTTGGAACGTGAGTTTGAAATCGTGTCTGAAAATCTCGGGTTTTCCCAGAAAGAAAAAGACGATATTTTGGAGATGAATGAAAATTTGAAGTCTGAGGTCACTAATAGCCGTCAGCTCAACGATAAGCTTGGTTGCGAATTGGGAAGTCTTCGTGACAAAGAATCTGATTTAAAACAAGCTTATGATTCACTAAAAGAAGCTTACTCACAAGTGAATTACGATAACGAAAAGCTGCTGCTGAAATTTGCTGATCTGAAGAAGGAGAAATGCCATGTCGAGCAGCATAATTGCACAGTATTAGAGGAGTCCATGGCATTGGCTAACGAGTCTATCGCTTTAAAGAGCTTTGCTGAAGGAAAAGTTGAAGAACTGAAATTACTTCTTGCGGATCTTAACAGACAATTTGAGCTCAACAATTGTCTTCAGAAGGAGATTACAGCGTTGAAGGAGCAGCTCGAATTACAGAGAGCCGAGAATTCGATTCTTACTGATACTGTTTCTAAATTGGAGACTGAGAAGAAAGGGCTCGAAGAGCACAACGCTCAGATGCAGAAGGATGTAATAAGTGGGACCCAAATTCTGCTCGAAACTGAAGGGAAGCTCTTAGTTAAAGAACTGAAGCTCGAAGCTGCCGAGAATGCAAACTCGAAGCTATGCATAGAAGTGGACGAGTTGAAATCAGAGATCGAAGTGTCTTTTCGCGTGAGAAAAGATCTTGAAAAGAACATTCTTCAGATGTCAGAAACTAACTCCATTCAGAGAAAGGAAATCGATAGGCTTCAAATGGTGAAGACGAACTTAAAGTCCAAACTCGGCTCACTTCACGAAAAAATCAAACAGATAACAGCACGAGAAAAGGCCCTCAACGCAGAACTGAGGAATAAGAACAGAGACTTCGAGCTATGGGAAGCTGAAGCCTCGTCGGTGTATTTCGATCTTCAGTTTCGTTCCATCAACGAAGTTCTGTTTACAGACAAAGCGATGGAGCTTGCCGAGGCTTGTCAGACTCTTGCGAACGAAAACGATTCGAAGACTTTGGAGATTGTACAACTGAAAGGGAAAGTCTCTTCCATGGAGAGTGTCATTAGTGGCTTGAAATCCCAGATTAAAGCGTACGATCCAGTGATAGCCGCCCTAAAAGATGACATAACTTTCCTCGAACATAATGCACTGATTCAGAAGAACAGTAAATCAGCCATTAATGAGGACCAAGAGGTAAAAAGACCATGTTTTCTTATAGTGTATGATCTATTACAGCAGCTGAGATAGCATGTTAGGCAATAATTGGTTTTTAACAGTTATCTGGCAAAGACATAATAATGTGCTGTAAAAAGATTTGATTTTTAACAAAATTCTGCTTTTCAGTTCTCAGAAGCTGCAAGCGACCTTGGTAGAACATCTTCTGAAGCTTTCCTAGAAGATCAAACTCTTCTCACCTTGCAAGAATTGGTGCTCAGAATCAAAGCAGTTTCGAAGCTCATGGAAGAAGACACAAACAGGCCCGTGTCAAGGAGAAGATCGACCAGACAAGAAAACAAAGGCGAGCCCACCGAAAACTCGAAGCTAAGCCGTTGCCTGGGAAGAGACAAGAACGGGCGTAGCAGAAGAAGGGGATGCACCATTGAGCTCAGCGACACTCCCAAGTTGCAGAAGCTGAGAAGCAAAGGCTACGAAGTTCGCAACAGAGGGCTATCAACAAAGGACATCCATCAAGTCTCCTCAGACATTTCGCTTTCTCCTCTTGGGACAAGCAAAAATATGCAAGAAATCGACAGTAATTCGAACCACAAATCGAAAAACCCCTCCACAGATTCAGACATGGAGAGAGAGCTGGGCGTTGACAGTTTAGAGATATCGACAAGAAGCATTGAGCCAAGCAGAGAAGCGAGGGTTTTAGAGAGGCTAACCTCAGACGCCGAGAAGTTGGAGATTCTTCATGGAACAGTGGAGACCCTACGAAAGAAAGTCGAGGCCCATATAAGAGGAGTCGAAAGGCCAAGAACGTTGACTTCGACACTGTGTACGATCAGCTCCTCGAAGCTGAGGAAACTGTAGTTAGTCTGATGGACATGAACGATCTCTTGATGAAGAACGTGGAAGAATGGCCTTCGCCGGCGAACGAAAGTATGCCTTTGGGGATGAAAGATGCATTTACGGCGCGGAGGAGGAGAATCTCAGAGCAAGCAAGAAAAGGGTCTGAGAAGATTTTCAGGCTACAGTTAGAGATTCAGAAGATTCAGTGCGTCTTTTGGAGCTCGACGACGATGAGAAGGCATCGAAGAAAGGTACTAACAAGCTTTTCAAGAGCAAAGCTATTATATTAAGGGACTTGATCTATAACGGAGGGAAGAAGAAGAACTCGAAGAAGGGTCGTATTTGTGGGTGCGTTAGGCCTTCGACCAGCAGCAATGGGCGCAATTAGTTCGTGTTATTTCTGTTTTCAAGGATCGTTTCATATTCCTCGGCTAGACTTTGTGTAATAAACTGATTTGTCTTGTCTGTGTTTTTCTGTGGTGGTGAAACTATTGTCGTGTTAATCCTTTCTATGGTCTGAATTGAGTAAGCAGCCTTTTGTCTTGAACCAACGAAGAACAAAACAATTCTACATCATGTTCAGAAACCTCATGCATAAAAAAAAATTAAGTCAATATGATAAATAAATCAGAAATTTTCTGGTTTTTCTATAGCAGGCATTTGGTGCAATGGCCTGAAAGTTTGGAATTTGAATGACCAAATACTGTGATTGCACAACAGAACATGTTGTTAAGACATAGTCAACACTATGTCACGTATCATCCATCATAAAGAAAATTTGCAAGGAAAAAAAGAATTAAGAAAGTAAGATACAAAAAATGAAATAGCTTTTGCAGGCTTCTGAGCGTTGTTGTCTAAGATAGATATTCTTCAAGAATAGTCATGGAACTGCCTCTCTAAGATCATCTGCCCCAGTTTTGTGTAAAGTGCTCTCTGCTCCTCAAATGTAAGATTCAGCATTATCTACCCAAATCCACATAAAATTTCACAGCATTACAATGTGTGTATATATATTGGTTTTGTGTAATAGCTTGATTGTAACATTATTGTTTTCTGATTATTACCTGCTCCATGATCATTTCAACTGATAAGCTCTGAGGTACAATGAAAGACTGGTGATAGATGTAAGCGAAGACAGCCATTACCATCTGCATGTAAACCGTTAGAAAACCGAAAGAAGATTCGTTCATGAACCAAAAAGAAAACGCAATTATGAAAAGATTAAAGATTGGATTTTTTGTATTTGTGTCTGAGTGTTCACCTGGCAATCCATTCGATCAGTGATTCCTCCATGCCCTGGGATACTATCACCAAAATCCTACGGAAGAGAATAAACGAAAAAGAAATAATCGACGAAGCTAACGAATTTTTGGATTTATACCATAACTGTGTGTAATATAAACCTTGATTTTGAAAGCTCTTTTAAAGCCACTAGCAAAAAACCCTCCAAAGGGAGCGATGATTGAAGCAAATAGACCGAGGCATAGTGCATGCAATTGTACAGGTAAAACTGAAATCTCTCTCCATGGAAACTGCGACGAAGAAAGAAAATAACAAACAAATGATGAAATAAAATTAAGGAAAAAATATAGATGATTTTATTACCCATGGAGGGAACCACTGTGGGACGGGGAAGTATTCTGGCTTGAACAATGGCCCGGGATCGCAGTGAAGCCACGCAGTCGACAAATCCTATGAAATTTAGCATTTATTGAGAAATTTGCATTTACAAGCGAAAAAATATGGACGGCGAAGGGTAAGAAACGAATGCTTATCTTCCTCGGACATGTCAACCATTGGAACCGACCCATAGCATTTGCCAACTAAAATGAAAAATAAAATCAAGAAAGTATAACATAAAAACTGCATTTTCTTACGTAACTGTTAATTCAAGAGATGCTACTCACGAAAAAGGCAGAGATCACAGTGGCAACTGAACCTCCTATAAATCCCTCCCATGTTTTCTTTGGTGATAGCTTGATTAGAGGCGTTTTCCCGAAGAAAAACCCGAATATGTAAGCAGAGATATCGTTTATGACAATAAGGGACGCTGGAAGAAGAAACCTGCGTTATCGATGATTGTTCATTAAGATAATTCCCACCAAACCTCATCGACAGACTAAGTTTAAGTGATGATAAGAAATACTTATTTTCTTCAATACCAGAAAATTCCTTCGAAAATGTTTGCCACAGTAAAGGATGACTGCGCAAACACAACAATCAGAATCATGTGTGTCCATGCGTATTGGCCAAACTGATACTTGTACATCTTCTTCTTCAGTGACAGAATAAACCACACAAAACCTGAAAATAAAAAAAAAAACATATTCATTCAAGTTTCATGACCTAAAAACTACACTCACGCACCAGAGCTGTACGTCGTAAGAGGTCGTTCGGAATATAAGGAAATGCTTAAATCATACAGACATGAATGTACAAGAAAAACCATAGGCAATACTGACCTGCAATATATAGAAAATAACAGGTAACCATATGATACTTGATTAGGCTGCTAACGAGTTTATACAAGAATTTGTCTGTAGTAACGGTATTCACAAGCCTCTGACTGAGGATACGTCCATAAACGAAAAGCATTGCTGTGAAGAAAAAGTGCCTGAAAACGAGAACGAAAAAATGATACCATTATTCAATAATATAGACATAACTCACATGTATCATTAACAAAGAGCGTGCTTTTTCAAGGAAATGAATGAAAAGAGAGAAGCAAAATGATGCCAACAAAGACAAGGTATTAAGTTCCCACTCAGCAAAAGAACCTATCGCATCCCTCTCATTTCACATATAATAAGATTGACAA
Organism: Craterostigma plantagineum; assembly: GCA_027422505.1. NCBI lineage: Eukaryota > Viridiplantae > Streptophyta > Magnoliopsida > Lamiales > Linderniaceae > Craterostigma > Craterostigma plantagineum. The sequence continues at coordinate 2,534,396 of JAPQWV010000057.1, forward strand.
TATAACAATGAATAGCCCCAACAAACATGAGTATCCAAATAAAGGAAGAAGATCCTAAAAATAAGAGTAACAAGGTTACAAAGTACACAATCAATCAATCACCAATTCAATAGCCTGAAGCCAGGCAGGCGCCTCTCTTCATTTGCTCTCCTCATTAAGGTGAATAGCTCCTTAGCCATAAAAATTTGGATAACAACGACCATGGCCCATATGTACATGTGCCCCATGTAAACAATTAACGCGAAGCCTCCGATCATCCAAACTGTCGAATATGTTCTGACCAACATTGACTTGTATTTGTTGGCGTCGTTAACAAGTAAAGTAGTGCCATTTGCTTTATCATCTTCATGAGGGACCTAAAATCAGAGGATGGAAAAGTTAAGTTAAGGAGACATCCATTTTACAGGGCAACAAAGAACAACCTAAGTTGAGGGTTTCATCATTTTATTTGTTTTAACATAAAGTAGCACACCAACCTCAGTTGAACCTCTGCGCTTTCGTAGCCTTGGAGTGTGCCCACTCTGTGTCGAGGCACTATCTTTTTGCATCTTTTGTCAGTAAACTTCTTATCCCTCAAAGAAACACTCACTTAAAAATCAAATTCTACGAAAATACCTGAACAAACACACACATATACACACAAAAACAATTAAATCCTTCGAGCTAGTATGTGCGACAAAGTTATAAATGAAGACGAGCATCTTCTTTGAGCTCCATGAAACTGAAGCTCATGACTTTGCTTTACATAAAAGAAAGAGACATTAAAGTTTATCAATAACAAGCAAAATCGAAGTAGAAGAATGCATCTTATGCCTAAAGCACCCAGAAAACTCGAACACGCAACAATTGCATATGCTTTTTCAGGCGTATCGAAAGTTCCATCAACTGTGCTAAATCCGATCAAACGCGTAAATCAGAAGTTAAACAAGATAACCCAAAACAATAAATTTGGATGGCACCAAAGAACAACGAAACTACACCACCGCATACGAACTTCAGTAGCCATTGATGAGAAAATACATATAAAAACATACGCTGAGAAGAAGCTAAACAAAATACATATACATCAAGCTACCGGGAAAAACAAGACATATTATTGTTGAATAGAAAACTACCCACTGTTTGATTGGTTCGAGCCACGAAGAGACTTAAAAAGAAGAATGGAGACCAAGTGATATACGCTCGACAATTTGCGGGGTTGTGATGTGATGTCATATTCATTGGGGCGATACGATAACTAAACTTTACAAGGTTCTATTTTTATTGTTTCATGTTTTTGCTTTTCTTTTATAACATTGTTCACTAATTTTTTTCTGGTAAATAGCGTATAATCTACCCGTGGTTTCCTAAAAAAGCACCAAAATCCCTGTGCTTCTAAAATAGCAAATTTTCTCCTCGTGGTTTTGTAAACGTTGCACGATATCCCCAGGGCAGCATATACTGCCCGAGGTTGATATACACGCGCGTTAATGCGAATATCATAAGCTAATGACCCTTATTTTTGCTAAATGACGAAAATAGCCTCGGTAGTCATCTTCCCCACAAGCCCTTTCAGCAACGGTGCACAATTTTCAGCTTGGTTTTTCTTCTCTTTTCTTTTGTTGGGATTTCTATTGTGCGTTCGCCTTAGTTACTGTTTTCTCCATTTCCCTTCGAGCGATTGGGCAAAACATTCCTTTTTTTTTTCCTTTCGAAGACCCATCTGAGCGTATTTGATTCTTGGGTAGAAGAAATCGAAGGAATGCTGAAAAAGGTGGACTGTTCTTCGACTTTACGTCATCGTCGATTGATAATCTTCCTCCTCTGAGCTGGGATTTTTCTTTTCGAAGGTTAAAAGCTAGCTCGTTAAAGAGTTCGTTTCAAATTGCGCCGAGAAAAATGCTCCGGCCGGAGAATTTAAAGCCGTCCGGCGAAGAAGCAAGGCTTTTGATTTGGGAGGACCCTGTATCTGATAGGGATTCGTCATGGAGTCGCCGCTCAGCTTCAAGATCTGCAGATTTTATACTTTGACAGCCTTGTCACGTAGATTTAGGCATAGATTCGTAAAATTTTAATTACAAAAGTTTACGTTGAGCTTTTACAGTCATGGAGGAAGACAACTCGACGAGGAAGATATGGAGGAAAGAGAAAATTACAGAAAAAAAGGGTATAATGGTAATTCTGCTTTTTGTGCGACCGTTAGACCGATTTTGACTGGGAAGGGGAGCGTGTGCAAAATAAAATAAACCATGATGGTATTTTAGGCTATTTTAGAACTACAGGGGATTTGTGCTTATTTTGTAAACCACGAGTAGTTTACATGCTATTTACCCTTTTTTTTTCGCTTGAGGTGCTCAAACTCAAAGTTTGGTATACCGAATCGAACCGAATTAAACGTATTTAGTTTATAATCGAAAAATTTCGATACGCTTTTGTCGCGTTGTTAATTACTGAATCGAATGTCGAACTTTTATGTATCACTAGTATATTAATCACAGCCGAATGCTTGTGCCCCAATAAATGAAATATATAATTTTGTATGACTGAAAAATTGATCATTAATATAGACTATCTTACTTAAATTTTAAAAGGAATGTTTTAAAATATAAAAAAAATTAATTTAAAGAATATAATTTAATAAAGAATTAAGTGACTAAATTGTAAATATTACATCATATTTGACATACCAAATTGTGAGAGCAGTTACTCTAAGGTGCTCTCCCTCAATAAACTACGAATATTTTCGACACACACGATGTGTGTGCATGACTATATAAATTTATAATATTAGATTGTATTTTAAATTTTAATAGGCGAAATTATAATGTTGGATTTAATTTTATTATTATTTTTAGGAATATATAAAATGATTTTAGGGGATGTAATGATGATAAATTTAAAATTAGGGGTAGAATGGTACTTTTGTGACTTACCATACCAATTAACTCGGGAGCAGTTACTATAAGCCTATTTTATTTAACAAAATAGAAAGATATATAAGGACATAAATAAGTTTGTTTTTGCATTAAAAGTTTTTTTTTTTTTGGTGGGTTTAACTGTTTTTTTACCGAATAGAACCTCGTAGAAGTATTCCCTATAAGTGAAGAAATTCGAACCTCAACGTACATATCGAGCTAACATACGCTCCCCATCTAAAATATATATATATATATATATATATAAAATCATTTTTTAGGCTTTCCAGAATATAATGTGGTGGCTATTTTTAATGGTCCACATAGAGATAGACCACATTAATTGCATGCCTATCATCTCAAAATTCTCAAAGTTTCTATTCTATACTATCCAAAAATCTTATGGTGCTCACCTTATGTGAGCATCTTATATGGTTCTGTGGGATTTTTCGCGTGCCACATAAACGTGTCATTTCAACATAAGATGTGTTAATCTATTCCACGTAAGAGGTGATGCTACATCACCTCTTATGTTGAAATGGCATGTTTATTTGGCGACGAAAAATGACACATAAGAGATGTCCATATAAGGTGGTTACATAAGCTAAGCACGTTTTCTCTCTATTCTATCGTTGGCATCTCAACATAAATCATAAACAAAAAGGTAGAGAAAATCAAAGTAAAAATCCAAATAAAAACCACCCAACACTGCTGATAGGGTACATGCATGCATATAAGTATTATTGACTCTTCTTCTCTCCTCATCTGATCACAACAGATGAAAAGGCTCTCTCCTTACAGCACAACAACAAACACACAGAAAAACCATGTTAGAAATCTAACTCATCCATATCCATCCCACCAACGGTAGAAACCGGGCCAAAACCATCGCCTTCGATGGTTGCCAAAACCCTAAAACCCTTGGGCTCGTCGCTCTCCCACTTAGCGGCGATAACAGAGTAACGAACAACAACACCCATCTCAATCCTCGACAGATCCTCACGAACAAAAGCACGGGTTCTTCCATGGACGAATTCGAAGTCAGACATCTTCGTCGAAGACAGAAAGACCAATATCATCGGGCCCGTCCTTAGAAAAACCCCGCCAGTAGTCATGCGATGAACTACGCCCGTAAATACCTCACCTGACACTGGCAAGAACATCTGAACATTGAAGTTTACGTCGAAGGCGATTGCATTTGGATATAAATCCTCGTCTTCGATTTCCTCTACGCTTATCACCTTCGTGACTTCTTTGAAGTAACCGTATTTGGTGACTTTTTGGTCTCTTACAGCGTTCAAAAGGCGAGGGATGATGTCCCTGTTTGTGATCGTTCTGCTGCCGAGGGTTTTCTTAGGGAATCCCATCGAGAGAGTGACGTTTCGTTCTTTCAGCATTGTCCTTTGTGGATGGAAGAAAAAAAAAACCGTTAATCAATATGAATCGTTGTTTCACATAAGGACAATCTCAACGGAGATTGAATGTTTGGATAGAATACTTTTACGTATCTTTGTGAAATTTCTAGGAGTAAATGCTCAACCCAACTCAGTGCAGTGCAAAAAGAGGAAATTTTAACCTAGAATTGACATTCTCGCACTTAATTTAACGGAATTTTTCCCAATTCAGGAGAAGAAGATCAGCAATCCTTCTAACGGTTTGTGTAACGGTTCAGAAGAACGGTTAAATCAGTAATTCAGTCAAAATAGTTGATCCCGCCAAAACCAACGGATTCAAATAAACTATCCAATGAAACAAAACGAAACGAGACAAGATCTAGAAACAAGTCGAAACAAAGATCATAAACAGAAGCTTGAACAGATGTCTCCAAGGAGATTGAAATGTTTAAATATGAATTTTCAAGAAGTAAATCGTCAACCAAATGTAGTTCAGTGCAGAACGAGGAAAGCTAAACCTAGATTTGACATCCCCACACTTAATTTCACGGAAACTTTACCACTTCAGAAGGAGACGATCAGCAATCGTTCTAATCGTTCGTGTAACATTTCAGAAGAACAATTCAATCAGAAATTCAGTCCAAACAGTTGATGAAAACAAAAATCCACGAATTCAGATGAACCTTCCAATGCAAATAAAACGAAACGGGACAAAGCGCATCAAGAAACGAGTCAAAACAAAAATCATAAACAGAAGGTGAAACATATATCTGAATAAACAGTTCATGGTCCAATGGAGAGAGATTGAACGAATAATGAGGATCTTACCACAAGTTGGTGAGGAAGCCCAAACGTCTTTGTTAACCTGAAAGCCGAGCTGCTGCCGCTGATGTCTGAAGTTGGTGTAGAAAGTGTTGACGATATATATACTACAAAATGTAAGTTTTTAGGGTACAAAAGGGGTTTAATTGTAATATAAACAACCAATGGGTAATTAGTGTAATTATCACAAAATATCAAGATTACGAGATTGAAGAAGAAAAAAAAACAACACTCTGCAAAAGCTCAACTTACAAAACCTCCCCAAAGCCTTTAACAGAGGAGAGCTCTCATCGTCATGGCGATGTTTTGAACTAATATTATGTGAACTGATTCTTCGCTTTCAACGACGCTGATGTTCATGTAAGAGTTCTGAGCAACGGCTTCTGTAATGAACTGCCAATTTCATCCAAGAAATACGTTTTTGATGGACTCTTTGCACAGCTCGGTCTCTAAATTCTACGTGGGAAGGCCTCTGCCGTTCTTCAGGTGCGGTTCTTTAGCTCCGTTCAAGGAACAATTTTTATGTTCAATACATTATTCCGTCAGTAGGGATTGGATAAACCCACAAAAGAGATACAATCGTTTGCGCAGAAACAATAACAATTTATCGAAAATTGCCTCAAGAGATGCTAAAACTAACTTACCACATAGTTCTTGGTTGGATAATTGGAATGAGGTGAGGGCAAATGGTAATACAAGGCCTCAGCTAGCAGTGAGTTATAGAAATAGAGGCGACGTTTCGAGTTCTGACGCTGAGGAGGGAACTAGTACGAGCACTGGGGGAAGTACGATGCAGAGAATCGTGGAGAAGTTGAAAAAATTCGGTTATGTCGATGATGTGAGTGACCAAGAAGAGAATGTTGCTGAGAGTGGATCAATAGAGGATATTTTTCATGTGGAGGAAGGATTATTGCCCAATACAAGAGGAGGGTTTTCGAAAAGGTACCCTTTTGGAGACAAAACTATGGCAGACAATGGAGAGGTAAAATTTCCATGGGAGAAAAATGTGAATGGTGGTGCGAAGATTACTTTGGATGGTCGTAGGAGTCGTACGATGGCTGAAATGACTCTTCCACAATCTGAATTGAGGAGGCTGAAGATTTTAGCTCTTAAGATAAAGAACAAGATGAAGATTGGTGGTTCTGGCGTTACTCAAGAGGTTGTGGAAACCATTCGTGAGAGGTGGAAATCTTCTGAAGTGGTTAGGTTGAAGATTGAAGGTGCTCCGGCGCTTAACATGAAGAGGATGCATGAAATTTTGGAGGTTAGCTTTCTTCGTTGGCCTTTGCTATTGTGTTCTAGCTTAGTTATGTGTTGCTTTTGTGTCTTCATTTTGTTGTAGAAGTTGATTACAAAGGATTCTACAAGAAATCATGGTAGTGGTTCTCAGTAGTATACCATTTTGTACGTTTAATATGGACTTTTGGATGATCGTCGGAACAATTATATTGAATTGTTTCAGCTCTCTGTGCTGCAGAAGTCATTGGTCCTTTTATGGAAGCTGTAAATGGCAAGGAGTTGTATGATTTCACAAATAGTTATAGGCACCATTCTTTCCTGAATGATGATAAGTAGTCGCTTGAGTATATTTGATCACTTCCCTATGATTCAAGCACTACTGGGCTTGAAGTGGAGTGTAACTTCACCTTATGGAATTCTTATATAGCTGTGTGGTACAGCTACGATTTAGCATCTCAAATGTTATCTAAATTTTTCAATAGACTAACGATATGTTTGACTCTATAAATTTCTTCTGCTGCTCAGAGAAAGACTGGTGGATTAGTTATATGGAGATCTGGGACTTCAGTATCTCTTTACAGAGGCGTGGCGTACGAAGATCCTTCACTAAAATTCAAGAAAAGAATTTTCAGAAAAAACGACACGTCCCTTCCGTCCCCTCCCTCCAAGGACAATGTCCTTCATGATCCTTCTCAGGGCACGGCTCCTTTGGACAACATACTTGCTCCTCAGACCGAATCGATAAGTGCTGACTTGGATAAAGCAGAGCCTCAAACATCATCTGAAGTAGAATACGACGAGGAAATGGAACAACTGTTAAATAGCCTTGGCCCGAGATATGCAGATTGGCCAGGAAATGGCCCGCTCCCCGTCGATGCAGATTTGCTCCCAGGAGCTATCGCTGGTTATCAACCTCCTTTTAGATTGCTTCCTTACGGTGTAAAATCGACCCTTGGAATGAAAGAGGCAACTGCTTTACGCAGACTTGCTAGACTTTTACCTCCGCATTTCGCATTAGGTATATGTCTCTTAATATTGATGCTGAGCAAGCAGTTGTATAAAAAATCTCTTTCATCTCTGCTCTAACTACTGCATTTGTTGGCTCGTAATCTTCAGGAAGAAGTAGACAGCTCCAAGGTTTAGCTTCGGCAATGATAAAGTTATGGGAAAGAAGTTCCATTGCCAAGATCGCACTTAAACGTGGGGTGCAGCTTACAACAAGCGAGAGAATGGCTGAAGATCTCAAGGTTGAAATAAGTTTCTTTGCAGTATTTTCTTGTTTGAAGCTTACAAGAATGTGAAAATTGAAAGGCAAAGAATTGTAAAAAGTTAAACTCATAAGGGTTGAATATTTTACGACATGCAGAGATTAACTGGAGGTATGCTGCTCTCAAGAAACAAGGACTTTCTTGTATATTACAGAGGGAAGGACTTTTTATCGCCTGATGTTGCCGAAGCTTTGCTTGAGAAAGAGAGATTGGCTAAAGCCTTACAAGACGAAGAAGAACAAGCACGTTCGAAAGCATTAGCCTCTGTTACTACACCAATCGTAGAAGGAATCGACGAATCTAGAATTGCAGGTACCTTAAAAGAGACCTTGGATGCAAATAGCAAATGGGGAAAATTACTCGATGAAGCCCACGAGCAAAGGGTTATGAGGGAAGCTGAAGTGTTAAGGCACGCCAATCTTGTCAGAAAGCTCGAGACAAAGCTTGCTTTCGTAAGTTTTTTTCGCAAAGCTTATAATCTCTCTTTAACGCTAACTTCTAACTCTTTTGAGAAGTTATAAGCACATTTTCTCGAAAGATGTTATCTTTCGTATGATTAACCTCAATTTTTCTGAATAGGCTGAGAAGAAACTGACAAAAGCAGAGCGAACGTTGTCCAAGGTAGAGGAATCTTTGAATCCAGCAGATCATGTCCAAGAACAAGGAAGCCTCACTGATGAAGAGAGATTCATGTTCAGAAAGCTTGGATTAAGGATGAAAGCATTTTTACTCCTCGGTAATAAAAAATTGCCAATCCCCTTCGTAACTCTAGAATGAATGATCTAACTCGTAAATAATGCCTTTTCAGGCAGGCGTGGAGTTTTCGATGGTACTGTTGAGAACATGCACTTGCACTGGAAATACAGAGAACTTGTCAAGATAATAGTGAAAGCGCCGAACATCGAAGAAGTGAAAAACATTGCACTGTCCCTTGAATCTGAGAGTGGTGGCGTGTTGGTATCCGTAGACAAAATATCCAAAGGATATGCAATAATCGTATACAGAGGTCGGGACTATAAAAGGCCTCCTCTTTTGAGGCCTAAGAATCTTCTGACTAAAAGAAAGGCTTTGGCTCGTTCGATCGAACTTCAGAGGCATCAGGTAATAATAATAATAATGATTTGATTCCTCTAATTCATACTTACACAACTTTGTTACACACACTACGTTATATTTCCTTCTTCAGGCCCTTTTGGAGCATATCACTAACCTTCAGGCAAGAGCAAATCAATTGAGGAGTGAAATTGTAGGTCTTTTTTGTGCCACTTTATATCGTTTTTTTAAAATCGATTTTGCTCTCCAACATCGAATCTTAAGTTAGAATCTTTTTACAACTTAGGATCAAATGGCTGCTGTTGAAGAGCAGGGCGATGAAGCTCTGTATAACAAGCTGGATTCAGCTTACCTTACCGAAGACGAGGACACTCAGGTTTGTGAAAAAATATAAAGACCCTCAAACAGTTTGATGAAATTGGCCTACTTGGGATGCTTTGTTAGTTGCTGGTGTAATAACTGCACATAATTCTTGCAGGATGAAGAAGATGATGATTCAGATTTATCAGAACTCAAAGCTTGCGACAATGGAAACCATAGAATCGATGGAGACGTTGATTTCGATCTAGAAACAAATTTTCCGTATGATTTTGAAGAGGAATCAGAAACAGAATTTGAAGAGTAGTGAAGGCACAGACAAGTATTGAGCTATGTGTATTCCTTTGTTTATTTTTTTCCATGACAACTGACATGAAATGATACCCTTCAAGATCTTAATTTTACTGCATTCGCTTAATGTTGTAACGTAATACAAAGGCGTGTCTGATAATTTCAAACATAGCAAGATATTCAGATCTGAGATAACACAACGGTCTGAAAAACAACGATAATTATAGATGTTCAAGCTCAGCAGGCACAAATAGAACTAGAAAATGAAATAAAAGCAGCATCTTTTTATCCCCACAGATAGATCCACAATCCATAGTAAAATACTTCCTTCACTTGAGAGGAATGAACCTTGAGGAATGGGTAGCACCAATACCAGGCCTGCCGTGCTTGACGGGCTTGTAAGAGATGGAGAACTCAGCGAGATAATGACCAATCATTTCGGGCTTGATCTCTATGGGGTTGAAGGTTTTGCCATTGTACACGCCGAGGACGCTGCCAATCATCTCAGGGACGATGATCATGTTCCTAAGGTGGGTTCTGATAAGGGCCGGTTTCTCGCCTGGTGGGGCCTCACGTTTCTGCAAATTCATTGTCGTTCAAAGCCCAGTATCAGATGAAATAATAAGAAAAGAGGAATGCAATTCCTCTGAATTGCAATTGTTAGATAAGGGGATTGAGCATCAACAGTTCACAGACAGTTCGTTCGCAAAGCTTATCACAAGAAATGATGGTGGTTTGTCAATCACTTACAGCCTTGCGCAGCTTCTTCATCAAAGCCATTGGCTTTCTCTTCAAACCCCTCTGGAATCTGCTTGTCCGAAAGTATACAAATAAAAAAAAGGATTGCAAATGTCAAACAGCAGCCAAGATTATCAAGCAAAAGAACTACCTTGGACACTGCTTCAAGCTCATTAACAATGATATCATCTGAAACAGATCTCTGATCACTAAGCACACAAATCAGCAGCACAAGCATTACAACACATATTACTCATCCACATGTCACAATTTATCCACCAACAGGTCTCATCTCATCACGCTACCATGTTCAAAATCGACAATCATAAGGAGAACTAATCCCCGGGAAGGAAAACGACGCCAAATTCACGCAAAACAAAAATAAAAAAGAGATCGAACAAAAGAACTCAAAACTTCCAACCTTCTGCGAGCACGCGCGCTGAACAACTTGCTGAGATCATCCGTCGACATATCGAGAAGAGCATCGAGGTCGACTCCTCTGAAGCTAAACTTCTTGAACGTCCTCTTCTTAGGCTGACCAGCAGCTACATCTGTCTCCACGTCGGCCTACACAAACAAATTAAATCAGCCATAGATTACAAACACCAAAATCTGTAGAGGCTATTCGGCTCAATCATCTCACCATTGTTGCGTTGGTTTGTCTTTGCGATTTGTGAAGAGAAAATGTCGATCCGTTCGCTCACTCCGCGGCTGCGTTATTATATGGGTGGATAGAGAGGGTTTTCCGAGATACTAATGGGCTTATTTAAGGCCCAATGGGCCTATAAGCATCAAGCCCATACATCCTCGCCCAAAAATGAATATTTTTTCGTCTTTATTTTTACTTTCGTCAAAAGGGCTAGTTTGATGTACAAATTAATTGGTAGTGGGTGATTTTATTAACAATAATTCAATACTTATTAAAGTAAACAATATACTAAAATTAGAAGTTGATAGTTTTTTTGAGGTAAGACATATCGTGTGATGTTATGTTTATTTTTAGTAATATTTTTTAATATCAAAATTGAATTTATTTTGAAATGGTTACTATATGGGTCTCTCTTTTAATAAAATAGAAAGATAATATTAGATGATATTCCGTTTGATTTCTGTAATTCCAACCTCAATTTAATATTCCAGCCTACTATTAAATCACATCAATATAAATAACTGAGTTAAAAGGGTTGGGATAAATTATCTTAGACTTCGTAGCCAAACAGGGTATAAGTAGGGTTGCAAACGAATCGCTAGTCGAGTCGAATATCAACATATTCTTTTTGTATTTTTTTTAATATTCGTAATTGTATTTGTTTTTTATTTGAATACTAAAATCGATTCATATTCGATTTGATAATTTATTCGAATATATTCGCGAATATTCGAATATTTAGATTCAAATAATTGCGCAAAACTTTTTTCTAAAAAAAAGTAATGTACGTAAGCGGAAAAACTACCTAGTGAATGCAATATTCCATTACGGCATAAAAGAAAAACATAGCAAAATATATCATGTGTTCATCCAATACATCTTACGAAAACACAAAAAGTCTATCATCAATATTCTGACAATAATGTTTTCCTTAGCTTACTTCAATCATCACCTGTGCAATACACATCAATATGTTCTTCCATCTATAGAATAATAAGAAATTGATTAATTGCCATGAAATATATGGTTCACGGCGTAATAAAGGAAACTTAACTAGCAAGGAAGAATGATATGCGATGTAGTAATAATGATCTATCAAGTGATAATATCTCTTCAAGTGATATATAAAAAAATGAAAGGAACTTACCCATGTCAATCTACTCCACGTATTAAAACTTATACCGTATCAGAAGATAACTTAGACGGAGAGACAATGTGACTGCTCAAGTTTATTGCAATTTGCGATCCCACATAGGGTTTTTTAAACTGTTTATTAGTGTAATTGTTTTCTGGGTCATATTTTTTAAGCATTTCATATTAATATGTGACTTAAGTACAAGTATTTATACTATAATATTATTTCAATATATATTACATTATCCGAATCAAACATTGAAAATATTCGAATCGAATATTGTCATATTGTGTTCGTATTCGAAAATTATACGAATCGAAGAAAAAAAATTATTCGGATTTGATATTCTAATATTTCGATTTCGAACATTAAATTTCGAATCGAACAAAAATATTCGATTCATCTGCAAACCTAGGTATAAGTGTTTCCTTTTTTTTTTATCAATTTTAACACAACAAAGAGTATTTAAAATACAGTTGATTAGATTTACATGGACAAGTGTCAAGAATGAGATAGCTTGGCGAGCGTTAGAGATAATACCCTAACACCATTGTCTAAATCTTCTGCTGCGGCAAATTCCTCAGGCTTGTGACTATATCCTGTCACAGAATGAGTACACACATTAATATATATAAATATATATGCATATGTCTATGCGTGTGTTTATTTCACACAGTTTAGTGAGCTTCAATGAGATGAGAGGGAATGTGAAGTACCTTTATAGCAGGGAATGAAGATCATGCCCATGGGAGATACTCTGTAAAAGATTAAGTTTCACATACGCACTATCATTATGAGAAGTGAAAGGTAAGAGAAAGTAAACTTTTTTTTTTCCTATTAAGTACCTAGCCATGAAAAGAGAGTCATGGTAAGCTCTACTGATCATCCTCTTGTACGATAAGTTCAACTCCTTACAAGCCGACTCTGCGGCCCCCACGATCGAATCGTCGGAGATAGCGGGCGGGTCTTTGTTCACGATCTTAAATTCAGACAACTTCACTTCACGGTTTTCCGATATGGTTAGGGCAGATTTATGGATTTTCTCGACGACTGCGTTTCTTCGATCTTCGTCTATGTCCCTGGTGTCTGTATCCCACCACGCAAGAACAACGAACTAAGACAATGTAGTGGATGCTAAATATCTTACTGATCGGAGAATTTGACTAACCTATTTCGAGGTGTGATCTGCTCGGTATACTGTTTATTGCTCCTGGATGTAGCTCGAGGATGCCTAGCGAATAAAAGGGATTTCTTTAGAGATCAAAACAACACATTTTATATGGATTGTAATGGACTTAATCTTGCTGATAAAGAATCGTAAATAGTTACCAACAGTTCCAACGGTGTCGACCGACCCAGATTCTAACACGTGTTTCTCAACTGCGAGTGCTAGCTCAGCAGCAGCTAGCCCAGCATCATTTCTATGGCAGGTTATTAACGAAGAAACCATAGTACAAGAACGATAAAAGATCTCTTCTACAGATTTATCTATGATTTATGGTCAATTTGACAATTGATTTATGTACCTCATTGGCATGAGAACAGCGCCAGCATGACCACCGTTGCCTTCGAAGTCCACCTTAATGCTCGCCGGAGCAGCAATGGCCGTCACAACACCAATCTGTATACCTAAAACGCGAAAGTCCGATTACTAAAAAGATCCCAGTTCTATACTGAATCAACAAAGCGAATCGTTCTTTTACATATAAACTGTTATTACGCTATGATTGATAGATTTAGTTTAAGTAAAATGAAAAGGCAGTATTAACCTTCCTCTTCCAATATGGGACCCTGTTCTATGTGCAGTTCGACGAAAGCAGAATAGCTTCCCTTTGTTAGAGAAACGCTTGACAAGTCCTCGACGTTGTTGTATCCAGCTGATTTTGCAGCCTCGTAAAAAGATATGTTATTACCATCTACTGTGTTCTTCAGGAGTTGAGACAGTTCTACGCTTCCAGCTAACAGTCGGCTGCAAAAGATTTTCAGACAATCTTACACCTAAGCGTGCATATTTAAGGAGAGATAGACACGCACAATATCATATACTAAGTTAGTGACAATTGAGGATTTAGTATGGTCCTAACCTTCCAAGGCAGCTTATACCAAACCGAGTAGGCTCTTCCGATGTGAACATAATCACTTCTATAGATCTCTTAGGAGTAAATCCTGACCTGTAATAGAAATCTATCGCATTACAATCCCAGCACAAAACTATAAGATTCGAAGTCCTTGAGAGCACACGAACCTTTTCAGTACGTTAACTGCTTCTATGGCGCCCAATACACCTATTACTCCGTCGTACTTTCCTGAGTAGGGTATAGCGTCTGTGTGAGAACCAGTAGCAACGGGTGCTAGTTCAGGATCATAACCATCCCTGAGTAAGACAACATCATAGGCAGAACTATAAGCTAGATAAAAGAATGAGTTGATCAGACGTCAAGAAGACACAAACGAACTTGCAAGAATGAATTGAATGTGTTTAGTAACTCACCATCTGCCAAAAATGTTTCCGACGGCATCTTCTCTGACATTGAGACCAGAAAGGCTCATTAAGTTTTTAATGTACCTGAGTGTGCAAGAGAGAATTTAAAGGATAAAAAACGATCTATCAACAAACAGCAAAGTACATACAACAAATGCTTTGGATAGTCGTGGCATAACTAGGTTTGTACATGTCCCAAAACTTATATTTTCAGCAGGGTTCCCTCCTTTACGAGAACTTCGAACATGAACTTTTGTAAAATTTGCATTAAGAAGCTTGATTTGTGTGTGTGCGTGTGTAGGTGAGGAAATCTAAATGTTATACCAACTTGTTCTGCCATTTTCCATTCTTGGACTTCTTGTATATATATATATATATATATATATATATATATATATATATATATATATATATATTATATATATATTATATTAAGATTTTTCACCTTCTTGCTAATACATCCTTCTCACTGTAAAGGACCCTTGTGACAGCAGGGGCAGGTGCATCTGAGAAAGACGATAGCTTTTCAATCTGTAAAAAATGAAAGTAAAAAAAGTATCCAACACTAATCAACATTACCCCATTAAATCATCAATATTCCATTGAAACTCCACTAAAATCACGCAGTAACTATCACGAATACTCACCAACAACTAAAACCTTGCAGGCAATAACCACTAAACTGAAACAATTAGAGGATAAGATGAGTAGCCAATAGGCATCCATCTTCAGAAATCAAGCATATCTTTCACGGAAAAGTAGAGCATCGATCCGATCCAATAGCCAGTTTATCAATTACCTGTCCCTGCAAAGCATTAATATCCACCGAAAGCGAAAGCAAGGAAGAATCTCGAAACTCGGGTTCGCGAATCGGGTAACCCGAGAAGTCCTCCATGGTCGTGGTCGTCGGGTCACCGTGAGCTGAGGTAACAGTAAGAGCGCATAATAAGCAGAGGACAGCAGTCGAAGTAGAGAGAGTGATTATCATTTCTTCCATGGCTGTTTCAGTGTTCTCTGAGTCACGGTGTGCTATTTGTGTCAACTTCTGCATATATCTTTTCGTGGTAATTTTAAATTGTTTTTGTTTTATGGAAGGGAATCTTCATGGTGGAATCACACGTGAGTACGTGGGACCCGTGTAAATGGGCCTTCGGCCAGGCCCAATAAGTCATATTATGGCCCTCTATTACTACAATATTATCAGGAAAATAGGAGTATGAAGATTTTTTTTTCCAGTGGTATCGTTACGCTCCTCAAGTTATCTAAGTTCATATGATTATGAGCCAATCCTATCGTCGACTGTGAGACATGTATGAGTATTTGTGTGTTTTGCGTTGAGTTTTACAGCACAATTGGAGAGGCACTTACACAATTGGCCCGCCCCACCATGAAAAATAGGCGGGTTGGATTGGCCAATTACTGACCCGTTTAGAAGCGGGCCGAAACGGGCTAGCCCGCTTGGACCACGGGTGGAGGCGGGGCGGGTCGAGGCGGGGCGGCCCGTCATTAGGTATATGTGATATATATTTATTATATATATAATATCTATGTTTTGTAAGCTATTTAAAAATATTAATAAATAATATTTATTACTTGATTTATCATTGAACTTATACTACCTATTATAAATGAATGTTGAATATTCCTATATTATTTATTAAAAAAATCGTTATTCGAAAGAAATAAAATAGAAAAAAAAATTTAAAAAGAAATAGCGGGTTGGCCCCCTAGCCCGCCAACCCGCCGTGAGGCGGAACGGGCTACTAATTTAGTAGCCCGTTTAGAAGCGGGCCAGCCCGCTTGGGCGGCGGGTTGAGGCGGGGCAGACTAGCCCATTTGACAGCTCTACACTGTCATTTTTGGGACCCAATTCGAGTTGCCCAATAAGCCATTTACCCTTTTTTCTATGGCCACTTATTATATATTTATTGCTGCAATCAAACTGAATTATTGCAAAAAAAAAAAGGATATATTAAAATTCAGGCCCCAAAAGTGATTAAAAATAGTTTTCATGACCTTTAATAAAAAAAATTTAGTTTAAAGGACCTAATTTTTCGTAAAATTTAAAGATAAGGACCAATTATTATAAAGTGTATATGAACTGTTATCGGATGACCGTTTTCTGTTATTTTCATAACAATGAACTGTTACTGCAGACCAATAAATTGTTACTGAATAATCGAGTCCTTAAAACTAATTTTTTTCTGAAAGGGCCTAACTAAAATTTCAGAGCGGAACGAAAATTTCCCCACAAAAAAAAAAGAACCTTCCTTTGAGTTGATTTGGTTGATGTAATTTCTCTATCAGAATTAAAGCGAAACTTCAGCGATATCTAAAATTAAGTCCCCAGTTTCATGTAATATTCACAAGGACAACACTAAAAATCAAGGGACCCAAAAACAAAAACAAGGCGTTATCATCTATCTATCTACAAAGCTCGCCGCACAAACGAAGGGCCCAAACGGCGTCGCTTCGTAGGAAAACGGCGCCGCAGGATGTTGCCACTTCTTCAAAACCGCCGCGGCCGGTTTGATCTCAGATCTAAGCTCTCTATCGCAGATTCTCTCAATCTCAGCCGTCGGATGATCGTCGCTCGGAGACTGAATCAACGGCGACAAGAGCGGTATCGCCACGTTCCATTCCTTCTCTCCTCGGCTTTCAACCTCTATAGACGCCGGCGCTTTCCTCTGCAAACGGCTCGGCTCTCGCCGGCGATGGAACGGCGCCGATTTTGTAATTTTAGCGTCGGCCATCCTTTAAACTAAATGATTAATCATCAAAAGGATAAAAATCAGGTGTTTGGGGAAGATTTGGTGGAAATGATGATTGTTGAGCTTGAGCCTCATATATAGTAAGCACGTGCGGTACACGCTTTGAACGCAGCAGTTGTTTCAGTCAAAGGTTCTAAAGAATATTAACGTCACACACATTAAAATAATCCAAGTAAGGAACGACCACTTTATTACTTTGACCAGAATAAGATCTATAGCATCTGAGACCTCCGTTAACGGTAACGCCGCCAACTTGATGAATGTTG
This sequence comes from Craterostigma plantagineum, assembly GCA_027422505.1. Lineage (NCBI taxonomy): Eukaryota > Viridiplantae > Streptophyta > Magnoliopsida > Lamiales > Linderniaceae > Craterostigma > Craterostigma plantagineum. The sequence continues at coordinate 2,551,716 of JAPQWV010000057.1, forward strand.
AGCGACGTAGAAAACGGACGTTAGCTCTGGCCGTTAGCCAGCTCGGAAACAGAGGGTCAGGTGACAACTCATCATCGTAGATTATATGCTGATGAGATCCAACGGCTACTGATCTGCCTACGTGTCTATATATCATCCACTCGGTGAAACGGTGTGTGTTAAAGTTTACATTGGATTGACTAGATTTGCTTATCAACATTGTCTTTATTATCTGTAGTCTATACTACTATAATATGCTGGATTGGATCGAAATTAGATTGCAATGTCTTTATGCTGTGCTGTTCCTTATCTTTTTCTATTATTATATTTTATTTTCATTTTGGGTCTTCTAGCTACCATAGAATATGATTTATTACGTCCTTGTTCGTCTACTCTTATTTGCATTAGTATAAACTACGTGTTTGTTTTTGGTGATCCAACATCCCTACATACTATAATTTGAATATCACCATGATGTAGATCAATGTGATATCCCATTACCGTATTTATTTTGGGATGATATTTCATTTTGCATATCAAGGTGCTATTATTATAATATTGTGTTTGGTTAATCACGGTTATGTGTCAGGTGATATTGCGAAAATGTCATATTTAATCCTATGAACACTATATAGATAACGTTGATTAATACTTGATTATATATTGATACGATATGTACATAATAATGATTATTATTTAATATCAAATTTAAAAAATTTTAAGGACTCAGTTTTTTTTTATAGTTATTCAATTATTTAGTATTAAATATATTATTTATGATTAAGGAATAAGGATATATAAGGTATAATTTCTATACTATGGGTAATATTGTCGAAATAATAATTTGAAACATCACCTATTACAGTGATGTAAGATCGCTTAGCTTAGGGGTGATCCAAAAAGTAGAATATCACTCAATTTCATCACCTACGTGATCCGTCATTATGGTGATGACATATCACCTAGCCTTATCAAACACGGTTAGAGCTGTCAAAACAGCCCGTGGCTCGCGGGTTGTATTTTTTAGGCCCGCGGGGCGGGGCGGGCTAGCACGCGGGCCGGCCCGCCATATATGTTATTGTTATATATTTAATTAATTAGTAAATATATATTACTTTAATTAGAGAAATTAATTAATGATTCATTAAATGGTATAATTAATGATGCATTTATTGATTAATACATAATTAATGTATATCTAAATATCATAATTAAATAAATAATTATTAATAAATTAAAACAAAACAAAATATAAATAAACTTTTAGGCGGGGGGCCTGGCCCGCCGGGCCCGCGGCCCGCCATATGACGGGCCGGCCCGTAGCCCGCCAAAGCCCGCCCGCCGGCCCGTTTTGACAGTACTACACAGTGATGATAAAGCGACGAGAGGATCACGGTGATGTTTTGGAAGATCACCCCAAAACAAACAGCCCCTAAAAGATTTCAATATAAGAAAATTAAATTAAAATTAACAAATTTTCAGCAATGCCGATCCAAATTTATTCTTATCAGCATTTTAAGCGAAGATCTGCGACAGACAAACGTCGCCTAAAGCTCGAGATATTGTAAAGGAGACACGCCATCGACGCCTCGATTCCTAACATAAGTAATATAGTCCTTGAGAGTCGTCCCGCGATACTTGGGTGGATTTCCTTCGGACAACAACTCTTCAACTGGTCTGTAAACCCTCGTACTAACACCGTAAGTATCTCTTCCAAAGAAAGACGCCACGGACACCCTCGGGCCCGAGCGGCTCGCCAACACTCTGTGTTCCACGCTCTTGAATCGACCGTTGGAAATTAGCTGCCAATTTATTCAAGATTACATATCTGTTTATTCAAGATTACATATCTTGACTATAGAGTATTATATGTGGGAAAATAAAATTAACAAATCCCGACAAGTTTAATCTATTAGCTGAATTAACAATTCAGCATTATACGAAGAGAAAAAAATTTGTTTTCTTGCCTGCAACATATCTCCTATATTGACCACCAAAGCTCCCAGCATCGGAGCAACATCGACCCATTCGTTTCCGTGCTTCACTTGCAAGCCTCCGATGCCGTCTTGTAAAAGAACCGTCAAGAAATTATAATCCGAATGTCGTGGGGTGCCTAAAGTGAGCTCGGGCTCGGGACACGACGGGTAATAATGTCCGAAGATCGAGAGCGTCTGTGCACAGCCCATGTCGACGAGACGGTTGGGGTCGAGGCCTAAAGATTCCGACAAAAGCTCGAACAGAGTGGGTCCGAGCTTCATTACCTCGTGGGAATACTCCATCAATATCCTCCTGCTCGCGGTTTTATTACACGTTGTTATAAAAACTATCGAAAATCATAGTATAAAGCTTTCTTCTTCCTTATGTAAAAAGGGAAATCAATCAAAATCCGGGGGGCTTCGTGCAGTGCTTCTTTAGGAGTTAAACTCCCATTTGTCCATATTTCGAGAAACATTATCTCTTGTTTTCATTCCCATTCCCATAGGAATGAATAATATGATTCACATTTCGAACAGGCATGAATACTGCATCTATAGGCTAACTTCCATCTTGGAAGTTATGTGGTATTTTTATAAGATATCTGCTGCTTCTCTCGATAATGACTATTTTACCTAAAAGCTTAATCTTTAAGGGTCCGTTTGGTATGCAGAATCCAACGCGGAAAAGAAAAGAAGAATGAAATGATACGCATCGAATCATTATACATTACGCCTCACGTGTCGTACCATCATACGTTTTCTTTTCCTTTACGCACCAAATTCCGCATACCAAACTCACTCTAAGAGAGTACATTTTATGCTAAATTTCACATATTATATTTCCAACAAGAATCCTAACGTTAGGCTGATTTTTCTTTAGTATTTAGCGTTAAAATGCTTAATTTTCTTAAATAGTTGGTCCCGAGGATTTGTGGTTAAGACCTCTTTGACGCTGAACTACTTAATACAGCGTATGTAATATAGTGTACCTTAACACAGGAGGCAGTTCGTCGGGCTTCGGAGGCTCGGGGGCCATAATGCAGTTGACGGAGTCCCTCCACGACGCGGCCCTCGAGCTGAACAGATCGAAGTTGCTCATGTAAATCATCTTCTTCGTGAAATCCCGCGTGTAATAACTCCTCTTCGCCTCGGCTCCCTGCTCGTGGAACCTTCTAACAGCGTCGAGCATTCCTTCCAAAGTGCTCGTAGGTATTCCGTGATTGACGACTTGGAAGAATCCCCAATTCTCGGACGCTCGGAGGGTTTCTAACACGATCTCCTCGCGCTTTTCGGGATCTTCGCGGATGCCTTCGAGGTTTACGACGGGCAAAGAAGAATGTCCTGAATTTTCGGTTCGATGGGATTTTGTGTCCGATAGGACTTCGGGCGGGTGGATGAATATTCGCGGGATTTTCGTAATGTTAGAATCGACGAGGCCTTTGACGCCGGCTTTCATGTCGTCGAAGGCCTTAAGTTCGATAGTTCGATCGTATGTTGCCATTGTTGAAGTATGGAGATTGTTTCTAAGCAGTGGTTATCGTAATTCGTAACGTGTATGGATAGGAAAGCTTTAAAGTAATCAAGTAATGTAATAATATCACGCTGGACTTGATTTTGTAGGTCCACCCAAGGCACTTCGACGATATTAAAAAAAAAAATTAATAAAATACGAGAAAAATAGTTTGGGCTTATTAACTTATTGGGCCGATGAAGAATTTAGGATGGCCCATTTGTGGACTTGGTGACGAATAAGGAAACATTTTTTATCGGGAAATCGGCGAACGCTTTTTCCTCGGCACTCGTCGATTTTTTAATGTGATTTTTTTTAATCTGCAAATGGGCAAGTCCAAACTCACTCGAATTTTGTTAATGTTCCGTTGCTTCTAGCTTCAGCTCGCTTGAGGTGAGGATCTTTTCTTTGCCTTTGCCGAAATGTTTGTGTCAATGCTGCTTCTGAAATGTTCAGTTGATATGCAATTGCTATGTAAGATTTTGATTCTACGATACAGTCCATGCATTTGAAAGGTACTAACTAGACTGGTGTTTTTTTATGCCTGTTCCAAGAGTTGCCTGAAATTCTCTCTAGTTTTTTTTTTTTTTTTTTGTTGTTCGTACCTATTTGCTTTGCCTGGTGGTGACGGTCCGAGTTGAAGAGTTGAATAAGCAAGTAAATCAATAGTCAAGTTCTAGTTTGTGGATGATCCCTCATTGATTTGTTTCAGGAAACGGATGCGACTGAATCGTAATTAGAATGGCTATGCGTTTGCTACCATCTGCTTCCCAAAGTTCCCATGCTATTACCAGTAAAGATTCTAAATTCCTTACTTTGTTTGCTCCAAGTCATGGCATGAAGTTGAATCTGAAACAGAAATCTTTTAATGGACAGTGGGTGGATTCTGTAAGAAGAACATTTTCTAAGCGTTCTGTAGTGAAACTGAAAGCAATAGCCTCCTCAGATGTTTTGGTTGTAAAAACTTCAGAAAAGGTTAAAAGCTATCGATTTATGATGGAGAATGGAGATCCATTGAAGGTAACTGTTAAGAAGAAGGCTGGTAGCAAGTATGTACTCTTTGTGGAAGTTGAATCCATGAAGCTTTATGAGGGAAACCAAGATCTGCTTATGATCTGGGGATTGTTCAGAGATGATTCTTCGTCAAAGTTCTTGCCCTTAGGCTTTCAAGAAAGCGATGCTGATAGCAAAACCAATAGCGTCGAAACGCCGCTATTGAAAGACTCCGGTGGAAAGTTAATCGCTGAGCTTGATTTCGAAGAGAACTTAGCTCCATTCTACATATCATTTCTACTGAGTTCTCAATCAAGTTCTAATACGAACCCATCAGCTATAAAAAATCACCAGAAAAGGAATTTTATCGTACCAGTAGGCTTTGGCTCTGGGCACCCTTTTCCTTTGGGCATGTCTTTTTCAGACAACGGATCGGTAAACTTTGCCCTTCTTTCTCGCAGTGCAGAAAGTGTCGTCCTCTGTCTGTATTCTGATACCGAAGCAGAGAACCCAGCTTTAGAGATTGACTTGGATCCATACGTCAATCGCTCAGGTGATATCTGGCATGCTCTGTTAGAAAGTCCCATGAGCTTCACAAGCTATGGTTATCGTGTTAGAAGTGGAAACTACAGTAAGGAGCAGCATCGTGTTCTGTTAGATCCTTACGCCAAGGTTGTCGAAAACGTAGGATCTGATTCATCTCCTAAATACCTTGGAAGAGTAAGCGAAGTACCTCCCTTCGATTGGAGTGGTGACTTGCGCCCTAACATACCTATGGAGAAACTAATCATCTACAGATTGAATGTCGAGCGTTTCACCCAAGATAAGTCCAGTAAGTTATCGGGCGACATTGCTGGGACGTTCCACGGTGTTTCTGAGAAATTGGATCACTTCAAGAATCTAGGCGTCAATGCTGTCTTGTTAGAACCAATACTACCTTTCGACGAGAAAAAAGGACCCTATTACCCCTTCCATTTCTTCTCCCCCGTAAACTCGCATGGGCCTGCTAAGTCGTTGAAAGAGATGGTGAAGAAGCTCCACGCAAGTGGAATCGAGGTTTTTCTTGAAGTTCCCTTCACACACACTGCCGAAAACTGCGCGCTGAAAGAAATCGACGAATCATCTTACTATCACATCTACGGCGGAGAAGAACTGAAATCAAGAAACTCTCTGAACTGCAACTTCCCCATCGTTCAGCAGTTAGTGTTGGAGAATCTGAGGTATTGGGTCGTCGAATTCCACGTCGATGGCTTCTCCTTTGTCGACTCTTCTTCTCTCACTAAAGGTATCAACGGAGAATATCTCTCACGCCCTCCTTTAATCGAGGCTATAGCGTTCGACCCACTGCTTTCGAACGCCAAGATCATCGCAGACCAGTGGGACCCACAAGGGATCGAAGGCAAGGAAGAAGAAATCGTTTTCCCCCATTGGAAGAGATGGGCAGAGACGAACCCGAAATTTCGAGACGACGTAAGAAACTTTCTGAATGGTCAAGGTGCAATAAGCAGCCTGGCGACCCGCCTATGTGGAAGCGGGGACATCTTCTTACACGGGCGGGGCCCGGCCTATTCTTTCAATTTCATTACAAGAAATAGCGGGCTTACCTTGGTGGACCTCGTCAGCTTCACCGCTGACGCTGAGCCGAGCTGGAACTGCGGAGAAGAGGGCCCCACGAACAAAGCCCTCGTTCTTGAGAGACGACTGAAGCAGATTCGAAACTTCCTCTTCGTTCTATTCATTTCGTTGGGCGTCCCATTGCTCAGCATGGGCGACGAGTGCGGCCAATCTTGCAATGGATCGGTCTCTTACCAAGACAGGAAACCCATGAACTGGGACGCCCTAAAATCCAATTTTGGTACTCAGATCACTGAATTCATCTCTTTCTTGAGCTCTTTGAAGAGCAGACGAGGCGATCTCTTGCAGAAGAAGCGATTCTTCGACGAGGATAGCGTTCGATGGTTCGACAGCGATCAGTTGCCTCCGAATTGGGACGACCATTCGTGCAAATTTCTTGGCGTGATTCTGAAAGGCGATGAGCAGAGCAGCGGCGATTTGTTCGTGGCGTTTAACGCTGGCGATGAGTCGGTTAAAGTCGAGCTTCCTCCGCTCGAAGGCGAAGAGGAGAGTTGGGCGCTTTTGGTCGATACTGCCCTTGCGTTTCCAGGATTTTTTAGCGTGGACGGCGTGCGCCTTGAGGGCGTTTTCGGGACGTATGAGATGAAGGCTCACAGCTGCCTTTTGCTCGAGGTAAGACGAGAAGCTCAGTAGCTTATATGTATGAGTTTAAGTTGTCTGTGTAATATTTGATCATGGGGTTTTTGTTTGTCTGAAGCATGTAGATTTATTTCGAAATCTGTAATAAAAGCCTCACATTTTGTATCAAATTTATTGAAGTAAATTCAATTGGCTTAATTATTTTTTTTTCCCGTAACTTAGGGTGTGTGGCATTATAGGGACCGCTAATTTAGGTGTGACATTATAGGGACAGTAAGTTTTAAAATCGTGCAATTTATAGTCATTAATTAAACTTGATTTTTCCTCAAAATACATCACGTGCCACGCAGACCGATTTTTATACCGGAAAACTGACGTGGCGCCGGACCGATGACGTGCCCGTTTTTGCTAATTTTTTGGCGGACCGATGACATGCTCGTTTCACAGAAATGCCGTCACTAAAATAATCCGACTTGGCGCAATGTCAGAAGTTAATTTAAAAAAACAAAAAAATCTCTGTAAAACGGGCATGTCTGTAACAACCCGACTTTCTAACTACGTATCTTGGCGGATTTTCGCAGCGTAAGCAGCGGAAAGCCCATTTAATTAATTTTTTTTAAACACAATTATTCATAGGGCCGAAGCCCAAAAGTCTAAATCCGAACATATAAACTAAATTGACGATTTTACGAAACACACTCTTATTAGTTGAGCCGAAGCCCCAAATGTAAAAATCCAAGTCAATGGGCCGAAGCCCAAAAAATAAAAACCCGAATCGTAAGTTAAGTCGCTCCACAGGTCTCGTCCCATGTACTGCGCCGCCCTCAAAAGTCCGTGGAGGCACCGCCATCAGCTGTCTAGTTGCGACGTGTCTCGACGGTCGACTCGTCAATACCTACACACGTAAACCCTGAGCTATTGCCCAGTAGGTGAAAATATGCATGAATGCACGTGCTCTCACATCCCCATCCCGACACATCTCACAAAATGTACGCTCGACTCTTTTCTCGTATCTCGTCTCATCTCATCTCATCTCAACCTATCACAACAGGGCCCTAGGCTAGGACTAAAGGCAACACGCACGCAGGGGTCAGTAGCTCGGGAGGCCCCACTCCCCACAATCACAATCACAAGGGTCCGTAGCTCGGGAGGCCCTACTCCCCACGTCACAATCACAAGGGTCCGTAGCTCGGGAGGCCCTACTCCCCACATCACAATCACAAGGGTCCGTAGCTCGGGAGGCCCTACTCCCCACATCAATCATATAGTGCGCCTTAGTCCTAACCTCACTACTCTTACAATTCGACGACCATCAATCGGTCACAACTACCCCATCGTCGACACTATACAATGTCACCGTGACTCCGGACGGTTCTCTCTCCCAGAACCACGTGTATGCATATGTCGTGCAAATAAAATGCAACATATCACAGGGCAACAATTATAATGCAACGTATCGGCCCGAGGTATTAGCTCGGCCCGATCTCGAAAAGCCTCACACACCAAATAATTCGGGCCCGGAGCCCCCGTTCCGATTTGATCGGCCCGAAACCTCAACCACCGAACTCCCCTCTAAATTACACTAAGAGTTCCAAAATTTAATTCCTTTCACTTTAAAAACCCAAATTTCATAATTGGTCCCTAATTTAAATTTGCATTTTAAAACACTAACACCTGAGTTTCAAAATATCACCTGAATTCCTTATTTAAAATATTTTTTTCGAACTTCCATTAAAAAATCCCAAATTTTAAAATTTCGCTTAAGACCCAAAAACTTTCTCAATTTTACAAATGTGCTCCGGGTTAAAAACACTTCCGAAATTTTTCCTAATTTTAAATCTGCCTCAACAGTGTTGAAATTTCTTTAAAAGTATTTCCCTGCCCAAATTTTACATCTCAGCCCCCAGGTTTTATAAATTTTCTATTAAGTCCCTAAACTTTAGAAAAATTATTTTTAAGACCCGAATATTTTTCCGAGGTTTTTAAATCTGCCCCAACAGTGAAATTTCTTCAAAAATATCTCTCTGCCCGAATTTACATCTCGTCCCCCTTTCCCCCGATTTTGTAAAATTTCAACTATGTCCCTAAACTTTAGAAAAATTGCATTTATGACCCAAATGATTTTCCGAGTTTCAAATCCGCCCCAAGAGTTGTAAATTTCTTTAGAAATCTCCTCTGTTCGAATTTCACATTTCAGACCCGGGTTTTTAAAACTTTTCAATCTAGTCCCCGAATTTTAAAAATTACACAGAGGACCCCAATTATTTCTTCCGAATTTCAAATCTGCCCCAAAAGCTTTATATTTCTTTATAAATATCTTCCTTGTCGGATTTTACAACACAGACTCCCGGGTTTTGTAAAAATTTCGATTAAGTCACCAAATTTTTAAAGAAAGCTATATCATACGGTTATTTGCGACAGTTTCGTATTTCTCAATAATCACGGGGTAAACGATGTCCGATGGACCTGAAATGTTAACCACAGCTAACTCACCCGCAAATCTTAAATATGTCCAAAGGGATTTTAAATCCGAGTTCTGGATTGTGAGATACGAATTTTTGAACCTCTTGGCCGAAATGGATCAAGAAAACCCTAGAAATAACCTTAATTCGCAATAATATCTAAATCTTTCGAAATCTAATCAATCTTGTCCTCAAAAACTCCTTATTCTACTTTCTACCCTAACTTCTTAAGTCCCTCAAGAATCCAAATTTACGAAATAAAACACGTAAGTACATGTACGACAATCATGCAATAAACCCACATAATACGTATGGATCGAAAAGAAATCATGCAACACGTAAAATCACGCACTCAAAAAGACGGGTTTACGCGTGAGTTGATCTTCACCTACCTCATTTTCGTAATCCCGAGACCCTAGAGTTTTGATCCCGATCTTTCCGAAGGTTTTTCTCCTCCTCCCTTTCTTTTCTTCTCTTCTTCCCTCCTTTTTCTTTTTTTTTTTCTTTTTCTCCTTTCTTTCCTTCTCCCTCTCTTTTCTTTCTTTTTTTCTCTCTTTTTCCTTCTTTCATCTCTTCTCTCCCTCACGTCTTCTCCCTCTCTCTCTTTGTTTCTTTTCTTTTTCTTTTTTTTCTTTTTTCTCCTCACTCTTTCTTTACTTTATTTATTATTATTGTGTCTTTATGAGATGTGTATTAGGTGTAGTCTTTTGTTTTTATTTCATAATGCACATTTGGTTTTTGATTGTATTAGGTGTTTTCTTGTCCTCTCTCTTTTTTTTTTTCTATAATTTGTTAGTGGTTATATTTTTTTTTTATTTTTATTTTTATTGTTCTTATTTAATTTATTGTACCAAACTCACATGGAGGTGTCATTATTATTATTATTTTTTATTTTGTTTTCGTCCTCTTTTATTTAATTAATTTTATTATTATTATTATTATTTTTTATTTTATTTATTTTTTTAATTGGGCAAAATCCCAACCTTTTATTCATCTCATAAACCTAGGCCATTATTTTCTTTATTTGGCCCATAATTAATTTTTCGGTCCATTTATAACTTTATTTATTTACTTATTATTATTTTTTTTATTTGGGCTTTCATTTATTTCTTTCGGCCCATTTAAATTTTTCGGGCCAATTGTAAATTTTTGGCCTGATTCGAAAAGAAATCTTTTCTTGTTCGAAACTTGATTTCGCCCATTTTGAATATTTTTTTGAAGTAATCCCGTATAAATTTTGCGGGTATTACAATGTCATCGGTCCGGCGCCACATCGGACCTTTCGCTGTCACGTACGTGCACGTGATGAATTTTGGGGAAAAATCAGGTATAAAAATCGGCCACGTGCGTGGCACGATGTATTTTGGGGAAAAATAAGGTATAATGTCTATAAATTGCACGATTTTAAAACTTACTGTCCCTATAATGTCACACCCTAAATTAGCGGTCCCTATAATGCCATACCGCAGAAGTTACGGTACCAAAAAATAATTAAGCCAAATTCAATTTGTTTAACTTGCCGATGTAGTTGCCTGCTTTACTTCTTCTGCTGTTTTGCTTTTGCCTAATTTCAATTGAGCCCAACAACTGATCAAATTTGGATTCGATCCATTATTAAGCCCAATAAAAGAAAGGCCCAAACTGTAATTTCTCTTCCTTTTTTTTTCCTTTTTTATTTACATTTTTACTTCTTCCTCGTCCGACCTACCTATGGTGCGAATTGCGATTGCACTACTGCTTTCTAACTGACCCATGAACCTCGTGCGGAAACTGTAAGTTTATTGGTGAATGCTTGTGAGATGAATAATCAATGGTGTTATGTACTAGTTAATTTATCTGCAAAATGATTCTTGTGCATGTTTCTGAAGCTTATTTTCAGCAATTTACGTATTCGTAGAACTTCAGTTTGGTGGGGAAATTTTGCGGTAATAAACAAGATAGTTCGAGACAACTGAGTCTTCAACCTATTCATGCATCGATTCCCATTACTTTACACCATTGGCTTCGTACTCTTTCAGGCGCCAATATGTTTTTCCACAAGTTCATTCCAAGTGTTTGATACAATGCTTTTGAGAAAAATATTTTTTTATTGATTCTATCTCGGTTATGCAGATGCAAAAACATAATCCATTGGTGAATATGTTTCTTGGGCGTTGATCGATTTATGCTGCATATGTACTTTGGAACGAAACGAAGTGACTTTCTAATTCTGAACTATTATCACTACTCACTTGCTTCAATCCTACATGTGTAGGATTCGAACTTATATGAGAAACCTTACATGCTCTCTGATGACTTGCCATATCGACCATCAGATTCTGTACCTTGCATCTGTTTACGAAAAAAGTTCGACCTTTTGGAGAAGCTCGCAAAGTCGACTCTATTGGTCTTCAAAAGTTCACTTCTCGTGTGGTGTGGAGAAAAGTTATGATTCTAAGAGTTCGTTTGTAAAATCTACATCTCATCCCATGACAGCATCAGCTAACTATGCTCTACTATCACGCTCGGTCAAAAGTGAGGTCCAAGCTGCTTTTTTCGATTACTTGCACTGTACTAGAGGATTGAGCTTTGTGGAGGCAGAGCACATAAGCAAGAATGCGCCCATCTTTCTCCGTAAATTAGTTGCCAAGGTCGAAAACGAGGAAGATGTATCTAGAGCTTTGTCGAAGTTCTTGAGGTACCATCCCATCAATGAGTTTGAACCCTTCTTCGAGAGTTTGGGCTTGAAGCCTAAAGAGTTTGAATCCCTTCTTCCCCAACAGTTAATCTTTCTCAGCGATGATCAAGTCTTGCTCCATAATTACCACGCTCTCAGCACTTACGGCGTTATGCGGAGTAAAATAGGAAAGATGTGCAAAGAAGCTGCTGAGATATTTACTTACGGTCATGGGGTTTTGGACAGGAAATTGAGGGCTTACGAGGAACTCGGTTTGAGTAAATCAACGGTCGTAAAGACCGTAAGCTGCAGTCCTCGACTTTTAGTCGACGAACCCAGCGAAGCACTCGCCGGGATTCTTGAGATATTAAGAGAAGTTGGGTTCGGTAATGATTGGATTGGAGGGTACTTATCGAGCAAAAACGAGTATAATTGGATACGAATATTGGACACATTGTGTTTCCTTCGCTATATTGGCTATAACAATACACAGATGAAGTCTTTGCTCACAAGCGACGCTCCGTTACTATTTCAAGGATCAGGGAAAGAAGTCTACACAATAGCAGGTGCATTGCTGAAGTTAGGCCTCAAAGTAAACGAAGTCCACGAATTGTTCGTGAACAGCCCTGAGATCATATCGCCCAAATCAGCCAACAATTTCTGGAAAATACTACACATCCTATTCGAAATCGAGATGGAGCCGCGAAGAATTGCCAAGTTCTTATCGACCCACGTGCAACTGCTACATTCCCGCACCTTAAGAGGACCAAAGATCATTCTGAAGAACTTCAAGAACGACGAGCACAGCTTGCGTCAGATGATAGAAACAGATCCATCTTCTTTCCTGGAGATAGCTTTCAAATCGAAGACATCTTCGCCCGAGCTCATCGCCGCGAGAAACCCCAAGAACATCTTCGAAAAGGTGGGATTTTTAACGAGATTAGGCTACTCTGAAAACTCAGAAGAAATGGCGAAAGCCATGAAAGTTTTCAGGGGCAGGGGAGACCAACTGCAAGAGAGATTCGACTGCTTAGTAAAAGCTGGCTTGGACTTCAACACGGTATTGGACATGGTAAAGCAAGCTCCTACCGTTTTGAATCAAAGCAAAGACGTCCTCGAGAAGAAGATCGAATGCTTGAAAGTTTACTTGGGTTATCCTATCGAGTCAATAGGGGCGTTTCCGTCTTATCTGTGCTACGACATGGCGCGGATCAGTACGAGGTTTTGCATGTACAGATGGCTCAGAGAGAAGGGAGCAGCTAAGCCTATGTTGTCTGTGAGTACGCTTTTAGTTTCTTCTGATTCAAGATTTGAGAAGTATTACGTGGATATACACCCTCAAGGTAGGGTTGTCTGGGAAAATTTGAAAAGCTCACCACCTTTGAGTTGAGATTCTTATTACTTTTTCTGTTGTAATTTATTAATAATCCATGTCTTAGTTTGAGTTTTAGATGAGGAAGAAAGAATGGCACTTGACTTGACCATTGATGAGTCAAGATCGGGGCACGTGCGCTGACCTCCGTTTAATGCTAGGCGCACGTGGGAGAGTGTAGTATAGGTTCTTTTTCTTTACTTGTTTTCTTAAAATATAGTCTTTAACCAAATCTTTTTTTTTTAGAAAAATAGTCTAAGTTTTAATTTAATGGCCTTAAATTAAAAGTATTTTTATTATATTGCCAAGATGGAGTCTGTGAAGAAAATCTGCTCTATAAGGGTTCTTTCCTCCCAATTACATGTGATATATTATTTTGATGATTAACTACACAACCAATATTTTATACACTTGATTATTATTACAAGCTATTTTCTTCGAAGCTATTTCCCTAAATTATCCTCTTCTTTTCTTTTAAGACCTCCGAATCATTCCATTTAAGAAGTCGAAAAGTATATCAAACTCCGATTAAATGCAATAACATCAATCGCTATTATAAGGTGCTTTACATGTGAGTTTAGGGATCGATCCATAGCATGGAGGCATGTGAATATTCCGATTGGATTATTCTTGCATTTCACTTCATGAAAAAAAGGCTTTACTGGTAAAACACACTCTGATCTAAGCCTTTTCTCATTATTTAATGTAACCCATGTAAATAAATATTAATAAATGCAAAGAGAAAGAAAGATCCAATATAAATTAATTTCTAGGGAATTGCCACCCAAAGATGCTGCTGCAGCCCTACTCAGGATAAATACTCAAACTTGTCACATTCACTTACACACACATATAGACAACACTCACATTCATCGCTAATTAATATCTCATATTCTGCAAAACCAAGAAATGGTGAACATCGCCATATGTTGAGAAGAAATACTAGTAACTTTTTTCTTCTTTTACATATAGTTTTCCATTTATTATAAAATGGTGAGAGCTCCTTGTTGTGAGAAGATGGGACTTAGAAAAGGGCCATGGAGTGTCGAAGAAGATCAGATTTTGGTGTCTTTTATTCAGAAACATGGCCATGGAAATTGGAGAGCTCTCCCTAAACAAGCTGGTAATAATCTCTCTCTCTCTCTCTCTCTCTCTCTCTCTCTATCTATCTATATATATATATATATATATATACACACACACAATGAGATGGATTTCCAATGATATTTTCATTACTGCAGGTTTGTCTAGATGTGGAAAGAGTTGCAGACTACGTTGGGTGAACTACCTTAGGCCTGACATAAAGAGAGGAAATCTCAGCAGAGAAGAAGAAGAAACCATCGTTGAATTACATGAAAAGCTTGGGAATAGGTATGTCATCAAACAGTAAGCTCAATTTAAAACGTCGACGGTAGCAGCGAGTTCTAAGCTCATTTGATCGTTGCATTGGTTTCTCCGACGTAATGTATTTCTTGCTAGTTTTTTATATAGGAGATATACGAATCATGGCATATTATTACAATTTACAAAGCGACACTTCACTTGGTTTAGTTATTATATATATATAATATATATATATATATTTATATATTCACCACACCATTAGCATCACGAGCCTGACATGTTTCTCGTGAGTTGTATCTCATTAGGATTCTGTCTTAATAAATTTATATGAAGCACGAACTTCTATTAACTATTAGATTAAGTAAGCATATAATTTATTTTATTTATTTATTTCAACAGGTGGTCTGCAATTGCAGCAAACTTGCCGGGAAGAACAGACAATGAGATAAAAAATCTTTGGCACACTCACATAAAGAAGAAGCTCAAAGGTTATCATCATCGTCAGCCTTTGGAAAATCTCGAAAACGGCACCAAAGTTTCGGAAAATTCGAATTCGGGCCCGAGTAGTGCGAATAACGCCAGCGAAATGTCGTCCGTCACCGAATCTTCGACGGGGTTGACGAAGGTAAAGAACGAAGAAATGGATTACACTTCGGACTACTTACCTCAGATCGACGAAAGCTTTTGGTCAGAAGAATCGCCAGACGAGTGCATGGATCGACCGAAATGGACCGTCGATGAGGATATTCGATACGATTCTTCGCTCGCGGGAATTTCGGCGAAGGCTATTGAGAAAGTCGACGAGGGCAAGAACTTTTGGCACAATATTTTCATTAAATCAGGGGAAATACCCGATTCGACTAACTTTTGAGGTCTTTTTTGCAAATTTCTAAACATGGTAGTGGTTTTTGATAATTTCCCAAATCTAACTTGCCCTCCCTTCTTTACATTCTAAACAACCAAGTCTAATGATCATGGCAAGAAAAGCTTGAATTCATGGTTGTTTTGATTAATAACTAAGTGATTTTTTGTAAATTTCCAATGACAATTTCAAGAACATGCCCAATTCTAACATCATCAAACATCTCATGTTATTCCATGATGCTACAAACAAAGGTAATAACAACATGCATCATAGCAAGGAATAACTCCCATGTATGCAACACAAAGAAAACCCAATTCAATTCGAATTCCCGAGATCTTTTTCCCGCCCTCGGGCGAAGAATATTCTTTCTTAAAAAAGAAAAAGACGAATCAAAATAATTCAAACCCGATTATTTCCTCTTCCCGCTATCAATCGCCAGCAGCTCAAAGCTTCGAAGGGTTTCATTACGAACATCTCTGCTAGTCGAAGCACCGCGCGAAAATGAAGAAGATGGCTTCGGTTCGAGCCCAGGCTGTAACCTCTGAGCCGAGGTGGCTCGACCCTTCAAGCCCAAGCTCGGTTTGGGCTCACCCGACGAACCAGGGCGGCTAATTGACAATACTGCCCTCCTCGAACTGCTAACAGTACGAGACATATGGGCTCTGTCTGAACCCTTTTGCTGCAAAAAAAAAAATCGATTTTTCTCAAGGATTTAATAACTAGCTGAAAAAAGAATGGTCTGATATTAGCTCTGTAATAAGCTAAAACAATCGAAAGAGTGTTAATAATAATAATAATAATAATAATAATAATAATAATAATAATAATAATAACTCGCACATCTTTGGACGGTGTCATGTGAATGTCATTCGAAGATCTATGCCTTGAGTCGTCTCCTCCGCGCAGGCCCGAACTAGGACTGTTCCTTCTTACGAATGCTTCGATCTTGTCCGAGAATTTGCTTCGAAATTCTTGCCTAGCTGTAATATGATGAGAAAGAAAGTGAATCGTAGAAATAGGTAAGTTAATAGGTAAATGATTCGTCAGAATTTGCTTTTATGCGAACCCTTGGTCGTCTTTTCTACTCTATCTGCAGATGGTCTTGGGTTCGAGGGCGAATTTCCAATCGGCGTCTGATTATAAGACGAACAAATTGTGTAAGAGAAGAAAAATCTATAATCGGCAAAGAAAGCGCAGAGATTTCGATAGATATACTAACTTGTGATTTCGAACTAGAACTGGCTTGTGGATGCTTGAGCGCTGTCCAGTCGAAGATATAATCGAACTGATAGCCTGTTTCAATTGTCACTTGCAATCGTCGGCTACTTTGTTCTGTAAGAATTGGAACGAAGAGAACGAAATTATATCAATAAATTATTTTACCTTCTCGAATGAATAGGTCTCGGAAGAGTCTCTTCAAGTAGGAATAATCGGGTTTATCTTCGAACCTCAGCGATCGACAATAGTGAAAGTATGATATGAACTCAGATGGATGTGATCTGCAGAGCACCTTCAAAGAAAGAAAAAAACAAGAACGTCTTTTTTTTTTCTTTTGATATTGATTCCAACTCATTTAGTAACGGGGAAAGGCCAGAGAAGCATAAATCGGACAGAAACCTCGATTCTGAGTTCGAGGATTTAATGTACCTCTATGGGTGTAAGCATCTTCTTCTCACTGATCTTATCGTATTTCTGCTTCTTCGTGCCAGCTTTTTGTCCTTGCCAAGGAAGGCTATGATAAACAACCATAATATTAATAGGTAGTTAAATTAAGTGACTGAAATATGACTGAGAGAGAGAGAGAGAGAGAGAGAGAGAGAGAGAGAGAGTATGTACAACCTTCCTCGGAGGAAGTACATGAGGACATAACCAAGACATTCTAAGTCGTCTCTTCTGCTTTGTTCTGAAATAAAAAACAATCAAATGTATAAAGCAAACATGAAGTCAATGATAATATTTCATGGATCCTTGTGAGTAGTTCTCTTACAACAAAATAAACAACATACTACGATTACAATCTAGTCGTGATTTACGATAAAAGAGCTCTACTCACCAACCCCAAGATGTGTGTTTACACTAGCATAACGAGCTGTACCCGTAAGATTTTTATTTTCCCTACAGCATAAACCGAACACAAACGATATTATTCAGTAAAAGATAAATGCAATCTAATAGAGTCAACGAATTGGTTCCCGAGATTTTACCTGTATGGTATATGCCTATGAGTTTGAAGATCTCTGAACTTCTTTGCTAGTCCATAGTCAATCATGTACACCTTTTCGCCCATCAAACAAAGATTCTCAGACACTTCATTCGCTTTTAAATAGCTTCCTTACGATTTACCCAAAGATATAAAGGCATGTTGTAACCTGATTTGCTTTGCGTCCTAAACCCATCAAGAAATTATCGGGCTTTATGTCACGATGAAGAAAGCCCCTCGAATGCAAATACTCCACTCTGTTAATCTGAACATAAGACAATAAAATGGTACTAACTAAAGCAAATGCAGCAGCGATATTAGTTGAAATTGTTAAAAAGATGAACTTCTCCTACCATTTGATCGGCGAGCATCAAAACTGTTTTCAAAGTGAATTTCCTATTGCAGTGGTTGAATAGATCTTCCAAGCTCGGCCCAAGAAGATCGATTACCATGGCATTGTACTCACCTTCGGCTCCAAACCACTTGAGATGGGGAATGCCGGCTAGTGTATAGTACAAGAAAATTCATCTAAGTTGTAATAAAAAATAAACCCGAAAAAGAAAATTAGAGTGACGATGATAATACTCACTTCCTCCTTGAAGAAGCATGTATAGTTTCGATTCGTAATGAAGCTGAGGATGCTTAGACTTCACAGATTCCTGAAACAAAGTGGTTGTTTCTTAGTGACATGCTTCATGATCATATATACCATTTCTTTTGAGGGACCAAAATCAAACATACGAAAAAATCATAAACTCTCGATATCTGCTTCGATCATTACATTTCGACGAGGTTGAACAGCTATTGATAATATAAGGTACATCAGATGTAAGAACCTACCAGCTTCACAGCGACTTCTTCCCCAGTTTGAATATTAACGCCTGAACGAAAATTGACAAACAGATTGTGAAACTGATATTACATCAAGTTAAGGATTGCAATCGAAACAAAACCAAAATGTGCAGAAATAATTACCCAAATAAAGCTCTCCAAAAAGATCCACTCCCAAGTTTTCTACCCAGCTTGAACTTGCCACCAACAACATGATCCATTTTTCAGATTTCACAAAGCAGTTAATCTGAATATTGACAATGCTAATCTTTCAGTAAGACCCTTCGACTTCAACAGTCAACACAAACCGATATATCGCTTTCCAAATACATCCTTCAGATCCAATTTCTAACTAACTCAGTGAGCATAATCGATTGTCTCCCCCAAAAACCGTTTTTTCACAGCTACAAAACGAAAATGCCCAAAAAGGGTCGAGTTATTTCCACCCAAAAATGTAATCTGTCAGCTCAAAAGAATATGAACGGACACAAAATGGAGACAGACAAGGTTGAGTAATGAAATCGAGCTGGGTTTCCCTTATTAATTGGATAAAGAAAACGAAGGTTTTGTTTTGTCTGACAACAAATTTAGATGTGGAAAGTCAACATATGCAAGACAACCATAGAAGGAAGGACTGGGCTGTGAAACGAAAAAATTAGCAGGTTGTGCAAGTAATACTACAGTTAAAAGGAGTAAATTAAAGATATCATTGCATGACAACCCCCTAATCCTAAAATTGTTTTTCTAGATTAAAATTTTAATCATGAGAGATTTAGAACTAACTAAAAACTCAATTAAACCTAAAAATAACTATAAAACGACGGCGAAACCGAGTCCATCTCCGGTCAATTTTAAGTCAATCTACGTTCGGGCTCATAAATCAAACAAACATCATGACTGACACGGTGTTAATCACAAGAAAAGTTAAGCGAGAGTCATAATAAATGAAAGTAATCGTTATTCATGTAAACATTTAAAACATTGGAAGAGAATTCACCTACACGATGACAAAATCTCGTCGAATTTTCCCAGGATTGCCCGTCGTTTTGTCGGGGACAAAACCACCTCGGAAACCCTAGATTCGCCCCTCGGAAACCCTAGGTTTCACCCTTTAGGAATTAACGTTCTCCGCGCCTGTCGACTAAATTATGATGTATATCTCTCGACATTGGGCCTTCAAGTACGACCTTGAAACCTAATTGGGCCGATCCATGAAAGCACGATTGCGTAAAATATTACATGCGTCGCGCGTATAATAAATTTTGCGCGTGTAATAAAATTTTCGACTTCTGCAAGCATTGATTTTTTTATCTCTTTTCTCCAATATCTGTCAAATACGACCATGCATAATTAGATTGATTAACTCAAAATAAACTTACGCAAATAAGGTTAGCGAACGATTCTATCTACTTATTACCAATTAGTTTTAGAACGAAGTTTTTTCACTTGAACTTTTTATGTTCGACTTCTGAGCTTAGGCTGATAGGATTTTATTTCCAAGCCTATCATATCCCACCATTATATCTCGTTAAATAGATGGATCTTCTTCACATGCCAGCTTTTGGTTCGAATTATATTGTAAAGCAAAAAGACAAAAGCACAAGGACAAATTATAGGTAACAAGTTGGTAAAAACTCTCAATATAATAATAAGAATAATAATGGCAAATCTACACATAAGTCTCCATACCCCAAACTCCCAATCAACTAACTCCCCTCTCACAATATATTTATCATTAAACTCTCCATTTCAAACATTTAACTTACATACCTACCTAAAGGACAATTATACCTTTGCAAAACATAAATATTACAAAATAACCAATTGAATTCAACACCCACTTTTTTCATTGTAGCTTTCAAACATTATAGAGAACGAGAGAGAGACGAAGGAACAAGCAAGCTTCTACTTTCAACGAGAGAGAACGAGTAAGCTTCCACGAGCAAGCTTCCACCATTGTTGAACACGTAAGAAGGAACGAGCGAGAACTTCTGTAAGCTTCGTTTTTTTATTATTATTTTTGCATTTTGGATTATTATAGAGCTAAGAGCTTCGATTTCGGCATTTCTTCAAGGATTCTATGTCGGGGCTATGTTTTTTACTTTGATAAATGCTCGAATTCGGGGTTTATGGCTTAAATTGAGGTTTTATTTTTCGTTTTTCGATGTGTGATTTTGATATCTTTCAGATTAGGTTTTTTTAGCTTCTATCACGCTTTCGATGAAACCAAAGGTATTGATTTGTGACTATTTTGGTACGAGACTTGGTTGTTTCTGGGTACTATAAGTTTCAATGTTATCATTTGTGTCTGTTTTGTGTATATTATGTAGGCTAAACTTTTCCCACTCGTCTGTTTCTGGGTACATTGAAGCTTTAGCTTGCGTGGCGAATGTTTTAGTGCGTGTCTTCTCCTATTTGTTGTGTATTTTCATTCTCGGTTGTGTTTTTTGTTAAGTGATATTATGTATTTAATTTGGCAGCATGTCTTCTAATTCAAAGAATTCTATCAAGGACTTAAGATACAAAAATCAGACGTGTAAATGTGGTTAGGTGGCTGCGATTCGAGTTGTTGGTGCTATGAAATCCACGAAAGGTAAATTATTCTGTAATTGCAGAAATGGAAATTGTGATTTTTAGTTGGAGTCCAGTAGATAGTCACATTAAAGATGATACGTCTGATAGTGAAGATGTGCAATCGAAAAGATGTGCTCTCAACACAGAGCATATTGGCGACCTAATAAATATATGTGACGACTTGGCGAAAAGAATTGGGGTGCTCGAAACCAATGGAAAAGTGCAAAAGTACATCTTTGTAGTCATTGTCACTAGTAATTATTGTGATAATTTTCAAGTAGTCATATGGTTAAGGATTGATGTAATTCACCCATGTTCTTTGTAATACAAACCTTGTCATGTAATGCATTGCAAACTCTTTGTAGCATCAGACCGTTGTAGTACCGGTATATAGATATTTGTAGTACCAATATATAGTTGTTCATAGTACCATAACGTATGCTAGTGTAGTACCCTGCGTAGGTTACTTGTAGTATCTTTTTCGAACCACGTTTTTAATTATTGAAAACACGTTGATTCTTGTGCAAATAAGACATAAGAGCTTCAAAATACGGTACACAATAAAAATTAAACACATGGTAACATTAAACATAAACAATAACATCCAATAAATCGAAAATCTTGACTATTAAGTAAGATGTTATCATATAAGTAGAAAGAAAGTTGGCGTTTCAATATAATAATCCTTAATTCTAAATGTTAAACTCAATATTGATACTAAATGATCAAATAGTACATATAACTATAGTAACATAGTCATACTCACGGATCAAAAAATAATTCGAACAACGTAAACACCAAGGACAAATTATAGGTAACAAGTTGGTAAAAACTCTCAATAATAATATCAACCCCTTTTCCATAGAATCAAGACTGTCACGTTTGCAATAAACCAACGTCTGAGAAATGATGAGCACACATGCAAATAAATACAAAACAAGATATAGGTAGTAAGGTAACAACGCAGTGCCTTGAGACACTTAACTAAACCACTTCTTAAGGATGAATTATAATGTCTACTAATAAAAAATGATTGGAATGAACTTAATCTCAAACCAAACTTCACTCAAACATTAGTATCTTCTTCTTCTTCTTTGATCTTCTTCTTACTCTGTCTCTCTGAAGCTATCAGTGGTCAGCCAAAGCTTCTTCTGAACGATCAAAACCACTTCGTCGTCCTCGGCCTCAGACGTCCCAACAGATTCCCAGTGCATTGCGACCAAATACTTCTTCACGAAATCGACGGCGTGTGCTTTGTCCCTCACGATTAAAAAGCCCGTGGGCCTCAGAATACGGTCGATTTCTATGAGCAAATCCTCGCCGCTGCATCCCTTCTTCTCGACGTCCGAGAATACCGTCCACGCGTGGAGCAAGTCGTAGGTTCGAGGGTACGTAGAGAAAGCTTCGCACCTAAAAAAATGGCGTTTTTTTTTTAAGGAAGTGAAAACGAGTTTGTTCCTCAGAAAAAAGCTAAGGATGTCTGAATGAGAAGTAGTGTCTTCCTTACCAGCTATGGGTTGCGCCGATTAAGCCGCGATCGTATATGATTTTGAGTGTGTTTGGGCCGTCTTGGGGGACGGCGTTCATGACCCATACGTCGGCCTTGTCTTTCAGGGCGGCGGCGAACGAGCCCAAGTGAGCCTTCATGTCCATAACGTTCCTTATGGTGTCTGATTGGATCTTTGGGCTCAATAGGTTCCAATACTGATCGACTCTTTGCCTCCACAGCTCCTAGTTTTAACGCAACAGAAAACAAAGTGTCGATATTAGTATAGAGTCGATCGAAAAATTGACTATCGAAATTGAGCAAATTTCTTTTTTTTTTTTTGTAATCATTACCGTGTCTTTCTCAAACATTTCGCTCGAATAGCCAAGATCGGCGAGCCTAGGTGGAGGAGAGGTCAACCTTGCGGGCCATGGCATCAGCCCACTACCTCTCGCTTTATGATCGTCTGAAAAAAGAAAAAAGAAAAAAGAAAAACGTAATAACCATCACAATAAAAGCTCACGATTTTCGTTTTCTAGTTTTGAAAATCCTTTCTTTATTAGAAAAAAAAGGGTCGATCGAAAAAAGAAAAGCATCAACTACGATCGGATTGCAGTCCTGGCATGAACTAAAAGACTTCCCAACAACATGCTTCTACCATAAAAGTAACGCAATTCTATCCCCAATATGCATATAATTGCCAAAATTTTAGCTCATAACGTAAATGCAGACCAGCCACCAACCCAAAAGTTAAAAAAAAAAAAAACTTCGAAAAAGATAACTCACGTTCAGAATAAGGCGTAATGCAAGCCTCCATATTCACGCCCCAAACAGCGTCGGGATCGTCGTTCTCCCTGCAGAGCGGCGGCTGAGTGCCCGCCTCCCTCTCCAAGTAACAGTCGTTCGTCAGAGGCTTCTGCCAAATAACAGTTTGGTTCCTCTTAGCCGCAATTTTCCAGCACATACGCCCGACGAGAGCGCTCATCTCCCTCCAAATCCTCAGATCTTCCTCGTCCTGGGCGTAAGCCTCGGGCGAAGAATACGCAAAGTAGCCGCCCGGGCGGAGGAGCCTATCGAGCTCTAGGAGGAGTATCCCGTCCCTCTGAAGCCAGTCGATTCTGCACCTCGAGCAGTGGGCAAGCTCGAAGGATCTGCTTGGGTAAGGTAGCCTTTTTGTCCCGAGAACGCCGAGGTAGGCTGGGATTCCCCTCTCTAGTGCGAATTGAATTTGGTTTTGGTGGACGTCGTTCGGGGCAAGCGACATAGCGATGATGTTTGAGGAGAGTAGGTAGCCACCGAAGCTGGCGACACCACAGCCCACGTCGAGGACCGTTCTTAGGTTTCCCTCGTTGTTGAGGATGTCTTTGGGGAAGTTCAGCATCTGCAAATCATTCATGTTATGAGAGAGAGAGAGAGAGAGAGAGAGAGAGAGAGAGAGGGGGGGGGGGGGGGGGTTTACGTTGGCCATTGCAGCAATGTACTTATCGGCTCCGTAATGAAAGTGGGTACCACCGCCGGGGAAATTGATCTTATCGCCTTTGACAACCATCCAATTCTGATCGGACTTCTCGTGGGCGAGGTGAGTGTGGGGGATGTTTGCTTTCCAAACTTCGTCTCTGCTTCCTGGCCACTTGATTGGGACCTGACATTGAAAAATAGTAAAGAAATTGCTCATCGATTTTTGCTCGGGGCATTCTATTTCAGGATAGTTTCTTACCTTGTAACCGATTGGGGGAGGAATTAAGCAGTTCAATCGCCTTTCAGGCAATGGACAGTGCCTTTCGTAGTGTTCCATTAGGGACAGATCCAACTTCAACCTCATTTGGTAGATTAGGTGTCTGTCCAAGCATGGAATCAGCTCTGAGTAACGATCGTCGCATACCTTACAGCATAAAGAAACAGAAAGCACATGATGAAACTGATGGTAGTCTAGTTCAAGCCAGCATTTTAAATCTAGGATTGAAATGCAAGATAGAAACAAAAAAGTTCTTACAGGGAAGCTCTTGGGGTTAAAAGCATCATCGACATCATCAAGCACAGTGGCATCGTCTTGCTTGTGAGAGAGATCTGCGTCTTCGTCTCCGCCCAAGTAAGATGATCCCAGTTTTCTCAGAGATCTGCTGCTGTAATCTAACGCAGATTCGCCTGCGTTCTTGGATCCGAAGAAGAAATATGCGAAGACGATAATTGCAGCCACGGCACAGACGTAAGTCAGCAAGCGCTTCTTTTGCGCTTCATCAGATCTTCCACGTGTCATTTACGTTAGCGTTTTGTATAGGACTTGTAAATAGGTTAAGATCCTACTCTTTCTTCAGATTCGGGGAAAAAGGAGACTGCATATCAACCAACAAACACTCATCAATTAGGTTTCATAAACACCAAGGGCAAAGGACGATTACAGTAACTAGATCTAAATTCTTCAATAATCTTTAGAAACTAAGATAACAGTAATCAAATCTAACTAAGAAAGATGACATCAACAATATCAGAATTCAAATCGATCTGACAAGCCAAGCATAACGAGCTATGATCTGTTATTTTCCTTTTACAAGATAACCCTAATGAGCTTACATGAAATTATATCCGTTAACTCATCTCATGGATTAACTTTAGTCCTCATTGCCTAATAAACACAGATCGACAACAGCAGAACGAAGATGAGATTCAATCAGATAGCATCGCCATTACATGAAAGACAAGAAAAGTGGAAAATGAGATCAATAGATCGCGATTATTAGATCTTAGATCCAAATAGAAAGTGCTTACAAACAGCTAAAAACACATGGGCAGATCCCAAATTAGAAGCTGTGTTCAGCAACGATGATGCAAAAGTAGGCGGAGAATGTAATAAAGATCTGATCTTTATGGTTAGCAAGCTCGAACTCGAGCTCGAGCTCACGAAGCTCATCGAGCTCGAACTCGAGCTCGAGCTCATTAATAAAAAAAAATTAAATAATAAAAATAATATAAATTAATATAAAAATACAAAATAATTTTTTTTTAAAAAATCGAGATTTTTAATAAAAAATTAGTAAAAATAATATAAATTAATATAAATTTTTAAAATATCGAATTTTTTTAAAAAAATAAAGAATAATATAAATTATTATTAAAATATAAAAATATAAAAAATTAAAAAAAAAAAATGAAAAGCTCGCGAGTCTGTTCACGAGCTCGCGAGCCACTATGTTTGGGCTCAAGCTCGAGCTCGACTTAAATGAGCTCGAGCTCGAGCTCAACATAAATGAGCTCGAGCTCATTTTTGTCGAGCTTGAGCCGAGCTTTTATCGAGCCGGCTCGTCGAGCTCACGAGCCGGCTCGGCTCATCTTTCACCCCTAGTTAGCAATTCGCGAGATTACTTTAATCTTATTTCGATCGACGAATAATAACCTGAATAAACAAAAAGGGGCGTTGTTGTTCCTGTGTGTGAAGCCACTCTGTGTTCGTGCGATTTCTTGATTTATATCATTATTTTGGACAAACGGTAATGATAGAGAAGAGTTTAACGTGTGATGCGTTGAGGATTGGTCTCAAATAAAATTGAAAAAAGAAGAAAAAGGAATAAAATATCTAATTTCATCATACTACCGTGCCATAACGTTGCAGTCTAAACGTGAGAATTGAAGATTAATTATGATGATTAGTATAATAACTTTTGTACCGACAATAACTAAACAGTGCTACATATTCATTAAAAACGTTTTATTTGACACACCGCCAAAGCTGCAATAAGTTAGGTTACAACTTACAGCATGGCATCAAATGTTTTCAATTGATATTTGAACATAAGCATATACACACAGCACCCCAATCATCACAACGAACATAAATACAAATATTAAATACATCGATAATATCCTCATCACCTGCAAAAAAAAAAAAAAAGTTTTTCATTGCATCACCAAGAATCAAGAAAACCATAGCCTCAAACTCTACAGATGATGAAAAACATCAATCAAACTCACCAGCAGACGTACACTCTTCTTCATCACAACACAAGCAAAGATTAACCAGTGTAGATACGTATAACCTGATCGATCTCAGCACGACATAGCGGGCAACCCCATTTCTTCGACTTGATCTCATTCAGACAAGACATACAACCAGCCATGTGTCCACACGGGACACAAGCTCCCTCCAAGGGAGCATCGAGGCATATCAGACAAGAAGCATTGTCGCCCTTTGCAGCATCTCCGTGACCATTCTTTTGTTCAGCTCTTGCTATTACATCGCCTGAAGGTAGTTCGACTGGGCTTAAGTCGATGGATGGATACTGAATCGGGCCATCAATTGGTACTTCCTCTGGAGCAGATGGGGTTTCCACGTTTGTATGTGGGCTTTGAGATTGCTGATGAGGTGGATTGAGGGCGTGAGAAGGCTCTGAAACTTCTTCCCTTGGCATGTGGTGGGTTGTAGTTGCGCTATCTGAGAGGGTCTCGAGATCGTCTGAGCTGTGTGAGGAGGCAGACGAGCTTTCGGATGAATCGATTGGTGGGCCCGTGTAAGTATCGGCTTGCGCTGGCTGAGTCATGAGAGAGGCGTTGTTGACAGTTGATACGCGTTGTACTTGTGCTTCTGGTGCAGTGGGGACGGGGAAGTTGGAAGGATAGGTTGGAGCAGGACGAATAACCTATATTGTATGGCGAGGAAGATGAAATATCAAGAATTCATCTATTTTCTAAATACCTATTGTTGAGAAACACAATATATATCTCTTGAGTTGGCCCAACTCTCAACTATTGATAGCCTTGAGAACTCACCTGTGGAATGCCTTTGCATGCATTGCAAAAACGCTGCATTTCGTGCGTTTCATTTGCATGAACAGGTGCAAATTTGATCCGTTTCTCTGCCATATCATAAAAAAGAAGTCAAGTTCAAGAACATGATCAGCAGTTAAATAAACGCCGTTGCACTTACGCCTTGTCTCTTGGGATGATCTGATGAGGCGTCTTCTCCTCCAGCGTCTCGACACTACGAGTAAAGGTTATATATGTGACCAATTATATAAAAACATACAGGTAAAAAAAAAAAGAAAATCAGTTGAAAAAAACTCACTTCTTGAAATATCGGATATAGTTGCAGCTGGATCAGGCTGGTTAAAGTTTGGTTCCTCGAGATTAGACTTCCACAATGGAATGATAGTGCATGGTTGTGCGTCCTGCGCCATCAACATGGGAAATGTTAAAATAAAACGTTGTTGGAGGTAAATAATACTAATTTTTTGTAGGGGTGGCAAAATTCCCACGGTGAACCATCCCCGCCGGGACCCGGGCTATTGGGATGGGGAATCCCTGGTCAAAATGGGGACGAAGAGTTGACGGTGATTTCCCGTTGGTGAAACAGCGGGAACGGGATGGGGATGGTAATCATGTTTCCCACCCATCCCCGGCCCCGAACCCGACCCCGCTTGAGTCAAATGGTGATTCACCGTTCTCGATTAAATTTATTAACAAATAATGTGAAAAACGTTAAGAATTTTCAAAGATCATCCTTTCATATTTAAGATCGTATTTAGAAGAAAAACATTATAATCTCAAATCTCAATATAATATTCTTCAGAATACACGCATATTTCAACACATTATATCAAATTTTTTATACGCCAATATCAAATTGTACATACTAATTTGTCTATATTATTTAGTTTATTATTTTTTGTTTTTGCAAAGAAAATATAATTGGATATACATGAATATGGGGAACCCGAATTCCCCACGGGGAACCCGATCCCGAACTGTGATTACCCATCCCCGAATCAAATCATCATAAGCGGTGAATTCGTGGGGATGGTATTAAGAAAGTGAATTTGGTGTGGGGACGGTATGCCCACTACCAACCCCGAACCCTCCCATTGCCACCCCTAATTTTTTGATAAAGGCAGATCAACTTAAACATAGTTTTATCATGCAGAGCTGAAAAACATTGGATAGGCGAAAACTCAGAGATACCTGTGCGCTAGAGTAGATCGCTAGCTCCAACTTCAAAGGCTTATTAGGTCTGCTAGAGCCACAAGGCAGAATAGCCACCCATCTGAAGCATAATATACATTACGATCGTTAACCAGTGATCGATCTAAACCAAGAAGAAGAAAAGCAATAACACTACGTACTAAACGATGAAAAACAAATTGTTCCATATACGCACACTTTTCTTGACAGAAACTGAGGTGCCAGAAGTTCAAGAAACCCAGGTCCATGAAGTTCCCGCAGCCAACCAGAGAACAAGCACAAATGGGCCTGGGCATTGTTCAAGAGCTTGTCGTAAAGTGGTGCATTTCATAACCACAATAAGATTGAATTAGAACATTGCACAAAATAATAGATTAAGTTCATAAATACCTCAATTGTTCGGACGACGTTACCATACCCTTTGGACCTAGCAATATCCAGAGGGGTTCGATAATCATCATTCATGACCAGTGCGTTCGCTGGTATAATATATACATAATTCCAAGGGAAAAGTGAATTGAAAGGAAAAAGAAGTTTCAGGTTAAGGAGACAACAATTATTTTGAGAGCGTGTATTAGTGTATTTATAGATCGTAACAGTTGACTATACCTCCATGTGAAAGAAGCAACTTCACAATCTGATCAAGGCCACTTCTTGCAGCATAGTGTAAGGGTGTTCCACCTTGTCGGCCTTAAAGAAACGGAAACAAAAAAAAAATGTATCGTCAAAAGATCGCAGAAAAAACAACGAAATGAAAAGCTGTGAGAATAATTTTCTCGAATTGAAGACTCCATTGAAGACTCAGTTACAGTTACTTGAATTGAAGACTTCATATTCTCAAAGAACATTATATCAAATTTCACAGCCAGCAGCAGCTAATGCAAGTGAGATCCAAAGCAAGTCCTTGTTTGAACGAAATTAAAAAAATTCGACCCAAAATTTAGAGCATGCCCAAAGAAGAACATAGATTCCCAAGTACGGCAAGGATATACCAGCTCGATAAGCATTGATATTTGCGCCTAGTTCAATCAAAGTCTTGGCCGCATCGTAAAGCTGTGGATTCGTGCAGGCTGAGATCAACGGCGTTTTCCCTTCACTATCAGTCCACTGCCACCGTAAAACCACCACGAGATCAGTCAAATAGAACAGAAACAGACTCAAATTTCAAGCCAAGTTGACTCCTTCACAGATTAAAAGACTCACAAGGAGCTCAATAATTTCAAAATCAAAAGCGATCGCAGCGTACGACGACTATGTATAGAACAACCGACGCGTGTAAACACAACAATTCTTGTAGAAACACACACACACACGCGCACAAAAAAACATGGACAGTGTAAAGTAGTTACCTCAAGGCCAGCACCTTCGCTTCTAAGGGCTTTGACGCCTTCAACATCCCCACGGTTCGCATGTTGGTACAGCAATTCATCCTTCGATTGCTGAAGACCCATTCTGAGATTCCTTTAACACAGCTGCGAACTATTTCAGTATTTGACAGCAAAAAGGTGAGTGAAAGAGAAATTAAACATCAATGAGAAACAATTATCGAGGTGGTTGGAAGTTAGATAAAGGGAGGCGCGTCCAACCAAGTCTTAGCAGAGAAGCTATTGATTACTGGAAATAGGAACGACGGATCAAAGATGATATGTAAGAAACCTTCCGGGGCCACAATGTAAATATATAGAAGTTTAAAGGTTAGTTGGTAAATAAGGAAAGTATTATTTCAACAGCAAAGGTCATTAAATGGTGATGAAAACTACGTTTCACATGTTTGAATTTTCCGGCAAACGATTTGACGTCTTACGCGGTTCTGCAATTTACTTCCCAAAACTCAAGTTAATAAATACTATAATTACTAACTATATGAGAAAGTTAGAGGGATGAATATTTGTTAGCAAGTGCTCCATCCCTCCCGTTAATTTCATCACATTTTTCCATTCAGGAGTCCCACTAATTTTTATCACATTTCCTTATTTAACCAAAAAACTATCACAAACAATCAATATAATAATATTAAATATTCTTAAAAGACGTGTCAAAATATACATTTTTTTACCTTTTCATTATACTATATTATTATAATAATGCCACCTTAATATCCGTGCACACCAATATACTCCCTCTGTCCCTGTATTTTTTGTACATATGAAATCTGGCACACATATTAAGGCAATAATATTTTATTAATATAGTACAGATTTAAGGACGTTTTTGAGGCCCATTAAGCATGCTAAAAATTTTGCCAAAAATGAATGATTCCCTCCAAAACCAAATCCTTTAAATACCACAATATAAATACAGAATTTTTACACAACTAAATCGGGCAAACACACCACAATTAGCCAAACACCCAACAAAAATCAGACAAACAAAATCACCACCATCTAGCCGGCTGCTGCCAAGTGAAACAGAGATGAAAAAAAAAAGCCTAATCTAAGTCCAGAACAGAAAATTCAAATCGCCCACAGACTGCTATCTAGCTGCACCGAAGGAAAATTACCCCATGGAAAACTAAGTGAGGTTGCTGCCGCATTTGAACTTCACAGGCATACAGTTGAGCAGATTTGGAGAGTTGCAAAATCTCAAATAGATGCTGGCATGGCTGTACAATTCGTGCGCAAATCAGGCCTGCAAAGAAAGACCAAACTACAAGTAGACCTTGAACAGATAAAGGCAATTAATGTAAGCAAAAGAACAACAATCCGAAGGCTTGCTAATGAAATTCAAGTGAGCAAAAGCACAGTGGGTCGATGGGTGAAACAAGGGCTGATCAGACCACATACCAATGCAATTAAACCCGACTTGACAGCTTCCAACAAAATTTTGAGGCTGAAATTTTGCTTATCATCATTGGTGGCCGACAATATACACAAGAGGCTATACTTTTCTAGCATGCACAACACAGTACACATAGATGAGAAATGGTTCTACATTACAAAGACCAAAGAGAGATTCTACTTATGTCCAGGGGAAGAAGAACCATACAGATCATGCAAGAGCAAGAGATTCATCACAAAAGTGATGTTTATGTGTGCTGTGAGCAGACCCGTGTACACAGATGATGGACAGCTTGTGTTTGATCAACAAGGATTCAATCAACAAGGATGTAATCAAGGCATGTTTGATCAACAATGTATGTTCTCACTTACCTCTAATATGTAGTGACCATAGAGTAGATAGTGTTTGCACAATTGCTCATGTGTTGCATTACAAAGATCAGTAACAGATTCAAGCAAATGCATCATCATCTATTTGGCCAATCAATGTAAGCATCAAACATGAGCAAATGCATTGACAAGCTAATCTAGCTTCTGTTATGTTGTGCAGGTCATACCAGCAATCAAGCAGAAGTGGCCAACAAATGCAGATAAACACATAATCATCCAACAAGACAATGCAAAGCCACACATTATTGATTCAGATTCTGATTTCAGACATGCAGCAGAAACTGATGGATTCAATATAAAACTACTATGCCAACCACCTAATTCACCAGACTTAAACATCAATGACTTAGGATGGTTCAGAGCCATTCAATCTTTACAAGTTCAGAAAGCAGCATATACAATTGATGAGTTAGTTCTTGCAGTGGAAGAATCATTTGAGCAGCTAAGTCATGAAACTTTGAACAAGGTGTTCCTAAGTATGCAAGCTTGCCTCATTGAAATCATGAAGATCAAGGGACATAACAAATACAGCTTGCCACACATGAAAAAGCAGGCATTGATCAGAGAAGGTACCCTACCAGATGCTCTACATGTGGATGATTTATTAGTGAAGGAATGCATGCAATACATGGTAGAACAAGGTGAAGCATTTCAACACAGACAGCTAGAGGAGTATTTTGGAGACTCATCCTAAGGTTCAAGCATGTTTATGCAGTAAACATAATGACAGATTAGTTGACATGTTTAATGTATAAACATGGATAACAGTTAACACTTTTGATGCGCAGACATGTGTATGTGCTGTTTGTTTT
Organism: Craterostigma plantagineum; assembly: GCA_027422505.1. Classification (NCBI taxonomy): domain Eukaryota; kingdom Viridiplantae; phylum Streptophyta; class Magnoliopsida; order Lamiales; family Linderniaceae; genus Craterostigma; species Craterostigma plantagineum. Next base: position 2,584,106 of record JAPQWV010000057.1, read on the forward strand.
TGTAAGAATGTAGAACATGTATGAATGGGTTATATGTATGTGTTCACAGTCATCACAGAATCAGCCACAACACAGCACAACCTATCAGACCAACTCGGGCAAAACATAGCAGACCAAATCCAACATATCAGACCACATCCAACATATCAGACCGCATAATCAGGCACAACACAACATCAGACACAATTAAACCCTAAACGACTTAACATCCAACATATCAGCCCACATCAGCCATTTTAATCATCATTTCAGCATCACACAGTAAACCAAAGACCCCGGCTTTTGCTCAGACAGTAATGCTACGAGTTCAAGGATAGAATTAACCTTCTTATAGTTCACGGCCGGACAGTAAATCGCTAGGAATTGCTGGGCCACGGCCTTTATCTCGTCATTCAAGGAATCAGGAACAAAGCAGCCAGCTAAATCACCCGAAACAGCAACAGAGCCGCACGAATCCGGCAGATCGGCAAGCAAGTCACCCGAATCAGCAACAGAGCCGCACGGATCCGCCAGATCGGCAAGCAAGGCACCCGAATCAGGCACGGAGCTCCAGAGATCGGCCGAATCGGCGCCTAAATCGCCAAGATCCGGTGAAACCGGCGACTCCAACGAGCAAGGAAACACAGTCTCACCACCTGGAAGCAACAAAGAACCCAGAGTCAGTGAATCGGACTCACAAACATCAGAAAACCGAGGCTCATCACGCGTCGTGTCCGAAAACCCCAACAGACATTCCGGTGTCTCTGGAACCTCTGAGAGGTCGTCACCATGTTCACCCGACACCGACAGAGCGTCGGTGACGAGCGCCGGCAACGGAGAACGAGGATCGACCATTTTTCTAGGGTTTTCAGAGATAAATGAGCGCTGATAGAAATGGCGAGAGAGACACAGAGAGTGATGGAATGAATATGCGATAGAGAGAGATGTTAGTTGTTCAGATTAGGTTTTTTTGGTGGGTAGGTGTGGTAATTAATGTTTAGTTGTATGATTAAAATTTAAGTTGGAATAATTAAAATTAAAATTATGTATAAATTTTTACTATAAATGGAAATGTATAAAAGATAGTGGGACGCCCGATTTGGTAAAATGTATAAAAGTTATAGGGACGGAGGGAGTATGTGATAAAGATAACGGGACGACCAATATATGTGATAAAGATAACGGGACGGAGGGAGTATTAGCTTTTAATTTTCTCACTATCATAAGTATTAGAACTACTTCATATAAATTCCGTCATAATTTTAGTAAATACAATAATAAATGTTGAGTTAATAAAAATACTAATAATAGTGGACTTCTAATACAAAACTAATCGAGCTGATTTAATGGAATACTACCTATTTACATTGAATTTCAAAATTTTTTAGGACTTTTGGGTGCCCAATTATACTAGAAATAAATAAATATATATATATATATATATATATATATATATTAACAATTTCACAATGGGCGTATACTAGCAATATATGTCACTCCAAATGATAAATAGAGTGACAAAAAAAACAATTCCACACGCGCGCGCGCACACATATATGAAATTTAAGAAATTTTTATTGGCCAACATACATACATAATATATCCTTATTTCATATATTACAAAAGAAAAAAAAAAAAGCATACAACCCTCGCTTACTTTACCACTCATGTCATCAGCACCGTTTTATTCTCACATAAAAACAAAACACATAATTATTACACAAAAGCAACGCATGGCCCGTTTTTCAAGCATACTTTTCGCCGCCGCCGCCGCCGCGAGACCTCGAACTCTGGCGAGGGCTGAACAGAGTCACCTCCTCACGGCTATACTTGAGCCTCCTCGCATCCTCCCTCG